>OV702280.1:423973461-426473461 GCA_916181665.1 Avena sativa
TTTAGGGTTTGGTAACCTTTTATATATACGTATTGATAACTGTAGTTTTAACTAGTGGATAACCTTTTTATTTTTGTATGCATGGATAAGTGTTGTGTTATGTGATGGATAACTTGTAATCATATGCATGGATAACTTCTGTGTTATCTTGTGGATAATTTGTACTCATATGTATGAATAACTTGAAAACCACAGAATGTACAACATGAACTATCATACATAGAAATAACAAATATAACGTTTTCATTGTGTGTTACATAAACATTCTAGATTTGATATCCTAGGAGCTTCAACTTTTCTTGGCATTTGCGGATGGTGTGACCTTGTGCACCGCAGTGGCTGCATTTATTTGATTTCTTTGTAGCAAGGTCTAGTGGATTTTTGTTTTCTATTTGTCGTGGTCGCCCTTTGGTTACTGACTTCTCCGGGTTCTGTATGTGCTTTGTTGATGACATGTGAGATCCCGATGTGCTTGTTGTTTGAAGTGCTGCATAGTTGCTTGTTGATTGTGCCTGTTTGGTGGGGCAGTTGTCGAAGGTGTCACGCTTGCTTCGTTTGGAGCACTAGACGATGGCATAGTAATCGCTTCAATTTCGGCCTCTCTTTTATTCTTCTCTTCTTGCTATCACATCTAGCTCTTGTTTCATTTCCTTCAAGTGTTTCCTAATGATTTTTCTTCCATCATATGTCTTTACTCCTATCTTTGTAGCTCTGATAAACTCTTGTCTGTATGATGCAAACACCATCATATTTCTTGAGTCTTCCGGCATCTCTTTCTTCCCTTGTTTATGTTTGTCATGTGGTTCATCTAGGATAGTTTCCGCGTCCAGTGTCCAACTTTTAAGTATGTACATATCTGGGATTTGATGGACTTTTATATGCGTCATCACTTTTATAATGTGGCAGCATAGCATACCATCACGATCGAATTTGCAGCAGTTGCATTCATATGTTCCTTGTTCCCAGTTTGCGAATACCCTATAACTTCTGTAACCATAGTGTGGAATCGGTATCCCTGTTATGCTCAGTTCAAATTGGTATCCGTTGATGTGGTCGCATTGGTATGACATGCTCTTTTGCACTCGCTCTGAAACATGAAGAAGATTTTCCTTGTGTATGCTTTTGTCATTTGTCTCTCCATAATGCTTCCACACCACCACTCTGGGTCTGTCAAAGCTGTATCACACTCTGCCTTTAGCTCAGCATTGTAAATCTTTTCTTGTACTGGCATGTATTGTTGTACAAACTCATAAATGGAGTTTCTTGGTTTGATGTAATGCTTGAGCACTGCGTTGAACCCTTCGCTTCTTGCTGTGGTCTGAAGGAATGGGAAAAAGGCGTGCATAAAGTACGCTGGTACCCAAACCTTTCTTTGTTCCCACAGTGAGAACAGATCGACAGACATTATGAGTATTTATCATATGCATCCAAGCCTCCAAGCCTCCTCAAATTCCTCCGGTGACAAGATGTTGTTCACACATGCATTGAAAGCGTTGAGTAGCTCTGGGTGGTTGGCCATGAATGTCCTTATTTTCTTAGTTGCATTCTGGATGATGTGCCATCTGCAATTCCTATGAGTTGCATCCGGGAAAACAACACTTATAGCACCAGCCATGGCAGCGTCTTGATCTGTTATTATATTTTTTGGTGCTAAGCCGTCCATTGCCAGTTTGAACATTTGAAACAGCCACACAAAGTTGTCCTTGAGCTCTCGACGCACGAACCCGCATCCAAACTGAACCGATAGTCCATGGTTGTTTATTTACCTTTTCTTTTTTCCTTTTGTTTTATTCATTTTCTTTTTTCTTATGTTTTATTTTTTCAAGTAATGTTATTTTTTCTTCATGATTTCCAAGCCGGAAAGCATTATTGTCCTTTGTTTGGAGCAAGTTGTGTTTTCCACATGTTGATCCGGAAGATAAGAACACGTTAGTGGGGAGGCGAGCAAGTTGTGAGACTTCATAAATGTAACTTGATTGCAACCGAGCCTTCCCTCCAAAAGCCAGTTATAACTTGATTATACCTGAGCTTTCCCTCCAAACCCAGTTGCAACTTGATTGCAATTGAGCATCCTCTACAACCAGTTGCAACTTGACTGTAACTGAGTCTTCCTCTCCGAAGACAGGTTTCCAATTTGGTTGCAACTAGGCATCTTATGTATCCTTCACCACGGTTGTCCCAAATTGGGAAAGCATTTGTGCCTCTTGTTTGGAGCAAGTTGTGTTCTTCGCTTGTTAATCCGGAATATAAGAACGTGCCAGTGGGAAGCTGAAAAAGTTGTGATACTTTTCAAGGACCCAATTGCAACTTGATTGCAACTGAGCCTTCCCTCCGAAGCCAGTTGCAATTGAGCCTTGCCTTCGAACCCAGTTGCAACTTGATTGCAACTGAGCATCCTCTACAACCAGTTGCAACTTGACTATAACTGAGCATTCCCCTCCGAAGACAAGTTTACAACTTGGTTGCAATTGGGCATTTTCTGTAACCTTCACCTCGGCCGCGCCAAGTCGGGAAAGCATTAGTGCCCCTTGTTTGGAGGAAGTTGTGTTCTCCGCGTGTTGATCCGGAAGATAACAACGCGCCAGGGGGAAGCCGAGGAAGTTGTGAGCCTCCTCAAGGACACAATTGCAACTTGATTCTAACCGAGTCTTCCCTTCAAAGTCAGTTGCACTTGACTGTAACTGAGCCTTCCCTCCGAAACTAGTTGCAACTTGACTGTAACTGAGCCTTCCCTCCGAAGCCAGTTGTAACTTGATTGCAACTAAGCCTTCCCTTCGAAGCCAGTTGCAACTTGACTGTAACTGAGTCTTCCATCCGAAGCCAGTTGCAAATTGATTGCAACTAAGTCTTCCATAAAAATTGATTGCAATTGAGCTTTCCCTCTGAAGCCAGTTGCAACTTGAATGCAACTGAGCCTTCCCTCCAAAGACAATTGCAACTTGATTGCAACTGAGCATCCTCTACAACCAGTTGCAAATTGACTGTAACTGAGCCTTCTCCCCGAAGCCAGTTGTAACTTAACTGTAACTGAGCCTTCCATCAAAAGCCAGTTACAACTTGTTTGCAACTGCGCCTTCCCTCTGAAGCCAGTTGCAACTTGACTATAACTGATTCTTCCCTCCAAAGCCAGTTGCAAATTGATTGCAACTGAGCCGCCTCTACAACTAGTTGCAACTTGACTGTAACTGAGCCTTCCCCTCTGGAGACAGGTTTGCAACTTGGTTGCACCTAGGCATCTTCTGTAGCCTTCACCTCGGACGCGCCAAGTCAGAAAGCATTAGTGCCCCTCGTTTGGAGCAAGTTGTGTTCTTCGTGTCTTGACCTGGAAGATAACAACGCGCTAGGGGGAAGCTGAGGAAGTTGTGAGCCTTGTCAAGGACCCAATTACAACTTGACTGTAAATGAGTCTTCCCTCCGAAGCCAGTTGCAACTTGAATGTAACTAAATATTTCCTCTAAAGCCAATTGCAACTTGATTACAACTGAGCCTTCCCTCTGAAGCAAGTTGCAACTTGACTATAACTGAGCCTTCCCTCCAAAACCAGTTGCAACTTGACTATAACTGAGCCTTCCCTCCAAAGCCAGTTGCAACTGAGCATCCTCTACAACCAGTTGCAATTTGACTATAACTGAGTCTTCCCTCTGAAGCCAGTTGCAACTTTATTGCAACTGAGCCTTCCCTCTGAAGCCAGTTGCAACTTGATTGTAACTGAGCATTCTCTACAACCAGTTGCAACTTTACTATAACTGAGCCGTGTCCTAAGATCATTTTTTTAATTTTATTATGAGGAGTGTCTAGATCTTAGGCACCTAATTCTAGCAAATCCTTTTATTGTGAGTCCTGAAGCATTTTTCAACTGTAATTTAAGACTTGGCTAAACACATTTCCAAGTTCATTTTAATTGAACCAGAAAATTTGAAATATAAGGAAAACAAAAAATGTATTTTATGCATTTCCATTTTTTATGACTGAAACTATAACCGAGCCTCCTTATTTTTCTATTTTCTCCTAGATATGCAATGTTTTTTGTTTTCTTTTTTAACATGAAAGTGTTTCAACAATTAAACATTCATATTATGAAAATTTTCTATCTTTTATAGAATTTTATACATCATAATTTTCTAATTTTATTCACATTATGTAATACAAATTTCATAATGTTACATCATAATTTTGCTAACTTTTGCTCATGGAACCATATTGTTAGTGTAAAAGTGTGAGCGTGTATCACCGAAATAGCCGAAGCGTTGTCACTTGATACAGAAATGAAAAATAAGAGGAGACACACGGAAGACAGAGGAGGAGGAGGAGGAAGAGGAGCCGATGGGCATGACAGCGGCTATCGCGACAGGCGTGGCGGAAGCGGCTGCGACGGCGCACCACTCGGAGTTCCTCAAGCAGTCGGCAAGCTAATACCGCTTACCGCCTGGGTCGATAGCGACAGCGACGAGCACGGAGGCGGCGACATCGACGTGCACGGATGTGGCAACCTCGACGGGCACAACCGCGGCGACAACAATGGCGCACCACTTGGAGTTCCTCAAGCCGTCGGCATGCAACTCCCGCTTACCGGCTGGGGTGACAACAACGAGTGCGGAGACGGCGACTGTAACATACGCGGATGCGGCCGCCGCAACCGACACAGCCACGGCGACCGCAACGGCGCACCCCTCCGAGATCCTCTAGCCTCCACCATGCAATTCCTTCCTCCCTGGTACTCCCCTAATCATGCCACTGCTCTGTACTTTTCCCCAACCTCGCAGATTTTGTTCATGCCGATGGATTGTACGGAAAATCAAGCTAGATTTGACAGTTTTTTTGTGGATCGTGTGAGGGATTTGAACAGTTGTGCATGTTTTGTGTCAATATTCGTTTGTATTTAGCTTTGAACGGACCAATTTTTTGTGCATAGTTTACCTTGGTATTCCTAATGTATTTCTCTCCGATCCGGTGAGAATAACAAAACATGGAGACTTGTTAATGTTGTGCGTAGTTTACCATTGCACCACCAGTTGGTGCTGCTATTTATTAGGCGTAGACATAATGTTTTTCCTTTTTCCGAGGTCACGAAAAAGATGAGAAAATATTAGGTGGTGATGTTCAGAGTTAGCCGGCTGACACACACACACACACTAAAATGGTTGCTAGCTAGCAGACTATACAGACAAACAGGCTAACAACAAAACAATACAAGACAGATACGGGAGGGTCTAGCTGGACTTGGGTTGAATAGCTATGTCGTCAAAGAACGTCTGGCAAGTGAGACTTAGTTAAATATCAGTCGCCTGATACCTAGCTCCTCCCTATTTTAAAACCGAGGAAGTACATGTTGGTGTCTTTGCCTCAATCGAATTCTCACTTCTCAGTCGCTGTTTCCTAGTTCTCAGATGTTGCTAGGTTCACTTAGTGTCCCAGGGTTGGATCACCCGCCGGCGTGATTTAGGTTATATATGCTCTTCAAGTCAGGGTGCAAACGGGAGTGCGCTGCCGGCAGTCATGCGTAGCGTGCGGTTACTCATATTTGTCTAAATTTAAATGTATATATATATATACTAAATGGTGACTATCATATAGAGTGACTACTATATATCAAGTATATCGATCACAATATATAATTATACGAAGACATATGTGAGAAAAAGGGTCCATGCACACACAAAAAAATAGCACAACACGTCATGGAAAATTCTTAAACAGCACAATTCATCTTCTAAATACCAAAACAGAACCCTGCATCATCATCATAATCAAAAATATACCATAACTTAGCACGCTCTTAAATATCCGCCTCCCACTTAGCATGCTCTTAAAGATCTGCCTAATGCCACTTGCTTGGTTCATCGATCTCGTATGTCCTGTTGACGGTACCGAATTGACATATTGCACACGTGTCGAAGCGCTGCCGGAGCACCAGTACCAACCATGGACGACTCTAAGTATCTCGTTCCTGCCAGACCGCTGTTGTCAAGCCCTCCATCTCTCCTGCTGGCAAGGTCCTCCATCTCTCACAAGCATCTTCATGGTCGACGGCAGCTGGACACCGCGTCACTCTGCCTTGCTGTTGCTTGCGCTAGGACACGCCTCATCGTCTAGTGCCAAACAAGATCATCGGTGCACCACTGACTCTGCTATCGCCTACACCTAGCCGGCATCGCCAGCCATGGAGAACATGCACCGCAGCCTGCTCTCTCTCCGCGTCAAGATTCGAACCACGGTCAGCCATGGATGCGCCCACCCTCCACCATGTTCTGGCTATGACATTTTTTTTTAATAACAGCAGGAGAACTGTTATATTCATTGCGCTAGAGGAAATGGTCAAGACGACCGTGGTCCACTTTATAAGGGAAACCGAGCCTAAAAACCAACCAAAGCGGCCCTGTTTATGAGGAAAACCGGATCAGAAAAACCGCACAAGCATAGGAGCCTTATCGTTCGCACGACACCAGACAACCGACACACAAAAAAACACACACCCAAATCCGAAGCCGCCGCTCCGGCTTCCCCTGCTCACAGTCGAGCCGCAACGCCGCACGGTAAGGACGTCTTGTAGCCCAAACTACATACGGTGACCACCCGCAGACCACGAACGCCGCGCCGAAAGATCTGGGGCCGCCGCTCCGGCTTCCCCTGCTCACAGTCGAGCCGCAACGCCGCACGGTAAGGACGTCTTGTAGCCCAAACTACATACGGTGACCACCCGCAGACCACGAACGCCGCGCCGAAAGATCTGGGGCCACCGCCTACAGATCTACTTCGTGGCAGGCAACAAGACAATATCCCTTCTCGTGCTCGTCTTCCAGGCCGGAAAAGGGTCGTGCCTGCCATCGCCGACGACCAGCTCCACATGATGACGCCACCGCGTGCCCGTCGACAAGCCGGTTCAACTCTAATCTGCCCGAGATCATGCATACTACCGACGTCGATGCGTGCTGTCAGCCGGTGTGCCAGACGGTCAACATGCACTCTCAGCGGTTTGATGTCGAGCCTTGTCACACTCCTGATCTCACAATCACTCCAATCACACAATCTGGGATATAATTGTCCTCGGCGTCACGCTGGGAGTCAAGAGTTCAACAACTACGTCGAGAAGGAGGAAGAAGAGAGATACTGTTCCTTACAGGAATGATTACCAAATACAAGGTAAGCTGCCTCATAACAACACGTTAAGCATCGACCATGTGTCTCGTAAGGTGAATTCATTCTACTCACACATCCATGCTAATACCTTCAAGAATTGGGTAGTCTTTGAGTGTTGTTTCACCTTTTTGTGAGCTTGCTAAGGTACTTGAAGCGTGAAGGGACATTGAAGAGTTTTCATATCATTTCTCTCAAAAAATGACAACATGGTGAACCCCAGCTCTAAGCATGACCATCTACCTCCTAAACATGGTGGTGAGAGTTTAGAGTTGAGGACGACTCTTTTTCTACAGGGGGATATGATGCAACCTAGCATATGGTCATCACCATGCCACCCAACACAACCAAGCATGAAGCATGGAAGAGCCCCAGAGTCTCCGCCCTTCCCCCAACAACCGGAGTCTCCGTCCTCTCAACCCTAGAGTCTCCCCCTCAAGCTAGGAATCCAGCCCAGAGTCTTGTTCTAGAGTCCGCGCTGGATTTTTATTCTCGGCGGTTTAAATCGACGGTTTTTCCCGCGCGAACGCGGTTTAGAAGCTCTGTTGAAG
The DNA here is from genome assembly GCA_916181665.1 of Avena sativa. Classification (NCBI taxonomy): domain Eukaryota; kingdom Viridiplantae; phylum Streptophyta; class Magnoliopsida; order Poales; family Poaceae; genus Avena; species Avena sativa. The sequence goes on from OV702280.1 coordinate 423,981,147, forward strand.
ATGCTCTTAGCCTTTGAAGTTCCAAGTACTTCCTCCGTTGCTAAATATAACCTGTTTTGATAAGCCAAAATGACTTACCGAAATCGTGTTATATTTAGGAGCAGAGAAAGTGGATTATATACAGTAGCACAGTGTAAGATGCTAAGAACCCACGCACATGCCATGTGACACATCACTCGCTGCTTTACTTGGTACAGGTGTATCTGTCTGTAAGCTCGTTCATGCATATACGTTTGAGTCACATCAGGAATCAGAACATAATTTACATCAAATACATATCATATACACAGGAGATACTACCTCCGTTTCTATAATATAAGCCTTTCTAGTAGTGCAAATTATACCGCTAAAAAGGCTTATATTTGAAACGGACGTAATATTTATTAGCTACGCATTATTGACATATTTCACTCCATTACTGGAGGTTAGGATGCAATTAGGCCTGAATTGAGGTGGGCTGGATGATGGAGTCGAGGTCAGCCATCGTGCTCTTGTTCGATCGTCTCAGCATTATGGTCGGTCTGCATCTCGCTGTTGACGGCGACACCCCAGATCTCCGGGCCGGGATGGCTAGCTGCAGGTTGCTGATGCTCTCTAGGGCGTAGTCCGACTCCTTGCTCCTCACTGTCTTGCCAACCTGCTTGACCAAATTCATCCATGAAAAAAATATTAAGATTTTTCAGTATCCCACCACCACCATTCATCCCCCTAGGGCCCCACTCCGCCTCGTCTTCTGGCACCGTGAGCCTTCTGGTGAAATAGGATTTTTGGCATATTTTTCGGGATTTTCATGATAGTTGATTTTCTGCACAACAACTAGACATCAAGGTAATTCTGCTGAAAACAGCGCCAGTCCGTGTTAGTTGTATCCAAATCACACAAATTTAGAGGAGAAACAATAGCAAAAGTGTTCGGGAAAGTATATACGTTTTGGACGTATCAACTCCCTCAAACTTAGCTTATTGCTTGTCCTCAAGCAATTCAATTGAAAACTGAGTGCGATAAAAAAACTTTTACGAACACATTTGCTTCATATAATGTATATATTCTCAGCACAGATGTAGACACTTAAACCATTCATAATAAAGAGTATGCAACTAAGTCTACTCAATAGTCATTGCAAGCTATAAAGAGATTCCAACTCAATAATAATAAGTAGCATAAAACATAAACATACGCAACATTGCAATGCTCATAAGAAGGTATGATAGAGTGGTATCTCGCTTGCCTTTGTTTGTAGAGCACAATATGAATGCCAAGGTGATGGCGCCCAGCACTGTCGTGGGACGCTTCATTGGAAACCCCAAGAGCAAGGTGTGATGAGCACAGCAACAAGTTTTTCCTCAGCAAGAAACCGACGTTATCGAACCAGTAGGAGGAAGGAAACGTCTTAAAGGTGTTGCAAGAAACATGGAAACCTGCACAACACAAACTCAAGACTTTGCCCAAACGAATCAGTGAGGTTGTCAAGCTCACCGGTTTGCTGTAACAAAGGATTAACTGTATGGTGTGGAAGGTGATGATGGTTTGCAGCAAGTAAACAGTAACAGTAGAAGATGTATCAATGGTAAAGATTGGACCGGGGTCCATAATTCACCGGAGGTGCTCTCCTTAGATAAAAAACATGGCATGAAGGGTAAACAAATTACATCAGGGAAATTGATAGGAACTGATCAATGCATAACAATGCAATACTAGAGAAAAGTATCCTATGAGATTCGATTGGACAATATAACAAATACATAGACCGCCATCCAACTGCATCTATGACTAGAAGTCCACCTTCAGGTTATCATCCGAACCCCCTCTAGTATTAAGTGGAAGCAACAGACAACTGCTTTAAGCAAAGTGTGTAAGGTAAACAATCCACTTGTTCCATGAACAAGAGACCGTTGTTTTCTCCCTAGTGGCAACAACACATCTACAACCGAAGAGATTTCTGTCACTTCCCTTGGAAACTAGAGGCATGAACCCACTATCGAGCATAAATGCCCCCTCTTGGAGTCACTAGCAACTACTTGGCCAAGATAGGTACTAACAACGGAGAGCATGCAAGATCACAAACAACACAGACATGATAGAATCATATAAACAAAACCATTAATCAATCTGACATAATAATATCAATATCCATCGGATCCCCACAAACACAACATGCATGATTACAAATAGATTAGATCTTGATCATGAATGGAGCTCACAAGATCTATACATGAAAGCACAAGGAGGAGATACAACCATCTAGCTACTACATGAACCCGTAGTCCAAGGTGGAACTACTCCCGCTTCATACCGGAGAAGAAGGCCTCCAGGATGATCTCCCCTCCGGCAGGGTGCCGGGAAGAACTTCAAATCCCCCCGATCTAGGGACGATGGTGGCCCTGGCTACAGATAATTTCGTGGAGCTTTGATCGGGTTCCTAGGGTTTCTGCATCGGGGGCTTCTTATAGGCGAAGGGGCGAGCCAGGGGGCCACCAGGGCGACTCCACCCCCTAGGCGCAGGATGGGCCCACCCATGCGGCCAGGGGGTGTGGACCCCTGGTGAGCCTTCTCCATCTCGTCTTCTGGCTTCGTGTTGCCCACGGTAAAATATGAAGGGTTTCGCAGCATAGTAAATCAAAAAAATTCTACGGATGCGAACGGGGAAGCCAAGATCTAATCTAGGAGAAGCAAACAACGAGGAGGAATAGATGAGATCTTCATACCCTTGAAGATTCGCACAGCGGAACGTTCGACGGGACGTGGGTGATGTAGTCGTACTCGCTTCTCCTCCTCGCGATCCGATCCGATCTAACACCGCAAGTGGCGATGCCTCCGAGAGATGCACACGTGCAGCACCTCGACGTCTCCTCCTTCCTCGGTCCAGCAAGTATGGTGGAGAGACGGATTGGATCTACAACGCGACGGCGCGGTGCAAGTGGTGGAGAGTTTCTGCAGCAGGGCTTCGCCTACACGCAGTTGGGAGGGAGAGAGAGAGGAGGGCAGCAGGGAGGCTAGGGCTTGAGGAGGAGGTGTGGGAGGGGTGCGCCCCCAGCCCTCTTTATATAGAGGGGTGGGCGGCCAGCCCTTGCCCCTCCCCCAAGCCCTAGGGCCGGCGGCCAAGGAGGGAGGAGTGGGTGGCAAGTTTCCCCCCCTTCTAGAAGCTCCCCTAGGGTTTGCCCTAGGTTTGGTCGGCTGGGCCCTATGGGACCTTGTGCCCCTGGCCCAATTCGTCCAGGGCACTCCCTCATAGGCCCATGCCCCCTCCCGGAAGGTGGGTCCACGTTGGTCCCCCTCTGAAAGGTTCTAGAAGCTTCCGGTACAATACTGATTAACCCAAAACAATTCCGAACTCCAAAAACTGCATTGCCTTATATGAATCTTATTCTCCGGACCATTCCGGGACCTCTCGTGATGGCCCGGATCCCATCCGAGACTCCGAACAAAAACTCATAAACCAATTATCCAATCTATCCTAGCGTCGAGACACGTTAAGTGTGTGACCCTTCGGGTTCGAGAATATGTAGACATGATCTTATATCAATAATCAACAGCGGGGTCTGGAAACCCATATTGACTCCCACACATTCATCGATGATCATATCGGATGAACCACGATGCCAGGATTCAATCAATCCCATATATATATTCCCTTCGTCTCGCGATATTTTACTTGCCCGAGATTTGACCGTCGGTACCGTCATACCTAGTTCAATCTCGTTCACAGCAAGTACTTTACTCGTTCCGTAATCCGAACTTTGTGATTAACTCCTTAACCACATGCTTGCAAGCGGTGTTGATATCGATTACCGAGTGGGCCCGAAGTATATCTCTCTGACTTGGGAGGGACAAATCCCATCTCGGTACATATAACCCAACAGGTACTTTCCGATCACATGAGAGACACCTTTATGATCACCCTCTCATAGGATGACGTTTGATGACCTCAAAGCTTTCTTACGATACCAGGGAGTTGTATTATATCATGGTCTAAGGAATACAATATTTGACATAAGAAAAGCTTCGCAAAGATGAACACGATGACACGATCTAATTGCTCCGCTTAGTTTGGGTCTGTCCATCATATCATTCTCCCAATGATATGATCTCATTATTAATCGACAACTCATTTCTATGGTTAAGAAACCTTAACCATCATTAATCAATGAGCTAGGCCATAGAGGCATACTAGGGACACAGTGTTGTTCACAAACCACACAAGTATTAAAGTTTCCGCTTAATACAATTCTAGCATGGAATATAAACTTTATCATGAACAAGAATTATAATAATAACATCTTTATTATTGCCTCTAGGGCATAATTCCAACAGTCTCCCACTTGCACTAGAGTCAATAATCTAGTTTACATCTGGCAACAATCTAACACCCATGGCACTAAGGTGCTGATCATGTTTTGCACGTGGAAGAGGTTTAGTCAATGGATCTGCGACATTCAGATCTGTATGTGAAAGGATCGTATGGGCACCTAGAGGGGGGGGTGAATAGGTGCTACTTCAAATTTTCTTCTTTTTCAAATTAAGGTTTGACAATAAGGTAAATTCTCTAGATAATGCAACTACGGTGAATTTACCTATATGACAAAAATGCAAGGTCTACCACAACACAAAGAAGTAACAAGTAAGTAAGGTGCGGTAAAGGATAGAGGTAACCGAAAAGTGGACGCGGAGACACAAGGATTTGTTTCCCGTAGTTCCTTCCTTTTGAGGGGAAGTACGTCTACGTTTGGAGAGGGGGTGGTTTCAAACCACCAACGCCACAAGAGGCCTCCCTTGTTCTCCGATGAATCTCACCCCAATGGGATCGATTCACCTTCCACTATATCGGCAACCTTCAAGGTGGAAGCCGGCACCGTTACAAGTTTGGGGCACACATCCACAACTTAATCGGAGGCTCCCAAATACAAGCAAGTTGTCAAAGCAATCAAAGACAAGCTTGTAAGAACAAAAACAAGAGCTAGGGTTTCCAACAAAACACTAGAGCAAAGGGGCCTTCAATGAAATGAGGGGGAAATGAAGATCTTTTTTGGTGAAGTAGTAGATCGGGGACTCCTCCTTCGATTCCCCAAAGATCAAGGACTTTGGGTGGTTGGATGATGAGATCTTGAGAATTTGAGTGGCTCCAATGGACTCCAATGGTGGGCAATGACTTTAATGAGCTGAGCAATTTGTCCCAAGGTAGGTGGAGGGGTATTTATACCCCTCCACGAAATAAATGGCCGTTGGAGCATTTAATGACCGGTAGTACCGGTACTCAAGCGGTAGAACCGCTTGCATGCGGTACTACCGGTCCAGTACCGGACCAAGTACCGGTGGTGACCTTGTTCTTCAGAATTCTTCAGTCTTGGGCGGTACCCCCTTGCGGTACTACCCCCAAGCGGTAGTACCGGAGGTAGAAAGCGGTACTACCGGTTCGAGCGGTAGTACCGGTCCCAAGTACCGCTTGGTACTGACCAAAACAGAGAGGGGAGGGTGCTATTCAGTATGCAGCGGTACCGACGAGCGGTACGACAGCCTCAAGCGGTAGTATCGCTTGTACCAAGCGGTACTACCGGTTGGGCCGGTAGTGCCGCTCCGTGGTACCGGTGGGTACTGACTAGTACTCACCCTTCTCTCTTTTGGTCAGTGCCAACCGGTACTAGAACCGGTAGTACCGGTGTCAAGCGGTAGTACCGGTTGCAGATCCGGTACTACCGGTTGACACAGAAGATTTTGCAAGGGAGAAATGCTATGCCATGACTTGTGCCTTCTTTTATCAATCCTATGATAAACTTAGTACACGGTTAAATCGATAAGTGTATTGTTATCAAACATCAAAATCAGAGGGATAGAAAAATGCTCTTTCAGTATGTACTTTGCTAATCTTCAGATCTCCATCTGCTATATAATCTCGGATTATATGAAACTTGCGGTTGATATGCTTGGTCTTTGGATGATATCTTGGTTCCTTAGCGAGTGCTATGGCGCCAGTGTTGTCACACAATATCTCCAATGGGTCCAAGGCACTTGGAACCACGCCAAGCTCAGTGATGAAGTTCCTGATCCAAACTCCTTCACTTGACGCTTCTGCAGCAGCCATGTATTCCGCTTCTACTGTAGATCCCGCGATCACGCTTTGCTTGCAGCTTCTCCAGCTCACAGCTCCTCCATTCAAAATATAAACGTATCCTGTCTGAGATTTAGAATCATCCTTGTCGGTGTCGAAACTAGCGTCGACGTAACCTTTTACGACGAGCTGTTCATCACCTCCATAGACTAAGAACATTTCTTTAGTCCTATTCAAGTATTTTAGGATGTTCTTCACGGCTGTCCAGTGTTCCACTCCTGGATCACTTTGGTACCTGCTCGTCAAACTAAGAGCATTGGACACATCCGGTCTAGTACACAACATGGCATACATGATAGAACCTATGGCCGAGGCATAAGGCACTTTGCTCATAGCTTCTCGATCATTTACCGTGGCTGGACACTGAGCCCTGCTCAATATCTTACTTGACAACATAGGCACTGAACCTTTCTTTGCCTTATCCATTCTGAACCTTTTCAGAACTTTGTCTAGGTATGTACTCTGGCTTAAAGCTATCAGGCGTCTTTGTCTATCTCTATAGATTTTGGTGCCCAATATATAAGCAGCTTCCCCTAGGTCTTTCATTGAAAAACATTTGTTCAAATAACTCTTCACATCGTTAAGCATGTCAATGTCATTTCCAATAATCAATATGTCATCCACATATAGTACCAGAAATGTCACTGAGCTCCCACTCACTTGCTTGTAGATACAAGCTTCATAGCAATTTGGAACAAATCCAAAGCTCTTGATCACTTGATCAAAACGAAGGTTCCAACTCCGAGATGCTTGCTTCAGTCCATAAATGGAACGCTGAAGTTTGCACACTTTATCAGCATCCTTAGGATCGACAAAACCTTCGGGTTGCATCATATAAAACTCTTCATCAATGTTGCCATTGAGGAACTCAGTCTTGACATCCATCTGCCATATTTCATAATCATGAAACGCAGCAATTGCTAATAAAATCCGAATGGACTTAAACATCGCTACGGGAGAGAAAGTCTCATCGTAGTCAACACCTTGAACTTCTCGAAAACCTTTCGCGACAAGTTGTGCTTTATAGACGGTAACATTACCATCCGCGTCCATTTTCTTCTTGAAGATCCATTTGCACTCAACGGCCTTTCGGTCGCTAGGAGGGTCCACCAAAGTCCCTACTTGGTTTTCGCTCATGGATCCCAATTTGGATTTCATGGCCTCTAGCCATTTCTCAGAGTCTGGGCTCATCATCGCTTCCTCATAGTTCGCAGGTTCACTGTCGTCTACTAACAAGACAGTTAAGACAGGGTTGCCGTACCACTCAGGAGGGGCACGCGATCTTATTGACCTGCGACGTTCAGTAGCAGCATCGTCCTAAGCTTCATGATCCTTGTCATTAGCTTCCTCTATTGTTGGTGCAGGCGGCACTGGAACAATTTCAGGTGCTGCGCTACTCTCCAGTTCAAGAGAAGGTTCAACAACCTCGTCTAGCTCTACTTTTCTCCCACTCACTTCTTTCGAGAGAAACTCCTTCTCAAGAAAGGATCCGTTCTTTGCGACAAACACTTTGCCTTTGGTTCTGTGATAGAAGGTATACCCAATAGTTTCCTTAGGGTATCCTATGAAGACGCATTTATCCGCTTTGGGTTCGAGCTTGTCCGACATCAAGTTCTTGACGTAAGCTTCGCATCCCCAAACTTTAAGAAACGACAACTTAGGTTTAGCACCAAACCATAGTTCATACGGTGTCGTCTCAACGGATTTAGATGGTGCCCTATTTAAAGTGAATGCAGCGGTTTCTAATGCATAACCCCAAAATGATAACGGCAAATCAGTAAGAGACATCATTGATCGTACCATATCTAATAGAGTTTGATTCTGGCGTTCAGACACACCATTGCGCTGTGGTGTTCCGGGTGGCGTGAGTTGCCAAACGATTTCGCTTGCTTTAAGATGCGTGAGAAAATCATAACTCAAATATTCACCTCCACGATCGGATCGTAGAAACTTAATTTTTCTGTTACGATGGTTCTCCACTTCATTCTGAAATTCCTTGAACTTTTCAAATGTTTTAGATTTATGTTTCATCAAATAGATATACCCATATCTACTTAAGTCATCGGTAAAAGTGAGAAAATAGCGATATCCACCGCGCGTCAAAGCACTCATCGGTCCGCATACATCGGTATGTATGATTTCCAACAAGTCCGTTGCTCGCTCCATCATTCCGGAGAACGGGGTTTTGATCATCTTGCCCATGAGGCATGGTTTGCATGTGTCAAATGATTCAAAATCAAGAGACTCCAAAAGTCCATCAGAATGGAGTTTCTTCATGCGTTTTACACCAATATGACCTAGATGACAGTGCCACAAATAAGTAGTATTATCACTATCTACTTTGCATCTCTTAGCCTCAATGTTATGGATGTGTGTTTCATCCCTTTCGAGATCCAGGAGAAATAAACCATTCACAGCAGGTGCATGACCATAAAAGATATTACTCATATAAATGGAAGAACCATTATTCTCAGATTTAAATGAATAACCGTCTTGCAATAAACACGATCCAGATATGATGTTCATGCTCAACGCAGGCACATAATAACATTTATTGAGGTTTAAAACTAATCCGGAAGGTAAAACTAAGGAGAGCGTGCCGACGGCCATCACATCAACTCTTGATCCGTTGCCAACGTGCATCGTCACGTCATCCCTCGCAAGCCGCCATCTATTCCGTAGCTCCTGTTTCGAGTTACAAATATTAGCAACTGAACCAGTATCAAATACCCATGCACTACAACGAGGGCTAGTAAGGAAAACATCAATAACATGTATATCAAATATACCTTTGATGGTGCCAGCCTTCTTGTCCGCTAAGTACTTCGGACAGTTGCGCTTCCAGTAACCCTTGTCCTTGCAATAGAAGCACTCAGTGTTCGGCTTAGGTCCAGACTTGAGCTTCTTCTCAGCAGGGGCAACGCGCTTGGCGCCGCCTTTCTTGAAGGGCTTCTTTGCACCCTTACCTTTCTTGAAGGTGGGGGGCTTGTTGACCATCAACACATGATTATCCTTTTTGATGTCCACCTCTGCAGCCTTCAGCTTTGCGAAGAGCTCGGTGATCGTATCAGTGGAACCAATCTGATTATGAGTCACTACAAAACTTTTGTAGCTTGGAGGGAGTGATTGCAGAACCCTGTCAATCTTGAGCTCCTCTGGAATCTTGCAGTCCAGTTGCTCAAGGCGTTGAGTGTAGCCCGACATCTTTATGGCGTGCTCACTAACGGAACTCCCTTCCTCCATCTTGCAGTTAAAGAAATTCTTAGAGATCTCATATCTCTCAGAACGGGCCTGTGTCTGAAACATAGTTTTCAGCTCCTCAAGAATCTCAAAGGGCCCGGGATAATCTTCAAAACGATTTTGAAGGTCCGATTCCATAGCAAACAACATGGTGCTCTTGATCACACCATAATCATCTTTGTGCGACTGATAAACAGCTTTCTCATCAGCCGGCGCATCTACAGCAGGGGCGTCACCTAGAGCATTCTCAAGGACATAGTCCTTTTGTCCGCCAGAGAGAATGATTCTCAGATTGCGGAACCAGTTGGTGAAGTTAGACCCATTGTTTTTAAGCTTTTCTTTCTCAGCAAAAACATTGAAGTTCAAGTTGGACTTAGCCATTTGATCTACAATATTTGAAAGTACAAATTAGACTATGTTCATGATAACTAGTTCAACTTAATCAAATTACTAGATGAACTCCCACTAAATTCAACATCCCTCAAGTTGTTTAGTGAACATGATCCAAATTCACCACACCTAATCCGATCTTCACGAGAAGAGATGTGGTTTCAATGGTGGACAACGAAGTGTCGATCATATCATTCATATGACTCATGCTTAACCTTTCGGTTCATGTGTTTCGAGGCCATGTCTGTACATGCTAGGCTCGTCAAGTCAAACCCAAGTATTTCCGCGTGTGCAAAACTTGCTTGCACCCGTTGTATGTGAATGTAGAGTTTATAGCACCCGATCATCACGTGATGCTTGAACACGACGAACTTTCGCAACGGTGCATACATGGGGAGAACACAGTTTTATCTTGATCTTTAAGTGAGGAATCATCTTATAATGCTACCGTCGCGATCTAAGCATAATAAGATACATAAAAGGATAAACATCACATGCATATAACTTTATGTGACATGGTATAGCCAATCTTCGCGCAATGATCTCCATCTTGTGCGTGCCGGCATGATCTCCATCACTCCACCATGATTGCCTCCACCACGAATAGCAACTACAACTATTGCTAACTACTTAGTGATAAAGTAAAGCTATTACATGGCGTATAAGAAGTTGACACACAGGTCATACACAATTATAAAGACAACCATATGGCTCCTGCCGGTTGTGTACTCATCGACATGCATGTCGTGAAACATTACAAAACATGATCATTGCGTACAACATACACATCACATCTTGGGCCATACCATATCACAGAAAACACTCCCTGCAAAAACAAGTTAGACGCCTCTACTTTGTTGTTGCATGTTTTACGTGGCTTATGGGAGTAGCAAGCTAAGAACGATTCTTACCTACGGAAAGCCACAACGGTGATAATATGGTTGCCAAACTCCGGTGTAAATCCCATGACAACTATATTGAGAGAAACTGGCATCCACCAGCCGCATGTGTGGAACAAGCCACACGTCAAGTGCGGAGCCGGTCTCGCGAACGAGGTCGCGTAAGGTTGGCCTGGACCGCTTCGATCTCACTATCCCGCGTCATAAGAAGTACACAAACAAGAGGCTTGCAACAGAAAACATCAACGCCCGCAACAACCATGTCGTGTTCTACTCGTGAATCACATCTACGCATAGATCTAGCTCTGATACCACTGAAGGGTTACGCAGCATAGTAAATCAAAAAAATTCTACGGATGCGAACGGGGAAGCCAAGATCTAATCTAGGAGATGCAAACAATGAGGGGGAATAGATGAGATCTTCATACCCTTGAAGATTCGCACAGCGCAACGTTCGACGGAACGTGGGTGATGTAGTCGTACTCGCTTCTCCTCCTCGCGATCCGATCTGATCTAACACCGCAAGTGGCGATGCCTCCAAGAGATGCACACGTGCAGCACCTCGACGTCTCCTCCTTCCTCGGTCCAGAAAGTATGGTGGAGAGACGGATTGGATCTACAACGCGACCGCGCGGTGCAAGTGGTGGAGAGTTTCTGCAGCAGGGCTTCGCCTACACGCAGTCGGGAGGGAGAGAGAGAGGAGGGCAGCAGGGCGGCTAGGGCTTGAGGAGGAGGTGTGGGAGGGGTGCGTCCCCAGCCCTCTTTATATAGAGGGGTGGGCGGCCAGCCCTTGCCCCTCCCCCAAGCCCTAGGGCCGGCGGCCAAGGAGGGAGGAGTGGGTGGCAAGTTTCCTCCCCTTCTAGAAGCTCCCCTAGGGTTTGCCCTAGGTTTGGCCGGCTGGGCCCTATGGGGCCTTGTGCCCCTGGCCCAATTCAGCCAGGGCACTCCCTCATAGGCCCATGCCCCCTCCCGGCAGGTGGGGCCACGTTGGTCCCCCTTCGGAAGGTTCTAGAAGCTTGCGGTACAATACTGATTAACCCGAAACAATTCCGAACTCCAAAAACTGCATTGCCTTATATGAATCTTATTCTCCGGACCATTTCGGAACCTCTCGTGATGTCCCGGATCCCATCCGAGACTTCGAACAAAAACTCATAAACCAATTATCCAATCTATCCTAGTGTCGAGACACGTTAAGTGTGTGACCCTTCGGGTTCGAGAATATGCAGACATGATCTTATGTCAATAATCAACAGCGGGGTCTGGAAACCCAAATTGACTCCCACACATTCATCGATGATCATATCGGATGAACCACAATGCCAGGATTCAATCAATCCCATATATATATTCCCTTCGTCTCACGATATTTTACTTGCCCGAGATTTGATCGTCGGTACCGTCATACCTAGTTCAATCTCGTTCACAGCAAGTACTTTACTCGTTCCGTAATCCGATATCACTTTGTGATTAACTCCTTAACCACATGCTTGCAAGCGGTGTTGATATTGATTACCGAGTGGGCCCGAAGTATATCTCTCTGACTTGGGAGGGACAAATCCCATCTCGATACATACAACTCAACAGGTACTTTCCGATCACCTGAGAGACACCTTTATGATCACCCTCTCATAGGATGACGTTTGATGACCTCAAAGCTTTCTTTCGATACCAGGGAGTTGTATTATCTCATCGTCTAAGGAATACAATATTTGACATAAGAAAAGCTTCGCAAAGATGAACACGATGACACGATCTAATTGCTGCACTTAGTTTGGGTCTGTCCATCATATCATTCTCCCAATGATATGATCTCATTATTAATCGACAACTCATGTCTATGGTTAGGAAACCTTAACCATCATTAATCAATGAGCTAGTCCATAGAGGCATACTAGGGACACGGTGTTGTTCACAAACCACACAAGTATTAAAGTTTCCGCTTAATACAATTCTAGCATGGAATATAAACTTTATCATGAACAAGAATTATAATAATAACATCTTTATTATTGCCTCTATGGCATAATTCCAACAAAATATTGACTTTGGCTTTTGTCCCGTCCAATTCCGAGAATATTGATTTGCTGCCTTTCTGGAACCAAAAACAGAAGAAAACAGGCAACTGGCACTGTGGCAACTTGTTAATAGGTTAGTTCCAGGAAACATATAAAAACACCTCAAAGTGTAGACAAAGCAAAGAAAAGTAGATACTAAACAAGCATGGAGCATCAAAAATTATAGATACGTTTCCGACGTATCAAGCATCTCCAAGCTTAACTCCCGCTCGTCCTCGAGTAGGTAAGTGATAAAAGAATAATTTTTGAGGTGACATGCACCATCAAAACCAAGATCAAACCATATACAAGCATTGAAAGCTGGGATCAAATAACTCTAAACATGTGCATGAAAGATGGAGTTCTAACAATAAGACAAAGTGACTACGCATGCAACATTAAAGGCTACAAACAAAGATCATGAACAACATGCATTGAAAAACGTTTGTTTGTTTCACATACAAAAAACATGGCATAGTGGCAATCATCTTGTCCCTCATAGAGTAGCAAATATATGCATAGGACACCTTCAAAGTTCATAAGAGTGACTAGATACAAGTAGCACAAGAACAAGTAATATCACAATATGCATCAGTCAATAAGTTTTGGGATACTGCACATCAAACTAAGAATGGCAACTATGCTCTCTCAATGGTGCCTAAAGGTAGAATGTGGAGATTCAAAATAATAGTGGAAGAAATGCCCTTCACAAAGGGAAGCAGGGATTTCAAGTTTCAAAAGAGCTTCCAAAAATTATGGTACTTGTTAGCTTTCAGCCCTCATTGCCCCTATCATAAGCATCTTGAAGTGATTAATATTAAAGTGAACAAACTATGGAGTATATGCTTGACAAAGTATAAGTTGGCAATCTCATGTCCCTTGAATACGAGGGACACACCTCATGCTACTCAACTTCAGTCACCTATAAGTTCTTGTCATAGTAAGTACATGCGTATCATAGAGAACCGCCAACGGGGTACCCCTTGCACATGGTACAGGAGCTATGCCATAACCAAAATGACAAGGCAAGCAGACAATAAGCATCTCAGCGATCTTTTTATTTATCATGTGCATAGCTTTTTATTGAGGATGTTTCATAGATAGCTCATTATGGTGATGCTGCAAGTTTCCACCATGATTAGGCATGGCTTAGGCTAGCGGCCCAGGCATTTCTCTAACATAAAATACATAACTCCATGGACTTACAAGCTCCCTCTTTATTTCACGCCGGTGACATCCATAGACAAAAGAGCATGATATCAACTATATACAAAGTACAAGTGCAATGTTGAAAACGTTCCCCATGATAGCATGGTTCTGCTAATTCCAACATATAAGTGCAAGAATATACAACATATATGACACAATGGTTCAAGTTTATTAGGGGCAAAGAATATAAAGTGTTCCATCAAGTTTGTGAGGGCTTTAGTCACTAAGTTTTCACATAACAAAATATTTTTTAAATTGGAAGATAGATGAAACCAAGAATATACTTGGAATGGTGTAACACACCATGCATAGGAGTTTATAGTGGACACTATGGAATAATTTGGTTTCTTGGGAGTTGTAAGCATTGTTGGAGATATGCCCAAGAGGCAATAATAAAGTGGTTATTATCATATCTTCACACTTATGATAAATGTTTACATACCATGCTATAATTGTATTAACCGGAAACATTAATACTTGTGTGATTTGTAAACTAAAATAAGAGTCCCTAGTAAAGCCTCTTGTTAAACTAGCTTGTTGGTTAATATATGATCATGGTTTCCTGATCATGAACATAGAGATGTTATTAACAACAGGATCATATCATTAGGAGAATGATATGGTGGACATACTCCTATAGATAAGCGTAGCATAAAGATCAAGTCATTTCAATAGTTCAATTGCTATATGCTTTCTGATACATAGTAACCTAATTCCTTCGACCATGAGATCATGCATATCACCTTTACCGGATGGATGCTTTGATGACATCAAACACCACACCGTAACTGGGTGGCTATAAAGGTGGCATTAAGTGTTCGGAAAGTATTGGTTGAAACACATGGATCAAGAGTGGGATTTGTCCATCCATATGACGGATAGATATACTCTGGGCCCTCTCAGTGGAATGTCATCCAATTAGCTTGCAAGCATGTGACTGGGTCACAAGGGATCACATATCACGGGAACGAGAAAAGAGTACTTATCGGTAACGAGGTTGAACTAGGTATGCAGAGATACCGACGATCATAACCTCGGATAAGTAACATATCGTGAGACAAAGGGAAATTGGTATCGTATGTAAGTGGTTCATTCGATCGCAAACTAATCGTAGAAATATGTGGGAGCCATATGAATTTCTAGATTCCTCTATTGGTTATTGTTCGGAGAAGTGTCTCGATCATGTCCGCATAATTCACGAACCGTAGGGAGACACACTTAAGGATTCGACGTTGTTTGAGTAGTTATGGTATTATGAGAAAGAGACCGAATGTTGTTCGGAGTCTCGGATGGGATCCGGGATATCACGAGGTGATCCGGAATGGTCCGGAGAATAAGATTCATATAAGGAAAGTCCCGTTTCGGAGTTCGGGAATGATTCCGGTGTTTTCATCGGGAATGTTCTAGAAGGTTCCGGATTGTCCGGCACTCCGGGGGGGGAGGGTACATGAGTGTGTCATTGAATGATTGCATCATGTACTAAGTGTTCTTGCTGTCCCAAATAAAGGATTAAATTGAATCCTAAAACAGAAAAGTCAAATGTCCAGTTTGAAAGTCAAACGGCTAAAACAAGAAACTGTGGGAAACAAGCAAGAGGAGTTGGAACCGACTTGGAGGAGGAGTTTCTCTCCTCCAAGCCGGCGGCCAGCCCAAGGCCGACTTGGGGAGGGACTCCCCTCCCCTGGCGCGCCATCCCCCTCCCATCTATATAAGGAGGGGCAGGGCTCCCCTCCTAGAACACACAAGTTCCTATCTTCTACCTCCGGTTTAGAGCCGTTTTGGTTTAGAGCTTCTAATTGCTTTAGCCAGCGGTTTAGAGCCTTCTAATTGGTTTAGAGCCTTCTAATTGGTGTGTCTAATTACTAGACCACTAATAGCCTCTCTCATAAGCTCCACCATACTCGCACCGGCTTAAGGCGAAGCCCTGCGGGATTTCCCCTCTACTTCCGGTACCACGCCGTTGTGCTGCCGGAATCGCGAGGAGAGTGCTACAACCTCCGCTGCCTGCTGGAACAAGGGAGAGGAAGGTCTTCGTCGAGTACCGAACGTGTGACCGACTGCGGGAGCGCTGCCGGAACGTGGCGCCGGAAGGATCGTCTACGCGATCTTGAGATCGGAAGTGTACGACTACATCACCCACGAGAATCTGCTCTCGTTAAACGCTTTGGAATCTTCGAGGGTAAGTTATTCCATCGACTCGTTGCTACAATCTAGTAGATAGATCTTGGCTTGTTTGTTTGTATGCGATAGAAAATTTTTGTTTTCCATGCTACGAACCCCTACAGTGGTATCAGAGCCGTGTCTATATGTAGATCTGTTGCACGAATAGAACACAATGGTCATTGTGGGCGTTGATGCTTTTATTGTTGATTGCTTCTTGTGTACTTTGCATCTTGCGGTATGTTGGGATGAAGCGGCCCGGGCTAACCTTACATGACATCGTTCATGAGACTTGCTCCACGCTTGACATGCAACTTGTATTGCATAAGTGGCTTTGCGGGTGCCTGTTTCTCCTAGCATAGTTAAGATCCAATTTACAACGGGTGATTAACAATACTAGTATCAATGTTGTGGTTCTTGTTCGTAAGTTAGAACGACACTTATTGAAAGCCCCAAACCACGTAAAATATGCAAAGAAAGTAGAGGCGTCTAACTTTGTTTTGCAGGGGTGTGCAGTGATGTGAAATGGCCATGATTGTGATTATATATGATGTATGCAATGTTCCTTATTGTAAGTTGGCAACCGGCAGGAGCCATATGGTTGTCTTTAATTTATGTTAAGACCCGCGTGTCTATTCAAAGTAGTTGTAATAGTTGAAGCTGGTGGACGAAAACCATGGAGAAGCGTCATTGACCTTGATGCAATGCCGGTGATGATGGAGATCATGTTCGTGCTTGAAGATGGAGATCAGAAGCACAAAGAAGAAAGGCCATATCATATCACATATTATGAATTGCATGTGATGTTAATCCTTTATGCATCTTGTATTGCTTAGTAGACGACGGTAGCATTATAAGATGATCCCTCATGCACATGAATTTCAAGTTCGAAAGTGTTCACCCTTAGTATGCACCGTTGCTAAAGCTTGTTGTTTCGAAGCACCACGTGATGATCGGGTGTGTTAGATTTAGCAAGTGTATACAACGTAAGCAAGCCAGATTTGCTTATGCGGAAGCTAAGGTTTGATCTTGACGAGCCTAGCATGTACAGACATGGCCTCAGGAACACGGATTACCGAAAGGTAGAGCATGAGTCATATAGTAGATATGATGAACATGTTGATTGTTCGCCATTGAAGTTGCATCAACTCTCGTGATGATCGGTTTTGATGTGGTGGATTTGGTTCGTGTGATCACTAAAACAATGTAAGGGATATTGTTTTGAGTGGGAGTTCACCTAGATTAATTTAATTATTAATTAGAACTCAATTTATCATAAACTAAATCAAAGTGAATTTGCATAGTTGTTGTAGTCATTGGCATCCGTTTACCACCTTGCGCTTAGTTATAATTGAGATGATAGAACTATAGAATTCTGCTTAGTTACTTTACGAACTGGTATCGTATTGTTTTGAAGTGTTAATCTAAAGTTTAAAAGTCCTATTGCAAACTTTCAGTAAGTTCCGGTTACTCCATGAAGTTTAATAATTAGTATTAAATCAAGAGTAACAATTCCAAGTGTTAGTATATAAGTATCATGTTTGTCTCCATGATTCTTGATATTCAAAGGATTCTCTTAAATATCAAGGTTATCTAGGATCTGAAAGAGTTGTTTCAGAAACCATGATGTGTGGAAGATATTGTGATATCTGAAACGAAGTTTTGGTTGCAACATGATAGAGTATAATATGGCTAAAGTCATGTTCTCATATTTGATGAGAATTTGCAAAGGTTGGAGACACTTGTTGTCCTAATCCTCCAAAAGGTTTTGGATAGCAACATTATACTCATAATTCATCATTATAAGCTAAAAGTAGCTTGATCATGGACAATTCCATGATAAGGGTGAATATTTGATGTAGGTAAAATGTTTACTACACCAAGAGATTACTATAGAAAGGAATTTGAAAGAACACCAAACATTAGATGATGGTGATCTACTTCAAAGTGCAAGTCCAAAGACATTGGTATTTAATTATACACGCTTTGGACTATATGTCATATGTATGACTCCACTATTGATGTTGATAGATTCTTTCAAACAGAAAAGGAAATACTGAAAGATAATCTCATAAATATATGGCAGAAAGGAAAAGACTAGAATTGTTCAGCTTAAGTATATAGATGATATACATGTTATGGCTATATTCTTTGCTTATTAAACAATGTGGTTCTCAAGTATTTGATACTGAATTTGTTGGTGTGAATCGTCATACGAAACAACACAATTCATGAACTACAATGGCCTAAGTAACTAGCAAAAGAATATGTGATGATGTTCATCGAGAACAAAATAAAGGGTTATTGTGTTGCTCATTAAACATCAAAGCTTGCCTTCAAGATTTGTTTTATCAGGTATTATGAGAACAAAAGAGTTGTTCAAATAATTGCCGTAATCCATAAAAGATGGATGATTCACAAATCTCGTTGGAGAAATCACATCCATAAAACTAGTGCTAAAGATGTCGAAAGACAAATTGATTGAAAGATCACTTAGGAAGTGACATCGCCGTTTAAATTATATTGGAAAGAAAACATGAAGAAAATCCATATGGATGGAATTTTGGAGTCTTCTGATTTTTGATCAAATGACGCTTGTGAAACTTTCCTAGAGATAATTAAAACTTCGTTCATAGGCCAAAAGGGAACGAATGACTAGCTTATTGGAACTTGTACATATTGTTGTATGAAATCCATTATGTGTAGTCAAAAGCGATGGATTTCAACTTCATATGCTTTCTCCAAAAATTTGAGTGAATATATGAATATTTACTTAATAAGGATAAAGTATGAAACACTTGAAAAGTTCAAAGACTTTCAAGATGAAGTGAAAAATCATTGTAACAAGAATATGAATAGTTTATGATAAGATCATAAAGGAAAATATTTAAGTTACAAGTTTAGCATGATACCTAAGATTTAACGAATCGTTCCGTGGATTTGCATTTTCCCGAAACACCATAAGAGTATGGAGCGTTCGAGATATGTAATTAAACCTTGTTTGACATGGTAAGATCAAAGGTATAATTCATAAAACTGCCATTATATTTTAAAGATTAAAAGCTTTAGAGATTACCGTTTTTCCACTGAAAAGAGCTTCATCATAATCCGTTGAAATGACACCATATAAGGTTATGGTTTGGGATAAAACCCAAGTTGTCCTTTCTTAAACATTGGTATGCTATGCATAAGAAAGATGTGTGCAACCAAAGTCGGATGAACCTGTCTTTGTATAAACTGTTAAGTATTCCTCCATAAAACACCGGAGACAAAAGTGTTTGTTGCTTAGAACGTCAAGTTTCTTTGAGAAGGAATTTTTCGTGAAAAGTTAAGTGGGAGGACAATAGAACTTTGATAAGGTTAAAAGAACCTTAGCTATATGTGCAGAGTTGCGCAGCACCGAAAAGTGTTCCGGAGGCAGCAACAAAGCTCATGGCTCACGTACCTCAAAGGTTGTGGTCATGGAGATCCAAGTTCCTATTGAAACAAGTAGATCGGGTAAACAATCAAATACCAAGATTTGAGGGTTGAATCATTATTTGAGAATAATGAACCGACTACATGCAAAGAAGCGATGATGGGCCCTGACTCCGTCAAATTGCTTGAAGCCATAAAATCCGTGATAGTTCCATATACGAGAAATCAAGTTTTTGAACTTGAAGGACCCTCGAGAAAGGTGTAAGACCTTGCAGTTGTGTTTGGATCTATAAATAAATAGACATGGATGTTGCACATCTATGAAATAGTCGACATGTTGGGAAAGAGTTCACAACAATGTTCAAAGGTTGACTATGACAAGATCTGATCTTTCATAGCGATATTTAGTCTAGACGGATTAATATAGCAACCACTACATATAATTTTGTTATATGGTAGCTGAATAAACAAAACAAGTTCTTCTAATAGAATCGTTACCTAGGACATGTGCATAACACGGTCCATAGGGTTTTGTTAATTCAAAAGGATGCTAAAAGTATATGCAAACTTCAATGGTTAAAGTGAGCATCGCGGAGTTGGAATCTTCACTGTGATGAAACTGTTAAAGGAGTTTAAAAGTTCATCAGAGACGATGGAGATGCTTGCATTTGCAAGAAATTAAGTGGGAGCGCTAAGACATGTTTCTAATACATTATGTGGAAGACATATTGTTGATTGGAAATAATGTATCTTTTATTAACACATATTAAGAATTTCATCCCGATGAAAGACTTAGGCAAAACCCAAATATTTGGCATCAATAGACGCTAATGTGGTTGTGCCAAAAGTACATAGATGATATATTGAATGAGTTCAATATAGGAACTACAAGAAAGGTTCTTGTTGCACAGAAAGGATTGAATAAGTTCAATGTTGATGATATATTCAAGTGTATTGACATTTGGTAAAGTGAAACAAATAATCAAGTATAGATTGATACTTGATGTATGAAATCACAAAGAGTATTTATATCAATCATACTGTGATATGTACAAATCTAGATATGTCCTACGCTCTAAATGTTGTGAGCATATACCAGAATGATTCGTAAGATGATCATTGGACAATAGTAAGGATATTCTTATGATTTTTTGAAAGAACTAAGAGTATAATATTTGTAGAAGTGACAAATAGATGGTTAGTTCATTGTAAAAGTACTACATTGATACTAGTTTTGTCACAAAGTACAAATTAAGTTTATCTCAATCTAAACTAAGGGTGGCACAATATAATGGAAAGTGAGTTCCATAATGGATTTGGATGATTTCCAAAGTTAAGACATTGTGACAGATACTACAACAAAAGGCTAAGTATATGACTGCTATTATAGCAGCAAAAGAGGGCATTTGTGTCAAGTAGTTTGTTATCAAACTAGGTGTAGTTCACAGAGGGATAATACTATGAAGATATATTGTGCGACAATATTATCAACATGTTTTAACCCCAAAGAACTAAAGGTCACACCGAAAGACCAAATTTCTACAAAGCCATCTCATTAGAGAATGAGTGATACGTAGAGACGCAAAGACATGCAATTACACATGGACCTGGAAGTGTCAGATCCGGAGATCAGTTGACCACTAGCAATCGTGTACATACAACACCGGAAAGTCATAGGTGTTGAATACACAAAGATTTGAAACTAGATTATTGACTCTAGTGCAAGTGGGAGACTGTTGGAGATATGCCCAAGAGGCAATAATAAAGTGGTTATTATCATATCTTCACACTTATGATAAATGTTTACATACCATGCTATAATTGTATTAACCGGAAACATTAATACTTGTGTGATTTGTAAACTAAAATAAGAGTCCCTAGTAAAGCCTCTTGTTAAACTAGCTTGTTGGTTAATATATGATCATGGTTTCCTGATCATGAACATAGAGATGTTATTAACAACAGGATCATATCATTAGGAGAATGATATGGTGGACATACTCCTATAGATAAGCGTAGCATAAAGATCAAGTCATTTCAATAGTTCAATTGCTATATGCTTTCTGATACATAGTAACCTAATTCCTTCGACCATGAGATCATGCATATCACCTTTACCGGATGGATGCTTTGATGACATCAAACACCACACCGTAACTGGGTGGCTATAAAGGTGGCATTAAGTGTTCGGAAAGTATTGGTTGAAACACATGGATCAAGAGTGGGATTTGTCCATCCATATGACGGATAGATATACTCTGGGCCCTCTCGGTGGAATGTCATCCAATTAGCTTGCAAGCATGTGACTGGGTCACAAGGGATCACATATCACGGGAACGAGAAAAGAGTACTTATCGGTAACGAGGTTGAACTAGGTATGCAGAGATACCGACGATCATAACCTCGGATAAGTAACATATCGTGAGACAAAGGGAAATTGGTATCGTATGTAAGTGGTTCATTCGATCGCAAAGTAATCGTAGAAATATGTGGGAGCCATATGAATTTTCAGATTCCTCTATTGGTTATTGTTCGGAGAAGTGTCTCGATCATGTCCGCATAATTCACGAACCGTAGGGAGACACACTTAAGGATTCGACGTTGTTTGAGTAGTTATGGTATTATGAGAAAGAGACCGAATGTTTTTCGGAGTCTCGGATGGGATCCGGGATATCACGAGGTGATCCGGAATGGTCCGGAGAATAAGATTCATATAAGGAAAGTCCCGTTTCGGAGTTCGGGAATGATTCCGGTGTTTTCATCGGGAATGTTCTAGAAGGTTCCGAATTGTCCGGCACTCCGGGGGGGAGGGTACATGAGTGTGTCATTGAATGATTGCATCATGTACTAAGTGTTCTTGCTGTCCCAAATAAAGGATTAAATTGAATCCTAAACAGAAAAGTCAAATGTCCAGTTTGAAAGTCAAACGGCTAAAACAAGAAACTGTGGGAAACAAGCAAGAGGAGTTGGAACCGACTTGGAGGAGGAGTTTCTCTCCTCCAAGCCAGCGGCCAGCCCAAGGCCGACTTGGGGAGGGACTCCCCTCCCTTGGCGCGCCAGCCCCCTCCCATCTATATAAGGAGGGGCAGGGCTCCCCTCCTAGAACACACAAGTTCCTATCTTCTACCTCCGGTTTAGAGCCGTTTTGGTTTAGAGCTTCTAATTGCTTTAGCCAGCGGTTTAGAGCCTTCTAATTGGTTTAGAGCCTTCTAATTGGTGTGTCTAATTACTAGACCACTAATAGCCTCTCTCATAAGCTCCACCATACTCGCACCGGCTTAAGGCGAAGCCCTGCGGGATTTCCCCTCTACTTCCGGTACCACGCCGTTGTGCTGCCGGAATCGCGAGGAGAGTGCTACAACCTCCGCTGCCTGCTGGAACAAGGGAGAGGAAGGTCTTCGTCGAGTACCGAACGTGTGACCGACTGCGGGAGCGCTGCCGGAACGTGGCGCCGGAAGGATCGTCTACGCGATCTTGAGATCGGAAGTGTACGACTACATCACCCACGAGAATCTGCTCTCGTTAAACGCTTTGGAATCTTCGAGGGTAAGTTATTCCATCGACTCGTTGCTACAATATAGTAGATAGATCTTGGCTTGTTTGTTTGTATGCGATAGAAAATTTTTGTTTTCCATGCTACGAACCCCTACAAGCATGAGTATATCTTACTCATACAAGTGGAGGCTAGAAAAAGACTAGGAGCAACCAACTAAGAGAGCAATAATGGTCATAATCATGCAGAGTGACAAAACATTACTAATCGAAGCATATAGTGGTACTACAAGTCAAGGAATAAATGATCATAGAGGCTATGGTGACTTGTCATAGTCATAACATGGTGTGATCATGTGCCAAGTCAACCCAAAGAAAACATCAAAGGAGAATACCAAAATACTATGCTTTTGTATGCTAAAACAACGCATGATTTTTTCAAGGCACACTAAGCAATCCCAATTGTTTGGAACAAGACATGCTACAGCAATAATCACTAAGCATAAGGTCAAAACAACACCTAGCATGACATGCTAAAGTCTAAGTCACAGTCAAAGCAAGCTCCTCTTACACTTTTCAAGCAAGAACTTTCTACTCCTTTCCAACACCAATCGACTTATTTGAAACAACACAACGAGAATGGGGGTCAAAACTACTTTATTCAAGCAAACTAAGCAAATAAAACTAAAACTAAGACGCTCCAAGAACAACACATCAGTGCATGAAACAATAAAAACGAAGTGTCTAGAAAGACCTGAGCTTTTTATTGATGAAGAAGTGGCTGCCTTGGGAATCCCCAAGCTTTGACGATTGTACCTCTTGGATATTTCTTGGGGTGACACCGGGGTGACATCCCCAAGATTGAGCTTTTGTCCATTCTTCATCTCATTACATCATTCTCTCTCTACACCTGAAATTTTTTCTTCATACAAAACTTCACACAATCTTCATTGGCAACATTAGTGTATTCAAAAGATAATAGACCCTTGGGCTTATCTTTGGAACATCAAGACTTTTCATAAAACCACAAGCTACTGTAGCAACTCCTTGAAAAATCTCAATTCCCCCAAATATAACTCAAAAAGGAATCAATAAGAAGCAAATGCAAATAATGGCAGAAATCTGTCAAAACAGACCATTAGGTAGAAACCTATTTTTCCAAAAATCTTCTGTTGCTCAAATCAAAAAGTGTTGAACTAACGAAAGTTATCTAACATACTGGGGGATGTATTCGTAAATACTCAGCTCAATCCGACTTACAGAGACTCCTCACAAATTTTTATGGTGGAGGTCAGAAATCTCTTTCGGGACAGCAACTCTCCAAATCTTACTTCCCTCTCATTAGAGATCATTCTTGGCACAAAAAGCAGGATAAGGAGAGGTCATTACTGAAGTAATAACTTCCAAGACTCAAGGAAACTCTTGGGTTATCTACCAACAAGTACTTTTCTTTAACGCCTTTAAGTTAGGCACAAGAAGCAAGAAATAAAGTATTTTCAAATGAAGAATTTAGATCAATACTTGCAAAGTCTTCTACTATGAAAGGTATCTCATCCAAATGAGTTTTGGAGGATCCCTTCTCATCTCTCTTTGGTTTACTACTTTCATCAAAAGGATTTTTAGGGACAATCTAATCAAAATTCTTTTCAAAGGCCTCATGAATCCCAACAAGCTTAAAGGTTATGGGTATCTTAAATTCCTCTCTAAGCTTAGTTTTATCAGAAGTACCCACAACATCTACACTTGAGCCTAGAATATTGAAACGCTCGAAGATCTTTTTGGCTTCCTTAGCAACATCATGGAACTCTTTGAGTAAAATTTCAAGAATAAATTCTCTCTTTTCAGCATTTTTTTATTCTTTTAGTTAGGAACAAAATTTGCATCATGGGGTTAAGGCTAACAAACCTAGACTCCAACATATGAACTAAAGAAGCTGCAGCAATTTAATAATTAGGAGCAAGTTCTGCTATAGATCTATCCTCAATATCCTCATGTTTGCTAACATGATTGAAGAATTCTTCAATATTATCTTTCCCAATTATGGAGTCACTACCTATTGAAAGGTCTTTCAGGGTGAACTTGGGGAACAACATGGTTAGCTAGAGCAAGGTGGCAACTAGAGTAGGAACTAATTTTTTTGTGTTTTTGAATAGATAAAGCAAACCAAACTAAACTAAATTTTTTGGAGTTTTTGATAAAAAAGAGGCAAACAAAACCAAGCAAAAGAAACTAAGCAAACCAAAAACAAAGTAAAGAGAAAGGTTGAGGAGGACTCCCCTTGTCAAGACGTCCTTAGCCTCCCTGGCAACAACGCCAGAAAAAGCTTGATGGCGCCCAGTATTATCGTGGGACGCTTCGTTGGAAATCCCAAGAGCAAGGTGTGATGAGCACAACAGCAAGTTTTCCCTCAGTAAGAAACTGAGGTTATCGAACCAGTAGGAGGAAGGAAACATCTCAAAGGTGTTGCAAGCAACGTGGAAACCTGCACAACACAAACTCAAGACTTTGCCCCAACGAATCAGTGAGGTTGTCAAGCTCACCGGTTTGCTGTAACAAAGGATTAATTGTATGGTGTGGAAGGTGATGATTGTTTGTAGCAAGTAAACAGTAACAGTGGAATATGTATCAATGGTAAATATTGGACTAGGGTCCATAGTTCACTAGAGGTGCTCTCCTTAGATAAACAACATGGCATGAAGGGCAAACAAATTGCAGTAGGGCAATTGACAGGAACTGAGCAAGGCATAACAATGCAATACTAGAAAAAAAGATCCGATGAGATTCGATTGGGCAATACAACAATATGCATAGACCACCATCCAACTGCATCTATGACTAGAATTCCACCTTCAGGTTATCATCCGAACCCCCTCCAGTATTAAGTTGCAAGCAACAGACAACTGCTTTAAGCAAAGTGAGTAAGGTAAACAATCCACTTGTTCCATGAACAAGAGACCATTGTTTTCTCCCTAGTGGCAACAGCACATCTACAACCGAAGAGATTTATGTCACTTCCCTTGCAAACTAGAGGCATGAACCCACTATCGAGCATAAATACCCCCTCTTGGAGTCACTAGCAACTACTTGGCCAAGATAGCTACTAACAACGAAGAGCATGCAAGATCACAAACAATACAGACATGATAGAATCATATAGAAACCCATTAATCAATCTGACATAATAATCTCAATATCCATCGGATCCCCACAAACACAACATGCATGATTACAAAGAGATTAGATCTTGATCATGAATGGAGCTCACAAGATCTATACATGAAAGCACAAGAAGGAGATACAACCATCTAGCTACTACATGGACCCGTAGTCCAAGGTGGAACTACTCACGCTTCATACCGGAGAAGAAGGCCTCCGGGATGATCTCCCCTCCGGCAGGGCGCCGGGAAGAACTTCAGATCCCCCTGATCTAGGGACGATGGTTGCAGCGGCTACAGACAGTTTCGTGGAGTTTTGATCCGGTTCCTAGGGTTCCTGCATCGGGGGCTTCTTATAGGCGAAGCAGCGAGCCAGGGGGCCACCAGGGCGGATGCACCCCCCAGGCACGGGGTGGGCCCACCCACGTGGCCAGGGGGTGTGGACCCCTGGTGAGCCTTCTTCCTCTCGTCTTCTGGCTTCATGTTGCCCACGGTAAAATATTGACTTTGGCTTTTGTCCCATCCAATTCCGATAATATTGATTTTCTGCCTTTCTGGAACCAAAAACAGAAGAAAACAAGCAACTAGCGCTGTGGCAACTTGTTAATAGGTTAGTTCCAGAAAACATATAAAAACACCTCAAAGTGTAGACAAAGCAAATAAAAGTAGATACTAAACAAGCATGGAGCATCAAAAATTATAGATACGTTTCCGACGTATCACAAGGCACCTCTGAAGTTCAAGTGAAGACTAGAAGTAAAGATATCAGAGATACAAGCATCAAAGTCATGACATAATTAACCAAGTTTTGAGACAAACACAAGAATGACAACTATTCTCTCAAGAAGGTGCTCAAAGAATAAGTGGTGACTCAACAAGGAAGTGAAAAAGGTTTTGAAAAGTTTGAAAGGCTTCCAAATGTTGAAAGTAAGGTACTCATTAGCCTTGAGCTCTCATTGCCCCTATCATAGGCATATTTATATGGTTAAGGTGAAAGTGAGGTCCAATATGAGTTATATGCTTAACAGACCATAAACTGGAAATCTCATGTCCCTTTAGTACGAGGGCCGATCCTCACGCTACTCAACTTTAGTTACCTGTAAGTTCTTGTCATCGTAAATACATGCGTATCATAGAGAACCGCCAACGAGGTACCCCTTGCACATGATACAAGAGCTATCCCATAATCAAAATGACAAGGGAAGTAGACAATGAGCATCTCAGTGATATTTTTATTTACTATTTGCATAGGTTTTTATTGAGGATGCTTCATATATTGTTCATTATGGTTATGCTGCAAGTTTCCATCATGATTATGCTTAGGCTAGCGGCCCAGATGTTTGTCTAACATATATATATAATTCCATGAACTTACAAGCACCCCTTTTATTTCACACCGACGACATCCGCAAACAAAAGAACATGATATCAACTGGATATGTATCCATAAGTGTTGAAAGCGTTCCCCGTGACAGCACGGTTCTGCTAACTCCTAGTCTATAATTTGCAAGCATATAACTTCCATGCATAGTCACAATGGTTCAGTTTTATTCAATGCAAGAAATAAAGTGTGCCATCAAGTTCGTGAGAGCTTTACTAACTAACTTTCTCAAAACAGTCAAACATTTTATTTGGAAGAAAAACAAGGCATAATGAATATGCACTGAATAGCAAATGATGCTAATAGGTAGGTATGGTGGACACTGTTGACAATATTGGTTTTGAGGAGTTGGATGCACATGTAGAGCTCATACTCAGTGCAAGTGAAGGCTAGCAATAGAGAGGGAGTGACAAACGAGAGAGCAATAACTGTCATAATCATGCTTGCAAAAAACAGGACTAATTATGGCATGAAAATGATACAAGAACTCCGCGGCAAAATAAATCATCAAGGCTTATTGACTATTGTTTAGTAATATGCATGCGTGAGCATGTGCCAAGTCGATTCACATGAAACATTCAGAGGAGGATACCACAATATCATACCAAGTTATGAATAGAACAATGCAAGCAAACATTCATATAACATGCTACAAACTATTAGCAAGCTGGAGCTAATCACAAGAAAGCAAGAACTACTAAGCATCCATAAATAACATATACCTTACATGGACAGACTAAGCATGCTCACAATGATGATTATATGTACAAAAATGAAAACAAATAGAGTTCGTTACCAGCCTCTTACCACACCTCAAGTTGTCTTAATCTTCATTATTGCCCTTCACTTGTGTGGCCTGAATAAGAACATGAAACCAAAATCCACTGAGGATGGCTGAACCCTGCAAAGAACTCACAAAACCAAAGAAGAGCAACAAATATTTTTGGTGTTTTCAATTTTTAAAGCAAGCCAAACAAAGCAAAAACAAACAAAGCAAAATCTTTTTGGATTTTTCTTTAAGACAGACCAAAGCTAAAAAGCAAAGAAACAAACCAAGAGAAACAAAAAAAATATTTTTGGTATTTTTTTGTTTTGAGAAAGCAGCAAGAAGAACCAAAAATAAAGCGAAACAATGGATATACAAAGAACCGACCGAACATGATACATAGATGAGTGTGATGTCGGTATTCCTCCCGCAAGCTTAGGCTTTTGGCCTAGGTGGGGCTCAACTCCATGGTGACCAAGAAGGTGCACCTCCGTAGTACGACGAGGAGGCCCCTTCGTCCTGGTAAGAGCTCGAGGACTCCCCCGTGTAGTGCATAGAGGGGTCGTATGAGGGCGCGTCCCCCTGATAGTGCCCATGGAAGCCAAGAATGCGCAGCTTCTCGTCCATCTCCTCCTTAGAGCGTGACAAAGGTCCTTGGGAAATACTGAACAAAGTGGTTTGGGGCAGAGGAATCTCTCTCTCTTCCCCGTCAGTAAACAACATTCTATAAACCAGGCTCTCAAGGGTAGAGCCAGCAGTGACAAAGTGATGCGCTTTCATAGCAACAAGATCAAGCCTCTGAGGATCCAAAAATGTATCATTGGGATCAACAGAAAGGCCTAAGGCATCAACACCACGTGCAGCAATAATACCCCCATAAATGGGTCCCTTAGCAGCTAAGCGACGAGCAATGAGGGAACCAAGATTGTACCTAGTCTCATTGTTGAGCGTAGCAGCTAGGAAGGCCAAATGATAGTTGGAAATATTGCTAGTGTTCTCCCTACCAAGAACACTAGTGGCAATATAATAAGCAAAGTACCTGATAGCTGGGAGTTGAATATTTCTTATCTTTCCTCGTTGGGCTTTGTGGTCATCATCATTAATTATCCCGCGGCAGAGCTCCAACAAATCAGTGGGTTGAGCTAGAATCTTCTTCGCCGTCCTAGCTGTACCAACACCCAGGATCTCACAAAATTTCTTTAGTGTCAGGAAGTAAGGCCTGTTATAGATTTTGAAAGACACATCTGGCTTGAAAGCGCTGTTAGAAAAAGATAAACTCTCCATAAAGGTTTTAGTGAGCGTAGCATACTGCACGCTCTCATCATGCATATAACTCATTAGTCCAACCCTCTGAACCAAGGTCAGGAAATCATTGAGAATCCCAGCAGCCCGCAAAAAGGTAGGACAAGGAAAGGTAGAAGGGTGCGCACCCCCCTCATCTCCCTCGTCGCCAAATCACAGTGTAATGAGATCCTCATGTATGAGGGCCTGGCTCGGGAGGATGATCTTGAAGGCCTTGTCCTTCTAGGTGCATCACTCTCAAATATTTCACCATAGGTGTGGTTGTCCATGACCACTTTTTCTGAAATTTTTAGACAAACATCAAACCAAGTGATTTCCAAGTTGATAAATGATGAGAAACTACTATAGGAACTTGCTAGAGGGCTATACATGCATCAACATGAAATTTCTAAGCATAGAACAAGCATTCAAGCTCACACAACCTGACACCTATAGCAGAAAAATACTCAATATACGATCTACCAATCACAAATATAATTGGACAAGTGGAGGAGGCAGATAGCAAGGAGCAATCCCTCCAAAAATCAGCAGAAAATATGGGCTGAGCAAGGAGATCGAAAATCGGGAGTAAGAACAACAAGAACTCAAGCTTGAGAAAGTTTTCCGGTGTTTTTCGCGGGAGAGAAAGAAGATGGCTAGGAGGAGACACTTTGGAGGGCCATAGGTGGGCTAAACCCATGCCAGGCGCGCCCTTGGGGCAGGCCGCGCCACCAGGGGGTGTGCTGGCCTGGGGGGGCCTGGGTCACTCCAGGTGTCCCTCTGCCCCTTTTTCGAGAAAAAAATTATTATGAATTTTCCGGGAAACTTTATTTTTGGCCAATTTTCAGGGTATGAAAAATGATTTTCTCGCAGAAAAGATTTTTTAGAAGAAGACCAAAACCAAAAACACAAAAGTTCTAAGACACTATAACAAGCAAACAACTAGCAAAACCAAAGCTAACAAAAGAAAAGGCAAAGACTAGGAATGAGAAAAGTAAAAGTGAGCAAGTATAACCACAGTGAAAGCATTATTTTGTTCATTAAAATCCTTTTGTTAACAAGGTTGATCAAGTCTTGTTACCAAAAAATCTTATATGAAGCAAAACTTTTCATTCCATAAGGTGATTATGTTACCTCAAACTTGATAGCAATGGTCCCAATCATAATAGTTTCAAAACTTTCTTGTGGAATGAGACAATACATTTCTCCAACCTTGATGCTCTCAATATTTTCAATGGAGTTCAGGCAATGGTGCTTGACGTGGAGCACTTTGTTGGAAACCCCAAGAGCAAGGTGTGATGAGCACAGCAGCAAGTATTCCCTCAGTAGAGACCAAGGTTATCGAACCAGAAGGAGGAAGGAAACGTCACACAGGTGTTGCAAAAACGTGGAGACCTGCACAACACAAACTCAAGACTTTGTCCCAATGAACAGTGAGGTTATCAAGCTCACCAGTTTGTTGTAACAAAGGATTAAACATATGGTGTGGAAGGTAATGGTTTGCATCAAGTAAACAAGTAACAATGGAAGATGTATCAATGGTAAAGATTGGACCGGGGTCCATAGTTCACTAGAGGTGCTCTCCTTAGATAAACAACATGGCATGAAGGGTAACCAAATTATAGCAGGGCAATTGACAGGAACTGAGCAAGTCATAACAATGCAATACTAGTCAGAAAGATCCTATGAGATTCAATTGGGCATACAACAAGATACATAGACCGCCATCCAACTACATCTATGACTAGAAGTCCACCTTCAGGTTATCATCCGAACCCCCTCCAGTATTAAGTTGCAAGCAACTGACAACTACTTTAAGCAAAATGTGTAAGGTAAACAGTCCACATGTTCCATGAACAAGAGACCGTTGTTTTCTCCCTAGTAGCAACATCACATCTACAACTGAAGAGATTTCTTTCACTTCCCTTGGAAACTAGAGGCATGAACCCACTATCGAGCATAAATACCCCCTCTTGGATTCACTAGCAACTACTTGGCCAAGATAGCTACTAACAACGGAGAGCATGCAAGGTCACAAACAACACAGACATGATAGAATCATAAAGACAAAAGTATTAATCAATCCAATATAATAATCTCAATATCCATTGGATCCCCATAAACACAACATGCATGATTACAAATAGATTAGATCTTGATCATGAACGGAGCTCACAAGATATATACATGAAAGCACAAAGGAGGAGATACAACCATCTAGCTACTACATGGACCCATAGTCCAAGGTGGAACTACTCACGCATCATACCGGAGAAGAAGGACTCCGGGATGATCTCCCCTCTGGCAGGGTGCCGGGAAGAACTTTAGATCCCCCCCCCCCCCCCCGATCTAGGGACGATGGTGGCGGTGGCTACAGACGGTTTCGTGGAGATTTGGTTGGGTACTTAAGGTTTCTGCATCGGGGGCTTCTTATAGGCGAAGGGGGAGGCCGAGGAGGCGACCAGGGGGGCCACACCCTGCCTAGGAACGGGCCCACCCCTGGCCATGCCTAGGGGGTGTGGCCGCCCTGGCTTGCCTCTCCGTCTCCCCTCTAGACTTCGTGTTCCCCACGGAAATTTATTGACTTTGGCTTTTGTCCCGTCCAATTCCGAGAATATTGATTTTCTGCCTTTCTAGAACCAAAAACAGAAGAAAACAGGCAACTAGCACTATGGCAACTTGTTAATAGGTTAGATCTAGAAAAGATATAAAAACACCTCAAAGAAAGACAAAGCAAAGCAAAGTAGATACTAAACAAGCATGGAACATCAAAAATTATAGATACGTTTCCGACGTATCAAGCATCCCCAAGCTTAACTCCTGCTCGTCCCTGAGTAGGTAAGTGATAAAAAGAATAATTTTTTAGGTGACTTGCACCTTCACAATGAAGATCAAACCATTTGCAAGCAATGAAAGCCATGATCAAAGAACTCTAAACATGAACATGAAAGATGGAGTTCTAACAATAGGACATAGTAACTATGCATGCAACATGACAAGATACAAACAAAGATCATGAATAACATGCATTGAAAAACATTTGTTTGTTTCACATACAGAAAACATAGCATAGTGGCAATCAGCTTGTCCCTCATAGAGTAGCAAATAGATGCATAGGACACCTTCAAAGTTCACAAGGGTGACTATAAACAACTAGCACAAGAACAAGTAATATCACAATATGCATCAATCAATAAGTTTTGGGACACTGCACATAAAACTAAGAATGACAACTATGATCTCTTAATGGTGCCTAAAGGTAGAATGTGGATACTCAATAGTAGGGGAAGAAAGGCCTTTTATAAAGGAAGCAGGGATTTCAAGTTTCAAAAATAGCTTCCAAAAATTATGGTACTTGTTAGCTTTCAGCCCTCATTGCCCCTATCATAAGCATCTTGAAGTGATTAAGGTTAAAGTGAACAAACTATGGAGTATATGCTTGACAAAGTATAAGTTGACAATCTCAAGTCCCTTGAATACGAGGGCCACACCTCATGCTACTCAACTTCAGTCACCTGTAAGTTCTTGTCATTGTAAGTACTTGCATATCATAGAGAACCGCCAACGGGGTACCCCTTGCACATGGTACAGGAGCTTTCCCATAACCAAAATGGCAAGCAGACAATGAGCATCTCAGCGATCTTTTTATTTACTATATGCATAGCTTTTTTATTGAGGATGCTTCATAGATAGATCACTATGGTGATGCTGCAAGTTTCCACCATGATTAGGCATGGCTGGCTAGCGGCCCAGGCATTTCTCTAACACAAAATACATACTCCATGGACTTACAAGTTTCCTCTTTATTTCACATCGGTGACATCCATAGACAAAAGAGCATGATATCAACTGAGTACAAAGTACAAGTGCAATGTTGAAAATGTTCCCCATGACAACATGGTTCTGCTTATTCCAACGTACAAGTGTAAGCATATACTGTTTGAAATATAAGCAATAATCCATATGATTTAATCCGAATAATAAACTAATAAAGCATGATCATACAAACGGTACTAAGACCAACTATGCGGATCAACAAAGTAGATGAAAAAATTACATCTATGGGAGATAAACCTATCACATATACACAAAACACTAGAACAAAGAACTCTAGCATAATCTTAAAAAGACAGTTAAGGATCACATACAGTGTAGGCTGAATAGCAGCCGCAGCGGTCGCAACAGCGTTGTCGCCCATGTTGAGGTTGTCGAAGAGATTGGTGACGTCCGGGAAGAAGTCGTCGTTCGGAAACTCGTCGTCGGACGACGTCGTGGTTGCCAGTAGTCGCGCTTGAGCGCTCCCCAAAAACCTGATCGCCCCTCACCCGTACAGGTTCACGAGAGGCGGGGTTCCGGAGGCCTACTGTCCCGATTTGCGGTGCATGCCGCAAGCCGGGATAGGGAAGACGAAGGCGGCGGCGCAAGGTTCTAGAGGTAGGCGCGTGTGTGGATTGATTCGTCGATTAGGTTTAACGCGGACGCTTATATATTGCAGGTTAGGAAGATCGTGGGGCTCATCCCACGTCCGAGTCGGTAACAGTCCACGTCCATAAAAACTGGAAACAGCTGTAATTAACGCGTCCGTTAATGACTCATAATCAGTTTTCCCAACCAGCAAAATAAAGCTTGGCTCGGCGAGATTCCCGCAACCCGCGGCGCACTCGCGCGTCGTGACGAGGCGAGGCGGCGTCGGAGGAGGAGTGCGCGAGGGCTTCTCTCCTTGTCACACCTTAGTGAGTGGTGCAACACTCTACTATATAAGATGGTCCAACTCTCCTTCCACTAGCAATGTGGGACTAAACTTTAGCACCAATAGCACAGCCACATGCTGCCATGCACAAGTGGGCCAAAGAGAATTTCAGAATTTGTCTAATGGGCCAGCAGCCCAAAACTCACCAAATTCCAACAATCCCCCACAAAATCTCATTGGCACATCACATCACTTTTCTTCCAGAATATTGTTTTATATACCGGTGTGTAGTGGAGACTGTTAATTTGAACTTCCACGTTAAACTTCATGCTACGCTAGCTAGCAACTTGAATAGTGGACTATGCCTTGAACTACAAGTTTTCTGCGCGCTAGTTTCACACAAAATCTAGACCGGTACAGGGCTGTCGTCGGCTTCCCCGCTGTTTGGAGCTTATGCGTCATACTCCAGGGCCTTTCATGAGTTTATTAGAGAGCACCCAACTCTCACGGACTACGACGTTGAACAGTTAGACTCATATATGTGTGTTTCTCAAGAGATGTTCTCCAGGACAACATCTCCGCTTATAAAAAGCTACTTGGAACACATTAAGATAAATATCAACCTGCCAAGCAGATTAAGAGAGTATTGCATCTTTATGGAGATGTAAATATAATATGGGGATACTCTCCTCTCAGCTGACCAACAGCTTGTCTCTCAGCTCTAATTCACGGGATCTCCGATCACATAGAGTGGGTTGCCACTGGGATCAACTCATAGCGTGGGTCTCAAACCCATCTCCCTCGATGCATTATCTATCACATTGCATGATAAACCCTTTATGAAGGGATCTTCCAGATTTTTAGATGTTTGGATATAATCCAACGCAATAACTCTAGAGTTTCTCAGTTTCCTGACAGATTTCAATCTCCTCTTCACATGCCTTGATGACTTCATATTGTCCTTAGAACTGTTTACTTTGACGATCACAATTTGATTATCACAGTTCATTGGGATGGCGGGTATTGGTTTTTCAACCACAGGTAAGTCCATCAAGAGCTCACGAAGCCACTTTGCTTCAACAGTGGTTGTGTCTAATGCCGTGAGTTCTGCTTCCATTGTTGACCTCGTTAAGATGGTTTGCTTGCAAGACTTCTAGGAAACAGCGCCACCACCAAGTGTAAATAAATAACCACTTGTGGCCTTAATCTCATCAGCATCAGATATCCAGTTTGAATCACTATAACCCTCAAGTACCCGTGGATATCCAGTATAGTGAATACCATAACTCGCAGTGCCTTTCAAATAGCGCAAAACTCTTTCAAGAGCATGCCAATGATCATCTCTAGGATTTGACACAAATCGACTCAGTTTGCTTACAGCAAAGGAGATGTCAGGTCTAGTAGCGCTGGCTAAATACATGAGTGAGCCAATAATTTGAGAATATCTCAATTGATCTTTAGCAATCCTTCGATTCTTTTGAAGTAGCACACTCGGATCATAAGGCATTGGAGAAGAATTGCAGTCGCTATACCCGAAGTGACTCAATATCTTTTCCACATAGTGAGACTGGAGCAATGTAATCCCACCATTATCATCCTTTAGTAGCTTGATGTTTAAAATTACATCAGCCACTCCCAAGTCCTTCATCTCAAAGCAGCGAGATAGGAACTCTTTGACCTCCTCGATAATAGCGAGGTTGGTCCCGAATATCAATATGTCATCAACGTAGAGACACATAATAACTCCCTCGCCCCCACCATGGCGATAGTACACACATTTGTCAGCTTCATTTACAACAAATCCTTCAGCAGTTAAAGTTCTTTCAAACTTCTCGTGCCACTGCTTAGGAGCTTGCTTAAGACAATATAAAGACTTCACTAACTTACACACCTTTCCTTATTGACCATCTACTACAAATCCGTCAGGCTGCTCCATATAAATTTCCTCATCTAGCTCTCCATTTATAAAATTTGTCTTAACGTCCATTTGATGAACGAGAAGACCATGTGAGGCAGCCAAAGAAAGTAGAACTCGAATAGTGGTCAATCTGGCTACAGGTGAGTAGGTATCGAAGAATTCTTCACCTTCCTTTTGGGTATAACCCTTAGCCACAAGACGTGCCTTGTACGTTTCAATAGTACCATCAGGTCTAAGCTTTTTCTTGAACACCCACTTACATCCTACAGGTTTGCACCCATAAGGACGATCAGTGTCTTCCCAAGTACCATTAGCTAAGATGGAGTCCATCTCTCTCTGGAAAGCTTGTTTCGAGTAGTTAGCATCTAGAGATGCATAGGCTTCTGAAATAGAAGTAGGAGTATCATCCACAAGGTACACAATGAAATCATCACCAAATGACTTTGTAGTCCTTTGTCTCTTGCTCCTTTTGAGAGCTTCATTGTTGTGGCATCCCGCAAAACCACTACTAGAAAATCGCGTTGAATTTGTGCATTGCATCGTCATCATCATATGTTGTTTGTCAAAAAACTATTTTCGCAAAGCCCGATTTGTTTTCCAAACGCCCCATCTTAATTCAAACGCAAAGCCCGGTTCTCCGGTTTAATTATTTCGGCTGCTATCGGTTTGCAAAAGGTGCCTTTAAAATAAATAAAAGATTTAATTATTTTTAGCGGGGGTAGTCGAACGGGCCGTTCCGACCCGAACGACCACCCCCAGGATTTTTAAATCGGTCCAACCAACCGGTACACCTAAATCCTAAAGCTACCCAGT
This sequence comes from Avena sativa, assembly GCA_916181665.1. Taxonomy (NCBI): domain Eukaryota; kingdom Viridiplantae; phylum Streptophyta; class Magnoliopsida; order Poales; family Poaceae; genus Avena; species Avena sativa. The sequence continues at coordinate 424,018,118 of OV702280.1, forward strand.
CTAACCTACCCACACCCCCTCCACCTCATCCCAACCAACCCCCTCCTGACACCTCACCCTTTCTCCCCCTCTACCCAACCAGGAACTGCCACCTCAGCAGCCCCTGGCCCCTCTCTCTCTTCCCACTCCCTCCACCGGCCCCACCTAACCCTGCCCCACCCTCTCAACCTGCTCACACGCTCCACACACGCACGCAGCCGGCCAGCAGCCAACCCCCCACCCCACTCCCTGACGCGCGGACCCCGCCGCGTGGCCTCTGTCCCCCAGCCCCACGCGCGACCCACGCGGGTCCCACCCTGTCGGCCCTCCACCCACGTCTCTCTCCTCCCCGCTCACCCTCCTTCCCCACCACGTTTTGCCCCTACCTCTCCCGCGCGCCTGTAGCCCCACCTCGACCCCTGCTCGCCGCTTCTCCCTCCCCCTCCGCCAGGTCCCTCTCCGGCCGCGCGGCCCCTCCTCCGCGAGCATCTGCCGCCGCCGCCGCGGCACCACGCCCCTCTGCCCGTCTGCGAGCCTCCTCCGGCCGCCATCGTCCGCCGCCCGAGCTCGCCAAGGTCGCCGCCGTCCCCTCGCCAAGCGCCGCCGGCCCCGCGTGACCGCGCCGCCTCCCCGACCCCCAGGCTCCACCGCCGCTCGCTGCACCTTCCCCCGACCTCGCCGCTGCCCCGCCCTGCTCCCTCTCCGGCGCCGGCCCCAGCCGCGGCCGCCTCTCCCCCTCCCTGCAACCGCGTCGCGCGGGCCCGTCCTCCTCGCGTCTCCCCGAGCGCGCCCGTCTCGCCGGCGCCCACCTCTGCTGCCTCCGCCCCGCCGGCGGGCTCTGCAAGCGCGCTCCTCCGTCTCAGGCGCTGCCACCATCGATCCCTCCTTGCGTCGGCCTCGCTGCTTGCCTCTCCATGGCGCCGCCGTGAAGCCAAGGCTGCTGTAGTCCAGCCAAGGCCGCCGCTAGAGATGACCCCTGCATGCCTTCCTTTTCTCCTGGCCCGACGACCCTGCGCACGTGTCAAGCTTCCGGAGTACAGCGTCGTACTAGCTCTGCCTGGTGCCGTGATCATGTATTCTGGTGTTTGTTGATGCCCCGCAGCACCGTCGGGCATCCAAGTTCTCTGTGGCATGACCGTGTGGTTCAAGTCCATGATCTCCAAAACCGATCCGATGTTTATGCATCGAGGCGATCTGCAACTTCCACAAGATCTCTTATGCGTCCAAAGCAACCTCATCAAGCTCTCCTTCTCTGCGTCGAACCCCGAACCCTGGATTCAAAGACAGATCTCGACGAATCCCGAAGACGAAACCCTGGTACCGGACAAGTTCGCCATCGACCTCGAGAACGCCTACACGGATGCCAAGTTCTTCATCGGCACGCCAAGACCTACCCTCGGACGCCGAGACCCCCGAACCCGAATGCCGATCCCGTACCCGGTGCCGCATCAAGATCTCCTTCTCGGACCCCGTTGACGCTAAGTTCTTCGCCGTAGAGCAACAAGGCCTTCGGCAAGACAAGGAACGCCAAGTGCTTCACCCCGAACGCCAATACCAACCCGACACGAGGACCCGACAAGACCTTCGCGACAACAAGAACAGCGTCGACCCGGAAGAATCTGACGCGCCCCGACACCGACCCAAGTCCTGCTTCCTCCCGGAACGCCAAGTTCTACCATAGTTATCCGAGAACGACCCCGTCGAACCCCGACCCCGAACCCCGAACCTCGGAACCCAAGATCTGCCGAACCCTAATGTGTGACCCTTATCCGAACCCTTATTTTCATAAATGCTGAACATAAAACCTGTTACATATTAATCATTCATCTTGCATACATATTTGTGTGGTTTGGGGGCCTTATGCCGATTCACCATATAATTAAATATGGGGCCCATATGCGGGCAAATCTAGCCTTATATTGGCCTCATTTAAAACTTGTGTAGCGAACCGGTGCTATCTTTTGCCATGTTAAAACAACATTTAATTTGCGGGGTAGTTAAATAACTTGAACCGTTTAATTAAATGTCGGGACCCCGGTTCCGCTTAATGTGACCTAATTGCATCGCACCTTCGCCATGTCATGCATCATACATGCATCATGCCGATCTTATGCCGTAGTATTAAATATCGCATCCGGTGTTTCTTCTAGTGTTTTGCTTCTTCGCGGTTAAGGCCGTTGAGTTGATGTGAGCTCCGCCCCGATCTTCGGTTGAACCTTCGACAATGTTTTCAGGCGAGCATCTCCCTCTTTCTACCTATCTTACTTTTATAGTATTTATTTCCCTCCTGTGATCTATTGCTATCTGTGTCGCGATGCTTTAGTTTCCGTACCTGTGATATACCGTGCAGCCCTATATTGCCTTGGACACATCCTATTACCTGTTGTTTGGTAGATAGTTGGACTTGCGCGTCGTAGTCGCTTGCTCAAGTGCTGTTGCGTGTCGTCCAGTGCCACAGTTGTTGACGTATTGCCGCATGTTGATGTTGGAGATGATCATGGCTTTACTTATCGTTCACTTTAATTCCTGTTTAACAACTAAAATTGAAGTAAGCAGAGGCATCGGTGGGTGATAGAAAATATTTGGTTTCCGAACGCCCACTTGTGTCCCGTAGGACCCCGAGTACTTGATACCTGTTCCTTGATTTATCGCGCTATCCACATCCGGGAGGTATATGGGACCCCCCTGAGCCAGAGCTTGATTCAGTCTTATTTCTTGGGGCCACAAACTAGTTTGAGGTTTTATTTACGATCCTGTACTTATGCCATGCTACTGCTTTATTTACGATTGTGCGAGGAGCACACTGTACTGTTTAGGAATTGTGACCCGTTTTCGCGGTATCGACACCCCGAGTTTTCGGGTTCCCAGTCGTTTACAGTCGGCCCCACAAACCTCGGGTCCGTCTCGAAGCTAGCTTACTTCGTTGCGGGTAAGACTCCAAGGGGTGGCCCCCTGAAATATTTCTGAATCCTGTGATTGCTTTGTCGTGAAAGCCTCGTTGGGTTTTGATTTGGTTTTTCCGAGGTTGATCGAGTGTGTGTTGCTATTGGTGCACCCCGGCCGGGTAAAACTTTCGGAAAGCCGTGTCCGCGGTTATGGACGACTTGGAGCACAGTATCTCGACCATAGACAAGCATAACTAAAGTTTATTGCTATAAATTTGACTTTATAATGACTAGTAATCAGCTTCACTATAATGGAATGGCTAATTAATACTGCCCACAATTGCTTGTTTGGAGTGTCGCTTGCGACCATTGTACCTGACTAGTAAGTATGATAACTACAACGGAATGGCTGAATAAAAGTGCCACCAACTGCTGGGTTTTGGGTTTATCTCATGCTAATTGTATCTGATTAGTAAGTGTTGTAACTATAACGGAATGGTTAACTAAAAGTGCCCACTGCTTACTTTATCAGGATGATTATCTATATCTGACTAGTAATCGCTGCAACGATAACTGAATAAATAAAACTGCCAACTGTGTGAGTTCCTCGGTTGACTTCCTCGTTTGGTCTCGAGGGGGAAACACCAGGATGGTTTGCTTGGTGGTAGAATCAGGATGGTTCCGAATAAGTCTTTCTTCCCCCTCTCCGATTGCCGCCAGTTGTATCGAGTCTCTATAGGGTGTTTAGTGCATGCTGCCGCTGCCGCCTCAGTCCACCATACCTATGTAGGCGAGGACCGCCGAACTCTAGTCTCGCCGTGTACTGGCCTCAGTACTGACGCTCCTCTTTTTCCTTTGCCCTTTGTCGGCACCCCTTTTGTTTTAAGCAGGTTTTGAGATCGACGACGTTAGCAGGGTTACCCTTCCGGCTTGGCCTGGGCAGGGTTATGGACGCCATTGGTTATTCTTCAGGGCTCTTAGCCCCATTTGCATCTTGTCCGTAGTCGGACGCTCTGTCATTTCAAGGTGATTTGGATCTTTGTATATTATATCTGTATTCTTGACTCTTTGAGTCGCTGATGTATATATCTGTTCTGTGGGTCCCATCGAGGACTGTTGTGTAATGTTATTACTTCGTTTTCCACCCGCACGAAAGTGCCTGGTGGGCACCTTTGAATCGTTTCTATGCGGGTTTGGCGGGTTTCGCTGAAACTTGCATAGGGTCGATTCTGAGGGTGTTACAGAGTGGTATCAGAGCCTAGCAGTTACGATACCCCACAAGTCCAGCCGTAGGATAACCTAGCTAACGGCCGGAGTAGAGTGTCAAAACTATTTTTAAAAATCGGTTGGATAGATCTGGTTAGGTCTGATTTTATTCCTTACCCTCTGCTATTCTCCTCTTACCTCTACGTGTTTTGAATCCGCTCTCTTCTCTCTCTTCGAGTCCAGGATTTCTCGTGGTTGGTTTCCGTCGTACCTTCAGGGTTTCGCTTCCTCCTTCGGTAACGGTGTTCTACCATCCGGTGTTCATGCTGCCTGATGAATCCGTCTGCTGCGGTACCATTCTTTGTTCCTTGTTTGTCCTTCCGGTATTTTCCGACGCGACGACATCCCCTACGCAAGATCTGATGCAGAGTCTGCATCACCCCTTTGTTTTCTGAACCTCGCTTGTCGAGATCTACAGTCTGATTCTGAGAATGGTTGCACGCTCTTCTACTGATTGTGCAGAGTAATAGTTTGGGTGCGTGATGGATTGGCCCCCATGCCGACTACCCCTTCTATTCGCTTTTGTACATTGAAGTGGATGAGAGTGCATCGGTTCCCTCTTTCCATCGAAGCTAGAGGTGGCTTTATTTGTTGATACCTCTACCTTCGACCTTTTGTTCCCGGCGTGCTCTCTCGACGGTCACGGACAACGACCTCTTGTTAGTGGTGTCGTGAAGATCTACACGAAGCGCGAAGGATCAGACCGTCGGCCTTCTTTCCGGTACCATGAGGCGGATCTCGAGGACGAGATCCATTGTTAGTGGTGTCGAATTGTGGCATCCCGCAAAACCACTACTAGAAAATCGCGTTGAATTTGTGCATTGCATCGTCATCATCATATGTTGTTTGTCAAAAAACTATTTTCGCAAAGCCCGATTTGTTTTCCAAACGCCCCATCTTAATTCAAACGCAAAGCCCGGTTCTCTGGTTTAATTATTTCGGCTGCTATCGGTTTGCAAAAGGTGCCTTTAAAATAAATAAAAGATTTAATTATTTTTAGCGGGGGTAGTCGAACGGGCCGTTCCGACCCGAACGACCACCCCCAGGATTTTTAAATCGGTCCAACCAAAATCCTAAAGCTACCCAGTCTAACCTACCCACACCCCCTCCACCTCATCCCAACCAACCCCCTCCTGACACCTCACCCTTTCTCCCCCTCTACCCAACCAGGAACTGCCACCTCAGCAGCCCCTGGCCCCTCTCTCTCTTCCCACTCCCTCCACCGGCCCCACCTAACCCTGCCCCACCCTCTCAACCTGCTCACACGCTCCACACACGCACGCAGCCGACCAGCAGCCAACCCCCCACCCCACTCCCTGACGCGCGGACCCCGCCGCGTGGCCCCTGTCCCCCAGCCCCACGCGGGTCCCACCCTGTCGGCCCTCCACCCACGTCTCTCTCCTCCCCGCTCACCCTCCTTCCCCACCACGTTTTTTGCCCCTACCTCTCCCGCGCGCCTGCAGCCCCACCTCGACCCCTGCTCACTGCTTCTCCCTCCCCCTCCACCAGGTCCCTCTCCGGCCGCGCGGCCCCTCCTCCGCGAGCATCTGCCGCCGCCGCCGCGGCACCACGCCCCTCTGCCCGTCTGCGAGCCTCCTCCGGCCGCCATCGTCCGCCGCCCGAGCTCGCCAAGGTCGCCGCCGTCCCCTCGCCAAGCGCCGCCGGCCCCGCGTGACCGCGCCGCCTCCCCGACCCCCAGGCTCCACCGCCGCTCGCTGCACCTTCCCCCGACCTCGCCGCTGCCCCGCCCTGCTCCCTCTCCGGTGCCGGCCCCAGTCGCGGCCGCCTCTCCCCCTCCCTGCAACCGCGCCGCGCGGGCCCCTCCTCCTCGCGTCTCCCCGAGCGCGCCCGTCTCGCCGGCGCCCACCTCTGCTGCCTCCGCCCCGCCGGCGGGCTCTGCAAGCGCGCTCCTCCGTCTCAGGCGCTGCCGCCGTCGATCTCTCCTTGCGTCGGCCTCGCTGCTTGCCTCTCCATGGCGCCGCCGTGAAGCCAAGGCTGCTGTAGTCCAGCCAAGGCCGCCGCTACAGATGACCCCTGCATGCCTTCCTTTTCTCCTGGTCCGACGACCCTGCGCACGTGTCAAGCTTCCGGAGTACAGCGTCGTACTAGCTCTGCCTGGTGCCGTGATCATGTATTCTGGTGTTTGTTGATGCCCCGCAGCACCGTCGGGCATCCAAGTTCTCCGTGGCATGACTGTGTGGTTCAAGTCCATGATCTCCAAAACCGATCCGATGTTTATGCATCGAGGCGATCTGCAACTTCCACAAGATCTCTTATGCGTCCAAAGCAACCTCATCAAGCTCTCCTTCTCTGCGTCGAACCCCGAACCCTGGATTCGAAGACAGATCTCGTCGAATCCCGAAGACGAAACCCCGGTACCGGACAAGTTCGCCATCGACCTCGAGAACGCCTACACGGATGCCAAGTTCTTCATCGGCACGCCAAGACCTACCCTCGGACGCCGAGACCCCCGAACCCGAATGCCGATCCCGTACCCGGTGCCGCGTCAAGATCTCCTTCTCGGACCCCGTTGACGCTAAGTTCTTAGCCGTAGAGCAACAAGGCCTTCGGCAAGACAAGGAACGCCAAGTGCTTCACCCCGAACGCCAAGACCAACCCGACACGAGGACCCGACAAGACCTTCGCGACAACAAGAACGGCGTCGACCCGGAAGAATCCGACGCGCCCCGACACCGACCCAAGTCCTGCTTCCTCCCGGAACGCCAAGTTCTACCATAGTTATCCGAGAACGACCCCGTCGAACCCCGACCCCGAACCCCGAACCTCGGAACCCAAGATCTGCCGAACCCTAATGTGTGACCCTTATCCGAACCCTTATTTTCATAAATGCTGAACATAAAACCTGTTACATATTAATCATTCATCTTGCATACATATTTGTGTGGTTTGGGGGCCTTATGCCGATTCACCATATAATTAAATATGGGGCCCATATGCGGGAAAATCTAGCCTTATATTGGCCTCATTTAAAACTTGTGTAGCGAACCGGTGCTATCTTTTGCCATGTTAAAACAACATTTAATTTGCGGGGTAGTTAAATAACTTGAACCGTTTAATTAAATGTCGGGACCCCGGTTCCGCTTAATGTGACCTAATTGCATCGCACCTTCGCCATGTCATGCATCATACATGCATCATGCCGATCTTATGCCGTAGTATTAAATATCGCATCCGGTGTTTCTTCTAGTGTTTTGCTTCTTCGCGGTTAAGGCCGTTGAGTTGATGTGAGCTCCACCCCGATCTTCGGTTGAACCTTCGACAATGTTTTCAGGCGAGCATCTCCCTCTTTCTACCTATCTTACTTTTATAGTATTTATTTCCCTCCTGTGATCTATTGCTATCTGTGTCGCGATGCTTTAGTTTCCGTACCTGTGATATACCGTGCAGCCCTATATTGCCTTGGACACATCCTATTACCTGTTGTTTGGTAGATAGTTGGACTTGCGCGTCGTAGTCGCTTTCTCAAGTGTTGTTGCGTGTCGTCCAGTGCCACAGTTGTTGATGTATTGCCGCATGTTGATGTTGGAGATGATCATGGCTTTACTTATCGTTCACTTTAATTCCTGTTTAACAACTAAAATTGAAGTAAGCAGAGGCATCGGTGGGTGATAGAAAATATTTGGTTTCCGAACGCCCACTTGTGTCCCGTAGGACCCCGAGTACTTGATACCTGTTCCTTGATTTATCGCGCTATCCACATCCGGGAGGTATATGGGACCCCCCTGAGCCAGAGCTTGATTTAGTCTTATTTCTTGGGGCCACAAACTAGTTTGAGGTTTTATTTACGATCCTGTACTTATGCCATGCTACTGCTTTATTTACGATTGTGCGAGGAGCACACTGTACTGTTTAGGAATTGTGACCCGTTTTCGCGGTATCGACACCCCGAGTTTTCGGGTTCCCAGTCGTTTACAGCCGGCCCCACAAACCTCGGGTCCGTCTCGAAGCTAGCTTACTTCGTTGCGGGTAAGACTCCAAGGGGTGGCCCCCTGAAATATTTCTGAATCCTGTGATTGCTTTGTCGTGAAAGCCTCGTTGGGTTTTGATTTGGTTTTTCCGAGGTTGATCGAGTGTGTGTTGCTATTGGTGCACCCCGGCCGGGTAAAACTTTTTGAAAGCCGTGTCCGCGGTTATGGACGACTTGGAGCACAGTATCTCGACCATAGACAAGCATAACTAAAGTTTATTGCTATAAATTTGACTTTATAATGACTAGTAATCAGCTTCACTATAATGGAATGGCTAATTAATACTGCCCACAATTGCTTGTTTGGAGTGTCGCTTGCGACCATTGTACCTGACTAGTAAGTATGATAACTACAACGGAATGGCTGAATAAAAGTGCCACCAACTGCTGGGTTTTGGGTTTATCTCATGCTAATTGTATCTGATTAGTAAGTGTTGTAACTATAACGGAATGGTTAACTAAAAGTGCCCACTGCTTACTTTATCAGGATGATTATCTATATCTGACTAGTAATCGCTGCAACGATAACTAAATAAATAAAACTGCCAACTGTGTGAGTTCCTCGATTGACTTCCTCGTTTGGTCTCGAGGGGGAAACACCAGGATGGGTTTGCTTGGTGGTAGAATCAGGATGGTTCCGAATAAGTCTTTCTTCCCCCTCTCCGATTGCCGCCAGTTGTATCGAGTCTCTATAGGGTGTTTAGTGCATGCTGCCGCTGCCGCCTCAGTCCACCATACCTATGTAGGCGAGGACCGCCGAACTCTAGTCTCGCCGTGTACTGGCCTCAGTACTGACGCTCCTCTTTTTCCTTTGCCCTTTGTCGGCACCCCTTTTGTTTTAAGCAGGTTTTGAGATCGACGACGTTAGAAGGATTACCCTTCCGGCTTGGCCTGGGCAGGGTTATGGACGCCATTAGTTATTCTTCAGGGCTCTTAGCCCCATTTGCATCTTGTCCGTAGTCGGACGCTCTGTCATTTCAAGGTGATTTGGATCTTTGTATATTATATCTGTATTCTTGACTCTTTGAGTCGCTGATGTATATATCTGTTCTGTGGGTCCCATCGAGGACTGTTGTGTAATGTTATTACTTCGTTTTCCACCCGCACGAAAGTGCCTGGTGGGCACCTTTGAATCGTTTCTATGCGGGTTTGGCGGGTTTCGCTGAAACTTGCATAGGGTCGATTCTGAGGGTGTTACAGAGTGGTATCAGAGCCCAGCAGTTACGATACCCCACAAGTCCAGCCGTAGGATAACCTAGCTAACGGCCGGAGTAGAGTGTCAAAACTATTTTTAAAAATCGGTTGGATAGATCTGGTTAGGTCTGATTTTATTCCTTACCCTCTGCTATTCTCCTCTTACCTCTACGTGTTTTGAATCCGCTCTCTTCTCTCTCTTCGAGTCCAGGATTTCTCGTGGTTGGTTTCCGTCGTACCTTCAGGGTTTCGCTTCCTCCTTCGGTAACGGTGTTCTACCATCCGGTGTTCATGCTGCCTGATGAATCCGTCTGCTGCGGTACCATTCTTTGTTCCTTGTTTGTGCCTTCCGGTGTTTTCCGACGCGACGACATCCCCTACGCCAGATCTGATGCAGAGTCTGCATCACCCCTTTGTTTTCTGAACCTCGCTTGTCGAGATCTACAGTCTGATTCTGAGAATGGTTGCACGCTCTTCTACTGATTGTGCAGAGTAATAGTTTGGGTGCGTGATGGATTGGCCCCCATGCCGACTACCCCTTCTATTCGCTTTTGTACATTGAAGTGGATGAGAGTGCATCGGTTCCCTCTTTCCATCGAAGCTAGAGGTGGCTTTATTTGTTGATACCTCTACCTTCGACCTTTTGTTCCCGGCGTGCTCTCTCGACGGTCACGGACAACGACCTCTTGTTAGTGGTGTCGCGAAGATCTACACGAAGCGCGAAGGATCAGACCGCCGGCCTTCTTTCCGGTACCATGAGGCGGATCTCGAGGACGAGATCCATTGTTAGTGGTGTCGAATTGTGGCATCCCGCAAAACCACTACTAGAAAATCGCGTTGAATTTGTGCATTGCATCGTCATCATCATATGTTGTTTGTCAAAAAACTATTTTCGCAAAGCCCGATTTGTTTTCCAAACGCCCCATCTTAATTCAAACGCAAAGCCCGGTTCTCCGGTTTAATTATTTCGGCTGCTATCGGTTTGCAAAAGGTGCCTTTAAAATAAATAAAAGATTTAATTATTTTTAGCGAGGGTAGTCGAACGGGCCGTTCCGACCCGAACGACCACCCCCAGGATTTTTAAATCGGTCCAACCAACCGGTACACCTAAATCCTAAAGCTACCCAGTCTAACCTACCCACACCCCCTCCACCTCATCCCAACCAACCCCCTCCTGACACCTCACCCTTTCTCCCCCTCTACCCAACCAGGAACTGCCACCTCAGCAGCCCCTAGCCCCTCTCTCTCTTCCCACTCCCTCCACCGGCCCCACCTAACCCTGCCCCACCCTCTCAACCTGCTCACACGCTCCACACACGCACGCAGCCGGCCAGCAGCCAACCCCCCACCCCACTCCCTGACGCGCGGACCCCGCCGCGTGGCCCCTGTCCCCCAGCCCCACGCGCGACCCACGCGGGTCCCACCCTGTCGGCCCTCCACCCACGTCTCTCTCCTCCCCGCTCACCCTCCTTCCCCACCACGTTTTTTGCCCCTACCTCTCCCGCGCGCCTGCAGCCCCACCTCGACCCCTGCTCGCCGCTTCTCCCTCCCCCTCCGCCAGGTCCCTCTCCGGCCGCGCGGCCCCTCCTCCGCGAGCATCTGCCGCCGCCGCCGCGGCACCACGCCCCTCTGCCCGTCTGCGAGCCTCCTCCGGCCGCCATCGTCCGCCGCCCGAGCTCGCCAAGGTCGCCGCCGTCCCCTCGCCAAGCGCCGCCGGCCCCGCGTGACCGCGCCGCCTCCCCGACCCCTAGGCTCCACCGCCGCTCGCTGCACCTTCCCCCGACCTCGCCGCTGCCCCGCCCTGCTCCCTCTCCGGCGCCGGCCCCAGCCGCGGCCGCCTCCCCCCTCCCTGCAACCGCGCCGCGCGGGCCCCTCCTCCTCGCGTCTCCCCGAGCGCGCCCGTCTCGCCGGCGCCCACCTCTGCTGCCTCCGCCCCGCCGGCGGGCTCTGCAAGCGCGCTCCTCCGTCTCAGGCGCTGCCGCCGTCGATCCCTCCTTGCGTCGGCCTCGCTGCTTGCCTCTCCATGGCGCCGCCGTGAAGCCAAGGCTGTTGTAGTCCAGCCAAGGCCGCCGCTACAGATGACCCCTGCATGCCTTCCTTTTCTCCTGGCCCGACGACCCTGCGCACGTGTCAAGCTTCCGGAGTACAGCGTCGTACTAGCTCTGCCTGGTGCCGTGATCATGTATTCTGGTGTTTGTTGATGCCCCGCAGCACCGTCGGGCATCCAAGTTCTCTGTGGCATGACCGTGTGGTTCAAGTCCATGATCTCCAAAACCGATCCGATGTTTATGCATCGAGGCGATCTGCAACTTCCACAAGATCTCTTATGCGTCCAAAGCAACCTCATCAAGCTCTCCTTCTCTGCGTCGAACCCCGAACCCTGGATTCGAAGACAGATCTCGTCGAATCCCGAAGACGAAACCCCGGTACCGGACAAGTTCGCCATCGACCTCGAGAACGCCTACACGGATGCCAAGTTCTTCATCGGCACGCCAAGACCTACCCTCGGATGCCGAGACCCCCGAACCCGAATGCCGATCCCGTACCCGGTGCCGCGTCAAGATCTCCTTCTCGGACCCCGTTGACGCTAAGTTCTTCGCCGTAGAGCAACAAGGCCTTCGGCAAGACAAGGAACGCCAAGTGCTTCACCCCGAACGCCAAGACCAACCCGACACGAGGACCCGACAAGACCTTCGCGACAACAAGAACGGCGTCGACCCGGAAGAATCCGACGCGCCCCGACACCGACCCAAGTCCTGCTTCCTCCCGGAACGCCAAGTTCTACCATAGTTATCCGAGAACGACCTCGTCGAACCCCGACCCCGAACCCCGAACCTCGGAACCCAAGATCTGCCGAACCCTAATGTGTGACCCTTATCCGAACCCTTATTTTCATAAATGCTGAACATAAAACATGTTACATATTAATCATTCATCTTGCATACATATTTGTGTGGTTTGGGGGCCTTATGCCGATTCACCATATAATTAAATATGGGGCCCATATGCGGGCAAATCTAGCCTTATATTGGCCTCATTTAAAACTTGTGTAGCGAACCGGTGCTATCTTTTGCCATGTTAAAACAACATTTAATTTGCGGGGTAGTTAAATAACTTGAACCGTTTAATTAAATGTCGGGACCCCGGTTCCGCTTAATGTGACCTAATTGCATCGCACCTTCGCCATGTCATGCATCATACATGCATCATGCCGATCTTATGCCGTAGTATTAAATATCGCATCCGGTGTTTCTTCTAGTGTTTTGCTTCTTCGCGGTTAAGGCCGTTGAGTTGATGTGAGCTCCGCCCCGATCTTCGGTTGAACCTTCGACAATGTTTTCAGGCGAGCATCTCCCTCTTTCTACCTATCTTACTTTTATAGTATTTATTTCCCTCCTGTGATCTATTGCTATCTGTGTCGCGATGCTTTAAATTCCGTACCTGTGATATACCGTGCAGCCCTATATTGCCTTGGACACATCCTATTACCTGTTGTTTGGTAGATAGTTGGACTTGCGCGTCGTAGTCGCTTGCTCAAGTGCTGTTGCGTGTCGTCCAGTGCCACAGTTGTTGATGTATTGCCGCATGTTGATGTTGGAGATGATCATGGCTTTACTTATCGTTCACTTTAATTCCTGTTTAACAACTAAAATTGAAGTAAGCAGAGGCATCGGTGGGTGATAGAAAATATTTGGTTTCCGAACGCCCACTTGTGTCCCGTAGGACCCCGAGTACTTGATACCTGTTCCTTGATTTATCGCGCTATCCACATCCGGGAGGTATATGGGACCCCCCTGAGCCAGAGCTTGATTCAGTCTTATTTCTTGGGGCCACAAACTAGTTTGAGGTTTTATTTACGATCCTGTACTTATGCCATGCTACTGCTTTATTTACGATTGTGCGAGGAGCACACTGTACTGTTTAGGAATTGTGACCCGTTTTCGCGGTATCGACACCCCGAGTTTTCGGGTTCCCAGTCGTTTACAGCCGGCCCCACAAACCTCGGGTCTGTCTCGAAGCTAGCTTACTTCGTTGCGGGTAAGACTCCAAGGGGTGGCCCCCTGAAATATTTCTGAATCCTGTGATTGCTTTGTCGTGAAAGCCTCGTTGGGTTTTGATTTGGTTTTTCCGAGGTTGATCGAGTGTGTGTTGCTATTGGTGCACCCCGGCCGGGTAAAACTTTCTGAAAGCCGTGTCCGCGGTTATGGACGACTTGGAGCACAGTATCTCGACCATAGACAAGCATAACTAAAGTTTATTGCTATAAATTTGACTTTATAATGACTAGTAATCAGCTTCACTATAATGGAATGGCTAATTAATACTGCCCACAATTGCTTGTTTGGAGTGTCGCTTGCGACCATTGTACCTGACTAGTAAGTATGATAACTACAACGGAATGGCTGAATAAAAGTGCCACCAACTGCTGGGTTTTGGGTTTATCTCATGCTAATTGTATCTGATTAGTAAGTGTTGTAACTATAACGGAATGGTTAACTAAAAGTGCCCACTGCTTACTTTATCAGGATGATTATCTATATCTGACTAGTAATCGCTGCAACGATAACTGAATAAATAAAACTGCCAACTGTGTGAGTTCCTCGGTTGACTTCCTCGTTTGGTCTCGAGGGGGAAACACCAGGATGGGTTTGCTTGGTGGTAGAATCAGGATGGTTCCGAATAAGTCTTTCTTCCCCCTCTCCGATTGCCGCCAGTTGTATCGAGTCTCTATAGGGTGTTTAGTGCATGCTGCCGCTGCCGCCTCAGTCCACCATACCTATGTAGGCGAGGACCGCCGAACTCTAGTCTCGCCGTGTACTGGCCTCAGTACTGACGCTCCTCTTTTTCCTTTGCCCTTTGTCGGCACCCCTTTTGTTTTAAGCAGGTTTTGAGATCGACGACGTTAGCAGGGTTACCCTTCCGGCTTGGCCTGGGCAGGGTTATGGACGCCATTGGTTATTCTTCATGGCTCTTAGCCCCATTTGCATCTTGTCCGTAGTCGGACGCTCTGTCATTTCAAGGTGATTTGGATCTTTGTATATTATATCTGTATTCTTGACTCTTTGAGTCGCTGATGTATATATCTGTTCTGTGGGTCCCATCGAGGACTGTTGTGTAATGTTATTACTTCGTTTTCCACCCGCACGAAAGTGCCTGGTGGGCACCTTTGAATCGTTTCTATGCGGGTTTGGCGGGTTTCGCTGAAACTTGCATAGGGTCGATTCTGAGGGTGTTACAATTGTCATCCTCCACGGGATCATCAGAGTGTTCTATTGGCATAGTGGGTTCAGGAATTATAGAAAATTCCTGAATAGATGAACTAGTCATCTCCTGATTTGATGAGCTAGACATACCTTTCATAGGAAAGATGTCCTCAAAGAAAGTCGCATCATTCGACTCCATAATTGTACCAACATGCATGTCGGATACCTCATATTTTACTATCAAAAATCTATAGCCAATGCTATGAAAAGCATATCCCAGAAAAACACAATCAACGGTTTTTGGTCCAAACTTTTGCTTCTTGGGTATTGGAATATTGACTTTCGCCAAACAACCCCAAGTTCGTAAGTAAGAGAGTTTAAGCCTTTTCTTTTCCCATTCCTCAAATGGAGTCATGGTTTTATCCTTTACAGGAACACGGTTTAGGACATGACACGCAGTCATTAAAGCCTCCCCCAACCATTCCTTAGAAAGACCCGATGTATCTAACATGGAGTTAACCAAATCAGTTAGAGTGCGGTTCTTCCTTTAGGCCACCCCATTTGACTGAGGTGATTAGGGAGGCGTCCTCTCATGTATAATACCATGTTCCATACAGAATAAATCAAATTCGTTTGAAAAGTACTCTCCACCATGATCCGACCTTAGCCGCTTGATTTTAAGATCAAGTTGGTTTTCTGCCTCAGCTTTATAGATTTTGAAGTAGTTCAAAGCTTCATATTTAGATTTCATAAGATAAACATAGCATTATTTAGTGGAGTCATCAATCAACGTCATAAAGTATCTTTTTCCACCTTTTGTCAACGCACCATTCATCTCACAAAGATCTGAATGTATAAGTTCTAGTGGTGCTAAGTTTCTCGGTTTAGCAGCCGTATGAGACTTGCGGGGTTGCTTTGCTTGCACACAAACTTGGCACTTAGAACCTTTGATAGTGGTAAATTTCGGAATTAAACTCATATTGGCTAGCCGCGTCATGCAACCAAAGTTAATATGACAGAGTCGTGAATGCCAAACATTGGACTCATTATTATTGCAAACATGATTAATAACTTTAGTACATGAGTCTGACAAAGACAAGCGGAACAGACCTCCACACTCATAACCCTTTCCAACAAATTGTACATACTTTGAAATTACAACTTTATTGGAATTAAAAACCAACTTAAAGCCATCTCGACATAAAAGCGATCCGCTGACGAGATTCTTATTGATGGAGGGAACGTGCTGCACATTCTTCAACTGTACGGTCTTCCCCGAAGTAAAATTCAGATTTACCGTACCAACACCATGAACAGAAGCACGTGAGCCGTTTCCCATCAACACGGAAGAAGTCCTTGAGACCTGATAAGAGAAAAACATGGAAATATCAGAACATACATGTCTATTAGCACCCGTGTCTATCCACCAATCAGGAGAATGACATACTAAAAGGATAGTAGGTAAAATACCGTACCCAGCATCCTTCATCTCAGTATCGTTAATAACAACCTTAGCAGCCTTGCCGCTGTTCCCATGTTGACGCTTGCCAAAGCGATTAGGACATCTAGGAGCCCAATGATCAGGATCACCACAGACATGGCAAGAGCCTTTCGTCTTATCATTTTTTTCTTGAACTTGGTTGAGTGCGTGGCCATGTTCTTGCCATTAAACTTCCCCTTTCCTTCAGTTGTGTTCTTATTCTTGAACTTGTGGGATTGGAAGTTTTTCCTCTGCACCAGATTGGCAGTAGAACTTCCCTCAGATCCTCGAGCAGTTTTGTCCTTTGCTCTCGCCTTATCTTCCACATGAAGAGACCCAATGAGATCCGGAAAACTCTTGTCTCTTATGTTTCAGAGAAGTAGCAAATTTCCTCCACGAGGGAGGAAGCTTGGCAATAATGCCACAGGGAACAAATTTGTCTGGTAAGGAACACTTGAACTGCTCAAGTTCTTTGGCAAGTGATTGTATCTCATGAGCTTGCTCAACGACGGAGCGCTCATCAACCATCTTGTAGTCATAGAATTGCTCCATGACATACAATTCAGTGTCAGTGTCCGAGAGCCCTAACTTGGCCTCGAGCGCTTCTCACGCGTCCTTGCCATTATCAAATGACATATACGGGTCAACAATGTTGTCCCCAAGAACACTGAATAAAGCCGCGATAAACATGGTATCGGCTTTCTTAAAGGTCGCTTCCTTCTCAGCAGAAAGATCTCCTTTAGACTTGCCAAGAGTGGCGCTATAGCAGTTTAGGTTTTCAAACCAGAGAACTACTCTCTTGCGCCATCTCTTATAGTGCATGCCATCAAAAGGAGGCGTCCTAGTAGCCGCGGCTACACCAGTGGAATTCAGTTGCCTATAATCAGGTTTTTGGATTGTTGGAAATATAAGCAATAATCCATATGATTTAATCCGGATAATAAACTGATAAAGCATGATCATACAAACGGTACTGAGACCAATTATGCAGATCAACAAAGTAGATGAACAAATTACATCTATGGGAGATAAACCTATCACATCTACACAAAACACTAGAACAAAGAACTCTAGCATAATCTGAAAAAGACAGTTGAGGATCACATACAGTGTAGGCTGAATAGCAGCCGCAGTGGTCGTAGCAGCGTTGTCGCCCATGTTGAGGTTGTCGAAGAGATTGGTGACGTTCGGAAAGAAGTCGTCGTTCGGAAACTCGTCGTCGGACGACGTCGTGGTTGCCAATAGTCGCGCTTGAGCGCTCCCCAAAAACCTGATTGCCCCTCATCCGTGTAGGTTCACGAGAGGCGGGGTTCTAGAGGCCTACTGTCCCGATCTGCGGTGCATGCCGCAAGCCGGGATGGGGAAGACGAAGACGGCGGCGCAAGGTTCTGGAGGTAGGCGTGTGTGTGGATTGATTCTCCGATTAGGTTTAGCACAGACGGTTATATAGTGCAGGTTAGGAAGATCGTGGGTCTCAGCCCACGTCTGAGTTGGTAACAGTCCACGTCCATAAAAACTGGAAACGATTGTAATTAACGCATTCGTTAATGACTCATAATCAGTTTTCCCAACCAGCAAAATAAAGCTCGGCTCGGCGAGATTCCCGCAACCCGCGGCGCGCGCGCGTCATGACGAGGCGAGGCGTGCAACGTCGGAGGAGGAGTGCGCGAGGGCTTCTCTCCTTGTCACCTCTTAGTGAGTGGTGCAACACTCTACTATATAAGGTGGTCCAACTCTCCTTTCACTAGCAATGTGGGACTAAACTTTAGCACCAATAGCACAGCCATATGCTGCCATACACAAGTGGGCCAAAGAGAATTTCAGAATTTGTCTAATGGGCCAGCAGCCCAAAGCTCACCAAATTCCAACATATACAACATAGACGACACAATGGTTCAAGTTTATTAGGGGCAAAGAATATAAAGTGTGCCATCAAGTTTGTGATGGCTTTAATCACTAAGTTTTCACATAACAAAATAGTTTTTAATTGGAAGATAGCTGAAAACAAGAATATACTTGGAATGCTGTAACACACCATGCATAGGATTTTATAGTGGACACTTTGGAATAACTTGGTTTCTTGGGAGTTGGAAGCATGAGTAGAGCTTGCTCATACAAGTGGAGTCTAGCAAAAGACTGGGAGCAACCAAATAAGAGAGTAATTGTGGCCATAATCATGCAGAACGACAAAACATTACTAACCAAAGCATAAAATGGTACTACAATTCAAGGACTAAATGATCATAGAGACTATGGTGACTTGTTCATAGTCATAACATGGTGTGAGCATGTGCCAAGTCAACCCAAACAAACCTCAAAGGAGAATACCACAATACTACGCTTTTGCATGCTAAAATAACGCATAGTTTCTTCAAGGCGCAGTAAGCAATCCTAATGACTTGGATCAAGCCATGCTACAGAAATAATCACTAAGCATAAAGTCAAAACAACACCTAACATGGCATGATAAAGTCTAAGTCACAGTCAATGCAAGTTCCTCTTGCACTTTCAAGCAGGAACTTCCTACTCCTATCCAACACCAAGCAACTTATTTGCAACAAAACACAGCGAGAACGGGGGTCCAAACTACTCAAGCAAACTAAACAACCTAAGCAAAGCAAACGAAAACTAAGACGCTCTAAGAACAACACAATTGTGCATGAAATAATAAAAACTAAGTGTCTAGACAGACTTGAGCTTTTTATTGATGAAGAAGGGGATGCCTTGGGCATCCCCAAGCTTTGACGCTTGTACCTCTTGGATATTTCTTGGGGTGGCACCATGGTGGCATCCCCAAGTTTGAGATTTTGTCCATTCTTCATCTCATTGCATCATTCTCTCTCTACACCTGAAAATTTTCCTTCATACAAAACTTCACACAATCTTCATTAGCAACATTAGTGTATTCAAAAGATATGAGACCTCTGGCAAAGCTTTGGAATAGCAAAACTTTTCACTAAAAACACAAACTACTGTAGTAAATCCTTCAAAAATCTCAATTCCCTAAAATAGAACTCAAAAGGAATCAATAAGAAGCAAATGCAAATAATGGCAGAAATCCGTCAAAACAGACCAGCAGATAGAAACCGATTTTTTCGAACATCTTATGTGCTCAAATCAAAAAGTGTTGAACTAACGAAAGTTATCTAACATACTGGGGGATTTATTTGTAAATTTTGAGCTCAATCCTACTTACAGAGACTCCTCACAAATTTTTATGTTGCGGGACATAAATCTGTTTCGGGACAACAACTCCCCAAATCTTACTTCCCTCTCATTAGAGGTCATTCTTGGCACAAAAAGCAAACAAAAAGGATATGGAGAGGTCATTACTGAAGTAATAACTTCCAATACTCAAGGAAACTCTTGGGTTATCTCCCAACAAGTACTTTTCTTTAATGCCTTTAAGTTAGGCACAAGAAGCAAGAAGAATCAAGTATTTTCAAATGAGGAAGCATTAAGATCAATACTTGCAAAATCTTCAACTATGAAAGGTATCTCATCCAAATGGGTTTTGGAGGATCCCTTCTCATCTCTCTTTGGACTACTACTTTCATCAAAAATATTTTTAGGAGCAATCCAATCAAAATTCTTATCAAAGGCTTCATGCATTCCAACAAGCTTAAAGGGTATGAGTATCTTAAATTCTTCTCTAGGATTAGTTTTATCAGAAATACCCACAACATCTACACTTGAGCCTAGCATATTGAAACACTCAAAAACCTTTTTGGCTTCCCTAGCAACATCATAGAATTCTTTTAATAAATTTTCAAGGATGAATTCCGTCTTTTCAGCATTCTTTTCTTCTTTTAGTTTGAGGAACAAGAATTGTATGAAGGGGTTAAGGATAACAAACCTAGCCTCCAACATATGAACTAAAGAAGCTGCAGCAATCTCATAATTAGGACCAAGTTCTGCTATAGATCTATCCTCAATATCCTCATGCTTGCTAACATGATTAAAAAATTCTTCAATATTATCTTTTCCAATTATGGAGCCACTACCTATTGCAAGATCTTTCAGGGCGAACTTGGGGAACAACATGGTGAGCTAGAGCAAGGTGGCAACTAGAGGAGGAACTAATTTTTTTGTGTTTTTGAATAAAGAAAGCAAACCAAACTAGACTATTTTTTTGGGTTTTTGGAAAGAGGCAAACAAAACCAAGCAAAAGAAACAAAGAAAACTAAAAACAAAATAAATAGAAACAAAGTGGAGGACTCCCCTTGTGAAGACGTCCTTAGCCTCCCCGGCAACGGCGCCAGAAAACTTGTTGGTGCTTGACGTGGAGCACTTCGTTAGAAACCCCAAGAGCAAGGTGTGATGAGCATAGCAGCAAGTCTTCCCTCAATAGAGATCAAGGTTATCGAACCAGAAGGAGAAAGGAAACGTCACACAGGTGTTGCAAGCAACATGGAGCAACACAAACTCAAGACTTTGTCCCAACGAACAGTGAGGTTATCAAGCTCACCGATTTGCTGTAATAAAGGACTACTGACTAACCGAGGATTACTGACCGACCGAGGACTACCGACCAACCGAGGACTACTGACTGACCAAGGACTACTGACTGACCGAGGACTACCGACCGACCGAGCACTACTGACTGACCTAGGACTACCGACCGACCGAGCACTACTGACCAATCGAGGACTACCGATCGACCGAGGACAATCGACCTAGGACTACTGACCGACAGAGGACTACCGACCGACCAAGGACTACCGACCGACCGAGGACTACTGACCAACGACCGAGGACTAATGACTGACCGAGGACTACTGACCGACCGACCGACCGACCGAGGACTATCGACCGAGGATTATTGACTGACCGAGGACTACTGATCGACCGAGGACTACTGACCGACCAAGGACTACCGACCGACGGAGGACAATCGACATAGGACTACTGACCGACAGAGGACTATCGACCGACCGAGGACTACTGACCGACCGAGGACTACCGACCAACCAAGGACTACCGACCAACCGAGGACTACCGACCGACCGAGGACAATCGACCTAGGACTACCGACCGACCGAGAACTACCGACCGACCAACCGAAGACTACGGACCGACCTAGGACTACCCACCGACCGAGAACTATCGACCAACCTAGGATTACTGACCGGTCGAGGACTACCGACGACCAACCGAGGACTACTGACTGACCGAGGACTACCGACCGACCAAGCACTATTGACCAACCGAGGACTACCGACCGACCAAGGACTATCAATCGACCTTGGACTACTGACCGACAGAGGACTACCAGTAATAGACTAGGTGTATTTGATACACTAATAGAAAATATCAGACACCACCAATTTCTAAGAAAATAATAATGGCATCCAATACTAAACAAATACTACCAGTAACACCTTTTAGTAACATTCAGAAGAAGGAAGATGCCACGCGTATATGATCCCCAAAGATGCAGCCGAGACAAAGTTAGTAGTGACGTTCGGACTATATAAATACCACAAATAGTGACATATTTGACGGTGTTTGGTTCTTTCAAACACCACCACTAGCTACTTACCAAACTCGGCTACCAAGTTTGATTCAGCTCCTCGCCAGTTCTCACACTCTGGTAGTCTCTTAAATTTTTTTAAGAAAAAATTGCATATGCATGTTGAGCATGCACCACAATGTGAACATATTCTTTCTCTATCCGTCGGCACGAATCTTATACGCAACATGGGAGTACACACTCATGGTATCTGAACAAATGGCTAACGAGTTTTTCATATATTCACCAACATTGACATGGTCATCACAACTAGTACCCTCTCTTCCAATCTCCACCATATATTGAAATATTTTATCTTGTTGTGTGAATATGTTGGAGGATATGGGTGAACATTTTAAATTATTTTTATCATCATCACCACCTGTTTCAATTTAATAATACAAATATAGATTATTGTTGAATATCAAAAGGGTGTATATTTTATTGTATTTTTATTCATTACTGTTAACCTTTTCATATGTTCGATTTCGCAAAAGAACTATTTCGTATGATCATTTTTAATTTTATTAAAGAATATCAAATACTGTACTGTTGGGCCAGGTCGCCATGATAGCCCATATTGCTTGGTGCAGGCGATGCCCCCACATATTTCCTGCGGGAAATAGGTCCAGATCGGGTAGGCTGCCACAGATTTTATGGAGTTAAATCCATCGTTCGTCATTAAACTTGCTTAGCAATATTAGTATGGTCATTGTACAATACAAATACGAGTTTACGGTCACTGAAGACACGTCGGAGCATCACTCGCGGTCACCGCGAGCGACATAGAGATGTATTTGACGACGCGGCGACCTGAGGACCCACTATTAGGTAACTTAATATATATGTAAAGAATAAACACTTGTATGAGGGTTTTTTTACAAAATAGTAGGTCATGTCTCTGATCCTCTGTGACAAGTCCTGGCCCCAAAAAAATCCAGCGTCGCCGCCGCCACCGATGGAACACACCGGCGTGTGCTCCGCCACCTCCGACGCAGGCGAGCTGGTCCAGGATCTCGACGTGCTGGCCGAGCTCGAGCAGATCGCTTCGCGTGGCACGACAGATGCAGAAGGGGCAGGGGCGGCCTCCGCCATGCCGCATCATCAGGATGTGGTCGCCGCCGCGTCAGGGACGGGGGACGTGAACACGGGCGCGTAGGTTGCTATAATCATCCTTTGGGTCCCAGTCGTGCTCATCTATCTCATGGATATCCAGGGGCACTTGTTGGGCTTTTCTCGCATCTGGGAGAGATTCGTGGTGTTGGTCCGCTGCGGTTGAGGTTTCAGTTTTTTGCATGTGTAGTGCAGTTCAATTTGATGCCTGAGGAGCGCCTGGATAGGTTCCATGGCGGCATCCGCAGCAAACTGTATGATGCAATTCACCGTCTGAAGCTGAGGTATGGATTTGGCCGTCCATATAGGAAAATTGAAGCAAATGAGGTGGAAACTAAGAGGTTTGCACTGATTTGGAATGAGACCATTCAGACATTTAGGGAAGAGGACATCGTTAGTGACAACAAAGTCGAGCTTCCACCGGTTGTATGGAAAATTCATGTGGTACGATGGCCATGCTTGCTGCTGAACAATGAGCTGCTGCTTGCTCTCAGTCAAGTAAAAGATGAGGCCCTCCGCTATGCCGCATCATCAGGATGTGGTCGCTGCCGCGTCGATCCCCTCCATTCGCGAGCACCGACCTGCACACGGACGGGGGACGTGAGCACGGGCGCGCCTTGCATCCCCTGCTCTCCCGGCGCGCCGCCCATCCTCCCAGCGAGCTGCACAATAGGGAGCGTCGTCGTAGGAGGGTGCAGCTGAATCGGAGCCTAGGAGAGCAGCGCGTTGTGTGGAGGCGGGGGAGGGCTTGCCGGCGTGCTCCAAAGCCGGTGGTTGCGGCAGATTTCTTTCGGGGACGGGGATTGGGTCAAGTGAGGTCTATGGAGCTAGAGAACAGAGAACTGGTGGAGGGGATGATAGTTTTGCAAAAAGCCCTTCCTATACGTGAGTTTTCTTATTTATTTGTTAAGTGACCCTCCTCGAAACAGGTATACGCCTAGCTATATAAATATAGCAACCAGTTGAGACCGTTGCTGGGCCAAACAGCACATCGCCCAAGAAATAATAAAGAGAAACACAGAAGAAAAAGAAAAGAAAGCAAAGCCGATAACAGCGGCTTGACGAAAACGATGACGACCCGCAACCGTTGCGCCCTCCAACTAAGTTCCACCGCATGCCTAGCACTACGAAGCGCCACGCACCAAGCAACACCTCCAAGAAGGAAAGCGACGATGACGACACTGCTGCCCGGACAGGTCCTAGGGTTTCCCCCGGTGCGCTCCGGGAGGTGGGGAAGAGGTACACCCGACGCCCTTCAGGAAGGACGGTGGCACCCGCAGGCGTCACCGCGTCGGTGCCAAGAAGACAAGGATTTCTCCCGACCCCTCAGAAAAAACACACTCTTGGACGCTAACACGGTGCTCCACCAAGCTCGTCGCCTGCCATTGCACGCCCACGGTCTTGCAGCCGCCACCGTCATCGCACCGTGACCGACGAAGTAAGGCCGGTAGGACAGAAAAGAGCAAGCTTCTGCGGGGTTGCCGGGACAACAATACACGGGAGGGAACTACCTCCACCTTAGCCGACCGGGTACAGCTGCAGGGCAAACAAGGCCCACCTAGCCCGGCCGAGCCCCCGAGGGCTCGTGAAGCCCCACCGCCACACTGCAGCAAGGGAATCGTCGAACACGCCAACCCCACACTAGCCCCTACTGATCCGTCCACCAGGGGAACAACTGCCACCGTCGATCCCTACCGCCAAGTGGTCGCACCATCACCACCGCGCTCACCCGGGACTTCCGGACCACCATCGGTCTGAGAAACACCATCTAGACCTGCAAGGGCGCCAAGAGACGGGTGTGACGAACACAATAGCTCCGTGCTGCCCACGAGACCCCCGAGCACGGACACAGAAGACCACCAGATCTAGGCCCGCTGGCCCAGATCTAGACTCCCAGCCATCTCGAAGTCCGGAGGAGTTGCCTACCCGTTGGTGACCAAGGGGCCTGCCTAGCCCAGATTGGGCCTAATCTGGCCGAGATCGGGCCTGGCAAGGGCCACCGATGGGAGCAACTGCAGCGCCTCCGCCCCCTCCATGCCGAGGGCCCCGCCGCCACACACCCACCGTCGGGGTGAGAGGGCTTGCTGCCGCTCACCGCTTGCCGGCGACCGAGGGCCCCGGCCGGAGCCCACACGACCTAGATCGGGCCCAACCTGGCCTAGTTCGGGCCTACAGAGCTCGCGCCGGGCGCACCTGCGGCCTCGCCAGCCTTGCAGCCGAGCTGCCCACCACCCCCGCGCCATGGAGCCACCTTGAACATCGCCGCCCCGTCCTGCAGACCCCCCGCCAAACCCGTCATGGCGCGCCACCGCCAGGGAGAGGTCCCGCGCCCCCTAACCGCCGCCGGGAACAGAGAGCCCGCCGCCGTCGGCGGGGGGGGAGGGGGGAGGAGGGAAGAGGGAGGACGGGAGAGGGTAGCGCGGCGGCGCTCCCCCCGTCGCCCGCGGGGGGACGAGACGAGCGGTCTTTTCGGTTCCCATTTGTTAAGTGACCTGACAGTGGGTTCTTAGATCGCCACGTCGTCAAATACATCTCTACGGCTCGAGCGGTGACTACGAGTGATGCTCCGACACATCTTCAATGACCGTAAACTCGTATTTTTACCATACAATAATCATATTGATTTCGCTAAGCAAGTTCAGTGACCAACGATGGATTTAAGGCAGGCCCAGGTCCGCGTGTGCGTCACTCATCGGCGGCGAACAACCGAACACAACCCTACGCCCGCCGCCCGCGTCGGTTAGAAAAAAAAAACGACGACCGCTTCCGGTCAGCTCACTGGCTGGTCGGTGGCCGCATCTGCCGGCGGCGAGACGAGACGCTTTTCTGTACCCGCATGCTGTGGCAGGAGGAGGGGTGGAGCAGGCGTTCCCGGCCGCCGGCGTTCGTGTGCCGCTGCTTTCCCGTGCGAATGGCGCGGCGCCGGCGCGGACCATGCCGTGCCAACGCCACATCGTGTGGCCACACGCTGGCCTCTGTGGGCTATGGCCGGATTAGATTTTCTCGCGTGGTGGCACGGTGGCCGCTGGTTTGTTTTTTTATATATTACTAGTACTAGTATAATTCTGCTCCCATGTTCCCTCTTTTCCGCGTGGAAGCTTCAAGTCAACTAGTGAGGTCTCGGTCCGAAATTTCTCCCCATTTCCTTCCCTGCTCATACTCGTCGTCTCTTGTCTGCCACACAGCCTCGCGTTTTGATTCGGCTAAATTAAGAGTTCCTCTTGTCCAGACCTCGGATCCTGCCGATTCAGAGTATCAGGTAACCGTTTCATGCATCTCACTAGCTACTGTATGCCCTGTTTGGCCTTGCTATCTTGGAGCCAGTGCTCAACTAGATGCAAGAATTCGTTGTCCTAGTGCAGTTTTGCCTTGCCTAAATCATCCTACTCTTGTACACAAGTCGCTCAGGATTTCAATCCATGTTTTAATAGGTGTAATATGTGATCTGATTGATGAGATCCAGCCAGAAATTGTCTTCTTTTTTAAAAGTGTATACACTATTCGCAAATACACTTATTAATTATATGTTAGAAATATCAAGTGTGTCTACGAAGAAAGATCATCGGTTGATTTTGTACTGGCTTATATCGGTCATACAAGTTGCAACTTACTTGGTCCTCCGTTATATGCAAGTTTTTGAGCATTCAGTAGTTGTGCGATATTTCCATGTTGCAACTTTTTATCCGTTCAATATTGAAATCTTTAACTTTTATGTTGCACAGGAAACGTTCCTTGATTACATGGCTACGGTGTCAGCAGCCAGTGCTGTAGGGTGGGTTGTTTCTCCTATTATTCGGAGGATGGTGTCCTTGGTGCAGTCCTATCTGTCAAGCCAGTACAGCTGGAAATCTGAGATAGTATCTGATCTAAAGAATTTGGAGGCCACTTTAATGGATATACTCATCGTAGTTGGTGCAGCTGAGAGGCAACATGTAGTGGACACAAATCAGGTACTTTTATTGCAACGAATAAAAGATGCAGTTTCTGATGCAGAAGATGTCTTGGATGAGTTTGATTATATGCTTTTAAAAGAAAAGAGTGAGCAGAAAGGCCTACTTAGACGCATAACCTCCTCTTCTCTTTCTATTGGTAAGCGTTTGGTTAATATTGACAAGTTCAGAACAAATTTGCGGAAGGTCCTCAAAAGCTTGGAAAGTGTTCGAGATTCTGCAGAAATGTTTGTTCAAGTGATGGCATTGAAGAGCTCTAACTCTATTATGTCTCTTGAATGTGTCCCAGCAAGAATAACAGGATCTCATTTGCATGAAGATGCTATTCTTGGTCGAGAAATGGAGATGCGTGACCTAGTGGATCAGCTGGCCAATCAGTTTGATGAATGTTCACTGAACGACAAACAAAATTTTAAGACAGAGGTTCACACTATTGTTGGTGTTGGGGGCATTGGCAAGACTACTCTAGCTCAACTTATCTATAACAATGAGCAAATAGCTAATACTTTTGACCTGAGAATGTGGGTTTGTGTTTCGAATAATTTTGACAAAATGAGACTAATAAAAGAGATTATAGCATGCTCAACTGATGGTGAGAATGCTAAACTGGACGATTTCAATTTCAGCATGCTCCAGGAAGAACTCAAAAAAAGACTTTCTCACAAGAGGTTTCTCTTAGTTTTGGATGATGTATGGTATGACGAGAAATACGGAGAACACACCAACAAAGAGATGTGGATGGAATTATTTGCTCCCATTAAAATTTCAACTAGCATAAATCATAAGAGTGTAAGGAGTACAATCACAGGAAGCAAGATCCTAGTGAAAACCCGAACAGAATTGGTTGCAAAGATTATGGACTCCAGAAGCTTATTCTTTTTGGAGGGTCTTGGAAGAGATGATAGTTGGGTACTGTTCAGGCGATGTGCATTAGGCAGCAGGAAGCCAGAAGATTATCCAGAGTTGAAGAGAATTGGGGATCAAATTGTTCAGAAACTTAAAGGCTCTGCTCTAGCATTAAAGGTTATCGGAGGGCATTTAAATGGAAAGTACAGTGATGCAGAGTGGGAGGATGTTCTCCACAAAGAGGTACTCAACCCGAATGATATTATGACAATCTTACGCTTAAGTTATGACAGTTTGCCAGAACACCTCCAGCGGTGTTTTGCATATTGTAGTTTGTTCCCAAAAGATTATCATATTGATCCAGATAGATTGATACGGATGTGGATAGCTCATGGCTTCGTTCATCCAGAAGGAAATACGAGTAGAAGCTTGGAAGATATTGGAAGGGGCTATTTCAGTGATTTGTTAGCTCGGTCATTTTTCCAAGTGCTCTGCTGTGGAGATCAAACATATTATGTAATGCATGATTCAATGAATGACCTGGCACTTCATATTTCCCAAGGAGAATGCTGTAGAGTCGACCAGAACAGTATGGTGGTGTTACCTCGTTATATTAAACATATATCTGTGTCTGCTGAGCAACTGGAGAATCTTTTGAACAATGATGATGTCCTTAGAAGATTGCGTACATTGATAGTTCTGAACAAATCTTGGTTCTGCTCCAGAGTCTGTCTAAGTCATGATATACTCAAAAAGCTCAAGAGTGTGCGGGTGCTTGATGTAAGTGGATGTTGCCTCGAAAGTTTGCCTGAAGCTGTCAATGATATGATTCACCTGCGTTATTTAGCCATCCGACGCACTAATCACCCACTGCCTGCCACTATCTCTAGACTGCACCATCTACAAGCCTTATTTGTGCAGTACCATTCATGTTATTCATATGTAACATCTTGCTCCAAAAAGAGAAAACATCTGAATTATTCAAGGGGTAAAGTGATCACACATGGAGTTCGTTTTAGTCTTCCTGAAAGCATTAGCAGGCTTAGTAACTTGGCGCATGTCAATGTGGAAAAGGGTTACACTGTAATGTTATCAGGTTTGCATCAACTTACTTGCATTGTGGGTTCAGGAGAATTCACTGTTGACAAAGAGGAGCAAAGCTTGGTCCAACTGAAGGATCTCAATAACATTAGGGGAGAGCTTGCTATCAGATTGCTCGAGAATATAAAGAACAGGGAGGAAGCTGCAAAGGCTCAACTAAATCTGAAGGAGTACATTACTAAGTTGGAGCTAGAGTGGGGATCATGTGAGAGTTATCTTGACATTGGCAAGGGATTCGAGGTGCTTGACGTCTTAAAGCCACACTGCAATCTTGATGAGCTAACTATCAGTGGGTACCCAGGTGTCCGTTCTCCTTCTTGGCTGGAGTCTGGTTGGCTGAGAAGATTGGAATTTATTTGTCTGCGAGATTGTAACACTTGGTTGGTACTTCCACCTTTAGGTGATCTGCCATTGCTTAGAATCCTCGAAATAAGAAGAATGGAGGAATTAAGGACATTTGGTTCGGATCCAGGGTTCTTTGGCGATTCCGGATTTCCCTCATTGGAGATACTACTGCTGGAGCGCTTACCCAAGTTGAGGTACTTTGTGGAGAATGATCATGTGTTTCGCAATCTCAGGCATCTTTCAGTTGCTGGATGCCCACAACTGAGAGAATATCCCACCTTTCATCGGAAGCTCAGACATATAGCTATTCTGGACCAAGATGTTAAAATACACCTTTGCAATGGATCTAGTCTAGATCTATCAGTAGCACTGTACTTTACCTTTCTAGATCGAAACACACAGAGAGAGAGAGAGAGAGAGAGAGAGAGAGAGAGAGAACTACCTGCTCCCTGGCTCGAGAGACATGAGCCAGAGGGGATGCCCGAGCTAGTCCCGGAGCTGGAGCCTCCGTCGTGGGCCATGGGTGGTGAAAAGGGTTGAGTGCGGCGGCGGCGGAGCTTCCCGTCGGCGCAGCGCTAGCCTAGATCGGGTAGGACTTGTAGGTGGGGCGGCTAGGGCACGGCTAACCTCGTGAGGCATGCTGCCGGCCCCCACCTCTTTATATAGCGCTGGCGACAGGGGCCTACCAACCAGATAAGGTTGGGCGCCCCCGATCAGGGCGCAGTTAGGGGCGTGCTGGGACGTTGGGCCCAGTCACGTTGAGATTTATCTAACATTCTCCCCCTAGATCTCGACTTTACTTTTAACCTTGTTCTTTACTTATTTCATCACAGAATGATATATAGAGCATGTTTCATCGTCTCAGCTCAATTGCCGATGGAATCAGACATCCACTATATACCTTTATGTTTTGAAACAAATCATGTTACTTTTGGGCCTCTATAGTCCAGGAATCATAGGCTTCCCGTTAAACCCATGCCGGATATGTGTTCCTTGAACACATTGGGTGGTAAGACTTTCGTTAGTGGATCCGCGAGCATATCCTTTGTCCTTATATGCTTGAGTCTTATAGTTTGATCCTAGACTTTGTCCTTCACAACATAATACTTTATATCTATAGACTTTGTAGCATTACTCGACCTATTGTTGTGAGCATAGAATACTGCGGGCTCGTTGTCACAGTACATCTGTAGTGTCCTGCTGATGTAGTCAACCACTTTCAAATCGGGTAAGAATTTCTTTAACCATAACGCCTGTCCCATGGCCTCATAACATGCTATAAATTCTGCATACATCGTAGATGATGCAACTATTGACTGTTTGGCGCTTCTCCATGAAATAGAACCTCCTGCGAGAGTAAAGACATACCCTGTCGTGGACTTTCGGTCGTCTTTATCTCCCGCAAAATCTGCATCTGAATACCCTTTTATCTCTAGGAAATCAGATCTTCTATATGTAAGCATGAGGCATTTTGTGCCTTGCACATAACACAAAGCTTTCTTTACCATCTTCTAGTGCTCTATGCCTGGATTCTCTTGATATCTACCGAGTACCCCGGTGATAAATGCTAAGTCAGGGCGAGTGCACACTTGTGCATACTGTAAGCTTCCAACAGCCGAAGCATATGGTACTGACTTCATTTGATCGATCTCATATTGATTCTTTGGACATTGGGATTTCCCAAAACTATCGCCCTTGACTATGGGAGCAGGTGTTGAATTACTCGCATACATATTGTATTTCTTTAAACTCTTTTCACAATACGCTTTCTGCGACAGTCCTAACACTCCATTCTTTCTGTCTCGGTGAATTTCTATGCCCAAAACATAAGAGGCTTCACCAAGGACTTCATGTCAAAGTTTGATGACAAGAACTTCTTTGTCTCTAGTAGTAGACTAACATCACTGCTGGCAAGCAGAATGTCATCCACGTACAGAATTAGGAAAATATATTTTCCACTTTTGAACTTTGCATAAATGCAGTTGTCCTCAACATTTTCTTTGAATCCAAATCTTTTAATGGTATCATTAAACTTTAAATACCACTGCCTAGAGGCTTGCTTTAACCCATAAATGGATTTCTTTAGGCAGCATCCCATATGTTCCTTTCCCTCCATGAAAAAACCCTTGGGTTGTTTCATGTAAACATTTTCTTCTAAATCTCCATTTAGAAATGCCGTCTTGACATCCATTTGATGTAACTCTAAATCAAAATGTGCAACTAGTGCCATGATGATTCTGAAGGAGTCCTTACATGAGACCAGAGAAAAAGTCTCATTGTAATCTACGCCTTCTCTTTGCGTAAAGCCTTTTGCCATGAGTCTAGCTTTGTACTTTTCTATATTCCCATTGGAGTCATACTTTGTTTTGTAGACCCATTTGCATCCTACTGTTTTGGCTCCTTTGGGAATTTCCTCTAAGTCCCAAACATTGTTGGAACTCATCGATTTCATTTCATCTTCCATTGCCTCTACCCACTTGGCTGAGTGAGGGCTACTCATGGCTTCTTCATATGAGGTAGGATCGCCCTCCATATGAACTACATTGTAAACTTTGTAGATTTCTTTAGAAATGGCTGGTCTTTTTTCTCTTTTAGACCGTCTGAGTTCATCAGACTCTTGCTCATTTCTTGCCTCTGGTTCAGGGACATTTACAGTAGGTGGCTGTTCTGGCTCCCTTTCGTGCTCAACAGTGGGTTCAGGTGGCTCCTGATGGACAAGTTCCGAACTTTCGCCCATTGTTGTCACGTGTGGAGTCACAACAGGTGCCGGCACCACAACCTCAGGGGTTGTAGATGGTGGCACAACAGGTAGCGAGAAAAATGGCTCCTGAGTCATCGGATTAGGTGCATGCACCCTCTTCTCCTCAAGATCAATTTGCCTAGCTACCGTGCTCTCCCTCATCAATTCGTCCTCTAAGAAGACTGCATGTCTCGTTTCTACAAACTTTGTGTATCTGTCGGGACAGTAGAAACGATAGCCTTTTGACTTATCTGGATAGCCAATAAAATGGCAAGATACTGTTTTGGGGTCTAACTTTGCAATGTTTGGATTGAAAACTTTTGCCTCAGCTGGGCTCCCCCAGACCCTCAAGTGGTGCAGAGAGGGAACTCTGTCTGTCCACAATTCATACGGTGTTTTGGGCATCGACTTACTTGGTACTCTGTTGAGAATGTGAATGGCGGTTTTAAGCGCCTCCATCCACAATCCCAATGGGAGGGTGGAATAGCTCATCATGCTGCGCACCATATCCATAAGGGTACGGTTGCGCCTTTCAGCTACTCCGTTTTGCTGAGGTTCGCCCGACATAGAATACTGGGCGACTATTCCATTTTCTTGCAGGAACCTTGCAAAGGGTCCTGGTACTTGACCATATGGAGTATGCCGACCGTAGTACTCCTCCCCACGATCGGATCGAACTATTTTAATTCTTTTATCATGCTGATTTTCTACTTCAGCTTTGAAAATTTTAAATTTATCCAATGCTTCAGATCTTTCTTTAATTGGATAAATATAACCATACCGGGAGTGATCATCCGTGAATGTTATGAATGAATCATAGCCATCCACACTTTTCACCGGAAACGGTCCACAAATATCCGTGTGGATTATTTCTAGTGTAGCTATGCTTCGGTTTGCACCCTTTTTAATTTGTTTGACATACTTTCCTTTAATGCAATCTATGCATTGTTCTATGTCGGAGAACTCTAACGGAGGAAGAATGTCATTTTTAACGAGGCTTTCTATTCTTCCCCTCGAAATATGGCCTAGTCTGCAGTGCCATAGTTTTGATGAGTCAAGAGTTCGCTTCCTTTTCTTTTGTTCTTTGTTCGACAAGGGAACATTTTCATTCACATCACACACAGAAAATACTTTCTCATGCAAGGATAATAAATATAACTTATCATATAAGGTAGCAACACCCACACAAATATCTTTCAACCAAATGGCACACTTGCCATTTCCGAAATAACATTCATAAGAATCTTTGTCCAAACATGAAACACTTATTAAATTTCTATGTATCGAGGGAACAAAAATAACATCTTTGAGCAAAAGGAAAGAGCCATCAGCCAGCTCCAGAGGGACGTCACCAATGGCCTCCACTTCTGCTTCTATCCCATTCGCCACTTCAATGAGTCTTTCTCTTTTTGGCGTGATCCTTGTTGAATGGAACCCCTGTAAAGAGTTGGCAACATGAACAGTTGCACCAGAATCAATCCACCAAGTAGATCTAGTAAACTTTTCATACAGAGATTCATTAACAAAAGAAACTATATCTTTACCATTTTTGGCCATGATGTACTTCAGCCAAACTGGGCAGTCCTTCTTGTAGTGGCCAGGCTTTTTACAGTGATGGCATTGGTCTTTCTCCCCAGGGGTGGACTGGTGATGCTGGTACTGGTGCTGCATTGGACCCTTACCATGTGGCTTGGAGGGTGAGCCAGCATGGTTGCCGTTTGTGAAGCTTCTCTTCCTATTGTCCTTCACGAAGTTCAGGGAACCGCCGTGAAGGGCCTTCAGCCTTTCCTCCTCTTGGGAGCACATCCCAATGGTCTTTTCTATGTCCCACTTTTCAGGGGACATATTATAGTTTATTACAAAATTTTCGAAAGGCTGTGGAAGGGAGGCCATCACTAGGTACACCAAGAGTGCTGGCTTTAGCTCGAGGTCCTCATCCATGGGCTTGAGCTTCGCTGCCATGTTTGACATCCTCAAGATGTGCTCTCTTATTCCGTGGGGTCCTCCCGTGTACTTTTCAGTCACCAGCTGCTTTAACAGCTGGGTCACATACATCTTTGAAGAGCCAGTAAACTGGCTCTTTATCTTGGCGAGATATTCGCCCACGGTAGCACACTCTCCAATTGAGCCCACTGTCGCGTTCTCAATTGTGTTCTTTACGAAGGCCAAACACTTCTTGTTGGCGTTTACCCATTTCTGGTTATCAATCGAGTAGCCAGCTCCAATGGAGCATGGTCCCTCTTCCTTTTCTCAAACTCAGCACTTTCCTCAGCATCTCCCCTGACAGGGTCAGCGGGCTTAACTGGTTGCTTGGTGTCAACCACCCAATCCACTTCGGCGCATACGAACGCCAAATCGACCTTTTTCCTCCATTCGGAGTAGTTGTCCCCCCGCAGCAGCGGGATGTCCTTCAAACAGGCCATGGGGTTGAGACCTCCTGAAAACCACAAAAGATGTGAGATCACCAAAGAAAACAACTGTATGCATTAATTCAACGTTGGTATAAATTATGCATGCAATTGTTTGTGCTATTTAAAATTACATCACCATTGGGTAAAAATAAAGTTAAATGCACCTTTAACTCTCAATGAAAAAGATCATGATCATGTTTATTAACAACGTTGGTCAATTAATAACATGGGACACAATCATCTTTAATCACTTTGTCACATCTTTATGTCAAAATTTAAACAACTTTTATTGCATCATTGCAATTTAAAACACACATTTGCAGCGAAAACTTAATAATAACCTTCATGATACTTTGAACTTTACAGAAAATTTCTGCTTTTTAAATCATTCTCTAGCCAAAAATTACATGAAATAAAAGGCTAGAGAAAACTATGCTGAAAAATGCTTAAAACTAAGCAAAAACAGTCAAAACAGTCTCTGAAAAAAGAAAACAGAAAAACATCTGCCCAGCGCGGCCCAGTGGCCCAGCAGTAGCCTGCTGCGCGCGCGCTCGCTAGGCTCCAACCGCTCAACCAGCGGCGGCCCGCGAAGGCCCACAGGGGCCTCGGTCCCGCGCGCGTTAGGTGCCGCCCGCGCGCTGCAGACGAACCATAGTCGTGGCCCAGCAGCGGCCCGCCAGCGCTCCGCGGCCTTCCCGCTTGGCCCGGCACCGCCCGCGCCGCCCGCGGCGCTCGATCCTGGCCGTCCACGCGGCCTACCCTAGATCTAACGGCCCCCCGCGCCCCTCAGAGGAATAAAAGGACCCGCGCTCAGTGTAGGGTTTCGTAGCATGGAAAACAAAAATTTTCTACCGCATACAAACAAACAAGCCAAGATCTATCTACTAGATTGTAGCAACGAGTCGATAGAATAACTCACCCTCGAAGATTCCAAAGTGTTTAACGAGAGCGGATTCTCGTGGGTGATGTAGTCGTACTCTTCCCGATCTCAAGATCGTGTAGACGATCCTTCCGGCGCTGCGTTCCGGCAGCGCTCCCGCAGTCGGTCACACGTTCGGTACTCGACGAAGACCTTCCTCTCCCTTGTTCCATCAGGCAGCGGAGGTTGTAGCACTCTCCTTGCGATTCCGGCAGCACAACGGCGTGGTACCGGAAGTAGAGGGGAGATCTCGCAGGGCTTCGCCTTAAGCCGGAGCGAGTATGGTGGAGTATGAGAGAGTCCCTCGACGATCTAGGGTTTAGACACGCCAAGGAGGAAGCTTGGCCGGCGGCTAGGGTTGCTAGGCGGCGGCGGCTTGACCTAGGTCGGCGGCGGCGGCAGTGGAGGTGGCGGCGCCGGCGGCTAGGGTTTAGAGGAGAGGATCTTGTGTGTCTCTAGGAGGGAGCCCTGCCCCTCCTTATATAGGTGGAGGGGCCGGCCGGCCAAGGGGAGGGAGGGGAGTCCCTCCCCAACTCGTCTTGGGTGGTGCGCCGCCGGTTGGAGGAGGGAAACCCTCCCCAACTCGGTTTCCCACTCCTCCTCCTCTTTCCAAAACTTGCCGTTTGACTTTCAAACTAGCCGTTTGACTTTTCAAACTAGCCGTTTGACTTTTCAAACTAGGATTTGAATAAACCCTTTATTTTGAACAGCGAAGACACTTAGTACATGATGCAATCATACCAACTTGGTATAACACATTCATGTACCCTCCCCCCCCCCCGGAGTGCCGGACATTCTGGAACCTTCTAGAACATTCCCGATGAAAACACCGGAACCATTCTCCAACTCCGAAACGGGACTTTCCTTATATGAATCTTATTCTCCGGACTATTCCGGATCTCCTCGTGATATCCCGAATCCAATTCGAGACTCCGAACAACATTCGGTCTCTTTCTCATCATTCCATAACTACTCAAACAACGTCGAATCCTTAAGTGTGTCTCCCTACGGTTCGTGAATTATGCGGACATGATCGAGACACTTCTCCGATCAATAACCAATAGATGAATCTGGAAATTCATATGGCTCCCACATATTTCTACGATTACTTTGCGATCGAATGAACCACTTACATACGATATCAATTTCCCTTTGTCTCACGATAGTTTACTTATCCGAGGTTATGATCGTCGGTATCTCTGCATACCTAGTTCAACCTCGTTACCGGTAAGTATTATTTTCTCGTTCCCGTGATATGTGATCCCTTGTGAGCCAGTCACATGCTTGCAAGCTAATTGGATGACATTTCACCGAGAGGGCCCAGAGTATATCTATCCGTCATATGGATGGACAAATCCCACTCTTGATCCATGTGTGTCAACCAATACTTTCCGAACACTCAATGCCACCTTTATAGCCACCCAGTTACGGTGTGGTGTTTGATGTCATCAAAGCATCCATCCGGTAAAGGTGATATGCATGATCTCATGGTCGAAGGAATTAGATTACTATGTATCAGAAAGCATATAGCAATTGAACTATTAAAATGACTTGATCTTTATGCTACGCTTATCTATAGGAGTATGTCCACCATATCATTCTCCCAACGATATGATCTTGTTGTTGATAACATCTCAATGTTCATGATAGGGAAACCACAATCATGTATCAACCAACAAGCTAGTGATGTATAGAGGCTTTACTAGGGACTGCAATTTAAGTTTACAAATCACACAAGTATCAATGTTTCCTCGTTAATACTATTATAGCATGAATGTAAACATTTATCATAAACACAAAGATATAATAATAACTACATTTATTATTGCCTCTAGGGCATAGATATGCCCTAGAGGCAATAATAAATGTAGTTATTATTATATCTTTGTGTTTATGATAAATGTTTACATTCATGCTATAATACTATTAACGAGGAAACATTAATACTTGTGTGATTTGTAAACTTAATTTGGAGTCCCTAGTAAAGCCTCTATATAATACTAGCTTGTTGGTTGATAGATGATTGTGGTTTCCCTATCATGAACATTGAGATGTTATTAACAACAAGATCATATCGTTAGGAGAATGATATGGTGGACATACTCCTATAGATAAGCGTAGCATAAAGATCAAGTCATTTTAATAGTTCAATTGCTATATGCTTTCTGATACATAGTAACCTAATTCCTTCGACCATGAGATCATGCATATCACCTTTACCGGATGGATGCTTTGATGACATCAAACACCACACCGTAACTGGGTGGCTATAAAGGTGGCATTGAGTGTTCGGAAAGTATTGGTTGAGACACATGGATCAAGAGTGGGATTTGTCCATCCATATGACGGATAGATATACTCTGGGCCCTCTCGGTGAAATATCATCCAATTAGCTTGCAAGCATGTGACTGGTTCACAAGGGATCACATATCACGGGAACAAGAAAAGAGTACTTATCGGTAACAAGGTTGAACTAGGTATGCAGAGATACCGACGATCATAACCTCGGATAAGTAAACTATCGTGAGACAAAGGGAAATTGGTATCGTATGTAAGTGGTTCATTCGATCGCAAAGTAATCATAGAAATATGTGGGAGCCATATGAATTTCCAGATTCCTCTATTGGTTATTGTTCGGAGAAGTGTCTCGATCATGTCCGCATAATTCACGAACCGTAGGGAGACACACTTAAGGATTCGACGTTGTTTGAGTAGTTATGGAATGATGAGAAAGAGACCGAATGTTGTTCGGAGTCTCGAATGGGATTCGGGATATCACGAGGATATCCGGAATGGTCCGAAGAATAAGATTCATATAAGGAAAGTCCCGTTTCGGAGTTGGAGAATGGTTTCGGTGTTTTCATCGGGAATGTTCTAGAAGGTTCCGGAATGTCCGGCACTCCGGGGGGGGGGGGGAGGGTACATGAATGTGTCATTGCAAGTTGGAATGATTGCATCATGTACTAGGTGTCATCGCTGCCCGAAATAAAGGGTTTATTCAAATCCTAGTTTGAAAAAGTCAAACGGCTAGTTTGAAAGTCAAACGGCAAGTTTTGGAAAGAGGAGGAGGAGTGGGAAACCGAGTTGGGGAGGAGTTCCCTCCTC
Organism: Avena sativa; assembly: GCA_916181665.1. Taxonomy (NCBI): domain Eukaryota; kingdom Viridiplantae; phylum Streptophyta; class Magnoliopsida; order Poales; family Poaceae; genus Avena; species Avena sativa. The sequence continues at coordinate 424,056,156 of OV702280.1, forward strand.
CAACCGGCGGCGCCCTCCAAGCCGAGTTGGGGAGGGACTCCCCTCTCCTTGGCCGCGCCTCCCACCTATAAAGGAAGGGGCAGGGCTGCCCCTCCTAGAACACAAGTCCCTTGCCCCGAAAACCCTAACCCTAGCCGCCGCCCTCTAAGCCGTCGCCGCCTAGGGATCTCCTTGCAGCCAACTTGGGCACCTCCAAGCCCTAGCCGCCGGCCCTAGCACCTCTTCCTCGACGTGTCTAAACCCTAGATCGTCGAGGGACTCTCTCATACTCCACCATACTCGCTCCAGCTTAAGGCGAAGCCCTGCGAGATCTCCCCTCTACTTCCGGTACCACACCGTTGTGCTGCCGGAATCGCGAGGAGAGTGCTACAACCTCCGCTGCCTGCTGGAACAAGGGAGAGGAAGGTCTTCGTCGAGTACCGAACGTGTGACCGACTGCGGGAGCGCTGCCGGAACGCAGCGCGCGGAAGGATCGTCTACGCGATCTTGAGATCGGGAAGAGTACGACTACATCACCCACGAGAATCCGCTCTCGTTAAACACTTTGGAATCTTCGAGGGTGAGTTATTCTATCGACTCGTTGCTATAATCTAGTAGATAGATCTTGGCTTGTTTGTTTGTATGCGGTAGAAAATTTTTGTTTTCCATGCTACGAAACCCTACAGTGGTACCAGAGCCAGGTTTATATGTAGATCTGTTGCACGAGTAGAACACAATGGTCATTGTGGGCGTTGATGCTTTTATTGTCGATTGCTTCTTGTGTACTTTGCATCTTGCGGTATGTTGGGATGAAGCGGCCCGGGCTAACCTTACATGACATCGTTCATGAGACTTGCTCCACGCTTGACATGCAACTTGTATTGCATAAGTGGCTTTGCGGGTGCCTGTTTCTCCTAGCATAGTTAAGATTCAATTTACAACGGGTGATCAAAAATACTAGTATCAATGTTGTGGTTCTTGTTCGTAAGTTAGAACGACACTTATTGAAAGCCCCAAACCACGTAAAATATGCAAAGAATGTAGAGGCGTCTAACTTTGTTTTGCAGGGGTATGATGTGATGTGATATGGCCATGATTGTGATTATATTTGATGTATGCAATGTTCCTTATTGTAAGTTGGCAACCGGAAGGAGCCATATGGTTGTCTTTAATTTATGTTAAGACCCACGTGTCTATTCAAAGTAGTTGTAATAGTTGAAGCCGGTGGACGACAACCATGGAGAAGCGTCATTGACCTTGATGCAATGCCGGTGATGATGGAGATCATGTTCGTGCTTGAAGATGGAGATCGGAAGCACAAAGAAGAAAGGCCATATCATATCACATATTTTGAATTGCATGTGATGTTAATCCTTTATGCATCTTGTATTGCTTAGTAGACGACGGTAGCATTATAAGATGATCACTCATGCACATGAATTTCAAGTCGTAAAGTGTTCACCCTTAGTTAGCACCGTTGCTAAAGCTTTTTGTTTCGAAGCACCACGTGATGATCGGGTGTGTTAGATTCCGCAAGTGTATACAACGTGAGCAAGCCAGATTTGCTCATGCGGAAACTAAGGTTTGATCTTGACGAGCCTAGCATGTACAGACATGGTCTCGGAACACGGATCACCGAAAGGTAAAGCATGAATCATATAGTAGATATGATGAACATGACGGTTGTTCGCCATTGAAACTATATCAACTCTCGTGATGATCGGTGTTGATGTGGTGGATTTGGTTCGTGTGATCACTAAAACAATGTGAGGGATATTGTTTTGAGTGGGAGTTCACCTAGATTAACTTTATTATTAATTTGAAATCAATTTGTCATAAACTTAGTCTAAACTATTGCAAATATGTTGTAGATCAATGGCAGCCCCTACCATCAATTTTAATGCGTTCCTAGAGAAAGAAAAGTTGAAAAACAATGGAAGCAACTTCGCGGATTGGTTCCACAATTTGAGGATTGTCCTCACAGCTGGTAATTTGACCTATGTGCTGGATGCACCGCTGGGTGACCCACCTGCAGCTGATGCTACCGATGAAGTAAAGAATGTTTACCTCACTCGGAAGAATCAGTACTCCATAGTTCAGTGTGCTATCTTGTATGGTTTAGAATCGGAGCTTCAGAAAAGGTTTGAGAATTCAGACCCATATGATATTGTCGAGGATCTCAAATTGATCTTTGAGACTCATGCGGCAATTGAAAGTTATGAGGCTTCTGAAAAGTTCTTTAACTGCAAGATGGAAGAGGGCAGCTCCGTCAGTGAGCATGTGCTTAAGATGTCTGGGCACGCAAACAAACTTCAAAGCTTGGGTATAGTGATTCCTAATGCTTTGGGGATTTACCGTGTCCTCCAATCACTACCACCAAGTTACAAGAACTTTGTGATGAACTACAACATGCAGAACATGAACAAGCAGTTGCCAGAACTGTTTGCTATGTTAAAGTCTGCAGAAGTGGAGATCAAGAAAGAGCACCAAGTGTTGTTGGTCAATAAGACCACCAAATTCAAGAAAGGCAAGTCTTAGCAGAAGGGACACTTCAAGAAGGGTGGTAAGAAAGTTACCGCGCCGACGAAGAAGACCAAGGCTGGACCTAAGCCTGATACTGAGTGCTTTTACTGCAAGGGAGAAGGTCACTGGAAGCGGAATTGCCCAAAGTACTTGGCGGATTTGAAGAACGGCAACATCAAGAAGAAAGGTATATCTGATATACATGTTATTGATGTGTATCTCACTAGTACTCGTAGTAGTGCCTGGGTATTTGATACTGGTTCGGTTGCTCATATTTGTAACTCGAAACATGTGCTGCAGAATAAACGGAAGCTAGCGAAGAACGAGGTGACGATGCGCGTGGGAAACGGATCAAAGGTTGATGTGATCGCGGTCGGCACGCTACCCCTTCATCTACCATCGGGATTAGTTTTATACTTAAATAATTGTTATTTGGTGCCTGCGTTGAGCATGAACATTATATCGGGATCTTGTTTATTGCGAGACGGTTACTTGTTTAAGTCCGAGAATAATGGTTGTTCGATTTATATGAGTAATATGTTTTATGCACATGCACCTTTGATAGATGGTCTATTCTTATTGAATCTCGATAGTGGAAATACACATATCAACAACATTGAGGCTAAACGCTTGAAATCAAGCGATAATTCGACCTATATGTGGCACTGTCGTCTTGGTCACATTGGAGTGAAGCGTATGAAGAAACTCCATTCCGATGGACTTCTTGAATCACTTGATTTTGAATCACTTGATAGATGCGAAGCATGTCTGATGGGTAAAATGACTAAGACTCCATTTTCTGGTATGATGGAGCGAGCTACGGACTTATTGGAAATCATACATACCGATGTGTGTGGTCCAATGAGTGTAGCGTCGCGCGGTGGTTATCGTTATGTTCTTACCTTCACGGATGACTTGAGTAGATATGGGTATATCTATTTCATGAAACATAAATCCGAAACTTTCGAGAAGTTTAAGGAATTTCAAAGTGAGGTTGAGAATCAACGTAACAAGAAGATTAAATTTCTACGTTCTGATCGTGGAGGTGAATATCTAAGTTATGAGTTTGGCAAGCATTTGAAGAAATGCGGAATACTTTCACAATTGACACCGCCGGGAACACCACAGCGTAATGGTGTGTCCGAACGTCGTAATCGAACTCTCTTAGATATGGTTCGTTCTATGATGCCACTTACAGATTTACCGCTATCATTTTGGGGTTATGCATTAGAAACAGCCGCATTCACTTTAAATAGGGCACCATCTAAATCCGTTGAGACGACACCGTATGAATTATGGTTTGGGAAGAAACCTAAATTGTCGTTCCTTAAAATTTGGGGTTGCGAAGCCTATGTAAAGAAGTTACAGCCGGACAAGCTTGAACCCAAAGCGGAAAAATGCGTCTTCATAGGATACCCGAAGGAAACTATTGGGTATACCTTCTATCACAGATCCGAAGGCAAAATCTTCGTTGCTAAGAATGGATCCTTTCTAGAGAAGGAATTTCTCTCGAAAGAAGTGACTGGAAGGAAAGTAGAACTCGACGAGGTTGTCGAACCTTCTCTCGAAATTGCGAGTAGTGCAGCACCGGAAGAAGTTCCTGTGGTGCCTGCACCAATAAGAGAGGAAGCTAATGATGATGATCATGAAACTTCGGTTGAAGTTGCTACAGAGCCTCGCAGGTCAACGAGAACTCGTACCACTCCAGATTGGTATGATCCCGTTATGAGTGTCATGTTGGTGGACAACACCGATGACCCTGAGACATATGAGGAAGCGATGATGAGCCTAGATTCCAATAAATGGCAAAAAGCCATGAAATCCGAGATTGGATCCATGTACGAAAACCAAGTATGGACTTTGGTGGACTTACCGGATGGCCGGAAGGCTGTCGAGAACAAATGGATTTTCAAGAAGAAAACAGATGCTGATGGTAATGTTACTGTCTATAAAGCTCGACTTGTCGCAAAGGGGTTTCGACAAATTCAAGGAGTTGACTACGATGAGACTTTCTCACCAGTAGCGAAGCTAAAGTCTGTGAGGATTATGTTAGCAATCGCTGCATATTATGATTATGTGATATGGCAGATGGATGTCAAAACAGCATTCCTCAATGGAGACATTGATGAAGAGTTGTATATGATGCAACCCAAAGGTTTTGTCGATCCTAAAGATGCTAACAAGGTATGCAAACTTCAACGGTCCATCTATGGATTGAAGCAAGCATCCCGAAGTTGGAATCAACATTTTGATAAGGTAATCAAAAGTTTTGGTTTTATACAAACTTATGGAGAAGCTTGTATTTACAAGAAAGTGAGTGGGAGCTCTGTAGCATTCTTAATACTATATGTAGATGACATATTGTTGATTGGGAATGATGTAGACCTTCTTAATAGTGTCAAGGAATATTTGAATAATAGTTTTTCAATGAAGGGTCTTGGCGAAGCAGCTTACATATTAGGCATAAAGATTTATAGAGATAGATCAAAACGCCAAATATCATTGTCACAAAGTACATATTTGGACAAAGTTCTAAAGAGGTTTGGAATGGAAGATAGCAAGAAAGGGTTCTTGCCCATGTTGCCCAATACAATCTTGAGTAAACCTCAGAGTCTGACATCGGCAGAAGATAGAGAAAGGATGAGTAAGACTCCCTATGCCTCAGCCATAGGATCTCTAATGTATGCCATGCTATGTACTAGACCCGACATTGCATATGCTGTTAGTTTAACTAGCAGATATCAAAGTGATCCAGGAGTGGATCATTGGACAGCGGTCAAAAACATCCTTAAGTACTTGAGAAGAACTAAGGATATGGTTCTTTCTTATGGAGGTGATGAACAGCTCGTTGTTAATGGTTACACCGATGCTAGTTGGAACACCGATCCGGATGATTCTAAATCACAATCTGGATACGTATTTATTTTGAATGGTGCAGCAGTTAGCTGGAGGAGTGCAAAGCAAAGCGTTGTGGCGAGATCTTCAACTGAATCGGAATACATGGCTGCTTCGGAGGCTTCACAAGAAGCGATATGGATGAAAGAGTTCATTACAGAGCTGGGTGTGGTTCCTAGTGCGCTGGACCCAATGTCTATCTACTGTGATAACATGGGCGCCATAGCCAATGCGCAAGAACCAAGGTCACACAAGAAGCTGAAGCACATCAAGCTACATTTTCACGCTATTCGAGAACATATCCAAGATGGGGATATAAAGATTTGAAAAGTACACACAGATCTGAATGTGGCGGATCCGTTGACTAAACCTCTCCCGAGGGCAAAACGTGACCAGCACCAAACTGCCATGGGTGTTAGGTATACATGTAATCTAGATTAGATGACTCTAGTGCAAGTGGGAGACTGTTGGAGATATGCCCTAGAGGCAATAATAAATATAGTTATTATTATATCTTTGTGTTTATGATAAATGTTTACATTCATGCTATAATAGTATTAACAAGGAAACATTAATACTTGTGTGATTTGTAAACTTAATTTGGAGTCCCTAGTAAAGCCTCTATATAATACTAGCTTGTTGGTTGATAGATGATTGTGGTTTCCCTATCATGAAAATTGAGATGTTATTAACAACAAGATCATATCGTTAGGAGAATGATATGGTGGACATACTCATATAGATAAGCGTAGCATAAAGATCAAGTCATTTTAATAGTTCAATTGCTATATGCTTTCTGATACATAGTAACCTAATTCCTTCGACCATGAGATCATGCATATCACCTTTACCGGATGGATGCTTTGATGACATCAAACACCACACCGTAACTGGGTGGCTATAAAGGTGGCATTGAGTGTTCGGAAAGTATTGGTTGAGACACATGGATCAAGAGTGGGATTTGTCCATCCATATGACGGATAGATATACTCTAGGCCCTCTCGGTGAAATGTCATCCAATTAGCTTGCAAGCATGTGACTGGTTCACAACGGATCACATATCACGGGAACAAGAAAAGAGTACTTATCGGTAACAAGGTTGAACTAGGTATGCAGAGATACCGACGATCATAACCTCAGATAAGTAAACTATCGTGAGACAAAGGGAAATTGGTATCGTATGTAAGTGGTTCATTCGATCGCAAAGTAATCGTAGAAATATGTGGGAGCCATATGAATTTCCAGATTCCTCTATTGGTTATTGTTCGGAGAAGTGTCTCGATCATGTCCGCATAATTCACGAACCGTAGGGAGACACACTTCAGGATTCGACGTTGTTTGAGTAGTTATGGAATGATGAGAAAGAGACCGAATGTTGTTCGGAGTCTCGAATGGGATTCGGGATATCACGAGGAGATCCGGAATGGTCCGGAGAATAAGATTCATATAAGGAAAGTCCCGTTTCGGAGTTGGAGAATGGTTTCGGTGTTTTCATCGGGAATGTTCTAGAAGGTTCCGGAATGTCCGGCACTCCGGGGGGGGGGAGGGTACATGAATGTGTCATTGCAAGTTGGAATGATTGCATCATGTACTAGGTGTCATCGCTGTCCAAAATAAAGGGTTTATTCAAATCCTAGTTTGAAAAAGTCAAACGGCTAGTTTGAAAGTCAAACGGCAAGTTTTGGAAAGAGGAGGAGGAGTGGGAAACCGAGTTGGGGAGGAGTTCCCTCCTCCAACCGGCGGCGCCCTCCAAGCCGAGTTGGGGAGGGACTCCCCTCCCCTTGGCCGCGCCTCCCACCTATAAAGGGAGGGGCGGGGCTGCCCCTCCTAGCACACAAGTCCCTTGCCCCGAAAACCCTAACCCTAGCCGCCGCCGCCCTCCAAGCCGTCGCCGCCCTCCAAGCCGCCGCCTAGGGATCTCCTTGCCGCCGACTTGGGCACCTCCAAGCTCTAGCCGCCGGCCCTAGCACCTCTTCCTCGACGTGTCTAAACCCTAGATCGTCGAGGGACTCTCTCATACTCCACCATACTCGCTCCGGCTTAAGGCGAAGCCCTGCGAGATCTCCCCTCTACTTCCGGTACCACGCCGTTGTGCTGCCGGAATCGTGAGGAGAGTGCTACAACCTCCGCTGCCTGCTGGAACAAGGGAGAGGAAGGTCTTCGTCGAGTACCGAACGTGTGACTGACTGCGGGAGCGCAGCCGGAACGCAGCGCCGGAAGGATCGTCTACGCGATCTTGAGATCGGGAAGAGTACGACTACATCACCCACGAGAATCCGCTCTCGTTAAACACTTTGGAATCTTCGAGGGTGAGTTATTCTATCGACTCGTTGCTACAATCTAGTAGATAGATCTTGGCTTGTTTGTTTGTATACGGTAGAAAATTTTTGTTTTCCATGCTACGAAACCCTACATGCGGCCCCTTCCCTCCCCACGCTCCTCTCGCGCTGGCGCGGCAGCCCGCGCTGGGCCGAGGTGAGGCGGCAGCCCTCGGCGTGCCCCTCCCTCTCCCTTTGCACCGGCGGCGCATGCAAGGCTTGAGGCGAGGTGGCCGCCTGAGGCGCGCCCCTCCCTCTCCCTTGTCCGCAGCGGTGGTGGCAGTTGCCCCACGCGCGGCTAGCGGCGGGGCCGGCGGCGAGGTCTTCTTCGGCGGCGTTGGGGAGGAGAGCCGATCGTCCGTCCGGCAGCTTTGCCGGCGACGGTCCCCTCCCTTCCCCGGTGTCACCACCCCTTTCGTCCATTGCCTTCCCCACACCGCGAGCGACGAGGTAGATAGGACGGACGAGCTGCCCCCCCCTTCTGCCCTCCTTGGCAGCTGTGCGTCCACCCGAGGGTGGGCGCACGCCCGTCAAGCGGCGCAGTGGAGGGGCCTTTTGGCCGGCGCGCGATGGCGGCCGGTGGGTTCGTCACCTCCCTTTTTTTTGAGTCTCTTTGGGGTTTTTGGGGATGCATCTGTGGGATCTTGGGCTTTGGGGTTTGCTTTGCCTCCGATCTAGGGTTAGCATGCGGGATCTAGGGTTCTTTTGGGGTTTCTTTTCTTTCTTTCTCTTTGCCCCAGAGGGGTTTTTTCTTCTTCTAGATGTCTCCAAAATGGATGCCCATCTAGATCGAGAGGAACGGCGCGGCCATAGGGCAGGCGCACTTTAGATCTAGGTCTTTTCTTTTCTACTATTGCACTGAAAAATCTAGCAACTAAAACTTGCTCTGATACCAATGTTAAAATACACCTTTGCAATGGATCTAGTCTAGATCTATCAGTAGCACTGTACTTTACCTTTCTAGATCGAAACAGAGAGAGAGAGAGAGAGAGAGAGAGAGAGAGAGAGAGAGAGAGAACTACCTGCTCCCTGGCTCGAGAGACATGAGCCAGAGGGGATGCCCGAGCTAGTGCCGGAGCTGGAGCCTCCGTCGTGGGCCATGGGTGGTGAAAAGGGTTGAGTGCGGCGGCGGTGGAGCTTCCCGTCGCCGCAGCGCTAGCCTAGATCGGGTAGGGCTTGTAGGTGGGGCGGCTAGGGCACGGCTAACCTCGTGAGGCGTGCTGCCGGCCCCCCACCTCTTTATATAGCGCTGGCGACAGGGGCCCACCAACCAGATAAGGTTGGGCGCCCCCGATCAGGGCGCCCCCGATCAGGGCACAGTTAGGGGCGTGCTGGGCCGTTGGGCCCAGTCACGTTGAGATCTATCTAACACAAGAAACAATTGGGGTGAAGTACCGCGTGGACAGTTTGAAACTTTCATTATCATTTTGTCGCATTGTATCAAGCTACTTCCATGTCTTGCGTTCTCATCACCTAGAGTTTGTAGAAAACTTGGAAATCTATGTCAACCATTCAGTAGACATGTCCAGGACAGTGTTTCACAATCTGAAGTCACTCAAAAAGTTGAAAATATATGGCATAGATCAGGCGAGTACTTGCCCAGTGATTACTACATTGTTGGGCGAGAACGGGTGTCCTGTGCTTCCTTTGTCACTTAAACGCCTTGAGTTAGTGCAGTGCTACCTGCACCCATTTTCTTTGTCCAAGTTGCTGAATAACCTCTCGTCTCTTGAGACAGTACGCCTAGTAGATTGTGATATTGTTGAGATTCCTGGTCGACCAGTAAAACCTGCACCACTTGAGGATGCTGAAACGGTTGGACGTTCATAATTGTCATTCGATATCTTCTTTTGAGGGATCAGAAGCACTGTTATCCCTTGAAGAGATGAGTATAGATCGATGTCAACACCTGGAATCTGTACCATACTTAGATGACATGCCATGTCTTCAGAAACTTCATTTATCCAGTTGCCCTCAAGTTATGGAAATGTCTAAAGCAGGCCACCAGACAGCACTGAAGGAACTGGTTGTAAGATCTTGCAATGCGCTATCATCTCTGCAGAAGCTGTGTGACCTTGTTTCACTTGTGGAACTGTCGGTTAGTGATTGCCCTAATTTATTGTCGCTTCCTGTTATGGATGGCTTCTATTCACTGCGGGCTCTCGAGATTGTTCGGTGCCCTCAGTTGATGTCACTACCATGGAGTGGTCTTCCTGTATCACTTGAAAGAATTTTCTTATGTGAATGCCATCAAGCACTGGAGGAGCAGTTTCAGCGGAAGGAAGGTCCAGATTGGAACAAGGTTGCTGCCCTTCCAGGATGCAAGTGGGAGGCCAGTAGGTATCTTCGAATGTCGGCCTTCTGTTAACTATCATAAATACAGGCTGAGATTCTTTTCTCTGGATAATGTCTTTTTTATAAGCAAACGTAGAGAAAGTCGCGTACTGTATTATATTGCCTTAGGTAGAAACTATGTCTATTGAACTTGCTACAGTAAACCTAGTTTCAAGCTGTGTGCTAAGTGCAATCATGCAACCATTTTGGTTTGTGCACCCTATCAACATGACATGACAACCCAACACAAATTTGGGACTTTCGAACCAAACTGCTCGTTGGGAGATGTAACTTTTGCTGACTAATAGTGTATATTTTTTTAAGTTGCATAAAATTGTGCACTCCATTTCTGCCTTTTATATCTTATGTTTAATTTGCGAATGCACATAATACTCCGAGGATTATATTGCTTGGTCATGCTTAGTTGCTACCTAGTGGCACATTCTGGGACAGGGATTTGTGGCACCCGAGCATCAGTGCTCTTATTATTTTTGCCATCCGTTTGTCGTCATGATCTGTGCCAGAACCAATATCAAATGAATACACGAGGGGAAATGATGGAATAATAGAGCGGGAGTACTCCTCCGTTAGGGATTAGAAGGCCCAAGAGCTTTTTAAAAATGTTAGAAATTATAAGTCCTCTCTCATTTATTAGCCTCTCTTATCCAATGCATGTTCTCATTTTTCTCTATCTTCTTACATGCATGTGTAACTATTGGTGCATGTAGTAATCAAGAGGGTGAGTTATTGATTTTCTTAATCCTATCAAAGTGGTCCATAGGCTTTATAATTTCTAACAAAGGGAGTACGTGGAAATCAGGTTTTAAATGTGCTAGTGTGCCCACATTAAATGAAGCAGAGTTAATAGCAGCCCACCTGCTCGTCGATTGACCCGCAGCTGCTCCGCTCTGAATAAGGATGGCAATACAGGGTAGAGCAATACTATACACATACCCGTTTAGTCAATGAATAGAAAATTTTACCCATATTTGTACCCGCGGGTATAAGTCTTTATGCATACCAAGTCTTTGCACATAATATCAAATGTGCTAGTGTACCCGTACCCGTTGGGTACTCGACGGATAGATCCAATAGTAAACAAGTTATTTATAATTTTACATTAATCAATATCATATTTGACAAAAAAAAGTTTCGCTACTCTATAATAGGATAATAGGTAGACGAGTATATAACAATTATTAACTTTTAGAAATCTCAATCTCATACTTTCCCCTAGGCTACTTGGCCGCATAGGTTGAAACTCTGTATGTACGTTTTACAAGTCAGTCTAAATGGACAGGGTATGGGTATATTCATAGGTACAACCTTATACTCATGTCCGTACCTGTAACTTAACGGGCAGGATATGGATATTACCCATGGATATAAAAGTATGCTCATATCCTACCCATACGGGTACCCGTACCCGTGGGTAAATTGCCATCCTTAGCTCTGGACATGTAGGAGGAAAGAGAGCAGCTATGAACGGTACTTTGCATCAGTTCTTTTTTCTTTCTTTCCAGGTTTTTTTACATTTGTTTCATAATCTGTTATTTTTTTCGTTTTCCTTTGTCTTTTTTGTTATGTTTATTTTAGAAAAAGTTTAGTTTTTGAACAAAAGTTTTGCTTTTTCTAAATATCTGCGTGTTTAAAAAATATATATATTTGTAAAAATTGTTTGTACTTTTTTGGTAAAATTGTTTGTATTTTAAAATGCCACGTTTTGGAAAATGTTTTAGGTTCCTTAAAAACTTCATAGTCTTGAATAAAAGTTCGTGTGTTCTAAAAATTGTTAACCCGCTAAATTTTTTACGGGTCAAAAATATGTTCACAGTGATTCGATATAATGTTGACAAGCTTACAATGTCTGTTTACCATATTTAAGAAATATTCACTCAAATTAAAATTGTGAACGGGTTTCATAAATTCGATCACGGGGTTCAAAATATGTTCATGGTGGTTCATAAAAATATTCATGTGTTAATAAAAAGGAGTATATCACCTATTCTAAAATGTTTGCTATGTTAAAAAATGTGAAGTCTTTTTATTCCTTTTTATTTTCATTTCTTTCCTATTTTTGTTTTACCTTTTATTTTTACTTTTATTGTTTTCTTCGTGCTCCCTTTTTCTTGTCAGACATGGCGTTTTAAGCTGGCCGGAGAAACTGTTGCGTAGTGTGAAACGAGTTTGTATGGGCCCACGAGTTTGACTCATGTCTGTCCGCGCCATTTGCAAGTTAGTTGGCAGCTACTGCTTTCCACCGTGGCACAGCTGGCAGCGGTCCTCACCAAGATAACACAGAGTGATTTACAACGATACATTAACAAATACTCCCTCCGTTTGGAATTATAAGTCCCGCGTGGATAACTAGGTTGCTATTTTGAATAACAAAATATAAATATTATAGCATAAAAATTATACCATTAGAAACTTTAGAGGTTATATTTTCTAATGGTATAACTTTTGTAATATATAAGTTATATTTTATTGGTTAAATTAACAACCTAGGTATGCGCGTAGGACCTATAATCCCGAACAGAGGGAGTACATTAGAGAAGTTGTGGCGGTACTACCCAGATGAGTGATAACCAGCCAGTTACGAAATGGTGTCTGATATCATCAAAACATCCATTGATGAATAACATGATCTTATGGTCAAAGGATTATGTTAGTATGCATTTGAAAGCTTTGTAGCGAACGAACTTTAATAACTTGATCTTATGCTATGCTTATTATGGGGGTGTGTCCATCACATCATTCTCCTAATAATATGACTATGCTATTAATAACATCCAATGTCTATGATCAGAAAACCATGATCATTTATTAATCAACAAGCTAGTTTAACAAGAGGCTTATTAGGGACTTTTTTATGTTTACAAACACATAAGTATTAATGTTTCCGGTTAATATAATTATAGCATGGAATGTAAATATTTATCATAAATATAAAGATATGATAATAACTACTTTATTATTGCCTCTTGGGCATATCTCCAACAACGTCATGACGTGGACTACGCGTACATCGAAGTCGATGACGGCGTTGTCGGTGAAGTCCCGGACGATGACCGCGAGGACGATCCAAGGAGGACGGGCGTGGAAACCTTCCAAGGAAGGTGTAGCAGTCGTCCGCGGTGCGCGGAAGCCTGCCATGAGGCCGCGACAGCCTGCCGAGGCAGAAGCGGCAGCAGAGAGGGCAGATGCACATGCGTAGTGTAGATTGTCGATGTCGATGGTCGGAGACGAGGCACGAGTAGACGATCGCGGTGAGCGACGCAATCCGATCTAAGATCGGTAAACAAAAAAATTAAACCGATCAAGAGATCAGAAAAAGAGACTTACAGGACAGCCGATCACGGATCGACGGACGAACCCTGCGTAGGGTTGCGCAGCCCCGGCGGAGATCATGGAGATCGACCTCCCTAGGGGCAGCGCGGCGGAAGCGTGTTGCTCGGCTATCGCGGCGCCATAGTAGGGGGAAGTGCAAGGTTGTGGAGAGGCGGCGCCGGTGCTAGGATTTTGGCGGCGACTAGGGTAGGATCGAATTTAGGGCTGATACCATATAGAACGATAGAGAGAGATTGTCGGAATATGATGCATGTATTATTGAGTCTCATGGAGGAGTATATATAGACATACATAAGATTATCTTGAAGTACAAGACAAGACATAAATCCTATATCTACCTGATTTATCCCTAACCGATATTATACTCTAGCAAATACGTTCAGCTGCTCCTTGTTCCGCTGACTACATAGAGGGTACCAAAGCTGCAAAAAAGGCAGAAATTTGAAAGCTAAGTCATACCTATCGAGGGAAGATCTTCTCAAAGTTCAAAGAGTCCAGTACAACACTAGTTAGGAGAGGTGGCACCCCTTACTAGCCCGGTCCGTCCGGGGGTCTTGGGCCTGACAGTCAGGACCCCAAGGCTTCTTGTATGAAATTTCAGAGGAATCGAGTCACGTGACCGGTGAATATTATGTGGGTTACCAATTCAAGGACCCCACATAATGGACATAATCCATCTCCCTGGTCCATGTCGTTTCGCAACTTTTATCCCGAAGGGAAATGGACCTCGTAGTAGTTGCCACTAAAAAATCTTCGTCTTTAAAGGCAGAGACGCATTGATTTAGTCTATAGTAGCGCGTGCCCTCTAAATAGGTCTAGGTAGGAGGAGCTAACAAGGAAGGCCCCCGAGGGGGTTAACCCTCCGAGAGACAATATCACCTACTGCCTCCGTCCGCAAATAAGTATATTTCTATCCTTGTCCTAAGTCAAGCTTAGTAAAGTTTGACTAATTTTATAAAAAAATTAGCAATATTTATAACACTAAATTGGTAGCACTAGATTTGTTTTAAGATTTAGTTTCATAACATGACAAATTTATGTAATATATGTTCTTATATTTATCTACAAAATTGGTCAAATTAAATAAAATTTGACTTAAACAAAAGCTAGAAGTACACTTATTTGCGAATTGAGGGAGTATGTCTGAGATTGCCTGGTAGTAGTATGCCTACTATGAACACATGTATTAATGTTTAATGACAATTAAAATTTTCATCAACCAACTACTCTCAATATATGTTTGTTGTTGCTTCTAGCTCTGATATATAATAAGGCAGCACAAAGCAGTAAACTGGAAGTGGACATCAACACAAACCCCTGCCTCGAGTATATTGGCTGCACATTGTGCATGTTTACTGTGAGATCTTAAAATTATACGCACTGAGGAGAGCTCCACCCTACATCTGTATCTTTATGCCTACTAATACTACCGTACCTCTGTCCTAGAGCGAGCTTGGCCTTTTTTTAAGTCAAAATACGTAAAATTTAACTGAGTTTTAAAAAAAAAAATTAATATTATAATACAGAATTTATACCCTTTAATACATTATGAAACATATTTTAACATGATATCTATATCTATCTACTAATTTACACAGAGGTAGGTTCGTCCACCAGAATCTTTGGTTCCGATTTTTCGTTGGACGCTTTTGCCCCTGGCTATTTGAGGATATTACGTGTCCTGCCACCGCCAAGTCGATACCATGGGGTTCTCTCTGGACGGCGCCCTATGCATCCGCACGAGCGCCCTGCTCCGCCTCCATCCCAAGCGCTGACCCGCCCACAGCCGCATCCGCCCCAACTCGAAGGCATGTCCTCTTGCCACCCTTTGATCCTTCCGCCGCACCTGGGTCAGAGAGATCGAGTGAGCACTAGGGATCGTCATGCCCCAACCTCCGTCGCTTGGATACCGCCGCCGGCAGCACCCTCCCATCCATGCGTCGAGATCTACCAAAAACTGGCTCGCCATCCCTTGCATCGCGCGGCCAGACGCGCGGTCGGCGACGCCGTCCCCATCCCCATCCCCAGCAGCGCGCCTCCCCATCCCCTACATCCCGCGTGGCCTCTGCGATCCCCATCACCTGCATATCGTGTAGCCGGCGGCGAGCGCATCCCATGTATCCCGTGTGGCCAACGACCAACAGCCATTGAGATCGGCAGGCACGGTGGGTTTCTGTGTTCTAGATGTGGTCGCTGGCAGCGCTACAGCAGCGACGGGCAATCTTCCAACTGAAGGCCGCAACCAGCCCAACGTCGACCTCGCTCCTTCTCTGTTCATCTTGATTTGTGTAATTGAAGACTCTTATATCCCTAATCAAAATTGATGTGTCGCTCTTTAATTTAATCATCATTGGCCAACTCTCTCCCAGCATACGCTGCCAATGGCCAACTCCCCCGCGCCGCCAAGGGCTCCACCGCATGCTGCCCCACTCTCGCGCGCACCCAGGCCTCCGGGCGCCGCCACGACCTGGCCCTTCCCCGCGCGTCATCCTCCATCTCCGTCCTCAGCCGCCGCACCCCCTTCTCCCCCTCCCAGCCACCGCATCCCCATCTCCGCCGCAGACGTCGTGAACCCCTGCTCCCCCTCTAGACGCCAGCGAGCACCCCCAGCCGCTGCATCCCCATCTCGATTTGTTCGAGCAGGCCCTCAACTGCTTCAATCAGTGCCTGACCTCCTCAATTGATTCAATCTATTTAATTGGGAGTATGTCTTTCGGTGGGATGGGATCTCGGCCAGAACTAGACGAGGCCGATTCTCGGAGGTCTTCCAGTGGATCGCGTCAATGAAGATGTCTTGCATTTTTGTCTGGGAACGGAACCTGTTGCAGTTCATGAGTTCTAACAACGGAAGAAAGGACTAACGAGTTTTTGTTATTGCCTGTCCATAATCAATTTAGCAATTCAAGGTTGTACTAGCTATTTGTAGTCTTATAGCATCTTCGCTCGTTGGACGAACCCAGGCCAAAAACTGGACTTTTATTTGGCCGGACGAAGCAAGTTCTCGGCTTGGATACGCCCAGTTTCCCACTCGCGTACCCAGATCGAGTCCCGGGTTCGGTGAAATTCAGTTAAACTCGGCGAAATATGGGCGAATATAGGCGGATTTTGTTAAGTAGGGCAAGGGTGCACATATTACATCGGATTAAAAACTAGGAAAAGGTCGCCACCGCTATGGTCAACGCCGGACGCCGCAACTACATGCCGAGGCGGGGGTGATTGCCGGCCTAGATGTGCTCCATGACGCCGGCGAGAGTTCACCCTGGAACGCTCCACCAGCGGCGGCGGAAAGCCACATTGTTACGCGGCGGCGACGGCGAGCCCGGCGGTCCGTCGTGTCGGCCGAGTTCCTTGAGGCGCCTGTCGGCGAAGAACTGCCTCCAGAAGACCTGGTTGCCAAGATCCTCGGCGAGATCCGGGTCATGCAAGTCGGCGATAGCTGCCTGAATCTCTCCGATGAGGTCCTCTTCGGCAGGCACTGAGTTGCCAGCCGGGGCTGAGTTGCCAGCCGGGGGGAGATGAGTGTCCGGCGGCGCCGTATAGCGCGCCTCTCGGAGGATCCAGAGGCATCGTGTGTCGGCCCTCGGCCATGGCTTCTCGGCGGAGTTGAGGAGGAAAAAAGGTGTGAATGACCGAAGTTCGCCGGAGTTGGGAGTGGTGTGAGAGAGTGTGAAGAGAGACGGCGGGATGTACGCCTTTTATAGGCGGAGTTCGGCGGCGAGGACGGGAGGGGTATAGCGTCGAGGGCGGGGAAAGGAAAACAGCGGGAAGGCTGGTGGCGACTCGGCTTCTATCGCTGACAGGCTGGTCCACTCAGCCAATTCGCTCCGTTCGGCGTCCCCAGAGCGTATCCGGGATCCTGGGTTCGGCCTGGGTAGTCCGGACCAAAGTTGGTCCAAATCCGGCCGGAAAGAGGTTCCTAGGTACGCGACTAGGCCGATTTTCGACGTCCGGACGTAATTTCGCTGTCCGGATCGGCCTCCTGGGTAGGCGAGTGAAGATGCTCTTACACTCTTCATTCACAAAGAAGATGTAACAACAAAATCACCTCGTACATAGCTTTGAAAGGACATATGGCATCCAATCCAATGCTTCTACCAAATTTTTTAGAGAAGTTGCATATAGAGACAATGTCACACATGGAGAAAGAATCAGTTTCTACTTACAACATTAATTTCCAGCTATTGCACTCCTGACGCTTTGTCGAGGAAATGCACTACTTTGTCTCCACCACATGGAGAAATTATACAGGTTTTTACTGCCAAGAAGAACAACCGTGTTTGTTGGTACAATAAGCTAGGGTAATTATGGTATTTTTTTTAGTTTTGTTTGATCTGCATTTGACTTGTGTATATTTTCCACAAGTGACTTTTTACTTTCTTGAATTGCAGATTCTACAAATGGAATATAATTTTAATTGGGATTGATTCTCTATATTTTTAAGTCTTTTTTTCTATGAAACCTTAGCGTGAACTAGCTTAGTCAGATGCCATACAGAATAATACATGCTCCACTTTAATTGGAGTTCCAATGATGTCTTACTAGATTTTATGTTACTCTATGAATGTTTTAGCAGAGAGGCGTCCAAATGAGAGAAGTAAATGCCGTCTGAAAACATAATACCGTTGTTAGTATGAACCATCAGTGCATATGAACAGTGGACATATATCCTCTATTCTCCATAATATATTTTCAATATATAGTATTTTTAAGGCTGACATTTTGCAAAGCTTTCATGACGCTGTCCAAAATAGAACCGCATGAAACATTGATTATTTGATATTTTACATTATATGCCAAGTGGCTCACGAGTAACGTGAGAATGAAGGGGAGAAGAAAGACTTACTTGTCCTTTAACACCTGACTAATTCATATTTGGTGCATCATGCACGATGACATCGCGACTGTACCACACGTATAGTTGAATGCAAAACTTAAGAGTAAGGAATCTATGGCAAAATATGGATTTGATGGGCCGTGGCAAGGCACGGGCATTCAGCTAGTAATATTATAGTTTTTGATAAAAAAATTCTAAAATCTTGTTCAAACTTTTTGTAGCTTGACTTTTTCTATACCTAATAATAAAGGAAGGAGTGTTTCTTGTAATACCTACACTTTTTTGGACGACTTTACCCTCCCACTAAATCATATATTACCCACCACGCCAGCCATAAGTTAAGTCACCGTGATGATAATCATGTCCATCTGATATATCTCCTAGCCGCTGCTTCTCCGTCGTATCAGCATCGTACCCTACCTCTGGCCATACTCTCTGCCCCACCTCTCGCCCCCTCCCCCTGCAAGGCCCAGCCGGAGGAGAGCTTGACCGCTGGAACAAGGGTTAGGGAATTGAGGCGCCTGGGGCTCCTCCTCTGCCGGCCTCTTCCACCACAGCCCCTTTGCCACTCGCAGCTATTCCTGATCCTCCACGACCTCCCTCCCAGGCGGTCACTCCCTCCCAAGCGGCATGACCGCCGCTCCTCGCCACCACTCCGGTCCGGCTCCGGCGCAAGGTCCAGGACAAGGACAGCGACATCCCCGCGCTGCTTCCACCGGCATGCACCCGGACGCCACCGTCCATGACATGTTGCTGCCGGCCACACCTGCGGCCTGATGCTGCTGCTGCCGTCAACATCCACAATTTGTTGCCCCCATTAAGGTATCATCCTTTCCCTGTTCTTCCTGGCCATGGATGCGCATGTCTATGTCCTGCACCCGCGCAAGCATATCAGACCCAGCTAGCAAGTTGCCTTTTGATTCAGCTGCTTGGCAACTTGCTTAATTACCTAGCTATATAAGCACGGCGATGGATAGTTTCAGCTTCTAGGTAGCTAGCTTGCGTTTTCTGTCACATGAACTACTACAATTCAGAAAAACGTACACTTGTTCTTGGTTTCTGAATCAACTAAAATCGGGTCAATTCAGATTAGCTTAAACAAGTGACATTTCTTGGAAGTAGAATAACGTGAGGACTTTAGAAATGTCGTATGTTTTTGTATCTTGAAGGCTCTAAATCTGTCCAACACTAATTTGGTTTGGAACAAGTAATCATCTGGAAACCTGAGAAGTAACAAATATAAAATGAAAGAAATCTTTGTGTTGGTCGTGAAGGAGAGTCCTCGCGATAATTCCCACCAGGAAAAAAGAGCTCAGGGCTGGGCAGGAGTCCTTACGATTAATATGTTCGCATGCACTCTTGTCTTCTTGCGCTCCACCGCCGCCGCGGTTCAGCTGATCGAATTTGTTATGGGTATGCACCGCGGATTAATTAGCGCGGCGCTCCGCCAACCGCGCTTCAGCTGGCGACGCTCCCATACAATCTCACAGGTTGAACTGTAAAATCTCTTCTAGGTATAATTTGCATCCTGCTTTATTGTGTCGTTTTTCATCTAGCCATTTAATAGTCAAAACTCATATATTTACAGAAACAAATATATTTTAGTATACACAACTGTTGTGAGAGCAGGTAGGGCAAAATTTATCAGCACGTACTCGGCGCGTCGAGCATGTCACGTCCTTTCCAGGTATAGTTTGTATCATGTTTTATTGTTTCGGTTTGTGAATAACTGACCAGTTCGAAGTGATTCTCACTACGAAGCTGATCAAAATTGTATTGGTTTTTTGTCTAATATATGTACTGCAGATTTGCTTAGAAGGGTTGAAAACAAATGTGTCGTGGTCTATGCAACACATAGCGTGTATGGGCAAACATGGCTGATCAGGTATTAGATCGATCCAGGTTACAGTGTGCATCGTGCTATATTATTTTTGTTTGCATATAGCCATTTAATAGTTGACAAGTTTGATGTCTAGCCTACTAAGCTGACCCAAATTTTATATATAATTCATATCACTCTAATGCACATAATATCATTATAATTCTGTGATTATTATTCATTTGCTCAATTAGGTTAAACGACATTTTAAGGATATATCGAGTCTTGAAAGGTAATATTCTCAGTTTTTCCATCCTATACATTTTTTATAGGAGAGGATATTAAAGATATATTAATGTTTTTACCAAACCATTACGTGTAATGTTTGGCCCTTTGTCTTTGTAGTACTATAATATTTAGTTCAATGTATTGATTTTTATGTTATTTTTCATATATTGTCTTTATTTTCTCCCTTTTGCTAATCATCCGGTGTACTCTGCTTGCTGGCGGCTGCCTGTCCGCGTGTGGCATCCCTGCAGGCGCAGGATGAGCGGCGGCCACCCTCGGCTCCACGATTGCGCTAGCCTTCGATTTTCCCGACGAGCTAGATCGCAACGCAAGCTCCTTCCATTCTCTCCTCCAAAGCAGACGCCGCCGCCTCCGAGCTCCCAATCCGCGACCATGCCTAGCTCCCGGGATGGCCTCCTCCGTCGCACTTCCCCAGCCCTACCTCGTTTACCTGAAAAAAATTACATATCGGATCCGACAGCCGGCAATGTACACACTAGAATAGGCGCCACGGTCCAGGTTGGGTGATTGACTGTAGAAGAGGGGCGCAGAGCACAAGACGGCGCTGTTACGCGAGGAGAAAAGGCTAGCTCAATTTTATTGATTGATCGACTAACAAGTTGCAACAGGTGTATAACAGCACAGATTGGACGGGCCACATGCACGGCGTGTGACATGGAGCTGGAAATTACTTGACTACCATTGGTATGATTTTTTCCACCTTCTGTTCATGATTTTTTTTTGTCTCATTACAGTCTTCTTGATTTTCTGACCGGGTGATTGATAAAGTATCGTAAATAATTCGGACGACCGGACAAAGTCTAGAATAATTTATTTTAACAAGATAATGTGCCTTTTTCTATGTGCATGTACATATGCTTCCCCAGAATATGGATTACATCATTTTAGTTGGGCATAAAATATACGAGTTGACATTTCATGTATTATCATTTATCTTTTCTTTTTAAAAGAAACAAGTGTAAAACCGAATGCGACTTTTTATACTGAATAGATTATAAATGTACAAACTATTTTATTTTATTTCTCTATTTATTAACTATCGACCCGGTGCAACGCACGGGCACTTCTGCTAGTAAAGAAAAAATATACGAAAAATCTAGGCAGCGACCGGTCTGAAAAATTCCAAACCCGGCGGGCGCGCGTATAGTGCATGTCCGATGCCCGTATACCACTAAACAACAAATTGAATCAAAGCCAGCTAAGGAGCAAATCGAAAATTTAAAATATTTTCTAGACCAAACTATTTATCTGATTTAGGATCCGTTTTCACCATTAGGCTAGTCACGATGAGATCTTCGAAACTAGATCCCATGTTGGTATATTTTGATGAAAAAAAAATTTGGCCAAAAAGTTATCAATCGCTAACACGTGAGTTATCTATGTCATAGTACGTAAGTTATCCATCCTAAAACATATAAGTTATCCAACATATAAACGGGTTGAGTCGAGATGTTCTCGTATTTCTCATGTGGGTAACTTTTGTATCTTTCTCGCCTCATGAAACCTCGATTTCCCCATGTATTTTAGTACAGTTAATTAAATGTGAGCTACGAGCTAGTTTAATTAGAACGCGGTAGGCTAGGTGTTAGGGTACCGAGAATTTATGTTAGGGCATCGACGAGCGGTGAAGGCTTGGTACCCTAACACCCTTCGAGACTTCGTCACCCGTACGCCGCGGTAGCGACTAGTCGGCGACGAGAGATGAAGCCGGGCCTTAGACTGCTGCTTGTGTGTTCTGTTTGTTTATTACAACTTAGGATGGTAGATGAGTGAGAGATAAGAGCCCATTTATTATACTATTGTATGCAAAAGAAAGTAAGATCTAATTCCTTTAAAAAGTTATCAACCCCTAACACGTGAGTTATCCTTGTCATAGTATGTAAGTTATCCACCCTAAAACATATAAGTTATCCAACATATAAACGAGTTTAGTCGAGATGTTCTCGTATATCTCATGTGGGTAACTTTTATATCTTTCTCGCCTCATTAAACCTCGATTGCCACATGTATTTTAGTACAGTTAATTCAATGTGAGCTACGAGCTAGTTTAATTAGGACACGATAAGCTAGGTGTTAGGGTATCGAGAATTCGTGTTAGGGCATCGATGAGAGGTGAAGGCTTGGTACCCTAACACTCTTCGAGACTTCGTCACCCGTACACCGTGGTAGCGACCAGTCGGCGATGAGAGATGAAGCCGGGCGTTAGACTACTGGTTGCGCGTTCTGTTTGTTCACCGTCGACTTGGTGAAAGCGGACCCAAAATATGAGGAGTTCTGAAAGGATAGAGATGTCGCCTAGAGCGGGGGTGAATAGGCAATTTCAAAACTATTACGGTTTTGGCTTGATAGAATGCGGAATTAAACTAACGTTTATTTTACAAGCACAAAACCTAAATACACTAGGCTCAACTAAGTGCACCAACAACAAATTAAGCTAAGCAAGATAGCACAAGATAAATATACCACAAGTGATAAGCAAGATATAATTACTTCAAGCTCGATGGCTATCACAAGGAAAGTAAGCTCGGATATAGAGATAACCGAGGCACGCAGAGACGAAGATGTATTCCCGTGTTCACCACCTTTGGGAAGGGGGCTACGTCACGTTGGAGAGATGTGAGGTTCCACGAAGGATTCCTCACGCGCCACAAAGGCTCACCTTCTTCTCCGAGTCTATCCCACGAAGAAAATAGGCCCTTTCCTTATGGCTAGCTTTTCCTCCACTCCGGAGATGGCAAGCTCCACAACCACTTCACAAGCTCCACAAAGGAGAAGACCGGGTCTCTTCACAATCTTCCATGAAGAGAACACCGCGGCACCAACCGCCAAGCCAACTAGGAGGTCACCCTCCAAGAGTAACAAGCTCACGGTCTCTCACTCGAACAAATCATAATGGAGAGGTCAACACTTATACAAGAATGCAAAGCAAGAACACCAAGGGTGCTCAAATCCTTCACTCTCAAATCCCACCAAAGCAATAAGTTCTAGGGAGGAATTAGATAGGAAGAACAATGGTGGAAACCAACAAATGACTCCAAGATCTAGATTCAATGGGTTCCCCTCACTTAGAGGAGGAATTGGTTGGTGGGGATTGTAGATCTAGATCTCCTCTTCCAAAGCCCTCAAAAAGATGCAAGAATCATATGAGGGAAGGGGGAGGAAGCAAGCTCAAGAGGTTCAACAATGGAGGTCAATTTCTTGGTCAAGAACACTATGAAATGTTGGGGGAAGAACCCCCTTTTATAGTGGAAAGAAAATATGGCCGTTAGGAGAAATCTGTGCGAACTCGGTTGAAAGTTCGGTTGGACCGGCTCCAGAACCGGACGGTCCGGTTCCTGGACCGGAAAACCGAACTTAAAACCGGAATTAGGGTCAGTATACAGTCTCGGATAGACTCGGTATAGCAAAACCAAAAAACCCAGTTTAAGATCCGGTTTTTCGGTCCTGGCACCGGACCACCCGGTCTGGGAGCCGGTTGAACCGAATCCACAACCGCGATGAGACAGGCTTCACGAAAAACGCAATAACTTTTGCATCCGGACTCCAATTTCGATGATCTTGGGCTTGTTTTGACGAGGAAAACAAGCTCTACAATATTGTGCAGACAAACATCATAGCCCAACAAAGGAGGATAGAACCAAATGAATAAAGGTAAGAAGCCTACCTAAATAAGAACCGATAAAACCTTCAAACTCGAAAACGCCATAGAAGATGCATACGAATTCCATTTTCGATGAACTTGGGCTTTTTGAAGAGCTAGCAACAAGCTCAAGAACCTCACATGGAGAAACACCAAGAAGCAAAAAAATAGGAAGATGCAAAGTATGCAAAGGATTGAGCTCCCTATGACGATGTGATCAAGTTACACGACCGAAAGCCCCTCTTGATAGTGCGGCTATCTATCCTATAACCCGGTCTCACAACAACCACCTTGAGACCGGTAAAAGGAAAACCTAGCAAGGCCATACCTTTTCCTTGCGCATACCGCTTGATCTTGATGATAACGCTTCAAGCTCCGCCCAAGCCGGAATGCAACACTTGATCATTGTTGCTTCGTGAAGACTCCTAATTTTCTCCCCCATACACCACTATGGGATAGCTTCATTAATACATGTCTTCACATGTCTATTATCACCAATATGGACGGCAAGCTTCAAGCAAATGATCTTCTCGAGATGCTTATCTTGAACTTGCCTTTCCCAACGTTGATGACGATCACCACTTGATAACATCCTTTCATGGGCTATATAAGATCTTCACTTTTGAAGCATTCCCATGGAAAGATACCTATCCCATATAGAAAATGCAAAGGCACACATATAATGAGTTAGTTCATGATGCATAATTGACAAGGCTTACCATACCACAAGATCCATGTGGTACATTCTTTATGCTTCATGTGTTGACCAACTTGAAATCACTCTTTGTATTGGTCAACCAAGTATCTTCTCCATCTTAATATCTTGAGGTACATAAGGAACTCTTCATTTGATTACATGATCTAAATCTTAGTCAACCATAGCTCAACTAATGAGACTGTCATGACACCTACTTAGAGCCATATCTTGAATTCTTCTATTGAGATCACACTCTCAAGATCTTGATCATATCATATTCTTATCTTCAACTCGATGATTTTGATGCCAATACTCAAGGTATTTTTTATCTACATGGCATCCATACTTGAATCCAAAACATGGACTATAAGCATGACCTATGGAATATTCCTTCATATGAAACTCAATGAAAACATTAGTCCATAGGGATTGTCATTAATCACCAAAACCACACATAGGAGCAATTACCCTTTCAATCTCCCCCATTTTGGTAATTGATGACAATCACAACAAGAGGTTTTATATAATGAATATTAGAAACAAGTACGCAGCTTATCCAAGAATAAGTTGTATACAAGAGGTTGTATTTGATATGGTTAAGTAACACAAAGATACTATCCCATATCAAAATCGATTCTACTCACATAAACTACAACTAATGCAGGAGATGTGAGTAGAACCAACATATATAGAGCAAACTCCCCCACAATATATGCACGTGTGATGATCTTGAATTTCATTGCATACATTGTCAAGCATAAACTTTGGGAGAGTTTCCACTATATATAAAACCATGCAAAACATAATAAAGATGAAATGCATGAAAGGCAAACACTTAAGAACAAACCAATCTTAAGTAGAAAACCATTTCCCTTAAAACCCTCTAAACTTCTCCCCCATTGACAACAAGTGCCAAAATGGATAACAAGGTTAGAAGGACAATATAGTATGAGTTCCTACACAAGGTGTGCATTACTCGAAATATGAGTGAAATCACATGCACATATCCAATGACGAACACTTGGAGGAAATCAAACTATATTGAGGATCAAGGATTGCTAAAACAATAACAAGGTGAAGGAACTTCAACGGATGAAGCAAGCAATCAAAAGATCCAAATAATCAAATGGACAAATAGTGCTCTAAGTGAAATAAGGAAGCTCCCCAAGGTTCGTGCATAAATTGGTTGTTTCATTTTAATACAATATGCACAAACATGGAATCCTCACTCCCTCTATATTATTTAGAACACAACCAAGATACAAGGATTAGATATAAACCAATACACTTGTCAAGACAATCTTAAGTCCAAAAGAAACAAAATATGAGATATGAGTGCATGAAGATGAAATAAAAGTAAACCAAGCACTCATAAATCAAGACCTTACCAATACCATTAAAAATCAAGAGGATAAGAGTGATGGCCGGAAAAGAGCGAGCATATCAACGGGAGAGATTAGCAATCTCGTGTATATAAGTTTCTAAGGGGAAAAACATGAGAATAATCCACAAAGAAACATCCACACATAAGAGGTTAATAAAAAGAATACATGATATCCAAGCGGAAGTCATGAGATATACCAAAAAGGATATTTTGCTTAAGTGCATATATAGCCCATGGCTCTATTTTATATTATGGTATATCAATGAACTTCACCAAAGAAAAACAAAAAATCTCAAAACCATCACAACTAACACTAAGGGAACTAATGCTAGTTGGGATACTTTGAGAAAGGGAACAAGTATCAATAGGAATGATTCAATGAAATTTCAACAATATTGCACATGAGAGTACCTTGGGGAGTTGATATGCAATAAATTGCTAGAAGGCATATTTGGAATTGGTGAATCATGAACATGATTTTATATACTCCCCATTATATGCATCATCTCAAATTACTCACATAAGCAATAAGGATACATAAGTCTTTCAAAGATAATTGCAAGAATCGAACATTTACAACCAAATAAATTCATGCCAAGATGCAACCTACAAGAGATTGGATGGAAAAATAGTATGCATGAATAAGATACTTGTTACCAAGATAGCAATGGTACGATGTAGTAGATAAGAATTTTTAGATCATCCTATCTTGGCTCCAATTATCATGTGGTGACAACTTTCTTTATAGACGAGACACGCATCCATTGCATCATCAATGTACCTAAAACAACATTCAAGTACATCTTGGTCCCCAAACTTATTGGGTCCAAAGTGGTTAGAATAACCACAACACATAGGATACACTCCATAAAAATATGTGCATATTTAGAGATGAAATTTGAATTTCATGCACATCTTAGCTGTTTAAGGATTTGATGGAGTATACCCTATATATTGGATCAAAGAAAGCAAAACATGACATAAGATATACATTTATTAAACATGCATGCGTGAGAATTTCAAGATCCAACAAAGATATACTTTGGACAAATCACTAAAAATATTCACGAAGGCATACAAGGTGTGACAAAACACATTTGTTGTCCAAACTATATCAAAGAATCAAATCAACACAAGATTTGTTCAACAAAGTTCAACAAATGAACCGAGCAAAAACTACTAAGCATGAAAGATGAATTAAAAACACAAATGCTCAAAGATTTATCTCATTCAAGAAAACAAAATAGAGAATAAAGAATGAGATAACAAACTCCCAAAAGAGCAAGGTTTCAACAAATAAACCAAACCATTAACACTTTTCACAATGGCACAAGGTTCCGAGAAGAAAAGGTTTGTCTTCCACTAAAACACATTTGATAATAATCAAAAACATCATCAAAGATATGTTCAAAAGCCAAAGAAGACAATGGGAGCCACATATTTTTTTTGGAAAGAAAGTAAGGCAATAAGAGGTTAACTCCAAAGTGAAGATGATTCACAAATGCTACCACACACAAGTATATCAATTTTCAAAGACAATGAGTGTATTGGAATAGATTTTTGGTGGTATATTGCACGGATATTAAAGATAAATCTTCACAATAAAAAGCATAGGATAGAAATAAAAAGATTAAGCACTATGCAAAGATAGAGATTCTTGATAGCTTCAACTAGTCACACAATCATGCAAAACAATAATTAGAATAACTTGAAGAAAATGGTATCCCAAATAAGATATAGAGATATGTATTTGAGAAAGACCTCACCAAGAATTTCTTACTCAAACAAGGACCGAAAAGACGAGCAATAAAATCTTCTAACAAAAATAGGACCATGTTTGAGCCAACATTCCACCTAGAAACAAGATAATCAACAATATCGACCCTAAGTGGCACTACCTCATATGTTCACATTTCCTAGGATTGTGATATGCAAAAGAAGCATAGCACTCCCCCATAATGTGATATCATTTTTTTAATAAGAGTCAAAACAACCTCAACTAGAGATAATTAATGGACATTTAGAATTTGAATTTCTCATGAGTATGATACACCACATAGTGACTAGATAAGCTTGCAATATCAATACTAAGTGGTAGTACTCATGTACACATATTTTAAGGTTTGAGATATGCGCGAGGCATGTCACTCCCCCAAAATGGGATGTTCCATTAACCACTCTAAAAGAGCCAAATAATATATCATCAAGATGCATTAGAGGCTCAAAATAAAACACACGAGTAAATGATGTGCCAAACACCTAGACATACTTGAATACACAAAATAATCAAGCATAAGGCACACCAAATACAAACACATACCAAAACATTTAAAGGGGCAAGTAACTTACAATATAAATGAGTTAAGTATAAGTTACCGCGAAGAGGCACATTGGATATAAGATAGGGAAATAATAATCCAAAGGACTTGTCTTGATCAAATATAACATATGAAGATCCCTTAATTCTTCATGAGTTAGCCAAGTCTCCAATGCCCTCCATAAACACCTATTGATCAAGTTTGAGCTAGTTGGTCCCCAACCAAGTTGGGTCCTAAGAGGTTAGTCACAATAGGCTTGGCAACCCAAATGGTTCTTTTCTTGACACCACTTTGAGTTCCAACAAACTTGACAAACACATTGCCATCCTTATCCTTCCTAATAGAATAATCATCATCAACAATGATAGGGTTAGATAAGGTACCGTTTGAACATGAATATGCAAAGTGCCCCTTCACACGACATATGTAGCAACAAGTGCTCCCCTTTCTCTTCTTCATTGATTTCTTGGCTTGGGGAACATTATCTTGATTATTCTTCGGAAGTGGCCTAACTTCAACTTGGGCTTGAACATGAACTTGTGGCTGCTTCCCTTGTTGCTTCTCACTCAAGTGCTTTTTCTTCAATGGACAAGATCTTACATGATGTCCTTCAACCTTGCACTTGAAGCAAATAATCTTGGCCGAATTCTTGACTTGGTTTTGGCCCTTCTTCTTGTTTGTATTGGACTTGTTCTTGTTACTGGAGTTGAATCCAAGTCCACTTTTATCATTAGGGGATTTTTGCACACTCAAGATATTATCGAGTGTGGATTTCCCTTCATGACTCTTTTCCAAGTCATTCCTTAAGGAAGTTACTTGGGCCTTGAGCTCTTTTATTTCCTATATATGGTTAGTAGAAATACAAGTGCTAGAGGAAGTCAAAGCTTCATTGTTAGAGCAACAAGGCAAAGCAATTAATCCAACACAAGGTTTATCAATAGTATGGCTAGATGGATTACTAGGACTAGCACATGGCAAAATAGCATTTTGAGTAGAAGTTGTGCTAATGTTCAAAAGAGGCTCATAAGATGTTATCTTAGTAATACTTGCCTCACAAGCTAACTTTATCCCATCATGGGAGATTAGAAGATCATTATGAGAGCCCGAGAGCTTTTCATGACTTTCTTCCAATTTCCTATACTTGCTAGTTAGCAACTCAAGTTGAGCCCTTAGCTCAACATTCTCCTTTAGGGTAGATGCTTCACAAGAAGTAGAGTTAGTAGCACAAGCATCATTAATGGAATTTTCCTTTTCAAGCTCATAAGATTCAATTTTTTGTGTGAGGAGACAATTAGTGTGCTTCTCCTCGGCAAGCTCTTGCTTAAGGAGAGTGAATCTCCGACTCACATCATCAAGTTGGAAATCCAACTCCTCTATGGTTCCCGTTTGTTTAGTTATGGTTTCCATAACGTGTTTGAGACAAGTAACAACCTTATTATTACCATGAAGAGAGGTACACAAAAAAGTCAACTCAAGCAAGAGAGCACTAGTATCCTCATCAATGTCATCATCACTATCATCATTATCATTGCTATTATCTTTACAAGATATATTGGGATCCAAAGTAGGAGTTACCTTTGATCCTCTTGCCATAAGGCACATGTGAGCACGGGA
Source organism: Avena sativa (assembly GCA_916181665.1). Classification (NCBI taxonomy): domain Eukaryota; kingdom Viridiplantae; phylum Streptophyta; class Magnoliopsida; order Poales; family Poaceae; genus Avena; species Avena sativa. The sequence goes on from OV702280.1 coordinate 424,086,171, forward strand.
GGATGAAGATGAGGATATTCTTGAATCTTCATTCATGATCATGTCTTGCTCCATAGAATGTTTTATTTCCTCTACATTGTTAGATAAACAACTAGAGGAAATAGAAGCATTTTTTTCATGGGAACAAGGCAAATCAAGCATATCATCTACACTAGTACTCAAATAATTTCTAGATGATATACAAGGACTAGCAACACAAGGGGATATAGCATCATTGTTGCAAGAAGTGCTTAAGTCCAAGCTCACTACACCATTATCATTTATAGAACAAGAATCATTGGTGTAAAGAGAAACACTACCATCATCACATATGATTTTTCCACTCACCATTCATTTATAGAACAAGAATCATTGGTGTAAAGAGAAACACTACCATCATCACATATGATGTTTCCACTCACCATGCCATTACCTTGTGACTTGTCACATGTAAGTGAAGTGGAAAGAATTGAAATCTCATTGCGGCCGGAGGTGGAAGCAACTTGGAGCTCTTCATGATGTGAGGGAGAAGAGAGCTCCTTGGAGATACCACTAACCCTATGAGAAATGGATCCACCAAATATTTCTTTAAGCTTGGTCCACATCTCATGACATGACTTGCGCTTTATAATCGTTAAGAACAAATTAACTGTGGGGCTCAAGGAGAAAATAATCTGATTAGATACTTGAGCTTCGAGATCTAAATTTTCTCATCCTCTAAAGATAGATTTTGAGGATCCATAGGAGGAGAAAAACCTACATCTAGAAATCGCTCAATATTTGGACACAAGGTCCGAAGATTATAAAGCAAGCAATTTCTCCACAAAGCATAATTTGTGCCATCAGATAATTGTGTCATTGTGCACTATACTACTAGCCGACATCTTTACACTCTAGGTGGTGAAGCCTAAACAAGGAGAGACCTTGATCTGATACCAATTGAAAGGATAGAGATGTCGCCTAGAGGGGGGGTGAATAGGCAATTTCAAAACTATTACGGTTTTGGCTTGATAGAATGCGGAATTAAACTAACGTTTATTTTACAAGCACAAAATCTAAATACACTAGGCTCAACTAAGTGCACCAACAATAAATTAAGCTAAGAAAGATAGCACAAGATAAATATACCACAAGTGATAAGCAAGATATAAGTACTTCAAGCTCGATGGCTATCACAAGGAAAGTAAGCTCGGATATAGAGATAACCGAGGCACGCGGAGACGAAGATGTATTCCCATGTTCACTACCTTTGGGAAGGGGGCTACGCCACGTTGGAGAGGTGTGTGGTTCCATGAAGGATTCCTCACGCGCCACAAAGGCTCACCTTCTTCTCCGAGTCTATCCCACGAAGGAATAGGCCATTTCCTTATGGCTAGCTTTTCCTCCACTCCGGAGATGGCAAGCTCCACAACCACTTCACAAGCTCCACGAAGGAGAAGACCGGGTCTCTTCACAATCTTCCACGAAGAGAACACCGCGGAACCAACCGCCAAGCCAACTAGGAGGTCACCCTCCAAGAGTAACAAGCTCACGGTCTCTCACTCGAACAAATCGTAATGGAGAGCTCAACACTTATGCAAGAATGCAAAGCAAGAACACCAAGGGTGCTCAAATCCTTCACTCTCAAATCCCACCAAAGCAACAAGTCCTAGGGAGGAATTAGAGAGGAAGAACAATGGTGGAAACCAACAAATGACTCCAAGATCTAGATCCAATGGGTTCCCCTCAGTTAGAGGAGGAATTGGTTGGTGGGGATTGTAGATCTAGATCTCCTCTTCCAAAGCCCTCAAAAAGATGCAAGAATCATATGAGGGAAGGGGGAGGAAGGAAGCTCAAGAGGTTCAACAATGGAGGTCAATTTCGTGGTCAAGAACACTATGAAATGTTGGGGGAAGAACAATGGAGGTCAATTTCGTGGTCAAGAACACTATAGTGGAAAGCAAATATGGTCGTTAGGAGAAATCTGTGCGAACTCGGTTGAAAGTTCGGTTGGACCGGCTCCAGAACCGAATGGTCCGGTTCCTGGACCAGAAAACCGAACTTAAAACCGAAATCAGGGTCAGTACACAGTCTTGGATAGAGTCGGTATAGCAAAACCGAAAAACCCGGTTTAAGATCCGGTTTTCCGGTCCTGGCACCAGACCACCCGGTCTGGGAGCCGGTTGAACCGAATCCACAACTGGGATGAGACAGAGGCTTCACAAAAAACGCAATAACTTTTGTATTCGGACTCCAATTTCGATGATCTTGGGATTGTTTTGACGAGGACAAAAAGCTCTATAAGATTGTGCAGAGAAACATCATAGCCCAACAAAGGAGGATAGAACCAAATTAAGAAAGGTAAGAAGCCTCCCTAAATAAGAACCGATAAAACCTTCAAACTCGAAAACGCCATAGAAGATGCATACGAATTCCGTTTTCGATGAACTTGGGCTTGTTGAAGAGCTAGAAACAAGCTCAAGAACCTCACATGGAGAAACACCAAGAAGCAACAAAATATGAAGATGCAAAGTATGCAAAGGATTGAGCTCCCTATGACGATGTGATCAAGTTACACAACCGAAAGCCCCTCTTGATAGTGCGGCTATCTATCCTATAACCCGGTCTCACAACAACCACCTTGAGACCGGTAAAAGGAAAACCTAGCAAGGCCATACCTTTTCCTTGCGCATACCGCTTGATCTTGATGATAACGCTTCAAGCTCCACCCAAGCCGGAATGCAACACTTGATCATTGTTGCTTCGTGAAGACTCCTAATTTGCTCCCCCATACACCACTATGGGATAGCTTCATTAATACATGTCTTCACATGTCTATTATCACCAATATGGACGGCAAGCTTCAAGCAAATGATCTTCTCGAGATGCTTATCTTGAACTTGCCTTTCCCAACCTTGATGACGATCACCACTTGATAACATCCTTTCATGGGCTATATAAGATCTTCACTTTTGAAGCATGCCCATGGAAAGATACCTATCCCATATAGAAAATGCAAAGGCACACATATAATGGGTTAGTTCATGATGCATAATTGACAAGGCTTACCATACCACAAGATCCATGTGGTACATTCTTTATGCTTCATGTGTTGACCAACTTGAAATCACTCTTTGTATTGGTCAACCAAGTATCTTCTCCATCTTAATATCTTGAGGTACATAAGGAACTCTTCATTTGATTACATGATCTAAATCTTAGTCAACCATAGCTCAACTAATGAGGCTATCATGACACCTACTTAGAGCCATATCTTGAATTCTTCTATTGAGATCACACTCTCAAGATCTTGATCATATCATATTCTTATCTTGAACTCGATGATTTTGATGCCAATACTCAAGGTATATTTTTATCTTCATGGCATCCATACTTGAATCCAACACATGGACTATAAGCATGACCTATGGAATATTCCTTCATATAAAACTCAATGAAAACATTATTCCATAGGGATTGTCATTAATCACCAAAACCACACATAGGGGCAATTACCCTTTCAAGTTCATATTTATGTTTTTTGTACGCATACAAAAACTCAAACACAGAACATGTTCATAGGGTGGATAACTTATGTGTTAACTTGTGGATAACTTACATAGTACAACTTAGATAACTTATGTGTTACAGATGGATAACTTTTGCGTGAAAAAGAAAAGTTGTCGAAATATATCAACATGGGATCTACTTTCGAAGATCTCGTCGCGACTAGTCCAACGGTGAAAATGATTCATAAATCGGATAAGTTTGACCTACAAATCATTTTGAATTTTCTGACTTCATATTTAATTTTCGATGATATCATCTATTTTGTCTTTTATGTTTAATGCTAGACTCACTTTCTATTTTTGGTTGTAACACACGCAAAGTCGGGCAATGATAGTATGCTTCTGGTGTACGTGCCCGCCAGGATTTGCAATTCGGAGACTGGTCTAAACGTAGCACCGTCCAAAATATATGCCTTAATCTCTGGGACGAAGGGAGTACTGTGTATGTGTTTATCGTTGTCAAAGACACCCAGTGTTTCTCAATACTTGGTTAAAAAAGACCTAAAATCGGTTTGCTCGGCACACACTAAATTAAACGCCATTATTCACTCTAAACAGAAGAAACGACGAGAGACGCCGAGTTTTTTAAGAAAACAAATTATTGAAACAAAAGGCTACTATCATAGGAAGACAAAACAAGTGCAACTTCAAATCTTTCAACATAAAGAGGGGAAATTTAATATTATTGAGATGCATAAAACCATGTTTCCCTCTCTCATAATAACTTTCAGTAGAAATATGAATAAAGTTAAAATATAACTGTCACAAGAAACATTCTTATCATCAGAATGAGCATACTTAAAATCATCAAAAAGAGGTTTAAGGTCAAAAACTGGATTAATAGAAGCAAGTTGTTCAACTCTAAAATCCTCATTAGGCAGTTCATTTTCATAAGGACCTTTAGAAAATTTGGAAAAAATAAACTCATAAGATTCTCCATCAAACTTAGTTAAATTTTCTCCTTCTTAAAATCTATAGCTCCACAAATGTTCAAGAAAGGTCTACCAAAAATGATAGGATAAGTTTTGTTGGCTGCTGAACCAAGTACTAGAAAATCAGCAGGATATTTAATCTTACCACAAAGAACTTCCATATCTCTTACAATACCAATGGGACAGACGGTCTCTCTATTAGCAAGGTGAATAACCACATCAATGTCTTCAAGTTCACAAGAACCAATTTGATGCACAATTTCTCTGTAAAGCTCATAAGGAATAGCACTAGAACTTGCACCAATATCACATAAACCATAATAGAAATGATCACCAATCCTAACAGAAAGCACAGGGGCACTAGCTTTTCTAGCTTTACTAGGATGAGAGACAATATTAGAAGCATCTTCACAAAAGATAATGTGCCCATCTTCTACATTTTTAGTGACAAGGTCTTTCACAATGGCTACTACAGGTTCAATATTTATTTGTTCATCAGGTTCTATAGCTCCCTTTGCACTTTTGCTAACCACATTAGCTATAATAGAACGTTCCCTTAACTTAGCAGGGAAAGGTATTTTCTCAATATAAGGTTCATGCAAAATGCGATCGACAGTACAAACTTCAGTATTTCTAGCAGGAACATGATTAACAATATCTTTATAGGGTGCATGGTACTTGTCCCACTTCTTTTGGGGAATTTAAATATAAGAGGAAAAGACCTTAAAACAGTTGGCAATACTTTGAGAATCAAGACCATACTCAGTACTAATAGTGTGAAAGTCATCAGTTCCCATAAAAGATTTAATGCATTCATAATCATAATTTATACCTGACTTTCTTCCTTTGTCGTTCTCCCATACTTTAGTATTTTCTTGAATATGGTCTAGAAGATCCCATTTAGCTTCGTCTTTCATAGGTGTGAATGATCCAGCACAAGAAGCATCTAATAAATCTTTATCATGAAGACAAAGCCTTGCATAAAAGTTATTGATAATAATATTATTAGGGAGCTCATGAATAGGACATTTGAGCATAAGTAACTTCAATATCCCCCAAGCTTGGGATGTACTCTCTTCATCACGAGGCCAAAAGTTATATATTTGATTTCTATCCTTATGAATCTCACTGGGAGGATATAATTTAGAATAAAAGAGAGGTATAATTTCCTCCCATTCCATAGATTGTCCATTCTTCAGCAGGTTATACCATTCTTCAGCTCTTCCTTTCAATGATATTGAGAGTAACTTTTCCTTAACTTGTTCCGTTGTGATACCTGCAAACTTAAACAACCCGCATAATTCATGGATAAAAAGGAAGTGATCACCAGGATGGACAGTTCCATCCCCAAAATAATAGTTATCCATAACACGATCAACAATCTGTGTAGGTATCTTAAAAGGATCTATTTCAGCAGGTGGTGGTTCATCTACTACCCTAGCAGTGGTAGTAGATTTCCCAAATAGGAAACCAAGTGGGTTATCCATATTAGAAATAAAGTAACAAACAAAAATAAAAGCAATACTCATAGTAGAAATTTCATTTACCAGTTCCACTCTTCAATAGCGCTTCACTCCCCGACAACGGCGCCACGAAATAGTCTTGATGACCCAAAAGTATAGGGGGTGTATCGTAGTACTTTCGATAAATAGGAGTATCGATCCCAACAAGGAGAAGAAGGTGTTGACTAGTGGTTTGGATTAGGAATTCTTTGTAAATACTTAGCAAAAGGATTTTTAGGGGTTTTTGATAATGCAAAGAAATAAAGTGCAAGTAAATAAAGACAACAATAATAGTTGCAGCGAGTGGCCCAATCCTTTCTTCAACAAAGGGCAAGCCGGTTGTATTACTTACGAGGACCAAACTTTCTCGAGGACACATGGGAATACTGTCAAGTTCTTTCGCTTCATATAGTTGATTAATCTTCTTTAGTTTGATAGGTGTTGTGTGGGTGAACGTATGCTAATGTACCGACCTTACTTGGACTAATACATACTTGTGATTAAACCCCTTGCAAGCATTCGCAACTACAAGAAAGTACTTAAGATAAAAAAACCTAACCGCGACATTAAACTCTGAGATCCTACACTCCCTTGTGCAAAGGTTTTCTAACGGGTGTTTAGGTTTTTGTCACTTCGGCAACCCCACAATTAGTAGCCAAATACACAATGCATTCCCCTAGGCCCATAAATGGTGAAGTATCATGTAGTCGACGTTCACATGACACCACTAGAAGAATAGCACCACAACTTAAATATCAAACCATTGAATAATACCTCAACACAATTCCACTACTAACAACATGACTTCTCCCATGTCCTCAAGAACTAAACGAACTACTCACGAGACATCATATGGATCAATATCAGAGATGATATAATGATGAATAACAATCTGAACATCGACACTATTCAATGGTTCCACTCAAGAGCATCAACTACGAAAGTAATCAACACTGCGAAAGTTCCCCCTAAGAACTATGCAAGATTCAACCCAATTGTTACAGCGGGATGGAGTGGTGATGATGGTGCTGGTGGAGACGGGGGTGAGTATGATGATGATGATCCCGATGAAGTATAGCTTCATGACATTGTTGATGGCGATGATCTCCCCTCTCCGGGAAGGATTTTCTCGGTAGAAATCTATCTGCCGGAGAGCTCTTTCTCTCTCTGTAGTTTCCGCCCCGCAGAGGCGGCGGAATATTTCTGTGGTCCCCTCGTATTAGGGTTTAGAGGAGAATATATAGGACAAAGGGAGAAGCAGGAGGTGGGCCATGGTGGCCACACCCCCTAGTGGCGCGGCCCAGGGTGGGCCCGCGCCTGGGGGTGGTGTGGGAACCCTGTGGCTCATCTCCGCCTCCCCTTCTGGCTTCCTTCGTCCTCCGGAGAAATAGGATTTTCCGTATATTTTCTGGAATTTTTTGATCTTCGCAAATATTGCATCTGGACACCGCTTTTTCCATCAGAATCCTGACTCCGGCAGTTCATCCTCAAAAAGTCATCCAACATGCAAAAATAGATGAAACAACATAAGTATCACCCCTTAATATGAAATATATCAATGAATAATAGTAAATTATGATATAGAATAGTGATGCAAAATGGACGTATCAAGGCGTTGGCTTGAATTTCATCTCGACGGGACCTTCTTCATCAACGACTATTTCACCGTCGTTGAAGCAGGTTCATCTTCTTCATCCCTACTGTACAAGTACTCAACGAATCTCGGGGACTGGCATGCAAGCCTCCCCCATCGACATATGTCGGCCTCAACATCATCACTGACAACATTCACATGAGGCAACCATGAATTTCACTCGGGGATTGTCACCCTTTATCACTTGTTTAGCTATTCACCCCGTGAATGAAATATATCAACCCGGGGCCTAGTCAGCCAAACCGACATAGAATCTCCTATTGGCAAGAAAAACATCTCGAGGGCTCGATCGGTGCTTAGAGGGAAGCCCCATGCATATAACTTTTCCTTAGATTAGCGTCCAATGTATATAGTGTATGTCGTTTGATATGCCTTGAAAGTATGTCAACTTTTGTTATGTATACAAGTATGCCAACTGCTCTATGCTATAGCTATGTCTTCTGTTATGTCAATTGTTAAGTTTGAACATCTGTTTTTAGTTTATGTTGACTAACTCTGTCACTTTGAATGTCTATTGCTGAGAAAAACTTACCCCCAAGATATCATGGTCTCATCATATTATATCTCAAATCACCGTTTATGTCGGTTTGCCAGCATGTAATGATCTTATCATAAAGTATCCTGAATCACCGTTTATGTAGGTTTGCCGGCATATCATGGATTCATCATAGAGTATCTTGAATCACCATTTATGTCGGTTTGCCAGCATATCATGGCCTCATCATAAAATATATCGAATCACCATTTATGTCGGTTTGCCAGTATATCATGGCCTCATCATATAGTATCTCGAATCACAGTTCATGTCGGTTTGCCATCATATCATGGTCTCATCATTAAGTATCTCGAATCACTGTTTATGTTGGTTTGCCAGAATATCATGGCCTCATCGTAAATTATGTCCAATCACCGCTTATATCAATTTGCCAATATATCATGGCATCATCCCAGAACTATCTCAATAACACTTATCTTGGTCATACTGAGTATCGTGATATTGACATGAATATCGGATCACTCATATATAGTATCGCTAGGATTCATGGCATTGATGACATTAACATCTATGTCATATTTTGAAATCTATCTCGGATTTTGACATCTATGCCGGATTCTGACATGTATCTCGGATTTTGACATCTATGTAAGATTTTGACATGTATCTCGGATTTTAACATGTATGTCGTATTTTGGCAGACTATATGTCGAATTTGCCCAAACAAACCATATGACGAATGCCCATGCAGGCTATATGTCGGATTTGCCCAAGAAGACCATATGAGAAATTCCCATGCAGGCTATATGTTGGATTTGTCCAAGGAGGCCATATGACGAATGCACATGCAAGATATATGTAAAATTTGCCCACAGTCCATATGATGAATGCACATGCATGCTACATGCCAAATTTTTCCGAGCAGGCCATATGACTGAATGCACATTCAGGCTATATGAAAATTTTCCCAAGCAGATCATATGACGAATGCCCATGTAGGCTATATATCAAATTTGCCCAAGCAAGCTATATGTCGAATGCCCATGCAGGCCATATGTCCAATTTGCCCATGCATGCCTTATGTCAAATATGCCCACGGAAGCTTTATGTCAAATTCATCCATAAAGACTGTATATCAATCAAAGCTTATTCAAGCAATGTGTCATACCGACACAACCCCTACGAACTATATGTCAAATCTGGGAATGTGGACTATATGTCGATAAACAACTCTGGCAATGATATTTTAGTATAAAGTCTATGCGCGACTTTGCAAGTCCTACATAGCCTCGGGGGCTAATGTCGGGGATATGACCCCATGTACCCTAGAGTTGGAAAGTAAGTGATTCAGTAGAAGGAGTGTATAGAGAGAAGACATAAGGAGAAGTAGTAAAAAAGGAACTAATTAAATAAAAATGTTCACCTGGGCCAACATTGCTGAAAGTCGACCTAGACAATCCCCACTTGGGTCGATATTCAACCTGGTAGCCGAATCTGGGCTCCAGTCCGGCATTAGGAAAACCCGGCTAAGGCCGAAATTACTTCTACCCCGGCTGGTCCAAAAGTACTTCCATCCCGCCTAGGCCGACTCCACACTCCCGGTTGGGCTGGCATAACTTCTACCCTGGCCCACTTTGCCCCCGCCTCTAGTTGCCTCGGTGATGCCCTCATCCTGACTTCGCCACCTCGCCATGCTCCTCCCGGGTGGGCCGGCATGGGACAATCCTAGCCCACCGCGGTCGACTTCTCCACCTCGGCACTACTCCTCCCGATGTTAACTCCCGGTTTCGCCACTCCTTTGTCACCTCGCTCCAGTCCCGGATGGGCCGACACATCCCCAGCCGGCCCACCACACTCCACCTCGCCTCCTCTAGCCCGGCTTTGCCGTGACCTCGAATGGGCCGAGATTACAGCGCCTTCGGCTGGTCCCGCATGGCTTACCCGGCTGGGCCAGATCCGTCCCACCTTCATCGCCCCATCTCCAGGTCGGCACAACCACCCCGGCTGGGTTGTGTCGCCCCCAGCGGCTTCCCTGGCAAACCCTCCTCCTCGCTACACCACCAGCGCCCCAGCAACCTTGACGCCCTCCAAGTCATCATCAGTGGCTGCTCCTACCTCGATGCCAACTCAACAACTCATGTGCCCAACGAAGCTACCTCGGCCTCTCCCAGCTCTACGTCGATCACCGTCAGGTACCTCTTCATTAGCGTACCCCAACCAAGCCAACAACTACTTCAAGTACCTCGCTGCCACCCTGTGCCGGTCTTGGGATGCCCCTAGCTCAGACCGGCACATGCTACATCGACAAGTACAAGATTCATCCTTATCATCAGGAATCGATGACTTGGAGATGCCAAGGACAAGCGTTGGAGGACAAGACAAAGGACATACAAGACCTGACAAGTCCCGTTCTTTGTCAGTTGACAAAATCCTAGTAGTCACATCGTGAACAGTTGATGAGACCCCATTAGTTAACTCAAAAACAGTGCCAGTGGGCCATCCCTTGTCTCCTGGGCTCCCTTTATAAGGACAACCAGAGGGATCGTTCCAAGGGCACCCCTTGGGAGCTCATTTCTCCCCTACTCACACATGAGCTCTCTTCTTCTTCTTCCTCTTGCTCCCAGGCTCACAAAGAAGACCTCTTAGAGGCATGATACAGCTCAAGGAGCCCAATGTAACTACAATAACTCTCCAAGATATATCATCTATCATGTAGGTGTAGGTGTGTTATCTCACTAGGAGAGCCCCGAACCTGGATACATCGTGTGTTCATCTGTATGTGCTCATTATTGCATCTCCCCGGATCCTCCGGTGTCCATCAGCCCCAACATAAGCCTAACCCAGGCATTTGTTGTTAGCAAACCACGACAGTGAAGGCCCCCGAGGAGGTTAACCTCCAAGAGACAATATCACCTACTCCCTCCGTTTGCAAATAAGTATACTTCTAGTCTTTGCTTAAGTCAAGCTTAGTGAAGTTTGCCTAATTTTATATAAAAATAGCAATATTTATAACACTAAATTAGTATCACTAGATTTGTTTTTAGATTTAGTTTCATAATATGACAATTTTATGTATTATATGTTGCTATATTTATCTATAAAATTGGTCAAATTTAATAAAATTTGACTTAGATAAAAGCTAGAAATACACTTATTTGCGGATGGAGGGAGTATGTCTCAAATTGCCTAGTACTACCTCCATCCCAAGGCTTAAGATCTATAATTTTTTTGAAAATTCAAGAAACTGAAAGTTTGAACAAACTTTTAGAAAAAACTATCAAAACTATTATATTATATAGATACCATGTAAAAATATGTTTCATGATGTATGAAAGAGTATGGATTATTTATTATAAATAATAATATTTTTTCTAAAAACTTGGTCAAAACTTGAGGTAGTTTGACTTTAAAAAAAATATAGGACTTAAGCCTTGGGACTGATGGAGTAGTATTATGCCTACTATGAACACAGGTATTAATGTTTAAATGACAATTAAATTTTTCATCAACCAACTGTATGTTTGTTGTTGCTTCGATCTCTCGATATGTATAGTAAGGCAGCACAAGTGAGTGGACATCAACACAAACACCTGCCTCGAGACCTATTGGCTGCACATTGTGCATGTTCATTGTGAGATCTAAAAATTATACGCACTGAGATCAAGAGGAGAGCTCCACCCTACATCTGTATCTGCATGCCTACTAATATTGTGTATGTTCAACGTTGTCAAAGACACCCAGTATTTCTCAATAGTACTTGGTTGAAAAGGACCTACAATGAACAGCTAGAACGTTTTGTTTTATTTTGGACGGAAGTCATCGCTCAACTGCGCCGTCCAAGAGAGCAATATATCAAGAGCAAGCAAGTGTGAGACTGCCCGTAGTTTCTATAGCACTGTTCTCAGTAGCAAAGGAATCGGTTTGCTCGGCACACACTGAATTAAACATCCCATAGAGAGTGTCATTCACTCTAAACAGAAGAAACGACAAGAGACGCCGAGTCGACGTAACACGCGGGAGGGTCAGGCAGCACCTCAGGCTCCACCGCCAGAGTCTCCAGGATCTGCACCACATGGTGCATCGTCGGCCGGAGCGATGGATTCGGGTCGATGCACCAGAAGGCCACGCGAGCGAACCTCTCGACCCTCTCCAGGTCAGCCACGGCGTCCTCGTCGTCCTTGTGCAGTATAAGCTCAGTCATCTGGTTGCTGACCAACTGTCCTGCCCACCCAAACAAGGTGACCGTCTCGCTCCCGTCATGGTCGACCAACGGATCCTGGCACTTCCGGCAGCAGATCATCTCCAGCAGCACGACGCCGAAGCTGTACACGTCCGCCTTGGTGTCGATGCGCGCCTCGCTGCGGAACCACTCGGGGGCAATGTACCCCCTGGTGCCCCTGATGTTCGTCACGGTGGTGTGCACCTGCTGGTCGCCGAGGAGCTTTGAGATCCCAAAGTCGGTTATCTTGGGAGCGTTGGTGTCGTCGAGCAGTATGTTGTCTGGCTTGATGTCGCAGTGGATGATCGGAGAAGCGCATCCGTCGTGGAGGTACTCGATCCCTCTCGCGATGCCGAGCGCGGCCTCGGCGCGCCAGCTCCACGGCGGCCTCTCTGGCTTGAAGAGGAAGCCGCGGAGCGACCCTCCCGGCATGAACTCCAGCACCAGCATCCGGTGCTTCCCTTCTTTGCAGTACCCGATCATCCGGACCAGGTTCCGGTGGTGGATCTGCCCGATGGACTGCACCTCGTTGGTGAACTCCCTCTCGCTGTACTCGTTCGAGTTGATGAGCCTCTTCACGGCGATGAGGCGCCGCTGTGGAGATCTCAGTTTCCCCTGGTAGACCTCGCCGAAGCTCCCTTTCCCCAGCAGTTTCTCGAAGCCGTTGGTGGCCTGATGAAGCTCCTTCCAGCTGAAAGCTCTCACGCTCAACAAGCCCTCGCTGCTTTCTCTGTCCTTATTAGCAAGGTAGTGCTTTGCCAGGAAGCCGCCACCGGCGACGGCCAACAGGACGAAGGCCACGCAAACGGTCACCGCTACAATGGTTTTTGCTCTCGCTGGCGCCGGATGATTATTGCTGCTTTGCCGTACTTTAATGAGTGCCTTGGTCGTGACATCGCTCGCCTGCCGTCCGTTTGTCAGCGCCGCCACCTCCACGCAGTCGGTTCCGTCGACCATTAACGCCGCCGTGCAGTAGCAGTCGTTGAGGCAGTAGTCCCGGCACTGGTCCTCCGTGATGGACGAGAACTTCTTGTAGTAGATCGATGTCTTCCAGGTGGTGTTTGGAAGATCGAGGAGGGTGTACTCGTTGGTGTTGTTCTCCCCGTCGCAGCTCTGCGGCACGAACTCCGGCGTGCAGCCGGTGTCCGTGTGCTGCGGGTCGGCGTACGTGTACCCATCTGGGCACACGCAGCGGAGCCTGTCCTTGTGCTCCGTGCAGTACGACCCTGGGCCGCACACGCCCTGCAGCCCGGACGTCCACTTGTTGCAGCCGTCGCTGGGGAAGGCCCCGGAGACGCTCCACGACGTGTCCTTGGTGGCACGGACGTAGACACGGACGATGCCGTCCGGGTCCATCCTGGCGAACTTGTGGGACTTGCCGGCGGCAGTCCCCACCATCTGCGGCGGAGGAATCAGGCTCTGCACGGTGCCGTTGTGAAGAGTGTAGTTGAGGGATCCGTCCTGCTCGTCCAAGGTCACCGTGGTGTTGCCGTCGGCGGTGTCGGTACGGGCCTGCCAGTAGGCGTTCTCCGGGCTGTTGCCGCTCAGGAGGTCCACGTAGAGGACTACGTTGCCGTCCGTCTGGATGCCCATGGTGAACCGGCCGGTGGTGAACTCCGTGTCCGCGCGCTTGGAGATGAGCTTCCCCTGGGACTGAGCGTCCATGCGCAGGGACTGTCCCGGTAGCAGGGTGTCCGTCGGGTACGAGAAGCTCTCCCACAGCACGTTTCCCCGGCCGCCGCCGGCGACGGCCAGGAACTGGAGGTTGCCGGAGTCGAGGATAACTAGCAGGGACCCGCGCGCCAGGTTCGTCGGGATGACCCTCCATAGCACCTGGTTGACGCCGTCGGTGGTGTCGGCAAGCACTAGCTGGCCGTCGGCCGTGACGCTGAGTACGGACCGCGCCGTGGCGAGGGCGGCCGAGGACGACTGCTTGGCGAACCACACCACGGACTGCAGCTGGGAGGAGCTGCTGGCCTGGCCGTTGCCGCCGGCGTCGTCGTTGGAGCGGAACCATGTGGCGAGGAGGAACTTGCCCGGGTTGGACGCGTCGAGGGCGCGGAAGCCGAACGCGAAGACGCCCGACGGGCTGGTGATGTAGCCAGGCGGCGTCATGGAGACTCCGGGCGTGAGGTTGCTCGTCGGTGCAGAAGCTACGACCAGCAACCGTGGCTGGTGATGGTGCACCGGCACTGCCACGGTAATGAACGCAACGAGATAGAGAGCAGAGCAAGGCAATGCCATGGTGACCGGCCACTTGGCTCGCCTCCAAGTCAGGGTGGTCGTTCTAATAGTACATGACTACGGCGTCAAGGTGTGCTAGCTAGCTGTAATACTAGGCAGGAGTACATGGAACTGTCGTGCAGCTGAATCCACACGCAGGTCCAAGCCGTGTCGTGTACACTGCCCAACGACTGATGGGCACTAGCCAATTGCCAGACCGCAGGCTGGGTCACTATCAGTTGGTGGGTACTAGCCACGACCTTAGTCTTCGGTCAGTCGTGGGCACTAGCCACGATCTTAATCTTCCGTCTTTGACTGGGTCGTCGGGATTCCGTAGTTAGTACGTTTAAGTTGTTCTCGTTTTGCGTGTTTTTTTATCAAGAATCTATTATATACTAAAAGCAATATAAGGTTGTGTTTCGAGGCACCACGTTGATCCACATCATTAGAATTATTTTGACAGTTAGATCTATAATTAATGGTTAAGATTTAATTTTAATTAAAATATATGTAGTGTTACGTAGAACATACATGTGTACAAAAAGGGGTTATTGTCACGTTAACCTGGTTATGTAGCTACGCACGTTTCCTAAGAATAAGGGAAGGAGAGAGGTACACTAAAAAAAAGGAGGGACCGGTAACAATCCACCAATCGGATTTAAAAGTAAAAGTGCATTAAAAAGATGTCCCTGTGCCGCAAGTACGGACACACGATCGATCGTGCACTAGCGGAAGGAGGAATTCAATCCGAACTAATAGAAAAATGATTAGCCTAGGGATTTGATCTTTCGTGATCGTTTCTTACCAGCTTGGAATGGACAATGGAAATCCTCTTGAACAGCCCATACATCATGCAAATATCATGTGACCGGATTTCAATAGGCACAAAAACATGTGCACTTTGGCTAAAACTAGAAAACATATAGTGACGGCGTTGATGTGACACCAACATTTGACGTGATTTGGTCATGGTTGGTCCAAAACATTAATACTCTCTATCTCAAAATAGATGTCGCAGGTTTGTTAAAATTTAATCAATCTAGATACTATTTAATATATGGATTTATCTTTGACAAATCTGTGACATCTATTTGAGACAGAGGTAGTAGATGATTTTTTTCCCCATCATGAATATTATTTCAATGTTAGAGTGATATTAGCAAGATGTACATGCGTTTACCTATTAAATATGAATTTATATATTATTTATTTCTCTTTTAAGCTATCTCAAGAAAGCTATTTTGCTAGATATATGTATATCGTTAAAAAAGTGATTAGCCATATAGGTATTGCAAACTTATGTATAAAATAATGTCTCAGATGCACTGATTTTTCATCCTAAGTTAGTAAGAAGTATAACATAATTAACTTGATAACATTTAGTAAGGGGAACTTGAGGAAAACATGAAGGTATCATGCATGCCTCAGATGCACAGTGTATGTAACTAGATGAAATTTCAGATGCATTGACATGCATTTGTTTTTGTCAATGATAGTACAAGAGGAAAGGGGCATGAGTATCACGAATGAAATTGAGGGTAATTAAGAGATAAGTCATAGTGTTGTATATCCATATGAGACATGGGAGCGAGTTTATGTTTGAATAAGTTTTGTTGTCTAAGATAAGAATTGTACATCAGTAGAATATTTATACAAGTGTAAACATTCATGAATATAGATTCATGATGTGATACGACAAAGTAGAAATAGATCAACAATATGAATTTTGTGTGTGCGAAGAAGTGCTTCATAGAATTTGAATAAGTGGAAGCAACACTAAGAATAGCTTGACAAATTGTCTTATAGGAAACAGAGGGAGTAGAAAACACATCGAGCCTATTTTGTCCATAGGTTACTCCGATTAACAAATAAATAAACTATGATGAGAGTGAGTGACTTAGTGAGAGAGGATGGACAAGTTTGAAAGAATATAGATGTGATGACAGTCACCAATCAAACAAGTTAACTAGAAGTTAACTAGAAATTCTCATTGATCCGGTGGGTTATATAATAGAAATAGGCAGAAAAAATCTTGTAAGACCGTCCATGTATGTGCAAGAAAAATACCAGGACGAAGCCAACATACTATGTGTTCAAGGGACCATATCTGAAATAAAAATGTTGTCCTAGGTGCACAAATCAATTATTATCGGTGTCTTTAGAGGGGAAATTAAAAACAAACTTACATATTACAATTCTTTTTCGAAAGGAACATATTACAAGATTGAGTGAGAAATAGTGTTTTAGCAATATGCGATTGCTAACACCTGATATTATTATGGTGATTTGGGTAGACAAAAGGTTGATGTGAATAGAGTAAGATAAACATGAAGAAATGATATTCCACAAATAAAAATTCATTACATATTGTATGGAGGATCATGATAATATGTACGTAAAAGACATCACTTTTCTTTTGAGTTATTAGTGTAAAATTTCGCAACAAAATGTTGATGAAAATAGGGCGAAAACGAAACATTAGTATGAAATGTATAGTTTTTAATGACAAGCCACAAAACTATATGTCTCTGGTCTTCTTTTGACACTTAATTTACTTACTATAAATATGTCAATCAATATCCATAAATGTTGATACAAATTTACAAATCGTCCACACCTTATTTGTTATCTTCATAATGGAAGATGTAAAAAAATTGTGGCAATCCTGTCCTCGGAAAAATTTACCATCCATCCGGGTGACAAGAATTGCTAGGAACCCAAAAGAATTAAGTGCTCAATAATTAATGATGGAATAAAGACAATCTGTTTTCCTTTCAAGACTTATTAACATTCGGAATATATTCTTCCAGGCTTGGTCATCATCGGCCACTATACTTGGACACTTGGTCAGCGTTGAGAAGAAATTCGGTGGTGCTCATATATCATAAGCTACAAAAGATTTTCTTAATATTTTTTTTGAATAATTAAGAAATGATATTGTGGTTAAAACTTTATCGTCCAAGCGAGTGTAGTCCAATCTCTTGACACAACTAATATATTTTTGCCAATGTGGCATTGTATAGGTTTAAGTTTATGATTAGTGTAGAATAAAACATGTAAAATCAATCATAAATTAATTTTTTTTGTGATCATCATACTTTAAGTGGTTGCTTTATTAATCTCCTCACGTGACAAAATGAGCTAGGTGCCATTATAAGAATGAAAGTTATTCAATAGACACACAATACATATTCATTAAAAGACCTTTCGTAGCAGTAAAGATTTTGCCCTCGCATTTGCGAGGGCCATCATGCTAGTTACTTTAAAAACATAAAGAGTTTTGGTATAAACCTAGTATTACTGAAAAGTATTTTTCAATACGAATTCAACGATACTAATTATGTATTATATAATCAAGATTTTGTTGTTCAATTCTTTCGGTCAAATTTTGTTTTAAAAAACGTGTGCGCCCTAAGCCTGAAACGGAGTAAGTAGGAGTATCGGTAAAGCTGGTAGCTATTATTGCCTCTCATATGGTGCGTGCGATGTGTAAACTGTGCTAGCACTTCTTTTGAGATAACTGTACTAGCTAATAGCATGCTACTAGCACTTCTTTCAAGACACCACGTACACGGCATCTTAATAAAAAAAATAGCGTGCTATTTAATTTCGGGTAATCCTTCTTCGGACGCTATACATATTATAGCATGCTAATAGCGTGCTACTTTCCAAAATAGGTTTTGCAAGGAATTTAAAAGTTGACTTGTACATGTTTATTAAAGAATTTAGCACCTAAAAAATTACCTAGAGTAATACATGCATAACCAATTAACCACTTGTGCCCGAATGACATACTCCACATCACAATAATGACCAAATTGAAAATGGTAGGCTCCATATCACAAAAATCACTACATAAATCCCTAAACAAACTATAAAGCCCAGAAATAAATATACAAGAAAAGTAGTATGGTTTTATAGTAGTGAAACTAAGATGGTAAAAAGTAAGACATAAGCGTACATAAAAAAGAATTTAGCAAATATTTCACCGATCTATTATAAACATCAACGATACTACAAAGAGGTTTAAAAGTGATAAAAAGTACAAATAGTTTCATAAACCACCTAGCGATGACTACGGGAATAACATTAGTCGAAGACACGTCGCCGTCCTCAGTGGAGGTACCAGAAACGAACCAAGGAGGGGGCTGACTTATTACATGTCTAAAATTTGGCTAGATAATGATAAGATCGTACAATGGCAAAGTACAATAGATAGTAAGTTGCATAACAATAACATTCCAAATAAAACTTTAAAATAAAAAAAACATGGGGTGACGAGGTTTGATCTCTTCAATGCCCATTGTTATGGACTTGGGTTTTGGAGAAGATGGGGATGCTGGAGATCGCGGAACGGTTAGCAAACAAGCAACACGGGGACACGATGTCTATGAGGTGGTCAAGTGTCTTGGGCTTGACGCGCCCGAGTTCCTCCTTGAAATCCTGGCGCTTGACGCCGTCCTTGAAGGCGTCGATGGCCCTTTCTTCGGAGATGTGCGCCGCGGAGTTTTTGGTGTTGGACCAGCGCAGTATGTACGAGCGAATGGATTTGCCCGTTCGTTGAGTGCAGGCTCGCAACTCCTCGGTCGATGCGGGCCTCTTACTGGTGCCTTTGAAGTTTCGGATGAAACTATAAGCCAGCTCCTCCCAGCTTCAGATGGATCCTAAAGATAGGCTGCTAAGCCAGATCCGAGCTGCGTCTGTCAGCTGCAGCTGAAGGCATTGCATGGCGGTTTCCTTGTTTCCACCATGTAGTTTGACGGATGACAGGTGGTCGCTGAGCCATGCCTTGGGGTCTTGTGTGCCGTCGAACTTCGGAGTATCCGAAGGAAGCTTGAAATTTCGCGGCATCCGTGTCCGTCGGACAGATCTGCTGAAGCACCGGGCTCCGCAGAGTTCTCCTTCGTCTTCGTCCATCTCGGATTCGGACGAGCATGCGCGCTTGGCTCGCGCTTTGTCAATTTTGCGCTGTGTTAGCGCGTCTCTGGCGTCGTAATCGCGGCTGCGATGACGTGAGCTCTTGTGCCTTCGAGGAAGGTCATGGTCTTCTTCTTCGGATGAAGGAGTGGGGCTGCGGTCGAACCTGACCGTAGCTTTATTTTTCGGCTCCGTAGGAGTTTCTTGATGGAGCGCAGCTCCGACGAGTCCGAGTCCGTTGAGTGCGGACTTGTGCATGGCTCTTTTCGGGTCCCCCTCCGGAGGTGGGTGGTCCGCGAGGTACGCAATGGCTGCTATGATCGCAGCTTGCGGTGTCTTCGGGATGATGGTGTCGTCGGCATCCATTTCCATGAAGGATGCGTGGAGGGTTCGGGTCACCTCACGACGCTCCTTGGGGTCCATGTTCTCCGTTCGGGAGCGGTGCTTGTTGCCGTGGTTGCCGTTCGAGCTGGAGCCGATGCCCATGGCGGAGAGCGCAGCTCGTCGCGCGCTGGACTCCGAGGCTGCTTGCTTGCGTTTGTCGAGAACCTCTTGCATCTTGACTTGCTTCTTGTGCTCCTCGATCAGGAGCAGGTGGTAGGCCATCAGCAGGTCCCGTGAGGCGTCTGCAGGCAGGATCATGCTGCCCGCCACGGCGGCGCGTGCTTGGGCCCATCCTTCTTTGCTAAGGTGGATGACATGGCTGGTGTTGTCCCCTTCGGGTGGGGGGACTGGCTTCTTCTATTCCCGCCGTTTTGGTCTTGCGGGTTAGGTGTCGGGTTGGGCGGCGGGTTGGGTGTTTGCTGCTCCACGTCGCCCTGGATGACTACGGCGCATTGGTAGCGCTCGTAGATTGGTCCGCTGCTACGGCAGCTTTCGGATCCGGAACCGTAGGTCCCTTCATCCGATGGCGGATCGCCTAGATCGGAGATGCAGCTGCTGCTGTCGTATGACTCATCTGTTGATGATGATGTGCATAGCACAGGGTGTGGGGCCCATGAAGCGGGCCTGATTGAGGGTAAGGGCACCCTCTCTGGGAGGCGGAGGGTGCCGGTTTGCCCTACCTGGAAGCAGAAGCTCCCGAACAGGATCTCGAGTCCGTCGCCTACGGGCTCGAAGTCCTTCATGGTGGCCGGTGAGGGGGCGGTGAAGTCGAAAGCGCCAAAGAGGAGGTGACTCTCCGTCGCCGCAGAATTGTAGATCGCTCGGGTTGGTACCGTCACGATCGCACAATCAGCGTCCCCAGTTCCCACAGACGGCGCCAATTGACGAGGTTTGATCTCGTCAATGCCCATTGTTATGGACTTTTTGGGTTTTGGAGAAGATGGGGATGCTGGAGATCGCAGAACGGTTAGCAAACAAGCAACACGGGGACACGAGGTTTACCCAGGTTCAGGCCCCCAGAGGGAAAACCCTACTCCTGCTTGTCTGCTCTTGATTATGGCGGAACCGGTGATTACGGGGGTGCGCAGATGCAATCTGGCGTGGAGGTGTGTATGCGGAAGTATGAGAGAGAGAGAGATCTAGGTCGTGCCCTCCTGGCCTTTATATAGACTTAGGCAGATCTAGTCGGTTACAGGTTCTAGGGTTTACTCCTTTGAATTTTCTATCTACTCTAGTCTTACTCTCCAAGGATCCGAAGGCGTCATGGGCCTTGGCCACCCGAAAATCTTCATGGGCTGGCGTATATTTGCCGTGGGCCTTCCTTGGGCTGGACCAGGTATGCTGAGATCATGTACCCGCGGGGTATAACCATGTCATGGGGAAAATGCAATCTCGCTAGACAAATACCAATGGAAGGTATCATGCACCACACTTATCATCATGAGCACTTGAGTTGATATTTTAAAAACATACCACTAAGATTTAATAATTGTTTTGGATAATTGGCATTGTTGTATTTGTAACCTTGAAATGTCCACGAAATGAAACCTAACAAGTTCTCACTAGTAATATACAATTATCCATAAAAAGCATGAATTAATGGAATATTCTATGCAATCATAAGACCTAACTTAGCACTATTTGCGAATAAACATGCTCATTCCAATCATATAAAATACATATGCCAGGATAAAAAATATCTGGGAAGTGGGGAGGGATCCATGCCAAGTACAAATTTCCATACGAGACTAAAATTTAGCTCTCACTTTTCTTGCCACACACGGATTAGCTGTCACTAACTTGGGATGCTTCCCAGATAAACTTCCACGCACATAGCTTTTAAATTTTAAAAAAAAATCTGAAATCATTAATGGACCCAATTATTTAGCCTATTATTTCTAACGATAGATACCAGGACGTACGTACGCTTGTTCATTGTGATTGTGGAGTGACTGCATTCTGTACTTCGTGCAAGTGGATCCACAAACAGGTCCCAAGCCATGTCGTGTACCGACGCCTGACGGGCACTAGCCACTAGTTAGAACGCAGGTTGCATCACCATCTTAGTCTTGGACGGGTTGTCGGGATCGGTAGTAAAGCTAGTAGGTATAGCATTATTGCTTCTCAGCCTGTGCGATGTGTAAATGTATTACTCTCCGTCTCAAAATAGATGTCTTAAATTTATTAAAATTTAGATAAATTTAGCATATAGATTTATTTAAAATTTGAAAAATCTAAGACATCTATTCTGAGACGGAGAGAGTACTCAGGTTTGTTTTTAACAATCGGAAAATGGAAAATGATTTTTTCATGCGACGAAAAGGAAAACTTTTTCGTAAAACATTGTTCGTCATCCCATACATATATGTGTATAATATGGGCACAATATCACAAACTATGCAGCGATTCTGGCCATAACATTGATTATTTTACCTGAAAGTCTTAAAACCTCGAACATGATAGCTCATTTTAAGAAGTTGTTTTTGAGATGCACTTAATATACCAAGTTTGGTATTTTCCTTGCAAATATACCACATAATATGACACCACGCGATTTTTTTATATTGTTCGGACTGTAGTTTTACACTATGGTCAAAACGACGGACATGAAGAATCTTACCTAGGGATGAGCTTAGCTAAACTTGTATTGGATCTCTAAATAAACATCATATTATGAGTCTAAAAATAAGTTTTGCAAAAAATCATGAGCATTAGATTATATACATTTAGTTCAAAGTTGTCCCACTTCCTACCGATTCGGCAGATATTTTTTTTTTCACCAGGGGTAGACGGAAAGGTATGAGATATCCCGGTTGAAACATTCTCCATATAAGATGGTCTAGTATTTTGGAAAAAATAGGGTGATAGCATTTTGAATTATTTCCTTTGTGGTTATTTCACAAACGGCCTATTTTTGCCACTCAAAAAATAGAAAATAATTTTTCCATGCGATGAAAAGGAAAACTTACTCCTGTAACATTATTCGTCATCCCAAGATGCACATACGCATAATATGGCCAATTATCACAAACTATATCACGATTCTGGCCATGACATTGGTCATTTGGTCCGAAAGCCATGAAACCTCGAATATAAAAGCTCATTTTGAGGAAAAAAATATTGAGATGCAATCAATATACCAAGTTTGGTATTTTTCCTTGCAAATATGTCATATAATATGACACCACGCAAATGTTTTACATTGTTCGGGCTGTTTTTAAATTTCTTATGCCTGTTTTAAACTATGAACAAAACGGCAGACATGGAGATTCTTACCTAGAGGATGAGCCTCGTTAAATTTGCATCGGATCTCTAAAAAACATCTTATTGTGAGGCTAAAAATAGTTTTTGCAAAAAATCATGAGCATTAGATCCTGTACATGTAGTTCAAACCGGACCTACTTCCTACCGTTCGGCAGACATTTATCTTTTTCACTAGGGGTGGATGAAAAGGTTTGAGATATCCCGGTTAGGGCACTGTTCATTTAAAATGGTTTATTATTTTTAAAAAATAGGGTGGTACCATTTTTAATTATGACTTTGGTGGTTGCTTCATAAAATGCCATGTTTTTTGCACTCGAAAAATGGAAACATGTTATACGAAAGTATATGTAGTATTTTTATATTTTATTCAACAAAAATATACAATATTTAAGTTTTGTTAGATAGATCTTATTTTTCTGCAAATTTTGATATTATATGTATTTTTTCCATGGGTGTAGGTGTAAAACCTAGGCCGACGACTTAGTCGTCGGAGTAGTCTTGACGCCGTCGCACCGCCTTCACGGTCTATCCACTATGCCGACGGCTCATTCTACGCCGACGGCTGCCGTCAGCCTATCCCATTCTACACCCAAGGTCAAATTGGACCGATAGCCGGTTTATTCGGCTGCCCGTCTCGCGGCCTACGCCAATGGCCCCAACATATAGCCGACTGCCTATGCCAATGGCCCCAACATATAGCCGTCGGCGTTGATTTGTTCCTGTAGTGACTCCCTCCGTTTCAAAAATACATGTCACAAGTTTATCAAAAATTTAGATTGTTCTACATACTCCCTTCATTTGAAAATATAAGATGTTTTTAGATTTGTGAAGTAAATCGTATCGAGACACTTTTTAATATGTAGATTTATTTAAACCTACACACTAAAACGGAGCTACATACATTAGCTTCACTAGTGTAAAACACTTATAATTCTAACTGGAGAGGGTACTAAATATTATTTAAATTTATCTATATTTTATTAAATCTATAATATCTATTTTAAAACGGAGGAAGTACTAGGTAAGCCACCACGTACGCTGGTGTCTTCGATTATTTTTCTACTAACAACTAGCGCAGGGCATCGTGTCGAAGAAAAGTGGTATTGTCTTATAGCTACTGAAACAACTATGATTGTAACAATTAGGTCTTTGGCTCCCCAGATCCGGTGCTCTTTTTATTTTAAAATAAATAAAAAATTGTATATATAAGTTTCAAAAAATCTAAAATTAAATTTTTGGCATAGTCAACGGTGTATCTTATAAGCATGCAAAATCCACCTGATTTTTTTTATATTTTAGCCTACACAAAAACAACAAAGTCTGATAAGACGTGGAGATATCAGATATGAAAATATGCATACTCAGATTCATACTTTTGTCATTTTTATATAGTTCATAATACACAGTATTTAAAACTTATATTTTACACCTTTGTGGAATATATAGTTGGGTACATTCTAATGTTTTTTCATTTTTTAAACACAAAAATATGTTTTTCAATTTTTTTAAAAGACGAGATCAATGGTGTTCATGTGCACCAAATCTCCACCCGCAAGCTATAAGCGTATATAAAATACCTTTGATAAGCTTTAGTTTTTGGTCAATTAATTATTGTGGTTTTTCTAAACAAGCATATTAATTATGAAGATAATCCAACAAACTTTTATCTTGGATGAGAGGAGGATAAATGGGAAGACAAGGAGCCGATTCGAGAGGCAAAGATGACTGAAAAGTATGTTCAGGCCGGTCCTGAGATTTCAGGGGCCAGGGCGAAACTAAAGTTTCGGGGCCCTTCTTAATTTTTTTTGATATACAAGAATGAAATGATGAAGAATAAATACTTCAAGTATACCCATTTACAATATTCATATAAAAATGACAATGTTTACATATTACCTTCAAATTTTCTCTGTGTATAGTCAGAAGTCAAGAAGTCAGTGATAATGAAATCAATATCAATCTCGTCCAATAACTTCTTCTCGATGTCGGATGATAAATAACCACATTAATTGGTTCCTCATCAACACTCTTTGTAGGATATGAATCAAATTGATATCATGATTACTTACATTGTTATTACCCGCGTTGATGTCATTGTTCTCCTCTGTACCGATCTTATCCTCTAGATTATATTGCTATGTTCCTCAACAAGAACTATTACCTCCGTTTCGGTTTACAAGTCTTGCACGTACTTCTATGTGACCAAATTGAGCAACTTAGTGTGAGGTATATGTTATAAAACGTTATCATCAAAAACTTTAGACTTTGTGTTTTTTAATGATATAATTTTTGTATTATATAATTTAAATTATATAGATCAAATTGATAAGCTAGATATACCTGAATGACTTGTAAACCGAAACAAAGAGAGTAGTGCTAACTCAACTGGATTCCTCAAAGTATTCGTGCTACTCTTTAAAAATTTATGAAGAGATCTTCTCTGTGAGTCAATCAACTTCTGCTCTTCCTTCCTCTTTTTACTTTACTTAGAACTAGAATAAGGTGCCATAACCAATTAAACACACTAAAAATATAAAGAAAAACTACTAATTAGAACAAAAATTAGGGGCAACGTTAGACTACATAAGTCTGAGATAAGAAATTCAGAATTCGGACCTATAGACGTTGAATGACCAAAGAGAGACGAGAGACCGGCCACAGACAAAGACAGAGGGCGAGGGGGCGAGGCGATAGGTGACGATTGGCCGACAGGCGGCGGCTTGCTGCTTGCCGCGTGCAGGCCTTCCTACGATCGACAACGCAACGTTGAGTCGAGGTCGAGGTAGGAACCGTCGTGCGGCGTGCCTTCGTACAATACGATCAAAGAGGATCGCTGATCTAATCGCAGATTAGGTACGTGCTGCCGTGATAGACTCCAAATCTGAAAGCGTACGTGCATGTCTAGCAAAATAGAGGGCCCAATCTAGCCCAATAAAAAACTCAAAACTGCTATTTTTTTATCTTTTCAGAGATCTATTATAGCCTATATATGCAGCACATATCTGTAGGGGTTCGTAGCATGGAAAACAAAAAATTTCTATCACATAAACACACACAAGCCAAGATCTATCTACTAGATTGTAGCAACGAGTCAATAGAGTACTAACCCTCGAAGATCCAAAGCGGTTAACGAGAGCAGATTCTCGTGGATGATGTAGTCGTACACTTCCGATCTCAAGATCGCGTAGACGATCCTTCCGGCGCTGCGTTCCGGCAGCGCTTCCGCAGTCGGTCACACGTTCGGTACTCGATGAAGACCTTCCTCTCCCTTGTTCCAGCAGGCAGCGGGGGTTGTAGTACTCTCCTCGTGATTCCGGCAGCACGACGGCGTGGTGTCGGGAGTAGAGGGAAGATCTCGCAGGGCTTCGTCTAAGCCGGAGCGAGTATGGTGGAGTAAGAGAGGGCCTTGGAGATCTACGGTTTAGAGGCACCAAGGGGGGTTGGTATAGCCGGCGGCTAGGGCTTGGAGAAGCCCCAACACGGCGACTTGGAGAAGCTCTAGTTGGCGGCAACACTTGGAGGGTGGTGGCGCCTAGGAGCTAGGGTTTGGGTGTGAGGGGTAGGTGGGCGCCCTACCCCTGCTTATATAGGTGGAGGGTGGCGGTTTGGGAGGAGGGAGTCCTCCTCGAACTCCTCCTCCTTGGCCGGCGGGTGGAGGGAGTAGGACTTCCTCCCTAATTAGGTTTCCTACTCTCCCTCCACCAAGCAAACTTCAGATTTGACATTTAGATTGGCGTTTGACTTTCAAACTTGGATTTGATTTCTCTTTCCATATTGTCCAGCCAAGTGACCTAGTACATGATGCAACCATTCCACATTGTCATGACACATCCATATACCCTTCCCCTTCGGAGTGTCGGACCTTCCAGACCCTTCTAGAACATTCCTGGTGAAAATACCGGAATCATTTCCGAACTCCGAAACAGGACTTTCCTTATATGAATCTTATTCTCCGAACCATTCTGGATCTCCTCGTGATATCCCGGATCCCATCCGAGACTCCGAACAACATTTGGTCTCTTACTCATCATTCCATAACTACTCAACAACATCGAATCCTTAAGTGTGTCTCCCTACGGTTCATGAATTATGCGGACATGACCGAGACACTTCTCCGATCAATAACCAATAGAGGAATATGGAAATTCATATGGCTCCCACATATTTCTACGATTACTTTGTGATCGAATGAACCACTTACATACAATACCAATTTCCCTTTGTCTCATGATAGTTTACTTATCCGAGGTTTTGATCATCGGTATCTCTGCATACCTAGTTCAACCTCGTTACCGATAAGTACTCTTTTCTTGTTCCCGTGATATGTGATCCCTTGTGAGCCAGTCACATGCTTTCAAGCCAATTGGATGACATTCCACCGAGAGGGCCCATAGTATATCTATCCGTCATATGGATGGACAAATCCCACTCTTGATCCATGTGCCTCAACACATACTTTCAGAACACTCAATGCCACCTTTATAGCCACCCAGTTACAGTGTGGTGTTTGATGTCATCAAAGCATCCTTCCGGTGATGGTGATTAGCATGATCTCATGGTCGAAGGAATTAGGTTACTATGTATCAGAAAGCTTATAGCAAATGAACTATATTAAATGACTTGATCTTTATGCTATGCTTAACTATAGGAGTATGTCCATCACATCATTCTCCTAATGATATGACACTGTTGTTAATAACATCTCTATGTTCATGATCAGGAAACCATGATCATATATTAACCAACAAGCTAGTTTAACAAGAGGCTTTACTAGGGACTCTTTTATGTTTACAAATCACACAAGTATTAATGTTTCCGGTTAATACAATTATAGCATGGTATTTAAACATTTATCATAAGCATGAAGATATGATAATAACCTACTTTATTATTGCCTCTTGGGCATATCTCCAACAGTCTCCCACTTGCACTAGAGTCAATAATCTAGTTTCAAACCTTTGTGTATTCAACACCTATGGCTTTCCGGTGTTGTATGTACACGATTGCTAGTGGTCAACTGATCTCTGGATCTGACACTTCCAGGTCCGTGTGTAATTGCATGTCTTTGCGTCTCTACGCATCACTCATTCTCTAATGAGATGACTTTGTATAATTTGGTCCTTTGGTGAGACCTTTAGTTCTTTGGGGTTAAAACATGTTGATAATATTGTCGTACAATATATCTTCATAGTATTATCCCTCCTGTGAACTACACCTAGTTTGATAACAAACTACTTGACACAAATGCTCTCTTTTGCTGCTATAATAGCAGTCATATACTTAGCCTTTTGTTGTAGTATCTGTCACAATGTCTTAACTTTGGAACTCAGCCAAATCCATTATGGAACTTACTTTCCATTATATCGTGTCACCCTTAGTTTAGATTGAGATAAACTTAATTTATACTTTGTGACAAAACTAGTCTCAATGTAGTACTTGTACAATGAACTAACCATCTATTTGTCACTTTTACAAAATAATATATTCTTAGTTCTTCAAAAAGATTATAAGAATATCCTTACTATCGTCCAATGATCATTTTATGAATCATTCTGGTATATGTGCATAACATTTAGAGCATAGGACATATCTGGATTTGTACATATCACAGTATGATTGGTATAAATACTCTTTGTGATTTCATACATCAAGTATCAATCTATACTTGAATTTTTGTTTCACTTACCAAGTGTCAATACACTTGAATTTTGATTCAACCTTTTCTGTGCGTCAAGAACCTTTCTTGTAGCTTCCATATTGAACTCATTCAATATCTCATCTATGTACATTTGGCACAACCATATTAGCATCTCAATCTATCTATATATATATATTGATGCCAATCATTTGGGTTTTGCCTAAGTCTTTCATCGAGATGAAATTCTTAATATGTGTTAATAAAAATACATCATTTCCAATCAACAATATGTCTTTCACATAATGTATTAGAAACATGTCTTAGCGCTCCCACTTAATTTCTTGCAAATGCAAGCATCTTCATTGTTTCCGACGAATTTAAACTCCTTTAACAGTTTCATCATAGTGAAGATTCCAACTCCGCGATGCTTACTTCAACCATTGAAGTTTGCATATGCTTTTAGCATCCTTTGAATTAACAAAACCCTATGGACCATGTTATGCACACGTCCTAGGTTACAATTCTATTAGAAGAACTTGTTTTGTTTATTGAACTACCACATAACAAAATTATATGTAGTGGTTGCTACATTAATCCGTCTAGAATAAATATCGTAATGAAAGATCAAATCTTGTCATATACAACCTTTGAACATTGTTGTGAACTCTTTCCCAACATGTCGACTATCTCATAGATGTGAAACATTCATGTCTATTTCTTTATAGATCCAAACACGACTGTAAGGTCTTACACCTTTATTGAGGGTCCTTCAAGTTCAAAGCTTGATTTCTCGTGTATGGAACTATCACGGATTTTATGGCTTCAAGCCATTTTGCGGAGTCAGGGCCCATCATCGCTTCTTTGCATGTAGTCCATTTATTATTCTCAAATAATGATTCAACCCTCAAATCTTGGTATTTGATTGTTTACCCGACCTACTTGGTTCAATAGAAACTTTGACCTCCATAGCCACAACCTTTGAGGCACGTGAGCCATGAGCATTTTTGCTGCCTCCGGAACACTTTTCGGCGTTGCGCAACTTTGCACATACAGCTAAGGTTCTTTTAACCTTATCAAAGTTCTATTGTCCTCCCACTTATCTTTTCACGAAAAATTCCTTCTCAAAGAAACTTGAAGTTCTAAGCGACAAACATTTTTGTCTCCGGTGTTATGGAGGAATACTTAACAGTTATTCGAAATAACATACAAAGACAGGTTCATCCGACTTTGGTTGCAAACATCTTTCTTATGCATAGCATACCAATGTTTAAGAAAGGACAACTTGGGTTTTATCCCAAACCATAACTTTATATGGTGTGATTTCAACGGATTATGATGGAGCTATTTTCAGTGAAAAAACGGTAGTCTCTAAAGCTTTTAATCTTTAAAATATGATGGCAGTTTTATGAATTACACCTTTGATCTTACCATGTTAAACAAGGTTTAATTACATATCTCGAACATTCCATACTCTTATGGTGTTTCGGGAAATACAAATCCACGGAACGATTCCTTAAATCTTAGGTATTGTGCTAAACTTGTAACTCAAATATCTTCCTTTATGATCTTATCATAAACTATTTATATTCTTGTTACATAGATTTTGCACTTCATCTTGAAAGTCTTTGAACTTTTCAAATGTTTCATACTTCATCCCTATTAAGTAAATATTCATATATTCACTTAAATTTTCGGAGAAAGCATATGAAGTTGAAATCCATCGCTCTTGACTACATATAATGGACTTCATACAACAATATGTACAAGTTCCAATAAGCTAGTCATTCGTTCCCTTTTGGCCTTTGAACGAAGTTTTAATTATCTCTAGGAAAGTTTCACAAGCTTCATTTGATCAAAAATCAAAAGACTCCAAAATTCCATCCACATGGAGTTCCTTCATGTTTTTCTTTCCAATATAATTTAAACGGCGATGTCACTTCCTAAGTGATCTTCCAATCAATTTGTCTTTCGACATTTTTAGCACTAGTTTTATGGATGTGATTTCTCCAACGAGATTTGTAAATCATCCATCTTTTATGGATTACGACAATTATTTGAACAACCCTTTAGTTCCCATAATACCTGATAATACAAATTTTGAAGGCAAGCTTTGATGTTTAATGAGCAACACAATAACCCTTTATTTGTTCTCGATGAACATCATCACATATTCTTTTGCTAGTTACTTAGGCCATTGTAGTTCATGAATTCTGTTGTTTCGTATGACGATTCATACCAACAAATTCAGTATCCAATACTTAAGAACCACATTATTTAACAAGCAAAGAATACAGCCATAACACGTATATCCTCTATATACCTAAGCTGAACAATTCTAGTCTTTTCTTTTCTGCCATATATTTATGAGATTCTCTTTCAGTATTTCTTTTTCTGTTTGAAAGAATCTATCAACATCAATAGTGGAGCCATATACATGACACATAGTCCAAAGCATGTATAGTTAAATACCAATGTCTTTGGACTTGCACTTTGAAGTAGATTATCATCATCAAATGTTTGATGTTCTTTCAAATTCTTTTCTTTAGTAATCTCTTGGTGTAGTAAACATTTTACCTACATCAAATATTCACCCTTATCATGGAATTATCCATGATCAATCTACTTTTAGCTTATAACGGTGAATCACGAGTATAATGTTGTTCTCCAAAACCTTTTGGAAGATTAGGACAACTAGTGTCCCCAACCTTTTGTAAATTCTCATCAAATATGAGAACACAAACTTTGCCATATTATACTCTATCATGTTGTAACCAATACATCATTTCAGATATCGCAATATCTTCCATACATGATGGTTTCTAAAACAACTCTTTCAACTCCTAGATTACATTGATATTGAAAACTATCTTTTGAATATCAAGAATCATGGAGACAAACATGATACTTATATACTAACACTGGAATTGTTACTCTTGATTTAATACCAACTATTAAAATTCACGGAGTAATCGAAACTTACTGAAAGTTTGCAATGGGACTTTTAAACTTTAGATTAACACTTCAAAACAATACGATACCAGTTCGTAAAGTAACTAACCAGAATTCTATAGTTCTATCATCTCAATTAAAACTAAGCGCAAGGTGGTAAACGGATGCCAATGACTACAACAACTATGCAAATTCACACTGATTTAATTTATGATAAATAGTGTTCAACTCTTAATCATATTGCTGTTGAACTCCCACTCAAAACAATATCCCTCACACTATTTTAGTGATCACACGAACCAAATCCACCACATCAAAACCGATCATCACGAGAGTTGATGTATCTTCAATAGCAAACAATCAACATGTTCATCATACCTACTATATGACTCATGCTTTACCTTTCGGTGATCCGTGTTCCGAGACCATGTCTGTACATGCTAGGCTCATCAAGATCAAACCTTAGCTTCTGCATGAGCAAATCTGGCTTGCTCATGTTGTATACACTCGCAGAATCTAACACACCCAATCATCACGTGATGCTTCGAAACAACGAGCATTAGCAACGGTGCTTACTAAGGATGAACACTTTAAAACTTGAAATTGTGTGCTTGAGGGATCATCTTATAATGCTACCGTCGTGAACTAAGCAATACAAGATGCATAAAAGGATTAACATCACATGCAATTCATAATATGTGATATGATACGGCCTTTCTTCTTGTGCTTCCGATCTCCATCTTCAAGAACGATCATGATCTCCATCATTACCGGTATGGCGTCAAGGTCAATGGCGCCGTTTTATGGTTGTCGTCCACCAGCTTCAACTATTACAACTACTTTGAATAGACACGCATGCCTTAACGGAATTAAAAGACAACCATATGGCTCCTGCCGGTTGCCAACTTACAATAAGGAACATTGCATACATCATATATAATCACAATCATGGCCATATCACATCACAACGCACCCCTGCAAAACAAAGTTAGACGCCTCTAATTTTCTTTACATATTTTACGTGGTTTGGGGCTTTCAATAAGTGTCGTTCTAACTTGCGAACAAGAACCACAACGTTGATGCTTGAACTATCAAGTGCCCGTTGTAAATTGAATCCATACTATGATGGGAGAGACAGACACCCGGAAAGCCACTTATGCAATACAAGTTGCATGTTGAGCGTGGAGCAAGTCTCATGAACGATGTCATGTAAGGTTAACCCGGGCCGCTTCATCCCATCATACCGCTAGATGCAAAGTACACAAGAGCAATTGATAATAAAAGCACCACCGCCCACAATGACCATTGTGTTCTACTCGTGCAACAGATCTACATATAGACACGTCTCTGATACCACTGTAGGGGTTCGTAGCATGGAAAACAAAAAAATTCTATCGCATGAACACACACAAGCCAAGATCTATCTACTAGATTGTAGCAACGAGTCAATAGAGTACTAACCCTCGAAAATCCAAAGCGGTTAACGGGAGCAGATTCTCGTGGATGATGTAGTCGTACACTTCCGATCTCAAGATCACGTAGACGATCCTTCCGGCGCTGCGTTCCGGCAGCGCTTCCGCAGTCGGTCACACATTCGGTACTCGATGAAGACCTTCCTCTCCCTTGTTCCAGCAGGCAGCGGAGGTTGTAGCACTCTCCTCGTGATTCCGGCAGCACGACGACGTGGTGTCAGAAGTAGAGGGAAGATCTCGCAGGGCTTCGCCTAAGCCGGAGCGAGTATGGTGGAGTAAGAGAGGGCCTTGGCGATCTACGGTTTAGAGGCACCAAGGGGGGCTGGTATAGCCGGCGGCTAGGGCTTGGATAAGCCCCAACACGGCGACTTGGAGAAGCTCTAGTTGGCGGCAGCACTTGGAGGGTGGTGGCGCCTAGCAGCTAGGGTTTGGGTGTGAGGGGTAGGGGTGCCCTACCCCTCCTTATATAGGTGGAGGGTGGCGGTTTGGGAGGAGGGAGTCCTCCTCCAACTCCTCCTCCTTGGCCGGCGGGTGGAGGGAGTAGGACTTCCTCTCTAAGTAGGTTTCCTACTCTCCCTCCACCAAGCAAACTTCAGATTTGACTTTTCAAATTGACGTTTGACTTTCAAACTTGGATTTGATTTCTCTCTCCATATTGTCCAGCCAAGTGACCTAGTACATGATGCAACCATTCCACATTGTCATGACACATCCATGTACCCTTCCCCTCTGGAGTGCCGGACCTTCCAGACCCTTCTAGAACATTCCTGATGAAAACACCGGAATCATTTCCGAACTCCAAAACATGACTTTCCTTATATGAATCTTATTCTCCGGACCATTCCGGATCTCCTCGTGATATCCCGGATCCTATCCGAGACTCCTAACAACATTCGGTCTCTTACTCATCATTCCATAACTACTCAACAACATCGAATCCTTAAGTGTGTCTCCCTACGGTTCGTGAATTATGCGGACATGACCGAGACACTTCTCCGATCAATAACCAATAGAGGAATCTGGAAATTCATATGGCTCCCACATATTTCTACGATTACTTTGCGATCGAATGAACCACTTATATATGATACCAATTTCCCTTTGTCTCACGATAGTTTACTTATCCGAGGTTTTGATCGTCAGTTTCTCTGCATACCTAGTTCAACCTCGTTACCGATAAGTACTCTTTTCTCATTCCCATGATATGTGATCCCTTGTGATCCAGTAACATGCTTGCAAGACAATTGGATGACATTCCACCGAGAGGGCCCAGAGTATATCTATATATCTATCCGTCATATGGATGGACAAATCCCACTCTTGATCCATGTGCCTCAACACATACTTTCAGAACACTCAATGCCACCTTTATAGCCACCCAGTTACGGTGTGGTGTTTGATGTCATCAAAGCATCCTTCCGATGATGGTGATTAGCATGATCTTATGGTCGAAGGAATTAGGTTACTATGTATCAGAAAGCTTATAGAAAATGAACTATATTAAATGACTTGATCTTTATGCTACGCTTAACTATAGGAGTATGTCCATCACATCATTCTCCTAATGATATGACCCTGTTGTTAATAACATCTCTATGTTCATGATCAGGAAACCATGATCATATATTAACCAACAAGCTAGTTTAACAAGAGCCTTTACTAGGGACTCTTTTATGTTTACAAATCACACAAGTATTAATGTTTCCGGTTAATACAATTATAGCATGGTATGTAAAAATTTATCATAAGCATGAAGATATGATAATAACCTACTTTATTATTGCCTCTTGGGCATATCTCCAACAATATCTGGGGAGGGCCCCCAAAATTTTAGGCCCGGGGCGGCTGCCCCTCCGGTCCCCCAAGGGCCGGACCTGAGTATGTTCAAAGATGAAGATGGGCCAAGTCGATGTAAAGATCTCGGGGCAACTGGTTGAGAAGGGAGTAGAGCGGAAACCACAAGCCGACATGGAATCAAGTATCGAATACCACAACAACATCAATATGCCTCTCAGCCAAAAATAGGTGTTATTATTGAAGGGTTTCACAGCATAGTAAATCAAAATTTTATACGGATGCAAACAGAGGGAAGCCAAGATCTAATCTAGGAGATGCAAACAACAAGAGAGATTGGATTAGATCTTCATACCCTTGAAGATTCGCACAGCGGAACGTTCGTCGGAACGTGGGTGATGTAGTCGTACTCGCTTCTCCTCCTCGCGATCCGATCCGATCTAGCACCGCAAGTGGCGATGCCTCCGTGAGATGCACACGTGCAGCACCTCGACGTATCCTCCTTCCTCGGTCCAGCAAGTATGGTGGAGAGATGGATTGGATCTACAACGCGACAGCGCGGTGCAAGTGGTGGAGAGTTTCTGCAGCAGGGCTTCGCCTACACGCAGTCGGGAGGGAGAGAGAGAGAGGAGGGCAGCATGGCGACTAGGCTTGAGGGGAAGGTGTGGGGGGTGGTGCGCCCCAGCCCTCTATATATAGAGGGGTGGGCACCAGCCCTAGACCCTCCCCCAAGCCTAGGCCGGCGGCCAAAGGAGGGAGGAGTGGGGGGCAAGTTTCCTCCCCTCTTTCTAGAAGCTCCAATTAGGGTTTCCCCCTTGTTTGGCTGGCTGGGCCCTATGGGGCCTTGTGCCCCTGGGCCAATGCGGCCAGGGCACTCCCTCATAGTCCCATGCCCCCTCCCGGCAGGTGGGGCCATGTTGGTCCCCCTCCGGAAGGTTCTAGATGCTTCCGGTACAATACCAATTAACCCGAAACAATTCCGAACTCCAAAAACTGCATTGCCTTATATGAATCTTATTCTCCGGACCACTCCGGAACCTCTCGTGATGTCCCGGATCCCATCCGAGATTCCGAACAAAAACTCACAAACCAATTATCCAATCTATCCTAGCGTCGAGACACGTTAAGTGTGTGACCCTTCGGGTTCGAGAACATGCAGACATGATCTTCTATCAGTAATCAACAGCGGGGTCTGGAAACCCATATTGACTCCCACACATTCATCGATGATCATATCGGATGAACCACGATGCCAGGATTCAATCAATCCCATATATATATTCCCTTCGTCTCGCGATATTTTACTTGCCCAAGATTTGATCGTTGGTACCGTCATACCTAGTTCAATCTCGTTCACAGCAAGTACTTTACTCGTTCCGTAATCCAATATCACTTTGTGATTAACTCCTTAACCACATGCTTGCAAGCGTTGTTGATATCGATTACCGAGTGGGCCCGAAGTATATCTCTCTGACTTGGGAGGGAAAAATCCTATCTCGATACATACAACCCAACAGATACTTTCTGATCACGTGAGAGACACCTTTATGATCACCCTCTCATAGGATGACGTTTGATGACCTCAAAGCTTTCTTCCGATACCAGGGAGTTGTATTATCTCGTGGTCTAAGGAATACAATATTTGACATAAGAAAAGCTTCGCAAAGATGAACATGATGACACGATCTAATTCCTTCGCTTAGTTTGGGTCTGTCCATCATATCATTCTCCCAATGATATGATCTCATTATTAATTGACAACTCATGTCTATGGTTAGGAAACCTTAACCATCATTAATCAATGAGCTAGTCCATAGAGGCGTACTAGGGACACGGTGTTGTTCACAAACCACACAAGTATTAAAGTTTCCGCTTAATACAATTCTAGCATGGAATATAAACATTATCATGAACAAGAATTATAATAATAA
This sequence comes from Avena sativa, assembly GCA_916181665.1. Lineage (NCBI taxonomy): Eukaryota > Viridiplantae > Streptophyta > Magnoliopsida > Poales > Poaceae > Avena > Avena sativa. Next base: position 424,123,073 of record OV702280.1, read on the forward strand.
CATCATTATTATTGCCTCTAGGGCATAATTCCAACAGTCTCCCACTTGCACTAGAGTCAATAATCTAGTTTACATTTGGCAACAATCTCACACCCATGGCACTGAGGTGCTGATCATGTTTTACACGTGTAAGAGGTTTAGTCAATGGATCTGCGATATTCAGATCTGTATGTACTTTGCTAATCTTCAGATCTCCATCTGCTATATAATCTCGGATTATATGAAACTTGCGGTTGATATGCTTGGTCTTTGGATGATATCTTGGTTCCTTAGCAAGTGCTATGGCGCCAGTGTTGTCACACAATATCTCTAGTGGGTCCAATGCACTTGGAACCACGCCAAGCTCAGTGATGAAGTTCCTGATCCAAACTCCTTCACTTGACACTTCTGCAGCAGCCCTGTATTCCTCTTCTACTGTAGATCCCGCGATCATGCTTTGCTTGCAGCTTCTCCAGCTCACAGCTCCTCCATTCAAAATATACACGTATCCTGTATGAGATTTAGAATCATCCTTGTCGGTGTCGAAACTAGCGTCGACGTAACCTTTTACGACGAGCTGTTCATCACCCCCATAGACTAAGAACATTTCTTTAGTCCTATTTAGGTACTTTAGGATGTTCTTCACGGCTGTCCAGTGTTCCACTCCTGGATCACTTTGATATCTACTCGTCAAACTAAGAGCATTGGACACATCCGGTCTAGTACACAGCATGGCATACATGATAGAACCTATGGCCGAGGCATAAGGCACTTTGCTCATAGCTTCCCTATCATGTACCGTAGCTGGACACTGAGCCTTGCTCAATATCTTACCTGACAACATAGGCACTGAACCTTTCTTTGCCTTATCCATTCTGAACCTTTTCAGAACTTTGTCTAGGTATGTACTCTGGCTTAAAGCTATCAGGCGTCTTTGTCTATCTCTATAGATTTTGATGCCCAATATATAAGCAGCTTCACCTAGGTATTTCATTGAAAAACACTTGTTCAAATAACTCTTCACATCGTTAAGCATGTTAATGTCATTTCCAATAATCAATATGTCATCCACATATAGTACCAGAAATGTCACCGAGCTCTCACTCACTTTCTTGTAGATACAAGCTTCGTAGCAATTTGGAACAAATCCAAAGCTCTTGATCACTTGATCAAAACGAAGGTTCCAACTCCGAGATGCTTGTTTCAGTCCATAAATGGAACGCTGAAGTTTGCACACTTTATCAGCATCCTTAGGATCGACAAAACCTTCGGGTTGCATCATATACAACTCTTCATCAATGTTGCCATTGAGGAACGCAGTCTTGACATCCATCTGCCATATTTCATAATCATGAAACGCAGCAATTGCTAATAAAATCCGAATGGACTTAAACATCGCTACGGGAGAGAAAGTCTCATCGTAGTCAACACCTTGAACTTGCCGAAAACCTTTCGCGACAAGCCGTGCTTTATAGATGGTAACATTACCATCCGCGTCCGTTTTCTTCTTGAAGATCCATTTGCACTCAACGGCCTTTCGGTCGCTAGGAGGGTCCACCAAAGTCCATACTTGGTTTTCGCTCATGGATCCCAATTCGGATTTCATGGCTTCTAGCCATTTCTCAGAGTCTGGGCTCATCATCGCTTCCTCATAGTTCGTAGGTTCACTGTCTTCTACCAACAAGACAGTCAAGACAGGGTTGCCGTACCACTCAGGAGAGGCACGCGACCTTGTCGACCTGCGACGTTCATTAGCAGCATCGTCTGAAGCTTCATGATCCTTGTCATTAGCTTCCTCTATTGTTGGTGCAGGCGGCACTGGAACAATTTCAGGTGCTGCGCTACTCTCCAATTCAAGAGAAGGTTCAATAACCTCGTCTATCTCTACTTTCCTCCCACTCACTTCTTTCGAGATAAACTCCTTCTCAAGAAAGGAACCGTTCTTTGCGACAAACACTTTGCCTTCGGTTCTGTGATAGAAGGTATACCCAATAGTTTCCTTAGGGTATCCTATGAAGACGCATTTCTCCGCTTTGGGTTCGAGCTTGTCCGACATCAACTTCTTGACGTAAGCTTTGCATCCCCAAACTTTAAGAAACGACAACTTAGGTTTAGCACCAAACCACGGTTCATACGGTGTCGTCTCAACGGATTTAGATGGTGCCCTATTTAAAGTGAATGCAGCGGTTTCTAATGCATAACCCCAAAATGATAACGGCAAATCAGTAAGAGACATCATCGATCGGACCATATCTAATAGGGTTCGATTCCGGCGTTCAGACACACCATTGCGCTGTGGTGTTCCGGGTGGCGTGAGTTGCGAAACGATTCCGCTTTCTTTAAGATGCGTGAGAAAATCATAACTCAAATATTCACCTCCACGATCGGATCGTAGAAACTTAATCTTTCTGTTACGATGGTTCTCCACTTCATTCTGAAATTCTTTGAACTTTTCAAATGTTTCAGATCTATGTTTTATTAAATAGATATACCCATATCTACTTAAGTCATCGGTAAAAGTGAGAAAATAGCGATATCCACCGCGCGTCGAAACACTCATCGGTCCGCATACATCGGTATGTATGATTTCCAGCAAGTCCATTGCTCGCTCCATCATACCGGAGAACGGGGTTTTGATCATCTTGCCCATAAGGCATGGTTCGCATGTGTCAAATGATTCAAAATCAAGAGACTCCAAAAGTCCATCAGAATGGAGCTTCTTCATGCGTTTTACACCAATATGACCTAGACGACAGTGCCACAAATAAGTATTATTATCACTATCTACTTTGCATCTCTTAGCCTCAATGTTATGGATGTGTGTTTCATCCCTTTCGAGATTTAGAAGAAATAAACCATTCACAATAGGTGCATGACCATAAAAGATGTTACTCATATAAATAGAACAACCATTATTCTCCGATTTAAATAAATAACCGTCTTGCAATAAACAAGATCCAGAAATAATGTTCATGCTCAACGCAGGCACATAATAACATTTATTGAGGTTTAAAACTAATCCCGAAGGTAAAACTAAGGAGAGCGTGCCGACGGCCATCACATCAACTCTTGATCCGTTGCCAACGCGCATCGTCACCTCATCCCTCGCAAGCCGTCATCTATTCCGTAGCTCCTGTTTCGAGTTACAAATATTAGCAACTGAACCAGTATCAAATACCCAGGCACTACAACGAGGGCTAGTAAGGAAAACATCAATAACATGTATATCAAATATACCTTTGATGGTGCCAGCCTTCTTGTCCGCTAAGTACTTCGGACAGTTGCGCTTCCAGTGACCCTTGTCCTTGCAATAGAAGCACTCAGTGTTTGGCTTAGAACCAGACCTGAGCTTTTTCTCAGCAGGGGCAACGCGCTTGCCGCCGCCTTTCTTGAAGGGATTATTTGCACCCTTACCTTTCTTGAAGGTGGGGGGCTTGTTGACCATCAACACATGATTATCCTTTTTGATGTCCACCTCCGCAGCCTTCAGCTTTGCAAAGAGCTCGGTGATCGTATCAGTGGAACCAATCTGATTGTGAGTCACTACAAAACTTTTGTAGCTAGGAGGGAGTGATTGCAGAACCCTGTCAATCTTGAGCTCCTCTGGAATCTTGCAGTCCAGTTGCTCAAGGCGTTGAGTGTAGCCCGACATCTTAATGGCGTGCTCACTAACGGAACTCCCTTCCTCCATCTTGCAGCTAAAGAACTTCTGAGAGATCTCATATCTCTCAGAACGGGCCTGAGTCTGAAACATGGTTTTCAGCTCCTCGAGAATCTCAAAGGGCCCGGGATAGTCTTCAAAACGATTTTGAAGGTCCGATTCAGCAAACAACATGGTGCTCTTAATCACACCATAATCATCTTTGCGCGACTGATAGACAGCTTTCTCATCAGCCGGCGCAGTAGCAGCAGGGGCGTCACCTAACGCATTCTCAAGGACATAGTCCTTTTGACCGCCAGAGAGAATGATTCTCAGATTGCAGAACCAGTTGGTGAAGTTAGACCCATTATTTTTAAGCTTTTCCTTCTCAGCAAAAATGTTGAAGTTGAAGTTGGACTTAGCCATTTGATCTACAATGTTTGCAAGTACAAATTAGACTATGTTCATGATAACTAGTTCAACTTTTAATCAAATTACTAGATGAACTCCCACTAAATTCAACATCCCTCAAGTTGTTTAGTGAACACGATCCAAATTCACCACACCTAATCCGATCTTCACGAGAAGAGATGTGGTTTCAATGGTGGACAACGAAGTGTCGATCATATCATTCATATGAATCATGCTTAACCTTTCAGTTCATGTGTTCCGAGGCCATGTCTGTACATGCTAGGCTCGTCAAGTTAGACCCAAGTATTTCCGCGTGTGCAAAACTGGCTTGTACCCGTTGTATGTGAACGTAGAGTCTATAGCACCCGATCATCACATGATGCTTGGACACGACGAACTTTCGCAACGGTGCATACTTGGGGAGAACACAGTTTTTATCTTGATCTTTAAGTGAGGAATCATCTTATAATGCTACCGTCGCGATCTAAGCATAATAAGATACATAAAAGGATAAATATCACATGCATATAACTTTATGTGACATGGTATAGCCAATCTTCGCGCAATGATCTCCATCTTGTGCGTGCCGGCATGATCTCCATCGCTCCACCATGATTGCCTCCACCACGAATAGCAACTACAACTATTGCTAACTATTTAGCGATAAAGTGAAACTATTACATGGCGTATAAGAAGTTGACACACAGGTCATACACAATTATAAAGACAACCATATGGCTCCTGCCGGTTGTGTACTCATCGACATGCAAGTCGTGAAACATTACAAAACATGATCATCGCATACATTGTACACATCACATCTTGGGCCATACCATATCACAGAAAACACTCCCCGCAAAAACAAGTTAGACGCCTCTACTTTGTTGTTGCATGTTTTACGTGGCTTATAGGAGTAGCATGCTAAGAACGATTCTTACCTATGGAAAGCCACAACGGTGATATTATGGTTGCCAAACTCCGGTGTAAATCCCATGACAACTATAGTGAGAGAAACTGGCATCCACCAGCCGCATGTGTGGAACAAGCCACACGTCAAGTGCGGAGCCAGTCTCGCGAACGACGTCGCGTAAGGTTGGCCTGGACCGCTTCAATCTCACTATCCCGCATCATAAGAAGAACATAGACAAGAGGCTTGCAACAGAAAACATCAACGCCCTGCAACAATCATGTTGCATTCTACTCGTGAAACACATCTACGCATAGATCTAGCTCTGATACCACTGAAGGGTTTCGCAGCATAGTAAATCAAAATTTTCTACGGATGCGAACAGAGGGAAGCCAAGATCTAATCTAGGAGATGCAAACAACAAGAGAGATTGGATTAGATCTTCATACCCTTGAAGATTCGCACATCGGAACGTTTGTCGGAACGTGGGTGATGTAGTCGTACTCGCTTCTCCTCCTCGTGATCCGATCCGATCTAGCACCGCAAGTGGCGATGCCTCCGTGAGATGCACACGTGCAGCACCTCGACGTATCCTACTTCCTCGGTCCAGCAAGTATGGTGGAGAGATGGATTGGATCGACAACGCGACGGCGCGGTGCAAGTGGTGGACAGTTTCTGCAGCAGGGCTTCGCCTACACGCAGTCGGGAGGGAGAGAGAGAGGAGGGCAGCAGGGCGACTAGGCTTGAGTGGAAGGTGTGGGGGGTGGTGCGCCCCAGCCCTCTATATATAGAGGGGTGGGCGCCAGCCCTAGCCCCTCCCCCAAGCCTAGGCCGGCGGCCAAAGGAGGGAGGAGTGGGGGGCAAGTTTCCCCTCCTCCTTCTAGAAGCTCCAATTAGGGTTTCCCCCTTGTTTGGCCGGCTGGGCCCTATGGGGCCTTGTGCCCCTGGCCCAATGCGGCCAGGGCACTCCCTCATAGGCCCATGCCCCCTCCCGGCAGGTGGGGCCACGTTGGTCCCCCTCCGGAAGGTTCTAGAAGCTTCTGGTACAATACCAATTAACCCGAAACAATTCCGAACTCCAAAAACTACATTGCCTTATATGAATCTTATTCTCCGGACCACTCCGGAACCTCTCGTGATGTCCCGGGTCCCATCCGAGACTCCAAACAAAACTCACAAACCAATTATCCAATCCTTCCTAGCGTCGAGACACGTTAAGTGTGTGACCCTTCGGGTTCGAGAACATGCAGACATGATCTTCTATCAGTAATCAACAGCGGGGTCTGGAAACCCATATTGACTCCCACACATTCATCGATGATCATATTGGATGAACCATGATGCCAGGATTCAATCAATCCCATATATATATTCCCTTCGTCTCGCGATATTTTACTTGCCCGAGATTTGATCGTCGGTACCATCATACCTAGTTCAATCTCGTTCACAGCAAGTACTTTACTGTTCCGTAATCTGATATCACTTTGTGATTAACTCCTTAACCACATGCTTGCAAGCGTTGTTGATATCGATTACCAAGTGGGGCCGAAGTATATCTCTCCGACTTGGGACATCTCGATACATACAACCCAACAGATACTTTCTGATCACCTGAGAGACACCTTTATGATCACCCTCTCATAGGATGACGTTTGATGACCTCAAAGCTTTCTTCCGATACCAGGGAGTTGTATTATCTCATGGTCTAAGTAATACAATATTTGACATAAGAAAAGCTTTGCAAAGATGAACAAGATGACACGATCTAATTGCTTCGCTTAGTTTGGGTCTGTCCATCATATCATTCTCCCAATGATATGATCTCATTATTAATCGACAACTCATGTCTATGGTTAGGAAACCTTAACCATCATTAATCAATGAGCTAGTCCATAGAGGCGTACTAGGGACACGGTGTTGTTCACAAACCACACAAGTATTAAAGTTTCCAGTTAATACAATTCTAGCATGGAATATAAACATTATCATGAACAAGAATTATAATAATAACATCTTTATTATTGCCTCTAGGGCATAATTCCAACAATTATGGCTCCGGAAGGAAATCATTCCCCTTAGCAAAGTATCCAATCTCTCTGGCAGCCGAATGTGCTCCTCGACCAAAGTCGAAGGTCCACACATAATCTTCTCCCACTTCCTCTCGGTGGGCTTCCTCGAATTCTTCTTCTACTTATTCGATGGATCGCGTGGCGTCTCCTCCCGGTAAATCTCTCGGATATTCTTCCTCGAAACAGGCATGCGTCCCGCTTTATAAATAAGCAATATCCCGATACAACCAATAGTACACACACCACCACCACCCGACTAAGACAAACAAAAAGAAGAAAATATATGATAAAGTCCACGGGGACCACAACACAACAAAGCCCAAAGAAAAATAAAAGATGGGACAACAACATCAAACGACCAGACACAAGGGGTGGTCACATGTGGTTCGGGGCCGAGAAGGGGATAATCGCCGTCCTCATGGCCAGTATGGTGCCGTCGAGAACCTCCCGATCACGCTGCCTCATCAACGGGAACCACTGCTGTAGGAAGGCGAGTAAAGAGAAAATGGAGTAAAAACACGGGTGGGATAGATCTGCTCAATCACCATCTTGTTTCTCATGTTCCAAAGGGTCCAGGCGAGAGCCAAAAACACTAGCCAAAAGAGGCGGCTCCTCCTTCCGGCATGGTTCACCTTAGTTTGCAGGAACTCTCCAAGATCCTGGGCCTGCCAAGCAGGCCCCAGCGCTTCCCGGACAAAGACCCATAGAAACTATGCTGCCATGCAAGAGAACATAATGTGGGCGTATTTCTTCGGAGTCCCACATAGGGACACATGCCATGCCCGGCTTGTTACGCTTAGCCACCTCCACCAATGAGGGTAAGCGATCGTGGAGCAGTTATCAGACGAAGATGTGAATACTAAGGGGGAGGGGGCCTTCCAAAGGGGAGAGGTCCACCGCAACTCTGAGCCCTGGAAGAGGGCCCTTTAGGCTGAGCTCACAGAGAACTCCCCTAGGGGGTCAGACGCCAGGAAATCGAGTCCTGCTCCTTGGAGAGTGGGGCAGGGAGGGCGGCCATTAGACATAGATACTCCGCATCCTTAGCCATGCTAAAGGTCCGTTGAAACAAGATGTTCCAATGACCCTCTCAAAAGGCCTCGGCTACTAGTATCTATGGGGAGGAACTAATAACAAACAACATGGGGAATTCCTCGCATAGCGGGGAGTCCAAGAGCCATGGGTCAAGCCAGAGGCGCACCCGCTGCCCGTCACCGATGCCAAAGGCGACGCCCTGCCCAATAAAGTGTTTAATGCCATGGATGGCTTGGCAGAAATGACAGCCCTCTCGACGCTCATAAGCTAATAGGGGTCAGCCACGGAGGTACTTGGCTTTGATAAGCTGCAGCCAGAGACCTCCATCATCCCTAAGGATATGCCAGACCCATTTCAGCATCAGGGCCACACTGAAGCGGCACGAGTCAAGGATCCCTATGCCCCCAAGGCTCTTGGGGGAGCACAAGTCGACGCATTTAACCATATGGCATTTCTGGTGGCCGTCCCTTGCTGCCCAGAAGAACCGAGATAGCTCCTTGGCGAAGTCTGCATGGGTCCCCTCCGGGAGCAGGTATAGCCCCATTTTGTACATAGGCGGGCTAGAGAGGCATGAGTTGATCAAGATCGTCTTTCTCCCCTTGGTCGTGAGTCTAGCACACCAGGGTTCGGCTTTTGACCGGACCCTCGTGACCAGGGGTGCAAGATCCTTGATCAGGACCCATGTCTCCCTAATGGGCATCCCTAGGTAGGTAATAGGGAAGTCCATCAGTTTATAGTTAAGGTTGTCGACAACGCATTGCCTAACCTCTTCTGAGTATCCTAGGACCATAACCTTGTTTTTGTCAAAGTTGATCTTCAACCCTGGCATGGATTCGAAGCAGAGAAGCAGAAACGTGAGATTAATAAGTCAAGATCCGAGCCTTGCACCATAATTATGGTATCGTACGCATATTGGAGCTGGGAGATACCACCTCTGGGGATAAGATGCCCAACCACACCCGAGATGTGGCCAGCGTTTTTGGCTCTATCCAAAATCTCTACCGAGGCATCTACCGCGGAGTTAAACAGGAGGGGAGAAATAGGGTCCCCTTGTCTAACACCACATGAAGGCCTAAAGTAGGGGCCAATCTCCCCATTAACATTGATCGTCGTACTATCATTCATAACAAACTGCATAATTCAGCAAATCATCATGTCATCAATGTCCCTCCTCTCTAGGACTAACCTCAAGAAGGCCTAGTCCAACCAGTCATAGGCCTTCTGGAAGTCCAACTTAAGGAACACTCCCTCCTGCCGGCGTGTCTTCACTTCATGAAGGGCAAGGACACCGTCATGAATCAAGCGTCACTTAAGGAAGGCGGACTGGAGGGTGTGGGTGAGCCGCTCCAGAATTGGAGCGAGCCTCAAGGCACAAACCTTCACAAAGATCCTGTGGATGACATTGATAACCGTGATCGGTCGAAACTAGCGGATATCCATGGCCCCCACTACTTTGGGGATCAGGGTAATCACACCAAAGTTCAACCGAGACATCACAAGGGTCCCGTATAGAACTCCTGAAACATCTGCATGATCACCGACTGCAGCTGGTCCCAGAACGTCTGAAAGAAAATCACTGGCAAGCCATCTGGGCCTGGCGTCGAACCGGTCTTCATGGACTTTAGAGCCGCATCAACCTCCTCTGAAAGGAACGGCAGAGTGAGCTCCACATTCTCAGTGGAGGTGACCGTTGCCTCCTCCGACCAGAAATCTGGTACCAGCGAAAGCCCATAACACGGCGACCTTGTGAAAAATTCTATATAGAAGAGATAAATATGGGAGGAGATCTCTTGTGGGACCTCCAAAAGTGAGGACCCCTCTCAGAAGCAGGGGATCGAGTACTTTCTCCTGTCATTGGCAATAGCGTGGAAGTAGTCCGTGTTCGATTCGTCTGGAGGATTTAGTGTTGTCGACTCCGATGTTGCAAGAAAGCCTCTTCCCGCTTATAGATCTCCATAATACAGGTCTCAAGAGAGTATCTATAAGACCAATATCTTCTTCTCAGGCTCTCTTCCCTAACTCAATGGTGCCCTTCAAGGAAGCATAGAGGGAATTCAAAATGACGAACTATGAGGGTATCGAACGAAGACTCAGAGAACAATGAATGAGTTCTGAGTTTTGACACAATATTTGCGTGTTCAGATATTCACCAACAGTGACATGGCACATACCGTTGGAGCTCTTAGGAAGCTGGGCCTGGAGGATACCTTCGACGGGATCATCTGCTTCGAGAGTCTCAACAGGCCGTGCCTGTCGCGACCGTGGGCATCCGAGGTGTTGGACGCGCAGGACACGTCGCCCGGTCGGGGTCGGGGTCAGGGTGGCAGGCCTACCGTCGGCAAGCTGCCTAGCCTAGGACCACGGTGCTGTTCAAGCCCAGCGTCGACGCAATGCGGGCAGCCCTCGGAACCTTCGACGTCGACTCCACCAAAGGCGGCACCGAGAGTTTTCATTGCAGGCGATAGATAGATACAGTAGATAGCAGCATCTCAATTTTGTAACTGACGAAAAACGTGCTGCAGCTTTTCTTCGACGACAGCGTCTGCAACGTTCAGGCTAGGAAGATAGTTGGGCTGCACACCGTGCTGGTAAGAGTCAGCGGCGCAGCCCTCTGAACATTTCGTGACATATCTGAACCTCTGATATGTGCGAAGATGAACTGATGGCCCGTACGTGCTGTGCAGGTTGGCACGTCACGCCGCGTGGACGGCGCAGATCACTCGCTGGAGAGCATCCACGACATCAAGGAGGCGCTGCCGGAGCTGTGGGAGCAGGCCGAGAAGATGGAGGACCATCTTCTACCTTGATCGTGTCGCGATGGAGGCCTCGGTGCACCGACAGCCTGAGATGCGAAACAAAGCCCGATTCAACTCCCTTCAAGCTTCATGTTGAATTCAGCAGTAAAATAAAATTAAATAAACGCGGTGCACCGGCAGGTAGTTCGTCTGTCATCAGGCTGGAAACTGTCCTACTACTACTACTACCAGGAGTAATATACTCCCTTGATTCTAAAATATAAGGCGTCTAAGGTTTAGTCGAAAGCCAATATTTTTTAATTTGACCAAGAGTACACATAAAAATATAAATATTTACAATACCATATAAGTATCAATAGATTTATCATAATTCATAAATTATATCTGTTTAATGTGTTCATTTCATAATATAGATGTACATATTTTTTCCTAAATATTGTGTCAAAATTAGTAAAATTTTACTTTTGACATAAGATACACAAAAACAAAACATGCAGTGTGCCATTCTACATAGTTCATGTGAAATATACACTATTACTCGGCAAAATTAGCACCTCCTACTTCTAAAGTGCAAAGTTTGATGCGGAAGTAACAGACCTGCGTCGGATTGTCATGTCATGTCATATGGATAGGTAGATCAAACCAGAATGGTTTGCATGATTGCACTTATATTAGCTCCTAGCTTGTCCAATATCCATGAAAACAAGAAATTCGCATGCACTGTTGTAGATACCGTGAAAGTCACTAGTGCAGAGCCCCCCCTTTAACTCCGGTTGGGAGGGCCCTCTAACAGCGGTTCCCCAACCGCTGTTGAGGGTTCGGTGTTAGAGGGGGGGCCCCTTTAACACCGGTTCTTATACGAACCGGTGTTAAAGGGTGACGCACGTGGGGCTGCCGCAGGCCTCAGGCTCCCCCCCCCTTAACACCGGTTCGTATCTGGAACCGGTGTTAAAGGTTCTTCTGCCGCGGCAGAGATTTAGGCCGTTTTCCTGCCGCGGCAGGAAAACGGCCTAAATCTCTGCCACGGCAGACTTCTGCCTCTGCCCCGTTCTGGGCGTATTTCTGCGGGAGGGGGGGGGGAGCGAGGGGGAATCGATCGGGAGCGGTATACACATAAATCGTCATCGGTACATACGAGTAAATGAATAATTAAGCAACTATTATTATACACAAACATCGTCATCGGCACATATACATCGTCATCGTTCATTTTGGTGGATATCTAAAGAGTTCTCTGCCAGGCGTGACGACCTCATCAAGTATGAACCCCGCCAATTCCTCTTGAATGGCTCGTATGCGTTCAAATGGTAGTAGTTGGTCCCGCATCCGTTCGATCTGAATATATATGAAGAATGGGCCGTCAATATATATATAAGAATAAAACTCAACACAATTGATGGTAATAAAATAATGTTGTGGACTTTGTTTACTTACTCTAAGTTGTTCTAGTGCGGCTTGGCCCGTCGCACATATCGTGTTGCGAATGAACTCGCAAACATAGTACCCACATAAGTTATTGCCGTGTCCCTGAATGGCACACTTTACGAGAATAGAGAGTTCAATCAAAATAATAATCAATAAAGCATGATATAATGGAATTGGAAGCTAGCTAGTATTACTTACATTTTGGTCTACAAATTTTAGTTCTTCTGACCATTCACCCACGGCCCTGCCCGTGAACCTTTTCCAAACCCTGTCCGGCAAAGAAAATGGATAAATGAGTAATTAATTACTTGTTGTCATGAAAGTTGCCGATCTAGTGCGATAATATGATTGAAATTACCTCTGGAGCATCTCTCTAAAGTCTGCCCATATCTCTTTTTCTTTTCGTAACGAGTCCATGACAAGGACTTTTCCTGAGTCGGGTTGAATGACTAGCAGAATAAAGTGGAACCTACGCACACATAACTCATCATCAGTTACACTTAACATCGAGTAAGCCGAAACAGAATGTGTACAAGAGAGAGGGTAACAGTACTCACGAGAAGTTGTAAGGCAATATTATTTCCCTTTTGGTTTGTTGTCTCAGTAAAGACGTTAGCAAGTAATCTTCTGTTTGCCCGGGTTTGGTTTTTACCACTTCTTCATGAACTCTATTTGGGTCAACGAACCCAATGTCAAAAGGGCCTCCTTTCATGCATTCCATAACCTTTTTCCTGCATAATAGTATATACATATATGGTGGGCATATATATATATACATGCAATTAATGAAGTGAATGAGATGAGATAAAAATTACAGAAATAGTACTTACACACAATAAAGGCTGATGGAAGATTTATCGAGTTCCTTCTGATTGAATAGAAAATGCAAGTCTTGAATGTTGAAGTCGATCGCGTCGTCTCCGCACAAGAAAATCTGATCTCTTATATGCGCCATGATCCATTCTTCTTTTCTCGTCTTGCAGAAATCAAGGTACCACTTGTGCAATTTTCGCATCTTTGTTGGTAGATTCTTGAGCTCCTCTTTCTTGACTAGATTCTTCCCATACTTCCATGGCTGTATGGGGTTGGCATCGCATTTGGGCAAGTTATATCCCATGACGTTCAAGTATGCAATGTAAGTCATCCCCATCTCATTGGCCTTTCTTTGTAGCTCTGCCTCGTAATCATTTACGGGAGGAGTGTCCCGTGTGTCGAACATTTGGAGCGGGGCACATGATTGGTTTTCCTGCTCTCCGAGCATGGGAACTGTTTTCTGGGGTGCCTCACGACTGCTACTTTCAGTCTCCCTACGGCGCCTTGCATCCGCCTTCAAAATCTGGCGCTCGTAGTCCGGCACAAGTGGGGTTTCAGGTTTCAAAAGATTTTTGTAAAACTTCTCCACCACCGCCGGATCTATTTTCTCCTTTGGCTCGGCCCGTCTAGGTGCAAAGAATTTCTTGACCTATTCTTCCGAGATCCTATTGGTCTCCTCGTCGCTGCGATTCCACGGTAAAATCGGCAATGGCTTGGCGGAAGGCTGCGGGACGTAGTTTTTTGAACTCTTTGGCGTACGGTTTCCTGCGGATTTCTTTGTGGCAGTGCTACTAATGCTCCTCGTGGCAGTGCTCTTCCGCTTACGCTGAGGAGATGGCTGAAGCACCGGAGATGGCTGACGGGCCGGAGATGGCTGCCGCGCAGGAGATGGCTGACGGGCCGGAGATGGCTGCCGCGCAGGAGATGGCTGTCGCGCCGGAGATGGCTGCCGCGCAGGAGATAGCTGAAGTGGCTCAGACTGCTGACGCTGCGGAGACGGCGGGGGTGCCAGTGACCTCCAATTTGGAAGCACAATGTGTTCCTTCTTCCAAAGAATGGTTGTTTTCACTGCAAATTTGAGTTGAGTTTCCCCTTCACCTGTAGCATGGTCAAGCTGTGCTTCCTCATATTCCTTCACAACCTCATCCACCCCGACAATAGCATAGCCATCTGGAATCGGTCGGCAGTGGTAAGTTCCACCAGCTACAGGAGGTAAGGAATAGCCGACAGCCACCTTAATGGATAAGCCCATTAATCTCACATGCAGCTCAGCGTGTTCGCTCTCCGTGATCTCATCCACGGGGTATCGAGGACCCGTCATTTCAAGCGTGGGTTGCACGTTCTCCGTGGAAGCCACACTGCTTTTCCGCGCAGAGTCTGGGCCGCGGGCAGCTTCCAATGCAGGCTCTTCGTGCTGCTGAGATGGGCCGGTAGCTTGATGGCTCTGTTGTGCATTCACTTGCGCCTGCAGCGCCGCAAGTGCATGTTCTATCTGTGTCATCCGCTCTGTACGCTCTTTTTCTTTTCTGCCGCGCCATCTGTAAGAGTCGCTCCAGTCGGCAAACCCATCCTTCCACGTCATACCCCCTGTGCCTCGTGCATGTCCAGGGTGTTCTTTTTTACCGATGGCGCGTGTGAGCTGGTCATTCTCTCTGTCGGGATGGAAGGTCCTGGCGGATGTTTCCTCTTATGCCGTGATGAGTTCAGTGACGGGTTTGGCAAGGAGGGTTGGGAAGATACACAATCCTGTTTCTGGGTCCAACCTTGCCCCGATTCCGTAGAACCAAGTCTTTACACGTAGGTCCCACCCATCTGTCTGGGGTGTGATCCCTCTCTCGCGCAGGGCCTTCTCAGCTTCCTCCCACTTAGGCCTCTGAGATATGTAGCCACCTGACCCCGTCCTCTGGTGACATTCCTTCTTCAGGGCATTAAGCGTATTGGTTTCTGACCTCTTTTTAGCTATAGCACTTTTTTTATATGTCTCAAATTCGGGCCAGTGAGGTCTTATCTTCGTATAATATGCGTCTTCGAAATTTGGAGTCTCGCCAGATTTGACAAATTTGTTCAATTTTGTCTTCCAGTTGCGGAAAGCGTCAGCCATCTTCTTTAGAGTCCACTCTTTGACCTTTTCCTTTATAACCGGGTTGTTTTCATCCCCCTCTGGCGGAAGGGTGAAATTTACCAACAACGAATTCCAAAGCGTTTCTTTGGATCTGTCATCGACAAAGGTACCGTCGCCCTTCTTTGGCTTATTCCAATTTTCAATTATGATTGGTATTTGGTCCCTAACAAGAACTCCAGCCTGACGTACAAATTTGTCTGCGGCCTTCTTGGGCTCCATCGGACTGCCATCAACACGGACTGCTTCGATCGTGAACTTTGCACGATCTTTCAACCGCTGGCTCGCGCCTCGCTTGCTCTTTTTCGTAGAAGAAGATGGTTGCTGGCTGGTCGATCCAGAGGGCTAAAAGAAGAAAGAAGCGTTAATTAATACATGTAGAAGAAGATTGTTGGTGGAAGTCAGCAGAGGCTTAATCAATGCATATACCTCGCCGGACTTTGTAACCATTAAATTGCGTTCACCGGAGTCTTCATCTTCTCCATGACTAGTACTTGAGCTGTCGTCATCATGTCCCTCCAAGTTCAGATATTGTGAGGTGTCCTCATTAATAATGTTCTCCATTATTTCTTCTTCTTCAAGGTTTCTACTAAGTGGATCCATAGTTTCTAAAACAATAATATTATCTAGAGTAAGAGTGTAAACATTCAAGTGGACTTGGATTCATACACAAATATACATATTATTCATACCAAAATACACAAATAAATACACAAATGAGTCAGAGGTCCAATTTGTATACAAGTTTTAATCTATGCATGTAGTACAATTTATCGAGCAAACAAGTTTTAATCAGGATGAGTCAGCAATCACACACGTGGCAGACACGTGGCGCTCACCGGTGGGGTGACGTTGGTCTCGTCGGGCGGCGGTGCTCGTCGGACGGATGCGGCGGTATCGTCGGGCGACGGTGCTAGCGGCGGGCTCGTCGGGCGGCGGGCGGCGTCGGCATTGAGGCGTGGCCTATGAGCTCCGAAGCGGCGGCGGCGAGACGCTCCTGCACGGGGAAGAGAGCGAGGTGGTCAGGGCTCCTCGAAATAGGCTTGCGCCCCGCTATATTAATATAGAAATCACAAGATACAACGACAATGTTGGAGCAACAACACAATCTAACCCAAAAGAAAATAAAGAGAAAAATAAAAGAAACAAATGCCGACATCGAGCAGATCGACGAACGAAAACGACCCGTGACCGCTGCGCCCTCCGGAGTTGTCCCACCTCACTCCTAGCACTTCGAAGCACCGTGTTTCAAGCAACACCTTCAAGAAGGAATGCGACGTCGACGACGCTGTTGCCCGGACTTGTCCTAGGGTTTCCCTCGATATCCTCTCAGTGTCAGAGGGTTTGGATGGATTCCCTGTTTCTAAACTTGTCGAGGGTCTGGCCATCAGACGCGCGTTGTCAGTGCTCCAGGAGAAAGGCTACCAGGACTGTGTCCTGGAATCGTACTGTCTGTCGATGATTCAACGCATCAGGTCGTCGGCCCAGGATCGCTTCCTTATGGGCATTATTATTGGGGACATCAAGGTTCTTGCTAGGAGCTTCACTTCATGTTCGTTTAGGCATGTTCCTCGTAATCTGAATGTCGCAGCACACTTATTAGCTCGCGCATCTGTGCGCTCTTCTTGTAATTTTTTTTTGGTGTTGCCCCAGAATTTATTCGGGATGAACTTTGTATTGATGTTATTTAGTCAATAAAGTGTGATATTCTCTAAAAAAAAGTCAGGGCATAGGACCGGCACGGCACGACGTGAGCTATACGGGCCGAGGCTCGCCGGGGAAGACGACGATGACACGAGGCCGAGGCTCGCCGGGGAAGTATCCCTGTCGCCATCGGTCGGACGGGTTGCACGGCGCGGGAAAGGGGGGACTCCCCCCTCTCCTCCTCGCCAACATGGACTCGTCGGCCCGCAACCCGACGAGGGAGCCGTGTCGTCGTCGCCCTCCACGTCGGTTCCGGTGTGGCGTCGGCCGCCCCGGCGGAAGTTTCGGCGAGCGCGGGATACCGTGGCTGGGCGTGTGGAGGCAAAGGCCTAGGGCGCGGCCGCGCAGCGTTAGCATTAGAGGGGCGTCTAGCCCTGCTGCGGCGGCGAGCGCCGTGCACACGGCCGGAGCCCCACCGTGTTAGAGGGAGGGGAAGGATGCGGGGAAGAGAGGGTCGGGGGCGGCGGACCTCGAGCTCCGAAGCGGCGGCGGCGAGACGGCGGGTCGGGGGCGGCGAGACGGAGGACCTCGAGCTCCGAAGCGGCGGTGGCGGCGCTTCGATCTCTCTGCGGCAGTGTGTTTGATCGATCTGGCTCAGTGGGGGGAATAAAGGAAGGGGAAGGTGAAATAAATACACCCCCCTTTAACACCGGTTCGTGGCTGGAACCGGTGTTAAAGGGGGGGGAATCCGTTTCCCGCGCGCATTTATTACCCCCCCCTTAACACCGGTTCGTGGCTGGAACCGGTGTTAAAGGGGGGGGGGTGCGCGCGGGAAACGAAATAAATGCGCCCCCCCTTTAACACTGGTTCCTGTCTGGAACCGGTGTTAAGGGGGGGAATTTATTTCATGCATTAAAGGGGCATTTTTAATTCAAAAAATATGATATGAATTTATAAAATTCATATCTTTTTCATTTCAACTCAGAAAAATATGAATAATATATCATAATTTTCATAAAAATAATTTCTATCCATTCATGTAAATCATTTTATATTTACTTTACATGAAAATTTTCAAAATAATTAAAACACTTACATATAAATTTTGATTATTCAATTCAAACCAAAATAAATTGTTAAATCCTAAAACTTTGAACATAGGAAATATTAAGCATCTAAAAAATGATTTTTATTAGATCAAATCATATTTTAATGCCGCATCTTTTGTATTAACATTTTTGAATTGATTGGATATTTAAATGTCGCATCTTTTGTATACACTTGAATCTCACCAAGCCTCGCTCAACTTGCATTGTTTTTTGATAAAATAGCATATTGTGAACCTAAAAATTATTTTTGTAAAAAATCATGAGCATCGTATCATGTACTTGTAGTTCATATCTGACCCACTTCCTGCCGATTCGATAGGAATTTGTCTTTTTCACCAGAGGTGGATGGAAAGGTTTCAGATCCCCCTGTTGGTACATTGTGTATATAAGGTGGTCTAGTATTTTTGTAAAATGTGTTGGTGGTTTTTTGAATTAGCCATTTGGTGGTTGCTTCACAAAACCGTCCGTTTTTTATGCTCGGAAAATGGAAAATGCCTTTTTGGTGCGATAAAAAGGAAAACTTCCTCTTGCAACATTGTTTGCCATGCCATGATGCACATGTATGCACAATATGGCCATATTATCATAAACTATGCCTTGATTCTAGCCATAACATTGGTCATTTGACCCGAAAGCCAAGAAACCTGGAATGAGATAGGTCATTTTGAGACGGTTACATAAAGCCGAACTGGAACTGAAAATTAAGATACATAAAAGAACTGAAAATTAAGATACATGGCCAGATTAAGTAACAATCGGCCAAACTGGAACTGAAAATTAAGATACATAAAAGAACTGAAAATTAAGATACATGGCCAGATTAAGTAACAATCGGCCGAACTTGTTTCGGAATGTTGGAGTGATTCAGTCATGCTCCTGCCTACACCTGTAATACTCGCCACTGTAGTCGTCGTACTCGCCGCCGCCGTCATCGCTGTCGTCGTCGGGGTCGCCGTAATTGAACCTCTAGAGAGTACGCGTGGGCTGGACTTGAGGGTAGCGCGTGGGCTGGACTTGAGGGTAGCGCAGACGGGGGTTAGAGTCGGCGGCAGTGTCATAGGCCATGATGCTCTGGAGAGTCCGACCGCGCCACCATAGCCGACGGCCGGCCTCGTTGAAGTTAGGAGGAGGTGGGCCGTCCTCCTCGTGCCTAGCGAGCGCCCTCTCACGCCGATCCACGAAGAAGGCTTCCCAAGTAGGGAAATAGTCGGGATGCCATCTGGGATTCCTCCGCTGCTCCGGTGTGAGCTCGAAGTAGTAGTGGTTCGTGATGGCCATCCGGCGCGCCACACCTAGAGGGACAGGAGGAACCGGCACGCCTCCGACGCTCAGCATCCAGCCGACGGGGACACAGTAGCCCGGGGCAGGGGTAGTTCGAGGCGCAAAGCGCCTCCGCCTCCCTGGGGGTTAGTGCTACGGTGGAAGCCATGGGAAAGAGTGATGAGGTTGCATATATGAGTCTAGAGATGTGCAATGACAATGGAGGCCAACCCCCTACATATATATATAGTGAACTAGCGGGAAGAACTGGAGGGAAGAACTGGCGGGAAGAAAAATGGCGGGAAGAAAAATGGCGGGATGAACCTTTAGTCCCGGTTGGAGACACCAACCGGGACTAAAGATGAACCTTTAGTCCCGGTTGGAGACACCAACCGGGACAAAACACGAGTCAGCACTAATAATAGGGGTGAGTGTCGACATTATGTCGTGCGGCGTGTACCTTGTCCCGGATGGTGTCACCAACCGGGACTAAAGATGAACCTTTAGTCCCGGTTGGAGACACCAACCGGGAAAAAACACGAGTCAGCACTAATAATAGGGGTGAGTGTCGACATTATGTCGTGCGGCGTGTACCTTGTCCCGGATGGTGTCACCAACCGGGACTAAATATGAACCTTTAGTCCCGGTTGGAGACACCAACCGGGACTAAAGATGAACCTTTAGTCCCGGTTGGAGACACCATCCGGGACAAAACACGAGTCAGCACTAATAATAGGGGTGAGTGTCGACATTATGTCGTGTGGCGTGTACCTTGTCCCGGATGGTGTCACCAACCGGGACTAAAGATGAACCTTTAGTCCCGGTTGGAGACACCAACCGGGACTAAAGATGAACCTTTAGTCCCGGTTGGAGACACCATCCGGGACAAACACGAGTCAGCACTAATAATAGGGGTGAGTGTCGACATTATTTCGTAAGTGTCAACACTATGTCGAGCTGCTTGTACTATAAATAGGCATCCTTGTGAGTCCAGTCCTCCAGCCAGTTTGAGGTAGGGACACCACTACGGCCAGTTTCAGGGAGATGCCGACGGAGCCCAGTCCTCCGGCATCTCCGAGAAACTGGTCATAGAGGCACTCCCTAATATGTGAAATTAGTTAGCTCCCAGGTGTATTGATCTAGTTAGAGAAGTTACAAAGCTGCAAGATGGTTTTCGAGAGCAGGGACACCACTACAGCCAGTTTCAGGGAGATGCCGACGGAGCCTAGTCCTCCGGCATCTCCAAGAAACTGGTCATAGAGGCACTCCCTAATATGTGACCGCGCGCGTTTGGAGATCAGATCTTAATGGTAAGTACGAATCGGGACAACTTTTTCTCATAGTCCTGGTCCATCCACAAAGCATGACTAACACTCAAGACATGTATTAATATTAAAAACATGAACTAGAGTTACATAATATGAGCATGAACTTCTTGGCATATGTCCTTCCTTATGATCGCTTCAGACGTAACCATGGAGCATCTTCTTTACTTAACGGAATGCTTGGGTCAGTTTTCACTGTGAAGGGCGGAATTTCATCAAACTTATTATAATCTTCTGACATGTCTGTCTTGTCCTCGATTCCCACGATGTTTCTTTTCCCTGAAAGAACTATGTGACGCTTTGGCTCATCATATGATGTATTCGTTTGCATATTTTTTCTTTTTTTGGGTCTGGAGGACATGTCCTTCACATAGAAAACCTGAGCCACATCATTGGCTAGGACGAATGGTTCGTCTAAGTTCTTCATAAGATTGTTGAGATCCACCGTTGTCATTCCGTACTTCTTGTCTACCTCAACCCCTCCTCCTGTTAGCTTGACCCATTTGCATTGAAACAAGGGGACCTTAAAATTAGGTCCATAGTCAAGTTTCTATATCTCCTCTATGAACCCATAATACGTGGTCTTTTGCCCATTGTCTTCTGCTGCATCGAAGCGGACACCACTGTTTTGGTTGGTGCTCTTTTTATCTTGGCCTATCATGTAAAATGTATTCCCATTTATCTCGTACCCTTGGAAAGTACATACAGTCGAAGATGGTGTCCTGGCCAACAAGTACAGCTGATCCCCAATAGTGGTGTTATTCGTGAGAAGTCTTTGCAGCCAGCCGCCAAAACTCGCCATGTGTTCACTTATAATCCATTCATCAGACTGCCCCGGGTGTTTGAGGCGTATTAAATTCTTGTGTTCATTGATATACGGGGCAACCAAGATAGATCTTTGTAAAACCGTGTAGTGTGCTTGATTGAGAGGATGCCCGTCCCTACATATCATTGCTTTACATCCTAGGGTGCCTTTTCCACGCAGTCTCCCCTCATGTCGTGATTCTGGAACACCAATCGCCTTAAGGTCAGGAATAAAATCAACACAGAACTCAATGACCTCCTCTGTTACATAGCCCTTGGAGATGCTTCCTTCTGGCCTAGCACGGTTATGAACATATTTCTTTAAGACTCCCATGTACCTCTCAAAGGGGAACATATTGTGTAGAAATACAGGACCGAGAATGGCAATCTCTTCTACTAGGTGAACCAGGAGATGCGTCATAATATTGAAGAAGGATGGTGGGAACACCAACTCAAAGCTAACAAGACATTGGGCCACATCTGTTTGTAACCCTGGTAGGCTTTCTGGATCGATTACCTTCTGAGATATTGCATTGAGGAATGCACATAGCTTCACAATGGGTACTCGTACATTTTTAGGTAGAAGCCCCCTCAATGCAATCGGAAGCAATTGTGTCATAATCACGTGGCAGTCATGAGACTTCAGGTTTTGGAATTTTTTCTCTGCCATATTTATTATTCCCTTTATATTCGACGAGAAGCCAGACGGGACCTTGATACTGCTCAGACATTCAAAAAAGATTTCCTTCTCTACTTTGGTAAGAGCGTAGCTGGCAGGAGTTAAGTGGCATCGTTTACCCTTCTCGTTCTCAGGATGCATAGGCTCTTCAGGGGCCTTCAGACGTTGCTGGTCCTGCCGTGCTTCCGGTGTATCTTTTGTCTTCCCATACACTCCTAGAAATCCTAGCAGGTTCACACAAACATTCTTCGTCACGTGCATCACGTCGATTGAAGAGCGGACCTCTAAGACTTTCCAATAGGGTAGGTCCCAAAATATAGATTGCTTCTTCCACATGGGCGCGTGTCCGGCATCGTCATTCGGAACAGATAGACTGCCAGGACCTTTTCCAAAGATTACTTCTAGGTCCTTGACCATACCAAATACCTCCTCACCGGTACGGAGGACAGGCTTCCTCCGGAGTTCTGCCAGACGTTTGAAATGCTTGCCTTTATTTCTTACTGGATGCAGGTTCGGAAGAAATCGGCGATACCCTAGGTACACAACCTTCTTACATTTATCCAAATATACACTTCCACTATCATCTAAACAGTGTGTGCATGCATTGTATCCCTTGTTTGTGTGCCCTGAAATGTTACTAAGAGCAGGCCAATCATTGATGGTTACGAAAAGCAATGCTCGTAGGTCAAATGGCTCCCCTTTGTGCTCATCCCACATACGTACACCTGGTTTGGCCCACAGCTGTAAAAGTTCTTCAACTAATGGCCTTAGGTACACATCAATGTCGTTGCCGGGTTGCCTCAGGCCTTGGATGAGCACTGGCATCATAATGAACTTCCTCTTCATACACAACCAAGGAGGAAGGTTATAGATACATAGGGTCACAGGCCAGGTGCTGTGACTGCAGCTCTGCTCACCAAAAGGATTCATGCCGTCTGTACTTAGACCAAACCTTAAGTTCCTTGCGTCACGTGCGAAGTCCGGGTACTCTCGCTCGACTTTTCTCCACTGTGACCCATCAGCGGGGTGTCTCAACATCGCGTCTTTCTTACGGTCTTCCATGTGCCATCGCAACAACTTGGCATGCTCTTTATTTCTGAAGAGACGTTTTAACCGTGGTATTATAGGAGCATACCATAACCTTGGCGGGAACCTTCTTCCTAGGGGCCTCGCCCTCAACATCGCCAGGATCGTCTCGTCTGATCTTATATCGCAGTGCAGTGCATACCGGGCATGCATCCAAATTCCCGTACTTCTCACCGCGGTAGAGGATGCAGTCATTAATACAGGCATGTATCTTCTACACGTCTAATCCTAGAGGGCAGACAACCTTCTTTGCTTGGTATGTACTGTCGGGCAACTCATTATTTCTTGGAAGAAGATTCTTCATTTTTACCAACAACTTTGAAAATGCGCTGTCAGTCACACCATTCTCTGCCTTCCATTGCAGCAAATCCAGTGTGGCACCTAGCTTTTTGTGGCCATCTTCGCAAGTTGGATACAACAATGTTTTGTGATCCTTTAATATCTGCTCCAGCTTCTCCTTCTCCTTTTCAGTTTCACATTCTTCCTTTGCATCAGTAATGGCCCGACCAAGATCGTCATCAGCGGGCCCATCTGCTCCCTCTCGATCTTCATTATCTACCTCCGTTGCATTATCATCATATTCAGGATACATATTATGATAGTTGTCATCATCCTCTTCTTCTTCGTTGTCTTCCATCACAACCCTTTTTTCTCGGTGCTTGGTCCAACAATTATAGCTGGGCATGAAACCGGATCGAAGCAGGTGGGCGTGAATGGTTCTGGTATTTGAGTAGTCTTTCTTGTTCTGACAGTGAACACACGGACAGCACATAAAACCATTGTGACCACGGTTTGCATTAGCCACAACGATGAAATTTTGGAGGCCCGTAATGTACTCGGAAGTGCGGCGGTCACCGTACATCTATTGCCGATTCATCTGCATTAATATGTAGTATATATCAAAAAATAATAGGGAGATGACCATTTATATATATAGTACATCAATGACACATGAAACTATAGTTGCCGACCTCGACCGAGACGGAAAGAGCAACAAGAAAGCTTATTTTGAGCTCTTGGGCATTTCACCGAACACCTCTAGTGCATATGAAAAAAACACAAACTAGCACTCTTCACACCCTCTTGCTAGGCTCCAAAATGTGAAAGAATGGAAGAGTGGGGTGTGTGGGGGCTCGGGTGGTGTCTTATATAGCCCCCCCTTTAACACCGGTTCATGCCACGAACCGGTGTTAAAGGGGGGGTGCGCGGGCCACTGCTGCAGGGACCTTTAACACCGGTTCGTGGCACGAACCGGTGTTAAAGGGGGGCTCCTTTTTTGCCGCAGGGGCCACGCTGGTACGCCCCCCCCTTAACACCGGTTCGTAGAAGAACCGGTGTTAAAGCCCTTTTTCGGGATCAACAAAAGACCTCGTTTCCACTAGTGAGTGCAGACCGCCGGCGAGCCTTGGTGTGGCGCGCTGTAACATCCCTATTTTTATAGTTGTTCTTTTTCTCTTTTTAAAGGATGTTGCGATGAAATAAAATAAAATTATATACTCCGTATATTTTTTGTTTTATGTTACTTAAATCCATTCCAACTATGGCACATGCACATGCATGATCGATGGCATGATCAACTAGAAAGAGATTACATGTACCGTTCATGCATGATCGACTTGTATTCTAGTTGACTGCGTATTCTAGATAGAATGCTGATCGATGGCATGAACGTACAAACAATCTTTCACACCTTGGATTCGATCAAGCTTCACATAGGAAACATGCCAATTAACTCTAGAAACCCACCAGTGTTTGTAGATATGAATATATCGATATATATAAAACTATTTTTGAAAGGAGAATTGAGACCGGTGCATCAGGTAGCAAAGCATATATTTTGTGTTAGTATGGTTGCAAGTTTCTAGTGTATTTTGGCTTGTTATTGTGTACTGATGATTGTCTAGTTTGATCTAGTTGGATGCATAGCTTCTGGATTTATTTACACATGCTTAGTTATTTATATATATTTTTTGCACTAGAATTATAGGTCTTGTTCCTTGTATCGTTTTGTTCTGCACTTGTTTGCACATGATTAAGTGTACATGTAATTGCTAGCTTTAAAATATTCCCTTACGTGTATGCATGGTAGTATTTAGCTGGTGGGGTTTTTATAAGAGTGAATTCCACTTTTTACCCTCTATTTGTACATTTGAGACACTAATTACCCCATTTAGTAGAAGTTGTAACCGAATGTCCTATTTAAAAAAATTCTAACATGATTTAGTCCTGTTTTAGCATTTAACACGTGTTCTTGGATAAGTCTGACATGTTAGGACGATGTGCCACCACAAAATATGTCAAGATCGGAGGACGTTGTCGTCGATCATATCTACCCTTCTCTGCACCAAATGTTCTATTCTTTGTTGCCATCTCGATAATTTTGAAGTTCAAACATCACCTCACACCTTGCCCAATAGATATGCATCAGAAAATGAGGGTTTACAGTTTCCAAACATAGTAATTTAGATGAATTTTCACTATATAGGATAATTAGTGTCACAAATGCACAAGTAGAGGATAAAAGGTGGAATTCACTCTTTTTATAAATAGAGCACGTCAGTTATGGTAAGCCTTAGTTAGTACTAGTTTATGGTCGTTGCCTATCGTGTTGGATGATATTTCAGAATATAACTATTTTGCAGGCATGATCCTATAGTGGGTGCGCTAATCTATTGTACTGTCAGTATCGCTCTACTTGGATCATACCTGCTACAGTGTAGATGTGCTCTCAGTATTGCATGCCTAAAATATTCTAATACTAGTTTAGTCGTTGTGCTTTATTATTGCATGTACAGTTATAGTAGCTTTATACATGCTTTTTGTATTTCACTAGTATGCTTAATTGTAGGGCTAGCTAGCATTGTGTATTGTATATTATATTTATGCCACCTGAGAAAGGCAGACCAGGATATCCTCAGAATAAACAAACAACCCCGCGGAAACCCACTCGTCCGTCTTCTCTCTCTTTCTCGTTCTCTCGAGAAACCGCCCCCGCCTGGTCCTCTCCTTCGTGCCATCGGGCCGGACCGGAGCCGCTCTCGCCGGCGATGCTAGCCGGAGTTGGCAAAGGAAAGGTGCCGAAAGTAGTGGTAGGTGTAGATTTTGTGTAGATTTTCCCATCGTGGAGTCTGGGAGTTGGTTACTGGATCTCATCGGCCAGATCCCATGCGCCCACGGCTTCGTCGTCCTCAAGTCCCGACTCTGGTGGCGAGAGTTGTGGCTTGGGAGGAAGAAGGAGCTTGGCATCTCCCCAAATAAGGTCGTCTTCCCCTTCTCTTGGAGGCTAGTCGATTTGGTGCCTCACCGCGGAACTGATCGGTCTTCGGAGCTCCTCTTTGTCAGGATCTCATGGTGGAAACTGGATGAAGGTGGGAAATCCGGCGAGGCCTCCTTCAATAAGCGGTGTAAGCTTCTGTAGGGGTTCGTAGCATGGAAAACAAAAAATTTCTACCGCATGCAAACAAACAAGCCAAGATCTATCTACTAGATTGTAGCAACGAGTCGATAGAGGAACTCACCCTCGAAAATTCCAAAGCGGTTAACGAGAGCAGATTCTCGTGGGTGATGTAGTCGTACACTTCCGATCTCAAGATCGCGTAGACGATCCTTCCGGCGCTGCGTTCCGGCAGCGCTTCCGCAGTCGGTCACATGTTCGGTACTCGATGAAGACCTTCCTCTCCCTTGTTCCAGCAGGCAGCAGAGGTTGTAGCACTCTTCTCGCGATTCCGGCAGCACGACGGCGTGGTACCGGAAGTAGAGCGGAGATCTCGCAGGGCTTCACCTTAAGCCGGAGCAAGTATGGTGGACTATGAGAGAGGCCTTGGCGATCTAGGTTTTAGAGGCACCAAGGTGAGATGGCTAGGCCGGCGGCTAGGGCAAGGGGAGGGCCCTAACTCGGCGGCTAGGCAAACCCTAGGGGCGGCGGCGACTTGGTGGAGGCCGGCGGCTAGGGCTAGGGTTTAGAGGAGAGAGGTGTGTGGAAGAGGGGCACCCCTGCCCCTCCTTTTATAGGTGGGAGGGAGGCGCGGTTGGGAGGAGGGAGTCCTCCTCCAACTCCTCCTCCTTGGCCGGCGGGTGGAGGGAGTAGGACTTCCTCCCTAAGTAGGTTTCCTACTCTCCCTCCACCAAGCAAACTTGTCGTTTGACTTTTCAAATTGGCGTTTGACTTTTCAAACTAGGATTTGATTTATCCCTTTATTTTGCTCAGCGATGACATCTAGTACATGATGTAACCATTCCAACTTGTTATGACACATTCATGTACCCTTCCCCTCCGGAGTGCCGGACCTTCCGGAACCTTCTAGAACATTCCCGATGAAAACACCGGAACCATTCTCCAACCCCGAAACAGGACTTTCCTTATATGAATCTTATTCTCCGGACCATTCCGGATCTCCTCGTGATATCCCGGATCCCATCCGAGACTCCGAACAACATTCGGTCTCTTACTCATCATTCCATAACTACTCCACAACATCGAATCCTTAAGTGTGTCTCCCTACGGTTCGTGAATTATGCGGACATGACCGAGACACTTCTCCGATCAATAACAAATAGAGGAATCTGGAAATTTATATGGCTCCCACATATTTCTACGATTACTTTGCGATCGAATGAACCACTTACATACGATACCAATTTCCCTTTGTCTCACGATAGTTTACTTATCCGAGGTTTTGATCGTCGGTATCTCTGCATACCTAGTTCAACCTCGTTACTGATAAGTACTCTTTTCTCGTTCCCGTGGTATGTGATCTCTTGTGAGCCAGTCACATGCTTGCAAGCTAATTGGATGACATTCCACCGAGAGGGCCAGAGTATATCTATCTGCCATATGGATGGACAAATCTCACTCTTGATCCATGAGCCTCAACCCATACTTTCCTAACACTTAATGCCACCTTTATAGCCACCCAGTTACGGTGTGGTGTTTGATGTCATCAAAGCATCCTTCCGGAGATGGTGATTAACATGATCTTATGGTCGAAGGAATTAGGTTACTATGTATCAGAAAGCTTATAGCAAATGAACTATATTAAATGACTTGATCTTCATGCTACGCTTAACTATAGGAGTATGTCCATCACATCATTCTCCTAATGATATGACCCTGTTGTTAATAACATCTCTATGTTCATGATCAGGAAACCATGATCATATATTAACCAACAAGCTAGTTTAACAAGAGGCTTTACTAGGGACTCTTTTATGTTTACAAATCACACAAGTATTAATGTTTCCTTTTAATACAATTATAGCATGGTATGTAAACATTTATCATAAGTATGAAGATATGATAATAACCTACTTTATTATTGCCTCTTGGGCATATCTCCAACAGTCTCCCACTTGCACTAGAGTCAATAATCTAGTTTCAAACCTTTGTGTGTTCAACACCTATGGCTTTCCGATGTTGTATGTACACGATTGCTATTGGTCAACTGATCTCCGGATCTGACACTTCTAGGTCCGTGTGTAATTGCATGTCTTTGCGTCTCTACGCATCACTCATTCTCTAATGAGATGGCTTTGTATAAATTTGGTCCTTTGGCGTGACCTTTAGTTCTTTGGGGTTAAAACATGTTGATAATATTGTCGTACAATATATCTTCATAGTATTATTCCTCCGTGAACTACACCTAGTTTGATAACAAACTACTTGACACAAATGCCCTCTTTAGCTGCTATAATAGCAGTCATATACTTGGCCTTTTGTTGTAGTATCTGTCACAATGTCTTAACTTTGGAACTCATCCAAATCCATTATGGAACTTACTTTCCATTATATTGTGCCACCCTTAGTTTAGATTGAGATAAACTTAATTTGTACTTTGTGACAAAACTAGTATCAATGTAGTACTTTTACAATGAACTAACCATCTATTTGTCACTTCTACAAAATAATATATTCTTAGTTCTTTTACAAGATCATAAGAATATCCTTACTATCGTCCAATAATCATCTTATGAATCATTCTGGTATATGCTCATAACATTTAGAGCATAGGACATATCTGGATTTGTACATATCATAACATGATTGATATAAATACTCTTTGTGATTTCATACATCAAGTATCAATCTATACTTGAATCTTTGTTTCACTTACCAAGTGTCAATACACTTGAATATATCATCAATATTGAACTCATTCAATCCTTTCTGTGCGACAAGAACCTTTCTTGTAGTTTCTATATTGAACTTATTCAATATATCATCTATGTACTTTCGGCACAACCATATTAGCATCTATTGATGCCAAATATTTGGGTTTTGCCTAAGTCTTTCATCGAGATGAAATTCTTAACATGTGTTAATAAAAGATACATCATTTCCAATCAACAATATGTCTTCCACATAATGTATTAGAAACATGTCTTAGTGCTCCCACTTAATTTCTTGCAAATGCAAGCATCTTCATTGTCTCCGACGAATTTAAACTCGTTTAACAGTTTCATCATAGTGAAGATTCCAACTCTGTAATGCTTACTTCAACCATTGAAGTTTGCATATACTTTTAGCATCCTTTGAATTAACAAAACCCTATGGACCGTGTTATGCACATGTCCTAAGTAACAATTCTATTAGAAGAACTTGTTTTGTTTATTCAATTACCACATAACAAAATTATATGTAGTGGTTGCTACATTAATCCGTATAGACTAAATATCGCTATGAAAGATCAAATCTTGTCATAGTCAACCTTTGAACATTGTTGTGAACTCTTTCCCAACATGTCTACTATAGATGTGCAACATCCATGTCTATTTCTTTATAGATCCAAACACAACTGTAAGGTCTTACACCTTTCTCGAGGGTCCTTCAAGTTCAAAGCTTGATTTCTCGTGTATGGAACTATCACGGATTTTATGGCTTCAAGCCATTTTATGGATTCAGGGCCCATCATTGCTTCTTTGCATGTAGTCCGTTCATTATTCTCAAATAATGATTCAACCCTCAAATCTTGGTATTTGATTGTTTACCCGACCTACTTGGTTCAATAGAAACTTTGACCTTCGTAACCACAACCTTTGAGGTATGTGAGCCATGAGCATTGTTGCTGCCTCCGAAACACTTTTCGGCGCTGCGCAACTCTGCACATATAGCCAAGGTTCTTTTTAACCTTATCAAAGTTCTATTGTCCTCCCACTTAACTTTTCACGAAAAAATTCCTTCTCAAAGAAACTTGACGTTCTAAGCGACAAACACCTTTTGTCTTTGGTGTTTATGGAGGAATACTTAATAGTTATTCGAAATAACATACAAAGACAGGTTCATCCGACTTTGGTTGCAAACATCTTTCTTATGCGTAGCATACCAATGTTTAAGAAAGTACAACTTGAGTTTTATCCCAAACCATAACTTTATACGGTGTCATTTCAACGGATTATGATGGAGCTCTTTTCAGTGGAAAAACGGTAGTCTCTAAAGCTTTTAATCTTTAAAATATAATGGCAGTTTTATGAATTACACCTTTGATCTTACCATGTCAAACAAGGTTTAATTACATATCTGAACGCTCCATACTCTTATGGTGTTTCGGGATATGCAAATCCACGGAACGATTCCTTAAATCTTAGGTATTATGCTAAACTTGTAACTCAAATATATTCCTTTATGATCTTATCATAAACTATTTATATTCTTGTTACATTGATTTTGCACTTCATCTTGAAAGTCTTTGAATTTTTCAAATGTTTCATACTTCATCCTTATTAAGTAAATATTCATATATTCACTCAAATTTTCGGAGAAAGCATATGAAGTTGAAATCCATTGCTCTTGACTACACATAATGGACTTTGTACAACAATATGTACAAGTTCCAATAAGCTAGTCATTCGTTCCCTTTTGGCCTATGAACGAAGTTTTAATTATCTCTAGGAAAGTTTCACAAGCGTCATTTGATCAAAAATCAAAAGACTCCAAAATTCCATCCACGTGGAGTTTCTTCATGTTTTCTTTCCAATATTATTTAAACGGCGATGTCACTTCCTAAGTGATCTTTCAATCAATTTGTCTTTCGACATTTTTAGCACTAGTTTTATGGATGTGATATCTCCAACGAGATTTGTGAATCATCCATCTTTTATGGATTACGGCAATTATTTGAACAACCCTTTTGTTCTCATAATACCTGATAAAACAAATCTTGAAGGCAAGCTTTGATGTTTTACAAGTAGCACAATAACCCTTTATTTGTTCTCGATGAACATCATCACATATTCTTTTGCTAGTTACTTAGGCCATTGTAGTTCATGAATTGTGTTGTTTCGTATGACGATTCACACCAACAAATTCAGTATCAAATACTTAAGAACCACATTGTTT
The DNA here is from genome assembly GCA_916181665.1 of Avena sativa. Lineage (NCBI taxonomy): Eukaryota > Viridiplantae > Streptophyta > Magnoliopsida > Poales > Poaceae > Avena > Avena sativa. The sequence continues at coordinate 424,154,463 of OV702280.1, forward strand.
AATAAGAAAATAATATAGCCATAACATGTATATCATCTATATACTTAAACTGAACAATTCTAGTCTTTCTTTTCTGCCATATATTTATGAGATTCTCTTTCAGTATTTCCTTTTCTGTTTGAAAGCATCTATCAACATAAATAGTGGAGTCATACATATGACACATAGTCCAAAGCGTGTATAATTAAATACCAATGTCTTTGGACTTGCACTTTGAAGTAGATCACCATCATCAAATGTTTGGTGTGCTTTCAAATTCCATTCTTTAGTAATCTCTTGGTGTGGTAAATATTTTACCTACATCAAATATTCATCCTTATCATGGAATTATTCATGATCAAGCTACTTTTAGCTTATAAAGATGAATCGCGAGTATAATGTTGCTCTCCAAAACCTTTTGGTGGATTAGGACAACTAGTGTTTCCAACCCTTTGCAAATTGTCATCAAATATGAGAACATGACTTTTGCCATATTATACTCTATCATGTTGCAACCAAAACTTCGTTTCAGATATCACAATATCTTCCACACATCATGGTTTCTGAAACAACTCTTTCAGATCCTAGATAACCTTGATATTAAGACAATTCTTTGAATATCAAGAATCATGGAGACAAACATGATACTCATACACTAACTCTTGGAATTTTCACTCTCGATTTAATACCAGTTCTTAAACTTCATGGAGTAACCGGAACTTACTGAAAGTTTGCAATAGGACTTTTAAACTTTAGATTAACACTTCAAAACAATACGATACCAGTTTGTAAAGTAACTAACCAGAATTCTATAGTTCTATCATCTTAATTAAAACTAAGCGCAAGGTGGTAAACGGATGCCAATGACTACAACAACTATGCAAATTCACTTTGGTTTAATTTATGATAAATAGTGTTCAACTTTTAATCATATTGCCATTGAAATCCCACTCAAAACAATATCCCTCACATTGTTTTAGTGATCACACGAACCAAATCCACCACATCAACACCGATCATCACGAGAGTTGATACAGTTTCAATGGAGAACAATCGACATGTTCATCATATCTACTATATGATTCATGCTTTACCTTTCGGTGATCCGTGTTCTGAGACCATGTCTGTACATGCTAGGCTCGTCAAGATCAAACCTTAGTTTCCGCATGAGCAAATCTGGCTTGCTCACGTTGTATACATTTGCGGAATCTAACACACCCGATCATCACGTGGTGCTTCGAAACAACGAGCTTTAGCAACGGTGCTTACTACTTGAAATTGTGTGCTTGAGGGATCATCTTATAATGCTACCGTCGTGAACTAAGCAATACAAGATGCATAAAAGGATTAACACCACATGCAATTCATAATATGTGATATGATATGGCCTTTCTTCTTTGTGCTTTCGATCTACATCTTCAAGCACGAACATGATCTCCATCATCACCGGCATTGCATCAAGGTCAATGATGCCGCTCCATGGTTGTCGTCCACCAGTTTCAACTATTACAACTACTTTGAATAGACACGCGGGTCTTAACAGAATTTAAAGACAACCATATGGCTCCTGCCGGTTGCCAACTTACAATAAGGAACATTGCATACATCAAATATAATCACAATCATGGCCATATCACATCACAGCACACCCCTGCAAAACAAAGTTAGACGCCTCTAATTTTCTTTGCATATTTTACGTGGTTTGGGGCTTTCAATAAGTGTCGCTCTAACTTACGAACAAGAACCACAACATTGATACTAGTATTGTCAATCACCCGTTGTAAATTGAATCTTAACTATGTTGGGAGAAACAGGCACCCGCAAAGCCACTTATGCAATACAAGTTGCATGTCAAGCGTGGAGCAAGTCTCATGAATGATGTCATGTAAGGTTAGCCGGGGCCGCTTCATCCCACCATCCCGCAAGATGCAAAGTACACAAGAAGCAATCGACAACAAAAGCATCAACGCCCACAATGACCATTGTGTTCTACTCGTGCAACAGATCTACATATAGACACGGCTCTGATACCACTGTAGGGGTTCGTAGCATGGAAAACAAAAATTTTCTACTGCATGCAAACAAACAAGCCAAGATCTATCTACTAGATTGTAGTAACAAGTCGATAGAGGAACTCACCCTCGAAGATTCCAAAGCGGTTAACGAGAGAAGATTCTCGTGGGTGATGTAGTCGTACACTTCCGATCTCAAGATCGCGTAGACGATCCTTCCGGCGCTGCGTTCCGGCAGCGCTTCCGCAGTCGGTCACACGTTCGGTACTCGATGAAGACCTTCCTCTCCCTTGTTCCAGCAGGCAACGGAGGTTGTAGCACTCTCCTCGCGATTCCGGCAGCACGACGGCGTGGTACCGGAAGTAGAGGGGAGATCTCGCAGGGCTTCGCCTTAAGCCGGAGCGAGTATGGTGGACTATGAGAGAGGCCTTGGCGATCTAGGGTTTAGAGGCACCAAGGTGAGATGGCTAGGCCGGAGTCTAGGGCAAGGGGAGGGCCCTAACTCGGCGGCTAGGCAAACCCTAGGGGCGGCGGTGACTTGGTGGAGGCCGGCGGCTAGGGCTAGGGTTTAGAGGAGAGAGGTGTGTGGAAGAGGGGCACCCCTGCCCCTCCTTTTATAGGTGGGAGGGAGGCGCGATTGGGAGGAGGGAGTCCTCCTCCAACTCCTCCTCCTTGGCCGGCGGGTGGAGGGAGTAGGACTTCCTCCCTAAGTAGGTTTCCTACTCTCCCTCCACCAAGCAAACTTGCCGTTTGACTTTTCAAATTGGCGTTTGACTTTTCAAACTAGGATTTAATTTATCCCTTTATTTTGCTCAGCAATGACATCTAGTACATGATGCAACCATTCCAACTTGTTATGACACATTCATGTACCCTTCCCCTCCGGAGTGCCGGACCTTCCGGAACCTTCTAGAACATTCCCGATGAAAACACCGGAACCATTCTCCAACCCCGAAACAGGACTTTCCTTATATGAATCTTATTCTCCGGACCATTCCGGATCTCCTCGTGATATCCCGGATCCCATCCGAGACTCCGAACAACATTCGGTCTCTTACTCATCATTCCATAACTACTCAACAACATCGAATCCTTAAGTGTGTCTCCCTACGGTTCGTGAATTATGCGGACATGACCGAGACACTTCTCCGATCAATAACAAATAGAGGAATCTGGAAATTCATATGGCTCCCACATATTTCTACGATTACTTTGCGATCGAATGAACCACTTACATACGATACCAATTTCCCTTTGTCTCACGATAGTTTACTTATCCGAGGTTTTGATCGTCGGCATCTCTGCATACCTAGTTCAACCTCGTTACCGATAAGTACTCTTTTTTCGTTCCCATGGTATGTGATCCCTTGTGAGCCAGTCACATGCTTGCAAACTAATTGGATGACATTCCACCGAGAGGGCCCAGAGTATATCTATCCGTCATATGGATGGACAAATCCCACTCTTGATCCATGAGCCTCAACCCATACTTTCCGAACACTTCATGCCACCTTTATAGCCACCCAGTTACGGTCTGGTGTTTGATGTCATCAAAGCATCCTTCCGGAGATGGTGATTAACATGATCTCATGGTCGAAGGAATTAGGTTACTATGTATCAAAAAGCTTATAGCAAATGAACTATATTAAATGACTTGATCTTCATGCTACGCTTAACTATAGGAGTATGTCCATCACATCATTCTCCTAATGATATGACCCTGTTGTTAATAACATCTCTATGTTCATGATCAGGAAACCATGATCATATATTAACCAACAAGCTAGTTTAACGAGAGGCTTTACTAGGGACTCTTTTATGTTTACAAATCACACAAGTATTAATGTTTCCTTTTAATACAATAATAGCATGGCATGCAAACATTTATCATAAGTATGAAGATATGATAATAACCTACTTTATTATTGCCTCTTGGGCATATCTCCAACAGCTTCTCCTCTGGACCTGGAGCGCGCAGCTTCTCCCCCCTTCTGGCTGGCCATGGTGGCATGGAGGAAGGTGGATGGATGGTGGCGATCTGCGGTGATGGAGGATATTGGGGAATTCGTGGTGTTGCGATTTCCTGGAGTATTTTCTCGGGAGCACATGTTTGGCTGCCAAATCCAGTTGCTGTCGGACAACGCCTCCAGGGCCTGGCGCCGACGGTGTGCCAGGTGATTTTCAACCTCTAGTGGAGGCCCCTTTCTGGTCTCGCGGCGATGCTCCTCTTCCCCTCGGCGTCATGTGGCCTCGATGGCGCTCGTGGCGGAGTTCGTGGCTTGAGGCCGGACCTCGTCGCCGGTGGTGGCGGACTTGATCGTGTTTTCTGCTATCTTTCTAGGGTTTGTTTTGCATATTGTAAGGATCTGTATTGTATTGCTGTAACTTTGAGGGTCCTTGCGGTATTTTGTACCCCACCGTTTATTTAATGGCAGTATCCAGGCCCTTCCGGGCCTTTCCCCTGTTCAAAAAAAAGAATTATGCCACCTATTTTGGCTATATCAAAACTATATTATTTTCCCAATATATTATTTTTAGTTGAGGACGGTAGACCAATTATTATACCAAACCATCCAAACCTCGCAAGTCTATTTGGATTTTATTTGTGGTTATTCATAATGTGTATTTATGTGTGTTTCATCGTTATGACAAGTAGGGAGTGACAGGTTCGAGCAGGATCAAGATTACGAGGAAGAACACTTTCACGACACGAAGGCATGCCTCTTACCATGTCTTATCCCAGTTTTATAAAGTGCATTCTATTTTATTGTTTTACAAATATATGCTATTTTGTCACACATATCTTGATCTACCTATTGCCATATATAGTAGTCCTATTAAAGTAGAATTGCTTAGCCATGCTCAATAATAAGTAGGATCTTTGATATACCCTCTTCGGAGGAATTGGATGACCCTCAGGTCATATACGTCCATTTTGAAACTTGACGAGCTCGCTGAGCTAGTCGTTGTTGCTTCCTCTACTCTATTTTACTATGGGTGAAACTTACCGACTAAACACTAGCGCGGCCGATAGCTCGATCAAAGGAATGAGCGATTGGCTGCCCTTCACTAGAGAGAGCAATCCATCGTCCGTGCTAAATATATCATAACGGTACATATTCTAGATCAATCAAATAGACACTGCCGAATCTGGAATCCCCTTCGAACATTGTCCGTGCGCGGTAAACCTCCAGCCGAGTCTTGTACTAGTACATCGAAACAATATTTCTTCCCGATGCCGCAACAGGTGGATATGCAACTTCCTCTTGCCAATAACCGAACGGAGAGTTTGCATCATAGACCGTGTGCATCCTATTTGGTTTCCCTTCATATACCGATATTGTTCTTGGCACCTGCAGAACTATAGTTCACCTAGGTGAAGCCCAGATGTTTCCAATGTAATGTGCCTGCATCCAACACATCTCCTTACATCACGAAACAGTACAAGAAAAGGTTTCTTTCAGGAAACACATGCCCGTAGGGTAGGTACCATACTTAAAGTACTAATAAACATATCATTGTTCTTTAGGAGCCTAAGAAGAGGAGACACATGATTCAGACATTATGTGTGTTTGTTCTTTCTCTACAATGAGGCTAGGTTTTCTTTTGCAAGAAGAGACGAGTTTCAGAATTCAAAATTCCATTAGTGTATCAAGGTATTCAACTACAACATAACCATCTGATTATTTTCTTGTTTCGTCCCATTATCCCAACAATAAAGATATCTACTACTAGCATCTAACAGCAGAGTTTTCCACCAGGAAGTAAACCAAGCAGTATTTTTTTTCCTCGAAGCATTCATCAGTTAAACATAAGATACAAAAAAAAAAACATGCAGTGTGCTATTATACATAGTTCATCTGAAATATACACTATTACTCAGCAAAATTCACACCTGCTAAAGTGCAGTTTGATGTGGAAGTAACAGACTTGCGTTGGATTGTCATGTCATGTCAAACCAGAACGTGATTGCACTTAGCTCCCAGCTTGAACTAGGTTTATCACAGCAAGTTCAAATAAAGAAAACTTCCTGTCCAATATCTAGACCTTAGTCTGAATTGGCCTCCGTTGCACTCGCATCCTGGAAGGGCAGCAACCTTGTTCCAATCTGGACCTTCCTTCCGCTGAAACTGCTCCTCTAGTGCTTGATGGCATCCAGACAGGGAAAATGTTTCAAGTGATACAGGAAGACCACTCCGCGGGAGTGACATCAGCCGGGGGCACCCAGCAATCTCAAGAACCCTCAGCGAATAGAAACCACACATATCAGGTAACCACAATAACTCGGAGCAATTAGTGACCGACAGCTCCACAAGGGACACAAGGTCACACAACTTCTGCAGAGATGACAACCCATCACAATAACTTACAACCAGCTTCTTGAGTGCTGTCTGGTGGCCTACTTTAGAAAGTTGCATGACTTGAGGGCAATCTGATAAGTGCAGTTTCTGAAGACATGGCATGTCATCTAAGTCTGGTATAAATTCCAGGTCATAACATTGATCTATCTTCATTTCTTCAAGATGCAACAGAGCTTCGGATCCCCCAATGAATGATATCCAATCACATTTATAAATGTACAAACGTGTCAGCATCCTCAAGTGATGCAGGCATACCGGTAGACCAGGTGTCTCAACAGTGTCACAATCTCTTAAGCATAGTGTATCAAGCAATGGGAAGTTCTTCAGTAAATTGGAGAAAGCAGATGGTTGCAGGTAGCAGCGTCTTAACTTAAGGAATCTAAGTGATGAAGGAAGTACAGTGCACCCATTCTCATCCCACAATAGTGTAACCATGGAGCAGGTATTGGTCCGCTGGATGCCATATATTTCCAACTGTTTGAGTGATTTCAGATTGTTAAAAACTGTGGTTCGCGTGTCTACCAAACGGTTCACATAGATCTCCATATTTTCTACAAACTCTAGGTGATGAGCATGCAAGACATGGATGGAGCTTGATACCAGGCTACAAAACGATCTTGATAGGTCAACACTATCCATCTGAGCCTTAACTTCGATTGTTTCCTGGTCAAGTACGGCTATATGTCTGAGTGTACGAGGATGGGTGGGATATGCTCTTAGCCGTGGACAGCCAGCAACAGATAGGTGTCTGAGATTTTGTAGAAATTTATCATTGCCAACAAGACACCACTCCAATTTGGATAAGCGCTCCAGTAACAACATCTCTAAAGAAGGAAATCCAGCATGGCCAAATAACTCTTGACCGAGTGCTTTTAGTTCTCTCATTCTCCGTATTTCAAGAGTTCTGAGTAATGGAAGGTCCCCTAAAGGTGGAAGTACCTCCCATCTTTTACAATCTCGTAGACAGATGAATTTCAATCTTCTCAGTAACACAGACTCCAGCCAAGAAGGAGACCGGACACCTGGGTATCCACTGATAGTTAGCTCTTCAAGATTTTGGTGTGGCTTTAATACATCAAGCACCTGAAAGCCCAAATCCATATCACGAGCACCATCACATGATCCCCATTCCAGCTCCAACTTGGATACATGTTCCTTCAAGCCCAGATGAGACTTAATAGCTTCCTCCCTACTTTTTACATTCTCCAAAGACCTAACAGCAAGCTCTCCCCGTATCTTGTTGGGGCTTATAGCTCCTATGCGACGTCTTTACATGGAATTGGAAGGAACACGACATCGTTGAAAAGAATAGCTCGCACGCGACACTTCTGAAGCGGCAAATAGCTCCCGTGCGACACTTCCACTTAACCCCACGAGACCGTCAACGAATTCGAATCAGCTGAGCACAGTAGGACCCACAGCCTCTCCACGTCACGGCGGAACTCACCTGATGTCCACCTCATATCGTGGGACCCACCCTGTGGTTGAAGAGAGCCGTTGGCCCCGATCCGTCCCAGCACCCGAGCACTCCCGCCACCGTTCCGGCATCTCATCCCCTTCTGTTTTCTTCTCCGGCGAGCAAGTGCGGCAACGCCGGCGAGGGATGTCGAGCTCTGCTTCCTCCCACCGCTCATGGCCTCGGTATGGTGCGGTGCCGATGAGGAGGTGCCCCGATTGCCCCCGTACCGCGCCCCTGAAGCGGCTTGTCACATCCACCGACAAGAACGGCAACATTGGTCGGGAATTTGTGAAGTGTGAGAGCAAGCCCGAGCCGGGAAAGGTGAGATCTGAGTGTTCCGAGCGCCAATTTCTCGCTTTTCTTTCGAAATTTCATGCATTTCATCGAATTTGGGATTTAGGGTTCATCTCTGCGATTTCAGGAACTGCCAAAATGTGGGCATTTTGAGTGGCTTGATGAGTACATCGAGCGAATTGGGGTGGAGGTAGCATCCCGGGAGCTCGAAAACCCGTCCGTGGTGGAGCAATTGGGATGTGGCAACCCCATTTCCGCTGGTACTACGGTGGATGCGGAAGTGAAGGCCGAGCTAAAGAAGATGAACAAGCAGCTAAGGCAAATCATCGAATTGAAGAAGCGGGACAATCTGATGGCCGGTTTTTTTTATTTTAGTGTAATTTCTCTCGGATTAGTTTATCTCCTCATCGTTAGTCATTAGACAGCGCAGTCAGTGTTCGAGTGATGCTTTGTAATGGATGTAATGGTCTATGTCTTTGGCTTGAATAAAATGCAACACAAATTCGGGCTAATTTTGAGCTGCTCTGTTTTCGAAATCAGTGTTTCTTCAGTTTCGTCAGTTTCGTCGGTGTTCCTTTTATCAGTGTGCAGGGGGCGCCCGTGTGCAGGGGAGGGGGAGGGGTTGAAAATTAAAAAAAAATTGACGAGGATTGAAAAAGGCCAGGCCCAAATATAACTTAGCCATGCCAAAATGGACGTATCCAGGCCCAATAGTAACTATATGTTGATTGGGCAAAAAAAAAATGGTACTCACGTTACAATCTAAATAGGAACGTGTGGATCTGCAGATACTCGTGCTCAGGTTGCAATCTTTTTTTTTGCAAAAGTAAATATATAAATGAAGTCCAAGGACATCCATTTAACTAACATAACTTGGGCGCTCCTTTAACTTATGTAAATATGTAAATGTCTTATTTGAAAATGAACCATGTGTTGTATGAACTTGTTTTTGTGTCTTTTGTTTTATACACTTGTAAATATATAAATATTGCACGAGTATTATATGAACTTGTTTTTGTGTCTTTTGTTTTATACACTTGTAAATATATAAATATTGCACGAGTATTATATGAACTTGTTTTTGTGTCTTTTGTTTTATACACTTGTAAATATATAAATATTGCACGAGTATTATATGAACTTGTTTTTGTGTCTTTTGTTTTATACACTTGTTGTTTTGAGTGTTTTGATAAATGACAATACAATAAAACACAGATTACAATGAAACAAGGGATGGAATAGGCGCAATAATATTACAATAAAACACAGATAACATTACTTATATTAGATAGGGGGGATCGATAACATTACAATAAAAATAAAAAGGTACAATAATATAGAAGGGGCGGAATAGGCGCCCCGCCTAAACCCTGGGCTAGCCCCTAAACCCTAACCCCCTACTCCATCGGCGGTGGAGGCGGTGCCGGTGCAGCCGCATTCCACGCCGCCAGCCTCTCCCGCTGGTCCCGCTTCCGTTGCTCCTCCCGGAAGGCCTGGCCATTGGCCTCCCGTTGCTCCTCCTCCTGCCGTCTGCGCCTTTTCTTCAAGGAGCGCTGGGCCTCCTTCTCCTCCCACCTGGCGATGGCAGCCTCCTGCCTTGCCTCCTCCTTCGCCGCCTTAGCCCAGTAGGCTTCGGAGGGGAGGTCGCCGCCGCCGGGGAGGTTGGGGACGGGGTTGTGGACGATGGGGCCCTGGTCTCCCCAGGGGCAGGGCGGGGACTTCTTCTCCTTCTTCTTGCCACGCTTGGGGCGCGTGGGCGCCCGCTGCTCCCACCGCTGCTTGTGGTCCGGGTGGTTGTCCTCGTCGCTTAGTTCGGTGTCGGAAGGGAGGCGGAAGGGGGAGGTCGCCATGGTCGGAGTGTTTGGGGGGCGGCTGGGAGGAGGCAAAGGGACGGGCTCGAGGTTGAAGAGATGAGGGGCAAGATGAGATGAGGAGGCAAAGGCGTTTTGCCTATTTATTGAGGGCGGAGCGTGAAGGGCGGCGTGGGAATCCAGCGTCGCGTTGGCGCAGACGCCGAGACGAGACGCGTGCGCTGCGTTGCCCCTGCATGCATGATCAATGCGAAAGAGACGGGAAGCGGGGCAGCGGACGTGATCAATGCGAAAGAGAGAAAAAAATAGCTAGGATGCGACGCCCCCGCCCCTGCATGCATGCATGTGCATTAATGCGAAAGAGAGAAAAAAACGTCCAAGGTAGTTGTTCATTGGCAGTGAAAAATAAAAGGGAAAATATAATTTGGCCTTGATTTACTTCGGTAATAAATGCAGGAATCTAGTACCAAGGTACTCGTTCGTTTTTACACACGCAAGAAAAATCGGTGGGAGTAATATTGACTTTTTGTATGGCGCATGAACCAGATGGAAGTAAATTTGACTGAAGAAAGTTGTTCGATGTACACTTATTTAATGGGGCAGCGCTGTTGCACGCAAAATAGCTAGACTGCGACGCTAGGGTCAGCTGCTGCATGCATGGTGCAGCCCGCCCAGACGCCGAGACGAGACGCTTGCGCTGCGCTGCGTTGCGTGTGGGAAGCGGGCGTGATCAATGCGAAAGAGAGAAAAAAATAGCTAGGATGCGACGTACTGTAACCCCTGCACCGCCGCCCCCGACCCTGCATGCTGCATGCATGGTGCAGCCCGTCCCGCCCAGCGCCCTCGCATGCCACGCTCGGTCCAACGGTCTGGAGTGTGCCAACGCTGTACGTTATATTTATTATATATTTTAGATTTTGATATTTTTTCTGCTGGTCATAGTGACATGCATACTCTCTCTGTCCACAAATAAGTGTACGTTTGGCTTCAAAATTTGTCCACAAAAAATGTACTTCTACCTTTCCAATGCACTTGGGCATCCACTATGTAGTCCATAAGGCTATCCACAAGCCAAAAAGTAGTCCATATGGCTATCCATATACATAGTGGAGGTTTACTTTAGAAGATTTTCCTTAAGGGTGACCTACAAGCTTATGGGTTGCCCACAAGCAATAAACATAGATGTGGTATCATGCATATGTTACTAGTCTAAGTTACTACTACATAGTGCAAAATAACATAGATGTGGTATCATGCAAAGTCTCATTTATTACAATGAATCTGAGGGGAGTAAGTTTGATTGGAGAAAGTTGTTACACGTAAACTTATTTAATGCGACGGAGGGAGTAAACACGCTGCAGCGCTGTTGGACGTAAAATAGTTAGACTGCGACGCTAGGGGCAGCTGCATGCCCGCATGGTGCAGCCCGCCCCGCCCAGCGCCCTCGCATGCCACGCTCGCATGCCACGCTGTTGCACGTAAAAACGATGAAGCCAATCAGATTCCAGAATCATCCATCCCACGGATCGCCAAGAGCTAGCCACGAAATCCTTCTAAGAGACGCCAACCAATCAGGTTGCAGAACAAGCCCTTCCACGGATCGCCCAGAGCCACCCGCGGAATCCTTCTAGAAGACGCGATCGGACGGCCACAGTGTCGCGCTAGGGTTAGATCTACGGTCCTCATTCGGCCTTAGGGTTAGCGGGGTTTAGGATGCAGTCAACGGGGTTTCACAAGTTTGACCAAACATTCAAATGTGTATAACTAATTCAAAAAAAATAAAAAAAAAATACAAAACCTTCGCATGGTGTCATGTTATGTCACATAGTTGTGAGGAAAAATATCAAACTTGGTCTATTGAACATATTTCAAAAAACCCTTCACAAAATGACCTATCTCCTCCGAGGTTTTCTGGCTTTCGGGTCAAATGACCAATGATATGGCTAGAATCAAGGCATAGTTTGTGATAATGTACCCATATTTGGCATGCATGTCTATAATGGGATGACTAACAATGTTGTAGCACAAAGTTTTCCTTTTCGACGCACAGAAAAATCATTTTCTATTTTCTGAGTGCCGAAAGAGGGGGGGGTTTGTGAAGCAACCACCAAATTGAAGTTTCAAAATGGTAACATCCTATTTTTAAAAAATACTAGACCACCTAGAATGTACAATTTCCCAACCTGAGTATCTCAAACCTTTTATTCCATCCCTGGTGAAAAAGACAAATCCTGCCGAATCGGCTGGAAGTGGGTAAGATATGAACTACAGGTACATGATTCCATGCTGATGATTTTTTGTAAAAATAATTTTTAGGTTCACAACATACTATTTCATCAGAGATCCAATGCTAGTTTTGCGAGCCTCAGCCCCTAGCTAAGAATATTTATGAAAACCCTTCAAGTTTGACCAGACATTCAAATGTGCATAACTAATTCAAAAAAATCAAAAAAATACAAAACCTTCGCATGGTGTCATGTTATGTGACATAGTTCTGAGGAAAAATATCTAACTTGGTTTTAGAAATGGTCGAAAAAAAATTGCTTAGAAATGGGGTGGTTTACCCTAGCTTTGGAGCCCATTTCTACCCCATTTTGGGTGAGGGTGAGTTGTACTTCACAAAAGGGATCAGGGTGAGGATGAGTTGTATTGTACATATGAGAAAAACGTTGGAAGCTCATACAAACATAGAAAAGTGACATAGCTACATATGTTGAAATTCAAATTTACCATCATATTTGAATTTTGTCCAAATTATCAACAAGTGACAAATTATTATAATAACAAATGTTTACAACAACAAGTGCCAAATTATTACAACAACAAGTGTCAAATGTTTACAACAATAACAAATGTTTACAATAACAAATGTCTATTTCTTTTGGCTCTTCTTACCCCTCGTTTTCTTCTCCTTCACAAGTTTCACACCACACAATAGGTTTATGCTCTTCTTTTTCTTACCATTACCATCTGGCCTCCCCACAGCACGTCCAAGAGTCTCCTTCACCTCCTCAACAACCTCATGATCATGATCCAGAGCCTCATCAACATGGTCACTTTGCACCAGAGCCTCAACAACATGGTCACTTTGCACCAGAGCCTCAACAACTTGGTCAGTTTGCACTAGAGCTTCAACAACAGGCTCATTTTGTACCAGAGCCTCAACAACAGGCTCATTTTGCACCAGAGCCTCAACAACAGGCTCATTTTGCACTAGAGCCTCAACAACAGGCTCATTTTGCCCCTCATTTTGCACCAGAGCTTCCAAATCAGAAACGGTGTGCCCTAAAGCCTCAACAGTTTGCACATCATCCTCCAAAACAAGTTCAGATTGCACCTCAGCAGCACCAAACATGATCTGGTTAGTTCTCTTCTTTCTTTGGCCATTGATTCTTGCCCTTTTCACTGGCCAGCATTCGTCAACAACAAGAGGTGGGCCTTTTTCTCCACGCTTCCTCCTGAAAACAAGCAAGTTAGCTGGGGGAGAAAAATCATCAAGAAGAAATGGGATAGATTTTGGATGAACATACTTTGGCTTTTCAGCAGTGTATCTGCACTTGGTAGAGCCAGCTCGGTGTCCAAGTTCTTCACAGAGTTTGCATCTATTCTTGTTACCTTTTTGGGCCCTTTTTGGCTTGGCATCTTTCTTTTCATCTTTCTTTCCCTTCTTGCTGCTCCCACCTTTCTCAAACCAAGCCTTGAATCTACTCTGCTTGGGCCTGCCAGCCTTTCTTTTCATCAAAGGAGGACACAAGGAGAACTGAATGTCCACTTCAGGCCACTGAGACTGATCTGTAAGTGCTGGAATTGGTGTTCCATATGCAGCCTTGAATTTTGCTACAGAATAATACTCATGCAAATATGGGTGCATATTTAGCTTGTGTTTGGAGGCCAAGAAAAGTATGGCATGCTCACAAGGCTTCCCAGTGTGTTGCCACTCAAGGCATGTGCATTCATGCAATTGAGTGTCAACAACATGCCTCCTGCCAGTCTTTGTATCTCTGACTTCAGCACCCCACAATGAGGATTTCTCAACACGCAAATGTGCAAGATTTCTGCTCCTGTTGACCACCTGCTGCACAACATCAGGAAGCTTATCTCCTTGAAGAACATCACCAAGCCTTCTTCTCAATTCCCACAACCTCATGATCATGATCCTGATCTGGTCAACCATGTCATGGACAGGCAAGTCTTTTAACTCCTTCACTTTGTTGTTGAAACTTTCTGCCAAATTATTGTTGATATGATCACATTTGATGGCAGTGTTAAAACCAGACCTGTACCATAAAAGAGAATGGTAGGTTTCCAACCATGTACAAAACTTGACCCTATCCTCCTCAGAGCATGCCGCCTTAATCTTCTCAAGGTGATATGAATGTGTCTTCCTGGTGTAAGATCTTGCTGCTGGCCACATGCGTCCAAAATCATCTCCTCTGAATTTTTTGATCAAATTCATCCACATATGGCCGAAGCACTCCCTCTGCTCAGCATGAGGGAAAACAATCTTCACTGCATTTTCTAAACCTTTACATGCATCTGTGTGCACTGCCAATGGAGAGACTGACCCTATGCATCTTTTCAACTGCATCATGAACCATGTCCATGATGCCTCTGTCTCAGACTGAAACATTCCAATAGCTACAGGGAACATCCAATTGTGTCCATCTAAAGCATTGCATGCTGCTAGTTGACCATTCCACTTTCCAGTCAAGAAAGATGAGTCTATACTCAAATATGGACGGCAACCTGCTTTGAAGCCATCAATGCAAGGCTTTAAAGCCATGAAGAATTTAGAGAAGAAGACTTTCCCATCAGCTGTTACCTCAGTATCTATCTCCACAACACTGCCAGGTGACCTCTTCTCTACTTCTGCTTTGAAGTTATAAAGCATTCGAAAGGTATTTGCCCAATCACCATATAGCTCTTTCATTGCCCTTTGCTTTGCCTTCCACACTGTAGTATAATTCAGCTTAATGGGGTACTGCTTTTCCAAGTCTATTTTCAGTCTCTTTGCAGTGCTGTTTGGTGTTGTGGCTAAAATGGGCTTGATCTTTTCTGCAACCCATAATTGTGATGTCATCTTTGTAACTGTTTGAGAACTTGTAATGCAAGTATGAGGTTTTGGAATTTGATTCACTCTTATTGTCCTTCCATCAGGTTGGCGTCTAGCAGATATATACCACTTGGAAGGCTTGGCACCACCATCATAACCTATGCATTTTGCATAGAACTTCTTTTTATCAGTCCACATAGTCTTGGTAGCAAACTCACGTTTGACTGCATATGTCCTGAAACACATCCTGAATTCATCCATGCTTGGAAACAATCTCCCAACTTCAATAACTGGGTCCTCTTTGTCATAAACTGTTACTAGCTCATCATCATGTGCATCATCTACATGAACTGCAGCATTTTCCAACAACTCTAGATCTATATCTGCCTCTTCATCTCTTAAATGGTTGTCACCATCATTTGCAGCTTCATCCCTCTTCTTCTCCTTGTCTCTGTCATCTATAGGAATGCCAAAAAGCTTTGCCATTTCAATGTCATCTATTGGTGCAATGACCAAATCAGTGCGGTCATGTATCTCAACTGAATTCCAATCAACAGTTACAATCCTTTGTGCATTACCATCTGCAGCCTCCCCTTGTGCATTAGCATCATCATCCTCCACTGTTAACACTTCCAACTCAGTAAGTATAGGCATTACTTGCCTTTGTGCAGCCCAATCATCCTCGACCATCTGAGCAGCCAGCTTCGAGGCCACATATCCAACCCTCGAATCAGGTTTCAGATCAATGAGCTCTGCTAAAAACAGAACAGTTTTGCTTGTCCAACCGTTTCGCTCATCGATTTCATCAACTATATGTTCCCCTGTCTCAACCCTAACATAGTCACATTTGCAATCATCAAATCGTAACAAAGAAACTTCTTGCTCTGGCCCCCAAACCACACTATCCCCAATTTTTTCCACCATTTTCCTTACTGCCTCCTCTCCCATGTTTATTAGCTCTTGGGGATCAACATGTTCTAATTCCACCTCCCATTTAACAACCGTGTCTCTCTCAATGATCTGCGTGCTGCCATCAACTAAAACAGCCCTAGAGGGAAAGAAATTGATGCGAAATTCGAAGGTTTGGCGCGCAACATCGTCTCCCCTGTTTTTGGCGGGCACTGTGAGCTAGCGGAAGCGAACAGAGAGCTCAACCTTAGAGAAATTAAGTGCAGAGATACGGGATATACCGATTAGAAGTCCCCTCTCCATGCTCCATATCGTTCCCCCTCGCCCCGTTCAGCACACCCTCGCCTCCACAATCTAGCATCAATGGGCACGCTCAGATCTCGAATTGAGAAGAATGGGAGAGGAATTAGCTTTCAAATGGCACTCACCACCTTCGTCGTCGAACGAAAGCGCCGCCGCCTAAATTAATTGCCGTGCCGCCGCCGCCGGTGCCGAGAACGATGGGTGAGGTCCGCCGCCGCCGTCGGGGAAGCTACAGTCAGTGTTACGCGCGCTCTCGGTCGAAAGCGGTTGGTTTGACTGGCTGTCCCAACCAACCGGTTTGGCTTAACCCTAATATTGGAACAAAGTTAAATGTGTCCTTACGACCGTTTTAAGGCCCGTGTGGCCCTGGGATATTAGCTGCCTCACAACCGTCGCATGCGAGCTATTCTTTTCAACGATGTCGCTTTCCTTCCAATTCCATGTAAAGACGTCGCATAGGAGCTATAAGCCCATCTTGTTGAGATCCTGAAGTTGGGCCAAACTTTGCACCTTGTTGTCAACAACAAATTCTCCCGAACCTTCGACACAAGGAATCTGATGCATACCTGATAACATGAGAGTGCACGCCTTCTCTACATCCACATGCACCAAGTTAATCAGCCTGCTAATGCTTTGAGGAAGACTGAAATGACCTCCACTAGGGTTCACTTCCCCCCTTGAATATTTCAGCGGCTTTTTCTTGTCTGGGCAAGATATCCTCGAGGAATAACATGAATGATACTGCACAAACAAGGCCTGTAGATGATTGAGTCTGGAGATTGTTCCAGGCAGTGGATAATTAGTGCGCCGGATTGCTAGATAGCGGAGGTGCAACAAGCCATTGACAGATTCAGGCAAACTTCCAAAGCAGCATCCGCTTACATCCAGCACCCGCACACTCTTGAGTTTACCGAGTATATCATGACTCAGAGAGACTTTGGAACACAACCAAGACTCATTGAGAACTATAAATGTACGCAATCTTCCAAGACCATCATAGCTCACAAGATCTCCAAGTTGTTCAGTAGAAACAGACAAATGCCTGATATATTGAGGTAACAGCCCAACGTTACCATGGTCAATTCTAAAGCATTCCCATGGGAAACATGAAGTGCTAGGTCATTCATTAAATCATGCATAATGTAATATGTTTGATCTCCACACTGGAGCACTTGAAAAAAAGACCGAGCTAACAAATCATTGAAATATCCCCTTCCAATATCTTCCAAGCTTCTACTCATATTTCCTTCTCGATGAACAAGGCCATTTGCTATCCACATCCAGATCAATTTATTTGGATCAATACGATAATCTTTTGGGAATAAACTACAATATGCAAAGCAGAGTTGAAGGTGCTCTCGCAAGCTTTCATAACTTAAGTGTAAGATAGACAAAATATCTTTTGGGTTGAGTACACCTTTGTGAAGAACGTTATCCCACTCTGCATCACTGTTCTTTCCATTTAAATGCCCTCCAATAACCTTCAATGCTAGAGGTGAGACTCTAAATTTCTGAACAATTTGATCTCCAATTTTCTCCAACTCTGGATAATCTTGTGGCTTCCTGCTCCCAAATGCACACCGTCTGAATAGTAACCTACTATCATCTCTTCCCAGACCTTCTAAAATGAACAAGCTTCTAGAGTCCAGCATTTTTGCAACCAATGTTGTTCGGGTTGTCACTAGAATTTTGCTTCCTAATATTCTTCTCCCTGGACTTGGATAGTAAATGTATGCAGGATTTTTAATGGGAGCTATTAATTCTTTCTGTAGAATTGCGGAATATTATCTGTATTGATATTGCTTGAAGTGATTACAACGTGAGCCCTTGGGCTGTTTATATAGTACTAGAAGACTTGGAGGGCAAGAAGACTACTTGAGATATAATTGGATTACAAACTTAAACTACCAAATATAGTCTAAACCGTGATATACTCTAACACTTTCCACATCTCTTTATTGATGTGTTCTCCGTATTTCTCATCATACCACACATCATCCAACACTAGGAGAAAGCTTTTAAAAGCAAGTCTGTGTTTAAGTTCTTTCTGGAGCATGCTGAAATTGAAATTGTCCAGTTCAGCATTCTCTCCATCAGTTGTGCATGCTATCATCTCTTTGATAAGTCTCATTTTATCAAAATTCCTGGAAACACAAACCCACATTCTCAGGTCAAAAGCATCAGCTATTTTCTCATTGTTACAGACAAGTTGAGCTAAAGTAGTCTTGCCGATACCCCCAACACCAACAATAGTGTGAACCTGTGTCCCATAATTCTGTTCATTGTTCAGTGAACATTCATCAGACTGATTGACCAGCTAGCCTACTAGCTCTTCAATCTCCTTTTCTCGCCCAAAAATTGCACCTTCATGCAAAAGAGATCCTGTTGTTCTTGCTGGAACACGTTCAAGAGACTGAATGGTGTTAGAGCTCTCCAATGCCATCACTCGGACAAACATCTCTGCAGAAGCTCTAACCCTTTCCAAGCTTTGGAGTACCTTCCGCAGTTTTGACCTGAACTTGTCAATATTGATCAAACGCTTACCAATAGAGAGAGAAGAGGAGGTTATGCGTCTGAGCAGGCCTTTCTGCTCACACTTTTCTTTTAAAAGCATATAAGCAAACTCATCCAAGACATCTTCTGCATCAGAAACTGCATCTTTTATTCGCTGCAATAAGAGTACCTGATTTGTGTCCACTACATGCCTCTCAGCTGCAGCAACTACGATGAGTATATCCATTAAATTAGCCTCCAAATTCTTGAGATCAGATACTATCTCAGATTTCCAGCTGTACTGGCTTGACAGATAGGACTGCACCAAGGACACCATCCTCCGAATAATAGGAGAAACAACCCACCCTACAGCACTGGCTGCTGACACCCTAGCCATGTAATCAAGGAACGTTTCCTGTGCAACATAAAAGTTAAAACGATTTCAGTATTGAATGGATAAAAAGTTGCAACATGGAAATATCGCACAGCTACTGAATGCTCAAAAACTTGCATATAACGGAGGACCAAGTAAGTTGCAACTTGTATGACCGACATATATAAGGCAGTACGAAACCAACTGAGGATCTTTCTTCATTGACACACTTGATATGTCTAGGATATACTTAATAAGTGTGTTCATATTGCGAATACTGTATACACTTCTAACGAAAGACAATTTCTGGCTGGATCTCATCAATCAGATCAAGTATTTCACCTATTAAAACATGGATTGAAATCCTCAGCGACTTGTGTACAAGAGTAGGATGATTTAGGCAAGGCAAAACTGCACTAGGACAACGAATTCTTGCATCTAGTTGAGTACTGACTCCAAGATAGCAAGGCCAAACAGGGCATACAGTAGCTAGTGAGATGTATGAAACGGTTACCTGATACTCTGAACCGGCAGGATCCGAGGTCTGGACAAGAGGAACTCTTGATTTAGCCGAATCAAAACGCGAGGCTGTGTGGCAGACAAGAGACGACGAGTATGAGGAGGAAGAGTGTTGGGGATATGCTATATGGGTATCCTCGTAGCATGTCTCTTATCCGACTAACCCGGGTGGCCCATAGTCGGTAGCATGACCTATGGCCTGCTGGGCGGCCCAGTTAGGTGGATCCAGAAGGGAGGCCCATGCCGGATAAAGGAAGGCCACGGTGGAGTCACCAGCGTACCCGGAGCCCTGGAGTGCAAGATACACAAGACTAGTAATAGATGGTGTAGGACTCTGTAACCTGTCCGGCTAGGACTTTTCCCTGTAACCCTAGGACCTGACGACTATATAAGTCGGGCCTATGGGAGCCTTTAGGGCACAATTTCAGACAATCACAGCATCGATTCAGACAACCTCGCATAGTGAACCAATCCTTGTAACTCGGCGTATTGCCCTTATAGTGATTTATAGCAGGAGTAGGATTTCGCCACCGTCGTGGGATTTGAACTTGGGTAAGCTGTGTTACCTCGTACCCGTAAACCGTCCGCCTTACCCCACGTCTCTAAACACGCACTGTGAGGACCCCTCCATGGAGTACTTGTCGTCAATACCACGACAGTTGGCGCCCACCGTGGGGCAAGAGGCGCTTCAGGCTCTTCAGCGGGCGAGGACCAAGATCTTCGCAGGAATTGGCGAAACCGTAGCCATTGGCCGTGTTCTCTTCTCCGGCAACGTTCCGATCGTCCCTCCCGACGAGTTCTGGATCCCGGCGAAGACGAACCCTACGCGGTGTTCAATTGTTCCTATCGGAGACATCCACCTCTTCATCGTCGAAACCGACTCGGGCACTAGTTCCCTGAGAGTTGGAGGAGCATCAAGAACCGCACGGACCGCCTACGGGCAGGATACGTTCGCGGAAGGATCGATGTCGGATCTCTCTTCGGAGTTTGCCGGCAAAGATCGGAAAAATTCAAGGCCCACCCAAACCGCCCCTGTGCAGGATATAAAGGTGGAAGATCACTGCAAATCCGCCAGCTTAGTCCGTGCGTCTGGACAGCAGAGATCCAAGTTCGTCGGCGTGGTTACCATCTTCGATCTGGCGCGCTGCGTTCAGAGAGAGGGCGAAAACCCCCGCGATTACCTGGCCAGGTGGCTCCGCATACGAGCCGACCTAGCCCACTACCCCGATGATAACACTCTGTATCACTTCGTGGAAGGATTGGACCGCGGCACGCTTCTCCGACATTCTTTAAGACGGCAGCAGGCAACAGGACGCCTTACCCTCGAAGAGATGGTGAGCACCGTCAACAACTACGCGGAGGCCGAAGCGGCATCTCAGACAGCGCTTGCGCTCATTGACGGAGCCCCTCCGATTCAGCCACCGCCACCACCGCCTCCGGCCGCCATCGTCGTAGCAGCACCACCGCCTCCAGTCATCGTCGAGCCCGTTGCACCTCCACCGCCCGTCGTCGAGGAAGTCCTGGCACCCTCCGACTCTGTCATTGACGCGCTTTATGCTGATTTCAGTGCAGATTCAGAGGAGATAGACTTCAGTCCAGAAGAGTTAGACTCCGCTATGCAGGAGATGGAGGAGGAGTACTCGCGCGAAGAGCAGGCCAACAACGCCGTCACGTCCCGAGGGGTGTTCGTCACCATTGGGACGGCGATGGACGAAGATCAACCCGGACGAGCTCCGCCTACGGCGCTAGAAAAGGGGAAGGGGCCAGTTATTGCTGCCTACGATGATCGCGCAAAAGTCATGCCTCCTCCACCTAACCCAGTGCAGCAGCCGCAGGAACTCGGCACCGGCCCGAGCAACAACAACGCCGCAAACTTGCCGCCTCCAGCATCTACGTCTACAACAGCCCAAGTTACTCCAGTTGATAGAGTAATGTACGACAATCTCCTCGTCGAGCCACTGACCGTTGCTCATATCCGGAATGTGACCCAGCTTGACGAGAAGCGCCAGCAGCTGCTGGAGGAAGCGCAAGCCATCGCGGAGCAAGGCGCTAAACTAGATCGAGATCTGGTCAACACGTAGAAGTCCATAGAGAAATCTAGAGCAATGGAGGCCGAGTACAAGACTCTGCTACAGCAGCAGAAGGCTAAGAAAGCTCCGGCTTGCGTCATCAACGATCCTGGTGTACGGCGCAACCTAGGATGGGCTCCCTCGAAGCCGGCACAAGCCAAGCCATACATTGACAGTGAAGGCAAGCAGGTGATGCCCACCCTACTCCTTAACCTCGCCGTCGCCAAGACCCTTCTGGAGCAGGATAGATCGCCTGAAGCAGTGGAACAGGTCTACGACCTAGTGGCCAAGGCGGTAAAGCAGCAGGAAAAGGCCACCTCTCAGAGGCTTGAGTCTAACCCAGCTCTCTGCTAGTCTAGCCAGTACAAACCGCCAAGGGACAGATCTCCTCTTGATGTCGGGTCCCAGACGGGTTCATCAGAGCGAAGACGGAGGGATGCACGCAACAGGAAAGATGCTATCCCAATATCCTCCGACCACGGAGAAAAGGCCCGACCTCGTCGCCCATCACCACCGCCCCGATCTCCCCGACATCGCGAAGATTACAAAGCTCACCATCGTACGGATATGCCCCCACCAAAGCAGTGTGGCATCGTCATCCGCGACAACGCGGAGCAGACCCGTCATGACGGAAAGCACAACGAAGGACATAAGAGCAGGTCGCGCCATGACCCTCCGCGTCCGACAAACAACCGTGACAGACGTGAGGCGTCGCAGGAGGGTAACAGCAAGAAGGCTAACCCACCGCCACCTCCGCCTCCGTCACCACCAAGCAGTCACCATGGCGGAGGAGGCCCGCGTCATTCACGCAGCCCATCCCCTGTTGACAAAAAGAAGAAGAACCCGGAGCCATACGATGCGCGTTCACGGATCGATAAGATCCACGAGGCCCGGGAAGGACCATACCTAGGACCATGTTGCTTTGGACCTGCAATATGGTCCGCAACTTACCCCAAAGGCTTCCGGATTGACAAGACCATCAATCCCTATGATGGCACCGCCAAGCCAGCCACATGGTTGCAGGACTACGACAACGCAGTGGAGATTGCCGGAGGCAACCCCAATGTCACCGTCAAGTACCTCCCATTAATGTTGGCGGGTACGGCCCGTCAATGGATCGACGACTTGCCGAAGAAATCTATCTACAACTGGTTGGACATGCAAGAAGCGTTCACCAAGAACTTTGAGGGTACATAC
The DNA here is from genome assembly GCA_916181665.1 of Avena sativa. Taxonomy (NCBI): domain Eukaryota; kingdom Viridiplantae; phylum Streptophyta; class Magnoliopsida; order Poales; family Poaceae; genus Avena; species Avena sativa. Next base: position 424,177,295 of record OV702280.1, read on the forward strand.
AAGCGTCCCTTCACTATGGGCGATCTACAGCGGTGCGTACAAGAGAAACACGAAATATCTCGCGCCTACCTCTCCCGCTGGCTGGACATGAAGAATTCCTGCGCAGGAGTGCACGCTCAGACCGCCATGGCCGCCTTCATCGATGGATTGGAAAGGGGCACGTTGCTCCGACATAAGATGAAGCGCTTGCAGGACAATCACCAGCTCAACTTGAACCAGATGATTCAGTTGGCTAGTGAGTTCGCAGATGCCGACGACGATGCTCGTGGCTCCTTGCCGGCAATGGCCGTTCCAACTCAGGCTCGTAGGAACAGCAGTACAAAGCGAAAGACCGCTCCAGAAGAAAAGCAATCTACCGACATGGTCGCCATGACTTTTGCAGGACGAGGAGAGGGCGGACAACGTGGCCGAGGAAGGGGAGCTGGTCGTGGGCAGCAACGAGGAAGTGAAACCACCTCGGCGCCGCTCCGCATTCCCCAAATCTACGAGGAGTACTGTGATATGACATGCCTCGTACACCTCGACGTCAACGGCAAAGCCACCCATACCAATCGGCACTGAAAGTTTGTCAACAACCTCAAGGAAGACCCGGAGTCCGGCTACAAGCAAAGTCGGAAAAACAGACCGCGCGGAAAGGGCAAGGGGAAAAAGAAGGAGGAGGAGTCCAAGGATTCAAGTGACATGGACGAGGACGTTGACCCCAAGCACGCCGCCAAGAGCGACGACAAAGGCAAGAACCCCTTCGCAAAGAAGGACCCAGTCTACCACACTTTCCTTGGCACCCCCACCGTCCGACAACATAAGACCTCTCTGAGGATCCTGATGGCTACTCTCCCCCCCAGTCCCCCAGTACTTGCGCTGGTCGGAGGTTCCAATAACTTGGGACAGGACAGACCACCCAGACCTTATACCCGCGAAGAACCAGTACGCCATGGTCATCAACCCCTTGATTGACGGCATGGAGTTCACCAAGTCTATGGTGGACAGTGGAAGCAGCATCAACATCATGTACCTGGATACACTGCAAAAGCTGAACTTGACGGAGGCAAACCTAAGACGGACTAATACCGTCTTCCACGGCATAGTTCCTGGTCGGGAGGCTCGGTCCCTTGGGTGCATTACACTTCAGGTTGCCTTCGGCGATGTTAATAATTACCGCCAAGAGCACATGACCTTCGAGGTGGTCCCCTTCAAAAGCGTGTACCACGTCATATTTGGCCGCGACATATTCCACACGTTCATGGCCAAGCCATGCTTTGTCTACAACAAGCTCAAGATACTCGGACCAAACGGCATCATCACCCTATCCGGAAGCTTTACCAAGGCAAGGGACTGCGAGATCAACGAAGCAGCCGTTGCAGAAGCTGTCCTCTACAGCGAAGAATTCAAAGAGATCTAGAGCAAGGTCAATGACTCAGAGATGCCCGCGTCGAAGAAGCAGATCTCCGACTCCGCTCCTGCGTTCAAGGCCGCCATCGAGACCAAGCCGGTGGAACTTGTAGTAGGCGATGCCTCCAAGGTCACCTCCATTGGGACAAACCTGGATCCCAAATAGGAAAGCGCGCTCGTCGAGTTCCTCCGTGAGAACAGGGACATATTTGCCTGGCAACCTGCCGACATGAAAGGTGTACCTAGGGAACTTGCCGAGCACATCTTAAACATTGATCCAAAATCCAAACCAGTGAAACAACCTCTACGACGCTTTGGAGATGAGAAGAGACGCGCCATTGGCAAAGAGATATCTAGGTTACTTAAGGCTAGGTTTATCCGAGAAGTCCTTCACACCCAATGGGTGGCCAATCCTGTACTTGTCCCCAAAAAGGGAACCAATGAATTAAGAATGTGCGTTGATTACACCGGCTTGAACAAAGCATGTCCCAAATATCCGTTTGCTTTGCCTCGCATTGACCAAGTCATTGACTCGACGGCTGGCTCGGAACTTTTGTGTTTTCTCGATGCATACTCAGGATACCACCAGATCAAGATGAGGAAGTCGGACCAATTGGCCACTTCGTTCACTACCCCATATGGCGCGTTTTGCTATGTCACATTGCCCTTTGGGCTAAAAACGCAGGTGCTACCTACCAGCGGACAATGCAACGTTGCCTTCACGACCAAATTGGTCGGAACGTTCACGCTTACGTGGACGATATTGCGGTAATGTCCAAAAAGTCAAACGACTTAATCTCCGACTTAAAAGAAACCTTTGATAATCTCCGGAAATACAACATGATGCTTAACCCTAAGAAGTGCGTCTTCGGGGTCCCAGCCGGCAAATTGTTGGGCTTCATCGTTTCCCAGAGTGGAATCGAGGTCAACCCGGAGAAAATCAAGGCCATCTTGAATATAAACCATCCGGCATGCCTAAAGGACATTCAACGACTAACAGGTTGTGTTGCAGCAGTTAGTCGGTTCGTCAGCCGACTTGGAGAGAAGGCTCTACCGCTATACAAGTTGCTGAAGAAGGCGGACAAATTCATGTGGACGGACGAAGCAGATGCAACATTGAAGCAGCTCAAGGAGATTCTTTCCTCAGCGCCCATCCTTGCAGCACCCGAGCCTGGAGAGACCCTGTTAATTTACATGGCGGCAACCAACAGGGTTATCAACATCGTCGTTGTGGTAGAGCGGAAGGAACCAGGCTATGAGCACGGAGTTCAACAACCAGTTTACTATGTGAGCGAGGTCTTGACGGAGTCTAAGCAGCGTTACCTGCACTACCAAAAGATAGCTTATGGAGTATTCCATGCTTCTCGGAAGATGGGGCATTACTTTCAGGAGCACCCAATCATAGTGGTGAGCAAGACTCCACTGTCCGACATCATCAACAACAGCGACACTACAGGAAGGGTCGCGAAGTGGGGCATTGAACTTGCCGCCTTCGAGATCACCTACAAGAGACGCGACGCTATCAAGTCACAAGCCTTTGTGGATTTTGTTGCAGATTTGACGGAGATGCCAGATGCTACTCCGTTGCCAGAACCAGAGTACTGGGTGATGCACTTTGACGGATCAAAGCTACTCAACGGCTCGAGGGCTGGTGTATTGCTACAGTCACCAACAGGAGACAAGATACACTATGTTCTGCAGATCCACTTCGAGGCTACAAACAACATGGCGGAGTATGAAACACTCATTCACGGACTACGTGTAGCCAAGGATATTGGCATCAAGCGCATAGTTTGATGTGGAGATTCCGACTTGGTTGCCCAGCAGGTGGCTGGCACCTGGAATGCGCGGAACCCTATGATGGCGGCATATCGACGAAGTGGACGAGATAGCCAAGAGCCTCTTGGGCTACGAAGTTTAGTATGTGCCTAGGGAACAAAACGAGGCGGCTGATCTGCTGTCTAAGCTAGGATCAGGGCGCAAGCGAATTCCGCCAGGAGTTTTCCTAGAGCACCTGCGCACACCATCCGTGAAGGGAGCCGACATCGACAATCCGGATAGAGATGACTCTTTCGTCAGCATGGTGACTAAGGTCCCTCCGGCTTGGACAAAACCGTTCATGGAATATCTCGAACACGGAACTTTGCCCGACGACGAAGTCAAAAGACAGCAAATAGTACGACGAGCAAAGGGTTATACCATAATTAATGGGCAACTCTACAAAAGGAGCACTACTGGTGTATACCTAAAGTGTGTTTCCCAGCTATAAGGTATGGAAATCCTACGCGAAATCCATCTTGGAGATTGCGGGCATCATGCCGCTCCTCGATCGTTGGTCGCGAAAGCCTTCCGACAAGGATTCTACTGGCTGACCACGAAGGCGGACACCGACAAGCTGGTTGAGATATGCATGGGATGCCAGTATTATGCCCGACAACCACATGTTCCTGCTGAAGAACTGCGAACAATACCAATAACTTGGCCGTTTGCAGTCTGGGGGCTGGACATGGTGGGACCGTTACAGACGGCACCGTGTGGGTTTACACATCTGCTTGTAGCAGTTGACAAATTCACTAAATGGATAGAAGCTAAACCCATTATAAAGCTCGATGGGGCAACAGCCCTCAGGTTTGTCCGAGATCTAGTGGTGAGATTTGGTCTCCCACATAGCATTATCACCGACAATGGCAGCAATTTATCACTCGGAGAAGTGGAGGCATATTGCTGGGAGAAAGGCATCCGACTTGACCTTGCATCTGTGGCACACCCACAATCCAATGGTCAGGTTGAAGGAGCCAATGGATTAATTCTGCAGGGAATCAAGCCACGTCTTGAGGCACCGCTACATAGAGCAGCTGGAGCCTGGGCGGAAGAATTGCCATCTGTGTTGTGGAGTTTACGAACTACACCCAACAGATCTACCGGCTACACCCCTTACTGTTGGAGATATGCCCAAGAGGCAATAATAAAGTGGTTATTATCATGTCTTCACACTTATGATAAATGTTTACATACCATGCTATAATAGTATTAACCGGAAACATTAATACTTGTGTGATTTGTAAACTAAAATAAGAGTCCCTAGTAAAGCCTCTTGTTAAACTAGCTTGTTGGTTAAATATATGATCATTGTTTCCTGATCATGAACATAGAGATGTTATTAACAACAGGATCATATCGTTAGGAGAATGATGTGATGGACATACTCCTATAGACAAGCGTAGCATAAAGATCAAGTCATTTCAATAGTTCAATTGCTATATGCTTTCTGATACATAGTAACCTAATTCCTTCGACCATGAGATCATGCATATCACCTTTACTGGATGGATGCTTTGATGTCATCAAACACCACACCGTAACAGGGTGGCTATAAAGGTGGCATTGAGTGTTCGGAAAGTATTGGTTGAAACACATGGATCAAGAGTGGGATTTGTCCATCCATATGACGGATAGATATTCTCTGGGCCCTCTCGGTGAAATGTCATCCAATTAGCTTGCAAGCATGTGACTGGGTCACAAGGGATCACATATCACGGGAACGAGAAAAGAGTACTTATCAGTAACGAGGTTGAACTAGGTATGCAGAGATACCGACGATCATAACCTCGGATAAGTAACATATCGTGAGACAAAGGGAAATTGGTATCGTATGTAAGTGGTTCATTCGATCGCAAAGTAATCGTAGAAATATGTGGGAGCCATATGAATTTCCAGATTCCTCTATTGGTTATTGTTCGAAGAAGTGTCTCGATCATGTCCGCATAATTCACGAACCGTAGGGAGACACACTTAAGGATTCGACGTTGTTTGAGTAGTTATGGTATTATGAGAAAGAGACCGAATGTTGTTCGGAGTCTCGGATGGGATCCGGGATATCACGAGGTGATCCGGAATGGTCCGGAGAATAAGATTCATATAAGGAAAGTCCCGTTTCGGAGTTCGGGAATGATTCCGGTGTTTCCATCGGGAACATTCTAGAAGGTCCCGGATTGTCCGGCACTCCGGGGGGGAAGGGGTACATGAATGTGTCATTGCATGTTGGAATGATTGCATCATGTACTAAGTGTTCTCGCTGTCCGAAATAAAGGGTTAATTCAAATCCTAATTTGAAAAGTCAAACTGCCAGTTTTCGGTCAAACTGCCAGTTTCGGAAAGTGGAGAAAGAGGAGGAGAGGTGGAGGCCGAGTTGGAGGAGGGTTCCTCCCCTAGGCCGGCGCACCTCCCTAGGCCGAGTTGGGGAGGAACTCCTCCCCATGGCGCCGGCCCTCCCACCTATAAAAGGAGGGGCAGGGCCTCCTCCTCTAGACACAACAACACAAGTTTCCTATCCTCTAAACTAAACCCTAGATCTAGACCCCGGTTTAGAGCTATTTCGGTTTAGAGCCTTCTAATTGGTTTAGAGCCCTCTAATTGGTGTGTCTAATTACTAGACCACTAATAGCCTCTCTCATAAGCTCCACCATACTCGCACCGGCTTAAGGCGAAGCCCTGCGGGATCTCCCCTCTACTTCCGGTACCACGCCGTCGTGCTGCCAGAATCGCGAGGAGAGTGCTACAACCTCCGCTGCCTGCTGGAACAAGGGAGAGGAAGGTCTTCGTCGAGTACCGAACGTGTGACCGACTGCGGGAGCGCTGCTGAAACGTGGCGCTGGAAGGATCGTCTACGCGATCTTGAGATCGGAAAGAGTACGACTACATCACCCACGAGAATCTGCTCTCGTTAACCACTTTGGAATCTTCGAGGGTGAGTTATTCCATCGACTCGTTGCTACAATCTAGTAGATAGATCTTGGCTTGTTTGTTTGTATGCGATAGAAAATTTTTGTTTTCCATGCTACGAACCCCTACAGTGGTATCAGAGCCGTGTCTATATGTAGATCTGTTGCACGAGTAGAACACAATGGTCATTGTGGGCGTTGATGCTTTTATTGTAGATTGCTTTTTGTGTACTTTGCATCTTGCGGTATGTTGGGATGAAGCGGCCCGGGCTAACCTTACATGACATCGTTCATGAGACTTGCTCCACGCTTAACATGCAACTTGTATTGCATAAGTGGCTTTGCGGGTGCCAGTTTCTCCTAGCATAGTAAAGATCCAATTTACAACGGGTAATCAACAATGCTAGTATCAATGTTGTGGTTCTTGTTCGTAGGTTAGAACGACACTTATGGAAAGCCCCAAACCACGTAAAATATGCAAAGAAAGTAGAAGCGTCTAACTTTGTTTTGCAGGGGTGTGCAGTGATGTGATATGGCCATGATTGTGATTATATTTGATGTATGCAATGTTCCTTATTGTAAGTTGGCAACCGGCAGGAGCCATATGGTTGTCTTTAATTTCTGTTAAGACCTGCGTGTCTATTCAAAATAGTTGTAATAGTTGAAGCTGGTGGACGACAACCATGAAGAAGCGTCATTGACCTTGATGCTACGCCGGTGATGATGGAGATCATGTTCGTGCTTGAAGATGGAGATCGGAAGCACAAAGAAGAAAGGCCATATCATATCACATATTATGAATTGCATGTGATGTTAATCCTTTATGCATCTTGTATTGCTTAGTAGACGACGGTAGCATTATAAGATGATCCCTCATGCACATAAATTTCAAGTTCTAAAGTGTTCGCCCTTAGTTAGCACCGTTGCTAAAACTTGTTGCTTCGAAGCACCACGTGATGATCGGGTGTCTTTGATTCCACGGGTAAATACAACGTAAGCAAGCCAGATTTGCTTATGCGGTAGCTAAGGTTTGATCTTGACGAGCCTAGCATGTACAGACATGGCCTCAGGAACACGGATTACCGAAAGGTAGAGCATGAGTCATATAGTAGATATGATGAACATGTTGATTGTTCGCCATTGAAGCTATATCAACTCTCGTGATGATCGGTTTTGATGTGGTGGATTTGGTTCGTGTGATCACTAAAACAATGTGAGGGATATTGTTTTGAGTGGGAGTTCACCTAGATTAATTTAATTATTAATTAGAACTCAATTTATCATAAACTAAATCAAAGTGAATTTGCATAGTTGTTGTAGTCATTGGCATCCGTTTACCACCTTGCGCTTAGTTATAATTGAGATGATAGAACTATAGAATTCTGGTTAGATACTTTACGAACTGGTATCGTATTGTTTTAAGTGTTAATCTAAAGTTTAAAAGTCCTATTGCAAACTTTCAGTAAGTTCCGGTTACTCCATGAAGTTTAATAATTAGTATTAAATCAAGAGTAACAATTCCAAGTGTTAGTATATAAGTATCATGTTTGTATCCATGATTCTTGATATTCAAAGGATTCCCTTAATATCAAGGTTATCTAGGATCTGAAAGAGTTGTTTCAGAAACCATGATGTGTGGAAGATATTGTGATATCTGAAACGAAGTTTTGGTTACAACATGATAGAGTATAATATGGCAAAGTTCATGTTCTCATATTTTGATAAGAATTTGCAAAAGGGTTGGAGACACTTGTTGTCCTAATCCTCCAAAAGGTTTTGGATAGCAACATTATACTCATAATTCATCGTTATAAGCTAAAAGTAGCTTGATCATGGACGATTCCATGATAAGGGTGAATATTTGATGTAGGTAAAATGTTTACTACACCAAGAGATTACTAAAGTAAGGAATTTGAAAGAACACCAAATATTTAATGATGGTGATCTACTTCAAAGTGCAAGTCCAAAGACATTGGTATTTAATTATACACGCTTTGGACTATATGTCATATGTATGACTCCACTATTGATAGATTCTTTCAAATAGAAAAGGAAATATTGAAAGAGAATCTCATAAATATATGGCAGAAAAGAAAAGACTAGAATCGTTCAGTTTAAGTATATAGATGATATACATGTTATGGCTATATTCTTTGCTTGTTAAACAATGTGGTTCTTAAGTATTTGATACTGAATTTGTTGGTGTGAATCGTCATACGAAACAACACAATTCATGAACTACAATGGCCTAAGTAACTAGCAAAAGAATATGTGATGATGTTCATCGAGAACAAAATAAAGGGTTATTGTGTTGCTTGTTAAACATCAAAGCTTGCCTTCAAAGATTTGTTTTATCAGGTATTATGAGAACAAAAGGATTGTTCAAATAATTGCCGTAATCCATAAAAGATGGATGATTCGCAAATCTCGTTGGAGACATCACATCCATAAAACTAGTGCTAAAATTGTCGAAAGACAAATTGATTGAAAGATCACTTAGGAAGTGGCATCGCCGTTTAAATTATATTGGAAAGATAACATGAAGAAACTCCATGTGGATGGAATTTTGGAGTCTTCTGATTTTTGATCAAATGACGCTTGTGAAACTTTCCTAGAGATAATTAAAACTTCGTTCATAGGCCAAAAGGGAACGAATGACTAGCTTATTGGAACTTGTACATATTGTTGTACGAAGTCCGTTATGTGTAGTCAAGAGCGATGGATTTCAACTTCATATGCTTTCTCCGAAAATTTGAGTGAATATATGAATATTTACTTAGTAAGGATGAAGTATGAAACATTTGAAAAGTTCAAAGACTTTCACGATGAAGTGCAAAATCATTGTAACAAGAATATGAATAGTTTATGATAAAGATCATAAAGGAAGATATTTGAATTACAAGTTTAGCGTAATACCTAAGATTTAAGGAATCGTTCCGTGGATTTGCATTTTCCCGAAACACCATAAGTGTATGGAGCGTTCGAGATATGTAATTAAACCTTGTTTGACATGGTAAGATCAAAGGTATAATTTATAAAACTGCCATTATATTTTAAAGATTAAAAGCTTTAGAGATTACCGTTTTTCCACTGAAAAGAGCTCCATCATAATCCGTTGAAATGACACCATATAAGGTTATGGTTTGGGATAAAACCCAAGTTGTCCTTTCTTAAACATTGGTATGCTATGCATAAGAGAGATGTTTGCAACCAAAGTCGGATGAACCTGTCTTTGTATGACTATTAAGTATTCCTCCATAAACACCGGAGACAAAAGTGTTTGTTGCTTAGAACGTCAAGTTTCTTTTGGAAGGAATTTTTCGTGAAAAGTTAAGTGGGAGGACAATAGAACTTTGATAAGGTTAAAAGAACCTTAGCTGTATGTGCAAAGTTGCGCAGCGCCGAAAAGTGTTCCGGAGGCGGCAACAATGCTCATGGCTCACGTACCTCAAAGGTTGTGGTCACGGAGATCTAAGTTCCTATTGAAACAAGTAGATCGGGTAAACAATCAAATACCAAGATTTGAGGGTTGAATCATTATTTGAGAATAATGAACCGACTACATGCAAAGAAGCGATGATGGGCCCTGACTCCGTCAAATGGCTTGAAGCCATAAAATCCGTGATAGTTCCATACACGAGAAATCAAGTTTTGAACTTGAAGGACCCTCGAGAAAGGTGTAAGACCTTACAGTTGTGTCTGGATCTATAAAGAAATAGACATGGATGTTTTACATCTATGAAATAGTCGACATGTTGGGAAAGAGTTCACAACAATGTTCAAAGGTTGACTATGACAAGATTTGATCTATCATAGTGATATTTAGTCTAGACGGATTAATGTAGCAACCACTACATATAATTTGTTATATGGTAGTTGAATAAACAAAACAAGTTCTTCTAATAGAATCGTTACCTAGGACATGTGCATAAACACGGTCCATAGGGTTTTGTTAATTCAAAGGATGCTAAAAGCATATGCAAACTTCAATGGTTAGAGTGAGCATAGCGGAGTTGGAATCTTCACTATGATGAAACTGTTAAAAGGGTTTAATTTCATCAGAGACAAATGAAGATGCTTGCATTTGCAAGAAATTAAGTGGGAGCGCTAAGACATGTTTCTAATACATTATGTGGAAGACATATTGTTGATTGGAAATAATGTATCTTTTATTAAACACATATTAAGAATTTCATCCCGATGAAAGACTTAGGCAAAACCCAAGTATTTGGCATCAATAGACGCTAATATGGTTGTGCCAGAAGTACATAGACGAGATATTGAATGAATTCAATATAGAAACTACAAGAAAGGTTCTTGTTGCACAGAAAGGATTGAATGAGTTCAATGTTGATGATATATTCAAATGTATTGACATTTGGTAAAGTGAAACAAATAATCAAGTATAGATTGATACTTGATGTATGAAATCACAAAGAGTATTTATATCAATCATACTGTGATATGTACAAATCCAGATATGTCCTATGCTCTAAATGTTGTGAGCATATACCAGAATGATTCGTAAGATGATCATTGGACAATAGTAAGGATATTCTTATGATCTTTTGAAAGAACTAAGAATATATTATTTGTAGAAGTGACTAATAGATGGTTAGTTCATTGTAAAAGTACTACATTGATACTAGCATTGTCACAAAGTACAGATTAAGTTTATCTCAATCTAAACTAAGGGTGGCACAATATAATGGAAAGTGAGTTCCATAATGGATTTGGATGATTTCCAAAGTTAAGACATTGTGACAGATACTACAACAAAAGGCTAAGTATATGACTGCTATTATAGCAGCAAAAGAGGGCATTTGTGTCAAGTAGTTTGTTATCAAACTAGGTGTAGTTCACAGCGGGATAATACTATGAAGATATATTGTACGACAATATTGTCAACATATTTTAACCCTAAAGAACTAAAGGTCACACCGAAAGACCAAATTTATACAAAGCCATCTCATTAGAGAATGAGTGATGCGTAGAGACGCAAAGACATGCAATTACACACGGACCTGGAAGTGTCAGATCCGAAGATCAGTTGACCACTAGCAATCGTGTACATACAACACCAGAAAGCCATAGGTGTTGAATACACAAAAGTTTGAAACTAGATTATTGACTCTAGTGCAAGTGGGAGACTGTTGGAGATATGCCCAAGAGGCAATAATAAAGTGGTTATTATCATGTCTTCACACTTATGATAAATGTTTACATACCATGCTATAATAGTATTAACCGGAAACATTAATACTTGTGTGATTTGTAAACTAAAATAAGAGTCCCTAGTAAAGCCTCTTGTTAAACTAGCTTGTTGGTTAAATATATGATCATTGTTTCCTGATCATGAACATAGAGATGTTATTAACAACAGGATCATATCGTTAGGAGAATGATGTGATGGACATACTCCTATAGACAAGCGTAGCATAAAGATCAAGTCATTTCAATAGTTCAATTGCTATATGCTTTCTGATACATAGTAACCTAATTCCTTCGACCATGAGATCATGCATATCACCTTTACTGGATGGATGCTTTGATGTCATCAAACACCACACCGTAACAGGGTGGCTATAAAGGTGGCATTGAGTGTTCGGAAAGTATTGGTTGAAACACATGGATCAAGAGTGGGATTTGTCCATCCATATGACGGATAGATATTCTCTGGGCCCTCTCGGTGAAATGTCATCCAATTAGCTTGCAAGCATGTGACTGGGTCACAAGGGATCACATATCACGGGAACGAGAAAAGAGTACTTATCAGTAACGAGGTTGAACTAGGTATGCAGAGATACCGACGATCATAACCTCGGATAAGTAACATATCGTGAGACAAAGGGAAATTGGTATCGTATGTAAGTGGTTCATTCGATCGCAAAGTAATCGTAGAAATATGTGGGAGCCATATGAATTTCCAGATTCCTCTATTGGTTATTGTTCGAAGAAGTGTCTCGATCATGTCCGCATAATTCACGAACCGTAGGGAGACACACTTAAGGATTCGACGTTGTTTGAGTAGTTATGGTATTATGAGAAAGAGACCGAATGTTGTTCGGAGTCTCGGATGGGATCCGGGATATCACGAGGTGATCCGGAATGGTCCGGAGAATAAGATTCATATAAGGAAAGTCCCGTTTCGGAGTTCGGGAATGATTCCGGTGTTTCCATCGGGAACATTCTAGAAGGTCCCGGATTGTCCGGCACTCCGGGGGGGAAGGGGTACATGAATGTGTCATTGCATGTTGGAATGATTGCATCATGTACTAAGTGTTCTCGCTGTCCGAAATAAAGGGTTAATTCAAATCCTAATTTGAAAAGTCAAACTGCCAGTTTTCGGTCAAACTGCCAGTTTCGGAAAGTGGAGAAAGAGGAGGAGAGGTGGAGGCCGAGTTGGAGGAGGGTTCCTCCCCTAGGCCGGCGCACCTCCCTAGGCCGAGTTGGGGAGGAACTCCTCCCCATGGCGCCGGCCCTCCCACCTATAAAAGGAGGGGCAGGGCCTCCTCCTCTAGACACAACAACACAAGTTTCCTATCCTCTAAACTAAACCCTAGATCTAGACCCCGGTTTAGAGCTATTTCGGTTTAGAGCCTTCTAATTGGTTTAGAGCCCTCTAATTGGTGTGTCTAATTACTAGACCACTAATAGCCTCTCTCATAAGCTCCACCATACTCGCACCGGCTTAAGGCGAAGCCCTGCGGGATCTCCCCTCTACTTCCGGTACCACGCCGTCGTGCTGCCAGAATCGCGAGGAGAGTGCTACAACCTCCGCTGCCTGCTGGAACAAGGGAGAGGAAGGTCTTCGTCGAGTACCGAACGTGTGACCGACTGCGGGAGCGCTGCTGAAACGTGGCGCTGGAAGGATCGTCTACGCGATCTTGAGATCGGAAAGAGTACGACTACATCACCCACGAGAATCTGCTCTCGTTAACCACTTTGGAATCTTCGAGGGTGAGTTATTCCATCGACTCGTTGCTACAATCTAGTAGATAGATCTTGGCTTGTTTGTTTGTATGCGATAGAAAATTTTTGTTTTCCATGCTACGAACCCCTACACTTACTTCATGGTATATGGAGTAGAAGCCATCCTGCCCTCCGACATCCTCCATGATGCACCACGAGTTGCCGCCTACGACGAGGATGACGCTGAAGAATCCAGATGCCTAGATGTGGACCTTCTCGAGGAGGAGCGCGTTTTGGCATGCCAAAGATCCGCCATCTACCAGCAGAAGCTACGTAGCTACCATAGTCGCCGCGTTTGGCATCGCTCGTTTAAAGAGGGGGATTTGGTGCTCCGACTTAAGCAGAAGAAGTCACACAAATTATCCCCGCCATGGGAAGGACCGTTCATCATAAGCAAGGCGCTGCTCAATGGGTCTTACTACCTTGTTGACAATCGTGAACTAAAGGATAGACCCAACGAGGATCATAAGCGTAAGCGACGTGACCCGGATGATGACTACCCGGATCTTGATCGGCCATGGAACTTAGCACAGATACGTCCTTTTTACTCTTAGCATTTTTATCTAATTGTGTACCTCTTATATGATCAATAAAATAAAGTTCTTTGGTTCACTCATATTCCAGAGTCTTCTACCTCCTTTAGTGTTCATTTTTGGATCATGTAAAACCTTTATGCACAAGCTTTGCGTTTGCACTTGTGAAAACTCCGCCTACGGGCGTTAGCTTAAGTTTTCTGGTCTACACGTTCTTTGTCGTTTTTATGTGGACTCTGGAGTAGTGACTTTTGGCACTTATTGTCGGCGATCTTGTGCTCAGGTTATTGACGGTGCCATTGGGCATCATCACCTAAGCGCATGGTTCCGACAACGAGTCTTCCGACTCACGAAAAGTCAAGCATAAGAACCAAAGTAATGGATAAGCCAGCACTTGCTTAAAAAATATATACATGCTGGGAACTAAGTTCTTAAGTAGCAGGAAATAACAACGATTGTTTTCCGCCTTAAGTTACATCATCAAGGTTTTTCTGCGCATATACCAAAGGCAAAACAAATATTTACATAGTGTTTTTCACTCTTTGGGCGCAGAAGACTTGGAAGCAGCATCGTCCCCAGCCGGAGAATCACCCTCAACGTCGGCGCTATGATGAGACTCGGAGGAATCTTGGTTAACGCTGTCGATGGTGTTCATGGGCACGAAGACGTCGATGTCCACTAACTCGGCAACTCTGGTGTCATATCCCCCGAGTGATGACAAGATGGCCTCGTGATCAATCTCTTTGCCGTCATCATCAACGTCGGGGATGCCAGAGGTCACCGTGTCGATGTCGGCATCTTTGTAGTGTGCCTTCACCATTGAGAGCGCCATCCTCGCGCCAGCCCGTGCACATGAAGCTTTCCAGCTTGTAACACACTCGGGGGCTCGGCGCAGAATCTCTAAGTACTTCGTCACGGAGTCCGAGGCCTTGATGTATACCTAGAGGGGTTTGGAAATCTCCTTGGCTTGGGCGATGGCGGTGTTGATGAAGTTGCTGGCAAGAACCATGCATTCCTTATCCGAAGGAGGCGAGCGGGTTAAACCCATAGGCGCTGAAAATTCCAACAAGGAGCGCATGAGTTCAATAAACTCTAAGTATCCAGACTACAGAAATACAAGGTGGAGGAAACTTATTGAAGATGCTGGCCTTGGCCTGCCAGAGGGTGTCCGCCAAGGATTCCTTCTCGTCTTGAAGGAGCTTAAACGCCTCGCTGTGGCGTTGGTTTTGCTCATCAGCAGCTTGCTTCTGATCTTTTAAGATCGCAAGATCCTCCTTCAAGCGATTGATTTCCGCGGAGGCGGAATCCTGCAGGGCTTTCATGGAATCCTCGTGCATCTTCAGCATCTCTTCCCTCTCCTTCTTAAGGATTCTGTTCTCGCTGTCCAGCTGCTGGATGTGCTTGGACTGCTCAACAATATCCTTGGCCTTGGCGACATGTTCTGCAAAGTCGGAGAAAACAAAAGTACACAGTAAGTACTCGGAGAATGAATGCATAAAACCAAGACAGAATGCGCAAAAAAGAAAACAGACTCTTGTTTTTGATGATCTGTTCCTTCAAGATGGCAGTTTTACCCTTTTCGGCTTCAAGATCTACGCACATCTTCAGGTACTTATCGTTGGCCATGCCCCTCCGAGCATTCTCGTTCTGTGGAACAAAGGAAAAAAGTTAAATCGTTATTTAGTCTACTTGGAGCATCTAGTCGGAATTTTTCCACCTAGACGCTCAGGGGCTATAGCGAAAGTTTTTTAACTTAGCAATATGCTTAGATTTTATTTAAGCATCTAGTCAGAGCGACTTCAGTTCTCGATTAGAAGCTTGGGGGCTACAGTATAAAGTTTTAACTCGGAAAATGCTTAGCTTTTATTTAAACATCTAGTCGGAACTGATTCAGTTACAACTAGAGGTTTGAGGGCTATAGTATTGAAAATTGTAAACACTGCGTATGCTACTCTTAAAGCATCTAGTCAGAATAATTTATTCCATCTAAATGCTTGGGGGCTACAGTGAGAGTTCTTTCTAACTTAGTCACTCTTAGAGCATATAGATGCAAAAACCTATGGTTTTCCGTCTACATCCTGGGGGCTATAGTGGGATACTCGTATGAAATGCAAAAGGTAAAGTAAAACTTACAAGCGCAATAATCTTGAGGTTTGTAGCGCTCTCGGCCAGCAGCTTGCCAAAGGAAATGCTATTTCCTCACAGGATATCTGCTTGTCGGAGAAGCTCCTAAATACCGCACGTTGGAGATGACGACACTCCTCCAGGAACCAGAGTTGTGTTACTCGGCGTTAGCGCCGGGTAAACTATCTTCGGGAACTCGAAGGGTTTCTAGGGAGTAGGGGCTCCTCCTTCGGCAGAGGTACCAGTTCCCACCATCGCCTTGCCTCTACCGATGGCATCCTTAGCCGGAGCTTCAGCCATTTGTAGAGCAGTGCTCTCCTGCGTCGCCTGTTCGCCGACAACAGCGAGTTCGGTAGAGGCGCCAGAATCCACTTCCATGACAGAAGGGCCTGGTGCCTCCTGGGCTTGGGAACTTGTCGGGGCAGAGGAAGGCTTGACGGCAGGAGTAGCAGGGGCGATGGCGGGGGAGGAGTCGCGATGCAGCATATCCTTGACATTTCTAGAAGCCCCCAAAGTCTTGGAGGTCTTCTTGAGGCTGGTCGTGGCTTTCTTCCTGAAACGTGCAAAATGCATAAGTACAGGAACAAGACAGGTAAATAAGACAATGTCGGAGAATGAGAAGCTTACACTAATGGGGGTGCTTTGGAAAAAATCCCGGTGGATCTTTTCTTTTTCGCCTCCAGGGCGGCGGTAGTCTTTTTGGAGGCTCCACCCTCCGTCTTCTTCTTCTTGCCTCCGTCGGCAGCGTTAGAGGTGGAGTTCTTCCACTTCCGCACCAACGGAGCTTCATCGTCGGACACGACCGTGACTTCCTTCATCTTCGAATCATAGATTTGAGGAGCCATGCTCATCTCATCTATGTCGCTAAGCTGTTAAGTAAGTAGTCACCGAGTTAGACAAGATGACATATGCAAGATGGAAGAACTAGAGTATATGTCATACACGGAAAATACATATCTACCTTTGGGCACTTGCCATCTACGAACATGTCGTAGGTGATGGTGAAGCCATGCTTCTTATCCTTCACCTTGACGATGTCCTTCAGGCGGAGCTTGACGGAGTCGCTCGAGAAGTTATGCACGGAGATCCGGAGGGTATCCCTTCGATCGCTGGTATACTCGTGCATGAACTTCGCGCGGTGCTGCAGAGGTTGGATTCGCCTGATGAACCAGCACATGGCCAGGTCCAAGCCGGTCAAACCCGTCTCTATAAACCACTCGATCCGCCTTATTGCGCGAGAAGCATCGAGGTCGGAGGGAAGGGAGGCTTGGGATCTCCATGTGGAAACTTTAGCGGCGGCTCCATCCGCGAAGTCCGGGTACGTTACTTCTCGGCACACCAAAGGAATGTCGGGGCCGTAGAAGTACGTCCTTTGCCAGTTTTTGCAGGACTCGTGGCCGACGATGTCGGGGAACCGCTGGCCAGGTCGGATCTTGAAGCTTATGGTGCCGCAGTTCCTAAGCTCCTCCCTACTATGTCTGGCTTCACGTTTGGCGGTGAAGAAGTACACGAACAAGTCTAACCTAGGCCTAATCCCTAGGTAACCCTCACAAAGTGCCGCGAAGTTGCTAAGCACTAAGATGCTATTGGGGAAAGGTTGTGGGGTTGGACCTTGTAGTGGTTCAGGACGGAGAGAAAGAAGTGGGAGATGGGCAGAGAAACGCCGCGTACCAACTGAGCCTTGAGGTACACCTTTTCTCCGGCTTGGGGAGAAGGTGTCACCTCGCCGGCCGGCGCCGCCCGCCAGGCGAGCCCCTCCGTCGCGGGGAGGTAGCCTTCGGTGACCATCTCTTGGATGTCACGGTCGGTGATGTCCGAACCGCGCCAGTCGCCCTTGTGCGAGTCTGGCTCTTCTTCCAGAGGCTCTAGCGCCGCCAGATTATGGTCACCGCCGGTGGTTTCGATCATCGCCGATG
The DNA here is from genome assembly GCA_916181665.1 of Avena sativa. Taxonomy (NCBI): domain Eukaryota; kingdom Viridiplantae; phylum Streptophyta; class Magnoliopsida; order Poales; family Poaceae; genus Avena; species Avena sativa. The sequence goes on from OV702280.1 coordinate 424,194,950, forward strand.
CGGGGATGACCAGGCCCTCTGGGGGCACGACGACGGAGCTCGCCGGCTTCGCCGTGACTTCGCTCGACGCCGCCATCAATGGGGAGGAGCTGCTGCTAGCCATGAAGTGCTGGAAAGATGCGATTGACGCAAAGGGAGGCTAGAGGCTCTAGCGCCGCCAGATTATGGTCACCGCCGGTGGTTTCGATCATCGCCGATGCGGGGATGACCAGGCCCTCTGGGGGCACGACGACGGAGCTCGCCGGCTTCGCCGTGACTTCGCTCGACGCCGCCATCAATGGGGAGGAGCTGCTGCTAGCCATGAAGTGCTGGAAAGATGCGATTGACGCAAAGGGAGGCTAGGGTTTTCGAGGTTTCTCGCGGAGAGCTCGAGGAGGCGTGCGGCTGGAGGAAGAAGACGATGACGCGAGAGGAATGAGGTAAAAAGTGGAAAGTGTCCCACGGTTACTATTTATCATGCTCTGCGTCAAGATTCGTGCAGCTAATCGGACGGTTGCCGCGTAGACGACGTGTTCGTGAACGTGCGCGGTAATTTCGTCACGTTTCCAACCGCCACCGCCAACGGTTCGTATCGCTCGCATGGGAAAATCGGATATGATTGTGTTCTCTGCATGTGTGAGTTACGAGGCATCGCTGACCTAAGCCTACGTCGTCCTAGCTGACACGGGTAGATGAGCCGTCGCATCGAAGATTCCGGCATGGACGGATTTAATCCGACTACGGAAGAGTACGATGGAAAATTCAGCATTTCTCCGGCTTACCATTTGAAGACGGAGAAAACCTTGCAGAGTTCTTGGGGAGGACTACAAGATATCGCTTGACGACTTGCCGACATCCATCTAGACGGAGCATTCAACGTGAAGAGGCAAGACGGCGCAAGATCTCGGAGTTCTCCAGGGGCTACTGTTGGGGATATGGTATATGGGTATCCTCATAGCATGTCTCTTATCCGACTAACCCAGGTGGCCCATAGTCGGTAGCATGGCCTATGGCCTGCTGGGCGGCCCAGTTAGGTGGATCCAGAAGGGAGGCCCATGGCGGATAAAGGAAGGCTACGGTGGAGTCACCAGCGTACCCGGAGCCTTGGAGTGCAAGATACACAAGACTAGTAATAGATGGTGTAGGACTCTGTAACCTGTCCGGCTAGGACTTTTCCCTGTAACCCTAGGACCTGGCGACTATATAAGTCGGGCCTATGGGAGCTTTAGGGCACAATCTCAGACGATCACAACATCGATTCAGACAACCTCGCATAGCGAACCAATCCCTGTAACTCGGCTTATTGCCCTGTTAGTGATTTATAGCAGGAGTAGGATTTCGTCACCGTCGTGGGATCTGAACCTGGGTAAGCTGTGTTACCTCGTACCCGTCAACCGTCCGTCTTACCCCACGTCTCTAAACACGCACTGTGAGGACCCCTCCATGGCGTACTCGTCGTCAATACCACGACAAAAAGCAGGGAAGGAAATGGGAAGAAGTTTGGGACTTGGGGAATGGGAGACCAGGTGTAGACCTAGACCTAGACCTTACTAGTTGACCTCAAACTTCCACGCCGAAAAGAGGGACTCGACCATTCGAGAAATCAGTGGCCACCGTTCCACCACACGAGAAAATCTAATCCGGCCATAGCCCACAGAGGCCAGCGTGTGCCACACGATGTGGTGTTGGCATGACATGGTCCGCGTCAGCGCCGCGCCGCGCCATTCGCACGAACGAGCCGGCGGCTGGGAACGCCTGCTCCACCCCTCCTCCTGCCACAGCATGCGGGTACAGAAAATCCTCTCGTCTCGCCGCCGCTAGTGAGCTGACCGGAAGCGGTCGTCGTTTTTTTTTCTAACTGACGCGGGCGGCAGGCGTAGGGTTGTGTTCGGTTATTCGCCGCCGATGAGTGACGCATCCGCTGACCTGGGCCTGCCTTAGCGTTAAATCTGTGGCCTGTAGCCTACCCGATCTGGACCTATTTCCCGCATTTAGCGAGGAATATGTGGGGGCATCGCCTGCACCAAGCAATATGGGCTATCATGGCGAGCTGGCCTGACAGGCCAACAGTACAGTATTTGATATTCTTCTTAATATAAAATTAAAAATGATCTGAAGAAATAGTTTTCTTTGCAAAATCGATCATATAAATAGTTAACAGTAATAAGCAAAAATACAATAAAATATACACCCCTTTGATATTCAACGATAACCTATATCTGCATTGTTAAATTGAATCTAGTGGGGATGATGATAAAAATAATTTAAAATGTCCATCCATATATCCTATAACATATTCACACAACAACAAGAAAAAATATTTCAATATATGTACAAAATGAAAATAATTTAGTAAGAGAACAAAAACAATAAAGATAACAAATAATAATAAATTGAAACAAAGCCAAAAAAATGATAACTAGAAACAAAAGGGCAAGTTGCCTCATAATGAATTTGGTCCATGAAATAAGAACACTCCCTTATTTCCTCCAATTGGCAGATTGAGTTGCGGCATCACGCTCAACCTGAAATCGCCCCCGCGCGCCCGCCCCAAGCTGCACCGCAGTGCCGCTGCCCCCTCCCGTCTAGCCTCCCCATCCTTGGCCCTTCTCTCGCCGTCATCGGCATTGTTGCCAGGCAAAGTCTTGGGGGCACGAACATGGCAGAGCTTCCTCATTCGGGGTCCTGGCGTGGGCGGCGCGGATCTCGCGGTGACGGGCCTCCCTGGAGTGGCGACGTAGGTCTCACAGTAGCGACGACGCCCGACCGTCCTAGGCTTCGATGGTGGCGCGAGACGATGGTGGGCATCTTCGGTGACGGAAGACAGCAGCGGTTGGGCAGGGCTCGATCTGGGCTAGCCTAGACGGGCCATGACCATTGTTTCGCTTGCTGCATTGCCACATCTCTTATGATGGCATGCATGGAACTCATGTCTTGTCCCGGGTCATGAGGACTGTCCCGGGCATGGTAGTGGTGGCCCCCTCCTTTGTCGGGGAGGTCGGGCCCATTGAGCGGTGGATGGCGGTGTTGGGGCCTGCTGGTCTGAATCATAGAATAAATATGGCCCGACCATGCTATTCTTCGAGCACTAAGGCGTCGATCTACTTCATGTCGGCCTCCTCGATTTGGCCGCCATTGAGTTCCGGTCTTCCTCTTGGAGAGCAGTTTGGCGCAGGGCGCTATGGATATCTAGAGCGGGATCGATGTGATCGTTCGCGCCCTTATCTTCAACTAGAATGGCTTCATTTGGGCGAGGCGTGAAGTTTCGCCTTTATATGGGACATATCTTTATATAGATTTTCATAAAATTGACCATGTTGAAGGAAGTCACAGTGGCTATGATCGAAAGTTTGTATTGGCAAAGAGGGTACTAATTGTGATGACCATGTCACCGTTGGTGAATATATGAGAAACTCGTTAGCCATTTGTTCAGATAACGCTGGGTATGTACTCCCATCTTGCATATGAGATTTGTGCTGACGGATAGAGAACGAATATGTTCAAATTGTGGTGCATGCTCAGCCTGCATATGCGATTTTTGCCAAAAAAAAAAATTAAGAGACTACCAGTTTGAGGATGGGCATGTTCTCTAGAGTGTGCTTCAGCGCAGGGTCGAGCTTTCATGTTGTCGTAGACACATGAGTTGTGCTTCCGTCTCCCCCTCCCTGCAGGGGTTATTTTATTTTATTTACCCGTCGAAATTCATATCGAGACCATGTATATCTTCATATACGTGTACTTGGTCGAACTGGGTATAATCCATATTTCAGCCGGCTGATCTCACCTCCCATTATCGTGGTCTGTATCTTTGCATTTTTTTATTGTTGTTGTTATATAACTTCCGATTTTCGCGGACACATAATATACGTGTACGGTGAGTATACGTCTAAAAGGACCATACGGACTTCGGATGGGTTCGTATGGTCCTCTAAACAATCGGTATCAAGTTTTTGTTTATCAAAATTTAAAAAGAAGAGAAGGAAAGGGAGGACCGAAGCAAAAGTGAGTTTGGGGTACTACAAAATACCTTCCTTTTATATAGCACGGATCGATGAGGGACCTAAACCATGAGTTGGTTTTTGGTCCCTCGGTAAGGCGCATTGATTGGGAGAGGGGCACAAATTGTTGGTTCGGTGGCCCTTCATCTCAACATCACTAGGTGGGCGTGTGAGTTTCGCCTCGCCGTCTATATCGCGACTGAGCACACGAGTTTTCGGTCATATTCTTATTTTTATTTTTATGTCTAGTTCTTTCAATAGACTAACAGTGTATACACGATTAATTGGTAGAAAGTTGTTAGTACTTGGGCCCAATTTTATTATTAATATAAATGAATATTTCTAGGTTAAAAATAAATAAATATTTATTTTCTTTCTCTAAGCACATGATTTCTCTAACCAATAAATTAACACATGAAGGCTCATTGATATAAAATTCAGAAACAATTATGCCCATTTATAGTAAATTTTGCAAATTGAGAAGAAGAAAAAAGGAGAGTTGTGGAGAAGGAAATGGCAGCTCAATCCGGAGGTGAATTCTGCACTCATCATATTCACAACAACGCCTACTTAGAATATCTGCTTGTTTCTCACAAGTTGAAGAAGAAGAGAGAGCTGAGAGTGGAGAAGAGGAGCAGATGAGAGGGATGGACGACATAAGGAGGAAGCATCTTTCCTCATCTCTAGGCAAAGACATGCAGAAGGTTTAGGCGGAGTGACCCACCTATGCACTTACCTCTCCCACGCAGTGATGTCCCAGAGTCGACGTCCCCACGCCTCCTCTGCAGGCTCAACTTCACGCTAAAGACCCTCGAGATGCGTTTCCAAGCCCCTCGCCTGACCAATGCCTCCTGCAGCGCCTCATCGCCGCCGACTCGTCCTCCTGCGTGACACCTCTTCCTTGAGCAACGATTATGTGCATCCCTCCTCGCACATGGCCGCACGGTGGTCGAGATGAGGCAAGAGGAGGCAGCCTAAAGGAATTGCGGCTGAGCGGGCTTAGTGTGGTAGAAGTAGGAGAATCATAGGCAGTAGCCGGAAATGTTGGGCCACGGAGAGATAAAACAAAACTTTTTCCTCTAACATGGTGATCCCAAGATCTAGCCGAGGTAGAAGGCCACGAGGTTTACCACTAGACGTGCAGTTGCGGATTACTGATGAAGCGCGTCAGTTGATGCAGTGCAGTCCTTTGCGATCCGATCGTCCTGGTGCTGATCGTACAACACCTCTGCTGGTATCCACACGTACAAGGAGGAGCACCGGCAGCGAACTGCTAGGTTCGATACGACGGCAGGACTGCTGTGGAGCTAGAGTTTCCAACACATGGAATGACCTAATCCGAACAACGATTAACCTTTCTGGGTTACGGTGCTCCACTATATATAGGGAGTGAACGTGGACTCTCCTCGCGCGGCCCATTCACTAAAGCCCATATAATATTACTCCTTGTGAGTCCGACTCACTGACTCAGTCCAAATCAGGCTCGGGTCTAACCCAACCAGATTTCCAGTTCAGACCCAATCCGAACTTGCTCCCTCTCTTAAGTGTGTGACCCCACATGCTCATGGCTACTTGGACACGATTAGAGTCCAACTCTCAATCGATCAGTCGGTAGCGGCTCCTAGCAGAACGTGCTGACTCCCAAGTACCAAAGAGTCATGACGACTTGCCTTTCCAATGTGACTTGCGTCCGAGTCCCTTTTGCCTCACGATATACCTTGTCAGACTATAGACGAATAATTGTCATCCCTTAAATAGTCCGACTCTCTTCTCGATCCGAGATAAGTGATTCACCTGACTAACTCTTAGTCGATCGCCTCGGTTAACACTTAACCGAGTTGTGCATGACCATGCTTTCCGAATCATATCATCCGAGAGGGCCCAGAGGATATCTCTCCGAGTGGAGGGGCAAAATCCCATCTTGGTTATTCACATCACGCATCTTGATTCTCAGTCGACCCGAACTCTTCCTTTATAACTGCCTAGTTACGGATCAGCGTTTGACAGAACCTAAGTCGGTGATCCTCAACTCAGACTATGCAATAACCTCAGGTCTAAGGATTACATTGATTGAGATATACAAATGACAACTTGTTCGTTGTACCTCAATATGGGTCAATCCGAATTGCTAAACTCTTTAGCCAAATCCGTGTAAGTTGGAATAGCATCTCCATGCCCATGACAAGTGGAACCGAGTCATCAAGCCAACTTTCACATTGGTCTAAGTTGTGTGTCCAGCACAACCTCAATGACCAAGGATATTTAGTACAAACAACATGAATGTATAGTTCCACAACCGAATCACATATTCAATGATACACATCAGATATTTATACAAGGACAACTTAATATCTTTATTAATACAATGGGAAATCTCATCATACATGATTGCCTCTAGGGCATATTCCCAACAGTCTCCCACTTGCACTAGAGTCAATCTTCCGACATCACATGTCTAGGCATCTAATGCCCATGGCTCTCAGGTACGCCTCATGCTTCGGCTGTGGTAACGGCTTTGTCAACGGATCCGCAATATTTGCATCCGTGTGTACCTTGCATAACTTGATATCACCCTGATCCACGAACTGGCGAATCAGGTGGTACCGCATGAGTATGTGCTTGTTCTTCTGGTGTTGTCTAGGTTCCTTGGCTTGTGCAATAGCACCATTGTTGTCACAATACACGTCCAACGGATTGGACGAGCCCTGAACCACACCAAGATCCATGAGGAAATTCCTCATCCAAACAGCTTCCTTTGCTGCCTCCGAGGCGGCAATATACTCAGCCTCTGTTGTAGACGCAGACACAGTCTCTTTCTTGGAACTCTTCCAGCTCACAGCACCTCCGTTTATAATAAACACGTATCCGGATTGCAGACGAGAATCATCAGAGTCGGTAAGATAACTCGCATCCGTGTAACCCTTTACACTGAGTTCATCTTCACCACCATAAACCAAGAACATATCCTTAGTCCTTCTCAAGTACTTCAGGATATTTTTAGCCGCTGTCCAGTGGATCTCTCCAGGATCAGCCTGGTATCTGCTCACAACACTTAGAGCATAGGAAACATCCGGCCTAGTACAAATCATGGCATACATGATGGATCCGACTGCAGAAGCATACGGAATCTCACTCATCCGACTTTGCTCATCAGTTGTCGAAGGACACTGAGTCTTGCTAAGTTTTACACCATGGGACATCGATAAGAACCCATTCTTAGACGATTCCATGTTGAACTTCTTCAACACTTTGTCCAAATAAGTACTCTGACTCAATCCAATGAGCTGTCTTGATCTATCTCTATAGATCCGGATTCCGAGGATATATGTTGCCTCACCCAAGTCTTTCATTGAGAAACTCCTTTCCAATGATTCCTTGGTTTCTTGTAACATCTGGACATCATTTCCAATCAGTAATATGTCATCCCCATATAAGATTAGAAAGTTTATTTTGCTCCCACTAAACTTCTTGTATAAACAAGAATCATTATCACTCTTGATGAAGCCAAGCGATTTGACTACCTCATCAAAGCGAATATTACAACTCCGAGATGCTTGCTTCAACCCATAAATGAATTTTTGAAGTTTGCATACCTTGTCAGCATTAGACGAATCGATAAAACCCTCATGATGTATCATATACACGTCCTCGGTTAAATTTCCGTTAAGGAAAGCCGTTTTGACATCCATCTGTCATATCTCATAGTCGAACTAGGCTGCTATAGCTAACATGATCCGAACTGATTTAAGCATCGCTACGAGCGAGAAAGTCTCGTCGTAATCAACTCCTTGAACTTGTCGGAACCCCTTCGTGACAAGGCTTGCTTTATAGACGGAAACATTTCCATCCATATCAGTTTTATTCTTAAAGACCCATTTACACTCGACGGGTCTTGCACCGTCTGGCAGATCAACCAAGTTCCAAACTTGATTTTCATCCATGGACTTTAACTCGGATCTCATGGCTCCAAGCCATGACTCGGAATCAGATCCCACCATCGCTTCCGAATAATTTTCCGGCTCATCACTTTCTAATAGTAATACATCACGAACACTTCGTAATCTTGCCGATCTTCGTAGTATGGGTGCTGCTGTTGGCTCAGCTACCACGACTGGCTCAACCTCCAAGGTTTTTGCCGACTCGCTACTAGCCGGTTCCTTTACTCTCCGACTGAGAAACTCTTTCTCAAGGAAGACACCGTTCCGAGCGACAAACACTTTGCCCTCTTCTCGGTTGTAGAAGTAGTAACCCAAGGTTTCCCTCGGATACCCCATGAAAATACACTTATCTGACTTGGCCGTAATCTTGTATGACTGAAGTCGCTTGACAAATGCTTCACAACCCCAAATCTTAAGAAAAGACAAACTCGGATTTTTGCATGTCCACATCTCATGCGGTGTCTTCTCTACCGACTTTGATGGTACTCTTTTTAGTGTGAACGCTGCTGTTTCTAGACAATAACCCCAAAATGATGAAGGCAGATCTGTCCGACTCATCATTGATCGTACCATGTCCAACAAGGTCCGATTCCTCCTTTCCGAAACACCATTCCTTTACGGCGTTCCTGGCGGAGTAAGTTGAGGACCTATTCCACAACTTTTCAGATGGTCATTAAACTCATGGCTCATGTACTCGCCTCCTCGGTCCGACCGAAGAAACTTTATTTTCTTGTCGAGTTGATTCTGTGCTTCATTCTGGAATTCTTTGAACTTTTCAAAGGCTTCCGACTTATGTTTCATCAAGTAGATATATCCCTACCTACTCAAATCACCAGTGAAGGTAATGAAGTACTCATAACCACCTCTGGCTGTCGTGCTCATTGGTCCACATACATCACTATGTACTAGTCCCAATAAGTCGGACGCCCTTTCGCAACTCTTTGCAAAAGGTGTCTTGGTCATTTTGCCGAGTAGGCAAGATTCACATGTATCGAACGACTCCAAGTCGAACGAAGTTAGGAGTCCATCATCATGGACCTTCTTCATGCGTTTCCAACTTATATGACCAAGCCGACAGTGCCAAAAGTAAGTCATATTCAGATCATTTGGTTTCAACCTTTTAACATTTATGTTATAAACCGACTCACCATCAAGATTCAAAATAAATAACCCGTCCTGGACGGGTGCAAAGCCGTGAAACATATCATTCAAATACAAAGAACAACCATTATTCTTGATATTCGACTTATAGCCTTGCCTCATCAAATATGAAGCAGAAATAATGTTTCGACTGAGCACTGGAACATAATAACAATTATTCAGTTCCATAATGAATCTGGAAGGTAAATGAAGTTGCATTGTGCCGACTTCCAACGCAGCAACTCTTGCTTTGTTGCCGACTCGAATATCAACCTCGCCTCTTGCTACGCTCCTAGTTCTTACCAGTCCTGCAACGAGTTGCAGATGTGAATAACTGATCCGGTATCATATACCCAAGAACTATTAGGTGCATCAGCAAGATATATGTCTATAACATTGCAAACAAGTGTACCTGAGTCGGAAGTCATACCTCCACTCTTGGCTTTATCAGCCAAATACTTGCTCCAGTTCCTCTTCCAATGGACATCCACCTTGCAATAGAAGCAAGTGGATCCGGCTGAAGGAGATGGTTTAGTCCATGAGGAAGCGCTTAGGACCGGGTCCTGAGCCTGCTTTCCTCCCGACTTAGCCTTCTTCTTAGTCCAAGAACTCTTCTTGAACTTAGCCTTATTCTTCACCATCAACACTTGACTGGCGTCCTTCTTGAGATCCGCCTCTGCCTGCTTGAGCATCCCATGTAATTCAGTGAGCTTCTTATCCATACCATGCATGTGGTAGTTCGAAATGAACTGCCCATATGCACTAGGAAGAGAGTTCAGAATTATACTCGTAGCGAACTCTTCGCTAATAGGGTAGCCAAGCCTCTCCAAAGACTGCACGTAACCAACCATCTTGATCACATGTGGACTTAGTGGATCACCATCCTTAAGCTTGCAACTCAGCAAAGCCTGAGAGACTTGATACCTCTCAGTCTTCGCCTGAGCCTGGAACATACTTTTGAGGCTTTCGATCATATCGTAGGCCTCAACATGCTCGAACTTCTTTTGCAAGTACGGTTCCATGTGAGCAAGCATAAGACAGCTAATATCCGTGGACTCATCCTTAGCCCGACGGTAGGCATTGGTGGCAGCGACAATCGCATTCTCATTCGGCTCATCTGGAAGTGGGTTGTCTAGGACATGGTCCTTCTTTTCTTGTTTGAGAACAATTCTCAGATTTCGATACCAGTTGGTAAAATTAGTGTCGTTCAGTTTATCTTTCTCAAGAATGGTTCTCAATGCAAAACCGTATATCTGAGAGTGACTGCTACTTGGTGCCATGATCTACAACATAAATATGCAAAACACTTAAGACATGTATTCATAAAAGAGCAAGCATATTAAACATTTTAATATTGTATGCTCCCACTAGAACCAACACCCCTCCGATGGTTGCTTAGTGATTCAGGACCCTAAATAAGCAAGCCAGCTAGTGAGCTTTAGCATCACCGCTAGCCGCAAAGTGATCTAGGTAGACAACTCCTTGTCAATCGCATATCATACGACTCCTGTTGGACGGGTGGCATCACATGCCCTGGCTTCCATCCGACTTTTCCCCGAGCCCCACAACCGTTGTGATAGACCCGTCTAGCTTACCGAGTGTTTCCGTAGTAAGAGTCCGACTCGAACCCACCTAGTCAGAAAGAATTGGCAGCACCTCAATTATATGAGCCCACTACCAAAAATGTCTGACTTGTGATGGTGCAAACACTGGTGGGGAAAACCGACTAGACCTTCTTTGAGGGATTAAATTTTACCGACTATCTAATAGAGGTAAAACAAAGACATAACAATAACACAAAATAAAGCAATTATAATGTGAAATGGTATGGCTCCCTTCATGGCGATCTCCATCTCCACAAAGCCTGTAATCCGACTCGTGCCAACTCTTGTCACTTGCCATCTTACTCCATGTCGCCGACATGTACATCGCCTTGCATGTCATCCGGATTCTCCAAACACCTACACTAGCTTAGTAAAGTAAATTACATAGAGAATCCGACACGCAGGTCGTTATACAATAAAATGACAGCACCTAGGCTCCAGCCGGCTGACAAAAACCGTGATTCGCAGATCACGTATGGATTACACACATACATCACATGCACATGAACCATACCATTCACAACTTCCTGCAAAAAACAAGTTATGCATAGATACGATATCTACCGGCGTTGTGAAACTCGCAACGACGTCCAAGGCGCTACGACAGGGCGAAGTCGGCGGTCCCAAAATCGTAGATCTCATCTACGATCCGAACATGGATTCCGACCATTGTTTCCGATTCGATCAAACTTTTTGATCTTCGATCACCGCCTCTGGATTTACGTGTCACAGTCTACCCCGATGGCGGAAGCTGACCGGTAGGGGTATGTCATTCCACGACCTCAGCAGTATGATCACGGAAATCAGATCTACCATTCCCCGAGTACAGTTGATCCAATCAACCTCGTACAAAACCGATCTATCTCATAGATCGACCACCAAAACAGCACATAGATCTCATCTACAGCCAACCGCATATCACATATGCGAGATCTCAAGCCTAAAACCAGAAGCTATCGCTCTGATACCATTGTTGGGCCACGGAGAGATAAAACAGAACTTTTTCCTCTAATGTGGTGATCCCAAGATCTAGCCGAGGTAGAAGGCCACGAGGTTTACCACTAGACGTGCAGTTGTGGATTACTGATGAAGCGCGTCAGTTGATGCAGTGCAGTCCTTTGCGATCCGATTGTCCTGGTGCTAATCGTACAACACCTCTGCTGGTATCCACACGTACAAGGAGGAGCACCGACGGCGAACTTCTAGGTTTGATACGACGGCAGGACTGCTGTGGAACTAGGGTTTCCAACACATGGAATGACCTAATCCGAACAACGATTAACCTTTCTGGGTTACGGTGCTCCACTATATATAGGGAGTGCATGTGGACTCTGCTCGCGTGGCCTATTCACTAAAGCCCATATAATATTAGTTCATGTGAGTCCGACTCACTGACTCAGTCCAAATCAGGCTCGGGTCCAACCCAACCAGATTTCTAGTTCAGATCCAATCCGAACTTGCTCCCGCTCGTGTGACCCCGCAGGCTCATGGCTACTTGGATATGATTAGAGTCCAACTCTCAATCGATCAGTCGGTAGCGGCTCCTAGCAGAACGTGCCGACTCCCAAGTACCAAAGAGTCATGACGACTTGCCTTTCCAATGTGACTTGCGTCCGAGTCCTTTTTGCCTCACGATATACCTTGTCAGACTATAGGCGAATAATTGTCATCCCTTAAATAGACCGACTCTCTTCTCGATTCAAGATAAGTGATTCACCCGACTAACTCTTAGTCGATCGCCTTGGTTAACACTTAACCGAGTCGTGCATGGCCATGCTTTCAGAATCATATCATCTGAGAGGGCCCAGAGAATATCTCTCCGAGTGGAGGGGCAAAATCTCATCTTGGTTATTCACATCATGCAGCTTGATTCTCAGTCGACCCGAACTCTGCCTTTATAACTGCCTAGTTACGGATCAGCGTTTGACAGAACCTAAGTCGGTGATCCTCAACTCGGACTATGTAATAACCTCAGGTCTAAGGATTACATTGATTGAGATATACAAATGACAACTTGTTCGTTGTACCTCAATATGGGTCAATCCGAATCGCTAAACTCTTTAGCCGAATCTGTGTAAGTTGGAATAGCATCTCCATGCCCATGACAAGTGGAACCGAGTCATCAAACCAACTTTCACATTGGTCTAAATTGTGTGTCCAACACAACCTCAATGACCAAGGATATTTAGTACAAACAACATGAATGTATAGTTCCACAACCGAATCACATATTCAATGATACACATCAGATGTTTATACAAGGACAACTTAATATCTTTATGAATACAATGGGAAATCTCATCATACATGATTGCCTCTGGGGCATGTTCCCAACAGGAAACCCTATCCCGGAGCTCTCAAGGAAGACGAATAGAGAGGGTCAACTCCACGAAAAATCACTTTAGAGCACAACCACCATGGAGCCTGTTTTTGAATTATTTTTAAATTCATTAAATATTTTAGAAAAAATAACTACATGTAGCCAACATTATGAAATACACGTCTGCAAAAAAATAATGAAAAATAGCTTATGTTTAGGGCTCAACAAAAGAGACAAATATGACAAATTTTAGAAAAAGGGAGGCCCATTCAAAATTGCACTGATCTAAATTTATTTCTTTTTTAAGCGACCAGAATACAAAGTATTTTCACAAAAGATTTTTTACGCGTTTATTATAAATCATTATTTGTGTCCTGATAGTTTTACTAAAACTTTTTAAATGTTTATATTTGAAATTTTTAATAAAATTCTTCATGGAGCTTGTCCGGATCTACACTCTATAGACACATGATGTGCAAATGTCCTGATTGTTCATGCATGTCACCAAGATGAGCCTGTCCGGGTCCACACTCCATAGACACATGACCTGCAAGTGCCCTCATTGCTCATGCATGTCACCAAGATTAAGCTATAGTATAATTTTTTAATAAAATCCTCCATGGAGCCTGAAACAGAAAGCTCCAATCTTGATGTTACACACAATCATCTGAAAAGAAGGGCTAGCAACACCATCGAGTACGGGAAACAGAAAGCTCTAATCTTTACCATGAATAGCTCAAAAAGAAACAATAAGCGTGCAAGTGCAACAAGCAGTAATAAGCATTGGCACTATCTAATTACAAATGGTCCAGTTTGCTAGTACGGTGTTTCCATCAATTACATATGGTGATTCTTTTTTTTTAGGTTTACACTGAGTTTCTAAATACAAATGGAAGTATTATTGTTCACCTAATTAACATGCCGTTAGGAGTAAGGCACTAGTGCCCATTTAACTGTTATGGGGTCACTCGAGGAGTGCACCTTCATTGCTCAGGTTTTTTCCATGTTATTTTTTACTCATAGTCCTAAGGAAAGCAATAGAGTAGCTCATGTTTTGGCTTGTAAAATAGAGGGCCCCATTCAGTTTGGAGAGGATCCGCCAAATTTTATTCTTGCGCTTCTCATAGACAGTGTGACCCTCTTTTGATAATCAATAAAGTCGCCATGTTGGCTTTCAAAAAAATACTGTTATGGGGTCACCCATTGTCTCCCTTGTTCAGTCTAAACCGTGACGGAGGTTCGAAAGATAATTTTGAAAAATGTATGAAAGTTGACGGGGTCACCCTTCTCCAATTTTTTCATGTTTGCTTCTCTTTTTCTAAGAGGATAATAAGGTCAAAACTCGAATGATCATGATAGTATCCTGAAAATTTTACTTAACTGAGATGATGGTGGGTTGATCATTTAAGCTCTTCGGTGCAGTTTCATCCACTACGTGCTTACTTGCATTCATGGATGCGTTCAACTAACTCTAGTCACGTAATGTTCATGCACGGCAATTTGCATCGTGCATGAAAACGTGAACATCTTGTTAGTTGGGTCTATAAATCGAGGCAGTATGTATACATGCCATCAGTTGAGAGGATATGTTATGCACATGTAGTTTCATCAAAAGAAAAGGAAAGTCATACACTACCACGCAATATGAGTTGAGATATTAGAGGATAACTGATATGTAAGGTCAAATTTAGCGGGTAAGCTTTCCCGCCCATAAGCCTGCGGGTGTTTGGGTGGCCGCCTCCGATACATCCAATAAGAGCAGTAATCATGCTATAATCTGGTTCATATGGGGAATGAACTTTGCCAACCGGAAGGATAACACACCCAGAAATAACTAACGTCAGAGACAAGCTCAGCTCTCCAAGTACCAGGCCTTCTTCCATGGTCCCAACACTATATTCCATACAGTACCATACACTACCTGCGATGGAGAGTGCTGGCAGCAGAGTGTCTTGCCTCCACGCATGGGTACTTCGGTGCATGATCTTAACTGTACGATTTGGGCAATTTGAAAATAGGAAAGCATAAGAATCTTCAAGCTTTTATATACCATCTCTGCCGGTGGTGTGATCAGAATCATCAAGAGCGAGTTTTTCTTTTTTTTGAAGGAAAGAGCGAGTTATTGTGGGCAAAGCAGGCGCAGAAAGCCAGTAGTTGTGTATATGGCATTTGAGCTGCACTAAGCATTGTATTTTTGATTATTTTTTCTCCTGAACCTCCCCTATTGTATGTAGTATTTACAACTTCGCTTTGGCAATAAATAGATGCTCATATGTTGTTTTGTCAAATAAAACATACTTTAGTACACGAGTTATTTCATATGAACTCACATTGTATCTAGAATAGAACAATAACATGTCAGATTCAATCTTCATCAAAAGAAAAAATCCAATTGAAAAACCATCAGCGGTTGGTATGTATGCCATTTTATTGTAGTCTTCCGACCTAGTCGTTCAAGAAGTGTATCAGTAAAAGAAGCCTTAGCGAGCATCAAAGATAGATATAACTGTATTTCTTCATAAATTACCACTGGTGGCCTGGAGCATCTGGAACTGAATCTATTTTATGTAGACATAAGAAGATGTTTTAGTATATTTAGTATGTGAGGTAGATTTACAATGAGATGATGAGGTCCGTTGTTTCTATATCTTGAGTTCTTTAGTTCAGCTTCATCATATATGTATGACTTTTTTCCTTTTCAATTTCTATATGTATGACTAAAACTAACTTTAGGCATGTCATGTCCATGCATGGTATTCACATAATTTAAGCACGGATAATACATTTAGGGCTTGTTTGATTCAAATGATTTGTGAAATATGGGAATAGGAAAAATGCAGGAATAGAATGGCATGACACTTCAAGTCCAATAGGAATAAAAATATGTAAGAATCAATAAAATTAGTTGTTTGATTGCACCACTGGAAAAACATAGGAAATTTTGTAGGGTTTATGTACATGGCATAGTTTTCATAGACACATAGGAATTTTTCCAAGAGGTCTCACCTCTTGTTAGAAATACTATAGGATTGTAGTGTAGGAAAGCGATGTATAGAAATTTTATAGGATTCATTCCTTTAAAACAAACACACTCTATAGGAAAAATTCCTTTGGATTGAAGTCCTATAGAATTCCTTCGAAAATCCTTTGAATCAAACACGCCCTCATTAGGTCTATCAGTTGATCTAGTGTCCAGCCTCATTCCAGTCCATGTAGTCATGTAAGAAATGATTTTTTTACTTGTATCGTTTGTGAGTTAGAAGTTGGGACAACAAAGGACAACTGATATGTTACACTGTCCTCGCGTGTGACACAAAGATAGGATTGCAGCTGATGATTCTACTTGCACAACCTTGAACAAGTTACTACTTCATTCCTGCAAGTTCATTAGTAATCAGAATGTTGATAATTTTGTTTTACTGGTTAGATGTGTACCGTCAAAGTAGGAAGCCACACATATGTGGTGTCCATGATCTAGACAAACTTTAATTTAGTCGTCGTTCACAAGACAATCATGCATAATGTGGAGAAGGGCTCCGGTTGTTGCTAAATTGAAGTCGTCTTTTAATTTCAGAGTCATATGTTGATCGAATCGACCCTTCTTTACTAGGAGTAATATGAACGAGATTTTCAAAAAATAGAGTATCGAAAAACAGAGGATGGAATAGCCCCTTCACAACATAATTGTCTCCATACTTACCTTCTAAGCAACTGCGGTCTCTGGATGACCAGTAAAAATCAGATCGCCAAAAATAATAATATTACAATGGATATAAGTACATTATAGATTACTTTGGCCCCTCTCATTAATGACATTGCTTTTGTTGTACCAAACTACCAGAGAAATAAGAAACCTATATGTGGAAGATAAAAACATTCATTTCAAACACAAGGGTTTGCAAATATGAGCACCAAGCAAGCAGTAATATAATGTAAGAAGTGTGCCTTTTTCTACCTGTACAAAAATTTAGTTTCCTTCTGCGGTGTTTTGATTAACTTCCATTCTTAAACTCCTTTGTTTTCTGGCCTAAGTTAAACAAGTCATCTTTTTGCATAAAAAGAAATGAACGATCCAAACAATAATTTGGAAACACTCTAAAATTTCTATTACCCAAAATAATTTGGATGCCTGAATCTGCTCGTTGATGCGAGAATATGCTGATCGAATTTCGAATGCTCATGAGTCATGTCAGTATTGTGAAATGAAATACAACTAAGTTGAGATGATGCGACCTATAGCCTGATCTCTTTGGTGCAGTTACACACCCTGTATGTTGCTTACTTGCTGTGCGTTGGTTCATGTAATATACATGCATGGTCATTTGCAAAATGAAGGCGAGAATAACATGCATGTTGCCTGGGTTTATAAATTAAGATAGACAGTATCCGAGCATGTTTCAGTTCAGAGGTTGTGTCTGATGCCATATTATGTTCGTGTAGTCTTGTCAAAATAAAATACAATACTCCCTCCGATCCATATTAGTTGACTTGGATTTGTCAAAATTTGGATGAACCTATATACTAAATAGTGTCTAGATTCATTCAAATTTAGATAAATTTGAGTCAACTAATATGGATCGAAGGGAGTAGTAGAATTGTGTGTATGAGTTGGGATATTAGAGGACAACTGAGTTTTATCTTCAGGCGCTAGTTAGTTCCAGAAAACTGGCAGCTCTGCTGAGGACACGCGTGGGTTACAGACTCTATCAAATAATCACTCTATATCCTAGTGCATGTTCAGAATAGAGATATATGGCTGAGCAAGCGCTAACATCAACGACAAGTTTGAACATGAGCTTCCCAGCGCTAGTTGATTTTCTATTACCGAGCACCATGATCATAACAAACCATGTGCTAGGACCGAATTGGTCCCTAGGATCAACCAAGCGTTCAGTTAATCCATACTGAATTTGAATGTGCGCGCTTCGGAAACGGCTATTGGCATACTCACATCAAGAGTTGGTGGACTATGACGACCTTACTCATCTCTTGAGACAATTGGAATGAATGCAAAGAGAAAGTTTTTCGTAATAAGCACACGCCATCTTTGTGGTTTTTGATAAGATTAAGAGAGATACCCACTCATGGGTCTTTGCGGGTTCTAAGCACTTGGGCGAAATGATAAAGAGTTGGCTTGTAATAAACTTTGTCTTTACTTTCTTGTCGAATTTATTATTAATCAATAGATTGAGCTAAAAAAAATTCCTAGTTTGAAAAAGAAGCATCTTGGCGCCCTGAAATTTCCCCATCCACGACCGCGCCGCCCCGTCGCAATTCCCGTCGCCTCGCGTGCAATCCGATCTAGACCCGTCTAAGGATGGATATGGAGCGGGTTTGGACGGATATGCCAGTTCCAAATCCAAATCCATGCATGTAAGCCTCACTCAATCCGGTCCAAGAAGGTAGCCGGAGGGTTTGGATCTAGGTATCCATAGGCATGGATGTCGCCCTAGATCCAAACACGCCGGATATCCGGGTATCCATATATATTCATTGGTTGACACACTATGTACATCAGCATAATAGCATCACAACAATAGGGGTTTGGTAGCATGTCAGTTGCATTTAAGAAATTCAGCAATGTTTCAACAATATAGCAGCATTTCAAGAGTGAGGCATTGGTATCATTGTCTCGTCATCTGGTCTATGTCTCGAGGCGTCTGGATGGTAGCTAGATCGTTCAAGAGTTAGGTTAATAGGAACAACTTGTTAGAATTAGCTACTAGGTGGGCTTTTGGGTGAGTTGGGCCTCAAAAATAGGGGGAGATAGACCAAGGAAAAAATCTCATATTTTGCTGACATGTAGATCTCACATGTGACCTGGTATCCATTGGATATCCATAGGAGAAACCTCTAACCGTGTCAACCACATGAGTTGGCAGATATCCGTCATATGAAATCCATGGGCTTAACTAGCCCTCCATACCCTTATTGAGTGGACCGAATATCCGTGGATACCTGAACCCATGAATAAAATTGCCATCCTGGCCCCCGCCGTTTCCCCTCGATTTTCAGCCACCTGCACCAAACCCTAGCATACACCATCGTCGGGGTGCTTCCTCGCTCTTGTGGCCACCGAGATCCACCGGCTTCTGCGACGTCCACGTGCGGCCAGGACAACTTCATGGTCAACGAGGCGTTTGTGCGTGTGTGTGTGTGTCAGCACGTTTAACTCCCCACACTAGGCCACACAGGTGTGTGGTTGCGTGTCATATTTTTGTGCATCTAGAATTTCTCTAGCTGCTTGCGTGCCAAAAAAATACTATTTTGGTGCCCAAAAACCAAAACGATGTGCCTTATTTTAGTGTATTTGTTGGAGATGCTAAAATAAAACATGTTGACGTTGGAGTCACTACAGCAGATGGGATGTCGTATAGTTTCATTTGACACCCCTCACAGCAGATCCTAAAGTTAGGACCGGCCCTGGATAGTTGCCAACCAAGCAAACAAAATCAGTTTCAGGGTAGCCCAAGCCTTTCAAACCATCTTGTTCATTTATTTGAGGGTTCCTCTATAGAATTGTGCATTGTAGGCCAAAGTTGTCGAGTATTCACCATTGTAGGTGAGATTCAACAGGATGGAGTCTTGCACATCTTATCTTAAGTGAATGCCATTGAGCTCACATCAAAGCCGAATGTAATGGTGGATGTGCGGGATGGTCAAGGTTACATCCATCCTAATCTTTGAGACCCAAGCATTGTTAAGTGTAGCTTGTTTGGCCGTCCATTTCTTCTTGGATGATGTTTCACATATGAGAAGGGCAATATCCTTGGGATTTTGTCCATTGAGCCAAGGGAAATCCCAAAAAGGTGCAATGCTCCCATCGCCAATGGTGATGGTGGTAGCGCCATAGAAAATATTCATATCCACTTCCCCACGAGGGTTGCCCATGCCCACCCAAAGCTTACTCGGGTCATGCCACATTCAAACCATGGCCATCGTAGGCGTAGAGCCCTCACAAATTTCTCTATATGTAGAATCCCCAAACCCCGAGGTGTGCAAGCCTACCAACCGTCTCTCATTTGACCTTGCACTTGCACCGGATATCTCTCTCGTGCCTGCCCATAAGAATGCACGCTCAATCTTGTTCATGGAAGTAATGCAACCTGGTGCCTGGTGGTGTGTTGAGGGGTGAGATGAAAGATGCCTTGCGAGCACGGATTTGACAAGGGCACTTCGTGATTATATGTATGACTTAAACTAACTTTGGGCATGGTATGTTCATGCGTGGTATTTGCATGATGTAAGCGTGAATAACACAATTGTTGGGTCTATAAATTGATCTAGTGTTCAGCCTCAGTCCAGGTATACATATGATGTCTCGTCCATATAGTTATTTAAAGAAATGAAATGAAATGTTTTACGTACTTGTCATCCACTCATCCGTGACTTAGGAGTTGGGATATTAGAAGACAACTGATATGTTAAACCACGCTGGCATGTTACGTCCACAAAAGATAGAAATGCAGCTGATGAGTCCACTTGCACGTCCCTTGAGCAAGTCACTAATTAATCTATGTGAGTTCACTAGTAACTCGATTGTCGATAATTTTGTTTCACTGGTTCAGCTACACGACGTGTTCCACCAAATAAAGAGGGAAGCTCCACATGGGCCATGGACATCTCCAATGTGCCCTCAACTGAGAAGTCAATGTAGTGTGCGTGATCAGTCTGAACTACAATGTACCTAGCCACCGTTTAGATTTTAAAGGACAATCATGTGTATTGTGGAGGAGGACTCCATGTGTTGCTAAATTGAGGTGATCTTTTAGCTAGAGATCTAATCTACCCTTCTTTGGAAAATAGAGTATAGCCCGAGGGACGGAATAACCCTATAGAGTGCGAGTATAAAGAGTCACAACACCTTGTCTCGATACTTGCCTTCTAATCTAATCATCTGCCGTCTCTGGATGACCAGTATGAATGAGATTGCCAAAAATAATAATGCCACTATGGAATTACATTATCGTTTACCTTGGCCCCTCCCATTAATAGCATTGTCTTTGCTTTAATAAACTCTGGAGAAATAAGAAACCAAAAATATAGAAGATAAAAACACTCATTTCAAAAGAATGGCTTGCAACACCTCTGGGAATAAACAAGCCCTAAAAAGACTTATAAATAACTCACATGGAAAATCAAGTTAACCAAATATGAGCAGTGTCGTTCTCTGCCTGTACAAAAATCTAGTCTCCTCCAGCGATGTTTTGATCAATTTGTATTCTTAAACTAAGGCAGCGCTGACATAATGAGCCTAACGTAGCAATCATGAGTGGCCTATATTACCTACGAGGTAACAGGTCACCATGTTCAACCTAAATTTGTGGATATAAATAAATGAGCGATCCAAAAAATAATCTAGAAACGATCTTAAATTTCTCTTTCCCGATATTTCTCTTGTTCATATTTGAGCATCTATCCGGTCTTAAAATAAACATTCATAATAGAGAAGTATTTTTTTGGTAGTGCCAGTGAGGTTGAGGCCGAATATAGGAATTTATTTGGTTGTGAATCTGGTTCTTTCCCATTTAAGTATTTGGGTATCCCAATTCACTATCGTAAATTAAAGAATGGGGAGTGGAATCCGGTAGAAGATCGGTTTGAACGAAAATTACCTAGCTGGATAGGTAAGCTACTATCATATGGTGGTCAACTAGTTTTGATTAATTCAGTTTTAACTAGCCTCCCTATGTTATGTTATCGTTCTTTGAAATACCTATAGGGGTAAGAAAAATACTAGATTTTTTTAGATTCAGTTTTTTTTGGCAAAGCGATGGTCATAAAAAGAAATACAGGCTTACCAAATGAAACATAATTTGTCAACCTAAGGATCAGAGGGTTTGGGCGCGGAAGTTGGAACTTAAAAACAAATGCCTATAAAGTAAATGGCTCTTTAAAATTTTATCTAGGGATGGTGTATGGCATGAGCTAGTGCAGAATAAGTATCTACACTAAATCGTTTCCACAAGTTAAGGTCAAACCTTCCGACTCACCATTTTGGAAAGGGCTGATGAAAATTAAAGATGACTTCTTTGAGAGGGGTCTTTTTAAAATTGGAAATGGAGAGAATACTCGATTTTGGGAGGACACATGGCTGGGCCATGAAAACCTTTATCCCAACAATAGCCTTCCCTTTACAACATTATCCAATGGAAAAAAGCTTCCGTTGCTGATGTTTTTTCTACCACGCCTTTGAACATCAATTTTAGACGGGTTTTAACCGGTAATAAATGGACCAGGTGGCTCCACCTAGTTAGCCGCCTCATGGATGTCCACTTATCAAATCATCCTGACATTTTTGTCTGGAAGTTAACAAACTCAGGGGATTTCACGGTTAAATCTTATTATTTAAATCTAATGAATGACCACACAAGATTTCTTCGCAAGCATATTTGGAAGATGAAAGTGCCTCTAAAAATTAATATTTTTATGTGGTTCTTGCAACTTCGTGTTCTTCTCACTAAAGATAATCCGGCCAAAAGAAATTGGCAAGGTAGTAATAGATGTTGTTTTTGTGATAAGGATGAAACAATACAACATTTATTTTTGATTGTCCTTCAGCGAAAGTTGTGTGGTGGATTATCCGTATGGCCTTTAATACCGTACCCCCTCTAAACACAACAAATCTTTTTGGAAACTGGTTAAGGGGCGTTGACAAGCAAGAGAAGGTGCAGATTATCCGTATGGAACATAATTTGTTGAACTAAGGATCAGAGGGTTTGGGCGTGGAAGTGTTGGAACTTAAAAACAAATGCCTATAAAGTAAATGGTCTTTAAAATTTTATCTAGGGATGGTGTATGGCATGAGCTAGTGCATAATAAGTATCTACACTCTAAATCGTTGCCACAAGTTAAGGTCAAACCTTCTGACTCACCATTTTGGAAAGGTCCGATGAAAATTAAAGATGACTTCTTTGAGAGGGGTCTCTTTAAAATTGGAAATGGAGAGAATACTCGATTTTGGGAGGACACATGGCTGGGCCATGAAAAACCTTTATCCCAACAATATCCTTTCCTTTACAACATTATCCAATGGAAACAAGCTTCCGTTGCTGATGTTTTTTTCTACCACGTCTTTGAACATCAATTTTAGACGGGTTTTAACCGGTAATAGATGGACCAGGTGGCTCCACCTAGTTAGACGCCTCATGGATGTCCACTTATCAAATCATCCTGACATTTTTGTTTGGAAGTTAACAAACTCAGGGGATCTCATGGTTAAATCTTATTATTTAGATCTAATGAATGACCACACAAGATTCCTTCGCAAGCATATTTGGAAGATGAAAGTGCCTCTAAAAATTAACATTTTTATGTGGTTCTTGCATCTTCGTGTTCTTCTCACTAAAGATAATCCGGCCAAAAGAAATTGGCAAGGTAGTAATAGATGTTGTTTTTGTGATAAGGATGAAACAATACGACATTTATTTTTGATTGTCCTTCTGCGAAAGTTGTGTGGCGGATTATCTGTATGGCCTTTAATATCGTACCCCCTTAAACACAACAAATATTTTTGGAAACTGGTTAAGGGGCGTTGACAAGCAAGAGAAGGTGCAGATTCGAGTAGGAGTTTGTGCTCTACTTTGGGCCATATGAAATGTAAGAAATGATTATATATTTAACAATGCAAAATCTTTCTCTTTTATGCAGGTTATTTCATTGGAAACTCACTGGATTCGTACGTGGTCCTACCTGCAATCAAAAAACGCAACGCCATGGATATTGGGTGCAGCCAGCTAGAATTGGTAGCACGAGATATACATCCGGTGCAACTGGCGTTTTGATTTTCGCATAGCACATTGTTAAATATGCATATCAGGCGATCTTGTATTTTTCTTTGGCTGATCCATGTGGAGACTTTGTGTGACCCATGATGTAATAATTTGTAACGACGTTTTTCAATAAACCGTATGTACATAGGCCGGGGCATCCCCATTTTGAAAAAAAAATCTAGATGCCTGAGTCTGCTCCTTGTTGAGATAATATGCATATCAAAATTTGAATGCTCATGACCATGTCAGTATTGTGAAAATATAACTAACATGAGATGATGGGACCGAGCATTTCTATAGCCTGATCTCTTTGGTGCGGTTCCACCCAGTATGTTCATCTAATGTACATGCATGGCCATCGGCATAATGAAAACGAGAATATCATGTTACCTGGGTTTATAAATTGTTGTAGCTAGTATCCAAGCATTCATCAGTTTAGAGGATGTGTTCTGATGATACATTGTGTTTGTGTAGTCTCTTGTCAAAAGAAAGAAAAATCTTGTGTACGAGTTGGGATATTAGAGGACAACTGATATGTTAAGTGAAGCTCGACTGGCAGGTTTACATTTCAGACGTTTAATTCCATTAATTCCAGAAGACTAGCAATCCTGCTGAGACCACCTCGGCTACATGATCCGTCAACGGTCGGTCTACAGTCTGCTGCATGTGCATTGTGCAGGATGGGCTCTCTGCGAACTGGTAGGCTGGTGGAGCAAGAGCTAACATCAAACACAAAGTTCGTGCTTGTGGATCTAGCAGATGAAAATTGTAAAAAAAATGCCTCTGGCCCATGTATTTTGTAGAGTAAATGGAGTCATTTGTGAAGACTGAGATATATGTCGCTATATAAACTTCAAGAGAAACCCAATACAGAAGTTTGAGTCCATAGTAAATTCAATAGATAGATGTACCGTACATGCATAGAAGGATGAGAAGCAGTAGACAGTACTCATATTAGCTAAAACCAGGGTCCAACACTGTCCGACGTTGTAATAAAAGAAGTGCTTCATTTCTGACTTGTTACCTCATGGAAGAACAAGAACACGGATTACGTCATGACAGTGAACGTCCATGGTGAAATTAACATAACCATGGTACATATATACTCGAGTCACCATATGCAATCTGTTGAATCTGAAATCCACTTCACTGAACATAGTATCTGCGCTTCTGACCCTTGCACGCTAAGCCATCGACATGTCTGCACATCGAAAGAATATTCTTCCGATACTGGAAACAGGTTGTCTTCAGATTCCTCTTGCCAACACCCAAATAGAGAATTTGCGTCAAAGATTGTGCCCGGTTTCCCCTCCATGCTGATCTTGTTCTTAGCCAGTTGTGACTACACAAGGAATTTTCACCTAGAAGAAGCCCAGCTGTTTCCAGTGTAACATGCATCTGACACCCCTACTACCATCATGGATCAGTAGAAAAAGGTTTCTTTCAAGAAACACCTGTGTGTGGCATAACAAAGTAATTAACACATTATTGTTTATGGGAGACTAAGAAGATCAAGTTTCTATCTATTTTCTTGTGGTAATACAGCTAGTGCTTTTGTATAATATTACCTCTGTTCCTAAATATAAGATGTTTTGGTAGGCTGTTTTAGCCTACCAAAACATCTTACATTTTGGAACAGAGATAGTAGTTTACTAGGTGCCCATGCTTGAGATATTAAATTGGTTTGTCCTTTCTTTACAAACTGGCAAAGATTTTATTTTGCAAGAAGAGATGTGTTTCTGAATTCAAAATTCTGTTAACTTACCAAGGTACTACATAGAACATAATCATATGACTCTTTTCTCGTTTCATCTCATAATCCAACAAGGAAGGTATCTACGTCTAGCACAAAACAGCAAAATGTGCCCCTAGCTAGTAAACTAAGGAGTGTATATTAGCAATTTTTCCTCGAAACATTCATTAGTTAAATATATCTATATCTATACCTAATAATAAAAAACACAAGGTTTCTGTCCACCGTCTGTTTTGAACAGTTTTGCCCCTAGCGTTTCGGTGTTATTACAGCCCCTGCCACCCTAAGGTGAATCTGAACGTTTTTTTAGAAAGGACGGTTGGAAAAGAAATCTCGCCCGAGAGAACTGCCCCTCCTCTCCTCTGTGGCCAGGCCGCGAGGGAGCAAGGACTACCGGTCGGGGCCTGCCTTGCTCAACGCTTCCGGTCTCCCTAGATCCCCGAACGAACTTACCCCCAAGTCTAGTTCCTTCGGTTCCTCGACCCCGAGCTCCAGTCCTCCCGCTGACGAGTCCCCATCCCGAGGTGTCCAGTGATTGGGGCGTGCGAGGCAAACCGCTGAGCAATCAAGACCCTCTTCGCCCTCGGAGACACGGCGCGAGCCCATGAGGCCACCTTCAGGATGCTAGCATCCACAGCGGCGGGAGACATAGTCGCGGCGGTAGTGGCAGCACGGAGACTGGTGCAGCGGCGGGAGCACCATAGCGTAGGTTCAGAGAAAGGAAGCTATGGAAGTGGGAGCATGTGCTGCGCTGTTGGCGAGAACTCCGGCGGCCTGGCCGGAGGAGAGGAACAAGACCGCCCCGATGGAAACTGGTCGCTTGTGAGGAGTGGAGACTCGACGGAGAGGTAGGGTTCGTAGGCACGAAGGGATAAGGTGGGATTTTTATCCTTTTGTTTTGGGTTCGGTTGGTCTGTTGGGCGGCGGGCCAGGTGACAGGGGAGGATACACGCCATGGCGTACGGGCGGGTAGGGAAGATGCCCCAGGTCTCCCGTAGAGAACTAGTGTAGCAGCCCTTGCGGTCGAAGGTGTAGGGAAAAGTAATGGAACCAAGACGATAAGAAAATGTGGGCCTGGATTCCTGAACTAGGCACTTATAATATCCTATTAATATTCTACCCAGGTAAAAGTGGCCTGGTTGCGAACTCAAGGTCTCCGTCCGTCCTAATTAAGATGCGTTAAAGAGCAAGAATAGAAATATCTTACTTCTTCGGATCCATATTACTTGTCACTAAAACGAGTGTATCTACATATATTTTAGTGCTAGATATATCTATTTCAATGACAAGTAATATGGATCGGAGTGAGTATGTTTAATAGTACCACCTCGTCTCTTTAGACTAAATCTCTTCGGTTTATATATGTTTCTAAACTGCATGGAATACCAGCAAGCCAAGTCGAAAATCAACATGGAAACACATCCTTGTGGTGTGAGCTAATTATAAATGTGATGAAATTGGTGCATGATTAAAGGAGCTTGATGCGCATATTGGATGGTGCATGATAATAAAAGGAGAATCGATGACTTGATCGTGGGATGCGTGCATTCTATGAAAGAAAGAAGTGCAACCTTGAGAGGCAGAGTACGAGGATGAGTGTGCTGATTGAAAGAAAGACCCTGGATGATGTGTGGTAAACTATCTAAAGCCGTAGAGTGGGTGAGCTGGCTAGCCGTACCATGTCGACTAGGGTTGATAGAATTTGTGGGAATTTTGTACAGAAACCGTGTGTTTATTGTAAAAAAAGTGATGGATTTTTTCTCCCGTTGCAACGCACGGGCATGTTTATATACAAAAAACAAAACCCGCAGCTCGTCGTTTTATGTAACTTAAGTAAAATATACACTACTACTCAGCAAAATTTGCATAACTCCTAAACTGCATTTTGATTCAAAAGTCACAGATTTGCGCTAGGTTGTCATATCATGTTTATATGGCACTCAAACGCAAATGGTTTGCATGATTGCACTTAGCTCGCAGCTTGAAGTAGGTTTATCCCAACAAGTTCAAATAAAAAAATCATGTCCATGACAATCAGAATGTAGAAAGAGAGAATTGGGTGAATTAGGCCACACTTGGACCCTTCCTCATATATTCATTATATAGGCAAATACAAGGCGGTACCCGATTTACAATAAAGGCATAATCCTAACCATAATGGCCTATATCAGCTCTAAACAGCAGGCACAAGATATGGTTTGAATGCACTGAATATCTTCGATATTATGGAAGATATTTGGTTGCCAAACACTGTCCCGCAGTCGCAGAGGGAGACTGGCAGACGTTGAGACTGGACCAAAAATCCAGAAACAATGGTGACGCAAGGCTCTTAGTGAAGATATCAGCAGACTGGCGCGACGAAGGTACGTGGAGGACACGCACTTGACCAAGTGCCACTCGATCTCGAACAAAGTGAAGGTCAATCTCGATGAGCTTGGTTCGCTGATGCTGAACCGGGTTTGTGGACATGTAGACGGCGTTGACATTGTCACAAAACACGATGGTGGCCTAAGGGAGAGGTCGATGAAGCTCCTCCAAGAGTTGGCGAAGCTAGGTGAATTCAGCGACGGCGTTTATGACATGGCGGTACTCCACTTCAGCACTGGAGCGGGAGACGGTGCGTTAGCGTTTGGAGGATGAAGACACGAGATTGTCGCCGAGGAAAACATGGTAGCCGGAGGTGGAGTGGCGAATATCATGACAATCATCCCAATGCACATCCGTGTATGTGATCAGGGAGTCCGCAGCGGATGGTAGGAGTTGAATTCCATGACTTAGAGTGCCCTTGATGTAGCGAAGAACACGCTTGATCAATGCGAGATGTTGGTCTTGCGGATCGTGCATGTGGAGGAATTTTTTTTTGAACGGTGTATGCAATATCCGGGCGTGTGAAGGTCAGTTATTGCAGAGCTCTAGCGAGCCTGTGGTACTTCGTGGGATCGGCCACGGGAGAGCCGGTGGTGGTGGCGATCTTGACGTGGTGTCGATGGGAGTCGATGAGGATGTGCATGTGAAAGGACACAGATGCCGCCTAGAGGGGGTGAATAGGCAGTTTAAAACTTGTACGAGATCAGCTTAATAAAGGCAGAATAAAACTAGTGTTTGCTTTGTCAAGCACAAAACCTACATAAACTACGGTTAACCTATGTGCACCAACAACTTATGCTAAGCAATACAAACAACTATGTGATAGCAAGATATATGATATCAAACACGAAGGCTATCACAAAGTAAAGTGCATAGGTAAACAGCTCGTGTATAGAGATAACCGAGGCATGCGGAGATGGCAATGTATTACCGAGTTCCTCCCTACAAGGGAGTATGTCTTGTTGGAAGGGTGTGTGGTACTAAGACCACCAGCGCCACAGTGGCCTCACCCTATTCTTCGGTGAACCTCACCACAATGGTCTGATTCAATTTTCCACTATCGGTACCCTTCAAGACGGGAATCGGCGCCTTTACAACAAGCTCGGGACTCACATCCACAACTGAATTGGAGGCTCCCAAGATCACCACAAACCTTCAAAACAACTAAACCATCTAGGGTTCCAAGAACCCAAGAGTAAAAAGCTTCTCACCTTCACCCAATCGAATCCTCACTGAGAACTCAAACCGGTGCACCAAATGCAGTGACAAGAACACAAGAAGTGCTAAGTCCTTCTCACCCAAATCCAACCAAAGCAACGAAAGCTATTGAGGGAATAAGAGATGAAGAACACAAGAGGAAATCCACAAAAGAAACCCCAAGATCTAGATCCCAAGATGTTCTCCTCACATAGAGAAGAGACAGATTGGTTAAGTTGTAGATCAAGATCTCCCATTTCAAATCCCCCAAAGATACAAGAAATATGAGAGGGATTGAGAGTATTTGCAAGATATTTAAGGTAGGAACAATGGAGAAGAGATATGATGCAAGCACCCACCCCAAGGGGGAGAAGGGGCATTTTTATAGCCCTCCCCAATGAAATATGACCATTGGGAACCTCCCAGACCGGATAATCCGTCCCACGGATATTTTGGGTTCACCCAGGCCAAAATATGGCTAAAAACTTTGGTGCGCGAGCCCTAGTATAGGGACACTACAATAGGACATAGCTTTGGTAACACAAGCTTGTGTTACTTCGGATCCAAAACAGTGTTACTAGGCCATGCAGTAACAAATTTTGTAATGTGTTCTATTAGGCCATGTTACTAAGTGGTCTTCCCGGTCACTCATTGCATCTGTTACCATATGTTAAAATTTGTGTTACAACTTACCTTATAGTAACATGTATATTAAGTGTTACTAAACATGTTGGTAACACGTTTTTGTAACTATAGTAACACCATTAGTAACATATTATTGTAGATGCAGAACTTGGTGGTAACATATTTTAACAATAATCGTAACATAATTAGTAACACCATTTTTAGCTCCAAGACACAATTGGTAACATAATATCCAAATGTTGTAGCACTATGATTTATAGATGTCAACTACCATAGTAACACATATCATAACTATAGTAACACCATTGGTAACACTACTGCGGGTGTCGCCGTCCTTCCTGAAGGGTGTTAGGTGTATCTCTTCCCCACCTCCCATAGCGTATCAGAGGAAATCCTAGGACCAGTTCGGGCAGCATCATCGTTATCGTCGCTTTCCTTCTTGGAGGTGCTGCTTGATACGTGAGGCTTCAGAGCGTGGTGGAAATTCTCTGGAGGACACGGCGTTGGTGGGTCATCCCCTTTTTGTAGAGCCACTATTGTCGGCTTTGTTTTCTCTTCTTTTTCTTTTTTGTTTTCTTTGTTTTTCTTGCGGGTGTTGTGTTGTCTGGCCCAGCAACGGTATCAATCATGGTTGCTATATTAATATAGCTTGGTGCATGCCTGTTTTGAGGGTAGACCTACAGCTATGGCCACCTCCGATGAGGTCAAGGCAATCACCTTAAACGCGTGGATGCATCAGGGTGGATCAAGGTCGGGATGGTGTCCCGGGCCATGGCCAGACGCCACGACGGTCGACAACACACTAGGAAGATGATGGTAGAGTGAGGTGGAAAGCCGCGAGCATGCCGACACCGTCATGGGGTTGCACTCCGACATGCACAAGTGCAGGTTCAAGCCCGATGATGTGAGATGCAATGCCTTTATCAGGTGCCCGTGGGTTGTGTCTGCAGGTTCTCAACACCATGCCAAGCACAAAGCGCTGGTCGAGATGCAGCTAAAAGATGGCACCATGTCAAGCGGGGCAACTTACCACATCCTGACGATGGTGCTTCAAAGCCAGTGACTTTAGGTTGGGTCTGTGGGTTCTCAACGCCATTGCTTCATGTTGGAGAAGACGGTTGGGAGTGGAGTGTGGGGTGTGGACGATGGATGTTGAAGGGTGGTAGTCTCTTGGCATGAGTTTGCAGGGTAGCGCAAGTTTGCTAACGGTTCCTCTTGAAATTCTTGGTTCATTTTCTCAACTGTGTATGTTGTACCAAGAGAAATAGAAAACCATTACTCTACTAGAAGGTAAAATCGTTATGTTGCACTTCACTAATTACTTTTGTCATGTCAGTTCAGCAAAGTAGAGTCGTTTCTGCTTGTGTTTAGGCTATAACAAGGTGGGTTATCTCCCCTCGGTTCTGTGTTAATATAAGTGCCAAACGTGGGCAGAGTTGTACAGGAGGTGTACGCCAATACACATACGTAATGGGTACGCCTACATAAATAATAATACTATTACATACTCTAACACCCTCCCTTAAGCTAAACCTTTTGAAAGGTTGAGATTACGTTTGAACTCATCAAGCTTCTTGACTGGAAGTTCCTTTGTAAAACCATATGCAACTTGATCTTTGCTTGACACAAACCAAATAGTCAAACTATCATTAGCAACTCTCTCTCTCTCTAACAAAATAAAAATCAATCTCAATATGTTTAGTCCGTGCATGAAACACTGGATTGGTAGATAAATAAGTAGCACCTAAACTATCACACCAAAGACTTGGCTTTTCTTTTAACTTTACTCCAAGTTCAGCGAATCAACTCAGCAGTGGCATTAGCAAGAGCTTTATATTCAGCCTCAGTAATAGACCGGGACACTATGGCTTGTTTTCTAGCACTCCAGGAGACCAAATTTGGTCCAACAAATATAGCAAAACCACCTGTGGAGCGTCTGTCCTCTAGGCAACCAGCCCAATCTACATCTGAAAAGGCACTCAAGAAGGTGGATGATGACTTTGTAAATGTAATTCGAAGATTCAATGTACCTTTCACATATCTGAGAATACGTTTTGCAGATGTCCAGTGTTCTGTAGTTGGGAGATACTAACAAACCTTGTTTACAGAGAAGGACAAGTCAGGACGTGTCAAGGTGAGATACTGCATGTGTCCAACAAGGCTTCTGTATTGGTTATTGTCTTCAGGACCAAGAGATGTACCACCGGTAAGAGACAACTGATCTATAGAGGATAATGGAGTAGGTGTCGACTTGCAGTCATGCATACTGGCCCTATCAAGAATACCTGTAGCATATTTTTCCTATGTCAGAAGCAAACCATTCCGTGATCTTTTTACCTCAATACCAATAAAATAGTATAGTTCACCTAGATCCTTGATAGCAAAATTCTCATTTAAATCTCGAAGAAGAGTAGTGATAACATGATCAGATGAGTCAGTGACTATGATATCATCAACATAAATCACGACAAACATAGTGATACCTGACTTGCTGAAAAGAAATAATGAAGTGCCTGCCTTTGATGGTGTAAATCCAAGCTCACACAACTTGGAACTCAGCCTAGAATACCAGGCTCGAGGTGCTTGTTTTAATCCATATAGGGCCTTGTCAAGTTTGCAAATGTAATGCGGAAGGTGGGGATCTTCAAAACCTGGTGGTTGCTTCATGTACACTTCCTCTTCCAGAATACCATGAAGAAACACGTTCTTGACATCTAGCTGCCATAGACTCCATCTACAAGAAACAGAGAGAGACAGGACAATTCTGATAGTAGAAATTTTCACCACAGGACTGAAAGTATCCTCATAATCAATGCTATATCGTTGTTTGAAACCTTTTGCAGCTAGACGTGCCTTGTACCTATCAACAGTGCCATCTGCCTTCTTCTTTATGCAATACACCCACTTGCAGTTAATCAAGTTTTTGTTGCTGCTTGGTGGAACAAGATGCCACGTCTTGTTATCAATTAACACATTGTATTCTTTTTCCATAGCCTGACGCCAACATGAAGTGTTGAGAGCATCTGACAATGTGTGTGGTTCACCTGTAGAAGATAACATACACAATACCATCAGTATACTGCTTGGGATTATGGATACCTTTTTGCAACCTTGTACGAACACCAGGAGGTGACTGTGGTGGTGGAGAGGCATCATCTGAATTTTTAGAATTTTCAGAATCATCATTGTCGGAGCTGGTAGCACCTTCGCCCCCACCAGCGCTGTCCACAGAAGATCCACCAGGGGATCTGGTCGTGGCAGGAGACAACGAGGGGGACAACGCGCCAGGATTCTGAGGAGATGAAGGTGTCGTTCTCCTTGACACCGTTACGCATATCATATGCACATAGTTGATCATAGAATTCTTCAAGAGTGATACTGGAATTCCCGTTTACCAAAGTGATGAGGGCATTGTACTCAACCTTGCACACACAATGCAGAAAATATCCAAAAATTCATCATGTTCAACAGGTTTACCAAGGGCATAAAGTTTTGACACAAAACCTTTCATCTTGGTGTAGTGTTGATATGCAGTCATTGTGAACTTCTTGGTGTCGTTGAGTTGTTCACGAAGGTGCTGAGCCTTGGTTCTTGACACAGTCTTGAACATGACGTTGAAGGCGGCCCAGGCCTCGGCGGTACTGCCCACATCAAGAAGATGTGACAGAATGTCAGTGGATAGTGTGTTGATGAGGAACCGGAGCACCTGCTGGTCCCTCGCGATCTACATACATAGGGTTCTCCACCTGCACCTTCTTCTTTTCAGGGTCTTTAACTTCGACCGTTTTGGGCGGCGTGGGCTCGGTGCCGTCGAGTAGCGCCATGACGTTGGCACCACGGAAAGCGGGGAGCACGAGGGCCTTCCATAAAAGGAAATTCCCACGAGTGAGCTGTTGCACAGGGGGCAAACCCAGGGCATCAGCGAGGGCCGAGGATGATCCGGAGGAGCTCATGATGCGATCTAGGTTTAGGGTTTTGGTGATGAGGTGTGGCGGCTGGTGGTGTAGATGGGTTGTAGAAGGGGTTGTTTTTGGAGTTGGGTTTGTAGGCGGCGGCGGTGATACGCCCAATTTGTATCACCATTCTATATCATAATTTACCTCTATTCATTGATATTTGTCTTATTATGGGGTATTACTTATGGCTTTTCATCTGTTTATGAATGTTGGATGATTCTTGGAGGATGAACTGCCAGAGTCTGGATTCTGATGGAAAAGAAGGCGTTTAGGTGCAATTTCGCGAAGATCAGAAAAATACCAGAAAAATATGGAAACATATTATTTTACCAGATGACGAAGGAAGCCAGAAGGAGGAGCAAAGAGGGGCCTCAGGGGGCCCACACCCCCTAGGCGTGGGCCCACCCTGGGCCGCGCCTAGGGAAGGTGTGGCCCACCTTCCCGGCCTCCGACTCTGCCCCTTCGCCTATATCTTCCCTATGGAAACTTAAGCCTCGGGGAGCGACCACATATAGATTTCCGCCGCCTCTGGGGGGCGAAAAACACCAAGAGAGAAAGATCTCTCCGGCAGACAGATTTCTGCCGAGGGAATTCCTTCACGGAGAGGGGAGACCGTCACCATCAAAACCAGCATCAATCTAGGCTTCATCGGGATCATCATCATCCACACCTTCATATCCACCAGCACCATCATCTCCACCAGCACCATCATCACCACTCCGTCTCGCTGTAATAATTGTGTTGGATATTGCTTTAGTTCTTAGGGGAAACTTTCCCGGTGTTAATTACTATTGTAGTTGATGCTTGTGAGTGGAACCATTGGATTATTGTTTATGTTGAGATTGTTATCCATTATCATATCATGTTTGATCTTGATTCATATGATGTCTTGTGAGTAGTTCGTTGTGTTCTTGAGGACATGGGAGAAGTCATGTTGTTAGTAGTGAATCTGTGTTGAGTTATTATTCAATGGTTTAGTATTTAAATTGTGGTGCTATTGTTCTAGTGGTGTCATGTGAACGTCGAATACATGACACTTCACCATTTATGGGCCTAGGGGGATGCATTGTGTATTTGGCTACTAATTGTGGGGTTGCCGGAGTGACAGAAACCAGAAACCCCGTTAGGACACCTTTGCACAAGGGAGTGTAGGATCTCAGAGTTTAGGGCTGTGGTTAGATTCATATCTTAATTACTTTACTGTAGTTACGGATGTTTGCAGGGGGTTTAATCACAAGTATGTATTAGTTCTAGAAAGGGAGGTATGTTAGCACATGTTCACCCACACAACACTTACGAACACCAAAGAAGAGTACTCAGCTATTTGAAGCGAAAGCACTTGACAGAATTCCCATGTGTCCTCGAGAACGTTTGGTCCTTATAAGTATTTCCACCGGCTTGTCCTTTGCTAAGAAAGGATTGGGTCACTTGCTCCGTTTGTTCTTTACCTTTGTTACTTGCTCTTTGTTTTTTTGCCTTGTTAGAAAACCACTAAAAATCCGTTTGCTAAGTATTCACAGGGATTTCCTGCTCCATACCACTATTCAGCACCTTCTACTCCTCGTTGGAATCGACACTCCTATTTATCGAAAGTACTGCGATACACCCCCTATACTTGTGGGTCATCAGGCGACAAGAGATTGCAGCGGCGGCAGGTTGTAGATCAACGACGACGGCAGTGGCTGAGAACAGCAACGACGGTGGCCGGTGTAGATTGTCTAGTTGTTGTTTTGGGGTTGTAGTTGTCGAGGCACAACTGTGGCAGGAAAGCTGCGGCGATGGTGCGGGTTGTAGGTCCTGGCGGCGACAGCGACAGCTGTGAAACAGCGGCGGCGGCGTGGCAGCTAGGCCAAGGAAGAGAACTGCCCTGATACCATGTTTGTGTTTAGGCTATAACGAGGTGGGTTACACTACTGGAAAAACCATCTTTGGTTCGATGTGAACAAGGTCAGCAGTCCCGGCCTGGCACAGCCCGCGACTAGTGGGAGAACTATTCCCGGGCCATGAGGCCTCTAACGGCTAGAAACGGCCGTAGTGACTAGTCTCGGGCCAGACCAGGTCATTAGTCCCGGTCCGTAATACGGCCCGGGACTAATAACCTGGAGCAGGCCAGCTGGTCCTTTCGTGGACTATTAGTCCTGGGTCGTATCACGGCCCGGGACTAGTTGTCCACGACTATATATTCTGCCTCCTGTCCTGCTGCCCTAAAGCATATGGTGGCCATTTTTCTCAAAGAAGCAAGAGAGTTCATTCCATTTTTTTCTCAAGATTTGTCAAGATTTAGTTTGCAACACCTAAATCCAAAGCTTTAAAAGGTTAGAACTTCATTCTTTCATCTCTTATTGCTACTTTAGCTCTATAATGCTCTAGAAGTATAGAGATATGGATCAAATGCATTCATGCTCTAGAAGTAGCTAGAAGGATTTTGATATATATGTGTAACAAATTTTGATTAGGCACATAGTTACTGAAAATTGAAACGTGTAATTTTAGAGTTTCAGAGCTTAGAATGGAATGAGGTTTTCACTGATAGAACAATAATAAAAAACTCCACATTTATCATGTTGATTGTTTTCTCCAATTCACAAATTGGTGCATGTAAATTTTTCAAAATTCAAAAATTAATGCTCTAGAAGCTCTCAATATAACTTGTAATAATTTTATCATGTTGTGTAATGGTTTTTGATATACTTTTACTATAATGCAGATGGTCCGGGAAAGGATGTACGGTATTGATCGACACTCTGGCGAGTTCATTAATGGCGTGCATGAATTCATCCGTGTTGCTGATGCAAAGAAGCGCAATGGTTTTGTATTTTGTCCATGTAATGGATGTAGGAATCAGAAGGATTACTCTGACTCAAAAACCCTTCACAGCCACCTGATGAAGTTCGGCTTCATGCCCAGTTATAATTGTTGGACTAAGCATGGAGAGAGAGGGGTTATAATGGAAGACAATGAAGAAGAGGAGGAGGATGACAACTATCATGGTTTCCCTGAGTACGGAGATACTTCCATGGGGGATGCTAAAGGGGACGATGAAGAAGAGACACATGATGAACCCGCTGATGATCTTGGTCGGACCATTGCTGATGCACGAAGAGATTGTGAAACTGAAAAGGATAGGGAGAAGTTCAATCACATGTTAGAGGATCAAAAAAGTTGTTGCACCCAAATTGCGAAAATGGTCTGAAAAAGCTAGACAGCACACTGGAATTGCTGCGATGGAAGGCTGAGTGTGCTATACCTGACTCCTCATTTGAAAAGTTGCTGAAAATGATGAAGAATATGCTTCCAAAAGATAACGTATTGCCCGCCAGTACGTACGAAGCAAAGAAGGTTGTCTACCCTCTAGGTTTAGAGGTTTAGAAGATACATGCATGCCCTAATGACTGCATCCTCTACCGCGGTGAGGAGTATGATAATTTGGATGCATGCCCGGTATGCACTTCACTTCGGTATAAGATTAGACGAGATGACCCTGGTGACGTTGAGGGCGAGCCCCCCGGAAGAGGGTTCCTACGAAGGTGATGTGGTATGCTCCTATAATACCACGGTTGAAACGCTTATTCAGAAACAAAGAGCATGCCAAGTTGTTGCGATGGCATAAAGAGGAACGTAAGTCAGACGGGATGTTAAGACACCCCGCTGATGGGTCGCAATGGAGAAAAATTGATAGAAAGTACCCGGACTTTCTAGATGACGCAAGGAGTTTAAGGTTTGGTCTAAGTACAGATGGCATGAATCCCTTTGGGGAGCAGAGCTCCAGTCACAGCACCTGGCCCGTGACTCTATGCATCTATAACCTTCCTCCTTGGTTGTGCATGAAGCGGAAGTTCATTATGATGTCAGTGTTGATCCAAGGTCCGAAGCAACCCGGCAACGACATTGATGTGTACCTAAGGCCATCAGTGGAAGAACTTTTACAGTTGTGGCACGAACCCGGGATACGCGTGTGGGATGAGCACAAGCAGGAAGAATTTAACCTCGGAGCATTGCTTTTCATAACAATCAATGATTGGCCTGCTCTTAGTAACCTTTCAGGACAGTCAAACAAGGGATACAATGCATGCACACACCGTTTAGATGAGACTAAAAGTATATATTTGGAACATTGTAAGAAGAATGTATACAATGAGCATCGTCGATTTATTTTTGCCAAGCATCCCTTAAGAAAGAAAGGCAAGCATTTCAACGGTCTGGCATGTCACCAGACGAAGCCTAAGGAGTGTACTGGTGCTGATATATTTGATATGGTCAAAGATTTGGATCAACTGGTAACCTTTGGAAAGGGTCCTGGAGGAAAATCTGTTCCGAAGGACGCTGAAGGACACGCACCCATGTGGAAGAAGAAATCTATATTTTGGGAGCTACCATATTGGAAATTCTCAGAGGTCCGCTCTAGAATCAATGTGATGCATGTGACGAAGAATCTTTGCGTGAACCTTCTAGGCTTCTTGGGCGTGTATGGGAAGACAAAAGATACACCGGAAGCACAAAAGGACCATCAACGTATGAAAGACCCAGATGGCCTGCATCCAGAATGGTTTCAAGGTCATGCCAGCTACGCTCTTACCAGACAAGAGAAGGAAATATTTTTTGAATGCCTAAGCAGTATTAAGGTCCCGTCTGGCTTCTCGTCGAATATAAAGGGAATAATAAATATGGCAGAAAAAAGTTCCAAAACCTAAAGTCTCATGACTGCCACGTGATTATGACGCAAATGCTTCCGATTGCATTGAGAGGGCTTCTACCAGATAATGTTCGAGTACCCATTGTGAAGCTATGTGCATTTCTCAATGCAATCTCTCAGAAGATAATCAATCCTAAAGATCTACCACGGTTACAGAATGATGTGATCCAATGTCTTGTCAGTTTTGAGTTGGTGTTCCCACCATCCTTCTTCAATATTATGACGCACCTGCTGGTTCACCTAGTCGAAGAGATTTCCATTCTCGGTCCTGTATTTCTACACAATATGTTTCCCTTTGATAGGTTCATGGGAATCTTAAAGAAATATGTTCGTAACTGTGCTAGGCCAGAAGGAAGCATATCCAAGGGCTATGGAACAGAGGAGGTCATTGAATTTTGTGTTGACTTCGTTCCTGACCTTAAGCCGATTGGTCTTCCTCAATCGCGGTATGAGGGGAGACTGAGTGGAAAGGGTACTCTAGGAAGGAAATCAATAATATGTAGGGACATACATTCTTACACCGAAGCACATTACACCGTTCTACAGAATTCTATCTTGGCAGCCCCATATATCGAGGAACACAAGAAAATCTTACGCTCCAACAACCCTGGAAAGTATGACTCTTGTATTAGAGATGAACACATGAAGAGTTTCGGCGGTTGGTTGCAACATCTCATAAAAAACAACACTCTTGGAGATCAGCTATACTTGTTGTCTAGGTCACCATCTTCGACTATATCGACTTTCCAAGGGAACGAGATAAATGGGTACACATTTTACACGATAGCCCAAGATAAAAAGAGCACCAACCAAAACAGTGGTGTCCGCTTTGATGCAACAGACAACAA
Organism: Avena sativa; assembly: GCA_916181665.1. NCBI lineage: Eukaryota > Viridiplantae > Streptophyta > Magnoliopsida > Poales > Poaceae > Avena > Avena sativa. The sequence goes on from OV702280.1 coordinate 424,234,160, forward strand.
TGGGTCAAAGACCACATATTATGGTTACATAGAGGAGATATGGGAACTTGACTATGGACCTACTTTTAAGGTCCCCTTGTTTCGGTGCAAATGGGTCAAGCTGACAGGAGGAGGGGTTGAGGTAGACAAGAAATACAGAATGACATCGTTGGATCTCAACAATCTTGGGTATTTAGATGAACCATTCGTCCTAGCCAATGATGTGGCTCAGGTTTTCTATGTGAAGGACATGTCTACCAAACCTAGAAAAAGAAAAAATAAGAAAAAGAATACATCAGACGATGAGCCAAAGCGCCACATAGTTCTTTCAGGAAAAATAAACATCGTGGGAGTGGAGGACAAGACAGACATGTCAGAAGATTGTGATAAGTTTCATGAAATTCCGCCCTTCGCGATGAAGGATGACCCAAGCATCATGATAATGAATGAAGATGCTCCATGGATACGACGGGATCAGAAAGGAACACACGCGAAGAAATGATATGTAATAATTGTAACATTTTATGAGTGAAGATGCTCCATGTGTCCATTTTTATAGTGTTGTCTGCAAACAATCTTGAGTGTGTTAGTCCCGTTTTGTGGCTGGACCGAGACTAGACTAAAGGAGGGCCTTTAGTCCCGATTCATACTTACCATTAAGATCTGATCTCCAAACGCGTGAGGTCACATATTAGGGAGTGCCTCTATGACCAGTTTATCGGAGATGCCGGAGGACTGGGATCCGGCGGCATCTCCCTGAAACTGGCCGTAGTGGTGTCCCTGCTCTCGAAAACCATCTTGCAGCTTGTAACTTCTCTAACTAGATCAGTACGCCTGGGAGCTAACTAATTTCACATATTAGGGAGTGCCTCTATGACCAGTTTCTCGGAGATGCCGGAGGACTGGGCTCCGGCGGCATCTCCCTGAAACTGGCCGTAGTGGTGTCCCTGCTCTCGAAAACCATCTTGGAGATGCCTCAAACTGGCTGGAGGACTGGACTCACAAGGATGCCTATTAATAGTACAAGCAGCTCGGCATAATGTCGACACTCACCTCTATTATCAGTGCCGACTCATGTTTTGTCCCGGTTGGTGTCTCCAACCGGGACTAAAGGTTCATCTTTAGTCCACATTGGTGACACCATCCGGGACAAGGTATAAGCCGCACGACATAATATCGACACTCACCCCTATTATTAGTGTTGCCTGGCCCAGTCTGCCGCAATCCCTTCAGTCGCGGTTGGTTTCTCCAACCGGGACTAAAGATGACCCCTCTCTTTATATAGGCATTTCCCTCTATTTATTAGGTAACACTCAAGACATTTATTAATATTAAAAACCAGGACAAACCGGGACTAGCTAACACTCAGGACTAAAGCCGCCCCTTTAGTCATAATCAGGCCTAGTCCTATAGTACGCAGCTTCAGGGTCTTCTTCGTCATCGTCATCATCATCGTCATCGTCACCTGCCACTCCGGGGATCCTCAACCCATCCATGGCATATACCAGGGGTCATTCCAGCCTCAGATTCACGGTGGGCGGGGGAGGGGTCTCCTGGAAGATGATGCCGCTACCGCTGGGCCGGCGTGGGGCCTTTTTGTGGCTCTGTGGCGGGTGGACTCGTGGGCACCGCAGGCAAGGATGGTCTCCCCCAGCGATGTAGCGCATCACTCCAATGATAGAACGGTCCGCCCACCACAGACGACGGCCGGCTTCGTTGTGGTTCACCGGAGGCAGGCCATCACCCTCGTACCTGGCGAGCTCCCTTTCCCGCCTATTAGCGAAGAAGGCATTCCAGGTGTCCTAGTTGTCGGGATCCCACTAGGGATCCATCCGCTGCTCCGACGTGAGCTCGTGGTAGAAGTGGTTTGTGATGGCCGCCTGGCGTGCAGAACCTTGAGGGACAAGAGGGACAGGAACCCCTCCAGCGCTCAGCATCCAGCCGGCGGGCGGCCGGTAGCCCGGCGGACAAGGGTAGTTGGAGGCGCACAGCGCATCGGTCTCCTCGAGGGTCAGAATGGCCCAGTAGGTGTTGTCCATTGTTCTAAGAGAGGAAGGTGTGGATGTGTGGATAGCCATGGCGCGATCGCCCTAAATATAGAGGGAAAGGGCAGGAAAACTTGGCGTGAAGCTTTGGGAAATGGCGGGAAATATCTTTAGTCCCGGTTAGTGACTACATTCGGGACTAAAAGCTCTCGTAGAAAGGAAAGGGCGGGAAAACTTGGCGGGAAGCGGTGGGAAATGGCGGGAAATATCTTTAGTCCCGGTTTGTGACTACAATCGGGACTAAATGGATATTATATTAAGATTCTTTATATTTTTCTGATAATAATAGACATATTATTTGTTTTATTTGGATTATTACAATAAAAGATATGATTTTCCAAAGTTTTTATATTTGATTTGAATTAAAAAAAGAAAGTTTACAAATGAAATAATTTATAAATGATGCAAACAGATAAATGGATATTATATTAAGATTCTTTATATTTTTCTGATAATAATAGACATATTATTTGTTTTATTTGGATTATTACAATAAAAGATATGATTTTCCAAAGTTTTTATATTTGATTTGAATTAAAAAAAGAAAATTTACAAATGAAATAATTTATAAATGATGCAAACAGATAAATGTATATTATATTAAGATTCTTTATATTTTTCTGATAATAATAGATATATTATTTGTTTTATTTGGATTATTACAATAAAAGATATGATTTTCCAAAGTTTTTATATTTGATTTGAATTAAAAAAGAAAATTTACAAATGAAATAATTTATAAATGATGCAAACAGATAAATGTATATTATATTAAGATTCTTTATATTTTTCTGATAATAATAGATATATTATTTGTTTTATTTGGATTATTACAATAAAAGATATTTTCCAAAGTTTTTATATTTGATTTGAATTAAAAAAGAAAATTTACAAATGAAATAATTTATAAATGATGCAAACAGATAAATGGATATTATATTAAGATTCTTTATATTTTTCTGATAATAATAGACATATTATTTGTTTTATTTGGATTATTACAATAAAAGATATGATTTTCCAAAGTTTTTATATTTGATTTGAATTAAAAAAAGAAAATTTACAAATGAAATAATTTATAAATGATGCAAACAGATAAATGGATATTATATTAAGATTCTTTATATTTTTCTGATAATAATAGACATATTATTTGTTTTATTTGGATTATTATAATAAAAGATATGATTTTCCAAAGTTTTTATATTAGTTTTGAATTAAAAAAGAAAATTTACAAAAAAAACAATTAGTCGCGGGTCGTGGCTGGACCCGGGACTAAAGGGCGCCTGCGCGCGTGAAAACGAAGCGGCCGAAAAATACACACTAGTCTCGGGCCGTGGCTTAACCCGCGACTAAAGGGGGGGGGTCTTTAGTCGCGGGTTAAGCCATGGCCCGAGACTAGAGACTCTTTAGTCCCGTCCCGTGGCTTAGCCCGGGACTAAAGGTCTGTCCCTTTATATTCTGGCGCCAGGGGAGGTGCTGCCCCAACACTTCGCATTTCTCGACGAAGACGAAGCACGCATAGACGAAGACGAAGCAGGGGAGGTGTTGTCCGATTTCGCCGCCGCTCCGCCGTGCGTACGTGCTCCGTCGTGCCGCCGCCGCTCCGCAGGTGAGATGGTTCTCTGGGGCATCTCAGTGTCGCTCGGGGTGGCCGGGAACGTCGACAACGACGGCGCCTGCGACGGTTATTAGGGTTCGGCAAGGGAAAGGAAACGAGAGAGGGAGCGAGCCTTGGGGAATGAGAGGATAGGGGAGAGGGAGTGGCGTGCTCGGGTGGTCCTTATCCTCTCCAGGGCGGCGGCAGCGCGGATCATGGCGCATCGGCGACGGACGGCCGGCGAGGGCGTCGCCACCGATTAGCTTGGCCAGAGGATGAATACGACAGGAGGAAGGTGCGAAGAGGTATTGGGCCGAGGCTGGGCTGTGTTGGGCTGCTGGCTGCGCATGCGAGCGACAGGAAAGGAAGAGGGGAGAGATGGGTCGGCCTGGTTGGGGTCTTGCTACTGTTTTTCTTTTCCAAAATTTATTCTTTTTCTGTTTTTCCTTTTCTCTTTGTATTTTTCAAATACAAATCTGTTTTATATTATTTTTTAACTATTGTTTTAATTATAATTAGCTAGGATTAGGATTATATTGTTAGCTAGGGTTATTTTAATTATAATTAGCTAGGGTTATTTTTTAATTATATTTAGCTAGGGTTATTTTTTAATTATAATTAGCTAGGGTTATTTTTTAATTATTATTTTAATTATAATTAGCTAGGGTTATTTTTTTGTTTTAGTTATTAGCTAGGATTATATTGTTTTACCACAATTAATATTAGGATTATTGTTTTACCACAAATAATATTAGGTTTTACCATAATTAATATTAGGAAATGTTATAGTTTTTTTATATTAGGGTTTTTTGTTTTAGTATTAGGATTATTGTTTTAATTAAAATATTAGAATTAGGATTAGGATTATTGTTTTAGTGATTTTTTTGTTTTATTTATTAAGATTAGAATTAGGATTAGGATTAGGGTTATTTTTTCTTTAGTTATTATGATTATTGTTTTAGCACAAATAATATTAGGATTATTATAATTAGGATTATATTGTTTTAGTTATTAGGATTATTGTTTTTTCTAACCTGTTTAGCTCTCTTTTTGTTATAGATAATTAAGTCATGGATCCATCCGAAGATCCTGGTCGCATCGGTGAAGGTTTTTTTCAGGGCATGATAAGAGGTGAAATTCCTCTTAATATTACTACCGGCGCCGAAGATATTTTGCTCGAGGAAGAGATATCCTCATATCTGAATCCATTTGGTGATGGACTAGAGGAAAACCTAATGTACCAAGGGGAAGACCAGATGGACGAAGGGCAAACAAATAACAACAATAATGATGGCCCCTCGACAGGATCCAGCGAGGTACATATATATATAAAGTCTCGTGTTACATCTATTCATTAACTGATCTAGATATATATTAATCACTCTCTCTTCTTCTTTTAGCCCACCGGATCGAAGCAATCGACAGCTCGAACAAAACGAGGGCCGAACAAAAAGTTGGATGGTAATCAGAGGTTCACCATCGAAGAAATAGATGATGATGGTGAACCGATTGCTCCAGAGAAGCACCGGAGGATGTTTATAAATCAATGCGGGGTGCTTGTTAGGGACAACCTGCCGATCACCATCCAAGAATGGAATAAGTCAAAGAAACCCGGTGAAGAATCCAACAGCTATGTCACCAATGATGCCAAAGACGACCTTTGGCAGAAGCTCATAGCGCATTTCATACTACCTCCAGAGTATGAGGAATTTGAGGTAGATGGTATTACCCCAAGGCCGGGTGGGCTTGAAAATAGAGCGAAAGTCAAGGAGTGGGCACTGAGCAAGATGGCTGAACTTTACCGGAACCACAAGAAAAGTTTATACGCGAAATATGTCGCGAAAAAGAAAACTCCAGACTTCAAAGGAGTAAATGATAAGTTGAGAGAACAGTGGCCCGATTTTGTACAGTACAAGCAATCTGATAAAGCAAAGGCAAAGTCGGCAAAGAACGCATTAAATGCTGCCAACAAGAAATACCATCATAAAATGGGTACAGATGGCTACAAGAGTGTCGTCCCTAAGTGGGAAACTATGGAGAAGGAAATTAGGTCTAGAGGCGTCACTCCTGGTACAGATGGATGGCCCGAGAAGTCAAAGCACTGGTGGTACGGGCACGGGGGATCCTTGGACCCAGAAACAGGGAAGACATTATTTCATGAGAAAATTCTAAAACCCTCCCAAGACCTTATTAAAGCAATGAACGATGCTCAATTGGGATTGTTCCGTCCCGAGAGAGAGAACGACGAGCTGACACGCGTCCTAGGGAATCCTGAAAAGGGAGGACGAACACGAGGCAAAGGCGCCGGTGTCTCGTGGAAGAAAGGGTTTCCTCGGTACGATGCCAGTTACAGAAGCCGTCAGAGAAAGAAGGACAGGGAGGCAGACCGGATCTCCAGGGTAGAGCAGGACCTAGCTGATCTGAAGAACCTCATGCATGAAATTAGATAAAGGCCGCTGCCGTCAACTCACCCGCGGTCTGATGATCCTGCATTGGATCTTAGCCAACGGAGAAGCAGCGTGGCTTCCAAGGAGGTCCGTGCTGATGATCAAGAACTGCTGGATGATGCACCGGCTCCTCACTACCCCGTGGATGATGTCAGAGAGATGGCACAATGTGAGCTACATCAGCCAATGAACAACCTGTCCTTCAAGGTGGCGATCGGCACTGCTTTACCTTGTCTACCTGGAGCACTCCACCATTCACTTCCGATTCCACCAGGCTATGCTCGTGTCACGGTGGATGACATAGTGGAGGATTTTGCGGACCTAGAGATTGAAATCGCTACGCCTGAAGGCCTTACGAAACTAGGAGATGTCAAGCGCAACATCATTCGATGGAATAAGAAGTACATCAAGTTTCCAGGCTCGGCGCCAAGGCCACCGACTCCAAGGAATCCAAGTCCACCCCGCATCGAATATCGTCAACCTCCAAGTCCACCCCAACCTGATTATCGCCAACCTCCAAGTCCACCTCGCCCCGCTGACGATCGCCGCAGCAGGAGTACATCAACTCGATCTCCGCCTCCGCCTCCGTGCAATACTACTACCTCGTCGAAGAAACGGAAGTTTGACGGTCCCCCGCGCCCCACATCGAAGAAAGGTCAAACGCCGAAGATAGTCGATATCCCGCCGGCTCTTCCAAAGAGACCTTATGACAAGACCGATGAGGAAACTAACGCGGATGTGGCTGCCCAAGTTAGGGCGCATTTTGCACCCAAAAAGCCTGAGCCAAAGCCGGTATATAATGAAAAAACCAAAAAGTGGGCTAAGTCCTTTCTTGAGCAACCATCCCAGATATCGATGAATCTGGAATCAGACTATGACCGGGAGATTATTAAGCAAGCACAGAAGAAAAAAATCACAAGTGCAAAAAGCGGGAAGCAAGTTGCCCAGCTCGGAGCACAAAAGAATCAATCGGTCGCCCCGCTCAAAGTCATTTCAGACCTCGACAAGGCCTTCAGAGCTGAAATGGATATGGACATCCAAATAATGGACCCTAGAGCCCGTAATAATGTTGCACTTATGGGAATCACTGTATCGCAGGCCAAAGCACTTGCTAAGGAATAAAATATGTCTCTTGGTCAATATTTAGGCTATGAAGATACGCCAGTGGGTCAGATAGTACGGCAGTATGTCCAAGTGGAGCCTCTAGTCAGTAATGAGGAGCTCACGCGTCTATCCACACATATGCGAAATCTGCACGAATGGTACATGTCGCAAGCAGAAAAAAAGCATCAGAAAGATTGGTTTCCAGTGGACGTTAGAAAGGAGCATCACTTCAAACCATATTCGATACAGGTTCAAATGACCGAACTATTTCAGTTATACAACCAGCGCGCCCTCGACAAATCTATCGTTGGTTGCTACTGTCTGTAAGTTATTTATTTCTATAATTAAGTTTGTAGCTTAGCTCGTTCATTGCATTTAATATATTATCCTAACTATATATCCTTTTGTATGATGATATTATATTCCACATAATGAAGATGCTTGAATGCAAAAGAGCTAGAAGATATGACGTTGGGTTCATTGACCCATATATTATTAATGAATATACGTTAAAGAATCACCCCAAAGACGTGCAGGAAGACCTGTGCAGGTTCTTAACCGAGCATAATTTTGTTAAAGAAATATTATTTCCTTACAACTTCAAGTGAGTGTTTATATCTTGTACACATTTTATTTTTGCTTACTGGATGAGCTATGCATGTATGCTTATGTAAATGTCCGCAGATTCCACTGGATCTTGCTAAACATTCAAGTTGACAACTCCCTAGTTGAAGTCCACGACTCATTAAGTTGGGACCAAGAGCAGTGGAGCGACATGAAAGCAATGCTCCATAAGTAATTTCAATCATTATCGCATTATATCGTCCTCTTTCATTCATTTCCTGATATCATGTAACTAATAACTTCTTTGTTCATTTTCTTTGCCGAGCAGGTGTTGGACACGGTTCAGACAGAAAATACCAGGTCCATTCAAAGAGGAGTTAACTTATAAAATGGTGAAGAGTTTACAACAGCCACCGGGAACTCATTTATGTGGATACTACGTCTGCGAGTACATCCGCGAGTTGACTAGTGAGCGGAAAGTTGACTCACATTATATTTATAATTTGCAGGAGAAACTAGAGCCAGACCAGCGCATAAGAGCAATTCAAGAGGAGCTGAGGGGATTTATGATGAAGGAAGTCTTTGATGTACATGAAGAGCATTATGCGGATAACGTGGACCTCGATTTGCCTTAGTCATCTTCATGTAGCTGATATGATATATATATTCATCAATGACCATGTAATTTCAAAACATTTCTTCCTTTTGATATGATTGATTATATGTATGCTTGCAAGGGATCAATTAATATATAAATGCATCGAGTGTAGTGTGTATGTAGTAGCGTATAATATGTATACTGAAATATATGTTTGAATTATAGTGAAACACAAAACAAAAAAGGAACGAAATGGCAAAAAAAAGGAAATACACAATCTCTGCCGCGGCAGAGAAATGTGTGTTTCTCTGCCGCGGCAGGAAACCTTTTAGTCCCGGGTGGTGTTATAGCCCGGGACTAGAGGGTTTCCGCCCCCCCCCCCCCCCCCGTGACGCTGAAACAGCCACGTGGTTGTTATCAGTCGCGGGCCGTTGCGAGCCGGGACTAGACGGGGGGTCTCTAGTCCCGATTTCGTAGCCCCGGACCCAAAACCAGGACTAGAGCCCGTTGCGACCCGGGACTACAGCCCTGTTTCCGCCAGTGTTATCTCCCTTTGTTCCGTGTTGATATAAGTGCCAAACGTGAGAAAATTTGTACATGAGGTGTACGCCAATACAGATACGTAACGGTATGAATATAAAAATAATGATATTATTACATATTCTAATAGTTTCTATACCGTTCTCAGATTCGCATTCAACTATGGCCAGAGATGTTCAAAGATGACTTCTACGTTACTTTTGTAAGGGAAAAAAAGTAAGCTTATGGATGCACTGATTTCTTCATGTTTTTTCCTGTGGTAACAATATATGACCATGCTGAATATTGTGGATCAAAACCCATATTGATGTTGTACTCCATGAGTAATTATATAATCGTTAGTTGAAAATATCATATTAATAGTGATGTGGTAGAACAGTCAAATTTTGTACATAATAGAGCATGTATTGTTATTTGTTAGCGACATTGCTTTTAATTTAAGATTTATGGACCTTAGTTATTTTTGTCAAATATTGCGCTTTCATAAATTATAGCCTTTTGCCAAATTACATTTTAGTAAAATAAATTATTTGAGAATACTATTTACACTAGTGCAGCCCCCCTAACACCGGTTTGGAGGGCCCTCTAACAGCGGTTGTAGAACCGCTGTTGAGGGTTCGGTGTTAGAGGGGCCCCCCTTTAACACCGGTTCTTACTTATACGAACCGGTGTTAAAGGGTGGCGCACGTGGGGCTGGCGCAGCGCTCAGGGACCCCCCCCCCCGAACCGGTGTTAAAGGTTTTCTGCCACGGCAGGAAAACGGCCTAAATCTCTGCCGCGGCAGAGTTCTGCCCCTGCCCCGTTCTGGGCGTATTTCTGCGGCACGGCGGGGACGGGGAGGGGGGAGGGGGAATCGATCGGGAGCGGTATACATATACATCGTCATCGGTACATACGAGTACATGAATAATTAAGCAAATATTGTTATACACAACATCGTCATTGTGTGGTATTCTCCGTAAACGTTGAAGCATCAAGTACAAGACAAACACGTTCAAGCATATATACAACGTTTATTTTGGTGGATATCTAAAGAGTTCTCCGCCAGGCGTGACGACCTCATCAAGTATGAACCCCGCCAATTCCTCTTGAATGACTCGTATGCGTTCAAATGGTAGGAGTTGGTCCCGCATCCGTTCGATCTGAATATATATGAAGAATGGGGTCAATATATATATAAGAATAAAACTCAACAGAATTGATGGTAATAAAATAATGTTGTGTACTTTGTTTACTTACTCTAAGTTGTTCTAGTGCGGCTTGGCCCGTCGCACATATCATGTTGCGAATGAACTCGCAAACATAGTACCCACATAAGTTATTGCCGTGTCCCTGATACGCGCACTTTACGAGAATAGAGAGTTCAATCAAAATAATAATCAATAAACCATGATATAATGGAATTGGAAGCAGAATCAAATAGATACGCAGACCTAGCTAGCTAGTATTACTTACATTTTGGTCTACAAATTTTAGTTCTTCTGACCATTCACCCACGACCCTGCCCGTGAACCTTTTCCAAACCCTTTCCGGCAAAGAAAATGGATAATTACTTGTTGTCACGAAAGTTGCCGATCTAGTGCGATAATATGATTGAAATTACCTCTAGAGCATCTCTCTAAAGTCTTATCATATCTCTTTTTCTTTTCGTAACGAGTCCATGACAAGGACTTTTCCTGAGTCGGGTTGAATGACTAGCAGAATAAAGTGGAACCTACGCACGCATAACTCATCATCAGTTACACTTAACATCGAGTAAGCCGAAACACAATGTGTACAAGAGAGGGTAACAGTACTCACGAGAAGTTGTAAGGCAATAGTATTTCTCTTTTGGTTTGTTGTCTCAGTAAAGACCTTAGCAAGTAATCTTCTGTTTGCCCGGGTTTGGTTCTTACCACTTCTTCATGAACTCTATTTGGGTCAACGAACCCAATGTCAAAAGGGCCTCCTTTCATGCATTCCATAACCTTTTTCCTGCATAATAGTATATACATATATGGTGAGCATATATATATATATACATGCAATTAATGAAGTGAATGAGATGAGATAGAAATTACAGAAATAGTACTTACACACAATAAAGGCTGATGGCAGCTTTGTCGAGTTCCTTCTGATTGAATAGAAAATGCAAGTCTTGAATGTTGAAGTCGATCTCGTCGTCTCTGCACAAGAAAATCTCATCTCTTATATGCGCCGTGATCCATTCTTCCTTTCTCGTCTTGCAGAAAGCAAGGTACCACTTGTGCAATCTTCGCATCTTTGTTGGTAGATTCTTGAGCTCCTCTTTCTTGACGATATTCTTCCCATACTTCCATGGCTGTATGGGGTTGGCATCGCATTTGGGCAAGTTGTCTCCCATGATGTTCAAGTATGCAATGTAAGTCATCCCCATCTCATTGGCCTTTCTTTGTAGCGTCCCGTGTGTCGAACACTTGGAGCGGGGCGCATGATTGGTTTTCCTGCTCTCTGAGCATTGGAACTGTTTTCTGGGGTGCCGCACGACTGCTACTTTCAGTCTCCCTACGGCGCCTTGCATCACGCTTCAAAATCTGGCGCTCGTAGTCCGGCACAAGTGGAGTTTCAGGTTTCAAAAGATTATTGTAAAACTTCTCCACCACCGCCAGATCTATTTTCTCCCTTGGCTCGACCCGTCTAGGTGCAAAGAATTTCTTGACCTCTTCTTCCGAGATCCTATTGGTCTCCTCGTCACTGCGATTCCACGGTAAAACCGGCAATGGCTTGGCGGAAGGCTGTGGGACGTAGTTTTTTGAACTCTTTGGCGTACGGTTTCCTACGGATTTCTTTTTGGCAGTGCTAGTGATGCTCTTCGTGGCAGTGCTCTTCCGCTTACGCTGAGGAGATGGCTGAAGCGCCGGAGATGGCTGACGAGCAGGAGATGGCTGGCGCGCCGGAGATGGCTGGCGCGCCGGAGATGGCTGCCGCGCAGGAGATGGCTAAAGCGCCGGAGATGGCTGCCGCGCAGGAGATGGCTGAAGCGGCTCAGACTGCTGACGCTGCAGAGACGGCGGGGGTGCCAGTGGCCTCCAATTTGGAAGCACGATGTGTTCCTTCTTCCAAAGAATGGTTGTTTTCACTGCAAATTTGAGTTGAGTTTCCCCTTCACCTGTAGCATGGTCAAGCTGTGCTTCCTCATATTCCTTCACAACCTCATCCACCCCGACAATAGCATAGCCATCTGGAATCGGTCGGCAGTGGTAAGTTCCACCAGCTACAGGAGGTAAGGCATAGCCGACAGCCACCTTAATGGATAAGCCCATTAATATCACATGCAGCTCAGCGTGTTCGCTCTCCGTGATCTCATCCACGGGGTATCGAGGACCCGCCATTTCAAGCGTGGGTTGCACGTTCTCCGTGGAAGCCCCGCTGCTTTTCCGCGCAGAGTCTGGGCCGCCGGCAGCTTCCAATGCAGGCTCTTCGTGCCGCTGAGATGGGCCGGTAGCTTGATGGCTCTGTTGTGCATTCACTTGCGCCTGCAGCGCCACAAGTGCATGTTCTATCTGTGTCATCCGCTCTGTACACTCTTTTTCTTTTCTGCCGCGCCATCTGTAAGAGTCGCTCCACTCGCCAAAGCCATCCTTCCACGTCATACTCCCTGTGCCTCGTGCATGTCCAGGGTGTTCTTTTTTACCGATGGCGCGTGTGATCTGGTCATTCTCTCTGTCGGGATGGAAGGTCCTGGCGGCTGTTTCCTCGTATGCCGTGATGAGTTCAGTGACGGGTTTGGCAAGGAGTGTTGGGAAGATACACAATCCTGTTTCTGGGTCCAACCTTGCCCCGATTCCGTAGAACCAAGTCTTTGCACGTAGGTCCCACCCATCTGTCTGGGGTGTGATCCCTCTAGCGCGCAGGGCCTTCTCAACTTCCTCCCACTTAGGCCTCTGAGATATGTAGCCACCTGACCCCGTCCTCTGGTGATATTCCTTCTTCTGGGCATTTAGCTTATTGGTTTCTGACCTTTTTTTAGCTATAGCACCTTCCTTATATGCCACAAATTCGGGCCAGTGAGGTCTTATTTTCGCATAATATGCGTCTTCGAAATTTGGAGTCTCGCGAGCTTTGACAAATTTGTTCAATTTTGTCTTCCAGTTGCGGAAAGCATCAGCCATCTTCTTTAGAGTCCACTCTTTGACCTTTTCCTTTATAACCGGTTTGTTTTCATCCTCCTCTGGCGGAAGGGTGAAATTTACCAACAACGAATTCCAAAGCGTTTCTTTGGATCTTTCATCGACAAAGGTACCGTCGCTCTTCTTTGGCTTATTCCAATATTCAATTATGATTGGGATTTGGTCCCTAATAAGAACTCCAGCCTAACGTACAAATTTGTCTGCGGCCTTCTTGGGCTCCATCGGCCTGCCATCAACACGGACTGCTTCGATCGTGAACTTTGCACGATCTTTCAACCGATGGCTCGCGCCTCGCTTGCTCTTTTTCGTAGAAGAAGATGGTTGCTGGCTGGTCGATCCAGAGGGCTAAAAGAAGAAAGAAGCGTTAATTAATACATGTAGAAGAAGATTGTTGGTGGAAGTTAGCAGAGGCTTAATCAATGCATATACCTCGCCGGACTTTGTAATCACTAAATTGCGTTCACCGGAGTCTTCATCTTCTCCATGACTACTTGAGCTATCATCATGTCCCTCCAAGTTCAGATATTGTGAGGTGTCCTCATCGATAATGTTCTCCATTATTTCTTCTTCTTCTTCAAGGTTTCTACTAAGTGGATCCATAGTTTCTAAAACAATAATACTATCTAGAGTAAGAGAGTAAACATTCAAGTGGACTTGGATTAATACACAAATATACATATTATTCATACAAAAATACACAAATGAAATTAAAACCCTAAGGATGCTTGATCATTTTAAATGAGTTTCGAGGGGTCCAAACCCTAATTCGGAGAAATCACAGATGCATATGAGAGGGGCTAGCTACAGTGGCTGACCGGAGGATGCTCCAGAAAGCGGCGGCTGGCGGCTTTGGAGAGCGACCTAGGGCGCGCGAGGTAGCGTGATGCGGCCTACCTAAAACGGGCGTTGTTCGAAAAAGGAGGCCGAGGCAAGCATTATAGTGGCGGCGCCGCCTCAGTATGGTCACCGGAGCGACGGCAGCGACGGCAAACAACTTGGCAGAACATATACAATGTGGAGGGGATATCCCTTTTATAAACCAGATCAAAATAAGCAAGAAAACCCGCGGAGAACCTAAACTTGCCACTGAAGTCAATGAGCCAAGATCAGGATGAGTCAGAGCTCCAGAACGACGCCCCCAAGAGGGTAACGACCAACGAGACCTATGGTAAAGGGTTTTCACCCGGAGCCCTGTGACGAAGAAGGTAGCAGCATCGGCGGCCCCAGAGCGGTAACGGTACCCACAGGCATCGCTGCCTTCGCCTGAAAAAACCTCTGTACCGCTCCCCGTCTTCTGCCCCGCCCGTTGTCCCCAAGATAGGCCCCAGACCGAGGGGAGAAGCCATGACGCTCGCCAAAGAGCTGCCCGCGTAGTCCACCTTCTAAGGCCGCCACCGACATCCGCAAACTCTAGCCACCACTCCGACGACCAATGACACATCGCATCGCCGAAGAGAGGGACGCCGTGCCGTCGTTGCCAGCGGACACACCTGCAACCCGAGAAGGACCATGCATACCCCGACATCGCTGGCATACCGCCATGGCCACTACCGGAGCTCTGGTCGAGCTCGTCCGGAGCTCGCACCACCTAGGCCGCCCCCGCAGCCGAGAGGGGAGGCCGTCCCCGTACCGCCTGGGCCTGGGCCATCCCCCACTTCTCTGGCGTCGCCTGCCGCCCAGACACCAAGGACCGCGTCGCCGCCACTGAAAACTGCCGGGAAATAGGCCGGCGCCACCGCGAGCTCCACCGCCGCCTCCATGTGCAAGGTGCTCATCGGGACAGCAACACAGCGCAAAAGGGAGGAAACAGAGGGGACCAAGAGGTCCGCTAGCTCACCACGAGCATGACGGTGGGGTTCTTGTAGGCGCCGGCATCGTCGGCGGCTTCAGTGGCGCGCGCGCGGTGGCGGTGTTGGCGCGCGCGGGGTTGACGGCGGCTCCGATCGAGTTGGCGGTGGCGGCCGACACGAGGGCGGCAACGGCGAGGGCGAGGGCGGCGATGGCGAGGGCTGGACGGCGCCGGCGGCTCTCCTCTCTGTTTTTCTCTGCGCGGCTTTCGATCTGGCTCTGGGGGGAGAAGGAAGGGGAAGGCCCGCATTTAATACCCCCCTTTAACACCGGTTCGGGGCTGGAACCGGTGTTAAAGGGGGGGGGAATTCGTTTCGCGCGCGCACCCCCCCTTTAACACCGGTTCCAGCCACGAACCGGTGTTAAAGGGGGGCGGTTCCAGCCACGAACCGGTGTTAAAGGGGGGGCGCCCCCCCTTTAACACCGGTTCGTGGCTGGAACCGGTGTTAAAGGGGGGCATTTATTTCATGCATTAAAGGGGTGGGGGCATTTATAATTCAAAAAATAGGATATGAATTTAGAAAAATTCATATCTTATTCATTTCAACTCAGAAAAATATGAATAATATATCATAATTTTCAGAAAAATAATATCTATCCATTCATGTAAAAACATTTTATATTTACTTTAGATGAAAATTTTCAAAATGATTAAAACACTTACATATAAATTTTGATTATTCAATTCAAACAAAAATAAATTGTCAAATCCTAAAACTTTGACCATAAGAAATATTAAGCATCTAAAAAGGAATCTAACCCTATTTTATTAGAGAAAATCATATTTTATTTTGTATTAACATTTTTGAATTGATTGGATATTTAAATGCCGCATCTTTTGTATACACTTGAATCTGACAAAGCCTCGCTCAACTTGCATAAGATTGTTGAGATCCACCGTTGTCATTCCGTACTTCTTGTCTACCTCAACCCCTCCTCCTGTTAGCTTGACCTATTTGCATCGAAACAAGGGGACCTTAAAATTAGGTCCATAGTCAAGTTCCCATATCTCCTCTATGAACCCATAATACGTGGTCTTTTGCCCATTGTCTTCTGCTGCATCGAAGCGGACACCACTATTTTGGTTGGTGCTCTTTTTATCTTGGCCTATCGTGTAAAATGTATTCCCATTTATCTCGTACCCTTGGAAAGTACATACAGTCGAAGATGGTGTCCTGGCCAACAAGTACAGCGGATCCCCAACAGTGGTGTTATTCGTGAGAAGTCTTTGCAGCCAGCTGCCAAAACTCGCCATGTGTTCACTTATAATCCATTCATCAGACTGCCCCGGGTGTTTGAGGCATATTAAATTCTTGTGTTCATTGATATACGGGGCAACCAAGATAGATCTTTGTAAAACGTTTACTGTGCTTGATTGAGAGAATGCCCGTCCCTACATATCATTGCTTTACATCCTAGGGTGACTTTTCCATGCAGTCTCCCCTCATGTCGTGATTCTGGAACACCAATCGCCTTAAGGTCAGGAATAAAATCAACACAGAACTCAATGACCTCCTCTGTTACATAGCCCTTGGAGATGCTTCCTTCTGGCCTAGCACGGTTATGAACATATTTCTTTAAGACTCCCATGTACCTCTCAAAGGGGAACATATTGTGTAGAAATACAGGACCGAGAATGGCAATCTCATCTACTCGGTGAACCAGGAGATGCGTCATAATATTGAAGAAGGATGGTGGGAACACCAACTAAAAGCTGACAAGACATTGGGCCACATCTGTCTGTAACCCTGGTAGGCTTTCTGGATCGATTACCTTCTGAGATATTGCATTGAGGAATGCACATAGCTTCACAATGGGTACTCGAACATTTTCAGGTAGAAGCCCCCCCAATGCTATCGGAAGCAATTGTGTCATAATCACGTGGCAGTCATGAGACTTCAGGTTTTGGAATTTTTTCTCTGCCATATTTATTATTCCCTTTATATTCGACGAGAAGCCAGACGGGACCTTGATACTGCTCAGACATTCAAAAAAGATTTTCTTCTCTGCTTTGGTAAGAGCGTAGCTGGCAGGAGTAAAGTGGCATCGTTTACCCTTCGCGTTCTAAGGATGCATAGGCTCTTCAGGGTCTTTCAGACGTTGCTGGTCCTGCCGTGCTTCCGGTGTATCTTTTGTCTTCCCATACACTCCTGGGAAGCCTAGCAGGTTCACGCAAACATTCTTCGTCACGTGCATCACGTCGATTGAAGAGCGGACTTCTAAGACTTTCCAATAGGGTAGGTCCCAAAATATAGATTGCTTCTTCCACATGGGCGCGTGTCTGGCATCGTCATTCGGAACAGATAGACTGCCAGGACCTTTTCCAAAGATTACTTCTAGGTCCTTGACCATACCAAATACCTCCTCACCGGTACGGAGGACAGGCTTCCTCCGGGGTTCTGCCAGACGTTTGAAATGCTTGCCTTTCTTTCTTACTGCATGCAGGTTCGGAAGAAATCGACGATACCCTAGGTGCACAGCCTTCTTACATTTATCCAAATATACACTTTCAGTCTCATCTAAACAGTGTGTGCATGCATTGTATCCCTTGTTTGTCTGCCTTGAAATGTTACTAAGAGCAGGTCAATCATTGATGGTTACGAAAAGCAATGCTCGTAGGTCAAATGGCCCCCCTTTGTGCTCATTCCACATACGTACACCTGGTTTGGCCCACAGTTGTATAAGTTCTTCAACTAATGGCCTTAGGTACACATCAATGTCGTTGCCGGGTTGCCTCGGGCCTTGGATGAGCACTGGCATCATAATGAACTTCCTCTTCATACACAACCAAGGAGGAAGGTTATAGATACATAGAGTCACAGGCCAGGTGCTGTGATTGCAGCTCTGCTCACCAAAAGGATTCATGCCTTCTGTACTTAGACCAAACCTTAAGTTCCTTGCGTCACGTGCGAAGTCCGGGTACTCTCGCTCGACTTTTCTCCACTGTGACCCATCAGTGGGGTGTCTCAACATCGCGTCTTTCTTACGGTCTTCCATGTGCCATCGCAACAACTTGGCATGCTCTTTATTTATGAAGAGACGTTTTAACCGTGGTATTATAGGAGTGACATGGTTGTACCCTACGGGTGCGTGACCTCAGCATACCTAGTCCAGCCCAAGGAAGGCCCACGGCGGATGTACGCCGGCCCATGAAGACTTTCGGGTGGCCCAGGCCCATAACGCCTTCGGATCCTTGGAGAGCAAGACTAGAGTAGATAGGAAATTCAAAGGGGTAAAACCCTAGAACCTGTAACCGACTAGGACTATGCCCGGGACCTACCTAAGTCTATATAAAGGCCAGGAGGGCACGACCTAGATCTCTCGACTCATACTTTTGCATACGCACCTCCACGCCAGATCGAATCTGCGCACCATTATAACCTTCGGTTCCGCCATAATCAAGAGCAGACAAGCAGGAGTAGGGTTTTACCTTCAGGGGCCTGAACCTGGGTAAATCTCGTGTCCCCTTCTTGCTTGTCTGTTAACCGTTCCACGATCTCCAGCATCCCCATCTTCTCCAAAACCCAAGTCCATAACAATGGGCATTGACGAGTCGAAACCTCGTCAATTGGCGCCGTCTGTGGGAATCAGGGCTGCTGATTGTGCGATCGTGACGGTCCCGACCCGATCGATCTACAACTCTGCGGCGACGGAGAGTCACCTCCTCTTCGGCGCTTTCGAGTTCACCGCCCACCCGTTGGCCACCATGAAGGACTTCGAGCCCATAGGCGACAGACTCGAAATCCTGTTCGGGAGCTTATGCTTCCAGGTGGGGCAAACTGGCACCCTCCGTCTCCCTGAGCGGGTGCCCCTACCATCAATCAGGCGCGCTTCATGGGCCCCACACCCCGTGCTACGCACAACATCATCAGCAGATGATTCCTATGACAACAGCTGCTGCAACTCCGATCTGTGCGATCCGCCATCGGATGCAGGGACCTACGGTTCCGGATCTGAGAGCTGCGGCAGCAGCGGACCGATCTACAAGAGCTACCAATGCGCCGCAGTCATCCAGGAGCAGCAAATGCCTAACCCGCCGCCCAACACGAACCCCAACCCGCAGGACAGAAACGGCAGAAATGGCGGGAACAGAAGAAGCCAGTCCCCCCCCCCACCCGAAGGGGAAAACAACGGCCACGTCATCCAACTTAGCAAAGAAGGATGGGTCCAGGCACGCCGCGCCGTAGCAGGCGACATAGTCCTGCCTGTAGACTCCTCACATGAACTACTGATGGCATACCATTACCTCCTCATCGAGGAGCATAAGAAGCAAGTCAAGATGCAGGAAACACTTGACAAATGCAAGCAAGCAGCCTCTGAGTCCAGCGCGCGACGAGCTACGCTCTCCGCCATGGCCCCTGGCTCTAGCACGAACGGAAACCAAGGAAACAAGCACCGCTCGCGGGTGGAGAACATGGATCCCAAGGAGCGCCGTGATGTGACCCGACCTCTCCACACATCGTTCATGGAGATGGATGCCGATGGCAACATCATCCCGAAGACACCACAACCTGCGATCATGGCAGCCACCGCGTATCTCGCGGCCCACCAACCTCCGGAGGGGGACCCGAAGAGAGCCATGCATAAGTCCGCACTCACCGGACTCGGACTTGTCGGAGCTGCGCTCCACGAAGACGCTCCTGCGGAGCCAAAGAAGAAAGCTCCGGCCAGACGCGACCGGAGCCCCACCCCTTCATCCAAAGAGGAAGAGGAACAAGACCTTCCTCGAAGGAAGAAGAGCTCACATCGCCATAAACGCGACTACAACGCCAGAGACGCGCTTACACAGCGCAAAATCGACAAAGCACAAGCCAAGCGTGCATGCTCGTCTGAATCCGAGATGGACGAAGACGAAGGAGAACTCTATGGAGCTCGATGCTTCAGCAGATCTGTTCGGTGAACACAGATGCCACGCAATTTCAAGCTTCCTTCGGATACTCCGAAGTTCAACGGCACTCAAGACCCAAAAGCCTGGCTCAGTGACCATCTGTCATCCGTCAAATTGCACGGCGGTAACAAAGAAACCGCCATGCAATGCCTTTAGCTGCAGTTGACAGGCGCGGCGCGGGTCTGGCTCAGCAGCCTATCATTAGGATCCATTCGAAGCTGGGAGGAGCTAGCTTACAGCTTCATCCGAAATTTCAAGGGCACCAGCAAGAGGCCCGCCTCAATCGAAGAGTTGCGAGCCTGCACTCAGAAAACGGGCGAATCTATTCGCTCGTACATATTACGCTGGTCTACCACCAAGAACTCCACAGCACACATCTCCGAAGAGAGGGCCATCGACGCCTTCAGAGACGGCGTCAAACGCCCAGATTTCAAGGAGGAACTTGGGCGCGTCAAGCCCAAAACACTTGACCACCTCATGGACATCGCCAACAGGTGGGCCGACGGCGAAGATTGCATCCACCGGGCACAATCGGATGAAGAGGACTACTACGGCCGAAGACGGGAACGCCGCAGCAAGAGGAGATCGCGTGTCTACGACGACCGCGACGGACCCGACATGGTCGCGGCCGGCTACGCCGACCGTCACAACGACAACAGCCGCAACAGCGGAGGATATCGCGGAGGAAACTTCCGCGATGGTGGACGCCCAGCACAGTCGTGGCAACGCCGCGACCGCGACAACGGACCCTCAGCATACGACAAACTTTCGGGTCCATGCACCATCCACTTCTACATCGACAAGCAGGATGGCAAAAAGAAATCTAGCCACATGCTCAAGGATTGCCACGAGTTCCAAAAACTCAGCGAAAGCATGGTGCAGATGAGGCAACAAACCCCAATCCCTGCGTTCGGGAACGCACCTGCGCAAGGTGAAATAGCGCATGGAGCTCCTCCACCGCCGCCTATCGGAGGCCCAAACCAACCAGTCGCACCCGTACAGAACAACGCTGGGAACGGGTACCCCCCACCGAAAGGAGCACTGATGAAGATCCAGAAGGGACGCCCCACGAATAGGGTGCAGAAGAAAATCACCCGACAAATCAACCTGGCCGTGACAACCCCACCTGCCATCCCTGAGTACCTCAACAGATCGGAGTCCTGCATCACATTCACTCGTGCGGATCACCCTTGCCAGATCCCTCGCCCAGGTCATGCCGCCCTGGTGCTAGAGGCGCAGATCGGAGGTTTCGAGATGAGTCGCGTCTTCATGGACGGCGGCAGCGGCATTAACCTAATGTTCGTAAGCACTCTAGCGGCAATGCGGATCCCGCAATGCAGCCTAGAACAGTCAGACACAACGTTCCACAGCATCGTTCCAGGGAAGGGCAAAATAGGGCTCGACGTCATCTTCGGGAAGCCGGACAACTTCCGGCAGGAGCGACTCGAATTCGAAGTGGTGGACTGGCCATCACAATACCACGCCATCCTTGGGCGTGTAGCATTCGCAAGGTTCCTGGCTGTCCCACACTACGCATACCTACTACTCAAGCTGCCAGGGCCGAAGGGCATCATTACAGTCCACGGGAGCTTCACCCGATCGGACCAATGCGACAGGGATTTCAACAAAATCTCCTAGTCTTTCGGCATGCAAGACGAACTCGTAAGGCTCCGCGAGGTGACGGATAACGGGGCACCCCCAGTCACAAGGCAAAACGCACCTGACATGTATTTCGACTCCACCGTCAACACAAAGAAGGTGCAGGTCCATCCGACTGACGCCTCCAAGACGACGCTGATCGCCAACGACCTCAGCCCCGCATAGGAAGGCGCGCTCGTCGAATTCCTCCGTGAGCGCTGGGAAATCTTCGCCTGGTGTCCTGCGGACATGCCAGGAGTTCCCAGGGAATTCGCCGAGCACGCACTCAACGTCTTTCCAGACACCAAGCCAGTCAAGCAGTCCATTCGGAGACTGTCCGAACCACGAGCCAAAGCCATCGGCAAGGAAATCAACAGATTACTCGCTGCAGACTTAATCAGGGAAATCAAGGAAAGCCCACGCATAACGAAGGCAAGAAACATAACCCGATACCCAGCTGGGGGACGGGGGATTACCTCATTTCCGGGGAGTCTGACGGCCTCCCTATCTTGCGGGATCAGACCTCGCTCGCGAAGCTTGCGGAGATCGCTCTCCCGCGTCTCTGATCGCCACCAGTCACCGTCAGTGACACGGGTAGTGGTGGCGCCTTTCTTTCCTCCGGCGGCGCTGGTCCCAACTGCAGATGACGATTTCTTCGATTTCCCCATCGCGCTGCGACGGCGCCGGCGGTGAAAGCGCAGAAGAGAAGATGGAAATGTGGAAGGAAATCCCAGTGCGCAGCAAGAATCACTAGAGCACAAGGAGGCAGTGAAAACAAGAACTGATTCGGTGAAAACAAACCGCGGCTTTCCCCAATGATTATAACGACGAAGACGACGCACAGCAGCCGTCCATCCAGAAGACCTAGCGCCAACGGCAGATCTGACCGTACACGTGTCAGCATCACAACGAACCGTCGTTACCACGCCATCCACTACGCGCGGAAATCGAGGAGACGCTGTAATTATCTCCATGCCGCGCGTGACCGGTCAATACAAGGTCAGCAAGTGGGACCCACGTTTCGTCCAGTCAAGTCATCTCTGGCGTAGCAGACGCTTGAGGTCATTGATCGTCAGCAATGATGTCATCAAAAGCTATACTAGCACCAACTACAATTCTTCGGCTCCACAGCTAAGAGTACTCACTCGAATCTTCGATTCGACTAAATACTCGGGGGCTACTCCTATTAGGAGCGCTGGCCGCGCACCCGAAAGGCAAATAAAGACAAAATATATCTTCGAGTCCTACGTCGAGTCTACGACTCCACTATGGACTCGGGGGCTACTCCCATAGGGAGGATGGATTTAAGCATCCGAAATTTTTTGTGTCCTACGGACTTAACAACTGAGCAATGTTTGAACTAAAGTCTCCGCTCGAGTCTACGACTCGAACAGACACTCGGGGGCTACTCCCATAGGGAGCGCTGGTCGCGCACCCTATGAAATCTTCGACTGTGATCTTTCGGATCAGTATGCAAAACTTTTCGGCAACTCTGCCCCAATCAACGCTAAGTGAGCAACGTCCTCCTTGGCCACCCGAAACACCTCCGCGGTGACAAACATTCGGATGCTGTGTCTGCGACGCAAAGATAAGACCTACAGATATCATCTGATGGCCTGGCAACGCACACTACTGCGCTCTGCTAGTAAAAACCCGTGCTAACAGGTACGATGAAAAACCCCGACGGACGCGTTGGGTACATCAATTGAATTCACTGGAATTCTACTTCTGTAAGTCCTCTGCGGCCTGAGTCGAATTACGCCAGCATATGTTCCAGTTTCGAGTTGAGGGACTCGAACCTGAGGAAGATCGTGTTGTTTCGTCCTAAGACAGTTAACTGACCCTGATCCGTCGGGTGAGTCAGGCACACGCATCAACGATCCCTACACACATACTGTTAATACATAGTTGCACCCGAAGGATTGAAGAGTCCTCAGCCGAATCTACGATTCGACTGATCACTCGGGGGCTACTGACATGGTTGTACCCTACGGGTGCGTGACCTCAGCATACCTAGTCCAGCCCAAGGAAGGCCCACGGCGGATGTACGCCAGCCCATGAAGACTTTCGGGTGGCCCAGGCCCATAACGCCTTCGGATCCTTGGAGAGCAAGACTAGAGTAGATAGGAAATTCAAAGGGGTAAAACCCTAGAACCTGTAACCGACTAGGACTATGCCCGGGACCTGCCTAAGTCTATATAAAGACCAGGAGGGAACGACCTAGATCTCTCGACTCATACTTTTGCATACGTACCTCCACGCCAGATCGAATCTGCGCACCCCTGTAACCTTCGGTTCCGCCGTAATCAAGAGCAGACAAGCAGGAGTAGGGTTTTACCTTAGGGGGCCTGAACCTGGGTAAATCTCGTGTCCCCTGGTTGCTTGTCTGTTAACCGTTCCACGATCTCCAGCATCCCCATCTTCTCCAAAACCCAAGTCCATAACAATGGGTATTGACGAGTCGAAATCTCGTCAAGGAGCATACCACATAACCTTGGCAGGAACCTTCTTCCTAGGGGCCTCGCCCTCAACATCGCCAGGATCGTCTCGTCTGATCTTATACCGCAGTGCAATGCATACCGGGCATGCATCCAAATTCTCGTACTTCTCACCGCGGTAGAGGATGCAGTCATTAATGCAGGCATGTATCTTCTGCACGTCTAATCCTAGAGGGCAGACAACCTTCTTTGCTTGGTATGTACTGTAGGGCAACTCATTATTTCTTGGAAGAAGATTCTTCATTTTTACCAACAACTTTGAAAATACGCTGTCAGTCACACCGTTCTCTGCCTTCCATTGCAGCAAATCCACTGTGGTACCTAGCTTTTTGTGGCAATCTTCGCAAGTTGGATACAACAATGTTTTGTGATCCTTTAACATCTGCTCCAGCTTCTCCTTCTCCTTTTCAGTTTCACATTCTTCCTTTGCATCAGTAATGGCCCGACCAAGATCTTCATCAGCGGGCCCATCTGCTGCCTCTTGATCTTCATTATCTACCCCCGTTGCAGTATCATCATATTCAGGATACATATTATGATAGTTTTCATCATCCTCTTCTTCTTCGTTGTCTTCCATCACAACCCCTTTTTCTCCATGCTTGGTCCAAAAATTATAGCTGGGCATGAAACCGGATCGAAGCAAGTGGGCGTGAATGGTTCTGGTATTTGAGTAGTCTTTCTTGTTCTGACAGTGAACACACGGACAACACATAAAACCATTGTGACCATGGTTTGCATTAGCCACAATGATGAAATTTTGGAGGCCCGTAATATACTCGGAAGTGCGGCGGTCACCGTACATCCATTGCCGGTTCATCTGTATTAATATATAGTATATATAAAAAATTAATAGGGAGATGACCATTTATATATAGTACATCAATGACACATGAAAGGATAGTTGCCGACCTCGACCGAGAAGGAAAGAGAAACGAGAAAACTTATTTTGAGCTCTCGGGCATTTCACCGAACACCTCTTGTGCATAGGAAAAAACACAAACTGGCACTCTTCACACGCTCTTGCTAGGCTCCGAAATGAGATAGTGAAAAAATGAAAGAGTGGGGTGTGGGCTGCGGTGTCTTATATAGCCCCCCCCCCCTTTAACACCGGTTCAAGCCACGAACCGGTGTTAAAGGGGGGGCTGCGCGGGTCATTGGTGCAGGGTCCTTTAACACGAACCGGTGTTAAAGGGGGCTCGTAGAAGAACCGGTGTTAAAGCCCTTTTACAGGATCAACAAAAGGCCTCGTTTCCACTAGTGTTAGCTCCTTCTTTCTATACACCTGGGTGATATGAAAAATAACTTGAGATAACCGTAGCAACGCAGTGGCATTCAACTAATAGTTAATAAAATGCAGCTATTTCCCCTCCAAAAAACAAAGCTTATTTAGGTTAGCTCTCACACCAGCTGTACCCTTACCCAATAAAACACTTAAGCCAAGAATTCTCGGCCAAATCGCGCCAAGCCACAGGAGAAAAGCATAAGGTAAGCAGCCTCAACCTGACCACATAAAGGACAATGAACATCGCCTGGCCATCCCCCATCTCAACTCCCATGTGTTAGGATACGTACACAACTAGAGATAGACTAGGACTTTAGAAATCATATTGTATTCCAAGTCATAGGCTTCTTGTCCTCCAAGTTTATATATGTATATATATACTCCCCACGAGGGTCAAATCGATCAACACCCGAAATATTAGGGATTCAATATTTTCCACATGGTATCAGAGCGGTTAGCCTCACGGCGCCGATCCTAGGTTCTTCCACCACTTCTGCAACGCGCCGCCCCCGGGAGATTACTCCTCGGGGGCGCGGAATTCGGTCTAGATCAAAGATCTGATCGGTTCTTTAGATTAGACTAGCTGAATGTCCGTACGTTGCTACGGCTTTTTAAAATTTTAAAAATATTAAAATAATAATACTTATAAACCTATAAAAAATAATATGATGAGCTTTGCAGTGTGCTCGGAACATCTTATATATATATCACTTTATTTTTTTGGTTTGTACCATCAGTACTCTTAAAAGAGAAATAAGACTCATCAACTAATTTTCATTTTTATTTATGTGCATCATGGTTATATAGACGTACAAAATATTGTGTATATCATGAAGAAAATTTTGATAATACAAGTAAATCAATCGTGTTAAAATTTACTATGTTTCATGAGAAATTCAGTACATGAAAGGTACTCTAATATCATGTCAGCTGATGCCCCCGTTCAATAAAAAAAACTAATGCAGAAAATCTTCTTCTACAGTGTCATCTACTAGATGCCAGTTATGCCTCCAAAATCATTGATAATCTCACTTTTCTAATTAGGCAGCAACACAGCAACGCACCCCACCCAGGGTCACACAACACAACAAACCAAACACGCACGCACCTAGCCACCGCAACACTCTTTTGTTGGTAGGCTTGCCAATGAGGCAGCTCATCTATGTGCCAAGAGAGCTAGTAGTGTTAGAAGAAGGTGTTTGTGGGTTAATTACGTACCACCCTTTTTAGAGCATGTCCTGTTGAAGGATTATAATCCCACTATATAATTAATAAATCTCATTTGATCGCAAAAAAAATACGCACACGGGACACGACCCACGCACGCACGCACACGGGACGGGGCACACACTGATGCCCAGTCCGAGCGTCCCGCTTGTTCGATCCCCTCGTCCTGGCTCCATCTTCCTCCCTCACCCCGACCCGAGCAAGCCCCTTCCTAGATTGATTCCGCACGCTCGCCCTCCCCCTGAGCCTCCATCGCTGGCTCTCTCTCCCGGATGTCCTCGCGCCAAGCTCAGCCGCCGGTGTTCCGGCCCCGTCCCCGCTCAAGCACGCGCGGGAGTCCTCCAACCGTTGGTGACGCCTCCCTGCAACCTTGTCGCGCAAGATCATCCCCGTCCAGCCGTCCCCGAGCTCTGTGGCAAGGCCTGCCTCCTCTGTCTGCTTGGTCCCCGACCATCTCCGCCACAATCCTACAAGACAACGGCCACCGCAGGAGACAAGGCATCGCCGCGTCCTTGACCCCATACGCCACGGATGTGCCCTTCACATCTATTGGCACCCCATGCCGCCGCCGGTCCAGCACGCCCCGGCCACACCCAGATCCAAGATAGGCTGGTGGCGACGGCGAGGATCGAGAAGTGCGACACATTGACGGAGGGAGGGGGCGATGCGGGTCGATGGGGCGGAGTCGGCGGTGCGACGGGTACTACAGTAGGCCAGTAGGGAAGCAGGGGAGATGGTGGGGCCTCCTGTGGCGTGAGGCTCCAGGTCAGGGACAGGGATGGGGCGATGCGGGACAATGGGGCGGGGCGGCGGGGACTACAGCAGGCTCCCAGAAGAACGTCGTGGACTGCTGGTCAATGACGCAGGAGCGACGGCGTGCGGCTTGTAGTTCGGCGGGCGGAGGTGGACCTGGTCGAGGACGGTGGCGCCGCTGGCGCGTGCACTCGGCATTGCAGACGAAGGGGAGCAGGGCTCGGGAGCGCGAGGGCGACGATGAGGTTCTTGTGGTGGGTAGCTACCGAGCAGAAGACGGCCGCCGGCATAGGAGGAGCTCCGGCAAGCACGAGCATGCCTCTCTCTATGCCAAAGACTATTAGCCCTTTTTCTAAGGACGACGCTACGCGTCCCCCGGACGATACGTGCGATCCATCGTCCTGGTCCGGAGCCGTCCGATCGGCCAGATCGTAGCCGTCCAATCACCCAGCCCCTTATAACCCCGCAGATGCTTCAGAAGCAAAAAAACCGTTTGATTGCAGCAAAACTCTATCCAGACCCAGCCCGCGGATCCCGTGGCTTTTCCTCGCCGCACGGCGCACAGCGGCGCCGCGGCGACACCTGCACCAAAACCCGGCGGCGCCCATGGCTCACCTGCGCCCATCCATCAAGTACCCCACCCCTGTTCATCCTCACCACGCAAATCCACCGCCAATCGTCGCCTCGAGCAATTCATCGAACCCTGCAGCACGGAGGCGCCATGGATCAAATTTGGCGAGCTGCGGCGCCGGAACTCAGTTGCAGCAGCAGTTGCGCGGCGGGTACAACAATCCCGGTGTGTTCTTCGATCAAGACCCCGAGACTGATCTACCAGCTCCTTCATCGGTAAGTATTTTGAAGCTAGGGTTTGAAGTCAATGGCAGCAGCAATTTTTGCCTCAACTTCCTACAGGAGCTAGCTTCAGTAGCAAAGTTGTTAGGAAATCAAATACGTTTGATCTCATCCAAACAAGTTGCTTCAGTAGCAAAGTTGTTTAGAACACACACTAGAAGAATCAATTAGCTTCATTAGCAAAGTAGTTAGCAAAAAAAACTTGCTACAACAGCTAGCTTCAGTAGCAAAAATTCATGTATCAAAGCTATTAGCAAAAAAAACAGTATAGAAACTAGTATTTACTATATTGTTGCATTATTTAGTTGATTTGCTATAAAATTAGTATTGCTACATGTACCAATTATGGTAGCAATAGATTATGGGAACAATTATGCTGCGTTCATTTGGTAGCAACAATATATGTTGATTTTGTAAAATTTTGCTATCTTGTGATTTTCCAACTCTGAATCTTATTCTGAAATGCAGGGATTTGTAGCTGATAGTATGCTTGGAGGTTTTGACCTGAACCAGCCTCCGGAAGCTTATGCTGCGGACATTGGAGAAAGCAATGATGAAGGACAACAAAGGACAAAATTTCAACCTGGGCCTGAAAGTGTAGCAAGTGACAATGCTTCAATTGCTGCTGAAAATCCCGGGGAAGAGATTTGCTCTCAGCCAGTAGTTCCTTATGTTGGTATGAAATTTGATGACCTTGTCATGGCGCATCAAGTGTATAATGACTATGCTTTAAAACTTGGCTTCGGAATACACATAGGAAATACAAAATACAGCATGGCAAGGGGAGCAGCAAAGGACACTATTCTGAGCAGGGTTTTTGAGTGTGTGCACACCGGGAAGCCTATTGACGAAGCAAAACAACATTGCAGCACAACTGGTCTTGCTGCTAACGGAGAAGATGCTACAATCGACATGAGCAACACTTCTGCACAGAAACCTCGCAGCAAGCAAGCAGGTTTGAAGAAGGATGTCACTGACTCAAGGCAAAGAAACAGATTGTTGCAGCTTGGTTGTAAAGCAAAGATGCTTGTTGGGAAGCGAGACGGGAAGTGGACTGTAACAGTTTTCAACGAGGAGCATACCCATCCAATGGTGCAGCAAATTGGCAAGCGTAGGTATTATCGTTCTCACAGGAAAGTTTCCGAAGAGGATTTCCAGCTAATAAATACCTTACATGAGCAAAACATAACGACAACGCAGATGATGGGGTGCCTCGGCAGTGTTCATGGGGGTGATCCTAGATGCCTTGGGTATGTGAAGCGTGATGTTTCCAACATTAGAACAATGCTGCGAGAAGAAGTTTCAGAGCGTGATTTGAGCATGACAATTGAATACTTCGAGATGAGAAAGGCGGAATGCCCTCAGTTCTTCTTTGAGAAGCAAGTAGATAAGGACAACGCTGTGCGGGCACTCTTTTGGGTTGATGGAAGGACAAGGGCACTGTACCCCAAGTACAAAGACTGTGTGTTCTTCGACACGACTTTTTGCACCAACAAATACAACCTTCCATTTGCTCCGCTTGTGGGTATCAACAACCACACACACACAATAGTTTTGGGATGTGCTCTCTTTCCAGATGAAACAATTAAAACATTTGAATGGGTTTTCAAACAAATGAAGAAAGCTGCAAATGGGTTGTGCCCTGACCATATAATGACTGATCAGGACCAAGCAATGGCCAGGGCGATCTCAAATGTGTTTCCTGATGCTGTTCACAGATGCTGCCTATTCCATGTGCTGCGTCTTGCAAGAACGAAACTCGGACCTCACTTGAGAGAAGGCCATCCATTCAGAGAAGCATTCTATGCATGTATCTATGGCACTAACACGGTTGCTGGGTTCGAGGTCTGCTGGCAGACAATGCTACAAACCTTTGAGATGGCTGAGAACAATCACCTGCAAAACATGCGGAAAACAAGGAACACATGGGCACCTGTATATTTCTGGAAAAGTTTCTTCCCATTCACCAGCACAACTGGTAGATCTGAAGGTCTAAACAGCTACTTCAAAACACTAGTTCGGCCAAGTGACACGATAAGGAACTTTGTGCAGCAATATGAGTTGTGCCAAAACCTGATGCTTGATCATGAAGACAATGCAGGTTTTACAATGGACACAACAACAGCGCCACTTTGGGGCAGGTGAGTGCTATAATGTTTTTTGCTTCAGTAGTATGTTTTTGCTTCAGTAGTAGTGTGTTTTTTGCTTCAAAAAGTGTATTTTTGCTTCAGAAGTGTCGTTATGCTTCAGAAGTGTGTTTTTGCATCAGTACTGTGTTTGTTGCTTCAGTAGTGTGTTTGTTGCTACAAAATGTGTTTTTGCTTCAATTAACTTTGATAGCATTCCCTGACAATATGTGAAACTTATTTTCCTTGCAGTTGGAGCATTGAAAAGCAGGCCCTTGAATTCTACACAAGGGAGGTTTTTGGCAGGTTCCAGAAGATTCTTGAAGCATCAACAAGGTTTTATCCACTCCGGGCAGAGGAAGAAATGCATTGTTTCGATCTTGTACCAAACCCCGGATTCGATCTCAAGACATATCGGGTTGAAGCAAACATTGAAGAGGGGATATATTTGTGTGGCTGCAACTCATTTGAGATGTGTGGACTGATATGCCCGCACATCGTCAGGGTGATGGTGCAATTGAACATCCAGAGAATACCAGACCGATACATGCTCCAACGTTGGTCTGCTGCAGCAACAACACCTGCCCCTGATCCCGGTTCCAATGCAGCAATATTTGGTGTGCCGGGCACAAATACTCTAAAATACAACTCATTTTGCAGGAAGTTTAATGACTTGGCATCAGATGCATGTTTCAATGATGAAACATATCGTGTTGTGTCAACAATGATTGATGAAGCAAGAAAAATTGTTGCTGCCATGAGGAGTGCTCCGGATGATGCGCAGCAAAATTCTGTGGCTCATGAACAAGGATTGCCTCCACACCAAGGTGAACAACAACCTACAGACACACAGCAGCAACATCAAGATGCTCAAGATGATGTTCCCAGTAGCATGTTGAAGAACCCGTCAAGAGTTAAACCAAAGGGGCGTCCAAAAGAAAAGTCAGTTAGAAGAAAGCAACTGGTTGAGATTCGGGATGAAAAGAATGCAAAACGAAGGAAGAAAGCACAAGAAGGTGAACTACATCCCACGGAGAAGAAGACAAAGAAGTCAACTACCAAGCGGAAGACAAGGGCGCAGAAGTGCCCGTACTGCCATGAAGAGGGTCACACGGTGCAACAATGTGTGTTATTCCAAGCTATGATGTCGGGCAATGCTGTGAAGATAGATTTGAATCTCTAGTTTTGAGTACCTTTTTTTGCATACATACAGTCACCATTGCCATGTAAAGTGGTTCCATACATACAGTAAAAGTTCATATTCAGTGTGTGTGCAGCAACATGTGTGAACAGATGTATCAACTTTTCAGGTTTTACCAAATTGTCATTCCTGTAGCATTTCTGGTAGCAAATTTTTACTACATTGTGAGCAAGAAAGTTCAACCATGTTAGAATTTTTGCTCTTATAATGCAGCAAAACTACAATTATGTCCAGATATTCAAAATTTTGTTTCTGGCAGCATATCTGGTGTGATGGGTAAATTGTGTCCAGATATTCAAAAAATCTGCAGGCTGGCATGTGTTGTCCTGAATTTGAGAGCAAAAAATCTGCAGGATGACATGTAGCATTTCATATGCACTGTTGAAGCTGCTAATATATTGGTTTGTAGCAAATATGTACTACTAATGTATCAAAAATGATCTTTATACTGCAAACAATAAAAAAGGGAGGAGGACCATCAACACCAAATTGTCATTAACATTTGTCTTAATTTCAGAAGAACTAGTTATGCTATTTTACACCAAACCACCATTCACGGTTACATCGCAATACAAAAGAAAGTTTCAATCATTCACAGTTACATCGCACTAACTACAATAGAAAGCTTCCATCACACTACTGCTACTACATAAGCTAATCTACTTTGGGTTCAACTCCCCTTCCATGAGCTTCTCCACCGAATCTTGGTTCTCCCTTGCTTCAATGAGATCTGCTGCAAGAGTCCTGCGAAGATCCGGGCAGTAGTTGTTGTCGAATTCCGCCATGACCTTGCCGTTGAAATTCTCCATGAAGAGGATGCCAAAGAATCCACAGTCAAATCTGGAAAATGCAGAAAAGAAGCAAACAAGAAGCTAAATGTGAGAAAAAGGAGAAGATATAGCAAACAAGTGAGAATGCAAACTTACAATGTTACTTGCTGCGGGTGATCAGGAGTCTTGAGAAGGTATAGATCCATCTCTTTAGCAAGTTTAGGAGCTAACTTTGATGCATCAACAAGAGTGGTGAAGTTCAAAAACTGCACCATTCAAACAAGAAAAGGTTAATTATTAAATGAAGCAAAAAAGAAAAGACGGAAGCTACTAAAAATAGCATGAACATTTCTTGCTTCATCATACCAAGTTTCGTGCAAGCTCATCCAATTGACCAGCCCCCTTGTCCAACTTCATCGAATCAAAGATGTGGTATTGCTTCATCATAATGTTGACAGTAGGTACACCCCAGTGCTCATTCCTCACAGTAGGGAAATAAAGCTACATCGAAGCATGTAAACAAAAAACAAGATTAAACAGGATGTAGCATGTATCAGTACATGTAGCAGTACATGTAGCAGTACATGTAGCAAGAAAAAACAACTCACAATATCACACTTTAGGATCTTGTACTTTGCACACTGATCATTGAACTCATCCAAACAAGTTGCTGCATTGAAGGTCTTCGGATCAGAAACCAATTTTTCCTGTAATCGAGGATAGCAACAAGATCTTGCTCACCACAATATGAAGCAAATAAAAAAAGAAAACAGAAAAAAAAACTACGCAGCAAGATATTGCTCACCACAATATGAAGCAAATAAAAAAAGAAAACAGAAAAAAAAACTACGCAGCAAGATATTGCTCACCACAATGTTATGCGTGAATGCATATCTTCTTTTCTGGCGTGCACTGTTCTTGCAAATAATCATAGCCTCGTGGTTGAACTTCTCAATCCACACATCCATCACCTCGGTGCTAAGAAATGCACGTGGCTTTAGAGATTCTTTAAAACCCTTGTATGTGCAAAAGTAGCGTCCAATTTGCACAAAACACCTCCTGCAAACAAAAAGCAAAACACATCATTTAAATCCGAACATGTAATCTACACCCCACTACTACAGATGCTGCAAAGCTCATGTAATGAAGCATATCGAACAAATGAAAAAAATGAATCAAATAAAAAAGATGAAGCAAATATTTTAGAGTAAATAAGCTACTAAATAACACAATTGTAGCACACACAGGACACTAATGAAGCATCTACAGGAAAAAGTTGGAAAAGGACAAAAGGACATCTAAATCAGTGTAGCAAATAAAATACAGTTAATGAGCAAAAAGTTAAAACAAATGTAGCAGATTTAAAAAGCTTCTGAAGCAAAACAAAATGTGACAGAAAACTCACTGGCCCTGTCCCTCCTCCTTCCTCTTCTTTGTGAGCCTCTTAAATGTCCTTCCATTTGAGACAAACCTGGTATAAATTTCATCCTGATCTTTAGACACCTTTATCTTCTTGCTCTTTGGAGGTGTAAGTTCCTCCTTCGCTGCCCGCTTGAACCTCGTCTTCTTCTCATGTGTCACCATCCCAGAGCTTACATCACCCTTTGCACTAGAATCAATAGGCACGACACCTTGCAAAACACAAAAAGTCGTTTTTTAGCACAAACGACGCTTGTATGGGAGGCCAACAGGAACAAAAAAGTAGCAAAACAAAAGTAAGCAAAAGCTATGCATAAAAGTAAAAAATGCTACGAAAGGGATAAAGGTACATACATGGTTCAGTTCGATCCACTACACTAGGTGTCTCAGCAGCAACTGAGGGAGCGGAATCTGGTACCTCCACAGCTGGTATTCCTGCAGCCAGTTTATCTGCGTCTCCTTCAACATCATCAGAATCTTGCGAAAACAGCTCAAAACCTGGAGCTTCAGGAGCACGATTCCATGCTTCAGGGTCTATATGTGCAGGGCAAGGTGAAGGTTCACGGCGCCGCGGTGATGTGACTGGGCTATCAACAGGTTGTTGCTCTGGCACATCAATTCCTCCCATGGGTGATGAATCCAAAACTACAGCAGACTGTGCCATGTCCAGTATGTGAACATGTGTTTGCAACTCAGACTCTTGCATTTTCTCACCTCTAATAGTTGCTGCCTCATTCTCTTTTGCTTCATCCTCTATTGCTTCCGTATCATCCTCTTTTGCTTCATCCCTTCTTGCTTCAGCAACATCCTCTTTTGCTTCATACACACTTGCTTCAACATCATCAGACTTTTTCAAACCGTCAAATGGTTCTTGCTCCTCGAAAACATTTTCACGTTCTTCTTCATTGTCCAGTCCTGCATCAGCTGGAAACACGACGCTAGGACCAGCCCCGTCCTTCAATTGTGCATCAATGTCGACCAATAACGCAGCCATGCGTTGGGAATGCATTCATTTCAAACCAACAGCAAGATTCTTCATTGTAGTTTCAACATCAGACGCCCAAAAGGCCTTATGCTTCTCGGCCAAGTGCTTGAAGCGAGCAGGTACCTGATAGTAAGAAAAAGGAAACAAAAGAAACAAAAACATCAAAAACTAAATATAAGCATGGCAGCAAAATATCTACACCATGTTAGCAGCTACAAAAACTAAATGTAGCAAATAATTAAACCTAATGTAGCAAGAATGTTATAGTTCTGCAAGGGAAACAAAATCTTGTATGCAATCTGGAAGCAAAATATGTGCACCAATGAAGCAACTACATAAAACTAATGAAGCAAACCATTAAACCTAATGTAGCAAGAATGTTATAGTTTTGCAAGAATGTTATAGAATCATGAAGCAATCTGATGCATACAAGGCAGCAAAAAAATTTAGATAATGAAGCAACCTATCTAAGGCAATGTAGCAATACTGAAACATTAATGCAATAGATTCTATACCTCCAGTTCTTGGATACTGGGAAACACTAGCCATTCATTCAACGAGGCAGAAAGATTGACTTCAGATTCATCTAAAGTATGAGCTAGAGGAGCTTCGTTTACTTGATCATTACCAAGATCAGTATTGTACGGAGTTTCCGATAGGGGGAGAAACTGCACACAAATGACGATATAGTCAGATGACAAACAAAAACACAAAAACACAAACAAGATAACCAAGTAAATGCTGCCAGAAATGCCGTACCGGGCGCCAACCGAAAACTGTAGTATTGTTCAATATCTTAAGCTTAAGGTCGTGTTCCACAACAAAATCAAAGTCGATGTTTGTCACGAAGCATACTCTTGGCAGTGACTTGTTGAAAACATGGCCGCAGTTTCGTGGGAAGCTCAAATGGTCCATGTATGAAATCTGTTATAGGGAATGGAACAACAAATTAGTAAGGTACAGAAATCCGAAGTAGAACAAAACATAATGGAAACTAGAAAAGTATGAAGAGGAGTAACATACACCAAGGAAAGCAAAAGGGCCAGTGATCCAGAACTCATATTTGCTATCTCCCTCAGTGAGCGTAAGTGGCATCGCCTTTTGCTTCCGAATATGATCCACTTGTGCCATAGCTAAATCCAAAAGGTGTTCATCCCAAGCATACTCATCGGTCTTGGTGGGGTCAACCATGGAAGCAAGATATTCAATGCTAATGTTGTTGGAGCTCTTAGGAGCAACCACCAGAGCCAAGCAAATAAGGTCCCATGTCCGGATTATTGTTGCCTCATCAGTGTTGGCGCATGATTCGAGCAAAGCTACTGCAGTAGCTATCTCAGCCCTGGTGCTACCAGCTTTGTAAATGTCCCGAAGCTCACAGGGGTCATTTTTATTCAGGAGCTCAACAGGTTTGTTGCCGCAGAGAACTGAACACCTTCCTCACCATATCTTTTGTGAAAACCATAATGTTTTTGCGTGTTTTGTACTCCCGCAAATTAGGATCAGTGTGCAAAGCAATGTAATCTATCAACCCACTAGGAATCCTGAATGGCGATACATCTAAATATGATCTGAACGCACTCTTCGAAGCAATAACTGCACGCTTTTCGGGATTAAGACCTTTAGTCAGGGTAAGCAAACGCTTCGCAGATAGGCGGTTTTTAGACATCCATGTCTTCGCCCTATCCTCCTGCACAACATCAAACACGAAAAAACAAAACTCAGTGCAACAAAACTAGTTGACAATGTAGCAGCTGCATTAAAGCAACAAATCTAAAATAGATAGATGCACAGCAGCAAAAACAAAAACAAAAGGTAAGGACAAAAGCTGCCTAGAAAAGCTACTGAAACAACCGAAGATTCCTAGCAATTCCTTACAGACACTAGCTGGAGGAGCAATTCCTTACATAATTAGTAGATACAGCACCAAAACCTATCAAATTACAGATCTAGAAGTTGCAGCAGCAATTCCTTACAGACACTAGAACATCAATCCTACCGCAAATGACAACACAGGAAACATCCTGAAGGGGAACACAGCAAAAAATGGAGGGAAACCCCTAACTGGCGGAAACGAAGATGAACTCACCGCCATGGCTAAGGCCGCGCCAGTTGGCTTCCCCTTCCGAACGGTCTTCTTCTTCAACGGCACCATCCGAGATTTTTTCCCTCCAATACACGGTGGCTATCTAAGGATTCGAGATCCGAAGGGGAAATCGAGGGTGTGTGCTGGGAGAGAAAGCCGAAAGGGGAAATAGAGACGGAGGAGAGGGATTCGAACCGGAAGATCTGACGGCCGGCGGCGCCATCCCGGCCAGCACTCGCCGTCGACGAGGGGCCTCGCTTTGCGCTCGCCTCCGTCTCCGTCTCGGTCGCCTCCGTCTCCGCCTCCACAGAAACCGCAGGTGAAAACTGCCCAAATGAAGTGCGGCCATGCGGGGCGACGGTTTCGGCAATGTTCCGGGATGTCCGGGATTGTGCACGTGGCGCATGTTGGACGGTTGGATCGCTTCTGATCCAACGGCGCACGAGCAGGATGACGGGAAGACGCGATCGTCCGGGGAAAACACATCATTTTCCTTTTTCTAATCGGAATTGCTTCATTCTCAGCTAGCTGAGAATTAGCTTACAACGCAGTCAAGTCTAACAGCGTTCGATCGCGTGAGCGCACCAAGATCCGTGCACGCTGGTTTTTGCCTTGTGTTAGACCCACCGTGGTTTCTGCTTCGTTATCTTGGGCCGTGTGGTTTCTTTTTCATTGTTTTGGCGTCTCATGCTTCCCCTGTGTTGTTGCTTCGAATCCAGCCCATATACGTTGGCTTGTTTGTCGTCTGTATGTTGTTGTTTTTTTGAGAGAACCTTGTTGCTTTTGTTGGGCTGAACGTTGCCTTTGTTTCTTTTTTTCTTTTGGATGCCTATTTTATTCTCTTTATTCATGGATAGTCATATAAAATGGTTTTTATTCTTTTTGGATGCCTGTTTTTTGGGCTATTAATTCATGCACGTTTTCTACCATATAAAATGGTTTTTCATGTAGGCATTGATTTGTTATTTTTCTTTTTTTATTAAATGTAAGGAAGTTTTCATGCAGTAAATTCTCATGTTTGTCTCCATTTGAATATTTTAAAAATAACATTTTTCTATGTTTGTATACTCATCTTCTGGTCCGTTAATTTTTATCTCCTTTTTTCTACGATTTATTCCAACTTTTTTCAAGCAGACTTGCCATTGGACTCGCAACTGGTCAATGTTTTATATATATTAAATCAAAATTTTATAGTTGATCCGATTTTACTTCATAGATATGAGTTGCAATTAGTCTTTTAAAATTGGTTCATGTTTCATATGAGTTGTAGTCGATATTGGTACTGAGTTGTTTTATTCGTAGAGGTATAGATATGAGTTGGATTTTGGAGTAACTTGTCTTTATCAGTTATAGTCAGAATCCGTTTTCTTTTCACCCCACGCGCGCAGCCGCCAGGAGAGGAAGAGAGATCTAGGGCACCCGCCTTCCAACGCCGGCCTCCGGCGGCTCCCCCCACCGACGACCTATGTCATCGGTGGTGAGGGGTCGCCGGATCCACGCGTGTGGATAATTTTAGGCTAAAGTAGCTTCGTTTTTAGGCGGCTCATCGTCTTGGCTTCGGGGGCGACGATGGCGGCGTTTAATAAATTTTCTTCAGATTCCTCCCCGATGGATTTGGAGATCAGTCTATCCAAGCAAGGATGGTGTGGCGGTGGCGGCATCCTCGTGGTGGATTTGTGTCCTCAGGCTCCGCCATTGCGGCGGCGTGTGCTCCAGTGTCGACGTGGAACCTGGGAGGTAGTCCAGGAGCGGATGCAGATTATGGTCTGCATCGACGGCATCTAGAAGATGGCGGATCGTGTGCTGGGTCTATGGCTCGTGGATGGCAGGTGTGGCTTCCTCCTTCGACGTCTTAGTCGTGCGGGGGTGCTAGATCTGGAGCTCGAT
This sequence comes from Avena sativa, assembly GCA_916181665.1. Classification (NCBI taxonomy): domain Eukaryota; kingdom Viridiplantae; phylum Streptophyta; class Magnoliopsida; order Poales; family Poaceae; genus Avena; species Avena sativa. The sequence goes on from OV702280.1 coordinate 424,272,642, forward strand.
GGCGTGTCCGGGGTGTTGCCCCGGTCTGATTCTTTCAACGTCAATGGTTTCACCTTGGGTGAGCCACCTTGGAGGTCCGCAAAGCTGCATGTCAGCGATGGAGCCGCTTCGAGCTCGGGTGAGGAGGTGATCCGTCATTCTTTTCTTTGGTGGCTGCTGTGGTGGTGCCAGAGTCAGGTAACGGGTGTTGGCGTCAAACTCAGATGCTGTTTCGGCTTAGATTGTTTTCTTTCTTGGCTAGTGGTCCTTTGTGCAAAGGCTTGCGTTATGCTGTCTTTTCAGGATTGTCAGGTCGGTGTTTACGTGACAGGTACTATGATCTTTATGATATATAAATGAGACAAATATCGACTCGCAATTGGACTCGTAACTAGTACCTGTTTTGCAATCAAACTCGTAATTGACTAGAGTTGCGATCAGACTCGCAACTGGTCCATGTATCACAATCGGACTTGGAACTTAATTGAGTTACAATTGGATTTGTATCTTGTCCAAGTTTCTTACATATAAGTTGCAATCGGACTAGAAACTAGTCCAAGTTTTTTACATATGAGTTGCAATCGCACTCGCAACTAACTTGTATTTTTTCATAGAGGTACCAGTTGCAGTCGGAATCGCAACTGGCCGAATGTTTCATATGAGTTGCAGTCGGAATCGCAACTGGCTTTTCTTTTTTCCATAGAGGCATGAGTTGCAATTGGACTCGCAAATGTTCCACAATTGGAATTGAGTTGCAATCGGACTTGCATCTTGTCCAAGTTTTTTACATATAAGTTGCAATCGGACTTGAAACTAGTCCAAGTTTTGTACATATGAGTTGCAATTGAAATCACAACTAGCTTCTCTTTTTTCCATAGAGGCATGAGTTGCAATTGGACTCGCAAATGTTTCACAATTGGAATTGAGTTGCAATCGGACTTTCACCTTGTCCAAGTTTTTTTACATATAAGTTGCAATCGGACTTGAAACTAGTCCAAGTTTTGTACATATGAGTTGCAATTGGAATCCCAACTGACTTGCCTTTTTTCATAGAGGTATGAGTTGTAGTCGGAATCGCAACATTTCAATGTTTCATATGAGTTGTAGTCGGAATCACAATTGGCTTCTCTTTTTTCCATAGAGGCATGAGTTGCAATTGGACTCGCAAATGTTTCACAATTGGAATTGAGTTGCAATCGGACTTGCATCTTGTACAAGTTTTTTACATATAAGTTGCAGTCGGACTTGAAACTAGTCCAAGTTTTGTACATATGATTTGCAATTGGAATCCCAACTGACTTGCCTTTTTTCATAGAGGTATCAGTTGCAGTCGGAATCGCAACAGTTCGATGTTTCATATGAGTTGTAGTCGGAATCACAATTGGCTTCTCTTTTTTCTATAGAGGCATGAGTTGCAACTGGACTCGCAAATATTTCGCAATTGGAATTGAGTTGCAATTGGACTTGCATCTTGTCCAAGTTTATTTACATATAAGTTGCAATCAGACTCGAAACTAGTCTAAGTTTTATACATATGAGTTGCAATTAGACTCACAAATGACTTGTCTTTTTCCATAGAGGTATCAGTTACAGTCGGAATCGCAACTGGTCGATGTTTCATATGAGTTACAGTCGGAATCGCAACTGGCTTCTCTATTTTCCATAAAGGCATGAGTTGCAATTGCACTCGCAAAATCGTACTCGGAATTGACTTGAGTTGCGATCGGACTAGAAACTGGTCCATGTATCACAATCGGACTTGAAACTTAATTGAGTTGCAATTGGACTTGCATCTTGTCCAAGTTTCTTTACATATAAGTTATAATCGGACTCTAAACTAGTCCAAATTTTGTACATATGAGTTGCAATCGGACTCGCAACTGAATTTTCTTTTTTCATAGAGGTATCAATTGCAGTTGGAATCACAACTGGCTTTTTTTCCATAAATGCATGAGTTGCAATTGCACTCGCAAAATCGGACTCGGAATTGACTTGAGTTGCGATCAGACTAGCAACTAGTCCATGTATCACAATCGGACTTGGAACTTAATTGAGTTTCTATCGGGCTTGCATCTTGTCCAAGTTTCTTTACATATAAGTTGCAATCGGACTCGAAACTAGTCAAAGTTTTGTACATATGAGTTGCAATTGGACTCATAGCAGACTTGTATTTTTCATAGAGGTATCAGTTGTAGTCGGAATCATAACTGGTCAATGTTTCATATGAGTTGTAGTCGGAATCGCAACTGGCTTCTATTTTTTCCATAGAGGCATGAGTTGACATTGCACTCGCAAAATCGGACTCGGAATTGACTTGAGTTGCGACCGAACTAGCAACTGGTCCATGTATCACAGTCGTACTTGGAACTTAATTGAGTTGCAATCGGACTTGCATCTTGTCCAAATTTCTTTACATATAAGTTGCAATCGGACTCAAAACTAGTCCAAGTTTTGTATATATGAGTTGCAATCGAACTCGCAATTGACTTGTTTTTTTCATAGCGGTATCAGCTGCAGTCGGAATCGCAACTGATCAATGTTTTATACGAGTTGCAGTCAGAATCGCAAGTGGCTTCTCTTTTTTCCTTACAAACATGAGTTGCAATTGCACTCACAAAATCGGACTCGGAATTGACTTGAGTTGTGATCGAACTCGCAACTGGTCCATGTATCACAATCAGACTTGGAATGAATTGCATTCGGACTCGAAATTTATTTAAGTTGCAATCGGACTTGCATATTGTCCAAGTTATATATATACATATATATATATATAGGTAAAATGACTGGTGCACCCATGCACCAAGGTGATTCGCATAATTTTTTTGAACTAGACATACCTAGGTATCACATACCTAGGTATATATATAAAAGTTACAATCAGACTCAGAACTTTCTTGTCTTTTTTTCATAGAGGTATTAGTTTTAATTGGAGTCGCAACTGGTCCATATTTTCATATGAGTTGCAATGGAATTGTAACTGGCTTGTCTTTTTTCCATAGATGCATGAGTTGCAATTGGACTACCAACTGATACACGTTTCACAATCAGACTCAGAATTGACTTGAGTTGCAATTGAACTCGCAACTTATTTTGAGTTGCAATCGGACTTGCATCTTATCCAAGTTTCATACATATAAGTTGCAATCGGACTCGGAACTAGTCTTGTTCTGTACATATGAATTGTAATCGGAATCATAACTGACTTGTCTTTTTTCCATAAAGGTATGAGTTGCAATTGAACTTGCAACTCGTACATGTTTCGTGATCGGACTTGAGGTATCAGTTGCAGTCTGAATCGCAATTTAGTCCATGTTTTATATCAGTTGCAGTCGGAATCGCAACTGGCTTGTTTTTTTCTACAGAGGCACGAGTTGTAATTGGACTCGCAACAGAGTCAAATCTTACTTGAGTTGCAATCGAAAATCGCAACTGGTCCTTGTTTAGCACCAAAATATATCTAGATACATCCATTTCTGTGACAAGTAATATGGATCAGATGGAGTACTACTAGCTTCTTAGGTGTTATTATGGCAAAAACAAACTATGAAACTAGACTATATATATATATCCAAACAGTCAATACGTGACAGCCAGCCCAGACAATAAAACACCCATAGGCTATGGAAAAACCAGTAGAGAATTAACAGAAAACATAAATATAAACTAAGCAGCTAGCGAGTATCGCTTGTGAGTTCTGGGATAGCAACAAGTTAGCTTGGGGACGCAAAAATTGCTAAGCTCACAAAAACAACCTTTTTTTTGGAAAAGAGCATATATTAATATCAAAAGATACCAATTACACCCAGCCTCTGCAACGACGCATTGCCCTAGCGGCCACACGGATGCACACAGCCAAAAAAAAGAAAAATTACAAAAAAAAAAAAGTCCTGCTACAGTGACTCATTTATTGAGACAGCAGTACTACCATCAAGACAGCACCAGAAATCCAGCTTCTCCAAAAACAACGCCTCCAAGAAGGAAACAATGCATAAACATCGTCATCGCCCGATCAAAGATCTAGGTTTTCATCCTGGCCCAATAAAAAAACAAATGTTGAAAACAGGACCGTACATACAAGCACACGTTAGTTCACATCACTAGTGAAGCAACGCGAAGCACACCGTTGACGTCAGCTAGCTGGAAATTAGTATATTTCTCAGCTAGCTAAGAGTTAGAGACTCCCTTTTCTAATTCCATAGATTAGATCCAGTTAGCTACCAAATAAATCTCTAAATCTTAGACCCTTGTCCGGCGAAAATCGATTCAGATCGATGTTCTCGACAGTGCTATCAACCACAATCATGCACGCGCCTTCGACACAAGATGGGAGGAGCTCGGTCGGCCGCGTTGCCGGCCAACTTGACATCACCAAGCGCGAGAAGTCGCTCGCGCGATCGGCAACGACATCTCCTCCGAACGCAGTTTTTCTACCATGGCGTGGGCGTTCCTGCCTTATCCAACGGTCACTATCGTTCTAAGATTCGTGTCAGGTTACTTTGCACTATCAACCTGCACATTTTCACTTTGTAACCCCTATAGGACCCAACATGCACATGTCCACTTTGTTCACAGGCCGGCTTTCTAGTTGACACCATGGTTGCGCCGCTCCGGAGGAAGAAATCGCCTCTCCCATTGCTATCCTCTACCTCATTCCTGGCCGCCGAGGTCGACGGCGTGGCGCCACCGCCTCCATAGAGACCAGCACATGCTCCGCCGCCACCTCGTCCTCCTTGTCCTAGATTCGTGCTCCTTCCCCAATCTTCGTCCTGCGCCCGTGCTCCCTAGCAGGTGGCCATGACCTCGCGGTGGAGCAGATGGAGGCTGTTTGGTTGGGAGACGGTGTGCGCTGTCGGCTAATCCTACAAAATCTGGACATTGAATCCCCACACCGTCCAAGGGATGAAACTAATCCTACATGATCTTGATTTTGTTTTTTGAGATTTCTCCACTGTGTGTTCTTGGGATGCTTCATTGAAGATTTGGCATGGAATATTGCAGATTTTTTATTCCATGAGATCTGGATTTTGTTTTTTGAGATTTTTTCACCGTGTGTTCTTGGGATGCTTCATTGAAGATTTGGCAGGGAATATTGCAGATTTGTTTACTCCACGTTGCCAAAAGCATTGCCACAAGATTGTAGAACTAGAATTTTGGCAATATGTTATGGAGAGAGAGGCTGTAGTTGGCAACGAGATAAAGAAGTGTGGAAGGGACTGGATGATTAGAATACAAAGTAACAAGGGGTGCTTTTGGCAATGTCTAAAATGGATAGCACGGATAAGTGGATGCCCAAGATAAGCCCGTGACGCCCTCCTATATGTAGACTTTGTTTTCCGATCTCCTCCTCGGCTCCGAACAGGTTACCAAGCACGCGCGATGCTCCCTCCGCATGCAGGTCACATTGATCCGCACGCCAACAGCTCATACATGCAAAGAAAAAAGACCATGCATGCATCGGGAGACTTCTAGATTGCTATTTTTTTTAAATCATACTAGTTGAATGCCCGTGCGTTGCAACGGGTTTAAATTTTATTATTTATATAATAAATAAAACATAATATGACAACAATGGAAAACATAGTCTATCCACGCTGTGGAGTTTAATTCTTTGAATTTTGCTTCCCACCCACATATGACACCGGTGGATGCATTCTGCTAGAGTTCCTCTTTTTTACCCAATTTATCTCCACTTGGTTGATACTAAATTTCATATCCATATTATCTAAATATCCTTTAAATGCACAAATTATCTTTTTTATTATTTCTAATAATCTATTTGTGTATCATCGAGATGAGGAACACGTTCCAATTAGCTATGGTTTAAAAACATTCACATCTCTCACAACGGCAGCAGCATGTAGCAATCAGAAGAAGAGTATATACACACACCAAGTTAGCGCGGGCATCAGCTAACCATGCAGACAAATCACATAATCAGCTGCTTCTAGAAACGAAGCATGCGGCATCCCCTGTTCCAATCGTTTTTCTCTTATCCTTTCCCCACCGACTATTCTTTCTCTATTTCTTTTGTTTACTATTCCAGAACAGTAGCAGCAATATTGTTCAATCAAATAGCAAACCTGAGTCAGATTTGGCGTGGCGCACAGCAGCAGCAGCAGGGCGACAGGGTCGGGAGCTTCATGCATCGTGCAGCGCAAGCCCACACCATACAAACCAATCAGGCTTATGTCCGCTTCGCTTGCAATGCCTTGCGATGGTATCCACGTTGTTCATCAGGTCTGCGCATTAGAAATTTAGAGGTTTTCGTTAGAAATTCATAGATTCAGCATCAATTATACAGAACAATTCAGAATTCAGTAAAGAAGAGGAGAGGACTGAAGCAAAGAAATGCAAGGAGACGCACCTGACTTGAAGCAGAGCAAAACAACGCAAGGAGCTGCAGCAGCACATCCTTTGTCTTTTCCTGTTCAAACTGATAAGGGTCAAGGAAGAGCTTCACGGACCTTGACCGCATCCTAGACCACGCCTCCGCCATGCTCACTCGATTGAATCTGGAGGAGGAGCAGGGGTCTCGGTGGCTGGGGCGGAGATGGGGATGCGGCGGCTGGGAGCGGAGATGGGGGTGCACTGGCGATGGAGGAGCTCGACGGAGGTGGGATGGGGAGGGGGAGCTTGCTGGCGATGGGGAGCGGTGGACCACCGACGTCCTTGGCTTCGCTCGGGCTCGGAACCAAACCGCCCAGTTTCAGTACGCGGTGGCAGGGATTGTAAAATCTCCAAACAGTCAGGGGCAAAACGGGAAACAAAAAATCGGAACGAAATTTCTGGTGGACGAACCTACCTGTGTGTAAATTAGTAGATAGATACTTTTTTTATTCAATTTCAGAAATAATACACGAAATCAAAAAATTGCAAATCTAACGGACTGTCATCCGTTGAAAAGACAAAGGTGGTGATTCATCATTTGAAAAGATGAAGGGGGTGGTTCATCCGTTCAAAAGACAAACGTGGTGACTGGGACAGGTTCATTCACACGTACGATTCGTCTTTTGAACGGACGAACCACCCCCTTCTCTTTTTAAAAGACGAACCACCACTTTCGTCTTTTCAATGGACGAAGGTCCGTTAGATTTGCAATTTTTGGATTTCGTGTATTATTTGTGAAATTAAATAAAAAAATATATTATTTAAAAAAAATTAGCTAGATTTGCAGCAGAGCGCTCTTGTACGTTATCATCTGCCAGGTTCATTAAAAGAACAAGGCTGATCCAACTTCAACGTGCGTGTGCACCTGCTCCAACCAAGTCCGGCGCGAACAAATACACTTCACGCCCGAGCACGACTGCATCAACACCAAGATCTACACTACATCAGGCCGAATCACCACGACTTCAAGCTGTATGACTACGCCAAGATCATTGTTGAGCATATCTACGGAGAGGTGACATCAACATCATCCACACGCCAGGCCGGTGTGAGACACTACTACGCTGACTTCTTCGACATCAAGGCTTCGACATCATCGTCGCCACAAGGGACGCCTTCAAGCGACGATCATCGCCGACACGCCTACTACTTTATCGCCGACACATTATCGCCAAGGTCTACATCAACGTGGTCTTCATCAACATCTTCGTCGGCACATCGCAGCCGCCGCTATACCCGTTCGCATGATGGACATACAACTACGACGCCATCTGATAGTACAACTGTAAGGCACGACGACGGCATCGCCGCGTCCACGACCCCGACGACTGCATCAACAAATCGGCATCACAATTGTGACGCTCCTATGACCGCACATACGGTTCTGGCAAAACCTTGTGTGCTTGGTGAATTCCTCCGGTCTTGGAAAAACCGGTGGTCTCACTTATGACCGCGTCCAAGAGACCCCCTGACGGTACCTCTACAAGGTGCAAAACGTTCACAACTGCAGCTTCGTCAATAGCAACAAAAACCGCGCAATTTTTTGCGCCTCCGACAACGGCCACACAACATACGACGACTACGACATCGACCACACCCACTTTGACCACGGCTACGTCACGATTGGCTACCTCGACATCGACATCAAGAACAACGTCTACCGCAACTCAAGAACTCCAGTCAACAGCGTTGGTGTCATCACTTGCGTCCACGCCACTCCCGCTGTGACTGTGGGAGGGAAGAGAGGCACTAGAAAGGGACACAGTCACCGCCCCTAGGTGCCAATCATGATCATGTCCACGCAGGTGATGATGACAAGGAGGAGAAGACGACGAAAACGCAAGACTTCAAATCCAGTCGCAAGCGTCCACTTCACTCCGGAACCGACTGAGGAGGAATGTTAGGATACGTACACACTAGAGATAGACTAGGACTTTAGAGATCATCTTATATTCCAAATCATAGTCTTCTTGCCCTCCAAGTTTATACGTGTATATATACTCTTCACGAGGATCAAATCAACACCCAAAATATTAGGGATTCAATATTTTCCACACCATGGACGGTGTCATCCTTTTCTATCCTAGGAAAGAAAATTAGCATATTGGATGCTATTTAATTTTTTCCACATAACTCACAATCTATTGCACCATGCCTTGCTCCCGCTGCGAGACCTCCAAAGACCTCGTGGCACAAACAGCATTCGTTATTTTTACATACATTTGGATCAAAGATAAACCTTGCAGAATCAACTGCATTAAGGACAAAATCAGCAAACAGTATGCTTAATCTAAATATTTAAAACTGTAGTCCATTTGTGGAGACTGGAGTATGTGTTGAGGTTATATCAACTTCTGGAGAAACCCAATACGGACCTTCCAATCCACCATTTGCAAAATCGAGAATCATCTCCCAGCAAGAGAAATACATAGACAGGTGGTCGATTCCATACAAATGGAAGGACGACAAAACTACAATGGAAGGATGACAGATTTATGAGTCAGTTGACGGAACTCATTTTGACAAAACTGGGGCGCAACAGTCTGCAGTCATGAAAAGAACAAGCTTTCATTTCTGACTAGTTAGTTGTTACGTCGTGGGGGGAAAAGCAAATAAATTGAACCGTGAAGCAAACAGTATGACATGAGCAGAGAGAAGCTAACAACACCACAGTATATACTCCAGATCGCGTTATGCACTCTGCTAAATCCGAAATCCCCTTCTCTGCACATTGTATCTGTGCTTATGAACCTGTGCACAGTAAACCTCCCGCCCTGTTTGCACATCCAATGGGTGTTCTTCGCAGTGCTGGAACAGGTGGCCTGCTACTTCCTCTTGCTAATACCAAACAGAGAATTGACATCATAGATTGTGCCCCTCTTGGTTTGCCCCTTCATGTTGATCTTATTCTTTCCAGTTCGCTGCAGAAGGATTGTGATAAGAATATTATTGTTAGTTTGGAAGAATGAGAAGAACAGGTTTCTATCTTTTTTTTGTGAGAATACAGAACATGAATGTCAAAACCTTACAATGACGTTTCTGTATTTTTTTCAGACTTTACAAGAGGTGATTACGTTGTTCTTTCTCCACAATTGGTCTAGTTTTTTTTTTGTGTGTGGAAGAGATACTTTTCATAATTCAAACTTCCATTAGTTGATAAAAGCATTCAACTAAAACATAATCATCTGATTTTTTTCTTGTTTCAGCTCATAAGCCTAAAAAAGAAGATATCTACTGCTCATGCCTAACACCAAAGTAAGGTATAAAAGAGAAAACATGCAATGCAACATTCCATGTAACTTAAGTTTAGATTGGTTCTGATGTCATGTTGATTGCATGCTCCAACAAAAATAGTCTTCATGATCGTACTTAGCTCACTGCTTGAACTAGATTCATCATACAAAGCACCGGTGAGGTATGGCATAACAAGTTAACAGAGATAATTTCTATCTAATGTATATACAGTTGACATTCTTATTTAGTTTTTCTTATGCAAAATAAGACAGTATACAAAGAAAAGCAGCTGACAGAATGTAGTCAGTATAGTTAAACAGAAGGCCAACCTCCAAAGATTTACCACCTACGCCTTTAACAGTCCCACTTGCATCCTGGAAGGGCAGCAAACTTGTTCCAATCTGGACCTTCCTTCCGCTGAAACTGCTCCTCCAATGCTTGATGGCATCTAGACAGGGAAAATGTCTCAAGTGATACAGGAAGACCTCTCCGTGGCAGTGACATCAGCCGGGGGCACTCATCTACCTCAAGAACCCTCAGCGAATAGAAACCACACATATCAGGAAGCCGCAATAAATAAGAGCAATCAGTAACTGACAACTTCACAAGGGAAACAAGGTCACACAACTTTTCAAGAGATGATAGCGCATCACAAGATATTACAACCAGTTCCTTCAGCGCTGTATGGTGGCTTTCTGTGGACAATCGCCTAACTCGAGGGCAGTCGTATAAATGCAGTTTCTGAAGAAATGGCATGTCATCTAAGTCTGGTACAGATTCCAGGTCACAACATCGTTCTATATTCATCTCCTCAAGAGACAACAGTGCTTCTGATCCCTTAATGGATGATATCCAGTCACACATAAAAATATCCAACTTTTTCAGCATCCTCAAGTAATGCAGGCTTACTGGTAGAGAAGGTATCTCAACAGTGTCACAATCTCTTAAGGATAGTGTATCAAGTGACGGTAGGTTCTTCAGTAACTTGGAGAATGAGGATGGTTGCAGGTAGCACCTTTGTAACTCAATGCATCTAAGTGTTGAAGGAAGAACAGTGCTGCCATTCTCATTCCAGAATATAGTAATAACAGAGCAAGTATTGCCTCGCTCGACCCCCTGTATTTTCAACCGTTTGAGCGATTTCAGATTGTTCCATATTGACCTTGACGTGTCTGCCACATGGTTGACATAGATCTCCATATCTTCTACAAATTCTAGGTGATGAGCATGCAAGACATGGAAGTAGCTTGATAATATGCGACAAAACGATTTTGACAGATCAAACCTATCCATGTAAACCTTAAGTTGGATTCTTTCCTGGTCAAGTAAAGCTATATGTCTGAGTGTACGAGGATAAGTGGGATATGCTCTTAACCGTGGACAGCCAGCAACAGAAAGATGCCTGAGATTATGTAACACTTGATCATTGTCCACAAGACACCACTCCAGTTTGGGTAAGCGTTCCAGTAGCAATCTTTCCAAAGAAGGAAATCCAGCATGACCAAAGAACTCCTGGCCAAGTGCTTTTAGTTCATCCATTCTCCGCACTTCAAGAGTTCTGAGTAAGGGGAGATCCCCTAAAGGTGGAAGGACCTCCCATCTATTACAATCTCGTAGACAGATCAATTTCAATCTTCTTAGCCAATCAGACTCCAGCCAAGAAGGAGATTTGACACCTGGGTACCCACTGATAGTTAGCTCATCAAGATTGTGGTGCGGCTTTAATACATCCAGCACCTCAAAGCCCTTGTCCATATCATGAGCGCCATCACATGAACCCCATTCTAGCTCCAACTTGGATATGTGCTCCTTCAAGTCTAAATGACACTTAGCAGCCTCCTCTCTATTTCTTACATTCTCAAGCAACCTAACAGAAAGATCTCCCCGTAAATTGTTGAGATCCTGAAGTTGGACCAAACTTTGCTCCTCCTTATCAACAAGGAATTGTCCGGAACCCTCCACACAAGGAAGCTGATGCATGCTAGATAACATGAGAGTGTACGCCTTCTCTATATCGACATGCACCAAGTTAATAAGCCCACTTATGCTTTCAGGAAGACTGAAATGACCTCCAGTAGTGTTCACGTCCCCCCTTGAATATTTCAGCTGTTTTCTCTTGTTTGAGCAATATATCCTCGAGGAATAACATGAATGATACTGCACAAACAAGGCCTGTAGATGATTAAGCCTGGAGATCGTTATAGGCAGTGGGTAATAAGTGCGCGGGATAGCTAGATAGCGCAGGTGTATCAGATAATTAACATATTCAGGCAAACTTTCAAAGCAGCACCCGCTTACATCCAGCACCCGCACACTCTTGAGTTTACTGAGTATATCATGACTCAGAGAGACTTTGGAACAGAACCAAGCATCATTCAGAACTATAAATGTACGCAATCTTCCAAGACCATCATAGTTCACAAGATCTCCCAGGTGTTCAGAAGAAACAGACAGGTGCCTGATGCAATGAGGGAACACCCCAACGCTGACATGGTCAATTCTAAAGCATTCCCCATGGGAAACATGAAGTGCCAGGTCATTCATTAAATCATGCATAATGTAATATGTTTGATCTCCACAGCGGAGCACTTGGAAAAATGACCGAGCTAACAAATCGTTGAAATAGCCCCTTCCAATATCTTCCAAGCTTCTACTCATATTTCCTTCTCGATGAACAAGGCCCTGTGCTATCCACATCCAGATCAATTTATTTGGATCAATACGATAATCTTTTGGGAATAAACTACAATATGCAAAGCACTGTTGAAGGTGCTCTGGCAAACTTTCATAACTTAAGTGTAAGATCGACAAAATATCGTTTGGATTGAGTACACCTTTGTGAAGAACATCATCCCACTCTGCATCATTGTTCCTTCCATTTAAATGTCCTCCAATAACCTTCAATGCTAGAGGTGAGCCTTTAAGTTTCTGAACAATTTGATCTCCAATTCTCTCTAACTCTGGATAATCTTCTGGCTCTGTGCTTCCGAATGCACACCTTCTGAATAGTAACCAACTATCATCTCTTCCCAGACCTTCTAAAATGAACAAGCTTCTAGAGTCCAGCATTTTTGCAACCAATGTTGTTCGGGTCGTCACTAGAATCTTGCTTCTAAATATTCTTCTCCCTGGACTTGGATAGTAAATGCTTGCAGATTTTTTAATGGGAGCTATTAATTCCTTCCACATCTCTTTATTGATGTGTTCTCCGTATTTCTCATCATACCACACATCATCCAACACTAAGAGAAAGCTCTTGGAAGAAAGTCTTCGTTTAAGTTCTTCCTGGAGCATACTGAAATTGAAATTGGCAAGTTCAGCCTTCTCACCATTGGTTGTGCATGCTATCATCTCTTTGATAAGTCTGATTTTGTCAAAATTCCTGGAAACACAAACCCACATTCTCAGGTCAAAAGTATCAGCTATTTTCTCATTATTACAGACAAGTTGAGCTAAAGTAGTCTTGCCAATGCCCCCAATACCAACAATAGTGTGAACCTCTGTCTCATAATTTTGTTCACGGTTCAGTGAATATTCATCAAATTGATTCACGAGCTGACCTACTAGCTCATCAATCTCCTTTTCTCGCCCAAAAATTGCATCTTCATGCAAAAGAGATCCTGTTGTTCTTGCTGGGACACATTCAAGAGACTGAACGGTGTTAGAGCTCTCCAATGCCATCACTCTGACAAATATCTCTGCAGAAGCTCTAACCCTTTCCAAGCTTATGAGAACCTTTCGCATATTTGACCTGAACTTGTCAATATTGACCAAACGCTTGCCGATAGAGAGAGAAGAGGAGGCTATGCGTCTGAGCAGGCCTTTCTGCTCAGCCTTTTCTTTTAAAAGCATGTAATCGAACTCATCCAAGACATCTTCTGCATCAGAAACTGCATCTTTCATTCTCTGCAATAATAGTATCTGATTTGCGCCCACTACATGTTGCCTCTCAGCTGCGCCAACTACGATAAGTATATCCATTAAAATGGCCTCCAAATTCTTGAGATCAGATACTATCACAGATTTCCAATTGTACTGGCTTGACATATAGGACTGCACCAAAGACACCATCCTCCTAATAATAGGAGAAACAACCCATCCTACAGCACCGGCTGCTGAGACTGCAGCCATGTAATCAAAGAATGTTCCTGTACAACATAATAGAAATGTTTTAAGTGGTGAATAGATGACAAATTACAAAGCACGCATAGACACAACCACAGAATGTCCAGAGACTTAGTCTACAACTGAGGATCAAGTAAAATGAAGCTTGATACATCCGACATAAACTATCATCAAATCGGCCAATGATCTCGGTAGATATCAGAAAGCTCTGAAATATGCTCAAACTATTGATACTTCATAAGTCTATTCAGATTCTGAACACACTTTTGACAATCTCCATCCAGTCTGTGATTTGTATTCCTAATAAATAAAATGCTAGCAAATGCTAGCTTTGATTCTAAAACCCGATTAAACTAGATGGCTATGTTGTGATGGTTCACCGAACCGGATAAATACCATAGTACTGTACTTCGTAAACATTGAAAGTGATCGAAGCATCCAAACTCATCAAGGAGAATGCAAAAAAAAAACAGACGATTGCTAACCAGATTTCTCCAATCAGATCACATACTATACACCTACCAAAACAAGGATTGGCAATAGCATCTAGTACTTCAGTACAAGAAGTACCAAAGCGTGAACTGGATCCATTATTTACGCGATGACAAAAATGCACTAGGGGAACGAACTCTTGCATCTGGACGAACATTGACTCCAAGATAGCAATTAGCAGGGCAAATCATATAGTAGCTGGTGAAATGTGTGAAACAGTACCTGATACTCTGGATTGGCAGGTTCAGACTTCAGAAGTCTGAACAAGAGGAACTCGTGATTTAGCCGATCGAATGCGAAGCTGTGTGGCGGACGAGGAACGAAGAGCAGCAGCAGGAGGAGGAGGAGGAGAGCCGAGGAAATGGCCAAATGGGGGAGGAGTACTGAAGTAGACCTACCTTACAAGTTGACTTCCAACTTGCACGCGGAAAAGAGGGACGCGAACATGGCGAGCAGAATTGAAAAAGATCAGCAGCCACCGGGCCACCAATCGAGCAAATCTTGTCCTGCCATAGCACATAGCAGCCGTGCGGCCACAGGAGGGGGTGGTTGTCAACGACCCGGTGCACCAGGAGGTAACCACTGCAAGCAGCAGCACTCGAGAGAAGCCTGAGACTCCGACGGCGCGGCCCAAAAGGATTAAGAAGCTTCCTGGATGGCTCATGGGCCATGACCTGAGCCGTTGAAGCCCGTGTAATAGAGTAGTGACCTTCCTTCCTTATATTGGGGAGGCGTATCTTCTGGAAGACTCGGCTAGGAACCGGACGGCAGTGCCGTATGTACGAACTCGCTCGGGGGTGGTCGGGAGGAACGAGCTCAATACATCCTAAATCCTTCGATTGATCCGTAGCAGTTGGCTAGATCCTCCAGGATCTTACATCTGGTATCAGAGCCCACCGATTCCCCACCAGATTTTTCTCCGATCTGGATTTTCCAGCCCACCCACACCAAACTCGCTTCGCCTGCTGCCGCCGCGCTGAGATCATGGATAATCTGTCGCCGGAGTCGAAGGTTCTCTATGAGATGCTCCGGGCGGATACTAAGGAGGCTTACGAGCAGCGTTTCCTCAACCACAAGGAGATCATGGACGCCGTCCGCACCTTCGTCGACGACACCAACAAGCAGTTCAGGGAGGTTTCTGAGGACATCCGCCTGATACACGCGGACGTGGGCGCCGAGTTGGCTGAGGTCAAATCCGCCCTCGGATCCGAGCTGGCGGCTACCAAGTCCAAGCTTAGTGGCGAGATCGCCCAACTCTCGGCCACGGTGGAGCGCGCCTTGCGTCTGAATTCTTCCCCTGCCCCATGCGGGGAGGTGATGGCGCCGAACTGGCAGTCTGGGGAGCGTCCTGCCGGCCCTCATGGGCACTGCTCGAATAATCCAACACGGGGGATGGCCTGTGTTCCTCGCACGCCTCCTCCGGCAGGAGGTACAACTTCTGCTCTCAACTCCCCTCCTTCGTGTTCACTTGGTGCTGTGGTAAACTCAGATTCTAATGCATCTGCTCCACGGGTCGAACTACCATCGTTTGAGGGTTCCAACCCCAAATTATGGCAGCGCAGATGTGAAGAATATTTTCGTCGCTAGGGAACTCCTACTTGCAATTGGGTATCCTATGGTTCCAGTCAGTTTTCTGGTGCTGCGGCGACTTGGCTTGAAGCTTATCTGACCAAATTTCCTCAGTCTGATTGGTCTGATTTTGTCAAGGCGGTTCAGGCTCGTTTCATGCGGAATCAATACCAAGTTCTTCTCAAGCGATTGTATCACATTTCTCAGACTTCTACGATAGCAGACTATGTTCAGAGGTTCTCTGATTTGGTGGACATCTTGTCTGCCTATGACTCTCACCCAGATCCACTGAATTTTTTGACGCGATTTCTGGATGGACTGCAGCCTGGTGTCAAAGTTTTGGTTGCCATTCAACAACCACCTGATCTGGATTCAGCTTTCACTATGGCTCTCTTGTATGAGGAACTGGGAGAAGGAATTGTGCCCACCCAAATCCGTAAGCAACCAACTTATTACTCTCCTTTCAGCCCAGTTCCACAGCCCGCTCCACCACCACCACCACCTGCTAAGTGGGTTTCCAAAACGGTGGAGGAGAAGAAACAAGTGGCTCGATCAGTTTCTGATGATAGATGGAGCACCTTGAAAAATTATCGTCGTGCTAAGGGGCTTTGTTTTGTCTGTGGTGAAAAATGGGGAAGGGATCATACTTGTAATAAGTCTATCAACTTGCATATAGTTCAAGAGATGGTTAACTGCATGCAACCTGAAGAACTTGAAGCAGAGGAAGAAGGGGAAATGCACCAAGGGCAGATGATGATGATATCGGCTGCGGCGGCTCAACACACGTCTTCTTCTCAGAAGTCTATGCGTCTAAGAGTGCAGGTCCAAGGAGAGCACTTGTTATTCCTGGTGGATTCTGGCAGTTCTTCTTGTTTCTTGGAGCAAGGTAGAGCTCATTTGTTCTCTGGTAAGAAATCCTTGCAGCAACCTCTCAGAGTTCAGGTAGCTGGTGGTGATATCTTGCAAGCTACTGAATCTTTTCCTCTATTGACATGGTCTGCGGGAGGACACGAGTTCCAGGATACATTCTGTGTCTTGCCGTTAGCCAGCTATGATGGTATCATCGGCCATGATTGGCTGGCTAAGCACAGCCCGATGCTCACGCACTGGTCACTTAACTGGCTTGCTCTGATGTCCAAGGATCGGTTAGTGGTTCTGCATGGTGAAGGGAGTGTGGATGTCAACCCTACTCTTATTCAGTTACACTTAGTGCAACCTGTGGGCAAGGAACAGGAGGCCACTACGGTGGAAATTCAGCAATTATTGGACAAATTTCAGTCAGTTTTTGAGGCCCCATCTGGTTTACCGCCTCGCCGCCAATACGATCATCATATTCCTTTGGTTCCTGGGGCTAGACCTGTTTCGATGCGACCCTATCGTCTTGCCCCGGAGCTCAAGAATGAATTGGAGAGACAGATTCAGGAAATGTTGTCGCAGGGTGTTATTACGCATAGCAACGGTGCCTTTTCATCTCCAGTGATCATGGTCCAGAAGGGTGAACCTGAAGAAAAACAATGGCGGCTTGTGGTTGATTATCGTCATTTGAATGCGCTCACAGTCAAAGGAAAGTATCCACTACCAGTTATCGATGAATTGCTTGACGAACTAGCTGGGTCCAAGTGGTTTATAAGCTCGATTTACGAGCTGGGTATCATCAAATTCGTTTGGCATCTGGCGAGGAGTACAAAACAACATTCCAAACTCACAACGGGCACTTTGAGTTCCGAGTTATGGCGTTTGGCCTAACAGGTGCTCCGGCGACCTTCCAATACGCCATGAATGCCTCTCTTGCCCCTGTTTTGAGGAAATTTGCTCTGGTTTTTTTCGATGATATCTTGATTTACAGCAAAAGTTATGAGGATCATTTAGTTCACTTGCAGACAGTCCTGTCTATGCTCCAGAGGGACCAATGGCAGGTTAAGCTGTCCAAGTGTGCATTTGCGCAACAGAAGATTGCATACCTAGGGCACGTTATTTTTCCTGATGGTGTGTCGACTGATGAAACCAAGATAGCTTCTGTGAAAAATTGGCCAAGGCCTGTGACCTTGAAGGAATTGAGGGGTTTCCTTGGTCTTAGCGGCTATTACCGCAAATTCATCCGCCATTATGCGATCATCAGCCGCCCTCTTACAGCATTGTTGAAAAAAGGATCTCTGTTCGTATGGACTGCAGACCATGAGACTGCCTTTCTTGTTTTGAAGGATGCTTTATCTACAGCTCCAGTCTTGGCTTTGCCGGATTTTTCAATTCCTTTTGTGGTGGAAACTGATGCGTGCGATGTTGGTATTGGCGCGGTTCTTTCGCAGAAAGGGCATCCTTTGGCGTTTGTTAGCAGAGCTTTGGGTCCGAAGAACAGGAGTTTATCTGTTTATGAGAAGGAATATTTGGCCATCCTTTTAGCTGTTCAACAGTGGCGCTCGTACCTTCAACTAGGGGAATTCATCATCAGGACTGATCATAAGAGCCTAACGCACTTGGCTGATCAGCGCTTGCATACTGAGTGGCAGCAGCGCGCACTCACGAAACTCATGGGTCTTCAGTATGTTATCCAGTACAAGAAAGGGATCCTTAATGGCGCCGCTGATGCATTGTCGCGCAAGCCAGATGACGCTTCTTCCCTCATGGCGGTCACGACGCTTGTACATGCACCTTGGCTGGAGATGATTGCTGACAGCTATACAGCTGATGAACGCGCGCAACAGCTCTTGCAAAAGTTGGCTGTGGATCCCCAAGCAGTGCCTCCTTACACTTTATCTGCGGGTCTACTCCGCTATCAGGGTCGTATCTTAGTGGGCCAGAATGCTGATGTGCAACAAACTGTGATTTCAGCATTCCATGATAGTCCTGTGGGGGGGCATTCGGGGTTTCCAGTTACTTACAGGCGGCTAGTGTCCTTATTTAAGTGGCAGGGAATGAAATCAGCCGTCAGGAAGTTTGTCCAGAGTTGTTGTACTTGCCAGCAGGCCAAGCCGGAACGCACTCTTCCAGCGGGATTACTTCAACCCCTGCCTGTACCTTCCACGCCATGGGAGATGGCTACAATGGATTTTATCGAAGGTTTGCCTCCTTCTTGTCAATATAATTGCATTCTAGTGGTAGTTGATAAGCTGTCCAAGTACGCCCATTTCATACCCTTGAAGCATCCCTACACAGCTGCCAAGGTTGCTGAAGTGTTTATTGACAATGTTTATAAGTTGCACAGCCTGTCATTATCCCTGGTGTCTGATCGAGATCCGGTGTTTACCAGTCAATTTTGGCAAACTATCTTCAAAACTACTGGCACCCAACTGCGTATGCGCACGGCTAATCACCCAGAGACGGACGGTCAGACAGAACGTGTGAACCAATCAATTGGGTGCTACTTGCGTTGTTTCATTAGCGCACATGCGCAGCATTGGTCTAAGTGGCTATCTCTTTGTGAGCTTTGGTACAATACTAACTGGCATTCCTCGCTTGGCAAGTCACCCTTTGAAGTGGTTTATGGCAGGCAGCCCCGTTACTTTGGAATTACAACTACAGATACAGTGGCACCCCTTGATATCCAAGCTTGGCTCAATGAGTGCACATTGATCATGGCGTCTGTCAGGCAGCACCTCTTACGAATGCAGCAGAGGATGAAGCATCAAGTTGATAAAAAACGTTCTGAGCGAACATTTGCAGTTGGTGATGTGGTTTTTCTGAAGCTACAGCCTTACATGCAAACTTCAGTGGTGCGCCGTGCTAATCACAAACTGGCTTTCAAATTTTTTGGGCCTTACAGAGTGCTGGAGCGCATCGGTGCAGTAGCTTGCAGATTGGACCATCCTCAGTCCAGTCGAGTTCATCCTGTTTTTCGCGTGTCCCAACTTAAGCCATTTGTTGGTCCTGCTAGTCAGTTAATGCCCGAGTTGCCTTCGCCTGATGCCTTGTTTCAGGTTCCTGTTCGTATTCTTCAACGTCGGGTGCGCCAGCAAGATCTTCACACTGTTGTACAAGTCCTTGTACAATGGAGTGGGTGCCCGGAATCGCTCGTTACATGGGAAGACTTGGAGACTCTGAAGCAACAATTTCCTCGAGCATCTGCTTGGGGTCAAGCATATTTTCAAGAAAGGGGGATTGTCAACGACCCGGTGCACCAGGAGGTAACCACTACAAGTAGCAGCACTGGAGAGAAGCCTGAGACTCCGACGGCGCGACCCAAAAGGATTAGGAAGCTTCCTGGATGGCTCATGGGCCATGACCTGGGCCGTTGAAGCCCGTGTAATAGAGTAGTGACCTTCCTTCCTTATATTGGGGAGGCGTATCTTCTGGAAGACTCGGCTAGGAATCGGACGGCAGTGCCGTATGTACGAACTCGCTCGGGGGTGGTCGGGAGGAACGAGCTCAATACATCTTAAATCCTTCGATTGATCTGTAGCAGTTGGCTAGATCCTCTAGGATCTTACAGTGGTGGCCAAGGTTTTGGTTCCCGGTACGAAAAAAATCCCGAGGGTGGTCGGGATTTCCGGTTACCGCGGTTACCGAGAAATCCCGACCGGTTACCGGACGAATTTAAATCTCAAAATTCAAATTTAAAGTCCTCGGTATGACATTTACATCGGGTTTTGTTAAAATTCATAAATTCCATACAATTCAAATAAATTCAGGATTTTTTGTCGGGTAAACCGATTCCCGAGGATGGTCGGGATATCAGGTTACCGACCGGTTACCGGATTTCCTGACCGGTAACCAAAACCATGGTGGTGGCACGGCATGGTGGAGCGCGGCGCGGCGCCATTCGCATAGCGAAGCGGCGGCGCTGGAACGAGCCCGGCGGCTGGGAAAGGCTGCTCCACCACTCCCTCCTGAGTCCTGATACAGAATGTGGGTAAAGAAAAGCGTCTCATCCCGCCGCCGGCCAGCCGGTGAGCCTACCGGAAGCGGGAGTTGGCTTGTGTTCGGTTGTTCGCTGCCCGTGAGTGTCTCGGCGACTGACGCATCCTCAGACCTGGGCCTGTAGACTAGCCCACCTGGCCGACAGATCCTATTTGCCGCACTAAGCCCAATGGAGACCTGCAAACAGCCCGCCCGAGTCCGTTCTTGTCCGACCGGACCCAACGCCCACGAGTCATAGTGCCGCACCGGTGCGGCGCATTTCGAAAATCCTTAAAAAAGAGATTAAGACTATGCTATATTTGGAACGGTAGATAGATTATCAAATCTAGCGAAATATAGACTGTAGTTGTCTGAAATCATATTGACGCGAGCGAGTGCTGCAGCCGCGTGAAATCAGAAAAAAATTATAAAAAAAACGCCGTCTATTGCATGAAAAAAGTAAAAGGCAAACTGATTAGGTCATCAACATTAAATACACAATTCTTAAACTAAAAATATTTTATAGGTCAAATCGATTTTCCAATTTAGAATTTGTTTTCATATTTGGACTAGTCGTGACAAGATTTTCGAAGCTAGATTTCATATTGATATGTTTTAAGAACTTTTTTTTTGATCAAAAGGTTATCCACACGTAACACGGAAGTTATTCAAGTTATCCACCAGATAACACATAAGTTATCCATCCTATGAACGGGTTCTGTGTTTGAGTTTTTGATGCGTGCGAAAACATAAATATGAACTTCTCCGATATAGGATCCATTTTCACCGAGTCGACGACGATGAAGTCTTCCTTTCCTAACACCTAGGCTACCGTGTACCAATTAAGTAATTCTATCGCACATTAATCTATATCTATACCTAATAATAAAGGAAGAAGTGTTTCTTGTAGTACCTACACTTTTTTGAACGATTTTACCCTTTGACCAGAAAATAAATTACCCACCAATGCCACCGGTAAGTGAATCTATACCTAATAATAAAGGAAGAAGTGTTTCTTGTAGTACCTACACTTTTTTGAACGATTTTACCCTTTGACCAGAAAATAAATTACCCACCAATGCCACCGGTAAGTGAAAAAGAAAAAAACACCTTTGACCAGAAAATAAATTACCCACCAATGCCACCGGTAAGTAAAAAAACAATTTTTGGCATGTTGACTTCTAGGAGTTGGTTCTTCTAGAGAAATTTCACCGTTCGTTTTCTACAGATAGTATTCATTCGCTTTCTCACGTTCGTCCTATGACCAGCCCCGCCAATGTTTTCGTTCCCAGTGGCGTATGGCTGACGGGACTACACCTATAAGTAAAATATCAGGTCACTAGACCTGGCTACGGACCATGGCCGAAATTGACGACGACGCTACGGCCGGGGGCTCGGACGCCCAGGGCCAGCCCGAGTTGACACCTTACAACCAGCGGCGCGTCCTCTGGTCTGACACGTACCGTCCCCAGCTGAAATCATACGTTGTGTCAATCCGGGTTTACAAAATAAAAAAATGCATGACACGTATCATTCCTAGCTGAAGTTGGTTCTTCTCGGGGAATTCCACTGTTCGTTTTCTACAGATAGAATTCATTCGCTTTCTCACGTTTGTCCTATGACCAGCCCGTCAATGTTTTCGTTTCCAGTGACGCATGGCTGACGGGACTGCACTATAAGTAAAATATCGGGTCACTAGACTTGGCTGCGGACCATGGCCGGAATCGATGACGACGCCGTGGCCGGGGGCTCAGACGCCCAGCGCCAGCCCGAGTTGACACCTTACCACCAGCGGCGCGTTCTCTGATCTGACACAAACCGTCCCTAGCTAAAATAATATGTTGTGTCAATCCGGGTTTATAAAATACAAAATGCATGACACGTACCATCCCTAGCTGAAATCATAAGTTGTCTCAATCCGGGTTTACAAAATAAAAAAAATGCATGCGCCCCTATTAAGATCTGTCAAACGAATACGTTTGTCCTTTTACATGAAATCTATATGACCGTTAGAGGATACTATATTTTGGAGTATGCTTTATCTAAAAATCGACAAATCATCTGAGTCAGTGGAATAATTTCTAAGTTGTAGCATAACTCTGTGAATAGGTTCGTCCAAGATAAGAAAACGTTCAAATCGATCGAGACAGGTGTCACGAGGCAAGACAAATTTTTTTTCATGCGAATTAGATTGGTCTTCCCGGTACAACGCACGGGCACTTCTGCTAGTTAACTAAAATAGATGTAAC
Organism: Avena sativa; assembly: GCA_916181665.1. Taxonomy (NCBI): domain Eukaryota; kingdom Viridiplantae; phylum Streptophyta; class Magnoliopsida; order Poales; family Poaceae; genus Avena; species Avena sativa. Next base: position 424,295,513 of record OV702280.1, read on the forward strand.
CAGGTCTTAAAAATACAGTGTTCACAAAGAAAACTAAAGTTATCCTAAAAATTGTACAAAGTTACCCACGGAGATAAATAAAAAAGTTATACATGATATTGTAGAATAATTACCTACTAATAACATGAGAGTTATCAATGCTTCGGCATGTAAGTTATCCACTTAATAACATGTAGATTATCCATCAGTACCCTTGTAGAATAAGTATCCACTAATAACACGAGAGTTATCAATGTTTTGGCGTGTAAGTTATTCACCTAATAACATGTAAGTTATCCAACACTACCACGACGTACAGGTGACGAAGCCACGAAGGATGCTAGGATATCGAACCTTTATTGCTCGTTGATGCTAAGCTGTGTACACATATCATTGTCCGGATCCAAAGGCCCCGAAGTGACAGAAATTGGGACAACCGGAGGGGATGGCTGTGGTGTGAGGATCACATGTGTTCACGGAGTGTTAATGCTTTGCTCCGGTGCTCTATTAAAAGGAGAACCTTAACTACCAGTAGTTCCCTAGAGGCCCCGCTGCCACAGGCTGGCAGGACAAAAGATGGTGTGCAAGTTCTCATTGCGATCACGTATGACTATATATGGAGCACATGCCTAGGATTGTTTAGTACTTGGATGCTTGTTCTTATTTATCTACAATGCCCTAGATCTTGAAGTTACATGTTTAGACTCGTCAATGAAACACCCGTCCATCCATCCCTATGCCTACCGCGCTCGTATCCTACTGTTTACTGTTACTGTTACTATTGCTCATGTTTTATTGTTGCTGATGCTTTGTTGTTGCTACTACAAACTGTTGCTACTGATAAACTTCTGTGAGCAAGAACTATTTCCAGGTGCAGCTGAATTGACAACTCAGTTGTTAAGGCTTGCAAGTATTCTTTGGCTCCCCTTGTGTCGAATCAATAAATTGGGTAATACTACCCCCGAAGACTGTTGCGATCCCCTATACTTGTGGGTCATCAATACTATTTTATGGCGCCTTGTCGGGGAGCATAGATTTATTTGTAAGTTCACTTGGATCTACTATTGTTCACTGCTACTCCTTTCATCATGGGGAAGTCTCGTGATGGAAAGTTTCCTATTTTACCATCCACTACAAGAAGAGGTACAATCCTAAACACCTCTGTTGCTCTTGATTCATCGTCTGTTATAAGTAAGCTTGTCACACCACCACCACATACTCATGCTACACACACTGCTACTATTGTTGAGTCTGAAACTGCTTTTGATACTCATGATGTTACTTCTATTGTGCTTGATGCGAGTGGTTCATTAGGTCCTTTCCTAGATGCTACTATGGCTAGGTAGGAAATACGAAACTCCTAGTGAAGACACTGTTACACCTGTTAGCTAACCTGAGACTAGAGAGAGTTATGATATTAATGATGGTTATATTGAGTTCACTGATGAATTTGTTGAAGAGTGCCGAAACACACATGGTACTAGTGCTATTAAGAGTCTCCTTGCTAGGCGTACCATTATTCCTAAACTGTCCTCTCATCCCAAGTTTGCCACCTCTCCTATAGATATTAAAGATAAAGATTATGATTTCTCCCTTGATTTATCCTATTTGGACATTGTTGAGAAAGAACCTTTCTGTGGGACTAAAAATGAAAGTGTTGTGGCTCATATGAATGAGCTTTCTACTATGAGTGCTTTGTTCTCTGATGATTTTAAAATGCGCAAGTACTTTGTTACCAAGATCTTCCCTTTTTCACTAAAAGGAGAAGCTAGGGCTTGGTTTAATAAGTTACCTCATGGTTCCATTGATAGCCCTGATTGCTTGATTGCTTCTTTCTTCTAGAAATATTTTCCTCCTAGTGCTAGACATGCTGCTTTGCAGAGACTTTTTGATTTTAAACAGGGAGAAGAAGAGAAATTGCCTGAGTCATGGACAAGGTTTTGTGCCTTGATTCATGCACATCCTGGATGTTCATTGCCTAAAAATGAGCTTCTTGATATTTATTATAATGGACTAACTGATAATTCTAGGACATACCTAGATAGCTTTGCTGATTTTGTTTTCAGGAAAAGAACTCCTACATATGCTGAAGAATTAATGGATAAAATAAGCAAGAATTATGATGATTGGACTTCAACTGAGCTAAATACACCTGAGCCTATCACTCATGTACAGTGCCTAAACCAGATCCAATACCAGCACCAAAGAAGAGAGGAGTTATTGTATTAAATGATGAAGTGGTGAAGGAATCTAAAAAGTGTCTAAAGGAGAAAGGTATTAGAGCTGAAGATGTGAAGAATCTACCTCCTATAGAAGAATTATGCAAGCCAATTCCCCACTCATCCACTATTGAGGTACACTCTCTCCAACACTTTGATGAAGGTGATATTCCTTATGGTAATCCCCCTGATCAATGTTTAGAGGAACTTGACATTTTTATTGTTAAACAAGGTAATTTTAATAAACAAGTTCAGAATCATTTATTGAAAAACTCTAGAGCGATCAATGAGTTGAAAGATATTGTGGAAAGAACTTCTAATGATATTAAAATGCTTTGTAAACACTTTCAAATGGTTCAAACCCAACTTGATCAACTTGCTAAGGTACAAAAGGATATGCTAGTTAATGCCTCAGGAGATAAACATGCTTATGGAATTAGAACTAGGAGTGGTATATCTACTCAAGATCATTTATATCCTGAAGGACACCCTAAAACAATTGAGCAGGATTCTCAACAAGGTGAAAGTAGTGGTAGTCCTCGTAAGAGAAAGAAAAAGAAACATAAAGTAGTTGAGGAACCACTTGAACCTGCTGTAGATCCTAATAGTATATCTGTCTCTGATGCTGAAACTGAGAGTGGTAATGATAAAAATGATGCTCCTGATAAGGAGGAAGGCAAGGAAGAACCTGAGAATCACACTAAGAACACTAGGTACACTAAGGAAGACTTTATTGCTAATAAACATGGTAAAGAGAGAACCTTGGTTGTAGAAACCCATGCCTTTTCCAGGTAAGAAACACAAGTCAAAGGAGGAAGAACACTACAACAAGTTTTGTGAGTGGATGAAACCTTTATTTTTGCAAATTCCTTTGAATGATGCTATTAAGTTTCCTCCTTATTCAAAGTATATGAAGGATACTGTCTCTAATAAAAGGAAGATTCCTAATGAGGAGATTTATACTTTGCTCGCTAATTATTCCTTCAATTGTAAGGTCCCAAAGAAACTTGGTGACCCAGGTATACCAACTATTCCTTGCTCTATTAAGAACAATTATGTTAGAACTTCTTTATGTGATTTGGGAGCTGGAGTTAGTGTTATGCCTTTTTCTCTCTACAAGAGACTCCAGCTAGAAAAGTTGATACCAACTAATATATCTTTGCAAATGGCTAATAAGTTAACTACTATTCCTGTTGGTATATGTGAGGATGTTCATGTTCAAGTGGCCCATAATTTCTTGGTTTTAACTGATTTTGTTGTGCTTGAAATGCCTAAAGATGACAATATGTCCATTATTCTTGGGAGACCTTTTCTTAATACTGCAGGTGCTGTCATCAATTGTAATCAAGGAAAAGTAACATTCAATATTAATGACAAAGAGCATACTGTTTATTTTCCCAAGAAGGTTGCTAAGGGCTATTGCATGAATTCCATTGAAAATATTGAGAGCATCAAGGTTGGAGAAATATATTGTCCCATTCCACAAGAAAATTTTGTAACTATTATGATTGGGACCATTGCTATCAAGTATGAGGTAACATAATCACCTTGTGGAACACAAAGTTTTGTTTCATATAAGATTGTTTTGGTAACAAGACTTGATAAACCTTGTTAACAAAAGGATTTTAATGGACAAAATAATGTTTTCACTGTGGTTATACTTGCTTTCTTTTATTTTTCTCCTTCCTAGTCTTTGCCTTTTCTTTTGCTAGCTTTGGTTTTATTAGTTGTTTTCTTGTTAGAGTGTCTTAGAACTTCTATAGTTTGGTTTTTGGTTTGCTTTTTCTTCTTCTAAAAATTTGTTTCTGCGAGAAAATCATTTTTCATACCCTGAAAATTGGCCAAAAATAAAGTTTCCCAAAAAATTGCAGAAAATTCAAAATAAATTTTTCGTCGAAAAAAGGGGCAGAGGGACACTTGGAATGACCTAGGGGGCCACCCTAGGCACCCACACCCCTGGTAGGCGCGGCCTCCCTACAGGTGGCGCCTGGGTGTGTTGTGGCCCACCTGGGCCCCTCCAAAGTGTCTCCTCCCAGCCATCTTCTTTCTCTCTCCCGAAAAACATCGGAAAACTTGCTCAAGCTCGAGTTCCTGCTATTCTTGCTCGTGATTTTTGATCTCCTTGCTCAGCCCATCTTTGTTGTTGATTTTTGGAGGGATTGCTCCTTGGTATGTGCCTCCTCCACTTGTCCAATTAGATTTGTGATTGATAGATTATATCTTGAGTATTTTGCTGTTATAGGTGACAGGTTGTGTGAGCTTGCATGCTTGTTCTATGCTTAGAGATTTCATTTTGATGCATGTGTAGCCCTCTAGCAAGTTCCTATAGTAGTTTCTCATCATTTATCAACTTGGGAATCACTTGGTTTGATGTTTATCTAACAATTTCAGAAAAGAAGATGAGTGCATACCCACTGAATTAATATGACTTGATGGTGCCTGAACCAATGAAAGTTCATCGTGAGGAAGGAGTCTTTCCTTCCATATATCCATGTCATGAATTTATGAGAACTGCGGGAATCCTCCAGGATTTCCAAACTATGATTACCAATGCAGGGTTGGAACACTTTGTTGAAGGTGAACCCTTTCAGTATGTTAAGCTAACCATGGCTATTGTGCAGGACTTCCGGTTTACTTGGTCTTCATCTAATCCAATGGTCCATTATAAAATATACAATTTAGCTGTCGACCTGCCGTTTGCTGATTTCTGTGCAGCATTAGAGTACCTCAGTGGGGATCTTGTGAGAAGATCAAGGAGAGACCCAAGTCACTTATGGATTTATATGATGAGATTTGCGAAGGTTTCGACTTCTCCAAGGAAAGTGGTAAAATTTGGAACATTCAATTCCCAGCCATTAGATATTTTGCCTACTTCATTACCAAGTGTGTTCTTGCTAGAAAGTTATCTTGTTTTGATCTAGCTTTTATCGTAGCTGCTTTGAATAGGAATAGATCTTATAACCTGGGTGCTTTCATAGCTTACCGTCTCACCACCAACCGCGAGAAGGGTGGAATTTGTGGAGGTTTCATTGCTTCTAGGTTGCTAGCTTTCCATGGTTTAGAGCCTCACCATTCAGATTATCGGTTCCCTATAGAGAGGCTTGATCTTGAATCCATGATTTAGCATGGTTTTGTTTCCTTGGGGGCTAATGTGAGGAGTTTACCGTTTGAACTATATTTTGCCCAGCGAGGTTGGAGAGGGGGTAGGACTGAGAAAATAGTTTATTTGCCTGCACCTGCTTTGTTTAACTTTGATAACAGACAAGGCCGGTCGCTCACGGAGGAGGAGGTTGACACATATGTGGCAGAGCTTTCCTAGCAAGAGGAGAATGTTGGAGAGGATGCCGAAGATGATTAGGTTCAGCCCTCCAACTTGGGAGAGTCTTCATACCAGCAGCCCTCATTTGATTGGGGTGCATCTTCTTCTTCATCGCAAGCGCCTGACTATGATCATTCCTATGATGACCGACCAGCTTGGGGTTACTACCCGCACTATTGAGCCCCACTTAGGCCAAAAGCCTAAGCTTGGGGGGAGGTATACCGACACCACACTCATCTATATATCATGTTCGGTCGGTCCTTTGTATATCATTGTTTCGCTTTCTTTTGGTTTTTGTTGCTGCTTTCTCAAAACACAAAAATACCAAAAATATTTTTGTTGTTCCTCTTGGTTTGTTTCTTTGCTTTTTTGCTTTGGCTTGCCTTAAAAGAAAAACCCAAAAAGATTTTGCTTTGTTTGCTGTAAGGTTCCCAACCTTTAATAAGGTAGAGATCCCTGTGTTTACAATGCTAGTCCCTGGATCAATAGCTAGCATCCACAATTAAGATGTAATATCAAGAAACAAAGGTCATAATACAACTTTATAACCAGGAATAAAATAATTTATTATATCTTACATAGCTCATTTGGCTATCTCATTACAATGCAGCAGAATATAACTATAGCATGGGGTCCTTCATCTTCAAAGTGCCACAGGCAAACATGTTGGTTGTAGACTTGTAATCCTAATCAACACACCTCACTAACATCAAACAAACCTGCAACATAACAAGTTATAGCCACAAGGGTCAATACATTTGAATTGTATTGGCAAGTGATACTATGGTAGTATAGTGGAGTCCATCATCTATATGCATTTGGCAAACTGGAGCTTAGGCTTGCATTGATCAAAATATATTTTCCTTATCATTTGAAAACACTAAGTTTTTGCTTGACAAAATCACCCAAGGCATCTCCCAATAGAAATTGGTGATCCTTCAACCCATGTTCAACCACAAGATTTTAACTTAGAAATTAGGATGAGGAGATTCTTGATAGCTTCCATGTCTTGATGCTCAATTGTCCTTTACCAGGGACATGGCTAAGTACTTAGATTTTACACTCTGCAGAGGTGGTGCACTTTCCCCACAAGACTTGGTTTCCCAAGACAAGATCTTTCAGAAGCCTTCCCTTAGACCAGAATGGACGTGCTCCAACCTATCAAACCCCTACCACCAACTGTCCATTTGTCTAAGTTATTGCAACCTATATGATCCAGGCAGAGCCCATAATGCCAAGTGGCTGCATTTGAAGCTTCTCAACATTTGACATCTCAAATCTCATTGTTCCTAGGTGGCCATCCACAAGTGAGATACACAAGGTAAACCATAGAAATGGGCCTTGTGTAACCACTCAACACAAACCATTCCTTCCATTCCACCCAGGTGATTCATTCACTTAGTTGTTTTATTAAACAAAACACAAGTCCCTGGCTTAGAAATATTCCATATCATGAATATAATCCACCATTGTTTTCTACTAGCTAAGCTAAGCATGATAGTAGTAGGAATCTTAACTTAGGAAATTTCTACTAAGGTTTCATCTACTAGGATTTCCCATGGCATAGTTTATACTTAGCAAAAAAATTCCATGCAAGTCCTACATTAGAAATATCACTAATGCATAGTGAAAATAATGGGACAAAAGTATGAAGCATCACTTGCCTTTTTGGTAGAGAATATAAGTTCACTCCTTGATCTTGCAATATTCACACTCTTCAAATGTCACTACAATTCAATCAAGCAAGGCACAATTTCAATCTACCACTCAAGAAAACATCACATAAAATAATAGAATCAAAACAATGCATGCAAGCATGCCAAAGATTGTTTTATTTGGAAAAGTGATTTCTAATGGGTTATAAACATTCTAAAACACTTATTGGTCATTTTATAAAAGTGGCAAGACTATTTGCAAAAGATTTTATCTATAAACTCTTTTTAAATCAAAGCATTATTTTATGTGGTTGAAAATGCCTTTAGCAAACCAATAATCTTTATAGGGTTCACCAAATACATTTTTAAATCATAAAACTTGGTGCTTGGGGTCAGAGAGTTTGAATCAAATCATTTCCCAAAAGTTTTCCTCCAAAAAGTGTTTTCAATAAATAAACAATATTTTTATTTGACTAGAAATGCTTTAATCTAAAGTTTTATTCTCTTGCTTCACAAAATATGTTTTTGATACCACAAATTGACTTCTAGGGTCAGTAGGTTCAAAACAAACCATTTGCCAAAGGTTTTATCATTAAAATAATTTTATAACAAATTTTATATCCAAAACATGCCTACACAAGTTTCTGCAAAAACAATCAATTTAACAGAAGCAATTTTCTAAAAAAGGCCGTGGTTGGATAGGATTTGTCTTGCTGATTCCATTGATATAAAATTTGCAAAATTTGGACCTGTGGTTTGAAAGTTATGAATTTTACAAAATTGAACATCTAATAGAACATAATTTCTGTTTTAAATCAACTCTGGGCCACGTGGTTGCTTCATATTCGTCGGTAACGGTTCGGTTGGATCGAAAGACAACAGCCGTTAGATCTAAAGTGGATCGTGCGGCACAGATCGCTACTTACCCCTTCGACTATGTTTTATCGCGGCGCTTGGATCTACATCCAACGGCTCACAGCAGCTCGGCCACAGATGGACGGCGCTGGCGCGGCGGCGAGCGGCGGAGCGCTCAGAGGTTGAGGTTGCCGACGAATTAAATCACGCGGGAGAGAGTGAGGATGCTTACAGGGTTCACAGGGGTGCAGATAAGCTCGACGTGGTCTCTGTTCGTCGAGGGGCGCTCGGGTTCTAGAGTAATTGCTCGTCGGAGTCTGCCGCGGCGTCGGGTGCGTTCAGACGACGTTGGAGACGAGGCTACGGGGCTCGGGAAAGTAGATGGAGGGTACCGTTAGTTTCGTACGCAAGTGGCAAACAAGTGAGCATCAAAAAGAGGGCGAGGGGGAGTCTGTGCTCACCGGGGAAGCTTGCCGGAGTCGGGGCCGACGGCGGTGCTGCTCAGACGTGATCGTTGCCGACGCTGGGGTTCAAGCGCGGGCAAGCCAAGGTTCCAGGGAGGTTCAGGGGGTGATGGGGAACTCGTACATGTGGTTGCGGAGCAGTGGGGTTGGCTGTCTTCATCGGAATTGTCGCCGGAAGGTTGCCGGGGCAGAGGCGGTCTCAGCTCGAATTAGAACGGCCTGGAGGCAGAGAGGGAGGGGCGAGCGAGGGGAAATGGAAAGGAGGGGCAGGCGGTTAAGAAGGCGTGGTCGCAAGGGAGATTAACTGCTGCGTTAACGCGAATTGATGCTGACAATTCTCGCCAGAAACGGTCGAGGAGGGGAGGCGCGGTCACCGCGGGTGAGGACGATGATGAGGTGGCAGTGGGGCCTGGCGTCAGCGAGAGAGAGAGAGAGAGAGGGGAGGTGGGGTCCAACCATCAGTGGCGGCGTGGGTGAGTTTCTGAGTAAGAAGAAAACGCTTCCAGGGAAAGAGGGAAATGGGCTACTGGGCTAGTTGGGCTAGGCTGGATTCTTTCATTTTTTTTGTACTGATTGTTTTTCTTTTTCCATTTCTAATTTCTGTTTTGATTTTGTTTAATCTTTTCAAACATCTATTTGAATTCAAACTTCTCTCCAACTTTGTGTGGATTCAAACACTGATTAATAACACATTCTGAAGTCAAATTTAGAATAAATCTTTTATTCTATTTAGGGTTTTTTAATTATTCAAAATAGGCCCTTGCATTCATTCAAATAAGATTTAATAATATTTTCAAACTCCATTTGAAATCTAAATCTTTTCAAATCTTTTTAGTAGGTTTTATTTGTTTATTTGGGTGTCAAATAATTCACCTTGAATTATTTGGAATGTTTTTAATAGGATTTATTAATCATTTAAAATTGGGTAGTTGTCTTTATTCCAATGGAATTAAATATAGTTTTGATTCCATAAATTTTATTTGGAATATTTTCTTTGATCTTATTTGAGTTAATTAAATAACCTTTATTCCACTTGGGTACATTCCAAATATTATTTTCCCATGATTTAATTAATCAATTCTAATAGGGATTTTATCTTTATTCAAATAGAATAGGATTTGGTTAATGCCCTTTCAATTAATTTGAAAATTCCTTAACCATTATTTTATTTGGATTTGGATTATATTCATTCCATTTGCTTATGGATTTGGCCAAGATTTAATTTGGTCTTTAAATATTCCTTATTTAATATTTCTTTCTTTATCTTATAAAATCCATATCTTCTTATTTATAGATCCAAGGTTGGTGATTCCAATTTGTATAATCTTATTTGATATTTGTTTATCCTTTTAAACATCTTTAGGATTATTTGCTCACCTTTTGGTATGGATTTTTTGATAGGTGCTTTATTAGCTTTGGAAATTCAATTTCCTTATCTTATTTATAAGATTTTATCTATGGCTCCAATTAAGTGAAACCAATTTCTATGGTTTTATAATATTTCTATTTGTCATTCTTGATAATTTATAAATGTTTGTTGAAAAAATTTTATATGGACGAAATCCATAGTCTTAGAGATATCTTGAAAATGATTTTATTCCATTAGGGTTTAGGGTTTTGGCTTATTCTCCAAGTGTTTAAATTTCTAGATGCTTTTATGAAGATTGCATTTCACTTGATTTGAATTTAGTTGGATTCAAACTTTTCTCAAGTTTGTTCAAGATGGGATTTTTAAGTTTCCATTTAGAAACAAAAGTTTCTTTTCACCCTAATTTTCAACAATTATTTATTTTGTTTATTTATTTTTCACATAACAAGATTTGGAAAATCTTGGGATCTGACATTTGCTTTGTTTGGTTTGTTTTTGCTTTGTTTGTTTTTGCTTTGTTGGCTTTTTTGAAAAATTGAAAACACCAAAAATATTTTTTGTTCTTCTTTGGTTTTATGAGTTCTTTGCAGGGTTCAGCTGTCCTCAGTGGATTTTGGTTTCATGTTATTATTCAAGTCACGCAAGTGAAGGGCAATAATGAAGATTAAGACAACATGAAGTGTGGTAAGAATAAGATTTTGGTTTCATGTTATTATTCAACTCACGCAAGTGAAGGGCAATAACGAACTCTATTTGTTTTCATTTTTAGTAGTTCTTGCTTGTCTATGATTAGCTCTAGCTTGCTAATAGTTTGTAGCATGTCATATGAATATTTGCTTGCATTGTTTTATTCATATTTTGGTATGATATTGTGGTATCCTCCTCTGAATGTTTCATGTGAATTGACTTGGCACATGATCATGCATGCATATGACTAAACAATAGTCAGTAAGCCTCAATGATTTATTTTGCCTCGGAGTTTTAGTATCACTTTCATGCCGTAATTAGTCATGTTTTGTTGCAAGCATGATTATGATAGTTATTGCTCTCTCGTTTGTCGCTCCCTCTCTATTGCTAGCCTTCACTTGCACTGAGTATGAGCTCTACTTGTGCATCCAACTCCCCTAAACCAATATTGCCAACTGTGTCCACCATACCTATCTATTAGCATCATTTGCTATTTCAATGCATATTCATTATGCCTTGTTTTCTTCCAAAAATGTTTGTCTGCTTTGAGAAAGTTAGTTAGTAAAGCTCTCACGAACTTGATGACACACTTTATTTCTTGCACTTAATAATCCTGAACCATTGTGACCTGTCCATGAAAGTTATATGCTTGCAAATTATATGTTGGGAGTTAGCAGAACCGTGCTGTCACGGGGAACGCTTTCAACACTTATGGATACATATCCAGTTGTTACCTTGCTCTTTTGTTAGCGGATGTCGTCGGTGCGAAATAAAAGGGGATCTTGTGAGTTCATGGAGTATATATGTGGTAGAGAAACGCCTGGGCCGCTAGCCTAAGCCATGCCTAATCATGGTGGAAACTTGCAGCATCACCATAGTGAGCATTCTGTGAAGCATCCTCAATAAAAGCTATGCACATAGTAAATAAAAAGATCGCTAAGGTGCTCATTGTCTGCTTGCCTTGTCATTTTGATAACGGGATAGCTCCTGTATAATGTGCAAGGGGTACCCCATTGGCGTTTCTCTATGATATGCATGTATGTATAATGACAAGAACTTGCAGGTAACCAAAGTTGAGTAGCATGTAGAGCGGCCCTCGTACTCAAGGGACTTGGGATTTCCAGTTTATGGTCTGTCAAGCATATAACTCATACTGGACCTCACTTTCACCTTAACCATATAAAGATTCCTATGATAGGGGCAATGAGAGCTCAAAGCTAATGAGTACCTTTCTTTCAGCATTTGGAAGCCTTTTAAACTCTTCAAAACCTTTTCACTTCCTTGTTGAGTCACCACTTATTCTATGAGCACCTTCTTGAGAGCATTAGTTGTCATTCTTGTGTTTGCCTCAAAACTTGGTTAATTATGTCATGACTTTGATTCTTGTATCTCTGATATCTTTACTTCTAGTCTTCATGTGAACTTCAGAGGTGCCTTGGCATTTATATTGTGCTCTACAAACAAAGGCAAGTGAGATACCACTCTATCATACCTTACTATGAGCATTGCAATGTTGCTTATGTTTATGTTCCATGCTACTTATTATTATTGAGTTGGTTTCTCTTCATAGCTTGCAATGACTATTGAGTAGACTTGGTTGCTTACTTCTTATTATGAATGGTTTAAGTATCTACTCTTGTGCTGAGAATATATACATCATATGAAGCAAATGTGTTCATGAAAGTTCTTTTATTGCACTTAGTTTTCAATTGAATTGCTTGAGGGGAAGCAATAAGCTAAGCTTGGGGGGGGGGGAGTTGATACGTCCAAAACGTATCTACTTTCCTGAACACTTTTGCTATTGTTTCTCCTCTAAACTTGTGTGATTTGGATACAACTAACACGGACTGACGTTGTTTGCAGAATTACCTTGGTGTCTAGTTTTTGTGCAGAAAATCAACTATCAGGAAAAATCCCGGAAAATATGCCAAAAATTATATTTCGGGGATATTTTATCATTTGCCACACTTTACTTCAGAAATTTATTATTTGGCACATTGACCACCACATGTCAGTGACACATGATGTGGCAAATAATAAAACTGAAAAGTACAGTGTGGCAAATTATAAAATCCCCCTATATTTCGCCAGAAGATCCACGGAGCCAGAAGACAAAACGGAGTGGAGGCCTAGGGGGCCCACACCCCTGCCAGGCGCGGGTGGGCCCATCCCGCGCCTAGGGGGTGCGGCCACCCCAGGCACCCCCATGGGCTCCCTCTTCGCCTATAAGTTACCCCTTGACCTAAATTCGACATTTTTCCAGAAAGAGTTCCGATGTGCCGCCACCACCAGAAACCGCGATTCGGATCCAGAAACTCCGTTCTGGCACCCTGCCGGGACGGGGAATTTGGGGAGGATCATCGCCATCGCCATCACCAGCGCATCTCCATCAACCATTAATGTTTCCCTCATCCATGAGTGAGTAATACCCCGCTGTAGGCTATGGGGATGGTAAGGATTGGATGAGTTATATCTTGTAATCGAATAAGATTGTTAGGGCATAGTGCCTAGTATCTCTATTAGTGCTATTTGACCTTGTTGCAACTTTGTAGAGGTCCCAACCTGATAAGGTAGAGATCCCTGTGTTTACAATGCTAGTCCCTGGATCAATAGCTAGCATCCACAGTTTAAGATGTAATATCAAGAAACAAAGGTCACAATACAACTCTTCATCTTACATAGCTCATTTGGCTGTCTCATTACAATGTAGCAGATATAACTATATAGCATTGAGTCCTTCATCTTCAAAGTGCCATAGACAATCATGTTGGTTGTAGACTTGTAATCCTATTCAACACACTTCACTAACATCAAACAAACCTGCAACATAATAACTTATAACCACAAGGGACAATACATTTGAGTTGTATTGGCAAGTGATACTATGGTAGAATAGTGGTATCTATCATCTATATGCATTAGGCTAAGTGGAGCTTAGGCTTGCTTTTCTCAAAATAAGGTTTTCCCTATAAGTTGAAAACACTAAATTTTTGTTTGTCAAAATCACCCAAGGCATCTACCAATAGAAATTGGTGATCCTTTACCCTTGTTCAACCACAAGTTTTTAACTTAGAAATTGGGATGAGGAGATCCTTGATAGCTTCCATGTCTTGATGCTCAAATTGTCCATTGCCGGGGACACGGCCAAGTACTTAGATTTTACTCTCTCGAGAGGTGGTGCACTTTACCCACAAGACTCGACATGCATCGAGACAAGATCTTTCAGAAGCCTTCCCTTAGACCAAAATGGACGCGCTCCATCCTATCACCCCTACCACCAACTGTCCATCTGGCTAAGTTATTGCAACCTATATGATCCAGGCAGAGCCCATAATGCCACGTGGCTGCACTTGAAGCTTCTCAACATTTGACATCTCAAATCTCTTTGTTCCTGGGTGGCTTTCCACAAGTGAGATACACTAGGGTAGGCCATAAATATGGGGCCCTGTGTAACCACTCAACATAATCCATTCACACCATTCCACCCAGGTGATTCATTCACATAGTTGTTTTATTAAACAAAACACAAGTCATTGACTTAGAAATATTTCATAGCATGAATATAATCCACCCTTGTTTTCTATTAGCTAAGCTAAGCATGATAACATGGCAAGTTTCCTAACTTAGGATAATTCTACTAAGACATCATATAGGATTTCCCATGGCATAGCTTATACTTAGAAAATTCCATGCAAGTCCTACTCAAAATATCACTAATGCATAGTGCAAATAGTAGGACAAAATGTATGAAGCACCACTTGCCTTTTTGGTAGAGAAACTAAGTTCACTCCTTGATCTTGCAATTGTCACACTCTTCAAAGTTCACTACAATTCAATCAAGGACAAATTCAAATTAGCATTCAAACAATTCACCACATAAAAATAATGAAAACAAAACAATGCATGCAAGCATGCAAAAGATTGTTTTATTGGAAAAGTGGTTTCTAATAAAGTTATAAACATTTTAAAACACCTATTAGTCATTTATAAAAGTGGCAAAATCATTTAAATTCAAGTTAGTGAAAATGGGCCATTTAAATCATTTTTATTTTGCTAGAAATGATTTAAATCAAAGTAATAAATTATAGTGTTTGCCAAATATGTTTTTAAACACAAATGCTAGTGTTTATGGTCAAAGTGTTTAAAATTAATCCATTTTCAAAAGGTTTCACTCAAAAACCATTTTTAAATCAAAGTAATAATTTTATTTTACTAAAAATGCTTTTAATCAAAGTAGTAATTTTCTATGGTTAATCAAATACATTTTTAAATCAAAAACTTAATTTTTAGGGTCAGAGAGTTTAAATCAAACTATTTACAAAAGGTTTTACTCAAAAATTATTTTTAAAACGTAATCAAATTTTTTGTTTTACTAGAAATGCTTTTATTCAAGGAATAATTCCTTAGGGTCACAAAATATACTTTTAAATCCCAAAGTGGGTTTTTATGGTCAGTAGGTTCAAAACAAATCATTTGGAAAAGATTTTACTCAAAAATCATTTCTAGAATAATTTTATACACAAAATAGTCCTAATAATGTTTCTGAAAAAACATTCAATTTTCCAGAAGCAAAATACTAAACTAAGGATATGGTTGCAAAGTTCACATTTTTGTGAGTCCATTGATATAAAATTTGGCCAAGCAGAACAATAGTTATGAATTTTACAAAATCATACATCTAATAGAAAAGTTTCTGTTTTAAAAACAAAATACATGTTCGTATGGATCGACTGATGCGGTGCGTTGGATATGACTTAAATCACACGGCACACAACACACGATACCCCTTTTTAAAATCTAATCCTAACCATTCGATCTGCATCCGATGATCCAGAGCGTGCTGACCACAGATGGGCGGTGCGACTCGACGGTGAGCGGCGGCGGCGCTCGGGCAGAGGTGCTCCGGTGAAACTAGGAAGCGCGGGAGAGGGAGGAGGAGCTTACAGTGTTCGCAGTGACATGGGGTTGCTCGACGTTGTTGTCGCAGGTCGAGGGGCGCACGAGGTTGGGCTGAATCGCTCGTCGAAGATGCTACTGACGACGGTGTGCTCGGGCGTCGTCGTTGGCGAAGTTATGGACCACGCTAAGGCAAAGAGAAGAGTGCGTCAGACGCGCGCGAGAGAGGCGAGCAAGATAGTGTTAACCAGAGAGGAGGGGGCGGTCAGGGATTACCGGGGGAGGTTGCCGGAGTTGACGTTGTCGACGGCAGCGCTCTGTCGAAGACGAAGATGAGTATCTAGGGCACGCGCGTGCAAGCGGGAGATACTGGCAGATGCGGGAGACGCTGGAGAGCACACTCGTAGAAGCTAGGAGGTAGGAGGGGTTCTAGGTTTGCCGGAATCATGGCCGGAGTGTTGTCGGAGCAGTGGTGGTGCGGTTCAAAATTAGAGCAGCCCTGGGGCGGAGAGGAGGTGGAGAGTGAGGGGAAAGAGAGGGGAGAGGTGGGCGTTTAGTAGGGCGTGGTCTCTGGAAGGATTAACGTCGCCATTTATGTGAATTTAAGCGTGGTTTAACATCCAGAAACGGCCGGAGTGAGGGGCGAGGTCAGCGCGGGGTGGAGACGATGATGCGCTGGAGGTGGGGCCTCGCGGTCAGCGAATGAGAGGGGGGTACAGTGGGGTCGGGTCATCAGCGGGTGAGGGGGTAGATCCGCGGGTGAGAGAAGAAATCTTGCGGGGAGAGAGAGATGGGCTGGCAGCTGGGCCTGGGCCAGGTTATTGGGTTTGTCTTTTTGTATTTTTTCTTCTTGGTTTCTTTTTATTTTTCGTTTTTCTATTTTCTATTTTGATTTTCAACCTTTGATTTAAACCTCAATTTGAATTCAAGTTTTGACCAAACTTTCTCTAAACTTTCAGTAGGTTTTATTTTATTCATTAGTGTAAATAATTCACTTTGAATTATTTAAAATATTTTAATATGATTTAATATTCATTTAAATTGGGCATTTGTCTTTATTCAAATAAAATCGAATATGGTTTTAAACCCATATAAATTTTATTAAAACAACTCTTTTATTGTTTTTAAGTTAATTAGATAACTGTTAGTCCACTTTGGAAAATTCCAATTTATTATTTTCTCATGAGTTAATTAATCATTTATATTAGGGATTTTTGTCTCCATTAAATATAATTAGAATATGGTTTAATCCCATATGCTTTTATTTGAATATTCTTTATCCCTTTATTTTATTTGGATTTGGATTATCTTTGTTCCATTTTCTTAGGGATTTATCTCAAGGTTTGAAATTGACTTCCAAATAATTTTCTTGGGATTTATTATTTAGTTTAGGCAATTTGTCTTTATTTAAATAAAATTAAATATGGTTTAATCCATATGATTTTATTTAAATAATATTTTACTCCATTTTTATTATTCAATAACCTTCATTTTGTTTATGGATTTGGCCAAGATTTTATTTGGCTAATAATATTCCTTTTTTCTTTATCTTATGAAATCCATATCTTTTTATTTATAGATCCACAATTGGTGATTCCAATTTGTAGAATTTTATTTAATATTTGTTTGTATTTTTAAATCCTTTTAGGATTATTTTGCTCACAATTTGGTATGAATTTTAGATAGGAGCTTTATTATCCTTGGAAATTATTTCCTCTTATCTTATTATATTCATAAGTTTTTATTCATGGCTCCAAATTAATTGAAACCAATTTCTATGGTTTTATAATATTTTTGTTTATCATTTTGATCATTTATAAATGTTGCTAAATTTTTATATGGATCAAATCCATAGTCTTAGGGAGATCTTGAAAATGATTTTCTTCCATTAGGGTTTTAGGGTTTTGGTTTAACTTTTCCAAGTGTTTAAATTTCAAGATACATTCATTGATGAATGCATTTCACTTGATTGAAATTTTGTTGAATTCCCTTTTCATTCAAATTTTTCAAGAAGGCTTTTGATGTTTCCATTTAGAAGAAAAAAGTTTCTTTTCACCGTAAATTTCAACATTTATTTCTTTTGTTTATTTTTTTCACATTTCAAAATTTGGAAAATTTTGGGATGTGACAAACTTGTTGTGCTTAATGCTTGTCACTAGGGCCTGAGTGGCATGATCTCAGATCTAAACTTATTATTGAATCATTATGATAGTATTGTTTGTGATCTTATATGCAAGTTGTGGACACATATCATTGTTCGGATCCAAAGGCCCCGAAGTGACAGAAATTGGGACAACCGGAGGGGATGGCTGTGGTGTGAGGATCACATGTGTTCACGAAGTGTTAATGCTTTGCTCCGGTGCTATATTAAAAGGAGCACCTTAATTGCCAGTAGTTCCCTAGAGGCCCTACTGCCACGGGCTGGCAGGACAAAAGATGTTGTGCAAGTTCTCATTGCGAGCATGTTGACTATATATGGAGCACATGCCTAGGATTGTTTAGTACTTGGATGGTTGTTCTTATTTATCTGTAATGCCCTAGATCTTGAAGTTACATGTTTAGACTCGTCCATGCAACGCCCGTCCATCCATCCCTATGTCTACCGTGCTTGTATCCTACTGTTTACTGTTACTATTACTATTGCTCCTGTTTTACTGATGCTGTTGCTACTACAAACTATTGCTACTAATAAACTTCTGTGAGCAAGAACTATTTCTAGGTGCATCTGAATTGACAACTCAGTTGTTAAGGCTTGCAAGTATTCTTTGGCTCGCCTTGTGTCGAATGAATAAATTGGGTAATACTACCCTTGAAGACTGTTGCGATCCCCTATACTTGTGGGTCATCAAAAGGCCCTTTGTAAAGGAATCAAGGAT
The DNA here is from genome assembly GCA_916181665.1 of Avena sativa. NCBI lineage: Eukaryota > Viridiplantae > Streptophyta > Magnoliopsida > Poales > Poaceae > Avena > Avena sativa. Next base: position 424,313,832 of record OV702280.1, read on the forward strand.
TTCAAGTTTCAAAAAGATCTTCCAAAAATCATGGTAGTTGTTAGCTTTCAGCCCTCATTGCCCCTATCATAAGCATCTTGAAGTGATTAAGGTTAAAGTGAATAAACTATGGAGTATATGCTTGATAAAGTATAAGTTGGCAATCTCATGTCCCTTGAATACGATGGCCGCTCCTCATGCTACTCAAGTTTAGTTACTTGCAAGTTCTTGGCATAGTAAGTACATGTGTATCATGGAGAACCACCAATAGGGTACCCCTTGCACATGGTGCAGGAGCTTTCCCATTACCAAAATGACAAGGCAAGAGACAATGAGCATCTCAGCATTCTTCTTATTTACCATGGGATATGGTGCTTTATTATCTCTTTCCTCTTTTCTCAATATGTCTCTTTTTTCTCAATCTCTTTTTTATAAGAAGAATGCTTCATAGATGTCACTATGGTGATGCTGCAAGTTTCCACCATGATTAGGCATGGCTTAGGCTAGCGGCCCAGGAGTTTCTCTAAACAAAATACATAACTCCATGGACTTAGCAGCTCCCCTTTCATTTCACACCGACAACATCCATAGACAAAAGAGCATGATATCAACTGTGTACAAAGTACAAGTGCAATGTTGAAAGCATTCACCATGAAAACATGGTTCTGCTAATTCCAACGTATAAGTGCAAGCATATACAACATAGATGACACAATGGTTCAAGTTTATTAGGGGCAAGAAATATAAAGTGTTCCATCAAGTTCGTGTGAGCTTTAATCACTAAGTTTTCACATAACGAAATACTTTTAAATTGGAAGATAGCTGAAAACAAGAATATACTTGGAATGGTGTAACACACCATGCATAGGAATTTATAGTGGACAATTTGGAATAACTTGGTTTCTTGGGAGTTGGAAGCATGAGTAGAGCTTACACATACAAGTGGAGGCTAGCAAAAGACTAGGAGAGACCAACTAAGAGAGCAATAATGGCCATAATCATGCAGAGAGACAAAACATTACTAATCAAAGCATAGAGTGGTACTACAAGTCAAGGACTAAATGATCATAGAGGCTATGGTGACTTGTTCATAGTCATAACATGGTGTGAGCATATGCCAAGTCAACCCAAACAAAGCATCAAAGGATAAAACCACAATACTATGCTTTTGTATGCTAAAACAACGCATGATTCTTTCAAGGCACACTAAGCAATCCCAATTGTTTGGAACAAGTCATGCTACAACAATAATCACTAAGCATAAGGTCAAAACAACACCTAGCATGACATGCTAAAGTCTAAGTCACAGTCAAAGCAAGCTCCTCTTGCACTATTCAAGCAAGAACTTTCTACTCCTTTCCAACACCACTCGACTTATTTGAAACCACACAACGAGAACGGGGGTCCAAACTACTTTAGTCAAGCAAACTAAACGACCTAATCAAAGCAAACGAAAACTAAGACGCTCCAAGAACAACACAACAGTGCATGAAACAATAAAAACGAAGTGTCTAGAAAGACTTGAGATTTTTATTGATGAAGAAGGGGATGCCTTGGGCATCCCCAAGCTTTGTGTAACATCCCAACATTTAGGAACCAATGAAGTGTAAATTTAGGGATTTGTGCATATGCATGCATTCATCTGTAAAATGTGGGTAAAATTTTTGCCAAATAAAAACCTAAAGTGATTAGAGTTTTTGTTACTCTCTAAGTATAGGAATAGCTCTGGAGAGTGATCGTTATAAATTTTGACATGATCTTTATGAATTAGTGTGTTTTGGGGAAAAAGAATTGGAATTCAAACTTTATATTTTAAAGTTAAGGATTGATATTTTAGAATGAGTTTCAAAATGATTTAGAAATATTATTTAATTTAATCAAGGAATAATAAATAGTAATAGAAATTCAAATAAGAAATGAATCTTTTATTCCTTATCTTTATTACATAAACAAATTACAAAGATCAACTCATAGAGTTAATAAAGAATCATTATAGTAAGGAAATTACAAAAAGAGAAAGATGTATATATGAATATATTATTACAAATTTATTACAAAAGAATGAAATAAAATTACAAAGGAATTTATTTATCTAAAGTAATCCTATACTAAATCTTTAATCTCCAGATCTTGTACCTGCAAAATAAAGAACAAACAAAAATGGAAAATGAAAGTTAAATTATTAATTTTACTCTCAATAGAGAGCAGTGAGTTGCACCGCTCAAGATTACATCAATGAGTAAATCTTTTAAGGGCAAGTTTCACCAATATGAAAGAATTTGATCTTTCATAATAAATAAGCCATAAGTCAAATGATCACAACAAGTAAAAGGGGCAAGTTTCACCAGGCAGGATAATAGTAAAAAGATCAAAGGGGTGAGACACCTCACTAATCTCATCCACAACTATGCAATAGACATATAGGCAGCTCAATCACCAAACTTCATGGGGTGTGCTGTCGACACAGCCACATCAGCTCACCAAGTAAAAGGACCAAGCACAACTGTGGGCAGCCACTACTGTATCTCTGCATTTTCAACACCACACCAAGAACACTCGGCTTAGCAAAGCCAAGCAAACCACCAGCCAAAACCTCATACCAAACCATCCAAGCATCACCAGATGGTGACATAAGGAGGGGAGAATCAGGTGGACAGGAAGGTCAAGCTCACAGGAGCTAGGAGGTGCAGAGATGATCAAGGCCAAGAACAGGAACCAGAAGTAGCAAGAGCAGCACCAGGAGGTGAAGGACAAGATCAAGCCAGCAACATAATCAACAAGATCAAGCCACAGATCAACCAACAACCATCACAAATCATCAACTGTTGTGGTATCATAAAATATCCACATGATCTGTTCATCTTATCCAGACAGAAAAACATGTGATGTTTTAGAGTTAACCTCTCAGTGATCACCCAAGTGGGGTGAACCTATCCTAGAGGATTTGAAATATAAAGAACAGAAGTAAACCCTACCAAATCCACCAAAATATCAGACCAACATCATAGATCCGGTGATACCAAAAACAACTTATATGTTCCATCCTTTGTTCATATAAAAATCTGGGCACATCTCCTAAAAGAGTAGCACCTCAGATTTCATAAGCTACAAACAAACCAATCATATTAACTAACTAGGATCCAAGATCCAGTGAGCAACTATGATGCCTTAGCATATTTGGAAGTGACAACAATATAGGAATCTAGTTCCTAGAGCCTCAGAACAACCTCATAGGAATAAATATCAAGAGAAACTTTCAACTTATTTTTAGGCATCTATCCAATCTCAAGTACTGGCCATAGTAAAGACAGTAAGTAGAATCAACTTGTGTGCCATTCTAAGATGGTGTCACAAGAAAAAATCCTACCACCAAGCCAAACAAATATTTTAGCTTTCATGAATAAACCAGTAAGCCAATAATTATCATTTCCCTGAGATTAAACTCAGAGATCATCTAATATATCCATCTATCTTCAAAGTATCATTAGACTCTAATGATTAAGTTCAGTATATTGATAAACATACAAGCCAACACACACTAATGCAGTGAACAACCACTAACAGTGTAACTGTCAGTATCAAAGTAATGACAGAAAGTGAACACACTAAGCATCAATCTCACCCAACAGATTTCACAATTATGCCATCAGGTTAACCAGCTTAATCACCAATCATAAGAAACATTATCTAACCACTAGCATCAAATTCACAGTGGCATCAGACAATCAAATCATGATAGTCAACCTTAAATTACAATGAGCACAATTCATACTAGGTAACACTACCTGATCAAATCATCATCATACAAGCACACAAAGGGATGAACCCTAGAACCAGGGATGCATCCTAGAACCAGTATGAACCCTAATGAATGATAGCCACTAGTTACACATAGAGATACTCAAAGTAGATAGAGGCACGGGTGATAACAAAGAACCAACTCACATGTGGTCCTCGCTGGAGAATTAAAGAGGAAGTAGAAGGGCCGATGAGCTCGTGGCGGAACGGGTTGCACCCCAGAGGGCACTGCAACCCGCAACCAGCCACGGAGGCGGCCACAGCAGCACACGAGGGCGCATGAGCACCGCACGTCACCATGGGAGCATCGACGGGGGCGTTAACAGCACCACCCCAAACCTAGGGTTCGGGATGGGGCTAGCCTGGCCACAGGAGGGCCCCAGAACCAAATCGAGTTAGAGCAGATGAATGAGCATGGTCGACAACCTCGCCATACACGGCGGCTAGGGAAGGCCACAACGACGACCATTGCTCGGCGGCGGCGCCAGCGACCACGGGGTCGAGGAGGAGAAGAGGTAAGGTCGAGAGAGGGAGAGATAGAGAGAATGGTCCGACAGGGCCAAACCCCTTTGGGAAGATCTTTTGGCCAAACCACTTGGGCCAGTTTGGCCCAATAAGCCCAAAGGGTTAGCCCAAAAACTTAAAAGAAATTTTAATAATTAATGAAAGACCAAAATACCCTTAGAACTAAATAAAATTTTAGAGAATAAAATAAAAGTCTAAAAATTGCAAATAATATATTTTTAGATTCATAATACTCCAACCTATTTAAATAAATTAAGAGATAATTTATATATATATATAATTTTTGGTCAAGAATTTTATAATATATATTCCTTATGGAATTTTATAAAAAAATAAAGTAAAAGGATAAAAATAAATAAAAATCACTTTTATTATATTTTGTTATGATAGTATATTAGAAAAATACTAAATAAATATTTAGAGTTACCAAAAGAAATTTTATTAAAATGCTAATTCTTAAAAGGAATTATTAAACAAATAAATACAAGAGTTCCTAATAATAAATAAAACCTTTGGATTTTTAACTCTTTTAATAATATATTACATTATAAAAATAGTGAATGTAATATTTATAAAATATTAAAAGTTTATTCTTTAAAATAAATCTCTTTATTACTTAAAGTAATTCTAGAAACTAAAAATATTGGGTAAAACATACAAAGAAGATAAATAAGAAATAATGCATTACATTACTATGCATATTCATTTTGCTTCTTTAAATATTGTCCTTACCGGGCAATAATGATGTTTTGTAGACATAGAAGCTCAAGGTCCAGTGTAAGCATCCGACTTCACTACCTTGCAATCACAAGGCAAGTTCATCACTTGCTCATGTCCTTTTGAAGAATCCTTACCAAAGTATTTACAAATTGTGTGTTATCATCTATGTTCAAGTAAATAAAATAGTATTTTATTAAACAAATAAAATGATGATATCATCCTAAGTGATGATATAGAGAAGCAATAGAACTTAGGGTTCTATTTGCAACGGTGATAACCATCTAGGAATTTAACAACCCCTGACATCAGTGATTCTAGCGCCGTATATTGCGCGTTAACCATGAGATTTGGACTGGGACAGAGAAGTCAGCTGTATCTTCTTCCTCTCGCATGTAGACGTATGTGCAGGTCATGACCGTTATCCTCGTAACGTGCATTTAATTGGTAATTCATAGAGGATATGCAGCATATGGGTGGGAACCCTCATCGTCCCACGATAGTTCTGGCATCTAACGGTCTATACAAACCATTGCCGTAATTCAATGGGTGGGCATGGTGTACACCAAGGAGGCATGCGGGATCGCGAAGGGGGCATTGATTGGCTTGGATCACCTACCGGGACCCACATCAAGGAATTATGGACGGGAAAGTACGCCCTGTTGTGCAACAAGGAGTTGATCTCTCATGGGTAAAGTAACGCACCTCTGCAGAGTGTAAGAATTATAACTAGTTACTCCCTGTTCCGGGAAGGATCTACAAACATGGTAGGAAAGGAACTCCATGAAAGTTCTAGTAAACCTGTGAAAGCTGATGGTCATAGATTTTCACAATAAAATCAATCTTTGAAGAAAGATTTATGAAAACTGCATAGTGCCAAGGACTTATAGTCCGAGGTGGTAGATAGAGCATCAAACTTCCTACCTTGCATATAATGAACTTGCTGGGTAATGCTGTTACTCACCCTTTCCTTTGATCCCCTGCTTAGACTCTGAGGATCCAGAAGATACCCCAATGTATGCAGCAGAATGTCAAGATGATGTCTTCTATGAGGAGCCTGACCTGTCAGGAGGTGTTGAAGGGGTGGACAACGAGATCCGATATGGAGTGGATGGCAATGAGTCAGATTAGTTGCCTTAGTTATTAGTAATCAATTGATCAGAGCAGCATGAACCTTATATAATAAGCCGTTGAGCTCAACTCTGGGATGGAGTTGTTGCTTTCAACTTTCGCTGAAACACTTTATATTTTGGTTTGTAAGTTGAATATTTTGAAGTCTTGAACTTCTGGTATTGTAATAATAATAATGTGTATATGTTTGTAATATGGACCCGAAATGTTTCTGTTGTGCCACTCTGAGGGATGTGATATTTATGGAACGGTGTTCTATGGCATGTCAACGACTATAGTGTACTACACATGTAGTGGTATGCTAGGTCACCGCACTTTGACGCTTGTACCTCTTGTATATTTCTTAGGGTGACACCAGGGTGGCATCCCCAAGCTTGAGCTTTTTCCCATTCTTCATCTTATTACATCGTTCTCTCTCTATACCTTAAATTTTTCCTTCATACAAAACTTCACACAATCTTCATTAGCAACATTAGTGTATTCAAAAGATAATAGACCTTTGGGTTTAGCTTTGGAACAGAAAAACTTTCACTAAAAACACAAGCTACTGAAGCAATTCCCTCAAAAAGCTCAATTTATCCAATTTGAACATAAAAAGGAATCAATAAGAAGCAAATGCAAACTATGGCAGAAATTTGTCAAAACAGACCATCATGTAGAAACCGATTTATTCGAAGACCTTTTGTTTCTCAAATCAAAAAGTCTTGAACTAATGAAAGTTATCTAACATACTAGGGGATTTATTCGTAAATTTTCAGCTCAATCCGACTTACATAGACTCCTCACGAATTTTTATGGTAGATCCCAGAAATCTGTTTCGGGACAGCAACTCCCCAAATCTTACTTCCCTCTCATTAGAGGTCATTCTTGGCACAAAAAGCAAACAAAAATAATAAGGAGATGTCATTACTGAAGTAATAACTTCCAAGACTCAAGAAAACTCTTGGGTTATCTCCCAACAAGTACTTTTCTTTAACGCCTTTAAGTTAGGCACAAGAAGCAAGAAATCAAGTATTTTCAAATGAAGAAGCATTAACATCAATACTTGCAAAGTCTTCAACTATTAAAGGTATATTATCCAAATGAGTTTTGGAGGATCCCTTCTCATCTCTCTTTGGTTCACTACTTTCATCAAAAGGATTTTCAGGAACAATCCAATCAAAATTCTTTTCAAAGGCTTCATGAATCCCAACAAGCTTAAAGGGTATGGGTATCTTGAATTCCTCTCTAGGTTTGGTTTTATCTGAATTACCCACAACATCTACACATGAGCCTAGCATATTAAAACACTCAAATACCTTTTTGGCTTCCTTAGCAACATCATGGAACTCTTTTAGTAAAGTTTCAAGGATAAATTCTCTCTTTTCAGTATTCTTTTATTCTTTTAGTTTTAGGAACAAAATTGGCATCATGGGGTTAAGGCTAACAAACCTAGCCTCCAACATATGAAGTAAAGAAGTTGTATCAATTTCATAATTAGGATCAAGTTCTGCTATAGATCTATCCTCAATATCCTCATGCTTGCTAACATGACTAAAGAACTCTTCAATATTTTCTTTCCCAATTATGGAAGCACTACCTATCGAAAGGTCCTTCAGGGTGAACTTGGGGAACAACATGGTGAGCTAGAGCAAGCTGATAAATAGAGTAGGAACTATTTTTTTTGTGTTTTTGATAAGAGAAAGCAAACCAAACTAAAATATTTTTTTTTAGTTTTTGATAAAAAGAGGCAAACAAAACCAAGCAAAACAAACTAAGCAAACCAAAAACAAAGTAAAGAGAAAGTTTGAAGAGGACTCCCCTTGTGAAGACGTCCTTAGCCTTCCCTACAACGGCACCAGAAAATCTTGATGGCACTGTGTTAATGTGGGAGCGCTTTGTCGGGAAACCCCAAGAGAAAGGTATGATGCAACACAACAACAAGTCTTCCCTCAGTAAGAAACCGAGGTTATCGAACCAGTAGGAGGAAGGAAACGTCTCAAAGGTGTTGCAAGCAATGTGGAAACCTGCACAACACAAACTCAAGACTTTGTCCCAACTAATAGTGAGGTTGTCAATCTCACCGGTTGCTGTAACAAAGGATTAACTGTATGGTGTGGAAGGTGATGATGGTTTGCAGAAAGTAAACTGTAACAGTGGAGGATGTATCAATGGTAAAGATTGGACCGGGGTCCATAGTTCACTAGAGGTGTTCTGCTTAGATAAACAAACATGGCATGCAGGGTAAACAAATTACAGCAGGGCAATTGATAGGACTGAGCAAGGCATAAAAATGCAATCCTAGACATAAAGATCCTATGAGATTCGATTGGACAATACAACAAGATACATACCGCCATCCAACTGCATCTATGACTAGAAGTCCACCTTTGGGTTATCATTTGAACCCCCTCCAGTATTAAGTTGCAAGCAACAGACAACTACTTTAAGCAAAGTGTATAAGGTAAATAATCCACTTGTTCCATGAAAGAGATCGTTGTTTTCTCCCTAGTAGCAACATCACATCTATAACCTTAGAGATTTCTGTCACTTCCCTTAGATTAAATAGAGGCATGAACCCATTATCGAGCATAAATACACCCTCCTGGAGTCACTAGCAACTACTTGGCCAAGATAGATACTAACAATGGAGAGCATGCAAGATCACAAACAACACATACATGATAGAATCAATAAGACAAAACCATTAATCAATCTGACATAGTAATCTCAATATCCATCGGATCCCCGCAAACACAACATGCATGATTACAAATAGATTAGATCTTGATCATGAACGGAGCTCACAAGATATATACATGAAAGCACAAGGAGGAGATACAACCATCTAGCTACTACATGGACCCGTAGTCCAAGGTGGAACTACTCACACTTCATACTGGAGGCTGGCATGATGAAGAAGAAGGCCTCCGGGATGATCTCCCCTCCGGCAGGGTGCTTGGAAGAGCTTCAGATCCCCCGATCTAGGGACGATGGTGGCGGCGGCTACAGACGGTTTCGTGGAATATTGATCGGGTACTTAGAGTTTAGGCATCGGGGGCTTCTTATAGGCGAAGAGGCGAGGCTGGGAGGCCGCCAGGGGGCCCACACCCTGCCCAGGCGTGGCCTAGGGTGGGACCACGCCTGGGGGGTGCGGCCGCCCTGTGGCGCCCCTCCGTCTCTCCTCTGGACTCCGTGTTCTCCTCGGTGAAATATTGACTTTGGATTTTGTCCCGTCCAATTCCGATAATATTTCCTTACTAGCTTTTCTGGAACCAAAAACAGCAGAAAACAGGCAACTGGCACTGTGGCAACTTGTTAATAGGTTAGTACCAGAAAACATATAAAAAGCACCTCGAAGTGTGGACAAAGCAAAGCAAAGTAGATACTAAACAAGCATGGAACATCAAAAATTATAGATACGTTTCCGACGTAACAATGCGTCGCACAAGGGACGCCTTCCTCCATCGCTGTTAGCCGATCTCGTCCGCATGGTCTCCATCATTGGTTCATCTTTGTCGTCATCTCATGGGACTTCACTGACAATGACGTTATAGACTCTGATCTACGTGTCATCCACACCATGTTGCATACAACGCACTGTCGGTCTGATTAATCAATCTCGCATCGATCTACGACAAGCATGTCGTCAAGCATGCGTCTACCATCGATCGAGCTATGGGCTTCAGCTGTGTTGCCCCTTTAGGTCATAGCACCGCCGCTGTTGGTCCATGCTACCGGCTTCCAAACTCATCTTCCTTGGCATGTACGTCGTTGGTTGTCTCATAGTCGTTGCACCGACTCGTGCCCTACAGCTATGCTACCCCTCGGGTCGTAGCATCGCTGCACGTAGTCTACTTCGCCGTCCTCGCACAATGACATCCTTGGATTCCACCGCGCCATATCCTACGGCGCGAATCGCTGCTGTTTGCACACGGTCTTCGTCACGCCATCGGGTTCTTCCTAGTCCACCTCGAGCACCGCCGCCATGCTTCACAAGGTAAACTGCAGGGCGACTTCTCGCCGTCGCAGGTCCCGCCATATAGCCCCCACGCTAGTCTAGGTGTCTAGCATGACCACTCTAGGACGCTGCTGGTTTCGGCTCCTTCTATGTCTTCATCCACCATGACTTCGTCACCAACGACATCACCTCGTCCCCGAATACACCACCTGCTCCTCTACTCCGACAACCACTAACTACATCGGCACCTCTCCTTCTTTGCCGCTCTACGCTTTGCAACCGCTCGGAGGTCTCCTCTGCTACTCTTTCTAACATGGCGCAAGTACATGATGGTCCATGTCCTTGCATGCCCAGTACTAGAAAAACCGGTGCGTGTCTCCATCCCCGACATGTCCCCAAGAGTAGAAAGCTCGGACAAGTGCCTCGTATTCATCGGCATCGACTACCTCCTCTATGACTGCCTTGACCACATCACCAACGAGTTCTTCTTTGTGTACTCGATTCTTGTAGGGGTTCGTAGCATGGAAAACAAAAAAAATCTATTGCATGAACACACAAAAGCCAAGATCTAATCTACGATATCGGTGCAATGAGTTCATAGAGTACTAACCCTAGAAGATCCAAAGTGTTTAACGAGATCGTATTCTCTTGGTTGATGTAGTCATTCACTTGCCGATCTTAAGATCGCGAAGACGATCCTTTTGGCTCCACGTTCCGGCAGCGCTTCCGCAGTGGTTCACACGTTTGGTACTCGATGAAGACCTCCCTCTCCCTTGTTCCAGCAGGAAGCGGAGGTTGTAGATCTCCTCGTGATTCTAGCAGCACGACGGTGTGGTGGTGGAGGTGGAGGAGTAGATCCTGCAGGGATTCGCCTAAGCCGGAGCAGGTATGGTGGATTTAGAGAGGCCCTCGATGGCTAGGGTTTAGACGTTGATGGGAGGAGGGCATCCGACAGCTAGGGTTTAACCTAGGCGGCACCAACGGTTTAAAGGATCTAGGGTTTAGGGCGTTGTCGACTTGGGAGAGGGCGGCGGACTAGGGTTTGGGGTCGGGTGGAGAGGCGCCCCACCCCTCCTTATATGGAGGGGAGAGGCGGCAAGGGACGGTGAGGCCGAGTCCTCCCCCAACTCTCATTTGATGGCCGGCAGCAAGGGAGGGAGAGGGAATCCTCTCCCATGTAGGTTTCCTCTAGGGTGTCAAGTGGGATCCCACCAAAATCCCACCTTTAGTTCATTTGCCAAAATCTAGTTCAAATTTTGACCAAAAATTTACATTAGATTTTGAAAAATGAACTACACGTGGGATTTTGGTGGGATCCCACTTGGCACCCTAGTTTCCTCTCCTCCCTCCACTTGGACTTTGACTTTCAATGTTGGGATTTGACTTTTCAAATTGGAGTTTGACTATTCAAACTAGAGTTTGATTATTTCTCTTCCCATTGTCCAGCCAAGTGACCACATTCATGTACCCCCCCTCCATGGTGGTGGACCTTCTAGAACCTTCCAAAAGATTCTGTTGAAAATACCGAAAACATTTCCAAACCCCGGAATTGGACTTTCCTTATATGAATCTTATTCTCCGAACCATTCCGGCTCTCCTTGTGATTTCCTGGATCCAATCCGACACTCCGAACAACATTCGATCTCTAACTCATTTCCATATCTACTAAACAACATTGAATCCTTAAGTGTGTCTCCCTACGGTTCGTGAATTATGCAGACATGATCGAGACACTTCTCCGATCAATAACCAATAGAGGAATCTGGAAATTCATATAGCCCCCACATATTTCTATGATTACTTCATGATCGAATGAACCATTTACACACGATACCAATTTCCCTTTGTCTCGTGATACTTTACTTATCCAAGGTTTGATCGTCGGTATTTCCAATACCTAGTTTAACCTCGTTACCAATAAGTACTCTTTACTCATTCCGTGATATGTGATCCCTTGTGACCTAGTCACATTCCACCGAGAGGGCCCAGAGTATATCTATCTATCATATGGATGGACAAATCCCACTCTTGATCCATGTGCCTCAACACATACTTTCAGAATACCTAATGCCACCTTTATAACCACCCAGTTATGGAAGTAGTGTTTGATGTCATCAAAGCATTCATCCGGTGATGGTGATTAACATGATCTCATGGTCGAAGGATTAGGTTACTATGTATTTTAAAGCTTGTAGCAAATGAACTCTAAATGACTTGATCTTACGCTACGCTTACTATAGGACTGTGTCCATCATATCATTCTCCTAATGACATGATATTGTTATTAATAACATCTAATGTCCATGATCAGGAAACCATGATCATCTATTAATCAACAAGTTATTTCAACAAGAGGCTTACTAGGGACTTCTTTTATGTTTACAAAACACACAAGTATTACTGTTTCCCATTAATACAATTATATCATGATATGTAAACATTCATCATAAACACAAAGATATAATAATAACCATTTTATTTTTTTTCCTCTTGGGCATATCTCCAACAGTCTCCCACTTGCACTAGAGTCAATTAGAGGGTTCGCAGCATAGAAAACAAAAAAAATTCCTACGATGGGAACTAAGTACCAAGATCTATCTACTAGATACAAGGAACGGGTGGATTTACATCCATAGAATACATACCCTCGAAGACCGAATAGCGTTAACGAGGTTGTACTCGTGGATGATGTAGTCGAACACTTGTCGATCTCAAGATTGTGATGAAGTCCATCTGGTCCAGCCGGTCCAGCATCATCAAGTCCTGCACCACAAAACAGTGGTGCATCCTTGATCGCACACGCGTCCGGGTACCCCGACAACCTCCACCCTCTCGCTCTAGTGAAGCAGCGGAAGCAACAAATCCTTCCAGAAAAAGCTACCAGGAACATGTATCTCACTGATCCGAGACCATGGGGAAATTCTAAAGGTGGGAGAGAGATCCTTCGCGAGGAGGTGTGAGTGAGAAGTGAGAGGAGGCGGTCCTTTTATAGGGGAGGGGGGGCAGCCCAAGGGGTAATGGCCGCCGGCAATAGAGGGTGCCCCACCTCTCCCTCATTCATGTGGTGGGATCTCCACTCACATAAACACACCTCCACTCACAATTCCACTCACATGCATTAATTTTCCACCAAAATTAATGCAAGCTCTCATTTAAATAAAACTCTTTTATTTATTTATTCAAAATTTTGTTAATTACTCTAATTAACTAACATTCACATAAAACCACTCAAAACATTTCAATTTCACATGTAGAACCAGTTTCAGCAATTTCAACCGAAACGATTCCAGTGTCTAGTGAAATAAATTCCCGCGCTTTCATTTTTCTTTATCTGGCATATCATTTGCTCTTAATGGTGTCGGTATACCTTAAGTGTGTCATCCTACGGTTCACGAATAATGTATACATGATCGAGACCCCTCTCTGATCAATAATCAGCAGCGGGAATTGGAGATCCATACTGACTCCCACATATTCAACAATGACTTATGTGATCGTGTGAACCTTATACGCATGTAACTCAATCCTTTGTCTCTCTATATATTACATGTCCGATATTCAATCATCGTATCTCCATACCTAGTTTGATCTTGTTACCAACATGTACTCTTTTCTCGTTCCTGTGATATAACATTCTAGTGATCAAATCACTTGCTTGCAAGCTAACTAATGTGATATCACCGAGAGGGCCCAGAGTATATCGCTCCGTCATCGGTATGGACAAATTCCACTCTTGATCCATGAGCTTCAACATAACACCTTCGTAGCACTGAACCCATCTTTATAGTCACCCTGTTACGGTGTGACGTTTGATGTTATCAAGATACTCTTCCGGTGTTAGTAGTTGACATGATCACATGGTCTAAGGATTAAGATTACTTTGTATGATATTATAGCAATATAAACACAATGACCTTGATTGTAATGCTATACTTCAGATGAATGTTCATCACATCATTCCAACAATGTTGTGACCTCGTTATTAACAACATCCAATGTCCATGATCAGGAAACCTTTGATCATCTTGTCAATCAACGAGCTAGTTTATAAGAGTGGCATAACTAGGAACTTCCTTTTTGTTTATTAAACACACATGTATTAACGTTTTCGTATTAATACAATTATAGCATGCAAAATAAACATTTATCATAAATAAGGAATACGATAATAACCACTTTTATTATTGCCTCTCGGGCATATTCCCTTCAGTCTCCCACTTGCACTAGAGACAATGATCTAGTTTGAAAACTTTGAGTAGTGAACACCTATGGCTTTCTGGTGTTCCATATACGCGATTGCAAGTGGTTAACATAATCTATGTATCTGAAGCTTTCAGGTCTGTGTGTATTTGCATGTCATTGTGTCTCCACGCATCACTCATTTCTCTAATGAGATGGCATTGTATGAATTTGGTCTTTTGGTGAGACCTTTAGTTCCTTGGTGTTAAATAATGTCGATACTATTGTCGTACAATATATCTTTAGTGTTAGCCCGTTGCGAACCACACCTTAGTTTGATAACAAACTACTTGACACAAATGCCCTCCTTTGCTGCTACTATAGCATTCATATACTTAGCCTTTTGTTGTAGTATCCGTCACAATGTCTTCACTTTGGAATTCATCCAAATCCATCATGTTATCTCCTTTCCATTACATTACATTACATTATGCCACCCATATTTTAAATTGAGATAAACTTAATTTGTATATTGTGACAAAACTAGTATCAATGTAACGCTTTACAATGAACTATTTGTAATTGTTTGTCACCTCTACACAAATATATTCTTAGTTCTTCCAAAAGGTCATAAGAATTTCCTTACTATTGTCCAATGTTCATTTTATGATTCATTCTGGTATATGCTCATAACACTTATAGCATAGGACATATCTGGATGTGTACATATCATGGTATGATTGATCAAAACATTCTTGTGATTGCACTCATCAAGTGTCAAAGCACTTGAATCTTGTTTCACTTATAAAGTGTCGATACACTTGAATCTTGATTCAATTCTTTTTCCATGCGACAAGATCCTTTTCTCGTCGTTTCTCTATTGAACCCATTTAATATCTCATATATGTACGTTTGGCATGACCATATTAGCGTCACTGTCTATCCATGTATACATTCATGCTAAATATTTGGGTTTTGCCTAAGTCTTTCATCGAAATGAAATTCTTAACCTTTTTCAATAAAGGATACATCATTTACAATCAACAAGATGTCCTCCACATAATGTATTAGAAATATGTCTCAGCGCTCCCACTTAATTTCTTGCAAATATGCAAGCATCTTCATCATCTCCTGATGAAAACTTCTTTAACAGTTTCATCACGGTGAAGATTCCAACTCCGGCGATGCTTACTTCAACCATTGAAGTTTGCACGCCCTTTTAGCATCCTTTGAATTTAACAAAACCCTTTGGATCGTGTCATGCACACGTCCTAGGTAACCATATACCAAAATTATATGTAATGGTTGCTACATTAATCCGTCCAGACTAAATATCGCTATGAAAGATCAAATCTTGTCATAGTCAACTCCTTTAACATTGTCGTAAAAACTTTATCGACATGTCGACTATTTCATAGATGTGAAACATCCATGTCTGTTGATTTATAGATCCAAATACGACCGATAGGTTTTTACACCTTTTCGGAGGGTCTTCCAAGTTCAAAAAACTTGATTTGTCGTGTTTGGAACTATCACGGATTTTATGGCTTCAAGCCATTTGACGGAGTCAGGACCCATCATCGCTTCTTTGCATGTAGTCGGTTCATCATTGTCAAACAACAATGATTTACTCTCAAATCTTGGCATTTGATTGTTTATCCGACCTACTTGGTTTAATAGGAACTTAGACCTCCGTGACCACAACCTTTGAGGCACGTGAGCCATGAGCATTGAGGCTGTCTCCGGAACATTTTCTGGCATTGCGCAACTCAGCACATATTGCTAAGGTTCGTTAACCTTATCAAAGTTCTATTGTCCTCCCACTTAACTTTTGCTAAAAATTTCTTTTTCAAGAAACTTCATGTTTCAAGCGACAAACCCTTTTGTCTTCGGTGTTATGGAGGAGTACCCAATGGTTATTCAAAATAACCTATAAAGACATGCTCATTCGACTTTGGTTGTAAACATCTTACCTATGCTTAGCATACCAAAATTTAAGAAAGGACAACTTGGGTTTTACCCCAAACCATAACTTACATGGTGTCATTTCAACGGATCAAGATGGATCTTTTCAGTGTAAAAGCGGTAGTCACTAAAGCTTTAATCTTTTAAAACATAATGGCAGTTTTATAAATAACACCTTTGATCCAACCATGTCAAACAAGGTTTCATTACAAATCCCAAACACTCCATATTCCTATGGTGTTTCGGGAGATGTAAATCTAGGTGTTTTTCTAAACTTGCAACTCAAATAAATCCCTTTATGATAACATCATAAATTATTTATTTTCTTGTTACAATGATTTTCCACTTCATCTTGTTACAATTATTTCTTTATCATTAAGTGAATGTTCACTCAAATTTCTGGAGAAAGCATATGAAGTTGAAGTTCATAGCTTACGACTGCACATAATGGACTACATACATCGATATGTATAAATTCCAATAATTTAGTCGATCGTTCTTCTTTGGCCTTTGAACGAAGTTTTAATTATCCCGAGGAAAGTCTCACAAGCGTTATTTGATCAAATCAAAGACTCCAAAAATCCATGAAAATGGAGTTTCTTCATGTTTTCTTTCCAATAATTTTAAACGGCGATGTCACTTCGTAAGTGATCTTCCAATCATTTGTCTTGCGACATTTTAGCATTAGTTTTATGGATGTGATTTCTCCAACTAGATTTGTAAATCATACATCTTATATGGAATACGGTAATTATTTGAACAATCTTTGTTCTCATAATACCCGATTTAAATAAATATTATTAAAAAAAATCTTGAAGGCAAGCTTTGATGTCAACGAGAAATACAAACAACGGTTTGTTTGTTTTTTATGAACATCATCACATATTCTCTTGCTAGTTACTTAGGCCATTGTGGTTCATGAATTGTGTCGTTCTATATGAAATTTCATACCAACCAATTCAATATTCAATACCTAAGAACCACATTGTTTAACAAGCAAAGAATACAACCATAACATGTATATCATCTATATACCTAAACTGGATATTTTCAATCTTTTCTTTTCTACAAAATATATTTTATAGATTCTCTTTCAGCATTTCATTTTTCCTTTTAAAAGAATCTATCAACATCAAAAGTGGCGCCATATACATGACACATAGTCCAAAGCATGTATATTCAAATACTAATACCTTTGGACTTGCACTTTGAAGTAGATCACCATCATGAATTGATTGGCGTTCTTTCAAATCCATTCTTTAGTAATCTTTTAGTGTAGTAAACACTTTACATACATCTTCTATTCATCCTTATCATGACGACTTTCATGATCAAGCTAATGTATCTTATAAAGGCGAATCATGAGTATAATGTTACTTTCCAAAACCCTTTTGGATGATTAGGATGTCTAGCATCTCCAACCTTCGCAATTTCTCATCCAATATGAGAACATATATTATACTCTATCATATTGCAACCAAAACATTGTTTCAGATATTGTTATATCTACCACACATTATGGTTTCTGAAACAATTCTTTCAGCTCCTAGATAATCTCGATATTTAAATCAAGAATCATGGAGGCAAACATGATACTTAAGATACTAACACTGGAATTGCTACTCTCGTTTTAATACCAATCATTAAACTTCACGGAGTAAACAGAGTTTGCTGAAAGTTTGCAATAGGACTTTAAACTTTAGATTGACACTCAACACAATACGATACCAGTTCATAAAGTAAAAATCCAGAATTCTATAGTTCTATTATCTCAATTATAAATAATCATAAGGTGGTGAACGAATGCCAATGACTACAACAAATTATGAAAATTCACTTTGATTTAATTTATGATAAATTGAGTTCTACTAATCCAAATTAGAAATGAACTCCCACTCAAAAACGACATCCCTTTTATCTTTATGGTGATTACATGAATCAAATCCACTACACCAAGTCCGATCATCACGTGAGTCGGTGTAGCTTCAAAGGCGAGCATCCATATGGTCATCATATCAAAACATATGACTCATGCTTAACCTTTTGGTCCGTGTTCCGAGGCCATGTCTGTACATGCTAGGCTCGCCAAGTAAGAACCTTAGTATTCGCGTGTGTAAAACTGTCTTACACCCGAGATATGCTCGTGGATTCAAGTACACCCGATCATCACGTGATGTCTTGAAGCGACGAAACATTGTCGGTGCATACTTAAGGAAGAACACATTTTTATCTTGATATCTAAATATGGGATCATCTTATGATGCTAATAAAACACCAAACTAGCAATATAAGATGCAACAAAACATCTTATGTGAAAAGTGAAATGATATAGTTCTTGCACTTGATCTCCATCATGGTATGATCGTCATCATTCCTCTATGTGTAAGGCCAAGGTCTATGGAACTTACACGTTATGTGTGTTGTAAGAGAATCGACTTATACTTTTACTTACAACATCACCATATCATGACACTAGCCCAGCAACAATCTAAACTAGACGCTTCTAATTTATCCATTGCAAGTTTTACGTGGCTTAGGGCTTTTGAAGATAGAACCGTTCTTACCTACGAACATGAATGACAACGAGGATAACCAAATTATTGACAACTCGTTGCAAATTAGATATTGACTATAGTAGGAGAGACATACACCCGCTAGCCACTTATGCAAAACTAGTTGCATGTCAAGCATGAAACAAGTCTCATGTGCGAGGACATGTAAAGTTTGTCCGGGCCGCTTCATCCCACTATGCCACCAATATCCAAAGTACAACTAAGAAGCAATAACATGATCATCATCGCCCACATATACATATGTGTACTACCCGTGCAAACTATCTACGCATAGATCCGGCTCTGATACCACTATAGGGTTCATAGCATAGAAAACAAAAAATTTCCTACGATGGGAACTAAGTACCAAGATCTATCTACTAGATACAAGCAACGGGTGGATATACATCCATAGAATACATACTCTCAAAGACAGAATAGCGTTAAGGAGGTTGTACTCGTGGATGATGTAGTCGAACGCTTGCCGATCTCAAGATCGTGATGAAGTCCTTCTGGTCTAGCCGGTCCAGCATCATCAAGTCCAGCACCGCAAAGCAGTGGTGCATCCATGATTGCACACACGTCCGGGTACCCCAAACCCTCCGTGCCCTCACTCCAGCAAAGTAGTGGAAGCAACAAATCCTTCCGAAAAAGCCACCAGGAACATGTATCTCGCTGATCCAAGACCATGGGGAAATTCTAAAGGGGGAGAGAGATCCTTCGCGAGGAGGTGTGAGTGAGAAGTGAGAGGAGGGGGTACTTTTATAGGGGAGGGGGCAGCCCAAGGGGGCATGTAACATCCCTAAAATCATGTTTCAAAATCCATGCATATCATCCATGCATCCATGATCATTTAGGGTTCCATTTTCAAAACCATTTCAAAAACAGGAGCATATGTTGCTCATTATTTTATGTAAGTATGATCTAGCCTTAGTGATACCTTCTAATGAGAAGAATACTTGTTTTGTTCAGTAATGTTTTGAATTCAAACTTAAGTACTCCAAAGCTTGAGCCAAGTTTTCAAAACAAAGTGTGAAAATAAAACCAATATTATGCCTATTGTTTATATCACATTAAGGCTTGGTTTTAATTTTTATTTTCAAATGACCAAAGTGTTTTTGAGTAAACAGTAGTGTTTGACACACATTTGAATATTAAGTTCACTGTTTAAAAATCTAGAGAAGGTTTGAAATCAAACTGGTTTGAATTAGGATTTGAAATCATATCTAGAAATTCAAACAGAAAAAGAAAAGGAGTAAAGGAAAAAAAAATAAGACAAACAGCCAAACTGGCCCAACCAGCCCAGCTCGACCCAACTAGCCAAACAAATTTTCCCCCCGCGAAACGTTTTCTTTCACTCGCAGCCGCACCCACAGAGTCACTGACCGCCTGGACCCATTCCCTCCTCCTTTCTCTCGCTGACAACCGTGGCCCACATGACAGTCGTCGTCTCCACCCCCCAGTGACTAGTTCATCCCCAAATCACTCGGCCGTTTCTGGATTGATTCACGGCTTCAATTCACGATCAATGCTCGAGTAAATCATGCCCGCGTCCTTGCTACTTAAACCCCCTCTGCCCCCTCTCCATTTTCCCCCAAACCCCAAGCACAGAGCGCCCCTAGGCTACGAGAATTCCTCGCCGCGACCTCGCTGCTCCGATGAACCGCAGCATCAATTCCGGCCAACCCCGACCACCCCTCTGCTCCTGGTTCACACGAGCTTGCTCCACTCTACCTTGCGCACCTCCCAGTACCACTAGCTCGCCCGCGCGTGCCCTAGAGCGTCGGCAACACCATCGACTGAGCGCCACCGTCTTCGGCTTCAACTCCGACGACCTCCAGTGGTAATTACCGACCGCCCCTTTCCCTCTCGATGACACCCGCGTGACTAGCATCGTCTTGTGCATCTGACCCACCTCTTCTTTTGCCTTGGCATGATCTGCACCCTCGCCAACGTCGACGAACAGAAGCCACCGTCTCCAGGGACTTCTCCGACGAGCAATCCACGACGACTCCGAGCGCCCCGTCGCCAACCGAGCACACGTTGAGCATCTCCTCATCACGTCGATTCTGGTGAGCATCCTCACACCTCCCCGCGCGACCTAGTTCGCCGGCTCCGCCGCTGACAGAGCGCGCCGCCGCTAGCGCCGCCACTTGTTGGTCAGTTACTTAGGGCCGTTCGATTTAGATCCAGTGGATGCGATAAAACATAACCGAAGGGGTAAGTAGAGATCTGAGCCGCGCGTTTTAGTTAGATCTAACGGTTCGCAAGCGTGATCCGCCCGAACCGGTACCAGCCAATTAGAAAGCGCCGCGTGGCATGTTCTTTGATTTAAATTTCTGAATTAGATCTATTAGATGTTTGAATTTGTTTAATTCATAACTTTGGAATGCCACGTCCAAATTTGACAAATTTTATATCAATGGAATCAGGAGATAAAATCCTTTCCATCTATGCAATGTGTTTAATATTTTGCCTCTATTAAAATGGTTGTTTTACAGAAACATGTGTAGGCCTATTTTGTGTATAATAATTATTTGAGAAATGTTTTAGTGTTCAAATAAAGTTTGTTTGGCAAGTTTTGTACTTGTTTATGTATCAGTACTGTGCACTTGTCTTGTTTGGTGTAGAGAATCATCACATGGCATTATGCATGCATCCATATATTTTTGCTTGTATTTACTTTGTATGTGATTTTGGTGCTATTATTTTATGTGTAGATTTTGGTGCAAATAGTGATTGTGATTGTGAGGATTGTAGCTACTCTCCAAACTACCAAGGCAAGTGGTGCTTCATGATTTTATCCCTATGTTTTTCAACTTTGCATTAGAAATATTTTGCTAGTCTTGCATGGATATTTTTTATTTATATGCTATGCTTGGGAAATCCTAGTAGTTGTAGAATTGCTAGAAATATTTCTAAGTCTTATCAATGCCATGCTTAGCCTAGCTAGTAGAAACCAAGGGTGGTTATATTCATGCTATGAATAAAGTCTTTGGACTATGATTTTGCTTAATAAAACAACTAAGTGAATGAAACACCTGGGTGGAATGGAAAGAATGGGTTATGTTGAGTGGTTACACAAGGCCCATTTCTATGGTCTACCTTGTGTATCTCACTTGTGGAAAGCCACCCAGGAACAAAGGGATTTGAGAGGCCAAATGTTAAGAAGCTTCTAGTGCAACCACTTGGCAATATGGGCTCTGCCTGGATCATATAGGTTGCAATAACTTAGCCATTTGGACAGTTGGTGGTAGTGGGATGATAGGTTGGAGCGCGTCCATTTGGTCTAAGGGAAGGCTTCTGAAAGGTCCTGTCTTGGTGAAAATCAAGTCTTGTGGGGAAAGTGCACAACCTCTGCAGATGGAAGAATCTAAGTACTTATCCATGTCCCTCGTATGGGACAACTTGAGCATCAAGACATGGAAGCTATCAAGAATCTCCTCATCCCAGTTTCTAAGTAAAAACTTGTGGTTGAACAAGGGTGAAGGACCCCAATGTCTATTGGTGGTTCCTTGGGAAAGATTTTGACAAAGAAAAACTTAGTGATTTCAACTAATAGGTAAAACCTATTTTTGAGCAAAGCAAGCCTAAGATACACTTAGACAAAATGCATATAGTATCTAGTCCACCAATATTCTACTAAGGTATCACTTGCCAATACTATTCCAATGTATTGACCCACTGTGGCTGTAACTTGTGATGTTGCAGGATATTCTGATGATGAATAGGAGTCATGAGTCTACACTCAACATGCTTGCCTGTGTCACATGAAGATGAAGACTTATTTATCTTATTATAAATTTGAACTCTTGTATTAGGCCTGTGGCCATGGAGTTTGTAAAAGACTATGTTTGTCTCTGGAATGACTTGTAATAATGACCTTTGTTTCTGTGTACTTCATCTTAAACTGTGGATGCTAACAGATCCAGGGACTAGCACTGCAATCACAGTGATCCTTCCCTTTACAAAGGAGGGATCTTACAGGGCATGGCCGCCGGCCATAGAGGGTGCCCCCACCTCTCCCTCATTCATGTGGTACTCCACTAACATAAACACACCTCCACTCACAATTCCACTCACATGCATTAATTTTCCACCAAAATTAATGCAAGCTCTCATTTAGATAAAACTCTTTTATTTATTTATTCAGAATTTTGGTAATTACTCTAATTAACTAAAATTAACATAAAACCACTTACAACATTTCAATTTCACATGTAGAACCAGTTTCAGCAATTTCAACCGAAACGATTCCGGTGTCTAGTGAAATAAATTCCTGCGCTTTCCTTTTTCTTTCTCTGGCATATCATTTGCTCTGAATGGTGTCGATATACCTTAAGTGTGTCACACTACGGTTCGCGAATAATGTAGACATGATCAAGACCCCTCTCCGATCAATAATCAGCAGCGGGACCTAGAGATCCGTACCGACTCCCACATATTCAAAACGATGACTTATGTGATCGTGTGAAACTTATACGCATGTAACTCAATCCCTTCGTCTCGCAATACATTACATGTCCGAGATTCGATCATCGGTATCTCCATACCTAATTTGATCTCGTTACCGGCATGTACTCTTTTCTCGTTCCCGTGATATAACATTCTAGTGATCAAATCACTTGCTTGCAAGCTAACTAATGTGATATCACCGAGAGGGCCCAGAATATATCTCTTCGTCATCGGGATGGACAAATTCCACTCTTGATCCATTATCCTCAACATAACTCCTATGTAGCACTGAACCCATATTTATAGTCACCCTGTTACAGTGTGACATTTGATGTTATCAAGATACTCTTCCGGTGTTAGTGATTGACATGATCTCATGGTCTAAGGATTAAGATTACTTTGTATGATTTTATAGCAATATAAACACAATGACCTTGATCGTAATTCTATACTTCGGATGAATGTTCATCACATCATTCCAGTAATGTTGTGACCTCGTTATTAACAACATCCAATGTCCATTATCAGGAAATCTTTGATCATCTTGTCATAAGAGAGGCATAACTAGGAACTTCCTTTTTGTTTATTAAGCACACATGTATTAATGTTTCCAAATTAATACAATTATAGCATGCAAAATAAACATTTATCATAAATAAGGAATACGATAATAACCACTTTTATTATTGCCGCTCGGGCATATTCCCTTCATCAATAATCTAGATTACATTGTGATGTACCTAACACCCATGGCCTTCTGGTGTTGGTCACGTTTTTCCCTAGGGAGAGGTTTAGTCAATGGATCTGCCACATTCAGATATGTGTGTACTTTGCAAATCTCTATGTCACCATCTTGGACATGCTCGCAAATAGCATGAAAATATACGTTTTCGACCTATCAACTGCTTGGATGATTATCCAGACTTTTTATGCAGGTTAGCACTTCTCTTCAAGAAACTTGTTGGATTCAGCTGCTGAAGGTACCTTTATAACTATTACCTTGGGTGTTGCAACAAAACTCCTTGATAATATGATGGTTAATTATTCTGAATGGCACACTTATAGAGCTCCACATGGTAAGAAGGTAAATTCTGTTGAAGAAACCTCCTCTTTGAGTGATAATATTGATGTTATCATGGCTATGCTTATTAATGGGAAAGCTCATATAGATCCAAATAATGTTTCCTTAGCCTCTTTGGTTGCTCAAAAAAAGCAAGTTGATGTGAACTTCATTAGAAACAACAATTTCAACAATAATGCCTATAGGAATAATTCTGGTAGTAACAACAATTATAGGACTTATCCTCCTAATAATGGCAATACCTATGGAAACTCCTACAACAATACAAGAAGTTCCCCCTCTGAACTTGAAGTCATGCTCAAAGACTTTATTAGTAAACAAACCACTTTCAACAAGACTGTGGAGGAAAAGCTTTTGAATGTTGAGAAAAATATTTCCTCTTTGTTTAAAGCATAGTCCTCTTTGATTAATAAAATGGCTGCTAAACCTGAAACCTTGGAAAGTACATTTGCTGCTACTCATGCCATACAAGTTACTATTGATGAAAATGTAAGACTGTTAGCCCAACTACATGCTAAGTGGGAAAGAGAAGCTGAAATTGCTAGAAACAATAGTGTGTGCACTATCACCACCAATATGGATGCCACTAAACCACAAGAAGTCCCTATTCCTCCTACCACCATGCCTAAATCCAATGAGTCTACTACTAGTGATGCTAAGATTGATTTTGATCTTGATGGTTGCAATATTTCTGAAGTGATTATGTTCCTACAAAAGCTTGCTAGAAGTCCTGATGCTAGTGATATGAATGTGGATTTCACCAAACACATTACAGATACTCTTATTAAAATTAAGGAAGAGAAATTGAAACACAAAGCCTCTATTCCTAGGAAAGTAGAATATAGTTGGGAACCCATTATTAATATGCAAGTGAATGACTTTGATCTCAAAGCTTCATGTGACATGATACGTCGGAAATGTATCTATAATTTTTGATGCTCCATGCTTGTTTTGTATGTACTTTGCTTTGCTCTGTCTATACTTTCAGGTGTTTTTATATCTTTTCTAGAACTAACCTATTAACAAGTTGCCATAGTGCCAGTTGCCTGTTTTCTTTTGTTTTTGGTTCCAGAAAGGCAGAAAATCAATATTCTCGGAATTGGACGGGACAAAAGCCAAAGTTATTATTTTTCCCGGAGCAACACGGAACCACGAAGCAGAGCCGGAGGGGGCCCACAGGGTGGCCGCACCCCCTAGGCGCGGGAAGCCATGGAGGCGCCTGGAGGGGGTGTGGGCCCCTGGACCCCCACCAACCTTGATTCCTACGCCTATAAGAAGCCTCCGACCCAAAAACCCTAGGGAATTCAAAAAGAAATCCACGAAAGACTCTGTAGCGCCGCCGCCACCAAAGGGGAGATTTGGGGGACAGAAAGTCTCTATTTCGGTACCCTGCCGGGACGTGGAAGTGCCCCCAGAGCCATCTCCATCGATCTCCACCACCATCTCCATCACCGTTGCTGATTCCCATGATGAGGAGGGAGTAGTTCTCTCTCGAGGCTAAGGGCTCTATCAGTAACTATGTGTTCATCTCTCTCTCTCTATGCACGATCTTGTGGTCATGAGCTTTGTAATCAAGTAGATCGACCTTGCTACTCAAGTACTTCAATAGATCTCTGCTCTCCTCATGTGTGTGAAAGTGACAGCGTGCACGCCATTGTGGCATTTAGGTTTGAGTATACATAAATACACTTTGTGCTTTAATTGATCTATGGTTTTCCCCACGTGTGTGAAAGTGACAGCGTGCATACCGTGTGTGGCACTTTGGCTAGATTGAATATTTGTTATGAGTTATATTTGGAGTTGGATGTCTCTATGAAATTGTGGTGTTTGTTGGAACCATCTAGTGCTCACAGTGACAGTGTGGGGTTATCTAGATTGGGGAAGGCGGACTTTGAGGAGTGATGTTATAGCCCTACCGATGATTAGAGTGTCCAACCGGAGAGTAGTTAAGAGTAGTATCATGAAGGGAGGATATTTATATGAGAGAGTGTTCACTAGTGAAATTATGATCCCTAGGCCTTGTTTCTAAACATTGAAACACCGTTTGCATCTAGATCTGTTGCATGTTGCTTGCTTCCTTCAGTTTGCCTTTAGTATGTTCCTCCACGCCATCAGCTCTTTTCTGGCACCGTTACCACTTGTATTTCACTATCTCTTCGCTGAACTAGTGCACCTATACACCTGACAAGTGTATTGGGTGTGTTGGGGACACAAGAGACTTCTTGTATCTTGATTGCAGGATTGCTTGAGAGGGAATACCTTTGACCACTTCCTCCTTGAGTTCGATAAACCTTGGGTAATCCACTTAAGGGAAACATGCTGCTGTTCTACAAATCTCTGCACTTGGAGGCCCAACAACTGTCTACAAGAATAGAAGTGCGTAGACATCAAGCTCTTTTCTGGCGCCGTTGCCGAGGAGGAATGGTAAAAGGCACTCACACACGTTACCCCACGGCAACAGCAAGCCAGAAAGATCTTTTCTGGCGCCGTTGCCGGTGAGGTAAGGTAAAAGGTATTCACATCCTCTGGTGTGAGTGCTCGAAGTTGTTTCCTTTAGATTCTGCAATTTTGTCTTTTTGTTTCTTGTTTTCACTAGTTAGGCTTAATGGAAAACAACAACAAAAATAGAGAGCTCTATAGCATTTGTCTTGAGTTAGGACATGAAGTGTTTGAATAGAAAATTAAAAAACCTATGGAGATTTATTTGCATGCTAATGGAAATGTTATTAGTATGAATTCTTTGGACACTATTATGACTAATGATATGGAAAAGCCCAAGCTTGGGGAAGCTAATTTTTTATGAAAATGATCTTTTTAGTCCCCCAGCTTTGGAAGATAGCTATTCTATTGCTTATGATGATACCAAACCTCCAATTTATGATGATTACAAGGATGAGTATGGTATTTTCAGTCCACCTACTATTGAAGAGAAAATTGATTGTGATTACAATATCACTACAAGGATTTCGGTCTATTGCAACAAAATCAGTTGTCGCGGTAAGTATCAAATTGTTGCAGTAGGTATCTATTGCCACGACATGTCATTCGTTGCCATCCGTTGCAACAGGGCGCATGGTAATAGGTTATTGCAACAAAAAAACGTCATGGGAATAAAATGTGCTATTGCAACAATCATGTGGCAAATTGCCACATTTTTTCCCATCGCAACATGCAATTTATGCCACATTTTAGTTTGTGGCGATAGCTTGATGCAACAAGATAATAAAACGTGGCGATTACTAGTTTGTGGTAATAGATATTTGTGGCAATAACCTATGCCAACAAGTTTGTTTCGTGGCGTATACTTTTCCGTGGTAATAGTAAATTGTGGCAAGAATCCTCGTCATTGTGGCACTAGTCTTTCGCGTGGCTTTAGCTTATGGCATCAATATTTCTAGTCATGGTAATAAAAATTACAACATACTCGTTTTGCTGGTGATAAATAGCTATCAGAACGGACAAAATGTCTATGATGATTATACAAGCATACCAATTTATTAAAATGCTAACACATCTATCAACACTCAAGGATAACCATAAATAAATCATAAAGCTTTATTGAGTAAAATTCATCAGCATAAACTAAGTTACATACACTAACTTGATAGAAAAATAACATTGAACGCTAAATAATCAAGTTATCCATATGCTTCAGCGCACATTGTTTATCAAACTAAATATAAGAAATGAAGTTTGTTGTGCCTTCTCCATGCCTCCTCCCCGTTGGATTCTTGATATATGGATGTAGTACATACAATTGCCCTTTTATATTTACCTCCTGCAATAAAAAATTAATAAGGTTAAGTAGTTTTATGAAATGTATGTTCCCAATTAGAATTAAAAAGAACCCATAATAACTTTTATGGAAAAGAACATATCAAATAACCATTATATCTTACCAGTTCCATTAGGCAACCATCGACGAAGAAAACAATTTTAACTACTAAGCTATGCCACTAGTGAAATGGTTTTAGTAATCAGTTGTAAGTCTAGTTGTTCAAACTCAGAGATATTTCATTGCCTACACTATTTGTAGAATTAATTTTCACAATAAACTTTAAAGTGAACACGATAACTCTATCTAGGAGTATCCAAAAGAATTTCTTTTACAACATAAGTACTACTAACAAGTAACTTAAAAACTACATGCATTCTAAAAAATGCTGATGTAGGTTGTCAATCTGCAAACAAATATCAAATGTCAACTGCACATAGATATGGTCTGCAGTCTGCACATCTAAATCACACAAGGATAAGCAAAAAGATTAGACAAGGAATAGTGCCTCTAGTGAAACGATTTACACAATAAATTACAACGATATGACTGGAATAATGGTGTGACTTGCCATGTTGTGGTCTCAAAAAAATCAATCTATTGTGTAACCATTTTATGCATTCATTATGAAAAATATATTCATAAGAGATGAAAAGAGAGATTGAAGAGCTAATGCAAGGAGCAATTCAAGTTGAATCGCACGATCTAGGAAGGAGAAATAGATTTATCTATAATCAGATGTCTCTGAGACAACTAACTTATCTATAAACAATTAACAATTGAACTCTCATATAACCAGATTTAATTGTTTGTCATAATCAAGAAAAAAATGATCGGGTGTTCTACAGTAATATTTTACATCTCAAAAAGGAAAATGAATCAAGATAGGCAAAAAGAAGTAGCCTATTGCAACGAACTTTTTCTAAAGTATGTAGTGTAGTGTCTATATAGGAGTATGCGTGTATGTCAAAAAAAAATATAGGAGTATGCGCGTACCTTATTCAGGTGCTCTCTGCATTTCTCTTCCCCGACAATGGACAATCTTCCCAAGCGCTTATTAGTCAGATCGGCCATCTGCAGCAAAAGTAGACGACGCCACATAATCAGGGTTGACCAAAAATAAAAATAAAGAAAATTTAGAGAGGAAGTATGAAAATGAGCAGAGAAGGCTGCCACCAGACAGGCTTTTTCCCCTTCTCTAATTTATACATGGCTCAAAAAAAAGTGCCGGATCATCCTGGACGCATCAACCAGGCTCTTGTGCGTTTCCTTTATTCCACTATACTAGTAAGAAAGGAAACAAATAAAAAGGCATCAATGCGGCAAGTGCACGGGTCAGAGAGGAGAAATTGAAGAAGATTACTGTAACCTATCAAGATCAAGGTCTCCCCACCTCGCAGAATAAATGGCCGCACAGAGTAGCCACCCATGGAAACAAACCTTATCACATGCATCTAGGAATAGAGAGAATGGCCGACGCAAGATCTCGTAGGTAGGGGCTGAGGCGAGCCTTTATGCCCCCTTTGCTCCGGTACATGACAACTCGAGGAAGTTGCCGAAGAGAACCAGCGGGCAGCGGCCGCTGGAACTCCTACATCTCCGTTCTAGGGTTAGGCGGCGGCTGCGTTTCGAACGACAACTACTGAGACTGGTATGTCGGGTGGAGTACATTGCAGGGAGGCCAGATCTGCGGTCTAAATTGGTGGAGGCCATCGGCGATGGGAGATCAAGACGGTGGAGAGGAAGCATACCTGAGATGGAAGAAGGCGAGGCATACAAGATGTGGGGGGGACGAGTCAACGGGAGTAGAGAAGAATAGACCGGCTACTTTCGTAGGCCTACTTGTAGAGAGAAGGATAAACTTTCAACTACGCGCTAGTAGATCCCGCGGCGGGGTCGAAAATTTCACCCAAGGAAAAAATGAGATGGTGTTTTACAAGGACAGTTGTCTCGCGTGCCAAAAATAATTTGTGTACGCGCCAATAGCTCCCGCTGTTGGATCTAAAGTTTTTGCTCATGCGCGCTTTTCAACTTTTTTAACAATCGCACCTTAGGGAACGGATGCTGGGGCAGCACATATATCCGTAATTATGATAAAATTTTGCAATGCATATCTGGTATGTCCATGTCTACGATTAAAATTTTGCAACAAAAAATTCAGTTTTAAAATTTGCTCAGGAACTGATAATTCGAGTCCCCTCAGGAAAAATTGATTTGGAATTCAAATATTTGTTCATGATTACCTAGTGCTGCTTAGACTAGAAGGAACCAATTAACAGATCATTTCGATAACAAGCTAACCCTAGTTCCTATATAAACTAGTATTAGTATTCCCCGCAAAAAAAAAACTAGTATTAGTACACCCCCTTAACCAGATCACGAGAAAAGTTATAATAAAAAAGGAAAAATATATCTTGTTGCTTTTTCGCAACATTAAGAGATTGTTGCAATATGTTCTACATATTATCATGGATATACAGCTTATCACAATATGAAACAGTTATTGCAGCACAATAAAATCGAGGCAAAATATGTGTGCTATTATGACGAATATGTATTTTGTTGCAATAAGAAGACAATATCTGCAACAATATTTGTAACAAACGCTACATGGAAAAATTATGGCAATATCTTACAGAATATTACCACGGAGATTTATTTTGTTGCAATACCTAGTCTCTATTGCAAAAAAATGGCTAATGCACGCAATGGAACAAGACTATCGCAATATCGCCACCATATTACAACGCCTATGCAGTTTGTTGCAATACATGGCCTCTATTGCAACAAAAAGCGTACATATCGCGACAAGATGAAATTGTGACAATATGTAGGTCCTATTGCTGCGAACTGGAATTTTGTGGTAATAGTGTATTTTATTGCAACAAAATATGGTTGTAGCAATAGGTTTTGTTGCAATAGACCGGAATCTTTGTAGTGTATGCCTCATATATTTGATGATTATGGTGATGAGAATAGTAATGATAGCTATTTTGTTGAATTTGGTCCCACTACAATTAATAAGAATGGCTATGCTTATGTGGAGAGTAATAATCATTTTATGCATGTGGCTCATGATAAGAATGTTTTATGTGATTGTTATATTGTTAATTTTATTCATGATGCAACTGGAAGTTATTATGAGAGAGGGAAACATGGTTTCATGTATCTCAACAATATTAAATTTTCCCTCTTTATGTTGAAAGTCTTGAAGTTGCACTTCTTTTGCGTTCCTATTGATGGGGATATGCCTTCCGGGGTATACCCAGCAGGACGTTTTCCTACTGGCCCAAGACGTCAGCGAGTGGGCCTGTAGGACGGCGACTGGACCAAGACTTGGCGTGGACTCAGGGGACTGGAAGATGAAGGCCCAGAAGCGTAGCTAGGCCCAGTCGGACTAGGTCATAGAATCTCTGAATCCTTAACTAATTCGGTTGAGATCTATAAACCCTAGGGAGGTGAGTCTATATAAACCTCCCTGAGGGACGCGTAGAGGAGACGTTCCATCATATACCCAAGCGACTCGCTGCCTAGCCGCCGAGCTCGCCCCATTGTACTCTCACCATAATACAATCTAGCAGGAGTAGGTCTTTACCCTCCGGGGGGGGCGAACCTAGGTAAACCCTTGCGTCTCTGCCCTCATCTCGCACCTCAGATGGCAGACCGCCCTTGCCCCATGTTCTACTACTCGCTGTCGATTGCAGCATCTGCCGTGGTCATTCCCACGACAGTGGCGCCCACCATGGGGCCTGGCCGGTCAGGCCGGTGTTCTGCGGCGAGATCCAATCTGCCAATCAACGAGACGATCGCCACTGGCCGCATGATCGCGATCGGCGAGATGCTCCAGATCTTGCCGAGCAGCTACGTCCCGACGGCACGACCCATCATGCACAGCGTGATCCTGCCGGTCGGCACGATCAGCCTCTTCGTTGGCCTCACCGACGTCATCGTCTCGGAGGACTCGGATCGCATCCGCGAGTCGCCGCCACGCGACCGGCTCTCTGAGATCCAGGTCCGCACGATTCACCGTCTTGCCTCCGAGTACGACTCGGCCCACAGCAACGTGGCCGAAACCACCGCGGTCGCGGACGACGCGGCGCTCAACGACGACGCCGATTCGGCGACCCCGGCGTCACTCGCCGGATCCATTGTCGCCGTGTCACCCGCGGGCTCCATCACCCAGGTCTCCAACATCGGAGACTTCGAGGATCCCTCCATCCTCGGGATCTTCGACTTCGACTCCGGGTCGGAGAACTCCGCCGACCTCCACGCCGCGACCTACATGGTGACTGGTGCCGACCCGCCGGAAGACCCATTCTCCATGCCGATCCCACCAAACGCGACGGCGACGGAGGTCGAGGAACTCCGCCTGAAGCTGGCGGAGGCAGTCCGCAAGGAACAAGCCGAGCGCGCAAAATTTCGCCTCGAGCAGGTGACAGCGCAGGAGCTGTCGCGCTACCACCAACTCCGAATCAGGTCGCGCCTGAACCCCACCATCCAGGGGCGCGCCCTGAATTTCGACGACGAGAACGACCCGGCCCGCGCGACCGAGCGCGCGATTTGTGAGAACGCGCCGCCAGGAGGAAGAACTCGGCCCCCACCAGGGGAAACGACCAATGGTGCCCCGGCACCACCCAACCGCGCACCCCCAGGGACCAGCAAAGGATCATGGTCTCCTCACGGGAGCGAGACGCGAACGGCCTCCCGCTGTTCTCCACCCCGATGGACAACCTCATCGCGGGCCGAGCAACAGTCGACAACATTGAAGCCACCGGGGAAGGCGCCCTGCACATCCAGTACGCCAGGGCTCTGCTCTCTAAAGCGGTCGAGCAACAAAACGCAGGCGTCGACTCACAGGGTCGGATGTACTCGCGTTCTTCAGGCAGCAGAGCGGCCTCGAGCGGCCGCCCCATGGCGGCGAACACTCTCAACTGCCCGCCACCCGAACCCCTACAGTTCCAACACCGACCCGCGAACGCGGTACTCTCCACCAACGACCCCCGGCCGGCGAACAACTTCGTTGCCCCCAACAGACAACACGTCGACGCCCACACCCACATCATCAACAACCAGAGCTAGCGCGCATGTCAGCCTGATGACCTGTGGCACACCCTCACCAACCGCCGCGACGGCGAGCCAAGGGGATCGCTGAGCCGAGTGGGGCCCCCGTGCTTCAGACCGATGATCCGAGGTGAAAGATATCCGGCGAACTTCAAAGCGCCGAAGGAAATAGAAAAGTACGACCCCTCGTACGATCCCTCCGTGTGGCTGGATACCTACCTCATGGCGATGGGTATCGCCGGCCACACCGATCTATTAGCCGCCCGCTACCTCCCCCTGATGATGGAGGGGGCGTCCAGGCAGTGGATTAACACCCTCCCCGCGGATAGCATCGACTCCTGGGAGGAGATGCGCGATGCCTTCGTCAGGCACTTCGAGGGTTCATACACCCGCGCCACCACCATCGAGGACCTGGAGCGGTGCGTCCAGGGACCCCGCGAGTCGACCCGCAGCTGGGTCCAACGGTGGCAAGATCTGTGGTATAACGCGGCTGGGATCCACCCGGACACCGCGATCCACTGCTTCAAGACCTCGTGCCGCTACGATCCCCTGGTCGCCAAGCTCAAACGAGTGTACCGCACACTCGACAACATACCGGACCTCCTGGAGATCGCAAAGAAGTACACGGAGGAGGACCCAAATCAAGAAACCGACGACGAGTCGGGAGGACATCGCCGCACGAGCGGCCACGACAACGGGAGGCGACCCGAGCTACGCTACAGCAACACTCGCCTAACCGGCAAGAGCCGTAGTGACAGGCGAGTCGACTTCGTCGCCAATGCTGGATACGCGCAGCGCGAGCCCAAGAGCTTCCGCCGCGACGGGGGACAGCGCTGCGACGGCGGCAACTACAAGGCGAAGCCGAGGTTCGACCCCGCGGCCCTTCTTAATCAACCTTGTGTATTTCACAGCAGGGAAGGGAAGCCCGCCACGCACACGACCTCCGACTGGCACTCTCTCAAGGAGATCGAGAAGGCACGCCACGCGCGGGAAGACCCCGAGATCAACCCGCCGAACGGCGGAAAATTCGGCAGCGTCGCTGGCTCGCTCCACACCTTCACAGGCTTCAATACAAAGCGTGAGAAGAAGGTCATCGCCCGCACCGTCGCCGTCAACTCGGTGGCCCAGATAGATATCCCCCAGTTCCTCAACTGGTCTGAACAACCAATCACCTGGAGCCGCGAGGACTGTAGGGGTTCGTAGCATGGAAAACAAAAAATTTCTACCGCATGAACATACAATCAAGATCTAATCTATGATCAAGCCAAGATCTATCTACTAGATTGTAGCAACGAGTCGATAGAATACTAACCCTCTAAGATCCAAAGCGGTTAACGAGAGAAGATTCTCGTGGCTGAAGTAGTCGTACTCTTGCCGATCTCAAGATCGCGTAGACGATCCTTCCGGCGCTGCGTTCCGGCAGCGCTTCCGCAGTCGATCACACGTTCGGTACTCGATGAAGACCTTCCTCTCCCTTGTTCTAGCAGGCAGCGGAGGTTGTAGCACTCTCCTCGCGATTCCGGCAGCATGACGGCGTGGTACCGGAAGTAGAGGGGAGATCTCGCAGGGCTTCGCCTTAAGCCGGAGCGAGTATGGTGGACTATGAGAGAGGCCTTGGTGATCTAGGGTTTAGAGACACCAAGGGAGGACGCTTGGCCGGCGGCTAGGGCTTGGGGAGAGCCCCAACTCGCCGAGTTGGAGGGGAAACCCTAGGCGGCGGCTGCACTTGGAGGTGGAGGCGCCAAAGCTAGGGTTTGAGGTGTAGGGAAGAGGGGCACCCCTGCCCCTTCTTTTATAGGTGGGAGGCAGGCGGCTAGGAGGAGGGAGTCCTCCTCCAACTCCTCCTCCTTGGCCGGCTGCACTTGGAGGTGGCACCCCTGCCCCTTCTTTTATAGGTGGGAGGGAGGCGGCTAGGAGGAGGGAGTCCTCCTCCAACTCCTCCTCCTTGGCCGGCGGGTGGAGGGAGTGGGACTTCCTCCCCAAGTAGGTTTCCTACTCTCCCTCCACCAAGAAAACTTGCCGTTTGACTTTTTCAAATTGGCGTTTGACTTTCAAACTAGGATTTGATTTCTCCCTTTATTTTGCCCAGCCAAGTGACCTAGTACATGATGCAACCATTCCACATTATCATGACACATTCATGTACCCTTACCCTCCGGAGTGCCGGACCTTCCGGACCCTTCTAGAACATTCCCGGTGAAAACACCGGAATCATTACCCAACTCCGAAATAGGACTTTCCTTATATGAATCTTATTCTCCGGACCACTCCGGATCTCCTCGTGATATCCCGGATCCCATCCGAGACTCCGAACAACATTCGGTCTCTTACTCATCATTCCATAACTACTCAACAACATCGAATCCTTAAGTGTGTCTCCCTACGGTTCATGAATTATGCAGACATGATCGAGACACTTCTCCGATCAATAACCAATAGAGGAATCTAGAAATTCATATGGCTCCCACATATTTCTACGATTACTTTGCGACCGAATGAACCACTTACATACGATACCAATTTCCCTTTGTCTCACGATAGTTTACTTATCCGAGGTTTTGATCGTCGGTATCTCTGCATACCTAGTTCAACCTCGTTACCGATAAGTACTCTTTTCTCGTTCCCGTGGTATGTGATTCCTTGTGAGCCAGTCACATGCTTGCAAGTTAATTGGATGACATTCCACCGAGAGGGCCCAGAGTATATCTATCCGTCATATGGATGGACAAATCCCACTCTTGATCCATGTGTCTCAACCCATACTTTCCAAACACTCAATGCCACCTTTATAGCCACCCAGTTACGGTGTGGTGTTTGATGTCATCAAAGCATCCTTCTGGTGATGGTGATTAACATGATCTCATGGTCGAAGGAATTAGGTTACTATGTATCAGAAAGCTTATAGCAAATGAACTATATTAAATGACTCGATCTTTATGCTATGCTTAACTATAGGAGTATGTCCATCACATCATTCTCCTAATGATATGACCTTGTTGTTAATAACATCTCTATGTTCATGATCAGGAAACCATGATCATATATTAACCAACAAGCTAGTTTAACAAGAGGCTTTACTAGGGATTCTTTTATGTTTACAAATCACACAAGTATTAATGTTTCCTGTTAATACAATTATAGCATGGTATGTAAACATTTATCATAAGTGTGAAGATATGATAATAACCACTTTATTATTGCCTCTTGGGCATATCTCCAACAGTCTCCCACTTGCACTAGAGTCAATAATCTAGTTTCAAACCTTTGTGCATTCAACACCTATGGCTTTCCGGTGTTGTATGTACACGATTGCTAGTGGTTAACTGATCTCCGGATCTGACACTTCCAGGTCCGTGTGTAATTGCATGTCTTTGCGTCTCTACGCATCACTCATTCTCTAATGAGATGGCTTTGTATAAATTTGGTCCTTCGGTGAGACCTTTAGTTCTTTGGGGTTAAAACATGTTGATAATATTGTCGTACAATATATCTTCATAGTATTATCCCGTTGTGAACTACACCCAGTTTGATAACAAACTACTTGACACAAATGCCCTCTTTAGCTGCTATAATAGCAGTCATATACTTAGCCTTTTGTTGTAGTATCTGTCACAATGTCTTAACTTCGGAACTCATCCAAATCCATTACGGAACTTACTTTCCATTATATTGTGCCACCCTTAGTTTAGATTGAGATAAACTTAATTTGTACTTTGTGACAAAACTAGTATCAATGTAGAACTTTTACAATGAACTAACCATCTATTTGTCACTTCTACAAAATAATATACTCTTAGTTCTTCCAAAAGATCATAAGAATATCCTTACTATCGTCCAATGATCATCTTATGAATCATTCTGGTATATGCTCATAAAATTTAGAGCATAGGACATATCTGGATTTGTACATATCACAGTATGATTGATATAAATACTCTTTGTGATTTCATACATCAAGTATCAATCTATACTTGAATCTTTGTTCCACTTACTATATTGAACTCATTCAATGCATCATCTATGTACTTTCGGCACAACCATATTAGCGTCTATTGATGCCAAATATTTGGGTTTTTCCTAAGTCTTTCATCGGGATGAAATTCTTAATATGTGTTAATAAAAGATACATCATTTCCAATTAACAATTATTCTTCCACATAATGTATTAGAAACATGTCTTAGCGCTCCCACTTAATTTCTTGCAAATGCAAGCATCTTCATCGTCTCTGACGAATTTAAACTCCTTTAACAGTTTCATCATAGTGAAGATTCCAACTCCGCAATGCTTACTTCAACCATTGAAGTTTGCATATGCTTTTAGCATCCTTTGAATTAACAAAACCCTATGGACCATGTTATGCACATGTCCTAGGTAACAATTCTATTAGAAGAACTTGTTTTGTTTATTCAACTACCACATAACAAAATTATATGTAGTGGTTGCTACATTAATCCGTCTAGACTAAATATTGCTTAATGAAAGATCAAATCTTGCCATAGTCAACTCTTTGAACATTGTCGTGAACTCTTTCCCGACATGTCGATAATTTCATAGATGTGAAACATCCATGTCTATTTCTTTATATATCCAAATATGAATGTAAGGTCTTGTACCTTTCCAGAGGGTCTTTCAAGTTCAAAGCTTGATCTCTCGTATATGGAACTATCATGGATTTTATGGCTTCAAGCCATTTGACGGAGTCAGGGCCCATCATCGCTTCTTTGCATGTAGTCGGATCATTATTGTCAAATAATGATTTAACTCTCAAATCTTGGTATTTGATTGTTTACCCGACCTACTTGGTTCAATATAAACTTTGACCTTCGTAACCACAAATTTTGAGGCATGTGAGCCATGAGCATTGTTGCTGCCTCCGGAACACTTTTCGGCGCTGCGCAACTTTGCACATATAGCTAAAGTTCTTTTAAACTTATCAAAGTTCTATTGTCCTCCCACTTATCTTTTCACGAAAAATTCCTTCTCAAAGAAACTTGACGTTCTAAGGGACAAACACTTTTGTCTCCGATGTTATGGAGGAACAGTTATTCGAAATAACATACAAAGATATGTTCATCCGATTTTGGTTGCAAACATCTTTCTTATGAATAGCATACCAATTTTTAAGAAAGGACAACTTGGGTTTTATCCCAAACCATAACTTTATATGGTGTCAATTCAACGGATTATGACGGTGCTCTTTTCAGTGGAAAAACGGTAGTCTCTAAAGTTTTTAATCTTTAAAATATAATGACAGTTTTATGAATTACACCTTTGATCTTACCATGTCAAACAAGGTTTAATTACATATCTCGAACGCTCCATACTCTTATGGTGTTTCAGGAAATGCAAATCCACGGAATGATTCCTTAAATCTTAGGTATTATGCTAAACTTTGTAACTCAAATATCTTCCTTTATGATCTTATCATAAACTATTTATATTCTTGTTACAATGATTTTGTACTTCATCTTGAAAGTCTTCAAACTTTTCAAATGTTTCATAATTCATCCTTATTAAGTAAATATTCATATATTCACTCAAATTTTCGGAGAAAGCATATGAAGTTGAAATCCATCGCTCTTGACTACACATAATGGACTTCATACAACAATATGTACAAGTTCCAATAAGCTAGTCATTCGTTCCCTTTTGGCCTATGAATGAAGTTTTAATTATCTCTAGGAAAGTTTTACAAGCGTCATTTGATCAAAAATCAAAAGAATCCCAAATTCCATCCACATGGAGTTTCTTCATGTTTTCTTTCCAATATAATTTAAACGGCGATGTCACTTCCTAAGTGATCTTGCAATCAATTTGTCTTTCGACATTTTTTTAGCACTAGTTTTATGGATGTGATTTCTCCAACGAGATTTGTAAATCATCCATCTTTTATGGATTACGGCAATTATTTGAACAACCCTTTTGTTCTCATAATACCTGATAAAACAAATCTTGAAGGCAAGCTTTGATGTTTAACGAGCAACACAATAACCCTTTATTTGTTCTCGATGAACATCATCACATATTCTTTTACAAGTTACTTAGGCCATTGTAGTTCATGAATTGTAGAGGACCGAACCCGATAAGGTTCGAATCCCTGTGTTTATAGTGCTAGTCCCTGGATCGAATACCTAGCACCCACAGTTTAAGATGTAGTATCAAGAAACAAAGGTCATATTACATCGCATGACCAGGAATAAAATAGTTTACAACTTACATAGCTCATATGGCTATATCATTACAACGCAACAGATATAACTATAAAGCATGGAGTCCTTCATCTTTATGTGCCACAGGCAAACATGTTGGTTGCAGACTCGTAATCCCTACTCATCAAACTTCACTATCATCAAGTAATCCTGCAACATGATAAGTTACAACCACAAGGGTCAATACATTTGAATGTATTGGTAAGTTACAAATTACATGCTAAGTTATAGCAAAAGAAGACTGAGAGTACGAGGAGTTGAGATCTTTTCATTGATCAAGTAAAAAAAGAAGGGTTGATTGACATAGAAGGATATTACACACCAAGTGTCCAATCAAAACCTAACACATGGATATTACACACCATGTTTCCAATCAACATTCTAACACATGGATATTACACACCATGTTTTGAATCAACACATGGATATTACACACCATGTTTACTTTCCAACCATATGGATATTACACACCATATGACAAAAAAAATCCCTCCTATGAACGATGTTACACACGAACATAGGGTTTTTCTCTCATGAATCGATATTACGCACGATTATGAGGTTTTGTTGAAAACTTTAGAAGACAAGATGAGAAAATCCTTGCTCCAAGTGCACGCGAGCTTGCATGGCCACTCACTGGATGCACCTCTTGTATATGATTCCAACGACTTCATTCCATTCCATGGATAAACATGTTTGATCTAATTTTTGTTTTAAAAAAAAAACTATTTTCGCAATGCTACCCAGAATGGGCGCATACCAATTCACACGTCTACCACACAATATCCACACACTCAATAATTACTATAACATGTATTATCGCTATGCATAACATCCATGAATTTAATTAAAAAAAACTTAACATGGTCAAAGCAACTTGCCTTAGCAACAAGGGTCTAGATCTTGATAATATTTTCCGCAATGCTCTGAGCAATCTATCACAAAGTTATAGTAATACAATTAAATACACAATTGCAATACATACACACATGCAAGGAAACATCATAAGAATATTCACATGAAGGTTACAGAGAAACCCAAATGAACACCAAGTCATCCTTGTGATTTTAAGGTGAAACATTGCAAGCACATAAGGCATGCATATAATAAGTTAATTCCTATTTGAATTATAACGTCGCTAGGCTTTCTATCAAGTTCATAAAGTTAAAATTATTATCTGTTAAAACAAATTCTTAACTACTAACAGATAGACAAGTTCACCAAATCCAATACAGAAGGAGTATAATTTATGGAAATTAAACTATGGCCAATATACTTTATGTCGTTACTACAGATTTGACCAAATTTAAATCAACCAAAAGGTGAACTAAGTGTACCATTGTATTCTAATTTTCACGAGGATTCTAAGGATACCAAATTTGTTAAATTCGGAATAGTAGAACAAAAGAAATATGGATTTCCAAAGATCTACGTAGTTTATGTCCAAACTGTTTTTTTTTTCACTAGATCTAATAGGACATGACAGGGGGCTGATTTATTCCGGCTGGTGCCCTTCCATAGTGTTGGTAAATATGCTTTCATTATATTTTTGGTGGATTTCTCTCAACACCCCTTCCAGAACAAAGTTTGTCACTAAGCAAAATTATTCTTCATCTCTATAAGCAAAGTTTGTAAACGATGGTATCCACAAAGGGATATTGAACTTTTGGTCTGCTTAAGATGATTTAAGAACGACAAAATATCATAGCAGAGGGCAAACGATTGAGAATAAGGCGTATATATCAACCCAAGGCTATGTGCAATGTGGCTACAAAATCTGGATTCTGGATCCATCGGCTCAAGTCATGTATCTGTTCTGAACTTCTCATAAAAACAACAACAACAAAAAAAAAGTAGCGCTGAACCATACCAGCGATTTCGGTACTGATGCCGGGAACGTCAACGCTGCAGTCTGGCATGGGAATCGTCGGTGGCGTTTAAAGAAGAGGATGCCCGGGTAGCAGAATACAGTGCGAGTCTCGGTGGAATTGATGAGAGGTCCTTCGTGGTGCTATCCCTACGACAGCGTTAGGTGATTATCATGGATGACCTCCGGCTTGCCACAGTGCCGGCGAAATTCGGCGAAGAATCGCGTTCTGTCCGAGAGGAAGCGCTGGGGCGCGGTGAGGTAGAGCGCTGGAACGAGAGATAGGGAGTTGGGGCGCTGCTTAAACACGGGAGGGGGAGTCATATGACAGGGGCGCCGAAGAGCAGTCGACGGGCGTTTTGACTCGGTAGTAAGGGCGATTTAAGATGTATCTAAATGGGTTTTTAATCCTCCTGAATGGATTCGTAGGTTAATGGGGAGTAATTTTTGTCTTTAAGGCGGGACATTTAGAGGTCTGAAATAGATGGAATCTAAAGGGAAATATTTATCCATGGCTGTACGTATTTAGTTTTATTTTATGAACAAAGAAGGAAGAAGACGACCGGCAAAATATGTGGTCTCTGACCAGTCAAGCGGGCTAAGGAACAAAGATGGGCCAAGAAAACAAATAGAGCCCATGAAAGTAAAAAAAAGATGGGAAAGAAAATTCAGTAAAGGATGGTATTTGCATGCTAATAAGGGCAGATGTACATTTGATGAAAATTGAAGTTTTAGCTAACCTGGCATTCATGCTTGCCTCTAATACAATCTGGTTTGTGTAAGGATTGTGTCAGGATGTCATTTAAGAAAAATAGCAAGTTTCCTAATCATTTTCTAGGTGTCAGTAGTAAATTAGGCAAGTTTGTGCACACGAGTCTAAGTTAGAAAATTATCTAGTATATCGTGTTCGGATTAAAAGTAAGAGACCAGTACTCTCTCGGTGGTACTAAGGAGTAAGAAAGATGGACTCAGTTTAGTTCATAGAAGAGGACATCTAGCACGTTGTAGTGCCATCCTGAACATAAAATCATGCATGGTTATATAACAAAATAATTTTGTTTGGCTCCTAACAATAAGTAAACCAATATGGTGAACTATTGTTTTTTTTTCGGACAACGGATCAATGTTGGTTAAAGCGGCAAGAAATAAGATGATGTTCAAGTGTTTTTTTCTTCTTCTTGCCACGCAAGAAAATAAATTTCACATTTCTGCTTATGTGGCATGTGATATATTAGGAGTCATTTTTTTTTAGTATTTCCAACTATGTGATGATATGATAGACTAGTTAGATAGATGTTTTTTTTATTGAGGCCTACCATATATAAATACTCAACCTTTTCTTTAAATTCCAAAAAGATGAGAATGAAATTTTGAATCTGTAGAAAACGTACTCAACCAAAGATCACTATATTCAAAACAAATCATCAAAAGTTTCTTTTCCTTTAGAAATTTTCAACAAATAAAAAAAATTCATTCCATTTATTTATTTTATTTTTAACATTCCAAAATTTGAAAATTTTGGGATGTTATAGACTACCACCCTTAAAGGGAATCTCGTCCTCGAGATTCAAGAAGGCTAGCAAGAAATTAGGTTGGGAGAAACTAGGGTTCTACCACCCTTAGAATAAACTTGCTATAGGTTGTTTATTCCAAGTTGGTTCGCTTGGCGTCTCAAAGTGTTCCTTCAATTATCTTGGTTTGCGACTTCAGCTTCACTCATAGGATATGATCCATTGTGGACTCGTTCAAGAGATTTTGCTTTATGACACTTCTATTGCCATTTGCATATTTCTTCTCTGGACATTCATAAGCGTAATGCCCGGTGTTACGACACTTGAAGCAAGTGACTTGACTGAGGTCCTTCTTAGGCTTCTCGCTACTATAGTTGCCATGTACATTATTGTTGGAGCCATGGTGATCTTGATGGCAATGACCATTATGGATGTGGTCATGGGACTTAGTTGTATAGCCATAGTGCCTCGGCGCAGAAGAATAATGAAGCTTCTGGTGTGAACTAGAATCATACATTTGAGAGCCATTCTTCCTCTTTCTATTTTTAACTTGCATCATCTTGCTTTCCAAGATTGTAGCCTTGTCGCACAATGACTGATAGGTAGGAACATAAGCAACTAACAACTGAATGGACAGTTCATCGTTCAAACCATCTAGGAATTTCTCCTTCCTCTTTTCATCCGTGTCAACATCATCTGGAGCATAACGTGACAGATTATTGAATTCCTCAATATATTCGGCAACGTTGCGGTGCAGTTGTTTAAGGTTATGAAACTCCTTCTTCTTTAGACCCATTAATCCTGAAGAGATATGGTTAGCGCGAAATCCATCTTCAAACATTTCCCATGTCACGTCTTCCATGGGGTAAGTGACTTGAAAATTGTCCCACCATATAGCTGCAGGGCCTTCGAGCAAGTGTGTTGCAAATCTCACTTTCTCGGCCTCAGAGCATCCAACAGTCACTAGATCCCTATTCACTGAATGTAACCAGTCATCGGCTACCATTGGATCAGAAGTACCAAAGAACTTCATGGGTCTCAACCTCATAAATCTAGTGAGCATATCCAGAGGTGGTGGATTGTTGTTGTTCTGATTATTCTGGTTCTGGTTGTTGATGGTTTCCATGAATTGTGTCATTGTCTGCATTAGCTGAGTCTGTGCAGCCATCATCTGTTTCATCTCAATGTCGTTGTTGCTGTTTCCATTGTTATTGCGGTTGTTGTCACGTCTCAGAAGCATCTGTTGATTTAATAGGGATAAGTAATGATAGATAGATCTAAGGAAGTTCTAACACACAACTCAAAACAAACAAGCGATAAGCAACTAATCACTTAACAACTTATGAGTTTAACACATGAGTTGAAGGAACAAACAAGTTTCTTGAAACAAGCAACCTAGTATATTCATACCACATAGGTTAGTGTGATCAATACCTAACACGATATTGATGACTTAATATGGTAATTGGTAGGCAATC
Source organism: Avena sativa (assembly GCA_916181665.1). Classification (NCBI taxonomy): domain Eukaryota; kingdom Viridiplantae; phylum Streptophyta; class Magnoliopsida; order Poales; family Poaceae; genus Avena; species Avena sativa. Next base: position 424,358,056 of record OV702280.1, read on the forward strand.
TAATGTCTCATGGGTTCTCACTATGATAACATCAGTGGGATCTCTCTTTCGAGTTGAGCAGTGATCGGTGAAGTGTCGTGTATTTTGACAGCGATGTTAAAACACTTTTGTTATGTCTTGGGTCCTTTTCCTTGAAGTGTTGTTGTGGTTTTTTTATGTTTCTTCTCCAGACTTTTTTTTGATATAGTGTCCCTCCTTCTTGCAATTGAAGCAGGTGACATGGCTAAGGTTTTCTTGTATCTTTCTAAGAGCTTGATACATTCCATACTTGACTTGTTCTTTCACTTGTTGCACCATGAAGTCGAGATGGCACTTGGCAGGAATTTGGTTGGTTCCTTCACATATAAAACAAGTAACTTGAGATGTAGGGAATTATTCAATTGGATGGTTGGCATTACAATAGGGACATGGATCTTGATGTTCCTTAGAGGTGTGTCCTACTTCTCAACATATTTTACAAGCTTGAGGTTTTGTTGTGACTTCTATCTTGAACTTCTTGTTGACATGATCCATCTTGAAGGTCCTTGGATAAAGCAAAAGGCTCATAGTATACATGTTTGAAGGAGAAGAGATTCAGTAAAGAATGATCAAGGTTTACAACAAAATATAATAAGTATAAAAATATGAGTTCATTCCTAACAAGGGTCTTTCTTAATCTCTCTCATCTTCATGTTCTTCTCTAGACTTGAACTTCTCTTCTTATTCTTCCCTTGAAATTGAACTTTTCTTCCTGATCCTAGAATGCCTTGTTATTTTCCTCAAGTTGGTCATGTAGCTCATTGTTTGCTAAGTATTTGGTTGATCCTATCATCAACAAGACCATAAATAAAGTTTCTAAGTCTCAGAACTATTGTAGCACAAATCTTCCTTCTAAAACTTCTTCACTTGGCTTCTTTTGGTGATGGAGATATGTAGATCCAGCATGTAGACAATGTTGAGAAGAAAAATTCCAAAGTAGATGATCTTGAAGTCCATGGTGATGCTGATGGTGAAGTCCTTTGTGATGTGGATGTTGAAGTCCTTGTTCATCAAGTTGAAAAAGGGAGATAGATATAGAAACAAACAAAATGCTAAGGAAATATTTTTCAAGATTGTTTGTAAATAACTTAGAACAAATTCAACTCCTATTTGCAAAGGGGTTTTGTCCAGTCCTAGGGTTACGAACCTACATGCAACACAGTGCTCTGATACCATCTATAGAGGACCGAACCCGATAAGGTTCGAATCCCTGTGTTTATAGTGCTAGTCCCTGGATCGAATACCTAGCACCCACAGTTTAAGATGTAGTATCAAGAAACAAAGGTCATATTACATCGCATGACCAGGAATAAAATAGTTTACAACTTACATAGCTCATATGGCTATATCATTACGACGCAACAGATATAACTATAAAGCATGGAGTCCTTCATCTTTATGTGCCACAAGCAAACATGTTGGTTGCAGACTCGTAATCCCTACTCATCAAACTTCACTATCATCAAGTAATCCTGCAACATGATAAGTTATAGCCACAAGGGTCAATACATTTGAATGTATTGGTAAGTTACAAATTGCATGCTAAGTTATAGCAAAAGAAGACTGAGAGTACGAGGAGTTGAGATCTTTTCATTGATCAAGTAAAAAAAGAAGGGTTGATTGACATAGAAGGATATTACACACCAAGTGTCCAATCAAAACCTAACACATGGATATTACACACCATGTTTCCAATCAACATTCTAACACATGGATATTACACACCATGTTTTGAATCAACACATGGATATTACACACCATGTTTACTTTCCAACCATATGGATATTACACACCATATGACAAAAAAAATCCCTCCTATGAACGATGTTACACACGAACATAGGGTTTTTCTCTCATGAATCGATATTACGCACGATTATGAGGTTTTGTTGAAAACTTTAGAAGACAAGATGAGAAAATCCTTGCTCCAAATGCACGCGAGCTTGCATGGCCACTCACTGGATGCACCTCTTGTATATGATTCCGACGACTTCATTCCATTCCATGGATAAACATGTTTGATCTAATTTTTGTTTTCAAAAAAAAACTATTTTCGCAATGCTACCCCAGAATGGGCGCATACCAATTCACACGTCTACCACACAATATCCACACACTCAATAATTACTATAACATGTATTATCGCTATGCATAACATCCATGAATTTAATTAAAAAAAACTTAACATGGTCAAAGCAACTTGCCTTAGCAACAAGGGTCTAGATCTTGATAATATTTTCCGCAATGCTCTGAGCAATCTATCACAAAGTTATAGTAATACAATTAAATACACAATTGCAATACATACACACATGCAAGGAAACATCATAAGAATATTCACATGAAGGTTACAGAGAAACCCAAATGAACACCAAGTCATCCTTGTGATTTTAACGTGAAACATTGCAAGCACATAAGGCATGCATATAATAAGTTAATTCCTATTTGAATTATAACGTCGCTAGGCTTTCTATCAAGTTCATAAAGTTAAAATTATTATCTGTTAAAACAAATTCTTAACTACTAACAGATAGACAAGTTCACCAAATCCAATACAGAAGGAGTATAATTTATGGAAATTAAACTATGTCCAATATACTTTATGTCGTTACTACAGATTTGACCAAATTTAAATCAACCAAAAGGTGAACTAAGTGTACCATTGTATTCTAATTTTCACGAGAATTCTAAGGATACCTAATTTGTTAAATTCGGAATAGTAGAACAAAAGAAATATGGATTTCCAAAGATCTACGTAGTTTATGTCCAAACTGTTTTTTTTTTTTCACTAGATCTAATAGGACATGACAGGGGGCTGATTTATTCCGGCTGGTGCCCTTCCATAGTGTTGGTAAATATGCTTTCATTATATTTTTGGTGGATTTCTCTCAACACCCCTTCCAGAACAAAGTTTGTCACTAAGCAAAATTATTCTTCATCTCTATAAGCAAAGTTTGTAAACGATGGTATCCACAAAGGGATATTGAACTTTTGGTCTGCTTAAGATGATTTAAGAACGACAAAATATCATAGCAGAGGGCAAACGATTGAGAATAAGGCGTATATATCAACCCAAGGCTATGTGCAATGTGGCTACAAAATCTGGATTCTGGATCCATCGGCTCAAGTCATGTATCTGTTCTGAACTTCTCATAAAAACAACAACAACAAAAAAAAAAGTAGCGCTGAACCATACCAGCGATTTCGGTACTGATGCCGGGAACGTCAACGCTGCAGTCTGGCATGGGAATCGTCGGTGGCGTTTAAAGAAGAGGATGCCCGGGTAGCAGAATACAGTGCGAGTCTCGGTGGAATTGATGAGAGGTCCTTCGTGGTGCTATCCCTACGACAGCGTTAGGTGATTATCATGGATGACCTCCGGCTTGCCACAGTGCCGGCGAAATTCGGCGAAGAATCGCGTTCTGTCCGAGAGGAAGCGCTGGGGCGCGGTGAGGTAGAGCGCTGGAACGAGAGATAGGGAGTTGGGGCGCTGCTTAAACACGGGAGGGGGAGTCATATGACAGGGGCGCCGAAGAGCAGTCGACGGGCGTTTTGACTCGGTAGTAAGGGCGATTTAAGATGTATCTAAATGGGTTTTTAATCCTCCTGAATGGATTCGTAGGTTAATGGGGAGTAATTTTTGTCTTTAAGGCGGGACATTTAGAGGTCTGAAATAGATGGAATCTAAAGGGAAATATTTATCCATGGCTGTACGTATTTAGTTTTATTTTATGAACAAAGAAGGAAGAAGACGACCGGCAAAATATGTGGTCTCTGACCAGTCAAGCGGGCTAAGGAACAAAGATGGGCCAAGAAAACAAATAGAGCCCATGAAAGTAAAAAAAAGATGGGAAAGAAAATTCAGTAAAGGATGGTATTTGCATGCTAATAAGGGCAGATGTACATTTGATGAAAATTGAAGTTTTAGCTAACCTGGCATTCATGCTTGCCTCTAATACAATCTGGTTTGTGTAAGGATTGTGTCAGGATGTCATTTAAGAAAAATAGCAAGTTTCCTAATCATTTTCTAGGTGTCAGTAGTAAATTAGGCAAGTTTGTGCACACGAGTCTAAGTTAGAAAATTATCTAGTATATCGTGTTCGGATTAAAAGTAAGAGACCAGTACTCTCTCGGTGGTACTAAGGAGTAAGAAAGATGGACTCAGTTTAGTTCATAGAAGAGGACATCTAGCACGTTGTAGTGCCATCCTGAACATAAAATCATGCATGGTTATATAACAAAATAATTTTGTTTGGCTCCTAACAGTAAGTAAACCAATATGGTGAACTATTGTTTTTTTTTCGGACAACGGATCAATGTTGGTTAAAGCGGCAAGAAATAAGATGATGTTCAAGTGTTTTTTTCTTCTTCTTGCCACGCAAGAAAATAAATTTCACATTTCTGCTTATGTGGCATGTGATATATTAGGAGTCATTTTTTTTAGTATTTCCAACTATGTGATGATATGATAGACTAGTTAGATAGATGTTTTTTTTATTGAGGCCTACCATATATAAATACTCAACCTTTTCTTTAAATTCCAAAAAGATGAGAATGAAATTTTGAATCTGTAGAAAACGTACTCAACCAAAGATCACTATATTCAAAACAAATCATCAAAAGTTTCTTTTCCTTTAGAAATTTTCAACAAATAAAAAAAATTCATTCCATTTATTTATTTTATTTTTAACATTCCAAAATTTGAAAATTTTGGGATGTTATATGAATTCTGTTGTTTCATATGACGATTCATACCAACAAATTCAGTATCCCATACTTAAGAACCACATTATTTAACAAGCAAAGAATATAGCCATAATACATATATCCTTTATATACCTAAACTAAACAATTCTAGTCTTTTCTTTTCTGCTATATATTTATAAGATTCTCTTTCAGTATTTCTTTTTCTGTTTGAAAGAATCTATCAACATCAATAGTGGAGCCATACACATGACACATAGTCCAAAGCGTGTATAGTTAAATACCAATGTCTTTGGACTTGCACTTTGAAGTAGATTACCATCATCAAATGTTTGGTGTTCTTTCAAATTCCTTTCTTTAGTGATCTCTTGGTGTAGTAACCATTTTACCTACATCAGATATTCACCCTTATCATGGAATTATCCATGATCAAGCTACTTTTAGCTTATAACGGTGAATCGCGAGTATAATGTTGCTCTCCAAAACCTTTTGGAGAATTAAGACGACCAGCGTCTTCAACCTTTTGCAAATTCTCATCAAATATGAGAACATGACTTTTGCCATATTATACTCTATCATGTTACAACCAAAACTTCATTTCAGATATCATAATATCTTCCACACATCATGGTTTCTGAAACAACTCTTTCAACTCCTAGATTACCTTGATATTGAAACTATCTTTCGAATATCAAGAATCATGGAGACAAACATGATACTTATACACTAACACTGGAATTGTCACTCTTGATTTAATACCAATTATTAAACTTCATGGAGTAACCGTAACTTACTGAAAGTTTGCAATAGGACTTTTAAACTTTAGATTAACACTTCAAAACAATACGATACCAGTTCGTAAAGTAACTAACCAGAATTATATAGTTCTATCATCTCAATTAAAACTAAGCGCAAGGTGGTAAACGGATGCCAATGACTACAACAACTATGCAAATTCACTTTTATTTAATTTATGATACATAGTGTTCAACTTTTAATCATATTGCTGTTGAACTCCCACTCAAAACAATATCCCTCACATTGTTTTAGTGATCACACGAACCAAATCCACCACATCAAAACCGATCATCACGAGAGTTGATGTAGCTTCAATGGCGAACAATCAACATGTTCATCATATCTACTATATGACTCATGCTTTACCTTTCGGTGATCCGTGTTCCGAGACCATGTCTGTACATGCTAGGCTCGTCAAGATCAAACCTTAGCTTCCGCATGAGAAAATCTGGCTTTACCACGTTGTATACACTCGCAGAATCTAACACACCCGATTATCACGTGATGCTTCGAAACAACGAGCTTTAGCAATGGTGCTTACTAAGGATGAACACTTTAAAACTTGAAATTGTGTGCTTGAGGGATCATCTTATAATGCTACCGTCGTGAACTAAGCAATACAAGATGCATAAAAGGATTAACATCACATGCAATTCATAATATGTGATATGATATGGCCTTTCTTCTTGTGCTTCCGATCTCCATCTTTAAGCATGAACATGATCTCCATCATCACCAGCATGGCGTCAAGGTCAATGGCGCCGTTTCATGGTTGTCGTCCACCAGTTTGAACTATTACAACTACTTTGAATAGACACGCGGATCTTAACAGAATTTAAAGACAACCATATGACTCCTGCCGGTTGTCAACTTACAATAAGGAACATTGCATACATCAAATATAATCACAATCATGGCCATATCACATCACAGCACACCCCTGCAAAACAAAGTTAGACGCCTCTAATTTTCTTTGCATGTTTTACGTGGTTTGGGGCTTTCAATAAGTGTCATTCTAACTTACGAACAAGAACTACAACATTGATACTAGTATTGTTAATCACCCGTTTTAAATTGAATCTTAACTATGTTGGGAGAAACAGGCACCCGCAATGCCACTTATGCAATACAAGTTGCATGTCAAGCGTGGAGCAAGTCTCATGAACGATGTCATGTAAGGTTAGCCCGGGCCGCTTCATCCCACCATCCCGCAAGATGCAAAGTACACAAGAAGCAATCGACAACAAAAGCATCAACGCCCACAATGACCGTTGTGTTCTACTCGTGCAACAGATCTACATATAGACACGGCTCTGATACCACTGTAGGGGTTCGTAGCATGGAAAAAAATTTCTACCACATGAACACAAAATCAAGATCTTATCTATGATCAAGCTAAGATCTATCTACTAGATTGTAGCAACGAGTCGATAAAATACTAACCCTCGAAGATCCAAAGCGGTTAACGAGAGCAGATTCTCGTGGGTGATGTAGTCGTACTCTTGCCGATCTCAAGATCACGTAGATGATCCTTCCGGCGCTGTGTTCCGGCAGCGCTTCCGCAGTCGGTCACACGTTCAGTACTCGATGAAGACCTTCATCTCCCTTGTTCCAGCAGGCAGCGGAGGTTGTAGCACTCTCCTCGCGATTCCGGCAGCATGACGGCGTGGTACCAGAAGTAGAGGGGAGATCTCGCAGGGCTTCGCCTTAAGCCGGAGCGAGTATGGTGGACTATGAGAGAGGCCTTGGTGATCTAGGGTTTAGAAACACCAATGGAGGAAGCTTGGCCGGCGGCTAGGGCTTGGGGAGAGCCCCAACTCGCCGAGTTGGAGGGGAAACCCTAGGCGGCGGCTGCACTTGGAGGTGGAGGCGCCAAAGCTAGGGTTTGAGGTGTAGGGAAGAGGGGCACCCCTGCCCCTTCTTTTATAGGTGGGAGGGAGGCGGCTAGGAGGAGGGAGTCCTCCTCCAACTCCTCCTCCTTGGACGGCGGGTGGAAGGAGTGGGACTTCCTCCCCAAGTAGGTTTCCTACTCTCCCTCCACCAAGCAAACTTGCCGTTTGACCTTTTCAAATTGGCGTTTGACTTTCAAACTAGGATTTGATTTCTCCCTTTATTTTGCCTAGCCAAGTGACCTAGTACATGATGCAACCATTCCACATTGTCATGACACATTCATGTACCCTTCCCCTCCGGAGTGCCGGACCTTCCGGACCCTTCTAGAACATTCCCGGTGAAAACACCAGAATCATTCCCCAACTCCAAAATAGGACTTTCCTTATATGAATCTTATTCTCCGAACCACTCCGGATCTCCTCGTGATATTCCGGATCCCATCCGAGACTCCGAACAACATTCGGTCTCTTACTCATCATTCCATAACTACTCAACAACATCGAATCCTTAAGTGTGTCTCCCTATGGTTCGTGAATTATGCGGACATGATCGTGACACTTCTCCGATCAATAACCAATAGAGGAATCTGGAAATTCATATGTCGCCCACATATTTATACGATTACTTTGCGATCGAATGAACCACTTACATACGATACCAATTTCCCTTTGTCTCACGATAGTTTACTTATCCGAGGTTTTGATCGTCGGTATCTCTGCATTCCTAGTTCAACCTCGTTACCGATAAGTACTCTTTTCTCGTTCCCGTGGTATGTGATCCCTTGTGAGCCAGTCACATGCTTGCAAGCTAATTGGATGAAATTCCACCGAGAGGGCCCAGAGTATATCTATCCGTCATATGGATGGACAAATCCCACTCTTGATCCATGTGTCTCAACCCATACTTTCCAAACACTCAATGCCACCTTTATAGCCACCCAGTTACGGTGTGGTGTTTGATGTTATCAAAGCATCCTTCTGGTGATGGTGATTAACATGATCTCATGGTCGAAGGAATTAGGTTACTATGTATCAGAAAGCTTATAGCAAATGAACTATATTAAATAACTTGATCTTTATGCTATGCTTAACTATAGGAGTATGTCCATCACATCATTCTCCTAATGATATGACCCTGTTGTTAATAACATCTCTATGTTCATGATCAGGAAACCATGATCATATATTAACCAACAAGCTAGTTTAACAAGAGGCTTTACTAGGGATTCTTTTATGTTTACAAATCACACAAGTATTAATGTTTCCTGTTAATACAATTATGGCATGGTATGTAAACATTTATCATAAGTATGAAGATATGATAATAACCACTTTATTATTGCCTCTTGGGCATATCTCCAACAAGGACAACTCGCCATGGATCAAGTATCCGGGCCGGGTCGCCCTTGTGGTCAAGCTCAAGGTGGGAGACTACTGGCTCCCCAAAACATTGATGGACGACGGCAGCTCCATTAACATCCTGTACCTGGACACCTTCCGGCGACTGCGGCTCCCACAGTCGATGATCGAGACGACCTACACCACTTTCCACGGAATCGTCCCCGGTCGGAAGGCGTACCCGATCGGCAAGGTAACGCTGCCAGTCACCTTCGGCACACCAGCAAACTTCCGCACCGTGCGGATCATCTTCGAGCTGGTGCCCTTCGACAGCCTCTACCACTGCGTCCTGGGGCGCCAGGCGTTCGCCAAGTTCATGGCAGCGCCCCATTACGCGTACAACGCGATGAAGCTACTCGGGCCGTGTGGCATCATCACCGTCCACGGCGACCCCGACATGGCTGCCGAGTGCGGGGCCAAAGGGGCCGAACTCGCTGACGCCGTCATCGCGGCAGAGGCCAACCATGCCGAGGAGCTCGCCAAGTAAGCGAGCGGGGTCAACAGCGACGACCCCACCATACTCAAATGGCCCAACTCAGAGGCGGCAACTCCAACGCATTCGAGGCAACGACGCATACCCGCACCGTCGAACTAGTCCCAGGCGACTCCAGCCAGACGGTGACGATCGGGACGGGCATGAGCCCAGCATAGGAAGGCGCGCTCATCGAGTTCCTCTGTGAGAACAGGGACATCTTCGCATGGAAGCCATCCGACATGCCTGGTGTCCCGAGAGAACTCGGTGAGCACAAACTCAACGCTGACTCCAAAGTGCGACCCGTCAAGCAGTCGCTGCGGCCCTTCAATGAAGAGCGTCGCCGAGCCATCGCCGAAGAGGTGCAGCGTCTACTTGCTGCAGGCTTCATCCGGCCTATCAAGTACTCCAAGTGGCTGGAAAACCCAGTCCTGGTCGAGAAGAAAAATGGGACCTGGAGGATGTGTATCGATTACACAAACATAAACAACGCCTGCCCAAAGGAGCAATTCGTCCTCCCGCGGATCAACCAAATCATCGATTCAACCGCGGGCTCGGAGGCGCTATGCTTCCTCGACACCTACTCTGGGTACAACCAGATCAAAATGGCCGTCGAGGACGAAGATAAGACGGCGTTCATCACGCCATTTGGAGCCTTCTGCTACACTACCATGACCTTCGGCCTCAAAAACGCTGGGGCGACCTACCAGAGGTGCATGCAGGAGTGCCTTGCGAGCCATATTGGCTGCAATATCCACGTCTACATCGACGACGTGGTGGTGAAATCCGCTCGCCAGGGCGATCTACTCGCCGACCTGGCGGAAACATTCGCCAACCTAAGGAAGTACAAGATAAAGCTAAACCCAGGAAAGTGCACCTTCGGTGTACCAACTGGACAGCTACTGGGATACGTCATCTCCAAGCGCGGGATCGAGGCAAACCCTGCCAATATCAACACGATCGCCCGACTCGGCAGACCCGAGTGCCTGCGCGACGTCCAGAAGCTGGCCGGACGAGTCGCGGCTCTCAGTCGCTTCATCCCCCGGTTGGGCGAAAAGGCGATGCCCCTCTACCGCCTAATGCGCAAGAACCCCACATTCCAGTGGGACAAGGAGGCAGACGATGCGCTCCATGACCTCAAGGAGGTGCTACTCGCAGCACCGTTACTCGCTGCCCCCGTCGACAAGAAACCCATGTTGGTCTATATCGCGGCTTCTGAACGCGTCGTCAGCGCCGTCATGGTCGTTGAACGACCAGAGGAAGGAAAGGAGCGCCCGGTGCAACGACCAGTGTACTACATCAGTGAGGTCCTAACCGAGTCACGTCAGCGCTACCCGCAATACCAGAAATTGGTATACGCGGTCTTCAGAGAACAGCGGCGACTACCGCACTACTTCTAGGAGCACCCAATAACGGTCGTCTCCTTAGCACCATTGCAGGACACCATCCGCAACCGTGAGGCTACCGGGCGAGTCGCCAAGTGGGCCGTCGAGATCGGCGTCCACAACATCAAGTACGAGCCGCGCAGGGCGATCAAGTCGCAGGCTCTCGCAGACTTCATCGCTGATTGGGAGGAGGCCCAGTAGACAGAGAAGCTGCCATACCTACACTATTGGAACCTACACTTCGACGGCTCCAAGAACGTGGACGGCACAGGGGCAGGGATCGTGTTAATGTCTCCAAAGGGCGACAAGCTCCGCTACGTCCTCTACCTCGACTTCACCCCCTGCACCAACAACATGGCCGAGTACGAGGCGCTACTCCACGGCATGCGAGCTGCCAAGGAGATGAACGTCCATCGCCTGCGCTGCTACGGTGACTCCGACCTCGTCGCCGGGCAAGTTGCCGGCACCTGCGACGCCGTCTCCCCCACCATGGCAGCATACCGCGAAGAAGTGGACCAGGTGGGGGGACACTTTGCAGGCTACTCCGTCGAGTGGATTGACAGGCAGAAGAACGAGGAGGCCGACGCACTCTCTCGCATCGGCTCGGCTTGCCTCTCACCACACGCCGACGTCTTCCTCGACACCATCACCAAGCCCTCCGTCTCTCCCTCAAGGGAGATCGACATCGGAATCCCGCTGCAACCAGAAGCAGCCCTGGTTGCACTAATCGCCGAGCCAAATGACTGGACCGCGCCATACGTCGCCTACATGGAAAAAGGCACCCTGCCGCGGACGAAATGGACGCCCGGATGATAGCATGTCGCTGCAAGTACTTCGTCATCATCAACGGCGAGCTCCACAAGCACAGCGTGACCGGCGTGTTCCAACGCTGCGTTCAACCCGCCGAAGGACGCAAAATCCTCCAAGACATTCACTCCGGCGACTGCGGCCACCACGCTGGTGCCCGCTCCCTGGTCGCAAAGGCTATGCGACACGGCTTCTACTGTCTCACCGCACACGCAGACGCGGTCGACATCGTCCAGCGGTGCGCTGGATGCCAAAAATACGCCAACCAGACCCATGTGCCGAGCTCGGCGCTCAAGACAATCCCCATCACCTGGCCATTCGCCGTATGGGGCATGGACATGGTAGGCCCCTTCAAGAAGCCCCCCTCCGGCTTCACCCACCCCCTAGTTGCAGTCTACAAATTCACAAAATGGGTGGAGGCCAAGCCAGTCCGCAAATGCGACGGGAAGACCGCCACCACGTTCCCTTGCGAGTTCATCTACCGCTATGGCTTCCCCAACAGCATCATCACGGACAACGGCACCAACTTCGCCTAAGGAGTCATGGCCGAGTTCTGCGAGGAACACCACATTCGACTCGACCTCGCCTCAGTCATGCACCCGGAGTCCAATGGCCAGGCGGAATGCGCCAATCAGAGCATCCTCCACGGCCTCAAGCCACGGCTCCAAGTCCCACTGGAGCGCACCGCCGGGTGCTGGGTCGAGGAGCTACCCTCTGTCATCTGGGGCATCCGCACCTCCGTCAACAGGTCGACAGGATTCACCCCCTTCTTCATGGTATACGGTGCCGAGGCAGTAATTCCCACCGACCTCGAGCACGATTCACCAAGGGTGGTCAACTACACGGAGGTTGCAAACGAACTCGCACGCCAAGACGCAGTCCACCAGCTCGACGAGGCATGCGACCTAGCTCGCTCCCGCACTTCCATCTACCAGCAAGTGCTCCGCCGCTACCATAGCTTGCGAGTAAGGACTCGCACTTTCCAGGAAGGCGACCTGGTACTGCGCCTAATCCAGGACAAGAAGGGCATGCACAAGCTCTCCCCCCTTGGGAGGGACCATTCGCCATCGGGCGAGTCCTAGGAAACGACGCCTACTACCTCACCGACGTCCGAGGAGACGGAAAACTCGACGTCAAGCGGCCATGGAATGTAAACCTCCTACGGAAGTTCTACTCCTAGAACTCCATACATGTACTCTCCACCCGCTATGAAATAAAGCAGATCGGTTACCGAAAATTGTGGCTACTCTCCGTGTCTTGTGCCACTCGCACTCATAATAACAGCGTTATGCTATTCGCAGAAGTCAACCTCTGGTAAAGCGACCGGCGCGGCGAAGTAGTGCGGTACGAGGGCACTGGGAAACTCCAGGCCTCGTAACGTCCACGAAAAACGCCAACCTGGAGCCCCATTGGAGTCGCCTAGCCCGACTGGCTCAACGATCCAAGACAACTGCACTCGCTCCTCACAGCGACCAAGGTCCTCCGCATCCTCGGCACAGCGACCCGAATGGCCAAGTACCACGCTCGGGGACTGACACCCAGCCAAATACGAGCGACTAGGAAAAAACGCCAAGTATGAGAGCGCGCCCAGGACTCGCCACGCGACTGATCCTCCGGATCAGGCAGGAGAGACGCGCTAACAAAGACGCGCTTCGTCCTCACCTACCTTGGAGCTGCGACTAGAACCACCAAGTACCACGCTCGGGGACTCGGCAACCCGACCCCGTTCGTGCCCGGGAAAAATGTCAAGTAAAGAGCACCCCTGGGAGTCGCCTTGCGACTGGCTTTCCGAGCCATGGCGAGTCGACCTCAACTCATTAAAAGTTAACAAACATATAACAACGAGGTAAACCCCATAAAAAGGGCGGACGTGCTCGAGGACTCGTTCAATCAAAATCCAAAATCACAAAACAAATGACAAAACAACACGAATTTCCTTTATAGCAGCACAAAGTTGTTCCAAAATACAAGGAAAGTTCAATAGTTATCTTGTACTAACGCCCAAGGGCACAACGCTTCTACTCCGTAGGTTTTGACGCAGACTCGCCACCACCCCTGCGGTTACGAATGAAGGGCATGTAAGGGTTCGACGGGTACGTCGTCAGCTCGCCCGCCAACGCCGCACGGAATGACTGCTCAACCTTGAAGCCCTGATGCTTCGGTTCAGGATCGTTGGAGGCGACAACCGTCTCCTGATAAGGGATGAGGTCGCCCATCGCCCAAACACGATCGGAGTACACCGCGGCCCGGTCCGTCAGCTTCAGCACCTCGGCAATCTCCACCGAGCCCGTTGACGAGGGGTAGCCGCTCGTGACATCATCGAGGTCGAAGTCCTCCGGGAAATGGGCAAGCCCAAGGCTGAGCGCCGTCGTTTCCCCACGCCGGAGGCCGACCGCGTCATGAACTCGACCACCGATGGAGCCATCTCCAGGTACCGCCATACCTCGACAAGGTCACTGGGGATCACCTCCGTGGGCGATATCTCCTGAAGATATGCTCGAAGGCAAGTCGCCGACAACGCGGCCGAGTCGACCAGATTGGCCACGCACTGCCGCGCGTCATACGACTGCGCTTCTTCCACGTTGTCAGTAATCCGGCCTGCAGCACATCAATAAGCAGTAAGCGACATGTCGACATCACAATAAAGTTAGTGCCGCCGAGAATTGGGTGAAGGAGAGTTTACCAATTAGCGGGAGGCAGAGGTCCGTGATGAAACGTTGAAGAGAAGAAAGGTCATCCTGCAGCCCAGCAACGAGCACGTCAGATAATTTCCGTTCTTCAGCGGCATAAGTAACAGCAGCTTTCGCACGCCCCTCCGCTGAACTTGCTTCCGTCCTCGCCTCCTTGAGCTCACGCTCCAGGTCAGCGACTCGCTTTTTGGCCGCGCTCAAAGCGGACCGACCCGCCGTCAAGTCACCCACCGGGACAAGGCCCCGGCGGACCTCCTTCACCTCGGCTGCAACCGCGTGAAGCTCCCTGTTCTCTTCCTGGACGGCAACAAGCTCCTTCTCCAAGCGACACTTCGCAGCGAGCCGTTCGGTCGACGAGCCCTGCAGGCCCTGAGCACAAACTACAACGTCAACAACAAACAATTCATAAGTGCCTACCCGCTGAAATTCAGCGACTAGGCACTCGGGGACTGGACAATCAAACTCCTAAGTGCCCACCCGCTGAAATTCAGCGACTAGGCACTCGGGGACTGGATGAAATAAAAACGTTAAGAATCCGACCACTGAAATTCAGTGGCCCGATCCTCAGGGACTGGACATACCTGGATGGCAGCGCCTAGCATGCCGTGAAGCTCCAGCGCATCCACAGACTCAAGCACGACCAGAGTATGGCCGCGACGCTGCTCGACCTCCACCTCGGCAACCCCAGGCACCTGGCTCGTCGGCACCGAGCCACTCGCTGCGGCCGCCTTCGCCATGAAGCGAGGGAAGGTCGCTACAGATGTCGCTGCGCCACTCGGAGCCGGTTCGGCCACATCGGGTGAGTCAACACCCTCCTTGGTCTTCGAGGCCACTTCCGCTGCAGTCGGAGGATCGCTCGGAGCAACCGCCGGGTCATCAGAGACCGTGACGATGTCATCGCCTTTCGTCCTCTTGACACCTTCGGCGGGAGCAGCGACTTCGTCGGCTTTCCTCTTCCGTGAGGAATCCGCCTCGGTGGCGACTGGCGGAACCTTGGCCACAGAAGGATGGCCGATCTTTTTAACACCAGTCCTGCGAAACAGTATTATGAATAAGACTGTCCAACTACAACGAGAAACAAGCAGATAAACAGGACTCACTTGGCGACTGGTATGAACCGCAGACCGGTGCGGATGCTAGCCGGCTTTTCCAGCTCGGGCCCCAACTTCCGAGTGAGGCCCGTCTCGAACAAATCGTGTGCCCAAGACACTAACGGCTTCTTCGAAGATGAAGCCACGACAGGAGCCTCCACGATAATTGCTGCAGGAGCCTCCCTTGGAGGCGAGGCCCCTACGGCTGGAGCAGCCCCCGAACCAACGATCGGGGAAAATGGAGGTGGTATTGACGCCAGCGGCGCCTCGTCCGCGGGGGCGGAAGCGTCTGGTGCCACGGTCGCGTGAGACGTTGCGTCCCTAGCCGAGCTAGTGGCATCGGAGCTTCTCGCAGATCGGGGCGGAGATATCTGCCTCGCCGGCTTCGCCTTCTTCTTCGGCAGAGCTTTCTTCTTCTTCGATGGCGTGGCTTTGTGATGCGAGGTGTGCTCGGGAAGCTCGTCATCATCATCATCGCGGGGCTCGAGGCTCTTGCTCGCCTCGAGCTCGCGCTGGTGTTGACTGCGGGTCTTGCGAACCGTGGGGGCAACAACTTCGACGGGATCGTCTTCTCCATTGTCGTCGTCATCGCCTCTGTCGCTGTCGGCGTCATCTTTGGCGGGAGATGACTCGCTTCCGTCCTGGACGGACGAGCTCGTGTTCTCATCATCCGCGGGTGGAAGCCACCCTTCCACCACTTGGAACAACTACAACAAGAACAAACAAACTTAGCACGACCGTGAGTGCAAAAGCTGCAACTGCGAGTGTTAACAGGATAACAACGTACCGTTGGAGCTGGGCGCCTTGCGGTATAAGGGGCGACCCCGGCCTTCGCGTCCAGGTACACCGCCTGAGTGATCTTCTTCGGGGCCAGGGTGTAGTCGTTGAGTCTCCACTCAACGAGGCAGGACTTCGTTAGGTCGTTCTTACCCGTATACTCGTACATATAGTGCTCGCGGCTGGCCAAGGGCACAAGCCACCGCCCGAGCCAGCAGTTGTAGAGGTTGATGGTCTGGAGGCCTTTCTTCTTCAGGCCGCGGATGGTTTGCAACATTTCGTCTACAACCATCCGCTGGTCCAGCGGGAGCTTGGTGACCTGGAGCCGACGCAGCTCAGGCCGGTCGGTGGAGTATCTTGGAAGAGCCACTTCATCGCCTGGAGTCGACTCGGTGACGTAGAACCAGAACTTTTTCCACTCGTTCGCCGCCTTAGCGGGCAGCATCAGATCAAAGAACGACGCCTTCGCCTTCAGCTGGAATGTCAGGCCGCCCGCAGCTAGCATCGGGCCGCATGTCTCTTCGCGGCTGATTCTCCCGTGGAACAAGTCTTGCCACAGGGGAAAGTAGGGCATGTATCCTAGATAGCACTCACAGAATGCCACGAAGATGGCGAGCTGCTCGATACTATGCGGACCCAGATCCGATGGCTGGATTCCGTAGTAGGCGCAGAAATGCCAGAAGAAGAGGGAAGTCGGGAAGCCCAGCCCCCGCTCCAAGGTGGCTGGTGAAGCAGATGAATTCTCCCTCGCGTGGATCCGGAGTCACTTCCCTGACCGCGGGGATGCGCCATCTGCCGGCGTGGAGGATTCCAGCCTCCTCGAAGGATGCTAGTAGCGCCTTGGTGCACTTGGATCTGCCCCACGGCTCGGTGGAGGGGGCCATCGGTCGGAAGTTCGTGGAGGTCGAGGATCTCTGGATTGTTCGGATCGCTGCGCGGAATGGAAACGAAGATGGGCGGAATCGGAGGAAGAAAGAAGAAGTGTTTCCCCATTCGCCTTTTCATCCTCCTTATATAGCGGTTTCTACCCGCTAGTTTCGGGGGCCGTTACTACGCGGTAATTACGCCGAAGTTACCGTTGGATTACCCAACGCTAGTTTGACCACAGTTGACGGTCCAACTTCATCTACTCGATTCGCTGCTCAGTGACTTGACGACTCGCCGACCCGATCGCTATAACAGCGACTAAGCATTCGCCGACCCATTCGCCGAGCTGCGACACAATTGGTCGCCGTTATTGCGACCAAACTGACTAGTTCTTTCCCTTGTTCAGGAGTCCGCCGCCGATTCGACTAGGCGTCCGCATTGGACCCGCATACTCCGACTGCCAGCAAACACCTGCGACAAATCAACAACGGCCTCGGGGACTACTGATCGGGATATTCCTTCCGGGGTATACCCAGCAGGACATTTTCCTACTAGCCCAAGCTGTCAGCAAGTGGGCCTGCAGGACGGCGACTGGACCAAGACTTGGCATGGACTCAGGCGACTGGAAGCTAAAGGCCTAGAAGCGTAGCTAGGCCCAGTCGGACTAGGTCATAGAACCTCCGAATCCTTAACTAATTCGGTTGAGATCTATAAACCCTAGGGAGGTGAGTCTATATAAACCTCCCTGAGGGACGCGTAGAGGAGACATTCCATCATACACCCAAGAGACTCGCTGCCTAGCCGCCGAGCTCGCCCCATTGTACACTCACCATAATACAATCTAGCAGGAGTATGCCTTTACCCTCCGGGGGGCCGAACCTAGGTAAACCCTTGCGTCTCCGCCCTCATCTCACACCGTAGATGGCAGGCCGCCCTTGCCCCATGTTCTACTACTCGCTGCCGATTGCAGCATCTGCCGTGGTCATTCCCACGACACCTATGCTTGTTGCTTTATGCTTTCATGACTTGTTTCTTTACAAGATTCCTATGCATAGGAAGAGGGTTAGACTTAAATGTGTTTTGAATTTGCTTCTTGATGCTCTCTTTTACTTCAATTCATATTTCTTATGTGAGCATCTTCTCAAACTATCAAGCCTAACTTAAAGGCATTAAAGAAAAGTACTTGTTGGGAGATAACCCAAGAGTTTTATTGAGTCTTGGAAGTTATTACTTCTATAATGACCTCTCCTTATCCTTTTTGTTTGATTTTTGTGCCAAGAATGACCTCTAATGAGAGGGAAGTAAGATTTGGGGAGTTGCTGTCCCGAAACAGATTTATGTCCTTCACCATAAAAATTCGTGAGGAGTCTCTGTAAATCCGATTGAGATAAAATTTTCCAAATAAATCCCCCAGTATGTTAGCTAACTTTCGTTAGTTCAACACCTTTTGAGTTGAGCAACAGAAGGTGTTCGAAAAAATCAGTTTCTACGTGATGGTCTGTTTTGACAGATTTCTGCTATTATTTGCATTTGCTTCTTATTGATTACTTTTTGGGTTCTTTTTGGGAAATTGAGATTTTTGAATGAGTTGATACAGTAGATTGTGTTTTTAGCGAAAAGTTTTGCTGTTCCAAAGCTTTGCCAGAGGTCTAATATCTTTTGAATACACTAATGTTGCTAATGAAGATTGTGTGAAGTTTTATATGAAGGAAAATTTGTAGGTGTAAAGAGAGAATGATGTAATGAGATGAAGAATGGAAAAAAGCTCAAGCTTGGGGATGCAACCCCGTGTCACCCCAAGAAATATTCAAAAGGTACAAGCATCAAAGCTTGGGGATGCCCAATGCATCCCCTTCTTCATCAATAAAAATCTCAGGTCTTTCTAGGCACTTCGTTTTTATTGTTTCATGCACAGTTGTGTTGTTCTTGGAGTGTCTTAGTTTTCGTTTTTGGTTTTCATTTGCTTAATTTGCTTGAGTAAGCTGGTTGGTTACACCACACTTATTTTGGAGAGAGACACACTCTGTTTCAATTGCCTAGAACACTCTAGTTTTCACTCTTATTGTTTTGTGAGTGTTCACTTTTGCTAGCACTGCATCCACCCTTAGTTTTCTTGTGCTTTCAGCTTATAACTTTTTAGTTCTTCTTTGTGGATTTGTGAGACAAGCTCACTGATCTTTATAGATTATTATCTTTGTGAGTTCTTTCAAATAGGTTGATTGGTGTTGGAAAAGAGTAGTAAGTTCTTGCTTGTAAGTGCAAAAGGAGCTTGCATTGACTGTGACTTAGAATTTTGCATGACATGCTAGGTGTTGTTTTAACCTTATGCTTAGTGATTATTGTTGTAGCATGTCTTGTTCCAAACAATTAGGATTGCTTAATGTGCCTTGAAGGAATCATGCGTTGTTTTAGCATACAAAAGCATAGTATTGTGGTATTCTCCTTTGATGCTTTGTTTGGGTTGACTTGGCACATGCTCACACCATGTTATGACTATTAAAAATTCATCATAGCCTCTATGATCATTTAGTCCTTGACTTGTAGTACCACTTTATGCTTTGATTAGTAATGTTTTGTTGCTCTACATGATTATGTCCATTATTGCTCTCTTAGTTGGTTGCTCCTAGTCTTTTGCTAGCCTCCACTTGTATGAGTAAGCTCTACTCATGCTTCCAACTCCCAAGAAACCAAGTTATTCCAAAGTGTCCACTATAAATTCCTATGCATGGTGTGTTACACCATTCCAAGTATATTCTTGTTTTCAGCAATCTTCCAATTAAAAACAATTTTGTTATGTGAACTTAGTGATTAAAGCCCTCACAAACTTGATGGCACATTTTATATTCTTTGACCCTAATAAACTTGAACCATTGTGACAACTTTGTTGTATATGCTTGCACTTATAAGTTGGAATTAGCAGAACCGTGCTGTCACGGGGAACGTTTTCAACATTGCACTTGTACTTTGTACTCAGTTGATATCATGCTCTTTTGTCTATGGATGTCACTAGTGTGAAATAAAGAGGGAACTTGTAAGTCCATGGAGTTTGTATCCTGTGTTAGAGAAATGCCTAGGCCGCTAGCCTAAGCCATGCCTAATCATGGTGGAAACTTGCAACATCACCATAATGAGCTATCCATGAAGCATCCTCAATAAAAAGCTATGCATATGGTAAATAAAAAGATTGCTGAGATGCTCATTGCCTGCTGGCCTTGTCAAGTTGGTTATGGGAATCCTGTACCATGTGAAAGGGGTACCTTGTTGGCGGTTCTCTATGATATGCAAATACTTACAATGACAAGAACTTACAGGTGACTAAAGTTGAGTAGCATGAGGTGTGTCCCTCGTATTCAAGGGACTTGAGATTTCCAACTTATACTTCGTCAAGCATATACTCCATTTTTATTCACTTTAACCTTAATCACTTCAAGATGCTTATGATAGGGGAAATGAGGGTTGAAAGCTAACAAGTACCATAATTTTTGGAAGCTCTTTTTGGAACTTGAAATCCCTGCTTCCTTTATAAAAAAGGCCTTTCTTCCACCATTATTGAGTCTCCTCCTTCTACCTTTAGGCACCATTAAGAGAGCATAGTTATCATTCTGTGTGCAGTGTTCCAAAGCTTATTGATTGATGCATATTGTAATATTACTTGTTCTTGTGCTATTTGTTTCTAGTCACCCTTGTGAGCTTTGAAGGTGTCCTATGCATCTATTTGCTACTCTATGAGGGACAAGCTAATTGCCACTATGCTATGTTTTTTGTATGTGAAACAAACAAATGTTTTTCAATGCATGTTATTCATGATCTTTGTTTGTAGCCTTTCATGTTGCATGCATAGTTATTATGTCCTATTGTTAGAACTCCATCTTTCATGCACATGTTTAGAGTTCTTTGATCCTAGTTTTCAATGCATGCAAATGGTTTGATCTTGATTTTGATGGTGCATGTCACCTAAAAAATTATTCTTTTTATCACTTACCTACTCGAGGACGAGCAGGAGTTAAGCTTGGGGATGCTTGATACGTCGCAAAAGTATCTATAATTTTTGATGCTCCATGCTTGTTTTGTATCTACTTTGATTTGCTTTATATATACTTTGAGGTGTTTTTATATCTTTTCTGGAACCAACCTATTAACAAGTTGCCACAGTGCCAGTTGTCTGTTTTCTTCTGTTTTTGGTTCCAGAAAGGCAGAAAATCAATATTCTCGGAATTGGACGGGACAAAAGCCAAAGTTATTATTTTTCCCGGAGAAACACGGAACCACGAAGTAGAGCCGGAGGGGGGCCACAGGGTGGCCGCACCCCCTAGACGTGGGTAAGCCCTGGAGGCGCTTCGAGGGGGTGTGGGCCCCCTGTACCCCCACCGACCTTGATTCCTGCGCCTATACGAAGCCTCCGATCCAAAAACCCTAGGGAATTCAAAAAGAAATCCAGGAAAACCTCTATAGCGCCACCGCCACCGAAGGGGATATTCGGGGGACAGAAAGCCTCTATTCTGGCACCCTGCCGGGACGGGGAAGTGCCCCCGGAGCCATCTCCATCGATCTCCACCACCATCTCCATCACCGTTGCTGATTCCCATGATGAGGAGGGAGTAGTTCTCTCTCGAGGCTAAGGGATCTACCGGTAGCTATGTGTTCATCTCTCTCTCTATGCATGATCTTGTGGTCATGAGCTTTGTAATCATGTAGATCTACCTTGCTACTCAAGTGCTTCAATAGATCTTTTCTCTCCCCATGTGTGTGAAAGTGATAGCGTACACGCCATGGTGGCACTGCGGTTTGAGTCTACATAAATACTCTTTGTGCTTTAATAGATCTATGCTTTTCCACACGTGTGTGAAAGTGACAGCGTGCATACCGTGTATGGCACTTTGGCTAGATTGAATATTTGTTATGAGTTCTATTTGGAGTTGGATGTCTCTATGAAATTGTGGTGTTTGTTGGAACCATCTAGTGCTCAAGGTGACAATGTGGGGTTATCTAGATTGGGGAAGGCGGACTTTGAGGAGTGCTGTTATAGCCCTACCGATGATTAGAGTGTCCAACCGGAGAGTAGTTAAGAGTAGTATCATGAAGAGAGGGTATTTATATGAGAGAGTGTTCACTAGTGAAATTATTATCCCTAGGCCTTGTTTCTAAACATTGAAACACCGTTTGCATCTAGATCTGTTGCATGTTGCTTGCTTCCTTCAGTTTGCCTTTAGTCTGTTCCTCCACTCCATCAGCTCTTTTCTGGCACCGTTACCACTTGTATTTCACTATGTCTTCGCTGAACTAGTGCACCTATACACCTGACAAGTGTATTGGGTGTGTTGGGGACACAAGAGACTTCTTGTATCTTGATTGCAGGATTGCTTGAGAGGGAATACCTTTGATCACTTCCTCCCTGAGTTTGATAAACCTTTGGTAATCCACTTAAGGGAAACCTGCTGCTGTTCTACAAACCTCTGCACTTGGAGGCCCAACAACTGTCTACAAGAATAGAAGTGCGTAGACATCATGACCTTGGTTCTAGTGTCTCTATTATGCCTAGAAAGATTTATGAAATGCTTGATTTGCCACCTTTGGAAGATTGTTATTTGGATATCCAACTTAATGATAATGCTAAAAAGAAACTCATGGGGAGTGTTAATGATGTTCTTATTATGGTTAACAATGCTTATGTCCCTGTTGGTTTCTATGTTTTGGATGTTGAATACAATGCTTCTTGTCCTATTACTTCGGGAAGACCTTTTCTTAGAACTGTTGGTGCCATTATTGATATGAAAGAAGAGACTATTAAATATCAATTTCCATTCAAGAAAGGTATTGAACACTTCCCTATGACGAGAGAGAAGTAGTTTTTTTGCTCCTCCTTTGAAAGCAAGGTTTGATGTTAATGCTTCTTCATTTGAAAATACTTGATTCTTGCTTCTTGTGCCTAACTTAAAGGCGTTAAAGAAAAGTACTTATTGGGAGATAACACAAAAGTTTTCTTGAGTCTTAGAAGTTATTACTTCAGTAATGACCTCTCCCTATCCTTTTTATTGGCATTTTGTGCCAAGAATGACCTCTAATGAGAGGGAAGTAAGATTTGGGGAGTTGCTCTCCCGAAACAGATTTTTGTGCTCCAGCGTAAAAATTCGTGAGGAATCTATGTAAGTAGGATTGAGCTGATATTTTCTGAATAAATCCCCCAGTATGTTAGATAACTTTCATTAGTCCAACACTTTTTGATTTGAGAAACATAAGATCTTCGAAAAAATCGGTTTCTACCTGCTGGTCAGTTTTGACAGATTTCTGCCATTATTTGCATTTGCTTCTTATTGATTCCTTTTTGGGTTCTTTTTGGGAAATTGAGCTTTTTGAGGGAATTGATACAGTAGCTTGTGTTTTTAGTAAAAGTTTTTCTGTCTAAAGCTAAACCCAAGGGTCTATTATCTTTTCAATACAGTCATGCTGCTAATGAAGATTGTGTGAAGTTTGTATGAAGGAAAATTTTCAAGTGTAGAGAGAGAATGATGTAATGAGATGAAGAATGGACAAAATCTCAAGCTTGGGGATGCCACCCCGTGTCACCCCAATAAATATTCAATAGATACAAGCATCAAATCTTGGGGATGCCCAAGGCATCCCCTTCTTCATCAATAAAAAGCTCAAGTCTTTCTAGACACTTCGTTTTTATTGTTTCATGCACTATTTTGTTGTTCTTGGAGCATCTTAGTTTTAGTTTTGTTTGCTTGAATAAAGTAGTTTGGACCCCCGTTCTCATTGTGTTGTTTCGAATAAGTTGATTGGTGTTGGAGAGGAGTAGAAAGTTCTTGCTTGAATAGTACAGGAGGAGCTTGCTTTGACTGTGACTGAGATTTTATCATGTCATGCTAGATGTTATTTTGACCTTATGCTTAGTGATTATTACTATAGCATGACTTGTTCCAAAAAATTGGGATTGCTTAGTGTGCCTTGAATGAACCATGCGTTGTTTTAGCATACAAAAGCATAGTATTATGGTATTCTCCTTTGATGCTTTGTTTGGATTGACTTGGCACATGCTCACACCATGTTATGACTACGAACCAGTCACCTGAGCCTCTATGATCATTTAGTCCTTGACTTGTAGTACCACTTTATGCTTTGATTAGTAATGTTTTGTCGCTCTGCATGATTATGGCCATTATTGCTCTCTTAGTTGGTCGCTCCCAGTCTTTTGCTAGCCTCCACTTGTATGAGTAAGATCTACTCATGCATCCAACTCCCAAGAAACCAAGTTATTCCAAAGTGTCCACTATAAATTACTATGCATGGTGTGTTACACCATTCCAAGTATATTCTTGTTTTCATCTATCTTCCAATTAAAAAGTATTTTGTTATGTGAAAACTTAGTGATTAAATCTCTCACGAACTTGTTGGCACACTTTATTTTTCTTGCCCATAATAAACTTGAACCATTGTGTCATCTATGTTGTATATGCTTGCACTTTCAACATTTTCAACATTGCACTTGTACTTTATACAAAGTTGATATCATGCTATTTTGTCTATGGATGTCGTCGGTATGAAATGAAAGGGGAGCTTGTAAGTCCATGGAGTTATGTATATGTGTTAGAGAAACGCCTGGTCCGCTAGCCTAAGCCATGCCTAGTCATGGTGGAAACTTGTAGCATCACCATAATGACATCTATGAAACATTCTTCTTATAAAAACAGAGATAGAAAAGAGATTGAGAAACAGAAAAAAATATGAGAAAAAGAGGAAAGAGAGAAAAAAGCACCATATTCCCATGGTAAATAAGAAGATTGCTGATATGCTCATTGTCTGCTTGCCTTGTCATTTTGATTATGGGATAGCTCCTATATCATGTGCAAGGGGTACCCCATTGGCGGTTCTCTATGATGCACATGTACTTACTATGACAAGAACTTACAAGTAACTAAACTTGAGTATCATGAGGAGCGGCCCTCGTATTCAAGGGACATGAGATTGCTAACTTATACTTTGTCAAGCATATACTCCATAGTTTGTTTACTTTAACCTTAATCACTTCAAGATGCTTATGATAGGGGCAATGAGGGCTGAAAGCTAACAAGTACCATAATTTTTGGAAGCTCTTTTTGAAACTTGAAATCCCTACTTACCTTTATGAAGGGCCTTTCTTCCACTATATTGAGTCTCCACCTTCTACCCTTAGGCACCAGTTAAGAGAGCATAGTTGCCATTCTTAGTTCTATGTGCATTGTCCCAAAACTAATTGATTGATGCATGTTGTTGATATTACTTATTCCTATGCATCTATTTGCTACTCCATGAGGAACAAGATGAATGCCACTATGCCATGTTTTCTGTATGTGAAACAAACAAACGTTTTTCAATGCATGTTATTTATGATCTTTGTTTGTAACCTTTCATGTTGCATGCATAGTTACTTTATCTTATTGTTAGAAATCCATCTTTTCATGCTCATGTTTAGAGTTCTTTGATCCCAACTTTAAATTCTTGCAAATGGTTTGATCTTGATTTTGATGGTGCATGTCACCTCAAAAATTATTCTTTTTATCACTTACCTACTCGAGGATGAGCAGGAGTAAGCTTGTGGATACTTGATACGTCGGAAACGTGTCTATAATTTTTGATGTTCCATGCTTATTTAGTATCTACTTTGATTTGCTTTGTCTACACTTTGAGGTGTTTTTATATGTTTTCTGGTACTTACCTATTAACAAGATGCCAAAGTGCTAGTTGCCAGTTGCCTGTTTTCTTCTGTTTTTGGTTCCAGAAAGGCAGAAAATCAATATTCTCGGAATTGGACGGGACAAAAGCCAAAGTCAATAGTTTACCATGGGGAACACGGAGCCAAAGTACGAGACGGAGGGAAGGCACCAGGGGGCACACCCCCTAGTGACGCGGGCTAGGGCTAGCCGCACCTGGGTGTGTGACCACCCTGGCCGCCCCCTGCTTCGCCTCTTCGCCTATAAAGACCCCCGATGTAGAAACCCTAAGGATCCGACCAATATTCCACAAAACCGCCAGTAGACGCCGCCACCAGCGTCCCTAGATCGGGGGTTTCTGAAGCTCTTCCCGGCACCCTGCTGGAGGGGAGATCATCCCGGAGGCCTTCTTCTTCATCATGCCATCCTCCGGTATGAAGTATGAGTAGTTCCACCTTGGACTACAGGTCCATGTAGTATCTAGATGGTTGTATCTCCTCCTTTGTGCTACCATGTTTAGATATTGTCAGCTCCGTTCATGATCAAGATCATCTATTTGTAATGATGCATGTTGTGTTTGCGGGGATCCGATGGATATTGAGATTACTATGTCAGATTGATTAATGGTTTTGTCTTATTGATACTATCATCTCTGTGTTGTTTGTGATCTTGCATGCTCTCCGTTTCTAGGAGCTATCTTGGCCAAGTAGATGCTAGTGACTCCAAGAGGGGGTATTTATGCTCGATAGTGGGTTCATGCCTCTATTTAATCTAAGGGAAGTGACAGAAATCTCTAAGGTTGTATATGTGATTTTGCTACTAGGGAGAAAACAACGGTCTCTTATTCATGGAACAAGTGGATTGTTTACCTTACACACTTTTCTCAAAGCAGTTATTCGTTGCTTGCAACTTAATACTGGAGGGGGTTCGGATGATAACCTTGATGAGTGCAGCAACACTTTGTTGGGAGACCCCAAGCGGAAGGTATAATGTAGTACAACAGGAAAGTTTCGCTTAGTAAGAAACCGAGGTTATCGATCCAGTAGGAGGAAGGAAACGTACCAAAGGTGCTGCAAGCAACGGGGAGACCTGCACAACACAAACTCAAGACTTTGCCCCAACTAACAGTGAGGTTGTCAATCTCACCGATTGCTGTAACAAAGGATTAACTGTATGGTGTGGAAGGTGATGATGGTTTGCAGCAAGTAAATAGTAACAGTGGAAGATGTATCAATGGTAAAGATTGGACCGGGGTCCATAGTTCACTAGAGCTACTCTCCTTAAATAAACAACATGGCATGAAGGGTAAACAAATTACAACAGGGCAATTGACAGGAACTGAGCAACGCATAACAATGCAATACTAGACAAAAAGATCCTATGAGATTCAATTGGGCAATACAACAATATACATAGACTGCCATCCAACTGCATCTATCACTAGAAGTCCACCTTCAGGTTATCATCTGTAAGGTTCCCAACCTTTAATAAGGTAGAGATCCCTGTGTTTACAATGCTAGTCCCTGGATCAATAGCTAGCATCCACAGTTAAGATGTAATATCAAGAAACAAAGGTCATAATACAACTTTATAACCAGGAATAAAATAATTCATTACATCTTACATAGCTCATTTGGCTATCACATTACATTGCAGCAGAATATCTATAAGCATGGGGTCCTTCATCTTCAAAGTGCCACATGCAGTCATGTTGGTTGTAGACTTGTAATCCTAATCAATAAACTTCTCTAGTATCAAACAAACCTGCAACATAATAAGTTGCAGCCAGAAGGGTCAATACATTTGAATTGTATTGGCAAGTTTCACTACTATGTAGAATTAAGTGGATCCTATCATTACATGCATATTTGGCTAAGTGGGGTTTAGGCTCTTTTGCGGAAAGCAATATAGTTTTATCCTATATTTTCAAAATAGTTTTTGATCTTTGTCAAATCTTTTTGAGCTTCTTGGAAAACTCCAAGTGCTTCTAATCCCTTGTTGTCACCCTCAAGTTTTAACTTTGAGAAATTGGAGTGTCGAGATCTTCCATAGCTTCAGGCCTTAGTTTCTCAGTATTTTCCATAACCGGGGACACGGCTAAGTACTTAGAATTTGATCTTCTGCAGAAGTTGTACACTTTACCCACATGACACAATCTCATCTTGATGCCACCAGTGGCCGCTGGATAAGTACTCACCAAGATGGAGTACTGGCAGATTGAGAATGTGACAAAGTCTTTCCATAGAAGTCCTCCCAATACACAATGCTAGCTTGTCATCCAGGCACCAATGTAGGATTTCAAGTTCCCTTACACAATTCTAGTTAACCTGAAGATGCCAATGCATGGGCCTTCCACTATGTAGTTGACTAAGCCAGAGCCCATTTAGCATGTGGCTGTACACGGAAGCCACTGTACGAGAAACATGTTCAATCTCTAAGTCCCTGGGTGGTTTTCTTTTAGTGCACATACAAAAAGAGATAGCCATATAAACATGGTTCCTTTTGTTGTCACTTTGTCTAACCTTGAGTATCCTTGTCCACCCAGGTGGTTCATTGAGTACTTGTTTTATTATATAAAACATACGTCTTTTCAATACTTCATATAATCATAACATGTATCCCATCCCAAATATAGCTGGGCTAAGCATACTATAACTACATTGTTTTCACTAAGGAATATATAAGGGTATCCTATTAGGATTTAGCATAGCATAAAATATAGAAATCATTATCATGCATGTTTCAAAAATCCACTAAGTATAATGAAAATAATGGGAATTGGATGTTAGTGTCACTTGCCTTTTTGGTAGAGAATGTTGGTGCACTTCTTTATCTTGCTAATATCACACTCTTCTAACTTCACTACAAATCAATCAAGCAACCATAGATTCAACTAGCATTCCAACCAATAATCAAACAATTTATCACACATAAAATAATAGAAACAAAGTCATGCATGCAAGCATGCAAAAGATAGTTTTATTTGCAAAGGTGGTTTCTACTAGGCTCTAAACATTTATAAAGTTCAAAGTGGTCATTTACTAAAGTGGTAAAACCATTTGCAAAAAGGTTTTATCTACAGACCATTTCTAAGTCAAATCAATATTTTATGTGGTTGAAAATGCTTTTAGTAAAGCAATATTCTTTAAAGAGTTCACCAATTATATTTTTA
The DNA here is from genome assembly GCA_916181665.1 of Avena sativa. Lineage (NCBI taxonomy): Eukaryota > Viridiplantae > Streptophyta > Magnoliopsida > Poales > Poaceae > Avena > Avena sativa. The sequence continues at coordinate 424,386,817 of OV702280.1, forward strand.
ATTCTCAAAACTTGGTGTTTAGGGTCAGAAGGTTTGAATCAAATTATTTCCCAAGGGTTTTACTCAAAAATCATTTCCATATCAAAATCAATATTTTTATTTGACTAGAAATGAGCTAATTCAAGTATTTATTCCTAAACTTCACAAAATTCATTTTTAAATCCATGAGTTGGTTCCTAGGGTCAGTAAGTTCACAACAAACCATTTTGCAAAGATTTCACATTAAAATATTATCTAGAACAATTTTTATATTCAAAATAAGCCTACACAAGTTTCTGCAATTTCAACCAATTTTCCAGAAGCAAAACATTAAACAAAGTGCATGGTTGCAAAGTACATGTTCTACTGATTCCATTGATATAAAATTTGCAAAATTTGGACGTCTAGATTTAAAGTTATGAATTTTACAAGTTTGCATATCAATCTGATTCAAAATTATGTTTTAAATCAATCCAGTGCCACGCGGCGTGTTTCTACTGGCCAGTATCGTTTCGTGCGGATCGGCCTCTGCGAACCGTAGGATTTAAGTTAGATCGCTCGGCTCTGATGCGCTCATACCTCTTCGTTTAAGTTCTAATCTTAGCCGCAAGTTTTACATCTAACGGTCACAGACACTGGGCCAAAGATTGGCGGCACTGCGCTGCGGCGAGCGGCGGAGCACGCTCTGGTGGTGGCTTCGCGGTGATTCCAGGAAGCGAGGAAGAGGGGGAGAGGGCTCACCGTGCTCGCAGAGGTGTGGCGAAGCTCGAGGTGGCGCTGGCTTGGCGAGGGGCGCTCAGGAACGGTGGGAATCTCTCGCCGGAGTTAGTGGCGGCGTCGGGCACGCTCAGGTGTCGTCGGGGATGGGGCTGCAGGTCGCGCCGAGGCACGGCAGGGGCACAGTTAGACGCGGGCTGAACTGGGGATGATGTGAGCATCAATAGGAAGGCTCGGGGTGGTCGAGGCTTACCAGGAGGAGTCGCCGGAGCAATGGCAGACGGCAGCGCACGCTCGGTGTCGACGAAGCCAAGGCTACGGGGCATGCGTGGGCGAATGAGTGGCACGGGGAGATGCGCAAGAGGCTGCTGATGAAACCCGTGTGAAGCAGGGGCCGAGGGTTAGTCTGTCCTCTCCGGAATTGACGAAGGAGCTCGTCGGAGAAGAGTAGGCTCGAGCTCGAAATTTACCCAGCCTGGGGGCAGAAAGGGAGAGGCGAGTGAGGGGAAAGGTAGAGGAGAGGCGTGCGCTTAACTGTGTGTGGTCACCGGAGGAGTTAACGCAGGCAATTAAGCGTATTGACGCCGGCAATAACGCGACAGCAACGGCAGGGGCGACGAGGTCGTGGTGGAGACGACGAACAGGAGTGTGGGGCCGTGCTGTCAGCGAGGTGGAGGGAATAGGAGCGGGGCCTGCCTGTCTGTGACTCTGCGGGTGCGTGTGTGGGTGGAAAACGATTCGCGCGTGGGGGTTTAGTTGGGCTGGAGCTGGGCTGCTGGCCTGCTTAGTTGGGCTGCTGTCTGTTTCATTTTTTTTGTACTGAATCTTTTTCCTTTTCCATTTGATTTTCTGTTTTGATTTTATTCAAACAATTCAAACACTCAAATGAATTCAAATCCTTTGCCAAACTTTGTATAATTTTTAGTTCTGTTTAACAACACAAACCAAAGTCCAAAATAAAATAATACTTTTATTCTTTTAGGATCTATTTAATAATAAAATAGTCCTTAGTTATTAATTCAAATAGGATTTAATTTATTAAAATCTCCATTTGAAATCCAAATAATACCAAAATCATTTCAGTAGGTTTTATTTGAATAAATAAAACACTTGGAAAACTTATTTAAAATGAATTAACAAGTTTTAGTGTTTATTTAAAATGGAAAGGCCTTTAATTTAATAAAATTGGATATTAATAAATCCTCATTATTTTATTTAAATAAACCTTTATTCTTTGTATCAAATAGAAATATTTTATTTCAAAAGCTTGGCCAAGATTTAATTTGGCTCTATAAAAAATCTTTATTTATAAATTCTACTTTGCTTTTGAAAACCATAACTTTTTTATTTAAAGGTCCAAAATAGTAATTCCAATTATTAAAACTTTCTTTATTAATTGTTATCTTTTTAAATCCCTTTAGGATTTTATTTGATCCAAATAGGTTTGAAAGTTTCCAATTGGATTGAAAAAGTTTCTTCTCACCCTGAATTTCAACAAAGTTTTATTTTGTTTATTTATTTTTCACATTTCAAAATTTGGAAAATTTTGGGATGTGACATCATCCAAACCCCCTCCAGTATTAAGTTGCAAGAAATAGAAAACTTCTTTAAGCAAAGTTTGTAAGGTAAACAATCCACTTGTTCCATGAACAAGAGACCGTTGTTTTCTCCTTAATGGCAACAACACATCTACAATCGAAGAGATTTCTATCACTTCCCTTGGAAACTAGAGGCATGAACCCACTATTGAGCATAAATACCCCCTCTTGGAGTCACTAGCAATATCACAAACAACACAGACATGATAGAATCAAATAGACAAAACCATTAATCAATCTGACATAGTAATCTCAATATCCATCGGATCCCCGCAAACACAACATGCATGATTAAAAATAGATTAGATCTTGATCATGAACGGAGCTCACAAGATCTATACGTGAAAGAACAAAGGAGGAGATACAACCATCTAGCTACTACATGGACCCGTAGTCCAAGGTGGAACTACTCACGCTTCATATCGGAGGCTGGCATGATGAAGAAGAAGGCCTCCGGGATGATCTCCCCTCCTGTAGGGTGTCGGGAAGAACTTTAGACCCCCCCGATCTAGGGACAATGGTGGCGGCGGCTACAAACGGTTTCATGGAGTTTTGATCGGGTGCCTAGGGTTTCTGCATTGGGAGCTTCTTATAGGCGAAGGGGCGAGACAGGTTGGCCACCAGGGCGGCTGCACCCCCCAAGTGCGGGGTGGGACCACCCGCGCGGCTAGGGGGTGTGGCTGTTGGAGATATGCCCAAGAGGCAATAATAAAGTGGTTATTATCATATCTTCATACTTATGATAAATGTTTACATACCATGCTATAATTGTAATAATAGGAAACTTTAATACTTGTGTGATTTGTAAACATAAAAGAGTCCCTAGTAAAGCCTCTTGTTAAACTAGCTTGTTGGTTAATATATGATCATGGTTTCCTGATCATGAACATAGATATGTTATTAACAACAGGGTCATATCATTAGGAGAATGATGTGATGGACAAACTCCTATAGTTAAGCGTAGCATAAAGATCAAGTCATTTAATATAGTTCATTTGCTATAAGCTTTCTGATACATAGTAACCTAATTCCTTCGACCATGAGATCATGTTAATCACCATCACCGGAAGGATACTTTGATGACATCAAACACCACACCGTAACTGGGTGGCTATAAAGGTGGTATTGAGTGTTCGGAAAGTATGGGTTGAGACACATGGATCAAGAGTGGGATTTGTCCATCCATATGACGGATAGATATACTCTGGGCCCTCTCGGTGGAATGTCATCCAATTAGCTTGGAAGCATGTGACTGGCTCACAAGGGATCACATATCACGGGAACGATAAAAGAGTACTTATCGGTAACGAGGTTGAACTAGGTATGCAGAGATACCGACGATCAAAACCTCGGATAAGTAAACTATCGTGAGACAAAGGGAAATTGGTATCGTATGTAAGTGGTTCATTCGATCGCAAAGCAATCGTAGAAATATGTGGGAGCCATATGAATTTCCAGATTCCTCTATTGGTTATTGTTCGGAGAAGTGTCTCGATCATGTCCGCATAATTCACGAACCGTAGGGAGACACACTTAAGGATTCGACGTTGTTTGAGTAGTTATGGTATTATGAGAAAGAGACCGAATGTTGTTCGGAGTCTCGGATGGGATCCGGGATATCACGAGGAGATCCGGAATGGTCCGGAGAATAAGATTCATATAAGGAAAGTCTTGTTTCGGAGTTTGGTAATGGTTCCGGTGTTTTCATCGGGAATGTTCTAGAAGGTTCCGGAATGTCCGGCACTCCGAAGAGGAAGGGTACATGAATGTGTTATACCAAGTTGGAATGATTGCATCATGTACTAAGTGTCATCGCTGAACAAAATAGAGGATTTAATCAAATCCTTGTTTGAAAAGTCAAACGCCAATTTGAAAGTCAAACGGCTATTTTTGGGAAGTGGAGAGGGAGGTGGAAACCGAGTTGGGGAGGAGTCCCTCCTCCACCGCCGGCCCACTTGGGATCCGAGTTGGGGAGGGATTCCCCTCCCCTTAGTCGGCGCCTCCCTCCTATAAGAGGAGGGGCAGGGCTCCCCTCCTAGCACACAAGATTGCCCCCTCTAAACCTAACCCTAGCCGCCGCTGCCCACCATAGCCGCCGCCTAGGGTTTCTCCCCTAGCCACCGACTTGGGCACCTCAAAGCCCTAGCCGCCGGCTCTAGACCCTCTTCATTGGTGTGTCTAAACCCTAGAACACCAAGGGCTCTCTCATAGTCCACCATACTCGCTCCGGCTTAAGGCGAAGCCCTGCGAGATCTCCCCTCTACTTCTGGTACCACGCCGTCGTGCTGCCGGAATCACGAGTAGAGTGCTACAACCTCCGCTGCCTGCTGGAACAAGGGAGAGGAAGGTCTTCGTCGAGTACCGAACGTGTGACCGACTGCGGAAGCGCTGACGGAACGCAGCGCCGAAAGGATCGTCTACGCGATCTTGAGATCGGAAGTGTACGACTACATCACCCACGAGAATCTGCTCTCGTTAACCGCTTTGGAATCTTCGAGGGTGAGTTCCTCTATCAACTCGTTGCTACAATCTAGTAGATAGATCTTGGCTTGTTTGTTTGTATGCGGTAGAATTTTTTTGTTTTCGATGCTACGAACCCCTACAGTGGTATCAGAGCCGTGTCTATATGTAGATCTGTTGCACGAGTAGAACACAATGGTCAGTGTGGGCATTGATGCTTTTGTTGTCGATTGCTTCTTGTGTACTTTGCATCTTGCGGGATGGTGGGATGAAGCGGCCCGGGCTAACCTTACATGACATCGTTCATGAGACTTGCTCCACGCTTGACATGCAACTTGTATTGCATAAGTGGCTTTGCGGGTGCCTGTTTCTCCCAACATAGTTAAGATTCAATTTACAACGGGTGATTGACAATACTAGTATCAATGTTGTGGTTCTTTTTCGTAAGTTAGAGCGACACTTATTGAAAGCCCCAAACCATGTAAAATATGCAAAGAAAATTAGAGGCGTCTAACTTTGTTTTGCAGGGGTGTGCTGTGATGTGATATGGCCAAGATTGTGATTATATATGATGTATGCAATGTTCCTTATTGTAAGTTGGCAACCGGCAGGAGCCATATGGTTGTCTTTAAATTCTGTTAAGACCCGCGTGTCTATTCAAAGTAGTTGTAATAGTTGAAGCTGGTGGACGACAACCATGGAGCAGCGTCATTGACCTTGATGCAATGCCGGTGATGATGGAGATCATGTTTGTGCTTAAAGATGGAGATCGAAAGCACAAAGAAGAAAGGCCATATCATATCACATATTATGAATTGCATGTGATGTTAATCCTTTTATGCATCTTGTATTGCTTAGTTCACGACGGTAGCATTATAAGATGATCCCTCAAGTACAAAATTTCAAGTTTTAAAGTGTTCATCCTTAGTAAGCACCGTTGCTAAAGCTCGTTGTTTCGAAGCACCACGTGATGATCGGGTGTGTTAGATTCTACGAGTGTATACAACGTGAGCAAGCCATATTTGCTCATGCGGAAGCTAAGGTTGATCTTGACGAGCCTAGCATGTACAGACATGGTCTCGGAACACGGATCACCGAAAGGTAAAGCATGAGTCATATAGTAGATATGATGAACATGTTGATTGTTCGCCATTGAAGCTACATCAACTCTCGTGATGATCGGTTTTGATGTGGTTGATTTGGTTCGTGTGATCACTAAAACAATGTGAGGGATATTGTTTTGAGTGGGAGTTCAACGGCAATATGATTAAAAGTTGAACACTATTTATCATAAATTAAATCAAAGTGAATTTGCATAATTGTTGTAGTCATTGGCATCCGTTTACCACCTTGCGCTTAGTTTTAATTGAGATGATAGATCTATAGAATTCTGGTTAGTTACTTTACGAACTGGTATCGTATTGTTTTTGAAGTGTTAATCTAAAGTTTAAAAGTCCTATTGCAAACTTTCAGTAAGTTCCAGTTACTCCATGAAGTTTAATAATTGGTATTAAAACAAGAGTGACAATTCCAAGAGTTAGTGTATGAGTATCATGTTTGTCTCCATGATTCTTGATATTCAAAGATTGACTTAATATCAAGGTTATCTAGGATCTGAAAGAGTTGTTTCAAAAACCATGATGTGTGGAAGATATTGTGATATCTGAAACGAAGTATTGGTTTCAACATGATAGAGTATAATATGGCAAAAGACATGTTCTCATATTTGATGAGAAGTTGCAAAATGTTGGAGACACTAGTTGTCCTAAACCACCAAAAGGTTTTGGAGAGCAACATTATACTCGCGATTCATCTTTATAAGCTAAAAGTTGCTTGATCATGAATAATTACATGATAAGGGTGAATATTTGATGTAGGTAAAATATTTACCACACCAAGAGATTACTAAAGAATGGAATTTGAAAGCACACCAAACATTTGATGATAGTGATCTACTTCAAAGTGCAAGTCCAAAGACATTGGTATTTAATTATACACGCTTTGGACTATGTGTCATATGTATGACTCCACTGTTGATGTTGATAGATTCTTTCAAACAGAAAATGAAATACTGAAAGAGAATCTCATAAATATATGGCAGAAAAGAAAAGACTAGAATTGTTCAGTTTAAGTATATAGATGATATACATGTAATGGCTATATTCTTTGCTTATTAAACAATGTCGTTCTTAAGTATTTGATACTGAATTTGTTGGTGTGAATCGTCATACAAAACAACACAATTCATGAACTACAATGGCCTAAGTAACTACCAAAAGAATATGTGATGATGTTCATTGAGAACAAATAAAGGGTTATTGTGTTGCTCGTTAAACATCAAAGCTTGCCTTCAAGATTTGTTTTATCAGGTATTATGAGAACAAAAGGGTTTTTCAAATAATTGCCGAAATCCATAAAAGATGGATGATTCACAAATCTCGTTGGAGAAATCACATCCATAAAACTAGTGCTAAAAATGTCGAAAGACAAATTGATTGAAATATCACTTAGGAAGTGATATCGCCGTTTAAATTATATTGGAAAGAAAACATGAAGAAACTCCATGTAGATGGAATTTTGGAGTCTTTTGATTTTGACTATCTTATTGGAACTTGTACATATTGTTGTACGAAGTCCATTATGTGTAGTAAAGAGCGATGGATTTCAACTTCATATGCTTTCTCCGAAAATTTAAGTGAATATATGAATATTTACTTAATAAGGATGAAGTATGAAACATTTGAAACGTTCAAAGACTTTCAAGATGAAGTGCAAAATTATTGTAACAAGAATATAAATAGTTTATGATAAGATCATAAAGGAAGATATTTGAGTTACAAGTTTAGCATAATACCTAAGATTTAAGGAATCGTTCCGTGGATTTGCATTTCCCGAAACACCATAAGAGTATGGAGTGTTCGAGATATGTAATTAAACCTTGTTTGACATGGTAAGATCAAAGGTGTAATTCATAAAACTGCCATTATATTTTAAAGATTAAAAGCATGAGAGACTACCGTTTTTCCACTGAAAAGAGCTTCATCATAATCCGTTGAAATGACACCGTATAAAGTTATGGTTTGGGATTAAATCCAAGTTGTCTTTCTTAAAACATTGGTATGCTATGCATAAGAAAGATGTTTGCAACCAAAGTCGGATAAACCTATCTTTGTATGTTATTTCGAATAACTGTTCCTCCATAACATCGGAGACAAAAGTGTTTGTCACTTAGAACGTCAAGTTTCTTTGAGAAGGAATTTTTCGTGAAAAGATAAGTGGGAGGACAATAGAACTTTGATAAGGTTAAAAGAACCTTAGCTATATGTGCAAAGTTGCGCAGCGCCGAAAAGTGTTCCGGAGGCAGCAACAATGCTCATGGCTCACGTGCCTCAAAGGTTGTGGTTACGAAGGTCAAAGTTTCTGTTCAACCAAGTAGGTCGAGTAAACAATCAAATACCAAGATTTGAGGGTTGAATCATTATTTGAGAATACTGAACATACTACATGAAAAGAAGTGATGATGGGCCCTGACTCCGTAAAATGGCTTGAAGCCATAAAATCCGTGATAGTTCCATACACGATAAATCAAGTTTTGAACTTGAAGGACCCTCGAGAAAGGTGTAAGACCTTACAGTTGTGTTTGGATCTATAAAAAAATAGACATGGATGTTTCGCATCTATGAAATGGTTGACATGTTGGGAAAGAGTTCACAACAATGTTCAAAGGTTGACTATGACAAGATTTGATCTTTCATAGCGATTTAGTCTAGACGGATTAATATAGCAACCACGACATATAATTTTGTTATGTGTTGGATAAACAAAACAAGTTCTTCTAATAGAAGGGTTACCTAGGACGTGTTCATGACATGGTCCAAAGCGTTTTGTTAATTCAAAGGATGCTAAATGCATATGCAAACTTCAATGGTTGAAGTAAGCATTGCGGAGTTGGAATCTTCACTATGATGAAACTGTTAAAGGAGTTTAAATTCGTCGGAGATGATGAAGATGCTTGCATTTGCAAGAAATTAAGTGGGAGCGCTAAGACATGTTTCTAATACATTATGTGGAAGACATATTGTTGATTGGAAATGATGTATCTTTTATTAACACATATTAAGAATTTCATCTCGATGAAAGACTTAGGCAAAACCCAAATATTTGGCATCAATAGACGCTAATATGGTTGTGCCGAAAGTACATAGATGATGTATTGAATGAGTTCAATATAGAAACTACAAGAAAGGTTCTTGTCACACAGAAAAGATTGAATGAGTTCAATATTGATGATATATTCAAGTGTATTGACACTGGTTAAGTGAAACAAAGATTCAAGTATAGATTGATACTTGATGTATGAAATCACAAAGAGTATTTATATCAATCATGCTGTGATGTGTACAAATCCAAATATGTCCTATGCTCTAAATTTTATGAGCATATACCAGAATGATTCATAAGATGATCATTGGACAATAGTAAGGATATTCTTATGATCTTTTGGAAGAACTAAGAGTATATTATTTGTAGAAGTGACAAATAGATGGTTAGTTCATTGTAAAAGTACTACATTGATACTAGTTTTGTCACAAAGTACAAATTAAGTTTATCTCAATCTAAACTAAGGGTGGAACAATATAATGGAAAGAAAGTTCCATAATGGATTTGGATGAGTTCCAAAGTTAAGACATTGTGACAGATACTACAACAAAAGGCTAAGTATATGACTGCTATAATAGTAGCTAAAGAGGGCATTTGTGTCAAGTAGTTTGTTATCAAACTAGGTGTAGTTCACAGTGGGATAGTACTATGAAGATATATTGTACGACAATATTATCAACATGTTTTAACCCCAAAGAACTAAAGGTCACACCAAAGGACCAAATTAGTACGAAGCCATCTCATTAGAGAATGAGTGATGCGTAGAGACGCAAAGACATGCAATTACACACGGACCTGGAAGTGTCAGATCCGGAGATCAGTTGACCACTAGAAATCGTGTACATAGGACACCAGAAAGCCATAGTGTTGAATACACAAAGGTTTGAAACTAGATTATTGACTCTAGTGCAAGTGGGAGACTGTTGGAGATATGCCCAAGAGGCAATAATAAAGTGGTTATTATCATATCTGTAATATCCCTAAAATCATGATTTCAAAGATTGCATATCATTCATGCATGCATATAGAATTGAGATCTATTTCAAACTCATTCCAGAAAAACAGAAGCACATAGTGCTATGATTTTATGTGAGCAACTTAAATCAAAATGGCCATCACCATTTGAAAGTTTGAATGTTTGTGAACCTTGATTGTTTACTTTCCTTGTTGAAGGGTTTGAGTGTAAAATTTAAACCCAGACTTACAAATTGGAGATGGTTTCAAAAACCATTTTTCAAACTTTGCAAATCAAGTGCCAAGTCTCAGATATTTTTGTTCCCCAAGTTTGACCAACCTTTGCAAAGTAACCACATGGTTTTAGGCCTGTATTTGAGACTATTGCACCACTGCAAAAACCCCAAAGTAATTTGAATTCAAATGGAACTTGAATTCATTTGAAAACCAATTCAGAAATTGAAACAGAAAAAGAAAAAGGAGAAAGAATTGGAAAAGGGCCGGCGCCAGGATTTCAGCCCAGCTGCAGAACTGGCCCAACTAGCCCACCCGGCTTTTCCCTCTCTCTCTCACACGCGCAAGCGCACCCAGGCAGTCGCTGACGACCAGACCCCACCTCCTCTTCGCGCGTTTCGCTGACGAGCGGGCCCTCTCCACGTCGCCCTCGTCTTCCCCAAACCGCGCCCGCAGACCGCGTCGCCGCTGCTGTCAATGCCGGTAATGGCATGGCGTAATTAGCCTTGATGCCGCAGGAGTTTCCTATCGCGCTTGAGCCTATATAAACCACACCCCGCCGCGGTCATTTCCCCCCACTCTCCTCGCTCATTCCGCCACCAGGCTGCGCGCATTTGCTCTCGAAGCCCCGCTGTACCGACGACTCCGGCGACCGATTTCGGTGAGCCCAGACCGCCCCCCTCTCTCTGGTTCAAGCTATCTTGCTCAGCATGATCTGGCGCATCTGCTGACACCTTTCTTTTGCCTGCTCGTGACCCAGGTCGTCGTTTCCATTCACGACCGCAACCACCTGCGCCGCCGCTTGACTCCGGCGACCAATTGAGGTAAAACCCGAGCGCCCCTTGCCCCCTCTTTCATACGAGATTGTTCGCCTGCGTCTTGTGCATCGCCTGAACCCTCTGGTTCGTGCTAGGGCGACGCCAAACCTCGGCAAGAACCACGACTGCAAGCGACAGACGTCGCCCACAACTCCGACGAGCCCCTGAGACCGTTCCAGTGCGCCCCTTCCCGAATCATCGCCACCTTGAGCATCAGCAGCCTCCTGCGGTTCTGGTAAGCCACTTCCCCCACTCCCGCGCAACCTAGAACGCTAGCGCCGCCGCTATCAGATGCGCTGCCGCCAGTCGCCGCCGCTAGCTCCGCTCGAGTTTGGTTAGTTGATTTGTAGCCGTCAGATCTAGATCCAACGCGTAGAATTAGATAAGTTAGCGAACCGTTATGGGCAGATCTGAGCCGTGGGTTTTAATTAGATCCAACGGCGCCGGAGGGTGATCCTGAACGAATCGGTATCAGCCAATAGGATTAATATGCGTGGCTAGAGTTTAAATCAAAAACATAATTCAAATCAGATTTAGATCCAAATTTCAAATGGCTATAACTTTTGATTCCCACGTTAGATTTTTGCAAATTTTATACCGTTGGAATCAGGGAGACAAGCCCTTTCTGAATCTGCAATGTGTTTAACAAAAAGTTTCTATTAAAATGACTTTTTATGTAGAAACTTGTTTAGGACCATTTTGAGTATAGAATTTGTTTAGTAAATTGTTTTAGTGCTAAATAAGTTTAGTTAGCAAGTTTTTGACTTGTTTATGTTTCAGTATCTTGCACTTGGTTGGTGGAGATTTAAAAAAATCATCACTTTGCATTCTTGCATGCATGCACATATATTTTTGTTTTTATATGAATTGTGTGTAATTTTGTGCTACAAATTTTGTGTAGATTTTGCTAGTGACTGTGATTGTGAAGAGTGCTACTCTCCCCATTACCAAGGCAAGTGGTACTTCATGAATATTTCCATCCCTATATTTTGTATAAGCATTAGAAATATTTTGCTAAGTCTTGCATGATACTTTTTGCCAAATGCTATGTTGGGAAATCCTAAGTAGTTGTAGAATTGTAGAATTGCTAGGAATTTTCCTAAGTTAAGTTACTATGCCATGCTTAGCCTAGCTAGTAGCAAACAAGGGTTGGTAAAGTATCTACATGCTATGGTGAAAATGTTTCTAAGTCTTTGGACTTAAGTTTTTCTTAATAAAACAACTAAGTCAATGAACCCCCTGGGTGGAATGGGACTTGAATGGTGGTTTTTGGTTGAGTGGTTACACAAGGCCCATGGACATGGTTTACCTTGTGTATCTCACTTGTGGTATGCCACCCAGGCACAAAGGGATTTTGGAGGCCAAGTGTTGAGAAGCTTATAGTGCAGCCACTTGGCAATATGGGCTCTGCCTTGATCATATAGGTTGCTAGAACTTAGTCATTTGGCTAAGTTCTTGCAACCTATATGATCATGGCAGAGCCCATATTGCCAAGTGGTTGCACTTGAAGCTTCTCAACATTTGACATCTCAAATCTCTTTGTTCCTGGGTGGCATACCACAAGTGAGATACACAAGCCAAGTCCATGGCCTTGTGAACCACTCAACCAAAAACCACCAAGCAATTACCATTCCACCTAGGTGATTCATTAACTTAGTTGTTTTATTAAACAAAATCACAAGTCCTCAGACTTAGAATATTTTTCCATAGTGTGAATATATATTCCACCCATGTTTTCTATTAGCTAGGCTAAGCTTGATAGTAGTAGGAATCTTAACTTAGGAAAATCCTACTAAGGATTCATCTACTAGGTTTTCTTATAGCAAGGTCTATACTTAGCAAAATCCATGCAAGTTTTACTTAGAGAAAAATCACTAATGCATAGTGAAAGTAATGGGACAAAAAGTATGAAGCATCACTTGCCTTTTTGGAAGGGAATGGTAGTTCACTCCTTGATCTTGCTAGTCTCACAATTCACTACAAGTCAATCAAACAAACACCAATTCAATTCACATTCCAAACCAATAATCACTCAAAAAAATTCACACACACAAGACAATGGAAACCAATTCATGCATGGGAGCATGCACAAGATAGTTTTATTTTGCAAAAAGGGTCTCTATTGGGTTTCTAAACTTTATAAGATCCAAATTGGTCATTTACCAAAGTGGCAAAGTCATTAGCAAGAGGGTTTTGTCCAAAACCATTTTTAAATCCACTCATCATTTTATGTGGTGGAAATTTAGTTTTATCAAGTCTAAAACCTTTAAATCTTCACCAAAAGTTTCTAACTCTTAGGACTTGGTGTTTTGGGGTCAGTAGCTTTGAATCTCAATATTTTCCCAAAGTTTTTGTTCCAAAATCTTTTCCATAACAATTCCAATATTTTCACTTGGCTAGAAATGGACCAAATACAATATTCCATCCTAATCTTTTCCAAATCCATTTTCAAAACCATGGGTTGGTTCCTAGGGTTAGTAAGGTCACAACAAACCATTTTGCAAAGGTTTTAATCCAAAAATCATTTTTAAACAATTTTTCTAATCTAAACAAGCTCACAAAAGAATCTGCAAAAACAATCAAACTAACAGATACTATTTGCTAAACCAAGGGCATGGTTGGCTAGGTCTTGCTCTTCTGAATCCAACGACATAAAATTTGTAATTTTTGGACGTGTGGATCCAAAGTTATAAGGGTTTGAAGTTTGCAAATAAATCTGATTCAAATCTGTTTTTAAACCAAAACTGGCCACGTGGCGCAATACGATTGGCTGGTACCGATTCGGTGTGGATCACGCTGCAGACCTAAGATCTAATCGAATCGTATGATCCAGAATGTATACCCCTTCGCGGTTAAGTGGTCTAATCCTGCTCGCTTAATCTAGATCGAACGGCTGTCATCGCACTGACCAAACTCGGGCGGCGCAGCGACGGTCACTGGCGGCGGCGAGGTCAGACAGCGGCGGCGCTGGTGAAATAGGAAGCGAGGGAGGAGGGGAAGAGGCTCACCGGGTTCAGGAGGTCACGGTGATGCTCGAGGGGGTGTTGGTCGGGCGAGGGGCGCACGAGGTTTGCTGCAATTTCTCGCCGGAGCTTGCTACAGCGACAGACGGCTCTGGACGTGGTCGGGGACGATGTTGTGATCCACGAGAAGACAAACGGAGGACTGGGTTAGCTTCGCAAGGCCATGGCAAAGATGTTTGCGTGATCGAGGAAACACGGGGTGGTCGGAATCTACCTGTGGGCGTTGTCGGAGAGGAACCAGTCGCGGCGGCGTTTAGAAGCTGGTTGTTGCCAACGCTCTGGGGCGCCCGCGGTCGAATGGGTGGTACGGGGAGATGCGTCTGGGAGTGGGGAAGCTGCCAGGGTGCTCGGGATGTAAGGGGCGGTGATACTTGGCTGGAATCGACGCCGAACCTCGTCGGAGCAGAGGATGGTCTCTGGCAAAATTCAGCAGCCTGAGGGCGAGTCGAGGTGTGGTGACAGAGGGGAAAGGAGGAGAAGGCGCTGGCGTTTTATCGAGCATGGTAAAAGCGAGGCAAAGGCCCGGCATTATGGCGAATTGAAGCCGCGGGATTTCTGCAGGAAACGGCGGCGAGGGGGAAAGAACAGGTCGTGGTGGTGGGGAGGAAGAACAGTGGAAAGTGGGCCTACCGGTTAGTGGGAAAAGAAAGGAGGGTAGGGTCCACTGGTCATACTCTGTGTGGGTCAGAATCTGGGTGCTAAACGTTTTCTTTCGGGGTGAGGGAAAGCTGGGCTGCTGGGCTTAGTTGGGCTTGGCCAGTTGGGTCAGGTCCATTTCATATTTTTTTTCTTCTGAATTCTTTTTCCTTTTCTATTTCTATTTTTCTGTTTTGAATTTGAATCAATTATTCATTCACTCAAACCATTCAAACAATTCAAACTTATAATGAGTTTTTTGTTCTGTTTTTCAACATAAACCAAATCCCAAAAATAAAATAATATTTTTATTCTTTTTAGGACCATTCATTAATTAAATAAAATGGTTCATTAGTTATTTAATAAAATAGGGTTTGATTTAATTAATAAAATCTCCATTTGAAATACAAATACTTTCAAAACCAAACCAGTAGGTTTCATTTGGAAATAAAGATATTTGGAAAACATGTTTAAAACAAAATAACATTTTTATTTATGGTCCATTAACAATTAAATAAATGGGCCTTAGTTATTAAATCAAATAGGATTTGTTTTATTTAAATATTTATTTTGAAATCTAAAATAAAACCAAAACACTTCAGTAGGTTTATTTTGAGAATATAAAGTATTTGGAAAACTTATTTAAAATAAATAAATAAGTTTTAGTGTTTTGTTTAAAATGGGAAAAGCCTTTACTTTAATAAAATTTTGGATATTAAACCCCTATTATTTTATTTAAATAAACCTTTGCTATTTTTATTCAAACAAAATGTTTTAATTAAAAGCTTGGCCAATGTTTTAATTTGGCTTTATAAAATAATCTTTATTTATAAATCTACCTTTTCTTTTGAAAACCAAAACTCTTTATTTAAAGATCCAAAATAGTGTTTCCAAAATATTTTATTTTCCTTTATTAAATGTTTTAACTTGTTAGATCCCTTTAGGATTTAATTGTTTCCAATTGGTTTGAAGTTCCAATTAACTTCAAAAAGTTTCTTCTGGCCTTGAAAATCAAATAAAGTTTTATTTTATTCATTTATTTTCACATTACAAGATTTGGAAAATCTTGGGATGTGACAGGCTACCACCCTTAAAATAAATCTCGTCCCGAGATTTGGGGAGGCTAGGGTTACAAGTAGGCTCAAAACAACTAGGGTACTACCACCCTTAAAAAAAATTTCAAACAAAATTACATATTGTCCTTCTTGGGATCCTGGGGAAAATTTCTCTAAGCAAACATTTGCATGGTGTCCTTGGTTTCCATACTTGACTCATGGGCCAAGGTTGAGATCCTTCATAGACTTGTTTAACTTGTTCTCCATCCTTTCTGGACAATTGTTTGCATAGTGGCCTAGTTCCTTCCATTTGAAACATGTTATAAGTTTGAGGTCTTGAGGTGGCTTCTCTGGACAATATGATGCATAATGTCCTAACTCCTTGCAGTGTTTGCACATCACTTGGCTAATATCCTTCCTCATCTTGGGTTTCACTAGCTTTTGTTTGTCTTCTTGGCTCTTCTTCTTTTCTGGGCATTCACTAGCATAGTGTCCCATCTCTTTGCAATTGTAACACTGCAACTGGCTTATGTCCTTCTTCTTCTTTTTGGGTCTCTCCAAAGCTAGGAGTTCTTCTAGTTCATGTTCTTCATAGGTGGGAGATCTTTCTCTCTTCTTGGGGCATTGATCTTCATGCTCCTTGGATGCATGATCTTTGTATCCACAAGTATTGCTAGCTTGGGTTCCTTCTAGAATAACATCTTTATCATTCTTGTTGTCATTAGCTCCTTGGGAAAAGTTTTCTCCCATGTTGATCATTTGAGTAACCAATCCTTGCAACAACTGGGATTGAAGTTTCAAAATCCTTTGTATGGCTGGGTCTAGTCCATTGTTGTTGGCTAAAAGCTGAGTTGTCTCTTGGCTCAACTGGTTTTGGGTTGCTATGAGTTCTCTCATGTTGTTCTCTTGGTTGTTGTTGGTGTCATCAACCTTGATGTTGGAGTCTCTTGGTGAAGTCATCTGTTTGGGTTTGAAGGGAGATTAGAATAGGCAAGATATTTCTAAGGAAATATTTCTAATCACACACATCACAATTCACACAAACAATGTGCAAGCTTTTACAAACAAACATTTCACTCAATCAACATATTTCAAGCACATTTTTAGGCAACAAAATATTTTTGGTACACCACATAAGTTGGTGTGTTTGACTTAACTAAATTATGGTGGTCCATCTATATGGTTCACTTGTGATCTTTCCTTCCTTCTTGGTTCTTCTTATTTGGGATCATGGTTTCCTTGAGAAAAACTCTTGGTTGCAAAACTTCAAAGTTGTTGTCGGCTCCTTCTTATTTTGCATTCTCTCAGTCTCTAAATCTTGAGCAAGATTTCCTTGTCTCACTTGTAGTCCTTAGTGATATCCAAGTTGGAGTATGCTGAAGATGTTTAAGTCATTAGAGTTGAAGAAGTTGAAGTCATTAGAGTTGAAGAAGTTGAAGTCATTAGAGTTGAAGAAGTTGAAGTCATTAGAGTTGAAAGTGTTGAAGAAGTCCTTTGCACATGGTGTAGTCTTTGGCCATGGGTAGATTTTTCCCTCAAGTTGAAGTAGAGGAGATGTAGAGTTGAAACAAAAATGGTTGAGGAAAGAGTTTACAAGATTTTTTGTAAATAAGTTTTGGAACAAATACAACTCCTATTTTTTTAAGGGGTTTTGTCCAATCCTAGGTTTACAAATCCTACAGGCAACACAATGCTCTGATACCATCTGTAGAGGTCTCAACCTAATAAGGTAGATTCCTCCTGTGTTTTACAATGCTAGTCCCTGGATCAATATCTAGCATCCACAGTTGAGATGTAATATCAAGAAACAAAGGTCATAATATAACTTTATAACCAGGAATAACATAATTTTATTACATCAAACATAGCTCATTTGGCTATTACATTACATTGCAGCGGAATAACTATAAGCATGGGTCCTTCATCTTCAAAGTGCCACAGGCAGATGTTGGTTGTAGACTTTGTAATCCTAATCAATCAATCTTCACTAAAACCAATCAAACCTGCAACATACAAGTTACAGCCACAAAGGGTCAATACATTTGAATTGTATTGGAAAGTGATACTATGGTAGTATAGTGGAGTCTATCATCTATATGCATTTGGCTAAGTGGAGTTGAGGCTTGCATTGCTCAAAATAGATTTTTCCTTACCATTTGAAAATACTAAGTTTTTGCTTTGATAAAATCATTTTTCTCAATCAAAGATTGAAGATCCTTTACAAGGCATCTCTCAATCAAAGATTGAAGATTTCAAACAACCCTTGTTCAAACCACAAGATTTTAACTTAGAAATTTGAATGATGATATTCTTGATTGCTTCCATGTCTTGATGCTCAAATTGTCCTTTACTAGGGACATGGCTAAGTACTTAGATTTTACACTCTGCAGAGGTGGTGCACTTTCCCCACAAGACTTGGTTTCCCAAGACAAGATCTTTCAGAAGCCTTCCCTTAGACCAAAATGGACGCGCTCCAACCTATCAAACACTACCACCCACTGTCCATATGGCTAAGTTCTTGCAACCTATATGATCATGGCAGAGCCCATATTGCCAAGTGGTTGCACTTGAAGCTTCTCAACATTTGACATCTCAAATCTCTTTGTTCCTGGGTGGCATACCACAAGTGAGATACACAAGCCAAGTCCATGGCCTTGTGAACCACTCAACCAAAAACCACCAAGCAAGTACCATTCCACCCAGGTGATTCATTAACTTAGTTGTTTTATTAAACAAAATCACAAGTCCTCAGACTTAGAATATTTTTCCATAGTGTGAATATATATTCCACCCATGTTTTCTATTAGCTAGGCTAAGCTTGATAGTAGTAGGAATCTTAACTTAGGAAAATCCTACTAAGGATTCATCTACTAGGTTTTCTTATAGCAAGGTCTATACTTAGCAAAATCCATGCAAGTTTTACTTAGAGAAAAATCACTAATGCATAGTGAAAGTAATGGGAAAAAAAGTATGAAGCATCACTTGCCTTTTTGGAAGGGAATGGTAGTTCACTCCTTGATCTTGCTAGTCTCACAATTCACTACAAGTCAATCAAGCAAACACCAATTCAATTCACATTCCAAACCAATAAGCACTCAAACAAATTCACACACACAAGACAATGGAAACCAATTCATGCATGGGAGCATGCACAAGATAGTTTTATTTTGCAAAGAGGGTCTCTATTGGGTTTCTAAACTTTGTAAGATCCAAATTGGTCATTTACCAAAGTGGCAAAGTCATTAGCAAGAGGGTTTTGTCCAAAACCATTTTTAAATCCACTCATCATTTTATGTGGTGGAAATTTAGTTTTATCAAGTCTAAAACCTTTAAATCTTCACCAAAAGTTTCTAAATCTTAGGACTTGGTGTTTTGGGGTCAGTAGCTTTGAATCTCAATATTTTCCCAAAGTTTTTGTTCCAAAATCTTTTCCATAACAATTCCAATATTTTCACTTGGCTAGAAATGGACCAAATCTAATATTCCATCCTAATCTTTTCCAAATCCATTTTCAAAACCATGGGTTGGTTCCTAGGGTCAGTAAGGTCACAACAAACCATTTTGCAAAGGTTTTAATCCAAAAATCATTTTTAAACAATTTTTCTAATCTAAACAAGCTCACAAAAGAATCTGCAAAAACAAGCAAACTAACAGATACTATTTGCTAAACCAAGGGCATGGTTGGCTAGGTCTTGCTCTTCTGAATCCAACGACATAAAATTTGTAATTTTTGGACGTGTGGATCCAAAGTTATAAGGGTTTGAAGTTTGCAAATAAATCTGATTCAAATCTGTTTTTAAACCAAAACTGGCCACGTGGCGCAATACGATTGGCTGGTACCGATTCGGTGTGGATCACGCTGCAGACCGTAGGATCTAATCGAATCGTGTGATCCAGAATGTATACCCCTTCGCGGTTAAGTGGTCTAATCCTGCTCGCTTAATCTAGATCGAACGGCTGTCATCGCACTGACCAAACTCGGGCGGCGAAGCGACGGTCACTGGCGGCGGCGAGGTCAGACAGCGGCGGCGCTGGTGAAATAGGAAGCGAGGGAGGAGGGGAAGAGGCTCACCGGGTTCAGGAGGTCACGGTGATGCTCGAGGGGGTGTTGGTCGGGCGAGGGGCGCACGAGGTTTGCTGCAATTTCTCGCCGGAGCTTGCTACAGCGACAGACGGCTCTGGACGTGGTCGGGGACGATGTTGTGATCCACGAGAAGACAAACGGAGGACTGGGTTAGCTGCGCAAGGCCATGGCAAAGATGTTTGCGTGATCGAGGAAACACGGGGTGGTCGGAATCTACCTGTGGGCGTCGTCGGAGAGGAACCAGTCGCGACGGCGTTTAGAAGCTGGTCGTTGCCGACGCTCTGGGGCGCCCGCGGTCGAATGGGTGGTACGGGGAGATGCGTCTGGGAGTGGGGAAGCTGCCAGGGTGCTCAGGATGTAAGGGGCGGTGATACTTGGCTGAAATCGACGCCGAACCTCGTCGGAGCAGAGGATGGTCTCTGGCAAAATTCAGCAGCCTGAGGGCGAGTCGAGGTGTGGTGACAGAGGGGAAAGGAGGAGAAGGCGCTGGCGTTTTATCGAGTATGGTAAAAGCGAGGTAAAGGCCCGGCATTATGGCGAATTGAAGCCGCGGGATTTCTGCAGGAAACGGTGGCGAGGGGGAAAGAACAGGTCGTGGGGGTGGGGAGGAAGAACAGTGGAAAGTGGGCCTACCGGTCAGTGGGAAAAGAAAGGAGGGTAGGGTCCACTGGTCATACTCTGTGTGGGTCAGAATCTGGGTGCTAAACGTTTTCTTTCGGGGTGAGGGAAAGCTGGGCTGCTGGGCTTAGTTGGGCTTGGCCAGTTGGGTCAGGTCCATTTCATATTTTTTTTCTTCTGAATTCTTTTTCCTTTTCTATTTCTATTTTTCTATTTCGAATTTGAATCAATTATTCATTCACTCAAACCATTCAAACAATTCAAACTTATAATGAGTTTTTGGTTCTGTTTTTCAACATAAACCAAATCCCAAAAATAAAATAATATTTTTATTCTTTTTAGGACCATTCATTAATTAAATAAAATGGTTCATTAGTTATTTAATAAAATAGGGTTTGATTTAATTAATAAAATCTCCATTTGAAATCCAAATACTTTCAAAACCAAACCAGTAGGTTTCATTTGGAAATAAAGATATTTGGAAAACATGTTTAAAACAAAATAACATTTTTATTTATGGTCCATTAACAATTAAATAAATGGGCCTTAGTTATTAAATCAAATAGGATTTGTTTTATTTAAATATTTATTTTGAAATCTAAAATAAAACCAAAACACTTCAGTAGGTTTATTTTGAGAATATAAAGTATTTGGAAAACTTATTTAAAATAAATAAATAAGTTTTAGTGTTTTATTTAAAATGGGAAAAGCCTTTACTTTAATAAAATTTTGGATATTAAACCCCTATTATTTTATTTAAATAAACCTTTGCTATTTTTATTCAAACAAAATGTTTTAATTAAAAGCTTGGCCAATGTTTTAATTTGGCTTTATAAAATAATCTTTATTTATAAATCTACCTTTTCTTTTGAAAACCAAAACTCTTTATTTAAAGATCCAAAATAGTGTTTCCAAAATATTTTATTTTCCTTTATTAAAAGTTTTAACTTGTTAGATCCCTTTAGGATTTAATTGTTTCCAATTGGTTTGAAGTTCCAATTAACTTCAAAAAGTTTCTTCTGGCCTTGAAAATCAAATAAAGTTTTATTTTATTCATTTATTTTCACATTACAAGATTTGGAAAATCTTGGGATGTGACAGGCTACCACCCTTAAAATAAATCTCGTCCCGAGATTTGGGGAGGCTAGGGTTACAAGTAGGCTCAAAACAACTAGGGTACTACCACCCTTAAAAAAAAATTCAAACAAAATTACATATTGTTCTTGGGATCCTAGGGAAAATTTCTCTAAGCAAATATTTGCATGGTGTCCTTGGTTTCCATACTTGACTCATGGGCCAAGGTTGAGATCCTTCATAGACTTGTTTAACTTGTTCTCCATCCTTTCTGGACAATTGTTTGCATAGTGGCCTAGTTCCTTGCATTTGAAACATGTTATAAGTTTGAGGTCTTGAGGTGGCTTCTCTGGACAATATGATGCATAATGTCCTAATTCCTTGCAGTGTTTGCACATCACTTGGCTAATATCCTTCCTCATCTTGGGTTTCACTAGCTTTTGTTTGTCTTCTTGGCTCTTCTTCTTTTCTGGGCATTCACTAGCATAGTGTCCCATCTCTTTGCAATTGTAACACTGCAACTGGCTTATGTCCTTCTTCTTCTTTTTGGGTCTCTCCAAAGCTAGGAGTTCTTCTAGTTCATGTTCTTCATAGGTGGGAGATCTTTCTCTCTTCTTGGGGCATTGATCTTCATGCTCCTTGGATGCATGATCTTTGTATCCACAAGTATTGCTAGCTTGGGTTCCTTCTAGAATAACATCTTTATCATTC
The DNA here is from genome assembly GCA_916181665.1 of Avena sativa. Taxonomy (NCBI): domain Eukaryota; kingdom Viridiplantae; phylum Streptophyta; class Magnoliopsida; order Poales; family Poaceae; genus Avena; species Avena sativa. The sequence continues at coordinate 424,408,939 of OV702280.1, forward strand.
TTGTTGTCATTAGCTCCTTGGGAAAAGTTTTCTCCCATGTTGATCATTTGAGTAACCAATCCTTGCAACAACTGGGATTGAAGTTTCAAAATCCTTTGTATGGCTGGGTCTAGTCCATTGTTGTTGGCTAAAAGCTGAGTTGTCTCTTGGCTCAACTGGTTTTGGGTTGCTATGAGTTCTCTCATGTTGTTCTCTTGGTTGTTGTTGGTGTCATCAACCTTGATGTTGGAGTCTCTTGGTGAAGTCATCTGTTTGGGTTTGAAGGGAGATTAGAATAGGCAAGATATTTCTAAGGAAATATTTCTAATCACACACATCACAATTCACACAAACAATGTGCAAGCTTTTACAAATAAACATTTCACTCAATCAACATATTTCAAGCACATTTTTAGGCAATAAAATATTTTTGGTACACCACATAAGTTGGTGTGTTTGACTTAACTAAATTATGGTGGTCCATCTATATGGTTCACTTGTGATCTTTCCTTCCTTCTTGGTTCTTCTTATTTGGAATCATGGTTTCCTTGAGAAAAACTCTTGGTTGCAAAACTTCAAAGTTGTTGTTGGCTCCTTCTTATTTTGCATTCTCTCAGTCTCTAAATCTTGAGCAAGATTTCCTTGTCTCACTTGTAGTCCTTAGTGATATCCAAGTTGGAGGTCCTTGGTGAATATGCTGAAGATGTTGAAGTCATTAGAGTTGAAGAAGTTGAAGTCATTAGATTTGAAGAAGTTGAAGTCATTAGAGTTGAAGAAGTTGAAGTCATTAGAGTTGAAAGTGTTGAAGAAGTCTTTTGCACATGGTGTAGTCTTTGGCTATGGGTAGATTTTTCCCTCAAGTTGAAGTAGAGGAGATGTAGAGTTGAAACAAAAATGGTTGAGGAAAGAGTTTACAAGATTTTTTGTAAATAAGTTTTGGAACAAATACAACTCCTATTTTTCTAAGGGGTTTTGTCCAATCCTAGGTTTACAAATCCTACAGGCAACACAATACTCTGATACCATCTGTAGAGGTCTCAACCTAATAAGGTAGATTCCTCCTGTGTTTTACAATGCTAGTCCCTGGATCAATATCTAGCATCCACAGTTGAGATGTAATATCAAGAAACAAAGGTCATAATATAACTTTATAACCAGGAATAACATAATTTTATTACATCAAACATAGCTCATTTGGCTATTACATTACATTGCAGCGGAATAACTATAAGCATGGGTCCTTCATCTTCAAAGTGCCACAGGCAGATGTTGGTTGTAGACTTTGTAATCCTAATCAATCAATCTTCACTAAAACCAATCAAACCTGCAACATACAAGTTACAGCCACAAAGGGTCAATACATTTGAATTGTATTGGAAAGTGATACTATGGTAGTATAGTGGAGTCTATCATCTATATGCATTTGGCTAAGTGGAGTTGAGGCTTGCATTGCTCAAAATAGATTTTTCCTTACCATTTGAAAATACTAAGTTTTTGCTTTGATAAAATCATTTTTCTCAATCAAAGATTGAAGATCCTTTACAAGGCATCTCTCAATCAAAGATTGAAGATTTCAAACAACCCTTGTTCAAACCACAAGATTTTAACTTAGAAATTTGAATGATGATATTCTTGATTGCTTCCATGTCTTGATGCTCAAATTGTCCTTTACTAGGGACATGGCTAAGTACTTAGATTTTACACTCTGCAGAGGTGGTGCACTTTCCCCACAAGACTTGGTTTCCCAAGACAAGATCTTTCAGAAGCCTTCCCTTAGACCAAAATGGACGCGCTCCAACCTATCAAACACTACCACCCACTGTCCATATGGCTAAGTTCTTGCAACCTATATGATCATGGCAGAGCCCATATTGCCAAGTGGTTGCACTTGAAGCTTCTCAACATTTGACATCTCAAATCTCTTTGTTCCTGGGTGGCATACCACAAGTGAGATACACAAGCCAAGTCCATGGCCTTGTGAACCACTCAACCAAAAACCACCAAGCAAGTACCATTCCACCCAGGTGATTCATTAACTTAGTTGTTTTATTAAACAAAATCACAAGTCCTCAGACTTAGAATATTTTTCCATAGTGTGAATATATATTCCACCCATGTTTTCTATTAGCTAGGCTAAGCTTGATAGTAGTAGGAATCTTAACTTAGGAAAATCCTACTAAGGATTCATCTACTAGGTTTTCTTATAGCAAGGTCTATACTTAGCAAAATCCATGCAAGTTTTACTTAGAGAAAAATCACTAATGCATAGTGAAAGTAATGGGACAAAAAGTATGAAGCATCACTTGCCTTTTTGGAAGGGAATGGTAGTTCACTCCTTGATCTTGCTAGTCTCACAATTCACTACAAGTCAATCAAGCAAACACCAATTCAATTCACATTCCAAACCAATAAGCACTCAAACAAATTCACACACACAAGACAATGGAAACCAATTCATGCATGGGAGCATGCACAAGATAGTTTTATTTTGCAAAGAGGGTCTCTATTGGGTTTCTAAACTTTGTAAGATCCAAATTGGTCATTTACCAAAGTGGCAAAGTCATTAGCAAGAGGGTTTTGTCCAAAACCATTTTTAAATCCACTCATCATTTTATGTGGTGGAAATTTAGTTTTATCAAGTCTAAAACCTTTAAATCTTCACCAAAAGTTTCTAAATCTTAGGACTTGGTGTTTTGGGGTCAGTAGCTTTGAATCTCAATATTTTCCCAAAGTTTTTGTTCCAAAATCTTTTCCATAACAATTCCAATATTTTCACTTGGCTAGAAATGGACCAAATCTAATATTCCATCCTAATCTTTTCCAAATCCATTTTCAAAACCATGGGTTGGTTCCTAGGGTCAGTAAGGTCACAACAAACCATTTTGCAAAGGTTTTAATCCAAAAATCATTTTTAAACAATTTTTCTAATCTAAACAAGCTCACAAAAGAATCTGCAAAAACAAGCAAACTAACAGATACTATTTGCTAAACCAAGGGCATGGTTGGCTAGGTCTTGCTCTTCTGAATCCAACGACATAAAATTTGTAATTTTTGGACGTGTGGATCCAAAGTTATAAGGGTTTGAAGTTTGCAAATAAATCTGATTCAAATCTGTTTTTAAACCAAAACTGGCCACGTGGCGCAATACGATTGGCTGGTACCGATTCGGTGTGGATCACGCTGCAGACCTAAGATCTAATCGAATCGTGTGATCCAGAATGTATACCCCTTCGCGGTTAAGTGGTCTAATCCTGCTCGCTTAATCTAGATCGAACGGCTGTCATCGCACTGACCAAACTCGGGCGGCGCAGCGACGGTCACTGGCGGCGGCGAGGTCAGACAGCGGCGGCGCTGGTGAAATAGGAAGCGAGGGAGGAGGGGAAGAGGCTCACCGGGTTCAGGAGGTCACGGTGATGCTCGAGGGGGTGTTGGTCGGGCGAGGGGCGCACGAGGTTTGCTGCAATTTCTCGCCGGAGCTTGCTACAGCGACAGACGGCTCTGGACGTGGTCGGGGACGATGTTGTGATCCACGAGAAGACAAACGGAGGACTGGGTTAGCTGCGCAAGGCCATGGCAAAGATGTTTGCGTGATCGAGGAAACACGGGGTGGTCGGAATCTACCTGTGGGCGTTGTCGGAGAGGAACCAGTCGCGGCGGCGTTTAGAAGCTGGTTGTTGCCGACGCTCTGGGGCGCCCGCGGTCGAATGGGTGGTACGGGGAGATGCGTCTGGGAGTGGGGAAGCTGCCAGGGTGCTCGGGATGTAAGGGGCGGTGATACTTGGATGGAATCGACGCCGAACCTCGTTGGAGCAGAGGATGGTCTCTGGCAAAATTCAGCAGCCTGAGGGCGAGTCGAGGTGTGGTGACAGAGGGGAAAGGAGGAGAAGGCGCTGGCGTTTTATCGAGCATGGTAAAAGCGAGGTAAAGGCCCGGCATTATGGCGAATTGAAGCCGCGGGATTTCTGCAGGAAACGGCGGCGAGGGGGAAAGAACAGGTCATGGGGGTGGGGAGGAAGAACAGTGGAAAGTGGGCCTACCGGTCAGTGGGAAAAGAAAGGAGGGTAGGGTCCACTGGTCATACTCTGTGTGGGTCAGAATCTGGGTGCTAAACGTTTTCTTTCGGGGTGAGGGAAAGCTGGGCTGCTGGGCTTAGTTGGGCTTGGCCAGTTGGGTCAGGTCCATTTCATATTTTTTTCTTCTGAATTCTTTTTCCTTTTCTATTTCTATTTTTCTGTTTCGAATTTGAATCAATTATTCATTCACTCAAACCATTCAAACAATTCAAACTTATAATGAGTTTTTGGTTCTGTTTTTCAACATAAACCAAATCCCAAAAATAAAATAATATTTTTATTCTTTTTAGGACCATTCATTAATTAAATAAAATGGTTCATTAGTTATTTAATAAAATAGGGTTTGATTTAATTAATAAAATCTCCATTTCAAATCCAAATACTTTCAAAACCAAACCAGTAGGTTTCATTTGGAAATAAAGATATTTGGAAAACATGTTTAAAACAAAATAACATTTTTATTTATGGTCCATTAACAATTAAATAAATGGGCCTTAGTTATTAAATCAAATAGGATTTGTTTTATTTAAATATTTATTTTGAAATCTAAAATAAAACCAAAACACTTCAGTAGGTTTATTTTGAGAATATAAAGTATTTGGAAAACTTATTTAAAATAAATAAATAAGTTTTGGTGTTTTATTTAAAATGGGAAAAGCCTTTACTTTAATAAAATTTTGGATATTAAACCCCTATTATTTTATTTAAATAAACCTTTGCTATTTTTATTCAAACAAAATGTTTTAATTAAAAGCTTGGCCAATGTTTTAATTTGGCTTTATAAAATAATCTTTATTTATAAATCTACCTTTTCTTTTGAAAACCAAAACTCTTTATTTAAAGATCCAAAATAGTGTTTCCAAAATATTTTATTTTCCTTTATTAAAAGTTTTAACTTGTTAGATCCCTTTAGGATTTAATTGTATCCAATTGGTTTGAAGTTCCAATTAACTTCAAAAAGTTTCTTCTGGCCTTGAAAATCAAATAAAGTTTTATTTTATTCATTTATTTTCACATTACAAGATTTGGAAAATCTTGGGATGTGACAGGCTACCACCCTTAAAATAAATCTCGTCCCGAGATTTGGGGAGGCTAGGGTTACAAGTAGGCTCAAAACAACTAGGGTACTACCACCCTTAAAAAATTTTCAAACAAAATTACATATTGTTCTTGGGATCCTGGGGAAAATTTCTCTAAGCAAACATTTGCATGGTGTCCTTGGTTTCCATACTTGACTCATGGGCCAAGGTTGAGATCCTTCATAGACTTGTTTAACTTGTTCTCCATCCTTTCTGGACAATTGTTTGCATAGTGGCCTAGTTCCTTGCATTTGAAACATGTTATAAGTTTGAGGTCTTGAGGTGGCTTCTCTGGACAATATGATGCATAATGTCCTAATTCCTTGCAGTGTTTGCACATCACTTGGCTAATATCCTTCCTCATCTTGGGTTTCACTAGCTTTTGTTTGTCTTCTTGGCTCTTCTTCTTTTCTGGGCATTCACTAGCATAGTGTCCCATCTCTTTGCAATTGTAACACTGCAACTGGCTTATGTCCTTCTTCTTCTTTTTGGGTCTCTCCAAAGCTAGGAGTTCTTCTAGTTCATGTTCTTCATAGGTGGGAGATCTTTCTCTCTTCTTGGGGCATTGATCTTCATGCTCCTTGGATGCATGATCTTTGTATCCACAAGTATTGCTAGCTTGGGTTCCTTCTAGAATAACATCTTTACCATTCTTGTTGTCATTAGCTCCTTGGGAAAAGTTTTCTCCCATGTTGATCATTTGAGTAACCAATCCTTGCAACAACTGGGATTGAAGTTTCAAAATCCTTTGTATGGCTGGGTCTAGTCCATTGTTGTTGGCTAAAAGCTGAGTTGTCTCTTGGCTCAACTGGTTTTGGGTTGCTATGAGTTCTCTCATGTTGTTCTCTTGGTTGTTGTTGGTGTCATCAACCTTGATGTTGGAGTCTCTTGGTGAAGTCATCTGTTTGGGTTTGAAGGGAGATTAGAATAGGCAAGATATTTCTAAGGAAATATTTCTAATCACACACATCACAATTCACACAAACAATGTGCAAGCTTTTACAAATAAACATTTCACTCAATCAACATATTTCAAGCACATTTTTAGGCAACAAAATATTTTTGGTACACCACATAAGTTGGTGTGTTTGACTTAACTAAATTATGGTGGTCCATCTATATGGTTCACTTGTGATCTTTCCTTCCTTCTTGGTTCTTCTTATTTGGAATCATGGTTTCCTTGAGAAAAACTCTTGGTTGCAAAACTTCAAAGTTGTTGTTGGCTCCTTCTTATTTTGCATTCTCTCAGTCTCTAAATCTTGAGCAAGATTTCCTTGTCTCACTTGTAGTCCTTAGTGATATCCAAGTTGGAGGTCCTTGGTGAATATGCTGAAGATGTTGAAGTCATTAGAGTTGAAGAAGTTGAAGTCATTAGAGTTGAAGAAGTTGAAGTCATTAGAGTTGAAGAAGTTGAAGTCATTAGAGTTGAAAGTGTTGAAGAAGTCCTTTGCACATGGTGTAGTCTTTGGCTATGGGTAGATTTTTCCCTCAAGTTGAAGTAGAGGAGATGTAGAGTTGAAACAAAAATGGTTGAGGAAAGAGTTTACAAGATTTTTTGTAAATAAGTTTTGGAACAAATACAACTCCTATTTTTCTAAGGGGTTTTGTCCAATCCTAGGTTTACAAATCCTATAGGCAACACAATGCTCTGATACCATCTGTAGAGGTCTCAACCTAATAAGGTAGATTCCTCCTATGTTTTACAATGCTAGTCCCTGGATCAATATCTAGCATCCACAGTTCAGATGTAATATCAAGAAACAAAGGTCATAATATAACTTTATAACCAGGAATAACATAATTTTATTACATCAAACATAGCTCATTTGGCTATTACATTACATTGCAGCGGAATAACTATAAGCATGGGTCCTTCATCTTCAAAGTGCCACAGGCAGATGTTGGTTGTAGACTTTGTAATCCTAATCAATCAATCTTCACTAAAATCAATCAAACCTGCAACATACAAGTTACAGCCACAAAGGGTCAATACATTTGAATTGTATTGGAAAATGATACTATGGTAGTGTAGTGGAGTCTATCATCTATATGCATTTGGCTAAGTGGAGTTGAGGCTTGCATTGCTCAAAATAGATTTTTCCTTACCATTTGAAAATACTAAGTTTTTGCTTTGATAAAATCATTTTTCTCAATCAAAGATTGAAGATCCTTTACAAGGCATCTCTCAATCAAAGATTGAAGATTTCAAACAACCCTTGTTCAAACCACAAGATTTTAACTTAGAAATTTGAATGATGATATTCTTGATTGCTTCCATGTCTTGATGCTCAAATTGTCCTTTACCAGGGACATGGCTAAGTACTTAGATTTTACACTCTACAGAGGTGGTGCACTTTCCCCACAAGACTTGGTTTCCCAAGACAAGATCTTTCAGAAGCCTTCCCTTAGACCAAAATGGACGCGCTCCAACCTATCAAACACTACCACCCACTGTCCATATGGCTAAGTTCTTGCAACCTATATGATCATGGCAGAGCCCATATTGCCAAGTGGTTGCACTTGAAGCTTCTCAACATTTGACATCTCAAATCTCTTTGTTCCTGGGTGGCATACCACAAGTGAGATACACAAGCCAAGTCCATGGCCTTGTGAACCACTCAACCAAAAACCACCAAGCAAGTACCATTCCACCCAGGTGATTCATTAACTTAGTTGTTTTATTAAACAAAATCACAAGTCCTCAGACTTAGAATATTTTTCCATAGTGTGAATATATATTCCACCCATGTTTTCTATTAGCTAGGCTAAGCTTGATAGTAGTAGGAATCTTAACTTAGGAAAATCCTACTAAGGATTCATCTACTAGGTTTTCTTATAGCAAGGTCTATACTTAGCAAAATCCATGCAAGTTTTACTTAGAGAAAAATCACTAATGCATAGTGAAAGTAATGGGACAAAAAGTATGAAGCATCACTTGCCTTTTTGGAAGGGAATGGTAGTTCACTCCTTGATCTTGCTAGTCTCACAATTCACTACAAGTCAATCAAGCAAACACCAATTCAATTCACATTCCAAACCAATAAGCACTCAAACAAATTCACACACACAAGACAATGGAAACCAATTCATGCATGGGAGCATGCACAAGATAGTTTTATTTTGCAAAGAGGGTCTCTATTGGGTTTCTAAACTTTGTAAGATCCAAATTGGTCATTTACCAAAGTGGCAAAGTCATTAGCAAGAGGGTTTTGTCCAAAACCATTTTTAAATCCACTCATCATTTTATGTGGTGGAAATTTAGTTTTATCAAGTCTAAAACCTTTAAATCTTCACCAAAAGTTTCTAAATCTTAGGACTTGGTGTTTTGGGGTCAGTAGCTTTGAATCTCAATATTTTCCCAAAGTTTTTGTTCCAAAATCTTTTCCATAACAATTCCAATATTTTCACTTGGCTAGAAATGGACCAAATCTAATATTCCATCCTAATCTTTTCCAAATCCATTTTCAAAACCATGGGTTGGTTCCTAGGGTCAGTAAGGTCACAACAAACCATTTTGCAAAGGTTTTAATCCAAAAATCATTTTTAAACAATTTTTCTAATCTAAACAAGCTCACAAAAGAATCTGCAAAAACAAGCAAACTAACAGATACTATTTGCTAAACCAAGGGCATGGTTGGCTAGGTCTTTCTCTTCTGAATCCAACGACATAAAATTTGTAATTTTTGGACGTGTGGATCCAAAGTTATAAGGGTTTGAAGTTTGCAAATAAATCTGATTCAAATCTGTTTTTAAACCAAAACTGGCCACGTGGCGCAATACGACTGGCTGGTACCGATTCGGTGTGGATCACGCTGCAGACCGTAGGATCTAATCGAATCGTGCGATCCAGAATGTATACCCCTTCGCGGTTAAGTGGTCTAATCCTGCTCGCTCAATCTAGATCGAACGGCTGTCATCGCACTGACCAAACTCGGGCGGCGCAGCGACGGTCGCTGGCGGCAGCGAGGTCAGACAGCGGCGACGCTGGTGAAATAGGAAGCGAGGGAGGAGGGGAAGAGGCTCACCGGGTTCAGGAGGTCACGATGATGCTCGAGGGGGTGTTGGTCGGGCGAGGGGCGCACGAGGTTTCCTGCAATTTCTCGCCGGAGCTTGCTACAGCGACAGACGGCTCTGGACGTGGTCGGGGACGATGCTGTGATCCACGAGAAGAAAAACGGAGGACTGGGTTAGCTGCGCAAGGCCATGGCAAAGATGTTTGTGTGATCGAGGAAACACGGGGTGGTCGGAATCTACCTGTGGGCGTCGTCGGAGAGGAACCAGTCGCGGCGGCGTTTAGAAGCTGGTCGTTGCCGACGCTCTGGGGAGCCCGCGGTCGAATGGGTGGTACGGGGAGATGCGTCTGGGAGTGGGGAAGCTGCCAGGGTGCTCGGGATGCAAGGGGCGGTGATACTTGGCTGGAATCGACGCCGAACCTCGTCGGAGCAGAGGATGGTCTCTGGCAAAATTCAGCAGCATGAGGGCGAGTCGAGGTGTGGTGACAGAGGGGAAAGGAGGAGAAGGCGCTGGCGTTTTATCGAGCATGGTAAAAGCGAGGTAAAGGCCCGGCATTATGGCGAATTGAAGCCGCGGGATTTTTGTAGGAAACGGCGGCGAGGGGGAAAGAACAGGTCGTGGGGGTGGGGAGGAAGAACAGTGGAAAGTGGGCCTACCGGTCAGTGAAAAAAGAAAGGAGGGTAGGGTCCACTGGTCATACTCTGTGTGGGTCAGAATCTGGGTGCTAAACGTTTTCTTTCGGGGTGAGGGAAAGCTGGGCTGCTGGGCTTAGTTGGGCTTGGCCAGTTGGGTCAGGTCCATTTCATATTTTTTTTCTTCTGAATTCTTTTTCCTTTTCTATTTCTATTTTTCTGTTTTGAATTTGAATCAATTATTCATTCACTCAAACCATTCAAACAATTCAAACTTATAATGAGTTTTTGGTTCTGTTTTTCAACATAAACCAAATCCCAAAAATAAAATAATATTTTTATTCTTTTTAGGACCATTCATTATTTAAATAAAATGGTTCATTAGTTATTTAATAAAATAGGGTTTGATTTAATTAATAAAATCTCCATTTGAAATCCAAATACTTTCAAAACCAAACCAGTAGGTTTCATTTGGAAATAAAGATATTTGGAAAACATGTTTAAAACAAAATAACATTTTTATTTATGGTCCATTAACAATTAAATAAATGGGCCTTAGTTATTAAATCAAATAGGATTTGTTTTATTTAAATATTTATTTTGAAATCTAAAATAAAACCAAAACACTTAAGTAGGTTTATTTTGAGAATATAAAGTATTTGGAAAACTTATTTAAAATAAATAAATAAGTTTTAGTGTTTTATTTAAAATGGGAAAAGCCTTTACTTTAATAAAATTTTGGATATTAAACCCCTATTATTTTATTTAAATAAACCTTTGCTATTTTTATTCAAACAAAATGTTTTAATTAAAAGCTTGGCCAATGTTTTAATTTGGCTTTATAAAATAATCTTTATTTATAAATCTACCTTTTCTTTTGAAAACCAAAACTCTTTATTTAAAGATCCAAAATAGTGTTTCCAAAATATTTTATTTTCCTTTATTAAATGTTTTAACTTGTTAGATCCCTTTAGGATTTAATTGTTTCCAATTGGTTTGAAGTTCCAATTAACTTCAAAAAGTTTCTTCTGGCCTTGAAAATCAAATAAAGTTTTATTTTATTCATTTATTTTCACATTACAAGATTTGGAAAATCTTGGGATGTGACAGTATCACTTGCCAATACTATTCCAAAGTATTGACCCACTGTGGCTGTAACTTGTGATGTTGCAGGTTACTCCGATGATGATTAGGTGTCATGAGTCTACACTCAACATGCTTGCCTGTGGCACATGAAGATGAAGACTTATGTTTATTTACTTATTACAAAACTCTTGTATTAGGCCTGTGGCCCTGAGTTGTAAAAGACTATGTTTTATCTCTGGAATGGATGTAATAAATGACCTTTGTATATGTGTACTTCATCTTAAACTGTGGATGCTAGCAATGATCCAGGGACTAGCATTGCAATCACAGGGATCCTTTTCCTTTACAAAGGAGGGATCTTACAATATCTTCATACTTATGATAAATGTTTACATACCATGCTATAATTGTATTAATAGGAAACATTAATACTTGTGTGATTTGTAAACATAAAAGAGTCCCTAGTAAAGCCTCTTGTTAAACTAGCTTGTTGGTTAATATATGATCATGGTTTCCTGATCATGAACATAGAGATGTTATTAACAACAGGGTCATATCATTAGGAGAATGATGTGATGGACATACTCCTATAGTTAAGCGTAGCATAAAGATCAAGTCATTTAATATAGTTCATTTGTTATAAGCTTTCTGATACATACTAACCTAATTCCTTCGACCATGAGATCATGTTAATCACCATCACCAGAAGGATACTTTGATGAAATCAAACACCACACAGTAACTGGGCGGCTATAAAGGTGGTATTGATTGTTCGGAAAGTATGGGTTGAGACACATGGATCAAGAGTGGGATTTGTCCATCCATATGACAGATAGATATACTCTGGGCCCTCTCGGTGGAATGTCATCCAATTAGCTTGCAATCATGTGACTGGCTCACAAGGGATCACATATCACGGGAACGATAAAAGAGTACTTATCGGTAACGAGGTTGAACTAGGTATGCAGAGATACCGACGATCAAAACCTCGGATAAGTAAACTATCGGAGACAAAGGGAAATTGGTATCGTATGTAAGTGGTTCATTCGATCGCAAAGCAATCATAGAAATATGTGGGAGCCATATGAATTTCCAGATTCCTCTATTGGTTATTGTTCGGAGAAGTGTCTCGATCATGTCCGCATAATTCACGAACCCTAGGGAGACACACTTAAGGATTCGACGTTGTTTGAGTAGTTATGGAATGATGAGAAAGAGACCGAATGTTGTTCGGAGTCTCGGATGGGATCCGGGATATCACGAGGAGATCCGGAATGGTCCGGAGAATAAGATTCATATAAGGAAAGTCCTGTTTCGGAGTTTGGGAATGGTTCCGGTGTTTTCATCGGGAATGTTCTAGAAGTTTCCGGAATGTCCGGCACTCCGAAGAGGAAGGGTACATGAATGTGTTATACCAAGTTGGAATGATTGCATCATGTACTAAGTGTCATCGCTGAACAAAATAGAGGATTTAATCAAATCCTTGTTTGAAAAGTCAAACGCCAATTTGAAAGTCAAACGGCTATTTTTGGGAAGTGGAAAGGGCGGTGGAAACCGAGTTGGGGAGGAGTCCCTCCTCCACCGCCGGCCCACTTGGGATCCGAGTTGGGGAGGTATTCCCCTCCCCTTGGCCGGCGCCTCCCTCCTATAAGAGGAGGGGCAGGGCTCCCCTCCTAGCACACAAGATTGCCCCCTCTAAACCTAACCCTAGCCGCCGCTGCCCACCATAGCCGCCGCCTAGGGTTTCTCCCCTAGACGCCGACTTGGGCACCTCCAAGCCCTAGCCACCGGCTCTAGACCCTCTTCCTTGGTGTGTCTAAACCCTAGAACACCAAGGGCTCTCTCATAGTCCACCATACTCGCTCCGGCTTAAGGCGAAGCCCTGCGAGATCTCCCCTCTACTTCCGGTACCACGCCGTCGTGCTGCTGGAATCACGAGGAGAGTGCTACAACCTCCGCTGCCTGCTGGAACAAGGGAGAGGAAGGTCTTCGTCGAGTACCGAACGTGTGACCGACTGCGGAAGCGCTGCCGGAACGCAGCGCCGGAAGGATCGTCTACGCGATCTTGAGATCGGAAGTGTACGACTACATCACCCACGAGAATCTGCTCTCGTTAACCGCTTTGGAATCTTCGAGGGTGAGTTCCTCTATCAACTCGTTGCTACAATCTAGTAGATAGATCTTGGCTTGTTTGTTTGTATGCGGTAGAATATTGACTTTGGCTTTTGTCCCGTCCAATTCCGAGAATATTGATTTTCTGCCTTTCTGGAACCAAAAACAGAAGAAAATAGGCAACTAGCACTCTGGCAACTTGTTAATAGGTTAGTTCCAGAAAACAAATAAAAACACCTCAAAGTGTAGACAAAACAAAGCAAAGTAGATACTAAACAAGCATGGAACATCAAAAATTATAGATACGTTTCCGACGTATCAAACCTGAAGGTGGATTACTAGTCACAGATCCAGTTGGATGGCAGTCTATGTATCTTGTTGCATTGCCCAATCGAATCTCATATGATCATGAATGTCTAGTATTGCATTGTTATGCCTTGCTCAGTCCTGTCAATTGCCCTGCTGTAATTTGTTTACCCAGCATGCCATGTTTGTTTATCTTAGGGATAACACCTCTAGTGAACTATCGACCCCGGTCCAATCTTTACCATTGATACATCTTCCGCTGTTACAGTTTACTTTCTGCAAACCACTATTACCCTCCATACCATATAGTTAATCCTTTGTTTTCAGCAAACCGGTGAGATTGATAACCTCACTATTAGTTCAGGAAAAGTCTTGAGTTTGTGTTGTGCAGGTTTCCAAGTTGCCAGCAACACCATTGAGTCATTTCCTTTCTCCTACTGGTTCGATAACCTTGGTTTCTTACTGAGGGAAAACTTGTTGTTGTGCTCATCATACCTTCCTCTTGGGGTCTCCCAACGAAGCGTTCGCGCACCATCAGTGGTGTAGTTCACATTTTTCTTAATACATAGACACCAAATTTGCATTTTTATGAATTGTAGAACAAAAGTTATGAATTTTCAAAGTTTAAACATATAATAGACAATTTCTGGATTTTTAAACTGAAAACCTAGCCAGGTGGCGCTATATGACTGGTTGGTACCAATTCGTTTGGATCACGTGCATGCATCGTTGGATCTAAGTCAGATCGCACGGTCAGCTCGAACGATACCCCTTCGTTGCTTAAACTAATCCTAACCCTCAGATCTAGATATAGCGGACCAGATCACTCTAGCCAGAAACTGGCGGCGCAAATGGCGAGCACGGCGGTGTCGCAAATGGCGATGGCGCTCCGGTGACACCAGGGGGTAAGGGGGAGGGTTCTGGGCATTACCCAGGTCGCGTGTAGAGGTCCCGACCTGATAAGGTAGAGATCCCTGTGTTTACAGTGCTAGTCCCTGGATCGAATAGCTAGCACCCACAGTTTAAGATGTAATATCAAGAAACAAAGGTCATATTACAACTTATAACCAGGAATAAAATAATCCATTACAACTTACATAGCTCATATGGCTATCTCATTACAAAGAAGCAGATATAACTATATAGCATGGAGTCCTTCATCTTCATGTGCCACAGGCAATCATGTTGGTTGTACACTTGTAATCCCTACTCAACAAACTTCACTAACATCAAACAAACCTACAACATAATAAGTTACAACCACAAGGGTCAATACATTTGAATTGTATTGGCAAGTGATATCATGTTGATATAGAGAATCTAACATCTACATGAATATATGGCTAAGTGGAGTTTTGGATGGCCTTTGCATAAAACAAGTTTCCCTATCCTTTGAAAGTAATTTTTATCTTTTTCAAAACACTTTAACAAACAATGGCACACTGGATACACACCAGGTGCTTCCCTTGTTCACCCAACAAGTTTTAACTTAGAGAAATTGGGATGAGGAGATCATTGATCATTTCAATGTCTTTGATGCTCAAAATGTCCATTACCGGGGACACGGCTAAGTACTTAGGTTTTACCCTCTCGAGAGGTGGTTCACTTTTCCCACAAGACTCGACATGCATCAAGACGAGACTTTTCAGAAACAATCCCTCAAACCAGCACAGACGCGTTCCATCCTATCATCACTACCACCAACTGTCTGTCCGTCTGAGTTCTTGCAACCTAGTTGGTCAAGGCAGAGCCCATATGCCATGTGGCTGCACTGGAAGATTCTCAACACAAAACATCTCAAATCTCTTTATTCCTGGGTGGCCATCCACAAGTGAGATACACCAAGGTAAGACATAGAAATGGGCCATGGGTAATCACTCAACACAAACCATTCTTCCCATTCCACCCAGTGGATTCATTCACATAGTTGTTTTATTAATCAAAAACATAGTCATAGACTTTGCAAAATATCAAATCATGAATACTCCACCCTTGAATTCTAATAGCTGGGCTAAGCATACTAGTGTAACATGTCTCTTAACTTAGGAATATTCCTACCAAGATGTAAGATCCCTCCTTTATAAAGGAAAAAGGATCCCTGTGATTGCAATGCTAGTCCCTGGATCATTGCTAGCATCCACAGTTTAAGATGAAGTACACAGAAACAAAGGTCATTATTACAGTCATTCCAGAGACAAACATAGTCTTTACAACTCCAAGGCCACAGGCCTAGTACAAGAGTTTGAATAAGTAAATAAATAAAAGTCTTCATCTTCATGTGCCACAGGCAAACATATTGAGTGTAGACTCATGACTCCTAATCCTCATCAGAGTAACCTGCAACATCACAAGTTAAAACGACAGTGGGTCAATACATTGGAATAGTATTGGCAAGTGATACCTTAGTATAATTTAGGTGGACTAGATACTTTATGCAATTTGGCTAAGTGTAGCTTGGCTTGCTTTGCTCAAAATAGGTTTTGCCTATTAGTTGAAATCACTAAGTTTTTCTTTGTCAAAACTTTTCCCAAGGAACCACCAATAGACATTGAGGTCCTTCACCCTTGTTCACCCACAAGTTTTTACTTAGAAATTGGGATGAGGAGATTCTTGATAGCTTCCATGTCTTGATGCTCAAGTTGTCCTTTTCCAGGGACATGGCTAAGTACTTAGATTCTTCCATCTGCAGAGGTTGTGCACTTTCCCCACAAGCCTTGATTTTCCCCAAGACAGGACCTTTCAGAAGCCTTCCCTTAGACCAAATGGACGCGCTCCAACCTATCATTCCCACTACCACCAACTGTCCAAATGGCTAAGTTCTAGCAACCTATGTGATCCTGGCAGGGCCCATATTGCCAAGTGGCTGCACTAGAAGCTTCTTAACATTTGGCCACTCAAATCCCTTTGTTCCTGGGTGGCTTTCCACAAGTGAGATACACAAGGTAAACCATAGAAATGGGCCTTGTGTAACCACTCAACATAAACCATTCCTTCCATTCCACCCAGGTGTTTCATTTACTTAGTTGTTTTATTAGGCAAAACACAAGTCCAAAGACTTAGAAATATTTTCATCATAGCATGTATATTTCACCAACCCTTGGTTGCTACTAGCTAGGCTAAGCATGGCATAGATAAGCATCTTAACTTAGAAATTTCTAGCAATTCTACAACTACTAGGATTTCCCAACATGGCATATAAGCAAAATATAGCATGCAAGACTAGCAAAATATTTCTAATGCTTATTAGAAAACATAGGGATGAAAATATTCATGAAGCACCACTTGCCTTGGTAGTTTGGAGAGTAGCTACTCTCCTCACAATCACAATCACTATTGGCACCAAAATCTACACAAAGAATCATAGCCACAAATCACATTCAAAACATATACAAACAAAAATATATGAATGCATGCAATATGATATGTGATGATTTTTAAAACTCAACAAAGCAAGTGTACAGTACTGGTTCATAAACAAGTTAAAAACTTGCCAAACAACATTTATTTAACCCTTAAAACATTTCTCAAATAATTCACATACTCAAATTAGCCCTACACAAGTTTCTGCAATTAAAACCATTTTAACAGAAGCAAAACATTAAACACATTGTATATTTAGAAAGGGCTTGCTCTCCTAATTCCATTGATAACGTGGGGATCAAAAGTTATAGCCAAAACAAATTCAAACATCTAATAGATTCAAATTCTGTTTTTGAACCTAAACTGCTGCCACGCGTCTTAATCTGATTGGCCCATACCGCTTCGCGTTGGATCACTCTTCTGAGCCGCTGGATCTAACTTAATCGCGCGGCTCAGATCCAATCTTACCGCTTCGCTCACGTTATATCGTATTCGCAGGATCTAGATCTAACGGCGCTCAGCACTTTGACCATCCAGTGGCGGCGCTGGCGGCGGCGACAGGCGGCGGCGCCTCTGTCAGAGATTCTACCGGCGTTCTAAGTCGCACGGTAGAGGGGGAAGGGGCTTACCAGACTCACCGTGTGCTGCTGATGCTCAAGGTGGTGGTGGTTTGGCAAGGGGCGCACGGAGATGGTCGCTCGAGCTCGTCGAAGTTGCGGGCGACGTCAGTTGCTTGCTGTCGAAGACGTTGCCGAGGCTCTGCGTCGACCTAGCACAAGCCAGATGGTTTAGGAGATGCGCAAGGGCCTGGCGAACAAGATAGTACCAAAGGGAAGGCAAGGGGCAGTCTCATTTTACCTGAATCGCACGTCGGAGTCGAGCGGCGGCTCAGGTGCTCGCGGGTGAGAACGAAGACGTCTCTTTGGGTCATGAGAAAGCAAACGGAGGGCATTAGCGAACGCGCAAGGTCATGCTGGTCACAGTGATTTGAACTAGAGGCAGAGGGGTGGTCTGTACTCACCGAGATTCGTCGCCAGAGTTGTTCTGTCTGCGGCGGCGCAAGGGCAATTGCGGGCAGCCTGGGGCCGTAGAGGTGGCGCTAGGTGAGGGGAAATGGCCGCGGTGCAGAGGGGTTTATGTAGGAAGAAGGAGGGGGCGATTAAGCGCGGAATCAAGGGCAATTAAGCCCGCAGTGACTGCGGTGAGTAACAGCGAAGCGAGCGTCGCGGCCGCGCGTGATTGACGACGACGACGACGTGGTCGCATGGTCCACTTGTCAGCGAATAAAACAGAGAGGAGGTAGGGTCCTGGCGTCAGTCACTCAGTGGGTTTATCTGCGAGTGAGAAAGAGATAGGGGAACCCGGGTGGGCTTACTGGGCTGGATTCGTAGTTGGGCCAGATAGGTGGCGTTGGCCTTTTTCTAATTCTTTTCTCCTTTTCTTTTTCTGTTTTGATTTTCTGAAATGATTTTCAACTTCAAACCAAATGAGTTTGAATTCAAATATGCTCTAGGTTTTTATACTGCAAACCTTGCACTCAAATGTGTGTCAAACACTACTATTTATTCAAAACACTTTGATCAAATGAAAATAAAAATAAAACCAAGCCTTTATGTGATATATACAATAGGCATAATATTGGTTTTATTTACTTATTTTGTTTTGAAACTTTGTTCAAACTTTTGATGGTGCCTAAGTTTGAATTTCAAACCTTACTGAATCAAAACAAGTACTCTTCTCATTGGAAGATAGCACTAAGGCTAGAGCAACTTACATGAAATGATAAGCATATATGCTTCTGTTTTGAAATGATTTGTTTGAAATGAAACTTATATGATGATGGGTGCATGGATGATATGCATGAGTTTAAAACATGATTTTAGGGATGTTACAAATCTAACCCCCTTAAGGTGAATCTCGCCCTCGAGATTCGGGTTGGCTAGCAAATAGGTGAGGGTGGTCTCTCCGAAGATCATCTTCTCTTTCCCATGTTGCTTCCTCTTCGGAATGATGGTTCCACTGCACTTTGCAAAACTTGATAGTCTTAGTCCGTGTGACTCTTTCTGCAGTCTCAAGAATCTTGAGAGGCTTCTCCTCGTAAGTGAGATCACTTTCCAATTGTACCTCTTCCAAAGGTATAGTATCCTTCAAAGAAGTTTCCTCCATTTCTAGATGACATTTCTTAAGCTGACTCACATGAAACACATTATGGACAGCTGACAGAGACTCTGGCAATTCAATTTAATAAGCAACTTCTCCTTTACGACTCAGAATCTTGAATGGTCCAACATATCTTGGGGCCAACTTTCCTTTGACTCCTAACCTCTTCACTCCACGAAGTGGTGACACTCTAAGATAAGCTCTATCACCAACTTCGTAGGTGACTTCTCTACGCTTAGGATCTGCGTAGCTTTTCTGTCGGGACTGTGCTATCTTCAATCTGTCCTTAACCAACTTGACCTTCTCTTCGGCTTCTTTGATAAGTTCTGGTACAAACAAACTCCTTTCTCCCACACCATTCCATAATAATGGGGCGGTACACTTTCTCCCGTAGAGAAACTCAAATGGTGCCATCTCAATGCTGGCTTGATAGCTGTTGTTATAAGAAAATTCTGCGTAAGGCAGACTTTCATCCCAACTAGCTCCATAATCTAGGGCACATGCCCTCAACATGTCTTCAAGAATCTGATTAGTCCTTTCTGTTTGTCCATCAGTTTGAGGATGAAAAGCAGTGCTGAATTCCAATCTCGTTCCCAATGACTCATGTAGTTGTCTCCAAAAATGGGAAGTGAATTGAGTTCCCCTATCAGACACAATACTTTTGGGTACTCCATGTAGACACACAATTCTACTCATATAGATCTTGCCCAACTTAGCACTTGTATAGGTTGTCTTCACGGGTTTGAAATGAGCCACTTTAGTTAGGCGATCCACTACTACCCAAATAGAATCATATCCTGACCTGGTCCTTGGTAATCCGGTAATGAAATCCATACCAACCTTGTCCCACTTCCAATCAGGAATAGGTAGTGGTTGAAGTAAACCCGATGGTTTCTGATGTTCCGCCTTCACTCTACTACACACATCACACAAAGCAATATGTTCGGCGATGTCCTTCTTGAGATTATTCCACCAAAATCTTTCCTTCATATCCATGTACATTTTGGTGTTACCCGGATGAATGGAATACGGTGAGTTGTGTGCTTCTTGCAAAATCAGTTTCCGAAGCTCCGGATCTTGTGGAACACAGATACGTTTCCCATTCCATAAAGTACCCTGTTCGTCTTCATGGAATCCTTTCTCTTTTCCTTTGCCAATCTTTTTCTTAATTTCTTCAATTTCACTATCAGTCTTCTGGGCTTCTTTGATCTTGTCCAACAAAGTAGGTTGAACATCCAAAGACATGAGATGTCCTTCAGGCACAATCTCCAATCTGAGATCTCTAAATTGGTCACACAAATCATCTGGCAATTCTCCCTTGGTAAGGCCATTCACAAAAACCTTACGGCTTAAAGCATCCGCTACAACATTTGCTTTACCGGGATGGTATTGCAAAATTAAGTCATAGTCCTTGATGAGTTCTAGCCACCTTCTTTGTCTCATGTTAATTTCTTTCTGGGTGAAGATGTACTTCAAACTCTTGTGATCTGTGAAAACTTCACAACGCTTTCCCAAAAGATAATGTCTCCATGTTTTGAGTGCATGGACAACCGAGGCTAACTCTAAATCATGAGTAGGGTAGTTCACTTCATGAGTTTTGAGTTATCTCGAGGCATAAGCCACAACTTTCCCGTCTTGCATAAGTACTGCACCCAAACCATGATGAGATGCATCACAATATACTTGGAAATCCTTCTCCAAATCTGGCAGACATAAGACTGGTGCTGTCACAAGTCTCTTCTTCAATTCTTGAAAACTGAGTTCACAACCTTCAGACCAAGCAAATTTCTTGTCTTTCTTTAGCAATTATGTCATAGGCTTAGCTACCTTGGAGAAATTCTCAATGAATCTTCTGTAGTAACCTGCTAAGCCAAGGAAACTACGAACTTCTTTCACTGACTTGGGACATTCCCATTCAGTTACAGCTGAAACTTTAGCAGGATCAACTTCTACACCATCTCCTGACACAACGTGTCCAAGAAATCCAACTTCATTCCACCAGAATTCACACTTGCTGAATTTGGCATAAAGTTTATGCTCTCTAAGCTTCTCAAGTATCAAACGTAAATGCCCTTCATGCTCTTCTTTGCTCTTGGAGAAGATTAAAATGTCATTGATGAAAACGACAACAAACTTGTCAAGGAATTCCATGGACACCTTGTTCATCATATTCATAAAGTATGTTGGTGCATTGGTCAAACCAAATGGCATCACGGTATACTCATACAATCCATACCTTGTGGTGAAAGCTGTCTTAGGTATGTCTTGCTCCCTTATCTTGAGTTGGAAATAACCTGACCGGAGATCAATCTTTGAGAACACACAAGCTCCTTCTAACTGATCAAACAAGTCATTGATTCTAGGCAAAGGATATTTGTTCTTGATAGTTACCTCATTGAGTGAACGGTAATCCATGCATAACCTTTGACTTTTATCTTTCTTTTCCACAAACAAAACTGGTGCTCCCCAAGATCAAGAACTTGGTTGAATAAATCCTTTCTGCAACTGCTCTCCAAGTTGTTTCTTGAGCTCAGCTCATCAACTGACATCTTGTACGGTCTCTTTGCTATTGGTCCAGATCCTGGTAGCAAATCAATAAGGAACTCCACATCTCTATCTGGTGGCATTCCCGGCAATTCTTCCGGAAACACATCCGGATATTCACTCACAATTGGCACACTGTCTATGCTAACCCCCTTAAGAGAATTTAGCTTACTCCCTTTTGATTCAAAGTTAGACTTAAATTTAATCCGTTTTCTTTCCGGGGTTGTGAGTGCAACAGTACGATTAGCACAATCTAGTACTCCTTCATACTTAGCCATCCAATACATTCCCAATATTACGTCCAGTCCTTGGGAATCTAGGATTATCAAACTCATTGGAAACTTATGCTTTCCAAACTCTATTACTAGATCCCGGCATCCAAGACTTACTATCATATCTCCACCTGGAGAACTAACTTTTATTGGACACCCAATGTTTTCAGTTGGAAACCCATTTCTATCAACAAATGCTTTTGATATGAATGAATGCGATGCTCCAGTATCAAAAAGAACAAATGCTGGAATAGAATTGAGTCTGAACTTACCAGCAACACCATCAGGCTCCTCATAGATTTCCTCCACATTGATGTGGTTCACTTGTCCCTTTTGAAAAGGGTTGGGCTTGTTGGGTCCTTCAACTTTCTTTTCTGGGCATTCATTTGCATAATGCCCCATCTTCTTGCACTTGAAGCATTCAACCTGACTAATGTCCTTCCTGACAGGCTGGCTTCCACTGCCACTTCCATTACCACTATAGTGGCTCTTATATCCACCCTTGTGGTTCTTGTACTTGTCATTGTCATGAATACGGTGATGCTTGTTGTCATGACGGTTGTGGTTGTGGTGATGTCACATCCCAAGATTTTCCAAATCTTGTAATGTGAAAAATAAATGAATAAAATAAAACTTTGTTGATTTTCAGGGTGAGAAGAAACTTTTGTTTCCAATTGGGAACTTTCAAAACCTATTTGGATCAAATAAAATCCTAAAGGGATTTAAAAAGTTAAATAAACAATGAAGTTAAAATATTTAAAATTACTATATTTTGGATCTTTTAATAAAAGTTTTGGGTTTTCAAATGAAATAGAAGTTTTATAAATAAAGATTATTTTATAGAGCCAAATTAAACCTTGGCCAAGTTTTTGAAATAAAATGTTTTGATAAAAATAGTAAAGTTTTATTTAAATAAAATAATAAGGATTTAATATCCAGTTTTATTTAAGAAAAGGCTTCTCCCATTTTAAATAAACACTAAAACTTATTTATTTATTTCAAATAAGTTCTCCAAGTATTTTATATTTTCAAATAAAACCTACTGATTTGGTTTTGAAAATATTTAGATTTCAAATGGAGATTTTATTAAATAAACCAAAACCTATTTGAATTAATATCAAGATCTATTTTATTTAATTATTAAATAGATCGTAAAAAGAATAAAATTATTTTTTGGGAATTGGTTTATGTTGCTAAACAGAACCAAATTCAAATACAATGTTTGGTGAATGTTTGAATTGTTTTGAATGGTTGATTTGTTGTTTGAATTTCAAAACAGAAAACATAATTGGAAAAAGAAAAACATTCAGGAAGAAAAAAAATAGAAACAGGCAGCAGCCCAGCCGGCCAGCCCAACAGGCCCAACCGGCCAAGCCCAACAGCCCAGTACCAGCCCACTCTCTCCCTCCCGAAGGAAACGATTCACACTCAGATTTTAACCCGCGGAGACGCTGACGAGTGGCCCTTCCTTCTCTCTCACTCCCTCGCTGACGCCCGGACCCCACACAGCCAGCTCACCTCCTTCTTCCTCGCGCTGAAGACGCCCGGCCGTTACAGCAGGTAACGCCGGCGATCAATTCGTGTAAATGGCCGCATTAATCCACCCTGCGACCGCACGGTATTAAACGCCTGCGTCTTCTCCTCCTTTCCCCTCAAACACCGCAACACGAGAGCCCTAGGCTGCCCTGAATCGAGCTTGCCCTCTCACTGCTCCGACCACCGTCCCACCTCAATTCCGGCCGAGCCTCGCCACTCCTTGACTCCCCGACCAAGCACACGCGTTCCCCACTCCCAGGCGCACCTGTCCGTGCCCTCAGTTTAACCGCGGGCGCCCCAGAGCGTCGACTTCGACAAACCTCCGAGCGCCGCCGCGTCTTCAACTTCTCCGGCGAAGTCCCCTGGTAAACACAGACCGCCCCACGCCGTCTCGTTCACGCTCCCACACTCGCCTCACTCTCCTGCACCTAACCATGCCCTCTGTTTGACTTCTCGTGATCGACAGCGTCGCCTCCGACCACGACCAGAGCCGCCTGACGCCGTCCTTGACTCCGGTGAGGAATTCCGACGGACCCTGAGCGCCCCTTGCCACGCTGACCACACGTCGAGCACCACCTCGACCTCGCGAACACGGTGAGCACCCCCCTGTCTTCTTTGCTTCCTAGAACCACCGCTAGCCCATCGCCTGACCGTCGCCGCCGTCTGCCGCCACGCAGCGCCGCCAGCTTTTGGTCAAACACGCGTGAGCCGTTAGATCTCCATCATGTGGCGTAGATAGAACGACTTAAGCGAACAGGTATGGGAGCATCTAAGCCGTGCGATCTGTTTAAATCTAACGCACCAGAGAGCGCAATCCGCACGAAGCGGTACCGCCCAATAGGAACATGACGCGTGGCCAAGACTTCATTTAAAAACAGATTTGAATCTGTTAGAGATTCAATTTTGAAACCTTTGTAACTTTTGATCCACACGTCCAAAATTTACAAACTTTATACCGTTGGAATCAGTGGAACAAGCCCTAGCCAACCATGGAATTTGTTTAGTAAATAGTATCTGTTAGATGGTTTGTTTTTGCAGAAACATTTGTATGCTTGTTTAGATTAGAAAAATTGTTCAAAAATGTTTTTAGGGTTAAAATCTTGGCAAATTAGTTTGTGGTGAACTTACTGACCCTAGGAACCAACCCATGGATTTAAAAATGAATTTGGTGAAGTTTAGGATGGATTAATTGATTTAGCACATTCCTAGCCAAATAAAAATAATAACTTTGCCACTTTGGAAAATGACCACTTTGAACCTTACAAAGTTTAGAAGCCTAGTGGAGACCACCTTTGTAAATAAAACTATCACTTGCATGCTTGCATGCATGACTTAGATCCCATTGTTTTATGTGTGTGAAATGTTTGATTGATTATTGGTTTGGAATGCTTGTTGATATTGTATTTGCTTGATTGATTGTAGTGAAGGTAGTAAAGTGTGAGACTAGCAAGATCAAGGAGTGAACCAACATTCCCTACCAAAAGAAAGGCAAGTGACACTATCATCTAAAGTCCTACTATTTTCATTATACTTAGTGGATTTTGAAACATGCATGAAAAGAATTTCTATACTTATGCTATGCTAAATCCTAATAGGATACCCTATACATGCCTTAGTGAAAACAATGTAGTTGTTACATGCTTAGCCATGCTATATTTTGAAAAGAGATTCATGTTGAGATTTTATGAAGTTGAGAAAAGGACTTGTGTTTTTATATAATAAAACAAGGACTCAATGAACCACCTGGGTGGACAAGGACTTTGAGTTTTGGAGAAGGTGGCAACAAAAGGAACCATGTCTATGGCAATCTCTTTGTGTTGTGCTCCAAAAGAAAACCACCCAGGAAACTTAGAGATTGAACATGTTTCTCCAATTGTGGCTTTCGTGTGCAACCACATGCTATTTATGGCTCTGGCTTAGTCAACTACATTGGGAAGACCCATGCATTGTCTTCAAGTTACTGGACATGGGGACCTGGAATCCTACATGGGTACTGAAGACAAGCTAGCAATGGTGTATGGGAGGACCCTCTGGAAAGACTTCGTCACATTCTCAATCTGCCGGTACTCCATCTTGGTGAGCACTAATCCAGTGGCCACTGGTGGCAACAAGATGGGATTGTGACATGTGGGTAAAGTGTGCAACTTCTGCAGAAGATAATAAAATCTAAGTACTTAGCTGTGTCCCCGGTTATGGACAATACGGAGCAACTAAAGTTTGAAGCTATGGGAAATCTCGACATTCCAATTTCTAAAAGAAAACTTTCTAAGTGATAACAAAAGACTTGATGGACTTGGGGGTACCAAGGAGATCAAGAGATTTTTGATGAAAACTTGATGCACTTGGGGTTACCAAGGGGCTCAAGAGATTTCGATAAAAACTTGAAGTACTTGGGGATACCAAGGATCTCAGGAGATTTTGATAAAAACTTGAAGTACTTGGGGATACCAAGGATCTCAAGAGATTTTGACAAAGACATTTGGTGGATTCCAAGGAGTACAGAAATTATTTGACAAAGGAACAAAACCATTTTTTTGAAAAGATAGGATAAAGTATTGCTTTCTGCAAATGAGCCTTAAACCCTACTTAGCCAAAAATGCATGTAATGATAGGATCCACTTATATTCTTCATAGTAGTGAAACTTGCCAATACTATTCCAAAGTATTGACCCTTGTGGCTGTAACTTGTAATGTTGCAGGTTTGATTGATTTTAGTGAAGATTGATTGATTAGGATTACAAAGTCTACAGCCAACATCTGCCTGTGGCACTAAGAAGATGAAGGACCCCATGCTTATAGATAATCCGCTGCAATGTAATGTAATAGCCAAATGAGCTATGTGTGATGTAATAAAATTATGTTATTCCTGGCTATAAAGTTAAATTATGACCTCTGTTTCTTGATATTACATCTTAATTGTGGATGCTAGCTATTGATCCAGGGACTAGCATTGTAAACACAGGGGACTCTACCTTATTTAAAGGTTGGGACCCTGACAGGCGCTTGCTGAATTTCCCATGCTTGTGGGATCCTGAGCTTCCACTATCGTCATAATGGGAATGTTTGTGAGACGATCCCGAGCTGTGCTTGTCTGAGTGCTTTCTCTTCCTGCTTTCAACTTGCTTCATTTTGCTCTCTAAAATAGCAGCCTTATCACAGAGAGACTGATAAGTGGGAACATAGGCCACTGATAGCTGCAAGTTCAGTTCATCATTCAGCCCTTCAAGAAACTTTTCCTTCCTCTTAGCATCAGTGTCAACTTCATCTGGTGCATAACGCGCCAGATTGTTGAACTCCTCAATATATTCTGCCACGCTGCGGTGGCGCTGCTTCCGATTATGGAATTCTTTCTTCTTTAGACTCATCACTCCAGATGAGATATGAGCAGTGCGAAAGCCATCCTCAAAGATAGCCCATGTCACATCTTCTATGGGAGTGGTGATCTAGAAGTTATCCCACCAAGTGGCGGCTGGTCCTTCCAGCAAATGTGCTGCAAATCTGACCTTTTCTGCATTAGTACAGCCCACAGTTACCAAGTCCTTGTTCACAGAGCGTAGCCAATCATTGGCCACCATGGGATCAGTTGTTCCTGAGAACTTTGCTGGCCTCAATCTCAAGAACCTGGTAAGCATGTCAAAACCCGGTGGGTTGTTGTTGTTGTTGTTATTGTTGTTGTTGTTGTTGTTGTTGTTTTGGTTCTGGATGAACGTCGTCATCATTTGCATCAGCTGAGTCTGAGCTGTCATCATTTGCTGCATCTCAGGAGTGATGTTGTTGTTGTTGGGGTTGGGATTGGCACGACGAGGAGGCATCTGTGGTTTGTTCAATAGAGATAAGAATGAGATACCCATAGATGCTTTCATGCACAATACATCACATAAACAATCACCAAACATGCATCATAATAATAGTAGTTCAACAACAAAAATGACAAGTTTGCAAAGTAAACACACCAATAACAAGCCATCCACATGTTGGATGGTCATTGTGACACAAATAAAGTATGCTAAATAAATGATAAATGAGTAGTCAACTCTACTCCTCGGCATCAACCTCCTCCTCAACAAAGGTAAGACCTGTATTCTCCATTGCGGTCTTGTATTCCTCGACATTGGCGGTCAAGGTCTCTACTTTGGCTTTGAGAGCCCTCTTCTAGGAACGAAGCCTCTCAATCACCGTCTGCGGATGCTCGAGCTCGAAGTCCTTGGCCTGCAGTTCTTCAGTCATGTCCCGAATCCTCTTGTTCCTATCCTGGAATCGCTTCTCCTGACTCTTGAACTTTCTGTCCTGGCTCTCAAACTTTGCCTCCATCTCCTTGACTATCTCATCTTGCTCCGCGAAGAGCTTGTCCTTCTCGCGAAGCTGCACCTGGAGTTCGTCATTGTTGAGCATGACGTTGGTCCTATAAGTGTCCACGTGCCTAATGAGAGCCTCTAAGTCCTGGAGGTATAGACGAATCGGCTCCGCTGTCTCCCTCGAAGTGTCCTCGAAGTCGATGGCCTCTCCATCCTCATCACGTCTACCAAAGACGTGGAAGTGAGTACCTCTAACCTGTCGAGAGTGTCTCCCTAGCAGACGTCTAATCAAGTCCTGCATAACTACCTCTAGGCCTCTCTCCTTGTCATCGTGCATGAGCTTGAAGATGATAGCCTCCGTGGTAGGCTCAGTCTGGCGTCCGGGATGATTGACCTTGAAACCCCAAAGGTCTTTCCTCTCAAACTTGGTGAGGGGAAGCACCATGATGGTAGGAAGAGGGAGATTGAGCAAAGTAGTGAGCTCAACAATACGAGGACCAAAGCAAGTTCCCTAGAACTCCTCAATAGTGCTGATGGTAACATTAGGCATATATTTATAAGATAGAAAAAGTTAGAACAACACAATTTAAGATAAAACACAAGGCAAAGCATCACATACATATCCTTGGAAATCAAAACACACAAGTCATGGCATACATGGATCCATTACAACAAACAAGGTTCAACTTATTTTAAGCAACATTTGGAAAATAAGGTGATAAGTGGTGGTCCAACTAACGAAGTACGCTTACAATCCTATCTCACTAGATATGTTGGCTAACACAATATTTATAGAAGCAATCACTCTCTCTTGAGCACATGACTCCATCACTAAGTCTATAATGTCTCCTCTTAAGGTTTGGTTGGTAGCCTCCAACTCTTGGGTATGTTTCTTCTCTTCTTTTAGGCTATTTTGGATGTTGAACATTCTGCACTTGACTCTTTCACCAAGTTCTTTGATGGTCTTCCAAGCTGCATCCTTTGCTGAGTCAAAGAATGTAGGGTGCATCACTGAATTGGTGAACATGCAGAATCTTGATTCCTTGTGGTTGTCTTCCTTGTTTTTATACAAGTGAAGTTGCACCCACCAGTACTCAAATCCTTCATCCATCACAGGAAAGCCTTTGTACACAGTTGCACCATGTATTTCCATTGCAACCATGAGGTCCTTGAGAGCCTTGGGAAATTCTGTCTCACACTCCAAAGTCATTGTCATGAGTGGTCCTTTCCTTATGGCTTCGTTGATGGAGTTCATCTACAAATAGAAATGAGAAAGAAGATTAGAAAAGTTTACGAGAAGAATAGACAAGTGTAGAAGTTGTTGTAAATTTTTCCTTAGTGGTTTCCAATCCTAGGGTCATAATCCTGCAGGCAACACAGTGCTATGATACCATCTGTAAGCTCCCTCCTTTATAAAGGAAAAGGTATCCCTGTGATTGCAATGCTAGTCCCTGGATCATTACTAGCATCCACAGTATAAGATGAAGTACACAGAAACAAAGGTCAATATTACAGTCATTCCAGAGACAAACATAGTCTTTACAACTCCAAGGCCACATGCCTAGTACAAGATTTTGAATAAGTAAATAAATAAAAGTCTTCATCTTCATGTGCCACAGGCAAACATGTTGAGTGTAGACTCATGACTCCTAATCCTCATCAGAGTAACCTGCAACATCACAAGTTACAGCCACAGTGGGTCAATACATTGGAATAGTATTGGCAAGTGATACCTTAGTATAATTTAGGTGGACTAGATACTATATGCAATTTGGCTAAGTGTAGCTTGGCTTGCTTTGCTCAAAATAGGTTTTGCCTATTAGTTGAAATCACTAAGTTTTTCTTTGTCAAAACTTTTCCCAAGGAACCACCAATAGACATTGAGGTCCTTCACCCTTGTTCACCCACAAGTTTTTACTTAGAAATTGGGATGAGGAGATTCTTGATAGCTTCCATGTCTTGATGCTCAAGTTGTCCTTTTCCAGGGACATGGCTAAGTACTTAGATTCTTCCATCTGCAGAGGTTGTGCACTTTCCCCACAAGACTTGATTTTCACCAAGACAGGACCTTTCAGAAGCCTTCCCTTAGACCAAATATGCGTGCTCCAACCTATCATTCCCACTACCACCAACTGTCCAAATGGCTAAGTTCTAGCAACCTATGTGATCCTGGCAGAGCCCATATTGCCAAGTGGCTGCACTAGAAGCTTCTTAACATTTGGCCACTCAAATCCCTTTGTTCCTGGGTGGCTTTCCACAAGTGAGATACACAAGGTAAACCATAGAAATGGGCCTTGTGTAACCACTCAACATAAACCATTCCTTCCATTCCACCCAGGTGTTTCATTTACTTAGTTGTTTTATTAGGCAAAACACAAGTCCAAAGACTTAGAAATATTTTCATCATAGCATGTATATTTCACCAACCCTTGGTTTCTACTAGCTAGGCTAAGCATGGCATAGATAAGCATCTTAACTTAGAAATTTCTAGCAATTCTACAACTACTAGGATTTCCCAACATGGCATATAAGCAAAATATAGCATGCAAGACTAGCAAAATATTTCTAATGCTTAGTAGAAAACATAGGGATGAAAATATTCATGAAGCACCACTTGCCTTGGTAGTTTGGAGAGTAGCTACACTCCTCACAATCACAATCACTATTGGCACCAAAATCTACACAAAGAATCATAGCCACAAATCACATTCAAAACATATACAAACAAAAATATATGAATGCATGCAATATGATATCTGATGATTTTTAAAACTCAACAAAGCAAGTGTACAGTACTGGTTCATAAACAAGTTAAAAACTTGCCAAACAACATTTATTTAACCCTTAAAACATTTCTCAAATAATTCATATACTCAAATTAGGCCTACACAAGTTTCTGCAACTAAAACCATTTTAACAGAAGCAAAACATTAAACACATTTCATATTTAGAAAGGGCTTGCTCTCCTGATTCCATTGATATAAAATTTGTCAAATTCTAACGTGGGGATCAAAAGTTATAGCCAAAACAAATTCAAACATCTAATAGATTCAAATTCTATTTTTAAACCTAAACTGCTGCCACGCGTCTTAATCTGATTGGACCGTACCGCTTCACGTTGGATGACGCTTCTGAGCCGCTGGATCTAACTTAATCGCGCGGCTCAGATCCAATCTTACCGCTTCGCTCACGTTCTATCGTATCCGCAGGATCTAGATCTAATGGCGCTCAGCACTTTGACCATCCAGTGGCGGCGCTGGCGGCGGCGACAGGCGGCGGCGCCTCTGTCAGAGATGCTATCGGCGTTCTAAGTCGCATGGGAGAGGGGGAAGGGGCTTACCAGACTCGCCGTGTGCTGCTGATGCTCAAGGTGGCGGTGGTTTGGCAAGGGGCGCACGGAGATGGTCACCAGAGCTCGTCGAAGTTGCGGGCGACGTCAGTTGCTTGCTGTCGAAGACGTTGCCGAGGCTCTGCGTTGACCTAGCACAAGCCAGATGGTTTAGGAGATGTGCAAGGGCCTGGTGAACAAGACAGTACCAAAGGGGAGGCAAGGGGCGGTCTCATTTTACCTGAATCGCACGTCGGAGTCGAGCGGCGGCTCAGGTGCTCGTGGGTGAGAACGAAGACGTCGCTCTGGGTCATGAGAAATCAAATGGAGGGCATTAGCGAACGCGCAAAGGTCATGCTGGTCACAGTGATTTGAACTAGAGGCAGAGGGGTGGTCTGTACTCACCGAGATTCGTCGCCAGAGTTGTTCTGTCTACGGCGGCGCAAGGGCAATTGCGGGCAGCCTGGGGGCGTAGAGGTGGCATTAGGTGAGGGGAAATGGCCGCGGTGCAGAGGGGTTTATGTAGGCAGAAGGAGGGCGGCGATTAAGCGCGGAATCAAGGGCAATTAAGCCCGCAGTGACTGCGGCGAGTAACGGCGGAGCGAGCGTCGCGGTCGCGCGTGATTGACGACGAAGTGGTCGCAGGGTCCACTTGTCAGCGAATAAAACAGAGAGGAGGTGGGGTCCTGGCGTCAGTCACTCAGTGGGTTTATCTGCGAGTGAGAAAGAGAGAGGGGAAACCCGGGTGGGCTTACTGGGCTGGATTCGTAGTTAGGCCAGATAGGTGGCGTTGGCCTTTTTCTAATTCTTTTCTCCTTTTCTTTTTCTGTTTTGATTTTCTGAAATGATTTTCAACTTCAAACCAAATGAGTTTGAATTCAAATCTTCTCTAGGTTTTTATACTGCAAACCTTGCACTCAAATGTTTGTCAAACACTACTGTTTATTAAAAACACTTTGATCAAATGAAAATAAAAAATAAAACCAAGCCTTTATGTGATATATACAATAGGCATAATATTGGTTTTATTTACTTATTTTGTTTTGAAACTTTGTTCAAACTTTTTATGGTTCCTAAGTTTGAATTTCAAACCTTACTAAATCAAAACAAGTACTCTTCTCATTGGAAGATAGCACTAAGGCTTGAGCAACTTACATCAAATGATAAGCATATATGCTTCTGTTTTGAAATGATTTGTTTGAAATGAAACTTATATGATCATGGGTGCATGGATGATATGCATGAGTTTAAAACATGATTTTAGGGATGTTACACAATATATATTATATAGGATCTACTATAGCAGAGCAATGTATAAAAATAGTCCTATCATGCATACTACAAAAATATCACTAATGCAATATTAAAAAGATAGGACTTTTGATGACCAAAGTATCACTTGCCTTTTTAGTAGAGAATCTAGGTACTCTTCTTGATCTTGCAATTGTCACACTCCTCAAAGTTCACTATAATTCAATCAAGCAAAACACACATTTAAAACTAGCACTCAAACAAATAACAAAACAATAAAAACAAAGAAATGCACGCAAACATGCAAAAGTTTGTTTCATTGAAAAAGTAGTTTCTAACAAGGCTCTAAACATTTCAAAACACCTACTGGTCTTTTATAAAAGTGGCAATTCATTTAAAATCAAGTTAGTGAAAATAGGCCTTTTAAATCATTTTTGTTTTACTAGAAATGCTTTTATTCCAAGGAATAATTCCTAGTGTCAACAAATATATTTTTAAATTCAAATATTAGTGTTTATGGTCAAAGGGTTCAAAACTAATCCATTTTCAAAAGGTTTCACTCAAAAATAATTTTTAGAACATTTTTTATACTCAAAATAGTCCTAAACATGTCTCTGCATGAAAACCTAATTTTTCAGAAGCAATGACCAAACTAAGGCGATAGGTACAAAGTACGGATTTTTCTAAATCCATAGACACCAAATTTGCAATTTTTGGACTGACACTTCAAAAGTTATGGATTTTACAAATTCAAACATCTAATAGATAGTTTTCTGGATTTAAATCAAAATCCTAGCCACGTGTCTTAATATTGTTGGCTGATAGCGCTTCGGCAGGATCAGCCTCGTTGGCCATTAGATCAAAGTGGATCTGAGCGGCTCAGATCGACAGGTACCGATTCGCCTGAGTGATCTATCTCAGCCACTAGATCTACATCCAACGGATCAAGACGCATTGACCAAGGATGGGCGGCGCTAGCGACGGTGCACGGCGGCAGCGCGTCTGGTGGCGGTGGTCCAGCAAAACCAGGAGGCAAGAAAGGGGTACAGTGGCTTACCAGGTTCGCAGTGACGAGGGGGTGATCAAGGTGGTCGTGGTTGGCGAAGGGGCGCACGGGGTCGACGGGGATTCCTCGCCGAAGCTTGCATCGACGTCGGTTGGTGCTGTCGTCGTCGGAGGTGAGCCTGCATGTCACGGGCGAGTGAACGACGAGTACCAGCAGAGTCATAGGACAAAGGCGAACAAGACAACACGAGTTAGAGGACGAGGCGTGCACGGGGCTCACCGGAAAAATTCACCGGAGTCGCGGCCGTCGTTGGTTGCTCGCAGGGAAGGTCGTTGTCGAGCGTCAGAGGCATGCGCGAGCACACGGGGAATGCTGGCAGGTGCGCACGACGAAGGCGAGCAACCCTGCGTGAGCTAGGGGCAAGGAGAGGTCTGTGCTTGCCAGAATCGGTGCCAGAGCACGTCGAAGACAGCGGTGGTTCGAGCAAAAATTCTTGCAGCCTGGGGGCTCCGGTGGCGTGGGAATTGAGGGGAAACAGAGAGGAGAGGGTGGAGAATAAGAAGGCGTGGTCGAAGACGGGAATTACTCGCGCAGTTAATTGAATTCAATCGATTTGAAATGGCCAGAAATGGCGAGGGGAGAAGGGCGAGGTCAGCGCGATGGGGACGAAGATGACAGCGTGGTAGTGGGGTCGGCTTGCCAGCGAGTGGGTGCAGAGAGGGGATGGTGAGAAAAATATCTGCGGGGAGAGAGAGGTGTGACCCCGGGTGGGCTGGTGTTGGGCCAAGTTGGGCTGGGGTGCTGGGTTGGGTCGTTTTTCTATTTTTTCCTTCTTAATTCTTTTTTTGTTTCTATTTTCTATTTTTATTTGAATCAATTGTTTTAAACAACAATTTGAATTCAAATCTTTTCAGTAGGTTTACCCAAAATATGTGTTGATTTAATTAGTCCCCTTTGGAATAATCCAAATATTTTTCTTGTGATTTAATATTCATTTAAGTGAGGCAATTTATCTTTATTTAAATAAAATTGAATATGGTTCATAAACCCATATAATTTTATTAAAATAATCTTTTATTATTTCATTTTATTTGAATTATCTTTATTTCGTTTGCTTAGGGATTCGTCCAATGGTTTAAATTTTCTTTTAAATATTTATTTAATTCTTTCTTTATCTTATAAAATTCATATCTTTTTATTTATAGCTCCAAAATTGGTGATTCCAATTTGTATAATTTTATTTAATATTTATTTATCCTTTTAAATCCTTTTAGGATCACTTTTCTCACAAATTAGTGTTGATTTTTTTAGGAGCTTTAATAGCCTTGGAAATTAATTTCTTATATCTTATTAAAATCATAAGTTTTTATCCATGGCTCCAAATTGAGTGAAACCAATTTCCATGTTTTTGTAATATTTTTGTTTACCATTTTTGATCATTTAGAAATGTTTGTTGCTAAATTTTTATATGGAATAAAGCCATAGTCTTGGAGATGATTTCTTTCATTAGGGTTTAGAGGTTTGGTTCAACTTTTCCAAGTGCTTTAAATTCAAGATACATTCCATGCAGGGATGCATTTGACTTGTTTGAAAATTAGTTTGTTGCCTTTTCATTCAAATTTTGTTCAAGTAGGGTTTTTATGTTTCCATTTGGAAGCAAAAAAGTTTCTTTTCACCCTAAATTTCAACATTTTTTTCTTTTGTTTGTTTATTTTTCACATTTCAAAAATTGGAAAATTTTGGGATGTGACATCGCGGGGACGGTGTGGTTGCAGTGGAGGTCACGAGCGAGGGAGGGGCGCACGGGTGCGGCGGCGATTCCTCGTCGGAGTTGTGGCCACCGTCGGGAGCTTGCAGATGTTGACGAAGTTGATCCTACATAGCGCCATCGGACAAACGAAAGGCATCAGCGCGTGCATGCAAGGATAGCGGATGCGACAGAGCAAACCAAAGGCGGGGGGGCCAGACCTCACCGTATTTCTTCGCCGAAGTTCGTCGGAACAGCGGCGACTCAAGTCGGAATTCGCAGAGCCTGGGGGCGCTCTAGGGTTGCTGTGTGAGGGAAAATGGAGCAGGGAGAGATGGGGTTAAGTAGAGGGGTCGGGGCGAGCAATCACGCCTGGAATCAAGCGCAATTAAACGAATTGAATCGGGGAAACGGCAGCGGCGGAGCGGGTCTATGCGGCGTTGATTGAGGACGACGATGCCGACGTGGTAGTGGGGCCAGTCTGTCAGCGGGTGGGTGCGGGGGTGCGCGGTAAGAAAAGAAAACGGAGGGAGGGAGGGGAGTGGCCAGGTAGGCTGAGTTGGGCCGCGGGGGTTGCTGGGCTGGGCTGGTTGCTTTAGCTGGTAGGATTTTTTCTTCTTATTCCTTTTCTTTTTCTATTTTCTGTTTTTATTCAAAACAAAGATTCAAACTCAAATTTGATTTTCAAAACTTTTCATAATATCTTATATGAAATATAAGTTGGTTTCTTAGTCCAACTAGGAAATTTAAAATATTTTTATAAATTAATATTCATTTAAAATTAAGTGAGGCACATTGGCATTTATTTAAATAAAATTTGAATATGGTTCATAAGCCCATATAATTTTATTTAAATAAACCTTTATTCTTTTATATTATTTAAACATACTTTTATTCCATTTACTTATGGATTTTAGCCATGGTTTAAATTGACTTTGCAATAATTCTTATTTCTTTATTTTCTTCTTGTCATATATAATTCATATCTTTTTATCCATGGCTCTAAATAGAGTGAAACCAATTCCCATGGTTTTGTAATTTTGTTGTTTACCATTATTGATTATTTAGGAGTGATGTTGCTAAATTTTTATATGGAACAAATCCATAGTCTTGTATTGAAATTGATGATCCTTTCTCTTATTAGGGTTTAGGTTTTAGGTTTATCTTTTCCAAGTGCTCAAAATCAAGATACATTCCATGCATGAACGCATTTGATCTGTTTGAAAATTTATTTCTTACTTTCGCATTCAAATTTTTGTTCAAGTAAGGTTTTGATGTTTCCATTTAGAAATAAATGTTTCTTTTCCCCCTAAATTTCATCCTTTAATTCTTTTGTTTGTTTATTTTTCACATTGCAAAATTTGCAATTTTTTTGGATGTGACAGACTACCACCCTTAAAAAGAATCTCGTCCCGAGATTCGGGAAGGCTAGAAACAACAAGTTGGTTTCAGGACAACTAGGGTACTACCACCATTAAAAGGATTTAACTATATTGCATCTTGGCTTACTTGGTTTCTTAATGTAACGTCTCTGGGCAGTTGTTTGCATCGTGCCCCTTATTACCACATTTGAAACATGTGACTTGGTTGAGGTCCTTCCCAGGTTTTCTTGTCTTGTTCCTCTCTTTTTGTAGACAATCAGACGCATAATGGCCTAACTCTTTGCAATTGTAGCAAATCACCTGGCTAATATCCTTCTTTATCCTTTATATCACTATCTCTTGTTTGTTTCCTTGGCCCTTCTTATTTTTGGGTCTCACCAAGGCTAGAAGGTCTCTTAGTTCATTTTCTTCATATTTGTAACATCCCAAAAATATTAATCAAGGTTATAAATTCCAATCACCCAAAATTAGGGTTAACAAAAACTTTTGTTAATTAAAATCATATGAATGCATGTGTGTATGTGATGAATGTATGAATGCATGAATGGACTTGTGTGATTGTTGTGAATAGCAAGGAATGGTTTAAAGATGAAAACAACATCATCTAAATCATTTACAAGCAGAATAATATCAATAGAAATTCAAAGACAAAAAAAACAAGCAAATGGTCACTTTTGCCAATCTTGCTCACTAGACCACTTTGAGTGTTGCTAGTCTAAGATTTCAAATATAAACAAATCCATTTCTTTTCACCCCTTGCTAGACCAAGTGAAAGTGAACCCAAGCCCACTTTGCAAACCCACAGAAACATTTGGCAACCTGATTCAAATGACATTTGAAAATTGAATCTTTATCATATGGGAAGATCACCATTTCTCAAAACCCAACCAAATCAGTGCACCTTGACAAATCCAAGCAACCAGAGACTACCTAGTATGTGACCATTGCACCCACCAAGTTTCATCCAAAAATTCAAATTTAAATCTCTTGCGGCCATTTCATCAAACACCATCTGAACACAAATCAAATTAAACAACAAGAACTATAATGAGTAGTGTTTGTGCCAACCTTGTTCCCTCTCTAGCTCTCACTACACTCTCAGTAGATCATCTAACTTGTGTAAGCAGCCCTAGATCACAGTGAACTCGACCATGCCATCAATGGTGACCATGGCCGAGCATACTTGCCACCCCCAATGTCGACAGCATGCTACAAGCGTAACTAGCCTCGCCAACCGTGTCTATCCAACAAGCCACCGTCCACCGCCACCCCCTGTCCAGGCCTCGAGCTCTGCTAGCCACTAGACCACCCAGAACGCATGCGACCATTCTCTCTGTGACCATGTCGAGAGCGCGCCAGAGCGCCGCGCTCGACACGCTCGCACAGACCACGCCCCGCCTTCGCTGCTCGCGTACGTGATCACCACCGCCCCAGGAACCTCCCAGACAACCCCATTCGCCGTCACGTGACCCATAGTTGTTGTGCACCATTAAAACTTCCGTCGGTGCCCCTCAGAGTGTCGACATGTTCCGACCGAGCCGCACTATAACATCCCTAAAATCATGATTTCAAAGATTTCATATCATTCATGCATGCATATAGTTTTGAGATCAACCAATTCCAAGAAAACAGAAGCACATAGTGCTATCATTTTATGGGAGCAAACTTAAATCAAATGTCCATCCCCATTTGAGAGCTTAAGTGTTTAAACCAAGTTTGTTTGATTCCTTGTTGATTGGATTGAGTGTGGAGTTTGAACAAAAATATACAAAATAAAAATGGTTTCAAAACCATTTTCAAAACATTTGAAAATCAAAGTGCTATGGCACTGTTTATTTTGTTTATTCAAATGAACCAAGCTTGAACAGAGAGACCACTTGATTTTATGCCCTGAAATGTGAATGTTGCACCCTACAAAATCCTGGAAAAAGTTTGAATTCAAAAGCTTTTGAAATCATTTGAAAATCAATCCAGAAAATCAAAACAGAAAATCTAAACAGAAAAAGAAAAAGAAAAAGAGAAAGGAAATAGAAAAGGGTCGGCGCCAGACTTTGAGCCCATCAGCAGATCTAGCCCAGCTAGCCCACCCGGGTCCCCTCTTTCTCTCTCACGCGCAGAAGCACCCCTAGAGTCGCTGACACTCGGACCCCACTCCCTCTCTGTTCTATTCGCTGACAAGCGGGCCCTTTCCACGTCATCGTCGTCTTCCCCCAAATTTCGCGAGGATCACGTCGCCGCTGGCCGTTGCTGCGTTGATTCCGTGGCGTAATTGGCATTGATTCTCCAGGCGTTTCTGGTCGAGCTCCTGCCTACTTAAGCCCCTCCCTCTCGCGGCCATTTCCCCTCACCCAATTTCCTCTCCACGCCACCAGGCTGCTCGCAACTCGCCCGACACTGCCGCTGTTCCGACGACCTCGCCGACGAATTCCGGTGAGCACCATGCCCCCCTCTATCCATGGTTCATACTAGCATGCTTTGCAGCTCCGTGCGCATCTACTAACACCTCCCTTTTGCTCGCGCATGGTCTGTAGCCTCGGCAACGACAACGACTGAGCGCCGCCACTCTCTTCTCGAACTCCGGCGACCTCTCCCCGTAAGTACCAGCCGCCCCTTGCCCTCTGTTTGATACGCCTAAGACCCCAACGTCTTGCGCATCTAACGGTGTCCTCCTCTTGTCTTAGCGCGACGCAGAACCTCGCCAACGTCGACCAGCAGCCGTACCCGACGCGTTCGCGAACTCCGGCGAGGAATCCCCGACGACTCCGAGCGCCCCTTCGCCAACCAGAGACACGTTGAGCTTCACCTCGACACGGCGGTTCTGGTGAGCATCCTCTCCCCTCCCCGGGCGACCTAGAACGCCGGCACCGCCGCTGACAGACACGCTGCCGCCAGTCGCCGCCGCTAGCGCCGCTAGGCTATGGTCAAAGCAACAACAGCCGTTAGATGTAGATCTTGCGGTTTAAATTAGATCTGAGCGAAGCGTTTTCTTTGAATCTGGCGCGTTGGATCTAACTTGATCTGACGGTGCGGAAGGGTGATCCTGAGTGAAACGGTATCGGCCAATAGGAAACAGACGCGTGGCTAGGGTTTGATTTTAAATCAGATTTTGAATCTGATTTATATCCAATTTTGAATTAGCTATAACTTTTGATCCCCACGTTAGAATTTGACAAATTTTATACCGTTGGAATCAGGAGAGCAAGATCTTTCTGATTATGCAATGTGTTTAGTGTTTAGCTTATGTTAAAAGGGTTTTAGTTGTAGAAACATGTGTAGGGCTTATTTGAGCATATGAATTGTTTAGGAATTGTTTTTAGTGTCAAATAAATTTGGTTGGGCAAGTTTTTGACTTGTTTAAGATTCAGTACTATGCACTTGCTTGGTTGGGTTTTTAGAATCATCACTTAGCATCTTGCATGCATGCATATGTATTTTTGATTGAATATGTCTTGTATGTGATTGTGGCTATATTCTATGTGTAGATTTTGGTGCTAGTGATTGTGATTGTGAGGAGTGCTACTCTCCCAAATACCAAGGCAAGTGGTACTTCATGAATATTATCATTCCTATGTTTTATACTAAGCATTAGAAATATTTTTCTAAGTTATGCATGATAATATTTTGCCTATATGCCATGTTGGGAAATCCTAAGTAGTTGTAGAAATGCTAGGGAATTTCTAAGTTAAGTTACTATCTATGCCATGCTTAGCCTAGCTAGTAGCAAACAAGGGTTGGTGAAATATACATGTTATGATGAAAATATTTCTCAGTCTTTGGACTTGTTTTTCTTAATAAAACAACTAAGTCAATGAATCACCTAGGTGGAAAGGGACTTGATTGGTGGTTTTTGGTTGAGTGGTTACACAAGGCCCATGGCTATGGATTACCTTGTGTATCTCACTTGTGGTAAGCCACCCAGGAACAAAGAGATTTTAGATGCCAAGTGTTGAGAAGCTTCTAGTGCAGCCACTTGGCAATATGGGCTCTGCTTGGATCACATAGGTTGCTAGAACTTAGCCATTTGGACAGTTGGTGGTAGTGGGATGATAGGTTGGAACGCGTCCATTGGTCTAAGGGAAGGCTTCTGAAAGGTCTTGTCTTGGTGAAACCAAGTCTGGTGGGGAAAGTGCACAACCTCTACAGGTGGAAAAATCTAAGTACTTAGCCAAGCCCATGGCAATGGACAACTTGAGCATCAAGGCATGGAATCTATCAAGAATCTCCTCATCCCAATTTCTAAGTAAAAACTTGTGTGTGAACAAGGGTGAAGGACCTCAATGTCTATTGCTGTTTCCTTGGGAAAAGTTTTGACAAAGAAAAACTTAGTGATTTCAACTAATAGGAAAAACCTATTTTGAGCAAAGCAAGCCAAGCTACACTTAGCCAAATTTGCATATAGTATCTAGTCCACTTAAATTATACTAAGGTATCACTTGCCAATACTATTCCAAAGTATTGACCCACTGTGGCTGTAACTTGTGATGTTGCAGGTTACTCTGATGAGGATTAGGTGTCATGAGTCTACACTCAACATGTTTGCCTGTGGCACATGAAGATGAAGACTTATATTTATATACTTATTCAAACTCTTGTATTAGGCCTATGGCCTTGAGTTGTAAAGACTATGTTTATCTCTGGAATGGATGTAATAAATGACCTTTGTATCTGTGTACTTCATCTTAAACTGTGGATGCTAGGAATGATACAGCAGGGACTAGCATTGCAATCACAGGGATCCTTTTCCTTTATAAAGGAGGGATCTTACACGCACCGCCCCACGCCTCGCCATCAAGCCGTTGAGCTTCGCCAGGAGGCAACGCACCATCCCCTACCTTCGGCCATGCCGTTAGCTCACTATGAAGACGACCTCGACGAGCTCCGCACGCACCCTTCGGTTCCCTTGTGGCACTATAAACAGAGGCCTTCCCCATTTGAATTCAGCACACCATTCCACTCCCCTCTCTCAGAACCACCCCACTTCTTCCCCGGAGCAAGGCGAGCACCAGGTTGCCGGAATTTCGCCGGAGCTTGCCGCTGCTGGAGGAGAAGGGCGCCGTTGATTGGAGCCACCCCAGTAGGAGCCTCCAGTACTAGGAAGATTGTCGTCTTCGACTTCGTCGTTCGCCCCCATCGCCGACCATCGCCAGAGCCCCGGTTAGCCGCCACTGACCCCCACTGGCCGCGCTAGGGTTCGTGCTCGTCGCGTTCTGTTCAGACGTGGACGACGACACTCAGCCGTAGATCTTGATTCTAATCCTACGGTTGTAATCACCCTGTACCCCTTCGCCACTCTCTGTCTCACTAACGAGTGGGGACATCCACTTAACCAGCCCGCGCGTGCTGTGCACAGTGGGCTGGCCCAGTTAGCACTCCCGCGCGACCCAGTAGTTTGAATTTGGATTTTTATTTTAGTTTCAATCCTAGTTATGTCCATAGATTCAAAAATAAATCCAGAGAGTTTCACTAAACCAAATTGCATGAAACCAATTTTGTTAGAAAGGTATGAAAATTCTTAATCCAAGCCCGTTGGACTCAAACCATTTGAATTTATAGATCACCTATATTAAAAATAACAAGGCAGAGACTTTTCTGCATTCAAACATATTTCAAAATTCAACCATAAAAGCTTTTGAGATGATTCCAACTCTCAAAAATCACATTTGATAAGACCCTTATGAATACATAAGAATATCTAGGTTTACTTGTAGTAATAATGGACAAGTAATAAAAGAATGCCCCATAGGCATTTCTAGTCACTTTAATTAATTAAAATAAAAAGGTTAAACCTTATTAAATTGTGACACCACTTTAAATCTTATTCCCAAGTACTGAAATATGTGGTGATGACATGTGTCAACATGATCCCATGTGTTAGTTGGAAAATATTAAATCTTAGGTAGTTTTTCAATGAGTAGAAATTACTTTTCTAAAAGAAAATAAATAAAACTAGTGCCTTAATCTTTGTGATGTCTGTGATGATGCTAGATCATCTAGTGAAAATCCTGGTGTGATAAATAGAAGTAGTTAAGTATTGTTTGGTGATTGTGTACCTCGTATTTATTTATAGACGCTAGTACCGACCAAGCATACGAAGAGGAAGGAGACTACTGCGAGGAAGAAGCCGAGGAGAACTTCAACCACTGCACTACACAAGGCAAGCTAAGCTAAACCATGCAAGTCATACTTGCAAGCTTAAACCTACAAGA
The DNA here is from genome assembly GCA_916181665.1 of Avena sativa. Lineage (NCBI taxonomy): Eukaryota > Viridiplantae > Streptophyta > Magnoliopsida > Poales > Poaceae > Avena > Avena sativa. The sequence goes on from OV702280.1 coordinate 424,451,307, forward strand.
TAACCTATGCAATGCATTAGGCATGCCTTTGTTATACCACTTGATGATACCAAATCCCAGTTTTACTTGCAAGCTTTAGTATTTTATTTCTTTATGAAAACTTTTATTTGTGTTTACTTAGTGACTTGTAGATTTTGGGAAAGATTTAAAGGTAGCATAAAGAGCATAAAACTTGGCCTAAGTTAGATAAATCTTGATGTCATCCTGAGGCATGAGATTGAACTTAGATAAGTCACACTTGATTATCACCCATCATTAGTGTTTACCCCCAACTTTAGTGGCTAGTGCTAAGCTTAAAACTTGATCACTTTAGATGGGAATACTTGGTGAAAATGATTATGAAAACCTTAGAATGATGAGTCATTCTAATGAAATGTTTTGACACGTGTTCTTGAACACTAGATGATTTTGATGATAAAAATGTTGAGGCATGAGCCTTAGCCCTTTATAAAACTGATGGTCGTCTGGATGCGATACCATTCCAATTTTACCGTACAACCACAATACCCGAATTTGGGTAGGTCTTGACTAGAAGTTTATATACCTTAGTATGGGTTCCCTTGCGGCCGAGGTTTGAGCTGAGGCTACCTCGTGAAGATTGACCACCTGTGCAGTTCCCAAGATGACAGATGGTCATGGTTGGGAGGCCAAACTCATAGGAAAGGTGCCTATACTAGGGCGTGTAATTGAAAGGTTAGGATTGATTATCCGCATACTGAGTATGGTGAATTCAGGATTGTTTCTGACGGATGTATCGAATATTGTGGTGAAAGTGTACCACCTCTGTAGAGTGTCAAACTAATCGAATAGCCGCGTCTGCGGTTATGGACAGTTGGAGTGGCCATACTGTTCCGTCGTCAGATGTTTTCAAAATGACTTGTGAAGTGATTCATGACTTTGACTTGACCACAACAGGGTTGTGAACATGAAAACTGAGTTCCCACTTAGGTGTTATAAAACCTTGAACTAGCTTTCTTTGCTTCTAAACTCAGTTAGAGATAAACCTGTCTTTTTGCAAAACAACCTAGAGCATAGTATTCCTACTTGAAACCAAGTTACTTGTTAGTGATAGTTTGCGAGTACTGAAAGAGTACTCATGGCTTTGTCCCTGGCTATTCCCGTGGCCAGACTATGAATAGGACTATCAGGAGGATGGACGGAAGGAAGGTTACGACAACTAGGATCATCTCCCATCGTCAGCATTGCCTGTGACAATGAAGATGGAGCTTCGCCCATGCTACCGTTATTATTATATTATTCCGCTGCTTGATTGTACTAAGACTAGATCATGATATCCTTTATTTGTTGTAAGACCTTATGTATGGTTTGTAATGGATGATGTACTATGATATCCAATCTGTTATGTCTCGCAAAAATGGTAATCCTGGGATTGCGATGTATGGCATAACAGGCATCTGGGATTAAAAATCCGGGTGTTAGAATTGACGCTTGAATCAAAAACTTAGTTTAAAAACAAAGTAAGTGAGTATTTATGTAAACTTATTCTCATTCTTACCACTTGGATCCTTTCATGAAAATTCATGTTCCTCAAAAAATTCTTGCAAACTCACATAAAATTGACACACTTGATCACTCTACTAACTCACTCATCCTACATTCTTATAGATGGACGTGAAGTATAGCAAGTTCTATCAGTTGGGAAATGGAGGAGATCTCATCTTTGAGCGTGACTTGGACCATCTTTCAGAACTTCTGGAGTGCCCACATACCGAGTTCTTCGGAGCCTATCTCAACAATCAGGAAGGAGGAGACTTGCAATGGCTGATTGTTGCAAGTCTCTGAGGAAAGATTGAAGTCCCCACCTCAGAGGTAGTCCAGTTCACCTTAAGGGAGAACAACTGGCTCGATGTACTTGCCAGGGCCATGCAGGAAGCTCTTGCCCGTCTGTGTGGGAAGAGTATCAATCAGATCAAGGGCACGCGCTTTGAGTTCTATCCAAGGCGTGATGTTATGGAACAGCCACTAGAGGCACCATATCACTCGGATCTGAAACATCAAGTGGACCACCTCAGCTTCATGATGTATGGCCGGTAGAAGGATTTAGACAATGCCCGTTCCTACGCCAACCACAACTACGCCATCACAGTCAAGAAGGACTAGACCATCGCCATGCTGGTGAAGGATCGCAAGTATCGTTGCCGTCATCTTGACAAGAAGGAGCGCATCATTTCCCGCCTTCATCACAAGATCACAGACTTGAAGGAGACCATCCACGAGAGAGACATGCATCTTGAGGAGAGGGATAATGCAGGAGAGGACATTCGTGGAGACCCCTACTCTTATCTCAGTGACGATGAAGACTTTATGGAGGATCAAGCTATGGACTTCTTCACCGATGAGGATGACTTCGCCTTCATTAATGATGATGATGAGGACGATGATGATAAAGCCACCGATTCCGAGGAGTAGTATCACTTGAGCACTAGCGTTAGTGAAGTTGTATCCGGTCCCATTGTATCATAGTTTCACAGAATGGTTCTTAAAACCATTTGTTTCCTTGTTGTGGTGTGTGTTTGTATGGTGTGTTATGAATTATTGAATGAAAAGCAAGTTGCTAGAAAAACCTGAGTCAAAATTCAAAACCTTTTCAAAACAAAAACCCCAAACCTTAGAAATTTCCCTCTTTTCTCATGATCTATCTCAATCTTCAGATGCCTCGCGGAGGAAGCAGCTCATCCCCGGACCCAATGTTGCAAATCTTGCAAATTTTGGTTTCGGATCGCGAAGCTGAAAGAGCCGAACGTCAAGCCAACTTATCCACCCTCCAACAGATAGCTCAGATGGCCAACAATAATCAAGGCCGTGGAAACCAGGACAACCATGGATCCAAGCTCAAGAATTTTCAGAACACCAATCCACCCATCTTTACTAAGTCTGAAGAGCCATTAGATACAAATGATTGGATGTAGACTATGGAGGACAATTAGAAGTCGCAGGAGTGGAGGCCAATGAGAAAGTACTGTTTGCCACCCACTACCTGGCAGGAGATGCAAGAGCTTGGTGGAACTGTGTTCGCGCCAGGACTATGGGACAAATGATGACTTGGGATGAATTCAAACTCAAGTTCAGCAGAACCCATGTGCCACCGGGTTTGATCAAGAGGATGAGAGATGAACTTAGAGAATTGAAGCAAGGGAGGATGACAGTAGTTGAGTACCGTGACAAATTTCTGTCAATAGCTAGGTATGCACCGGATGAGATTGACACTGAAGCCAAGAAGAAGGAGAGATTTTTGAATGGTCTGCATGATGAGATGCAGACAGTGTTAGTCAATATTCCCTTTGCTGACATTGAAGCCTTAGTGGATTCTGCCATTCAAATGGAAGGCAAAATCAACCAAGCAAATGAGAACCGCAAGCATCGAATTATGCATCAACCAGGAACCCACCATACCCCAAAGTATCACCCCAACCCGTCTACAGGATTTTCCCCTAGAAACAATAGACCCCCGATGAACCGTTCCACCTATCGCAACCGTGGAGGAGGAAACCCAAGGCCCGGAGGAAACCACAACAACAACCCCGGAAATCCTAGCAATTTCAATCATGCACCGCCCAAGTTCAACAACAACAATATTGCCAACAACACCAATACTGCCCCGAGAACCGGAAGCAATGTTGTGCCTGTTACAGGAAAGGACAAGTCTTAGGTGACTTGCTATGAATGCGGAACCAAAGGTCACTATCACAATGAGTGCCCCAAGAAGACTGCAGCAGCCCCCAATGTGAATTCCCCAGCTCAGCAGCAGCGCCGTGTTCAAACTGGAAGAAGATTTTCCCCAGGCAATTCGCTCAATCGCAACGGCCGTCTGTTTCTCATGCATGTTGAAGAAGCCCAAGAAGCGCCAGATGTCGTGCTGGGTATGTTTTCTTTTAACTCAGTACTTGCAAGAGTGTTGTTTGATTCTGGAGAATCGCACTTGTTTGTTACCAAAGAATTTGCATGCACTAGTAAGATTCCACCAACCAAATTGAAGCATGTTATGATAGTTCAAATACCTGGTTCAACCACCAAAGCTAGACAAATTTGCAAGGCCGTACCTATCAGAATCCATGGCATAGATTTTTATGCTAATCTAATAGTACTCGGAACCAAAGGTTTGGAAGTAGTACTAGGAATGGATTGGATGTCTAAACATAAGGGATTAAACGACTGTGCCAAGAAATCCATAACCATGAACAGTATCACTGGAATATCAGTAGAGCATGTATCTGAAACCTTGCCCCATCAATTCAAGTGCAACAAGAGTCTAGCCCAACCAACCATTGACCAAGTTAGAGTAGTATGTGAATACCCCGATGTATTTCTAGATGTTTTGCCCAGTATGCCTCCAGATCAGGATATCGAGTTTATCATTTAACTAATACCTGGAACCGGACCCATAGCCCAGAGACCATATAGTATGAACCCATCTGAACTAGTGGAGCTGAAGAAGCAACTGGATGCCATGCTGGAGATAGGCTTGATTCAACCAAGTGCGTCTCCATGGAGATCACCTGTCCTATTTGTGGACAAGAAATATGGAGGTAATCGTTTGTGTACGGATTATCGGAAGCTGAATGATGTCACCATCAAGAACAAGTACCCACTATCGAAGATAAAAGACCTGTTTGACCAGTTGACCAGTGCCAAAGTGTTTTCTAATATTGATCTTAGAACTAGCTATCATCAAATCAAGATTCGCGCAGAGGATATTCCAAAGACTGCCTTTACCACCTGATATGGATTGTATGAGTACACTGTCATGTCTTTTGGATTAACCAATGCCCCCGCTTATTTCATGAACCTCATGAATAAGATTTTTATGGACTTCCTGGATAAGTTTGTCGTTGTTTTCATCAATGACATTATGATCTATTCTAAATCAGAAGAAGAACATGAGCTACACCTGAGGACCATCCTTGGAACCCTTAGGGAGCATCAGTTGTATGCCAAGTTTAGCAAATGTGAATTCTGGTTACAAGAAGTAGGATTCCTCGGACATATTGTGTCAGCCGGAGGAATTTCCGTTGACCCTGCGAAAGTTAAGGATGTCGAAGAATGGCAAGCCCCAACCACTCAAACCCAAGTTCATTCATTTCTCGGATTGGCGGGATATTACCGCAATTTCGTAGAAGGATTATCGAGCATCGCAAGACCTTTGACCCAATTGTTGAAAAGGGATAAGAAGTTTGAATGGATGGACAAATGTGAAGCGAGTTTTCAAGAACTCAAGAATATATTATTCGCATCCCCAATCTTGATCATGCCGGATATCACAAAGCCCTTTTATGTGTATTGTGACGCATCCAAGTTCGGTCTTGGATGTGTGCTTATGCAAGAAGTCAAAGTTATATCTTATCTATCCCGACAACTGAAGCAACATGAGCAGAATTATCCTACCCATGACCTCGAACTAGCAGCCGTAGTTTTAGCCTTAAATACATGGCGGAATTACCTTATGGGAAACCGTTGTGAGATTTATTCGGATCACAAGAGCCTGAAGTATATTTTCACTCGGAAGGAGCTAAATATGAGGCAAAGGAGATGGATAGAGATAATTAAGGACTATGATCTGGACAGTCACTATCACCCCGGTAAAGCCAATGTGGTAGCAGATGCCCTTAGAAGATTGTCGTGTCGCTTGAACTCTATGATTCTGAAGGAGCAACACAGTTTGCACAAGGAGTTGGAGGATTTCAGAATGGAGCTCGTAAGTGAAGGATTTTTGGCTAGCATAGAACTTCAACCCACTTTGATCAGTCAGATCAAGGAGGCACAGAAAGGAAATGCTAGTATCGACATAATCAAACGCCGCATCGGTACAGGCAAAGTACCTGGATTCATCGAAGATGAAGAAGGAGTTTTGTGGTACAAAGGACGTATCTGTGTGCCAGCAGATTCAGAGTTGAACAAAGCTATTTTGAAAGAATCCCATGATACTCATTATTCTATCCACCCGGAGGAACAAAGATGTATCAGGATTTGAAGGAGCAATTTTGGTGTCATAAGATGAAGAGAGAAATCGGAAGCTACATAGCCAAGTGTGATATTTGTCAGAGATTCAAGGAGGGACATCAGAGATCTGCAGGACTGTTGCAACCATTGAAGATTCCGGAATGGAAATGGGATTCTGTAGGAATGGATTTTATCACCGGTTTGCCTACATCTAGTAGGGGAAATGACTCTATCTAGGTCATAGTAGATAGACTGTCCAAAGTCACCCATTTCTTACCAGTCAAGACCACCTACCAGAGTTCGAAGCTAACAGAGTTATACATCGCTAGAATCGTCAGTTTACATGGAGTCTCCAAGAACATTGTATCGGATTGAGGAACCCAGTTTACCTCGAGGATTTGGAAGAAAGTCCAAGAATGATTAGGAACAAGACTAGATTTCAGCACAGCTTATCACCCCTAGACTGATGGACAAACGGAGCGAGTAAATCAAATACTCGAAGATATGTTGAGAGCCTATGTGTTAGAGTATGGATCAAAATGGGAATAATGTCTGCCGTTCGCAGAATTTTCATACAACAAAAGTTATCAAGCTAGTTTGCAAATGGCCCTATTTGAATTCATGTATGGAAGGAAGTGTCGTACCCCTTTGAATTGGTTGGAAGTAGGAGAGAGTCAGATTTTCGGACCCGGCATCCTACGTGAAACAGAAGAGAAAGTTCACAAGATCCGTGAGCACCTCAAGACCGCCCAATCCATATATAAGAGTTATGCAGACAAGAGACGTCGAGACCTCGCCTTCAATATCGGAGATTTTTGTGTATCTCAAAGTATCACCTTTGAAAGGAATGCAGCGTTTCTAGCTCAAAGGAAGTTAGCCCCCAGATATATCGGACCTTTCAAGATTCTGAATCGCTGAGGAGAAGTATCGTATCAACTGGAACTGTCAAAGGAGATGTCAGCCGTGCATAATGTGTTCCATATATCGTTACTTCGCAAATGGCTAAAAGTCCCGGAGAAGACTAAAGTTTTCAAGAACATTGATCACCGAACCATAGAGATCAACTATGACCTGACGTATCCTAAAGTACCCATCCATATTTTGGAGGAAGCCTTCGGAACCACCAGGACCCGGAGTATCAAGTTTCTCAAGATTCAGTGGAGTAACCATGCTGAAGAACAAGCTACCTGGGAGAGAGAATACTACATTAGGACGGAGTTTCCGGATCTCTTTAAATCCTAGTTTTCTTTTTCTCAAATCTCGGGACGAGATTTTGTTTAAGGAGGGAAGGTTTGTAACATCCCAAAAATATTAATCAAGGTTATCAATTCCAATCACCCAAAATTAGGGTTAACAAAAACTTTTGTTAATTAAAATCATATGAATGCATGTGTGTATGTGATGAATGTATGAATGCATGAATGGACTTGTGTGATTGTTGTGAATAGCAAGGAATGGTTTAAAGATGAAAACAACATCATCTAAATCATTTCCAAGCAGAATCAAATCAATATAAATTCAAAGATAAACAAAACAAGCAAATGGTCACTTTTGCCAATCTTGCTCACTAGACCACTTTGAGTGTTGCTAGTCTAAGATTTCAAACAGAAACAAATCCATTTCTTTTCACCCCTTGCTAGACCAAGTGAAAGTGAACCCAAGCCCACTTTGCAAACCCACTGAAACATTTGGCAACCTGATTCAAATGACATTTGAAAATTGAATCTTTATCATATGGGAAGATCACCAGTTCTCAAAACCCAACCAAATCAGTGCACCTTGACAAATCCAAACAACCAGAGACGACTACCTAGTATGTGACCATTACACCCACCAAGATTCATCCAAAAATTTAAATTTAAATCTATTGTGGCCATTTCATCAACCACCTTCTGAACACAAATCAAATTAAATAACAAACACTATAGTGAGCAGTGTTTGTGCCAACCTTATTCCCTCTCTAGCTCTCACTATACTCTCAGTAGATCATCTAACTTGGTTAAGCAGCCCTAGCTCACTGTGAACTCGACCATGCCATCAATGGTGACCATGGTCGAGCACAGTTTCCACCCCCAATGTCGACAGCATGCTACAAGCCTAACTAGCCTCGTCGACCGTGTCTAGCCAACAAGCCACCATCCACCGCCACCCCCTATCCAGCCCTCAAGCTCTGCTAGCCACTGGACCACCCAGAATGCACGCGATCATTCTCTCTACGACCATGCCGAGAGCGCGCCAGAGCGCCACGCTCGAAACGCTTGCACAGACTGCGCCCCGCCTTCGTCGCTCGCCTACGTGATCACCACTGCCCCAGGAACCTCCCAGACAACCCCGTTCTCCGCCGCGTGACCCATAGTCATTGTGCACCATTAAAACTTCTGTCGGTGCCGCTCAGAGCGTCGACGTGTTCCGACCGAACCGCGCCGCCCCACGCCTCACCATCAAGCCGTCTAGATTCTCCAGGAGGCAATGAACCGTCCCCTACCTTCGGCCATGTCGTTAGCTCACTATGAAGACGACCCGACGAGACCCGCCCGCACCCTTCAGTTCCCTCGTCGCACTATAAATAGAGGCCTTCCCCGTTCGAATTCAGCACACCATTCCACTCTCCTCTCTCTCAGAACCACCCCACTTCTTTCCCGGAGCAAGGCGAGCACCAGGTTGCCGGAATTTCGCCTCAGCTTGCCGCTGCTGGAGGAGAAGGGCGTCGTTGATTGGAACCACCCCAGGAGGAGCCACTAGTACCAGGAGGATCGCCGTTGTCGACTTCATTGTTTTCCCCCATCGCCGACCATCGCCAGAGCCCCGGTGAGCCTCCACTGACCCCCACTGCGCCGCGCTAGGGTTCGTGCTCGTCGCGTTTTGTTTAGAGGTGGACGACGACCCTCAGCCGTAGATTTTGATTCTAATCCTACGGTTGCAATCACCCCGTACCCCTTCGCCACTCTCTGTCTCACTGACGAGTGGGGAAAACCACTTAACTAGCCCGCACGCGTGTTGTGCGTAGTGGGCCGGCCCAGTTAGCACTCCCGTGTGACCCAGTAGTTTGAATTTATATTTATCATTTTAGTTTCAAACCTAGTTCTGTCCATAGATTCAAAAATCAATCCAGAGAGTTTCACTAAACCAAATTGCATGAAACCAATTTTGTTAGAAAGGTATGAAAGTTCTTAATCCAAGCTCGTTGGATTCAAACCATTTGAAATTATAGATCACCTATAGTAAAAATAACAAGGCAGAGACTTTTTTGCATTCAAACATTTTTCAAAATTCAACCATAAAAGCTTTTGAGATGATTCCAACTCTCAAAAATCACATTTGAGAAGCCCCTTCTGAATATATAAAAATATCTAGGTTTACTTGCAGTAATAATGGACAAGTAATAAAAGAATGCCCCATAGGCATTTCTAGTCACTTTAATTAATTAAAATAAAAAGGTTAAACCTTATTAAATTGTGACACCACTTTAAATCACATTCCCAAGTACTGAAATATGTGGTGATGACATGTGTCAACATGATCCCATGTTTTAGTTGGAGAATATTAAATCTTACGTAGTTTTTCAATGAGTAGAAATTACTTTTCTAAAAGAAAATAAATAAAACTAGTGCCTTAATCTTTGTGATGTTTGTGATGATGCTAGATCATCTAGTGAAAACCCTAGTAAGATAAATAAAAATAGTTAAGTATTGTTTGGTGATTATGTACCTCGTATTTACTTATAGACGCTAGTACCGACCAAGGATACGAAGAGGAAGGAGACTACTACGAGGAAGAAGCCGAGGAGAACTTCAACAACTGGACTACACAAGGCAAGCTAAGCTAAACCATGCAAGTCATACTTGCAAGCTTAAACCTACAAGATAACCTATGCAATGCATTAGGCATGCCTTGGTTATACCACTTGATGATACCAAATCCCAGTTTTACCTGCAAGCTTTAGTATTTTATTTCTTTATCAAAACTTTTATTTGTGTTTACTTGGTGACTTGTAGATTTTGGGAAAGATTTAAAGGTAGCATAAAGAGCATAAAACTTGGCCTAAGTTAGATAAATCTTGATGTCATCCTGAGGCATGAGATTGAACTTAGATAAGTCACACTAGATTATCACCCATCATTAGTGTTTACCCCCAACTTTAGTGGCTAGTGCTAAGCTTAAAACTTGATCACTTTAGATGGGAATACTTGGTGACAATGATTATGAAAACCTTAGAATGATGAGTCATTCTAATGAAATGTTATGACATATGTTCTTGAACACTAGATGATTTTGATGATAAAAATGTTGAGGCATGAGCCTTAGCTCTTTATAAAACTGATGGTTGTCTGGATGCGATACCATTCCAATTTTACCATACAACCACAATACCTGAATTTGGATAGGGCTTGACTGGAAGTTTATATACCTTAGTATGGGTTCCCTTGCGGCCGAGGTTTGATCTGAGGCTACCTCGTGAAGATTGACCACATGTGTAGTTCCCAAGATGACAGATGGTCATGGTTGGGAGGCCAAACTCATAGGAAAGGTGCCTATACTAGGGCGTATAATTGAAATGTTAGGATTGATTATCCGCATACTGAGTATGGTGAATTCAGGATTGTTCCTGACGGATGTATCAATATTATGGTGAAAGTGTACCACCTCTTCAGAGTGTCAAACTATTCGAATAGCCACGTCCGGGGTTATGGACAGTTGGAGTGGCCATACTGTTCCATCATCAGATGTTTTCAAAATGACTTGTGAAGTGATTCATGACTTTGACTTGACCACCACAGGGTTGTGAACATGAAAACTGAGTTCCCACTTAGGTGTTATAAAACCTTGAACTAGCTTTCTTTGCTTCTAAACTCAGTTAGAGATAAACCTGGCTTTTTGCAAAACAACCTAGAGCCTAGTATTCCTACTTGAAACCAAGTTAATTGTTAGTGATAGTTTGCGAGTACTTAAAGAGTACTCATGGCTTTGTCCCTGGCTATTGCCGTGGCCATACTATGAAGAGGACTATCAGGAGGATGGACCGCAGGACGGTTACGACAACTAGGATCATCTCCCATCGTTAGCATTGCTTGTGACAATAAAGATGGAGCTTTGCCCATGCTACCGTTATTATTATATTATTCCGCTGCTTGAATGTACTAAGACTGGATCATGAGATCCTTTATTTGTTGTAAGACCTTATGTATGGTTTGTAATGGATGATGTAATGTGATATCCAATATGTTATGTCTCACAAAAATGGTAATCCTGGGATTGCGATGTACGGCATAACATGAATCTGGGATTAAAAATCCGGGTGTTGATAATATTTCACCACAAATGTAGGAAACCTTTCTCGATTCTTAGAATGGTTTAGAGGATAACGTCCATGTTTCCTCTTTTGCTCACCAAAGTTGGTTAATTGTATGGAGGTGCATACTGAGATTTGACTTTGTCTTCATCACTCTTGGTGGAAGTTGTACCATCATGAGTGTTTACAAAGACTTGATGTATTCCATCCTTAGCTTGATGTTTCATCTGTTGAATTGTAGGATAGATGTGGCACTAGACAGGTACATGATTAGTTCCTTCACACAGGAAGTATGTAACTTGAGATGTGGGGCATTGTCTAGCTGGATGGTTCTCATCACAATTAGGGCACTGGTCAATATGCTCTTTATAAGTATGTCCTATGTCTCCACATATTTTGCAGGCTCGTGTTCTTTCCATAATATCATCCTTGAAATCATTGTTGTCATAATTTCTTTGGGAAAGGTTGTTTCCCATGCTGATCATCTGATTGGTCATCCTTTGCAAAAATTGGGATTGGGATCCCAAGAACTTTAGCATGGTCAGGTCTAACTCAGTGTTGTTGTGGTTGTTGGCTAAAAATTGGGTTGTCACTTGATTCAACTTAGTTTGAGTTGCTAGAAGTTGTACTGTCATGTGCATCTCGAGGTTGTTGTTGTCACCATCGTTGATGTTGGAGTTGTGGTATCTTGGAGAAGTCATCTGCTTGGGTTGGGTTGGAATTATAATAGACAAAAGATTTCTAGATAAAGAATTCTACTCATACACAAAAAATCACACAAAGCAATATGCAAGCAATATCAATCATACACTCCACTCAAACAACAAGGTTCAAGCATATCTTAGGCAAAAAAAAATTGTTGTCATACCACATAGGTTGGTATGATCAATAAGTGATCAGTAAATCGGTTTAAACGAAATACTAGTATGGTTCAGGGTGCAGGTGGGAGTGGGCTGCCCGCGGATCCCACTACCCAAGCCCACATAAAAGGCTATGCGGGACACCCGCAGGTAAACAAGAAAAATAGTGGGTTTCCGTGGAAAGCCCACGATCAAGCGCAAATATTAAAAAAGCTACTTCGATCTAAATTAATATTTTTACATTTGTCTAGATTCGAATATATCTAGTCATATTTAGTACTAGATATATCCGAATCTAGCCAAATATGAGTACATTAATTTGGATCGGAAGGAGTAGGAATTTCTCAATCAAGCAAATATTATGTCTAGTAGAAAGAATTGTGAGTCACTCAAAAAGTGGAAAAAATAATTAATACATTGAAGTGCTAAATGTTGATCGTATTATATACTAAAATATTTTTATAAACATTATACAAGCAACAATTACAGTAACATATTTGCGGGTATATGTGGGTATACGCGGGATAGTGGAGACCCGCGTAAGTTTCGCGGGCTCCCGTGGGACACCCACTTAAATTGTGTGGGAGTGTGCGGATGTATGCGGGCTTCCCGCGGACAGTCCCACCTGCACCCTTAAGTATGGTGGTCCAACTATAGGGTATCACTTGAGATCATTCGATCCTTCTTCTTAGCTATTACATCAGGAACAAGATCATGGTATCCTTGGTAGAAATTATTGCATCTTGGTCACAAAGTTCAAAGGTGATGTCTATAATGGTTCCTCCTAAGTTGAGTTTCCTTAGTCTCCAGTTCTTGAGTATTTATTCTTATCTTACTTGAAGTCCTTAGTGATGTCAAAGTTGAAGTCCTTTAGTGAACTGAAGTTGAAGCCCTTTGAGATGTTTAAGCTGAAGTCCTTGATGATGTTGAAGTCCTTGCTCAAGTTGAAGTCTTTGTCCATCAAGTTGAAAAAGGAGAGATGTAGAAACAAAACAAAATGCTGAGGAAAGATTTTACAAGTTGTTTGTAACTAACTTGCACAAATGCAACTCTTATTTTTTAAGGGGTTTTGTCCAATCCTAGGGTTACAAACCTATAGGCAACACAGTTCTCTGATACAATCTGTAGAGGACCTAAGGTACAAGTCCATGTGTTTATAGTGCTAGTCCCTGGATCGAATAGCTAGCACCCACAGTTAAGATGTAATATCAAGAAATAAAGGTCATATTACATCACATATCTAGGAATAAAATAGTTCATTACAACTTACATAGCTCATATGGTTATCTTATTACAGAGCAGCAGATATAACTATAAAGCATGGAGTCCTTCATCTTCATGTGCCACAGGAAAACATGTTGGTTGCAGACTTGTAATCCCTACTCAAAAAACTTCACTATCAACAAGTAATCCTGCAACATGATAAGTTACAGCCACAAGGGTCAATAAATTTGAATTGTATTGGCAAGTGATATCATATTGATATAGAGAATCTAACATCTACATGAATATATGGCTAAGTGGAGTTTTGGCTGGCCTTTGCATAAAATAAGTTTTCCCTATCCTTTCACTACAAGGAATCTGGCAATATATGACCCTCCATTTTCGTCACAAAATCGTCATAGTAGTCTGTTTATGACGATTTTATGACAATTTTGAGATCGTCGAAAGCTGGGCGTCGCAAATGAACTATAACGACGTTATTGGTAAAATCGTCATAACTGTCTATGACGATATTGGATCGTCATAACCGTTATGACGATCCAATATCGTCATAGGCAGTCTAGCCCGACCACGTCAGATCCTACGTGGCTTGTCCTACGTGGCAAAATTGTGATGAAATAAAATCGTCATGGTGCAAAATAAGCCCGGTCCATTTAGTTGGTACATATGGGCTGAGCCAATAATTCCAGCCTTGTATTTACTATGTCTTGGCCTTTTATGGTCCATTTCAATTTTGGGCCTTAGCCTTTTTCGAGCCTTTTTCTATTCTAGGCGTTGGCCTATCTAAGGTCCATTTCTTCATGGGCTGGTCCTACCAGCTAGATGGGTCCCACTTGTCAGACTATTCAATAAAATGATATTCCTTTTTCTACTGGTTCACTTGTCAGGTTTATTTCACCACAATCTGACAGCAATTAAACCACACATAATTTAGTCAAAACCAAAGAAATACATGAAATCCTTTTGATAACAACCATAAGTCTATTAGAATATTTCGGTTCAAATCCCATACATACAATAATAACTGCGCTATCAAAGTATTACACAAAATGGTCTTCAAGAAAGAGGCTACAACAGAATGAAGCCCAAAATGGAGATCCCCAGGACCATATCCCTACACTAGGAATAATCGATCATCAGTTGAAGCATCATCAGAACCTCCCTCTCCACCAATGCCAAGGAAACATGCCTGACTACTCCCAGTGTGCACCACTCCCTCCCGCACCACGTCCCAGCAGCTGGTCACATACCACCACTGGTCGAAGAACAAAGCCTTTGTCAGCATTCAACCATCCTGCATGATAACGACCACCAAAGGCAAATTATTCCATGGGTTTATTCTTTTACATGTGACCAAGCTATGATGCCTAAACCTGGAGCAGCTAGCTAGGTGAATGCACACACCAATACACAATGATCAATAGTTGAGGCAAAGCTATGAATTAAGTGAATTAACAACAGTAGACTGTACACAAGAATCAATATAAGCAGAATTGAGATAAATCTCTACAGAGTAATGACATAAGGCATATGTTATTTGAGCACATGAATCTTATCAGTAGAAGTCAAAAGCAGCATTATACACAACCATGTAGTTCCATGTGTAACTCAGTGTATCAGTAATTTAGCAAGATAATACACATTGTGCAAACAAAAAGCAAGCATATACTCTAAACTTTTCAAGCAATCGGCTAGGAATGCTACAGGTCATTTCATTTCAAGTCAAAAGATTCATGACCAAAGCATATATCTGGACATGAATAATTCAATCGCAAGTAGATAGTAAAATATCTTAAGTTACAGAATAACATTTATTAACCATCGCAAGTACATAGTCAAATATTCCACAAAAGGACGATCACTTATCAGTAGAACAAACATGAGTTTTCATTTTAAAGCATGCCTGTGAGAATTAGAGCAAATGTGCAGTAATATCTATAGATGTTAACTGTTGGTTTACAAACACAGTGCACAAGAAATATCACTGGCAGTTGGTTTACAAACCAAACAGGCAGAAAGGAAACATTCTATATGGCAAAAAGATAACTAACAAACCAAGATCTTAGCCTTCTCTTATGAACAAAAACTGGTGCTAGAGACACCTGGACAAGAACTAAGCACAATAGTAATAGAAAACATGTACCCTCATGTTTCCAATAAACTAGACAGTTCAATCTAAATGGCATTTGATAGGAATGGCTCCCACGACCTTGGAAGGAAAGAAGCATTGTATCAGTACACAATCCACAATGGACGTTGTAGTATATGATGCAGAAATGTGTGGGGAGAGCTCACTTGGCATGGATGTCGAGGAACCTGGCAGAGCTTCCAGTAACGATTATGTCATAGGTGAGGGAGACCTTGAACCCCGCGGTGATTGCAAACCCGACGACGGCGATGATGATGGGATTGCTGTAGCGCTCCATCTGCTTGACGAGGTCGCTGATGTCGCCCTTAAAGATCTCCTATGATGCCTGCAGGTTCGTCTCGGAGCAGAAGATCTCCAACAAATGATATGTTTATGTTATCTATACTGTACCCATTTTATGCTATCTACTCAGGCAAAACAAACATGCACATATCCTAGGGATGGATCCCTGTGTAAGAAACGAAGAAGTATGATAGCACATTACCACACCCGAGCCATTCCAAGTAGACCGTGGAGATGATGGCCATCTTCCACCAGCTAGTCGCTCTGGCGTCTCCCATGTCACATCCTCTGAACAGATGCACACCAAAGCAAATGAATCAGTTTGCATGAAGAAATAAAGCGAAGAAAGTACAGAGATGTCACTTATACATATGCATGAGAATCTATATATGCACTACTCCATGATCATGTGCCACTCCTATACAGAACATGTGCCACTCCTGCTAATCAAAGAAATCTTCTATTGATAAAAGAAATCTGCTATTAGCAGTATAATGACAGTACAAGACTTGATCCGATAGCACAAGGCTTATCTCTACTATAACTAATTAATGACAATACAATTTTGGTCCAAGTTTGCAGCAAGCATTCTTCTACCACAAACACACAGGAACAAAACATGATGGTAAGCTTAGAGCAGCGGTTTAGCAAGAATAAATATATTTAGGGAATAGCTTTGACTTGGACACACACAACACGGCAGCACCCATACACGTTTGCTTTTCGAAACAGTATAAACACACACGACACGTTTTCTTTGACTTGGTCACCTATATGGAATCAGTATAAACATCACGATTTTTTTAGGTAGTAGAGATATATTAACAGATCAAGAGTTCAAGATCCCATTGGGACTACCATTAATAAAAACCAGAAACAATACACTCATATAGATCATATTGTAAACACACTTTAGATTTATCAAGATGGTAGTTGCACCAAATAAACATGTTCATGAGCCAGCACCTCCTTGAGTCCCCCCGTCGCCCACGTAGAGCAGTAGGAGCCAGCAGGCCTCGAATTGTTATCTACACCATGGACAAGAAACTACTTCAGGATATTAAACTATATAGGCATAGACATGCATATACCAGGCAGCAGAAATTGGTCAACCAAGTGAAGATGAAATGAACAACAAGTCATGCTTCAAAATGGTACCAGCCCATATTATAAGCAAATTACCAAGTTCCAAAGGCATTCTACAGATACAATAAACCTAATACAATAAACTAATCAGACACTAGCACTAATATTCTAGTGATACAAAAAACATGAAGTAGTAACATGGATGTACCATGACATAGCAGCAAATAGTGCAGCAAATAAACCTGATAATTTGACTAACCTACTACCACCATTATCCATTCAACTAATGGTATCCATCTAGTACTAGCTAGTGTGCACAAACAAAAACTGATGGTATCCATCTAGTATCAAGAGTGGGATTTGTCCAGTGCACTATTTTTGCTGCACTAGATATGCCAGTGCACTATTTTTGCTTTGCATATCTAGATATGGTATCTAGATAGTGCACTGGCATATCTATGTATATAGATACCATATCTAGATATTATATATGCACTGGCAAAAACTGATGGTATCCATCTAGTATCAAGAGTGGGATCGATCAAACATATAAAATCAGGACCGCTAGAGCCAGAGTTGAACCAAACATATAATTGCAAAATCACAGAAGCAAAGTCAACACATGTTATAGTTTCCTTAATTTTGGAGCTACTGCCTTGCGTTGCCCATGGCGACACCATCACAACATTCTATGGAGTTGCAAAACACTGATAGGTACAGAAATTGTGTTGACCATTAGATATGGCACTAAGCTTAAGAAATAAAACTAAACAGCTAGGAGTGTTTCCTTGTGCCATCTAGTGAAATTTTCAACTATAGAAGATACACCGTAAAAATTACAAAGCAACTGCAGTACCACAAAAATATGCGAGCACAATTTTAGTTTTATATTTCCCACAAATTGTCAAACACGCAAAGCTAATCCTGACATCTCACAAAATATAATTATATGCAAATTCTATCCATCGTCCAACAGAAAAAGTTAATCAATCAAGAATCAAGCTTTATCTATTTCTCGGGAATCAAGTCAAGAACACACCAGAGGGAGCAACTATCATGAGGAGGGGGCAAGGAGCTCACCAGACCAATTCTGTTGCTACTCCTTCAATACTCTCTGAGATCTCAGCCATCCAGACATTATTTAGCAGAGTCGACAACACTTCATCCTCATCGTGTCCCAAGAGTGAGCCTGCATAGCTAGACCAACCAGAGTACACGCCACTAACGGCGATGGCTGCAATGGTACCTGGGGCAGAGATAGGACTGTCATGATTCGAGACAGCAATCTATCCAGAAGTGTATACCAGATATTACACTATACATGCATAGACATGTGTATACCAGATCGGAAGGATTTGGATATAATAAAAGCTGCACAAGGAACTTCTCCAGTGAAGGAACAAAGCAAGAACAACCAAGCAGATAAGAACAAGAAGTCTGCATGAAGCATCAAGGCAACAAAGTTAATCAATGGTACATCATCGTTATAGAAACTAGAGGATGCCCCGCGCGATTGCTGCGGGAATTTATGCATGCTATAAAAGTATGGTCATGCATATATAAATAATTCGAGACATCAATTGTAGACTATGAAGATAGTAAGAAGAATGATGTGTGTAAAAGAGACCTAACATTGGTAATCTGGGATCATTACAACCACGTACAGACTCAAGGGGCAAACCAATGGAATAGCTACTGAGCATATGAGCCTTCTCTCCATACATCCAATACAATTTTAGCAGTGCAAAAAATATTATAGAAAAGCTATTTGAGTTTGATACATGAACGAACTGCCAAAAGGATATCAGCAGATGGTTTGAGAATAGAAGGATCAAGACTGGAAAGCAAAGCTTCGGGCTGACATTCCCATACTTCTGCTGAAGGCTCCTCCTTATATTTGCTAGAAATAACCAGGCAAACGACAAACATCATTATCTTGTTGCTACTACATGGCTTGACATAACATTTTGTATTCATCAAGATTGTTTAGGAAATAGGAAGGTGCATGCTATCAGGGTTAAAATGAAGTGAGCAGTGAGCACAGATACAAGATACATGATAGTCACAGTTCATCGATGTTGGGGTGATATATCTTATTGACAAAACGAATGGATGGATATCTGTAAGGATACGCATCAGGCAATTATACTCTAGCATTCCATACTCCTCCTTGATAGAGACCTAGTAAATTCCAGACATTATAATACAAATTAAGCAATGCAGTAGCTCGTCTTGGATTTTTTGGTATGAAAAAATTACCGAAGCTTAAAACAGCTAGTTACTAAGGGCATCATACAAAAAGGAAATTATGCCAGCGACACCAATTTTTGAAATCGATCCATTCACCGTCGTATCTAGATTTAGAAACCAAAAGCTAGGGACAGGACACTAACCGCTTATAGGGTACAGAATCGAATTGGCTGTGTGCATGAAGAAACATCTGTACTTTCGTTGGGCCTGCGGAACTCGACGAAGAACTCCTGCATCCTGACATTCACCATCTAGACCTTGTACTCTCTCCTCATCCTGCAAGGCACAGGAGAAATTCAGATCAGGGTGAGGGTTCCCCGATAAAATCCAAGAAAACGCGCGGATCTACGGGCGGCCGGCGCAGATCTGAGAAGGAGAGACAGAAGAGGCGTCGCGAAGCTCACCTTCGGAGATTGCGGTCTGGATCTCGGCGCACTTGACGACGACGTTGTGGTCGTTGAGGCCCTCCTCCTCCTCGATGAGGTAGTCCCCGTAGTCGTTCTTGCCGGCCCCCGAGGCGTTGGCGGTGACGGCGAAGACGATGCCGATGACTCCGGCGACGGGGATGAGCACCTGGGTGCCGAGCTCCCCGAGGATCGCCAAGGTGGGTCGCGATGTGGAGCGAGGGGATTAGGGTTTGGGTCACGGCGAGGAGAGCGAGAGAGAGGAAGAAGTGGCGGCGGGGACTGGGTCACGGCGGGGACTCGGGATTAGGGTTTGGGGGGCAATCCCTCTCGACCACGTTTTATCTGTGAGGGCATAGACATATACATATACAAAAAATACATATAGATATGCCACGTAGGCATAATTGCTGATGTGGCTATCCAGTCAATTGAATGTATCATATTTTAGACGATATGACGATTTAAATTGGTCATAACGGGGTATAGAATAAGGCTCTAAGTTGTATCCTAAAGGTTATGACGATTTCATATGCTGCAATTACGACGATTTTGACACAAATCGTCATAATTCTATAGGATTTTGACCTCCCCAAACAGCCTACGACCATCTTGTGCCAAATCGTCATAAATCTATGACGATTTTATTTCCTGTCACAATGAGAAGGTCACAAGTTAACACATTTCTTGTAGTGTTTGTAAAATAGTTTTTCTCTTTTTCAACAACACATCATCAAACATGGCACACTGGATACCCTCCAGGTGCTTCCCTTATTCACCCAACAAGTTTTAATTTAGAGAGATTTTAATGATGAGATTCTTGAACTGCTTCACTGTCTTGATGCTAAAAAATTGTCCATAACCGGGGACACGGCTAAGTACTTAGTTTTACCCTCTCGCGAGGTGGTGCACTTTCCCCACAAGACTCGACATGCATACAGACAAGACTTTTCAGAAGCAATCCCTCAGATCACCACAGACGCGTTCCACCCTATCATCACTACCACCTTCTGTCTGTTTGATTGAGTTCTTGCAACTTAGTTGGTCAAGGAAGATCCCATATGCCATGTGGCTGCACTAGAAGCTTCCATGAAAATAATGTATCCAATCTCTTTGTTCCTAGGTGGCCATCCACAAGTGAGATACACCATGGTAAACCATAGAAATGGGCCCTAGGTAACCACTCAACAAAAATCCATACAAGTCCCATTTCCACCCCGGTGTTTCATTAACATCAGTTGTTTTCATTAGTCCAAAAATACTCATATTTTCATAAGACATCATATCATGATTTCCACCCACGAATCTATATAGCAAGACTAAGCATTCTAATCCTACGACGTCTCCTATCTTTAGGAAATACTACAAATATAGAGACTATGCATACTACAAAAATATCACTAATGCAATATTTGAAAAGATAGGACTTTTGATGACCAAAGTATCACTTGCCTTTATAGTAGAATATTTAGGTACTCTCCTTGATCTTGCAATAGCACACTCCTCAAAGTCTACAACAATACAATCAAGAAAAAAGTACACACTTAAAACTACAACACAAAATAACAAAACAATATAAAGGAATGCATGCAAGCATGCAACAAGATCATTTTATTGAAAAAGTTCTTCCTAACAAGATTCTAAACATTACAAACACTGACTGGTCCTTTTTATAAAAGTGAAATTCCAATTGGAACCAAGAGTGCAATTTCGTTATTTAAATCATTTTTCCTTTTACTAGAAAAGCTTTATTAAAATGGATAATTTATAGTGCCCACAAATTATATTTTTAATTTCAATTGTTATTGTTTAAGGTCAGAGGGTTCAAAACACAACCATTTTCAAAAGTATTTACTAAAAAATAATTTTTACAACAATTTTTATACTCAAAATACTCCACAAAATATTATTCATAAAAATCAGCTTTTATAGAAGCTTTTGGACAAAAGGAGGTCACACTGGTGTAGTTCACATTTTTCTGAATCCATAGACACCAAATTTTATTTTTCTGAATTATAGAACAAAAGTTATGAATTTTCTAAGTTTAAACATCTAATAGACAATTTCTAGATTTTTAAACTGAAAACCTAGCCACGTGGCGCTATCTGACTGGTTGGTACCGATTCGGCTGGATCAAGCCCGCGCACCATTGTATCTAAGTCAGATCGCATGGCTCAGATCGAACGATAGCACTTTGCTGCTTAAACTAATCCTAACCCTCAGATCTGGATCTAGCGGACCGGATCTCTCTAGCCAGAGACTAGCGGTGCAAATGGCGAGCACGGCAGTGGTGCGTCTGGCGACGGTGCTCCTGCGACGCCAGGGGGTAAGGGGGAGGGTTCTAGGCATTACCGAGGTCACGGGGACAGTGTGGTTGCAGTGGAGGTCACGGGCGAGGGAGGGGCACACGGGTGCGGTGGCAATTCCTCGTCGGATTTGTGGCCACCGTCGGGAGCTTGCAGATGTTGACGAAGGCGAGCCTACAGAGTGCTAGCGGACAAACGAAAGGCATCAATGCGTGCGCGTGAGGACAGAGGATGCGACAGAGCAAACTATAGGCGAGCGGGGAGCCAGACCTCACTATATTTTGTCGTCGGAGTTCGTTGGGACGGTGGCGACTCAACTCGGAATTCGCAGAGCCTCGGGGCGCTCTGGGTTGCTGTGTGAGGGAGAATGGAGCGGGGAGAGAGGGGGTTAAGTAGAGGGATCAGGGGCGAGCAATCACGCCTGGAATCGAGCACAATTAAATGAATTGAATCAGGGAAACGACAGCGGCGGAGCGGGTCTGCGCGGCGTTCATTGAGGAAGAAGACGACACCGACGTGGCAGTGGGGCCAGTCTGTCAGCGGGTGGGTGCGGGGGTGCGCGGTAAGAAAAGAAAATTGAGGGGGAGAGGGGAGTGGCCGGGTGGGCTGAGTTGGGCCGCGGGGGTTGCTAGGTGGGGCTGGTTGCTTTAGCTGGTAGGATTTTTTTTCTCCTTATTCCTTTTCTTTTTCTATTTCTATTTTCTGTTTTTATTCAAAACAAATGATTCAAACTCAAATTTGATTTTCAAAACTTCACCAAAACTTTTCAGAATATTTTATACGAAACATAAGTTGGTTTCTTAGTCCAACTAGGAAATTTAAAATATTTTTATAAATTAATATTCATTTAAAATTAAGTAAGGCACATTGGCATTTATTTAAATAAAATTTTAATATGGTTCATAAGACCATATAATTTTATTTAAATAAACTTTTATTATTTTATATTATTTAAACATACTTTTATTCCATTTACTTATGGATTTTAGCCATGGTTTAAATTGACCTTGCAATAATTCTTATTTATTTATTTTCTTCTTGTCATATATAATTCATAACTTTTTATCCATTGCTCTAAATAGAGTGAAACCAATTCCCATGGTTTTGTAATTTTGTTGTTTACCATTATTGATTATTTAGGAGTGATGTTGCTAAATTTTTATATGGAACAAATCCATAGTCTTGTATTGAACTTGATGATCCTACACAATACCCAACCTACTCCCATGTGACACTTACCTACTCCCAGTCCATATTATTACCCACCTCCCCCACAGCCCCAACCTAACCATCCTAAACCGACCCAGGCTCATCTTACCACTCCACAGCCACACAATACCCAACCTACCACAAACAATTCCTCCACCCAAGAACCATACATTCGCACACCTAATGTAGAGTTACCCTTATTCTATGGAGAAAATGCTCAAAATTGGATAGAGGAGTGTGAAAGCATATTCCAACTCACTGGAATTGGTGATGAATCCAATATAAAATGGGAAAATGCTCATATCAGAGGCAAAGCAAAAAACTTGGCTATCCAGCAGTAATTGCGAATTAATCATGTTAGATTGGCAACGGTTCTGTCGGCTCCTATGTGACAGATTTCCATCTCCGGGGGAACATGATTCAATGGAGAAATTTTAGCATTTGAAACATACAACCACAGTGAATCAATACATTGATGTATTTGAAGAATATATGATCAATATGCAAAGGGACCACCCCTACTTGATAGACAATTTCTTCCTGCTCGAATTTCTCAGTGTTTTGAAAGAAACAGTGAAGCATGATGTCAAGAGTCACAACCCATCCAACCTGAAATATGCATACTGGCATGCTAGACAGTAAGAGTTAGCATACTTGGTAGCCAACAAATGTCCAATTTCTACTGTTAATACATCTATACCTACAGGGCAAAGTTCATTCAAGCAAACCAACAACTTCAAAGACAAGTCACTGACCAAGTTACCTGATAAGCCTAGGAAATAGGTAAATACCGGTACTGTCCTAAACAGTGGTCCATTGGACATAAGTGTGCAACTATGAAGAGCATAGTACATGCCATTGAGATGCAAGGCCATAGTGATTCTAAAGATGGGAATGAGCAAGTGGATACATTTAATGATGCCCTCATAGATCCTGTAGTGCCAATATTGCCTAAAAACAACTGGAAAAACCTCCTATAAAAGCACCAGAAACCTTACTGCAAATTTCAGGTGAAGCCCTTCATGGTATACCTGGTGCTACTACACTCTCTGTATTGGTGAACATTGGAGGACAGAAATCCATAGCCTTAATTGACAGTGGTCATACTAACACCTTCTTAGACAATGCATTTTTCAAAAAGACCAAACTACAGATACAAGCAACAAAAACACAAAGAGTTTTGGTAGCTGGAGGAGGAGAACTTCTTTCTGAAGGAGACATCCCTGATTGCCCTTTCACAATCAACAAAACATCATTTGCATATACTTGCAAGGTCCTTCCTCTCAAAGGATATGACATGATACTGGGAGCCAATTGGTTAACCACACATAGTCCTAATTATTATGACTGGGAACATAGAAAAGTCTCCATTAACAGTCAATGGGAACTGGTGCACCTTAATGGATAGAGCAGCACCATTGGACAAAACAGTGATGTCAGCCAAAGTATGTTCTAAACTGTTGCTACAGGGAGCACAAGCATTCTTGATCAGAACACCCCTTGAAGATAAAGACAACACCAACCCAACCAAAAAGGACAGCACCAATACATCCTCCCATGTTCAATATATTCTGGAACAATTTTAGGACATCTTTACTAAACCAAGTGGTTTACCAACTAGCAGAACATGTGATCACTCCATTCCCATCAAGGAGGATGCATAACCACCTCATCTGAGACCATACAGAATGCCACATAAACATAAGAACATTATAGAGGAACTCATCCAGAAAATGCTCAAGAATTCCGAAATCAGATTCAGTTCCATCCCATATTCTTCACCTGCAATCTTGGTGCGAAAGAAGGATAAAACCTGGAGGATGTGTGTAGATTACAGGCAACTAAATGCCTTCACCATCAAAACAAATACCCCATCCCTGTAATTGAGGACCTTCTTGATGAATTACAAGGCACAACAATATTTTCCAAATTAGATTTAAGATCTGGTTATCATCAAATCAAAATGAAAGAGGGGGATATCCAGAATACATCATTCAGCACTCACACATGACACTATGAGTATTTAGTGATGCCATTTGGACTGACGAATGACCCTGCAATGTTTCAACAGCTCATGAATAATATCTTCTCTAAGTACTTAAGGAAATACGTCTTAGTCTTTTTTTGACGATATCCTCATATACAGCAAAAATCTGGCCCAACATAGACAACACCTCTGCAAGGTACTGCAAATATTTTGGTTGCATCCGGTCAAGGCAAAGTTGACAAAATGTACATTTGGCACTCCTACTGTGGAATACCCGGAGCACATCCTTTCTGGTGATGGAGTAGCTACAGACCCATCCAAAATAGCTGGAATCACAAGCTGGCACACACCCAAGAGTATCAAGAAAATTAGGAAATTCTTGGGACTCACAGGCTACTATAGAAGATTTATCCAAGGATATGCTTCCATATGTAGATCCTTACATGATATACTCAAGAAAGATTCCTTTCTCTAGACCAAACATCAGGATCGGGCTTTCAATACACTGAAATTAGCCATGAAATCTCCCCCAGTACTGGCTTTTCCAAATTTCACTCTACCCTTCCTCCTAGAAACTGATGCATCAGGGAATGGGCTGGGAGCAGTATTAATGCAACAAGGTAAACCCCTGCCTTATTTCAGCAAGGCAATTGGTACAAAAGCCATGGCATTGTCCATATATGAAAAAGAAGCACTGGCTATACTTGAGGCACTCAGGAAATGGAGGCATTACCTACTGGGAAACAAGCTATTGATCAAAACAGATCAAAGAAGCTTAACTTGAAGGGATACGGGTAGGCTATACTAGCGCAAATCAAAATTTTCTACCGCATAAACTAGGATTACTGCTGTCATAAATCACGGGATTACCACTAGACGCGCAGTTGCGGAATTGATGAAGCGCGTCGAGGCAGTGTAGACGATCTGCGTCTCCTCCTCGTTCTCGTCCCACGAGAAGCTCCCCTTGCACGGCTTGTCCAAGAGCCACAGATGCAGCGCCTCCGAGGTATCCACACGTACAGGGTGGAAGCATCAGACGCCGGACTGCTAGGTCCGCGCGTACAACACAGGCGTGAGGAGTGGCGGCTGGGTGGAATGGTCTAACCGTGGTCATCTCGCCCCACCCTCCCTTATATAGGCGTCACTAGTGGGCTTCTACATTAGGAGCCCCTTAGTAGCCTAAGCCTGGTCTAATTCGGATCCAATCCTCATTAGGCTTCTAGCCCCTTAAGTGTGTGACCCTATAGGTTCATATACGTATAGACATGACACAGATACACTTATGCTGCCAATAGTTGGTAGTGGCCTCTAGCAAGACGTGCCAACTCCTAAACGCATACAAAGATCATATCGGACAAACCATCACAAGGTTTAGTACATGTCTTTCCCTTTGCCTCACGATATTTGGTCTAGCTCCAAGCTGACCTCCCTTTCTTGATACTGCGATACGGAATCCCTTTACTAGGTTAACTCTTAACCATATGTAGCACGGCCATGCATTTCTGGATCCGATCACTCGAGGGGCCCAGAGATATCTCTCTCAAGTATAGAGGGGCAAATCCCATCTTGATTGACCATGCCTTGCAGCATGTTTCAGGACAAACCCGAAACCTACCTTTATAACTACCCAGTTACGGTGCAGCGTTTGATAGCCCCAAAGTAGGTCGATCCACATCTCAAGTACATGCGACAATCTCAGGTCTAAGGACAAAACATACACGATGTGTAGAGAGAGAGCTGCAACTAATTGCCAGTCTCAAGTTGGTCAGTCCAACCCCATGTTCATAACATGTGTCCACATCATTGGTTTGACATCTCCATGTCTATGACTTGCGAAACATAGTCATCAACCAATCGATGTGCTAGTCTAATATTCACGTGTGTCCTCACATGAACTCCGACTAGGGATAACTATTAAATAACCATACAAGTAAAGAGTTTCACAAACCATTCACATAATTGCCAATCAATACAAGTTGCCTGATATGGATATTCAAGGAACATTACAATAACTCATGGATACAGATGAAATATAATCATCTCTATGATTGCCTCTAGGGCATATTTCCTTCAGTCTCCCACTTGCACTAGAGTCAATCTAAAATGTATCTAATACTAATTTCTCTCGTGTGCGCTTCATGCGCGGGCTGCGGGAGAGGCTTAGTCAATGGATCAGCAACATTTGAGTCCGTATGTATTTTGCATATCATGACACTACCATCCTCAACAAACTCACGAATCTGATGGTAACGCATGCGAATATGTTTGTTCTTCTGGTGCTGTCTAGGTTTCTTGGCTTGTGCAATAGCACCATTGTTGTCACAATAAACGTCCAAGGGATTGGACTCGCCCTAAACCACACCGAGAGTGATTAGGAAATTCCTAATCCAAACAGCTTCCTTTGCAGCCTCCGACGCGGCAATATATTCAGCTTCTGTTGAAGAGGAGGCCACCGTATCTTGCTTGGAACTTTTCCAACTAATAGCACCACCATTCATGACAAACACATAACTAGATTGCGATCTGGAGTCCTCTGAGTCGTTAAGGTAAATCGCATCTGTGTAACCCCTTACACTAAGTTCATCTTCACCTCCATGAACTAGGAACACATCCTTAGTCCTTCTCAAGTACTTAAGGATATTCTTTACCACTGTCCAGTGACCTTCACCTGGATCAGTCTGGTATCTGCTCGTAACATTTAGAGCATAGGAAACATCTGGGCGAGTACATATCATTACATACATGATGGATCCAATAGCCGAAGCATATGGAATCCTGCTCATGCGCTCACGCTCATGAGTAGTCGAAGGACACTGAGTCTTGCTGAGTTTTATGCCATGAGACATGGGGAAGAACCCCTTATTAGCCTCTTCCATGCTGAACCGTTTCAACACTTTTTCAATGTATGTACTCTGGCTTAATCCAATTAGCCTCCTTGATCTATCTCTATAGATCTTGATGCCCAAAATATATGCCGCTTCTCCTAAGTCCTTCATCGAAAAACTATTTTTCAATGAGGTCTTAACAGACTCAAGCATAGGAATGTCATTTCCAATCAGCAATATGTCATCTACATATAAGATTAGAAATACAAGTGCTCTCCCACTTTCCTTCTTGTAAACATAAGGTTCTTGTTCGTTTTTGATGAAGCCAAACTCCTTTACAACTTCATCAAATCGAATGTTCCAACTCCGAGATGCTTTCTTCAGCCCATAAATGGACTTCAAAAGTTTGCATACCTTTCCAGCATTGTTTGGATCGACAAAACCTTCGGGCTGCATCATATACATGTCCTCAGTTAGGATTCCATTTAGGAAAGCCGTCTTGACATCCATCTGCCATATTTCATAGTCGAAATGTGTAGCAATGGCTAGAATGATCCGTATAGATTTAAGCATCGCTACGGGAGAGAAAGTCTCGTCGTAGTCAACTCCTTGAACTTGTCGAAAACCTTTTGCAACAAGTCGAGCTTTATGGATGTGAACATTTCCATCCATATCAATCTTCTTCTTATAGATCCATTTGCACTCGATGGCTTTAAAACCATCAGGCAGGACAACCAAGTTCCAAACTTGATTGTCTCCCATGGACTCTATCTCGGACCTCATGGCGATCAGCCATTTCTCAGAGTCTAGGTCCACCATCGCTTCTGCATAGGTCGCAGGCTCATCATTGTCTAACAATAATAATTCCCGCATTTTGTGGAGCCTCGCCGACCTTCGTGGTTGTGGTGCTTCTATTGCCACGGGTTCCTCAACTTGTTCTGCTACAATAGCATCACTCATAGAAGCATCCCCAACTGGCTCATCTTGAACTTCTTCAAGTCGCACCGACCTTCCACTCGTTCCCTTTGTGAGAACCTCTTTCTCTAGGAAAACACCGCTGCGAGCGACACACACTTTGCCCTCTTCTCGGTTGTAGAAGTAATACCCTAAGGTTTCCCTCGGATATCCCACGAAAATGCACTTATCCGATTTGGGTGTTAGCTTGTCCGACTGAAGTCGCTTGACAAATGCATCACAACCCCAAATCTTTAGGAAAGACAAACTGGGATTCTTTCCAGTCCACATCTCATATGGTGTCTTAACTACGGATTTAGATGGTACCCTGTTAAGTGTGAAAGCTGTCGTTTCTAGAGCGTAACCCCAAAATGATAATGGTAAATCCGACTGGCTCATCATTGATCGAACCATGTCCAACAAAGTTCGATTACGCCGTTCGGAGACCCCGTTTCTTTGAGGCATTCCGGGCGGCGTAAGTTGTGGAACAATTCCGCAACTCTTAAGATGATCGCCAAATTCATGACTCAAATATTCACCTCCACGATCAGATCACAAGGACTTTATTTTCTTTCCACGTTGATTCTCTACTTCACTCTGAAACTCCTTGAACTTTTCAAAAGTTTCAGACTTATGCCTCATCAAGTAGACTGTAAGGTTTCCAACCTTTAATAAGGTAGAGATACCTGTGTTTACAATGCTAGTCCCTGGATCAATAGCTAGCATCCACAGTCAAGATGTAATATCAAGAAACATAGGTCATAATACAACTTTATAACCAGGAATAAAATAATTTATTACATCTTACATAGCTCATTTGGCTATCTCATTACAATGCAGCATAATATAACAATAGCATGGGGTCCTTCATCTTCAAAGTGCCACAGGCAGACATGTTGGTTGTAGACTTGTAATCCTAATCATTAAACTTCACTAATAACAATCAAACCTGCAACATAACAAGTTACAGCCACAAGGGTCAATACATTTGAATTGTATTGGCAAGTGATAGTATGGTAGTATAGTGGAGTCTATCATCTATATGCATTTGGCTAAGTGGAGCTTAGGCTTGCTTTGCTCAAAATAGATTTTCCTTTATCATTTGAAAACACTATGTTTTTGCTTGACAAAAATCTTTCCCAAGGCATCTCCCAATAGAAATTGGTGATCCTTTCAACCCTTGTTCAACCACAAGCTTTTAACTTAGAAATTTGGATGATGAGATTCTTGATAGCTTCCATGCCTTGATGCTCAAATTGTCCTTTGCCAGGGACATGGCTAAGTACTTAGATTTTACACTCTGCAGAGGTTGTGCACTTTCCCCACAAGACTTGGTTTCACCAAGACAAGATCTTTCAGAAGCCTTCCCTTAGACCAGAATGGACGTGTTCCAACCTATCATCCCCTACCATCAACTGTCCATTTGGCTAAGTTCTTGCAACCTATATGATCCAGGCAGAGCCCATAATGCCAAGTGGCTGCACTTGAAGCTTCTCAACATTTGACATCTCAAATCTCTTTGTTCCTGGGTGGCCATCCACAAGTGAGATACACAAGGTTCACTAGTCCCCTGGCCTTGTGTAACCACTCAACACAAACCATTCCTTCCATTCCACCCAGGTGATTCATTAACTTAGTTGTTTTATTAAACAAAACACAAGTCCTCAGACTTAGAAATTTTCCATAGCATGAATATATATTCCACCCTTGTTTTCTAATAGCTAAGCTAAGCATGATAGTAGTAGGAATCTTAACTTAGGAAATTTCTACTAAGGTTTCATCTACTAGGATTTCCCATGGCATAGTTTACACTTAGCAAAAATTCCATGCAAGTCCTACTTAGAAATATCACTAATGCATAGTGAAAATAATGGGACAAAAGTATGAAGCATCACTTGCCTTTTTGGTAGAGAGTATAAGTTCACTCCTTGATCTTTGCAATGTTCACTCACTTCAAATCAATACAATTCAATCAAGCAAACAATAATTCAATCTACCATTCAAGCAACATCACATAAAATGATAAAAACAAAGCAATGCATGCAAGCATGCAAAAGGTTGTTTTATTTGCAAGAGTGGTTTCTAGTAGGTTATAAACATTTGGAAACACCTATTGGTCATTTTATAAAGTGACAAAATCATTTGTATAAGATTTTACTTCATAAACCATTTTTAGATCAAGTCATTATTTTATGTGGTGAAGAAATGCTTTTAATAAGGCAAAATTCTATAGGTTTCACAAAATATGTTTTCAAACCATATAACCTTGTGTTTAGGGTTAGAGAGTTTATTTCCAAAACATTTCTCAATGGTTTCCTCCAAAATCATTTTTAACAATTAAACCATATTTTTATTTGACTAGAAATGGTTTAAATCAAGGATTTATTCTTTTGCTTCACCAAATTCATTTTTTAAACCACAATTTGTTTCCTATGGTCAGTAGGTTCAAAACACACCATTTTCCAAAGATTTTATCCTCAAAATCATTTTGGAACAAATTTTATATCCTAAACATGCATACACAAGTTTCTATAAAAACAAACAATTTAACAGAAGCTTTTTACTAAACAAAGTGCATGGTTGGCTAGGGCTTGTTTTGCTGAATCCATTGATATAAAATTTGCAAATTTGGACGTGTGGTTTGAAAGTTATGAATTTTACAAAATTGAACATCTAATAGGAAGTTTCTGTTGTTAAAACGAAGTCTGAGCCACGTGTCGTGTTCTTACTCGCTAATACTGTTTCGCGTGGATCAGCAACGTGAGGCGTTGGATCTAATGACGATCGTGCGGCACAGATCCATCCATACCCTTTTAGTTAAATGAATCTATCGCGTCACTACGATCTGGATCGGACGGCTATCATCGACTTGCCACTAACTGGCGGCGCGACGACGGTGGCGCGCGGCGGCGGTGCTCGGCTGGCGGCGGAGCTGGTTCTAGAGGAAGCAAGGAAGAGTAAGGAGATGCTCACCAGTTTCAGGAGATCACGGCGAAGCTCAAGGTACTCGCGGGAAGGCAAGGGGCGCACGAGGTTGCTGTCAATCTCTCGCCGGAGTTCTCTCTGGCGACGGTTGCTCTCGGTTGAAGACGAAGGTGACGCTACGGTACATGCCAGAGCAAGTAAAGGATGCAGTCAGATGCGCAAGATCGCGGTGAGCACGCATGTGTGAAAGAGAAGGAGAGGCGCGGTCGGATTTTACCTCGAATGCTCGTCGGAGTTATGGCAGACCACGGCGGCGCTCAGACGTGGACGAAGTCGAGGTTCTAGGGCACACGCGGTCAGACGGGCGGTACTGGGAGATGCAGTGAACAATGGGGAGAATGCCCGTGTGCGCCAGGGAGTAAGGGGAGGCGTGGGCTGGCCGGAATTGCCGCCGGAAAGCGTCGGAAGCAGCGGCGGTGTAGGTGTTAATGGGGACGGCCTGGGGCTCTTTTGCCGCGGTGTCGGAGGGGAAATGAAGGGGAGAGAGGGGTGATTAGTAGGGCGTAGTTGCAGCAGCGATTACTCGCGGAGTTAAGGTGAATTTAATCCGCGGATTTCTAGCAGAAACGGGAGAGAGGGAGAAGAAGAACTAGTCGCGCGTGGTTGAAGACGCTGACGTGGTCGCAGGGCCCGCTTGACAGTGAGTAAGAGAGAGGGGAAGGTGGGTCCTAGCAGTCAGTGGCGGAGTGGGTGTGTTCTCTGGTTCGAAACGTTTTCTGCGGGAGAAGAGAGGAAGTGGGCTGCTGGGCCAGATGGGCTGGGCTGGGCTGAGTCCTTTCTCTTTTTTTTTGTTCTGATTGTTTTTCTTTTTCTCATTTGGTTTTTCTGTTTTGATTTTGAATAAGCAATTCAAACATTCATTAGAATTCAATCCTTTGCCAAAATTTGTGTAGGTTTAAATACTGATTAATAAAA
The DNA here is from genome assembly GCA_916181665.1 of Avena sativa. NCBI lineage: Eukaryota > Viridiplantae > Streptophyta > Magnoliopsida > Poales > Poaceae > Avena > Avena sativa. The sequence goes on from OV702280.1 coordinate 424,483,991, forward strand.
CATTCTGAAATCATTTTTAGAATAATTTATTTATTCTTTTTAAGTCTTTTAATTATTCAAAAATAGGCTCTAGTTTTTAATTAGATAAGATTTAATAATATTTTTAAATCTCCATTTAAATTCTTAAACTTTCCAAATCCTTTCAGTAGGTTTTTATTTGTTTATTTGGGTTCAAATAATTCATCTTGAATTATTTGGAAAGTATTTAATATGATTCATAATTCATTTGAATTGGGTATTTGTTTTAATTCCAATGGATTTAAATATAGTTTTAATTCCCTAAAGTTTATTTGGAAGATTTCTTTAATCTTAATTAAGTTGAATTAAACAACTTTCATTTCACTTGGGTAAATTCCAAAATATTATTTTCTCATGAATTATGTAATTATTCTTATTAGAGATTTGTCTTTATTAAAATAGGGATAGAATGGTTAATGCCATTTTATTTTATTTTGGAAATTCTTTACCCTTTTATTTTATTTGGATTTGGACTATATTCATTCCATTTTCTTAATGTATTAGGCTAAGATTTAATTTGGTCTTTAAATATTCTTTATTTAATATTTCTTTCTTCATCTTATAACATCCATATCTTTTTATTTAGAGATCCAAACTTAGTGATTCCAATTTGTAAATCTTGTTTAATATTTGTTTATCTTTTTAAATCCCTTTAGGATTATTTGCTCACCATTTGGTATGGTTTTTAAATAAGTGTTTCATTAGCTTTGGAAATTACTTTTCCTTATCTTATTTAAATTCATAAGATTTTATCTATGGCTCCAAATTAAGTGAAACCAATTTCTATGGTTTAATAATATTTATATTTGTCATTCTTGATCATTTGTAAATGTTTGTTGACAAGATTTTATATGGATCAAATCCATAGGCTTGGAGATAACTTGGAAATGATTTTTATTCCATTAGGGTTTAGGGTTTGGTTTTATTTTCCAAGTGTTTAAATTTCCAGATGCATTTTATGAGGAATGCATTTCTTTTGATTTGGATTTTGTTGGATTCAAACTTTAATTAAAGTTTGTTCAAGATGGGATTTTAAGTTTCCATTTAAAAACAAAAGTTTCTTTTCACCCTGATTTTCAACAATAATTTATTTTGTTTATTTTTTTTTCACATTACAAGATTTGGAAAATCTTGGGATGTGACATAGACATAACCATATCTACTGAAATCATCAATGAAAGTAATGAAGTAGTGATATCCTCCTCTGGCTGTCGTGCTCATTGGTCCACATACATCAGTATGTATGAGTGAGTTCCAACAAGTCTGTCGCTCTCTCGGGTAAACCCGAAAAAGGCGATTTGGTCATATTTCCAAGTAAACAAGCCTGACATGTCTCGTATGATTCAAAATCAAACGAAGTTAGAAGACCATCACCATGGAGCTTCTTCATGCGCTTTTCACTTATATGCCCCAAACGACAATGCCATAAATAGGTAGGACTCAAATCATTAGGCTGAAGCCTTTTAGCACCAACATTGTAAACATATGCATCATCAAGATTTAAAATAAATAACCCATTCACAATGGGAGCATTAGCCATAAACGTGTCATTCTTAGAGATTACACAACCATTGTTTGCACTCGCGAATGAATAACCATCCCTCATCAAACATGAAGGTGATAAAAATGTTTTGACCCATACTTGGAATGTAATAACAATTATTCAACTCCATAACAAATCCTGATGGAAGGTGAAGTTGCATGACGTCGATGAACAATGCAGCAACCCTTGCTTTATTTCCGACGCAAAAATCCACTTTGCCTTTTCTGCACTTCTCTAGTCCTTATTAGCCCCTGCATCGAATTGCAAATATGAGCAACCGATCCGGTATCAAATACCCAAGAGTTAACATAGGAATCAACGAGAAGAATGTCCACAACATTTACAACAAGCGTACCTGAGTGGGAAGTACTCTTACTTCCACTCTTCTTCAAAGAAGCTTGGTACTTGCTGTAGTTTCTCTTCCAGTGGCCATGTTCATGACAAAAGAAGCACTCAGTGTCATCTACAGGTCCAGCCTTTTGCTCGGGTGCAGACTTAGGGATCGTATCCTTATCCTTGCCCTTCTTCTTCCAAGAAGTACCCTTTTTCTTGAAGCTAGGCTTGTTCTGCATAGCCATCACATGGCTATGCCCTGCACACTTCTTCATGTCACTTTCTGTTGTTTTTAGCATCCCGCATAACTCATTAAGGCCCTTCTCCACCACATGCATATGGTAGTTCGAAATGAACTGCCCATAGCTGGATGGAAGAGACGCCAAAATGAAGTCAGTGGCCAACTCTTGGCCTCATGGAAAACCAAGCTTTTCCAAAGTCTGACTGTAACCAACCATTTTGATCACATGGGGGCCTACAGCTGCTCCCTCTGCTAGCTTGCATTCGAAAAAAGACTTGGCAACATTGTACCTCTCAGTCCTTGCCTGATCTTGGAACATGTCCTTAAGCGCCACGATCATATCGTACGCATCCTGATCCTCAAACTTCTTTTGGAGTTCAGGTTCCATGCATGCAAGCATAAGGCAGCTCACCTCAAGAGAATCATCACATGCTCTCTTGTAGGCATTCTTTAGGGCAGCAGATGCATTATCAGCAGGTTCATCGGGGATTGGGGTATCTAGAACCGTTTCCTTTTTATCAGACCTGAGAATAATTCTCAGGTTACGGACCCAGTCCGTATAGTTTGTTCCATTAAGTTTATCTTTGTCAAGAATCGAACGCAAAGAAAAAGGTGATGCAGTGTTCGGTGCCATTGATATACAACAAAAAACATGCAAAATACTAAGCCATGTAACCATGAAAGAGTAAAACATATTAAACAATTTAATAGCATATACTCCCACTTAAATCAATATCCCTCTATTGATACTAAGTGATTCAAGATCCACAATTAACAAGTCGACTAGTGAGCTTTAGCATCACTGTTAGAAGACAAGGTAAATCGATAAGCAACACTTGCTAATCATATCACATATGACTCTTGTTGTTGGGTGACATCTCTATGTCAAAACTAGGCGCCCAACCTTTATGCCCCAAGATCCTTAACTGTTAATATGACCTTGTCAAGCTCACCACCCCTTATGCGTGTAGGTATCCGATACAAACCCATCCAGCCAAGGAAAACCGTGGCACCCTAATTTCATAGGCCCACCAACGATTGTACAGGGCATAGGATGGTGCAAGGTTTGGTTGGGAGGGCATGGTTTAACTTAAACTTTGTGAGGGATCGTTCTACTTTTATCATATAAGCATGCATAGTAGTAAAACACATAAGAATAGCATTCACATAGATGTGACACGGTATGGCCCATTTTCTCATGGTGATCTCCAGCGCTATAGAACCTGTCCACCATGATGATCTCCATCTTCATGTTCCATGTGAGCCATCTTCCAAGTGATGAGTCCTCCATGAACTAATACAAGCTATTACTCCTAACAGCTAGTAATCAAAATTACATAGTATTAGGATCATCACAAGTTGGCACGCAGGCCATTACAATAAATGACAACACATATGGCTCCAGCCGTGTTGCCCTACTCACGACACGCAGGTCATGCAAAATTCCATACATGCATCACATACATATATGGGCCATACTGATCACATACATCCTGCAAAAACAAGTTATGTATAGAATCGCATTCTACCGGATCATGTGACATCGCAGCACCTAGTTACCTTAATGAGATACAAAAGGGGCTATGATTAAGGGGGGTCTAGGGGGTCTCCCCCTACGGGGTTCGAAGGGGCAGCACCCCTCGCGGTATCCCCAGGTGTCCGGAAAACCGTGAAAAATGAAAGATCGAATCTTCACAATTTTCTTTAAGGATTTTGATCGGCAAATCAAATTTACCATAAACCGACTCCTGTCCCGATTCAATCAAACTCCTTTGATCACGGTACTTCGATTTTAGATCTAGGTTCCGATTCGATCAATCATATTGATCTTTGTGTGATTCAACAGGATTTATGTGTCACTATCTACCCCGATGGCGGAAACCGACCGGTAGGGGTAAGTCGTTCGACAACCTCAGAATCACGATCACGGAAAGCAAGATCATAGATCAATCCTGAACCATCGCAATATAAACGATCACATCATTCATATCAATATGCATATCACCATATGCAACCATCCCGAACCTATAAACAACATCGGCTCTGATACCACTGAAGGGATACGGGTAGGCTATACTAGTGCAAATCAAAATTTTCTACCGCGTAAACCAGGATTACTGTTGTCATAAATCACGGGATTACCACTAGACGCGCATTTATGGAATGGATGAAGCACGTCGAGGCAGTGCAGACGATCTTCGTCTCCTCCTCGTTCTCGTCCCACGAGAATCTCCCCTTGCGCGGCCTGTCCAAGCGCCACAGATGCAGCGCCTCCGAGGTATCCACACGTACAGGATGGAAGCGTCAGACGCCGGACTGCTAGGTCCGCGCGTGCAACACAGGCGTGAGGAGTGGTGGCTGGGTGGAATGGTCTAACCGTGGTCAGCTCGCCCCATCCTCCCTTATATAGGCGTCCCTAGTGGGCTTCTACATTAGGAGCCCATTAGGCTTCCAGCCCCTTAAGTGTGTGACCCTATAGGTTCATATACGTATAGACATGACACGAATACACTTATTCTGCCAATAGTTGGTAGTGGCCTCTAGCAAGACGTGCCAACTCCTAAACGCATACAAAGATCATATTGGACGAACCATCACAAGGTTTAGTACATTTTTCCTTTGCCTCACGATATTTGGTCTAGCTCCAAGCTGACCTCCCTTTCTCGATACTGTGATACGGAATCCCTTTACTAGGTTACCTCTTAACCATATGTAGCACGGCCATGCATTTCTGGATCCGATCACTCGAGGGGCCCAGATATATCTCTCTCAAGTAGAGTGGGCAAATCCCATCTTGATTGACCATGCCTTGCAGCATGCTTCAGGACAAACCCGAAAGCTACCTTTATAACTACCCAGTTACGGTGCAGCGTTTGATAGCCCCAAAGTAGGTCGATCCACATCTCAAGTACATGCGACAATCTCAGGTCTAAGGACAAAACGTACACGATGTGTAGAGAGAGAGCTGCAACTAATTGCCAGTCTCAAGTTGGGTCAGTCCAAACCCATATTCATAACATGTGTCCACATCATTGGTTTGACATCTCTATGTCTATGACTTGCGAAACATAGTCATCAACCAATCGATGTGCTAGTCTAATATTCACGTGTGTCCTCACATGAACTCCGAATAGGGACAACTATTAAATAACCATACAAGTAAAGAGTTTCACAAACAATTCACATAATTTCCAATCAATACAAGTTGCCTGATATGGATATTCAAGGAACATTACAATAACTCATGGATACAGATGAAATATAATCATCTCTATGATTGCCTCTAGGGCATATTTCCTTCATAACTCTCTAGTTAGAAGTTTCTGGAAGGAATTCAACACAAGCTATTGCTCAAATTGCTCGAGTTTGATTATGATATTGAATACAAAAAAGGCTCTGACAACACTGCACCTGATGCACTATCCAGGAAAACCCACAGTATAGAGATTGATAATTGCAATGCTCTCTCCCTAGCAATTCCCTCCTGGATGATGGAGATTGCAACCTCTTATGAAGGAGACGGCAAATGCACCCAACTTCTTCAAGAACTAGCTACCAAAGCTGACAGCCACCCCAATTATACTCTGACTTCGGGTATGATTAGATACAAAAACAGAATTATGGTGGGCCAAGCAAGCAACCTGAGAGAAAAAATATTTGACTCTTTCCATGCTTCCCATATGGGAGGACACTTTGGCAGTAGGGTCACACTTCATCAAATTAAGCAATTGTTCTTCTGGACACATCTCACGCAGTACATTGAAGAGAAAGTAGCTCAATGTCCAATATGCCAGATCTCAAAGACTAAGAGAGTCCACTATCCTGGCCTACTTGAACCACTCAACATTTCTTCTCAAAAGTGGGCTGAAATAAGTATGGAATTTGTGGAAGGGATGCCAAAGTGAAAAGAGAAGGATTTCATACTTGTGGTAGTAGACAGGCTAACTAAATACGCATATTTTCTACCACTATCCCACCCCTATACTGCTCAGCAGGTAGCAGATCTCTTCATGGACAATGTACACAAACTACATGGACCACCAAAAGTCATAGTGAGTGACAGAGACAAAATCTTCACATCCAAGATTCGGCAAGACATCTTTGCTACTCAAAATGTGGAACTACATTACAACACTGCTTACCACCCTGAGTCTAATTGACAAACTGAAAGAGTCAACCAATGCTTGGAACAATACTTAAGGACAATGGCCTTCAGAGAACCCAAAAAGTGGGCAGCATGGATTCCAGCAGCTAAGCGGTGGTACAATACTTCCTATCACACAGCACTGAAAACTACTCTTTTCGAAGCACTATATGGTTACCCACCTCCTAGAAGCCATGATGTAGTTGTTCAATGCAATATCTCACCCGAAGTGCAAGCAACCATGCAAGAAAAGGAACAAATGATGCAGACCCTCAAACAAAACATGGTGCAAGCTCAGAACAGGATGAAAAAGTATGCTTACATGAAAAGGACTAAAAGGACATTTGACATTGAAGATAAGGTATATATAAAAATGCAGTCTTACAGAGAAAATGCCTTGGGACTCGGAAATTCCCTTAAACCATCTTCCAAGTATTATGGTCCATTCAGGATATTACAGAAGGTGGGGAAGGTCTCTTACAAGCTGCATCTACCTGAAGGAACACTCCTCCATGATGTGTTCCACATTAATCAGCCGAAAAGGCACATTGGACCTCTAGCAGTTCCTAACCCGAAGCTCGCTCTACTTACAACAGATGGTAAGATCAAATGTGCTCCTCCGACAGTTTTACAATACAGACAAGTGCCCAGAAGCGCTGATGGCTATGATATTCCAGTACCATAGTGGCTAGTACATTGGGAGAATATGTCACCACAAGAATCTACCTGGGAGGATGCCAAATTCATTCGGACAACTTTTCCAAACTTCCAGCCTTGAAGTCTGGTGTCTGCCGGGGAGTATTGTCAAGACCAACACCTGCTAAGCTCTATAGCGGGCTATCAACGGCCACAAGGGGATGTTACCGCTTCGCCTCATCCTACGGTTGTCCTTTAAATTAGTTTAAATTCAGTTTCTTAAATTCGATCTGAATTTTAAGTTTGAATTATTTGTATCGCGGCTCCTCTGGGTACTCGTTTTAACCAGGGAGAGAGGGTGGCTGGGCGGCGTGATCAATATGAAACCCTAAATACCATTTTTGCTTTCCTGTTCTTACCTATCTTGCCTTTTCCTTTACTGCAAATTATCCCCAATTCCAGCTTTTACTTGCATTAAATTCCTGTTATTACCCTTCTCGATTGCAATTCCAGTTCGGGATCCCCTCGACCATGTCCGGATCCTGACAGATAGGTACTCCTAAGAGCATCTCCACTAGGCTACCCAGGACGCCGAAAATAGGTCCGGGCGCCGAAATTTCGCCCAATCGCGTACCCAGGAACCTGTTTTCGTCCGGACTTTGGGCCAACTTTGGTTCGGCCTACCCAGGCCATACCCAGGATCTTGGGTATGCCCTGGGAACGCCAGACGAAGCAAATTCGGCGAGTGAACCCGCCCAGTCAGCATATATTCGCCCTTATTCATCCAAAGTTCGCCCATATAGACCATATTCATCCAAAGTTCGTCCATATAGACCATATTCGTCCAAAGTTCGTCCATATAGACCATATTCGCCCAAAGTTCACCAAAATTCGGGCATATTCACCCAAAGTTCGTCCGTATCGCCCATATTCGTCTAAATTTCGCCCAAAGTTCGTCCATATAGACCATATTCGCCCAAAGTTCGCCCAAAATTTGGGCATATTCACCCAAAGTTAGTCCGTATCGACCATATTCGCCCAAATTTCGCCCATATAGACCATATTCGTCCAAAGTTCACCCAAAATTCAGGCATATTTGCTCAAAGTTCGTCTGTATCGCCCATATTCGTCCAAAGTTCGTCCATAATTCGTCCATATCGCCCATATTCGCCCAAAGTTTGTCCGTATCGACCATATTCGCCCATATTCGCCCAAAACCGCTTATATTCGCCCAAAGTTTGCCAAAATTTGTTAAATTTTAGCCAAACACGGGCCTGGGTACGCGAGTGGGAAACTGGACGTACCCAGGCCGAAATCAAGTTCCGTCCGGCCAAAAAAAATCCGGATTTCGGCCTGGGTTCACCCAACGAGTGGAGATGTTCTAAGTACCTAAAAGCAAAGAACCGGACTCACAGCCAAATATTTCTACTACTAGCTACAAAAGATAATCAGCCAACGCCTCTCCCAATTAGCGGTATCTTGCTCCTGCAACGATCGCAATGGAGCTTTGATGGCCATCTTGATATCCTCCGCCGCCTGCTTAGTTGTGGTGAGCGTCCATTGTTGTACTTAAGAAAGATAGGTGGTGATGGTTTGCAGAGACGACAAACACGATCCATCTCTGAAGACCATGCCATTACAGCTCCAATCAACTAAGCTTATTCAGATTAGCCCTCGCACCAGCAGAGTACCCAGACGAAGGGAGAGAACATCATCCTAGAGCAAGGTACCCAAGACAATGGAAAGCTTCGTCCAAGACTTCCCAGAAATAGCATTGTGCCACACTAAACGGAAAAGGCATACGGTCAGCAGTCTCAACACGAACATCGCTTGACTAGCCCCCGTCTGAGAGTCAAATCGGGGTCATCATTTTCTAGCTAAGGAATTATTGTGTTTGATCACCACAGTAGATGGGGATACCATTCGATTTCTTCCAGACTCAGTCACACCGTACCTTGCTCCTGCTACGAAGACGTCCAAAGGACTCCTACCGTGCGCAAAATAATGGCGCACACTTCATTCATCAACTTTACATACATACAGATTAGAGAAAACCCCTGCAGAATCAGCTTGATGAATCGCACATGGAAAGCGTAGATACAATCGCCACACAGGATGCAGTACGATGATAAGATCGAAATTGCTCAATCTAAATATTTAAGAACTGTTGTCAATTTCTTTTTAAATATTGCGCAAAATGAATGGAGACTAGGGTGCATTTGGCTCTAAACTTCTAGTGGAACCGAATACGCAAGTTTCAGTCCTCTAGTAAATTCCAATTTCTCCCCAAAGAGAGAGAAATACATCAATGGAACGTTGAAAAGTTCAAAATACTCATTTTATCTAACCTGGGCCACAACGTTGCCGCCAGTGTTGGATCGAAGGAGAACAGACTGAACTGTGGAGAAATCAGTATGACATGAGCAGACCGAATGTCCACGGTGAAGCTAACAACACCACAGTATATAACCCAGATCAACTTATGCACTCTGCCGGCTGAATCTGAAATCCCCTTCTCTGAACGTTGTATCCGTGCTTCTGAATCTGTGCACAGTGAACCTCCAGCCCTCTCTGCACATCGAACAAATGTTCTTCTTGGTGTTCCTCTTGCCAGGAACCAAACAGGGACGTACTTTTGGTGTTTCCCCTCCAAGTAACTCCAGCAGCCCTCCTTCCCTCAGCAATAAGTACACAAAACTTTCTTCATAGAAACGCCTGTAATAAACATACTATTGTTATTTTGGGAGAATAAGAAGAACCGAGTTTCATCTTTTTCTGTGAGAATACAGCACATGAATTTCAAAACCTTACAATAGCATTTGTGAGTCTTTTAGACTTTACAGAAGGTGATTATGCTAGTTTTTTCTTTCTCCACATTTGGTCTAGGTGATTTTTTTGTGCAAGAAGAGATAAGTTTCAGAAATCATACTCTCATTAGTTTATAAAAGCATTCAACTAAACATAATCATCTGATTATTTTCTTGTTTCATCACATAAGCATAACAGAGAAGATATCTACTGCTAGTATCTAATACCAAAGTAAGGTATAAAAGAGAAAACATGCAAACATTCATTGTAACTTAAGTTTAGCTGTGATGTCACGTTGATTGTACGATCAAACAAAAATGGTCTGCATGATTGCACTTAGCTCACAGCTTGAACTAGATTTTTTATCTAAGGTATATATAGTTGAAATTCTTCTTTAGGTCTGCTTATGCAAAAGACAATATCCAAAGAAAAGTAACTGCGAGACAGGAGTCAGTACAGTTAACAGAAGGCCAACCTCCAAAGATTTAGAACCAACGGTTTCCACAGTCCCACTTGCATCCTGGAAGGGCAGCAAACTTGTTCCAATCTGGACCTTCCATCCGCTGAAACTGCTCCTCCAGTGATTGATGGCATCCAGACAGGAAAAATGTTTCAAGTGATACTGGAAGACCATTCTGTGGAAGTGACATCAGCCGGGGGCACCGAACGATTCTGAGAGTCCGAAGCGCATAAAAGCCACCCATATCAGGAATCCACAATAAATCAGAGCAATCAGTAACCGACAGCTCCACAAGGGAAACAAGGTCAGACAACTTCTGCAGAGATGACAGCCCATCACAATGACTTACAACCAGCTCCTTCAGTGCTGTCTGGTCGCCTGCTTTGGACAGTCGCATAACTTGAGGGCACCGGGACAAATGTAGTTTCTGAAGACATGGCATGTCATCCAAGTATGGTACAGTTTCCAAGTCATAACACAGATCTATCGTCATCTCTTCAAGGGATAACAGTGCTTCCGATCCCCCAATGGATGATATCCAGTGACAATTATAGATGTTCAACCGTTTCAGCATCCTCAGGTGGGGCAGGATCGCCGGTGGACCAGGTAGCTCAACAGTGTCACAATCTGATAGGCGTAGTGTATCAAGAGATGAGAGATTATTCAGCAGTTTGAAAAAAGAGGATGGTTGCAGGTAGCACTGTTCCAACTCAAGCAATCTTAGTGATGAAGGGAGTACAGTGTCCCCATTGTCATCCCATAGTTTAGCAATTACGGAGCAGGTATTGGCTCGCTCGGTGCCATGAATTTTTAACCGTTTCAGAGATTTTAGTTCGCTAAATATTCTCCTTGATGTTTGTACCAAATGGTTCACATAGATCTCCATATCTTCCACAAACTCTAGGTGATGAGAATGCAAGACATGGAAGGAGCTTGATACCATGAAACAAAACGATCTTGATAGATCAAATTTATCCATGCATGCCTTAAATTCGATTCTTTCTATGTCAAGTACAGCTATATGCCTGAGTGTACGAGGATGGGTGGGATATGCTCTTAACCGTGGACAGCTAGCAACAGAAAGATGCCTGAGATTTTGTAGCACTTGATCGTTGTCCACAGGACACCACTCCAGTTTGGGTAAGCGTTCCAGCAGCAATCTTTCCAAAGAAGGAAATCCAGTACGACCAAAGAACTCCTGACCAAGTGCTTTTAGTTCATCCATTCTCCGCACTTCAAGAGTTCTAAGTAACGGGAGATCCCCTAAGGGTGGAAGGACCTCCCATCTATTACAATCTCGTAGACAGATAAATTTCAATCTTCTCAGCCAATCAGACTCCAGCCAAGAAGGAGACTTGACACCTGGGTACCCACTGATATTTAGCTCATCAAGATTGCGGTGTGGCTTTAAAGCATCAAGCACCTCAAAGCACTTGTCCATATCATGAGCACCATCACATGATCCCCACTCTAGCTCCAACTTAGATATGTGCTCCTTCAAGTCTAGATGAGACTTAGCAGCCTCCTCCCTATTTTTTACATTCTCCAGAAACCTAACAGAAAGCTCTCCACTAATCTTGTTGAGATCCTTCAGTTGGACTAAACTTTGCTCTTCCTTGTCAACAAGGAATTCTCCTGAACCCTCAAGGCAAGGAAGATGATGTATACCCGATAACATGAGAGTGTAAGCCTTCTCTACATCCACATGCACCAAGCTAATAAGCCTGCTAATGCTTTCCGGTAGACTGAAATGGCCTCCAGTACTACTAGTGTTCACTTGCCCCCCCAAATAATTTGGATATTTTCTCTTGGTTGACAAAGATATACAAGAACCATAACATGAGTGATATTGCACATACAAGGCATATAGATGATTGAGTCGAGAGATTGTTGTAGGCAGCGGATGATGAGTGCGTTGGATGACTAGATAACGCAGGTGTATCAGATCACTAACAGCTTCAGGTAAGATTTGGAGGCAGCATCCGCTTATGTCAAGCACCCTCACACTCTTGAGCTTGTTGAATATATCATGACTCGGGCAGATTTTGGAGCAGAACCAAGATTTGTTCAAAACTATCAATGTACGCAGTCTTGTAATATCATCAGTATTCACAAGATTTCCCAGTTGTTCAGCAGACACGGATAAATGCCTAATATTGCGAGGTAATATCTCAGTGCTTCCATGGTCAACTCTAAAGCATTCTCCCTGGGAAACATGAAGAGCAAGGTCACTCATTGAATCATGCATGACATAATATGTTTGATATCCACAGCGGAGCACTTGGAAAAACGACCGAGCTAACAAATCATTGAAATAGCCCCTTCCAATATCTTCAAAGCTCCTATTGATATTTCCATCTGGATGAACAAAGCCCTGAGCTATCCACATTCGGACCAATCTGTTTGGATCAATACGATAACCTTTTGGGAACAAACTACAATATGCAAAGCACTGTTGGAGGTGTTCTGGCAAACTTTCATAACTTAAGCGTAAGATCGTCAAGATATCTTCTGAATTGAGTACATTTTTGTGTAGAACATGCTTCCACTCCACATCGCTGTATTTTCCATTTAAATGCCCACCAATAACCTTTAATGCTAGAGCTGAGCCTTTCAGTTTCTGCACGATTTGGTCCCCCACTGTTTTCAACTCTGGAAAATCTTCTGGGTTTCTCCTACCAAATGCACACTGTTTGAACAACAACCAGCTATCATCTCTTCCAAGACCCTGTAAAAAGAATGAGCTTTTGGACTCCAGCATTTTCGCCACCAATTCTGTTCGGGTTGTCACTAGAATCTTACTACATTTGTTATTGATTCTCACTAGACCATTCCTGTATATCCTTCTTGATTCTCTGATGGGGGCTATTAGTTCCTTCCACATTTGTTTGTTCATGTGTTCTCCAGATTTCTCATCATACCACACATCATCCAATACCAAGAGAAAGCTTTTGCCACAAAGTCTACCTTGAAGTTCCTTTTGGAGCATACCGAAATTGAAATTGTCCAGATTAGCATTCCCACCATCAGTTGTGCATGCTATAATCTCTTTGATAAGTCTAACTTTGTCAAAGTTGTTGGAAACACAAACCCACATTCTAAGGTCAAAAGTATCAGCTATTTTCTCATCATTATAGATAAGTTGAGCTAGTGTAGTCTTGCCAATGCCCCCAACACCAACAACAGTGTGCACCTCAGCCCTAAATCTTTGTTCATCGTTGAATGAACATTCATCAAATTGATTCACTAGTTGACCCACTAGCTGACCAATCTCCTTTTCTCGACCAAAAATTGTATCTTCATGCAAAACTGGTCCTGTTGTTCTTGATGGTACACATTCAAGAGATTGAATGGTGTTAGAGCTCTCCAATGCCATCACTCGAACAAACATCTCTGCAGAAGCTCTAACCCTTTCCAAGCTTTTGAGGACTTTTCGCAAATTTGACCTGAACTTGTCAATGTTGACCAAACGCTTACCAATAGAGAGAGAAGAGGAAGCTATGCGTCTGAGCAGGCCTTTCTGCTCACCCTTTTCTTTTAAAAGCATATAATCAAACTCATCCAAGACATCTTCTGCATCAGAAACCGCATCTTTCATTCGCTGCAATAAGAGTATCTGATTTGTGTCCACTACATGTTGCCTTTCAGCTGCACCCACTACAATGAGTACATCCATCAAAGTGGACTCCAAATTCTTGAGATCAGATACTATCTCAGATTTCCAACTGTATTGGCTTGACATATAAGACTGCACCAAAGAAACCATCCTCCTAATAATAGGAGAAACAGCCCACCCTACAACACTGGCTGCTGATACCGCTGCCATGTAATCAAGAATTATTCCTGTAAAATAAATCAGTTAAATGTTTTAACTATTGAATGGTTAACAACTTCAGATGTACAAATATTGCACAACAACTGAGTGTTCAGAAACTTGCTTGCTACCGAGGGTCGAGTAAGTTTTCTCGAACAGGACGATCAAGTATGTTGAAGCTTATATGCCCAACACAAGCTAGTATGAAATTAACTGATGATCTTTTCGTACACACGACTGGTATGTCTGAAATCTTAAGATGTAAATTTGTATTGTAAATACTCTTTTGGCAGTACCCATCCAACCTGTGATCTTTTGTTGGTAAACAGATCAGATGTACGTCCAAAAAATTCCAGTTTAGGCATACCATTCTAACAAATACCTTACTTTTTTCGAGCCCATAAAACTAGATGGCTCTGTTACAATGTTTCACCGAACTGGAGAAATACCGCAGTACTTCATAACATTTAACGGCCGACCTCATTAAGGAGAATGCGGGAAAAAAAGAACAGACGATTTCTGACTGGATCACTGGATATCTCCAATCAGATCTGACCTATTACACCTATTAAAACAAGGACTGAAAATAGGAGCTACTTCAACACAAGAGTATGAAAGCGTGAACCAGATCCATGGTTCACGGAAAGACAAAAATACACTAGGACAAGGAACTCTTGAATCTAGACTAGATGAACATTAACTCTGAGATAGCAAGGCCAAACACAGCATACAGTAACTAATGAATTGTATGAGACAGTACCTGATACTCTTGATGCGTAGGGTCAGAAGTCTGAACAGGAGAAATTCCTGATTCAGCCGATCAAACGGACGACGATTAGGAAGAGGAGAGCCGAGGAAATTGGGGGAGGGGGAGCTTGGGACTTGGGAGATGAGGAGTAGATCTACTGAGTACTGACCCTAATATTTTACTTCCAACAACCATCCGGAGAAGGGAGTGGAGTGCCTAACATGCAGCAGATTATAAAAATCAGCGACCACGAGGCACCCACGAAGCCCGCCCCGGCCATAGGCCACGACGCAGTGCAGTGCGAGACGAAGGTGGTGCCATGGCGTATTTACGACGGCTTGGCGTATTTACGACGGTACAACCTACCAAAATCCGCATCAAGCTGATCATTAATCCTGCACAGCCACCACTGGATCGCGTAGCCACTGCAGTATCTGTAATACTATGTTTCTCCTGCTTCGATTTCGAGGAGCACCTCCAAGGAACGTGCTCCTCCATGGCCTCCTCGAGCTGCGCCACCAGCTCCGGATCAAATACCGCCCGTCGCTCTCCGGAAGCAGGACCTCGGGATGCAGGTGCGCCGGGCGCCGAAGCTCCGTCCAATCCGTACCTGCACTGAAAAAGAGAGAGATGAGAGGTGAGGGTCTTATAGCTTCCATGCGACTTTCTTTTCATGGAATTAAATAGAACAGGATATCTTTGTAAAGAATAGCTCGCATGAGACATTCTTGAGGCAGCTAATAGTTCAGGACCACATGGGCATAAAACAATCGTTAAGTACACATTTAACTTTGTTTCAAGATTAGGGTTAAGTCAAACCGGTCGGTTGGGACAACCAGTCAAACCAACCGCTTCCGATCGAAAACGCGCGTCACACTTACTGTAGCTTCCTCGACGACGGCGGCGGACCTCACCCATCGTTCTCGGCGCCAGCGACGGCAGGACAATTCTTTTAGGCGGCAGCGCTTTCGTTCGACGGCGAAGGTGGTGAGTGACATTTGAAACCTAATTCCTCTCCCATTCTTCTCAATTCGAGATCTGAGCGTGCCCATTGATGCTAGATTGTGGAGGCCGGGCGGGTGTGCTGAACGGGGCGAGGGGAACGAGATAGAGCCGGGAGAGGGGACTTCTAATCGGTATATCCTGCATCTCTGCACTTAATTTCTGTAAGGTTCGGCTCCTTGTTCGCTTCCGCTAGCTCACAGTGCCCGCCAAAAACAGGGGAGACGATGTTGCGCGACACACACTCGAATTTTGCATCAAATTCTTTCCCTCTAGAGTTGTTTTAGTTGATGGCAGCACGTAGCTCATTGAGAGAGACGCTGTTGTTAAATGAGAGGTGGAATTGGAACATATTGATCTCCAAGATCTAATAAACATGGAAGAGAAGGCGGTGAGGAATATGTTAGAAAAAATTGGGGATAGTGTGGTTTGGGGGCCAGAGCAAGAAGTTTCTTTATTACGATTTGATGATTGAAAATGTGACTATGTTAGAATTGAGAGAGGGCAACAGATAGTTGATGAAATCGATGAGTGGGACGGTTGGACGAGCAAAATTGTTCATTTTTTAGCACAGCTCATTGATCTAAAACCTGATTCGAGAGTTGGATATGTGGCCTCGAAGTTGGCTGCTCAGATGGTCGAGGATGATTGGGCTGCACAAAGGCAAGTAATGCCTATACTTACTGAGTTAGCAGTGTTAACAGTGGAGGCTGATGCTAATGCACAAAGGGAGGCTGCAGACGCTAATGCACAAGGGACTGCACAAAAGATTATAATTGTTGGTTGGAATTCAGTTAAGATAAGTGCCCGGACTGATTTGGTCATTGCACCAATGCCTGATATTGAAATGGCAAAGCTTTTTGGCATTCATATAGATGACAGAGACAAGGAGAAGGGGAGGGATGAAGCTGCAAATGATGGTGACAACCATTTAAGAGATGAAGAGGCGGATATAGATCCAGAGTTGTTGGAAAATGCTACAGTTCATGTAGATGATGCACATGATGATGAGCTAGTAACAGTTTATGATAAAGAAAATCCAGTTATTGAAGTTGGGAGATTGTTTCCAAGCATGGATGAATTTAAGGTGTGTTTTAGTACATATGCAGTCAAACGTGAGTTTGCTACCAAGACTTTGTGGACTGATAAAAATAAGTTCTATGCAAAATACATAGGTTATGATGGTGGTGCCATGCCTTGCAAGTGGTATATATCTGCTAGACGCCAAACCTGATGGAAGGACAATAAGAGTGAATTAAATTCTAAAAGCTCATACTTGTATTACAACTTATCAAACAGTTACAAAGATGACATCACAATTATGGGTTGCAGAAAAATCAAGCCTATTTAAGCCACAACACCTGACATGGTTATACCCCACGGGTACATGACCTTAGCACACCTGGTCCAGTCCAAGGAAGGCCCACAAGAATATATGCGGCCCATGAAGATTTTCGGGTGCCCAAGCCCATGATGTCTTCGGATCCTTTGAGAGCAAGACTAGAGTAGGTAGAATATTCAAAGGGGCAAACCCTAAAACCTGTAACTGACTCGGTCTGTGTCCGGGACCTGCCTACTTCTATATAAAGGCTAGGAGGACACGACGAGGAGGGCACTTCATACCACCGCATACACACCTCCACGCCAGATTGCATCTACGCACCCCTGTAACTTTCGGTTCCGCCGTAATCAAGAGCAGACAAGCAGGAGTAGGATTTTCCCTTCGGGGGCCTGAACCTGGGTAAACCTCGTGTCCCCGTGTTGCTTGTTTGCTAACCGTTCCACGATCTCCATCATCCCCATCTTCTCCAAAACCTAAGCTCATAACAATGGACATTGACGAGATTAAACCTCGTCAATTGGTGCCGTCTGTGGGAATCGGGGGCGCTGATTGTGCGATCGTGACGGTCCTATCAACCGTGATCTACGATTCGTCGACATCTGAGAAACAGATCTATACCGGCGCGCTGAACTACGTCATCAACAAATCAGCCGTGGCATATCTTGCGAGTGCGCGCGGTCGGGTCTCCAGCACGCCTGTTCTGCGGTCTACAGATTCCGATCTGTTCATGAGGAAATCGAATGCAGCCTCGTGCAAGAGAAATTAGATCAGATCAATTCCTGACGTCATACTATCAACCAAGGCTGTAGCGCGTGCATGAAGGCGTGATTTCAGAGGAGCCAAGTACGCTTGGTGTTGTGACGTGTGAAGACAATCAGTCAAAAGGTGGGCCAGATCGATCCGGGAAATCCCGACTAAGTTCTAATGGCGGAGCTCGATCAAAAATACATATCTTGGTCACCACGGGAAGCACTACATGCAAGATCCAATCAAATTCATGATTATCACGGAGGTGTTGCATATCGTACAGATCAAGTCAGCTCAAGAAAAAAATTAATGAAGATACTAGCTTATGATTTACTCGTGCGGCGCAAGTTGTTTTCGCTGGATTAATTCTATCCAAGTCCGGCTAGTCATTGCATGTCTGATTTTACCGGACGGCAGCGCACCCAGCCGAACTCGTGACGCATGTCTGGATCAAAGGCAACCGCCGCGTCGACTACGTCCGCCGCGTGACCCGCTGTCACGTCAACTACATGTCCGTTGCACAACTCTCGACTGCCACGTTGACTACTCAACTGGCGTCAATCTCGCAATCTGCCGCAGTCTTCGACTCCGGCGATCCACTACGATCTTCGGCTCCAACGTCTCGGGGGGCTCCTTACGCTTTGGCGACCCGCCATGGTTTTCGACTTCGGCGACCCGCTGCGGTGATCCTCTACGGTCCTCGACTGCGACACCCGCAGAATCTTCGACTCATGTGACCCGTTGCGATCTTAAAATCAAGCGACTCGGGGGCTCCCTCGGCATCAGCGACCCGATGCGGATTTCGGCTGCAGTGACCCGATACATCCTTCGGATGCGATGACCCAGTGTGATCTTTGACCGCGGCAATCTTCGGATGCGGAGCTCGTTACCACCATCAACTCCAGAAACCCGTCGCCGCTATGACCGTGGTCCACCGCGTCGACTACGTCTGCCGCGTGACCCGCTACCCCGTCAACTTCGCCATGACAACCAACAAAGCTAAGTTTCCCTCTACTTAGAGCTGATTTCTTTTTAACTCACACTCGATACACTCGGGGGCTGCGCCCTCTTCGAGTAACCTGATGTGCCATCGGCTCCACGCACTCGAGCACCTCGAACGTGATAGCCCGAGTAGCTGATTCTGCCTGATCGTCAAATCCTTAAACTCCGAGTGCCTCGGCAAGGTATTAAGACTAAGAGTAATCAGGCTAACGAAAAGGCCTAGCATACAGTGCAAAAGTGTCGACTCGATCGACACCAGAATCTTACTGCACAAGCCATAAGGCAAATATTCTTCACAAGATACAAGTACTTCATAATTCTTTATGTTTTCTGCAGCTTACAAGGACGTCGACTACGCCGAGCTATTCTATCGGGTCCTCCAACGGAGTCGACTAACGCCAAGACCCAAGTCGATGTATTCCTCGGATGACCACATCAATCATCAACAAAAGTGGTGTTGGACGCGCACCCGACAGAAGAAACAGCGTCGACTTCATCCGCAACATCGAGTCCTTCCGGCTAAACGCCGCACGACTCCGCTACATAAACTCCGCTATGTTGACTCTCGGATCCTTATGCGTGAGACGCTGACTCGATGCACTTCCGGGTCAGTGGTTTCTCCTCGCATGAGTCTCCACTCAAGTATGCGACTCGACTAGACACTCGGGGGCTACTCCTATCAGGAGCGCTGGTCGCGCACCCGATGTATTTTCGGGTCAGCGGCACGCCCACGAGATTGCCGACTACAACTCCATGATACAAGACTCGGGTCTCTGCCCGAGTCTACGACTCCGCCAGACACTCGGGGGCTACTCCAAACTAGGGCGTTGATCGCGCACACAGAAAATCTTCGAGTGGCATGCTTCAATTCCTCACTCGAATCAACGATTCGACTAAGGACTCGGGGGCTACTCCTATCAGGAGCGTTGGCCGCGCACCCGACGCACGATTAAGGTACTACACCAACGATCTATTCTTCGAGTCCTAAGTCGAGTCTACGACTCCACTACGGACTCGGGGACTACTCCCATAGGGAGGATTGATTCAAGCATCCAAAAAATTGTTTCCTACGGACCTGAAGCTAACAACGACTGAATTAAAGTCTCTGCTCGAGTCTACGACTCAAACAGACACTCGGGGGCTACTCCATAGGGAGCGCTGGTCGCACACCCTATGAATTCTTCGACTGCGATCCTTCGGATCAGAATACAAAAACCTTTTTTGCAACTTTGCCCCAACCAACGCTAAGTGAGAAGCATTCTCCTTGGCCACCCGAAACACCTCCGTGGTGATAAAACTTCGGATGCTGTGTCTGCGACGCAAAGATAAGACCTACAAATATCATCTGATGGCCTAGCAACGCACACGACTGCGCTCTGTTAGTGAAATTCCGTGCTAACAGGCACGATGAAAATCCTGTGGGGTTCGCAGCATAGAAAACAAAAAATTTCCTACGATGGGAACAACTAAGTACCAAGATCTATCTACTAGATACAAGCAACGGGTGGATATACATCCATAGAATACATACCCCCGAAGACCGAATAGCGTTAACGAGGTTGTACTCGTGGATGATGTAGACGAACGCTTGCCGATCTCAAGATCGTGATGAAGTCCATCTGGTCCAGCCGGTCCAGCACGATCAAGTCCAGCACCTCAAAGCAGTGGTGCATCCGTGATCGCACACACGTACGGGTACCCCGACAACCTCCGCGCCCTCGCTCCAGCGAAGCAGCGGAAGCAACAAATCCTTCCAGAAAAATCCACGAGGAACATGTATCTCGCTGATCCGAGACCATGGGGAAATTCTAAAGGGGGGAGAGAGATCCTTCGCGAGGAGGTGTGTGAGACAAGTGAGAGGAGGGGGTCCTTTTATAGGGGAGGGGGGCAGCCCAAGGGGGCATGTCCGCCGGCCATGGAGGGTGCCCCCACCTCTCCCTCATTCATGTGGTGGAAGCTCTACTCACATAAAAACCTCTCCACTCACAATTCCACTCACATGCATTAATTTTTCACCAAAATTAATGCAATCTCTCATTTAAATAAAACTCTTTTATTTATTTATTCAGAATTTTGTTAATTACTTTAATTAACAAACATTCACATAAAACCCCTTGCTAGTATTCCATTTCACATGTAGAACCAGTTTCAGCAATTTCAACTGAAACAGTTTCGGTGTCTAGTGAAATAAATTCCTGCGCTTTCCTTTTCTTTTTCTGGCATATCATTTGCTCCGAATGGTGTCGGTATCCCTTAAGTGTGTCACCCTACGGTTCGCGAATAATGCGGACATGATCGAGACCCTTCTCTGATCAATAATCAGTAGCGGGACCTGGAGATCCATACTGACTCCCACACATTCAACGATGACTTCTGTGATCGTGTGAACCTTTTACGCTAGTATCTTAATCCCTTTGTTTCACGATATATTACATGTCCGAGATTCGATCATTGGTATCTCCATACCTAGTTTGATCTCTTTACCGACATGCACTCTTTTCTCGTTCCCGTGATATAACATTCTAGTGATCAAATCACTTGCTTGCAAGCTAATCAATGTGATATCACCGAGAGGGCCCAAAGCATATCTATCCATCATCGGGATGAACAAATTCCACTCTCGATCCATGGGTCTCAACATAACACTTTAGTAGTTATGAAGCCATCTTTATAATCACCCAGTTACGGTGTGACGTCTGATATCATCGAGAAACTCTTTCGGTGTTAGTGATTGACATGATCTCATGGTCTAAGGATTAGGATCACTTCGTAAGTTGTTATAGCAATATAAACTCAATGACTTTGATCGTAATGCTATACTTCGGATGAATGTTCATCACATCATTACACTAATGTTGTGACCTCGTTATTAACAACATCCAATGTCCATGATCAGGAAACTTTGATCATCATGTTAATCAACGAGCTAGTTTATAAGAGAGGCATAACTAGGAACTTCCTTTTTGTTTATTAAACACACATGTATTAACGTTTCCGTATTAATACAATTATAGCATGTAAAATAAACATTTATCATAAATAAGTAATATGATAATAACCACTTTATTATTGCCTCTCGGGCATATTCCCTTCAGTCTCCCACTTGCACTAGAGACAATAATCTAGTTTGAAAACTTTGTGTATTGAACACCTATGGCTTTCTGGTGTTCCAAATACGCAACTGCAAGTGGTTAACATAATCTACGGATCTGATGCTTTCAGGTCCGTGTGTATTTGCATGTCTTTGCGTCTTCACGCATCACTCATTCTCCAATGAGATGGCATTGTATAAATTTGGTCTTTTGGTGAGACCTTTAGTTCCTTGGGGTTAAAACACGTCGATACTATTGTCACACAATATATCTTTAGTGTTAGCCCATTTTGAACCACACCTTAGTTTGATAACAAACTACTTGACACAAATTCCCAACTTTGTTGCTACTATAGCAGTCATATACTTAGTATTTTGTTGTAGTATTCGTCACGATGTCTTAACTTTGGAATACATCCAAATCCATCATGAAAACTCCTTTCCATTTCATTGTGCCACTCATAGTTTAAATTGAGATAAACTTAATTTGTATCTTTTGACAAAACTAGTATCAATGTAACGCTTTACAATGAACTATTTGTAATTGTTTGTCATCTCTACACAAATATATTCTTAGTTCTTCCAAAAGATCATAAGAATATCCTTACTATCGTCCAATGATCATTTTATGATTCATTCTGGTATATGCTCATAACACTTAGAGCATAGGACATATCTGGATGTGTACATATCATGGTATGATTGATCAAAACATTCTCGTGATTTCACTCATCAAGTGTCAAAGCACTTGAATCTTGTTTGACTTATCAAGTGTCGATACACTTGAATCTTGATTCAATTCCTTCTCCATGCAACAAGAACTGTTTCTTGTCGTTTCTATATTGAACTCCTTCAATATCTCATATATGTACGTTTGGCACAACCATATTGGCGTCACAGTCTATCCACTATAGACATTCACGCTAAATATTCGGGTTTTGCCTAAGTCTTTCATCAAAATGAAATTCTTAACCTTTGTCAACAAAAGATACATCGTTTCCAATCAACAATATGTCCTCCACATAATGTATTAGAAATATGTCTCAGCGCTCCCACTTAATTTCTTGCAAATGCAAACATCTTCATCGTATCCTGATGAAAACTCTTTTTCATCACGGTGAAGATTCCAACTCCGCGATGCTTACTTCAACCATTGAAGTTTGCATGCCCTTTTCGCATCCTTTGAATTAACAAAACCCTTTGGACCGTGTCATGTACACGTCCTAGGTAACCATTCTATTAGAAGAACTTTGTTTTGTTTATTCATCTATCATATACCAAATTATATGTAGTGATTGCTACTTTAATCCGTCCAGACTAAATATCGCTATGAAAGATCAAATCTTGTCATAGTCAACTCCTTGAACATTGTCATAAAATACTTTGCGACATGTCGACTATTTCATAGATGTGAAACATCCATGTCTGTTTCTTTATAGATCCAAATACGACTGATAGGTTTTTACACCTTTCCGGAGGGTCTTCCAAGTTCAAAACTTGATTTTTTCGTGTATGGAACTATCACGGATTTTATGGCTTCAAGCCATTTGACGGAGTCAGGGCCCATCATCGCTTATTTGCATGTAGCCGGTTCATCATTGTCAGACAATAATGATTTACTCTCAAATCTTAGCATTTGATTGTTTAACCGACCGACTTGGTTCAATAAGAACTTAGATCTCCGTGACCACAACCTTTGAGGCACATAAGCTATGAGCATTATGGCAGCCTTCGGAACGATTTCCGGTGCTGCACAACTCAGCACATTTATCTAAGGTTCATTAACCTTATCAAAGTTCTATTGTCCTCCCACTTAACTTTTACGAAAAAATCCTTCTCCAAGAAACTTCACGTTTCAAGCGACAAACCCTTTTGTCCTCGGTGTTATGGAGGAATAACCAATTGTTATTCGAAATAACCTACAAAGACATGCTCATCCGACTTCGGTTGTAAACATCTTACTTATGTTTAGCATGCCAAAATTTAAGAAATGACAACTTGGGTTTTACCCCAAAACATAACTCATATGGTGTCATTTCAACGGATCAAGATGGAGCTCTTTTCAGTGTAAAAGCGCTAGTCTATAAAGCTTTAATCTTTTTAAAACATAATGGCAGTTTTATAAATAACACCTTTGATCCAACCATGTCAAACAAGGTTTCATTACAAATCTCAAACACTCCATACTCCTATGGTGTTTCGGGAAATGTAAATCTAGGTGTTTTGCTAAACTTGCAACTCAAATAAATCCCTTTATGATAAATCATAATTCATTTATTTTTCTTGTTACACTTACAACTCAAATAAATCCCTTATGATAAAATCAATAAACCATTTATTTTCTTGTCACAATGATTTTCACTTCATCTTGAAAGTCTTTGAACATTTTCAAATATTTCTGTCACATCCCAAGATTTTCCAAATCTTGTAATTTGAAAAATAAATGAATAAAATAAAACCTTGTTGATTTTCAGGGTGAGAAGAAACTTTTTGAATCCAATTTGAAACTTTCAAAACCTATTTTGGTCAAGATAAATCCTAAAGGGATTTAAAAAGTTAAACATTTAATAAAGGAAAATAAAAACATTTTGAATTACTATTTTGGATCTTTTAAATAAAAGGATTTGGCTTTCAAAAGAAAAGGTGGATTTATAAATAAAGATTATTTTATAAAGCCAAATTAAAACTTGGCCAAGCTTTTGAAATAAAATGTTTTGTTCTGATTAAAAATAGTAAAGGTTTATTTAAATAAAATAATAAGGATTTAATATCCAATTTTATTTAAATAAAAGGTTTTACCATTTTAATTAAAACATCAAAACTTATTAAATTATTTTAAATAAGTTTTCCAAGTATTTTATATTCTCAAATAAAACCTACTGAAGTGTTTTGGTTTTATATTAGATTTCAAAATAATTATTTTAATAAAACAAATCTTATTTTGATTTAATAACTAAAGTCCATTTTATTTAATTATTAATGGATGTTTTAAACAAGTTTTGCAAGTATCTTTTATTTTCAAATAAAACCTACTGATTTGGTTTTGAAAATACTTGGATTTCAAATGGAGATTTTATTAAATAAATCAAACCCTATTTTGATTAAATAATTAAAGGTCCATTTTATTTAATTAATGAATGGATCCTAAAAAGAATAAAAATATTATTTATTATGGGATTTGGTTTAGGTTGATAAACAGAACCAAAAACTCATTACAAGTGTGGTGATTGTTTGAATTGTTTGAATGTTTGAATAGTTGATTGAAATTCAAAACAGAAATTAAATTGGAAAAAGAAAAAGATTCAGACAGAAAAAAAATATATGGAAACGGACCTGACCCAACTGAGCCAGCCCAACAGCCTAGTCCAGCCCACCTGTTCCCTCGCCCCCGAACCGTTTTCTTCACCGCAGAAGCAACCCGCGAGGACGCTGACAAGTGGACCCCTTCCCCTCACTTCCTTTCTTGCTGACAGGTATGCCCCACCCTTTCCAGTTCATCGTCTCCACCACTGCGACCCGTTCTTCCCCGCTCCTACCATTGATTCCTCAGGCTTAATTCGCCTTACTGCCGCGATTAAAACTCGCAGTGATCACGCGTGATAAATCCCCTCTTCCTCCTCTTCCATTCCCCCCAAACACCACGCCTCGAGAGCCACCAGGCTGTTCCAAATTTCTTCTGCACCGCCGCCGTCTCCGACGAGGTTCTCGGCCAATTCCGGCAGCACCGCATCACCCCCTGCCTCACCGACCAAGCTCACATCCTCCCCAGACCGTGGCGCATCTCTTTGTGGCCTCATCTCGGCCGCGAGAGTCCTGCAAGCTCGGCAACGTCCTCGACTGAGCGCCACCGCCCAACCACATCAGCTCCGGTGACCCACCCCGTAAGCCCCGTCCTTCCCCCTTTCTCTAGAGGACACCACTACACTCTGCGTTCCTTCGCGCTTCTAATGCCCCCTGTTTCGCGTCCTGTCGCACTTTGTAGGATCATCTCCGACAGCACCAGAGCACGCCGTCGCCAGAAGGAACTCCGGCGAGAAATTAGCGCTACCCTCGTACGCCCCCTGCTTCCCCGAGAGCACGTTGAGCATCAACATCATTCAGCGAACCAGGTGAGCACCCTCTCCCTTCTTCTCGCTTCCTGCAACGCCGGCGACGCCACTGTCAAGCCGCCGCCGCGCGTCAGAGTCCAGCGCCGCCCGTTCTAGGTCATTAGATTAGGACCGTTGGATCTTGATCCTAAGGCTTAGATAGGACCACTTAAAACCGAAGGGGTATGCGATCTGTGCCGTGCGATCCCACTTTGATCTAACGCTCCACAGCGATCGATCCGCACAAAGCGGTACCGACCAATCACGGCGCGACGCGTGGCCAGTTTCTGTTTAAAACAGATTTTGAAATCAGATTTAAATGCCATTTTGAAACCACTGTAACTTTTGATCCACACGTCCAAAAATTACAAATTTTATACCAATGGAATCAGCAAGACAAGCCCTATCCAACCATGCCTTTTTTTTAGTAAAAAGCTTCTGGAAAAAAAGGTTGTTTTTGCAGAAACATTTGTATGCTTGTTAAGGATGTAAAAATTGTGTAAAAATGAATTTGGGGTTAAAATCTTTTGCAATTGGATTGCTTTGAACCTACTGACCATAGGAAACACTTTGCGGACTCAAGAATGTATCTGGTGAAACAAAATAATGATTCTTTGATTTAAAACCATTTCTAGTCAAATAGAAATGTGGTTTATTTATTAAAAATGGTTTTGGAAGAAAACCTTTGGAAAATGTTTTGTTTTAAACTCTCTGACCCCAAACACCAAGTTTTATGGTTTGAAAACTTATTTGGTGAACCCTATAGATTAATGCCCTAGTAAAAAATATTTCTACACCACATAAAATGATACTTTGTTTTGAAAATGGTTTTTGAGGTGAAACCTTTAGCAAATGACTTTGCCACTTTACAAAATGACCATTAGGTGTTTTCCAATGTTTATGACCCATTAGGAACCACTTTTTCAAATAAAACAAAGCTTGGCATGCTTGCATGCATTTCCTAGACTTTATGATTTTATGTGATGTTTTGCTTGATTGGTAGATTGAGTTTGTGCCTTGCTTGATTGAATTGTGGTGACTTGAAGAGTGTGATTGTTGCAAGGACAAGGAGTGAACCTATACCCTCTACCAAAAAGGCAAGTGATGCTTCATACTTTTGTCCCATTACTTTCACTATGCATTAGTGATTTTTCTCTAAGTAAAACTTGCATGGAATTTTGCTAAGTATAAACCTTGCTACAGGAAAACCTAGTAGATGAAACCTTAGTGGAAATCTTCCTAAGTTAAGATTCCTATTACTATCAAGCTTAGCCTAGCTAATAGAAAACAAGGGTGGAATATATATCCATACTATGAAAAATTTCTAAGTCTGAGGACTTGGGTTTTGTTTAATAAAACAACTAAGTTAATGAATCACCTAGGTGGAATGGTAATTGCTTGGTGGATTTTGGTTGAGTGGTTCACAAGGCCCATGTATATGGTTTACCTTGTGTATCTCACTTGTGGATGGCCACCCAGGAAAAAAGAGATTTGAGATGTCAAATGTTGAGAAGCTTCAAGTACAACCACTTGGCAATATGGGCTCTGCCATGATCATATAGGTTGCAAGAACTTAGCCATATGGACAGTGGGTGGTAGAGTTTGATAGGTTGGAACGCGTCCATTTTGGTCTAAGGGAAGGCTTCTGAAAGATCTTGTCTTGGGAAACGAAGTCTTGTGGGGAAAGTGCACCACCTCTGCAGAGTGTAGAATCTAAGTACTTAGCCATGTCCCTGGTAAAGGACAATTTGAGCATCAAGACATGGAAGCAATCAAGAATCTCATCATTCAAATTTCTAAGTTAAAAACTTGTGGTTTGAACAAGGGTTAAAGGATCTTCAATCTTTGATTGAGAAAAATGATTTTGTCAAGTTAAAACTTAGTGTTTTCAAAATGATAAGGAAAATCTATTTTGAGAAATGCAAGCCTCAACTCCACTTAGCCAAATGCATATAGATGATAGACTCCACAATACTACCATAGTATCACTTGCCAATACAATTCAAATGTATTGACCCTTGTGGCTGTAACTTGTAATGTTGCAGGTTTGATTGATTTTAGTGAAGATTGATTAATTAGGATTACAAAGTCTACAACCAACATCTGCCTGTGGCACTTTGAAGATGAAGGACCCCATGACTATAGTTATTCCTCTGCAATGTATTGTATTAGCCAAATGAGCTATGTAAGATGTAATAAAATTATGTTATTCCTGGTTACAAAGTTATACTATGACCTTTGTTTCTTGATATTACATCTTAACTGTGGATGCTAGCTATTGATCCAGGGACTAGCATTGTAAACATAGGGGACTCCACCTTATGTTAAATAAAGGTTGGGACACTCCCTCTACAATTTCACACTTCTTTCTCATTAAGTGAATATTCACTCAAATTTCCGGAGAAAGTATATGAAGTTGAAACCCATCGCTTACGACTACACATAATGGACTACATACATCGACATGTATAAATTCCAATATTTTAGTCGTTCGTTCTTCTTTGGCCTTTGAACGAAGTTTTAATTATCCCGAGGAAAGTCTCACAAGCATCACTTAATCAAATCAAAGACTCCAAAAATCCATGAAAATGGAGATTCTTCATGTTTTCTTTCCAATATAATTTAAACAGCGATGTCACTTCGTAAGTGATCTTTCAATCATTTGTCTTGCGACATTTTAGCATTAGGTTTTATGGATGTGATTTCTCCAACTAGATTTGTAAATCATCCATCTTATATGGAATACGGTAATTATTTGAACAACCTTTGTTCTCATAATACCTGATTCAAATAACAATTATTAAAACAAATCTTGAAGTCAAGCTTTGATGTCAACGAGAAATACAAACAACGGTTTGTTTGTTTTCGATGAACATCATCACATAATCTCTTGCTAGTTACTTAGGCCATTGTGGTTCATGAATTGCGTCGTTCCGTATGAAATTTCATACCAACCAATTCGGTATCCAATACCCAAGAACCACATTGGTTAACAAGCAAAGAATACAACCATAACATGTATATCATCCATATACGTAAATTGGATATTTCCAATCTTTTCTTTTCTGCCAAATATATTTTATAGATTCTCTTTCAGCATTTCCTTTTCCTTTTTAAAAGAATCTATCAACATCAAAAGTGGCGCCATATACATGACACATAGTCCAAAGCGTGTATATTCAAATAATAATACCTTTGGACTTGCACTTTGAAGTAGATCACCATCATCAAAATGATCGGAATCCTTTCAAAATCCATTCTTTAGTAATATTTTAGTATAGTAAACACTTTACATACATCTTCTATTCATCCTTATCATGACGACTTTCATGATCAAGCTACTGTAGCTTATAAGGAGAATCGTGAGTATAACATTACTTTCCAAAACCCTTTTTGGATGATTAGGTTGTCTAGCATCTCCAACCTTCGTAAATTCTCATCCAATATGAGAACACATATTATACTCTATCATATTGCAACCAAAACATTGTTTCAGATATCGTTATATCTGCCACACATGATGGTTTCTGAAACAATTCTTTCAGCTCCTAGATAAACTTGATATTAAAATAATCAAGAATCATGGAGGCAAACATGATACTTAAGATACTAACACTGGACTTGTTACTCTCGATTTAATACCAACTATTAAATTTCACGGAGTAAATATAATTTTGCTGAAAGTTTGCAATAGGACTTTCAACTTTAGATTGACACTCAACACAATACGATACCAGTTCGTAAAGTATATATCCAGAATTCTATAGTTCTATTATCTCAATTACAACTATGCATAAGGTGGTGAACGAATGCCAATGATTACAACAAATTATGCAAATTCACTTTGATTTAATTTATGATAAATTGAGTTCTACTAATCCAAATTAGAAATGAACTCCCACTCAAAAACGACATCCCTCGTGTCTTTTTGGTGATTACATGAACCAAATCCACTACACCAAGTCCGATCATCACGTGGGGTTCGCAGCATAGAAAACAAAAAATTTCCTACGATGGGAACAACTAAGTACCAAGATCTATCTACTAGATACAAGCAACGGGTGGATATACATCCATAGAATACATACCCTCGAAGACCGAATAGCGTTAACGAGGTTGTACTCGTGGATGATGTAGACGAACGCTTGCCGATCTCAAGATCGTGATGAAGTCCATCTGGTCCAGCCGGTCCAGCACGATCAAGTCCAGCACCTCAAAGCAGTGGTGCATCTGATGGGTTTCGCGGCATAGTAAATCAAAAATTTCTACGGATGCGAACAGAGGGAAAGCCAAGATCTAATCTAGGAGATGCAAACAACGAGAGAGATTGGATTAGATCTTCATACCCTTGAAGATTCGCACAGCGGAACGTTCGTCGGAACGTGGGTGATGTAGTCGTACTCGCTTCTCCTCCTCGCGATCCGATCCGATCTAGCACCACAAGTGGCGGTGCCTCCGTGAGATGCACACGTGCAGCACCTCGACGTCTCCTCCTTCCTCGGACCAGCAAGTATGGTGGAGAGACGGATTGGATCTACAACACGACGGCGCGGTGTATATGGTGGAGAGTTTCTGCAGCAGGGCTTCGCCTACACGCAGTCGGGAGGGAGAGAGAGAGGAGGGCAGCAGGACGGCTAGCTCTTGGAGGGGAAGGTGTGGTGGGGTGGTGCGCCCCCAGCCCTCTTTATATAGAGGGGTGGGCGGCTGCAACCCTAGCCCCCTCCCCCAAGCCAAACCGGCGGCCCCAAGGAGAAGGAGTGGGGGGCAAGGAAACCCCCCTTCTAGAAGGTCTATCTCGAGTTTAAAACCCCCTTGGCCGGCTGGGCCCTATGGGGCCTTGTGCCCCTGGCCCAATGCGGCCAGGGCACTCCCTCATAGGCCCATGCCCCCTCTCGGAAGGTGTGGCCACGTTGGTCCCCTTCCGGAAGGTTCAAGAAGCTTCCGGTACAATACCGATTAACCTGGAACAATTCCGAACTCCAAAAACTGCACTGCCTTATATGAATCTTATTCTCTGGACCACTCCGGAACCTCTCGTGATGTCCCGGATCCCATCCGAGACTCCGAACAAAAACTCATAAACCAATTATCCAATCTATCCTAGCGTCGAGACACGTTAAGTGTGTGACCCTGCGGGTTCGAGAATATGCAGACATGATCTTCTATCAATAATCAACAGCGGGGTCTGGAAACCCATATTGACTCCCACACATTCATCGATGGTCATATCGGATGAACCACGATTCCAGGATTCAATCAATCCCATATATATATATATATTCCCTTCGTCTCGCGATATTTTACTTGCCCGAGATTCGATCGTCGGTACCGTCATACCTAGTTCAATCTTGTTCACAGCAAGTACTTTACTCGTTCCGTAATCCGATATCACTTTGTGATTAACTCCTTAACCACATGCTTGCAAGGGGTGTTGATATCGATTACCGAGTGGGCCCGAAGTATATCTCTCCGACTTGGGAGGGACAAATCCCATCTCGATACATACAACCCAACAGATACTTTCCGATCACCTGAGAGACACCTTTATGATCACCCTCTCATAGGATGACGTTTGATGACCTCAAAGCTTTCTTCCGATACCAGGAGTTGTATTATCTCATGGTCTAAGGAATACAATATTTGACATAAGAAAAGCTTCGCAAAGACGAACACGATGACACGATCTAATTGCTTGGCTTAGTTTGGGTCTGTCCATCATATCATTCTCCCAATGATATGATCTCATTATCAATTGACAACTCATGTCTATGGTTAGGAAACCTTAACCATCATTGATCAATGAGCTAGTCCATAGAGGCGTACTAGGGACACGGTGTTGTTCACAAACCACACAAGTATTAAAGTTTCCGCTTAATACAATTCTAGCATGGAATATAAACATTATCATGAACAAGAATTATAATAATAACATCTTTATTATTGCCTCTAGGGCATAATTTCAACAGCATCCGTGATCGCACACACGTACGGGTACCCCGACAACCTCCGCGCCCTAGCTCCAGCGAAGCAGCGGAAGCAACAAATCCTTCCAGAAAAAGCCACCGGGAACATGTATCTCGCTGATCCGAGACCATGGGGAAATTCTAAAGGGGGGAGAGAGATCCTTCGCGAGGAGGTGTGTGAGACAAGTGAAAGGAGGGGGTCCTTTTATAGGGGAGGGGGCAGCCCAAGGGGGCATGGCCGCCGGCCATGTAGGGTGCCCCCACCTCTCCCTCATTCATGTGGTGGAAGCTCTACTCACATAAAAACCTCTCCACACAATTTCACTCACATGCATTAATTTTCCACCAAAATTAATGCAAGCTCTCATTTAAATAAAACTCTTTTATTTATTATTCAGAATTTTGTTAATTACTTTAATTAACAAACATTCACACAAAACCCCTTGCTAGTATTCCATTTCACATGTAGAACCAGTTTCAACAATTTCAACCGAAACAATTTCGGTGTCTAGTGAAATAAATTCCTGCGCTTTCCTTTTCTTTTTCTGGCATATCATTTGCTCCGAATGGTGTCGGTATCCCTTAAGTGTGTCACTCTATGGTTCGCGAATAATGCGGACATGATCGAGACCCTTCTCTAATCAATAATCAGTAGCGGGAACTGGAGATCCATACTGACTCCCATACATTCAACGATGACTTCTGTGATCGTGTGAACCTTTTACGCTAGTATCTTAATCCCTTTGTTTCACGATATATTACATGTCCGAGATTCGATCATTGGTATCTCCATACCTAGTTTGATCTCGTTACCGACATGCACTCTTTTCTCGTTCCCGTGATATAACATTCTATCAAATCACTTGCTTGCAAGCTAATCAATGTGATATCACCGAGAGGGCCCAGAGCATATCTATCCGTCATCGGGATGAACAAATTCCACTCTCGATCCATGGGTCTCAACATAACACTTTAGTAGTTCTGAAGCCATCTTTATAATCACCCAGTTACGGTGTGACGTTTGATGTCATCGAGAAACTCTTCCGGTGTTAGTGATTGGCATGATCTCATGGTCTAAGGATTAGGATCACTTCGTAAGTTGTTATAGCAATATAAACTCAATGACTTTGATCGTAATGCTATACTTCGGATGAATGTTCATCACATCATTACACTAATGTTGTGACCTCGTTATTAACAACATCCAATGTCCATGATCAGGAAACTTTGATCATTATGTTAATCAACGAGCTAGTTTATAAGAGAGGCATAACTAGGAACTTCCTTTTTGTTTATTAAACACACATGTATTAACGTTTCCGTATTAATACAATTATAGCATGTAAAATAAACATTTATCATAAATAAGGAATATGATAATAACCACTTTATTATTGCCTCTCGGGCATATTCCCTTCAAATCCCGATGGACGCGTTGGGTGCATCATTCGAAAATAACTGGGATTCCACTCCTGTAAGTCCTCAACGGCCCGAGTCGAATTTGCGCCAGCATCTGTTCCAGGTTCGAGTCGAGGGACTCGAATCGAACAAAGATCGTGTTGTTTTGTCCTAAGACAGTTAACTGGCAATGATCCGTCGGGAGAGTCAGGCACACGCATCAACAATCCCTACACATTAAAATCATTCTTTGATAAACAGAAAACAGCTGCACCCGAAAAGATTGAAGGGTCCTCAGCCGAATCTACGATTCGACTGAACACTCGGGGGCTACTGACATGGTTATACCCCACGGGTACATGAACTTAGCACACCTGGTCCAGTCCAAGGAAGGCCCACAAGAATATACGCGGCCCATGAAGATTTTCGGGTGGCCCAAGCCAAGGATGTCTTCGGATCCTTGGAGAGCAAGACTAGAGTAGATAGAATATTCAAAGGGGCAAACCCTAAAACCTGTAACCGACTCGGTTTGTGCCCGGGACCTGCCTACTTCTATATAAAGGCTAGGAGGGCACTCCATACCACCGCATACACACCTCCATGCCAAATTGCATCTGCGCACCCCTGTAACTTTCGGTTCCGCCGTAATCAAGAGCAGACAAGCAGGAGTAGGGTTTTCCCTCCGGGGTCCTGAACCTGGGTAAACCTCGTGTTGCTTGTTTGCTAACCGTTCCGCGATCTCCAGCATCCCCATCTTCTCCAAAACCCAAGCTCATAACAATGGGCATTAACAAGATTAAACCTCGTCAACACCAAACGACACTACAAAGAGACTGAAATAGACTTGGAAACGCAGTACCCCATTAAGCTGAATTATACTACAGTGTGGAAGGCAAAGCAAAGGGAAATGAAGGAGCTATATGGTGATTTGGAAAATACCTTTCGAATGCTTTATAAATTCAAAGCAGAAGTAGAGAAGAGGTCACCTAGCAGTGTTGTGGAGATATATATTGAGGTAACAGCTGATGGGAAAGTCTTCTTCTCTAAATTATTTATGGCTTTAAAGCTTTGCATCAATGGCTTCAAAGCAGGGTGCCGTCCATATTTGAGTATAGACTCATCATTCTTGATTGGAAAGTGGAATGGTCAACTAGCAGCATGCAATGCTTTAGATGGACACAATTGGATGTTCCCTGTAGCTATTGGCATGTTTCAGTCTGAGACAGAGGCAGCATGGACATGGTTCATGATGCAGTTGAAAAGATGCATAGGGCCAGTCTCTCCATTGGCAGTGCACACAGATGCATGTAAAAGTTTAGAAAATTTAGTGAAGATTGTTTTCCCTCATGCTGAGTAGAGGGAGTGCTTCGGCCATATGTGGATGAATTTGATCAAAAAATTCAGAGGAGATCATTTTGGATGCATGTGGCCAGCAGCAAGATCTTACACTAGACAGCCACATTCATATCACCTTGAGAAGTTTAAGGCGACATGCTCTGAGGAGGATAGGGTCAAGTTTTTAACATGGTTGGAAACCTACCATTCTCTTTTATGGTACAGGTCAGGTTTTAACACTGCCATCAAATTTGATCATATCAACAATAATTTGGCAGAAAGTTTCAACAACAAAGTGAAGGAGTTAAAAGACTTGCATGTCCATGACATGGTTGACCAGATCGGGATCTTGATCATGAGGTTGTGGGAATTGAGAAGAAGGCTTGGTGATGTTCTTCAAGGAGATAAGCTTCCTGATGTTGTGCAGTAGGAGGTCAACATGAGCAGAAATCTTGCACATTTGCGTGTTGAGAAATCCTCATTGTGGGGAGCTGAAGTCAGAGATACAAAGACTGGCAGGAGGCATGTTGTTGACACACTGGGAAGCCTTGTGAGCATGCCATACTTTTCTTGGCCTCCAAACACAAGCTAAATATGCACCCATATTTACATGAGTATTATTCTGTAGCAAAATTCAAGGCTGCATATGGAACACCAATTTCCAGCACTTACAGACCAGTCTCAGTGGCCTGAAGTGAACATTCAGTTCTCCTTGCGTCCTCCTTTGATGAAAATAAAGGCTGGCAGGCCCAAGCATAGTAGATTCAAGGCTTGTTTTGAGAAAGGTGGGTAATACGTCGGAAACGTATCTATAATTTTTGATGTTCCATGCTTGTTTAGTATCTACTTTGCTTTGCTTTGTCTACACTTTGAGGTGTTTTTATATGTTTTCTGGTACTAACGTATTAACAAGTTGCCACGTGCCAGTTGCATGTTTTCTTATTTTTTTGGTTCCAGAAAGGCAGAAAATCAATATTCTCGGAATTGGACGGGACAAAAGCCAAAGTCAATATTTTACCATGGGGAACACGAAGCCATAGTACGAGACGGAGGGGACTCACCAGGGGGCACATCCCTTGGCAGAGCGGGCTAGCCCTAGCCGTGCCTGGGGGGTGCAGCCACCCTAGTGGCCCTCCTGCCTCGCCTCTTCGCCTATAAAGTCTCACCGATGCCAAAACCCTAAACACCTGACCAATATTCCACGAAACCGTCTGTAGACGCCGCCACCATCGTCCCTAGATCGGGGGATCTGAAGTTCTTCCCGGCACCCTGCAGGAGGGGAGATCATCCCGGAGGCCTTCTTCTCCGGTATGAAGCGTGAGTAGTTCCACCTTGGACTACGGGTCCATGTAGTAGCTAGATGGTTGTATCTCCTCCTTTGTGCTTTCATGTATAGATCTTGTGAGCTCCGTTCATGATCAAGATCTCATCTATTTGTAATCATGCATGTTGTGCTTGCGGGGATCTGATGGATATTGAGATTACTATGTAAGATTGATTAATGGTTTTGTCTATTTGATTCTATCATGTCTGTGTTGTTTGTGATCTTGCATGCTCTCCGTTGCTAGTAGCTATCTTGGCCAAGTAGTTGCTAGTGACTCCAAGTGGGGGTATTTATGCTCAATGGTGGGTTCATGCCTCTACTTAATCAAGGGAAGTGACAGAAATCTCTACGGTTGTAGATGTGATGTTGCCACTAGGGAGAAAACAGAGGTCTCTTGTTCATGGAACAAGTGGATTGTTTACCTTACACACTTTGCTTAAACCAGTTGTCTGTTGCTTGTAACTTAATACTGGAGGGGGTTCGGATGATAACCTAAAGGTAGACTTCTAGTCATAGATACAGTTGGATGGCGGTCTATGTATATTGTTGTATTGCCCAATAAAATCTCATAGGATCTTTGTGTCTAGTATTGCATTGTTATGCCTTGCTCAGTCCTGTCAATTTCCATGCCGTCATTTGTTTACCCTTCATGCCATGTTTGTTTATCTAAGGAGAGCACCTCTAGTGAACTATGGACCCTGGTCCAATCTTTACCATTGATACATCTTCCACTGTTACTGTTTACTTGCGGCAAACCATCATTACCTTCCACACCATACAGTTAATCCTTTGTTATAGCAAACCGGTGAGCTTGACAACCTCACTGTTTGTTGGGACAAAGTCTTGAGTTTGTGTTGTGCAGGTCTCCAAGTTGCTAGCAACACCTTTGAGTCGTTTACTTCCTCCTACTGGTTCGATAACCTCGGTTTCTACTGAGGGAAAACTTGCTGATGTGCTCATCACACCTTGATCTTGGGGTTTCCAACGAAGTGCTCCCACGACACAGGGCGCACGCATCAAAGACATTGCTGGCGTCGTTGCCGGGGAGGCTAAGGACGTCTTCACAAGGGGAGTCCATCTCAACCTTTCTCTTTACTTTGTTTTTTGTTTGCTTGGTTTTGTTTGCCTCTTTTTTATAAAAAACTCCAAAAAAATTAGTTTAGTTTGGTTTGCTTTCTCTTATCAAAAATACAAAAAAATTAGTTCCTGCTCTAGCTGCTGCTGCTGTTTTTGGCTTGCTCACCTTTGCCAAAATGAATTCTGCTGAGAACACCAAGTTGTGTGACTTCACTAGCACAAACAATAATGATTTCCTAAGCACTCCTATTGCTTCACCTGCTCCTGATGCTACCTTTTATGAAATTAAGCCTGCTTTGTTGAATCTTGTGATTAGAGAGCAATTTTCTGGTGCTAGTTCCGATGATGATGATGCCCATCTCAATAACTTTGTTGAACTTTGTGAGATGCAGAAGTATAAGGATGTAGATGGGGATATTATTAAGATCAAGTTGTTTCCTTTCTCCTTGAGAGGAAAAGCTAAAGAATGGTTGCTATCTTTGCCTAGAAATAGTATTGATTCTTGGATTAAGTGCAAAGATGCTTTTATTGTAAAGTACTACCCTCCTGCTAAGATTATATATATGAGAAGTGATATTATGAAATTTAAACAACTTGATAATGAACATGTTGCTCAAGCTTGGGAAAGAATGAAATCTTTGGTTAAGAATTGTCCCACTCATGGACTTACTGCTTGGATGATTATCCAGACTTTTTATGCAGGTTTGAACTTCTCGTCAAGAAACCTGTTGGATTCAGCTGCTGGAGGTACCTTTATGACCATCACCTTGGGTGCTGCAACAAAACTCCTTGATAATATGATGGTTAATTACTCTGAACGGCACACTGAGAGAGCTCCACATGGTAAGAAGGTAAATTCTGTTGAAGAAACCTCCTCTTTGAGTGATAAGATAGATGTTATTATGGATATTCTTGTTAATGGAGAAGTTCCTTTAGATCCTAATAGTGTTCCCTTAGCCTCTGTGGTTGCTCAAGAAGAGCAAGTTGATGTGAACTTCATTAGAAACAACAATTTCAACAACAATTCCTATAGAAATAATTTTGGTGGTAACAAAAATTATAGACCTTATCCTCCTAATAATGGAAATACTTATTGTGGTAGATCTGAAATGCCTAGTGAAGAGAGGATTCTAGAAGTTGAAAGATCCACTAAAAACTATGCAAATGCAATATGAGCAAAACAAGATATTCACTAAAACTATGGAAGAACAATCTGTTATATTGAAAAATATTAGTCAGCAGCTTGAGAATCTGAATAGATAAATTCCTAGTTTACAGTCAAAAAATTTGAGTGCTGAGAAAAATATCTCCTCTTTGTCTGAAGCACAATCCTCTTTGATTAATAAAATGGCTGCTAAACCTGAAACCATGGAAAGTACCTTTGATGCTACTCATGCCATACAAGTTACTATTGATGAAAATGTTAGACTGTTAGCCCAACTTCATGCTAAGTGGGAAAGGGAAGTTGAAATTGATGGAAACAATAGTGTGTGCACCATCACCACCACTCATATGGATGCCACTAAACCACAATAAGTCCCTATTCCTACTCCTACAATGCCTAAGCCTAATGAGTCTACTACTGATGCTAAGTTTGATTTTGATCTTGATGGTTGCAATATTTCTGAAGTGATTATGTTCCTGCAAAAGCTTGCTAGAAGTCCCGATGCTAGTGATATGCATGTTGCTTTCACCAAACACATTACTGATGCTCTTGTTAAAATTAAGGAAGAGAAGTTAAAACACAAAGCTTCTATTCCTAGGAAAGTATAAGATAGTTGGGAAACCATTATTAATATGCAAGTGAATGACTTTGATCTCGAAGCTTCATGTGATATTGGTTCTAGTGTCTCTATTATGACTAGGAAGATTTATGAAATGCTTGATTTACCACCTTTGGAAGATTGTTATTTGGATGTCCCACTTAATGATAATGCTAAGAAGAAACTCATGGGAAGTGTTAATGATGTTCTCATTATGGTTAACAATGCTTATGTCCCCGTTGATTTCTATGTTTTGGATGTTGAATACAATGCTTCTTGTCCTATTACTTTGGGAAGACCTTTTCTTAAAATTGTTGGTGCCATCATTGATATGAAAGAAGACACCATTAAATATCATTTTCCATTCAAGAAAGGTATTGAACACTTCCCTATGAGGAGAGAGAATTTGCTTTTG
The DNA here is from genome assembly GCA_916181665.1 of Avena sativa. Lineage (NCBI taxonomy): Eukaryota > Viridiplantae > Streptophyta > Magnoliopsida > Poales > Poaceae > Avena > Avena sativa. The sequence continues at coordinate 424,523,283 of OV702280.1, forward strand.
ACTCCTCCTTTGAAAGCAAGGTTTGATGTTAATGCTTCTTCATTTGAAAATACTTGATTTCTTGCTTCTTGTGCCTAACTTAAAAGCATTAAATAAAAGTACTTGTTGGAAGATAACCCAAGAGTTTTCTTGAGTCTTGGAAGTTATTACTTCATTAATGACCTCTACTTATCCTTTTTGTTTGATTTTTGTGCCAAGAATGACCTCTAATGAGAGGGAAGTAAGATTTTGGGAGTTTTTGTCCTGAAACAGATTTCTGTCCTCCACCATAAAAATTCGCGAGGAGTCTCTGTAATTCGGATTGAGCTGATATTTGACAAATAAATCCCCCAGTATGTTTGATAACTTTAGTTAGTTCAACACTTTTTGATTTGAGCAACTGAAGGTTTTCGAAAAAATCGGTTTCTACCTGTTGGTCTGTTTTGACAGATTTCTGCCATTATTTGCATTTGCTTCTTATTGATTTCCTTTTGAGTTCTCTTTTGGGGAATTGAGCTTTTTAAAAGTAAGTTACTTCAGTATCTTGTGTTTTTAGTAAAAAATTTGTTGTTCTAAAGCTAAACCCAAGGGTCTATTATCTTTTGAATACACTAATGTTGCTAATGAAGATTGTGTGGAGTTTTGTATGAAGGAAAAATTTCAGGTGTAGAGAGAGAATGATGTAATGAGATGAATAATGGAAAAAATCTCAAGCTTGGGGATGCAAACATGGTGTCACCCCAAGAAACATCCAAGAGGTACAAGCGTCAAAGCTTGGGGATGCCCAAGGCATCCCCTTCTTCATCAATAAAAAGCTCAGGTCTTTCTAGACACTTCGTTTTTATTGTTTCATGCACTGTTGTGTTGTTCTTAGTTATTGTTTGTTTTATTACTTTGCTTAGTTTGCTTTAATAAAGTAGTTTGGACCCCCGTTCTCGCTGTGTTGTTTCAAATAAGTCGATTGGTGTTGGAAAGGAGTAGAAAGTTCTTGCTTGAAAGTCCAAGAGGAGCTTGCTTTAACTGTGACTTAGACTTTATCATGTTATGCTAGGTGTTGTTTTGACTTTATGCTTATTTATTATTGTTGTAGCATGACTTTCTCCAATTCATTGGTATTGCTTAGTGTGCCTTGAAAGAATCATGCGTTGTTTTAGCATACAAAAGCATAGTATTGTGGTATTCTCCATTGATGCTTTGTTTGGGTTGGCTTGGCACATGCTCACACCATGTTATGACTATGAACAAGTCACCATAGCCTCTATGATCATTTAGTCCTTGACTTGTAGTACCACTATATGCTTTTATTAGTAATGTTTTGTCGCTCTGAATGATTATGGTCATCATTGCTCTCTTAGTTGGTTGCTCCCAGTCTTTTCCTAGCCTCCACTTGTATGAGTTAGTTCTACTCATGCTTCCAACTCCCAAGAAACCAAGTTATTACAAAGTGTCCATTATAAATTCCTATGCATGGTGGGTTACACCAGTCCAAGTATATTCTTGTTTTTAGCTATCTTCCAATAAAAAAGTATTTTGTTATCTGAAAACATAGTGATTAAAGCTCTCATGAACTTGATGGCACACTTTTTATTCATTCCCCTAATAAACTTGAACCATTGTGTCATCTATGTTGTATATACTTGCACTTATACGTTGGAATTAGCAGAACCATGTTGTCATGGGGAACGTTTTCAATATTGCACTTGTACTTTGTACACAATTTATATCATGCTCTTTTGCCTGGATGTCGCCGGTGTGAAATAAAAAGGGATCTTATAAGTCCATGGAGTTATGTACTTTGTGTTAGAGAAACGCCCGGGCTGCTAGCCTAAGCCATGCCTAATCATGGTGGAAACTTGCAGCATCACCATAATGAGACATCTCTGAAGCATCCTCAATAAAAACCTATGCAAATAGCAAATAAAAATATCACTGAGATGCTCATTGTCTGCTTGCCTTGTCATTTTGGTTATGGGATAGCTCCTGTACCATGTGCAAGGGGTACCCCGTTGGCAGTTCTCTATGATACGCACGTACTTACTATGACAAGAAATTATAGGTGACTGAAGTTGAGTAGCATGAGGTGTGGCCCTCATATTCAAGGGACATGAGATTGCCAACTTATACTTGTGTCAAGCATATGCTCCATAGTTTGTTCAATTTAACCTTAATCACTTAAAGATGCTTATGATAGGGGCAATGAGGGCTAAAAGCTAACAAGTACCATAATTTTTGGAAGCTCTTTTTGAAACTTGAAATCCCTGCTTCCCTCTATGAAGGGTCTTTCTTCCACCATTATATTGAGTCTCCACCTTCTACCTTTAGGCACCAACTGAGAGAGCATAGTTGTCATTCTTAGTTCTATGTGCATTGTCTCAAAACTTATTGATTAATGCATATTGTTGATATTACTTGTTCTTGTGCTATTTGTATCTAGTCACTCTTATGAACTTTGAAGGTGTCTCATGCATCTATTTGCTACTCCATGAGGTACAATCTGAATGCCACTATGCCATGTTTTCTATATGTGAAACAAACAAACATTTTTCAATGCATGTTATTCATGATCTTTGTTTGTAGCCTTTCATGTTACATGCATAGTTACTTTGTCTTACTGTTAGAACTCCATCTTTTATGCACTTGTTTAGAGTTCTTTGATACCATCTTTTAATGCTTGCAAGTGGTTTGATCTTGGTTGTGAAGGTGCATGTCACCTCAAAAATTATTCTTTTTATCACTTGCCTACTCTACGACGAGCATGAGTTAAGCTTGGGGATGCTTGATACGTCGGAAACGTATCTATAATTTTTGATGTTCCATGCTTGTTAAGTATCTACTTTGCTTTCTTTGTCTACACTTTGAGGTGTTTTTATATGTTTTCTGGTACTAACCTATTAACAAGTTGCCACAATGCTAGTTGCCTGTTTTCTTCTGTTTTTGGTTCCAGAAAGGCAAAAAATCAATATTCTCGGAATTGGACGAGACAAAAGCCAAAGTCAATATTTTATCGTGGGGAACCCGAAGCCAGAGTACGAGACGGAGGGGACTCACCAGGGGCCACACCCCCTGGCGGCGCGGGATAGCCCTAGCCGCGCTTGGGGGGTGCAGCCGCCCTAGTGCCCCCCTGCCTCACCTCTTCGCCTATAAAGTCTCCCCGATGCCAAAACCCTAAACACCTGATCAATATTCCACGAAACCGTCTGTAGCCGCCGCCACCATCATCCCTAGATCGGGGGGATCTGAAGTTCTTCCCGGCACCCTGCCAGAGGGGAGATCGTCCTGAAGGCCTTATTCTCCGGTATGAAGCGTGAGTAGTTCCACCTTGGACTACGGGTCCATGTAGTAGCTATATGGTTGTATCTCCTCCTTTGTGCTTTCATGTATAGATATTGTGAGCTCCGTTCATGATCAAGATCTCATCTATTTGTAATCATGCATGTTGTGTTTGCGGGGATCCGATGGATATTGAGATTACTATGTCAGATTGATTAATGGTTTTGTCTATTTGATTCTACCATGTATGTGTTGTTTGTGATCTTGCATGCTCTCCGTTGTTAGTAGCTATCTTGGCTAAGTAGTTGATAGTGACTCCAAGAGGGGGTATTTATGCTCGATAATGGGTTCATGCCTCTACTTAATCAAGGTAAGTGACAGAAATCTCTACGGTTGTAGATGTGTTGTTGCCACTAGGGAGAAAACAACGGTCTCTTGTTCGTGGAACAAGTGGATTGTTTACCTTACACACTTTTCTTAAAGCAGTTGTCTGTTGCTTGCAACTTAATACTGGAGGGGGTTCGGATGATAACCTGAAGGTGGACTTCTAGTCATAGATGTAGTTGGATGGCGGTCTATGTATATTGTTGTATTGCCCAATCGAATCTCATAGGATCTTTGTGTCTAGTATTGCATTGTTATGCCTTGCTTAGTCCTGTCAATTGCCATGCTATAATTTGTTTACCCTTCATGTAATGTTTGTTTATCTAAGGAGAGCACCTCTAGTGAACTATGGACCTCGGTCCAATCTTTACCATTGATACATCTTCCACTTCTACTGTTTACTTGCTGCAAACCATCATTACCTTCCACACCATATTGTTAATCCTTTGTTACAGCAAACCGGTGAGCTTGACAACCTCACTATTTTTTTGGTACAAAGTCTTGAGTTTGTGTTGTGCAGGTCTCCAAGTTGCTAGCAACACCTTTGAGTCGTTTCCTTCCTCCTACTGGTTCGATAACCTCAGTTTCTACTAAGGGAAAACTTGCTGTTGTGCTCATCACACCTTGCTCTTGGGGTTTCCAACGAAGTGCTCCCATGACACAGGGCGCACGCATCAGTGGGAGAAGCAAGAAGGGGAAGAAAGATGAAAAGAAAGATGGCAAGCCAAAAACAGCCCAAAAGGTAACAAGAATAGATGCAAACTCCGTGAAGAACGTGGACACCGAGATAGCTCTACCAAGTGCATATACACTGCTAAAAATCCAAAGTATGTTCATACAAAATCTATGTATTTCCTATTGATGATTTTTCTCCCCCAACTAACTTGCTTGTTTTCAGGAGGAAGCGTGGCAAAAAAGCCCCACCTCTTGTTGTTGAAGAATGCTGGACAGTGAAAAGGGCAAGAATCAATGGCTCAAGAAAGAAGAGAACTAACCAGATCATGTTTGGTGTTGCTGAGGTGCAATCTGAATTGTTTTGGAGGATGATGTGCAAACTGTTGAGGTGCAAAGTGAACCTATTAATGTTGAGGCTTTAGGGCACACCGATCCTGACTTGGAAGCTCTGGTACAAAATGAGCATGTTGATGAGGCTATGGTGCAAAATGAGCATGTTGATGAGGCTGTGGTGCAAAATGAGCATTGTAATAATTTGGCACTTATTGTTGTAATAATTTGGCACTTGTTGTTGTAAACATTTGTTATTGTAATAATTTGGCACTTGTTGTTGTAATAATTTGGCCGAAATTCAAATATGATGGTAAATTTGAATTTCAACCAATGTAGCTATGTGTACTTTTTTATGTTTGTATGAGCTTCCAACGTTTTCTCATATGTAGAGTACAACTCATCCTCACCCTGATCCCCTTTGTGAAGTATAACTCACCCTCACCCAAAATGTGGTAGAAATGGGATCCAAAGCTAGGGTAAACCACCCCATTTCTAACCAAGTTTTTTCGACCATTTCTAAAAACGAGTTTGATATTTTTCCTCACAACTAGGTCACATAATATGAAACCATGTGAAGGTTTTGTAGTTTTTTTTGAATTAGTTATGCACATTTGAATGTCTAGTCAAACTTTGTGAAGGATATTCATAAATATTCTTAGCTAGGGGCTGAGTCTCACTAAACTAGCATTGGATCTCTAATGAAATAGCATGTTGTGAACCTAAAAATTATTTTTACAAAAAATCATCAGCATGAAATCATGTACCCGTAGTTCATATCTTACCCACTTCCAACCGATTCGACATGATTTGTCTTTTTTACCAGGGATGGAATAAAAGGTTTCAGATACTCAAGTTGGGACATTGTACATGCAAGGTGGTATAGTATTTTTGAAAAATAGGATGTTACCATTTTGAAACTTCAATTTGGTCATTGCTTCACACCTCCCTCCCCCCGCCCTTTCGGCACTCAGAAAATGGAAAATGGCTTTTTTGTGCGTCGAAAAGGAAAACTTCCTTCTGCAACATTGTTATTCATCCCATTATACACATGCATGCACAATATGGTCACATTATCACAAACTATGCCTTGATTCTAGCCATATCATTGGTCATTTGACCCGAAAGCCAGAAAACCTCGGATGAGGTCATTTTGTGAAGGTTTTTTTTTGAAATATGACCAATATACCAAGTTTGATATTTTTCCTCACAATTAGGTCACATAATATGACACCATGCGAAGGTTTTGTATTTTTTGATTTTTTTGAATTAGTTATGCACATTTGAATGTCTGGTCAAACTTTGTGAAAGATTTTCATAAATATTCTTAGCTAGGGGCTGAAGCTCACTAAACTAGCATTGTATCTCTGATGAAATAGCATGTTGTGAACCTAAAAATGATTTTTACAAAAAATCATCAGCATAAAATCATGTACCTGTAGTTCATATCTTATCCACTTCCAACCGATTCAGCAGGATTTGTCTTTTCACCAGGGATGGAATAAAAAGGTTTGAGATACTCAAGTTGGGACATTGTACAGGCAAGGTGGTCTAGTATTTTGTAAAAATAGGATGTTACCATTTTTAAACTTCAATTTGGTGGTTGCTTCACACCCCCCGTTTTTGGCACTCAGAAAATGGAAAATGCCTTTTTTGTGCGTCGAAAAGGAAAACTTACTTCTACAACATTGTTAGTCATCCCATTATACACATGCATGCACAATATGGGCACATTATCACAAACTATGCCTTGATTCTAGCCATATCATTGGTCATTTGACCCGAAAGCCAGAAAACCTCGGATGAGATAGGTCATTTTGTGAAGGGTTTTTTGAAATATGATCAATATACAAAGTTTGATATTTTTCCTCACAACTAGGTCACATAATATGACACCATGCGAAGGTTTAGTATATTTTTTGTTTTTTTAATTAGTTATGCACATTTTAATGTCTGGTCAAACTTTGTGAAGGATTTTCATAAATATTCTTAGCTAGGGGCTAAGGCTCACTAAAGTAGCATTGGATTTTCATAAATATTCTTAGCTAGGGGAAAAATCAAGACAGACAGACCCCTTTCATCTCACGTTTTATGCTCTGGATTTCGGCTTATCTGCACTTTCGACTGCCATTCTAATTGGACACGTCGATCATTTTCTAAAAAAGGCCGACCCAAGTATATAGAACGAGTTTTGCCTCTTTGTCAACTTTGTAAATTTTATTTTGCTGAGGCCACGTTGGTTGTAGACTATCAGCGATCACTCTATATCCCAGATTCCCAGAGCTTGTTCGGGATGGGCTCTGCGACTAGGAGCGCGGTTGAGCAAGCGCTAACATCAACAAGTTTGTACATGAGCCTCTTGACGCTGGTCTTTTTTCTATTATGAAACACCGTAAGCACATTAAACCATGTGCTACGAGTGAATTGGTGTAACACCCTTAAATTGGTCATGTACGAATTTTAGCGATTTTTGTTAAATTCGCATAGAAACGATTCGATGATATCCACCAAGCACTTACGTGTGGGTGGAAAACGAAGTAATACCATTACACAATAGTTTACAATGGAACCCACAAGAATATATATATATACACATCAACGACTCCTAGAGTCAAGAATACAAATATATATTACAAAGATCTAAAAAACGTTAAAAATGATACAGATCCGAGTATGAATAAGATGCAAATTGGACTAAGAGTTTTGAAGAATAACCAATGGCGTCCATAACTCTGCCTAGGCCAAGCTGGAAGGGTAATCTTGCTAACGTCGTCGAACTTATACCTATCAAAACAAAGGGGTGCTGACAAAAGAAAAGGAAAAAAGAGAGCGGTCAGTAGTTATGAAAAAAATAGCGCGCTATTTAGTACACTATAGCGTATTTGGAGAGTTCACGCTATTTTTTCACAATTTTGCTCGCTATTTTCCAAATAGCTTGATATATTATGCTAAAACACCATAGCATTAGCGCTATTTCAAGTATACACACTATTTTTTTTGGTGGGTGTGGAGTAAGTGAGCATATGATAAGGGTGTGGAGTAAGCAAATATATGATGAAATTTCTTATTATTAAACTTAAGTAATCGCGTCAAGTCGTCGCCTCCTGCCGCAGCACCCGACATTTCTCCTAGCTTAAGCCCTACCGGTTCTCCTCCAACTTGGATAGTGCTGGAATATTATGCATGTACAAGTGTTACTATGGAAAATTCATTAGACGACCAATTCATTAGATGCTAAAATCCCTGTTATTCATGATATAGCTGTTATATTTTTTAATTTTTTTTACAAAATGCTATTTTGTAAAATAACATGCTATTAGCATGTTATAACTTTCATAGCATATGAAAAAAGGCTACGCTAAATTAATAGCATGCTATTTTTTCATGAGGTCAGTACATGGCGAGTCTTGGAACGGCTATCGCCTATATGGGTATGGTGGGCTGAAGCGGGAGCAAAGCATGCACTAAAAATCCTATAAAGACTCGATATAATTGTCGGGTATCAGAGAGGGATAAGAGATACCTATCCGAAACCAACCTAATATTAACACCAACATAACCCATCCTAGACTTTATCCCCTTGAGACCAAACGAGAAAGTGATTCCGAAGAACTCACGCAGTTGACAGTTTTATTAACCATTCCATTAAAGTTGCCGTAATTACTAGTTAGATATAGATAGTGTAAGACATCCAAATTCCATTAGTTATTGGCACTTTTAGTTAACCATTCCGTTGTAGTGGATTTGATTACTAGTCATGCCAAAATAAAATTTATAGCATTACTTTAGTTTAAGTTGTCTATTATTGAGATACTGCTTCAAGTAGTCCATTACCGCGGACACGACTTTTCAAAAAGATTTACCCTGTAGAGATGCAAAAATAAAAAAACACGCACTAACAACCTCGGAAGAACGAAATAAAAAGCAATGATGCCTCACGACAAAGCATTCACAGGATTTAAAAATTATTTCAGGGGGCCACCCACTAAGCTACCTGCAACAAAGTCGGCCAGGCTCCGAGACGAACTCAGGGTTTGTGTCAATGGCCGTGAATGACTAGGAACTCAAAAGTGTGACCGGGCTTGTCTATACCATGAAAACATTCCACATTCCTAAATAGTATAGTAGTAACCGCTCCTCGAGCAACAATACTAAATAAAGCAATAAAGTATGGTATAAATACATGATAGTAGTAAAGCCTCAAACTAATTGTGGCCCTAAGAAATAAAATGTGAATCAAGCTCATACCAAGGGGGTCGATGGGCCCATATGTGGATAGTGTGATAGTCAATGAACAATCATCAAGTATTCGGGGTCCTAGGTGGACACAAGTGGGCGGGATAAAACCCAGATCTTAACTATTGCCCACCGGTGTCTCTTTCTTGATTATATATTCTCAACATTTTGATTAGCAAATTGTAATTAGAACCATGATTGTCTCCACCATTAAGCATGTGCCAACCTTCCAACAACTATGGAACTAGACGACTCGAATCAACATCTGAGCAAGCATCTACGACTTGCGAGGCCAACTATTTACCAAATCAACGGGCAATAGGAAGTGACCAAGGAAATATAGGTTGCAGGGAATATAAATGGTACGGAAACTAAAACATCGCAACACAAATAACAATAGAGAGAAGTAAGCCATAAAGAAAAAATAGATAGAAGAGAGAGAATGCTCGCCTGAGAAACATTGCCAAAGATTCATCTGAAGAACGGGTCGAAACTCGTATCAACTCAATGGCCTATCAGGAAAGAAGCAAAACACTACCAAAAAACACTGAGGCAATATTTAATACTATGGCAAAAGATCCGGCATAATCATGTTATAATGCATGACATGGCAAAATGCGGTGCAACTAGACAATATTAGGTGGACACCAACGTTCAACATCCATAGTTCATCCTTATTGGTGTTTTTTTGCCATTTGACTTTGGCTTTGACCTTTGACTTGTGGAGGATGTTATGTTAGATCTAATAGGATCTCTAGGCGTCGATATAGTGAGTATCTGAGAGAGACATACTGTCGGCCTTCATGGTTGATGAAGAGCTCGCCATCGAGCTCTACGTAGTGGTGGTGGCGGTGAGGTGAGTGCTTCCCGCCGCTGTAGCGCTAGCCCGATCGGTGGCTCTAGGGTTTGGTGTGTCGGTGGGGTGAGTGGGCACGACGAACCTTGGCATGCGTGCCCTGGCCCCCACCTCTTTTATATGCGCTGCGCGATAGGGGCCCACCAATGATAGCGACGTTGGGCGCCCCCGATCAGGGCGCGAGACCAAGTCGTTCGTCCGTTGGGACGAATGTGAGGAGATCATACTAACATTCTCCTCCTTGATCTCATATTTCATTCAACTTATACTTTGGCACCCATTTCATCACAGATCAACACAAAGAGCATGTCTCGTCGTAATGGTCAGTTATGCACCATAGATTCAACAGCCACTATACACCTCTCTATTTTGGAATAGATTCTTGTTCTAGGCCCTTAATATCCAGGTATCATAGGCTTTCCTGTAAACCCATGTCGGCTAAGTGTTCTCTGAACAAACTGGGCAGTAAGCCTTTTGTGAGAGGATTCACGAGCATTTCTTTTGTACTTATATGCTCTAAGCTTATGGTATGATCCTAGATTCTTTCTTTTACAACATAAAACTTAATGTTAATGTGTTTGGCAGCAACACTTGACTTATTGTTGTGAGCATAGAATACTGCTGGCTCATTGTCGTAGTACATTCTGAGTGGTCTTTGAATGTTGTCCACCACTCTCAACCCGGGTATAAACTTCTTTAACCAGTTTGCCTGCCCCGTGGCCTCATAACATGCTACATACTCAGCTACCATCGTGGACAATGCCGTGATGGTTTGCTTGGAGCTTTTCCACGATATAGCTCCACCTGCGAGAGTAAATATATATCCTGACATGGACTTTCTTTCATCTATGTCTCCCGCATAGTCAGCATCTGAATACCCTTCTATCTCAAGGGAATCAGTTCTTCTGTATGTTAACATGAGGCCTTTTGTGCCTTTTGCATAATGCAATGCCTTATTTACCATTTTCTAGTGATCTATCCCTAGATTACTTTGAAATCTGCCAAGTACCACGGTAACAAAAGCTAAGTCAGGGCGTGTACATACTTGAGCATACATCAAGCTTCCGACAGCAGAAGCATATGGAACCGCTTTCATTTGATCAAACTCATATTGGTTCCTGGGACACTGAAAATTCCCAAATCTATCACCCTTGACTATAGGGGCAGGCGTAGGATTACTCGCATGCATACTATAATTCTTCAGAATCTTCTCTAAGTATGCCTTCTGCGATAGCCCTAAAACCCCCTTTTCTCTATCTCGGAGAATTTCAATTCCCATAACGAATGAAGCTTCACCAAGATCTTTCATATCAAAGTTCGAGGACAAGAACTTCTTTGTCTCCAATAGTAGACTAACATCACTACTAGCGAGTAGAATGTCATCCACATACAGGATAAGGAAAATGAATTTCCCATTCTTGAACTTTGCATATACACAGTTGTCCTCCTCATTCTCATCGAACCCAAACTTTTTTATTGTTTCATGAAACTTTAAGTACCATTGCCTGGAGGCCTGTTTTAATCAATAAATGGATTTCTTCAGACGACATCCCATACGTTCTTTTCCTTCCATCACAAAACCCTTGGGTTGTGCCATGTAAACTTTTTCTTCCAAGTCTCCATTTAGGAAAGCCGTCTTTACATCCATCTAATGCAATTCTAAATCATAGTGTGCCACTAAAGCCATTATGATTCTAAAATAATCCTTACTTGATACTAGAGAAAATGTCTCATTATAATCTATTCCTTCTCTTTGGGTGAAGCCTTTAACAACAAGTCATGCTTTATATCTTTGAATATTCCCTCTAGAGTACATTTTGTTTTATAGACCCATTTATAGCCTACTGTTTGGGCTCCTTTAGGAATTTCTTCTAAATCCCAGACTTTGTTTCTACTCATGGATCTCATTTCATCTTCCATGGCTTCAAGCCACTTCGACGAGTGAGCACTTTTAATGGCTTCTTCAAATGTGGTGGGATCACCCTCCATTTGAACTTCTTCACTAACATAGATTTCAAAATCATTAGGAATAGCTAGCTTTCTAGTTCTTTGAGACCTTCTAAGGGTCTCGCCTTCTGGCACATTCTCTGTGTGGGGCTGTTGCAGCTCTTCCTCATGTGTGGTAACAGGGTCTTCACTTTCATTCGTTGTTGCCATAGGAAAACTAACAACAGGTGTCACATCGACATTGTCCTGTGTTGGTGCAGCAGCAGGTATCGAGAAAAATGGTTCCTAAATCATCGGAGTGGGTGCATGCACCCGCTTATCCTCAAGGTTGATTTCTCGGGATACCGTACTCCCTGATCATCTGATCCTCCAGAAACACAGCGTGTCTCGTTTCTACAAACTTAGTAATTCTGTATGGACAATAGAAACGATAACGTTTCGACTTGTTTGGATAGCCAATGAAATGGCAACTTACTGTCTTAGGATCTAACTTCCCAAGGTTTGGGTTGAAGAGTTTGGCCTCAGCTGGAGAACCCCACACTCGCAAATAATTGAGTGAAGGTTCGCGACTAGTCCATAACTCATATGGTGTTTTAGACACCGACTTACGAGGAACTCGATTAAGTGTGTGAATGGAAGTTTTTAACGACTCCATCCACAGACCAACCAGTAAGGTGGAGTAACTTAACATGCTTCTCACCATATCCATCAAGGTACGGTTACGTCTTTCAGCTACTCCATTCTACTGAGGCTCGCCCGATGTTGAATACTGGACAACTATACCATGTTCCAGTAGAAACCTTGCAAAGGGTCTAGGAACTTGGCCATATGGGGTATGCCGACCGTAGTATTCGCCTCCACGGTCGGATCTTACTACTTTAATCTTTAAACTATGCTGATTTTCAACTTCATCCTTAAATATCTTGAATTTATCCAATGCTTCTGAACGCTCTTTAATTGGATAAATATAACCATAACGTGAATAATCATCCGTGAATGTTATGAAGGAGTCATAGCCATCCACATATGTCACAGGAAACAGACCGCATATATCCGTATGAATTATTTCTAAAACTCCTGTCCTTCTTTTGGCGCCCTTTTTAATATTCTTTACAAACTTTCCTTTAATGCAATCGATGCATTGCTCTAAATTTCAAAATTCTAGAGGCGGTAGAATTGATTCTTTTACTAAGCCGTTCTATTCTCCCCCTCGAAATATGGCCTAAATGACAGTGCCATAATTTCGAAGAGACATCATCAATTATTTTCCTCTTATTCTTTCCATTCAGGGATGAGGAGGCATTCTCATTCTCAGCGCTTAATGCATTCACATTCTCATAAAGTGATAACAAATAAATCTTGTCTTGTCTGAAGGCAATACCAACAATCTCATTATTAAACCTGATCTTACATTGTCCATCACCAAAATGGCAAGCAAAACCACAATCATCTAAGCGCGATACACTTATTAAGTTTCGATGCAAAGAGGGTACATAAAGTACATCTACTAGTAAAAGTACAAAGAAATTTTCTAACTCTAATGGGAGATCTCCAATGGCTTCGACTTCAGCTTGGACGCCATTTGCAACTTTAATACTTCTTTCTCCTCTTTGCAGGGTCCTTCTCATACAGAATCCCTGTAATGAACTTGCAACATGAACAGTCGCACCTGAGTCAATCTACCAAGTAGATTTTGCATAACTTAAAAATAAGGATTCATCAACAAAAGTAATTAAATCCTCACCATTCTTGCATAGAAGCTTCAGAAGAGCCACACAGTCACTCATGTAGTGGCCCTTATGCTTGCACCACTTGCAGGTGTCCTTGTCCACCTCCAGCATCTGGTGATCATGAGCCTTTCCATGCGGCTTAGAAGAAGAGGGATGCCCCTGAGGTTTCTCTTGTGTCTTGGAACCCTGAAAGTTCCTCTTCTTGGTTGGGCTTAGGTAATTCACATAATCACCAGATTGCCCCTTAAGCCTCTCTTCTTCTTGTACGCACATGACAATCATCTTCTCAATGCCCCACTTTTCTGGCTGTGTGTTGTAGTTCACAGCAAATGTCTCAAATTGATTTGGCGGTGAGGCAAAAATCAGATGAATAATGAACTCGTCTGGAAGCTCCATGCCCATGGGCTTAAGCTTGGAAGACATATTGCTCATTCGCAATATGTGATCCCTTAATCCACCATCAGTGTATCTTGTAGTAACAAGTTTCTTAATGAAAGAGCTTGCATAGGCCTTTAAATACCCAGTAAAGTGACTCTCTACCTTTTTCAGGTACTCACTGGTAGTGCTACACTCTGGGATTGCTCCCCTTATAGCCTCCATAATGGAGCTCTTAATCACCATCAAGCACTTTCTATTGGACGAGTCCCACTTTGCACGATCAAGGTCGTACTTCATTCTTATTGGTCCATGGTCAAGGACCCTTTTGTTGAAGTCAACTTCACTTTCTTTTTCGCCCCTCACCACTACTAGAGAAAAGCCTATCCGAGGCGCACCAAAAAGCCTATCCGAGGCGCATATCACATGTGCCTCTAGCTTCAAGCCTCGGGTATTTCTTATGCGAGGCGCATCTGATATGCGCCTCCTATACTTCACATATGCGAGGCGCATATCGATATGCGCCTCGCATATGTGAAGTATAGGATGCGCCTCGCATATGGTTCAGAATGCGCCTCGGGTATTTATATTATATGCGCCTCGCATATGTTTCAGAATGCGCCTCGGATATTTATAGTATATGCGCCTCCTATAGTATCTTATATGCGCCTCCGGTAATATTTTCGAAATTCAAGTTTTACAGACCACTATAAATAATAATATACAGATATTCAAATATACAATATAGTCCACAGAATTTTTCAGAAACTTGCATTTTGCCAAAGCATAATAGAACCAACATGAATACAATACATTACACATCAATCATGAAATACAAGTTCATACATCAAGTGTTTGTGCCACAAGTTCACACCTCCGAGTACAAGTTCACAATCACATTACACCTTCGAGTACAAGTTCACAATTCACATTACAACTCCAACGACGTAGCTCTACCTAGATGAAGTAGAACACAACCTACAATGAAGAGCAACAAGGTGGTGATCACGAGGAAGTTCCTCCACTTCTTCCTTCCATGTCTCCTCCATTTCTCTTCCGCCACCTCTCTACTCTCATAGCCTTGGTAGCTGTTGCCCGAGAAGTTGTTCACTTGCTTCTGGCAGTCTTTCCACTCCTCGTACACACCTGGAACCCGACCGACGTACACGACATAACACCTCGGCATCTCCTACACATAATAAAGATGATATTACTTATGTCAGTGGAAAGCAATAGCTAGCAGTTCACAAAGATAGAATCATGCATATATATATATATATATGGGTGCAACAAAATGTAAGAAATCATGTTCTAATCATCGGCATTTCGAAGAAAGACCAAAAAAAAGCAAACCAAGAATGACTTGGATTAGTGCCTCATACTTAGATTGGGCACGGAAATAACAATGCTCGCTGTTCGATCTCATGCGGCAAGTAGAGTATATGCCCAAATTACTAGTCTACTTGGCACACAAGATCGAACAACGGCATAGTCATACACGTGACACCACAACACGTTCTAATCATCGGCATTTCGAAGAAAGACCAAAAAAAGCAAACCAAGAATGACATGGATTAGTGCCTCATACTTAGATTGGGCACGGAAATAACAATGCTCGCTGTTTGATCTCGTGCGGCAAGTAGAGTATATGCCCAAATTACTAGTCTACTTGGCACACAAGATCAAACAGCGGCATAGTCATACACGTGACACCACAAAACGTTCTAATCATCGGCATTTCGAAGAAAGACAAAGAAAGAAAACCACAAGAAAGTAGGGAAGCAATGACAAATGAAAAGCAACAAGCACTTAAAATAGTTCGTAACACAAATAACTAGCTAGTGTCTCTCACAATCAAGTTCAACGGTTGACGAAACATATTCTAGAGGTTTTGCTAGGCAAGTTTAACACAGTGATAAGAGGTTACAAAACGAGTTCGGAACTAACAGCTAGGTACCCAGGCAATGCAATCATGAAGTCTTCTTCGGCTCTTGAGTCGGCTTTGGGGGGGGCTATTTTTATACTAGAGGCGCATATCGTAAAGTGCGTCTCGCCTATTTTTATAGGAGGCGCATATGCTAAATGTGCCTCGCATAAGCATGTCTCCTATAGCCTTTTCTCTAGTAGTGCACGAGGTCGACAGGTTCTATGGGACAAGCCTCAATCAGTGTCAAGTCGAGGTCAAGCAGATCAAGCCCCATCTCAACCTTCTCTCGCCATGAGCTGTAGTTCCCTCCATTGAGGGGCTCAATAGCCGAGATGAAACTCATAGGATTGCCTGAAAGCAAAATATCATTAAAATGAGTTAATTCAACGTTGGTTAAATTAAAACATGAAACTTGTCAATATTAATTCTACATCACCGTTGGGCAGAAATAGAACTAATAGTGATGAAACTGACTATTCATAGTGAAAATTTTACTAACAATGTTGGTCATCAAATAAAATCATCACTCTTTAAAAATTAATTCTCACTTTATTGTATTTAAGCAATTACTTTTAACTATTTGCAGCAGAAAAATGAATAATTCATGAACTTTTAAACTTTACAGAAACTTTACTGTTACTTCATATTTTTTCTAGACAAAAATTCGTTGGATAATTTTGTGTAGCAAAAAACTGTGCAAAAAAACTATGTAAAAAACAGTAAAAAAGCTTCTGTAAAAAAACTGGGCAAAAATGCCCAAACACGCACTGTTACCGTGGCGCACAAAACACCCCACGGCCTGTGTCCGCGCGCAGCACCTGGTAGCTCTCTAGCGCGCTGCGTTCGTGGTCTGTTAGCGGCCCACATCGGCCCGCAGCTGCCAGTGCCCCCCTGCCACTCTGCGCGGTCCCTTTTTTTTGCCTGCCGCTCGCTCGCCCATGGTCCGTCTAGGCCCACACAGCTAGCCGTGCGGCCCGCATGGACTCTCACTCAGCGCGCGGCACGATCCTGATCGTTCGATCAGATCGGACGGCTGTGCGTGCACTTCGGGAGGGTCAAAACCAGCTGCCAGGAGCCACTGGGAAACCCTAACCCTCACTTTTTGTCTCTCCCGTCGCGAGCTCACAGCTCTGGCGACGGTGTCACCCTGCGCGGCTCGAGGCGAGGCGGTGCCGCCCGGCACTGCCGGCGGCCCCTCCCTCTCTAACGCGAGCTCTCCTTCCCCTTTTCCCGTTCACCTCCCCCACCCCGCAAGCAGTAGTCTAGAGAAGAAGATACGGCTGTTGTGGCGGCGCCCCTCTGGCCCTGTTGCTGGCGCGCGCGAGCACCTTGAGGGTGAACGCGCCGCCGTCAACCGGCTCAGTGGCGGCGCCCTCTCTCCAACGAACTCGATGGCGTCGTCCGGTGCATTTTCCTTTTGAACTTTGATCTGTTTTTGTCGGGGTTTCTTTCTATTTTGATTCGCTTCGAAGTAAGAGAGAAAAAAATGGGGGCTTTTCTGTGGCATTTGGGGATCTTTGCCTTTGCTTTTCTTCGCCCCGAAGGGTTGGTTCTTTGGGGTTAGGGTTTCAGACTAATGGGGGTTCTTCTTCCCGATGCCTCGGCTTGCCGATGCGCATCGGGATCAAGAGGAACGACGCGGCCTAGCTCTCTTCTATTCTTTTTGGATCTGCTACTATCACAACTAGATCAACAAGCACTAGCTTGCTCTGATACCATTGTTAGATCTAATAGTATATCTAGGCGTCGATCTAGTGAGTATTCGAGAGAGACATACTGTCGGCCTTCATGGTTGATGAAGAGCTCGCCATCAAGCTTGACAGAGTGGTGGCGGCGGTGAGGTGAGTGCTTCCCGCCGCTGCACCGCTAGCCCGATCGGTGGCTCTAGGGTTTGGTGTGTTGGTGGGGTGAGTGGGCACGACTGTAACACCCCAGTTTTATTTAAACCTTAATTAGGGTTTGCTTGTGCATCATGAGCATCATATTTAAAAATGTATGCAAGAAAGAAACAAAGGCAAAACCCTAAACCCTAATATTTTTTCCCTCTCTTTGTAACTATTTCAAATGGTTTTATATTTTGAAAAGTACCAAAATGTGGAGCCCAATTGGTTATGAGGGCCCCATAGTATTTTAGATCTTTGTAAAACCCTGTGGCATTTTTGAAATATCCGAAAACAGTTTTGTATTTGAAATTACAAAACAGAATTGGAAATACAAAAGAGAAACATATTTTAGAGAAGGAAATAGAGTTTTGCTAAAAAACTGGAGCCAGATGCCTCAGGCTGAGCAGCCTAGCAGCCTTCCTCTCCTCTCTCCCTTTCCCGCGGCCCACCTTGGCCCAACCTCAGCCCATTGGCAGCCCGTACCCCTTCACTCTTCTTTTCCTTTTCTTCTTCCCGGCGACAGAAGGAAGAGGCGAAGTAGGTGCGTGTCGCCGGCGCTGCCATCGTCACTGCGCTACGATTCGCGCTGCCCCGTCGCCCCCATATGCGAGGATAAGACACCTCGAGACTCCTCTCTCCCCCCCTGATCTTATCTCTTCCTCCCATGGCCTCTCTCTCTAGCTCTCTGCAAGCACCCGAACCCTAGCTCCGGCTCGCCATCGTTTCTAGCCTCCTCTCGTTACTCCGAGCTCACAGGCATGACCGCCGTGTTCGACTTGGTCGATTGCCCCAGTCAGCGCCAGCCGAAACACCCTCAATCAATGGAATCGCGACCTCCCTTCCCAACTCCGGCCGCCATCGATTCAACGCCATCGGACCACGGATAGCTTCCCCAATCCCTCATCTTCAACCATGGTGAGCTCTCGGTCCTCATGGACCTCTCCAACCTCTTCTTCCCACTCTGGTTCGACCCCGCACCGTAGCTTGCCGAGCGCCGCCGCCGCTCGCCGTCGTACGCCTTGCTTCGAGGACCATCTTCGGAATCTGGAGTTTCTCTGAATTATGGTTTATGCCCCTCAGAACCCCGATTAAATTGTCGAGCATGCCTTAGGGTTACATTTCAATACAAATTAACTTGTCATATCATCATCCTTGTTTGACCATTGAATCGATGCCATGTGTTGATTGTTTCCCCCTTTCTTTCCGGTGTTTGGTTCTTCCTCAGTAGAATACGATATTGAGATCGATATCGAAGACCGAGATCAAGACCGTCGAAGATCAAAGAACAATACTTGACCAACTGTAATTAAGTCAAGTACAAGGATTCCGAAGATCTGCTTATTGGTTATCAATGGGCAAAGGCAAGCATTGCCCCACCATGATATAATTCTATGTTTTCGAAAACATTTCAATTCTTGCCATGATGCATATGATTCTACTGTGATCTTTTAACGATAGGTAAAGTATCCTATCTATTGCATTACTCCCTTTGAGCTTATATTACCTGATGCACTGCTCCTAGCAAAACTAGGTTTGACTTGTGTGCACTGCTAGAGCTTATATCTGTGTCCTTCCTAGCCATGCATAGCTGTTGAGTCTGGTTCATCCAGATGATGCATCAGATGAAAAGAATCTAGTATGACAGGAGAATGTGATGAGATGAGATCAGTGAATTAATATGCTAAGGCTTGTATGGGAGGCCACGGTGGGATGTGGTTTTTCTAGTCCCATGCTCGCCACCACTAGGAACTGAGTTCTTACCTTTGGAACCTAGATGAGCGTACAGCCACACGGGGATTGGGAACCCCTCGCCTGATTAACTTGCCTAGTAGATTCCATGAGTCACATAGTTCGGGTCTTCCATTCGACATGCATTCTGGATCTTCTCGAAGGCGGTGAAGTAGGTGAATTCATAATAGGTAGGTAAGCGTGGCCGGGATTTCTTGGGGTAGATAGCGCCCCTGATAAACCAACCTCGCCTCACATCTTTAAGGACTGGCTTCGGGACTTGACCCGTTACGGCGGAACCATCCTTATTGCGTGACTCATGGTCTCGGTGAAAGAAAGGTAAAGGTCGTGGCCAACCATCCTCTGCCAGCCTTCCAAGGAAGAGGGCTAATAGCTTGGCATTAAGAGTCGGTTGGTACGTGCGGGTAAAGTTGTACACCCCTACAGGGTTAAATCTTTTCGAAAAGTCGTGTTCACGGTTATGAACGCTTGGTGACCAGATTCTAAGATCATAGAGAACTATAACCTAATCGTAAAACTTGGTAGATCAACATGTGCTTAAGGATGCTTCCTCATGGGTACGAGGGGTGATCCTAGATAGGGTTCAGATGATGATGATTTGGTGGATATAAAAGATAATGATCAATATTTTAGAGATGTCGCTCTCTTATCCCTTTTTTAAATACTCTGATTAGACGAGCTTCTTCTCTCCCCCTTGTTTTATAAACAAAGATGACTTTATGCAAAACAACTCCACCAGCCATAAGTCTTGTGGAGTACACCCTGTACTCACCCTTGCTTTGTTGATACTTTTGGCAGAGTAAGTGTTCCCCCTGAAGACTAGTTCTGTACGACATCGACACCGACGAGTAGCTTGGGGTTCTCGGCCGGCAGCCTGAAATCTATGGGCTGGGACGTCATCGTTATGCTTCAGGCCTTTTAGGCTATTTGTTAACTTTGCTATACTTAATAGCATAATTTGCCTTCCGTTGTTTGATGTTTGTGGTAAGTGACCTTTGCTTGTAATAATTTGGTTCTCTGCTCAGTTATGAGCTTGCTTTAATAATTTTTGTGTCGTAGGGTCACTGTTGTGTTACCGATTCTTCACTAGATATCCTCGAGCTCAAGGTTAAGCTTATGTCAGACGTAGGTCTGGGATTTGTTTATCCCTGATCCCGGGGTGTCACAACGACGAACCTTGATGTGCGTGCCCCCGCCTCCCATCTTTTTTATATGCGCTGCGCGACAGAGACCCACCAAGGATAGCGACGTTGGGCACCCCCAATCAGGGTGCGAGACCAAGTCATTCGTCCGTTCGTCCAACGGACGAACATGAGGAGATCATACTAACATGTTATGGTTGGAGTAGGAACCTTTTACGTGTTGCTACTACTGTACTTAGGGGATGTGTTATTGTTGGATTTATTAATTTAAAGTAGGGCTCTGGAGTCTTTCGTCTAAAAAGTACTAGCAAACTACATGAGGATTGTCCACCTAGAAAAAGTCCAACTGCTTTAGTGTAACATGTACTTTCACAAAAATCTAGTTTCCTCTTGAGATGTTTCGAAATTTTTGTATTCCCAAAGTAATGCTGACATAATGACCCTAATGTAGAAATCATGAGTGGCCTATATTACATAGGAGGCAACAGGTCGCCATGTTCATTCTTGGATAAAAATGAATGCACGATTCCAAAAGAAACTGGAAACGCCTACAAAATTTCTCTTTCCAATATACTCTCTCCGTCCAGGAAAAAATATCGCAAAATATATTTATACATTAAAATACGTCTAGATATATTTAAATTTAGACAAATATGTGACATCATTTTCAGGACGGATGAGTGATATGGATGCATGTGTGTCTGCTCCTTCTTACGAGCATATATATGCAGATCGAATTTTGAATATACAACTAAATTGAGATGCTAGGACCGATCATATCTATAGCCTGATAATCTCTTCGGCGCATGCAGTTACACCTGCCGTGGGTTAAATTTTGTTCATGTAATGTACATGCATGGCCATTGGCAGAATGAGAACGAGAATACCATGTTGCGGTACCTAGTATCCGAGCATTCATCACTTTTAAAGGCTGTGTCTGATGCTATATTGTGTCCGTGTAGTCTTGTCGAAAGAAAAGAAAATCTTACGTGTGTACTCCCTCCGTCCCATAATAGATGTCTTAGATTTGTCAAAATTTAAATAAATCTAGACACTATTTAGTATATAGGTTCATTCAAATTTTAAAAAATCTAAGGCATCTATTTTGGGACGGAGGGAGTATAAATTTAGAATATTAGAGGACAACTGATATGTTACTGAAGCTTGATTCCAAGGATTACCTTTAGGCCTTCTAGTTCCAGAAAACTGGCAACGCTGCCAAGGATGCGAGGTTGGTTACAGACTATCAATAATCACTCTATATCGCAGTGCACGCTTAGGATAGGCTCTGCGAACTAGAAGGTGGCTGAACAAGCGCTAACACCCACCACAAGTTTGTACATGAGCTTATTACTGAACGAGCTATGTGCTACGGGCGAATTGGTCCCCCCAGGATCGCCAGCGGCTATTGACATGACTCACATCCTAGGTTGGCTGTTAGAAATTTAATGAATAAATCTTGTATTTCATCAAAATGTTCACACAAGGGTAAACCTCCAGCCCTGTCTGCACATGGAGTGAATGTTCTTCTCAGTGCCCAAACAGGTTGCCTGCAAATTCCTCTTGCCAACAACCAAACAGAGAATTCGCATCATAGATTGTGCACATCCTCTCTGGGTTTCTCCTTCGTGTTGATCTTGTTCTTGGCCAGTAGTAAACACAGGGGTTGTTCACCTAGAAGAAGCCCAGCTGCTTCAGTGTAACATGCCTGTCCATAGCATAATAAAGCAGTAATCATTGTACTAGTATTTTTTTAGGAGACTATGATCAGGTTTCTATCTATTTTCTTGTGATAATACTAGTCTTTCTAGGGCATCCAAATAAAACATAATCATCTAATTCTTTCTGAACTCATAATCAAATTATTGTGTGTGCTATATATTCACTAATTGGGAACGCAGCAAAGCTTGAAGTGGAGAAGTGCAGCCAACTATAGCACATTAGTTTTTTTCCCATCAAGTCAATGTTGACCTAAAGCATGCAAAAAAAAATGATGTGCAAGGGGTTCTAACAATAGAAGGGGGGAGATTCATTTGGCATCAACTAATTCCAGTATAATGAATGCGGTTCAGCCCAATATCTATCATCTAGTGTCGAACAAGGGGAGGTGGCCAAACATCTCCATTTCTACTAGCAAGCATGCAGATACTTGGATATGATAAAACAAGCAAACCTCAGAACTGAATTATCTATAAACTTAAGTATTCCCTTCGTCCAAAATTAATTGAGTCAACCTTGTCTAGACGCATTTTTGTGTCTTGACATAAAGATACATGCGTATCTATACAAAGTTGAGTTAATTAATTAGGAATGGAGGGAGTACTATACAAACAAAACTATGCTTAGTTCTAATGAACATAGGTAAAAGAAGAGTATTAGTACCGGGTGGTCCACTGAACCCTGTTGGTATGCACTGAAATCAGTTGCCATCATTTGAGAATGAATCCAGTTTGTATTTCCTGGATAGAACTGAACCTTGTTATTCAACATGTCAACACGAATCAGATACTGGCCTCTGTACTCCGGTTCACAGCGCACCACCCTCACATCAGTGAAGACTAGATAGACAACATCAACTTCATACATGCTCAGGACAGGGAGCGAAGCAGCAATCTTTAGCATACCGCCGGCTTGGTGGGTCTCGTTAGCCCAGATGTTTGCAACATTGTACTCCCTTGTTTTGTGCCACTGTGATAGATCAGATGACAGAGTCCACACAGCCAGTTCAAGATCATCGCCGGGCTTGTGTTCATCGTAGCCCTCCATGCTGACAAACCTGACAGCGCCCTGAATATAGGCCATGGAACGAAACTCCTCCGCTCGCACACCCCTGGGGATGCTGGCATCACAGGCTAGACCATGAGTGGGCAATGGAATGAAACTGAACTCCGGGTCAGAATTGTACTTTAGCACCCCGCTCAGATCACAGACCAGCAAGCCCTTGAACAGATCCACCCAGCAGAGAGTAGAGCCTTCAGACAAAAAGCACATATCAGTGCAGAAATCATAGGGTCCCTGGCAAATCTCGAGGGGCAGGCGACTGGCCTTCGCGCCCCATTCTCTTGAAGACGACCGCCACAGGTAGAGCTTGACTTTGGCAACGTCGGAGCTTCTCACCCTGATGAGTTCGGCAAGAATGTAGCCATCGCCCTCACCGTCGGAGACGACAACAGCTGAATCGGCACCGATGGGGTAATGGGAGGGGTCGAATGGGAGCGGGGGGATCGTTGAGAGAGAATTCTCCCTGGCGTTGTAGATCAGATAGCATCCTTCCGAAAGGCTGCCAGGGCGGTAGGGGCCAGCGTAGAGGGCAACCAGATTCTTGTCTGAGCTCGAGATGCGGGCTGAGGTCACACCTGCGCATAGTGGTGGGATGGAGTTCCTCGGCGGCAGCATGCGCAGGCAGGATAACTTCGGTGGATCCTCGAGTTGTGCGACGGGCTTCAAAGTCTGCAGGTAGCGGGCGATTGTCTCTATCATCTCCTCGTCGCTTGGTGGACACTGCAGGCCGATGCACTCTTCCCCTTCCGGGATCCGGATGGGGTCATGGGGAAAAGGAACTCGGCGGTCGAGCAAGACCCAAGAAGGGGCCATGGCAGCTAGGGTTTGGTAGCTAACGATAAGGGATCAGCGCGATTTCGGGCGGGGATGGGGAATCGAAGAAGTCCGAGAGAATTTTAGATCTAGGGGTCTGTTTGGTTTAGGGCAGACCTACGCGTCCCTAGGAATTTGTGTTTTTTATCTTCTGGATCCAGCCAATCAGGTGTACTCTTTTTGATCAAAATACTGTTTTTGCTATACAAAGTCTCGTTTTTGCTACAGTTAGTCCCGTTTTTGCTACATGTAGTAGAAAATGGTTCGGTCTAAAAAAATAGAAAATTAGACTGGACCTCGCCGGAGATCTCGCCGGCGACCGTGTAGCAAAAAAAACATCCTAGTGTAGCAAACCAACTTTGTTGGAAATATCGCTGGAGACTCTCGTCTGAAAAAACCTCGCCGGAGACCACGTAGCAAAAGTTTTACGCTATTGTAGCAAAATCGGAGAACGGTGGTAGCAGAAAAAATGTGCTAATGTAGCAGAAATCCAACCTCGCCGGAAATTTTCGCCGAGAGAGCTTGCCGGATACCTCGTTGGAGATCATGTAGTAACATCTTTGCACTATTGTAGCAACATCATAAAATAGTCGTAGCAAAAACACTCTGACATTGTAGCATCATTGAAGAATTTTTTCGCGGTGAAAAAAACATAAAACGGTGTAGCATTCACAGAATACCGAAATAGCAAAACAAATATGAGTGTGTAACTAAATAAATATACAAATGTAGAAAAAAGAATACAGATCTGACGCAAGCCTCCACCGCCATGGCAGCAGGCCACCTTGACCTCTCTTCCCCTTGCCAACAGCATCACAGCCTCGTGCGCGCGTGAAGGCGAGCAGGATGAAGGAGGGCGTGGGGTGGAGGAAGGCCCGCGGCAACACCCTGCCTAGGAGCACCATGCGAGCGCATCAGACGAGGTCACGTCGGAGAAGGACGTCGTGGAGGAACTGGAGGAGAAGGGCACGTCGGAGGAGCGCGTCGCGGAGGAGCTCGCCAGACCGCACCTCAGACCCATTCCCTCCTTGCAAAAGGCGTGGAGGAGAAGGCGTCCATGGCGTACCTCTGCAAAGGACGGGTTGGGGCACGAATCTGAGGAGGGAGACGGCGGCAGCGAGCTGCAGGAGGGAGGCGGTGGCGCGAGCTGCAGGGGGCGGAGGCAGCGCCCTGAAGGAGGGAGTACGCACGACGAAGGGACAGAAAAGCTGCCTAGCGTTATCTTTCCTGGGAAAGTTGCGTACGAGAGAGACCCGGGGGATCAGAACGCGCGATCCCCCGGGGGAACTGTATCATTTTCCTTTGGTTTATGCCCAGATTTGCCCTACCAAAATTTTGCCAGATGCATGTCCTCTCCGATCGCAAGAGCCTCTAAAACCTCCGGATCATCCAGGCCATCAAATTGAATTGCTGACGCCCCAAGAAAGACCCCAGCTTCCGACCATGCAACTGCCGCTACAGCACCTGCACCTCCATTGCGCCGCACCCCCACATCGACATTGATCTTTGCCACACCAAGCGCCGGAGGTAACCAGGCCCCCAACTTTGGTGCCTGGAGACACATGGTTGCTTGCATACTTTGGACTTCTTCGTTAACTCTAGCTACCATATTGTTAGACCGTAGTATTATGGGCCTTTGTCCAATAGATCAAACAATTTTTTTGGCACATCCTTATTAGTCAGGATCTCTACTAAATGTTGTTTTTACAGAGACAAACAATGATGGGCTATTATCATTGGCTTTTTTTAGATGTATTCTCATTGGCTTGAAGTGTCCGCGTTTGAACCAAACTAAGTAACGAATATGTGGCCGTTAATTCTAAAACTAACTGTCCCAGCTGTCCGCACGCCGGTTTGAGAAAAAACCCATTTACTTGATGGCACACGAGCACTGGTTCGACGAGTTGGACACGCTAAAAAATGGAGGCACATCGGACGCGCGGTTCTAACGGACGTGTCGGCGTGGCATCGTGGGGGAACGGGACCAGGTCATTTTTTGTCCCTATCCGCACTTTTCTCCCCGCATTAACTACTTATCCTCTCTTGCTCGTCTCCACCGGCTCCTTTCTCGCTTGTCTCTCTGCTCTCTATCGCTCGCAACCGCCGGTGTGTGGCGGATCCGGAGGCGGAAGTGGAGGTTGGAGGTGGAGGTTGAGCTGTTCTGGCGAGGGGGTCTGGTGCGGCCCGGTGGAGAGCTACATCAGGGCCCCGACGCACAACCGGGACATTGATTTCTGGGGGGATTCTCGTTTTTCGATGGAATCTGGTGTAAGAGATTGATTCCTGGCGGTGTTTTCGGCACATTTCGACCACCGCAACGGAATAGGCGGTATGTTTACTCCATGATTTCACCTCCATCCATTTTTGCCTCAGTCTAACATGCCTGTCCATAGCATAATAAAGCAATAATCATTGTACTAATATTTTTTTAGGAGACTATGATCAGGTTTATATCTATTTTCTTATGATAATACAACTAGTCTTTCTGGGGCATCCAAATAAAACATAATCATCAGGTTCTTGTTTTATCTCATAATCCCAACAAAGAATATATCTACTTCTAGTACCAAACATCAGTGTGCCACTAGGTAGTAATTAAGCAGTATATTAGCATTTTTTTCTAGAAGCATAATTAATTAAATATGCAATATATAAGACAAAACATGCAGCGCGTCATTCTACTTAGGTTGAGTAAAATTCACACTACAACTCAGCAAAATTTGCACCTCTAAACTGCAGTTTGATTCGAAAGTCACAGATTTGTGCTGGGTTGTCAGGCCATGTTGATAGGTCGCTCAAACCAAAATGATTTGCATGATTTCACTTAGCTCCCAGCTTGAACAGCTAGGTTTATCATATCAAGTTCATATAAAGAGAAGTTTATGTCCAACATCCATGACAACCACAAGTTTACATGCACTTGCACTGCTGAGGTAAAACATGATAAATGAAAGGTGACTCTATCTAAGATTATACAATCTATCCAATGTTCTCTAGACCAGGACCCTCCCGTGTCGCTCCCGCGAGCGACCGGGGGGACCCTAGCGCCACCACCCCTCCCTCCTCCTACCGCCCCTCCCTCCTCCTCGTCGGCGTCGGTGGCGGCAGGGCCCCACTTCTCCCCCTAGTTCGCCAGATCTAGGCGCGGGCCAAGATCGACGACCGGCGGCGGCACGTGTGCGTAGGGCGCGGCGGCGTCTGGCTTGGTGGCGTGGCTCAGCGCGGTGGAGACACCATGCAGTGGCGAGGAGGCCCGTGTGGAGTGGTGGTTTCGTGCTCGGGGCCGGTGGCTGCTGGACCGGAGCGGCGTTGGACGGGATCTAGGGGTAGCGGCGGACGTGGTGCTGCAGGATGGAGGCGAAGGCGTGATACGCCGGAAACGTATCTATAATTTTTGATGTTCCATGCTTGTTTAGTATCTACTTTGCTTTGCTTGTCCACACTTTGAGGGGCTTTTTACATGTTTTCTGGTACTAACCTATTAACAAGTTGCCACAGTGCCAGTTGCCTGTTTTCTACTGTTTTTTGGTTCCAGAAAATCTAGTAAGGAAATATTCTCGGAATTTGATGGGACAAAATCCAAAGTCAATATTTCATCGAGGAGAACACAGAGTCCAGAGGAGAGCCGGAGGGGCGCCACAGGTGCCCCCCCAGGCGCGGCCTAGGGTGGGCCTGCGCCTGGGCAGGGTGTGGGCCCCCTGGACACCTCCCAGCCTCGCCTCTTCGCCTATAAGAAGCCCCCGATGCCGAAACCCTAAGAACCCGATCAATATTCCACCAAACTGTCTGTAGTCGCCGCCACCATCGTCCCTAGATCGGGGGGATCTGAAGCTCTTCCCGGCACCCTGACGGAGGGGAGATCATCCCGGAGGCCTTCTTCTTCATCATGCCAGCCTCCGGTATGAAGCGTGAGTAGTTCCACCTTGGACTACGGGTTCATGTAGTAGCTAGATGGTTATATCTTCTCCGTGTGCTTTCATGTCTAGATCTTGTGAGCTCTATTCATGATCAAGATCTCATCTATTTGTAATCATGCATGTTGTGTTTGCGGGGATCCGATGGATATTGAGATTACTATGTCAGATTGATTAATGGTTTTGTCTATTTGATACTATCATGTCTGTGTTGTTTGTGATCTTGCATGCTCTCCGTTGTTAGTAGCTATCTTGGCCAAGTAGTTGCTAGTGACTCCAAGAGGGGGTATTTATGCTCGATAGTGGGTACATGCCTCTACTTATCAAGGGAAGTGACAGAAATATCTATGGTAGTAGATGTTTTGTTGCCACTAGGGAAAAAACAACGGTCTCTTGTTCATGGAACAAGTGGATTATTTACCTTACACACTTTGCTTAAAGCAGTTGTCTGTTGCTTGCAACTTAATACTGGAAGGGGTTCGGATGATAACCTGAAGGTGGACTTCTAGTCATAGATGCAGTTGGATGGCGGTCTATGTATATTATTGTATTCCCCAATCAAATCTCATAGGATCTTTTTGTCTAGTATTGCATTGTTATGCCTTTCTCAGTCCTTCTAATTGCCCTGCTGTAATTTGTTTACCCAACATGCAATGTTTGTTTATCTAAGGAGAGCACCTCTAGTGAACTATGGACCCTGGTCCAATCTTTACCATTGATACATCCTCCACTGTTACTGTTTACTTGCTGCAAACCATCATCACCTTCCACACCATACAGTTAATCCTTTGTTACAGCAACCGGTGAGATTGACAACCTCACTGTTAGTTGGGGCAAAGTCTTGAGTTTGTGTTGTGCAGGTTTCCACGTTGCTTGCAACACCTTTGGGAGGTTTCCTTCCTCCTACTGGTTCGATAACCTTGATTTCTTACTGAGGGAAAACTTCCTGCTGTACTGCATCATAGCTTCCGCTTGGGGTCTCCCAACAAAGTGCTGCTGCACGCATCAAGGCTTTTTTCTGGCACCGTTGCCGGGCAGGCTAAGGACGTCTTCACAAGGGGAGTCCTCCTCAACCTTTCTCTTTACTTTTTTTAGTTTGCTTAATTTCTTTTGCTTGGTTTTGTTTGCCTCTTTTTACCAAAAACTCCAAAAAAATAGTTTAGTTTGGTTTGCTTTCTCTTATCAAAAACACAAAAAAAATTTAGCTCCTACTCTAGTTGCCACCTTTCTCTAGCTCACCATGTTGTTCCCCAAGTTTGCCCTGAAGGACCTTTCGATAGGGAGTGGCTCCATAATTGGGAAAGATAATATTGAAGAATTCTTTAATCATGTTAGCAAGCATGAGGATATTGAGGATAAATCTATAGCAGAGCTTGCTCCTAATTATGAAATTGCTGCAACTTCTTTAGTTCATATGTTGGAGGCTAGGTTTGTTAGCCTTAAGCCCATGATGCAAATTTTGTTTCTAAAACTAAAAGAAGAAAAGAATGCTAAAAAGAGAGAATTAATTCTTGAAACTTTACTCAAAGAATTCCATGATGTTGCTAAGGAAGCCAAAAAGGTCTTTGAGCGTTTAAATATGCTAGGCTCATGTGTAGATGTTGTGGGTACTTCTTATAAAACTAATCCTAGAGAGAAATTTAAGATACCCATACCCTTTAAGCTTGTTAGGATGCATGAGGCCTTTGAAAAGAATTTTGATTGGATTGTTCCTGAAAATCCTTTTGATGAAAGTAGTAAACCAAAGAGAGATGATAAGGGATCCTCCAAAACTCATTTCGATGAGATACCTTTCATAGTTGAAGACTTTGCAAGTATTGATCTTAATTCTTCATTTGAAAATACTTGATTTCTTGCTTCTTGTGCCTAACTTAAAGGCATTAAATAAAATTACTTGTTGGGAGATAATCGAAGAGTTTACTTGAGTCTTGGAAGTTATTAGTTCAGTAATGACCTCTCCTTATCCTTTTTGTTTGCTTTTTGTGCCAAGAATGACCTCTAATGAGAGGGAAGTAAGATTTGGGGAGTTGCTGTCCCGAAACAGATTTCTATCCTCCACCATAAAAATTCGGGAGGAGTCTATGTAAGTCGGATTGAGATGAAAATTTACGAATAAAACCCCCAGTATATTAGCTGAATTTCGTTAGTTCAACACTTTTTAATTTGCGCAACAGAAGGTCTTCGAAAAAATCGGATTCTACCTGCTGTTCTGTTTTGACAGATTTCTGCCATTATTAGCATTTGCTTCTTATTGATTCCTTTTTGGGTTCTTTTTGGAAAATTCAGCTTTTTGAAAGAGTTGCTACAGTAGTTTGTGTTTTTAGTGAATTTTTTTGCTGTTCTAAAGCTAAACCCAAAGGTCTATTATCTTTTGAATACACTAATGTTGCTAATGAAGATTGTGTGAAGTTTTGTATGAACAAAAAATTTCAGGTGTGGAGAGAGAATGATGTAATGAGATGAAGAATGGACAAAAGCTCAAGCTTGGGGATGCCACTCCGGTGTCACGCCAAAAAATATCCAAGAGGTACAAGCGTCAAAGATTGGGGATGCCCAAGGCATCCCCTTCTTCATCAATAAAAAGCTTAGGTCTTTCTAGACACTTTGTTTTTATTGTTTCATGCACTGTTGTGTTGTTCTTGGAGCACATTGTTTTTGTTTGCTTTGATTAGTTCGTTTAGTTTGCTTGAATAAAGTAGTTTGGACCCCCGTTCTCGCTGTGTTGTTTCAAATAAGTTGATTGGTGTTGAAAAGGAGTAGAAAGTTCTTGCTTGATAGTGCAAGAAGAGCTTGCATTGACTGTGACTTAGACTTTAGCATGTCATGCTAGGTGTTGTTTTGACCGTATGCTTATGTAACATCCTAGAATTAGAGCTTAGAAATAAGCTAAACACAGATGTGTACATTGCATTCATGCATAGAAAATCCGAATAATTTTCGCGCTTTTGAGCAAAACTTGTCAAAGTGATTGAAGCTTCTCTCAACTTGATTGAATTGAAGTAAATCATCAAGTTGACTGCGATAAGTTTCAATATGATCTTTGCTAAAACCTTATTTTGGGTAAACATAATTTGATCTAAGGGTATATCAAATGTAATAAAACTAAACCACAACATATTACTTAATGATAATATCTGATCCTTAAGAGATCGTATCACAGAATTCATTACAATAACCCATGAATACCAAGCTATGAATATAACTCAAGTAACAAGAATGTAATAACTAACTATTGACCTATTCCATCCTTATTTATTCCTACCATGAGGATCATGGTAATACTTCACCTTAACCCTTTAGTTGTATTGAGTAGGGGGGAAATCAAGTCAAGACCATTCACCACATATCTTTCTTGCCCTATCAATCCTTATCATCTCTATTGAACTCTATCCTAATATCTATTGTTCATCAATGTTGAGTAATCAACTATTGATTCAACAATTCTTAGCCTATTAATTCTTGATCTATAAACTCTTGTTCTCACCATAAAAATCACTTTAAGCCTATAAAGAAAGAAGTAAGAAGAGGTAGGTGATAATGCTAGAATTAGATATCATCTATAGGATGGGAGTGTTGGAAGATAATAAGATCAATATGATAATTGATGGAGTTAACTCACTCCTGAATGGATAGAAGAGTTGTTTGTAAGATATAATTATATGGTAGCAAAGCAGATTATAAAGATGAACATTGAAGATAATTACCAAGGAGTAATCCTATTAGATCAAGTAGGCATAGTCAATGAATAATATCTCTTAGTCCAACAGAGATATTTAGAAGATAATTATAAACAACTGTATTGTTGTAGTGATGAAGTCTTGATTAGCCAACTGGAAACCTAAACTATAAATGATCAAATAATTATAATGATAATGAACAAGTCACTAAGAGTGAATGATTATATCATGTATAAGTGACATTAATGGATAGAACATGATTAAACCCTAGTATAGATATATCATCCTAGATTAGTCATGACAAGTCACATTAATTTAATATGAGGTTGGAGTATGAGTTACTGGAGTTAAGTAGAGACAAGATAGTATGATTAAGATGATGCTAGAGCAACATTGGATTATAGAAGTAGTATTTTCCTCATGGGAAATATTAAACACTTGAGGTGAAGTAAAATTGATATATATATATATATCTTGGAGTAAAGTTAGAGATGGATGATGAAGGAAATGTGTGAATAAATTTAGAAGTAATTACTTGTTGGATTAGAGTTTATCATTAGCAGAGTAGTTTGATATAACCAAGTATAGATGTGAGAAGATTATGAAAAGCTTCAGTGACAAGCTTATAAGATTTGTAAGTGAGATTACAAAGTAATGTGTGAAGTAAGAGAGTAATCATTCAAGGGGAATTAGATTCAAAAGGAGAACTCAAGAGATGAGAGTTATCTCTATGAGAAGATCATATGGAGCTTTAGTGTCAAGCTCATTGCATTTACAAATGAATTTAGGAGGAGAAATTATTGATAAGAGTATTCTTGTGAAGTAAAGCTCATCATGTTTACACATGATGATGGATATGAAGGAGTAGTATATCTAGGAAAGGAATTCCTTAATTAGAAGTCCAGAATTATGAAGTATGGAAGATAGGAATTCTTGGTAAACACTAGAACTTAAATCTATAATCAGACTGATGTCTATTCCATCTATATGATCAATCATCTTATTTCCACAATGCCTTATAGGAATATTTTCCTATATCAAATCACTTAAGCACATATTTTTCATTTTCAACCATCATAATCATAGGTGCTTAGGAACTATCTTTATCAATTCTTTCTCATAAGTGATCCTAAAGAATAACCTCACTATTTTATCCTGGATGGAGATACCATTCATGAACACAAGCATGAGGACAATATGACTTAACCATTAATTTCTATCCATGCTTATAAAAGAATATGAGTATATTAAATCTCCTAAGAACTTATGGTAAGCATTTTAAATTCAAATCCTAGCTCTTATGTTAGTTATAATAAAATATAAACCTTGGTATTTCCTATATTCATGGGAATAATATTAACCATATTAATTCCTTAGAATATCATGCATCAAATAATGATATAGGATCATTATATAATTTTTTCTTTCAAACTATAAATTAATTAGAACTAAGTTTTATAAATAAATAAGGAAATATCATATAATAAATCCATAGTTTGTTATGGAAAGAAAATTCATCACAAATATTACTACAAAATATTAAAAGGTGTAGTACCTATAAAAAGAAAATAAAGAAAAATATAACATTATATACTAAAAGTACACAAAATGAATCTAAATACACTTCATTAGTGTTGCAGCTATTTAGCAAGTAATTTCTATAAAGAAATTGCAAACAAATGTGTAAATATAAGCTTAGAAATGAAAATAGGAAATAGAAAATGTGTAATGAAGAAAAACGAAACCAGGCCTCAGCCATTCCTTATTTATTGCCCACGAGCAGCAACAGTCGTTGCCTTGGTCATTTCTCTCAGCCCAACATCCCCGCACGGCCCAACTCCGGCCCGTACCTCTTCCCATCCTTTTTCTTTTCTTCTTCCTCGCGTCCGGCGGCAAGCAGCTGCGTGGCGGTGCTCTCGCCATTGATCTTCCCGGCATCGTGATACTCGCCCTGACCCTGGCCGAGGATAAGAACCCCGCGACGTGCCCTTCTTCTCTAATCTCTCGTCCTTATCCTCACTCTCTTCCTCTCTTTTCCGTCGGCAACCGAAACCCTAGCCATAATCAACGGTGCACGCCAGCATGTGGAGTTCGTCCCGGAGGCCGTGGAGTGGTCGAGGAGAAGCGCCAGCGTGCGTAGATCATCTATGAAGAACGCAGCATCAAGGGGAGCTCGAAGGCCATCGAATTTTTCCGTTCCCTTTCATCAGCCTTTGTCGGAATTCTCGTCGGAGATTCCACATCCGACCACACCGGTCCTCAACGATCATCGTACGAGAATCAGGGTAAGCTAGCGCATCTCCACAACCTACTATACCGTGCTATTGATGATTATATGCCCAGTTTCGTTGAGCGTTGCCGCTCGCCGTTGTTAGCCGCCATTGCAACCGAGGCTCCAGTGACCGTTCCTTAGCAGCGTTACCATTAGTAGGATCGTCTCAGTCTCCTCGTTCACAAACACACCGTAGCATGTCCGTGTAGGCAGGGTAGCGCCTCCGCCGGATGGTCGCCGACGTCGGTTGACCACCACCGCGTGGGAGGAAAGTCAAACAATGGCGGGGCCTACCTTGCTAAGGTGGTGTGTGACATGGCCATAGGGCCCAGCAGTCAGTTACTGGGGCTAGAATCCGCCGCGGTGAGAAGTAACCTCTCCCCGCGATGACGTCAGCGTGACGCCATCATTACATCACCCAAGATGAGTCAACAAAATTTAACTTGGTCCATCGCCCATGTGGCATATGACGTGGTGCTGACCCTACTGTTCAATGACTAGGGTAGATTTAGTCTGGGTATGAAATGTAATTCATGTTTGTAATATTATTTAGAATTTTATTAGAAAATGATTCAATCTTAAAAATTTAATAACTTTTGTTTTATAATTCAAAAAAATATGTTTAATATATGAAATTTTTCAGAAAAATAAAATCTATAACATTAAACTATTATCAAACATTATTATGGTAACTATTTAAATAATAATTATTTAATAAAGATTTCATAAGTAATAATACTTTGATAATTCATATTTTAATATTGGTAAATGTTAAAAAATATAAACAAAATCCCAAAAATCTTAGAAAAATAAGAACTATAATTTAAAACTATAATCATGCCTTATTATTTCCCCAATTAAATATTAAATATTTATTAAGTGTTTATAAAGTAATAAATCTTATAAAAATCATATCTTATTATTTATAAATCATAAAAATAAATGTAATATACCAAAATGATCACAAAAATAGTACCTACATGTTAAAATTATAATATTCCACTTTTGAGGTAAATAAAAAATTAAACACTTTAATAACTTGAATTTAAACCTATTTCTTTAGTTGATAATTCATATAAGGGTAAATAAAATTTGATAGTATTTCTAAAATTAGCCAATTGAGTCTAATAAATAGTATTATTCTTAAATATTGGTAATATGAAGTCAAAATGGTTCAACACATTTTAAATGCAATTTTATTGAATTATCATTCAACCATGAATGTAATTTATTTTCTAAAAAGATCCTTATCAGTTATAAAATCTTCAATAATGATATTTTCAACCAAATAAAACCTTTTACCATTGTTTCAGTCACAAATTTATAAACATACCAAAACACCATAGTGAATTCATAAGTAGTTAAGTAATATTATTCCTTGGATACAAATCATAACCACACGTTTATAAGGAGATAAAAGCATCTATTCCATTATAAAATTAAGAAACCACTACTCAAATAGAAGTAATGCCATTCTTAAGTAACTTTAAGGAAACAGTATGAAGTGAACAAGATACAAATATCATAAGCATTACACCCTAAGTCCATCTATATTCTTAAAGTTAAATTTAGTCTACAAGACTTTAAGTATAATGCTAAAGACTTTGTTATATGTTTTATAGTTAACTTTGGTCTATTTTAATTAAGACATAAAGCATCTCAAATCCAAAACTGTCCAAGCAAGCATAAACAACATCAATCACATTCCATCAATCATATTCTAAAAGCTATCAGGATTGTTTAAACCTTAGTAAAGAAACCTTTTCTTCAAATGTTATTCTTTTTGCCACTTCAGACAACAGATGACAGTTAATAATGATCACATTACTTTATACTTTACTTGTATACTTAGGATTGTAAACACTTAAGTTCTTTATAAATGACATTACTTGTAAAGTAAAATTTGAAGATAAACAATTATTGTATAAGAAATCTTGAGTAGCATTCCACATTTGTGTATCTCATTATTTTATGATATTATAATTACATGTTGTTTCACACCCACTCACAAGCCTTAATAAGAAGCACAAGTGTGAAGCTTATCTAAAAGTATAACACATCCTAAAGAAACCATTTCTAGTTTCCAAACCCTAGATCCACGCTTATTCTAGGGGTTCGAGTTTATAAACTTGCATCACATTACTTATGCATAAAAGCATCTTGCTTCTTTAAACATTTGTCCTTACCGGACCAATGATGCTGATTTCAGATATTGGATCTTATATTGTCTCGAAGACCGTGAGTGCATAATCTTGCGATCACAAAAGGCAAGTTCACACTTGCTCATGTCGTTTGGTTATTTTCAGTAAAGTATTTTTCAAATCTAGTGTTGTCATCACCTGCATTTGAAAAAGGTCAAAAAACACTATTTTCATAATAATATGATTTATAGGTTATTCACCATGAGGTAATAACCTACTATGAAAGTTCCGGTGGTAAAGGAACAAATTATCTAGGACTTAACAACCAATGTCGCCAGTGATTCTTGCGCCGTATATCACGCGTTAACCATAAGATTTGGAATAGGACAGAGAAGTCAGTTGTATCTTATTCCTCTTGCATGTAGCCGGATGTGCAGGTCGTGGCTGTTATCACTCGTAACGTGCATATTAATTGGTAATTTGTAGAGGATATGCAGCATATGGGTGGGAACCCTCATCGTCCCACGATATTTCTGGCATCTAACGGTCTATACAAACCATTGTCGTAATTCAGTGGGTGGGAATGGCGTACACCAAGGAGGCATGCGAGGTCGCGAAGGGGGCAGTGATTGGCTTGGATCATCTACTAGGCCCCACACCATAGGAAGTGTGGACGGGAAAGATCACCCGGTTGTGCAACAAGGATTTGATCTCTCATGGGTAAAGTAACGCACCTCTGCAGAGCGTAAAAACTGTAACTTGTTACTCCCTATTCCGGGAAGGAGCAGCGAACGCGGCGGGAAAGGAACTCCATGAAAGTTCTGGTAAACCCGTGAAGGCTGACGGTCACAGATTTTCAGAATAAAAGCAACCTTTGAAGAAATGTTTACAAAAACTTGCATTGCCTATGACCTATGGTCTATGGCTGTAGATATAGTGCATCAAACACTCCTTTTCTAGTGAACTTGCTGAGTACGCTCGTACTCAACGTATCTTCTTAACCCTTGCTAGGTTCTAAAACCAGTACAGACGATGTCTGCATCAAGATATGCTCTAGGGATCATCACCAGAAGCTAAAGTTCTTCAATGAAGTCAAGAAAGTCAACATATACATC
Organism: Avena sativa; assembly: GCA_916181665.1. NCBI lineage: Eukaryota > Viridiplantae > Streptophyta > Magnoliopsida > Poales > Poaceae > Avena > Avena sativa. The sequence goes on from OV702280.1 coordinate 424,560,479, forward strand.
AGCTCAAGTGAAGACGAAGTTGCTGATTAGACAGAAATATAATCTCTGGCCATAAAACCACTTCTGTAGAGCATTGCAATAGTAGCAATACAAGCCAAATAGTTAGATGCTAATCTTATTAGCGTAATAGTTATGAGTTGATTATTTTTTATTCTTCTTTGTAAGAAGTTTCTTTGTCTCTCTTTAACCTAGAGTGTTCTCTGGATCTTATGTAAAGAGTCAAGTTGTAACCTATAGTCATGTCTTGGAGGGTTGTAATACTAGTGAACGATGTTCATTGGTGTTATGTCAACGACTATAGTGTACTACATCATGTAGTGGTATGTTGGGTCACCACAGCTTAGTGATTATTACTGTAGCATGACTTGTTCCAAATAATTGGGACTGCTTAGTGTGCCTTGAAGGAATCATGCGTTGTTTTAGCATACAAAATCATAGTATTGTGGTAGTTTTGTTTGAGTTGACTTGGCACATGCTCACACCATGTTATGACTATGAACAAGTCACCATAGACTCTATGATCATTTAGTCCTTGATTTGTAGTACCACTCTATGCTTTGATTAGTAATATTTTGTCGCTCTGCATGATCATGGCCATTATTGCTCTCTTAGTTGGTTGCTCCCAGTCTTTTGATAGCCTCCACTTGTATGAGTAAGCTCTACTCATGCTTCCAACTCCCAACAAACCAAGTTATTCCAAAGTGTCAACTATAAATTCCTATGCATGGTGTGTTACACCATTCCAAGTATATTCTTGTTTTTAGCTATCTTCTAATTAAAAAGTATTTTGTTATGTGAAAACTTAGTGATTAAAGCCCTCACAAACTTGATGGCACACTTTATATTCCTTGTCCCTAATAAACTTGAACCATTGTGTCATCTAAGTTGTATATGCTTGCACTTATACGTTGGAATAGCAGAACCATGCTGTCATGGGTAACGTTTTCAACATTGCACTTGTACTTTGTTCACAGTTGATATCATGCTCTTTTGTCTATGGATGTCACCGGTGTGAAATAAAGAGGGATCTTGTAAGTCCATGGAGTTATGTATTTTGTGTTAGAGAAACGCCTGGCCCGCTAGCCTAAGCCATGCCTAATCACGGTGGAAACTTGCAGCATCACCATAATGAGCAATCTGTGAAGCATCCTCAATAAAAAGCTATGCACATAGTAAATAAAAAGATCACTGAGATGCTCATTGTCTGCTTGCCTTGTCATGTTGGTTATGGGATAGCTCCTGTACCATGTGCAAGGGGTACCCCGTTGGCGGATCTCTATGATACACATGTACTTACTATGACAAGAACTTACAGGTGACCAAAGTTGAGTAGCATGAGGTGTGGCCCTCATATTCAAGGGACATGAGATTGCCAACTTATACTTTGTCAAGCATATACTCCATAGTTTGTTCACTTTAACCTTAATCACTTCAAGATGCTTATGATAAGGGAAATGAGGGCTGAAAGCTAACAAGTACCATAATTTTTGGAAGCTTTTTTTGAAACTTGAAATCCCTACTTCCCTTTATGAAGGGCCTTTCTTCCACTATTATATTGAGTCTCCACCTTCTACCTTTAGGCACCATTAAGAGAGCATAGTTGCCATTCTTAGTTCTATGTGCAGTGTTCCAAAACTTATTAATTGATGCATATTGTTGATATTGCTTGTTCTTGTGCTATTTGTATCTAGTCACTCTTATGAACTTTGAAGGTGTCCTATGCATCTATTTGCTACTCTATGAGGGACAAGATGAATGCCACTATGCCATGTTTTCTGTATGTGAAACAAACAAACGTTTTTCAATGCATGTTATTCATGATCTTTGTTTGTGGCCTTTCATGTTGCATGCATAGTTACTTTTTATTATTGTTAGAACTCCATCTTTCATGCACATGTTTAGAGTTCTTTGATCCAAGATTTCAATGCTTGCAAATGGTTTGATCTTAGTTTTGATGGTGCATGTCACCTCAAAAATTATTCTTTTATCAATTACCTACTCGAGGACGAGCAGGAGTTAAGCTTGGGGATGCTTAATACATCGGAAACGTTTCTATAATTTTTGATGTTCCATGCTTGTTTAGTATCTACTTTGCTTTGCTTGTCCACACTTTGAGGGGATTTTTACATGTTTTCTGTTACTAACCTATTAACAAGTTGCCACAGTGCCAGTTGCATGTTTTCTGCTGTTTTTGGTTCCAGAAAATCTAGTAAGGAAATATTCTCGGAATTGGATGGGACAAAATCCAAAGTCAATATTTCATCGAGGAGAACACGGAGTCTAGAGGAGAGACGGAGGGGCAACACAGGTGGGCCAACTCCCCAGGCACGGACTAGGGTGGGCTCGCGCCTGGGCAAGGTGTGGGCCCCTTGGCCGCCTCCCAGCCTCTCCTCTTATCCTATAAGAAGCCCCCGATGCCAAAACCCTAAGAACCCGATCAATATTCCACGAAACCGTCTGTAGCTGCAACCACCATCGTCCCTAGATTGGGGGATTTGAAGCTCTTCCTGGCACGCTGCCGGAGGGGAGATCATCCTGGAGGCCTTCTTATTCATCATGCCAGCCTCCGGTATGAAGCCTAAGTAGTTCCACCTTGGACTACGGGTCCATGTAGTAGCTAGATGGTTGTATCTCCTCCTTGTGCTTTCATGTATAGATCTTGTGAGCTCCGTTCATGATCAAGATCTCATCTATTTTTAATCATGCATGTTGTATTTGCGGGGATCCGATGGATATTGAGATTACTATGTCAGATTGATTAATGTTTTTTTCTTATTGATTCTATCATGTCTGTGTTGTTTGTGATCTTGCATGCTCTCCGTTGTTAGTAGCTATCTTGGCCAAGTAGTTGCTAGTGACTCCAAGAGGGGGTATTTATGCTCGATAGTGGGTTCATGCCTCTACTTATCAAGAGAAGTGACATAAATCTCTATGGTAGTAGATGTGCTATTGCCACTAGGGAGAAAACAACGGTCTCTTGTTCATGGAACAAGTGGATTGTTTACCTTACACACTTTGCTTAAAGCAGTTGTCTGTTGCTTGCAACTTAATACTGGAGGGGGTTCGGATGATAACCTGAAGATGGACTTCTAGTCATAGATAAAGTTGGATGGCGGACTATGTATATTGTTGTATTGCCCAAATGAATCTCATAGGATCTTTTTGTCTAGTATTGCATTGTTATGCCTTGCTCAGTCCTGTCAATTGCCCTGCTGTAATTTGTTTACCCAGCATGCCATGTTTGTTTATCTAAGGAGAGCACCTCTAGTGAACTATGGACCCTGGTCCAATCTTTACCATTGATACATCTTCCACTGTTACTGTTTACTTACTGCAAACCATCATCACCTTCCACACCATACAGTTAACCCTTTGTTACAGCAACCAGTGAGATTGAAAACCTCACTGTTAGTTGGGGAAAAGTCTTGAGTTTGTGTTGTGCAGGTTTCCACGTTGCTTGCAACACCTTTGGGACGTTTCCTTCCTTCTACTGGTTCGATAACCTTGGTTTCTTACTGAGGGAAAACTTCCCGCTGTACTGCATCATACCTTTCGCTTGGGCTCTCCCAACGAAGTGCTGCTGCACGCATCAAGGCATGCCCTTAGCAGCGGTGCTAAGCCTACGTGCTCATCGACACCGATGGTCGGCCTGCTCGATTCGTTCTCCGGAAACCGGCCGCGGTGTGGGGATTGATGACCCACAAGTGTAGGGGATCGCAACAGTCTTCGCGGGTAGTATTACCCAATTTATTGATTTGACAGAAGGGGAGCCAAAGAATACTTGCAAGCCTTAACAACTGAGTTGTCAATTCAGCTGCACCTGGAAATAGTTCTTGCTCACAGAAGTTTATGAGTAGCAACAGTTTGTAGTAGCAACAGCAAAGCAACAGCAACAACGACAGCAATAGCAAAGCATGAGCAATAGTAATAGTAAACAGTGGGATTCGAGTGCGGTAGGCATAGGGATGGATGGACGGGCGTTGCATGGACAAGTCTAAACATGTAAATTCAAGATCTAGGGCATTGCAAATAAATAATAACAAGCATCCAAGTACTAAACAATCCTAGGCATGTGCTCCATATATAGTCATGCGTGCTCGCAATGAGAAGTTGCACAACATCTTCTGTCCAGCCAGCTCGTGGCAGCGGGGCCTCTAGGAAACTACTGGCAATTAAGGTGCTCCTTTTAATAGAACACCGGAGCAAAGCATTAACACTCCGTGAACACATGTGATCCTCACACCATAGCCATCCCCTCCGGTTGTCCCAATTATTGTCACTTTGGGGCCTTTGGATCCGGACAATGATATGTGTACACAACTTGAAGATAAGACCACAAACAATACTATAATAATGATTCAATAATAAGTTCAGATATGAGATCATGGCACTCGGGCCCTAGTGACAAACATTAAGCACAACAAGGTGCAACAAAGTCAAATAGCACTAATAGAGATATTAGGCATTATGCCCTAACAGATCTTATTCGATTACATGATAGAACTCATCCAATCCCTACCATCCCAAGCATACAGCAGGGGATTACTCACTCATGGATGAGGGAAACATCGATGGTTGATGGAGATGCATTGGTGATGACGATGGCGATGATCCTCTCCAAATTCCCTGTCCCGGCAGGGTGCGAGAACGCAGTTTCTATATCCGAATCTTGGTTTCTGGTGACGGTGGCAGAGCGGAACTCTTTTTAGAAAACTATCCAACCCCCCTGTTTTTAGGTCGAGAGGCAACTTATATGCGCAGAGGGAGGCCGAGGGGGTGCCTGGGGTGGCTGCACCCCCTAGGTGCGGCCAGAGGTGGGCCCGCGCCTGGCAGGGGTGTGGGCCCCCCAGGTCCCTTCTCCGTCTCGTACTCTGGCTTCATGGGTGTTCTGGTGAAATATAATTTTTTGGCATATTTTCCAAGATTTTTCCTGATAGTTGATTTTTTGCACAAAAACAAGACACGAAGGTAATTCTGCTGAAAACAACGTCAGTCTGTGTTAGTTGTATCCAAATCACACAAGTTTAGAGGAGAAAAAATAGCAAAAGTGTTCGGGAAAGTAGATACGTTTTGGACGTATCAACTCCCCCAAGCTTAGCTTATTGCTTGTCCTCAAGCAATTCAGTTGAAAACTGAGTGCGATAAAAGAACTTTCAAGAACACATTTGCCTCATATGATGTATATATTCTCAGCACAGGAGTAGATGCTTAAACCATTCATAATAAGAAGTATGCAACTAAGTCTACTCAATAGTCATTGCAAGCTACAAAGAGAAACCAACTCAATAATAATAAGTAGCATGAAACATAAACATAAGCAAAATTGCAATGCTCATAGTAAGGTATGGTAGAGTAGTATCTCGCTTGCCTTTGTTTGTAGAGCACAATAAAAATGCCAAGGCACCTCTGAAGTTCAAGTGAAGACTAGAAGTAAAGATATCAGAGATACAAGCATCAAAGTCATGACATAATTAACCAAGTTTTGGAACAAACACAAGAATGACAACTATACTCTCAAGAAGGTGCTCATAGAATAAATGGTGACTCAACAAGGGAGTGAAAAGAGTTTTGAAAAGTTTGAAAGGCTTCCCAATGCTGAAAGGTGAAAGGAATATGCCCTGAGAGGCAATAATAAAGTTTTTATTATGTATATTCCAAGTATATGATAGATGTTTATTTTGCATGCTATAATTGTATTAATACGGAAATGTTAATACATGTGTGTTTAATAAACAAACAGAAAGTTCCTAGTTATGCCTCTCTCATAAACTAGCTCATTGATTAACAAGATGATCAAGGTTTCCTGATCATGGACATTGGATGTTGTTAATAACGAGGTCACAACATTAGTTTAATGGTGTGATGAACATTCATCTGAAGTATATCATTACGATCAAAGTCATTGAGTTTATATTGCTATAACAACATACGAAGTGATCCTAATCCTTAGACCATGAGATCATGTCAATCACTAACACCGGAAGAGTATCTTGATGTAGCGGTCCCAACCTTTAATAAGGTAGAGATTCCTGTGTTTACAATGCTAGTCCCTGGATCAATAGCTAGCATCCACAGTTAAGATGTAATATTAAGAAACAAAGGTCATAATACAACTTTATAACTAGGAATAAAATAATTTATTACATCTTACATAGCTCATTTGGCTATCATATTACAATGCAGCAGAAATAACTATAGCATGGAGTCCTTCATCTTCAAAGTGCCACAGGCAATCATGTTGGTTGTAGACTTGTAATCCTAATAAACACATCTCACTAACATCAAACAACCTGCAACATAATAAATTACAGCCACAAGGGTCAATACATTTGAATTGTATTGGCAAGTGATACAATGGTAGTATAGTGGAGTCTATCATCTATATGCATTTGGCTAAGTGGAGCTTAGGCTTGCTTTGCTCAAAATAGTTTTTGCCTATTAGTTGAAAACACTAAGTTTTTCTTTGTCATTACTTTTCCCAAGGATCCACCAATAGACATTGGGGTTCTTCACCCTTGTTCACCCACAAGTTTTACTTAGAAATTGGGATGATGAGATTCTTGATAACTTCCATGTCTTGATGCTCAAGTTGTCCAATACCAGGGACATGGCTAAGTACTTAGATTCTTCCATCTGCAGAGGTTGTGCACTTTCCCCACCAGACTTGATTTTCACCAAGACAGGACCTTTCAGAAGCTTTCCCTTAGACCAAATGGACGCGTTCCAACCTATCATCCCACTACCACCTGTTGGAGATATGCCCAAGAGGCAATAATAAAGTGGTTATTATCATATCTTCACACTTATGATAAATGTTTACATACCATGCTATAATTGTATTAACCGGAAACATTAATACTTGTGTGATTTGTAAACTAAAATAAGAGTCCCTAGTAAAGCCTCTTGTTAAACTAGCTTGTTGGTTAATATATGATCATGGTTTCCTGATCATGAACATAGAGATGTTATTAACAACAGGATCATATCATTAGGAGAATGATGTGATGGACATACTCCTATAGATAAGCGTAGCATAAAGATCAAGTCATTTTAAATAGTTCAATTGCTATATGCTTTCTGATACATAGTAACCTAATTCCTTCGACCATGAGATCATGCATATCACCTTTTCCGGATGGATGCTTTGATGACATCAAACACCACACCGTAACTGGGTGGCTATAAAGGTGGCATTGAGTGTTCGGAAAGTATTGGTTGAAACACATGGATCAAGAGTGGGATTTGTCCATCCATATGACGGATAGATATACTCTGGGCCCTCTCGGTGGAATGTCATCCAATTAGCTTGCAAGCATGTGACTGGCTCACAAGGGATCACATATCACGGGAACGAGAAAAGAGTACTTATCGGTAACGAGGTTGAACTAGGTATGCAGAGATACCGACGATCATGACCTCGGATAAGTAAACTATCGTGAGACAAAGGGAAATTGGTATCGTATGTAAGTGGTTCATTCGATCGCAAAGTAATCGTAGAAATATGTGGGAGCCATATGAATTTCTAGATTCCTCTATTGGTTATTGTTCGGAGAAGTGTCTCGATCATGTCCGCATAATTCACGAACCGTAGGGAGACACACTTAAGGATTCGACGTTGTTTGAGTAGTTATGGTATTATGAGAAAGAGACCGAATGTTGTTCGGAGTCTCGGATGGGATCCGGGATATCATGAGGTGATCCGGAATGGTCCGGAGAATAAGATTCATATAAGGAAAGTCCCGTTTCGGAGTTCGGAAATGTTTCCGGTGTTTTCATCGGGAATGTTCTAGAAGGTTCCGGAATGTCCGGCACTCCGGGGGGGAAGGGGTACATGAATGTGTCATTACATATTGGAATGATTGCATCATGTACTAAGTGTTCTCTCTATTCCAAATAAAGGATTAAATTGAATCCTAAAACTGAAAAGTCAAATGGCCAGTTTGAAAGTCAAACGGCTAAAATAGGAAACTGTGGGAAACAAGCAAGAGTAGGTTGAAACCGACTTGGGGGAGGAGTCCCTCCTCTCCAAGCCGGCGCACCACCTAGGCCGAGTTGGGGAGGGACTCCCCTCCCTCCCCTTGGCCGCCGGCCCTCTCCACCCATAAAAGGAGGGGCAGGGCCTCCTCCTCTAGACACACAAGTTCCTATCCTCTAATCTAAACCCTAGCCAAAGCCTCCGGTTTAGAGCCGTTTTGGTTTAGAGCTTCTAATTGCACTAGCCTTCGGTTTAGAGCCTTCTAATTGGTGTGTCTAAACCCTAGACCACTAATAGCTCTCTCATACTCCACCATACTCGCTCCGGCTTAAGGCGAAGCCCTGCGAGATCTCCCCTCTACTTCCGGTACCACGCCGTTGTGCTGCCGGAATCGCGAGGAGAGTGCTACAACCTCCGCTGCCTGCTGGAACAAGGGAGAGGAAGGTCTTCGTCGAGTACCAAACGTGTGACCGACTGCGGGAGCGCTGCCGGAACGTGGCGCCGGAAGGATCGTCTACGCGATCTTGAGATCGGAAAGAGTATGACTACATCACCCACGAGAATCTGCTCTCGTTAACCGCTTTGGAATCTTCGAGGGTAAGTTATTCCATCGACTCGTTGCTACAATCTAGTAGATAGATCTTGGCTTGTTTGTTTGTATGCGATAGAAAATTTTTGTTTTCCATGCTACGAACCCCTACACCACCAACTGTCCAAATGGCTAAGTTCTAGCAACCTATGTGATCCAGGCAGAGCCCATATTGCCAAGTGGCTGCAGTAGAAGCTTCTTAACATTTGGCCTCTCAAATCCCTTTGTTCCTGGGTGGCTTTCCACAAGTGTGATACACAAGGTAAACCATAGAAATGGGCCTTGTGTAACCACTCAACATAAACCATTCCTTCCATTCCACCCAGGTGTTTCATTCACTTAGTTGTTTTATTAGGCAAAACACAAGTCCAAAGACTTAGAAATATTTTTATCATAGCGTGTATATTTCACCACCCTTGGTTGCTACTAGCTAGGCTAAGCATGGCATAGATAAGCATCTTAACTTAGAAATTTCCTAGCAATTCTACAACTACTAGGATTTCCCAACATGGCATATAAGCAAAATATAACATGCAAGACTAGCAAAATATTTCTAATGCTTAGTAGAAAACATAGGGATAAAAATATCATGAAGCACCACTTGCCTTTGTAGTAGAGAAACTAGGTTCACTCCTTGATCTTGCAATTGTCACACTCTTCAAAGTTCACTACAATTCAATCAAGAAAAAAGCACACACTCAAAACTAGCATCACAAAACAATCACAAGAATACAATGAAATGCACGCAAGCATGCAACAAGATGATTTTATTTGAGAAATTTTTATAGCAAGGTTCTGAACACTAAAAATATTTTACTGACTGTTTTATATAGGTTTGATTTGATGCCTAATCCAACATTTTGTGCAAAAAGATTATTTAGTAGCGTTTTCGATTACTAGAAAAAGGCTATAATCATAGGATTAATGCTACTGTAGTAAAATTATATGTTTAATTTATTATATTGATATTTCTGGTCAGAGGGTTCAATATACAACTATTTGCAAAAGGATTCACTCAAAAATAATTTATACAACAATTTTTATACTCAAAATACTCCACAAATGGTTCTATATAAAACGTGATTTTAACCGACTCAAAACTACCAAATTATGGATCCACTGTAATCTACTCGTTTTTGTGAATCCATAAACATCTTATTTACTAAATTCAGATAAACAGAACTTAAACTATGAATTTTACAAGTTTCTACGTTCTTATGTCTAAAATAAATACGATAAATGGCAGATTAAGTTCGCTACGCGATGAGTCTCCTACGAGACTGTGCCACAAGTCATTAACGTGCCGAGTTATTTTCAGTTCAAGGAATATGACCGAAGGCAAACTACCACGTTGGAGTCTAAAGGTAAATTAGCCAAAACATGTAGATAGGCAAGTGTAAACATATAATAGGGATGCACATGGTTTTTTTGTTCACGATGAACAAGTCAAATAAAGAGACTTTATTAGTTAAAAAAAGACTTTATTGCACGATGAACCAGTCATACGTGCTGGAGAGATTTTATTGCAGCCCTTCAATTTGAAAAGAAAAGCAATCAGATAGACACGAGAACCAAAGCCGCTAATTTGTTTTGCTCGCTCACATCCGCCAGACAGGGACAATGGTACAAGCACGTTTCAGTCGGTTGCTCAAGGGAAAAAAATAAACTTACGGATCGGAAGGAGACGAACCTGACGGGAATACGACGACAATAGCTCGAGCGGTCGATAGTGATGCCGACATGGAGACCTTCAGACACGGGAAACTTCGGACGATGTTCCGCTCGACACGGTGAGGTTGATGACTGCCTCGTCGGTCCTTCGAAGCGTTTCCAAGAGGTGGCCGCGGACGGCTGAAGCGACGACATCGTCAGGTGCTCGTCGAGGTCAAGGGTGATCTTCAGCTATGAAATTGGTCGATTTAGATGGAAAGAAGATCTGCATGGACAACAGAAAACGAATGGGAGCAGAATAGGGGCCTGATCCCTGTGTATACCTCGCCACGGTCGTCGGAAATCACGGCGGCCGACGAACTTCGGTGCAGAATTGAGTATTCTTGAAGGGCAGCGCTGAGGCGTCGTAAGGTGGAGAGGTGAAGTGTGAGGAAGGGAAGATCATAGGCTCTTTTACAGGGAAGGAAGAGCTTGGGTGAGTGGGAGAAGAGTGGGTCGTGTGTTTCTATTCAGTTTCTACCATGATGATCATTATTGGGATTAAGGACTTAAGGTGCACTGAATTTGGGTTTTAATGTCATGAATTAAACCATGGTTAAATGGAGAATATTTAACTTTTTTGTGCCAAGCTGTTTTGAGGCGTCATGGCTGTCCGTACGTGTTCCTGTTAGCTGTAGGTGCATGTGTATAGGAGGAAGAAGAAGCGACGGCCAGTCTGTGTGGCTAGCTAATTCGGTAAATTGGATCAGAAACAAATGCGTCTTAGAAAAAGATTGAGGAAAAAAGAAACAAAATAGAGAGACCAACAAAATAAAAATTACGGTTGGCTACCCAGCTTTATTTCGTTATATACATATTCTCTTCTTCTCATTCTTTTGTTTTTTCTTTCTTTCTATTTGATTTGATTTACAAGTTGATTTCAAAAACATTTTAGAAATTATGAATAATAAACCAGTAGGTAGCTTATTCAAAATAGAATATTTTGGTACTGTTTCATATTAAAAAAATGTTTATATAAAATTCATAATATTGCACCTTGGCTCAAGTGGTTTTTATTTCTTATTTTTCCTTCAACTTATATATTCCATAATGTTCCAAAACGGGTCAATCTAATCTATATAATTAAAATATATGTGTTCTTTATCATTATTGATCTACTTGGAATTGGCTAAAATTTAATATTAAATATAGTCATGGTATTAAATTGAACTTCATATGAATATTTTCTTATTAGGATTTAAGTTCTGGGGTTTTTCTCTTTTCCAAGATTTTAAATGCAAATTCTCCATGACGAAGATGCATGGCATGCATTTTTGTTTTGAAAATTTGCTTGTCACTTTCTCATTCAAAATTATTATTTTTGTTTAAGTAAGGTTTGATGTTTCGATTTAGAAACAAAAAGTTTATTTTCCACCTAAATTTCATCCTTTTTTTTCAAATTTCAGAATTTGGAAAATTTTGGGACGTGACGGGCTACCACCCTTAAAAGAAATCTCGTCCCGAGATTTGGGGAGGCTAGAGGTTACAAGTTGGCTTCAAAACAACGGGGTTACTACCACCCTTAAAAGTTTCCAACTAGATTACATCTTGGCTTGCTTGGGATCTTGATGAATCTTCTCTAGGCAAACATCTGCATAATGTCCTTTGTTTCCACACTTGAAACATGTGACAAGGCTGAGATCTCTCTGTCACATCCCAAGATTTTCCAAATCTTGTAATGTGAAAAAAATAAAATAAACAAAATAAATTATTGTTGAATTTTAGGGTGAAAAGAAACTTTTGTTTCTAAGTGGAAACATAAAAATGCCATCTTGGACAAACTTTCGTTTGAATCCAACACAATCCAAATCAAGAGAAATGCATTCCTCTTAAAATGCATCTGGAAATTTAAACACTTGGAAAATAAATCCAAACCCTAAACCCTAATGGAATACAAATCATTTCCAAATTATCTCCAAGCCTATGGATTTGATCCATATAAAAATTTGTCAAAAAACATTTACAAAAGATCAAGAAAGACCAATAGAAATATTATAAAACCATAGAAATTGGTTTCACTTAATTTGGAGCCATAGATAAAATCTTATGAATTTAATAAGATAAGGAAATTGAATTTTTAAAGCTAATAAAGCCCTTATCTAAAATCCATACCAAATATCGAGCAAATAATCCTAAAGGTATTTAAAAGGATAAATAAATCTCAAATAAGATTTAACAAATTGGAATCACCAAGTTTGGATCTATAAATAAAAAAATATGGTTTTTATAAATATGAAGAAAGAAATATTAAATAAGGATTATTTAAAGATCAAATTAAATCTTGGCCTAATCCATTAAGCAAATGGAATGAATAGAATCCAAATCCAAATAAAACAAAAGGATAAAGAATTTCCAAATAAAATAAAATGGCATTAACCATTCTATCCCTATTTTAACAAATACAAATCTCTAATAAGAATTCATGAGAAATAGTATTTTGGAATTACCCAAGTGGAATAAAAGTTGTTTAATTAACTTAAATAAAATAAATCTTCCAAAATAAAATTTAGGGAATTAAAACTATATTTAATTCCATTGAAATTAAAACAAATACCCAATTTAAATGATTTATGAATCATATTAAATACTTTCCAAATAATTCAAGATGAATTATTTGACACCCTATTAAACAAATAAAAACCTACTGAAAAGTTTTGGAAGGATTTAGAATTCAAATGGAAATTAAAAACATTATTAAATCTTGAATAAATTAATACAAGGACCTACTTTAAATAATTAAAAAGGCACTAAAGGAATAAAAGTTTAATTATTCACAAAATATGGCAAAGGTTTGAATTCAAACAAGTGTTTGAATTGATTAAATAAAAATCAAAACAGAATATTAGAAAAGGAAAAAAGAAAAACAATCTGAAAAAAAATGAAAACGGACTCGACCCAGTTAGCAGGCCCAACTAATCCCAGCATCAGCCCACTCACTCTCTCCCCGTGAGAAAACGTTTCGCACCGCGAAAGAAACCCACGCAGACGATGACAGCCTGGACCCACTCCCCCTCCCCCTCGTTCACTGACGAGACGACCCCACCGCCAGCTCCTTTCTTCCTCACCCGCCGCTGACCGCGCGCACCATTACTACCGATGAATGACCGGCGTAAATTCGCCTTACTAGCCGAGTAACCCCCATCGGTGATCACTCCCTCTTAACCGCCTCGACGTCCTCTCTCTTTCCCCTCTCTCGCCAGACCCTCTGCGCCACCAGGCTACCCAGATTCCCCGCATGAACCCCACTGTCTCCGGCAAGCTCCAGTAGCAATTCCGGCCAGCCTCCTCCGCCCCTCGACTCCTAGACCACACGAAAACATTTCCCAGTCTCTGGCGCACACTCCAGTGCCTCCAGCTCTCTCTCGCTTGCCCCACAACCTCGCCTCCGTCTTCGTCTGAGCGCCACCGAAGAACCCCGCAACTCCGGCGAGCACTACTGGTGAGACTAGACCGCCCCTTTCCCCCTCTTGGATGCTCACATGATCGCGACTTCCATACGAACCTAACGTTGCCTTTAATTTTCCTTAGCACGCCGTATATCGTCGCCCCCGTCGACGAACAGACCCAGCCCGAGGTGCAGCGCAACTCCGGCGAGGAATCCACGCCACCATCGTGCGCCCCTTGACAAACCGCAAGCACGTCGAGCTTCCCCACGCCACGGCGAACCCGGTGAGCGCATCCTCCCTCTCTCTCGCTTCCTGAAGCCGCCGTGGCACCGTTAGCCGAACGTCGCCGCCGCGCAGCCGCTGTCAGCGCCGCCAGTTCCTGGCAAGCGCCTTGTAGCCGTAGGATCTTGATCGCGTGGCCACGATAGATTGACTAAGCGAAGGGGTACGCTTGCCCCTGTGCCGCACGATCCACTTTAGATCTAACGGCTGCTATCTGTCGATCCAACCGAACCGGTACAGGCGAATTAGAACTTGACACGTGGCCCAGAGATGATTTAAAATAGAAATTGTGTTCTATTAGATGTGCCAATTTGAAAAATTCAGAACTTTCAAACCACACGTCCAAATTTTGCAAATTTTATATCAATGGAATCATCAAGACAAGTACTTTCTGACCATGCACTTTGTTTACTAAAAAGCTTCTAGTAAAATGTTTGTTTTTGAAGAAACTTGTGTATGCATGTTTAGAATATAAAAAATGTTCTAAAATGATTTTGGGGATAAAATCTTTGGCAAATGGTTTGTTTTGAACCTACTGACCCTAGGAATCAATTTGTACTTTCAAAAACATATTTGGTGAAGCAAAGGAATAAAACCTTGAATTAAAACATTTCTAGCCAAATAAAAATATGGTTTAATTGTTAAAAATGATTTTGGGAGAAAACCTTTTGGAAAGTGTTTTGATTTAAACCCTCTGACCCCAAACACCAATTTTATTGTTTTGAAAACATATTTTGTGAACCCTATAAAATTATTGCTTTGCTAAAGGCATTTTCAACCACATAAAATAATGACTTGATTTAAAAATGGTTTATGAAGTAAAACCTTTTGCAAATGGTTTTGCCACTTTATAAAATGACCATTAGGTGTTTTCAAATGTTTATGAACCATTAGAAACCACTTTTACAAATAAAACAATCCTTTGCATGTTTGCATGCATTGTTTTGTTTCTATCATTTTATGTGATGAATTGCTTGAATGGTAGATTGAAATATTGGTTGCTTGATTGCATTGTAGTGATTTGAAGTGTGTGAACATTGCAAAGATCAAGGAGTGAACTTATACCCTCTACCAAAAAGGCAAGTGATGCTTCATACTTTTGTCCCATTATTTTCTCTATGCATTAGTGATATTTCTAAGTAGGACTTGCATGGAATTTTGCTAAGTGTAAACTATGCCATGGGAAATCCTAGTAGATGAAACCTTAGTAGAAATTTCCTAAGTTAAGATTCCTATTACTATCATGCTTAGCTTAGCTAATAGAAAACAAGGGTGGAATATATATTCATGCTATGGAAAAATTTCTAAGTCTGAGGACTTGTGTTTTGTTTAATAAAACAACTAAGTGAATGAAACACCTGGGTGGAATGGAAGGAATGGTTTGTGTTGAGTGGTTCACAAGGCCCATTTCTATGGTTTACCTTGTGTATCTCACTTGTGGATGGCCACCCAGGAACAAAGAGATTTGAGATGTCAAATGTTGAGAAGCTTCAAGTGCAGCCACTTGGCATTATGGGCTCTGCCTGGATCATATAGGTTGCAATAACTTAGCCAAATAGACAGTTGGTGGTAGGGGATGATAGGTTGGAACGCGTCCATTCTGGTCTAAGGGAAGGCTTCTGAAAGATCTTGTCTTGGTGAAACCAAGTCTTGTGGGGAAAGTGCACCCCCTCTGTAGAGTGTAAAATCTAAGTACATAGCCATGTCCCTGGCAAAGGACAATTTGAGCATCAAGACATGGAAGCTATCAAGAATCTCCTCATCCCAATTTCTAAGTTAAAAACTTGTGGTTGAAAAAGGGTTAAAGGATCACCAATTTCTATTGGGAGATGCCTTGGGAATGTTTTTGTCAAGAAAAAACTTAGTGTTTTCAAATGATAAGGAAAATCTATTTTGAGCAAAGAAAGCCTAAGCTCCACTTAGCCAAATTCATATAGATGATAGAATCCACTTTACTACCATAGTATCACTTGCCAATACAATTCAAATGTATTGACCCTTGTGGCTGTAACTTGTTATGTTGCAGGTTTGTTTGATATTTGTGAAGTTTAATGATTAGGATTACAACTCTACAACCAACATGTCTACCTGTGGCACCTTGAATATGAAGGACCCCATGCTATTGTTATATTCTGCTGCATTGTAATGAGATAGCCAAATGAGCTATGTAAGATATAATAAATTATTTTATTCCTGGTTATAAAGTTGTATTATGACCTTTGTTTCTTGATATTACATCTTAACTGTGGATGCTAGCTATTGATCTAGGGACTAGCATTGTAAACACAGGGATCTCTACCTTATTAAAGGTTGGGAACCTAACACTCTCATAGGCTTGTTTGTCTTGTACTTCATCTTTTCTGGACAATTGCTTGCATAATGTCCTTGGTCACCAAAATTATAACATGTGACAAGATTGAGCTCTTCACGTATCTTCAGTGGACAAGTTGATACATAATGGCCTAGCTCTTTGCAGTTGTTGCACCACACTTGGCTAATTTCCTTATACTTTTTCTTCTTCTCTGGACATTCATTGGCATAGTGTCCCATCTCTTTGCAATGGCAACATTGCACTTGGCTTTTGTCCTTCTTCTTCTTGGGTTTCTCCAAAGCTAGGAGTTCTTCTAGTTCATGCTCTTCATACCTCAAAGGTGGGAAAGTCTCCTTGTCTCCTTAATCGTTTCCTTGGATAATACATATGTTTCTTCTATCCATCAAGGTGGGTCATATTGCATGGAGGTGCAAGCTAAGATTTTCCTTTGTCTTCATCCTTCTTGGTAGAAGTTGTTTCCTCATGGGGGTTTACAAACTGTTGATGCACTCCACCTTGTTTCCTTTGTTGAACTATGGAATAGATGGGGCATTGGATAGGAACATGATTATTTCCTTCACATAGGAAACACGTAGCTTGAGATGTGGGGCATTGTTTAGTTGGATGTTTCCCTTCACAATTTGGTCATTGATCTCCATGCTCTTTGGAAGTGTGATCCATGTCTCCACAAATGTTTCAAGCTTGAGTTCCTTCTATAATATCATCTTTGACATCATTGTTGTAACAAACTCCTTGGGAAAGGTCGTCTCCCATGTTGATCATTTGATTTGTCATCCTTTGCATCAATTGGGTTTGGGTTTCCAAAAACTTTTGCATGGTTGGGTCTAACTCATTATAGTTGGCTAAAATCTGAGTTGTCACTTGGTTCAACTGGGTTTGGGTTGTTATGAGTTTTCTCATGTGCATCTCTTGGTTGTTGTTGTCACCATTCTTGATGTTGGAGTTTCTTGGAGTAGTCATCTGTTTGGGTTGGATTGGGATTAGAATAGGCAAAATATTTCTAAGGAAATAATTCTAATCATACACACCACAATTCACACAAGCAATGTGCAAACAATCACAAACAAACATTCCACTCAAACAACAAAGTTCAAGTACATTTTTAGGCAAAAAAATATTTTTGCTACACCACATAAGTTGGTGGGTTTGATCTAAATCAAATATGGTGGTCCAACTATATGGTTCACTTGAGATCATTCCATTCTTCTTTGTTGTTTCTTATTGAATGAGATCATGGTTTTCTTGGGAAAATTCTTGTGTCTTGGTCACGAAACATCAAAGGTGATGATGGTTCCTTATAGGTTGTGTTTCCTTAGTCTTCAAGTCTTGAGTAACATTTCTTGTCTTACCTGTAGTCCTTAGTGATGTCCAAGTTGAAGTCCTTGGTGAAACTAAAGTTGAAGTCATTGGTGTTGGTGAAGTCCTTGCTCAAGTTGATGTCTTTGCTCATGTTGAGGTTTTTGTCCAACAAGATGAAATGGAAGAGATGTAGATTCAAACAAAAATGGTTGAGGAAAGAGTTTACAAGATTGCTTGTAAATAAGTTTTGGAACAAATACAACTCCTATTTTTCTAAGGGGTTTTGTCCAATCCTAGGGTTACAATCCTACAGGTAACACAGTGCTCTGATACCATCTGTAGCGGTCCCAACCTTTAATAAGGTAGAGATCCCTGTGTTTACAATGCTAGTCCCTGGATCAATAGCTAGCATCCACAGTTAAGATGTAATATCAAGAAACAAAGGTCGTAATACAACTTTATAACTAGGAATAAAATAATTTATTACATCTTACATAGCTCATTTGGCTATCACATTACAATGCAGCAGAAATAACTATAGCATGGAGTCCTTCATCTTCAAAGTGCCACAGGCAATCATGTTGGTTGTAGACTTGTAATCCTAATCAACACATCTCACTAACATCAAACAACCTGCAACATAATAAGTTACAACCACAAGGGTCAATACATTTGAATTGTATTGGCAAGTGATACAATGGTAGTATAGTGGAGTCTATCATCTATATGCATTTGGCTAAGTGGAGCTTAGGCTTGCTTTGCTCAAAATAGGTTTTGCCTATTAGTTGAAAACACTAAATTTTTCTTTGTTAAAACTTTTCCCAAGGATCCACCAATAGACATTGGGGTCCTTCGCCCTTGTTCACCCACAAGTTTTACTTAGAAATTGGGATGATGAGATTCTTGATAGCTTCCATGTCTTGATGTTCAAGTTGTCCAATACCAGGGACATGGCTAAGTACTTAGATTCTTCCATCTGCAGAGGTTGTGCACTTTCCCCACCTGACTTGATTTTCACCAAGACAGGACCTTTCAGAAGCTTTCCCTTAGACCAAATGGACGTGTTCCAACCTATCATCCCACTACCACCAACTGTCCAAATGGCTAAGTTCTAGCAACCTATGTGATCCAGGCAGAGCCCATATTGCCAAGTGGCTGCACTAGAAGCTTCTTAACATTTGGCCTCTCAAATCCCTTTGTTCCTGGGTGGCTTTCCACAAGTGTGATACACAAGGTAAACCATAGAAATGGGCCTTGTGTAACCACTCAACATAAACCATTCCTTCCATTCCACCCAGGTGTTTCATTCACTTAGTTGTTTTATTAGGCAAAACACAAGTTCAAAGACTTAGAAATATTTTTATCATAGCATGTATATTTCACCACCCTTGGTTGCTACTAGCTAGGCTAAGCATGGCATAGATAAGCATCTTAACTTAGAAATTTCCTAGCAATTCTACAATTACTAGGATTTCCCAACATGGCATATAAGCAAAATATAACATGCAAGACTAGCAAAATATTTCTAATGCTTAGTAGAAAACATAGGGATAAAAATATCATGAAGCACCACTTGCCTTTGTAGTAGAGAAACTAGGTTCACTCCTTGATCTTGCAATTGTCACACTCTTCAAAGTTCACTACAATTCAATCAAGCAAAAAGCACACACTCAAAACTAGCATCACAAAACAATCACAAGAATACAATGAAATGCACGCAAGCATGCAACAAGATGATTTTATTTGAGAAATTTTTATAGCAAGGTTCTGAACACTAAAAATATTTTACTGACTATTTTATATAGGTTTGATTTGATTCCTAATCCAACATTTTGTGCAAAAATATTATTTAGTAGCGTTTTCGATTACTAGAAAAAGGCTATACTCATAGGATTAATGCTACTGTAGTAAAATCATATGTTTAATTTCTTATATTGATATTTCTGGTCATAGGGTTCAATATACAACTATTTGCAAAAAGATTCACTCAAAAATAATTTATACAACAATTTTTATACTCAAAATACTCCACAAATGGTTCTATATAAAACGTGATTTTAACCGACTCAAAACTACCAAATTATGGATCCACTGTAATTTACTCGTTTTTATGAATCCATAGACATCTTATTTACTAAATTCGGATAAACAGAACTTAAACTATGAATTTTACAAGTTTCTACGTTCTTATATCTAAAATAAATACGATAAATGGCAGATTAAGTTCGCTACGCGATGAGACGCCTACGAGACTGTGGCACAAGTCATTAACGTGCCGAGTTATTTTCAGTTTAAGGAATATGACCGAAGGCAAACTATCACGTTGGAGTCTAAAGCTAAATTAGCCAGAACATGTAGATAGGCAAGTGTAAACATATAATAGGGATGCACATGTTTTTTTTTTGTTCACAATGAACAAGTCAAATAAATAGACTTTATTTGTTTAAGAAAAAAGACTTTATTGCACGATGAACCAGTCATACGTTCTGGAGAGATTTTATTGCAGCCCTTCAATTTGAAACGAAAAGCAATCGGATAGACACGAGAACCAACGTCGCTAATTTGTTTTGCTCGCTCACATCCGCCGGACAGGGACAATGGTATAAGCACGTTTCAGTCGGTTGGTCAAGGGAAAAAATAAACTTACGGATCGGAAGGAGACGAGCCTGACGGGAATACGACGACGATAGCTCGAGCGGTTGATAGTGATGCCGACATGGAGACCTTCAGACACGGGAAACTTCGGACGATGTTCCGCTCGACACGGTGAAGTTGATGACTGCCTCATCGGTCCTTCGAAGCGTTTCCAAGAGGTGGCCGCGGACGGCTGAAGCGACGACATCGTCGGGTGCTCGTCGAGGTCAAGGGTGATCTTCAACTATGAAATTGGTCGATTTAGATGGAAAGAAGATGTGGATGGACAACAGAAAACGAATGGGAGCAGAATAGGGGCCTGATCCCCGTGTATACCTCGCCACGGTCGTCGGAAATCACGGCGGCCGACGAACTTCGGTGCAGAATTGAGTATTCTTGAAGGGCAGCGCTGGGGCGTCGTAAGGTGGAGAGGTGAAGTGTGAGGAAGGGAGGATCATAGGCTCTTTTACAGGGAAGGAAGAGCTTGGGTGAGTGGGAGGAGAGTGGGTCGTGTGTTTCTATTCAGTTTCTACCATGATGATCATCATTGGGATTAAGGACTTAAGGTGCACTGAATTTGGGTTTTAATGTCATGAATTAAACCATGGTTAAATGGAGAATATTTTTCGTTTTTGTGCCAAGCTGTTTTGAGGCGCCATGGCTGTCCGTACGTGTTCCTGTTAGCTGTAGGTTCATGTGTATAGGAGGAAGAAGAAGCGACGGCCAGTCTGTGCGGCTAGCTAATTCGGTAAATTGGATCAGAAACAAATGCGTCTTAGAAAAAGATTAAGGAAAAAAAAAACAAAATAGAGAGACCAACAAAATAAAAATTACGGTTGGCTACCCAGCTTTATTTGGTTATATACATATTCTCTTCTTCTCATTCTTTTGTTTTTTATTTCTTTCTATTTGATTTGATTTACAAGTTGATTTCAAAAACATTTTAGAAATTATGAATAATAAACCAGTAGGTAGCTTATTCAAAATAGAATATTTTGGTACTGTTTCATATTAAAAAAATGTTTATGTAAAATTCATAATATTGCACCTTGGCTCAAGTGGTTTTTATTTTTTATTTTTCCTTCAAATTATATATTCCATAGTGTTCCAAAACGGGTCAATCTAATCTATATAATTAAAATATATGTGTTCTTTATCATTATTGATCTACTTGGAATTGTTTTGCTAAAATTTAATATTAAATATAGTCATGGTATTAAATTGAACTTCATATGAATATTTTCTTATTAGGATTTAAGTTATGGGGTTTTTATCTTTTCCAAGATTTTAAATGCAAATGCTCCATGACGAAGATGCATGGCATGCATTTTTGTTTTGAAAATTTGCTTGTCACTTTCTCATTCAAAATTATTATTTTTGTTTAAGTAAGGTTTGATGTTTCGATTTAGAAATAAAAAGTTTATTTTCCACCTAAATTTCATCCTTTATTATTTTTTTTTCAAATTTCAGAATTTGGAAAATTTTGGGACGTGACACTTGATAACATCAAACGTCACACCGTAACAGGGTGATTATAAAGATGGGTTCAGTACTACTAAAGTGTTATGTTGAGGCCCATGGATCGAGAGTGGAATTTGATCATCCCGATGACGGATAGATATGCTCTAGGCCGTCTCGGTGATATCACATTGATTAGCTTGCAAGCAAGTGATTTGATCACTAGCATGTTATATCATGGGAACAAGAAAAGAGTACATGTCAGTAACGAGATCGAACTAGGTATGGAGATACCGATGATCGAATCTCGGACATGTAATATATCGCGAAACAAAAGGATTAAGATACTAGTGTAAAAGGTTCTGACGATCACAAGAAAGTCATCGTTGAATGTGTAGGAGCCAGTATGGGTCTCCAGATCCCGCTTCTGATTATTGATCGGAGAGAGGTCTCGATCATGTCCACATTATTCGCGAACCATAGGGTGACACACTTAAGAGACATCGACATCCATTTGGAGCAAAAGTTTCATGCCGGAAAGAATAACAAGCGCAGGAATTTATTTCACTAGATACCGAAACAGGTTTTCGGGTGAAATTGCAGAAAGTGTTTTTGCATGTGAAATGAAATACTAGCAAGGGGTTATATGTGAATGTTTGTCATTAAAGTAATTGACAAAATTCTGAATAAATAAAAGGAGTTTTATTTAATGAGAGTTTGCATTAAATTTGGTGGAAATTTAATGGGAATTTGAGTGGGTTTTTAGTGGAGGGAATTGAAAGGCATTTGAGTGAGTGGAGTGTCCACCCACATGAATGAAGGAGGGGAGGGGGCAGCCCCCATGGCCAGCGGCCACCCACTTGGTTGCCCCCCTCCTCCTATAAAAGGACCCCCCTCTCCTCTCTCTCACTCACACCTCCTCGTGAAGGATCTCTCTCCCCCTCTAGTATTTATTCCCCATGGTCTCGGACTAGCGAGATACATGTTCCTGGTGGCTATTGATACGTCGGAAACGTATCTATAATTTTTGATGCCCCATGCTTGTTTTGTATCTACTTTGATTTGCTTTGTCTATACTTTGAGGTGTTTTTATATCTTTTCTGGAACTAACCTATTAACAAGTTGCCATAGTGCCAGTTGCCTGTTTTCTTCTGTTTTTGGTTCCAGAAAGGCAGAAAATCAATATTCTCGGAATTGGACGAGACAAAAGCCAGAGTCATTATTTTTCCCGGAGCAACACGGAACCACGAAGCAGAGCCGGAGGGGCGTCACATGGTGGCCACACCCCCTAGGCGCGGGAAAGCCCTAGAGGCGCCCATAGGGGGTGTGGGCCCCCTGGACCCCCACCGACCTTGATTCCTGCGCCTATAAGAAGCCTCCGACCCAAAAACACAAGGGCATCCAAAAGAAATCCACGAAAACATCCGTAGCGCCGCCGCCACCAAAGGGGAGATTCGGGGGACAGAAAGTCTCTGTTCCGGCACCCTGCCGGGACGGGGAAGTGCCCCCGGAGCCATCTCCATCGATCTCCATTGCCATCTTCATCACCGTTGCTGATTCCCATGATGAGGAGGGAGTAGTTCTTCCTCGAGGCTAAGGGCTCTACCGGTAGCTATGTGTTCATCTCTCTCCCTATGCATGATCTTGTTATGGTCATGAGCTTTGTAATCAAGTAGATCTACCTTGCTACTCAAGTGCTTTACTAGATTTCTGCTCTCCCCATGTGTGTGAAAGTGATAGCGTGCACGCCATGGTGGCACTTAGGTTTGAGTCTACATAAATACTCTTTGTGCTTTAATAGATCTATGCTTTTCCCCACGTGTGTGAAAGTGACAACGTGCATACCGTGTGGCACTTTGGCTAGATTGAATATTTGTTATGAGTTATATTTGGAGTTGGATGTCTCTATGAAATTGTGGTGTTTGTTGGAACCATCTAGCGCTCAAGGTGACAGTGTGGGGTTATCTACATTGGGGAAGGCGGACTTTGAGGAGTGCTGCTATAACCCTACCAATGATTAGAGTGTCCAACCGGAGAGTAGTTAAGAGTAGTATCATGAAGAGAGGATATTTATATGAGAGAGTGTTTACTAGTGAAAGTATGATCCCTAGTCCTTGTTTCTAAACATTGAAACACCGTTTGCTACTAGATCTGTTGCATGTTTGCTTGCTTCCATCTTTGTTCCGTTTGCCCGGGAGGTTTTGGGCTTTTACCTTTCCTCCACGCCATCAGCTCTTTTCTGGCACCGTTACCCCATGTTAACAACAAGTCAGAAGCTATTTTCTGGCACCGTTACCACTTGTATTTCACTATCTCTTCGCCGAACTAGTGCACCTATACACCTGACAAGTGTATTGGGTGTGTTGGGGACACAAGAGACTTCTTGTATCTTGATTGCAGGATTGCTTGAGAGGGAATACCTTTGACCACTTCCTCCCTAAGTTCGATAAACCTTGGGTAATGCACTTAAGGGAAACTTGATGTTGTTCTACAAACCTCTACACTTGGAGGCCCAACAACTGTCTACAAGAATAGAAGTCCGTAGTCATCAAGCTCTTTTCAGGCGCCATTGCCGGGGAGGTAAGGTAAAAGGTACTCACACCCTCCGCTGTGAGTGCTCGAAGTTATTTCCTTTAGATTATGCAATTTTGTCGTTTTGTTTCTTGTTTTCACTAGTTAGGCTTAATGGAAAACAACAACAAAATTAGAGAGATTTATAGTATTTATCTTGAGTTAGGACATGAAGTGTTTAAAGAGAAAATTAAAAAACCTATGGAGCTTTATTTGCATGCTAATAGCAATGATATTAGTATGAATTTTTTGAACACCATTATTGCTAATGCTATGGAAAATTCTAAGCTTGGGGAAGCTAGTTTTGATGAAAATGATCTTTTTAGTTCCCCAGCTTTAGGGAAGAAAATTTGCTCTTATGATACTTTATCTCCCATATGTGGTAATTTTAATGATACTTGTGATATTTTAAATCGACATATTGAAAGTGGCCCTTTTAAAACACCTATTGAAATTGTTGAACGTGTTATGAATAACTGCTATTTTGGAGATGGAACTGTCCATCCTAGTGATCATTTACTCTTTATACATGAATTATGCGAGTTGTTCAAGTGTGCAGGTATTTCAATGGACCAAGTTAAGAGGAAGCTATTCCCCTTCTCGCTTAGGGACAAAGCAAGGGAGTGGTATGAGCTACTAGATGATCCTCATCATTTGGAGTGGAAGGAACTTGAATCTCTCTTTTACTCTAAATTTTATCCTCCTCATGAAATTCATAAAGATAGGAATTATATTTATAATTTTCATCCTCATGAGGGAGAAAGTATTGCCCAAGCTTGGGGGAGATTGAAGTCACTAATGCTCAAATGTCCCATCCATGAGCTCCCCAGTAATGTTGTTATCAATATTTTTATGCAAGGCTTTCAGGACATTACAAGGACTATTTGGATACCTGTTTGGAGGGATCCTTCACAAGTAAGGAGGTCAAGGCTAAGTGGGATCTTCTTGAAACAATTCAAAGCAATACCGAAGGTTGGGATAACGACAAAGGTAAAAAAACCAGGTATAAACTAAGAGTATGATTGCATTAAGTCTTTCGCTAAAACTGCTGATTTTCAAGAGCTTAGTGCTAAATATGGTCTTGATCCTCAAATTCTTGTTAGATACTATAGAGCCTTTGCTTCCCATATTAATGCTCCTAAATAAAAATGGGAGATGTATCATGAACCTTTTAAAGACACTTGCATGGAAAATGAAAATGTTATTAATGATTGCAATAAACATGCTCAAACTTATGAAACTACTATTTCTTATAAGCATGTTATTTTTTGTGGTATGCATAGACTTGTGAGAAGAATCAAATAGAAGAAGTATATTGTATCACACACTGGAATGAAAAAACCAGAACATGGTATAAGGCTCTAAATGATCTTGGTAAAAAAAATTGTGCCCTCTATCCTTTTATTTGTGAACTCTGCTATGAAGTTGGTCATTTCAATTTTCAATGCTCAGGCCATAGTAATGACCTTTATAATCCAATGAGTACTGCAAGCTTGTATTGTGATAACGCGATCACTTATAATCAACATGATGAGCTTACTTTGTTTTTGGGGTGTGAAGAGTTATCAATAAAAACTTCTTTGGTAGACATGAGTGCTTTTGGTATGAATTGCGTCCTGCATGGGTGTCATCTTTATTGTGTTGATAATTGCCACGCGAATACTTACATTCAAAATCTTATAAAAGATGATATTTTACCGAAATATGACAGGACTGATATGAGTTTTGTTCTTATTAATGAAAAGGAGGAATCCTCCAAAGTTTCTTCTATTGTCTCTAACAATAAACCAGGGTATGTGGAGAAGCTTCCTTTAAAGCCTCTCCCTCCTAAAGAGGAGAATAAGAAGAAGAAGAAGAAGAAGAGGAGTAAAAGGAGAGAGGAAACTGTACCTTCCTCTAATCATGTTGCTCCTATCATAGTTTTTGCTGATGAGTCTAAACTAGATGATGTTCCTATGCCTGTTACCTATAGTAGTGATCATGGTTGGGAAAAGCACACCACTTTTGATATTGAAAATCTCTTTGGTACCAATTCTGAAAATGATGATATTAATAATTGTTGTGCTATTAGTTCTATCCATGTTCCTTCCAATGATGATATGTTTACAAATGAACACACTTTGGAAGATAGCTATTGTATTGCTTATGATGATACCAAACCTCCAATATATGATGATTATAATGATGAGTACGATATTTTCAGTCCACCTACTATTGAGGAGGAAATTAATTATGATTACAATATGCCTCCTATATTTTATAATTATGGTGATGAGAATAATAGTGATATCTATTTTGTTGAATTTTCTCCCACTACAATTAATAAAAGTGATCATGCTTATGTGGAGAGTAATAATTATTATATGCATGTGGCTCATGATAAGAATGTTTTATGTGATAGTTATATTTTTAATTTTGTTCATATTTCTACTAAAAGTTATTATGAGAGAGGGAAACATGGTTTTATGCATCTCAAAAATACTAAGTTTCCCCTCTTTATGTTGAAAGTTTTGAAGTTGCACTTGTTTTGCTTTTATATGCTTGTTGCTTTGTGCTTTCATTGTAGGGTTTCGTAGCATGGAAAACAAAAAATTTCTATCGCATACAAACAAACAAGCCAAGATCTATCTACTAGATTGTAGCAACGAGTCGATGGAATAACTTACCCTCGAAGATTCCAAAGTGTTTAACGAGAGCGGATTCTCGTGGGTGATGTAGTCGTACTCTTCCCGATCTCAAGATCGTGTAGACGATCCTTCCGGCGCTGCGTTCCGGCAGCTCTCCCGTAGTCGGTCACACGTTCGGTACTCGACGAAGACCTTCCTCTCCCTTGTTCCAGCAAGCAGCGGAGGTTGTAGCACTCTCCTCGCGATTCCGGCAGCACAACGGCGTGGTACCGGAAGTAGAGGGGAGATCTCGCAGGGCTTCGCCTTAAGCCAGAGCGAGTATGGTGGAGTATGAGAGAGCTCCTCGGCGATCTAGGGTTTAGACACACCAAGGAGGGGATGCTAGAGCCGGCGGCTAGGGTTCCGGGGACCCCAAGTCTGCGGCTAGGGCAAAACCCTAGGGGTGGGCGGCGGCTTTGGAGGGCTGCAGCTTCTAGGGTTTGAGGTGAGGGACTTGTGTGCACTAGAGAAGGGAGCCCTGCCCCTCCTTATATAGGTGGAGGGGCCGGCGGCCAAGGGGAGGGAGGGGAGTCCCTCCCCAACTCGGCTTGGAGGGGGCGCCGCCGGTTGGAGGAGGGATTCCCTCCCCAACTCGGTTTCCCTCCTTCCTCCTCTTTTCCTCTTTCCAATTTTAGCCGTTTGACTTTTCAAACTAGCTATTTGACTTTTCAAACTAGGATTTGAATTAATCCTTTATTTGGAACAGCGATGACACTTAGTACATGATGCAATCATTCCAACATGCAATGACACATTCATGTACCCCTTCCCCTTCGGAGTGCCGGACATTCCGGAACCTTCTAGAACATTCCCGATGAAAACACCGGAATCATTCCCGAACTCCGAAACGGGACTTTCCTTATATGAATCTTATTCTCCGGACCATTCTGGATCACCTCGTGATATCCCGGATCCCATCCGAGACTCCGAACAACATTCGGTCTCTTTCTCATAATACCATAACTACTCAAACAACGTCGAATCCTTAAGTGTGTCTCCCTACGGTTCGTGAATTATGCGGACATGATCGAGACACTTCTCCGAACAATAACCAATAGAGGAATCTGGAAATTCATATGGCTCCCACATATTTCTACGATTACTTTGCGATCGAATGAACCACTTACATACAATACCAATTTCCCTTTGTCTCACGATAGTTTACTTATTCGAGGTTATGATCGTCGGTATCTCTGCATACCTAGTTGAACCTCGTTACCGATAAGTACTCTTTTCTCGTTCCCGTGATATGTGATCCCTTGTGAGCCAGTCACATGCTTGCAAGCTAATTGGATGACATTCCACCGAGAGGGCCCAGAGTATATCTATCCGTCATATGGATGGACAAATCCCACTCTTGATCCATGTGTCTCAACCAATACTTTCCGAACACTCAATGCCACCTTTATAGCCACCCAGTTACGGTGTGGTGTTTGATGTCATCAAAGCATCCATCCGGTAAAGGTGATATGCATGATCTCATGGTCGAAGGAATTAGGTTACTATGTATCAGAAAGCATATAGCAATTGAACTATTGAAATGACTTGATCTTTATGCTACGCTTATCTATAGGAGTATGTCCACCATATCATTCTCCTAACGATATGATCTTGTTGTTGATAACATCTCAATGTTCATGATAGGGAAACCACAATCATTTATCAACCAACAAGCTAGTGATGTATAGAGGCTATACTAGGGACTTCAAATTAAGTTTACAAATCACACATGTATCAATGTTTCCTTGTTAATAGTATTATAGCATGAATGTAAACATTTATCATAAACACAAAGATATAATAATAACAACATTTATTATTGCCTCTAGGGCATATCTCCAACAGTCTCCCACTTGCACTAGAGTCATCTAATCTAGATTACATGGTAATATACCGAACACCCATGGCAGTTTGGTGTTGGTCATGTTTTGCCCTCGGGGGAGGTTTAGTCAACGGATCCGCCACATTCAGATCTGTGTGTACTTTGCAAATCTTTATATCCCCATCTTGAATATGTTCTCGAATAGCGTGAAAACGTAGCTCGATATGCTTCAGCTTCTTGTGTGACCTTGGTTCTTGCGCATTGGCTATGGCGCCCATGTTATCACAGTAGATAGACATTGGGTCCAGCGCACTAGGAACCACACCCAGCTCTGTAATGAACTCTTTCATCCATATCGCTTCTTGTGAAGCCTCCGAAGCAGCCATGTATTCCGATTCAGTTGAAGATCTCGCCACAACGCTTTGCTTTGCACTCCTCCAGCTAACTGCTGCACCATTTAAAATAAATACGTATCCAGATTGTGATTTAGAATCATCCGGATCTGTGTTCCAACTAGCATCGGTGTAACCATTAACAACGAGCTGTTCATCACCTCCATAAGAAAGAACCATATCCTTAGTCCTTCTCAAGTACTTAAGGATGTTTTTGACCGCTATCCAATGATCCACTCCTGGATCACTTTGATATCTGCTAGTTAAACTAACAGCATATGCAATGTCGGGTCTAGTACATAGAATGGCATACATTAGAGATCCTATGGCTGAGGCATAGGGAGTCTTACTCATCCTTTCTCTATCTTCTGCCGATGTCGGACTTTGAGTTTTACTCAAGGTCGTATTGGGCAACATGGGCAAGAACCCTTTCTTGCTATCTTCCATTCCAAACCTCTTTAGAACTTTGTCCAAATATGTACTCTGTGACAATGATATTTGGCGTTTCGATCTATCTCTGTAAATCTTTATGCCTAATATGTAAGCTGCTTCGCCAAGATCCTTCATTGAAAAACTATTATTCAAACATTCCTTGACACTATTAAGAAGGTCTACATCATTCCCAATCAACAATATGTCATCCACATATAGTATTAAGAATGCTACAGAGCTCCCACTCACTTTCTTGTAAATACAAGCTTCTCCATAAGTTTGTATAAAACCAAAACTTTTGATCACCTTATCAAAACGTTGATTCCAACTTCGGGATGCTTGCTTCAATCCATAGATGGACCGTTGAAGTTTGCATACCTTGTTAGCATCTTTAGGATCGACAAAACCT
The DNA here is from genome assembly GCA_916181665.1 of Avena sativa. Classification (NCBI taxonomy): domain Eukaryota; kingdom Viridiplantae; phylum Streptophyta; class Magnoliopsida; order Poales; family Poaceae; genus Avena; species Avena sativa. The sequence continues at coordinate 424,590,436 of OV702280.1, forward strand.
TTGGGTTGCATCATATACAACTCTTCATCAATGTCTCCATTGAGGAATGCTGTTTTGACATCCATCTGCCATATCTCATAATATGCAGCGATTGCTAACATAATCCTCACAGACTTTAGCTTCGCTACTGGTGAGAAAGTCTCATCGTAGTCAACTCCTTGAATTTGTTGAAACCCTTTTGCGACAAGTCGAGCTTTATAGACAGTAACATTACCATCAGCATCTGTTTTCTTCTTGAAAATCCATTTGTTCTCGACAGCCTTCCGGCCATCCGGTAAGTCCACCAAAGTCCATACTTGGTTTTCGTACATGGATCCAATCTCGGATTTCATGGCTTCTTGCCATTTATTGGAATCTGGGCTCATCATCGCTTCCTCATATGTCTCAGGGTCATCGGTGTTGTCCACCAACATGACACTCATAACGGGATCATACCAATCTGGAGTGGTACGAGTTCTCGTTGACCTCCGAGGCTCTGTAGCAACTTCAACCGAAGTTTCATGATCATCATCATTAGCTTCCTCTCTAATTGGTGCAGGCACCACAGGAACTTCTTCCGGTGCTGCGCTACTCGCAATTTCGAGAGAAGGTTCGACAACCTCGTCGAGTTCTACTTTCCTTCCAGTCACTTCTTTCGAGAGAAATTCCTTCTCTAGAAAGGATCCATTCTTGGCAACGAAGATTTTGCCTTCGGATCTATGATAGAAGGTATACCCAATAGTTTCCTTCGGGTATCCTATGAAGACGCATTTTTCCGCTTTGGGTTCTAGCTTGTCCGGCTGTAACTTCTTTACATAGGCTTCGCAACCCCAAACTTTAAGGAACGACAATCTAGGTTTCTTCCCAAACCATAATTCATACGGTGTCGTTTCAACGGATTTAGACGGTGCCCTATTTAAAGTGAATGCGGCTGTTTCTAATGCATAACCCCAAAATGATAGCGGTAAATCTGTAAGTGACATCATAGAACGAACCATATCTAAGAGAGTTCGATTACGACGTTCGGACACACCATTACGCTGTGGTGTTCCCGGCGGTGTAAATTGTGAAAGTATTCCGCATTTCTTCAAATGCTCGCCAAACTCGTAACTTAGATATTCACCTCCACGATCAGAACGCAGAAATTTAATCTTCTTGTTACGTTGATTCTCTACCTCACTTTGAAACTCCTTAAACTTCTCGAAAGTTTCGGACTTATGTTTCATGAAATAGATATACCCATATCTACTCAAGTCATCCGTGAAGGTAAGAACATAACGATAACCACCGCGCGATGCTACACTCATTGGACCACACACATCGGTATGTATGATTTCCAATAAGTCCGTAGCTCGCTCCATCATACCAGAAAATGGAGTCTTAGTCATTTTACCCATCAGACATGCTTCGCATCTTTCAAGTGATTCAAAATCAAGTGATTCAAGAAGTCCATCGGAATGGAGTTTCTTCATACGTTTCACTCCAATGTGACCAAGACGACAGTGCCACATATAGGTCGAATTATCGCTTGATTTCAAATGTTTAGCCTCAATGTTGTTGATATGTGTATTTCCACTATCGAGATTCAATAAGAATAGACCATCTATCAAAGGTGCATGTGCATAAAACATATTACTCATATAAATCGAACAACCATTATTCTCGGACTTAAACAAGTAACCGTCTCGCAATAAACAAGATCCCGATATAATGTTCATGCTCAACGCAGGCACCAAATAACAATTATTTAATTATAAAACTAATCCTGATGGTAGATGAAGGGGTAGCGTGCCGACCGCGATCACATCAACCTTTGATCCGTTTCCCACGCGCATCGTCACCTCGTTCTTCGCTAGCTTCCGTTTATTCTGCAGCACCTGTTTCGAGTTACAAATATGAGCAACCGAACCAGTATCAAATACCCAGGCACTACTACGAGTACTAGTGAGATACACATCAATAACATGTATATCAGATATACCTTTCTTCTTGATGTTGCCGTTCTTCAGATCCGCCAAGTACTTTGGGCAATTCCGCTTCCAGTGACCTTCTCCCTTGCAGTAAAAGCATTCAGTTTCAGGCTTAGGTCCAGCCTTGGTCTTCTTCGCCGGCGTGGTAACTTTCTTACCACCCTTCTTGAAGTGTCCCTTCTGCTTAGACTTGCCTTTCTTGAATTTGGTGGTCTTATTGACCAACAACACTTGGTGATCTTTCTTGATCTCCACTTCTGCAAACTTTAACATAGCAAATAGTTCTGGCAACTGCTTGTTCATGTTCTGCATGTTGTAGTTCATCACAAAGTTCTTGTAACTTGGTGGTAGTGATTGGAGGACACGGTAAATCCCCAAAGCATTAGGAATCACTATACCCAAGCTTTGAAGTTTGTTTGCGTGCCCAGACATCTTAAGAACATGCTCACTGATGGAGCTGCCCTCTTCCATCTTGCAGTTAAAGAACTTTTCAGAAGCCTCATAGCTTTCAATTGCCGCATGAGTCTCAAAGATCAATTTGAGATCCTCGACAATATCATATGGGTCTGAATTCTCAAACCTTTTCTGAAGCTCCGATTCTAAACCATACAAGATAGCACATTGAACTATGGAGTACTGATTCTTCCGAGCGAGGTAAACATTCTTTACTTCATCGGAAGCATCAGCTGCAGGTGGGTCACCCAGCGGTGCATCCAGCACATAGGTCAAATTACCAGCTGTGAGGACAATCCTCAAATTGCGGAACCAATCCGCGAAGTTGCTTCCATTGTTTTTCAACTTTTCTTTCTCTAGGAATGCATTAAAATTGATGGTAGGGGCTGCCATTGATCTACAACATATTTGCAATAGTTTAGACTAAGTTTGTGACAAATTGAGTTCAAATTAATAATAAAGTTAATCTAGGTGAACTCCCACTCAAAACAATATCCCTCACATTGTTTTAGTGATCACACGAACCAAATCCACCACATCAACACCGATCATCACGAGAGTTGATATAGTTTCAGTGGCGAACAATCAACATGTTCATCATATCTGCTATATGATTCATGCTTTACCTTTCGGTGATCCGTGTTCCGAGACCATGTCTGTACATGCTAGGCTCGTCAAGATCAAACCTTAGTTTCCGCATGAGCAAATCTGGCTTGCTCACGTTGTATATACTTGCAGAATCTAACACACCCGATCATCACGTGGTGCTTCAAAACAACAAGCTTTAGCAACGGTGCTAACTAAGGGTGAACACTTTATGACTTGAAATTCATGTGCATGAGGGATCATCTTATAATGCTACCGTCGTCTACTAATCAATACAAGATGCATAAAGGATTAACATCACATGCAATTCATAATATGTGATATGATATGACCTTTCTTCTTTGTGCTTCCGATCTCCATCTTCAAGCACGAACATGATCTCCATCATCACCGGTATTGTATCAAGGTCAATGACGCTTCTCCATGGTTGTCGTCCACCGGCTTCAACTATTACAACTACTTTGAATAGACACGCGGGTCTTAACATAAATTAAAGACAACCATATGGCTCCTGCCGGTTGCCAACTTACAATAAGGAACATTGCATACATCAAATATAATCAAAATCATGGCCATATCACATCACTGCACACCCCTGCAAAACAAAGTTAGACGCCTCTACTTTCTTTGCATATTTTACGTGGTTTGGGGCTTTCAATAAGTGTCGTTCTAACTTACGAACATGAACCACAACATTGATACTAGTATTGTTAATCACCCGTTGTAAATTGGATCTTAACTATGCTAGGAGAAACAGGCACCCGCAAAGCCACTTATGCAATACAAGTTGCATGTCAAGCGTGGAGCAAGTCTCATGAACGATGTCATGTAAGGTTAGACCGGGCCGCTTCATCCCAACATACCGCAAGATGCAAAGTACACAAGAAGCAATCGACAATAAAAGCATCAACGCCCACAATGACCATTGTGTTCTACTCGTGCAACAGATCTACATATAGACATGGCTCTGATACCACTGTAGGGTTTCGTAGCATGGAAAACAAAAAATTTCTATCGCATACAAACAAACAAGCCAAGATCTATCTACTAGATTGTAGCAACGAGTCGATGGAATAACTTACCCTCGAAGATTCCAAAGTGTTTAACGAGAGCGGATTCTCGTGGGTGATGTAGTCGTACTCTTCCCGATCTCAAGATCGTGTAGACGATCCTTCCGGCGCCGCGTTCCGGCAGCGCTCCCGCAGTTGGTCACACGTTCGGTACTCGACGAAGACCTTCCTCTCCCTTGTTCCAGCAGGCAGCGGAGGTTGTAGCACTCTCCTCGCGATTCCGGCAGCACAACGGCGTGGTACCGGAAGTAGAGGGGAGATCTCCAGGGCTTCGCCTTAAGCCGGAGCGAGTATGGTGGAGTATGAGAGAGCTCCTCGGCGATCTAGGGTTTAGACACACCAAGGAGGGGATGCTAGAGCCGGCGGCTAGGGTTCCGGGGACCCCAAGTCGGCGGCTAGGGCAAAACCCTAGGGGTGGGCGGCGGCTATGGAGGGCTGTAGCTTCTAGGGTTTGAGGTGAGGGACTTGTGTGCACTAGAGAAGGGAGCCCTGCCCCTCCTTATATAGGTGGAGGGGCCGGCGGCCAAGGGGAGGGAGGGGAGTCCCTCCCCAACTCGGCTTGGAGGGGGCGCCGCCGGTTGGAGGAGGGATTCCCTCCCCAACTCGGTTTCCCTCCTTCCTCCTCTTTTCCTCTTTCCAATTTTAGCCGTTTGACTTTTCAAACTAGCTATTTGACTTTTCAAACTAGGATTTGAATTAATCCTTTATTTGGAACAGCGATGACACTTAGTACATGATGCAATCATTCCAACATGCAATGACACATTCATGTACCCCTTCCCCTCCGGAGTGCTGGACATTCCGGAACCTTCTAGAACATTCCCGATGAAAACACCGGAATCATTCCCGAACTCCGAAACGGGACTTTCCTTATATGAATCTTATTCTCCGGACCATTCCGGATCACCTCGTGATATCCCGGATCCCATCCGAGACTCCGAACAACATTCGGTCTCTTTCTCATAATACCATAACTACTCAAACAACGTCGAATCCTTAAGTGTGTCTCCCTACGGTTCGTGAATTATGCGGACATGATCGAGACACTTCTCCGAACAATAACCAATAGAGGAATCTGGAAATTCATATGGCTCCCACATATTTCTACGATTACTTTGCGATCGAATGAACCACTTACATACGATACCAATTTCCCTTTGTCTCACGATAGTTTACTTATCCGAGGTTATGATCGTCGGTATCTCTGCATACCTAGTTCAACCTCGTTACCGATAAGTACTCTTTTCTCGTTCCCGTGATATGTGATCCCTTGTGAGCCAGTCACATGCTTGCAAGCTAATTGGATGACATTCCACCGAGAGGGCCCAGAGTATATCTATCCGTCATATGGATGGACAAATCCCACTCTTGATCCATGTGTCTCAACCAATACTTTCCGAACACTCAATGCCACCTTTATAGCCACCTAGTTACGGTGTGGTGTTTGATGTCATCAAAGCATCCATCCGGTAAAGGTGATATGCATGATCTCATGGTCGAAGGAATTAGGTTACTATGTATCAGAAATCATATAGCAATTGAACTATTGAAATGACTTGATCTTTATGCTACGCTTATCTATAGGAGTATGTCCACCATATCATTCTCCTAACGATATGATCTTGTTGTTGATAACATCTCAATGTTCATGATAGGGAAACCACAATCATTTATCAACCAACAAGCTAGTGATGTATAGAGGCTATACTAGGGACTTCAAATTAAGTTTACAAATCACACAAGTATCAATGTTTCCTTGTTAATACTATTATAGCATGAATGTAAACATTTATCATAAACACAAAGATATAATAATAACCACATTTATTATTGCCTCTAGGGCATATCTCCAACATTCATGACTTGTTTCTTTACAAGATTCCTATGCATAGGAAGTGGGTTATACTTAAATGTGTTTTGAATTTTCTTCTTGATGCTCTCTTTGACTTCATTTCATAATTCTTATGTGAGCATCTTCTCAAGCTATCAAGCCTAACTTAAAGGCGTTAAAGAAAAGTACTTGTTGGGAGATAACCCAAGAGTTTTCTTGAGTCTTGGAATTTATTACTTCAGTAATGACATCTCCTTATCCTTTTTATTTGCTTTTTGTGCCAAGAATGACCTCTAATGAGAGGGAAGTAAGATTTGTGGAGTTGCTGTCCCAAAACAGATTTTTGTCCTCCACCATAAAAATTCACGAGGAGTCTATGTAAGTCTGATTGAGCTGAAAATTTACAAATAAATCCCCCAGTATGTTAGATAACTTTTGTTAGTTCAACACTGTTTGATTTGAGCAACATAAGATGTTCGAAAAAATCGGTTTCTACCTGCTGGTCTGTTTTGACAGATTTCTGCCATTATTTGCATTTGCTTCTTATTGATTCCTTTTTGAGTTCTCTTTAGGTGAATTAAGATTTTTGAAGGAGTTACTACAGTATTATGTGTTTTTAGTGAAAAGTCTTGCTGTTCCAAAGCTTTACCTAAGGGTCTATTATCTTTTGAATACACTAATGTTGCTAATGAAGATTGTGTGAAGTTTTGTATGAAAGAAAAATTTCAGGTGTAGAGAGAGAATGATGTAATGAGATGAAGAATGGACAAAAGCTCAAGCTTGGGGATGCCACCCCGGTGTCACCCCAAGAAATATCCAAGAGGTATAAGCGTCAAATCTTGGGGATGCCCAAGGCATCCCCTTCTTCATCAATAAAAATCTGAGGTCTTTCTAGACACTTTGTTTTTATTGTTTCATGCATTGTTGTGTTGTTCTTGGAGCGTCTTAGTTTTCGTTTTTGGTTTTCATTTGCTTAGTTTGCTTGAGTAAGTTGGTTGGTTACACCACACTTCTTTTGGAGAGAGACACACTCTGTTTCCATTGCCTAGAACACTCTAGTTTTCACTCTTATTGTTTTGTGAGTATTCACTTTTGCTAGCACTGCGTTCAGCCTTAGTTTTCTTGTGCTTTCAGCTTAGAAATTTTTAGTTCTTCTTTGTGGATTTGTGAGAAAATATCACTGATATTTATTGATTATTATCTTTGTGAGTTGTTTCAAATAAGTTGTTTGGTGTTAGAAAAGAGTAGGAAGCTTCATGCTAAGTGGTACAAAAGGGAGCTTGTTCTGACTGTGGCTTAGACTTTATCATGTCATGCTAGATCTTCTTTTGACCTTATGATTAGTGATTATTGTTGTAGCATGACTTGTTCCAAACAATTAGGATTGCTTAATGTGCCTTGAAGGAATCATGCATTGTTTTAGCATGCAAAAGCATAGTATTGTGGTATTCTCCTTTGATGCTTTGCTTGGGTTGACTTAGAACATGCTCACACCATGTTATGACTATGACAAGTCACCATAGCCTCTATGATCATTTAGTCCTTGACTTGTAGTACCACTCTATGCTTTGATTAGTAATGTTTTGTCGCTCTACATGATTATGGCCATTATTGCTCTCTTAGTTGGTTGCTACCAGTCTTTTGCTAGCCTCCACTTGTATGAGTAAGCTCTACTCATGCTTCCAACTCCCAAGAAACCAAGTTATTCCAAAGTGTCCACTATAAATTCCCATGCATGGTGTGTTACACCATTCCAAGTATATTCTTGTTTTCAGCTATCTTCCAATTAAAAAATATTTTGTTATGTGAAAACTTAGTGATTAAATCCCTCACAAACTTTATGGAACACTTTATTCTTTGCCCCTCATAAACTTGAACCATTGTATCATCTATGTTGTATATGCTTGCACTTATACGTTGGAATTAGTAGAACCATGCTGTCACGGGGAACGTTTTCAACATTGCACTTGTACTTTGTACTCAGTTGATGTCATGCTCTTTTTTCCATGGATGTCACTGGTGCGAAATAAAGAGGGAACTTGTAAGTCCATGGAGTTTGTATTTTGTGTTAGAGAAACTCCTGGGCCGCTAGCCTAAGCCATGCCTAATCATGGTGGAAACTTGCAGCATCACCATAGTAAGCTATCTATGAAGCATCCTCAATAAAAATCTATGCACATAGTAAATAAAAAGATCGCTGAGATGCTCATTGTCTGCTTGCCTTGTCATTTTGGTTATGGGATAGCTCCTATACCATGTGCAAGGGGTACCCCATTGGCGGTTCTCTACGATATGTAAATACTTACAATGACAAGAACTTACATGTGACTAAAGTTGAGTAGCATGAGGTGTGGCCCTCATATTCAAGGGACTTGAGATTGCCAACTTATACGTTTTCAAGCATATACTCCATAGTTTGTTCACTTTAACCTTAATCACTTCAAGATGCTTATGATAGGGGCAATGAGGGCTGAAAGCTAACAAGTACCATAATTTTTGGAAGCTCTTTTTCAAACTTGAAATCCCTGCTTCCCTATGAAGGGCCTTTCTTCCACCATTATTTGAGTCTCCACCTTCTACCTTTTAGGCACCATTAAGAGAGCATATTTGTCATTCTGTGTGCAGTGTCCCAAAACTTATTGATTGATGCATATTGTGATATTACTTGTTCTTGTGCTACTTGTTTCTAGTCACCCTTGTGAACTTTGAAGGTGTCCTATGCATCTATTTTCTACTACATGAGGGACAAGCTGAATGCCACTATGCCATGTTTTCTGTATGTGAAACAAAAACATGTATTTCAATGCATGTTATTCATGATCTTTGTTTGTAGCATTCCATGTTGCATGCATAGTTACTATGTCCTATTATTACAACTCCATCTTTCATGCACATGTTTAGAGTTGTTTGATACCATCTTTCAATGTTTGCAAATGGTTTGATCTTGGTTTTGATGGTGCATGTCGCCTCAAAAATTATTCTTTTTATCACATACCTACTCGAGGACGAGCAGGAGTTAAGCTTGGGGATGCTTGATACGTCAGAAACGTATCTATAATTTTTGATGTTCCATGCTTGTTTTGTATCTACTTTACTTTGCTTTGTCTATGCTTTGAGGTGTTTTTATATCTTTTCTGGAACTAACCTATTAACAAGTTGCCACACTACCAGTTGCCTGTTTTCTTCTGCTTTTGGTTCCAAAAAGGCAGAAAATCAATATTATCGGAATTGGACGGGACAAAATCCAAAGTCATTATTTTTCCCGGAGCAACACGGAACCACGAAGCAGAGCCGGAGGGGCCCCACAGGGTGGCCGCACCCCTAGGCGCGGGCAAGCCCTGGAGACGCCCACATGGGGTATGGCCCCCCTGGACCCCACCGACCTTGATTCCTGCGCCTATAAGAAGCCTCCAACCCAAAAACCCTAGGGCATCCAAAGAAATCCACGAAAACCTCTGTAGCGCCGCCGCCACCAAAGGGGAGATTCGAGGGACAGAAAACTCTGTTCCGGCACCCTGCCGGGACGGGGAAGTGCCCCCGGAGCCATCTCCATCGATCTCCATCGCCATCTTCATCACCGTTGCTGATTGCCATCATGAGGAGGGAGCAGTTCTTCCTTGAGGCTAAGGGCTCTACCGGTAGCTATGTGTTCATATCTCTCCCTATGCATGATCTTGTTGTGGTCATGAGCTTTGTAATCAAGTAGATCTACCTTGCTACTTAAGTGCTTTAATAAATCTCTGTTCTCCCCATGTGTGTGAAAGTGACAGTGTGTATGCCATGGTGGCACTTAGGTTTGAGTCTACATAAATACTCTTTGTGCTTTAATAGATATATGCTTTTCCCCACGTGTGCGAAAGTGACAGCGTGCATACCGTGTGTGGAACTTTGGCTAGATTGAATATTTGTTATGAGTTATATTTGGAGTTGGATGTCTCTATGAAATTGTGGTGTTTGTTGGAACCATCAAGCGCTCAAGGTGACAGTGTGGGGTTATCTAGATTGGGGAAGGCGGACTTTGAGGAGTGTTGTTATAGCCCTACCGATGATTAGAGTGTCCAACCGGAGAGTAGTTAAGAGTAGTATCATGAAGAGAGGATATTTATATGAGAGAGTGTTCACTAGTGAAAGTATGATCCCTAGGCCTTGTTTCTAAACATTGAAACACCGTTTTCTACTAGATCTGTTGCATGTTTGCTTGCTTTCATCTTTGTTCCGTTTGCCGGGAAGGTTTTGGGCTTTTATCTTTCCTCCACGCCATCAGCTCTTTTCTGGCACACCCCACGTCAACAACAAATCAGAAGCTATTTTCTGGCATCGTTACCACTTGTATTTCACTATGTCTTCGCCGAACTAGTGCACCTATACACCTGACAAGTGTATTGGGTGTGTTGGGGACACAAGAGACTTCTTGTATCTTGATTGCAGGATTGCTTGAGAGGGAATACCTTTGACCACTTCCTCCCTGAGTTCGATAAACCTTGGGTAATCCACTTAAGGGAAACTTGCTGCTGTACTACAAACATCTGCACTTGGAGGCCCAACAACTGTCTACAAGAATACAAGTGCATAGACATCAGCTATCCGGCAAGAAAGAGTTGTGCTTCCGCTGCATCGCTGGAGCGAGGAGGCGGAGGTTGCTCGGTGCCTCGGACATGTGTGCGAGCACAGATGCGCCGCTAAGTTGTGGTTCTAAGGACTTCCTCTCGATCTTGAGATCGGCAAGAGATCGTCTATATCAACCACGAGTTTAACTCGTTAAGCTTTGTTGGTCTTCAAGGGTATGTTATCTACGGATATACATCCTCCCGTTGTTTGTATCTAGTAGATAGATCTTGGTACATAGTTGTTCCCATCGTAGGAAATTTTTTGTTTTCCATGCTGCGAACCCTATAGTGGTATCAGAGCCGGATCTATGCGTAGATGCTTTACACGAGTAGTACACATATGAGTATGTGGGCGATGATGATCATGTTATTGCTTCTTAGTTGTATTTTGGATATTGGTGGCATAGTGGGATGAAGTGGCCCGGACAAACTTTACATGTCCTCGCACATGAGACCTGTTCTACGCTTGACATGCAACTAGTTTGCATAAGTGGCTTGCGGGTGTCTGTCTATCCTACTATAGTCAATATCTAATTTGAAACGAGTTGTCAACAATTTGGTTATACTTTTTGTGGTTCATGTTCATAGGTAAGAACGGTTCTATCTTCGAAAGCCCTAAGCCACGTAAAACTTGCAATGGATAAATTAGAGGAGTCTAGTTTAGATTGTTGTTGGGCTAGTGTTATGATATGGTGATGTTGTAAGTAGAAGTATGAGATGATACTCTTACAACACACATAACGTGTAAGTTCCATAGACCTTGGACTTACACATAGAGGTATGATAGTGATCATACCACGATGCACATGATGGAGATCAAGTGCGGGAACCATATCATTTCACTTATAAACATGTGATGTTTGATTGCATCTTATATTGCTTATTTAGCATTTTATTAGCATAATAAGATGATCCATCATTTAAATATCAAGATAAGAATTTGTTCTTCCTTAAGTATGCACCAATTATGTTTCGTCGCTCGAAGACATCACGTGATGATCGGGTGTTCTTGGATCCACGACCATATTTCGGGTGTAAGACAGTTACACACTCGAATACTTAGGTTCTTACTTGGTGAGCCTAGCATGTACATACATGGCCTCGGAACATGGACCAAAAGGTTAAGCATGAGTCATATGGTAAATATTATGCCCATTTGATGCTCGCCTTTGAAGCTACACCGAATCACGTGATGATCGGACTTGGTGTAGTGGATTTGGTTCATGTAATCACCAAAAAGGCACGAGGGATGTCGTTTTTGAGTGGGATGTGGATTAGTTGAACTCAATCTATCATACACTTAGTCTAAACTTTACAAATTATGTTGTAGATGGCACCACCTGCTTTTAATTTCAATGTGTTCATGGAGAAAGAGAAACTTGCAATGAATGGTAGCAACTTTACCGAATGGGCCATGAATTTGAGGATTCTCCTCTTTGCTGAACAAAAGCAATATGTGCTAGAAGCACCGCTAGGACCCCCACAGTTCGATGATGCCCCTGACGAGGAGAAGAATGTCTATCAGACTCGTCAGGAGGACCACAACTTAGTTCATTGCGGCATATTGTATGGGCTAGAGCCAGAACTTCGAAAGCGTTTCGAAAATGGCAATGCATTTGATACAATGGGTGAGTTGAAAATGATTTTCGACACACATGCTGCTGTAGAGAGCTACAATGCTTTCGAAAAGTTCTTTAGCTGCATGATGGAAGAGAACAGCTCTGTAAGTGAGCATGTACTCAAGATGTCGGGTTACGCCGATAATCTTGTGTCCTTGGGAATATCGATTCCCATTGACTTAGGCATCCATCGTGTTCTGTAGTCTCTGCCACCTAGCTATAAGAGCTTTGTGATGAACTATAATATGCAAGGCATGAAGAAGTCTCTCCCTGAGCTTTTGTCAATGCTTAAAACTGCAGAAGTGGAGATCAAGAAAGAATATCAAGTGTTGATGATCAATAAGACCACTGGTATCAAGAAAGACAAGAAGGGAAAACAGAAGGGAAGTAAGGGCGGCAAGCCAGTTGCCGTGCCTGACAAGAAACCCCGAGTTGGCCCTAAGTATGATACCGAGTGCTATTATTGTAAGGGGACTGGACACTGGAAGCGCAACTGCCCCAAGTATTTGGCAGTCAAGAAGGCCGGTGATGGGGGAATACCAATCGGGGTATACCCACGAAGCGGATTCGCCAGCTGGATCGAGACGACTGAAGCCAAGCGCAGAGCGGGTCGACTCGCCCAATACGGCGACTAGCGCATGCTGGACCCAGGCGACTGGCGCCGACTGAAGGCCCAAGATGGCTACTCGTATACAAAGCCCACTAGCACTTGTAAACTCCTAACTGGCTGCATATATAAAGCCACCAGGGGCACCCCCATGGGGCATCGTCTCCCACATCATATTAGATCTAGTCTCTCCCCCCGCCTACGGCGGCTCCCATGTAATCCAATCTATGATCATATACTGGATTGATAGCAGGACGTAGCGATCCTCCACCGAGGGGACGTGAACCTGGGTACATCGTGTGCCAATCTCTCTCCCGGATTCTCCTACGTCGTCTTGCTCCCTCTATGTAAGCTACCCCCAGTAGCATCTGCCGTGCAATACCACGACAGTTGGCGCCCACCGTGGGGCAAGCGGTGCTTGGAGGGTGATGATCCGGGCGGGATCCTCAAATTCTTCAACGACAAACAGATAGGCTGATCCGCGTCGGCGCTCTGATTTTCTCCATCGATTTCTTGCGACGGCCGATTTCATCATCTCCAATAACTGCGAGTGTTGGCGTGCTGTGCAAGCAGAGAATTAGGGTTGGGAGATGTTCCGCATGGTCCAGCCGTCAACAACCATAGCACACGCACATGCAGATCTCGACATGCAAAACAGATGCGCGTGTGCGTGCATGATCGGATCCACACGTCCGATTGGTTTTAAAATTGATTCGTTGTGCTGCAGAATTAATCGCCACATGTCCCAGTGACATGACTCAATGGTCCATCTACTAGCGACAAAGGGGTCAAAATCCCCATGCTATGAATCAAGACATGAAATCAATCAGTTCCATTGTTGGAGTTCTCACGTAAAAGAACATTGCGGTTTTTCCTTTCCAATCTAATCTTTATGATACATAAATAAATTATTTTATTTAGATCTAACTTTTACTCGTTTGTTCTAAAATACATGTGCCGCATGACGTCAATTGGCGAGACGCATTCGCCTCGGAATCATCTGTCCGTGGTTCTGCAATTATCTTCTACCAACTTGCCACACTCGGAGACTCGCCATCGTGGAACAACTAAGTTTCATTAAACTCATACATGCTATGAGCTCAAAATATATATGCATCTCTATTTATTCTCCAAAGCCGACCATGCTATCGCATACGACCCTTTCAGGGACCAAAATCATACTTGGGGTCGGGTTCAGTATTGTCTGTGTAGTGAGGCTGGGTACCAAAAGGCCGACCTTGTCTCCGGGTTCAACAGTCTGGCATCCGTCCCTGTTATCCGGCAAGCGTTTGATACTGGAGGTCTGCCTACTCATGAAAAGACACGCATAAACCTTACATACTGCCCATCGATCCAAATAACAAACGTGCATTTTATTTCAACGTCTACAATTCGCACGTCTTACAATTATTCAATATATTATGCAAGTACATCTTAATGCAATTGTATCTTTTCTCCTTCTCGGAAAAACGGTGTCTTTCTCGCCACTTGCCGCGCTCGGGGACTCGGAACTCGCCGGTCGCTCGACCTCGCCACTCGATATGCTTGGGGACTCGACGCTCGCCGGTCGATCAACCTCGCCGCTCGCTGTGCTCGGGGACTCGGCGCTCGCCGGTCGCTCGACCTCGCCCCTCGCCGCGCTCGGGGACTCGGAACTCGCCGGTCGCTCGACCTCGCCACTCGCTATGCTTGGGGACTCAGATGCTCGCCGCTCGCTCAACCTCGCCGCTCGCCGTGCTCGGAGACTCGGCGCTCGCCGGTCGCTCGACCTCGCCCCTCGCCGTGCTCGGGGACTTGGTGCTCGCCGGTCGCTCGACCTCGCCGCTCGCCGTGCTCGGGGACTCGACGCTCGCCAGTCGCTCGACCTCGCCGCTCGCTTGACCTCACCGCTCGCGAGGACTCGGCGCTCGCCGGTCGCTCGAGGCTCGGCGCTCGCCGGTCGCTCGACCTCGCCATTCGCCGCGCTCGGGGACTCGACACTCGCCGATCGCTCGACCTCGCCACTCACCGCGCGCGGGGACTCGGCGCTCGCCGGTCGCTCGACCTCGCCAAGCTCGCCGGTCGCTCGACCTAGCCACTCGCCGTGCTCGGGGGCTCGGCGCTCGCCGGTCGCTCGACCTTGCCACTCGCCATGCTCGACGGCAACCACTACTATTTTCAGAATATGTATCTCTAAAGAGCCTCAAGTCGCCTCAACAAGCCAACTCGAGCCTCGGGGACTACTCCTAGGCATGTTGCATGTACGTGTGGGTCCACGACCGCGGCTTGCCCTCGTCGACTCGCTACCGCGGACTCTCCACTCGCGTACTCTCCATGCTCGGGGACTCGCCGCCGCGGACACTCTCCACTCGCGTACTAAACACGCTCAGGGACTCGGCGCGCTACAGACAGTGCCACTCGGCGGTCGCTCAACCTCGCCACTCGGCACGCTCCATGTTCGGGGACTCACCGCAACTGGAGGCTTCACCGACACCCTGCGTCTTTCGCCAACTGACCATCACCGAGTGTCTCACGCCGACCGCCTCCTGCTTCACGGTTCTTTTCTCTGTTCAGGAGCTCGTCGCCGATTCACCACGACCCATCGTCAAGACTCATTGCGCCCTGCCTCAAGCCCGCTTCGAATCGACAACGCGCTCGGGGACTACTGATGGGGGAATACCAATCGGGGTATACCCACGAAGTGGATTCACCAGCTGGATCGAGACGACTGAAGCCAAGCGCAGAGCGGGTCGACTCACCCAATACGACGACTAGCGCATGCTGGACCCAGGCGACTGGCGCCGACTGGAGGGCCAAGACGGCGACTCATATACAAAGCCCACTAGGACTTGTAAACCCTAACTGGCTGCATATATAAAGCCACCAGGGGCACCCCCACGGGGCATCGTCTCCCACATCATATTAGATCTAGTCTCCCCCCCCCCCGCCTACGGCGGCTCCCATGTAATCCAATCTATGATCATATACTGGATTGATAGCAGGACGTAGCGATCCTCCACCGAGGGGACGTGAACCTGGGTACATCGTGTGCCAATCTCGCTCCCGGATTCTCCTACGTCGCCTTGCTCCCTCTACGTAAGCTACCCCCAGTAGCATCTGCCGTGCAATACCACGACAGCCGACAAGGCAAACAAAGGGGATATCGTTATTTTGTTACTTTCACGGATGATTTGAGTAGATACAGTTATATCTACTTGATGAAACACAAGACTGAAACCTTTGAAAATTTCAAGGAATTTCAGAGTGAAGTGGAAAATCATCGTAATAGAAAGATCAAATTTCTATGGTCCGACCATGGAGGTGAGTATCTAAGTTACGAGTTTAGCACTCATATGAAAGAGTGTGGAATTGTTTCACAAATCACACCTGCCGGAACACCACAGCGAAATGGTGTGTCGGAACATCGTAATCATACTTTATTGGATATGGTTCGATCTATGATGTCTCTGACGGACTTGCCACTGTCATTTTGGGGTTATGCACTAGAAAATGGTGCATTCACTTTAAATCGGGCACCATCTAAATCCATTGAAAAGACATCGTATGAATTGTGGTTTGGAAACAAACCTAAGCTATCATTTCTTAAAGTTTGGGGATGCGATGTTTATGTGAAGAAACTTCAACCGGATAAACTCGAACCCAAAGCAGGAAAATGCGTCTTCATAGGATACCCTAAGGAAACTATTGGGTATTCCTTCTATCGCAGATCCGAGGGCAAGGTTTTTGTTGCCAAGAATGGATCCTTTCTGGAGAAAGAGTTTCTCGCGAAAGGTGTGAGTAGTCGGAAGGTAGAACTCGAAGAGGTTGTTGAACCTTCTCTTCATAGTATGGCGAGTAGCGCATCACCGGAAGTCGTTCTGAAGTTGGCTTCACCGATTGAAGAGGGAACTAATGATAATGATCATGAAACTCCAAAAGAGAATACTACCGAACCTCGCAGGTCTAGCAGGACGCGTGCATCTCCCGAGCTGTATGGAAACCCTGATATGAATTTCATGGTTGATGAAATTGATGACCCTGCGATGTATGAAGAAGCGATGATGAGCCCGGATTCCAACAAATGGTTAGAAGCCATGAAATCTGAGATGGAATCCATGTACGAAAACCAAGTTTGGAACTTGGTGGACTTACCTCATGACCGAAAGGCCGGGGAGAATAAATGGATTTTCAAAAGGAAAACTAATGCTGATGGTAATGTGACCGTTTATAAAGCTCGACTTGTCGCAAAGGGGTTTCGACAAATTCAAGGAGTTGACTACGATGAGACATTCTCTCCCGTAGTGATGCTAAAGTCAGTTAGGATTATATTAGCAATTGCTGCATATTTCGATTATGAGATATGGCAGATGGATGTCAAAACCGCGTTCCTCAATGGTAATATTGAAGAAGAGTTGTATATGATACAGCCAAAGGGTTTTGTCGATCCTAAGGATGCTAACAAGGTGTGCAAGCTTCAGCGATCCATCTATGGACTAAAGCAACCATCACAGAGTTGGAATATCCGCTTTGATGGGGTGATCAAAGAGTTTGGATTTGTCCAAACTTATGGAGAGGCTTGTATTTACAAGAAAGTGAGTGGGAGCAATGTGGCATTTCTGATATTATATGTGGATGACATATTATTGATCGGAAATGATATAGATCTTTTAAACAGTGTTAAAAGTTATCTATACAGTAAATTTTCAATGAAGGATCTAGGTGAAGCGTCATACATATTAGGCATAAAGACATATAAAGATAGATCTAGGCGCCTAATAGGGATATCGCAAAGTACATACCTTGATAAGATTTTAAAGAAGTTTAAAATGTACGGAAGTAAGAAGGGGTTCTTACCTATGTTGCAAGACAAGACATTGAGTAGGACTCAAAGTTCGGCTACGGCGGAAGAAAGAGAGATAATGGACAAAGTCCCCTATGCTTCAGCCATAGGCTCTATAATGTACGCCATGCTATGTACAAGACCGGATGTGGCACATGCTATTAGTTTGAATAGTAGGTACCAATCGGATCCAGGTTTAGAACACTGGATAGCGGTCAAGAATATCCTTAAGTACTTGTGAAGAACTAAGGATATGTTTCTTGTGTACGGAGGTGAAGAAGAGCTCGTCGCTAAGTGTTATGTCGACGCAAGCTTTGACACCGATCCGGATGACTCTAAGTCTCAATCCGGATACGTATTTCTCATGAATGGCGGAGCGGTTAGTTGGAGGAGTTCCAAACAACCTGTGGTGGCGGGATCAACAATGGAGCCCGAATATGTTGCTGCTTCGGAAGCGGCTCAGGAAGCGGTTTGGATGAAGGAGTTCATATCCGAACTAGGTGTGGTTGCGAGAGCGTTGGACCCTATGGTGATCTATTGTGACAACAATGGTGCCATAGCCAATGCCAAAGAACCATGGTCTCACAAGAATTCCAAGCATATTAAGCGCCGGTTTCACTCCATCCGTGAGCATGTCAAGGATGGGGATATAAAGATTTGTAAAGTACATACGGATCTCAATGTAGCAGATCCGTTAACTAAAACTCTCCCTAGAGCAAAACATGATCAACACCAGAAATTCATGGGTGCTAGATTCATCACTATGTAACTAGATTATTGTCTCTAGTGCAAGTGGGAGATTGAAGGGAATATGCCCTGAGAGGCAATAATAAAGTGTTTATTATGTATATTCCAAGTATACGATAGATGTTTATTTTGCATGCTATAATTTTATTAATATGGAAATGTTAATACATGTGTGTTTAATAAGCAAACAGAAAGTTCCTAGTTATTCCTCTCTCATAAACTAGCTCGTTGATTAACAAGATGATCAAGGTTTCCTGATCATGGACATTGGATGTTGTTAATAATGAGGTCACAACATTAGAGTAATGGTGTGATGAACATTCATCTGAAGTATAGCATTACGATCATATTCATTGAGTTTATATTGCTATACCAACATACGAAGTGATCCTAATCCTTAGACCATGAGATCATGTCAATCACTAACACCGGAACAGTATCTTGATAACATCAAACGTCACACCGTAACAGGGTGATTATAAAGATGTGTTCAGTACTACTAAAGTGTTATGTTGAGGCCCATGGATCGACAGTGGAATTTGTTCCTCCTGATGATGGATAGATATGCTCTCGTCCCTCTCGATGATATCACATTGATTAGCTTGCAAGCAAGTGATTTGATCACTAGAATGTTATATCACGGGAATGAGAAAAGAGTACATGTTAGTAACGAGATCAAACTAGGTATGGAGATACCGATGATCGAATCTCGGACATGTAAAATATCATGAAACAAAAGAATTAAGATACTAGCATAAAAGGTTCTGACGATCACAAGAAAGTCATTGTTGAATGTGTGGGAGTCAGTATGGGTCTCCAGATCCCGCTTCTGATTATTGATCGGAGAGGGGTCTCGATCATGTACACATTATTCGCGAACCATAGGGTGACACACTTAAGAGACACCGACATCCATTTGGAGCAAAAGTTTCATGTCGGAAAGAATAACAAGCGCAGGAATTTATTTCACTAGATACCGAAACAGGTTTTCGGGTGAAATTGCAGAAAGTGTTTTTGCATGTGAAATGAAATACTAGCAAGGGGTTATAAGTGAATGTTTGTCATTAAAGTAATTGACAAAATTCTGAATAAATAAAAGGAGTTTTATTTAATGAGAGTTTGCATTAAATTTGGTGGAAATTTAATGGGAATTTGAGTGGGTTTTTGAGTGGAGGGAATTGAAAGGCATTTGAGTGAGTGGAGTGTCCACCCACATGAATGAAGGAGGGGAGGGGGCAGCCCCCATGGCCGGCGGCCACCACCTTGGGTGCCCCCTTCTCCTATAAAAGGAGCCCCCTCTCCTCTCTCTCACTCACACCTCCTCGTGAAGGATGTCTCTCCCCCTCTAGTATTTATTCCCCATGGTCTCGGACTAGCGAGATACATGTTCCTCGTGGCTATTCGGAAAGAAAGAGTTGTGCTTCCGCTGCATCGCTGGAGTGAGGAGGCGGAGGTTGCTCGGTGCCTCGGACGTGTGTGCGAGCACGGCTGCGCCGCTAAGTTGCGGTGCTAAGGATTTCCTCTCGATCTTGAGATCGGCAAGAGATGGTCTACATCAACCACGAGTTTAACTCGTTAAGCTTTGTCGGTCTTCAAGGGTATGTTATCTACGGATATACATCCGCCAGTTGTTTATATCTAGTAGATAGATCTTGTTACATAGTTGTTCCCATCGTAGGAATTTTTTTGTTTTCTATGCTGCGAACCCTACAAAAGGAAGGTACTCGTTAGCTTTGAGCTCTCATTGCCCCTATCATAGGCATCTTCACATGGTTAAGGTGAAAGTGAGGTCCAATCTGAGTTATATGCTTGACAGACCATAAACTGGATATCCTAAGTCCCTTGAGTACGAGGGCCGCTCCACATGCTATTCAACTTTGGTTACCTGCAAGTTCTTGTCATTGTTCGTACATGCATATCATAGAGAACCGCCAACGGTGTACCCCTTGCACATGATACAGGAGCTATCCTGTGATCAAAATGACAAGGCAAGCAGACAATGAGCATCCCAGCGGTCTTTTTATTTACTATATTCATAGCTTTTTATTGAACTCTTAATAGAATGCTCATGATGGTGATGCTGCAAGTTTCCACATGATTAGGCATGGCTTAGGCTAGCGGCCCAGGCGTTTCTCTAACATAATGTATAGACTCCATGAACTCACAAGCTCCCCTTTTATTTCACATCATCGACATCCGTAAACAAAAGAGCAAAGTATCAACTGGATAGGATATCCAAAAAGTGTTGAAAGTGTTCCCCGTGACAACACGGTTCTGCTGACTCCCAGCATATAATTTGCAAGCATATAACTTTCATGGACAAGTCACAATGGTTCAGGATTATTAAGTGCAAGGAATAAAGTGTGCCATCAAGTTCGTGAGAGCTTTACTAACTAACTTTCTCAAAATAGACAAACATTTTATTTGGAAGAAAACAAGGCATATTGAATATGCACTAAAATAGCAAATGATGCTAATAGGTAGGTCTGGTGGACACAGTTGGCAATATAGGTTTTGGGGAGTTGGAAACACATGTAGAGCTCATACTCAGTGCAAGTGAAGGCTAGCAATAGAGAGGGAGTGACAAACGAGAGAGCAGTAATTGTCATAATCATGCTTGCAACAAAACAGGACTAATTATGGCATGAAAGTGATACTAGAACTCCGAGGAAAAATAAATCACCGAGGCTTACTGACTATTTATTAGTCATACGCATGCGTTAGCATGTTCCAAGTCGATTCACATGAAGCTTCCAGAGGAGGATACCACAATATCATACCAAAATATGAATAAAACAATGCAAGCAAACATTCATATGACATGCTACAAACTATTAGCAAGCTGGAGCTAATCATAGACAAGCAAGAACTACTAAGCATACATCAGTAACACACTCCTTACAATGAATAGACTAAGCATGCTCACAATAATGAGTATATGTACAAAAATGAAAACAAATAGAGTTTGTTACCAACCTCTTACCACACCTCGAGTTGTCTTAATCTTCATTATTGCCCTCCACTTGTGTGACTTGAATAATAACATGAAACCAAAATCCACTGAGGACGGCTGAACCCTGCAAAGAACTCACAAAACCAGAGAAGAACAACAAATATTTTTGGTGTTTTTGTTTTTTAAAGAAAGCAAACAAAGCAAAACAAACAAAGAAAAAGCAAATCAAACGAAGCAAACTCTTTTTGGATTTTTATTTTAAGGCAAACCAAATCAAAGAAACAAACCAAGAGAAACAACAAAAATATTTTTGGTATTTTTGTGTTTTTGAGAAAGAAGCAGCAAGAACCAAAAAGAAAACGAAACAATGGATATACAAAGAACCGACCGAACATGATATATATATGAGTGTGATGTCGGTATACCTCCCCCCAAGCTTAGGCTTTTGGCCTAAGTGGGGCTCAATAGCGCGGGTAATAACCCCAAGATGGTGGGTCATCATAGGAATGATCATAGTCAGGTGCTTGCGATGAAGAAGAAGATGTGCCCCCAATCAAATGAGGGACGCTGGTACGAAGACTCTCCCATACCGAATCATCTTTGGCATCCTCCCCAACATTCTCTTGCTGGGAGAGCTCCACCACATATGTGTCAAACTCTTCCTCCGTGAGCGTCCATCCTTGCCTGTTATCAAAATTAAACAAAGTAGGTGCAGACAAATAAACTATTTTCTCAGTCCTGCCCTTTTTCCGACCTTGCTGGGCAAAAGATAATTCATACGGTAAACTTCTCACATTAGCCCCCAAGGAAACAAAACCATGCTGAACCATGGATTCAAGATCAAGCCTCTCTATGGGGAACCGATAATCTGAATGGTGAGGCTCTAAACCATGAAAAGCTAGCAACCTAGAAGCAATGAGACCTCCACAAATTCCACCCTTCTCGCGGTTGGTGGTGAGACGATGAGCTATCAAAGCACACAGGCTATAAGATCTATTCCTATTCAGAGTAGCTGTGATAAAAGCTAGATCAAAATAAGACAACTTTCTAGCAAGAACACACTTGGTAATGAAATAGGCAAAATATCTAATGGCTGGGAACTGAATGTTCCGAATTTTACCACTTTCCTTTGAGAAGTCGAAACCTTGGCAAATCTCAGCATATAAATCCATAAGTGACTTGGGCCTCTCCTTGATCTTCTCACAAGATCCCCACTGAGGTACTCTAATTGCTGCACGGAAATCAGCAAAAGGCAGGTCGACAGGTATATTATATATTTTGTAATGGACCATGAGATTAGATGTAGACCAAGTGAACCAGAAGTCCTGCACAAAAGCCATGGTTATCTTAACAAATTTAAATGGTTCACCTTCAACAAAGTGTTCCAACGCTGCATTGGCAATCAAAGTTTGGAAATCCTGGGAGATTCCTGCAGTTCTCATGAATTCATGGCATGGATATATGGAAGGGAACACTCCTTCCTCACGATGAACCTTCATTGGCTCAGGCAACATCAAGTCATATTGATTCAGTGGATAAGCACTCATCTTCCTTGCTAAAAAATTTAAACAAACATCAAACCAAGTGATTTCCATGTTGATAAAAGATGAGCAACTACTATAGGAACTTGATAGAGGGCTACACATGCATCAAAATGAAATATATAAGCATAGAACAAGCATGCAAGCTCACACAACCTGTCACCTATAGCACCAAAATACTCAAGATACAATCTACCAATCACAAATCTAATTGGACAAGTGGAGGAGGCACATACCAAGGAGCAATACCTTGAAAAATCAGCAGCAAAGATGGAATGAGCAAGGAGATCGAAAATCGCGAGCAAGAACAACAAGAACTCGAGATTGAGCAAGTTTTCCGGTGTTTTTCAGGAGAGAGAAAGAAGATGGCTGTGAGGGGGCACTTTGAAGGGGCCTAGGTGGGCCAGACCCCCCTAGGCGCCACCCACAAGTAGGCCGCACCTACCATGGGTGTGGTGGCCTAGGCCACTTCAGGTGTCCCTCTACCCCTTTTTTCGAGGAAAAAATTATTTTGAATTTTCTGGAATTTTTCGGGAAACTTTATTTTTGGCCAATTTTTAGGGTATGAAAATTGATTTTCTCGCAGAAACAGTTTTTTCAGAAGAAGCAAAAGCAAACCAAAAGCCAAACTACAGGAGTTCTAAGACACTCTAACAAGCAAACAACTAGCAAAACCAAATCTAGCAAAAGAAAGGCAAAGACTAGGAAGGAGAAACGTAAAAGAAAGCAAGTATAACCATAGTGAAAACATTATTTTTTCCATTAAAATCCTTTTGTTAACAAGGTTGATCAAGTCTTGTTACCAAAAAAATCTTATATGAAACAAAACTTTGCATTCCACAAGGTGATTATGTTACCTCATACTTGATAGCAATGGTCCCAATCATAATAGTTTCAAAATTTTCTTGTGAAATGGGACAATATATTTCTCCAACCTTGATGCTCTCAATATTTTCAATGGAATTCAGGCAATAGCTCTTAGCAACCTTCTTGGGGAAATAGACAGTATGCTCTTTGTCATCAATATTGAATGTTACTTTTCCTTGATTGCAATTAATAATAGCACCCGTAGTACTAAGAAAATGTCTCCCAAGAATAATAGACATATTATCATCTTCAGGCATTTCAAGCACAACAAAATCTGTCAAAACCAAGCAATTATGAGCCACTTGAATAGGAAAATCCTCACATATAACAATAGAAATAGTAGTTGACTTATCAGCCATTTGCAAAGATATATCAGTTGGTATCAACTTTTATAGATGGAGTCTCTTGTAGAGAGAAAAAAGCATAACACTAACTCCAGCTCCCAAATCACATAAAGCAGTTCT
Source organism: Avena sativa (assembly GCA_916181665.1). Classification (NCBI taxonomy): domain Eukaryota; kingdom Viridiplantae; phylum Streptophyta; class Magnoliopsida; order Poales; family Poaceae; genus Avena; species Avena sativa. The sequence continues at coordinate 424,614,569 of OV702280.1, forward strand.
AACATAATTATTCTTAATAGAGCAAGGAATAGTTGGTATACCTGGATCACCAAGTTTCTTTGGAAACTTACCATTAAAGGAATAATTAGCAAGCAAAGTAGAAATCTCCTCATTAGGAATCTTCCTTTTATTAGAGACAATATCCTTCATATATTTTGAGTAAGGAGGCAATTTAATAGCATCAGTCACAGGAATTTGCAAAAATAAATGTTTCATCCACTCACAAAACTTGTTGTAGTGTTCTTCCTCCTTTGACTTGTGTTTCTTACCTGGAAAAGGCATAGGTTTCTGCACACCCAAGGTTCTCTCTCTTTACCATGTTTATTAGCAATAAAATCTTCCTTTGTGTACCTAGGGTTCTTAGTGTGCTTCTCAGGTTCTTCCTCCCCTTCCTCCTTATCAGGAGCATCATTTTTATCATTACCACTCTCAGTTTCAGCATCAGAGACGGATATACTGTTAGGATCTACAGCAGGTTCAAGTGGTTCCTCAACTATTTTGTGTTTGTTTTTCTTTCTCTTACAAGGACTACCACTACTCTCACCTTGTTGAGAATCCTGCTCAATTCTTTTAGGGTGTCCTTCAGGATATAAAGGATCTTGAGTATCTATACCACTCCTAGTTCTAATTCCATAAGCATGTTTATCTCCTGAGGCATTAACTAGCATATCCTTTTGTACCTTAGCAAGTTGATCAAGTTGGGTTTGAACCATTTGAAAGTGTTTACAAAGCATTTGAATATCATTGGAAGTTCTTTCCATAATATCTTTCAACTCATTGATAGCTCTAGAGTTTTCCAATAAATGATTTTGGACTTGTTTATTAAAATTACCTTGTTTAACAATAAAAATGCCAAGTTCCTCTAAACATTGATCAGGAGGCTTACCATAAGGAATATCTCCTTCATCAAAGTGTTTGAGAGAGTGTACCTCAATAGTAGATGAGTGGGGAATTGGCTTACATAATTCTTCTATAGGAGGTAGATTCTTCACATCTTCAGCTCTAATACCTTTCTCCTTTAGACAGTTCTTAGCTTCCTTCGTCACTTTATCATTTAATGCAATAACTCCCCTATTCTTTGGTGTTGGTGTTGGAACTAGTTCAGGAACATCTGGTTCAGGAATAATAGTCTCAGGTGTATTTAGCTCAGTTGAAGTCCAATCATCATAATTCTTGCTTATCTTAGCCATTAATTCTTCAGCATATGTAGGAGTTCTTTTCCTGAAAACACAATCATCAAAGCTATCTAGGTACGTCCTAGAATCATCAGTTAGTCCATTATAATAAATATCAAGAAGCTCATTTTTAGGCAATGGACATCCAGGATGTGTATGAATCAAGGCACAGAACCTTGTCCATGACTCAGGCAATTTCTCTTCTTCTCCCTGTTTAAAATAAAAAAGCCTCTGCAAAGCAGCATGTCTAGCACCGGGAGGAAAATATTTCTAGAAGAAAGAAGCAATCAAGCAATCAGGGCTATCAATGGAACCAGGAGGTAATCTATTAAACCAAGCCCTAGCTTCTCCTTTTAGTGAAAAGGGAAGATCTTAGTAACAAAGTACTTGCGCATCTTAAAATCATCAGAGAATAAAGCACTCATAGTAGAAAGCTCATTCATATGAGCCACATCACTCTCATTTTCAGTCCCACGGAAAGGTCCTTTCTCAACAATATCTAAATAGGACAAATCAAGAGAGAAATCATAATCTTCATCTTTAATATCTATGGGAGAGGTGGCAAACTTAGGATCAGAGGACAGTTTAGGCATAATAGTATGTCTAGCAAGGAGACTCTTAATAGCACTAGTACCATGTGTGTTTCGGCACTCTTCACCAAATTCATCAGTGAACTCATTGTAACCATCATTAATATCATAACTCTCTCTAGACTCGGGTGAGCTAACAGGTGTAACAGTGTCTTCACTAGGAGTTTCGGTATTTCCTAGACTAGCCATAGTAGCATCTAGGAAATGACCCAATGAACCACTCGCATCAAGCACAGTAGAAGTAACATCATGAGCATCAAAAGCAGTTTCAGACTCAGCAGTAGTAGCAGTGTGTGTAGCATGAGTATGTGGTGGTGGTGTAACAATCTTACTTAGAACAGACGGTGAATCAAGAGCAACGGAGGTGTTTAAGACTATACCTCTCTTGTAGTGGATGGTAAAATAGGAAACTTTCCATCACGAGACTTCCCCATGATGAAAGGAGTAGCAGTGAACAATAATAGATCCAAGTGAACATACAAATAAAGCTATGCTCCTCGGCAAAGGCGCCAGAATATAGTCTTGATGACCCACAAGTGTAGGGGATCGCAACAGTCTTCGCGGGTAGTATCACCCAATTTATTGATTCGACACAAGGGGAGCCAAAGAATACTTGCAAGCCTTAACAACTGAGTTGTCAATTGAGCTGCACCTGGAAATAGTTCTTGCTCATAGAATTTTATCAGTAGCAATAGTTTGTAGTAGCAATAGCAAAGCAACAGCAACAGCGACATCAATAGCAAAGCAGGAGCAATAGTAATAGTAACAGTAAATAGTGGGATTCGAGTGCGGTAGGCATAGGGATGGATGGACAGGCGTTGCATGGACAAGTCTAAACATGTAACTTCAAGATCTAGGGCATTACAGATAAATAATAACAAGCATCCAAGTACTAAACAATCCTAGGCATGTGCTCCATATATAGTCATACGTGCTCGTAATGAGAACTTGCACAACATCTTCTGTCCAGCCAACCCGTGGTAGCGGGGCCTCTAGGGAACTACTGGCAATTAAGGTGCTCCTTTTAATAGAGCACCGAAGCAAAGCATTAACACTCCATGAACACATGTGATCCTCACACCATAGACATACCCTCCGGTTGTCCCAATTATTGTCACTTTCCGATCACCTGAGAGACACCTTTATGATCACCCTCTCATAGGATGACGTTTGATGACCTCAAAGCTTTCTTCCGATACCAGGGAGTTGTATTATCTCATGGTCTAAGGAATACAATATTTGACATAAGAAAAGCTTCGCAAAGACGAACACGATGACACGATCTAATTGCTTCGCTTAGTTTGGGTCTGTCCACCATATCATTCTCCCAATGATATGATCTCATTATTAATCGACAACTCATGTCCATGGTTAGGAAACCTTAACCATCATTAATCAATGAGCTAGTCCATAGAGGCATACTAGGGACACGGTGTTGTTCACAAACCACACAAGTATTAAAGTTTCCGCTTAATACAATTCTAGCATGGAATATAAACATTATCATGAACAAGAATTATAATAATAACATCTTTATTATTGCCTCTAGGGCATAATTCCAACAGTCTCCCACTTGCACTAGAGTCAATAATCTAGTTTACATCTGGCAACAATCTCACACCCATGGCACTGAGGTGTTGATCATGTTTTACACGTGGAAGAGGTTTAGTCAATGGATCTGCGACATTCAGATCTGTATGTACTTTGCTAATCTTCAGATCTCCATCTGCTATATAATCTCGGATTATATGAAACTTGCGGTTGATATGCTTGGTCTTTGGATGATATATTGGTTCCTTAGCGAGTGCTATGGCGCCAGTGTTGTTACACAATATCTCCAATGGGTCCAATGCACTTGGAACCACGCCAAGATTAGTGATGAAGTTCCTGATCCAAACTCCTTCACTTGACGCTTCTGCAGCAGCCATGTATTCCGCTTCTACTGTAGATCCCGCGATCACGCTTTGCTTGCAGCTTCTCCAGCTCACAGCTCCTCCATTCAAAATATACACGTATCCTGTCTGAGATTTAGAATCATCCTTGTCGGTGTCAAAACTAGCGTCGACGTAACCTTTTACGACGAGCTGTTCATCACCCCCATAGACTAAGAACATTTCTTTAGTCCTATTTAGGTACTTTAGGATGTTCTTCACGGCTGTCCAGTGTTCCACTCTTGGATCACTTTGATATCTGCTCGTCAAACTAAGAGCATTGGACACATCCGGTCTAGTACACAGCATGGCGTACATGATAGAACCTATGGCCGAGGCATAAGGCACTTTTCTCATAGCTTCCCTATCATTTACCGTAGCTGGACATTGAGCCTTGCTCAATATCTTACCTGACAACATAGGCACTGAACCTTTCTTTGCCTTATCCATTCTGAACCTTTTCAGAACTTTGTCTAGGTATGTACTCTGGCTTAAAGCTATCAGGCGTCTTTGTCTATCTCTATAGATCTTGATGCCCAATATATAAGCAGCTTCACCTAGGTCTTTCATTGAAAAACACTTGTTCAAATAACTCTTCACATCGTTAAGCATGTTAATGTCATTTCCAATAATCAATATGTCATCCACATATAGTACCAGAAATGTCACCGAGCTCCCACTCACTTTCTTGTAGATACAAGCTTCGTAGAAATTTGGAACAAATCCAAAGCTCTTGATCACTTGATCAAAACGAAGGTTCCAACTCCGAGATGCTTGCTTCAGTCCATAAATGGAACGCTGAAGTTTGCATACTTTATCAGCATCCTTAGGATCGACAAAACCTTTGGGTTGAATCATATACAACTCTTCATCAATGTTGCCATTAAGGAACGCAGTCTTGACATCCATCTGCCATATTTCATAATCATGAAACGCAACAATTGCTAATAAAATCCGAATGGACTTAAACATCGCTACGGGAGAGAAAGTCTCATCGTAGTCAACACCTTGAACTTGTCGAAAACCTTTCGCAACAAGCCGTGCTTTATAGACGGTAACATTACCATCCGCGTCCGTTTTCTTCTTGAAGATCCATTTGCACTCAACGGCCTTTCGGTCGCTAGGAGGGTCCACCAAAGTCCATACTTGGTTTTCGCTCATGGATCCTGTTGGAGATATGCCCTAGAGGCAATAATAAATGTAGTTATTATTATATCTTTGTGTTTATGATAAATGTTTGCATTCATGCTATAATAGTATTAACCAGGAAACATTAATACTTGTGTGAATTGTAAACTTAAATTGAAGTCCCTAGTATAGCCTCTATACTTCACTAGCTTGTTGGTTAATAGATGATTGTGGTTTCCCTATCATGAACATTGAGATGTTATTAAACAACAAGATCATATCATTAGAAGAATGATATGGTGGACATACTCCTATAGATAAAGCGTAGCATAAAGATCAAGTCATTTCAATAGTTCAATTGCTATATGCTTTCTGATACATAGTAACCTAATTCCTTCGACCATGAGATCATGCATATCACCTTTACCAGATGGATGCTTTGATATCATCAAACACCACACCGTAACAGGGTGGCTATAAAGGTGGCATTGAGTGTTCGGAAAGTATTGGTTGAAACACATGGATCAAGAGTGGGATTTGTCCATCCAGATGACGGATAGATATTCTCTGGGCCCTCTCGGTGAAATGTCATCCAATTAGCTTGCAAGCATGTGACTGGGTCACAAGGGATCACATATCACGGGAACGAGAAAAGAGTACTTATCAGTAACGAGGCTGAACTAGGTATGCAGAGATACCGACGATCATAACCTCGGATAAGTAACATATCGTGAGACAAAGGGAAATTGGTATCGTATGTAAGTGGTTCATTCGATCGCAAAGTAATCGTAGAAATATGTGGGAGCCATATGAATTTCCAGATTCCTCTATTGGTTATTGTTCGGAGAAGTGTCTCGATCATGTCCGCATAATTCACGAACCGTAGGGAGACACACTTAAGGATTCGACGTTGTTTGAGTAGTTATGGTATTATGAGAAAGAGACCGAATGTTGTTCGGAGTCTCGGATGGGATCCGGGATATCACGAGGTGATCCGGAATGGTCCGGAGAATAAGATTCATATAAGGAAAGTCCCGTTTCGGAGTTGGGGAATGGTTCCGGTGTTTTCATCGGGAACATTCTAGAAGGTCCCGGAATGTCCGGCACTCCGGAGGGGGAAGGGGTACATGAATGTGTCATTACATGTTGGAATGATTGCATCATGTACTTAGTGTTCTCGCTGTCCGAAATAAAGGGTTAATTCAAATCCTAATTGAAAAAGTCAAACTGCCAGTTTTCAGTCAAACTGCCAGTTTTCGGAAAGAGGAGAAAGAGGAGGAGGTGGAGGCCGAGTTGGGGAGGGATTCCTCCCCTTGGCCGGCGCCTCCCAAGGCCGACTTGGGGAGGGACTCCCCTCCCCTTGGCCGGCCCTCCCACCTATATAAGGAGGGGCAGGGCTCCCCTCCTAGACACACAAGTTTCCTACCCTCTAAACCTAAACCCTAGATCTAAACCCCGGTTTAGAGCTATTTTGGTTTAGAGCCTTCTAATTGGTTTAGAGCCCTCTAATTGGTGTGTCTAATTACTAGACCACTAATATCCTCTCTCATAAGCTCCACCATACTCGCACCGGCTTAAGGCGAAGCCCTGCGGGATCTCCCCTCTACCTCCGGTACCACGCCGTTGTGCTGCCGGAATCGCGAGGAGAGTACTACAACCTCCGCTGCCTGCTGGAACAAGGGAGAGGAAGGTCTTCGTCGAGTGCCGAACGTGTGACCGACTACGGGAGCGCTGCTGGAACGTGGCGCCGGAAGGATCGTCTACGCGATCTTGAGATCGGAAAGAGTACGACTACATCACCCACGAGAATCTGCTCTCGTTAACCACTTTGGAATCTTCGAGGGTGAGTTATTCCATCGACTCGTTGCTACAATCTAGTAGATAGATCTTGGCTTGTTTGTTTGTATGCGATAGAAAATTTTTGTTTTCCATGCTACGAACCCCTACAGTGGTATCAGAGCCGTGTCTATATGTAGATCTGTTGCACGAGTAGAACACAATGGTCATTGTGTGCGTTGATGCTTTTATTGTAGATTGCTTTGCGTGTACTTTGCATCTTGCGGTATGTTGGGATGAAGCGGCCCGGGCTAACCTTACATGACATCGTTCATGAGACTTGCTCCACGCTTAACATGCAACTTGTATTGCATAAGTGGCTTTGCGGGTGCCAGTTTCTCCTAGCATAGTAAAGATCCAATTTACAACGGGTAATCAACAATGCTAGTATCAATGTTGTGGTTCTTGTTCGTAGGTTAGAACGACACTTATGGAAAGCCCCAAACCACGTAAAATATGCAAAGAAAGTAGAAGCGTCTAACTTTGTTTTGCAGGGGTGTGCAGTGATGTGATATGGCCATGATTGTGATTATATTTGATGTATGCAATGTTCCTTATTGTAAGTTGGCAACCGGCAGGAGCCATATGGTTGTCTTTAATTTCTGTTAAGACCTGCGTGTCTATTCAAAATAGTTGTAATAGTTGAAGCTGGTGGACGACAACCATGAAGAAGCGTCATTGACCTTGATGCTACGCCGGTGATGATGGAGATCATGTTCGTGCTTGAAGATGGAGATCGGAAGCACAAAGAAGAAAGGCCATATCATATCACATATTATGAATTGCATGTGATGTTAATCCTCTATGCATCTTGTATTGCTTAGTAGACGACGGTAGCATTATAAGATGATCCCTCATGCACATAAATTTCAAGTTCTAAAGTGTTCGCCCTTAGTTAGCACCGTTGCTAAAACTTGTTGCTTCGAAGCACCACGTGATGATCGGGTGTCTTTGATTCCACGGGTAAATACAACGTAAGCAAGCCAGATTTGCTTATGTGGTAGCTAAGGTTTGATCTTGACGAGCCTAGCATGTACAGACATGGCCTCAGGAACACGGATCGCCGAAAGGTAAAGCATGAATCATATAGTAGATATGATGAACATGATGATTGTTCGCCATTGAAACTATATCAACTCTCGTGATGATCGGTGTTGATGTAGTGGATTTGGTTCATGTGATCACTAAAACAATGTGAGGGATGTTGTTTTGAGTGGGAGTTCACCTAGTTTAATTTCATTAATTAATTTGAACTCAATTTGTCATAAACTTAGTCTAAACTATTGCAAATATGTTGTAGATCAATGGCAGCCCCTACCATCAATTTTAATGCGTTCCTAGAGAAAGAAAAGTTGAAAAACAATGGAAGCAACTTCGCGGATTGGTTCCGCAATTTGAGGATTGTCCTCACAGCTGGTAATTTGACCTATGTGCTGGATGCACCGCTAGGTGACCCACCTGCAGCTGATGCTACCGATGAAGTAAAGAATGTTTACCTCGCTCGGAAGAATCAGTACTCCATAGTTCAGTGTGCTATCTTGTATGGTTTAGAATCGGAGCTTCAGAAAAGGTTTGAAGAGTCAGACCCATATGATATTGTCGAGGATCTCAAATTAATTTTTGAGACTCATGCGGCAATTGAAAGTTATGAAGCTTCTGAAAAGTTCTTTAACTGCAAGATGGAAGAGGGTAGCTCCGTTAGTGAGCACGTGCTTAAGATGTCTGGGCACGCGAATAAACTTCAAAGTTTGGGTATAGTGATTCCTAACACTTTGGGGGTTTACCGCATCCTCCAATCACTACCACCAAGTTACAAGAACTTTGTGATGAACTACAACATGCAGAACATGAACAAAGAGTTGCCAGAACTATTTGCTATGTTGAAATCTGCAGAAGTGGAGATCAAGAAAGAGCACCAAGTGTTGATGGTCAATAAGACCACCAAATTCAAGAAAGGCAAGTCTAAGCAAAAGGGACACTTCAAGAAGGGTGGTAAGAAAGCTACCATGCCGACGAAGAGGACCAAGGCTGGACCCAAGCCTGATGTTGAGTGCTTTTACTGCAAGGGAGAAGGTCACTGGAAGCGGAATTGCCCAAAGTACTTGGCGGATTTGAAGAACGGCAACATCAAGAAGAAAGGTATATCTGATATACATGTTATTGATGTGTATTTCACTAGTATTCGTAGTAGTGCCTGGGTATTTGATACTGGTTCGGTTGCTCATATTTGTAACTCGAAACAGGAGCTGCAGAATAAACGAAAGCTAGCGAAGAACGAGGTGACGATGCGCGTGGGAAACGGATCAAAGGTTGATGTGATCGCGGTCGGCACGCTACCTCTTCATCTACCATCGGGATTAGTTTTATACTTAAATAATTGTTATTTGGTGCCTGCGTTGAGCATGAACATTATATCGGGATCTTGTTTATTGCGAGACGGTTACTTGTTTAAATCCGAGAATAATGGTTGTTCGATTTATATGAGTAATATGTTTTATGCACATGCACCTTTGATAGATGGTCTATTCATATTGAATCTCGATAGTGGAAATACACATATTAATAACATTGAAGCTAAACGTTTGAAATCAAGCGATAACTTGACCTATATGTGGCACTGTCGTCTTGGTCACATTGGAGTGAAGCGTATGAAGAAACTCCATTCCGATGGACTTCTTGAATCACTTGATTTTGAATCACTTGAAATATGCGAAGCATGTCTGATGGGTAAAATGACTAAGACTCCATTTTCTGGTATGATGGAGCGAGCTACGGACTTATTGGAAATCATACATACCGATGTGTGTGGTCCAATGAGTGTAGCATCGCACGGTGGTTATCGTTATGTTCTTACCTTCACGGATGACTTGAGTAGATATGGGTATATCTATTTCATGAAACATAAGTCCGAAACTTTCGAGAAGTTTAAGGAGTTTCAAAGTGAGGTAGAGAATCAACGTAACAAGAAGATTAAATTTCTACGTTCTGATCGTGGAGGTGAATATCTAAGTTACGAGTTTGGTGAGCATTTGAAGAAATGTGGAATACTTTCGCAGTTGACACCGCCGGGAACACCACAGCGTAATGGTGTGTCTGAACGTCGTAATCGAACTCTCTTAGATATGGTTCGTTCTATGATGTCACTTACAGATTTACCGCTATCATTTTGGGGTTATGCATTAGAAACAGCCGCATTCACTTTAAATAGGGCACCATCTAAATCCGTTGAAACGACACCGTATGAATTATGGTTTGGGAAGAAACCTAAATTGTCGTTCCTTAAAGTTTGGGGATGCGAAGCCTATGTAAAGAAGTTACAGCCGGACAAGCTTGAACCCAAAGCGGAAAAATGCGTCTTCATAGGATACCCGAAGGAAACTATTGGGTATACCTTCTATCATAGATCCGAAGGCAAAATCTTTGTTGCCAAGAATGGATCCTTTCTAGAGAAGGAATTTCTCTCGAAAGAAGTGACTGGAAGGAAAGTAGAACTCGACGAGGTTGTCGAACCTTCTCTCGAAATTGCGAGTAGCGCAGCACCGGAAGAAGTTCCTGTGGTGCCTGCACCAATAAGAGAGGAAGCTAATGATAGTGATCATGAAACTTCGGTTGAGGTTGCTACAGAGCCTCGGAGGTCAACGAGAACTCATACCACTCCAGATTGGTATGATTCCGTTATGAATGTCATGTTGGTGGACAACACCGATGACCCCGAGACATATGAGGAAGCGATGATGAGCCCAGATTCCAATAAATGGCAAGAAGCCATGAAATCCGAGATTGGATCCATGTACGAAAACCAAGTATGGACTTTGGTGGACTTACCGGATGGCCGGAAGGCTGTCGAGAACAAATGGATTTTCAAGAAGAAAACAGATGCTGATGGTAATGTTACTGTCTATAAAGCTCGACTTGTCGCAAAAGGGTTTCGACAAATTCAAGGAGTTGACTACGATGAGACTTTCTCACCGGTAGCGAAGCTAAAGTCTGTGAGGATTATGTTAGCAATCGCTGCATATTATGATTATGAGATATGGCAGATGGATGTCAAAACAGCATTCCTCAATGGAGACATTGATGAAGAGTTGTATATGATACAACCCAAAGGTTTTGTCGATCCTAAAGATGCTAACAAGGTATGCAAGCTTCAACGGTCCATCTATGGATTGAAGCAAGCATCCCGAAGTTGGAATCAACGTTTTGATAAGGTAATCAAAAGTTTTGGTTTTATACAAACTTATGGAGAAGCTTGTATTTACAAGAAAGTGAGTGGGAGCTCTGTAGCGTTCTTAATACTATATGTGGATGACATATTGTTGATTGGGAATGATGTAGACCTTCTTAATAGTGTCAAAGAATATTTGAATAATAGTTTTTCAATGAAGGATCTTGGCGAAGCAGCTTACATATTAGGCATAAAGATTTATAGAGATAGATCGAAACGCCAAATATCATTGTCACAAAGTACATATTTGGACAAAGTTCTAAAGAGGTTTGGAATGGAAGAAAGCAAGAAAGGGTTCTTGCCCATGTTGCCCAATACGACCTTGAGTAAAACTCAAAGTCCGACATCGGCAGAAGATAGAGAAAGGATGAGTAAGACTCCCTATGCCTCAGCCATAGGATCTCTAATGTATGCCATGCTATGTACTAGACCCGACATTGCATATGCTGTTAGTTTAACTAGCAGATATCAAAGTGATCCAGGAGTGGATCATTGGACAGCGGTCAAAAACATCCTTAAGTACTTGAGAAGAACTAAGGATATGGTTCTTTCTTATGGAGGTGATGAACAGCTCGTTGTTAATGGTTACACCGATGCTAGTTGGAACACCGATCCGGATGATTCTAAATCACAATCTGGATACGTATTTATTTTGAATGGTGCAGCAGTTAGCTGGAGGAGTGCAAAGCAAAGCGTTGTGGCGAGATCTTCAACTGAATCAGAATACATGGCTGCTTCGGAGGCTTCACAAGAAGCGATATGGATGAAAGAGTTCATTACAGAGCTGGGTGTGGTTCCAAGTGCGCTGGACCCAATGTCTATCTACTGTGATAACATGGGCGCCATAGCCAATGCGCAAGAACCAAGGTCACACAAGAAGCTGAAGCATATCAAGCTGCGTTTTCACGCTATTCGAGAACATATCCAGGATGGGGATATAAAGATTTGCAAAGTACACACAGATCTGAATGTGGCGGATCCGTTGACTAAACCTCTCCCGAGGGCAAAACATGACCAACACCAAACTGCCATGGGTGTTCGGTATATTACCATGTAATCTAGATTAGATGACTCTAGTGCAAGTGGGAGACTGTTGGAGATATGCCCTAGAGGCAATAATAAATGTAGTTATTATTATATCTTTGTGTTTATGATAAATGTTTGCATTCATGCTATAATAGTATTAACCAGGAAACATTAATACTTGTGTGAATTGTAAACTTAAATTGAAGTCCCTAGTATAGCCTCTATACTTCACTAGCTTGTTGGTTAATAGATGATTGTGGTTTCCCTATCATGAACATTGAGATGTTATTAAACAACAAGATCATATCATTAGAAGAATGATATGGTGGACATACTCCTATAGATAAAGCGTAGCATAAAGATCAAGTCATTTCAATAGTTCAATTGCTATATGCTTTCTGATACATAGTAACCTAATTCCTTCGACCATGAGATCATGCATATCACCTTTACCAGATGGATGCTTTGATATCATCAAACACCACACCGTAACAGGGTGGCTATAAAGGTGGCATTGAGTGTTCGGAAAGTATTGGTTGAAACACATGGATCAAGAGTGGGATTTGTCCATCCAGATGACGGATAGATATTCTCTGGGCCCTCTCGGTGAAATGTCATCCAATTAGCTTGCAAGCATGTGACTGGGTCACAAGGGATCACATATCACGGGAACGAGAAAAGAGTACTTATCAGTAACGAGGCTGAACTAGGTATGCAGAGATACCGACGATCATAACCTCGGATAAGTAACATATCGTGAGACAAAGGGAAATTGGTATCGTATGTAAGTGGTTCATTCGATCGCAAAGTAATCGTAGAAATATGTGGGAGCCATATGAATTTCCAGATTCCTCTATTGGTTATTGTTCGGAGAAGTGTCTCGATCATGTCCGCATAATTCACGAACCGTAGGGAGACACACTTAAGGATTCGACGTTGTTTGAGTAGTTATGGTATTATGAGAAAGAGACCGAATGTTGTTCGGAGTCTCGGATGGGATCCGGGATATCACGAGGTGATCCGGAATGGTCCGGAGAATAAGATTCATATAAGGAAAGTCCCGTTTCGGAGTTGGGGAATGGTTCCGGTGTTTTCATCGGGAACATTCTAGAAGGTCCCGGAATGTCCGGCACTCCGGAGGGGGAAGGGGTACATGAATGTGTCATTACATGTTGGAATGATTGCATCATGTACTTAGTGTTCTCGCTGTCCGAAATAAAGGGTTAATTCAAATCCTAATTGAAAAAGTCAAACTGCCAGTTTTCAGTCAAACTGCCAGTTTTCGGAAAGAGGAGAAAGAGGAGGAGGTGGAGGCCGAGTTGGGGAGGGATTCCTCCCCTTGGCCGGCGCCTCCCAAGGCCGACTTGGGGAGGGACTCCCCTCCCCTTGGCCGGCCCTCCCACCTATATAAGGAGGGGCAGGGCTCCCCTCCTAGACACACAAGTTTCCTACCCTCTAAACCTAAACCCTAGATCTAAACCCCGGTTTAGAGCTATTTTGGTTTAGAGCCTTCTAATTGGTTTAGAGCCCTCTAATTGGTGTGTCTAATTACTAGACCACTAATATCCTCTCTCATAAGCTCCACCATACTCGCACCGGCTTAAGGCGAAGCCCTGCGGGATCTCCCCTCTACCTCCGGTACCACGCCGTTGTGCTGCCGGAATCGCGAGGAGAGTACTACAACCTCCGCTGCCTGCTGGAACAAGGGAGAGGAAGGTCTTCGTCGAGTGCCGAACGTGTGACCGACTACGGGAGCGCTGCTGGAACGTGGCGCCGGAAGGATCGTCTACGCGATCTTGAGATCGGAAAGAGTACGACTACATCACCCACGAGAATCTGCTCTCGTTAACCACTTTGGAATCTTCGAGGGTGAGTTATTCCATCGACTCGTTGCTACAATCTAGTAGATAGATCTTGGCTTGTTTGTTTGTATGCGATAGAAAATTTTTGTTTTCCATGCTACAATCTAGTAGATAGATCTTGTTTGTTTGATTTTCAGGGCCAGAAGAAACTTTTTGAATTCAATTGGAACTTCAAACCCATTTGAATTAAAATAAACCTAAAGGGATTTAAAAAGATAAACATTTAATAAAAAGAAAAATAAAAACATTTGGAAATATTAATGGAAACAATTAAAAGAAAAGATTTGTTTTCAAATGAAGTAGAAGTTTATAAATAAAGAATGTATTATAAAGCCAAATTAAAACTTGTCCAAGTTTTGGAATTAAAACATTTTATTTTAAATAAAATTAGCAAAGGTTTATTTAAATAGATTAATAAGGATTTAATATCCAACTTTATTTAAATAAAAGGTTTTACCAATTTAATTGAAACATCAAAACTTATTAAATTATTTAAAATAAGTTTTCCCAAATATTTGATATTCACAAATAAAACCTACTAAAATGTTTTGGCCTTATTTTGGATTTCAAAATAAATATCTCAATAAAACAAATCCTATTTGATTTAATAATGAAAGTCTATTATATTTAATTAATAATGGACTCTAAAATAAAATGTTATTTTGTTTTAAAACAAGTTTCCAAGTATTCTATATTTCCCAAATAAAACCTACTGATTTGGTTTTGAAAATATTTAGGTTTCAAATAAAGATGTTATTAATAAAATCAAACCCTATTTTATTAAATAACTAATGAACCATTTTATTTAAATTAATGAATGGTCTTAAAAAGAATAAAAATTATTTTATTTTTGGAATTTGGTTTATATTGATAAAACAGAACCAAATTCATATTTGAAAAGCTTGATGATTGTTTGAATCATTTTGAATGTGTTTGGTTGTTTGAATTTCAAAACAGGAAAATAGAAATAGAAAAGGAAAAAGAATCAGACAGAAAAAAAAATGGAAATGGACTGACCCAACTGAGCCAGCCCAAACAGCCCACCTAGCCCAAATCCCCACCCCACCGCAGCGAAGCGTTTCTCACCATAGAAAGAACCCTCGGAGCAACCGACAAGTGGACCCCTCCCCTTCTTCCTTTCTTTCACTGCCAGCGGACCCCACACCCTACTGTTCTTCGTCCTCACCCTCTGTGACCCGTTCTTCCCCTGTTCTGCCGTTGAATCCTCCAGCTTAATTCACCTTAATGCCGCGAGTTAAACCTGCAGTGATCACGCACATTTAATCGTCTCCCTCCCCTCTCCGTTTCCCCTCTGCCTCCTTCCCCGAGCACGCCTCCAGGCCGCCACAATCTCTCCTCGACTGCCTCGGCTCCGACCACCGTCTCCGGCCAATTCAGGCCAGTACACGCCACCCCCTGCCTTCTCGAGCACCCTAGCAGCTTCCCCACTCCCAGACACTCCTCCCCGTACCACCCGTTCGACCACGGACACCCCTGAGCCTCGCCAACGACAACCTCTAGTACCGCCGTCGTCTGCCTCTACTCCGACGACGCCCACAGGTTAATTCCGACCACCCCGTGTCCTCTAGATCACGCACATATCTTTGCCATGGTCTTGCGAAGCTAACCCCGTCCTCCGTTTGTCTTCCCGTGGACCACAGCATCGTCCTCGACCTCGACCGCACGCGACCGTCGCCAGAACCAACTCCGGCGAGAAATCCTGCCCGTCCCCGTGCGCCCCTTGCCACGACGACCACACGAACAGCATCACCTCATCTCCGCGACCTCGGTGAGCTTGCTCCCTCCCTGTTTCGTTTCCTGCCTTGCCAGCGCCGCCGCCAAGTGGCCGCTCCGCCGCTCGCCGGTAACATCTCGCCGCCAGTTCCTGGCTAGTTGATAGGAACCGTCCGATCTGGATCCAACGGGTACGATAGTTTCACTTAACGTCGAAGAGGTACGCTACCTACGCCACACGATCCAGCTTGATCCAACGCCTCTCGGTGCTTGATCCAACCGAAGCGGTATCAACGAATAAGGATAGAACACGTGTCTGTTGATTTGTTTTAAAACTGAATTTGAAATCAGATTAATATGCAATTTTCAAACCCTTATAACTTTTGATCCACACGTCCAAAAATTACAAATTTTATATCAATGGATTCAGGAGAACAAGCCCTAACCAACCCTACCCTTAGTTTAGCAAATAGTAGCTGTTAGGTTGTTTGAAATTGCAGAAACATTTGTATGCTTGTTAAGAATGTAAAAATTGTTTTAAATTGAATTTAGGGTTAAAATCTTTGGCAATTGGATTGATTTGAACTTACTGACCCTAGGAACCAACCCTTTGTGTTAAAAATGATTTTGGAAAGATTTTAGTTGGATTACTTGACTTAGTCATTTTCTAGCCAAATAAAAAGAATGGTTTTTGTTATAAAAAAATGTTTATGGAAAGAAAACTTTAAGGAAAGGTTTGGACCAAACCTACTGACCCTAAAACACCAAGTTTTGCAATAGCAACTCATTTGGTGAACAACTTAAGAGTTTTGCCTTAATAAAAACATTTTTCACCACATGAAATGATGAATGGATTTAAAAACAGTTTTTGGACAAAACCCTCTTGCTAATGTATTTGCCACTTTGGTAAATGACCAATTTGGACCTTACAAAGTTTAGAAACCCCATAGAGACCCCTTTGCAAAATAAAACTATCTTGTGCATGCTCCCATGCATGAATTGGTTTCCATTGTCTTGTGTGTGTGAAATTGTTTGAGTGATTATTGGTTTGGAATGTAAACTGAATTAGTGTTTGCTTGTTTGACTTGTAGTGAAGTGTGAGACTAACAAGATCAAGGAGTGAACTACCATTCCCTATCAAAAAGGCAAGTGATGCTTCATACTTTCTATCCTATTACTTTCACTATGCATTAGTAATTTTGCTAAGTAAAACTTGCATGAATTTTGCTAAGTATAGAACTTGCTATAGGAAAACCTAGAAGATGAATCCTTAGTAGGATTTTCCTAAGTTAGAGATTCCTACTACTACCAAGCTTAGCCTAGCTAATAGAAAACATGGGTGGAAAATATATTCACACTATGGAAAAATATTCTAAGTCTGAGGACTTATGCTTTGTCTAATAAAACAACTAAGTTAATGAATCGCCTGGGTGGAATGGGAAAGCTTGGTGGAGAATGGTTGAGTGGTTCACAAGGCCATGGACTTGGATTGTGTATCTCACTTGTGGATGGCCACCCAGGAACAAAGAGATTTGAGATGTCAAATGTTGAGAAGCTTCAAGTGCAACCACTTGGCAATATGGGCTCTGCCATGATCATATAGGTTGCAAGAACTTAGCCATATGGACAGTGGGTGGTAGTGTTTGATAGGATGGAACGCGTCCATATTGGTCTAAGGGAA
This sequence comes from Avena sativa, assembly GCA_916181665.1. Classification (NCBI taxonomy): domain Eukaryota; kingdom Viridiplantae; phylum Streptophyta; class Magnoliopsida; order Poales; family Poaceae; genus Avena; species Avena sativa. The sequence continues at coordinate 424,631,757 of OV702280.1, forward strand.
AGCTTCTGAAAGATCTTGTCTTGGGAAACCAAGTCTTGTGGGGAAAGTGCACCACCTCTGCAGAGTGTAAAACCTAAGTACTTAGCCATGTCCCTGGTAAAGGACAATTTGAGCATCAAGACATGGAAACAATCAAGAATCTCATCATTCAAATTTCTAAATTAAAACTTATGGATTGAACAAGGGTTGTTTGAATTCTTCAATCATTGATGGAGAGATGGCTTGGTACAAGGATCTTGAAATCTTTGATTGAGAAAAATGAGTTTGTCAAGCAAAAACTTAGTATTTTCAAAATAATAAGAAAAATCTATTTTGAGCAATGCAAGACTCAACTCCACTTAGCCAAATGCATATAGATGATAGACTCCACTATACTACCATAGTATCACTTGCCAATACAATTCAAATGTATTGACCCTTTGTGGCTGTAACTTGTATGTTGCATGTTTGATTGATTTTAGTGAAGATTGTTTGATTAGGATTACAAAGTCTACAACCAACATCTACCTGTGGCACTTTGAAGATGAAGGACCCCATGCTTATATTTATTCCGCTGCAATGTAATGTAATAGCCACATGAGCTATGAAAGATGTAATAAAATTATGTTATTCCTGGTTATAAAGTTATATTGTGACCTTTGTTTCTTGATATTACATCTTAACTGTGGATGCTAGCTATTGATCCAGGGACTAGCATTGTAAAACACAGGGGGAATCTACCTTATTAGGTTGAGACCTCTACAGATGGTATCAGAGCATTGTGTTGCCTGTAGGATTTGTAAACCTAGGATTGGACAAAACCCCTTAGAAAAATAGGAGTTGTCTTATTCCAAAAACTTATTTACAAAAACACTTGTAAACTCTTCCTCAACCATTTTGATTTCAATTCTGCACCTCTTCTACTTCAACTTGATGGAAAAACCTACCCATGGCCAAAGGCTACACCATGTGCAAAGGACTTCTTCAACTTCTTCAACCCCAATGACTTCCACTTCTTCAACTCTAATGACTTCAACATCTCCAGCATGTTCTCCAAAGAATTCCAACTTGGATACCACTAAGGACTACAAGTGAAACAAGGAAATCTTGCTCAAGAATTAGAGACTGAGGGAATGCAAAAGTTAGAAGGAGCCTACATCATTTGAAGTTATTGCAACCAAGAGTTTTTCTCAAAGAAACCATGATCTCATGTAAGAAGAAGCAACCAAGAAGGAAGGAAAGATCACAAATGAACCATATAGATGGACCACCAATATTTTAGTTAAGGCAAAACCACCAACTTATGAGGTGTAACAAAAATATTTTGTTGACTAAGTATGTGCTTGAAACTTGTTTGAGTGAAATGTTTGGTTTGTGATTGCGTGCACATTGCTTGTGTGAAATATGATGTGTGTGATTAGAATTGAGTCCTTAGAAATATCTTGCCTATTCTAACCTCCCTTCAACCCAAACAGATGACTACTCCAAAAGATTCCAAGGTTGATGACACCAACAACAACCAAGAGGACAACATGAGAGAACTTATAGCAACCCAAAACCAGTTGAGCCAAGAGACAACTCAGCTTTTAGCCAACAACAATGGACTAGACCCAGCCATACAAAGGATTTTGAAACTTCAATCTCAATTGTTGCAAGGATTAGTTACTCAAATGATCAACATGAGAGAAAACTTTTCCCAAAGAGCTAATGACAACAAGGATGACAAAGATGTTATTCTAGAAGGAACCCAAGCTAGCAATAATTTTAGAGACAAGGATCATGCATCCAAGGAGCATGAAGATTAATGCCCCAAGAAGAGAGAAAGATCTCCCATCTATGAAGAACATGAACTAGAAGAACTCCTAGCTTTGGAGAGACCCAAAAAGAAGAAGAAGGACATAAGCCAGTTGCAGTGTTACAATTGCAAAGAGATGGGACACTATGCCAATGAATGCCCAGAAAAGAAGAAGAACCAAAGAAACAAATAAGAGGCAATGATACCAAAGGAAAAGAAAGATATCAGCCAAGTGATGTGTTTCAAATGCAAGGAACTAGGCCACTATGCAAACAATTGTACAGAAAGGATGGAGAACAAGTTAAACAAGTCTATGAAGGATCTCAACCTTGGCCCATGAGTCAAGTATGGAAACCAAGGACACCATGCAAATGTTTGCTTAGAGAAATTTTTCCCAGGATCCCAACAAGGACAAAGTGTAATTTTTGTTTGAAAATTTTTAAGGGTGGTAGTACCCTAGTTGTTTTGAACTTGCTTGTAACCCTAGCCTCCCCAAATCTCGGGACGAGATTTATTTTAAGGGTGGTAGCCTGTCACATCCCAAGATTTTCCAAATCTTGTAATGTGAAAATAAATTAATAAAATAAAACTTTGTTTGATTTTCAGGGCCAGAAGAAACTTTTTGAATTCAATTGGAACTTCAAACCCATTTGAATTAAAATAAACCTAAAGGGATTTAAAAAGATAAACATTTAATAAAAAGAAAAATAAAAACATTTGGAAATATTAATGGAAACAATTAAAAGAAAAGATTTGTTTTCAAATGAAGTAGAAGTTTATAAATAAAGAATGTATTATAAAGCCAAATTAAAACTTGTCCAAGTTTTGGAATTAAAACATTTTATTTTAAATAAAATTAGCAAAGGTTTATTTAAATAGATTAATAAGGATTTAATATCCAACTTTATTTAAATAAAAGGTTTTACCAATTTAATTAAAACATCAAAACTTATTAGATTATTTAAAATAAGTTTTCCCAAATATTTGATATTCACAAATAAAACCTACTAAAATGTTTTGGCCTTATTTTGGATTTCAAAATAAATATCTCAATAAAACAAATCCTATTTGATTTAATAATGAAAGTCTATTATATTTAATTAATAATGGACTCTAAAATAAAATGTTATTTTGTTTTAAAACAAGTTTCCAAGTATTCTATATTTCCCAAATAAAACCTACTGATTTGGTTTTGAAAATATTTAGGTTTCAAATAAAGATGTTATTAATAAAATCAAACCCTATTTTATTAAATAACTAATGAACCATTTTATTTAAATTAATGAATGGTCTTAAAAAGAATAAAAATTATTTTATTTTTGGAATTTGGTTTATATTGATAAAACAGAACCAAATTCATATTTGAAAAGCTTGATGATTGTTTGAATCATTTTGAATGTGTTTGGTTGTTTGAATTTCAAAACAGGAAAATGGAAATAGAAAAGGAAAAAGAATCAGACAGAAAAAAAATGGAAATGGACTGACCCAACTGAGCCAGCCCAAACAGCCCACCTAGCCCAAATCCCCACCCCACCGCAGCTAAGCGTTTCTCACCATAGAAAGAACCCTCGGAGCAACCGACAAGTGGACCCCTCCCCTTCTTCCTTTCTTTCACTGCCAGCGGACCCCACACCCTACTGTTCTTCGTCCTCACCCTCTGTGACCCGTTCTTCCCCCGTTCTGCCGTTGAATCCTGCAGCTTAATTCACCTTAATACCGCGAGTTAAACCTGCAGTGATCACGCACATTTAATCGTCTCCCTCCCCTCTCCGTTTCCCCTCTGCCTCCTTTCCCGAGCACGCCTCCAGGCCGCCACAATCTCTCCTCGACTGCCTCGGCTCCGACCACCGTCTCCGGCCAATTCAGGCCAGTACACGCCACCCCCTGCCTTCTCGAGCACCCTAGCAGCTTCCCCACTCCCAGACACTCCTCCCCGTACCACCCGTTCGACCACGGACACCCCTGAGCCTCGCCAACGACAACCTCCAGTACCGCCGCCGTCTGCCTCTACTCCGACGACGCCCACAGGTTAATTCTGACCACCCCGTGTCCTCTAGATCACGCACATATCTTTGCCATGGTCTTGCGCAGCTAACCCCGTCCTCCGTTTGTCTTCCCGTGGACCACAGCATCGTCCTCGACCTCGACCGCACGCGACCGTCGCCAGAACCAACTCCGGCGAGAAATCCTGCCCGTCCCCGTGCGCCCCTTGCCACGACGACCACACGAACAAAATCACCTCATCCCCGCGACCTCGGTGAGCTTGCTCCCTCCCTGTTTCGTTTCCTGCCTTGCAAGCGCCGCCGCCAACTGGCCGCTCCGCCGCTCGCCGGTAACATCTCGCCGCTAGTTCCTAGCTAGTTGATAGGAACCGTCCGATCTGGATCCAACGGGTACGATAGTTTCACTTAACGTCGAAGAGGTACGCTACCTACGCCACACGATCCAGCTTGATCCAACGCCTCTCGGTGCTTGATCCAACCGAAGCGGTATCAGCGAAAAAGGATAGGACACGTGTCTGTTGATTTGTTTTAAAACTGAATTCGAAATCAGATTGATATGCAATTTTCAAACCCTTATAACTTTTGATCCACACGTCCAAAAATTACAAATTTTATATCAATGGATTCAGGAGAACAAGCCCTAACCAACCCTACCCTTAGTTTAGCAAATAGTAGCTGTTAGCTTGTTTGAAATTGCAGAAACATTTGTATGCTTGTTAAGAATGTAAAAATTGTTTTAAATTGAATTTAGGGTTAAAATCTTTGGCAATTGGATTGATTTGAACTTACTGACCCTAGGAACCAACCCTTTGTGTTAAAAATGATTTTGGAAAGATTTTAGTTGGATTACTTGACTTAGTCATTTTCTAGCCAAATAAAAAGAATGGTTTTTGTTATAAAAAAATGTTTATGGAAAGAAAACTTTAAGGAAAGGTTTGGACCAAACCTACTGACCCTAAAACACCAAGTTTTGCAATAGCAACTCATTTGGTGAACAACTTAAGAGTTTTGCCTTAATAAAAACATTTTTCACCACATGAAATGATGAATGGATTTAAAAACAGTTTTTGGACAAAACCCTCTTGCTAATGTATTTGCCACTTTGGTAAATGACCAATTTGGACCTTACAAAGTTTAGAAACCCCATAGAGACCCCTTTGCAAAATAAAACTATCTTGTGCATGCTCCCATGCATGAATTGGTTTCCATTGTCTTGTGTGTGTGAAATTGTTTGAGTGATTATTGGTTTGGAATGTAAACTGAATTAGTGTTTGCTTGTTTGACTTGTAGTGAAGTGTGAGACTAACAAGATCAAGGAGTGAACTACCATTACCTATCAAAAAGGCAAGTGATGCTTCATACTTTCTATCCTATTACTTTCACTATGCATTAGTGATTTTGCTAAGTAAAACTTGCATGAATTTTGCTAAGTATAGAACTTGCTATAGGAAAACCTAGAAGATGAATCCTTAGTAGGATTTTCCTAAGTTAGAGATTCCTACTACTACCAAGCTTAGCCTAGCTAATAGAAAACATGGGTGGAAAATATATTCACACTATGGAAAAATATTCTAAGTCTGAGGACTTATGCTTTGTCTAATAAAACAACTAAGTTAATGAATCGCCTGGGTGGAATGGGAAAGCTTGGTGGAGAATGGTTGAGTGGTTCACAAGGCCATGGACTTGGATTGTGTATCTCACTTGTGGATGGCCACCCAGGAACAAAGAGATTTGAGATGTCAAATGTTGAGAAGCTTCAAGTGCAACCACTTGGCAATATGGGCTCTGCCATGATCATATAGGTTGCAAGAACTTAGCCATATGGACAGTGGGTGGTAGTGTTTGATAGGATGGAACGCGTCCATATTGGTCTAAGGGAAAGCTTCTGAAAGATCTTGTCTTGGGAAACCAAGTCTTGTGGGGAAAGTGCACCACCTCTGCAGAGTGTAAAACCTAAGTACTTAGCCATGTCCCTGGTAAAGGACAATTTGAGCATCAAGACATGGAAACAATCAAGAATCTCATCATTCAAATTTCTAAATTAAAACTTATGGATTGAACAAGGGTTGTTTGAATTCTTCAATCATTGATGGAGAGATGGCTTGGTACAAGGATCTTGAAATCTTTGATTGAGAAAAATGAGTTTGTCAAGCAAAAACTTAGTATTTTCAAAATAATAAGAAAAATCTATTTTGAGCAATGCAAGACTCAACTCCACTTAGCCAAATGCATATAGATGATAGACTCCACTATACTACCATAGTATCACTTGCCAATACAATTCAAATGTATTGACCCTTTGTGGCTGTAACTTGTATGTTGCATGTTTGATTGATTTTAGTGAAGATTGTTTGATTAGGATTACAAAGTCTACAACCAACATCTACCTGTGGCACTTTGAAGATGAAGGACCCCATGCTTATATTTATTCCGCTGCAATGTAATGTAATAGCCACATGAGCTATGAAAGATGTAATAAAATTATGTTATTCCTGGTTATAAAGTTATATTGTGACCTTTGTTTCTTGATATTACATCTTAACTGTGGATGCTAGCTATTGATCCAGGGACTAGCATTGTAAAACACAGGGGGAATCTACCTTATTAGGTTGAGACCTCTACAGATGGTATCAGAGCATTGTGTTGCCTGTAGGATTTGTAAACCTAGGATTGGACAAAACCCCTTAGAAAAATAGGAGTTGTCTTATTCCAAAAACTTATTTACAAAAACACTTGTAAACTCTTCCTCAACCATTTTGATTTCAATTCTGCACCTCTTCTACTTCAACTTGATGGAAAAACCTACCCATGGCCAAAGGCTACACCATGTGCAAAGGACTTCTTCAACTTCTTCAACCCCAATGACTTCCACTTCTTCAACTCTAATGACTTCAACATCTCCAGCATGTTCTCCAAAGAATTCCAACTTGGATACCACTAAGGACTACAAGTGAAACAAGGAAATCTTGCTCAAGAATTAGAGACTGAGGGAATGCAAAAGTTAGAAGGAGCCTACATCATTTGAAGTTATTGCAACCAAGAGTTTTTCTCAAAGAAACCATGATCTCATGTAAGAAGAAGCAACCAAGAAGGAAGGAAAGATCACAAATGAACCATATAGATGGACCACCAATATTTTAGTTAAGGCAAAACCACCAACTTATGAGGTGTAACAAAAATATTTTGTTGACTAAGTATGTGCTTGAACCTTGTTTGAGTGAAATGTTTGGTTTGTGATTGCGTGCACATTGCTTGTGTGAAATATGATGTGTGTGATTAGAATTGAGTCCTTAGAAATATCTTGCCTATTCTAACCTCCCTTCAACCCAAACAGATGACTACTCCAAAAGATTCCAAGGTTGATGACACCAACAACAACCAAGAGGACAACATGAGAGAACTTATAGCAACCCAAAACCAGTTGAGCCAAGAGACAACTCAGCTTTTAGCCAACAACAATGGACTAGACCCAGCCATACAAAGGATTTTGAAACTTCAATCTCAATTGTTGCAAGGATTAGTTACTCAAATGATCAACATGAGAGAAAACTTTTCCCAAAGAGCTAATGACAACAAGGATGACAAAGATGTTATTCTAGAAGGAACCCAAGCTAGCAATAATTTTAGAGACAAGGATCATGCATCCAAGGAGCATGAAGATTAATGCCCCAAGAAGAGAGAAAGATCTCCCATCTATGAAGAACATGAACTAGAAGAACTCCTAGCTTTGGAGAGACCCAAAAAGAAGAAGAAGGACATAAGCCAGTTGCAGTGTTACAATTGCAAAGAGATGGGACACTATGCCAATGAATGCCCAGAAAAGAAGAAGAACCAAAGAAACAAACAAGAGGCAATGATACCAAAGGAAAAGAAAGATATCAGCCAAGTGATGTGTTTCAAATGCAAGGAACTAGGCCACTATGCAAACAATTGTACAGAAAGGATGGAGAACAAGTTAAACAAGTCTATGAAGGATCTCAACCTTGGCCCATGAGTCAAGTATGGAAACCAAGGACACCATGCAAATGTTTGCTTAGAGAAATTTTTCCCAGGATCCCAACAAGGACAAAGTGTAATTTTTGTTTGAAAATTTTTAAGGGTGGTAGTACCCTAGTTGTTTTGAACTTGCTTGTAACCCTAGCCTCCCCAAATCTCGGGACGAGATTTATTTTAAGGGTGGTAGCCTGTCACATCCCAAGATTTTCCAAATCTTGTAATGTGAAAATAAATTAATAAAATAAAACTTTGTTTGATTTTCAGGGCCAGAAGAAACTTTTTGAATTCAATTGGAACTTCAAACCCATTTGAATTAAAATAAACCTAAAGGGATTTAAAAAGATAAACATTTAATAAAAAGAAAAATAAAAACATTTGGAAATATTAATGGAAACAATTAAAAGAAAAGATTTGTTTTCAAATGAAGTAGAAGTTTATAAATAAAGAATGTATTATAAAGCCAAATTAAAACTTGTCCAAGTTTTGGAATTAAAACATTTTATTTTAAATAAAATTAGCAAAGGTTTATTTAAATAGATTAATAAGGATTTAATATCCAACTTTATTTAAATAAAAGGTTTTACCAATTTAATTGAAACATCAAAACTTATTAAATTATTTAAAATAAGTTTTCCCAAATATTTGATATTCACAAATAAAACCTACTAAAATGTTTTGGCCTTATTTTGGGTTTCAAAATAAATATCTCAATAAAACAAATCCTATTTGATTTAATAATGAAAGTCTATTATATTTAATTAATAATGGACTCTAAAATAAAATGTTATTTTGTTTTAAAACAAGTTTCCAAGTATTCTATATTTCCCAAATAAAACCTACTGATTTGGTTTTGAAAATATTTAGGTTTCAAATAAAGATGTTATTAATAAAATCAAACCCTATTTTATTAAATAACTAATGAACCATTTTATTTAAATTAATGAATGGTCTTAAAAAGAATAAAAATTATTTTATTTTTGGAATTTGGTTTATATTGATAAAACAGAACCAAATTCATATTTGAAAAGCTTGATGATTGTTTGAATCATTTTGAATGTGTTTGGTTGTTTGAATTTCAAAACAGGAAAATGTAAATAGAAAAGGAAAAAGAATCAGATAGAAAAAAATGGAAATGGACTGACCCAACTGAGCCAGCCCAAACAGCCCACCTAGCCCAAATCCCCACCCCACCGCAGCGAAGCGTTTCTCACCATAGAAAGAACCCTCGGAGCAACCGACAAGTGGACCCCTCCCCTTCTTCCTTTCTTTCACTGCCAGCGGACCCCACACCCTACTGTTCTTCGTCCTCACCCTCTGTGACCCGTTCTTCCCCTGTTCTGCCGTTGAATCCTCCAGCTTAATTCACCTTAATGCCGCGAGTTAAACCTGCAGTGATCACGCACATTTAATCGTCTCCCTCCCCTCTCCGTTTCCCCTCTGCCTCCTTCCACGAGCACGCCTCCAGGCCGCCACAATCTCTCCACGACTGCCTCGGCTCCGACCACCGTCTCCGGCCAATTCAGGCCAGTACACGCCACCCCCTGCCTTCTCGAGCACCCTAGCAGCTTCCCCACTCCCAGACACTCCTCCCCGTACCACCGGTTCGACCACAGACACCCCTGAGCCTCGCCAACGACAACCTCCAGTACCGCCGCCGTCTGCCTCTACTCCGACGACGCCCACAGGTTAATTCCGACCACCCCATGTCCTCTAGATCACGCACATATCTTTGCCATGGTCTTGCGCAGCTAACCCCGTCCTCCGTTTGTCTTCCCGTGGACCACAGCATCGTCCTCGACCTCGACCGCACGCGACCGTCGCCAGAACCAACTCCGGCGAGAAATCCTGCCCGTCCCCGTGCGCCCCTTGCCACGACGACCACACGAACAGCATCACCTCATCCTCGCGACCTCGGTGAGCTTGCTCCCTCCCTGTTTCGTTTCATGCCTCGCCAGCGCCGCCGCCAACTGGCCGCTCCGCCGCTTGCCGGTAACATCTCGCCGCCAGTTCCTGGCTTGTTGATAGGAACTGTCCGATCTGGATCCAACGGGTACGATAGTTTCACTTAACGTCGAAGAGGTACGCTACCTACGCCACACGATCCAGCTTGATCCAACGCCTCTCGGTGCTTGATCCAACCGAAGCGGTATCAGCGAATAAGGATAGGACACGTGTCTGTTGATTTGTTTTAAAACTGAATTTGAAATCAGATTGATATGCAATTTTCAAACCCTTATAACTTTTGATCCACACGTCCAAAAATTACAAATTTTATATCAATGGATTCAGGAGAACAATCCCTAACCAACCCTACCCTTAGTTTAGCAAATAGTAGCTGTTAGCTTGTTTGAAATTGCAGAAACATTTGTATGCTTGTTAAGAATGTAAAAATTGTTTTAAATTGAATTTAGGGTTAAAATCTTTGGCAATTGGATTGATTTGAACTTACTGACCCTAGGAACCAACCCTTTGTGTTAAAAATGATTTTGGAAAGATTTTAGTTGGATTACTTGACTTAGTCATTTTCTAGCCAAATAAAAAGAATGGTTTTTGTTATAAAAAAATGTTTATGGAAAGAAAACTTTAAGGAAAGGTTTGGACCAAACCTACTGACCCTAAAACACCAAGTTTTGCAATAGCAACTCATTTGGTGAACAACTTAAGAGTTTTGCCTTAATAAAAACATTTTTCACCACCTGAAATGATGAATGGATTTAAAAACAGTTTTTGGACAAAACCCTCTTGCTAATGACTTTGCCACTTTGGTAAATGACCAATTTGGACCTTACAAAGTTTAGAAACCCCATAGAGACCCCTTTGCAAAATAAAACTATCTTGTGCATGCTCCCATGCATGAATTGGTTTCCATTGTCTTGTGTGTGTGAAATTGTTTGAGTGATTATTGGTTTGGAATGTAAACTGAATTAGTGTTTTCTTGTTTGACTTGTAGTGAAGTGTGAGACTAACAAGATCAAGGAGTGAACTACCATTCCCTATCAAAAAGGCAAGTGATGCTTCATACTTTCTATCCTATTACTTTCACTATGCATTAGTGATTTTGCTAAGTAAAACTTGCATGAATTTTGCTAAGTATAGAACTTTCTATAGGAAAACCTAGAAGATGAATCCTTAGTAGGATTTTCCTAAGTTAGAGATTCCTACTACTACCAAGCTTAGCCTAGCTAATAGAAAACATGGGTGGAAAATATATTCACACTATGGAAAAATATTCTACGTCTGAGGACTTATGCTTTGTCTAATAAAACAACTAAGTTAATGAATCGCCTGGGTGGAATGGGAAAGCTTGGTGGAGAATGGTTGAGTGGTTCACAAGGCCATGGACTTGGATTGTGTATCTCACTTGTGGATGGCCACCCAGGAACAAAGAGATTTGAGATGTCAAATGTTGAGAAGCTTCAAGTGCAACCACTTGGCAATATGGGCTCTGCCATGATCATATAGGTTGCAAGAACTTAGCCATATGGACAGTGGGTGGTAGTGTTTGATAGGATGGAACGCGTCCATATTGGTCTAAGGGAAAGCTTCTGAAAGATCTTGTCTTGGGAAACCAAGTCTTGTGGGGAAAGTGCACCACCTCTGCAGAGTGTAAAACCTAAGTACTTAGCCATGTCCCTGGTAAAGGACAATTTGAGCATCAAGACATGGAAACAATCAAGAATCTCATCATTCAAATTTCTAAATTAAAACTTATGGATTGAACAAGGGTTGTTTGAATTCTTCAATCATTGATGGAGAGATGGCTTGGTACAAGGATCTTGAAATCTTTGATTGAGAAAAATGAGTTTGTCAAGCAAAAACTTAGTATTTTCAAAATAATAAGAAAAATCTATTTTGAGCAATGCAAGACTCAACTCCACTTAGCCAAATGCATATAGATGATAGACTCCACTATACTACCATAGTATCACTTGCCAATACAATTCAAATGTATTGACCCTTTGTGGCTGTAACTTGTATGTTGCAGGTTTGATTGATTTTAGTGAAGATTGTTTGATTAGGATTACAAAGTCTACAACCAACATCTTCCTGTGGCACTTTGAAGATGAAGGACCCCATGCTTATATTTATTCCGCTGCAATGTAATGTAATAGCCACATGAGCTATGAAAGATGTAATAAAATTATGTTATTCCTGGTTATAAAGTTATATTGTGACCTTTGTTTCTTGATATTACATCTTAACTGTGGATGCTAGCTATTGATCCAGGGACTAGCATTGTAAAACACAGGGGGAATCTACCTTATTAGGTTGAGACCTCTACAACGCGACCTTGTCGACCTGCGACGTTCAGTAGAAGCATCGTCCGAAGCTTCATGATCCTTGTCATTAGCTTCCTCTATTGTTGGTGCAGGCGGCACTAGAACAATTTCAGGTGTTGCGCTACTCTCCAATTCAAGAGAAGGTTCAATAACCTCGTCTAGCTCTACTTTCCTCCCACTCAGTTCTTTCGAGAGAAACTCCTTATCAAGAAAGGAATCGTTCTTTGCGACAAACACTTTGCCTTCGGTTCTGTGATATAAGGTATACCCAATAGTTTCCTTAGGGTATCCTATGAAGACGCATTTCTCTGCTTTGGGTTCGAGCTTGTCCGGCATCAACTTCTTGACGTTAGCTTCGCATCCCCAAACTTTAAGAAACGACAACTTAGGTTTAGCACCAAACCACAGTTCATACGGTGTCGTCTCAGCGGATTTAGATGGTGCCCTATTTAAAGTGAATGCAGCGGTTTCTAATGCATAACCCCAAAATGATAACGGCAAATCAGTAAGAGACATCATCGATCCGACCATATCTAATAAGGTTCGATTCCGGCGTTCAGACACACCATTGCGATGTGGTGTTCCGGGTGGCGTGAGTTGTGAAACGATTCCACTTGCTTTAAGATGCGTGAGAAAATCGTAACTCAAATATTCACCTCCACGATCGGATCGTAGAAACTTAATCTTTCTGTTACGATGGTTCTCCACATCATTCTGAAATTCTTTGAACTTTTCAAATGTTTCAGATTTATGTTTCATTAAATAGATATACCCATATCTACTCAAGTCATCAGTAAAAGTGAGAAAATAGTGATATCCACCGCGCGTCGAAACACTCATTGGTCCGCATACATCGGTATGTATTATTTCCAACAAGTCCGTTGCTCGCTCCATCATACCGGAGAACGGGGTTTTGATCATCTTGCCCATGAGGCATGGTTCGCATGTGTCAAATGATTCAAAATCAAGAGACTCCAAAAGTCCATCAGAATGGAGTTTCTTCATGCGCTTTACACCAATATGACCTAGACGACAGTGCCACAAATAAGTAGTATTATCACTATCTACTTTGCATCTCTTAGCCTCAATGTTATGGATGTGTGTTTCATCCCTTTAAATGACCATAAAAGATGTTACTCATATAAATAGAACAACCATTATTCTCCGATTTAAATGAATAACCGTCTTGCAATAAACACGATCCAGAAATAATGTTCATGCTCAACGCAGGCACATAATAACACTTATTAAGGTTTAAAACTAATCCCGAAGGTAAAACTAAGGAGAGCGTGCCGACGGCCATCACATCAACTCTTGATCCGTTGCCAACGCGCATCGTCACCTCATCCCTCGCAAGCCGCCATCTATTCCGTAGCTCCTGTTTCGAGTTACAAATGTTAGCAACTGAACCGGTATCAAATACCCTGGCACTACAACGAGGGCTAGTAAGGAAAACATCAATCACATGTATATCAAATATACCTTTGATGGTGCCAGCCTTCTTGTCCGCTAAGTACTTCGGACAGTTGCGCTTCCAGTGACCCTTGTCCTTGCAATAGAAGCACTCAGTGTCCGGCTTAGGACCAGACTTGAGCTTCTTCTCAGCAGGGGCAACGCGCTTGCCGCCGCCTTTCTTGAAGGGCTTCCTTGCACCCTTACCTTTCATGAAGGTGGGGGGCTTGTTGACCATCAACATATGATTATTCCTTTTGATGTCCACCTCCGCTACTTTCATCTTAGTGAAGAGCTCAGTGATCATATTAGTGGAACCAATTTGATTGTGAGCAACTACAAAACTTTTGTAGCTAGGAGGGAGTGATTGCATAACTCTGTCAATCTTGAGCTCCTATGGAATCTTGCAGTCCAGTTGCTCAAGGCGTTGAGTGTAGCCCGACATCTTAATGGCGTGCTCACTAACGGAACTCCCTTCCTCCATCTTGTAGTTAAAGAATTTCTTAGAGATCTCATATCTCTCAGAACGGGCCTGAGTCTGAAACATAGTTTTCAGCTCCTCAAGAATCTCAAAGGGCCCGGCGAACTCCTCAAAATGATTTTGAAGATCCGATTCCATAGCATACAACATGGCGATCTTAATCAAACCATAATCATCCTTGCGCGACTGATAAACAGCTTTTTCATCAGCCGGCGCATCTATAGCAGGGGCGTCACCTAGCGCTTTCTCAAGGACATAGTCCTTTTGTCCGCCAGCGAGAATGATTCTCAGAATGCAGAACCATTTGGTGAAGTTAGACCCATTGTTTCTAAGCTTTTCTATCTCAGCAAAAACGTTGAAGTTGAAGTTGGACTTGGCCATGTGATCTACAGTATTTGCAAGTACAACTTAGACTATGTTCATGATAAATAGTTCAACTTAATCAAATTACTAGATGAACTCCCACTAAATTCAACATCCCTCAAGTTGTTTAGTGAACATGATCCAAATTCACCACACCTAATCCGATCATCACGAGAAGAGATGTGGTTTCAATGGTGGACAACGAAGTGTCGATCATATCATTCATATGACTCATGCTTAACCTTTAGGTTCTTGTGTTCTGAGGCCATGTCTGTACATGCTAGGCTCGTCAAGTTAGACCCAAGTATTTCCGCGTGTGCAAAACTAGCTTGCACCCGTTGTATGTGAGCGTAGAGTCTATAGCACCCGATCATCACGTGATGCTTGGACACGACGAACTTTCGCAACGGTGCATACTCGGGGAGAACACAGTTTTATCTTGATCTTTAAGTGAGGAATCATCTTATAATGCTACCGTTGCGATCTAAGCATAATAAGATACATAAAAGGATAAACATCACATGCATATAACTTTATGTGACATGGTATAGCCAATCTTCGCGCAATGATCTCCATATTGTGCGTGCCGGCATGATCTCCATCACTCCACCATGATTGCCTCCACCACGAATAGCAACTACAACTATTGCTAACTACTTAGCGATAAAGTGAAACTATTACATGGCGTATAAGAAGTTGACACACAGGTCATACACAATTATAAAGACAACCATATGGCTCCTGTCGGTTGTGTACTCATCGACATGCAAGTCGTGAAACATTACAAAACATGATCATCGCATACATTATACACATCACATCTTGGGCCATACCATATCACAGAAAACACTCCCTGCAAAAACAAGTTAGACGCCTCTACTTTGTTGTTGCATGTTTTACGTGGCTTATGGGAGTAGATGCTAAGAACGATTCTTACCTACGGAAAGCCACAACGGTGATATTATGGTTGCCAAACTCCGGTGTTAATCCCATGACAACTATAGTGAGAGAAACTGACATCCACCAGCCGCATGTGTGGAACAAGCCACACGTCAAGTGCGGAGCCGGTCTCGCGAACGACGTCGCGTAAGGTTGGCCTGGACCGCTTCAATCTCACTATCCCGCGTCATAAGAAGAACACAAACAAGAGGCTTGCAACAGAAAACATCAACGCCCGCAACAACCATGTTGCGTTCTACTCGTGAAACACATCTACGCATAGATCTAGCTCTGATACCACTGAAGGGTTTCGCGGCATAGTAAATCAAAATTTTCTACGGATGCGAACAGAGGGAAGGCCAAGATCAAATCTAGGAGATGCAAACAACGAGAGAGATTGGATTAGATCTTCATACCCTTGAAGATTCGCACAGCGGAACGTTCGTCGTAACGTGGGTGATGTAGTCGTACTCGCTTCTCCTCCTCGCGATCCGATCCGATCTAGCACCACAAGTGGCGATGCCTCCGTGAGATGCACACGTGCAGCACCTCGACGTCTCCTCCTTCCTTGGTCCAGCAAGTATGGTGGATAGATGGGTTGGATCTACAACGCGACGGCGCGGTGCAATTGGTGGAGAGTTTCTGCAGCAGGGCTTCGCCTACACGTAGTCGAGAGGGAGAGAGAAGGGGCAGCAGGGCGGCTAGCTCTTGGAGGGGAAGGTGTGGAGGGGTGGTGCGCCCCCAGCCCTCTTTATATAGAGGGGTGGTCGGCTGCCCTAGCCCCTCCCCCAAGTCCAAACCGGCGGCCCCAAAGGAGGAAGAGTGGGGGGCAAGGAACCCCCCCCCCTTCTAGAAGTTCTATCCAGGGTTTAAACCCTCTTTGGCCGGCTGGGACCTATGGGGCCTTGTGCCCCTGGCCCAATGCGGCCAGGGCACTCCCTCATAGGCCCATGCCCCCTCCCAGAAGGTGGGGCCACGTTGGTCCCCTTCCGGAAGGTTCTAGAAGCTTCCGGTACAATACCGATTAACCCGGAACAATTCCGAACTCCAAAAACTGCACTGCCTTATATGAATCTTATTCTCCGGATCACTCCGGAACCTCTCGTGATGTCCCGGATCCCATCCGAGACTCCGAACAAAAACTCATAAACCAATTATCCAATCTATCCTAGCGTCGAGACACGTTAAGTGTGTGACCCTGCGGGTTCGAGAATATGCAGACATGATCTTCTATCAATAATCAACAGCGGGGTCTGGAAACCCATATTGACTCCCACACATTCATCGATGATCATATCGGATGAACCACGATGCCAGGATTCAATCAATCCCATATATATATTCCCTTCATCTCGCGATATTTTACTTGCCCGAGATTCGATCGTCGGTACCGTCATACCTAGTTCAATCTCGTTCACAGCAAGTACTTTACTCGTTCCGTAATCCGATATCACTTTGTGATTAACTCCTTAACCACATGCTTGCAAGCGGTGTTGATATCGATCACCGAGTGGGCCCGAAGTATATCTCTCCAACTTGGGAGGGACAAATCCCATCTCGATACATACAACCCAACAGATACTTTCCGATCACCTGAGAGACACCTTTATGATCACCCTCTCATAGGATGACGTTTGATGACCTCAAAGCTTTCTTCCGATACCAGGGAGTTGTATTATCTCATGGTTTAAGGAATACAATATTTGACATAAGAAAAGCTTCGCAAAGACGAACACGATGACACGATCTAATTGCTTCGCTTAGTTTGGGTCTGTCCACCATATCATTCTCCCAATGATATGATATCATTATTAATCGACAACTCATGTCCATGGTTAGGAAACCTTAACCATCATTAATCAATGAGCTAGTCCATAGAGGCATACTAGGGACACGGTGTTGTTCACAAACCACACAAGTATTAAAGTTTCCGCTTAATACAATTCTAGCATGGAATATAAACATTATCATGAACAAGAATTATAATAATAACATCTTTATTATTGCCTCTAGGGCATAATTCCAACAGCTACACCCCTCCTAGGGTGGCTAGAGGTGGGCCCGTGCCTGGCAGGGTGTGGGCCCCCAGGCCCCTTCTCCATCTCGTACTCTGGCTCCGTGGGTCTTCTGGTGAAATATAATTTTTGGCATATTTTCTGGGATGTTTCCTGATAGTTGATTTTCTGCACAAAGATAAGACACCAAGGTAATTCTGTTGAAAACAGCGTCAGTCTGTGTTAGTTGTATCCAAATCACACAAGTTTAGAGGAGAAACAATAGAAAAAGTGTTCGGGAAAGTAGATACATTTTGGACGTATCGGGGATCGCTGTGTCAGATCTAATAAAGGAGGTGGTCCTTTGGTTTCTTTCGTACGAAGACGAAGATCTGCTTGATGTCTGCCCTCGTTGATCTGGACTGGAGAGACGGGTTCTGGAAGGCTCCGCCAGCGAACTCCCATGGGCGTATCATGCCTGGAGATTGCTGGATCGGAAGGTATTTGGTCATGCACATCTTGTTTTTCTGGCCATTTGGTTTCAACGGGACGTTGCGAAGCTCTGTTGTTTGCACCAAGTGCCATTCTTAGAGCCATGGTGAAGTCAAATGCGGAGAATGTCAGGAAAGCGGAAATATGAGGGTAGCGATGGTGATTTTAGTTCTTGTGGCGACGGAGATCTGGTTGCGTGATCTGGGACTTGTTGCAGCGACTGTTGGTGCGGGAAGACAACACAAGGGAGTTCCCAATCTTGCCTTGCAGGGTGAAAATCCAAGGTCTGGCCTTAACTGGTTGTGCCTGGCAATGACCTTGTTGAAGACATTGTTTTGTGAGCAAGGACTTTCTCCAGGGTGAAAACCTATGATCTTTGATCGGGCAATGACGATGTTTGGACACTGATTCCTTCTTGAAGGAGTTGTTATTGGAGTGGAGGACTACTGGTGTTGTTCTGATGGTGTCAGTGTCGTTGCTTTGAGGATTAGTTCTCTGTAGCGGAACTTTTCTTTTTTTAATTCTTTTTTTCTGGGTTGTGTGCATCCGTAGGGCCGTTAGGGCATGCGTTGTTGCAGAGGCTGGGTGTAATTGATATCCATGTGATATTAATATATACTCTTTTTCAAAAAAAATCCAATGTTATCTATATTTTCTTATAAAAAAGCACTATCCAAAGGTAAGCCACTTGCATCCTGGAAGGACTGCAAACTTATTCCAATCTGGACCTTCCTTCCGCTGAAACTGCTCCTCCAGCACTTGATTGTAGGATTCGCAACATAGAAAACAAAAAATTTCCTATGATGGGAACAACTATGTACCAAACAACAGCGGATATACATCCATAGAGAACATAACCTTGAAGACCGACAAAGCTTAACGAGTACAAACTCGTGGTTGATGTAGACGATCTCTTGTCGATCTCAAGATCGAGAGGAAGTCCTTAGAACCAAAATCAGCGGCACATCGATGCTCGGACACACGTCTGAGGCACCGATCAACCTCTGCCTACTCGCTCCAGGGATGCAGCGGAAGCACAACTCTTTCTTGCCGAATAGCCACCGGAAACATGTATCTCGCTAGTCCGAGACCATGGGAGATAAATACTAGAGGGGGAGAGAGATCCTTCACGAGGAGGTGTGAGTGAGAGAGAGGAGAGGGGGGCTCCTTTTATAGGAGGAAGGGGCACCCAAGGGGGTGGCCGCCGTCCATGGGTGCTGCCCCCTCCCCTCCTTCATTCATGTGGGTGGACACTCCACTCACTCAAATGCCTTTAATTCCCTCCACTCAAATTCCCATTAAATTTCCACCAAATTTAATGCAAACTCTCATTAAATAAAACTCCTTTTATTTATTCAGAATTTTGTAAATTACTTTAATGACAAACATTCACATATAACCCCTTGCTAGTATTTCATTTCACATGCAAAAACACTTTCTGCAATTTCACCCGAAAACCTGTTTCGGTATCTAGTGAAATAAATTCCCGCGCTTGTTATTCTTTTCGGCATGAAACTTTTGCTCCAGATGGATGTCGGTGTCTCTTAAGTGTGTCACCCTATGGTTCACGAATAATGCGGACATGATCGAGACCCCTCTCAGATCAATAATCAGAAGCGGGACTTGGAGGTCCATACTGACTCCCACACATTGAGCGATGACTTTCTTGTGATCGCGAGAACCTTTTACGCTAGTATCTTAATCCTTTTGTTTCATGATATTTTACATGTCCGAGATTCGATCATCGGTATCTCCATACCTAGTTTGATCTCGTTACCGACATGTACTCTCTTCTCGTTCCCGTTATATAACATTCTAGTGATCAAATCACTTGCTTACAAGCTAATTAATATGATATCACCGAGAGGGCCCAGAGCATATCTATTCGTCATCGGGATGAACAAATTCCAATCTGGATCCATGGGCCTCAACATAACACTTTAGTAGTATTGAACCCATCTTTATAATCACCCTGTTATGGTGTGACGTTTGATGTTATTAAGATACTCTTCCGGTGTTAGTGATTGACATGATCTCATGGTCTAAGGATTAGGATCACTTCGTGTGATGTTATAGCAATATAAACTCAATGAATTTGATCGTAATGCTATACTTCAGATAAATGTTCATCACACCATTACACTAATGTTGTGACCTCGTTATTAACAACATCCAATGTCCATGATCAGAAAACCTTGATCATCTTGTTAATCAACAAGCTAGTTTATGAGAGAGTCATAACTAGGAACTTTATGTTTGTGTATTAAACACACATGTATTAACATTTCCGTATTAATACAATTATAGCATGCAAAATAAATAAATATCATATACTTGGAATATACATAATAAACACTTTATTATTGCCACTCAGGACATATTCCCTTCATTGATGGCATCCAGACGGGGAAATGTTTCAAGCGATACAAGAAGACCACTGCATCGTAGTGACATCAGCCGGGGACACCGAGCAATCCTTAGGTTCTGAAGCGAATAAAATCCATCCATATCAGGAAGCCACAATAAATCAGAGCAATCAGTAACTGATAGCGTCTCAAGGGAAATAAGGTCACACAATGTTTGTAGAGATGATAGCCCAGCGCAAGACATCACAAGCATCTCTTTCAGTGTTGTCTGGGGGCCTGCCTTAGAAATGAGATCTAGTTTCGAAGATCTCATCGTGATAAGCCTAACAGTGAAAACTGTTTGTAAATCGGACGAATGGTTTCATCTATAAAACATTTTGAATTTTTGAATTGCTTCATTTAATGCTGATGATGTCAGCGATTTTAGTCCAATATCGGATAGCCCGCCAGATTTGACAAACTACCGACCTGTCTAAAATTAAAAATCCCATAATTTTTTTTTTTAGATCAACAGGGATTTAATCCTCGGTTCCATGCCAAGAAATGAAACCACCAACTAAGTTTCAGATTCAGTTTACAGGAAACTAAAGAGCAAAACAACTCAAGCAAAAACGACATCCCAACGGCAACTAACAAAATCTATTAGGCAACCCAAAGGGAAACCCAGACTACTCAAAAGAGGCTACTAAGCGAAAGTTTAAAAACCATTACATTCGAGCTGAAGGATAGGTCAGGCTTTTCATACTACACTCTAACTCAGATCACCACGTGAACCCCGTCAGAAGACTCGGGGTGAGCCTCCAGGAACGCCAAAAAAGCACGCCCTCCGTAGCTCGACGACGCCATGGTTTTCCAAGTAGTGATCAACTCGAACCCATTGCAATTCAGCTTGCCATGAGCTCTAGTGGGTTCTTCAGCCTGTTTGACATCCTTTCTATGAACATTATGATCATTCCTTCTTCCAGATCTTTGAATAGTATCTTCCAATTTCTTAGATAGGATAGAACCAGGCGCCACACATGTTTCAAGTTAATCCAAGGAGTATGATTAAATACTAGATTATTCCTATTATTCCAAATGCTCCAAAGAACCACAGCAGAAACTACATTGAAATGTAAATGTTTATTGTTAGCTAGCCATCTCAGAGCAATGGAGTCAAAATTAACAACTAGAATTCCAAAAATGTCCTGGACATCAGCCCAGATCATCCTGGATACTACACAGTCAAAGAACAGGTGTTGAAAAGATTCTATCTCTTTACAGAGATACACTCTAGAGGTTTAGGTATACCTCTAGCTGTGAGGTTGTCTCTGGTAAGAATTTTATTCTGAGAAAAGATCCAGAGAAAAACCTAAATTCTAGGTGGGATCTTAAGTTTCCAAACAGCAGGCAAATAAACTGAAGTTAAACCTCTAAAATTAACTAGTGTATAATAGAACTAGAAGAATAGATCCCTTTAGACTCATACTGCCAGATTAGTTGATCATCCTCATCTCTCAAAGAGACAAATTGGGCAATACCTAGAATTTCCTGCCATTGGATCATCATTTGGTCAGTAAAAGTTCTTCTAAAATCACATCTAAGTTGACTTCCATCCCAAAGATCAACTATAGTTTTGGTCTGTCGGTTGCAAACTAGATATACCTCCCAATACTGAGTAGCTAAGGTAGAATTATCAAACCAGACATCTTCCCAAAATTTAACAGATTTACCATTACCTACTTTCCACTTATAACCTACTTCAACTTCTCTAGAAGCCCACATGACACCTTTCCAGAAAGTGGATGGGTGTATATCATGGCAACAAAAAATATTAGGGTTTTTGGTTCTATATTTAGCATCTATAACTTTCCTCCATAGTGTTCCTTCACCCGGGATGTACCTTTTAACCCAAGAACCTAGCAAACACAAATTTAGGTCCTGTAAGTTTGGGATCCCCAAACCTCCAAAATCCTTCTTCATACAAACAAAAGGCCAGTTAGCTAGATGAATTTTATGTCTATCCTCCTGATCATTCCAAAAAAAGTTATCCATTTGAGAATCTAAAGTTTTATAGCCCACTTGGGGAATTTAAAAAAGGATAACAAGTAAATGGGAATGATTGATAAGCAAGCCTGAATAAGTACTTTCTTAGCTGCATAAGAGAGGAGTTTACCTCTCCAGCTAGTAATCCTTTCCAGGAGACTTTCTATTAAAGGGTGAAGATCCTCCCTCCTCAGCTTATCAAAATGCTGAGGGATTACTAAATATTTAACAGGGAAACTACCTTTCACACACTCAAAGATGTCTAGGTAAGGTTTGATCTTCTCATCATCTAAATTTATGGGAATTAGCTCACTTTTATGATAGTTTATCCTCAGGTAATTTTTTTTCTTTCCCCGTTGTACTATGCAGGTACGCGCTCGGGTGAAAATCCGGTCGGTCAGGCTAGCAAAAAAAAGTTTGTTGTAAAATGAACCGGCCGGTGATCAGGTGCAGGCCGCGTCCGTCTCGGACTGTTGTATGTACGCATATACTCCCTCCGTTTTAAAATATAAGATATTTTAGATTTGTAAAGCAAATGTATTTAGATTTATTTTAGTATCTAGATTTATTAAGATTTGGAGTGAATCTACACACTAAAACAAGTCTAGATACATTTTTTTTACAAACCTAAAACATCTTATATTTTGGAAGGGAGGGAGTATATATGTATGTACCTACCGAAACAGAATCCAGATCGCGGTGTTCAGACGTGTTGAAATTTTTACCGCGTCTTTCATCAGATGCTCAATTAGTTTCGGAGTCTATAAAACTTTCTTTTACCGTACGTGTCGCGCGCGATGTTGTATATATATAGGATATGTAGGTACCTACCGGCCGAAACAAAATCCAGAACAACGACTGGCCTGACAAGCTAATTTTCCTCGTGGCCAATTCAGGAGTCCGTTCCGTTCGATTAAGCGCTAGGCTCGGCAATTTCCGGTCGTCGAGCAATGTCATCGCCGGCGCATGTCGAGCGTCCATCGGCCGCCAGCTCCGACGACATGTGTCCGTGGCTGTCTCTCCACGCAGATATGGTTCAACTGGTTGGCTGGTGGGTGCTGGACACCGGAGACCTGCTGGACTATGTCCGATTCCGCGCCGTGTGCACGCAATGGCGCTCCAGCACGGTCAGCCCCCACGGACGCGGCGTCGTCGACCCGCGCTTCCGTCCGAGGAGGTGGATGCTTCTGCCGGACGGCCATGGCCTCCACCCACACGACGGCAAGAAACACCTATTCAATCTCTCCACCGGAGCATCCACTTGCACCTGGCTACCGCTCCCAAGCGACTGCCGACTCCTTGACTCGGTGGACGGTCTCCTCCTCGTGCAATGGGGCACGCAAGACTCCGCGTTGATCCGGCTCGTTCACCCCTTCACCGGCGATTACGTGGAGTTTCCGCCGCTCATGCCCCTCGTGAGAGCCCAGTTGAATATGTCCGATGAGACGAGACATCGACAATGGGTGGATTTCCGGTGTGTAACGGCCATGAGCGTCGGCTCGAGTGGAGTCGTCACGGTTATGATCAAGATTAGCAGCATACCCCATGTATTCTTTGCTACAACTAAGGATCAACAATGGGGCGTGTCGACCTGGGGTCTGGGACGCTACTCCACAACGATATCATTCCAAGGAAAACTATGTGTGCTGGAGGATTCGACCATATGTGGCGGTGTACAAAAGATTCTTCAGCTCGATCCACCCCGTCACGAGTATAAGGCGACGTCGTCTTCCTTGGTGCCACCAAAGGTTATTTGCACTTGTCCCATGGACAAAATCCGTGGCACATTCTCTATAGAAGAATGTGACTCAGAGATCCTACTGATTGGTTACGATGCCAATTTCACAGACCGCATGCTAGTTTTCAGAGTTTCTGATATTGTCATGGGCAAGATTGCCCCGGTAACAAGCATCGGAGGAAAAACTCTCTTTCGTACCATTGACAATAGAATTAGCAGTCCGATTGATGGTATCTTTGTTTATTTGAGAGAGACTATAGCTTTGGATTACAACGTGATACCTAACATGGCGGGCGACACTATTGTACGTCGTCGTCGTCTTAAGGATGATACTCTTGTGCAATATGAACTTGGTAGCGGCAATTGGTCGCTAACACCCACCTTCTGGTGCGAAGATGGTCGTCATGAGTGTAATTGTGGCCTTCTTCACCATATATATGACAGCTGTCATTGTGCTTACATGAAATAATATGACTACTATCACACTTTGGTATTATTCGGTATGAGGGTGTGCTAATAACAGGCTCAGTTGCGTCACCATTAAGAGCTATGAAGTGAACATTCTTTACTGCTCAATTATTTGCTTTTGGTGAAGAAATACGAAACATCAAAATGAAAATAGCTTAAGACAATCACTTGGAACACATTACTCGGATAGATTGGGAAAAAGTACACTTTTGATGTGAAACAAATAATATGCTTATGTTTTGTAGGCTGAAAAGATGATTAATAACTGAGAGCAGGTCTAAAGCCCAGGAGCGAGATAAGTTGCAGCAAGAGATGGTATGACTACTTCTATCACATGCACATCTAGATCCTTCCTTTTTCTTCACACAACTGGCAATTGCCTAGGTTTCACTATTTGACAGTAACACAACACAACAACCGATTCCTCCTAGTTCCCCACCTTCAAGCCTTCAGCTTCTCCCTCGCGTCCGATTGCAGCTAATGCTCGGGTGAGCTGATGTGGGAGAAGAAGTTGATGGGGCGGAGCTGGCTCGTTTGACGGTTGCGAGCATGTACAGCGGCGTTCTCTTGCCTGGGTTGACAACCAGCTCCGCTGCCACCCCATGCGCCCTGCTGCTTGGGCTTTGCAACTTCCCAGAACAACAACCTAGAGGCGCCGCTCCTGCCATGGCCTTGCTGCAAGACAACGCAGACGCAAGGCTACTGCTGCTGCTCCCTATGTTCATCGATGTGGTTCTACTAGTGGGAGAGGTATAAAGCCTTCATTTAGTTCTACTCCCTCCGTTTCAAAATATAAGATGTTTTAGGTTTGTGAAAAAAATGAATCTAGACTTCTTTTAGTGTTTAGATTCACCCTAAAGTTGAGTGAACCTATATACTAAAACAAGTCTAGATTCATTTTCTTCATAAACATAAAACATCTTATATTTTGAAACGGAGCGAGTAGGTATGATTCAAGTATTGATATGTGTGTGATGTGCTAACTAGTTCTTGTTGTGACGCTGCTGGGAGTGTAAAAAACACGGTTTTTACTGTAGTACGATTGGATCAGGGGACCGCCGTTTGTAGGTTCAAGACGTGTGTTCTGGATTAACTTACTGCTATTACATAGTTCAGATTGGTTCGAGTAGAAGATTACACCTTTTTTAATCCACAAGCACACATATATGCTACAGTAGCCTCCTAAATCTTGGGCTTTAATCATGCTCAAAACGTTTGATCACATGTTTAATGAGCTTCTGTAATTCGATAATGCTTGAAAAGTCTGATTATATTTATGGTCTCCTAAATTATGTGCTAAATGTTATATCATGCTTGAAAACTTTTCACTCTAGCGTTTGATCATGAAGTTTCATAATTAGAGCACTATTTCGTCACCTAGATCTAGCTTCAATTGAGCCACACAATAGTAAAGCATCTGGGTATCAATAAATTTTAAATTATTTACTATGAAGTGCATAGAGATAATTCATGCGAGTCCTCGTGCGTCCACAAGAGAAATCTATTCACCTTCTTTTTCTCTGTTGCTTTTATTATCTACTTTACTGGAATTCAGGATACTATCTATTCCTTTATATGATGAATTTTTTGTTTCCATGAAAATCTTAAAGAAACAAGAATGCTGTTTTTTTCGGCAGTACTTGGATTGCAGTCTTGATTTCATATTTAAGGAAGTCAAAGTTGTAATGAAGATAATTGAAAATGGTCAGATGAAGAATAGTATATGTGGATACTATTTTTTTGAGAATGGCGGGGCAAGAGATTTTCCCCTGTTATTCCTCTTACGTCCTTTGCCATAGAGTTTGATTTCCTGGTTCCTTTCTTTGTAGGGCCTGAATATGATTTCCGTGGAGTCGTGCAAAAGGTCAGACCCACCGTGGCTGCTGCTTTCAGCACCTAGTCGACATCGGCGTCCAAAGGTACTGACTTTTGCCTTGCCTGATCCCGCTCCGCCTAATCCCTTTGTCTATGTAACTTGCTAAAAAGTTAGGCACCGCTGGCAGGAATGGCTTCTATGGCTTCTCCCACCATCTGTGCCACAAGTTCTACAAAGATGTCGAGCCACCGCCGAGATGCCGACGCCATCATGATGCTAAGTCCTGGATGATCAGGACTTCCTCTAGCAGGACCGGCATCAACATCAAGTATGCCAGGGTCGACGTAATCTCCACCCCCGGTGCTTTTGTATGAAATGTTTGTTGCACGTGTTCATCTCTCTCTGTGCATTATCTTCTTGCACAATGCAAGTAAATAGGTCATCTTCTGTCTATCCAAATTTTATTTTACACATGTAGTTTGCAGCTGCTTAGAGATAGAACTATTGCTGGTGTTTTTTGCAAATGCAAATTCTTAGTGTCCTTGATGATCGAAACACAATATATCCTGCATGCCCATATAAGATTCTCGTTACTACTATATAATAAAGCGCAATCTACGATGACATGCTTAAATATGCTTAAGATCAACTTATCTACATATTCCTTGTATGAAAGAAGCACACAAAAAATAGTCATTATTTATCTTATTTTTTAATGTTTCATGTTCTCTTATCTCATGCCAGGTTGTAGGCTCCCAAGGGCGGAAGACGCCGCGGCGGAAGGCCCCCAATATTTTCCCACCCGATGCCGCGGCGGAGATCTCCGATTGCGGCAGCTTTGGGGCGTCTCCAGTGTCGGGGATGGTCGGAGAAGGTGCGCCAAATAGCTGCACGTCGATTGCGGGCGGAGTCAGCTCGGCGCTGGCGGGGATGCGGGCGGGAAAAAACGGCGGAGAGCGGGAAGAGGAGGTCGGGAGGCGGGAGGTTTTCTCGGAAGTGGCCTCAAAATAATAAATTTAGGAATCGGCCGCTACTTTTACTCCTCCGATGAGTATATTTTTACTCCTCTAACCGTTTAGGAGTTCGGTTAGATACCGCCGCTGCGTATTTTTACTCCTCTAACCGATTTTAGGGGATCGGTTAGAGATGCTCTTAGAGGACAACTGATATGTGAGTGAATCTTGAGTTCGAGGATTACCTTTAGGCCTCCTAGTTCTGGAAAACTGGCAATGTTGTTGAGGACACGTTGGTTACAAACTATCGGTGATCACTCTATATCCCAGATTCCCACAGCATGTTCTGTGACTAGGAGTGTGGCTGAGCAAGCGCTAACATCAACGACAAGTTTGTAAATGAGCTCCTCAGCACCGGTCATTATTCTATTATTGAACACTCTAAGCACAACAGACCATGTGCTACGAGTGAATTGCCCACCCAGGATCGCCGACAGCTATTGACATGGCCCACATCCTAGGTTGGCTGCTAGAAATTTTATTTTCAATCTTGTATTTCAAAAATTGTTCAAACAAAGATAAAACCTCCAGCCTTGTCTACACATCGAGTGAATATTCTTCTCAGTGCCGGAACAAACAGAGAATCCGCGTCATAGATTGTGCACACCCTCTCTGGGTTGCCCCGCCATGCTGATCTTGTTCTTGGCCAGTAGTAAACTACACAAGAGTGAGGTCATTGTTATGGGTAGGCCAACTGCAAATTTTGCTAAACTACAAACTAGGCAGTTTTACGATTTCCCATCCGGGCCTCCCCATTAGGCCTTGTTTACCTCTAGGGTATTCCAGCCCCCTAGGGGTTAGGGGATTGGAGGGGATTTGGTGAATCCCTCCATTTCACCCAATCCCCACATTCCCCATCATCTCCCCACATTTCCCCGGATTTTCTAATTCCCTCTAGTTACTTCCATTTTCTAGGATGGGAGGGGATTGCCATGTATTACAGTTGATAATAAAAACTGAAACTTTAGCCCTACATGGATATAGTCACTCAAGAAAAAATCTAATTTTTTGCACTGAATATATAAATGTCTATCAAACAATGATTTTTTAAGAAAATATAAATTATAATTTACACAAAAAGAAATGTACATTCAAACATCTTCTTTATTATTTCTACAAGAATAATATTTCTGCTAAGTATCAATTTGTTATGCTCTTGTCGGTGATGGGATCATTTTCAACTCGTGCCAGATGCTTTCATCATCATCAACATCAACCTGTTATAGAAGGCAATAGATACAAGTTATACCATGTTTACTTCATGAGCCACAAAAGTTCTAGTCCACAAGTTAGACCATGTTTGCTGTGATCATGCTCTTGTTTTCCGGCCCTGCAACAGTTGGATGAACAAATAGATGAACAAGATGATGGATGTGGTGAGCAAATAGAAGAACAAATGCATGAACAAGATGCGGGTATAATGTCCACTCCTATGATGTTCTAGAACAAGTACTGAAATTTGACATTTGAATGCAAGTGTTAACTGAAACTGCAAGTATGTGTATCACTAACGCAAGTGTTAACTAAAACTGTTCCAACTTTTTTATCATGATAAAGAAAACTACGGTCAAACACATATACATTGGTAACAATAGTTCTTGACTCCATGATGCACACATGCAATGAATATTGCTAGATAAAGGTGTACATATGCAAAAATCACTGAATAATGCTAGATAAAAATGGTTCAAAATTGTTCATAATCAATAACTATGGAGCAACACACAACTTCACTGCAATTGTTCTAATATGTTCATAATCAACAGCTATCAAGTGTTGGACAATCAAAAAATAATGTGAGCAATCATATATTGAGGGGCAAGAACCAGACTTTGAGTTCCTGCCTCACTACATTAACAAGAAGATGATTGAACTCCCATGGGAGATAATGCATCTGGACTCTCTGGACACATTGCGCAGGTAGTAGTGGATGAAGTCGTTGCTCCACGATCGACACAAAGAACACTGACCTCTAGAACAGGTTATGTGCTAACTCAATGTATGTGCAAGCAAGTTTCAGTAGTATAAAGCATCAATCTCTGGTCCTCTAGTAAACAATCGGATGGCAATGACTATCATCGATATAAACAAATTTAGATATGAAAAACTTCAAACAATATATTTTCATAGTAGGATTGCAAACATTATTACAGCCAGCCTAAAATTGACCACAAGACAGTCTATTATTTTTACACTCCAACACAAGAAACAATGTCTCTTGTATTGAGTGTATTAAAGTAGCCCCAATATTTAAGGCCAAATAAAACTTAGAAAAATAATATGCTACTCCACAAAGTAAAGGAATGAACACGAATTGAGCCCAGTCAGACTTGAATTGCTTCTAACCCAGTGAGGCTTGAATTGCTTCTAACAATCTAGTGCTGACAGAAAAAAGAACTTAACTGATTTCACCATATTGTATGTAACATATAAAACCATATACTGTGGCACACCACGTATCCAATTATCCAATGACTTGTGATGCAACGTGAACGAACCCCACACCTACCAACCGAGATCTTCACCTATGGCAGTGTGTGACCTATGTCAATTGGGACAAGGATGTGCAGGCAAGTTGCAGCTAGGATGAAGAATTGAAGATAAAGAGACATGTCTGTGTTCTAGAAAAATATCCTTATAAAATTCAATGATGAAATTCAAATAACCAACATAAGAAAAATTCTAAGGTTTCCAATACATCAGTGTTCCTATGAACACTTTTTGAATCAAAGAAGCCATATACAACATGTTCTCTGATATTCCATTATATTGCTACGTTCCTGTGCTAGGTAGTCCTATTATTTTTTTCCCTGCCTTCAAGATCAGAAGGTACGCAAGCAGTAGGCTTAACCATTGACCAATCACAACGTGCAGGTTTTGTACAATAGCAAGCATGCATAAAAACACAACCCAACAGGAAGTTGGATAAACGAAATACAACGAGACAAGCACAACTTCATTAACAACAAAATCCTGAATTTTAGAGGGAAAATAATCCAAATTACCTCAGTCAGTTATCACATTTCACATGCTTGTAATGATGGTGATGTTGTATCAACTCAGGCTGAGTGAGGTAAATCCGAAACTACTAACGAAGAGACCAAGAAGAGCAGTCCATGTCTTAATCAACTTGCCAAATTAAATCAACTTCTCTAGAGGACGTTAGGAGCAAGAACACCAAAAAGTTAATAGTCCATCCATGGGTTCGTCATCAGATGCCACCTCGGTGACCTCCCCATCATAAACACAGCAACAACAATTACGCCTCCAGCAAGATCTCGTGCTACTCCAGGAGCTTGGCCATGGTGGCTAGCTCATCAGAGCAGCGAGAAGGGCCATGAGAATACCAGACATGTGTCCCTCGGATCCAACTCCACCGTGTTGTTTCCCTATGGTGTCTCTCATCTCTCTCTTTCTCCCAAGTGAACCTGGTCGGGACGGCGGAAATCAAGAAACCATAGCGCACAAGGAGGGGATGGGAGGGGACCAGACACGAGAACTAACCGTAGAGAAGGCCATGGCGGCTGCCGTCGCCGGAGGAGGTGTTTGTCCGCGGCGTCCCGAGGGCAGCGCCTGCGTTGTTGCCTCCGGTCCACGGCGTCCCCAGGGACGCGTCTCGGCGTCTGCGTTGTCTCCTCCGAGCCACTTTTTTCCCGGACGATACACGAGGTGAGGGTCGTGTGTGAGAATACCGGACTGCGTCAAGTTCGTGTGGGGAATTTTCGGGGATGGGCCGGGATGAAACCGGAAAAACCGCTAGAAGTAAACAGCCTCGCGGGGATCATTGGGGATCGACGGGTGGGACGGGAATTTCCCTTCTGATCCCGGAAAAAACCTGTAAAGTAAACGAGGCCTTAGTGACATATGGTTGACTGCATTGGATTGAGACCCTTTAACAACTAGAGTTGCAAAAATGGCGGATCCTTGGCAAGGAAAACTAAGAGCATCTCCACTCGTTGGCCAAACCCAGGGCGAAATTTGGTCCGTTTTTCGGCCGGACTGAACTTGTTTTCGGCCTGGGTACGCCCATTCACCCATCCGCGTACCTAGGCCGAGCCCCCAAGTTCGGCTAAAATTTATCAAACTAAGGCGATTTTTATTAAGTTGGGCGAAATATAGGCGAATTACATCAAAATTAAACGAAACTAGTACATAATTAAACTTAAAAAGGCCGCCACTGGTGCCTTCGCCGTTCTACATGCCGAAGTTGTCGTAGAACGGCGTGTTGTCCGGGTCGGCCCGACCGTCATCCTCGCCGCCGTCGTCGTCGTCGCTCGGCGGCTTGTTCTGGCGGGAGCTGCCCTGGCCAGGGTCGCCGCACCTCCATGGCTGGTAGGAGGGGCCTGCGTCCTCGTCGTCGTCTAGGACGTACAGCAGGGCGCCCTGGTAGGCGAGCTGACGCCTAGCCAGCGCCCGATGCCGTGCGGCCTGCTCCTCGGCCTGCTGCTGCAGGCCGAGGATGCGCTGATGCTCCGCCTTCTCCCAGTCCCTCCTGGACCATTCCAGGATGTCCGGCAAGGAGGGCTCGACGAGAGGCAGCGTCGGCGACAGCGGCGGCGCTTCGCGGAGCGACTGCTCCAGCGCCATCTTCAGGGAGGCGTCCTCGGCCGGCGCCGACCCTTCTGTCTTGGGGCGGCGTAGGCGAAGGTGGCATGTTGGCGGCGTGGGCGCAGACGGCTCGCCGATGACGATACCGCGCGCGTGTCCGCGGCGGTGAGCGCACCGGCGAGACAGCTTCGCGCTTCACCGCCGTCGGCGTGCGCAGCGGCGCGCTGCCGGATGAGTGTGACGCCGAAGCGGATGAGGACGAGCTCATGCTCGCCATCCTCCTCGGCGCCCAGTTCGCCGAAGGAGCACGCCTTCCCGTCCTGGCCGCCGGCGTCGGGTTGCGCGGGAAGCCGAGCCGCGGTGTGTTCCCCCGGTTGATGTGCTCCAGCACGGCGGCGAGCGTCCGCCCCGGTGTGCTCCACCAACGCCGGCGCCCCGCCGAGTTCTTGCGCACCGGCGGGGACTCGCGCGACGCCCCCTCGTGGTGGGCGAGCTCCTGCTGGCGCCGCTCCTCGAAGAAGTGTGCCCAATAGCCGAGGTCGTCGGCGCTCACGGCTTCGCCGGGGTTGTCCATGCCGTTGTACATCGTACGACAACTCCTCCGGCGTCGGCCCCGGCGGGATTGGGATGCCGTCGGCGCTCAGCGTCCACCCCGGCATTGGGCTTGTGGGTGGGGGAAGCTGTGAGAGAGTGCGAAGATCTCCGGCGAGGAGTACGGCTTATAAAGGCCGAGGTGCGCGGCGAGGGCGGGAGGGTTATAGCGGCGAGGGCGGAAAAAGTGGAAACGGCGGGAAGTTAGTGACCGCCGGTCCGTCGCGGGAGCCGAGGCGGCGACGGTGGCGCCATAAATCGGCGACGCATGGCCGACGCGACGGGCAGTTATTGCCCGGCGGTCGCCGCATGGTTTCGAGGATGACGACGACTCGGCTTCCGTCACTGACTCGGCGGGTCCACGCGCCGCTTTGTTTTTTTTTTGCCGAAATCGTTGAGTCCGGCGTTCCCAGGGCGTACCCGGAAACCTGGGTTCGGCCTGGGTAGCCCGGACCAAAGTGGCCGAAATCCGGCCAAAAACAGGTCCTTGGGTACGCGACTGGGCCAGTTTTCGGCGTCTGGACTAAAATTCGGCGTCCGGATCGGCCCCCTGGGTAGGCGAGTGGAGATGCTCTAATGCCCTCTACGTTCAGACTCACCCTAGTCAATTCATGCCTCTCTATCCTCGCAATGCATGCAATGGCAATCTACATGCTAGGAGACGGTGTCCACGCTATGATGAACAAACACAGGGCACACTTCTACTAGGAGGCTAATGGAGCAAAAGGGAAATACCATTTGGTTATATGGAGTATATGCTGGGAATATGACCTAGAGATAATCGTGTATGATGTAATTCCTAATATATTCATAAAGTTATTATGTTGTCCGTGTATGAATATCTGATGTATATCATTGAAAATGTGATTCAGTTGTGAAACTATATATTCATGTTATTCATACTAAATATTCTTGGTCATTGAGGTTGTGTTGGACACAACTTAGACTAATGTGAAAGTCGGTTGATAACTCGATTCCATTTGTCATGGGCATGGTGATGTCATTCTGACTTACACGGATTCGGCTAAAGAGTTTAACGAGTCGGATTGACCCATATTGAGAAACAACGAACAAGTCGTCATTTGTATGTCTCAATCAATGTAATTCTTAGAGTTGAGGTTGTTGCATAATCCAAGTTGTGGATCTTCGACTTAGGTTCTGTTAAACGTTGTTCCGTCACAGGGCAGTTATAAAGGCAGAGTTCGGGTGAACTGAGAATCAAGTTGCGTGATGTGGATAACCAAGATGGGATTTTGCCCTTCCAACTAGAGAGATATTCCCTGGGCTCTCTTGTGTGATATAATTCGAAAACATGGCCATGCATAACTCGGTTAAGTGTTAACCGAGGCGATCGACTAAGAGTTAGTTGGATGAATCACATATCACGGATCGAGAAGAAAATCATACTATTTAAGGGGTGATGTTTATTCATCTATAGTTCGACAAGGAATACCGTGAGACAAAAGGGACTCGGACGTAAGTCACATTGAAAGGTATGTCGTCATGACTCTTTGGTACTTGGAAATTGACATGTTCTGCTAGGAGTCACTACCAATTGATCGATTGTGAGTCAAACTCCAATCATGTCCAAGTTACCGTGAGCCTGCGGGGTCACACGCTTAAGAGTGGGAGCAAGTCGTTTGGGTTGGACCCAAATCAGACACGAACTAAGTCAGTGAGTTGGACACGCAGTGACTCGTATAGACTTTACTGAATGGGTCACAAGTGAGTGGAGCCTATTTTCACTACCTATATATATACTAGGGCGCGGGATGCCCAAAGAGCACGGTTAGACAACTTCATGCGTTTGAAACCCTAGCCTCATTCAGTCCAACCGACACACCGGACCAAGTAGTCCACCGTCGGAGCTCCTCCTCGTACGTGTGGATACCGGCAAAGGTGTTATACGTTCAGTACTTCGATGATCATGAGATTGGATCGGATCGTGGGGACTGCACTATATCAACTGACGCGCTTCATCAGTAATCCGCAACCTCACGTCTAGTGGTAATCCTCATGGTCTTCTACCTCAGTTAGATCTTGGGATCACCGCGAAGAGGAAAAGATTTTGTTTATCTCCTCGTGGCCCAACAGTATGGTGTGTAGGCAAAAATTGCTGGGGGGGCTTGTTATTCTTGACATCAAACTCATGAACATCTGCCTAATGGTCAAGCGGATATGGCAAATCTAGACCCTAGATGGGGGTCTTTGGTGGGAAATCATTCAAAAGAAATATCTCCATTCCAAAGATTTACTAGTAGACTCTCATAGCCCAGGGTCACAATTTTGGAACTCCCTCCTGAAACTTAAACTTAAACCTGTATTTAGCTTGGGCGTGAGACATAGGGTTAACAATGGTCTCTCGACTAGGTTTTTTTGGCATGATTGGTGGGTAGGGCAGGGCCCCTACGGGATAGATACCCGCGCCTTTTCGCCATTTCCCTGTGACCATCTGTCTTGGTGGCTCAAGGAGAGGTTTGGACTTTGGAGGTCTGGCATATTGCCTTTAGGAGGATGCTGGGAATTGGAGAGGCCATTGAGTGGGGCAATCTCACTCGAGAAATAGAACATCTACGTTTATCCCCTACCAAAGATGAGATCTCTTGGGCATTGAAACCATTGGGCAAGTTTTCGGTGTGCTCTCTATACCATAAGTTGTGTCAAGGCATGCCCTTGGCACATTATGACAACCTTTGGAAGATCTTGGTCCCATTAAAATTTAAGTTTTTCCTATGGCAAATGTTGCGAAAGATATTACCTTCGAGCAACAATATCCTAAGAACGTGTGGGCCAAGTAATGGGGTTTGCCCTTTTTGTGTAGAGTTTGAAGATACTAACCATATCTTCTTTGGATATGCTTTGGCACGATTTATGTGGAGTGTAGTAAGGAAACTACTATCCTAGTCTTGGAACCCGTCTTGCCATAATGATGCCTATGGACTTATCTAGTCCACTTGTGCTAATTCTAGACATGTTTTATGAATTTGCTTTGCTGCGCTTTGTTGGTTTTTATGGACCATTAGGAATAATAAGTTCGTCGTTGAATATTCTTTCCTAACCGGCTAGTTGACTGCATTTATAAAACAAAATACTTTCTCCGACCCAAATTACTTGACTCAAATTTGTCTAGATTCAATATATTTAGACTTGTTTTAATGCTAGATACTTCCAAATCTAGACAAAACCAAGCCAACTAATTTGGATCAGAGGGAGTATCTCATCTCCAGTTATGGACACACGTGGCTAGAGTGAAGAAGAAGCCAGCACTGCAGACTGCAATCTCCAAGCTTCATGACATTCATAGCGCCACGAGGGACACCAACGTTCAACATCCATAGTTCATCCTTATTGGTGTTTCCCTTTTGGCATTTGTCTTTCATTTTGACCCGACTTGTGGAGGCTCACTAGTGGGAACAGTCCCATTGGTCCCGGTTGGTAAGGGGCATTAGTCCCGATTACCCAACCGGGACGGGGCAATCGGGACTAAAGCCCCAACCTTTAGTCCCGGTTGCCCTACCAACCGGGACAAAAGGGGGTACACGTGGCCACGGCAGAGGGCGAGGGGGTGGAGCAACCGTCCCGATTCGTAACACGAACCGAGACAAATAACCCTTTATCGCGGCAGAGATTTGACACATTTCTCTGCCGCGGCAGAGAATTCATTTTGGCAACTTTTGTTGCCGCGACAGCATTTTGGCCACTTTTTGTGTCGCGGCAGAGAATTCATTTATGTTGTTTTATTGTTTATTTAGTGTTTTGCACTCATCAATGAAGGAACCATTATATTACACAAGATCATCATGACAATATTACATTCGATACACGGATCGAGTTCATGCACTACATACAAAAGTTGCTCTTTGTACAATCCCTATTGTTTATACACACCCGAATAGTATTCCCCTTTTGGGTTTAGGACTTCTGCATCCAAGAATCCCGCCAATTCCTCCTGAATTGCTCGTACGCGATCCTTTGGCAGAAGACCGTCCCGTAGACGTTCGATCTGATTTAAAAAAGGAGTCAGCCTATATGAATGAAACTAAACACAATTTGATGATAATTAAAAACTATAGAAATTGTTTACGTACGTAGAGTTGCTCTAAATTTCTACCCTTCTCACAGCACGTCTGCCGGATGAACTCGCAAACATAGTATCCACATAGATTGTTACCTGGTCCCTGCGTCAGGCACTTTACGAGAACATAGTTCAATCAAAATAATAATCAAGCATGATAATAACGGTATCAAAACTAGAATCAAAGAGATGCGCGGATATAGCTAGTGGTGCTTACATCTAGTGCTTGAAATATAAGCTGCTCTTTCCAAACACCCCTAGCCTTGTTGGTGAACCGTTTCCAAGCGCTGCCCGGCGAAGAAAATGAATAAAAGAAGTTATTAATTACTTGATATCATAAAATTCACGAACGTTGCTGATATAGTGTCGTAATGATTAGAATTACCGCTGGAGAAGCATCTGCATGTCCTTCCATTGCTCAAGGGGTTTATGTTTCGAGTCCATGACTAGTACACGCCCTTTGTCAAGTTGAATGATTAACAGAATATAGTGGAAGCTGCGAATGCATAACTAATCAATTATATACTTAACATCGAGTAAGCGAAATAGAAAGTGTATACAAGACAATAACACTCACTCGAAGTTGTAAGGAAATAGTATTTTCCTTCTGGTTTCTTGAAACCTTAAAGCGTGTACTATATTATCCTCCGTATCCAGGGGGGCTTGTTTTGAGATTATCTTGATGAAACCAATATGGGTCAATGAAGCCAATGTCATAGATTTGTCCTCTGCTGCATTCGAGAATCTTCATTTTGCATATTACAGTATGATTATATGCATGCAATAAACAAGGTGAGATAGCTGGAGACTAAATTAATTACAGAATTAGTACTTACAGACAATAGGCACTGATGATCGATTTGTCCAAGGCGTCTTGATTGAATAATTGAAATAGTTCATCAAATTCAATGGATATTATGTCATCTGTTTCTTTCCCATAATGCTTTTTTGTAACCTTCAGCAATATCCAGTTAGCCCCGGCCTTTGTGGCATGCATGTACCAGTTATGCAATCTTCGCATTTTTGTTGGAAGATTATTTACCTCCTCAGGTTTGACGAGAGGTTTGACGTACTGGTATTTGTATGCTACTTCACTCACGGGGAAGTACTCTAATTGGGATAAGTACTAGGCAATACTCATACCTTGAACAGCGGCAGCTTTTCCGTATTGTGCAACTACCTCTGGATCATACTGCTCTTCGGCCCCATATTTGCTCGACCCCACATTGGTATGGGAAATCACCTTGAGAGGGGCGCAAGACTGTTTTGCTTGTTCTCCGAGCTGGGCAACAGATTTCTCGCTTGCATCAATACTGCTCTTCGAGGCTTGTTGTGCCGCATGTGACTTGAGAATAGAACGCTCATAGTTTGATGACAGCTTTGGCTCGGGTTGATGAAGAGTCTTTAGCATTTTCAACACTCTGGATTTTTCTTATTTGGTGCTAGGGAACTCTGGCTCTTTCGGCCGCCTCAGCTTAGTGAAAAACGCTGTCGTTTTCGCATCAACGATAGCCATAGTCTCCTCTTCAGTACAGTCATAAGCTCTCTTGGGAGGAACCTTTGGTACTTTTGGAAGAGGCTCTTGTTTACGTTTCGGCGATCGCTTACCACGACGCAGAGTAGCGGTACGCTTACGCTTTTTATCCTGAGGCGCCGGCGATGGCTGCGTCGGAGATTGATGAGGCGACGGAGACAGGTGAGGCGACGGAGCCGGGTGAGGCGACAAAGACGGCTGTCGCGGCAGCGACGACCTCGCTGGATACGGGTGAGGCGGCGGCGAAGATAGCCTTGGCGTGTGATTTCGAAGCACGATACATTTCTTTGGCCATAGAATGGTGACGTTTGTTGCGTCTCCCAGTAGAGTCACATCCCCTTCACCTGCAGGGTCATCAAGATCCAAAACTTCAAAGGTGGGCATGATTTCGTCCACCCCGACAACAGCGTAGCCCTGTGGAACCGGACGACAGTGGTAAGTTGGTGTGGGTCCAATTGGTAAGGCATAGCCGACCGCCACCTTCATTGATATGTTCACAACTTTGACATGTAGCTCGCAGTGTGTCATCTCTATGATATCATCCACCGGGTAGCCAACAGGAGCCATCGTTGGTGCACCATCGTCATCGTCATTGTCATCACCCGGGACCTCGGTGGAAGCCACACTGCTTTTTTGATTATTCGATAGGCCGGTAGCATCGAATGCAGTGTGCTGCTGAGATGGGCCGGTAGTACTTTGCTCTTTAAGTGCGTTAATTTCATCTTGTTGTTGCTTTATTCGTTCTTCAATTATACGCATTCGCTCTTTCTGAATATCTGCTTCAACTTCCGCCTTGTCCTTTCTCCTCTGACGGCTTCTATCAGGATATTTCTTCCTCTCTTCGGGAAACCCAGTCCTCCATGGTTTGGAGCCGCTTGTGCCTCATGTTCGTCCATCATGTTCCTTATTTCCAAGGGCGAGTGTGAGCTCATCATTCTCTCTATCGGGAATGAAGTCCACATCTTTAACAGCCTTTACTGCTTTTCTCATCTTCTCGATTGGCAAGGGGTCTCCTTTATGTCGTATGTTATATATACACATCCCTTCCGATTCCAACGTGCCCCCATGCTCGTAAAACCAATTCCTTGCATGTTCGACCCAATCGTCTATCTCTGGGGTGATCTTTTTAGCACGCAATTCATTCTCAAGTTTCTCCCACTTAGGAATGTCAGCCCTGTAGCCACCTTGCCCCATAGTATGGTGATACTTCTTGTTAGCAGCATTCAGCTTATTCGTTGCATGCATTTGTTGGAGATATGCCCAAGAGGCAATAATAAAGTGGTTATTATCATATCTTCATACTTATGATAAATGTTTACATACCATGCTATAATTGTATTAACCGGAAACATTAATACTTGTGTGATTTGTAAACATAAAAGAGTCCCTAGTAAAGCCTCTTGTTAAACTAGCTTGTTGGTTAATATATGATCATGGTTTCCTGATCATGAACATAGAGATGTTATTAACAACAGGGTCATATCATTAGGAGAATGATGTGATGGACATACTCCTATAGTTAAGCGTAACATAAAGATCAAGTCATTTAATATAGTTCATTTGCTATAAGCTTTCTGATACATAGTAACCTAATTCCTTCGACCATGAGATCATGTTAATCACCATCACCGGAAGGATGCTTTGATGACATCAAACACCACACCGTAACTGGGTGGCTATAAAGGTGGCACTGAGTGTTTGGAAAGTATGGGTTGAGGCACATGGATCAAGAGTGGGATTTGTCCATCCATATGACAGATAGATATACTCTGGGCCCTCTCGGTGGAATGTCATCCAATTAGCTTGCAAGCATGTGACTGGCTCACAAGGGATCACATATCACGGGAACGAGAAAAGAGTACTTATCGGTAACGAGGTTGAACTAGGTATGCAGAGATACCGACGATCAAAACCTCGGATAAGTAAACTATCGTGAGACAAAGGGAAATTGGTATCGTATGTAAGTGGTTCATTCGATCGCAAAGTAATCTTAGAAATATGTGGGAGCCATATGAATTTCCATATTCCTCTATTGGTTATTGATCGGAGAAGTGTCTCGGTCATGTCCGCATAATTCACGAACCGTAGGGAGACACACTTAAGGATTCGATGTTGTTGAGTAGTTATGGAATGATTAGTAAGATACCGAATGTTGTTAGGAGTCTCGGATGGGATCCGGGATATCACGAGGAGATCCGGAATGGTCCGGAGAATAAGATTCATATAAGGAAAGTCCTATTTCGGAGTTCGGGAAAGTTTCCGATGATTTCATCGGAGAGGTTCTAGAAGGGTCTAGAAGGTTCACCGGTCCGAAAGGAGAATGGTCCATGAATGTTTCATGGGTAAGTGGAATGATTGGATCATGTCCAAGGTCACTTGGTGTTGGCATATGCAAGAGAGAAATAAAACTCTAAATTGAAAGTCAAACGGGAAGTTTGAAAAGTCAAACTGGAACAATGGTTTCCTAGTGGGAGAAGAAACAAGTCCTTCTCTCAATCCAACTTGGGTTTGGGTTTGGATTCAAACCCACCCCTCCCAAGGCTGCCCCTCCCTCTCATAAATAGAGGGGGAGGGCTGCCCCAAACAACACAAGTTCCAAGCCCTCTCCACGAGCCGCCGCCGCCCGCCGCCGCCGGTCCGTCGCCGCCGCCTTAGCCGCCGCCGACACTTCCTCCTCCTCCCGGATCTCTAAACCCTAGTTTTTCGGGAAACCCTAATCCAACATACTCGCTTTGGCTTAAGGCGAAGCCCTGCGAGATCTCCCCTCTACTTCCGGTACCACGCCGTCATGCTGCCGGAATCGCGAGGAGAGTGCTACAACCTCCGCTGCCTGCTGGAACAAGGGAGAGGAAGGTCTTCATCGAGTAACGAACGTGTGACCGACTGCGGAAGCGCTGCCAGAACGCAGCGCCGGAAGGATCGTCTACGCGATCTTGAGATCGGCAAGTGTACGACTACATCACCCACGAGAATCTGCTCTCGTTAAACGCTTTGGAATCTTTGAGGGTGAGTTCCTCTATCGACTCGTTGCTACAATCTAGTAGATAGATCTTGGCTTGTTTGTGTGCATGCGGTAGAAAATTTTTGTTTTCCATGCTACGAACCCCTACAACATTTTCTTAGCTTTTTCTAATGTCTTGTAATTCACAAAGTCAGCCAGAATGGTTTTATCTTCTCATACTGAATCTTCTTGAAATCCAGAGTCTTCTCTTTCACGACATGGTCAAGGTGCAATCTTTTCTTCCAGTTGGTGAAACACTGGGCCATCTTCTTCATAGCCCACTCCCTGACCTTAGCCTCCATGGCTCTCCCATGTTCTAAGGCGTCCTCAACTAGATCCTCCGCATTTGGATCCAGCTCTATCTTCGGTAGTTTGAAACTAAGCATGAGCCTCTTCCACAGTAAACCTTTGGCCTTGTTAGGGACAAACAAACATGTTCCCTCTTCTTCCGCATCAGCAGGCCTATTCCAATTTTGAATGGTGATTGGGATTAGGTCCGTA
Source organism: Avena sativa (assembly GCA_916181665.1). NCBI lineage: Eukaryota > Viridiplantae > Streptophyta > Magnoliopsida > Poales > Poaceae > Avena > Avena sativa. The sequence goes on from OV702280.1 coordinate 424,673,207, forward strand.
ATGATTACTCCACATTGTGCCACAAATTTGATTGCAACAACTTCGGGAGCCGTCGGTTTGCCGTCTTCAGCGATATCTTCGATCCTGAACCTCTCATGGTCTTCCAACTTTTTGGTTGGGCCTCGTCCGCTCTTTTCAGTAGATTTGTTCGATCCAGAGGGCTAAAAGAAGAAAGATCGTCATTAATATTTCTATATAGATAGCAGATGATTAATTAATAAATTAATTATATTACATGCACCTCGCCAGAGCGGTCGTCTTCTCGATTACACAAGGCATCGCCTTCTCCCTCGCGGAAGGCATCACCTTCAACCTCAAACAAGTCGTCTCTTCCGGCAAAAAGAGGATCACCCTCACCGGAGTTGTTCAGAAACGTCGATACATCTAAATTTTCTTCCCCGAGGATCACACCTTGGATCAACTCTTCCTTTTATTCGTCTCTGTCGTGTGGGTCCATATTTTCTGCATAGGTGGAAAAACGGATAAGTCAAAGCGGCTAAGGGAGAATGTTAGGTACGGTGTTAAGAGATATAAACCCTAATTCAGAGAAACCCTAATATATACATACACAATAATGAAAATGAATTTACAATATCAGAAACCCTAATTCGAAGAAACCCTCGGGCTTGGATCCTATCGCGAAGAACCAATACCGGAAAGAAAGGCGGCAATCAATACATGGCATAATACAATCCGCAATCAATATGTACATCAGCACAGGGGTAGTTTTTCATCGGGTCTGGGGCTACCCACAGTGACTGACCAGTGGGGCCGAAGACTAATAATACCTAACTAATTAATAAACCTAATAATACCTAACTAATAATAAACCTAATAATCCAAACTAATAAACCTAATAAACCTAATATGCTAGGAGCAGTGGATCAGGTAATATAAGCTCAACGGGAGTAATGCAGCAGATAGGACACTCTATCTATCGATAAAAGACCACAGTAGAATTGTATGCATCATGGCAAGAATTGAAATCTTTCGAAATCATTGGATTATATCATGGTAGGGCTATGCTTGCCTTTGCATGTTGATAGCCGAAAGCAGAGCTTCGGGATCCTTGTACTTTACTTGATTACAGTTGGCCAAGTATTTTTCTTCGAGCTTCGACGGTGTTGATCTCTGGCTTCGATCTCGATATCGTATTCTACCGGGAAGAACCAAACACCAGAAAGAAAGGGAAACAATCAACACATGGCATTTATGCAATGCTCAAGCAAGTATGATGATATGACAAGTTAATTTGCATTGGAATGTAACCCTAAGACATGCTCAACGATTTAATCGGGGTTCCGAGGGGTGAAAACCCTAACTCGGGGAAACTCCGAAACATATGAGAGGGGTGCATTTGTTCTTCTAATTATATTTGTCATTTAAGTTGTTGAACAATGCATTATTATAGGTTAAATAGATAGGTTTCATTTTTCTGAACAATTTGATATATTATTTATATTTTCCTGACTTATAGATTAAAAGTTATTGAATTTATAAGATTATAATTATTTCTGAAATTATTAAAAGCTCGTTAAACTTTTTTCACTCGGGCTGGGGCTAGCCAGAGAGGCTGGCCTATGGGCCAGAGGCCACATAGGCAAGCCACGCAAGCCACGCAGGCAAGCCACGCTTGGCTGGGCGAGGGGTTTGACCTGTGGCCTCTGGCCCACAGGTCAGCCTCTCTGGCTAGCCCCAACCCGAGTCTGCGAGCGGGTCTACGAGCGCGCTGACGCACGGGTGACGTCGGGATGACATCACAACGGCGGTGGCTTGCAGGACGGTGACGGGGAACGGCGTTAGGGGGCGATCTAGGGCGCGTGCGTGCGCGCGTTAGAGAGAGGAGGTTGAGGCGAGCCAAAGAGTAGCGGCGCCGCCTCAAAAAGGTCACCGGAGAGGGGAGCACGACGACGGTGAGCGGCGGTGGTGGCAGGTGGTCGACGGGGAGGAGGAACCAGAGCGAGAGGGGGCGAGAGAGAGAGGGTCCACGAGGACCAGCAGCTCACCAAGTGTGCGGTGGTGGTGACGGGGAGGCGAGGCGAGGTCGGGAGCCGGTCGTTGGGCTCGAGGGAGACAGAGTCGTTGGCGAAGATTGGGAGCGAGCGGGGCCGATTCCTTCGGGGAGAATCCTCGGGGCGACGAGGCGAACCTTCCTGCAGGCTTGGCTAGGCGAGGGGCGACCGGTAGGGCGTGCAGGGCGGCGGGGCAGCCTGACGGCGTCGTGCGCGAGAAGAGAAGTGAGATGGGGAAGAAGAAGAGGAGGTGAGCCAGTTATAAACGAAGGGCCTTTAGTCCCGGTTGGAGCCTCCAACCTGGACTAAAGGGTCATACGTCCCGGTTGGAGCCACCAACCGGGACGTATACTCCACTTTTTTCAGCAGACCAAGGGTTGGCGTGCGCAGGGGTCTTTAGTCCCGGTTGATGGCTCCAACCGGGACATATGAACCTGTTTTCAAAAAAATCAGGAATTTTCTCTCTGTTCCCGCCTTATTTTTTATTTTGGGGTTTAAATTTGTAATGTTTTTTAAATAATAATTACTTTGGAATTTAGAAAAGTTTTAAACATAAAAATTGTTTGAATTTGAATAACTAATTCAAAACCATTTTCTGTTTTTAAAAATAATTAATGTAACCATTTAAAATATGAACCATTTAAAATTAAAAATGAATTAACTTATATTTTTTGAATATTAATTTGGAATTTAGAAAAACTTTAAACATAAAAAGTGTTTGGATTTGAATAACTAATTCAAAACCATTTTCTGTTTTTAAAAAATAATTAATGTAACAATTTAAAATATGAACCATTTTAAATTAAAAATGAATTAACTTATATTTTTTGAATATTAATTTGGAATTTAGAAAAACTTTAAACATAAAAAGTGTTTGAATTTGAATAACTAATTCAAAATCATTTTCTGTTTTAAAAAATAATTAATTTAACAATTTAAAATATGCCATTTAAAATTAAAAATGAATTAACTTATATTTTTTGAATATTAATTTGGAATTTAGAAAAAAATTAAACATAAAAAGTGTTTGAATTTGAATAACTGATTCAAAACCATTTTATGTTTTAAAAAATAATTGATGTAACCATTTAAAATATGAACCATTTAAAATTAAAAATGAATTAACTTATATTTTTTGAATATTAATTTGGAATTTAGAAAAACTTTAAACATAAAAAGTGTTTGAATTTGAATAACTAATTCAAAACCATTTTCTGTTTTTAGTTTGGATTTGAATTAACTTATATTTTTTATATATTAATGGGCGGGAAAAAAGGACGGGAAATAATGGGCGAAAAGAAAATTTTATTAGGATAGAACTGGAATTAAAGTACATAACGCAACTAACACAAAGTTACATAGAAGAACTAAAAATTAAGATACATGGCCAGATTAAGCCATAATCGGCCGAACTTGTTTTGCAATGTTGGAGTGATTCAGTCATGCTCCTGCCTACACCTGTAATACTCGCCACTGTAGTCGTCGTACTCGTCGCGGCCGTCGTCGCTGTCGTCGTCGGGGTCGCCGTAGTTGAACCTTGAAGGCTGAGTACTAGTGGGCTGGACTTGAGGGTAGCACAGGCGGGGGCTAGAGTCGGCGGCCGTGTCGTAGGCCATGACGCTCTGGAGAGTCCGGTCGCGCCACCACAGCCGACGGCCGGCCTCGTTGAAGTTCGGAGGAGGTGGGTCGTCCTCCTCGTGCCTGGCGAGTGCCCTCTCACGCCGAGCCACGAAGAAGGCTTCCCAAGTTGGGAAATAGTCGGGATGCCATCTGGGATTCTTCCGCTGCTCCGGCGTGAGCTCGAAGTAGTAGTGGTTCGTGATGGCCATCCGGTGAGCCACACCTAGAGGGACAGGAGGAACCGGCATGCCTCCGGCGCTCAGCATCTAGCCGACGGGGACACAGTAGCCCGGCGGGCAGGGGTAGTTCGAGGCGCAAAGCGCCTCTGCCTCCCTGGAAGTTAGTGCTACGGTGGAAGTCATGGGAAAGAGTGATGAGGTTGCAAATATGAGTCTAGAGATGTGCAATGACAATGGAGTCCAACCCTACATATATATATAGTGACAAATGGCAGGAAGATAACTGGAGGGAAGAACTGGCGGGAAAAACTGGCGGGAAAAATGGCGGGAAGAAAAGGCGGGAAGAAAAATGGCTCATTTAGAACTTGCATTGGATCTCTGAAGAAACCACATATTGCGAGTCTAAAAATGATTTTTCCAAAAAATCACGGGCGATAGATCATGTACCTGTAGTACAAACCGGACCCACTTCCTACCGATTCGGCAGACATTTGTTCTTTTTACCCGGGATGGACGAAAAGGTTTGAGATGTCCCGGTTGGGAGATAGTCCATGTAAGGTGGTCTAGTATTTTAGGAAAATGGGACGGTAGCATTCTGAAACAGCATTTTGGTGGTTACTTCACAAAACGACCCGTTTTTTGCGCTCGGAAAATGGAAAAGGGCTTTTCCGTGCGACAAAAAGGAAAACTTCCTCCTGCAACATTGTTCTCCATACCAATGTCCACATGCATGCATAATATGGGCACAGCATCACAAACTATGTCGTGATTCAGCACATAACATCGGTCATTTGGACCGAAAGCCATGAAACCTCGAACATGATAGGTCATTTTGTGAAGGTTTTTTCGAGACATGATCAATATACCAAGTCTGTTATTTTTCCTTGCAACTATGTCACATAATATGACACCACGCGAAGGATTTTCATTGTTCGGATTTTTTTGAATTTCTTATGCCCGTTTTGAATTTTTTTGAATTTCTAACTATGGTCGAACCGGCGTGCATGAAGATAGGGGACGAGCATCGTTACAACTTGCATTGGATCTCTGAAGAAAAAAACCACATATTGCGAGTCTAAAAATATTTTTTTCAAAAAATCAAGGGCGATAGATCATGTACCTGTATTACAAATCGGACCCACTTCCTGCCAATTCGGCAGACATTTGTCCTTTTTACTTGGGATGGACGAAAAGGTTTGAGATATCCCGGTTGGGAGATAGTCATGTAAGGTGGTCTAGTATTTTAGGAAAATGAGACGGTAGCATTCTGAAACAGCATTTTGGTGGTTATTTCACAAAACGACCCGTTTTTTGCGCTCGGAAAATGGAAAAGGGCTTTTCCGTGCGATAAAAAGGAAAACTTCCTCCTGCAACATTGTTCTCCATACCAATTTCCACATGCATGCATAATATGGGCACAGCATCACAAACTATGTCGTGATTCAGCACATAACATCGGTCATTTGGACCGAAAGCCATGAAACCTCGAACATGATAGGTCATTTTGTGAAGGTTTTTTCGAGACATGATCAATATACCAAGTCTGGTATTTTTCCTTTCAACTATGTCACATAATATGACACCACGCGAAGGATTTTCATTGTTCGCCATGCGAAGGATTTTCATTGTTCGGTTTTTTTTGAATTTCTTATGCCTGTTTTGAATTTTTTGAATTTCTAACTATGGTTGAACCAGCGTGCATGATGATAGGGGATGAGCATCGTTAGAACTTGCATTGGATCCCTGAAGAAACCACATATTGCGAGTCTAAAAATGATTCTTTTAAAAAATCACGGGCGATAGGTCATGTACCTGTAGTACAAACCGGACCCACTTCCTACCGATTTGGCATACATTTGTCCTTTTTACTCGGGATGGACGAAAAGGTTTGAGATGTCCCGGTTGGGAGATAGTCCATCTAAGGTGGTCTAGTATTTTAGGAAAATGGGACGGTAGCATTCTGAAACAGCATTTTGGTGGTTGCTTCAAAAACGACCCGTTTTTTGCGCTCGGAAAATGGAAAAGGGCTTTTCCGTGCGATAAAAAGGAAAACTTCCTCCTGCAACATTGTTCTCCATACCAATGTCCACATGCATGCATAATATGGGCACAACATCACAAACTATGCCGTGATTCATCATATAACATCGGTCATTTGGACCGAAAGTCATGAAACCTCGAATATGATAGGTCATTTTGTGAAGGGTTTTTCGAGACATGATCAATATACCAAGTCTGGTATTTTTCCTTTCAACTATGTCACATAATATGACACCACGCGAAGGATTTTCATTGTTCGGATTTTCAATATACTAAAGGTTCATCTTTAGTCCCGGTTGGAGGGATTTCGGCAGGCTGGGCCAGGCAGCACTAATGATAGGGGTGACTGTCGACATTATGTCATGAGGCGTGTACCTTGTCCCGGATGGTGTCACCAACCGGGACTAAAGATGAACCTTTAGTCCCGGTTGGCACGAGTCAGCATTTATAGAGGGCGGAGCATAAACACAAACCGGGACTAAAGGTGTGTGCCATGCCACGTGGCTGACGCCCAACCTTTAGTCCCGGTTTGTGTTACAAACCGGGACGTATTCTCCCCTACCAACCGGGACGCATGCCTCCCGGCCCCGTGCCCGCTCAAACTGGGACGCGTGCCAGCATTAGTCCCGGTTCGTGGCGGAACCGGGACTAATGTTGTTAGGAAGCACGAACGGATAGCCTTTTTTCTACTAGTGGCTGTTATGGTTGGATTATGAACCTTTTACGCGTGAGGTGTGCTTCGGTGTCCCCCACCCCCTCCCTCCCCCTAAAATTTAAGTTTGCGTGGGACAGTTTTTTTTTGACCCATTGAAACTCATATCTAGGTCTTTTATAACTCTGTGTAGATATACTCGGTTGAGCTAGGTATATTTCACATTCCCATCGGTTGATCCCACCTCCCATTATCGAGATATATATCTTTGCATGCTACGTTTTGAAATCTTATTGTTGCTGCTATATACCTCCGATTTCTGCCTCTCGTGGGCACTTGAGTACGGTGTGTATACGTCTAAGCGAACCATACGGATTTGGTTGGGTTTGTACGGTCTTCAAAACGAATCGGTATCGAGTTTCTGTTTATCAAAGTTTGAACAGGTGAGGGGACACCAAAGCAGAAGTGTTTACGTGTTGCTACTCTTGTACTTGGGGTATGTGCTGTTGTTGGCTTTATTAATTTAAAGTAGGGTCTTGCTAGAGTCTTTTGTCTAAAAGTAGTGAACTACATGAGGATTGTCCACCTAGAAATTAAAAAGTCTAGCTGCTTCAGTGTAACATGTATTTTCACAAAAATCTAGTTTCCGCCTGAGGTGTTTTGAAAATTTTGTATTCTTAGGTCTTTTACAATAGGGGTTTCTTAGCGCGGTATCCTAGGTGTTCAGGGCCGGTCCTAAGGGGGGACTAGCGGGGCAGTCGCCCCGAGCCTGAAAAAAGTAGGGGCCCAAAAATTTATAGGCCTGCTATACACTGTAAAAAAACATTTTTATGGGCTATATATCGACTCCCTCGCTGCCAGGAAATAGGCATCGATCGCTCGCAGGGCCTGATCGCTCGCCTGCCTCGACGATCGACTCCCAGGCCAAGGAAGCGATGATTTGACTCGACAACTCCCAGGTATCAGCGCATCACTTGACCACGACCAAGGCATGCGCTCGACTCGAGTGCTCGACGACTCGAGGAATTGGTCTAGACTCGCTTATTCGCTTCGGCTTCCCACGTACCGGCCATGCCCTGCTTCTCGAGTCCCGTCACCTAATCGCCTCTCATCGCCTAATCGCCTCTCAAGCGCCTGCCTCAAGCCCTTTACGATCGACCGCCAGGTACACCGCATGCAGGAAGGCCATCGACGACCTTCAAATCCGCCTGTTGTCTGCCCTCGCCCAGCCCTAATTCTTATTTCTTAGTTCTTAATTCTAGTTAGTAATTGTTGTTCTTGATTTCTTGTTTGTAGCAAGCGAGGTTAACTGATTATGGCGTCTAAATCCGGTGCTTAGAAAATAAAAAGAAGAGAACAAGAGAGGAAATTAATAGAATCATAGAGAGGATCTTTTCATAAATTTTTTAAGAGCAACATGAGCACTACGAGCAATCCAGATGAGTTGGCGCTAGTTCTTGTGGGGGAACACACTAATGTTGATTCAGAAGATAATGCTGGCATAGAGGACGATGTTTATATTAACGCAGATTATGACAATATGAGTAATCATGATGATGAATTTGCTAATATTGTTATTCTAATATTTCTATCGTTTATCGGATCTTATTTACTATGGCGATGACTGTTGCATAAACTAAAAGAAGCTTTTCAAAGTTGAAGTTATTGAAGAACTATTTGAGATCTGTAATGTCTCGGGAGAGGTTAAATGGTTTGGCAACTCTATACATAGAGAAGAAGTTAGTGGAGAGATTGATATTGATTTCATCGTTACGGACTTTTCTTATAGGAATTTTTGAAGGAAATTTTAAGGTGTCATGCAAACATTGTTATTTTTATATGAATGTTATAGTTGGGAGTATACTTAAAATATTTATTTTTCATCATCTCATATATGCATAATTTTTTTTATAATAAGGGGCCCAGAATTTTAGTTTCGTCCCGGGCCCCTGAAATCTCAGGACCGGCCCTGTAGGTGTTTTGCCTATGTGGCATGTCATTTAATGAAGAAATAGAGTGTTGTTGTATCTTAGCTAAGCTACACCTTTTGCACGGTATCATAGGCAAAAAAAACTTGGCTAGACCAATTACACACATGCATGAGACTAAAATCATTAAATAAAACACCACTAAGAAACCACATCTAAGATACACCCTATTGTTATAGTTGTTTTTTAAGTTTTAATTACTTCTATGAAAATATGCTAAGATACACCCCATTGGAAAAGGCCTTAAACTCCTTTGCTCTGGCATTAAATCGTCCAAAGTAATGCTGACATAATGAGCCTAACGTAGAAATCATGAGTGGCCTATATTACATAGGAGGTAACAGGTCGCCATGTTTATTCTTGGATAAAAATGAATGCACACGTTCCAAAAGAAACTGGAAACGCCTATAAAATTTCTCTTTCCAATATACTCTCTCCGTCTTGAAAAGAACGTAGCAAAGTTTTCAAATTTAGATGTATCTATATATTAAGATACGTCTAGATACATTTAAATTTAGACCAATGTGACATCATTTTGAGGACGGAGGAGTAATAATATGGATGCCTGTGTCTGCTCCTTGTTGCGAGCATATGCAGATCTAAATTTGAACATACAACTAAATTGGGATGCTAGGACCGATCATGTCTATAGCCTGATAATGTATTCGGTGCAGTTACACCTGCCGTGGGTTAAACTATGTTCATGTAATATACATGCATGGCCATTAGCAAAAAGAACGGGAATACCATGTTACCAGGGTTTATTATCCAAGTATGCATCAGTTTAGAGGTTGTGTCTGAGATGCTATATTGTGTTCGTCTATCTTGGCAAAAGAAAAGAAAAACCATATGTATGAGCTGGGATATTAGAGAACAACTGATATGTTAGTGAAGCTTGATTCGTAGGTTTACCTTTAGGCCTTCTAGTTATAGAAAATTGGCAATGGAGTGTGTCAAGCTTTATGTACTAGCCAACGCAACCAAAAGTCCGAACTGATGGAAAGAGCTAGTGCAATTCACTTATACACTTCAACACCCCTCTCACGTGTGATAGAGAGAAGTCAGCACGTGCAACCGGAAGAGAGCGACGGCGCGCGAAACTCATGTATGACTCAAGAGGCCTATAGGTGGACTCAGAGAGGTCTACAGCAATTTAGGATAAATTGCGAAAACCAGGACTCGAACTCGAGACGTTAGACTCTGATACTATGTCAAGCTTAATACACTAGCCAACGCAAACAAAAGTCCGAACTAATAGAAAAAGCTAGTACAATCCATTTATACACTTCAACAGAGTGGAGGGCGAGTGGGTTACAGATCCTATCAACGATCACTCCAGATCCCAGCGCACGCTTAGGATGGCCTCTGCGAACTAGAGGGTGGCTGAGCAAGCACTAACACCAACCACAAATTCGTACATGAGCTTCTCAGCGCTGGTCGGTGTTCTATTACTGAACAAACACAACACAGCAACATGTGCTACAAGCGAATTGGTCCCCCAGGAGCGCCCATGGCTATTGACTGACCCTCTTAGGATCAAGGAGCAGAACAAATCTTATGTAGATGAACACAAGAACACAAGTGAGACACGAGAGTTTTGTGCTGCGCGCTCCAACTGTAGCTTTTATGTTTTTTCTTTCTCTTATTTATTCAGTGCTTACAACTGATCTATTATATACTAAAAGCAATATAAGGGGCTGTTTCGAGGCACCACGTCGATGCACATCATCAAAATTATTTCTATCCATTGGATTTAATATTTACGGTTAAGATTTAGCGAGAGAATGCGTAATTTTATAGACAGAGTCCGTAACACATAGACGTGACGTTACCTGTTCGGTTTTATTCAGGAACCTGTTGAGATTGATATTTGCGGTTGAGTTTCCAGAAAAAAAAACTCTCAAGTCAGAGCCCCATACATAGATAGAGTCATTTTTTTAGAAACACAGACGCTCACAATGCGTACATACACTCACCCCTAAGAACACACGCACGCACATTCTACCCCTATGAGCACCTCCGAGAGACTGACCGGCGGGTATTGGGTATTGAGATTGACGAAGTCACCACAGGCGTCTCGCTATCGACGGGAACGTCGCCTTCCACTGAAAGAATATTCCACCATTATGAGACACCAAAGCGTCAAACCTAGGGTTTGAACTCTGGTGGGCTGGAGGTTCCACTGCCCTCCTAACCATCTAACCAAGGGTTGGTTCTCATACATAGATAGAGTCCTATTCAGATAGGTATAGACAGTTTGATACTACCGCTTGATTTGCTTTTCTTTAAAGGTGTCAGGAGAGTCCAATCAAGATAGGACCGGGTGTGCTGCTGCTTAATTTTATTCTTCTTTTCTTTTGAAGGAGTTGGGAGAGTCCTATAAGATACGTTTTAGTGCACTGCTGCTTAATTTTATTTCCCACACTTATCAATCACAATGGTTCCTCTCATGTTTTTTTGCGAAATATGGGATAATCACATTAATCCTACAGACAATTTCATACATCCTAAAATTCCGTCGTTAATAAATTGTCTGGCAAAATTTAGACCGTGACGTCCTAAAAATGAAGTTCTCCAACACATCGTCCCTCCCGGTAATCCCAACTCTACAACCTTCTGCCTTCAATTTCATCTGTTGCGTTTCTACCAGCATACACACCCGAAATTAGAACTTCAAGTAAGATGCCGACATCTACTTGATGAACACTATATAGGGTGACTGCTTGAAAGAATCTACTAGATAGTAGGAGCAATTAATATGTACACACAAATAGTAGTATAAAAAACTAAGAGATCACCATATAACTAATTAGGCTAAATGGCTTTTTAAAAAACACCCCTTCCAAAAGTCTACATAATTTGATGTTATGAGATAACATATTAAGATATAAACTAGTGTCATAAACTAAAGTTCTTACAATCCGAGAGAGAATTTATGGATCATGGGCTCTGATGAGCCCGGTTTTTGAAATTTTAGAAATGGTAGTTTAAATTTCTAGATAATCCGAAAAAAATCCATGCATACGTCTGTAGGGTTTCGTAGCATGGAAAACAAAAAATTTCTACCGCATACAAACAAACAAGCCAAGATCTATCTACTAGATTGTAGCAACGAGTCGATGGAATAACTCACCCTCGAAGATTCCAAAGTGTTTAACGAGAGCGGATTCTCGTGGGTGATGTAGTCGTACTCTTCCCGATCTCAAGATCGCGTAGACGATCCTTCCGGCGCTGCGTTCCGGCAACGCTCCCGCAGTCGGTCACACGTTCGGTACTCGACGAAGACCTTCCTCTCCCTTGTTCCAGCAGGCAGCGGAGGTTGTAGCACTCTCCTCGTGATTCCGGCAGCACAACGGCGTGGTACCGGAAGTAGAGGGGAGATCTCGCAGGGCTTCGCCTTAAGCCGGAGCGAGTATGGTGGACGATGAGAGAGCCCTCGACGATCTAGGGTTTAGACACGCCGAGGAGGGGGCTAGGCCGACGGCTAGGGTTTGAACTAGGCGGCGGCGGCGATTTGCCCTAGGGCGGCGGCGGCAGCTGGAGGTGGCGGCGCCGGCGGCTAGGGTTTAGAGGTGGAGGAGTTGTGTACTAGGAGGGGCAGCCCTGCCCCTCCCTTTATAGGTGGGAGGCACGGCCAAGGGTAGGGGAGTCCCTCCCCAACTCGGCTTGGAGATGGGCCGGCGGTGGAGGGAGGAACTCCTCCCCCAAGTCGGTTTCCACCTCCCTCTCCACTTCCCAAAAATAGTCGTTTGACTTTCAAATTGCCGTTTGACTTTTTCAAACTAGGATTTGAATAAACCCTCTATTTTGTTCAGCGATGACACCTAGTACATGATGCAATCATACCAACTTGATATAACACATTCATGTACCCTTCCCCTCCGGAGTGCCGGACATTCCGGAACCTTCTAGAACATTCCCGATGAAAACACCGAAATCATTTCCCAACTCCGAAACAGGACTTTCCTTATATGAATCTTATTCTCCGGACCATTCCGGATCTCCTCGTGATATCCCGGATCCCATCCGAGACTCCGAACAACGTTCGGTCTCTTTCTCATCATTCCATAACTACTCAAAACAACGTCGAATCCTTAAGTGTGTCTCCCTACGGTTCGTGAATTATGCCGACATGATCGAGACACTTCTCCGAACAATAACCAATAGAGGAATCTGGAAATTCATATGGCTCCCACATATTTCTTCGATTACTTTGCGATCGAATGAACCACTTACATACGATACCAATTTACATTTGTCTCACGATAGTTTACTTATCCGAGGTTATGATCGTCGGTATCTCTGCATACCTAGTTCAACCTCGTTACTGATAAGTACTCTTTTCTTGTTCCCATGATATGTGATCCCTTGTGAGCCAGTCACATGCTTGCAAGCTAATTGGATGACATTTCACCGAGAGGGCCCAGAGTCTATCTATCCGTCATATGGATGGACAAATCTCATTCTTGATCCATGTGTCTCAACCAATACTTTCTGAACACTCAATGCCACCTTTATAGGCACCCAGTTACGGTGTGGTGTTTGATGTCATCAAAGCATCCTTCCGGTGAAGGTGATATGCATGATCTCATGGTCGAAGAAATTAGGTTAATATGTATCAGAAAGCATATAGCAATTGAACTATTAAAATGACTTGATCTTTATGCTGCGCTTATCTATAGGAGTATGTCCACCATATCATTCTCCTAACGATATGATCTTGTTGTTAATAACATCTCAATGTTCATGATATGGAAACCACAATCATTTATTAACCAACAAGCTAGTATTATGAAGAGGCTTTACTAGGGACTTCAATTTAAGTTTACAAATCACACAAGTATTAATGTTTCCTTGTTAATACTATTATAGCATGAATGTAAACATTTATCATAAACACAAAGATATAATAATAACTATATTTATTATTGCCTCTAGGGCATATCTCGAACAACGTCATGTATATTTGTGCAAAGTTTTAGTTAAAAAACTTATATTTTATGAATATATAAAGTAATTAAAGATCTCTATTTTGTCCTAAAATTTGTCTTTTTGATGTACCGTAAAATACAATGCTTTTAATGGAACTTCTGAGATTCATATTGTATGTGTAAATGTAGTTGTATCTTTTTATCAGTATTTATTTGTCCCTAAAACAATGCTTTGATTTTTTTAGAAAGGCGAGACCACCTGTGTTCATGTAGCAATTTTTTAAAAATTCAGTATTCTTACATAAGCAAACAAAGAATGGGATCATGAAGGTTTATCTACCATTGATTTTCTAGGTTAAAGAATAAATAAAAACTTAACATGTCCTATATAATAGAAATAGAAATACTTGACATAATTAGCATACATGCAATATTGGTATACAATCACCATATGCTTAGGGACTGCAAGCTAGGAAAGGTCCAAGAAGGTGTCTGTGTCAGCTAAATATGAAGTTTATGAAACATATTTTTACACAATGCCAGTTTCATGTCCCCACAACTTGACTATGAGAGAAAAATATGAAGTTACACATTACATCTTGAAAATACATCCTTACAAATTTCAATATTTTACAGAACAGAAAAATAACATGTATTGTCTAGGTATAGAGAGAATCTATCTAACAAATTTAACATTTTCTATATATTTGAAATAGCCCGGCATAACTTTTCCATAACTAGCATGACAATATGCTTAGGGGCCAAAAGCTAGGTGAGGCCCATGAAGGTGGTAATACAACTTTCCAAAGTATGCGCGGTGATAACTCAAATCTTATTCGTTGAACAAATAGCTAAACATTACCTAGTTAATCTAATCCAAGAAAAGCAAAGCATTCGGCCACCGGAAGATCTTCCTAAGTGAACTAATTAAGCGGGGTAAAAGCAAGTGGATTATCAAGTTTTAATTAAAATGTATAATTATTACTTCAAAACAAAATCAACAAAAAAATAGACACTAAATAATCTCATAAAAAATGAAACATTGAGCCATCAATCCGGTGAACCCTATATTTAATAACACATATGATGGATAAGATTGGAAAGCGTAAATGAGAGGAATCAAGATCTTGAAAATATAACACTAAAATCATTTTTTTCTATATCTCAAAGAGAATAAAATGGTAAAAAAATATTCACACATTGTATTATGTTTCTAACCTTGATTTTACATTAGAAAAGGCACACATGATTGACTAGAAATATTATAATAACATTCGAAAATTGCAAAATTCGGTAATACATAACGATAAGCCCTCACAAGTAAAATATTTTTATGTTTGTATGCATCCGTTGGAGCATACTATTTGACTGACTTGAGTAAAATATCTTCATATCATACATATCTCACGCTATATCTAACATAGTGGACCATAATAGTGTTTTGAGGGATAGTGGACCATAACTGGCATGTTCTATAATTGTACTTGAACATTACTTCTCCATTATTTTTGTGAATCCTCATTGCTATTTTATATTAGGTGCACGGAATAGTACTAATGACCAACAGTCGGAATTTCGACATCAAGCTCCGGTCTAATGAGATATAGAAAATACAGTAAGCTCGGGATCTAACTTTTAGTTCTATGTATCACTGGTACCACATAAAGCTACATATATGGTCAGTCCTAACAAATGAAAAGTACAACATTGGGACACTGACATGTGCACATGACGATCATGCATTCACACACGTACGTTCAAATGTACTGAAGGATGGTGCCGTGAAGTTTAGAGATTGACAAGGTCACAAGACATTCCTCATAATGTTTAGGAATGTAACATACAACAGAAAGAATATTTTGTGATAATGCGAGAAACATGACATCAAACCTACGATTTGTTCTCCAGTGGGGTCAGGGTATACTGACCTTTTTAACCATCCTACCAAAAGTTATTTATCATGGTTGGTAAAATGATGTTATTTGAGTGATATAAAATCGAGACCGACTACAATTTAAATATGTTAGTTTCATGTTTAGCACACCATTTATGATGGCCATAGAACTATACTGTATACTACTAAAATAGTAACATGAGTATAAAGAAAAAGATATGTCCGAAAGCATTTTCAACTAACCAAAGGCGATGCCCTCGCATTTGCGAGGGCCACCATGCTAGTTTCCTAAAATCTAGGATCAAAGACCGAGCATTACTGGTAGTGCCATTCCACTACCCCTAGAGCCCATCTCCCCTACAACCTCGCTGCACTTTCTGATTCGTGTCATCCCACGAGCATCCGATGCAACAACTAGTCTAAGTCAAAGACAGAACGACTGAAACTGAAACCTAGCTACCGTCAGGTATAGCATGTACAGGCACACAGCTAAGCAAACTCTATTCAGACTAACATAGAGAAAGAGCAAACTGCATTGATTTTACCAACAATAGTCTCTCCCTAAGAGATGCCGTTTACTCACTTGATCTCAACGACCTTGATCTTCTGAAAACCTGACTCGTCCAAGAGCTTTGGTGAAGATGTCAGCGAGCTGATCATCCATGCCGACGAATTCGAAAGTTACACTCCCATCATCAATGCATCCTCTAATAAAATGATACCGCACCTCGATGTGCTTTGCTCCTGTCATGGAAGACCGGGTTTTTGTAAAGCTGGATTGCAGACGTGTTGTCTACAAGCAGGTTGGCAACGAGAGGAGCAGAACCCAGCAGATCACCAAGCAGACGCCCAAGACAAACTCCTTGGCATGCTGCGGTAGATTACACGACCTGTTGTCTACAAGCCAAAAACCTGATGAGGGTAACATTGTATCATGTCGGTACATCGAACAAATGTTCTCATCAGTGCAAAAACAGGTGGCCGGTCTGCAACTTCCTCTTGACAATAACCAAAAAGGGAATTTCGGTCAAAGATTGTCCGAATACTCTGGGTGTTTCCCCTCCATGTTGATCTTGTTATTGGTCAGTAGTAAATGCCGCTGATGAGTTCACTCGTCCAACCTTGAGCAAGTGACTAATTGATCCCTGCAAGTTCAGTAGTAACCTGAATGTTGATCAATTCGTTTTACTGGTTCACCTAGAAGATGTGTTCCATCAAAGTGGGATTTTGGATAAAAAGAAATGAACGATCAAAAACAAAATGGACACGCTCTTAAATTTCTCTTTCCCAATATAATCTGAATGCCTGTGTCTGCTCCATGTTGCGAGCATATGCAGATCGAATTTTGATTGCTCATAAGTCATGTCAGTACTGTGAAAATACAACTAAATTGAGATGTTGGGACCGATCATGTCTATAGCCTGATAATCTCTTGGGCGCAGTTCCACCTGCCGTGGGCTAAACTTTGTTCATGTAATGTACATGCATGTCCATTAGCAAAATGAACAAGAATACCATGTTACCAGGGTTTATAAATTGAGGTACCTAGTATCCAAGCATGCATCAGTTTAGGGGCTGTGTCTAATGCTATAATTGTGTTCATGTAGTCTTGTCGAAAGAAAAGAAAATCGTGTGTATAATTTGGGATATTAGAGGACAACTGATATGTGAGTGAAGCTTGGTTCCATGAATTACCTTTAGGCCTTCTAGTTTCAGAAAACTGGCAACGCTGCCAAGGATGCGAGGTTGGTTACAGACTATCAATGATCACTGTATATCGCAGTGCACGCTTAGGATGGGCTCTGCGAACTCGAGGGTGGCTGAGCAAGCGATAACACCAACTACAAGTTTACATGAGTTTCTCAGCGTTGGTAGATGTTCTAGTACCGAACACTGCAAGCACAACCCAGCATGTGGTACAAGCGAATTGGTCCCCCAGGATCGCCCTCGGCTAATTTAAGTTGCCAGGATCGCCCTCGGCTATTGACATGCCCCACATCCTAGGTTGGCTGCTTCAAATTGAATGAATCAATCTTGTATTTCATCAAAATGTTCACACAAGGGTAAAACCTCCAGCCCTGTCTGCACATGGAGTGAATGTTCTTCTCAATGCCCATACAGGTAACCTGCAACTTGCTCTTGCCAACAACCAATGGAGTGAAACCGTGTCATGGATTGTGGATATTCTCTCTGGGTTTCTCGTTCGTTATGATCTTATTCTTGGCCAATAGTAAACACGATTGTTCACCTAGAAGAAACCCAGATGCTTCAGTGTAACATGCCTGTCCGTAGCATAAATGATATCTTTCAAGAAACATGGCGTAGCATACTATGGTCAGGTTTCTATCTATTTTATTGTGATAATACAACTGGTATTTCTGGGGCATCCAAATAGAACATAATCATCTAATTCTTGTTTCATCTCATAATCCCAGCAAAGAAGATATCTACTTCTAGCACCAAACAGCACAGTGTGCCACTAGGTAGTAAACTAAGCAGTATATTAGCATTTTTTCCTCGAAGCACTAATTAGTTAAATATATGATATAAGTATAAGACAAAACATGCAGTGCGCCATTCTACTTAATTTGAGTAAAATGTACACTACAACTCAGCAAAATTTTCACCTCCTAAACTGCAGTTTGATTCAAAAGTCACGGATTTGCGCTGGGTCGTCAGGTCATGCTGATAGGTTGCTGAAACCAAAATGGTTTGAATGATTTCACTTAGCTCACAGCTTTAACAACTAGTTTTATCATAACAAGTTCATAGAAAGAAAAAAATATGTCCAACATGCATGACAACCAGAAGTTCGCATGCACTTGCATTGCTGAGGTCAAACATACCAAATGAAAGGTGACTCTATCTAAAATTATACAGTATATCAGATGTTCTCTATATTTATCCAAAGGTCAGCCACTTGCATCCTGGAAGAGCCGCAAACTTGTTCCAATCTGGACCTTCCTTCCGCTGAAACTGCTCCTCCAACGCTTGATGGCATCCAGACAGGGAAAATGTTTCAAGTGATACTGGAAGACCACTGCGTGGCAGTGACATCAGCCGGGGACACTGAGCAACCCTGAGATACCGAAGCGAATAAAAGCCATCCATATCAGGAAGCGACAATAAATCAGAGCAACCAGTAACTGACAGCGTCTCAAGGGAAACAAGGTCACACAACGTTTGCAGAGATGATAGCCCATCGCAAGACATCACAAGCAGCTCTTTCAGTGCTGTATGGTGGCCTGCTTTAGACAGTCGCATGACTTGAGGGCACCCCCATAAATGTAGTCTCCGAAGACACGGCATATCATCTAGGTATGGTACAGATTCCAGGTCATAACATCCATTTATCTGCATTGTTTCAAGGCACAACAGTGCTTCTGATCCCTCAATGGATGATATCCAATCACAATTATAAATGTCCAAACGTTTCAGCATCCTTATGTGGTGCAGGCTTAGCGGTAGACTAGGTATCTCGAGAGTGCCACAATCTGCTAGGCTTAGTGTATCAAGAGATGAGAGATTATTCAGCAGTTTGGAGAAAGAGGATGGTTGCAGGTAGCACCGTCGCAACTCAAGCAATCTAAGTGATGAAGGGAGTACAGTGTCCCCATTCTCATCCCACAGCATAGCAATAACAGAGCAGGTATTTGCTCGCTTGCCTGGCCTGGCTCCATGAATTTTCAACTGTTTGAGTGATTTCAGTTCGCTAAATATTCTCCTTGATGTTTGTACCGCATGGTTGACATAGATCTCCATATCTTCTACAAACTCTAGGTGATGAGCATGCAAGACACGGAAGAAGCTTGATACCACGCGACAAAACGAACTTGATAGATCAAGACTATTTACCCGAATCTTGATTTGGATTGTTTCCTGGTCAAGTACAGCTACATGTCTGAGTGTGCGAGGATGGGTCGGATATGCTCTTAGCCTTGGACAGCCAGCAACGGAGAGATGTCTGAGATTCTGTAACACATTATCATTGTCCACAAGACACCACTCCAATTTGGGTAACCGCTCCAGCAGTAATGTCTCCAAAGAAGGAAATCCAGCATGGCCAAAGAACTCCTGGCCGAGGGCTTTTAGTTCATCCATTCTCCGCACTTCAACAGTTCTGAGTAATGGAAGATCCCCTAAAGGTGGAAGGACCTCCCATCTATTACAATCTCGTAGATATATAAATTTCAATCTTATCAGCCAATCTGACTCCAGCCAAGAAGGAGACTTGACACCTGGATACCCACTGATAGTTAGCTCATCAAGATTGTGGTGCGGCTTTAATACATCAAGCACCTCAAAGCCCTTGTCCGTATCAAAATTGTGGTCTGGCTTTAATAAAAATGACCCCCATTCTAGCTTCAACTTAGATATGTGCTCCTTCAAGTGTAGATGAGACTTAGCAGCCTCCTCCCTATTTTTTACATTCTCCAGCACCCTAACAGCAAGCTCTCCCCGTATCTTGTTGACATCCTGCAGTCGGACCAAACTTTGCTCCTTCTTGTCAACAATAAATTCTCCGGAACCCTCGACATCAGGAAGCTGATGCTTACCTGATAACATGAGAGTGTAAGCCTTCTCTACATCGACATGCACCAAGTTAATAAGGCTGCTAATGCTTTCAGGAAGACTGAAACGATCTCCAGTACTGTTCACTACCCCCCTTGAATATCTCAATTGTTTTCTCTTGTTTGAATATATCTGAGAGGAATAACATGAATGATACTGCACAAACAAGGCCTGTAGATGATTGAGTCTGGAGATTGTTGTAGGCAGTGGGTAAGAAGTGCGCCGGATGGCTAGATAGCGCAGGTGCAACAGATCATTGACAGATTCAGGCAAACTTTCAAAGCAGCATCCGCTTACATCCAGCACCCTCACACTCTTGAGTTTACTGAGTATATCATGACTCAGAGAGACTTTGGAACAGAACCAAGAATCATTCAGAACTATAAATGTACGCAGTCTTCCAAGACCATCATAGTTCGCAAGATCTCCCAGTTGTTCAGCAGAAACCGACAAATGTCTGATATAATGAGGTAACACCCCGACACCGCCATGATCAATCCTAAAGCATTCCCCATGGGAAACATGAAGTGCCAGGTCATTCATTGAATCATGCATAATGTAATATATTTGATCTCCACTGCGGAGCACTTGGAAAAATGATCGAGCTAACAAATCATTGAAATACCCCCTTCCAATATCTTCCAAGCTTCTACTGATATTTCCTTCTCGATGAACAAGGCCTTGTGCTATCCACATCCAGATCAATTTATTTGGATCAATACGATAATCCTTTGGGAATAAACTACAATATGCAAAGCACTGTTGAAGGTGCTCTGGCAAACTTTCATAACTTAAGTGTAAGATTGACAAAATATCGTTTGGATTGAGTACACCTTTGTGAAGAACATCCTCCCACTCTGCATCACTGTTCTTGCCATTTAAATGCCCTCCAATAACCTTCAATGCTAGAGGTGAGCCTTTAAGTTTCTGAACAATTTGATCTCCGATCCTCTTCAACTCTGGATAATCTTCTGGCTTCGTGCTTCCAAATGCACACTGCCTGAACAGCAACCAACTATCATCTCTTCCCAGACCTTCTAAGGTGAACAAGCTTCTAGAATCCAACATTTTTGCAACCAATGCTGTTCGGGTTGTCACTAGAATCTTGCTTTCTGCCATTATTCTCCCTGGAATTCCGAAGTAAACCCTTGCTGCTTTTTTTATGGGAGCAATCAATTCCATCCACATCTCTCTGTTGATGTGTTCTCCGCATTTCTCATCATACCACACATCATCCAACACTAAGAGAAATCTCTTGTAAGAGAGTCTTCGTTGAAGTTCTACCTGGAGCATGCTGAAATTGAAATTGGCTAGTTCAGCATGCTCACCATCAGTTGCACATGCTATCATCTCTTTGATAAGTCTGATTTTGTCAAAATTCTTGGAAACACAAACCCACATTCTCAGGTCAAAAGTATTAACTATTTTCTCATTGTTACAGACAAGTTGAGCTAGAGTAGTCTTGCCAATGCCCCCAAGACCAACAATAGTGTGAACCTCTGTCCTATAATTTTGTTCGTGGTTCAGGGAACATTCATCAAATTGATTCACCAGCTGACCTACTAGTTCATCAATCTCCTTTTCTCGCCCAAAAATTGCATCTTCATACAAAACACGTCCTGTTGTTCTTGCTGGGACACATGCAAGAGACTGAATCATGTTAGAGCTCTCCAATGCCATTACTCGGATAATCATCTCTGCAGAAGATCTAACCCTTTCCAAGCTTTTGAGGACCTTCCGCAAATTTGACCGGAACTTGTCAATGTTGACCAAACGTTTACCAATAGAGAGAGAAGATGAGGCTACGCGACTGAGCAATCCTTTCTGCTTTTCTTTTAAAAGCATATAATCAAACTCATCCAAGACATCTTCTGCATCAGAGACTGCATCCTTCATTTGCTGCAATAAGAGTATCTGATTTGTGTCCACTACATGTTGCCTTTCAGCTGCACCAACTACGATGAGTATAGTCATTAAAGTGGCCTCCAAATTCTTGAGATCAGATACTATCTCAGATTTCCAGTTGTACTGGCTTGACATATAGGACTGCACCAAAGAAACCATCCTTCTAATAACAGGAGAAAGAACCCATCCCACAGCAGTGGCAGCCGACACTGTAGCCATGTAATCAAGGAATATTCCTGACCTGTACGACAATATTTCAATGTTTAAAGTGCTGAACAGATAAATAATTGCAAGCATACATATATCACAAAACTATAGATTGTTCAGAAACTTGTCTAAAACTCAGGACCAAGTATATTGAAGATATGCCGGACAGAAGCTGACCTTTCACGTCCAAAACAAATTCTGAAACATTTGATAAGATTGTTCATATTCTGAATACATTTTTTACGGTCTAGCCTCCATCAAGTATGAGATTTTTTAATACACAAAGCAAGAGACATCTTCTTTACGTTAAAGCACTGCAGTTTTTGACATCATTATTTTTTTCAGAGAACGTGCTGAAGCTTTGCACATATAGCTTTTTCTCGAACAAGCACTCGTAAGTGCGCATCATTTGATTTTGTGTTAGATGAAGACGACAAATCTTACAGCCAAACAGAAACAAAAACAAAACAAGAAGCAGAAGGAAACAAAATAATAATAGTAATAATGTACAAAAGCTTGGCCATGAATGCCTTTTTTTTCATTAAAAGCGACCAAAGAAATACTCCCTCTTTCCAAATTAACTGACTCAATTGTGTCTAGATACGCAAGTATCTACACAATAAAACGCGTCTGAGACAATTAATTTGGTACAGAGTAACTAAAACCGAAAAGAACACACGCCCACTAAGCTACCTCTCACAGCGGTTCATGCAACCTTCTGAGCTTGGACCTTAACCTTCAAGACCATTAGACAAGTAAGCTTTGTTGCCATATTTCACTAAAGTGGAGAAATATCCTACTACCGCTAATACTAATAAGAAAAAGAAGGGGAATTCCCTCGAAGAGAAAAGGAAAAAAAGAAGAGGGGGAATAAGAGCTCCTCGAAAAGAAGAGAAAACACGAACATGGAACCAATTTGTTTTTGAAAGTTTCAGCTACTTGTGCAAGAATACCAGAGGGCTAACCACATGCCCAACGAGCCCTTGCCACTTGAATCTAAACGAACAGATACATCCATCCATGATTGCAAACCAAAAGCAGCATACGCGTACAAGCTAGCTAGTACAGTAAATTTTGCTAGTGAGAGAGGGAGTACCTGAAAGTGAGATAGGTAGTTGGATCAGAAATCTGCACAAGAGGAACTCTTGATTTTGCCGATCAAACACTAAGCTGTGCTTGTGTGGCAGGCAAGAGACGACGACCGGGAGGAGGGCGAGCGAGGAAATTGGAAATAAGTTTGGAATAGAAGACGAGGAGGAGGAGGAGGAGTACTCAGCCACACCCACCGTCCACCGAGCCTGTATTGATGAGTTGAGACTGACCCCCGCGGAAACGAGAGGGCCGAAAATTCAAAGCGGAGAAAAAATCAGCGCCCGGCGGGCCACCACCGGAGAAAATCTGACCCGGCCTTCGCCCGCGGCAGCCACACGAAGCGGCGGTGCCTTGGCTTGGTGGAACGCGTCGCCGCACGACGCGGACGGCGAAGCGGCGGCGCCGCCGAACGAACGAACCCGACGGCCGGAAATCCATCCCTCTTGCCACCGCATTTGGGGTACAGAAAAGCGTCTCACCTCGCCGGCCGGCGGGACGAGTCGGCCAGCCAGCCGGCGAACTGACCGGAGGCGGTCGCTAGGTCGCGTTCGGCTGTTCGCCGTCGGTGAGTCGCTCAGCGAGTGACGACGCATCCCTAGACCCGGCCTGGCTCGACCGTTGCAACCGCGGCCTGTACATCAGCCCATCTGGCCTGGCAGGACATGCGACTGGGATCCGATAGGTAGGCCGGAACTACTCAATGCACACTGGGCCTCTTTCGTGAAATGATTCTCATAGCCCGGTTGCCAGCTAAACCCTAAAATTGTCTCAAACAAAAAAGATAAAGCCTAAAAATGGTTTTAAAAAGGTTGTCCCCTCGAAATTGAATAGATTTCCCTAAAAACATGGATTCCATGGGAAACTATAAGAGGGAGGTTATCGTTCGCATGGTGACCCACGGAGGCGCCATCTCCAACATTGTTATTGCATGCAAAAATAGTCTTGAGGGCATTAGAGCTTTAGAACAGTGATTTAGGCTAGACATTTCATTTTCTCCCTTCACTTAAGTGTGATGTCCAACAACAACTGTGTTGATGATGTATCGACACAGGAGATGTAGATGATGTTCGAAAGATGGGAGGTGGTGCGTGGAATGGTGGTAAGCCACAAGTACTCAACGACGCCCTAGAAGGAGAGAAAAAGTGGAATGTGTCTATTAGTCACCGAGATTTTAGGCATATCCACACATAGGCTACTTTTTTAATTCAACTGATTGTGAGACGTTTTCCTCCACAAAATAAACTAATGTTTTCTTCCACAAAAAAGGACGCACTGTTACGGTAGCTAAAACATGAAGTTATCAAATTATCCAGCATGCCGTGTAGAGTAATTTCTAAGATGGAGCAGAGAGAAAGTAGAATTGACTTTTCTGGTTTGTTTTGTTTTTTTAACAAAGGAGAGCCCCGAAGGGGCTGAAAGCCTTTTATTATAATAAGACGGTGGAGGTAGAGATATCCACGCAGGTCCCCAAATAAAATAAAATTATAACCAAGATCCTACGCTTTACAAAAAGGACCTTACAAAGATATTGAAGAAAACTAACAGGTTCTTCTTCCATCTCGTCTCTACAACAACTGGGCCTCGCTGCGGAGGTTGAAGAAAAGTCGGGATTCATTGCCGGCAAGCTCAAGGGCCTCTTGGCCAGAATAATCGGCTGGCGAAAAGCCTTCGATTTGGATCTGCAAAAAAAAGTGGCTTCACAACTCCATGGCTGATCTCTGCTGCAACTCCGCGGAGGTCCTCCCCTTCTGATTGCTACCTTAGCGCCCAGGAGGAGACGACAAACCGAAGAGAAGCAACAACGAGCAACCGGGATCCGTCGAGGTTGCGCAAAGAAACCTAGCTTCCTCCTCAGACCTCTTGCCCGAGATGAGGAGGAGAAGCCAAAGATGGAGCGACGATGAACCCAATTGACCCCCTCAAAGGGAGAGCCGAGCAACCACCAGAGTATGGATGGATCAAAATCACCGCTGCTCCACCCTCCCTCGCCTCCATGACCGGCCAAAGGGGAAGCAGCTTTACCTTTCAGGTCATGGAGATGTAGCGCCTCCTCGCCGCCATGGCCAGCCAAGAGCCATACCACCGACCCACGTCCACTGATCTGATGCAAGGGCCAGCGCTTATTAGACAGGGGCTCGCCTTCGTCCCCAAATCCACCGCCCACCACCACGGTAGCACAGTAGCGGAAGAGGAAGACGATCGACTAGCGCCACGCTGAAACGCCATGTCGAAGAGACCCCCACTCCGTCGCCAATCCAGCCACTCCGCTTCTGCACCTCCCTCCCCCTTGCCGCCACGGTCGGGCAGCTAGAGAGGGTGCAAGGAAGTAGAGCTCCAGATCAAGGCGGGGAATATAAAGGCCTTATTAGCGGAGATTTCTGCGGCTGCGTTGCATACCGCCAACTCCAGCCATCGGAGCAGCATCAGGAATTAGCACCAACCCTAGATGCGGCAGTTTCGGCCAAAGAAAATCGACGCCCTACTCCAGACTACGAGCACACGGCCCCAAAATCTACATCTACTCCTACCTACTACTCCGGCACCTCCCCCTCGCCATCTTCGGCCAGCAAAGCCGCCGGAGTTAGCTCGGGTTCGGCCTGGCCACTCTTGGTCAACGCTCAGAAGAAAGGGAGAGAGAAGGGAGAAGAGCGGTGGAGAAGAGCGTTTTTTTTGTCCTACAAAGTGTGGTTTGGTGGTTAGAAGAATGGATGCGCAATCTCAGCTCCAACCCTCCAAGGCGCCATCTTAGGGCATGTTTGATTCAAAGGATTTTAAAAGCACGGAAATAGGAAAACCATAGGAATGGTATGTCATGACATGTGAAATCCTATAGGAATGAAAAACGCTGAAATTAGCTGTAGAAGTCGTTTGATTGTGCCATAGGAAAACCGCAGGAAATTTGTATATAGATTGAATACATGGCATAGTTGTCATAGACACATAGGAAATTTTCCAAGAGGTCTAACCTCTTGTTAGAAATCCTATGAAAATGTGGTATAGGAAAGGAATCCATAGGAATTTTGAAGGGTTCAATCATTTGAATCAAATGGCCTCTATAGGAAAAAAATCTTATGAATAAGAATCCTACAAAATTCCTCTATGAATCCTTTGAATCAAACATGCCTTAAGATGTATCTTCGCATTCCCATCTTCGTTACATGTAAAATGGAGATCCCATGGTGTACGTGTATGCAGTATATCAATAGATCCATCTTAAGATGTATTTTCGTAGCGTGTTTAACTAGGATAACGGCAATTTGGCTCATACATGCAAATACACTTATTATAAGTAAATATAATTTGAAATATTAAAAAAATAAAAAAATGTACATATATATTCGAACATTTTATGCCGGTTCATAAGTTTTCAGGATGAAAAAATATTTTATGTGTTGTGTACAAAAAGACAAAAAAATATCACGTAAATAGTCTGAAAGGGTAATTGCCCCTATGTGTGGTTTTGGTGATTAATGACAATCCTTATGGTCTAATGTTTTCACTGAGTTTTATATGAAGGTATATTCCATAGATCATGCGTGTAGTCCATGTGTTGGATTCAAGTATGGATGCCATGAAGATAAAGATATACCTTGAGTATTGGCATCAAAATCATCGAGTTGGAGAGAAGAATATGATATGATCAAGATCTTGAGAGTGTGATCTCAATAGAATAATTCAAGATATGGCTCTAAGTCGGTGTCATGATAGCCTCATTAGTTGAGCTATGGTTGACTAAGATTTAGAGCATGTAATCAAATGAAGAGTTCCTTATGTACCTCAAGATATTAAGATGGAGCACGAGAAGATACTTGGCTGACCAATACAAAGAGTGAAGAGTGATTTTAAGTTGGTCAACACATGAAGCATAAAGAATGTACCACATGGTCTTGTGGTATGGTAAGCCTTGTCAATTATGCATCATAAACTAACCCATTATATATTTCCTTTTGCGTTTTCTATATGGGACAGGTATCTTTCCATGGGCATGCTTCAAAAATAAAGATATTATATAGCCCATGAGAGGATGACATCAAGTGGTGATCGTCATCAAGGTTGAGAAGAGCAATTTCAAGATAAGCAACTCGAGAAGATCATTTGCTTGAAGCTTGCCGTCCATATTGGTGATAATGGACATGTGAAGACATGTATTAATGAAGCTATCCCATAGTGGTGTATGGGGGATCAAATTAGAAGTCTTCACGAAGCAACAATGATCAAGTGTTATATTTAGGCTTGGGTGGAGTATGAAGCGTTGTCATCAAGATCAAGCAGGATGCGCAAGGCAAAGGTATGTACTTGCTAGGTTTTCTTTTTACCGGTCTCAAGGTGGTGGTTGGGAGACCGGGTTATAGGATAGATAGCCGCACTATCAAGAGGGGCTTTCGGTTGTGTAACTTGATCACATCGTCATAGGAAGCTCAATCCTTTGCATAATTTGCATCTTCCTATTTTGTTGATTCTTGGTGTTTCTCCATGTGAGGTTCTTGATCTTGTTGCTAGCTCTTCAACAAGCCCAAGTTCATCGAAAACGGAATTCGTATGCATCTTCTATGGCGTTTTCGAGTTTGAAGGTTTTATCGGTTCTTATTTAGGGAGGCTTCTTACCTTTCTTCATTTAGTTTTATCCTCCTTTGTTGGGCTATGATGTTTCTCTGCACAATCTTTTAGAGCTTGTTTTCCTCGTCAAAACAAGCCCAAGATCATCGAAATCGGAGTCCGGATGCAAAAGTTATTGCGTTTTTCGTGAAGCCTGTTTCATCCCGGTTGTGGATTCGGTTCAACCGGCTCCCAGACCGGGTGGTCCGGTGCCAGGACCGGAAAACCGGATCTGAAACCGGGATTTTCGGTTTTGCTATACCGAGTCTATCCGAGACTATGTACTGACCCTAATTCCGGTTTTAAGTTTGGTTTTCTGGTCCAGGAACCGGACCGTCCGGTTCTGGAGCCGGTCCAACCGAACTTTCAACCGAGTTCGCACAGATTTCTTCCAACGGCCATATTTGCTTTCCACTATAAAAGGGGGTTCTTCCCCCAACGTTTTAGGGTGTTATTGACCACGAAATTTACCTCCATTGTTGAACCTCTTGAGCTTGCTTCCTCCCCCTTCCCTCCTATGATTCTTGCATCTTTTTGAGGGCTTTGGAAGAGGAGATCTAGATCTACAATCCCCACCAATCAATTCCTCCTCTAAGTGAGGGGAACCCATTGGATCTAGACCTTGGAGTCATTGGTTGACTTCCACCATTGTTCTTCCTCTCTAATTCCTCCCTAGCACTTGTTGCTCTGGTGGGATTTGAGAGTGAAGGATTTGAGCACCATTGGTGGTCTTGCTTTGCATTCTTGCATAAGTGTTGAGCTTTCCGTTACGATTTGTTCGAGTGAGAGACCGTGAGCTTGTTACTCTTGGAGGGTGACCTCCTAGTTGGCTTGGCGGTTGGTACCGCGGTGTTCTCTTCGTGGAATATTGTGAAGAGACCCGGGATTCTCCTCCGTGGAGCTTGTGAAGTGGTTGTGGAGCTTGCCATCTCCGGAGTGGAGGAAAAGCTAGCCATAAGGAAAGGGCCTATTCCTTCGTGGGATAGACTCGGAGAAGAAGGTGAGCCTTTGTGGCGCGTGAGGAATCCTTCGTGGAACCTCACACCTCTCCAACGTGACGTAGCCCCCTCCCCAAAGGTGGTAAACACGGGAATACATCTTCGTCTTCACGTGCCTCGGTTATCTCTATATCCGATCTTACTTTCCTTGTGATAGCCATCGATCTTGAAGTACTTATATCTTGCTTATCACTTGTGGTATATTTATCTTGTGTTATCTTGCTTAGCTTAATTTGTTGTTGGTGCACTTAGTTGAGCCTAGTGTATTTAGGTTTTGTGCTTGTAAAATAAACGTTAGTTTAATTCCGCATTCTATCAAGCCAAAACCGTAATAGTTTTGAAATTGCCTATTCACCCCCCTCTAGGCGACATCTCTATCCTTTCAATTGGTATCAGAGAAAGGTCTCTCCTTGTTTAGGCTTCACTGCCTAGAGTGTAAAGATGTCGGCTAGTAGTATAGTGCACAATGACACAATTATCTTTGATGGCACAAATTATGCTTTGTGGAGAAATTGCTTGCTTTATAATCTTCGGACCTTGTGTCCAAATATTGAGAGATTTCTAGATGTAGGTTTTTCTCCTCCTATGGATCCTCAAAATCTATCTTTAGATGATGAGAAAAATTTACATCTCGAATCTCAAGTATCTAATGAGATTATTTTCTCCTTGAGCCCCACAGTTAATTTGTCCTTGACGATTGTAAAGCGCAAGTCATCTCATGAGATGTGGACCAAGCTTAAAGAAATATTTGGTGGGTCCATTTCTCATAGGGTTAGTGGTATCTCCAAGGAGCTCTCTTCTCCCTCACATCATGAAGAGCTCCAAGTTGCTTCCACCTCCGGCCGCAATGAGATTTCAATTCTTTCCACTTCACTTACATGTAACAAGTCACAAGGTAATGTCATGGTGAGTGGAAAAATCATATGTGATGATGGTAGTGTTTCTCTTTACACCAATGATTCTTGTTCTATAAATGATAATGGTGTAGTGAGTTTGGACTTAAGCACTTCTTGCAACAATGATGCTATATCCCCTTGTGTTGCTAGTCCTTGTATATCATCTAGAAATTATTTGAGTACTAGTGTAGATGATATGCTTGATTTGCCTTGTTCCCATGAACAAAATGCTTCTATTTCCTCTAGTTTTTTATCTCACAATGTAGAGGAAATAAAACATTCTATGGAGAAAGACATGATCATGAATGAAGATTCAAGAATATCCTCATCTTCATCCTCCTGTGCTCACACGTGCCTTATGGCAAGAGGATCAAAGGTATCTCCTACTTTGGATCCCAATATATCTTGTAAAGATAATAGCTATGATAATGATGATAGTGATGATGACATTGATGAGGATACTAGTGCTCTTTTGCTTGAGTAGACTTTTTTGTGTACCTCTCTTCGTGGTAATAATAAGGCCGTTACTTGTCTCAAACACGTTATGGACACCATAACTAAACAAACGGGAACCATAGGGGAGTTGGATTTCCAACTTGATGATGTGAGTCGGAGATTCAATCTCCTTAAGTAAGAGCTTGCCAAGGAGAAGCACGCTAATTGTCTCCTCACACAAAAAAATGAATCTTATGAGCTTGAAAAGGAAAATTCCATTAATGATGCTTGTGCTACTAACTCTACTTCTTGTGAAGCATCTAACCTAAAGGAGAATGTTGAGCTAAGGGCTCAACTTGAGTTGCTAACTAGCAAGTATAGGAAATTGGAAGAAAGTCATGAAAAGCTCTCGGGCTCTCATAATGATCTTCTAATCTCCCATGATGGGCTAAAGTTAGCTTGTGAGTCAAGTATTACTAAGATAACATCTTATGAGCCTCTTTTGGACATTAGCACAACTTCTACTCAAAATGCTATTTTGCCATGTGCTAGTCCTAGTAATCCATCTAGCCATACTATTGATAAACCTTGTGTTGGATTAATTACTTTGCCTTGTTGCTCTAACAATGAAGCTTTTACTTCCTCTAGCACTTGTATTTCTACTAACCATATAGAGGAAATAAAAGAGCTCAAGGCCCAAGTCACTTCCTTAAGGAATGACTTGGAAAAGAGTCATCATGGGAAATCGACACTCGATAATATATTGAGTGTGCAAAAATCCCCTAATGATAAAAGTGGACTTGGATTCAACTCCAATAACAAGAACAAGTCCAATACAAACAAGAAGAAGGGCCAAAACCAAGTCAAGAATTCGGCCAAGATTATTTGCTTCAAGTGCAAGGTTGAAGGACATCATGTAAGATCTTGTCCATTGAAGAAAAAGCACTTGAGTGAGAAGCAACAAGGGAAGCGACCACAAGTTCATGTTCAAGCCCAAGTTGAAGTTAGGCCACTTCCGAAGAAAAATCAAGACAATGCTCCCCAAGCCAAGAAATCAATGAAGAAGAGAAATGGGAGCACTTGTTGCTACATATGTCGTGTGAAGGGGCACTTTGCCTCTTCATGTTCAAACGGTACCTTATCTAACCCTATCATTGTTGATGATGATTATTCTCTTAGGAAGGATAAGGATGGCAATGTGTTTGCCAACTTTGTTGGAACTCAAAGTGGTGTCAAGAAAAGAACCATTTGGGTTGCCAAGCCTATTGTGACTAACCTCTTAGGACCCAACTTGGTTGGGGACCAACTAGCTCAAACTTGATCAATAGGTGTTTATGGAGGGCATTGGAGACTTGGCTAACTCATGAAGAATTAAGGGATCTTCATATGTTGTATTTGATCAAGCCAAGTCCTTTGGATTATTATTTCCCTATCTTATATCCAATGTGCCTCTTCGCGGTAACCTGTACTTAACTCATTTATATTGTAAGTTACTTGCCCCTTTACATGTTTTGGTTTTGTACCAAGTATGTGTTTGTATTTGGTGTGCCTCATGCTTGATTATTTTGTGTATTCAAGTATGTCTAGGTGTTTGGCACATCATTTACTCGTGTGTTTTATTTTGAGCCTCTAATGCATCTTGATGATATATTATTTGGCTCTTTGGAGTGGTTAATGGAACATCCCATTTTGGGGGAGTGATATGGCTCGCGCATATCTCAAACCTTAAAATATGTGCACATGAGTACTACCACTTAGTATTGATATTGCAAGCTTATCTAGTCACTATGTGGTGTATCATACTCATGAGAAATTCAAATTCTAAATGTCCATTAATTATCTCTAGTTGAGGTTGTTTTGCCTCTTATTAAAAAAATGAATATCAGATTATGGGGGAGTGCTATGCTTCTTTTGCATATCACAATCCTATGAAATGTGAACATATGAGGTAGTGCCACTTAGGGTCGATATTGTTGATTATCTTGTTTCTAGGTGGCATGTTGGCTCAAACATGGTCCTATTTTTGTTAGAAGCTATTATTGCTCGTCTTTTCGGTCTTTGTTTGAGTAAGAAATTCTTGGTGCGGTCTTTCTCAAATACATATCTCTATATCTTATTTGGGATACCATTTGCTTCAAGTTATTCTAATCATTGTTTTGCATGATTGTGTGACTAGTTGAAGCTATCAAGAATATCTATTTTTGCATAGTGCTTAATATTTTTATTTCTATCCTATGCTTTTTATTGTGAAGATTTATCTTTATTATCCGTGCAATATACCACCGAAAATCTATTCCAATACAATCATTGTCTTTGACAATTGATATACTTGTGTGTGGTAGCATTTGTGGATCATCTTCACTTTGGAGTTAACCTCTTATTGCCTTACTTTCTTTCTAAAAAAATTGTGTGGCTCCCATTGTCTTCCTTGGCTTTTGAACATATCTTTGATGATGTTTTTGATTATTATCGAATGTGTTTTAGTGGAAGACAAACCTTTTCTTCTCGGAACCTTGTGCCATTGTGAAAAGTGTTAAGGGTTTGGTTTATTTGTTGAAACCTTGCTCTTTTGGGAGTTTGTTATCTCATTCTTTATTCCCTATTTTGTTTTCTTGAATGAGATAAATCTTTGAGCATTTGTGTTTTTAATTCATCTTTCATGCTTAATAGTTTTTGCTCGGTTCATTTGTTGAACTTTGTTGAACAAACCTTGTGTTGATTTGATTCTTTGATATAGTTTCGACAAGAAATGTATTTTGTCACACCTTGTATGCCTTCTTGAATATTTTTGGTGATTTGTCCAAAGTATATCTTCGTTGGATCTTGAAATTATCGCGCATGCATGTTTAATAAATGTATATCTTATGTCATGTTTTGCTTTCTTTGATCCAATATATAGGGTATACTCCATCAAATCCTTAAACGGCTAAGATGTGCATGAAATTCAAATTTCATCTCTAAATATGCACATATTTTTATGGAGTGTATCCTATGTGTTGTGGTTATTCTAACCACTTTGGACCCAATAAGTTTGGGGACCAAGATGTACTTGAATGTTGTTTTAGGTACATTGAAGATGCAATGGATGGTTGTCTCGTCTATAAAGAAAGTTGTCACCACATGATAATTGGAGCCAAGCTAGGATGATCTAAAAATTCTTATCTACTACATCATACCATTGCTATCTTGGTAACAAGTATCTTATTCATGCATACTATTCTTCCATCCAATCTCTTGTAGGTTGCATATTGGCATGAATTTATTTGGTTGTAAATGTTCGATTCTTGCAATTATCTTTGAAAGACTTCTGTATCCTTATTGATTATGTGAGTAATTTGAGATGATGCATATAATGGGGAGTATATAAAATCATGTTCATGATTCACCAATTCCAAATATGCATTCTAGCAATTTATTGCATATCAACTCCTCAAGGTACTCTCATGTGCAATATTGTTGAAATTGCATTGAATCATTCCTTTTGATACTTTTTGCCTTTCTCAAAGTATCCCAACTAGCATTAGTTCCCTTAGTGTTAGTTGTGATGGTTTTGAGATTTTTTGTTTATTCTTTGGTGAAGTTCATTGATATACCATAAGATAAAATAGAGCCATGGGCTATATATGCACTTAAGCAAAGTATACTTTTTGGTATATCTCATGACTTCCGCTTGGATATCATGTATTCTTTTTATTAACCTCTTATGTGTGGATGTTTCTTTGTGGATTATTTTCCCCTTAAAAACTTATATACACGAGAGTGTTAATCTCTCCCCTTGATATGCTCGCTCTTTTCCGACCATCACTCTTATCCTCTTGATTTTTAATGGTTTTGGTAAGGTCTTGATTTATGAGTGCTTGGTTTACTTTTATTTCATCTTCATGCACTCGTATCTCATATTTGGTTTCTTTTGGACTTAAACTTGTCTTGACAAGTGTATTGGTTTATATCTAATCCTTGTATCTTTGTTGTGTTCTAAATAATATAGAGGGAGTGAGGATTCCATGTTTGTGCATATTGTATTCAAATGAAACAACTAATTTATGCACGAACCTTGGGGAGCTTCCTTATTCCACTTAGAGCACTATTTGTCCATTTGATTATTTGGATCTTTCGATTGCTTTCTTCATCTGTTGAAGTTCCTTAACCTTGTTATCCTTTTAGAAATCTTGGATCCTCAATATAGTTTGATTTCCTCCAAGTGTTCGTCATTGGATATGTGCATGTGATTTCACTCATATTATGAGTAATGCACACCTTGTGTAGGAACTCATACTATATTGTCCTTCTAACCTTGTTATCCATTTTGTCACTTGTTGTCAATGGGGGAGAAGTTTAGAGGGTTTTAAGGGAAATGGTTTTCTACTTAAGATTGGTTTGTTCTTAAGTGTTTGCCGTTCATGCATTTCATCTTTTTTATGTTTTGCATGGTTGTGTATATAGTGGAAACTCTCCCAAAGGTTATGCTTGACAATGTATGCAATGAAATTCAAGATCATCATGCGTGCATATATTGTGGGGGAGTTTGCTCTATATATGTTGGTTCTACTCACATCTCCAACATTAGTTGTAGTTTATGTGAGTAGAATAGGTTTTGATATGGGCTAGTATCTTTGTGTTACTTAACCATAGCAAATACAACCTCTTGTATACAACTTATTCTCGGATAAGTTGCATACTTGTTTCTAATATTCATTATATAAACCCTCTTCTTGTGATTTTCATCAATTACCAAAATGGGGGAGATTGAAAGGGTAATTGCCCCTATGTGTGGTTTTGGTGATTAATGATAATCCCTATGGTCTAATGTTTTCACTGAGTTTTATATGAAGGTATATTCCATAGGTCATGCGTGTAGTCCATGTGTTGGATTCAAGTATGGATGCCATGAAGATAAAGATATACCTTGAGTATTGGCATCAAAATCATCGAGTTGGAGAGAAGAATATGATATGATCAAGATCTTGAGAGTGTGATCTCAATAGAAGAATTCAAGATATGGCTCTAAGTCGGTGTCATGATAGCCTCATTAGTTGAGCTATGGTTGACTAAGATTTAGAGCATGTAATCAAATGAAGAGTTCCTTATGTACCTCAAGATATTAAGATGGAGCACGAGAAGATACTTGGTTGACCAATACAAAGAGTGAAGAGTGATTTCAAGTTGGTCAACACATGAAGCATAAAGAATGTACCACATGGTCTTGTGGTATGGTAAGCCTTGTCAATTATGCATCATGAACTAACCCATTATATATTTTCCTTTGCGTTTTCTATATGGGACAGGTATCTTTCCATGGGCATGCTTCAAAAATGAAGATATTATATAGCCCATGAGAGGATGACATCAAGTGGTGATCGTCATCAAGGTTGAGAAGGGCAATTTCAAGATAAGCATCTCGAGAAGATCATTTGCTTGAAGCTTTCCGTCCATATTGGTGATAATGGACATGTGAAGACATGTATTAATGAAGCTATCCCATAGTGGTGTATGGGGGAGCAAATTAGGAGTCTTCACGAAGCAACAATGATCAAGTGTTACATTTAGGCTTGGGTGAAGTATGAAGCGTTGTCATCAAGATCAAACAGGATGCGCAAGGCAAAGGTATGGACTTGCTAGGTTTTCCTTTTACCGGTCTCAAGGTGGTGGTTGGGAGACCGGGTTATAGGATAGATAGCCGCACTATCAAGAGGGGCTTTCGGTTGTGTAACTTGATCACATCGTCATACGAAGCTCAATCCTTTGCATACTTTGCATCTTCCTATTTTGTTGCTTCTTGGTGTTTCTCCATGCGAGGTTCTTGATCTTGTTGCTAGCTCTTCAACAAGCCCAAGTTCATCGAAAACGGAATTCGTATGCATCTTCTATGGCGTTTTCGAGTTTGAAGGTTTTATCGGTTCTTATTTAGGGAGGCTTCTTACCTTTATTCATTTAGTTTTATCCTCCTTTGTTGGGCTATGATGTTTCTCTGCACAATCTTTTAGAGCTTGTTTTCCTCATCAAAACAAGCCCAAGATCATCGAAATCGGAGTCCGGATGCAAAAGTTATTGCGTTTTTCGTGAAGCCTGTTTCATCCCGGTTGTGGATTCGGTTCAACCGGCTCCCAGACCGGGTGGTCCGGTGCCAGGACCGGAAAACCGGATCTGAAACCGGGATTTTCGGTTTTGCTATACCGAGTCTATGCGTACCCGCGGCAAATCTGGTTTTCGTCTACCCTCCAAACGTCTTAATTTTTTAGCTCAACCCAACCTTTCTCTCATCCCAAAATCCTACAAATCCGCTCTTCTCGATCCTAACTGGTCCGCTGCTATGAAAGAAGAATACCATGCTTTGGTTACCAATGATACATGGCAGCTAGTTCCTCGTCCTTCTAATTCAAACATTGTTTCTGGTAAATGGGTCTTTCGTCAAAATTTTCACTCCGATGGTACTCTCTCTCGCTACAAAGCCCGCTGGGTATGCCGTGGCTATTCTCAACAACAATGAATTGACTATGATGAAACCTTTTCTCCTGTTGTCAAACCAAGCACAATTCGCACCGTTCTTAGCATTGCTGTTTCCTCTTCTTGGCCTATTCATCAACTCGATGTCAAAAACACCTTTCTTCATGGTTCTCTTCAAGAAACTGTCTACTGTCAACAACCTTTAGGTTTTGAAGATCCTAGTTCACCCAATCATGTATGTCTTCTCAAAAAGTCTCTCTATGGCCTGAAGCAAGCACCTCGTGCGTGATTTCAACGCTTTTCTACTTTCATCCAAACTATAGGGTTTATTCCCTCTCTCTTCGACACATCTCTCTTTGTCTATCAATCAAATAATAACATTGTCTATCTCCTCCTTTACGTTGATGACATTATTCTCACAGCCTCCACCCAAACTTTTCTCAACTCTATCATCTCTAGTCTTCAACACGAATTCTCTATGACTGATCTAGGTGTGCTTCATCATTTTTTGGGCATTGTTGTAACTCATGATTCTTCTGGTCTTTTTATTTCTCAACGACAATATACTCTTGATCTTCTCTCTCGTGCTGGCATGTCGGACTGCCAACCATCCCGCACCCCCATCGACACCATCTCTAAATTTTCTTCTACAGGCGAATCATTCTCTGATCCCACTCTATATCGAAGTCTCGCAGGAGCACTTCAATATCTCACTCTTACACATCCCGAAATTTCCTATGCCGTTCAACAAGCGTGCCTTTTCATGCATGATCCACGCCTTCCTCATTATAATCTAGTCAAAAGAATTCTTCGATATCTCAGAGGAACTCTTGATCATTGCCTTCATATTAATTCTTCTTCACCAACAACTTTGACAACATATTCCGATGCAGACTGGGCTGGATGTCCTGAGACTCGTCGGTCCACATCTGGTTACTGTGTTTTTCTTGCAATAATTTGATTTCTTCGTCTTCTAAGCGCAGCTAACGGTTTCACGTTCGTCTGCTGAGGCTGAGTACCACGCGGTTGCAGAAATGGTGTGGTTGCGTCAACTTCTTGTCGAGCTTCATCGCCCATTCAGCAGGCTACCATTGTGTATTTTGACAATATCTTTGCAGTTTATATGGCGGGCAACCCAGTTCAGCATAGGTGGACAAAACATATTAAGATCGACATACATTTTGTTCGCGAGAAGGTTGCTCTTGGACAAGTTCGTGTTCTTCATGTTCCAACCACGGCGTAATTTGCAGATATCTTCACCAAGGGGTTTGCTACTGCACCATTCATTGACATACAATCTAGTCTCAACGTCGTTGAGCTCGCCGATGAGACTGCGGGGGATGTTAGACTAGACAACGTTGAGTCGATTTTGATTTGTTAGAGTTTGTTTTAGAGTCGGTTTAAGGCATCTTGGCCGACAAGTTTTGTTCCTCCATATATACTCTGTACCCTCAAGCAATATTATTATGCAAGTCAATCAAATCTACGCAGACCAGTAGTACGAGCTAGGGTGTCAAGTGGGATCCCACCAAAATCTCACTTCTAATTCATTTGCCAAAATCTAGTTCAAATTTTTATTTAAAATTTATACTAGATTTTGACAAATAAACTAGAAGTGGGATCCCACGTGACACCCTAGTACGAGCTATGCTCAGGCCAGCGAGATCGCGTGTGGATCCTCGGTGTAACTGCTCGCTCTGCTCTGCGATTCTGAAGCCGACCCAACATCAAAGAGCCCGGTCCGTAGGCGGGTAGCACGAGCAGGGGAATCAAATCGAACTCAAGGACACACCACTAAAGTTTCCCCGCCCCTCAAGGACTCACTCGCTCTCCACATACAGAACGGTTCAAGAAGAAGAGAAACGCCGTCCAGCAATAATTTCCTGAAAGTTTACCGTGCAACGGCGCGAGGCCACCGTGCCGTGCAAAATGCCATGTTCGAGTCGGGCGCGGCATGGAGAATTGTCACGTCGCCCGGTTCCAGGCCAGCCCAGGTCCTCGAGAGGGAAGCCGCCGCTCGTCTGCTTGCATCCCATGGCATGGCAGCCAGCAAATCCCGATAAAGCGAGTGCAGAAAGGGGCCCGTTCTGCTCCCATGCCCCACTGCCCTCCCCTCCCTCCTCATCTTTGACTCCCCTCGCCACCCACACCACGGTCCAACCCCAAACCCGAAACAACAACACTGCGCTGCCTGCCCGTTCCAGGAGCCCCGAGAAAAGAAATCGCCAAGAACAAACCAGCAGCACCGCCACCAAAGCCCCTCCTTTCCTCCTCCTGCTCCAACCCGCCGCAACCACCCAAACACTTCCACCCAGTAGCGCCACTGGCCGGCGAATCAGCGATCACCAGGTCCTCCGCGGGCGGCATGACGGCCTCTCTGCTCCTGCTCTTCCTGCTGCTGCCGCTGCTGGTCTCTGCCGTCAGGCCGGGGGGCAATGGCGGCGGCTACGAGGACCGGAGGCTGGGCACGGCCACCTACGTCAAGGAGTCCCAGGGCCACCCGCTCAACGACGGTACCAACGCGCTCCCGTATTAAATTAATCTAGGTGAACTCCCACTCGAAACAATATCCCTCACATTGTTTTAGTGATCACACGAATCAAATCCATCACATCAAAACCGATCATCACGAGAGTTGATGTAGCTTCAATGGCGAACAATCGACATGTTCATCATATCTACTATATGATTCATGCTTTACCTTTCGGTGATCCGTGTTCCGAGACCATGTCTGTACATGCTAGGCTCATCAAGATCAAACCTTAGCTTCCGCATGAGCAAATCTGGCTTGCTCACGTTGTATACACTTGCAAAATCTAACACACCCGATCATCACGTGGTGCTTCGAAACAACAAGCTTTAGCAACGGTGCTTACTAAGGATGAACACTTTGAAACTTGAAATTTTGTGTGCTTGAGGGATCATCTTATAATGCTACCGTCGTTAACTAAGCAATACAAGATGCACAAAGGATTAACATCACATGCAATTCATAATATGTGATATGATATGACCTTTCTTCTTTGTGCTTCCGATCTCCATCTTCAAGAACGAACATGATCTCCATCATCACCGGCACTGCATCAAGGTCAATGACGCCGCTCCATGGTTGTCCTCCACCAGCTTCAACTATTACAACTACTTTGAATAGACATGCGAGTCTTAACAGAATTTAAAGACAACCATATGGCTCCTGCCGGTTGCCAACTTACAATAAGGAATATTTCATACATCAAATATAATCACAATCATGGCCGTATCACATCACAGCACACCCCTGCAAAACAAAGTTAGACGCCTCTAATTTTCTTTGCATATTTTACGTGGTTTGGGACTTTCAATAAGTGTCGCTCTAACTTACGAACAAGAACCACAACGTTGATGCTTGACTATCAAGTGCCCGTTGTAAATTCGATCTATACTATAATGGGAGAGACATACACCCGCAAAGCCACTTATGCAATACAAGTTGCATGTTGAGCGTGGAGCAAGTCTCATGAACAATGTCATGTAAGGTTAGCCCGGGCCGCTTCATCCCATCATACCACAAGATGCAAAGTACACAAGAAGCAATTGATAATAAAAGCACCACCGCCCACAATGACCATTGTGTTCTACTCGTGCAACAGATCTACATATAGACACGGCTCTGATACCACTGTTGGGGTTCGTAGCATGGAAAAAAAAATTCTACCGCATGCAAACAAACAAGCCAAGATCTATCTACTAGATTGTAGCAACGAGTCGATAGAGGAACTCACCCTCGAAGATTCCAAAGCGGTTAACGAGATCGGATTCTCGTGGGTGATGTAGTCGTACTCTTGCCGATCTCAAGATCGTGTAGACGATCCTTCCGGCGCTGCGTTCCGGCAGCGCTCCCGCAGTCGGTCACACGTTCGGTACTCGATGAAGACCTTCCTCTCCCTTGTTCCAGCAGGCAGCGGAGGTTGTAGCACTCTCCTCGTGATTCCGGCAGCACGACGGCGTGGTACCGAAAATAGAGGGGAGATCTCGCAGGGCTTCGCCTTAAGCCGGAGCGAGTATGGTGGACTATGAGAGAGGCCTTGGCGATCTAGGGTTTAGAGGCACCAAGGAGAGAGGGCTAGTCCTGCGGCTAGGGCTTGGGGAGAGCCCACAGTCGGCGGCTAGGGTTAGGGTTCGCCCCAACTCAGAGAGTTGGTGGTGCCCTAGGCGGCAGCAGCAGGGGTGGTGGCGCCGGCGGCTTAGGGTTAGGGTTTCGGGGTGTGAGAGGTGTAGGTCTAGAGGGGCACCCCTGCCCCTCCTTTTATAGGTGGGACGACGCGGCCAAGGGGAAGGGGGTCCTCCCCCAAGTCGGCCTCCTTGGCCGGCGGTGGAGGGAGAAGGACTTCCTCCCCAAGTAGGTTTCCTACTCTCCCTCCACCAAGCAAACTTGTCGTTTGACTTTTCAAATTGGCGTTTGACTTTTCAAACTAGGATTTGATTTATTCCTTTATTTTGCTCAGCGATGACACCTAGTACATGATGCAACCATTCCACATTGTTATGACACATTCATGTACCCTTCCCCTCCGGAGTGCCGGACCTTCCGGACCCTTCTAGAACAATCCCGATGAAAACACCGGAATCATTCTCCAACTCCAAAACAGGACTTTCCTTATATGAATCTTATTCTCCGGACCATTCCGGATCTCCTCGTGATATCCCGGATCCCATCCGAGACTTCGAACAACATTCGGTCTCTTACTCATCATTCCATAACTACTCAACAACATCGAATCCTTAAGTGTGTCTCCCTACGGTTCGTGAATTATACGGACATGATCGAGACACCTCTCCGAACAATAACCAATAGAGGAATCTGGAAATTCATATGGCTCCCACATATTTTTACGATTACTTTGCGATCGAATGAACCACTTACATACGATACCAAATTCCCTTTGTCTCACGATAGTTTACTTATCCGAGGTTTTGATCGTCGGTATCTCTGCATACCTAGTTCAACCTTGTTACCGATAAGTACTCTTTTCTCGTTCCCGTGGTATGTGATCCCTTGCGAGCCAGTCACATGCTTGCAAGCTAATTGGATGACATTCCACCGAGTGGTCCCAGAGTATATCTATCCGTCATATGGATGGACAAATCCCACTCTTGATTCATGTGTCTCAACCCATACTTTCCGAACACTTAATGCCACCTTTATAGCCACCCAGTTACGGTGTGGTGTTTGATGTCATCAAAGCATCCTTCCGGTGATGGTGATAAGCATGATTCATGGTCGAAGGAATTAGGTTACTATGTATCAGAAAGCATATAGCAATTGAACTATTAAAATGACTTGATCTTTATGCTACGCTTATCTACAGGAGTATGTCCATCATACCATTCTCCTAATGATATGATCTTGTTGTTAATAACATCTCAATATTCATGATAGGGAAACCACAATCATCTATTAACCAACAAGCTAGTATTATGAAGAGGCTTTACTAGGGACTCTAATTTAGTTTACAAATCACACAAGTATTAATGTTTCCTTGTTAATACTATTATAGCATGAATGTAAACATTTATCATAAACACAAAGATATAATAATAACTACATTTATTATTGCCTCTAGGGCATATCTCCAACAATCCCCTCCCCGACCCATCTTCCCCGCTCCCTCATCTACCCCCGCCGCTAGGTCCCCTTGTGACCTTCCTCCCCTAGCCGCCTCCTCCCCGAGTGCTCTCCCCGCCGTCGTCGGATCCTCTCCACCCGCAACCACTTGGAACTCGCTCGTGTTCCCCTCTTGCCTCTAGCGCCTCCTCCCGAGTAAACCGCCGCCGTCAGCGCTCGCGGTTTCCCCGCAGCCGCAACTCAGTCTGCCGCCGGATGACATGGTTATACCCTACGGGTACGTGACTTCAGCATACCTGGTCCATCCCAAGGAAGGCCCACAGCAGATATACGCTGGCCCATGAAGATTTTCGGGTGGCCAAGGCCCATGACGCCTTCGGATCCTTGGAGAACAAGACTAGCATAGATAGGAAATTCAAAGGGGTAAAACCCTAGAACCTGTAACCGACTAGGACTATGCCCGGGACCTACCTAAGTCTATATAAAGTCCAGGAGGGCACGTCCTAGATCTATCGACTCATACTTTCGCATACACCTCCACGCCAGATCGAATCTGCGCACCCTGTAACCTTCGGTTCCGCCGTAATCAAGAGCAGACAAGCAGGAGTAGGGTTTTCCCTCCGGGGGCCTGAACCTGGGTAAATCTCGTGTCCCCTGGTTGCTTCTCTGTTAACCGTGCCACGATATCCAGCATCCCCATCTTCTCCAAAACCCAAGTCCATAACAATAGGCATTGACGAGATTAAACCTCGTCAATTGGCGCCGTCTGTGGGTATCGGGGCTGCTGATTGTGCGATCATGACGGTCCCAACCCGATCGATCTACAACTCCGCGGCGACGGAGAATCACCTCCTCTTCGGCACTTTCGACTTCACCGCCCACTCGCCGGCCACCATGAAGGATTTCGAGCCCGTAGGCGATGTAACACCCTCAGAATCGGCCCTATGCAAGTTTTAGCGAAACCCGCCAAACCTGCATAGAAACGATTCAAAGGTGCCCACCAGGCACTTTCGTGCGGGTGGAAAACGAAGTAATAACATTACACAACAGTCCTCGATGGGACCCACAGAACAGATATATATACAACAGCGACTCAAAGAGTCAAGAATACAGATATACAGAACAAAGATCCAAATCACCTTGAAAACGATAGAGCGTCCAGCTACGGACAAGATGCAAATGGGGCTAAGAGCCCTGAAGAATAACCAATGGCGTCCATAACCCTGTCCAGGCCAAGCCGGAAGGGTAACCCTGCTAACGACGTCGATCTCAAAACCTGCTTAAACAAAAGGGGTGCCGACGAAGGGCAAAGGAAAAAGAGAGAGCGGTCAGTACTGAGGCCAGTACACGGCGAGGCTAGAATTCGGCGGTCCTCGCCTACATAGGTATGGTGGACTGAAGCGGCAGCGCAGCATGCACTAAACAACCTATAGAGACTCGATACAACTAGCGGCTATCAGAGAGGGGTAAGAAAGACCTATTCGGAACCAACCTGATTCTACCACCAAACATACCCATCCTGGTATTTCCCCCTCGAGACCGAACGAGGAAGTCAACCGAGGAACTCACACAGTTGGCAGTTTTAGTTATTCAGT
This sequence comes from Avena sativa, assembly GCA_916181665.1. Taxonomy (NCBI): domain Eukaryota; kingdom Viridiplantae; phylum Streptophyta; class Magnoliopsida; order Poales; family Poaceae; genus Avena; species Avena sativa. Next base: position 424,716,868 of record OV702280.1, read on the forward strand.
TATCGTTGCAGCAATTACTAGTCAGGTATAGATAGTCATCCTGATATAATAAGCAGTGGGCACTTTTAGTTAACCATTCTGTTGTAGTTGCAACACTTACTAGTCAGATACGATTAGCATGAGATATCCCAAAACCCAGCAGTTATTGGTACTTTTATTTAGCCATTCCGTTATAGTTGCAATACTTACTAGTCAGGTACAATGGTAGCAAGCGACAACCCAAACAAGCAATTGTTGGCAATTTTATTTAGCCATTCCATTATAGTGAAGCTGATTACTAGTCATTATAAAGTCAAATTTATAGCACTACTTTAGTTATAGTTGTCTATGATCGAGATACTGTGCTCCAAGTCGTCCATAACCGCGGACACGGCTTTCAGAAAGTTTTACCCTGCAGGGGTGCACAAATAGCAACACACACTCGATCAACCTCGGAAAAACCAAATCAAAACCCAACGAGGCCTTCACGACAAAGCAATCACAAGATTCAGAAATATTTCAGGGGGCCACCCCATTGAGTACACCCGCAACGAAGTTAGCCGACTCCGAGACGGACTCAAGGTTTGCGCCAGTGGCTGTAAACGACTGGGAACCCAAAAACTGTGCTTGTCGATACCGCGAAAACACTCTGCTTTCCTAAACAGTACAGTGTGCAGTACCTCGCACAATTTTAAATAAAGCAGTAAAGCATGGCATAAGTACAGGATAGTAAATAAAACCTCAAACTAGTTTGTGGCCCCAAGAAATAAGAATGAATCAAGCTCTGGCTCAGGGGGGTCCCATAATCCTCCCGGATGTGGATAGCGCGAATATTCAAGGAACAGGTATCAAGTACTCGGGGTCCTACGGGACACAAGTGGACGGTTAACAACCAAATAACATCTATTGCCCACCTGTGCCTCTGCATTTACCTACTTCAATTTTAGTTATTAAACGATAATTAAAGTTATAACCATCTTCAACATTAAACATACGGCAATACTCCAACAACTGTGGTACTGGACGACACGCAACAGCACTTGAGCAAGCGACTATGACGCGCAAGTCCAACTATCTACCAAACAACAGGTAATAGGATGTGTCCAAGGCAATATAAGGCTGCAAGGGATATCACGGGTACGAAAACTAGAGCATCGCAACACAGATAGCAATAGATCAACAGGAGGGAATAAATACTATAAAAGTAAGATGGGTAGAAAGGGGGAGATGCTCGCCTGAAAAACATTGCCGAGGGTTCATCCGAAGAACGGGCGAAGCTCACATCAACTCAACGGCCTTATCCGCGAAGAAGCAAAACACTAGAATAAACACCGGATGCAATATTTAATACTACGGCAAAAGATCGGGCATGATGCATGTATGATGTATGACATGGCAAGGTGCGATGCAATTAGGCAATATTAAGTGGAACCGGGGGTCCCGACAATTAATTAATAGGTTCGAGTTGTTTAACTACCCCGCAATTTAAATGTTGTAATAACAGGACAAGATAAGTTACCGGTTCGCTACACAAATTAAAATGGATCCAATATTAGACTAGATAAGCCCGCATATGGCCCCATATTTAATTATGAAGTGAATCGGCATAATGCCCCCAAACCACACAATATGCATGCGAGTATGACAATTTAATATGCAACAAGTATATATTATTATAAAAATAGGGGCTTAGGGTCACACATTAGGGTTCGGCGAACTTGGGAGGGGGTTCGGGGTTCGGTCTCAGGGTTCAGGGTTCGACGGGATCGGTCTTCCAAGGTCGGATACAAGATGAAGAGCTTGGCGTTCCAGGAAGAAGGACTTGGCGTTCCGCGGTGAAGTGCTTGTCGTTCCGGTGGCGATCTTGGCGTCTGGGTACTCGGTCATCGGTAGATCTTGTCATCGCTTTGGTGTTGGACACGACACATAAGATGGAGATCTTGGGGTACCATCTTGATCATCGGAGGCGAACTTGGGGCTCGACACCGGGGTCTTCAGGGTTCCATGTCGGAGTACTTGGGTTCCAACTTTGACGGTTGGCGAAGGACATGAAACGGAGTCGGTTCCACGAGCTCCGGGCAGAAGATCTTGTCGTTCCAAGAAGGAGAACTCGAGCCACAAAGTAGATCTTTCACGTCCGAGGGGGAACTTGAAGTCCGTGACGGGGTTTTCGGAATCCCTACATAGTGACAAGGAGCTTCACGAGTTGTGTCCTAGCACTGAAACAGAAGGATACCAAAACGTCTCCTCCTGCACAGAGAGGGTCATGGGCTGTGCACGTAGGAGGTCGCGGCGGAGCGAGGTGACCGCGACGGAGGCGCAGGAGACGACGACGGGCGGCCGCAGGACCTGCTGACGGAGGCGGGGGAGGAGGGTTGCGGCCTCCGGGCGGCGGGGTCTGAGGCGCTGGAGGCCGAGGCGACGACTGCGGCGGTGGGTCGAGCCGAAGAGGAAGAGGACGGCGGGGACGACGGGGCACTTGGCGTAAGGAGGCAAGCGGCGGGACCCATGGCGGTTGAGGTCCTGGCGGCCTGCTGGCGGAGCCGTGGAAGAGGTGCGGGGCCGGCAGGGTTCGCCGGCTCGGAGGCGGGGACGACAGCACGCAGAGGTGGCCGGCAAGCTCGGGTAGGCGGCGCAAGCGGAGGACGACGGGGACCACGGCGGCGACAGGGAAGCTTGGAGAGGCGCGGGAGGGTCGGTGACGCAGGCGGAGGCGGTGGTTGGGGGGATTGCGGCCGCTGCAGGGCGAGGCCGAGCGGAGGACTGGGGAGGGAGGAGCGGCCGACGCTGGAGGGGAGTGGCGGTGGCCGCGGTCGCAGTAGCGGCGAAGCAGGCCGACGGGCATCTGGCGGCGGAGGGAGGGAGCATCGAGGGAGGGCGCCGGTGGCGGCGGGGAACAGGACGAGAGGGAGGCGAGGTTGGGGTGGGTTCCGAGAGCGGACGGGGGCGGGATCAAGGACCGGCGGAGCCGCATGGACGCGAGCGGAGGTTCGGCGATGGAGAGGGAAAAGCGGGGCCGGCAGCGCGGGACTGAGAGCGGGGGCGCCGCGGTTGGGGAACGAAGGGAGCAGGACGGGGCGAGGCAGAAGGGATCGATTCAGTCGGGGTGGTGGGTGGACGCGCCCAGGTGGGACCCGCGGGTGGGCCAGGGGCGACAGGGTGGAGTGGGTGGCGGGCCACGTGTGGCGGCTGGGGGTTAGGGTGAGGTGGCAGGCACTGGTTGGGTGGGGTTTTGGGCCAGGGGGATGTGGCGAGCCGTGAGTGGCTGTGGTGATGTGGAGGGGGCTGGGTAGACTAGGGTTGGGTAGAAAAGGGTTTGAGGTGGCTCTGGGGTAGGTAGGGTTTTATAATTTATTTTAAAAGCCTTTTGTAAATTATTTTTAGACAAACTGAGATATCCGGAAGCACCGGTGTTTTGATTTAAAGTAATAGGGAGGAATTAATATATAAAACGAAATAGGGCTTTTAGCAAAATAGTTTTAGACAGATAGATGTATGATGATGTCATGATGATGCAATGCACAAAATCAACGCGATTTTCTAGTAGTGGTTTTGCGGGATGCCACAATTCGACACCACTAACAATGGATCTCGCCCTCGAGATCCGCCTCATGGTACCGGGAAGAAGGGCGGCGATCTGAATCTTCTCGCATCGTGTAGATCCTCGCGACACCACTAACAAGAGGTCGTTGTCCGTGATCGTCGAGGGAACACTCCGGGAACAAAAGGTCGAAGGTAGAGGTATCAACAAATAAAGCCACCTCTAACTTCGATAGAAAGAGAGAATAGATGCCTTCTCATCCACTTCAATGTACAAAAGCGAATAGAAAGGGTAGTCGGCATGGGGGCCAATCCATCACGCACCCAAACTATTACTCTGCACAATCAGTAGAAAAGCGTGCAACCATTCTCGGAATCAGACTGAAGATCTCGACAATCGAGGTTCAGGAACAAAGGAGTGATGCAGACTCTGCATCGGATCTGGCGTAGATGATGTCGTCGCGTCGGAAAACACCGGAAGGCACGAGAAGGAACAAAGAGAAGTCCACCAGACAAAGGATTCCTCGGATAGCATGAAGACCAGATGTAGCAACACCGTTACCAAAGGAGGAAGCGAAACCCTGAAGGTACGATGGAACCCAACCACGAGAAATCCTGGACTCGAAGAGAGAGAAGAGAGCGGATTCAAAACACGCAGAGGTGAGAGGAGAGCAGCAGAGGGGTAAGGAGTAAAATCAGACCTAATCAGAACTATCCAACCGATTTTTCAAAAATAGTTTTGACACTCTACTTCGGCCGTTAGCTAGGTTATCCTACAGGCTGGACTTATGGGGTATCGCAACTGCTGAGCTCTGATACCACTCTGTAACACCCTCAGAATCGGCCCTATGCAAGTTTTAGCGAAACCCGCCAAACCCGCATAGAAACGATTCAAAGGTGCCCACCAGGCACTTTCGTGCGAGTGGAAAACGAAGTAATAACATTACACAACAGTCCTCGATGGGACCCACAGAACAGATATATATACAACAGCGACTCAAAGAGTCAAGAATACAGATATACAGAACAAAGATCCAAATCACCTTGAAAACGATAGAGCGTCCAGCTACGGACAAGATGCAAATGGGGCTAAGAGCCCTGAAGAATAACCAATGGCGTCCATAACCCTGCCCAGGCCAAGCCGGAAGGGTAACCCTGCTAACGACGTCGATCTCAAAACCTGCTTAAACAAAAGGGGTGCCGACGAAGGGCAAAGGAAAAAGAGAGAGCGGTCAGTACTGAGGCCAGTACACGGCGAGGCTAGAATTCGGCGGTCCTCGCCTACATAGGTATGGTGGACTGAAGCGGCAGCGCAACATGCACTAAACAACCTATAGAGACTCGATACAACTAGCGGCTATCAGAGAGGGGTAAGAAAGACCTATTCGGAACCAACCTGATTCTACCACCAAACATACCCATCCTGGTATTTCCCCCTCGAGACCGAACGAGGAAGTCAACCGAGGAACTCACACAGTTGGCAGTTTTAGTTATTCAGTTATTGTTGCAGCAATTACTAGTCAGGTATAGATAGTCATCCTGATATAATAAGCAGTGGGCACTTTTAGTTAACCATTCCGTTGTAGTTGCAACACTTACTAGTCAGATACGATTAGCATGAGATATCCCAAAACCCAGCAGTTGTTGGTACTTTTATTTAGCCATTCCGTTATAGTTGCAATACTTACTAGTCAGGTACAATGGTAGCAAGCGACAACCCAAACAAGCAATTGTTGGCAATTTTATTTAGCCATTCCATTATAGTGAAGCTGATTACTAGTCATTATAAAGTCAAATTTATAGCACTACTTTAGTTATAGTTGTCTATGATCGAGATACTGTGCTCCAAGTCGTCCATAACCGCGGACACGGCTTTCAGAAAGTTTTACCCTACAGGGGTGCACAAATAGCAACACACACTCGATCAACCTCGGAAAAACCAAATCAAAACCCAACGAGGCCTTCACGACAAAGCAATCACAAGATTCAGAAATATTTCAGGGGGCCACCCCATTGAGTACACCCGCAACGAAGTTAGCCGACTCCGAGACGGACTCAAGGTTTGCGCCAGTGGCTGTAAACGACTGGGAACCCAAAAACTGGGCTTGTCGATACCGCGAAAACACTCCGCTTTCCTAAACAGTACAGTGTGCAGTACCTCGCACAATTTTAAATAAAGCAGTAAAGGATGGCATAAGTACAGGATAGTAAATAAAACCTCAAACTAGTTTGTGGCCCCAAGAAATAAGAATGAATCAAGCTCTGGCTCAGGGGGGTCCCATAATCCTCCCGGATGTGGATAGCGCGAATATTCAAGGAACAGGTATCAAGTACTCGGAGTCCTACGGGACACAAGTGGACGGTTAACAACCAAATAACATCTACTGCCCACCTGTGCCTCTGCATTTACCTACTTCAATTTTAGTTATTAAACGATAATTAAAGTTATAACCATCTTCAACATTAAACATACGGCAATACTCCAACAACTGTGGTACTGGACGACACGCAACAGCACTTGAGCAAGCGACTACGACGCGCAAGTCCAACTATCTACCAAACAACAGGTAATAGGATGTGTCCAAGGCAATATAAGGCTGCAAGGGATATCACGGGTACGAAAACTAGAGCATCGCAACATAGATAGCAATAGATCAACAAGAGGGAATAAATACTATAAAAGTAAGATGGGTAGAAAGGGGGAGATGCTCGCCTGAAAAACATTGCCGAGGGTTCATCCGAAGAACGGGCGAAGCTCACATCAACTCAACGGCCTTATCCGCGAAGAAGCAAAACACTAGAATAAACACCGGATGCAATATTTAATACTACGGCAAAAGATCGGGCATGATGCATGTATGATGTATGACATGGCAAGGTGCGATGCAATTAGGCAATATTAAGTGGAACCGGGGGTCCCGACAATTAATTAATAGGTTCGAGTTGTTTAACTACCCCGCAATTTAAATGTTGTAATAACAGGACAAGATAAGTTACCGGTTCGCTACACAAATTAAAATGGATCCAATATTAGACTAGATAAGCCCGCATATGGCCCCATATTTAATTATGAAGTGAATCGGCATAATGCCCCCAAACCACACAATATGCATGCGAGTATGACAATTTAATATGCAACAAGTATATATTATTATAAAAATAGGGGCTTAGGGTCACACATTAGGGTTCGGCGAACTTGGGAGGGGGTTCGGGGTTCGGTCTCAGGGTTCAGGGTTCGACGGGATCGGTCTTCGAAGGTCGGATACAAGATGAAGAGCTTGGCGTTCTGGGAAGAAGGACTTGGCGTTCCGCGGTGAAGTGCTTGTCGTTCCGGTGGCGATCTTGGCGTCCGGGTACTCGGTCATCGGTAGATCTTGTCATCGCTTTGGTGTTGGACACGACACATAAGATGGAGATCTTGGGGTACCATCTTGATCATCGGAGGCGAACTTGGGGCTCGACACCGGGGTCTTCAGGGTTCCATGTCGGAGTACTTGGGTTCCAACTTTGACGGTTGGCGAAGGACATGAAACGGAGTCGGTTCCACGAGCTCCGGGCAGAAGATCTTGTCGTTCCAAGAAGGAGAACTCGAGCCACAAAGTAGATCTTTCGCGTCCGAGGGGGAACTTGAAGTCCGTGACGGGGTTTTCGGAATCCCTACATAGTGACAAGGAGCTTCACGAGTTGTGTCCTAGCACTGAAACAGAAGGATACCAAAACGTCTCCTCCTGCACAGAGAGGGTCATGGGCGTGTGCACGTAGGAGGTCGCGGCGGAGCGAGGTGACCGCGACGGAGGCACAGGAGACGACGACGGGCGGCCGCAGGACCTGCTGACGGAGGCGGGGGAGGAGGGTTGCGGCCTCCGGGCGGCGGGGTCTGAGGCGCTGGAGGCCGAGGCGGCGACTGCGGCGGTGGGTCGAGCCGGAGAGGAAGAGGACGGCGGGGACGACGGGGCACTTGGCGTAAGGAGGCAAGCGGTGGGACCCATGGCGGTTGAGGTCCTGGCGGCCTGCTGGCGGAGCCGTGGAAGAGGTGCGGGGCCGGCAGGGTTCGCCGGCTCGGAGGCGGGGACGACAGCACGCAGAGGCGGCCGGCAAGCTCGGGTAGGCGGCGCAAGCGAAGGACGACGGGGACCACGGCGGCGACAGGGAAGCTTGGAGAGGCGCGGGAGGGTCGGTGACGCAGGCGGAGGCGGTGGTTGGGGGGATTGCGGCCGCTGCAGGGCGAGGCCGAGCGGAGGACTGGGGAGGGAGGAGCGGCCGACGCTGGAGGGGAGTGGCGGCGGCCGCGGTCGCAGTAGCGGCGAAGCGGGCCGACGGGCATCTGGTGGCGGAGGGAGGGAGCATCGAGGGAGGGCGCCGGTGGCGGCGGGGAACAGGACGAGAGGGAGGCGAGGTTGGGGTGGGTTCCGAGAGCGGACGGTGGCGGGATCAAGGACCGGCGGAGCCGCATGGACGCGAGCGGAGGTTCGGCGATGGAGAGGGAAAAGCGGGGCCGGCAGCGCGGGACTGAGAGCGGGGGGCGCCGCGGTTGGGGAACGAAGGGAGCAGGACGGGGCGAGGCAGAAGGGATCGATTCAGTCGGGGTGGTGGGTGGACGCGCCCAGGTGGGACCCGCGGGTGGGCCAGGGGCGACAGGGTGGAGTGGGTGGCGGGCCACGTGTGGCGGCTGGGGGTTAGGGGTGAGGTGGCAGGCACTGGTTGGGTGGGGTTTTGGGCCAGGGGGATGTGGCGAGCCGTGAGTGGCTGTGGTGATGTGGAGGGGGCTGGGTAGACTAGGGTTGGGTAGAAAAGGGTTTGAGGTGGCTCTGGGGTAGGTAGGGTTTTATAATTTATTTTAAAAGCCTTTTGTAAATTATTTTTAGACAAACTGAGATATCCGGAAGCACCGGTGTTTTGATTTAAAGTAATAGGGAGGAATTAATATATAAAACGAAATAGGGCTTTTAGCAAAATAGTTTTAGACAGATAGATGTATGATGATGTCATGATGATGCAATGCACAAAATCAACGCGATTTTCTAGTAGTGGTTTTGCGGGATGCCACAGGCGACGGACTCGAAATTTTGTTCGGAAGCTTCTGCTTCCAGGTGGGACAAACTGGCACACTCCGCCTTCGTGGGCTCCACACCCCGTGCTACGCACATCACCATCGACAGATGAGTTCTACAACAGCAGCAGCTGCAACTCCGATCTGTGCGATCCGCCTTCGGATGAAGGGACCTATGGTTCCGGATCTGAAAGCTGCGGCAGCAGCGAACTGATCTACGAGCGTTACCAATGCGCCGCAGTCATCCAGGAGCAACAAACGCCTAACCCGCAGCCCAACACAAACTCGAACCCGCTGGATAGAAACGGCGGAAACGGTGGAAACAGAAGAAGCCAGTCCCCCCACCCGAAGGGGAAAACAACGGCCACGTCATCCAACTTAGCAAAGAAGGATGGGTCCAGGCACGCCGTGCTGTTGCAGGCGACATAGTCCTACCCGTGGACTCCCCACATGACCTACTGATGGCGTACCACTACCTCCTCATCGAGGAGCACAAGAAGCAAGTCAAGATGCAGGAGACGCTCGACAAACGCAAGCAAGCAGCCTCCGAGTCCAGCGCGCAACGAGCTGCGCTCTCCGCCATGGCACCCGGCTCTAGCACGAACGGAAACCAGGGAAACAAGCACCGCTCGCGGGTGGAGAACATGGATCCCAAGGAACGCCGTGATGTGACCCGAACTCTCCACACATCATTCATGGATATGGATGCCGACGGCAACATCATCCCGAAGACACCGCAAGCTGCGATCATAGAAGCCACTGCGTATCTCGCGGCCCACCAACCTCCGGAAGGGGACCCGAAAAGAGCCATGCATAAGTCCGCACTCACCGGACTCGGACTCGTCGGAGCTGCGCTCCACGAAGACGCTCCTGTGGAGCCGAAGAAGAAAGCTCCGGTCAGGCGCGACCGGAGCCCCACCCCTTCATCCGAAGAGGAGGAGGAGCACGACCTTCCTCGAAGGAAGAAGAGCTCGCAGCGCCATAAACGCGACTACGACGCCAGAGACACGCTTACACAACGCAAAATCGACAAAGCACGAGCCAAACGCGCATGCTCGTCCGAGTCCGAGATGGACGAAGATGAAGGAGAACTCTGTGGAGCTCGATGCTTCTGATGGGGATATGCCTACCGGGGTATACCCAGCAGGACGTTTCCGACTGGCCCAGGAACTGGCGAGTGGGCCTGCAAGACGGCGATTGGATTGAAGCCCAGCGAGGAACCGAGCGACTGGAAGCTGAAGGCCCAGGCGAGTAGATAGGCCCAGTCGGATTAGGTTAAACGAGTACCGAAGCTTTAACTGAATCGGTTGAGATATGTAAACCCTAGGGGAGGTGAGCCTATATAAACTTCCCTATAGGGTGAGTAGAGATACGTTCCATCATACACCCAAGCGACTCGCCGCCTAGCCGCCGAGCTCGCCCATTGTACCATCTCCATAATACAATCTAGCAGGAGTAGGTCTTTACCCTCCGGGGGGACGAACCTGGGTAAAACCCTGTGTCTCTGCCCTCATCTCGCACCGCAGATGGCTGGCCGCCCTTGCCCCTCGTTCTACTACTCGCTGCCGATTGCAGCATCTGCCGTGACCATTCCCACGACAGTGGCGCCCACCGTGGGGCCTGGCCGGTCTGGCCGGTGTTCTGCGGCGAGATCCAATCTTCCCATCAACGAGACGGTCGCCACCGGCCGCATGATAGCGGTCGGCGAGATGCTCCAAATCTTGCCGAGCAGCTACGTCCCGGCGGCGCGACCCGTCACGCACAGCATGATCCTGCCGATCGGCACGATCAGCCTCTTCGTCGGCCTCACCGACGTCATCGTCTCGGAGGATTCGGCTCGCATCCGTGAGTCGCCGCCACGCGATCGGCTCTCCGAGAGCCAGATCCGCACGATCCATCGCCTCGCCTCCGAGTACAATTCGGCCCACAGCCACGTGGCCGAAAACTCAGCGGCTGCAGAAGACGCGGCCCTCAATGACGACACTGACTCGGCGACCCCGGCGTCACTCGCCGGATCCATCACCGCGGCTTCACCCGCGGGCTCCATCACCCAGGTCTCCAACATAGGAGACTTCGAGGACCCCTCCATCCTCGGGATCTTCGAATTCGACTCCGGGTCGGAGAACTCCGCTGACCTCCGCGACGGAACCGGTCGCCACGCCGCGACCTACATGGCGACCGGCACCGATCCACCGGAGGATCCATTCTCCACCCCAATCCCTCCTAACGCCACGGCAACGGAGGTCGAGGAACTCCGCCTGAAACTAGCGGAGGCGGTGCGCAAGGAGCAAGCCGAGCGCGAAAAATTTCGCCTCGAGCAGGTGACGGCGCAAGAACTATCGCGCTACCACCAGCAGCGGATCAGGTCGCGCCTGAACCCCACCGTTCAGGGGGGCGCCCTGAACTTCGACGACGAAAACGACCCGTCCCGCGTGGCCGAGCACGCGATCTGCGAGAACGCGCCACCAGGAGGAAGCGCCCGGCCCCCGCCAGGATCAACGGCGATGGGCGCCCCACCTCCACCCAACCGCACCCCTCCTAGGGACCAGCCGCGGATAGTAGTCTCCTCACGGGAGCGAGACGCAAACAACCTCCCACTGTTGTCCACCCCGATGGACAACCTCGTGGCAGACCGAGCAGCAGCCGACAGCATCACGGCCACCGGCGACGGCGCCCTACAGATCCAATACGTCAGGGCCCTGCTCGCCAAGGCCGTCGAGCAGCAAAGAGCGGGCGCCGACTCGCAAGGTCGAGTATACTCGCGTTCCTCGGGAAGCAGAGCGGCCTCCAGCGGCCGCCCAGCGGCGGCAAACACCCTCAACTGCCCGCCACCAGAGCCACTACAGCTCCAACACCGACCCGCGAACGCGGCACTCTCCACCAACGACCCCAGACCGGCGACCAACTTCGTCGCCGCCAACGGGCAACCTATTGACGCCCGCACCCACATCATCAACAACCAAAGCTGGCGCGCACGCCAGCCCGACGACCTGCGACATACCTTAACCAATCGCCGCGACGGCGAGCCCATGGGGTCGCTCAGTCGACTCGGACCCAAGTGCTTCGGACCAATGATCCGAGGCGAGAAGTACCCGCCAAACTTCAAGGCGCCAAAGGAGATAGAAAAGTACGACTCCTCGTACGACCCCGCCGTCTGGCTCGACACATACCTCATGGCGATGGGGATCGCAGGCCACACCGACCTGCTAGCCGCCCGCTACCTCCCCCTGATGATGGAGGGGACGTGCAGGCAGTGGATCAACACCCTCCCCCAGGACAGTATCGACTCCTGGGAGGAGATGCGCGACGCCTTCGTCAGGCACTTCGAGTGCTCCTACACCCGCGCCACCACCATCGAGGACCTGGAGCGATGCGTCCAGGGACCCCGCGAGTCGACCCGCAACTGGGTCCAACGGTGGCAAGAACTCTGGTACAACGCGGTCGGCATCCACCCGGACACCGCGATCCATTGCTTCAAGACCTCGTGCCGCTACGAGCCCCTGGTCGCCAAGCTCAAGCGACACTCTCGCACACTCGACAACATCCCCGACCTCCTCGAGATCGCCAAACGGTACGTGGAGGAAGACCCAAACCAGGAAACTGACGACGAGTCAGGAGGTCAACGCCGCACGAGCGGCAACGACAGCGGACGACGATCTGACCTACGCTACAGCAACACTCGCCTCACCGGCAAGCGCCGCAGTGACGGGCGAGTCGACTTCGTCGCCAACGCTGGGCACGCGCAACGCGAGCCCAAGAGCTTCCGCCGCGACGGAGGACAACGCCGCGACGGCGGCAACTACAAGGCCAAGCCAAGGTTCGACCCCGCGGCTCTCCTTAACCAACCATGTGCGTTTCATAGCAGGGAAGGGAAGCCCGCAACGCACACCACCGCCGACTGCCACACCCTTAGGGAGATCGAGAAGGCACGGCGAGCACGGGAGGACCCCGACAACGACCCGCCAAACGGCGGAAAGTTCGGCAAAGTGGCCGGCTCACTCCATACCTTCACGGGCTTCAACACGAAGCGCGAGAAGAAGGTCATCGCCCCCGCCGTCGCCGTCAACGCGGTGGCCCAAGTAGACGTTCCCCAGTTCCTCAACTGGTCAGAGCAGCCCATCACCTGGAGCCGACAAGACCACTCGCCACGCATCGAGTATCCAGGTCGAGTCGCCCTGGTGGTCAAGCCTAAGGTCGGCGACTACTGGCTCCCCAAGACATTGATGGACGGCGGCAGCTCCATCAACATCCTGTACCTGGACACCTTCAGGCGGCTGCGACTCCCGCAGTCGATGATCGAGACGACCCACACCACGTTCCACGGCATCGTCCCCGGTCAGAAGGCGTACCCGATCGGTAAGGTCACGCTGCCAGTCACCTTCGGCACACCAGCAAACTTCCGCACCGAGCGGATCGTCTTCGAGCTGGTGCCCTTCGACAGCCCCTACCATTGCGTCCTGGGGCGCCAGGCGTTCGCCAAGTTCATGGCAGCGCCCCACTACGCGTACAACGCGATGAAGCTCCCCGGGCCGTGCGGCGTCATCACCATCAACGGCGACCCCGACATGGCCGCCGAGTGCGAGGCCAAAGGAGCTGAGCCGGACGAGCCGCCGCCGGAGCCAGCAGTTGTACAGGTTTATCGTCTGGAGGCCCTTCTTCTTCAGACCGCGGATGGTCTGGAGCATCTCGTCGACGACCATACGCTGATCGTTGGGGAGCTTGCCGACTTGGAGACGGCGCGGCTCGGACCGATTGGCAGAGTACCGCGGGATCGCCGCCTCGCCCTCCGGGGTCGCCTCGGCTACGTAAAACCACGATTTCTTCCAGTCGCTCGCTGCCTTGGCGGGCAGCATCAGGTCGAAGAATGAAGCCTTTGACTTGAGCTAGAAGGTTAGGCCGCCCGCGGCTAGCATTGGGCCGCCTGCTTCCTCGCGGCTGATCCGTACGTGGAACAGATCTTGCCACAAGGGGAAGTAGGGCCGGCAGCCCAAGTAGCATTCGCAGAACGCCACGAAGATGGCGAGCTGCTCGATGCTGTGGGGACCCAGATCCGAAGGCTGGATCCCGTAGTAGGCGCAGAAGCGCCGGAAGAACAGGGACGTGGGGAACCCTAACCCCCGTTCAAGATGGCCGGTGAAGCAGATGAACTCCCTCTCTCGTGGATTCGGGGTCGTCTCTCCGGCTGCGGGAATACGCCAACAGCCGGCTCGCAAGATCCCGGCCTCCTCGAAGGAAGCCAGTTGCGCCCTCGTGCACTTAGATCTACCCCACGGCTCGGTGGAAAGGGCCATGGCAGAGAGATTTGCTGGGGTTCGGGGTATTTCGGGTCGGCTGGATCGCGATGCGAAGGGAGGCGAAAGGTGCGCGCAGTCGGAGGAAATGGTGAGAAGGTGGTTCTCTGATCGCCTGCCATTCCTCTTATATAGCGGTTGTTACCCGCCAAATCAGGGAGCCGTTACTACGCGGTGATTACGCCAAAAGTTACCGTTGGATTACCCCAACGGCTAGTTTGACCACGGTTAACGGTCCAACTTCGGCCACTCGACTCGCCGATCCTCTCACTATGACAGTGTTTGCCGACTCGACATGCCGAAAGCTGCGACCCGGATGATTGGTTTCTCCTTTATACGGGAGCCCGCCGACGATTCGACTGGATGTCCACTCTGAAGCCGTATACTCCGACTGCCAGCAGCCACCTACGCCTAATCGACGGCGGCCTCGGGGACTACTGATGGGGATATGCCTACCGGGGTATACCCAGCAGGACGTTTCTGACTGGCCCAGGAACTGGCGAGTGGGCCTGCAAGACGGCGATTGGATTGAAGCCCAGCGAGGAACCGAGCGACTGGAAGCTGAAGTCCCAGGCGAGTAGATAGGCCTAGTCGGATTAGGTTAAAGGAGTACCGAAGCTTTAACTAAATCGGTTGAGATATGTAAACCCTAGGGGAGGTGAGCCTATATAAACCTCCCTATAGGGTGAGTAGAGATACGTTCCATCATACACCCAAGCGACTCGCCGCCTAGCCGCCGAGCTCGCCCATTGTACCACCTCCATAATACAATCTAGCAGGAGTAGGTCTTTACCCTCCGGGGGGCCGAACCTGGGTAAAACCCTGTGTCTCTGCCCTCATCTCGCACCGCAGATGGCTGGTCGCCCTTGCCCCTCGTTCTACTACTCGCTGCCGATTGCAGCATCTGCCGTGGCCATTCCCACGACAGCTTCAGCAGATCTGTTCGGCGAACACAGATGCCACGCAATTTCAAGCTTCCTTCGGATACTCCGAAGTTCAACGGCACGCAAGATCCAAAATCTTGGCTCAGCGATCACCTGTCATCCGTCAAGCTGCATGGCGGTAACAAAGAAACCGCCATGCAATGCCTTCAGCTGCAGCTGACAGGCGCGGCGTGGGTCTGGCTCAGCAGCCTATCATCAGGATCCATCCGAAGTTGGGAGGAGCTAGCTTACAGCTTCATCCGAAATTTCAAGGGCACCAGCAAGAGGCCCGCCTCAATCGAAGAGTTGCGAGCCTGCACTCAGAGAACGGGGGAATCTATTCGCTCGTACATATTACGCTGGTCTACCACCAAGAACTCTGCAGCACATATCTCCGAGGAGAGGGCCATCGACGCCTTCAGAGACGGCGTCAAACGCCAAGATTTCAAGGAGGAACCTGGGCGTGTCAAGCCCAAGACACTCGACCACCTCATGGAAATTGCCAACAGTTGGGCAGACGGCGAAGATTGCATCCAGCGGGCGCAATCAGATGAAGAGGACGACTACGGCCGAAGGCGAGAACGCCGCAGCAAGAGGAGATCACGTGTCTACGAAGACCGCGACGGACCCGACATGGTCGCGGCTGGCTACGCCGACCGCCGTAACGACAACAGCCGCAACAGCGGAGGATACCGCGGAGGAAATTTCCGCGACAGCGGACGACCAGCACAGTCGTGGCAACGCCGCGACCGCGACAACGGACCCTCAACATTCGACAAACTTTCGGGTCCATGCACCATCCACTTCTACATCGACAAACAAGATGGCAAAAATAAAGCCAGTCACATGCTCAAGGACTGCCGCGAGTTCCAGAAACTCAGCGAAAGCATGGTGCAGATGAGGCAACAAGCACCAACCCCTGCGTTCGGATACGCACCAGCGCCAGGAGAAATAGCACACGGAGCTCCTCCACCGCCACCTATTGGAGGCCCAAACCAACCAGTCACACCAGCGCAAAACAACGCCGGGGTCGGATACCCCCCACCAAAGGTAGCACTAAATATGATCCAGAAGGGACGCCCCACAAACAGGGTGTAGAAGAAAATCACCCGACAAATCAACTTGGCCGTGGCAACTCCGCCTGCAATCCCTGAGTACCTCAGTGGATCGGAGTCCTGCATCACATTCACTCGCGCGGATCACCCTTGCCAGATCCCTCGCCCAGGCCATGCTGCCCTGGTGCTGGAGGCGCAGATCGGAGGCTTCGAGATGAGCCGCGTCTTCATGGACGGCGGCAGCGGCATAAATCTAATGTTCGCAAGCACTCTAGCAGCTATGCGGATCCCGCAATGCAACCTGGAACAATCAGACACAACGTTCCACGACATTGTCCCAGGAAAGGGCATATTCCCCCTGGGCAAAATAGGGCTCGACGTTATCTTCGGGAAGCCGGACAACTTCCGGCAGGAGCGCCTAGAATTTGAAGTGGTGGACTGGCCGTCGCAATACCACGCCATCCTGGGGCGTGTAGCATTCGCAAGGTTCCTGGCCGTCCCGCACTACGCATACCTACTACTCAAGATGCCAGGACCAAGGGGCGTCATCACAGTCCACGGGATCTTCACCCGATCGGACCAATGTGACAGGGATTTCAACAAAATCTCCCAGTCTTTCGGCATGCAAGACGAGCTTGTAAGGCTCCGTGAAGTAACGGACAATGGGGTACCCCCAGTCACAAGGCAGAACGCACCTGACATGTCCTTCGACTCCACCGTCAACACCAAGAAAGTACAGGTCCATCCGACGGATGCCTCCAAGACGGCCTTGATCGCCAATGCCCTCAGTACCGCATAGGAAGGCGCGCTCGTAGAATTCCTCCGTGAGCGCTGGGAAATCTTCGCCTGGTGTCCCGCGGACATGCCAGGAGTTCCCAGGGAATTCGCCGAGCACGCACTCAATGTCTTTCCAGACACCAAGCCAGTCAAGCAGTCCATCCGAAGACTTTCGGAGCCACGAGCCGAAGCTATCAGCAAGAAAATCAATAGACTACTCGCTGCAGACTTCATCAGGGAAATCAAAGAAAGCGAGTGGCTTGCAAACACGGTGATGGTCCCGAAGAAGGACACGGACATCCTGCGGATGTGCGTGGACTTCACGTCACTAAATAAGCATTGCCCAAAGGACCATTTCCCTCTTCCACGGATCGACCAGATCATCGATTCGACTGCAGGTTGCGAGAAGCTCTCCTTCCTCGACGCCTACTCAGGCTATAACCAGATTCGGCTCAAGGTCAAAGATCAGGAGAAAACGGCGTTTATCACACCGTTCGGAGTATTCTGTTACAACACAATGCCCTTCGGGCTAAAGAACGCAGGTGCCACGTACCAGCGATGCATGCAGGCCTGCCTCAAGGACCAGATCGGTCGCAATGTCCAAGTCTATGTCGACGACATAGTAATAAAAACTAAGGAGGCAAGGACACTTATCGACGATCTCCGCGAGACGTTCGAAAACCTTGATCGCTACAGGATCAAGATCAATCCCGAAAAGTGCGCTTTCGGCGTCCCATCAGGTCATCTGCTCGGGTACTTCATCTCTCAACGAGGGATCGAGGCGAACCCGAAGAAAATCAGAGCCATCATGACGATGGAGAAGCCGAAAAACCTCAAGGGCGTCCAGCAGCTCGCAGGACGAGTAGCGGCACTAAGCAGGTTCATCAGCCGCATGGGCGAGAAGGCCCTACCATTCTACCAGCTGCTGCGCAAGGCAGACAAGTTCGAGTGGACACCAGAAGCCAACGACGCATTCGAAAGCCTCAAACGGCTCCTCTCCACCTCGCCCGTTTTGGTCACGCCAAAGGAGCGCGAGCCCCTGCTGCTGTACATAGCATCCACACACCAGGTGGTCAGCACCGTACTCGTGGTCGAACGACCCGAAGAAGGCAAGACCCACGGGGTCCAGCGCCCAATTTACTACCTCAGCGAGGTACTAACACCAACAAAGCAGAGGTACCCTCACTACCAGAAGCTAGCCTACGGCGTGTTCATGATGGCTCGACGGCTGAGCCATTACTTCCAGGAGCACCAAGTGATGGTGGTCAACGAGGCACCCCTGAACAGCATCCTGAATAATCCAGAGGCCACAGGACGGGTAGCCCTGTGGGGCATCGAACTGTCACCCTTGGACATCGTCTACGAGAAGCGACACGCAATTAAATCTCAAGTCCTTCCGGACTTCCTGGTACATTGGATGGAGCTGCAGCTGCAGACACCCCAGACATGTCGCAGTCATGGACAATGGACTTCGACGGCTCCAAGCGTGAAGCCGGAGCAGGGGAAGGGGTCATACTGACCTCCCCGCAAGGCGACAAGATGAAGTACGTTCTTCGGATGAAATTCAGAGCCTCCAACAACGAGGCCGAATACGAAGCCCTCATCCATGGCATGAGGATGGAAAAAATATGCGGCGCAACGCGCCTGGTCATCTACGGTGACTCCAACCTCGTCGTCCAGCAGACAATGAATGAGTGCGACGCACACGCCGAAAACATGATCGCATACCGCGCGCTCTACAACGCACTCGAAGGCGAATTCGACGGCTGCGAACTTCGGCACGTTGGAAGGGAGAGCAACGAGGAAGCTGATAGACTCGCCAACATCGGCTCCACTTGCGCAAAAGTGCCACCAGGAGTGTTCCTCGAACAGATCTGCGTACCATCCATCAAGCGAAAGTTCCCCAAGGGATCACCCAAAGAAGAAGAACACTCGGGAGCTACGCTACCCGAAGGACACGAAGGACCCGAAAAGCTGGACACAGAGGTAGCCATGGTCAACCTAATGCAGGTCATGGCAGTCGAAGAAGCTTGGAAGCGACCATACCTCCAGTTCTTGATAACCGGAGAATTGCCTGACAACCCAACAGACGCCCGGCGCATATCTCGCCGGTCAAAAGCCTTCACCATCATCAACGGCGAGCTGTACAAGCGCAGCATCACGGGTGTACTTCAACGGTGCGTCACCATCGACGACGGCAAGGCCATACTCCAAGACATCCATGAAGGCATCTGCGGCCACCACGCAGGCAGCCGCTCCCTTGTCTCTAAAGCTCTACGAGCGGGATTCTACTGGCCAACGGCCATAAGCGACGCAAAGGACATCGTCCGAAGATGCAACGGATGCCAACGGTTCGCCGACAAACCGCACGCACCTGGGTCCGAGCTCATACCCATACCTATAGCTTGGCCTTTCGCTCAATGGGGCCTCGACATGATCGGCAAACTGCCAAAATCCTCGAAAGGGGGACACGTCTTCCTCCTGGTTGCAGTCGACAAATTCACCAAGTGGATCGAGGCCATGCCGGTCACCAACCAGAAAGGCAAAACTGCCGTCAAGTTCTTCGAGTCCATTGTCTACAGGTTCGGCGTACCACACAGCATCATCACCGACAACAGATCGAACTTCATCTCCGAAGAATTCCAGGACTTCTGCGAAGGCCTTGGGATCAACATCACGTATGCCTCAGTGGCACACCCGCAAACGAACGGGCAAGTGGAAAAGGCCAACGGCCTCATCGGAGCCGGCATCAAGAAGCGCCTCATGAGCTCACTCGAATAAAAAGCTAGAAACTGGACGAAAGAGCTACCATCCGTCCTGTGGAGCTTACGGACTACGCCAAACAGCTCCACCGGCTACACACCATTCTTCATGGTACACGGAGCCGAGGCCGTGCTACCAGCCGAAGTACGCCACCAGGCCCCGCGGGTTGTCGCTTACAGCGAAGCCGAATCCACGATTGCACTTGAAGACGCTGTCGACACACTCGACGAAGCACGGGATATAGCAGCAGCTCGATCAGCGGTGTACCAGCAGAGTCTCCGCAACTACCACAGCCGCCGGCTGCGCCCAAGATCCTTCGTCGAAGGAGACCTCGTCTTGCAACTCAAGCAAAAGCGACCGAATAAATTCGAGTCACCATGGGAAGGACCCTACGTCATCACCGAAGTCATCCCAGGTGGCGCCTATCGCCTCAAGCACGTGGAGTCTGGAGTCGCATACTCCAACCCATGGAATATCTCGCACCTGCGACGATTCTATCCGTAGCAACCTACCCCCTTTTACTTTCAATAAGGCTTTCAGCCAAGGCTATTCAGCCGAACAATGTACCTCCTCCATTACGATATAAATAAAGCTAAGTGTCTCGCCCCAAATCTTCAGTTCACTACTTTTGCAACTTTACTACATGCTACAAACGCACTCGGGGGCTCCCCCCACCTCACGATTTCATCGACTGAGGACCAAACGTGTACACCTGAGTAGCTGACAACGTCAGGCAAACGAAAAGGACACGTACTCAATCAAAGAACTGCGTGCTCACAAACAAACAAACCTTTACAACAAAGGGCACAACACGCCCAGCCGAAATATACAAATTTTACATCTCTCTCTTTTTACAGGTACTACCTATGTTGAAGAATAACCTGGGCACGCTGCTCAAACAAATCTACAACCTGTTCGGCATACTGCCTTACAGCCGCGTAATGCGGACGCATGTCCCACTCACCACCATCAGGGCGAAGAGGTGGCCCGGCGGCCACAGCAGCCAAATCCACGTCAGGCTGGTACAGCCTCACAAGAGACAAAGCAGCCTTCACTCCTGCGACAAGCTGCTGCCGCACCAACTCCTTGACATTGCTTACGCTCCGAAACTTCGACAGAAGACCCGCAAGGCTTGTCGGTACGGCATCCAAAGGGAACATGACGTGCAGCACCGAGGCAAGCGATGTCTGCACTTGGCGGAGCACCCGCGAAACTTGATGAACACGATCCTGCAGCGTCGCCAGAGCTATGGCGCGATCACGATCCATCCAGAAGAAGCCGCCGGCCTCCATGTCCTGTTGAGTCAAGCAATTGACCCGAACAGCGACGCGCTCCTTTTCCTCCCTCGGAGCAAGATTTGCACCTGCAACAATCACACAAAATAAGAGTAAAGCCAGCAGGCTCATCCGAAGAACCAAGCTATAGATCGAACCAAAGAACAACTTACATTACAGCTGCTCGGACAGCCGAACCAGCTCCGCCATCAAGTACTCCTCTCTGGCTGCACCACGATCCGCTTTGGACTTCAAAACGTCGGCTTGACCGCGTAACCCGAGCAACTCCCTCTCCAGACTACGCACACGGTCCCGAAGGAAAGTGAGCTGCGAGGAATCATCTAAGGATGGTCGCAACGGCATTGCGGATTGGGCGTCAACAGGATCAGCACCCGAAGGAACCTAGAGCAGCAGCAAAAGAAAGGAACACAGACATTCAGCCAATGATAAAGCCACAACTCAGAGGAATTCATTAAATATATAAGGCCACTACGTGGCACAAGGAAGGTGTTCTTCAAGATATTTACAACAAAAGTAGACTACAAACTACCCTACGTCTACTTCGCCTACCATGCAGGACCCTGAGTCGCCTCGGAGCCAGACTGCCTAGCTTTGGCCCCGCCCTGCTGCCGTAGTGCATACTCAGACAGCAAATCAATGAGCTTGGGCCCATATCGCTTGCAGCGAGCAGAATAGGCAGCAAAGGCTACCTCGGATCCATCTGCAGCCGTCGGCATCCGAGAGGTGATCTGGGGCAGATCCAGCCGCCAAGGCCATCGCCAGCCCGACGGACGCGCCGATGCCCTTCTGCTTGTGCTTGTACGCCGCAGGCGCTTCGGCTGACAGAGCCTCCGCCAGAGCATCCACATCATCAAGGGCTGCGCCCTTCGGGACAAGCTCCTTGTAGAAGCGACCAAGGACCTCTTTCGCCTTGGCAAGGGAGCTGACGACGGTGCTGCAGCGGTCTTCGACCGCCACAGTGGCATCATCTAGAGCACTACCGTGCTCCAGAGAACCGCGGTCGAACTCGATGCCTGCGGCATCTGAGACAAAAAATAAGAAGAAAAGCATGAAGAAAAGCAGCACAGAAGAAGACCCGAAGAAAAAGAAACAAGTACAAAACTAGCACTCACCCGAAATAGCCTTGGCAGCAGCCATGAGCTTCGCCGCCACCTCTCTTTCACGAGCAGCCGCAACGGTGGCCAGCTTCTCCTCACGATCTGCGGCCTCCTGCTGCAGACGCTCCTTCGCTTCGGCTGCCTTAGTCAGCTCTAGCTCGAGGCGTTCTTTCATGCCAACGGCGGCCTCGGCCTTCTGCTCCGATTGACCAAGGCTCTTTTTGAGAGCGTCGACCTCACGGAGGGAATTGTTATGCTCCTCTGCATTCAAGACAAGCAAGTGTCAAAGAATAGGACCAGGATAAAAAAGAGAGGCATTAAAAGGCAGATAAATACCTTGAAGCTGCCGAAGGTTCGCCTCCAGCGCCAGGCGCTCCTGCACCAGCCGCTTGGCCTCCTGCACAAGGCTAAGAAAAGGGCTTGGGGGCTACGCCCAACACAAAGGAGTAAAAACAAAATTTGCACACGAAGACACTCGGGGGCTCCCCCCGTGAATATGAAGCAGAAAAACTTACATGCTCTGATGGCGACTCCGAAGGACCGCCTGCGAAATTCTGAGGAGCAACCACCTGCACCTCCTGCAACGGAGGATCCGGAGGCGCGCCACCCGAAGTCGCCACCGTCTGAGGAGGAGGAGACGCAATTTTCGACTCCTCCATCATCTCCCGCGCACCACCACTGGAGGAATCATGAGAGGAATGCCTGCACATGAACCAATCAGCACAAGCACAACAATCATGAAGGAAAAAGGACAATAGTACAGCAAGAAACTTACGAGCCCAGTGATCTCAGGTCAAAGACAGGAGGAGACCTTCGGGATCTCTTCTCCTCTTTCTTTTCTTCCTTCTTCTCCTCCTTTTTCTCTTCCTTCTTTCGCTTCGCTGGCGGGTGCGGCGCTACAGCCCGCACAGGAATGGCAGGAATGGGAGAAGTAGAACCTCCATGACCGCCACTATGACGCTCAAGGCCCAGAGGGTTTCTGGGAGTCGGAGGAGTCGAGGCATCCGAAGACTCACTGGAGCTCCGTGACCGTTTTCGCGTATGGTCCTCACTCGACTCGTCGGCATCCTCCGCCGGAGATCGCGCCGACGGTAGCTCGGACACGGAATCAACCACTTCATTATCAGGGGCATTCGGATACCTTTCGGGCAACGGCGGTACCATGCCCGGCACTTTGAAGCTCTACAAGATCAGAAGGAATTTTGTTAGCAAACAAAGGAAACAAAAACACAGCTGACCAAAAGCACTATGTGCACAAATCTACACCTGCGGTACGGCCAACGTCGAAGAAAATGGAGGAGTTAGTGACTTCCCCGGGATTTCTTCTCCGGCTTTGAACTTCAGCAGCGCGCGAAGGGCCTTGTCAAGATCCCCCTCGGACATTTTCTCAGCCGAAACCCTCGTCGGATCACGGCGCCCAGAATATAGAAACATCGGGTGCGCCCTCGCTTGGAGAGGCTGCACCCGACGCTCAAGAAAAGTCCGGATGATGTCCACGCCGTTTACCTCCTTCTCCGGAATCAGCTGGAGATCCTCCACCCGACGTTAAAGGGCCTCTATCTCCGCCACCTCACCGTCCAAGATTTGGTTTTTCCAAGACCTTTTTCGCTCAATCATTTGGGAGGGGTCAAAGGGAACAAGACCAAAATCTTGCCTGGGCACTACGGAGTCGCGGATATAAAACCATCGCCTCCGCCAGTACTGGACAGATTCGGACATGGAAAAGGAAAAGAAGAGCAGATTGGGACTAAGGGAGATGATGAAACCCCAAATGGGATACACACCATCCGAACCAGATTGCCTCTTCACGGAATAGAGCTTCCGGAAGAGGCCAAAGTGCGGCTCAATGCCAAGCCAACACTCGCAAAAAGTGATAAAACACGCAATGTGGAGAAGAGAATTGGGAGACAGATGATGAAGCTGAATCCCATAGAAGAAGAGCAGTCCACGGAGGAAGTCGTGGACCGGAAAAGAAAACCCACGCAAAACGAAGGCGAGAAACATAACCCGATACCCAGATGGGGGACGGGGGATTACCTCATTGCCGGGGAGTTTGACGGCCTCCCTATCTTGCGGGATCAGGCCCCGCTCGCGAAGCTTGCGGAGATCGCTCTCCCGCGTCTCTGATCGCCGCCAGCCACCATCGGTGACGCGAGTAGCGGCGGTGCCCTTCTTTCCTCCGGCGGCGCTGGTCCCAACCGCAGATGAAGATTTCTTTGATTTCCCCATTGCGCTACGACGGCGCCGGCGGTGAAAACGCAGAAACAAAGACGGAAATGTGGAAGGAAATCCCAGCGCGCAGCAAGAATCGCTAGAGCATAAGGAAGCAGTGAAAACAAAGAACTGATGCGGTGAAAACAAACCGCAGCTTTCCCCAATGATTATAACATCGAAGACGACGAACGACAGCCGTCCATCCAGAAGACCTAACGCCAACAGCAGATCCGGGGTCAACATCACAACGAACCGTCGTTACCACGCCGTCCACTACGCGCGGAAATCGAGGAGACACCGTAATTATCTCCACGCCGCGCGTGACCGGTCAATTCAAAGTCAGCAAGTGGGACCCACGTTCGTCCAGTCAAGTCATCTCTGGCGTAGCAGACGCTTGAGGTCATCGATCGTCAGCACTGATGTCATCAAAAGCTATACTAGCACCAACTACAATTCTTCGGCTCCACAGCTAAGAGTACTCACTCGAATCTTCGATTCGACTAAATATTCGGGGGCTACTCCTATCAGGAGCGCTGGCCGCGCACCCGGAGGATGAATAACGACAAAGTGTTTTCTTCGAGTCCTACGTCGAGTCTACGACTCCACTACGGACTCGGGGGCTACTCCCATAGGGAGGGTGGATTTAAGCATCCGAAATTTTTTGAGTCTTACGGACTTAACAACTGAACAATGATTGAACTGAAGTCTCTGCTCGAGTCTACGACTCGAACAAACACTTGGGGGCTACTCCCATAGGGAGCGCTGGTCGCGCACCCTATGAATTCTTCGACTGCGATCTTTCGGATCAACACGCAAAAAACTTTTTGGCATCGCTGCCCCAACAAGCGCTGAGTGAGAGACAATCTCCTTGGCCACCCGAAACACCTCCGCGGTGACAAATGTTCGGATGCTGCGTCCGCGACGCAAAGACCTGCAGATATCATCTGACGGCCTGGCAACGTACATGACTGCGCTCTGCTAGTACAAATCCATGTCAACAGGCGTGATGAAAAATCCCGACGGACGCGTTGGGTACATTAATTAAAATCACTGGAATTCCACTCCTGTAAGTCCTCCGCGGCCTGAGTCGAATTACACCAGCATATGTTCCAGGTCCGAGTTGAGGGACTCGAACTTGAAGAAGATCGTGTTGTTTCGTCCTAAGACAGTTAACTGACCCTGATCCGTCGGGTGAGTCAGGCATACGCGTCAACAATCCCTACACACATATACTATTAATACATAGTTGTACCCGAAAGATGGAAGAGTCCTCAGCCGAATCTACGATTCGACTGATCACTCGGGGGCTACTGACATTGTTATACCCTACGGGTACGTGACTTCAGCATACCTGGTCCAGCCCAAGGAAGGCCCACAGCAGATATACGCTGGCCCATAAAGATTTTCGGGTGGCCAAGGCCCATGATGCCTTCGGATCCTTGGAGAACAAGACTAGCATAGATAGGAAATTCAAAGCGGTAAAACCCTAGAACCTGTAACCGACTAGGACTATGCCCGGGACCTGCCTAAGTCTATATAAAGGCCAGGAGGGCACGTCCTAGATCTCTCGACTCATACTTTCGCATACACCTCCACGCCAGATCGAATCTGCGCACCCTGTAACCTTCGGTTCCGCCGTAATCAAGAGCAGACAAGCAGGAGTAGGGTTTTCCCTCCGGGGGCCTGAACCTGGGTAAATCTCGTGTCCCTTGGTTGCTTGTCTGTTAACCGTGCCACGATCTCCAGCATCCCCATCTTCTCCAAAACCCAAGTCCATAACAATGGGCATTGATGAGATTAAACCTCGTCACCGGACCTCGCCTACCCGCGGCCAGCGACGCGCTGCTCCCCCGTCCGTCGTCTCCTCTGCTCCTACCTCCCATGCAAGCCAGCGTAGCGCGCCCGCCCCGACCACCCCCGTCGCCGCCGTGGCTCCTCCCGAGCGCCGCCGGATCCCACCGCAGCGCCTCCCTTCCACAACACCTGCCCCGAGGCCGCCGCGTCCGCACCGTCTCCTCGCCTGCCGCCAGGGCTGTCCACCTCCGTCCCCAGCGGTGGCGCCGCCAATCTCTAAACCGCACCGTCGAGCTCTGCTGCGCCCTTACCCATGTCCCTCCCGCAGGCCTCCATAGGTCCGTCCCCGTTCCACTGTGCTGCTTCATCGGTCCCGCCGACCTCTACCCGCGTGAGCGTCACCGTCGTCTCTGCTGTATTTCTCAGCTAAGTTAGTTCTTTTCTCCTGTTGAGGCATGGGCCGATGGTGTTTGACGTTATGCCAAAAGCGAATACTGAGCATGTCCACTTGTGTCGTGTCGCAGGTTTGCCACTGTGAGATGCCAAGATGTCCAATACAAGTTCGCCACCGTGCTGCTATGTCCGGCGTCCATCGTCTCTGTCTCGCCAAGTTCGCCTTAGAGCCAGTCTGGTCTAAGTGAAATGTACTTGTACACTTAAGTGATGTGATTGATGAACACTTGTGAACATTGTGTTTGTTGATGTATTATATGTGAACTGGAACATTTGTACTACTCTGTGCAGCTTTTCTGTGTATTTCTGTCAATTTTTTATTCTGAAAATTTCAAAATTCTGAAAAAAAGAATTATGTGGCGCATATGGCTATATGCGCCACAGAATTCTGTCCAAGATTCTGTGGCGCATATACATATGCGCCACAGAATTCAAATTTTAGTGACGAGAATTTAGTGGCGACCACCAGATGCGCCACAAAATTCAAATTTGGTGCCCCACTAGTAACGTGTTTTCTAGTAGTGCATGCCTCTAGTAATCTGGGGAAGTAACAGAAATATTTAAGATTGTAGATGTGTTGTTGCTACTAGGGAGAAAACAACAATCCTTTATCCATGGGGCAATTGTATTGTTTACTTTACACACTTTGTTTAATGCAATTATTCGTTGCTTACAACTTAATACTGGAGGGGGTTCGGATGATAACCTGAAGGTGGATTATTAGTCATAGATGCAGTTGGATTACGGTTTATGTATTATGTTGTAATGCTCAATCAAATCTCATAGGAGTCAAGATGTCTAGTATATGCATTGTTATGCTTTCTCAATCTGCCAATTGCCCCGCTGTAATTTGTTCACCCAATATGATCTCTATCTTATGGAGAACACCTCTAGTGAACTGTGAACCCTGGTCCAATCTTTATCATTGATATACCATTCACTGTTTACCGTTTACTTTCTACAAGCAATAATTATCTTCCACACTATACGTTTAATCCTTTGTTTTCAGCAAACCGGTGAGATTGACAACCTCACTGTAAGCTGGGGCAAAGTATTGAGTTTGTGTTGTGCAGGTTCCAAGTTGCTAGCAACACCTTGGAGTTGTTTCCTTACTCCTACTGGTTCGATAACCTTGGTTTCATAACTGAGGGAAAACTTGTTGCTGTGCTCATCATACATTCCTCTTGGGGTTCCCAACGAGCTCCCACGTCAAGAGTGCACATCAGACGACGAGATCGTCGTCGGGAAGATCCTTGCCGAAGTTGCGCATGTTGTCGGCGACGCGCTTGAGGCGGGCGATGTAGGTGGAGATGGATTGATCGCCCTGGCGCAGGTCATGAAGCTCGACGCCGAGGTAGACCTGACGCGCACGACGGTTCTGAAGAAAGAGCGCCTCAACGGAGGCCCAGACGGCAGCGGTTGTGGCGCCGGGCTTGGCGAGGATGGCGGCGAGCTCGAGAGTCATCGTGGAGAAGAGCCAGGACTTGACGGTGAGGTTGATGATGCGCCAGTCATGGTCGTCGTCGTGGTTGTCGAAGTCCGGCAAGATGTGGGCGTGAAGCCCATAGAGGTCGATGACGAGCTCCATGAAGAAGCGCCAGAGAGTGAAGTTGTTGCCCTGCAGATCGAGGGTTACCTTGACGCGAAAATGAATGTTGACGCTGGTGACCAGCTGCATGAGGGAGAGACCGGAGGCAGCCGCCAGCGCAGGGGCGGCGAGGGGCTGCGACGCAGCGGCCTGAAGGGGAAGCTTCGGAGACGGCGCAGAGGAGGAGGCCGGGAGAGAGGGAGCGCCGACGCTCGGAGCTACATAGTCGGAGGTTTGAGAAGCGGTCATTGCGGAAGAGAGGGAATGTAGGATTGCTCCAACTGATACCATGCAAGAATATAGAGAGAAGCACTCTTTGTATTCATCCACGAGGGGTACTATATATAGCAGGTACACTGGCAACGAGTGAATACACACGCACTACAATTGACTAGCTAGAGAACCGGTGAGGAGTGGGTGGAGTGCTGCATGCTCTGAATGGATAAGCACTATCCTAGTCTAGTGACAGCTGAGGAATAGCTCAAGGCATAGACACGTTCTAACACTTGATACTGACATTTTGTGTCGCAATAGAGGTATAGAGGTGAAATGGAGAGCGCGTCGTGTATCGTGTATGGAGTATATCAATAGATCCATCTTTTTTTTTGAAAGAGAAGGGACCGGAAGGTCCCAGAGCTGGCATTAATAAATCAAAATTGATACAATACTGCGGGAAGGACCTGAAAGAAAACAAATAAAAACCATGCCCTTCCAATTTACACAAGGGACCCTAGAAAGATTCTTCAAAAGCCATCGAGTCCTTGTACAAACTCCGACCTCGCCGGCGATGCTAATGCCACCATCGCCAGCCGTGTCCTCGCCATTGACAGGCAAGGTAGAAGGGCCTCCCGCCGGAGGTTGAAGATGGGGGGCGACGGAAACTGGCCAGCGAAACCATAGAAGCCGGCAAAACACCCAAGCCACCCGAGCTGTAAACTGGAGGGGGGTCGATGGATTCTTCAGAGCTCCAACAGCAGCGGAGGTCGTCGCAGCAGCAGAAGAAGACGAGGTCGCCAATGCCAACTCTCGCGAGGCGGAGCCACCATCCAAGACTATCAGCCGCAGTGTGAAACCACCCCTCTTCCTCGCCTCCTTGGCCGGCCAAGAGGGAGAAGGACATACCAGAGCCAACAGATGGATGACGGCGACGCGGGGATTTATTTGGAAGGAGGCAGACATCTAGAGGAAAATTCGCCGCCCTCCACCTCGGACGCCCAGCGAAATCCTCCACCAGTCTCTGCTCGACGCCGCGCCACCACGCCGAAGAAGAAGACCTCCAATCCCCTCTGCAACCTGCATCACTCCCTCCTCCCTCACCCCTCCCCTCGCCACCACGGCCGGCCGGAACGGGGGAGAAGAGAAGAAGAAGGATGCATAGCAGAGAGGAAAGACACACCATGGCACTTATTGCGGAGATCCCGGTCATGGCCAAGCTCGCCGTTTCCTCCGACCATCGGAGCAAGACAACGCCGCAGGCAACCTCCCGGATGCGCCGGTCCCGGCCAAGAAGCACCGACGCCCTACTCCATACTACCGGCATAAAGCCACTACACCTACCTAAACTACTGTCGCCGACGCCGCCCCTCCGCCATCTCTCACCGGCGTTGCCGGCAAGAGAGGCTTCGGTTTGGCTCGGGGCCCTTCTAGCACTTTCTAGGAACTGTAGCAGGGAGAGGTGGGGGGTTTGTAGTCAGTACCCGTCAACATTTCCAATAGATCCATCTTAATAAGGTGTGTTTATCTGCTACTATTGATACAGATATTTTTGTGTGCATGTCTTGAGTCCAACTTAGAATGTTTTAACTTTTGATGACTAAAAATACACGTCTTGTCTTTAGAAACAGAGGCACTACTCCTCCTCATCGCAGTTGTAAAAAAAAAAGAGTTGACTTTCATGTAAAGACTGAGTGCTACACGAATAACATAACCTTAAGGGTATGTCTCGTTGTCTTTGTATGTCAATCGATATTTAATGCTCGAACATTTCAAATGTGCCGTAGATGACATTGATCTGACGAACAGACACAGTCCCCACACTCCTACTGCTCTACCTGGATGCCCTCGCGTGCAGTTAATTGAATAAAATTATCATAATTAGGGTTGTCAATACCACTTTCGGTATTTTTGGCATGTCAATAACAATTTTGGGGTACAAGCGTTGCGAATCGGGCTAATTCACGACTAAAAGCATTTTGACATGCTTTCTGACGGCTCGGGCCCAGCCGTAAGCGCTGAGTTGGCTGATTTCCACCTCAGCTTCTCCTAGACACATGACGCCAACTCAGCGCTTACAGTTGGACCCGAGCCGTCAGAAAGCTTGTCAAAATGCTTTTAGTCGTGAATTAGCTCGATTCGCAACACTTATACCCAAAATTGGTACTGACATGCCAAAATTACCGAAAGTGAACTGATATATCCGGACAGACCCAATCGTACTAATTTTATCCAATTAACTCCGCGTGAAACGGATCACCTCTGGCCTCTGGGCTCCGGCTACGGTCCTTGTCGACGATGCATACCAGTAGTACGAGCTATGCTCAGGCGAGCGAGATCGCGTGTGGATCCTCGGTGTAACTGTCGCTCGCTCTGCTCTGCTATGCTCGTCTGAAGCCGACCCAACATCAAAGAGCCCGGTCCGTAGGCGGGGTAGCACGAGCAGGGGAATCAAATCGAGCTCAAGGACACGGCACACAACCCACTAAAGTTTCCCCGCCCCTCCAACCCACACCGACTCCTCCCTCCCTCGCTCCACACAGAGCCGTTCAGGAAGAAGAAGAGAAACGTCGTGGCAAAAATCACTGTTTTGACCTAATTAACGTTTGATCTCACAAAATGACCTACTTTTTCGAAGATATCCTGATCTGACATGTTTTCATGGCGCTTTACCAGAAGGCGCCATGGTCAGTAGCACGGCGCTCTCTCCAAAAGCGCCATGCAACCATGACGCTCCCCAAGAAAGCGCCATGGCCCCGTCCGACGTGGCTGCCGCCGTGGCATAGGCGGGCCCGTTTTAATGTTTGGCGCTTTCCGCGGGGGCGCCATGCTAGGAAGCATGGCGTTTTTGCGGAAAGCGCCATGGTCCTATACCTAGAAAACGGCTCGGGCGCCCTCCCAGGCCATACCTCTTCATTTCTCCCAGCTCTCCTCTCTCTCTCTCTCTCGCCCCAAGTTCTTCCCCTACTCGAATCCCTTCGAATCGGTTGCTTTTCTCCGTGGATTTGGACTTCCCCTTGCTTCAAGAGGTAATCTCCCCCTAACCCCTTGGTTTTGTCCAAATAGATTTGTGAAATTTGGTAAAGAATGTAGAACCCTAACCCTAACCCTAGCTATATCTTGGCTTGATGTTGTTGCTTCTAGTTATTAGATTGGTAGTTTATGGCTAGGATTTGTATGTTAGAATTAGCAAAGTGGCATGACTTGTTTTAGTTGGTAGCTACGGTTGGTGGTGGTAATATAGTTATCTTAGAAGCGTAATGGTTGGTGTCATTGTTTTTTAGATGGCAAGAATCGTTAATGTTCATCATGTGGACAAGGCCGCATTCTTGAAAGGCAATACCGAGTGTGACCCGGAGGAGGTAGTCATGGTGTTTGGCACAAGTCCTACATATGCCGAGGTTGTGGAAAGAGTGAGGAATGATTTGAAATGGATGGAACCTGGTGATGTGTATGAGTTGGTTGGAAGGTATAACGCCGGGTTTGGCCATCACAATAGATTGAAGATAATGCCTATCAACTCCGAGTTGAATTGGAGTGCGTATAAGGAGATGGTGGCAGAATCCGAAGATAAGTCACTCGAGATATTTGCCACAAGAAAGGTTGCGGCTCGGTTGCACATTGACTTGAACCGGCATGCTTCCATGAGCCCGGCTCGAGGTGAGCCACAGGTGTATGACACAACAATGAGCCAACCTCCATTGAGCCCGGTTCGCGTAGAGCCAACCTACGACGATACAACAACGAGGCAACCTTCCATGAGCCCTTTTCGCAATGACAACTATGAAGCACCTCAAATGGAGGATGATGACTTTGAGGGTGATGAGGTTGAATATGGGCTTCGTGACAATGAAGTAGGAGATGTGGAGGCAAATTGCCATGAGGAGGACATGGACCATGATCTCCCTTATTTGAGGTGTCATGCATCGGACTCCGAGGATGAAGGACCGGATGAAGATGTGGATGAGGATGGTCTAACAGTTAAATTCGCCGAAGCTCACAAAAAAGTAGTAGGTCGGGATCATCGACCTTCATTGTTCCGTGATGTTAGTCTTGCGGATGAGGCCCAAGTTGACGGTGGAATTAGTCGAGTGCTCGAGGCGCGAGCACCTTCTAAAAAGGACATGAAGCCAAAAAAATACGGGATAAATCCCGGGGTGAAGTTTGATAGCTTGTTGGAATTTCAGATGTGGATCAAGGACTATGCGGTGAAGTACCACCGACCGTACAAGGTGACTCACTCGGACACTAAGGTGCGTTACACAGTCAAGTGTGAGAAGCAAGGATGTCCATGGGTTGTTCGCGTACGACCACTGAGGGGCGGGAAACAATGGATCATTGTAAGTTGTCAGTCCATTCATATGTGTGATGACAAGTTTATCAAGGATGCCAAAGTTGTGAAGGA
The DNA here is from genome assembly GCA_916181665.1 of Avena sativa. NCBI lineage: Eukaryota > Viridiplantae > Streptophyta > Magnoliopsida > Poales > Poaceae > Avena > Avena sativa. The sequence continues at coordinate 424,749,305 of OV702280.1, forward strand.
GGACCATCGGCAGCTCACCTCCGATTTCATCGCGTATAGAGTTGCAAATAACATAAGGTCTCTCCCAACATATACTATTAAGGGTGTCATAGATTTGGTTAAAGAAGTATTCGGTTATAAAGTGAAGTATGGTAAGGCGTGGAAGGCCAAACAAGCCGCATTTAAGATGTTGTATGGTGATTGGGAAGAAGCATACAACCGCCTCCCAAGGTTGTTGGGAGCAATGGCCGCAAGGAACCCAGGAATGTATTATGTGGTGGAGCCTCTTGGGTCGGTGACTAGGTTGTACAATGGTGCCACTGTCCGGGTATTTGGCCGTGCATTTTGGACATTTGGACCATGCATCAGGGGATTCAAACATTGTCGGCCTGTTATGTCCGTGGATGGCACCTTTTTGACCGGCAAGTTCAAGGGCACACTATTAACTGCCATATGCCACGACGCAAACAACCGGGTTTTACCTTTGGCTTTTGCCTTGGTTTCGGTGGAGAACAACGACAACTGGGAGTGGTTTTTCCATATATTGAGGACCAAGGTTATAGAACCTGATAGAGAGGTTTGCATCATCTCGGATCGCCATCAAGGAATACTAAATGCAGTCGAGAAGGACATTCCTGGATGTGCTCGTATCCTGAAATAATCCAAATTGCCTCATCACCCGTTGTGGAAGGTGGAACTCAACAGCGTAGACACAAATCAACGGGGCACGAATCCTCCAGAGATGTGCTTCTTGCATACATTTGCGATTCAAGTCCGCCTGGAACCAAACACCCGTACCCACATTCCCTCTAGTTCCGTATGGCTCCCATTCCACCTGAGCGAGGAACACAATATTAGCATGTCGACTCGAAGTATGTATGGTGGAAAAGATGAGTTCTTAAGAACAATCAAATTATTACCTTCTCCGGGGTTAGCAAGTCGATTTGGTTAGTGTAACGCAAGTAGCATTCCTCAGATTCACCGTGGAATACTTCGGTATTATCCCACAAGTACGCCCATGTAGGACCGCGGAGACGGCTATTGCCATGATCATCCCACCGTTTTTCCTTCATCGGAATGGGTCGACCAACTGGTATGCGCAACCAGGACCATATGGTCAGTAGCACCATAGGTCCACCAATACTTGCTCCTTTTCCAGTTCTACAACACGCCTCGTCCAGCTGCACATACAACAAGCATACATAAGTATCCGGTCGATCAAGCATATGTACTACTACCATGCAATATATATAGTTTATTACCTGTCGATACAAGTAAGCAAGTGCCGTCGAACCCCAGCTGTGCATATAGCCCCATTCCGCAAATAGAGTGAGCCACATGAATGAAGCATTCCTTCCCGTGCCATCTGAGAAAAGTGTCCTACTAATGGCATACCATAAGTATGCACGGGCATACATCTGGATCACCTCCTCATCGGCGTCCTCGGGGCACTTGCTGAAATTTTGTTGTATCCATTTGTAAGTAGCACCGGCAGACATCTTCTCTTGCGTTGGCGCCTTACCAATTAAGCCAATCATCACTTCACGCCACTTACCCGAATCTGAGCTCATACACACAGGCTGTCCTTTGATGGGAAGCGCAAAAATCATGAAGACGTCCTGCAGAGTGACCGTCATCTCACCACAAGGGAGGTGGAAACTGTGTGTCTCCGGTCTCCATCTATCAACAAGCGCTGTGATCAAACAAGGGTTCATATGCGGCGTCGAACGCGAGACAAGCTGGATGAAAGGGAGAAGTCCAGTCCGCTCAACATATGGTGTGTAGCGCTCATCATATGGCATCTTCTTGCTATGCACCTCCTTGGACCTTAGGTGCAACCACTTGAAGACATGCTTATTCTCCGTGATGTACCGCCCACGGTGCCGTTGATCATAATGCCCATGCAAAATAGATTGTCCTTCCATCCTACAAGTGGTTGCAAAAATCCAAGTAAATACACCATCCACCACAATATGCATATATGAATACATATATGACTACATTCATGAATACACCATGCATTCCATATCAACAATAGCCCAACAATTGCCATATATGCCAACAATAGCCCAACAATAGTCCATATATTAATTCATTCATTCCATATTATCTACACAAATCACAATATGAACACACCATTCAACTAAGCTACTAACCCTAACTAAGCATTTCATATCATCTACACACCATTCCATATCTTTGTATTCATATGCCCATATGTACATGTCAAATATAAACTACTAACCCTAACTAAGCAATGTCAATGATTTACTAACTAACTTTAACAAACTATCATTCTACCACACTAGTTTCTTCAAACAAATTACACATTGCACAAAATACATGCATCATTTCACAAGAACTAGGGTTAGGAGGAAGAGGACCATGTGATGATTTCAACCAATAAAACAAGCAAAATTGAAGGGGAATACCTCAAGTGGGGGGAGAGGAAGAAATTCCACCAAGAAATTGCCTCAGATATGAGGGGGGGCATGGATTTGAGGGGGATTGGGGGGAGGAGCCGCCGCCGCCGTCGTCTGTGTGCTGTGAGGGAGTATGGCGCAGGGGGGTATGGCGCTGGGAGGGGTGGGGGGAGGGCGCCCGAGCCGTTTTCTAGGTATAGGACCATGGCGCTTTCCGCAAAAACGCCATGCTTCCTAGCATGGCGCCCCCGCGGAAAGCGCCAAACATTAAAACGGGCCCGCCTGTGCCACGGCGGCAGCCACGTCGGACGGGGCCATGGCGCTTTCTTGGGGAGCGTCATGGTTGCATGGCGCTTTTGGAGAGAGCGCCGTGCTACTGACCATGGCGCCTTCTGTTAAAGCGCCATGAAAACAGGTCAGATCAGGATATCTTCGAAAAAGTAGGTCATTTTGTGAGATCAAACGTTAATTAGGTCAAAATAGTGATTTTTGCCAAACGCCGTCCAGCAATAATTTCCTGAAAGTTTACCGTGCAACGCCGCGAGACCACCGTGCGAAATGCCATGTTCGGGTTGGGCGCGGCATGGAGAATGTCACGTCGCCCGGTTCCAGCCCAGGTCCTCCGCCCTCGAGAGGGAAGCCGCCGCGCGTCTGCTCAGCTTGCATCCCATGGCAGCAAATCCCGATAAAGCGAGCGCAGAAAGGGGCGTGGCGAAAGCAGGCCCCCGTTCTGCTCCCCATGCCCCACTGCCCTCCCCTCCCTCCTCATCTTTGACTCCCCTCGCCACCCACACCACGGTCCAACCCCAAACCCAAAACAACAACACTGCGCTGCCTGCCCGTTCCAGGAGTCCCGAGAAAAGAAATCGCAAAGAACAAACCAGCACCACCACCACCAAAGCCCCCTCCTCCAACCCGCCGCAAGCACTCGAACACTTCCATCCAGTAGTTTCCACTGGCCGCTGAATCAGTGATCACCAGGTCCTCCGCGGGCGCCATGACGGCCTCTCTGCTCCTGCTCTTCTTGCTGCTGGTCTCCGGCGCCAGGTTCGGCGGCGCCGTCAGGCCGGGGGGCAATGGCGGCGGCTACGAGGACTGGAGGCTTGGCACGGCCACCTACGTCAAGGAGTCCCAGGGCCACCCGCTCAACGACGGTATGCAACGCGTCCCCGTGTTCCTCATTTCCCCCCGTTATTCGCGGCATCAAGAACGAACAACATCAGCAGCCGTGTTGCGCCTGTAGCTAGCCATCCTCTCTGTTTTGTCCCCCTTTCTCTCTGCATTTTTTTCCTGGGCGGATACTGGAGGTGGCGAATGGTGTATGTCTAAGAATAGGAACGGCGAGTCGGATGGAGTGGGATTAGAGACAGATCCGGCGTTGTCCCCAGGGAAATCAAATGCTGCCGTGAGGTTGCAGTTGGAAGCACAGGGGAGGATTCGCTGTTGGAACCTTTTGCGTTTTACTTGCTGGCTTAGATCGATTTTGACTCTTGGAACTGAACATTCCATTAGATTGGATGTTCAGTAGATGATGATAGTGCTACAAGTATTCCATCGTGATCTGTGGAAAAAAAAGGTTGGGAAAGGGGGTTTCTTTGGTAACGATACAACAGTGTTGCTGCTGGTGCTAATGCTGTTCTTACCATCAACATTTTTCTTCATAAGATACTTATAAAAAGGAACCCCTTTTTTTATGCAATAGTGCAATCCTAATCAGCCGAAACAAAACTAGTGCAGTGCCTTTTTAGGTTTTAATAAATCCAATCCTTTACCTTTGCGTAGGAAGTGGGAATTTATAATGCACATTGAATGCTTTGACAATGCTGATATTAGGGGCCGGGCAAGCTAGTACTACGACATGAGCCTTTCTTGCTGTCACTGTCCGTACTCGAGTCATGCAGCGTACCTTAACATTAACTGATCCACTGAAATCGACCCTGTTCTTTTTTTTTTCCTTCTGATGAAGATTCATCAAAATTATACTCTGAATTCTGATGATCTTAGTGCTCAATGTCAATTATAATGCAACTGCTGTTGTGAAACTCTGAAGGTGGTGGCGCGTGTGGCTACGGGGACCTGGACATATTCAGGTACGGGAGGTACACCGCCGGCCTGAGCGGCGCGCTGTTCGGTAAGGGCAGCGCCTGCGGCGGCTGCTACGAGCTCCGCTGCGTGAACAACATCCTCTGGTGCCTGCGGGGCAGCCCGAGCGTCGTCGTGACGGCCACCGACTTCTGCCCACCCAACTTCGGCCTCGCCGACGACTTCGGTGGCTGGTGCAACTTCCCCAAGGAGCACCTCGAGATGACGGAGGCTGCCTTCCTCCGGGTGGCCAAGGCCAAGGCTGACATTGTCCAGGTGCAGTTTCGAAGGTAACTAACGGGAGTTTGCTTCTTTCCTTTTTTTCATATGAATCGCTCAGTGCTGCAAATTTGGTATCCTTTAGCATATCATTGATACTGAATTTTATGTGCAAAAGCATGTCACTATCATTCTTGAGGCGTGCATCAGGTGTTGTAGTATTTTAACCTTCTTTTGCGGAAGTTCTGAATGATGTTTTATGATTAGAAATGGATCATGTACAGTGGGGAACACGTTTCAAGCCACTTTGCATGAGGGTAGAGAGACTAGAAAGTATGAGGGCTGATGAGGGTGTTGAGAAAAGAGCAGCTTTAACCAGTGACACTTTTTTTCTTTTGATCATGAGTACCTCCACAGTTTCAGGCAAATGATATGAGTATGTGTGCAGTAGTAGTAAACACCACGTATCTCTTTACAAGATTAACTTATTGCAATGTACTACTCATCTCTGCATTTCTGCAAAAGAAGTCGTTCCAGTTTGATCACCACCATGAGTAAATCAAGTACTACTATCTCACTTGTGATTAACTATTAACGACAATCGTGCAGGGTGAGCTGTGACAGAGCCGGCGGAATACGGTTTACGATCACGGGTGGCACCAACTTCCTCCAGGTACTGATCACCAATGTGGCAGCAGACGGTGAGGTTGCCGCCGTGAAAGTGAAAGGGTCAAGGACCGGGTGGATACCCATGGGGAGGAACTGGGGTCAGAACTGGCAGTGTGACGCCGACTTCCGAGGCCAGCCCCTATCATTTGAGGTCACTGGAGGAAAGGGGAGGACAATCACAATGTATAATGTCGCACCTTCAGATTGGATGTTTGCGCAAACATTTGCAGGCAAACAGTTCGTACAATAGGTGAAAATGGTAGCAAGCTCCAATAGTTATTATTACAGGTCATTAACGAATGCTGGGGTTTCAAAGTTGTGACCCAAAGATGTTCACCCAAGAATGTTACTGGTGTCGTCTACTCTGCTCACAATGTCCAGTATAGTTATAAAACTTCACTTTTAGGTTCTCAAAGTTTACTGAAGCACTCCCCTCACCAGTGCCTCTGTGCGTGCAATTTGACTTGGCCAAACAAATACCGTACCATGCATATTATGAAATGGCGACAGGGCAAAAGGATAGAACAGAGAGCCCGGTGAAGAACTTTCATCCAACTAGTGAACACCAAAGGGCAAAAGGGCGCACAACATTTGTTGGTTTTGATGCTGAGCAGTCGATCCTACTTGGGCTAATCTGGTGGGCTTGATGTATACACATTTCACTACCACAAAAGATATATACAAAATAGGGAAGCCATCGAATTTCCAAGATGCTTTCTGTTTGCTTGAACTGAAGGATCTGGATCTACTAGCTGCGGCACCTCAGGAATAGTACCAAAAAGTCTGGAAAAAAAAATTAAACATAGCTTGAGATACAAGAAAATCATGAGTTTAGAACTGAACAAAATCTAGGGAAGAAATAACCGAGTGAAGTGACTAATGTTTAAGGCCTCGGTTACAAAAGGAGCAATAAAATACCAATTACCGTGTATTTAGATTCACATCACTGCTTAGAATTCCTCGTAGTCCCTCTCCGTATCCTCTTCAAAGTAGGCGGAGGAGTAACACACTCGGTTTGTGACCAATTACCCGCGACATCATCATCTGATAAGCACAATGTTAGTTCATGACTTTATGGAAGAAAGTAAAGAAGAAAATGATGGGCTTTCATTGTTCTTGTTACTTCCTAACACTTCTGCTTTGTTCACACATCTTGCATACCTTCGATGTTGTTCTTTCGGCCTGAAGAATTTTTTCTCTTGTTGACGTTCATTTGGATTAACTCTACATTCTGAGTAGACAACAGAAGTCAACTACTAGTCATGAATTGACCTTCATAAAACCTGACATACATATAATCTTTTGATTTATGGTTACCTTCACATCTTCATCTTGACTATATGTTTGAGCCTCTTCATTAGCAGACCTCGTTTTGTTTGTAGAAACCTTAGGTGTCAACGCCTGCTGGGTGATACTATTGTGGCCATCATTGCCGGTTCTTTTCTCGCCGATTGTTATGACACCACGACCCATTTGTTGCTCTGCAATCGTGCATTTCCCATTGAAGGGTGGCATCAAGCAAAACCTGAAATTTCAGAGTTGACACTTCAGACTGCTGAAAGAATGCAAGGAATAGGCTATCACATAAATAAAATTTACATAACCAAGAAAATGAAGTTATTGTGAACCCCAAATTTTGTGATAATACAATATTAAAATATTAATAGAACCTATCAGTGAATACAGTTCCCAATGCAAATGGTATTTAGTTTGTTGAATACAAAATTTAGTACAGAACAAATAATCATCCAGTAAGCAAGCTGAGAAACCAGTAGTATGGACAAGTCAAGAACACTATCTGTAGAGAAACTATAAATCGTAAGATGAGTGCTCTAGACTTCAACTTTTGCCCCAATTATGTCAGAGACACCCAGAAACGTCCTTTAGAATGTTAACACCACTACACTCAATCAACAAAATCGATCAGGTAAGTTGAGCTTGATTGCCTGATACAAACCATTCATCAGGTAGAGACGCTGAGTTGAATCCTGCAGTCAACATTCTCCATTTACGACAGCCACAACACTGAACCCATTCATGATCAGGCTTGCAGTTCTCATCTCCTTTTTCCTAGATGAAAAACGTTAGCTGGAGTCAATAATGTTTCAGAAAGTATTTAACATAATTTCTCAGAATAATATGGATAAACTTGAAAGGTAAAATAACAACTTAATATTGCATCCAGTATGATTGAATACAAACAAGGATTGAAGAGCAACCCTGATCCCTAACCCCAGTACGGCATCCAGTATGATTGCTTATCTACATGTAAAACGTATCTAATCCATAGTTACATAAATATAAAGTATGCAGGTTGTCTATCATGTCACAGAAGTTCAAAACGCATAGCTAAAATCATTGTTGATGGTATGCCGTATGCTGGTTTCAGATGGAGACTTAACCCTGTAGAAAGTGCAGCATATGTCCATTCCTACTCATTATGGCTAACTTTTTTCTAGAGTTATCAAATAAATGCAAAAATAAAGCAGACAGTTGTGTTTCTCTCAATAAATGCATGATCAGAAATTGTACTCCCTCCGTCTCAAATTAGTTGTCTCAGATTTGTCTAGATATGGATGTATCAAGACATGTTTTATACATCCGTATCTAGAGAAATCTAAGACAATTAATTTAAGACGGAGTGAGTAGTAATATTGTAATGTTTTAAGCAGTTCATGACCAGGTATGCATGACGAGCAATATATTTTCTACTCCCTCCATCTCCAAATAGATGTCTCAAACTTGTCAAAATTTGGATGAATCTAGACACATCCAAATTTTGAAAAATCTAAGACATCTATTTCGGGACGGAGGGAATAATATAAACTAAATCGGCATTCATACCAATTCTATACTTTCGAAGTTTGTATCCCAGTATTCGTTCATTTTCCTATCAAGCCACTCCTCCAAAGTGGCATACTTTTCACAATCTTGGAACCCTTGTTTGCTGTTGAGAACCCATGAATTGCCATCTTCATCATCCTGCAAAACATATGAAGTTTATTATTCAAACACACTGAAAACTGAAGAACATCCGTAGCAAATATATTATCAGTCATACAATGAGTTCTGTAATATCGGCAACTCCTATCACACCACGTCCTGTGTCAGCATTATGCTTTTGACTTCCAACTCGTTTGTAAGACTGAGAAGAGAAGACATAATCAAAAGTTAGAAAAAGCAAGCACATGTGAAGAGGTAAGAGTATCCACACTTAAGAGTATGAAAGCACTGTAGATGCATGTCAGAGAGTGCAAATAGCTTGCGGCAACAAAAATGCAACTAAATCAAGTTGAAAAATACATCCAACACATTTTATGGTGCTCCACACAGATGGGCCAAAAACCTGGCGTTCCAACTGACCTCTAGCAAGTAACTGGAAGAGAAGATATTTTCAGTGTTGCAGCAATTAAATATAAAATTACAGCAAATCCCACCTCTATCAGGCGACCATGCCAATACAAGAAAACTCCACAATTCGTTCTGTCAAATTCCACAGTGCTCCTTCCCAGAGTCAACTGAATGGTCTTTCCCATAATGACATCAGATATAACAGAAGTCTTGTTAAGGGTCTTGTCCAAAGGACGGGCTTTGACCTACAAATAGAAACCATATATAATTTAAATAAGAATATATAATTTCACAATGAAAAAAAAGTATATTATTTACCCGAGACCCCTGGACAGTGATTTTCATGCGAGGGTTCCTGAACATAACTTCTAGATAGGCTTGAAGTGAGTAGTCCAATGGCACCTATAGAATATGATTAATCAATCAGCAAAGCCAGGCCATATTTTTAGCATTCACATAAAGCAAAGTGCATGGAAACAGACAAAACCACAAATACAAAACTAAGAAGGCTAAGTTCCAAATCACAAAGCCATGCATCACATTCAGAGTACTGAACATGTGAAGGCTATGTTGCAGCTCATCAAGCTCTCATACATCAACTTAGGGTATCAGCTCTCATTAGATGAATTGTTTATCTTTCCAGTTGCTACAATGAAACTAGAAAGTTCCCTCTTGACACAAAAGGAAAGTAAAATATGAAATGGTGATGTGAAGTTACAAGGTGTACCTTGGTACTTGTTTGCCCTGGGCGTGATCTGACTCTTCTTGAACGGATTAATATGTCTCCACGACCATGGTCAATGGGATTTTCGTCAGTCCTCCCTGAGTTCCAGTCCAAGGTGTAATCTTGACCCCACCTATCTAAATTCCAAATGTAAACTTGTGTTCCAGTACCGTCCTCACCAAATAAACCTAGCTTTTCTCCAATGAAATACTCGTTAAAGGGAGAGAATTCCTTGATAGCATTCAAGTTATATTCAGCAGTAGCTTCAGACTGGACCCTCGAATCAACTTCCATGTATTGCCCTTCTTTTCGATATGTCACCACAGGGATCTCAAGATTCTGTAGCAAATCAAACTATTATAGATTTAACAAGCCAATAGACGAAGAATTTAGGCAATAAAAAGAACCATGCTTACATCTTTATTTTCGTTAAAAGATTGAGACAGAAAGGACACTGATCTGGAAGTCGAAGTTTGGGTAAGCACAACTGCATCTTTCCCAAGTTTCATAGCACCAGTCTACAAAATAGCACGGAGAAAACAGTAAAGTAGACAGTAACAACTTATATGCATGCACAAATTAGGTTGAACAAGACTGCGTACATGCTTATAGCAGGAGAGATATAGTTCAACTCCTAAAACTGAGCGATAAAAGATCGTAGAGAGAAGATGCCATGATTTCTATATGACAATTCCTATCAGTGCAAACATGTGATTTGAAGTACCAAACTATTAGGGTCTGATTGGTTTAAGCCTCAGTGAGCCGTGCCAAATTCTGGGCGCGACCAATTTTTTGGCACAGCATTCAGTCATCCTCAATCCGCCCACAGATCGGCAGAAAATGAACTACACGCGAAGACTGGGCCGGGCTAGCCAATTTAGGGGCGTCGAACCAAGCGGACGCTACAGATCTCGGGTGAACCAACTTTTTGGCAGGCTACCTTTGGCTTAGAACCAAACATCCTCTTAGTTATTTGTATCAATGGTTGCCATTTAAAAGCTCCAATTATACTAGCTTGCAGAACAGAAAGGGTTGAAATCAAATCCATCCGGAGAATAACATTAGCATTGCACAGGAACACCAACAATTCTAATGAGTGATTCTAGCACTGGTAGTATATAATATGCACAAGAAAGTATGGCTGGAAGTATATGAAAATTGAATAATACACAAATAATTCTTCTTTTACTAACCATATGAATGGGGTAACTACAAAGCTAGGCTGCTATTATGGCATTCATATTTCAGGCACAAATTTCATTTAAATCAGACAAAGCATAACCATCCGACATATGAAGGCAACTTGGAATGTAAGAGATCAAAAAATTTAAGGATCATTCATACATAGATCATAGCAATTATGAGGAACTGAGCACAATCTGATGATATTTGTTTACCTTGAATCCAATACCAAACCTTCCAATCTGATCCTTGGAATGTTCATTCGGTCGTTTGTGACCGAATGAGATCATTTTCATCATTTCAGGATAAGTCATTCCACAGCCATCATCAATTACAGATAAGACAGGAATTTTTCCTTCCGCTTTCTTCGAAAACATAGTTTGGATGGAAATATCCAACCTTGCAGAAAGATAAAGGAGAACAAATAACCAAGAGATCAATACAATAAAACAACATGGAAATCTCCAAATAATCTTCCAAATATGTTAACACCAGCCTCACTGAAGAATGTTTTGTACAATGTATTGCGACAAGTCATATTATGTGAAACCTACAAACAGAAGCAGAATACTTTGTACATGTTCACTTGGAAGATAAACAAAATGAGATGGTAAGAATAACGCTTAGCTTGGCACAGGAGAAGCTAGCAATCTACAATTTTGAATTTATTATTTACTAGGAATCATTAAAAATTGAAAATCTCCTCTTCAGAGCTAACATAAAAATCGCCAGAGTATGGTAAATAATCTCTTGACTAATGAAAGTTGTGCAATGCAGAGTAACATCACAGGCAAAGCTAACCTGGCCCAAAAATGATTTTAAAAAGGAACCAACATTCATTTTCTGATTATACTACAAGTCATGGAGGTACCTTGATGCACCAGCATCTCTTGAGTTGTCAACGAGCTCTGCTATTGCTCCAAAGATCCAGCCAGCATGTGTCTGACTGAGAGTCCGTAGGTATGAAGGGTCTGTGCTGACGAAACTTTTTGTAAGAGTAGATGCTCTTTTTTTCATTATTGGGTCTAGAATTCTAGGACCATCTTCAACAGATTCACATGGTGAGGATTCTGGATCATGGTGTTTACGTGAAGTATTCATCTCCTTCAGATTTGGTACATTATCACAAATCTCTTCACTCTTGTTGGATCTCTCTGGTAGCACAACAAACAGGTGAAGAACAGTCGATAAGCAAAAGCATTGTACATTAGCAAAAGCTAATAGAAAATATTGCATAAGATGATGCACAACTTCAGTTTCAACTATTGATAGAACTTCCCTCAGCAACATGAAGCAATGATCCAAATAAAGAATGTAAAAAGAAAGAAAGAAAGCTCGGCAAATATGACTATTAGAAAATAGCATGATGTCAGCTCAAAACAATACAGCAGGCTGACAAAAATATAACTCGTGGAAAAGATCCCCAGTAAAGTATCGCTGTCCAAGAAGCAATATAGCAAAATATCTCAACAGATATACCTGTCATCATTTTGCCGATTCCAGGATCTTTTTGTTCAGTCTCGTACAAGATCACCGCATGTTCACGAGATTGAGGAGCAAGAATGTGGAAGGTCATGGACTTGGATCTAACAATACCGGCCTACAAAAAGGTACAATAAATGAACAGGCTCCTCGCATTATAGACGGCAAAGAGAGCTACTTAACTGTGGCAGAACAAATACAGTGTACTGCTTAACTTGCAGCAAATAAAACATTGTCCAAAGTTGATTTTTCTTAATTGAGAACTAAAATTTCCTACAGCATTGGATCCTTCTCCTTTACACCTGTATTTATTCCTCTCTTTCAGCTGTCCTTGTTACATTAACCCATGTCTGACACCTCTAGCTAGACACACCCACCAACAGAGGTGTAATCTCTCAGAGCAGTAACTTGGCAGTTTCCCTATCCTCGCCCCATTTCTTTTAAAGCATAACTTAAAGATAGAAAATTAGCTTTTATTGTATGACCCATAGAGTACGCATAAGGTGCAATTTTTTACTTACCCTCTGATTTTGCGAAAGAAAATGCATAAACTTTCCCCATTCCTTGTTCTGACGGTCATCTTCCGGATCAGGAAGCAGTGAAAATTTCTGGAAATTACAAAGCTTGTATACCTTGGTTGACACAAAATGACTAATAGACCAAACCGGGGGCCTGTAAAAAAAATCATAAAATTACTTTAGGTTTTGTTAAATCTAAGTCGCCTGAGATTTTATATGTCTAAGTTGATACCCTGAGCGGTCCAAAGTCTCCAGGGCAAGAATCGAACAGGAGTGGGAGGAATCAAGATTAGAACAGATGACTAGCACCACCGACTTAGACATGAGAAAATCTCAGTTGACTTAGGTGCAGATGTACTCAGCTACTTCGGGATTATCCCGTAGTATATTTTGTAAAAAAAAATCCTCTTCCGTTATCCATCCATTTCCTTGAAATATGTGGTTTCAATCATGTTTGTGCATTGAGGGAACCAGGAATGTGTTGAACACGCATCAAAATGTATGTCTTTGTATATTATGAGGTAATAGGGAATGCAGTTGTTGTAATATTGGTACACCTATTTTATTTCAATAAACAGAAGTTGGATAGTTGTTGTATACTGGCATTTAATAAGGTGTGTGACTATGTGTGCTCCATTCTATGCACATGGTAGGGTTAAGCAGACAGTGTACGACAGAGGAGCAAATTCACCCAGAGCTTGTTTGGATACCCTTTGATCCTACAGAGACGAAGTGGGTCTGATCATAGTTTATCCAAACAAGCTTTCATGTTGATGCGTCTAGTATTAAACATGACCACATCAGCATTCACTTTATTCAACAGTTCAAGCTCACCCATCAACAGTGTAAACTGAATTCATATGCTACAGAAAGCATGGAGAATTCGTATTGAAAAATAAGTCTTCCCGTCAAAAAGATATGATCAACTTACAATTCTATGGTAGTGTCACAGACTTTAGTGCGGCATATGATCTTGGAATCCTTTTGCAGCAACACTCTAACACCTGCCATAAGAAAATGTATGTTTCACGTAAATTTTTGCACTACAGCATAAGTAAACAGCATTCATGATAACAGATATATGTTAAGCTCAAACTGAGAAACACTCAATCATATGTTGGCGTTATTCAATAAAACTTGATCTATATCACCTATACTTCTATAGATTCGCACATTCTCGCACTTCTAATTTTCAAAATCCACCAATCCTCCTTTGAGATATCAAACATATTTCTTATACATCTGAAATTCTGAATCCATACAAGCTAATATCTGGTGAATTTTCTTTCAGTCTTTTTGTATCAATTCAGAAAAAGACGAACCAGGCAACGAATATACCAATTCATGCACAGACAAAAAAAATCATATTTGTGAATCTTGTATTTTTCAATACGAATCAAATGGTATGAATCTTGTGTAATATAAAACCCGCATTAGCCTTACAGGTTGCAAATGAGGAGGGGATATAAACCTACAACACTCACGCAATCATACCTTCATATTTGTATGGTGGCTCATTCAAATCAATAGCTTCCTCCTGCTTCTTTCTTTTCACCTCCTAGAAGTAGTAACACACATCAGTTCAGAACTAAAAAATTTCTCTCTCGGCCATAATGTTAGTGCACATGCAACCTATATACTGTTTTTGAGTTACACACCCTAATGCCAAATACATCCGTACGGTGAGATGTAGAAAGATACCCCCAAATGACCCGGATAAAGATAGCAAACCATCAAATGCAGCCCCAGGGCCTTAAGAAGGGCCGTGAGAACTACAAAATTAATGCCCTGGTCATGCAACTAAGGATAATGTTCCGATTCGACGAAGTAGCAAGATGACGACCAAATACTCAAGTTCACGACCAAAGGTAGGTTATTACTTTGATTGATTCCACCCGAGAGCACACAAAGTATCCAGGCAGGTACTAGAAATCAAAGACACGGGAGAAACGGGGACTAATTTTCCAATCATCATACTAATAATTTGCCAGAGACGATGAAAATAGAGGTAGCCCTGCGGGCCGAGAGAGAAATTAATGCCCTTGAAATGCATTAATTTTCTTTTGCACAGACAAAAAAAAATTCCAAAGACAAATCAGGCCGCGAGCACGCATCAACCACTACGCAAGCAACCCGTTAATTTCTAGAGCAAGCACGCAGAAAGCACCAGAGGAAAAATTACCGCGCCCAAAAACCCCAACCCAAGCACTAGTTAGCCCCGAACAAACCCGCGCTTCCTCCCAAAAAAACCGACAGCCCAAGCGCAGCACGCCACGCTAATCCCGGCGACGAACCGAGCATCGCCGTTCCCCGCGGCGCGATGGACACGCGCGCCGCACACCACAGAAGCACGCCCGCCCGCCAGCGGAATCCGCGGCGGGGATCGCGGCGCGAGATACGGCCCCAGCGGGGAGCGATGAGGGAGGGGGGCTAGGGTTTAGAGGCGCATTACCATCGGGCGCGCGCAGACGGCGCGGGTTCCGGCGGGGGCGGAGGCGTCTGTGGGTGCAGAGAGCGAAAGACAGAGAGACAGGTGGGCTGAGGGGTGGGTTTGTTGCTCGTAATACGGCGGAGCATTTGAGCTAATAAGCAAGGAAGGCGGAGCGGTTCGCTTGGGTAACCCCGAGTTTTTTTTTTTTGAGAATGGTAACCCCGAGATTTGATGGCGCTGGCCGCTGCGTAATGGTGGTGGCCCCAGTGTCTGTCAGTGTGGGTTTCGGCCCGGCCGATGGATCAGGCCCCACGTATTCGCACGACCCCTCGTCGCGTCCGTGCTCTTTCTACGGTTCCGCCGCTTGCCCACGCGACGCGTGCTTTTTGCCTCTGCTTTGGCTCTTTGGGTTCTGGTCTGGCAGCCGTCGTCGTTGACGGGACCTGACCTGACTGTGTTGCGTGCGCAAGTGCACCTTGGTGTCACACGAGCCATGCCATCTGCGCATGAATATGTGAAGCGGAAAAACGCGGATAAAAAGCACTCCTAGAATCAGTACGGGCGCATCTGGTAAACGTCGAAGACGCTGACAGCGAGACTTCTAAAAGGAATATGTTTTTCCTTGGTATTTTGGTGATAAGACAATCCCACTTGTGATCTAGATTGAGTTTCAGGTTACATGTTTTTTGATGGAGTTTTTGGAGTGTGTGGATACCATTCTTGGAGTCTCGCGAAGACGGCGGTATTTTGTTTTTATCTTTCATTCACTTTATTGTTTTAGATCGCCGTACTATCAAGAGGGGGCCCACTTTGAAAGGCTGTGGGGAATCATTTATTCTTGCACAAACCATATTTGCATCGCCACAGCCATCCTATCCATCAGCGAGGGAGCGAGTTTTCTAGTCGCTGGTGTTGTTTTTGTCTGATCGGAATTTCTGGCCAGGGGTCGGAAGTTCCGCCCAGGGATCTCTGCGGATTGGGTTCGACTGTATTTCCGGCCCAACTTCTAGCAGAAGATCCACCCCCAGTTCAGAACCTTCTGTTTGAAGTGTTCTGTTTGGCGGAACTTCCACCGGAACTAGCACCGGAAGTTCTGGACGTAGGTCTGGCCAAGTCTGACCAGATCCTTCGAACGGAATTTCCTATGCTATTTTCGCTGAGTCTCTGAGCGGAAGTTCTGCCCAGGCATCGGAACTTCCGGTCAGGCAGTTCGCGACCCAGTTGTTTCCGCTCCAATTTCCGCTCCAAGTTAGAGTCAAGCTCAGTATGCTCATGTATGGGAGTTGTCTAATTGACGGAACTTGGCTCGGAACTTGCCCCAGAAGTTCCACCGGAATTTCCGGTCGTGTCTGACCGGAATTTCTGGTCTAGCTTTGGAGCATGCGTCAGCGGTCTTCGAGCCGTTGGAGTCACGCTGGCGTGACTTCCGCCCCCCACCGGAATTTTTGGTGGAGTCGCAGACAGTCCAACCGTTTGGTTTGAAGGGGCCTATTTAAGGCGCCATTCTTCTTCCTCCCACCTAACTCTTCAATTTTCTCTCTCCTCCATTAATACTAGAGCTTCATCTCCCTAGATCTCTCTGAAGGGTTTCGCGGCATAGTAAATCAAAATTTTCTATGGATGCGAACAGAGGGAAGCCAAAATCTAATCTAGGAGATGCAAACAACGAGAGAGATTGGATTAGATCTTCATACCCTTGAAGATTCGCACAGCGGAACGTTCGTCGGAACGTGGGTGATGTAGTCGTACTCGCTTCTCCTCCTCGCGATCCGATCCGATCTACCACCACAAGTGGCGATGCCTCCGTGAGATGCACACGTGCAGCACCTCGACGTCTCCTCCTTCCTTGGTCCAGCAAGTATGGTGGAGAGATGGGTTGGATCTACAACGCGACGGCGCGGTGCAATTGGTGGAGAGTTTCTGCAGCAGGGCTTTGCCTACACGCAGCCGGGAGGAAGAGAGAGAGGAGGGCAGCAAGGCGACTGGCTTGAGGGGAAGGTGTGTGGGGGGGTGCGCCCCCAGCCCTCTTTATATAGAGGGGTAGGGCGGCAACCCTAGCCCCTCCCCCAAGCCAAAACCGGCGGCCAAGGAGGAGGAGTGGGGGGCAAGGAAACCCCCCCTTCTAGAAGGTCCAATTAGGGTTTATCCCTTCTTGGCCGGCTGGGCCCTATGGGGCCTTGTGCCCCTGGCCCAATGCGGCCAGGGCAATCCCTCATAGGCCCATGCCCCCTCCCGGAAGGTGGGGCCACGTTGGTCCCTTCCGGAAGGTTCTAGAAGCTTCCGGTACAATACCGATTAACCCGGAACAATTCCGAACTCCAAAAACTGCACTGCCTTATATGAATCTTATTCTCCGGACCATTCCGGAACCTCTCGTGATGTCCCGGATCCCATCCGAGACTCCGAACAAAAACTCATAAACCAATCATCCAATCTATCCTAGCGTCGAGACACGTTAAGTGTGTGACCCTGCGGGTTCGAGAATATGCAGACATGATCTTCTATCCATAATCAACAGCGGGGTCTGGGCACCCATATTGACTCCCACACATTCATCGATGATCATATCGGATGAACCACGATGCCAGGATTCAATCAATCCCATATATACATTCCCTTCGTCTCGCGATATTTTACTTGCCCGAGATTTGATCGTCGGTACCGTCATACCTAGTTCAATCTCGTTCACAGCAAGTACTTTACTCGTTCCGTAATCCGATATCACTTTGTGATTAACTCCTTAACATGCTTGCAAGCGGTGTTGATATCGATTACCGAGTGGGCCCGAAGTATATCTCTCCGACTTGGGAGGGACAAATCCCATCTCGATACATACAACCCAACAGGTACTTTCCAATCACCTGAGAGACACCTTTATGATCACCCTCTCATAGGATGATGTTTGATGACCTCAAAGCTTTCTTCCGATACCAGGGAGTTGTATTATCTCATGGTCTAAGGAATACAATATTTGACATAAGAAAAGCTTCGCAAAGATGAACACGATGACACGATCTAATTGCTTCGCTTAGTTTGGGTCTGTCCATCATATCATTCTCCTAATGATATGATCTCATTATTAATCGACAACTCATGTCCATGGTTAGGAAACCTTAACCATCATTAATCAATGAGCTAGTCCATAGAGGCGTACTAGGGACACGGTGTTGTTCACAAACCACACAAGTATTAAAGTTTCCGCTTAATACAATTCTAGCATGGAATATAAACATTATCATGAACAAGAATTATAATAATAACATCTTTATTATTGCCTCTAGGGCATAATTCTAACAGTCTCCCACTTGCACTAGAGTCAATAATCTAGTTTACATTTGGCAACAATCTCACACCCATGGCACTGAGGTGCTGATCATGTTTTACACGTGGAAGAGGTTTAGTCAATGGATCTGCGACATTCAGATCTGTATGTACTTTGCTAATCTTCAGATCTCCATCTGCTATATAATCTCGGATTATATGAAACTTGCGGTTGATATGCTTGGTCTTTGGATGATATCTTGGTTCCTTAGCGAGTGCTATGGCGCCAGTGTTGTCACACAATATCTCCAGTGGGTCCAATGCACTTGGAACCACACCAAGCTCAGTGATGAAATTTCTGATCCAAACCCCTTCACTTGACGCTTCTGCAGCAGCCATGTATTCCGCTTCTACTGTAGATCCCGCGATCACGCTTTGCTTGCAGCTTCTCCATCTCACAGCTCCTCCATTCAAAATATACACGTATCCTGTCTGAGATTTAGAATCATCCTTGTCGGTGTCGAAACTAGCATCGACGTAACCTTTTATGACGAGCTGTTCATCACCCCCATAGACTAAGAACATTTCTTTAGTCCTATTTAGGTACTTTAGGATGTTCTTCACGGTTGTCCAGTGTTCCACTCCTGGATCACTTTGATACCTGCTCGTCAAACTAAGAGCATTGGACACATCCGGTCTAGTACACAGCATGGCATACATGATAGAACCTATGGCCGAGGCATAAGGCACTTTGATCATAGCTTCCCTATCATTTACCGTAGCTGGACACTGAGCCTTGCTCAATATCTTACCTGACAACATAGGCACTGAACCTTTCTTTGCCTTATCCATTCTGAACCTTTTCAGAACTTTGTCTAGGTATGTACTCTGGCTTAAAGCTATCAGGCGTCTTTGTCTATCTCTATAGATTTTGATGCCCAATATATAAGCAGCTTCACCTAGGTCTTTCATTGAAAAACACTTGTTCAAATAACTCTTCACATCGTTAAGCATGTTAATGTCATTTCCAATAATCAATATGTCATCCACATATAGTACCAGAAATGTCACCGAGCTCCCACTCACTTTCTTGTAGATACAAGCTTCGTAGCAATTTGGAACAAATCCAAAGCTCTTGATCACTTGATCAAAACGAAGGTTCCAACTCCGAGATGCTTGCTTCAGTCCATAAATGGAACGCTGAAGTTTGCATACTTTATCAGCATCCTTAGGATCGACAAAACCTTCAGGTTGCATCATATACAACTCTTCATCAATGTTGCCATCGAGGAACGCAGTCTTGACATCCATCTGCCATATTTCATAATCATGAAACGCAGCAATTGCTAATAAAATCCGAATGGACTTAAACATCGCTACGGGAGAGAAGGTCTCATCGTAGTCAACACCTTGAACTTGTCGAAAACCTTTCGCGACAAGCCGTGCCTTATAGACGGTAACATTACCATCCGCGTCCGTTTTCTTCTTGAAAATCCATTTGCACTCAACGGCCTTTCGGTCGCTAGGAGGGTCCACCAAAGTCCATACTTGGTTTTCGCTCATGGATCCCAATTCGGATTTCATGGATTCTAGCCATTTCTCAGAGTCTGGGCTCATCATCGCTTCCTCATAGTTCGTAGGTTCACTGTCTTCTACCAACAAGACAGTCAAGACAGGGTTGTCGTACCACTCAGGAGGGGCACGCGACCTTGTCGACCTGCGACGTTCAGTAGCAGCATCGTCCGAAGCTTCATGATCCTTGTCATTAGCTTCCTCTATCGTTGGTGCAGGCGGCACTGGAACAATTTCAGGTGCTGCGCTACTCTCCAATTCAAGAGAAGGTTCAACAACCTCGTCTAGCTCTACTTTCCTCCCACTCACTTCTTTCGAGAGAAACTCCTTCTCAAGAAAGGAACCGTTCTTTGCGACAAACACTTTGCCTTCGGTTCTGTGATAGAAGGTATACCCAATAGTTTCCTTAGGGTATCCTATAAAGACGCATTTCTCCGCTTTGGGTTCGAGCTTGTCCGGCATCAACTTCCTGACGTAAGCTTCGCATCCCCAAACTTTAAGAAACGACAACTTAGGTTTAGCACCAAACCACAGTTCATACGGTGTCGTCTCAACGGATTTAGATGGAGCCCTATTTAAAGTGAATGCAGCGGTTTCTAATGCATAACCCCAAAATGATAACGGCAAATCAGTAAGAGACATCATTGATCGGACCATATCTAATAAGGTTCGATTCCGGCGTTCAGACACACCATTGCACTGTGGTGTTCTGGGTGGCGTGAGTTGCGAAACGATTCCGCTTGCTTTAAGATGCGTGAGAAAATCATAACTCAAATATTCACCTCCACGATCGGATCGTAGAAACTTAATCTTTCTGTTACGATGGTTCTCCACTTCATTCTGAAATTCCTTGAACTTTTCAAATGTTTCAGATTTATGTTTCATTAAATAGATATACCCATATCTACTTAAGTCATCGGTAAAAGTGAGAAAATAGCGATATCCACCGCGCGTCTAAACACTCATCGGTCCGCATACATCGGTACGTATGATTTCCAACAAGTCCGTTGCTCGCTCCATCATACCGGAGAACGGGGTTTTGATCATCTTGCCCATGAGGCATGGTTCGCATGTGTCAAATGATTTAAAATCAAGAGACTCCAAAAGTCCATCAGAATGGAGTTTCTTCATGTGCTTTACACCAATATGACCTAGACGACAGTGCCACAAATAAGTAGTATTATCACTATCTACTTTGCATCTCTTAGCCTCAATGTTATGGATGTGTGTTTCATCCCTTTCGAGATTCAGAAGAAATAAACCATTCACAATAGGTGCATGACCATAAAAGATGTTACTCATATAAATAGTACAACCATTATTCTCCGATTTAAATGAATAACCGTCTTGCAATAAACAAGATCCAGAAATAATGTTCATGCTCAACACAGGCACATAATAACACTTATTAAGGTTTAAAACTAATCCTGAAGGTAAAACTAAGGAGAGCGTGCCGACGGCCATCACATCAACTCTTGATCCGTTGCCAACGCGCATCGTCACCTCATCCCTCGCAAGCCGCCGTCTATTCCGTAGCTCCTGTTTCGAGTTACAAATATTAGCAACTGAACCGGTATCAAATACCCAGGCACTACAACGAGGGCTAGTAAGGAAAACATCAATAACATGTATATCAAATATACCTTTGATGGTGCCAGCCTTCTTGTCCGCTAAGTACTTCGGACAGTTGCGCTTCCAGTGACCCTTGTCCTTGCAATAGAAGCACTCAGTGTCCGGCTTAGGACCAGACTTGAGCTTCTTCTCAGCAGGGGCAACGCGCTTGCCGCCGCATTTCTTGAAGGGCTTCTTTGCACACCTTTCTTGAAGGTGGGGGGCTTGTTGACCATCAACACATGATTATCCTTTTTGATGTCCACCTCTGCAGCCTTCAGCTTTGCGAAGAGCTCGGTGATCGTATTAGTGGAACCAATCTGATTATGAGTCACTACAAAACTTTTGTAGCTGGGAGGGAGTGATTGCAGAACCCTGTCAATCTTGAGCTCCTCTGGAATCTTGCAGTCCAGTTGCTCAAGGCGTTGAGTGTAGCCCGACATCTTAATGGCGTGCTCACTAACGGAACTCCCTTCCTCCATCTTGCAGTTAAAGAACTTCTTAGAGATCTCATATCTCTCAGAACGGGCTTGAGTCTGAAACATGGTTTTCAGCTCCTCGAGAATCTCAAAGGGCCCGGGATAGTCTTCAAAACGATTTTGAAGGTCCGATTCCATAGCAAACAACATGGTGCTCTTAATCACACCATAATCATCTTTGCGTGACTGATAGACAGCTTTCTCATCAGCCGGCGCAGTAGCAGCAGGGGCGTCACCTAACGCATTCTCAAGGACATAGTCCTTTTGACCGCCAGAGAGAATGATTCTCAGATTGCGGAACCAATTGGTGAAGTTAGACCCATTGTTTCTAAGCTTTTCCTTCTCAGCAAAAACGTTGAAGTTGAAGTTGGACTTAGCCATTTGATCTACAGTATTTGCAAGTACAAATTTAGACTATGTTCATGATAAATAGTTCAACTTAATCAAATTACCAGATGAACTCCCACTAAATTCAACATCCCTCAAGTTGTTTAGTGAACATGATCCAAATTCACCACACCTAATCCGATCATCACGAGAAGAGATGTGGCTTCAATGGTGGACAACGAAGTGTCGATCATATCATTCATATGACTCATGCTTAACCTTTCGGTTCATGTGTTCCGAGGCCATGTCTGTACATGCTAGGCTCGTCAAGTTAGACCCAAGTATTTCCGCGTGTGCAAAACTGGCTTGCACCCGTTGTATGTGAGCGTAGAGTCTATAGCACCCGATCATCACGTGATGCTCGAACACGACGAACTTTCGCAACGGTGCATACTTGGGGAGAACACAATTTTTATCTTGATATTTAAGTGAGGAATCATCTTATAATGCTACCGTCGCAATCTAAGCACAATAAGATACATAAAAGGATAAACATCACATGCATATAACTTTATGTGACATGGTATAGCCAATCTTCACGCAATGATCTCCATCTTGTGCGTGCCGGCATGATCTCCATCACTCCACCATGATTGCCTCCACCACGAATAGCAACTACAACTATTGCTAACTACTTAGCGATAAAGTGAAACTATTACATGGCGTATAAGAAGTTGACACACAGGTCATACACAATTATAAAGACAACCATATGGCTCCTGCCGGTTGTGTACTCATCGACATGCAAGTCGTGAAACATTACAAAACATGATCATCGCATACATTACACACATCACATCTTGGGCCATACCATATCACAGAAAACACTCCCTACAAAAACAAGTTAGACGCCTCTACTTTGTTGTTGCATGTTTTACGTGGCTTATGGGAGTAGATGCTAAGAACGATTCTTACCTACGGAAAGCCACAACGGTGATATTATGGTTTCCAAACTCCGGTGTAAATCCCATGACAACTATAGTGAGACAAACTGACATCCACCAGCCGCATGTGTGGAACAAGCCACACGTCAAGTGCGGAGCCGGTCTCGCGAACGACGTCGCGTAAGGTTGGCCTGGACCGCTTCAATCTCACTATCCCGCGTCATAAGAAGAACACAAACAAGAGGCTTGCAACAGAAAACATCAACGCCCGCAACAACCATGTTGCGTTCTACTCGTGAAACACATCTACGCATAGATCTAGCTCTGATACCACTAAAGGGTTTCGCGGCATAGTAAATCAAAATTTTCTACGGATGCGAACAGAGGGAAGCCAAGATCTAATCTAGGAGATGCAAACAACGAGAGAGATTGGATTAGATCTTTATACCCTTGAAGATTCGCACAGCGGAACGTTCGTCGGAACGTGGGTGATGTAGTCGTACTCGCTTCTCCTCCTCGCGATCCGATCCGATCTAGCACCACAAGTGGCGATGCCTCCGTGAGATGCACACGTGCAGCACCTCGACGTCTCCTCCTTCCTTGGTCCAGCAAGTATGGTGGAGATATGGGTTGGATCTACAACGCGACGGCGCGGTGCAATTGGTGGAGAGTTTCTGCAGCAGGGTTTTGCCTACACGCAGTCGGGAGGGAGAGAGAGAGGAGGGCAGCAGGGCGACTGGCTTGAGGGGAAGGTGTGTGGGGGGTGCGCCCCCATCCCTCTTTATATAGAGGGGTGGGGCGGCAACCCTAGCCCCTCCCCCAAGCCAAAACCGGCGGCCAAGGAGGAGGAATGGGGGGCAAGGAAACCCCCCCTTCTAGAAGGTCCAATTAGGGTTTATCCCTTCTTGGCCGGCTGGGCCCTATGGGGCCTTGTGCCCCTGGCCCAATGCGGCCAGGGAACTCCCTCATAGGCCCATGCCCCCTCCCGGAAGGTGGGGCCACGTTGGTCCCTTCCAGAAGGTTCTAGAAGCTTCCGGTACAATACCGATTAACCCGGAACAATTCCGAACTCCAAAAACTGCACTGCCTTATATGAATCTTATTCTCCGGACCATTCCGGAACCTCTCGTGATGTCCCGGATCCCATCCGAGACTCCGAACAAAAACTCATAAACCAATCATCCAATCTATCCTAGCGTCGAGACACGTTAAGTGTGTGACCCTGCGGGTTCGAGAATATGCAGACATGATCTTCTATCAATAATCAACAGCGGGGTCTGGAAACCCATATTGACTCCCACACATTCATCGATGATCATATCGGATGAACCACGATGCCAGGATTCAATCAATCCCATATATACATTCCCTTCGTCTCGCGATTTTTTACTTGCCCGAGATTTGATCGTCGGTACCGTCATACCTAGTTCAATCTCGTTCACAGCAAGTACTTTACTCGTTCCGTAATCCGATATCACTTTGTGATTAACTCCTTAACCACATTCTTGCAAGCGGTGTTGATATCGATTACCGAGTGGGCCCGAAGTATATCTCTCCGAGTTGGGAGGGACAAATCCCATCTCGATACATACAACCCAACAGGTACTTTCCGATCACCTGAGAGACACCTTTATGATCACCCTCTCATAGGATGACGTTTGATGACCTCAAAGCTTTCTTCCGATACCAGGGAGTTGTATTATCTCATGGTCTAAGGAATACAATATTTGACATAATAAAAGCTTCGCAAAGATGAACACGATGACACGATCTAATTGCTTCGCTTAGTTTGGGTCTGTCCATCATATCATTCTCCTAATGATATGATCTCATTATTAATCGACAACTCATGTCCATGGTTAGGAAACCTTAACCATCATTAATCAATGAGCTAGTCCATAGAGGCGTACTAGGGACACGGTGTTGTTCACAAACCACACAAGTATTAAAGTTTCCGCTTAATACAATTCTAGCATGGAATATAAACATTATCATGAACAAGAATTATAATAATAACATCTTTATTATTACCTCTAGGGCATAATTCCAACACTCTCTCCCTAGCCACTCAAACCTCTTGATCTTTTGAGGAGTGGGAGAGGTGACCTAGATCTACATTTCCACCAAAGAAGATTTGATTCCCCCCACCTATCCTTTGTGGATCTTGTTACTCTTGGGTTTCTTGGAACCCTAGACACTTTAGGACATCATGCTACATCCTCGAAGATAAGGGCATGCGTTGTGAAGCTCTGTGGTGTCATTGAGGGCCTCCAATTGAGTTGTGGAGCTTCCCCCTCAACCTTTATGTAAAGGTTTCGGTTGGCGCCTTCAAGGTCATCGGTTAGTGGATTGTGAGGCCGCCTTTGTGGTGGTGCTCACCGGAGAAGAAGGTGAGGCCTTTGTGGCGCTCGGGTGACCTTATGTGGACCCGACACCTCTCCAACATAGACGTAGCTTCCTTGGAAGTGAACTACAGAAATTACATCTTCGTGTCCTCGCTCTAGTTATCTCGTTCCTTACCTTTACTACTTGCTCTTTACCGCTCTTGTGCTTGTTGTTAGTTCTCTACCATATAGGTTGTTCATCTAGTTGCATATCTAGAGAACTTATCTTCTTGCCAAGCCTAAAATTGATTAACAAATTAAAAATTGGTAGTCTCCTATTCACCCCCCTCTGGTCGATTCAAAGTCGGTACTTTCAATTGGTAGCAGAGCCAAGGCTCTTATTTCGGGCTTTACCGCCTAAGATACGATGGCCGACGACGAGGGTAGTGAGAATGACAATTCCAAGAACTTGGCCACCATGGATGACCTCAAGCAATTGGAGTCATCCATGATGACCAAGTTTGAGGAAATGATTACTCTTTTGCAGTCTCTCAAGCCTAACCCTGTGGTTCCTCTTGTCACACCCCAAACCACCGAGCTACCTCCCACCGTTTTGGTGACCGCACTCGTGGTGAATCCCGTGGCCATCACCACTCACTTGGGAATTGGTTTTGTTGCTCAAACATCTACCAAGGGCCCAAGCGAGAACACCAAGGGGCTCGAAGACTCGACTTCCAAAGAGGGAAGTGAAGGAAAGGACTACTCGGCGGTTCCCCCACCGCCGAAGTATACTCCGGACCCTCCCATTCCCATGCCACACATCATTCCCCAAGGATCACCACCTATGTTAGATACTTAAAATTTCGCCAATTGGCAATATCTAATACGCTCTCATATTTCCAACTCTTCCATTGAGTTAATGAGGATTGTGGAGGAAGGGTTCTCTCCATATGACCCAAAGAAGTTGACTCGAGGTGAAGTGATGGACAAGCAACTCAATGCCATGGCTTTGGGCATGATTCAAAAGGCGTTGACTCACACATTCGCCAATTCAACACCGCTAAGGAAGCATGGGATCAGCTAACCGAACTATTTGTGGGAAATGAAAGTATCCAAAGTTCCAAGTTTGATGAAGTCAACAATGAGTGCGATGGTTTTGCTATGCAAGATTATGAGACTCCCGAAGACATGTATAGGCGGCTCAAGGTCCTTTGTTGCACTATGAGGGATCTTGGTGCCACCTATGTTGATGACAAGTTTATGAAGAGGAGACAAGTTTATGAAGAGGAAGTTCATTCAAGCTCTTCTTCCATTTGAAGAACAAAAGCTAAACTCCATTAAGGGAAGAACCAACTTTCACTTAATGACATCCCAAGAAGTCTTGAGTGAAGTGATTGCCATGACCATTGCCAAGAAGAACGCGGAGTCCGCTCATGCTAGGGCGGTAGGATCAAAAAAAGTGAATCTTGCATTGAAGGCCAAGGCTATTGAAGGTGATGATGATACATCAAGTGAGTGGTCTCAAGAGGATCTCAAGTGTGATTTCAACGAACATCTTGCCCTCGCTTTAAGAGCTTTTTGGAACAAGCCCGACATCAAGTCAAGATCAAGGGACAACACAAGATTCAACTCATCTAACAAGGCTCCCAAAGGGATATCATGATACAATTGCAATGACAAGAGTCACTTTGTGGCTAAGTGTCCCTTTGAGAACCGTGAAGACAATGGTGGTCGTCTCATCCGCAAGATCAAGTCAAGGCCTCCTCATCCTTTGAAAAAGAACTATGCTGTCAAGAATGTTGTCAACAAGGAAAGGGCTATTGTGGTCCATGAAGAATACCTTTCGGCCACGGATGAAGATGATGATGAAGTCCAAGGTGGGGAGATTATGGGAGTTGCTGCTATTACTACTACCTCTAGTCCACGATTGGCCCTCTTCGACTCACCAAACGAGAACGTCATCTCCTCCAACTAAAAATGTCTCATGGCCAAGGCCACCGAGGTAACATCTAAACCCACTCCTCAACCCATCTCTAGTGAGCATTCCTCTCTTGAACTTTGATACGTCGGAAATGTATCTATAATTTTTGATGTTCCATGCTTATTTAGTATCTACTTTGCTTTTCTTTGTCTACACTTTGAGATGTTTTTATATGTTTTCTGGTACTAACCTATTAATAGGATGTGACAGTGCCAGTTGCATGTTTTCTTCTGTTTTTGGTTCCAGAAAAGCTAGTAAGAAAATATTCTCGGAATTGTACGGGACAAAAGCCAAAGTCAATATTTCACCGAGGAGAACACGGAGTCTAGAGGAGACATGGAGGGGAGCCACAGGGCGGCCACACCCCCTAGGCGCGGGCCCACCCTAGGCCGCGCCTGGGCAGGGTGTGGGCCCCCTGGTCGCCCTCCTGCCTCGCCTCTTCGCATATAAGAAGCCCCCGATGCCTAAACCCTAAGCACCCGATCAATATTCCACGAAACCGTCTCTAGCCGCTGCCACCATCGTCCCTAGATCAGGGGGGCCTGAAGCTCTTCCCGGCACCCTGCCAGAGGGGAGATCATCCCGGAGGCCTTCTTCTTCAGCATACCAGCCTCCGGTATGAAGCGTGAGTAGTTCCACCTTGAACTACGGGTCCATGTAGTAGTTAGATGGTTGTATCTCCTCCTTTGTGCTTTCACGTCTAGATCTTGTGAGCTTTGTTCATGATCAAGATCTCATCTATTTGTAATAATGCATGTTGTGTTTGCGGGGATCCGATGGATATTGAGATTACTATGTCAGATTGATTAATGGTTTTGTCTTATTGATTCTATCATGTCTGTGTTGTTTGTGATCTTGCATGCTCTCCATTCTTAGTAGCTATCTTGGCCAAGTAGTTGCTAGTGACTCCAAGAGGGAGTATTTATGCTCGATAGTGGGTTCATGCCTCTATATAATCTAAGGGAAGTGACAGAAATCTCTAAGGTTGTAGATGTGATGTTGCCACTAGGGAGAAAACAACGGTCTCTTGTTCATGGAACAAGTGGATTGTTTACCTTACACACTTTGCTTAAAGCAGTTGTCTGTTGCTTGCAACTTAATACTGGAGGGGGTTCGGATGATAACCCAAAGGTGGACTTCTAGTCATAGATGCAGTTGGATGGTGGTCTATGTATCTTGTTTTATTGCCCAATCGAATCTCATAGGATCTTGATGTCTAGTATTGCATTGTTATGCCTTGCTCAGTCCTGCCAATTGCCCTACTGTAATTTGTTTACCCTGCATGCCATGTTTGTTTATCTAAGGAGAACACCTCTAGTGAACTATGGACCGCGGTCCAAACTTTACCCTTGATACATCTTCCACTGTTACTGTTTACTTTCTGCAAACCACTATCATCTTCCACACCATACAGTTAATCCTTTGCTACAGCAACCGGTTATATTAACAACCTCAATGTTTGTTGGGGCAAAGTCTTGAGTTTGTGCTGTGCGGGACTCCAAGTTGCTTGCAACACCTTTGAGAAGTTTCCTTCCTCCTACTGGTTCGATAACCTTGGTTTCTTACTGGGGAAGACTTGCTTCTATGGTGCATCACACCTTGCTCTTGGGGTTTCCCGACGAAGCGCTTTCAGACGCCATCAACAAGTTTTCTGGCGTCGTTGCCGGGGAGGCTAAGGATGTCTTCACAAGGGGAGTCCTTCTCAACCTTTCTCTTTACTTTGTTTTTGTTTTGCTTAGTTTCTTTTGCTTGGTTTTGTTTTCCTATTTTTTATCAAAAACTCCAAAAAATAGTTTAGTTTGGTTTGCTTTCCCTTATCAAAACACACAAAAAATTAGTTC
Organism: Avena sativa; assembly: GCA_916181665.1. Classification (NCBI taxonomy): domain Eukaryota; kingdom Viridiplantae; phylum Streptophyta; class Magnoliopsida; order Poales; family Poaceae; genus Avena; species Avena sativa. Next base: position 424,778,705 of record OV702280.1, read on the forward strand.
ATGCTCTACTTGCTGCTGTTGTTGGCTTGCTCCACTTATGCCAAAATGAACTCTGCTGAGAACACCAAGTTGTGTGACTTCACTAGCATAAACAACAATGATTTCCTAAGCACTCCTATTGCTCCACCTGCTCCTGGTGCTACCTTTTATGAAATTAAGCCAGCTTTATTGAATCTTGTGATGAGAGAGAAATTTTCTGGTGCTAGTTCTGATGATGCTGCTGCCCACCTTAATAACTTTGTTGAACTTTGTGAGATGCAAAAGTATAAGGATGTAGATGGAGATATTATTAAGATCAAGTTGTTTCCTTTCTCCTTGAGAGGAAAAGCTAAAGAATGGTTGCTATCCTTGCCTAGAAATAGTATTGATTCTTGGATTAAGTGCAAAGATGCTTTTATTGGAAAGTACTACCCTCCTGCTAAGATTATATCTATGAAAAGTGAGATTATGAAATTTAAACAACTTGATAATGAACATGTTGCTCAAGCTTGGGAAAGAATGAAATATTTGGTTAAGAATTGTCCCACTCATGGACTTACTGCTTGGATGATTATCCAGACTTTTTATGCAGGTTTGAACTTCTCTTTAAGAAACCTGTTGGATTCAGCTGCTGGAGGTACCTTTATGACCATCACCTTGGGTGCTGCAACAAAACTCCTTGATAATATAATGGTTAATTATTCTGAATGGCACACGGAGATAGCTCCACATGGTAAGAAGGTAAATTCTGTTGAAGAAAACTCCTCTTTGAGTGATAAGATTGATGTTATTATGGCTATGCTTGTTAATGGGAAAGCTCCTTTATATCCTAATAATGTTCCCTTAGCCTCTTTGGTTGCTCAAGAAGAGCAAGTTGATGTGAAATTAATTAGAAACAACAATTTCAACAACAATGCCTATAGGAATAATTTTGGTAGTAACAACAATTATAGGCCTTATCCTCCCAATAATGGCAATACCTATGGAAATTCCTACAACAATGCTAGAAGTGCCCCCTCTGAACTGTTGGTGCCATGATTGATATGAAAGAAGGCACCATTAAATATCAATTTACATTCAATAAAGGTATTGAATACTTCCCTATGATGAAAGAGAAGTTGCTTTTTGCTCCTCCTCCTTTAAAAGCAAGGTTTGATGTTAATTCTTCATTTGAAAATACTTGATTCTTGCTTCTTTTGCCTAACTTAAAGGCGTTAAAGAAAAGTACTTGTTGGGAGATAACCCAAGAGTTTTCTTGAGTCTTAGAAGTTATTACTTTAGTAATTACCTCTCCTTATCCTTTTTGTTTGCTTTTTGTGCCAATAATGACCTCTAATGAGAGGGAAAGTAAGATTTGGGGAGTTGCTGTCCTAAAATAGATTTTTGTGCTCCACCGTAAAAATTCATGAGGAGTCTCTGTAAGTTGGATTGAGCTAATAATTTACGAATAAATCCTACAGTATGTTATATAACTTTCGTTAGTTCAACACGTTTTGATTTGAGCAACATAAGGTCATCGAAAAAATCGTTTTCTACCTATTGGTCTGCTTTGACAGATTTCTGCCATTATTTGTATTTGCTTCTTATTGATTCCTTTTTGGGTTATTTTTTGGAAATTGAGCTTTTTGAGGGAATTGCTACAATAGCTTGTGTTTTTAGTGAATGGGTACCTAAAACCAAAGCTTGATTTTCTTGTAGGACTATGCTTCCGGTGGAGCAAAATGGGTGCTTGATAGCGGCGCCACAAGTCATATGACCGGAAGCAAGTCCATCATGTCGGAGATAAGGCCAAATCTTGCCAACACCATGGTCTCCTACGGTGATAAAACAAGTTTTCAGGTATTGGGTTTTGCCAAGGTGGTGGTAACCCTGGATGTATCCTTGGTTGACGTCATGCTTGTCAAAACCCTTGATTACAATCTACTTTCAGTTCATGCTCTTGTGGTTATGGGTCTTGTGTCTTTCTTTAATGAGCATTCTATGGTCCTCATGTGTAGCAAGCCTCTCAAGGTGGATTTCATAGGGTACATAGAGAATGACTTGTGGTGGAATTTTTAGGGACCACCACTCCTCATGCTCTATGTCTCTATGCTAAAGCCGACAAGGGCTGGTTGTGGCATTGCCGCGGCTGAGTAATGGGAAAAGACAAATCAAAATCTAGTTTGAAAAGTCAAAATGCCAGTTTGAAAAGTTAAATCCCAACATGGTTGCCTAGTGGAGGGAGGAGAGGAAACCTAGTTAGGGAAGGTTTCCCCTCCCTCCCTTGCCACCGGCCATGAAGAGGAGTTGGGGGAGGATTCCCCTCCCCCCAACCGCCTCTCCCCACCTATATGAGGGGTAGGGCGCCTCCTAGCCCTCACCCCAAAAACCCTAGGCTGGCCGCGCCTCCCCCAAAGTCGCCAAAAACCCACTTTTTGGGGACCACCACTCCTCAAGTCGCCGCCGACTAGCCCTCCTCTAGCCGCCGACCACCTCCACCCCTTGGCCTCTAAACCCTAGTTTCCAAGGCCCTCTCTAATCCACCATACCCGCTCCGACTTAGGTGAAGCCTTGCGGGATTTCCCCTCTACTTCCACCACCACACCATCGTGCTGTTGGAATCGTGAGGAGAGATCTACAACCTCCGCTGCCTACTGGAACAAGGGAGAGGAAGGTCTTCATCGAGTACCGAACGTGTGACCGACCGTGGGAGCGCTGCCAGAATGCGGAGCTGGAAGGATCGTCTACGCAATCTTGAGATCGTCAAGTGAACGACTACATCAACCACGAGAATCCGATCTCGTTAAACGCTTTGGATCTTCGAGGGTTAGTACTCTAACAACTCGTTGCACCGGTCTAGTAGATTAGATCTTGGCTCGTGTGTGTTCATGTGATAGAATTTTTTTTCCATGCTACGAACCCCTATATTGGTATCAGAGCCGTGTCTATGTGTAGATCCGTTGCACGAGTAGGACACAATGGTTATTATGGGCGTTGATGCTTTTGTTGTGATTGCTTTTTGTGTACTTTGCATCTTGCGGTATGGTGGGATGAAGCGTCCCGGACTAACCTTACATGACATTGTTCATGAGACTTGATCCACGCTCGACATGCAACTTGTATTGCATAAGTGGCTTTGTGGGTGTCTGTCTCTCCCACCATAGTGAAGATTCAATTTACAACAGGCACTTGAAAATACTTGTATCAATGTTGTGGTTTTTGTTCGTAAGTTAGAATGGTTCTTATTTGAAAGCCCCAAACCACGTAAAACATGCAAAGAAAATTAGAGACATCTAACTTTGTTTTGAAGGGGTGTGCTGTGATGTGATATGTCCATGATTGTGATTATATATGATGTATGCAATGATCCTTATTGTAAGTTAGCAACCGGCAGGAGCCTTATGGCTGTCTTTTAATTTCATTAAGACATGCGTGTCTATTATTCAAAGTAGTTGTAATAGTTGATGCTGGTGAACGACAACCATGGAGCAGCGCCATTGACCTTGACACCGCGCCAGTGATGATGGAGATCATGTTCGTGCTTGGAGATGGAGATCGAAGGCACAAGAAGAAAGGCCATATCATATCACATATTATGAATTGCATGTGATGTTAATCCTTTTATGCATCTTGTATTGCTTAGATCGTGATAGTAGCATTATAAGATGATCCCTCTCACTAAATATCAAATAATAAAGTGTTCGTCCTTAGTAGGTGATACGTCGTAAACATATCTATAATTTTTGATGTTCCATGATTGTTTAGTATCAACTTTGCTTTGCTTTGTCTACACTTTGAGGTAATTTTATACATTTTTTGGGACTAACCTATTCACAAGATGCTGCAGTGTCAGTTGCATGTTTTCTACTATTTTTTGGTTTCAGAAAAGCTAGTAAGGAAATATTCTCGGAATTGGATGGGTCAAAAGCCAAAGTCAATATTTTACCGGAGAGAACACGTAGACCGAAGGGCAGCCGAAGGGGGTCCACGAGGTGGCCACACCCTAGGGTGGCGCAGCTAGGCCCAGGGCACGCCGCCACCTGGTGTGGGCCCCTCGGGCGGCCCCTGCCTTGCCTCTTTGCCTATAAAGGCATCCCGATGCAGAAATCATAAGCACCTGATCAGATCTCCACAAAACAGTTCGTAGCCACCACCACCATCGTCCCTAGATCGGGGGATCTGAAGCTCTTCCCGGCACCCTGCCGAAGGGGAGAGATCATCCCGGAGGCCTTCTTCATCACCATGCCAGCCTCCGGTATGATGCGTGAGTAGTTCACCCTTGGACTATGGGTCCATACAGTAGCTAGATGGTTGTTTCTCCTCCGTTGTGCTATCATGTTTAGATCTTGTGAGCTCCATTCATGATCAAGATCATCTATTTGTAATCATACATGTTGTGTTTGCGAGGATCCGATGGATATTGAGATACTATGTCAGATTGATTACTGATTCTATCATGTTTGTGTTATTTGTGATCTTGCATGCTCTCCGTTTCTAGTAGCTATCTTGGCCAAGTAGATGCTTGTGACTCCAAGAGGGAGTATTTATGCTCGATAGTAGGTTCATGCCTCTAGTAATCTGGGGAAGTGACAGAAATATCTAAGGTTATAGATGTGTTGTTGCTACTAGGGAGAAAACAACAATATTTTGTTCATGGAACAATTGTATTGTTTACTTTACACACATTGCTTAATGCAATTATCTATTGCTTGCAACTTAATACTGGAAGAGATTCGGATGATAACCTGAAGGTGGATTATTAGTCATAGATGCAGTTGGATTACGGTCTATGTATATTGTTAAAATGCCTAATAAAATCTCATAGGAGTTATGATGTCTAGTATATGCATTGCTATGCTTGCTCAATCTGTCAATTGCCCCGCTGTAATTTGTTCACCCAGCATGCTATCTATCTTAAGGAGAACACCTCTAGTGAACTACGGACCCCGGTCCAATCTTTATCATTGATACATCATCTACTGTTACCGTTTACTTTCTACAAGCAATTACTATCTTCCACACTATATGTTTAATCCTTTGTTTTCAACAAACTAGTGAAATTGACAACCTCAATGTAAGTTGGGGCAAAGTCTTGAGTTTGTGTTGTGCAGGATTCCAAGTTGTTAGCAACACCTTGGAGTTGTTTCCTTGCTCATACTGGTTCGATAACCTTGGTTTCATAACTAAGAGAAAACTTGCTGCTGAGCTCATCACACCTTGCTCTTGGGGTCTCCTAACAAGGCTCTACAGTCAACCGAGCCGCATCAATATTTTCTGGCGCCGTTTCCGAGGAGTTAAGGACAGCTTTTCAAGGGGAGTCTTGTGGCATCCCGCAAAAACCACTACTAGAAAATCGCGTTGAATTTTGTGCATTGCATCATCATGACATCATCATACACATTTTGTTTCAAACTATTTTTGCTAAGAACCCTATTTTGTTTTCTATATTAATCCCCTCCCTTTTATTTCAATTAACACCGGTGTTTCCGGATATCTCAGTTGTCTAAAAACAATTTGCAAGAGGCTTTTAAATTAAATTATAAAACCCTAGTCTAATTTCTAGTCCTAAGTTCACCCAAAACTACCCTACCCACCTATCCCAGCTTGCCACCTCACCCCTCCCCCAATTCCCTACCCACCTTGCCACATCATCAATCCTTACCCCAGCTCTCTCTCTCTCCTTCTCTCACCCCAGCCCCACCTACCCCCTCTCTCTTACACCCTGGCCCCACCCCCTGGTCAAACCCACCCCCTCTCTCTCTCTCCCTGGGTCCCACCCCAAACCACAGCCCACTCCCTCCTCACACGCCACCCACCACTCAACCCCCACCCCGCGCCTGGACCCACTTCCCCGGCCCCACCGCCCCAGCCACCTCTCCCACCCCGCGGGCCCCGTCCCCCTGGCCCCACCCCGGTCCCACTCCCCGTCCCTCTCCCCGATCCTCCCTCCTCTCTCTCCCCCACCTCTCTCTGCTCCCCACCGACGCCCCGCTCACGCCACCTCCTCCTCCTTCCTCACCCGCTCCCCACCTTCCTCGCCGGCGCCGCGCCTCCACCCGCCGGACGCCTCGCCTCCTCGCCGCTCACCCACCTTCTCTCCCCGGCGCTCCTCCCGCCTCCGCCGCGCCTGCCTCCGCCCCGCCAGAGCGCCGCCGCTCCCTCCCCGTGCTCCGGCCACGGCCTCCGCCCCGCTCTCTCCGTCAGCCGCCCTCCGCCGGCGCGTCCCCACCCGTCCTCCGTCCGCCGTCGTCCACCCCCTCTGCCTGCGCCTTCCCGAGCGTGCCCGCTCGCCGGCTCCGGCCTCCCCGCCGCTCGGGCTCGCCCCGTCGCCGGCACGCACCCTCCCCGTCGGCCTCGTCCTCTCCGCGCCGGCCGCGCGACCGCCCCTGCGAGCTCCTCGCCGTCTGCAAGCGTCGCCCCCATTCGACCCCGGCCCAAGCTCGCCGTCGACCTCGGCTGCGCGTCGTCGCCGGCCCGGACCCCCTCTGTGCCACCGTCTTTCGCTCGCCGCGTCCGCACCCCGCCTCCCTGTTGCCTGCCGCCGCCAGCGACCGACGCCCAGCGCCGCGTCGGCCTCTGGATCCCCTCCTCCGAGCCGCGCAACCCCGTCGAGCCGAGCTCCTCCCCGGTGCTCCCCCGTCTACGCCGCCGGCGTCGTCCGCTGCGAAACCGCAGGAACCGTCGCCGCGCTCTCCACTGTGTTGTCCAACCTCCGTCGCGGGCATCGCCTCCCTGACGCTCGGGAGCGTCTCGACGCCCTCCTGTACGCCATGTGCCGCCCGTGCTGTGCTCCTACGCGCCAGTGTCGAGTGTTTTCCACATGCAAGCCAAGAGCAAAGCTCGGCAAGGCTTTTGTCGTCAAGAACAACAACATGGGCAAGTACACCGTCTAGATCGACATCGGACTGGAACCCTCATGATCGCCTTCTCGGAGCACCAAGAACTCTGCTTAGGACCCGAAGACCCATCAAGAACACCCAAGATCGCCTTCCCCGATCCAAAGGCGCCGAGATCCCGAGCCTCCGAAGACCGATCTAGAGCGCCAAGGCCTTCGCATGGAGTCGGCAAGATCATCCGGGAACACCAAGATCAACTGCGCGGGCCCGACAAGATCGACACCGACCAGGGCGGGACCGATGCGCCTCCGACGCCAACCAAGTCCTGCTTCCCGGTTGCGACAAGACCTCCGTCCCGAACCGATCCCGATCTCGTCGAGCCGTTCCCCCGTCGAACCCTGAGACCGACCCCGAACCCCTAACCAAGATCGACAAACCCTAATGTGATTTCCTTTCCGAGCCCTATTTTATAAAATGAAATATAAACTTGTTGCATATTAAATTGTCATACTCGCATGCATATTGTGTGGTTTGGGGGCCTTATGCCGATTCACCATATAATTAAATATGGGGCCCATATGCGGGCAAATCTAGTCTTATATTGGCCTCATTTAAATTTGTGTAGCGAACCGGAAACTTATCTTGCCCTGTTATTACAATATTTAATTGCGGGGTAGCTAAACAACTTGAACCACTTAAATATTTGTCGGGACCCCGGTTCCGCTTAATATTGCCTAAACGCATCGCATCTTTGCCATGCCATACATCATACATGCATCATGCCCGATCTTTTGCCGTGGTATTAAATAGTGCATCCGGTGTTTATTCTAGTGTTTTGCTTCTTCGCGGATAAGGCCGTTGAGTTGATGCGAGTGTCGACCCGATCTTCGGTTGAACCTTCGACAATGTTTTCAGGCGAGCATCTCCCCCTTTCTACCTATCTTACTTTTATAGTATTTATTCCCTCCTGTTGATCTATTGCTATCTGTGTTGCGATGCTCTAGTTTTCGTACCCGTGATATCCCTTGCAGCCTTATATTGCCTTGGACACATCCTATTACCTGTTGTCTGGTAGATAGTTGGACTTGCGCGTCGTAGTCGCTTGCTCAAGTGTTGTTGCGTGTCGTCAAGTGCCACAGTTGTTGGTGTATTGCTGCATGTTTGATGTTGGAGATGATCATGGCTTTACTTATCGTTCACTTTAATTCTTGTTTAACAACTAAAATTGAAGTAGGTAAGCAGAGGCACAGGTGGGCAATAGATGTTCTTTGGTTGTTAACCGTCCACTTGTGTCCCGTAGGACCCCGAGTACTTGATACCTGTTCCTTGAATATTCGCGCTATCCACATACGGGGAATTATGGGACCCCCCTGAGCCAGAGCTTGATTCAGTCTTATTTCTTGGGGCCACAAACTAGTTTGAGGTTTTATTTACGATCCTGTACTTATGCCATGCTTTACTGCTTTATTTAAATTGTGCGATGGATAGCACACTGTACTGTTTAGGTAAGCGGAGTGTTTTCGCGGTATCGACAAGCCCAGTTTTGGGTTCCCAGTCGTTTACAGCCATTGACGCAAACCTTGAGTCCGTCTCGGAGTCAGCTAGCTTCGTTGCGGGTGTACTCCAAGGGGTGGCCCCCTGAAATATTTCTGAATCCTGTGATTGCTTTGTCGTGAAGGCCTCGTTGGGTTTTGATTTGGTTTTTCCGAGGTTGATCGAGTGTGTGTTGCTATTTGTGCACCCCGGTCGGGTAAAACTTTCTGAAAGCCGTGTCCGCGGTTATGGACGACTTGGAGCACAGTATCTCGATCATAGACAACTATAACTAAAGTAGTGCTATAAATTTGACTCTGCAATGACTAGTAATCAGCTTCACTATAATGGAATGGCTAAATAAAACTGCCAACAATTGCTTGTTGAGTTGTCGCTCGTGACCATTGTACCTGACTAGTAAGTATTGCAACTACAACGGAATGGCTAAATAAAAGTACCAACAACTGCTGGGTTTTGGGTTATCTCATGCTAATTGTATCTGACTAGTAAGTGTTGCAACTACAACGGAATGATTAACTAAAACGGCCCACTGCTTATTTTATCAGGATGATTATCTATACTTGACTAGTAATTGCTGCAACGATAACCGAATAAATAAAACTGCCAACTGTGTGAGTTCCTCGGTTGACTTCCTCGTTTGGTCTCGAGGGGGAAACACCAGGATGGGTTTGTCTGATGGTAGCATCAGGTTGTTTCCGAATAGGTCTTTCTTACCCCTCTCTGACAGCCGCCAGTTGTATCGAGTCTCTATAGGTTGTTTAGTGCATGCTGTCGCAGCCGCTCCAGTCCACCATACCTATGTAGGCGAGGACCGCCGAATTCTAGTCTCGCCGTGTACTGGCCTCAGTACTGACGCTCCTCTTTTTCCTTTGCCCTTTGTCGGCACCCCTTTTGTTTAAGCAGGTTTTGAGATCGACGTCGTTAGCAGGGTTACCCTTCCGGCTTGTCCTGGGCAGGGTTATGGACGCCATTGGTTATTCTTCAGGGCTCTTAGCCCCATTTGCATCTTGTCCGTAGACGGACGCTCTATCATTCTCAAGGTGATTTGGATCTTTGTACATTATATCTGTATTCTTGACTCATTGAGTCGCTGCTGTATATATATCTGTTCTGTGGGTCCCATCGAGGACTGTTGTGTAATGTTATTACTTCGTTTTCCACCCGCACGAAAGTTCCTGGTGGGCACCTTTGAATCGTTTCTATGCGGGTTTGGCGGGAATCGCCGAAACTTGCATAGGGTCGATCCTGAGGGTGTTACAAGTCTCTCACAACCATTCTCTTTACTTTGTTTTTGTTTTGCTTAGGTACTTTTGATTTGTTTTGGTGGCTTCTCTCTTTCAAAAATACAAAAAAAAATTAGTTTGGTTTGGTTTGTATTTTCTTATAAAAAACACAAACAAATAGTTCCTACTATAGTTGTTGGTCCGTTATTTCCTTGCTTTGTCATGCTTTCTATCAATGATTGGTTTCTTTGAAACTAGGTCTTATTGGCAAGGTGGGTTCACGGAAGAACAAAAATATTATTATAAGGAACACCTCTTGTCACAAAAAGGGAAACACTTATGGGAAAAAATTGATAAATTGAATACCATTGCTAGAAATGTGTGATCTACTTATAATGTTACTTATTGCTTTGATAAATCTTGTTGTTGTATGAGGTATAAACACCTCCCTTTTCAGTGTGAGTATAATGATAATGTTACCATATCTTCTTATGTTGAAGGAAATTATGACTTTTAAGATGTGGAACAAATTGAAGAATTTATTGCTTGGAAGGGTGCATTTGAACTTGCTAGTTTGCTTGAAAATACTGATGATTCACCTTATAAATATGAGGTTTATGATATACTTAAATTTTGCTTTGATAATTACAAGGAAGAAAATGGATATATTCTTGAATATATTAATAGATGCTTCCACAAACGGAAGAGACTAATGCCTTACATGAGCTTATGAAAGAAGAAATTGCTAAAATGGGAAGCTCATTAGATAAAAATAGGAGGGGAATGATGAACAAAAGGAGGAAGAATGGATCTACCCATGCCTACCTTCTAATTATAGTAACTCTTTATCCCTTACATTATTTGATTGTCCCCCATGCTTACCAAAGAAGGATGAATGTTATGTTCCTGTGGATCCTTTTGAAATATCTACTTTGGGTAAAACCTGTGATAATAATTGTGCTCCTGTTATCTATGATAATCCATGCCATTTTGATAAATCTTATGATAATCCTTTATTTGTGCCTAACTTCGAAATGCATGGTACTAAAGAGTTTTGCTTAGAAAATGTTTATGATAAAGCTCTAGATGATGGTCCTATATTGGTTGATAATATTAATTGTACTACTATTGAAAATGAAATTGGAGGGGTCTTGACTTTATCTTGGAACCCCATACCTCTTGAGAATGATCAGTCATCTTGTTATAAAATTGTTAAAAGTGGGGTTGAAGGTTTTAATCCCAATATTTTTGAGCTTGATAAATTTTTTGTGTTTGTAGATCATGAAAAGCATACTTTATGTGATAGTTATATTGTTGAGTTTATTCATGAGGCTACTGAAAATTATTATGAGAGAGGAAAATATGGTTGTAAAAGTTTTCATGGTACTAAAACACCTCTCTACGTGCTGAAAGTTTTGAAGTTACTCTTGTTTTATCTTCCTATATGCTTGTCACTTTGTTTTTTGTGAATTTATTTGCGTACAAGATTCCTATGCATAGTAAGTGGATTAGACTTAAATTTGTTTTATATTTGCTTCTTGATGCTCTCTTTTACTTCGATTCATATTTCTTATGTGAGCATCATCGAAATTATTATGCCTAACTTAAAGGCGTTAAAGAAAAGTACTTCTTGGGAGATAACCCAATAGTTTTATTGAGTCTTGGAAGTTATTACTTCTGTAATAACCTCTAGTTATCCTTTTTGTGTGCTTTTTGTTCCAAGAATAACCTCTAATGAGAGAGAAGTAAGATTTGGGGAAGTTGCTGTCCCGAAACAGATATTTGTGCTTCACTGTAAAAATTCGTGAAAAATCTCTATATGTCGGATTGATCTGTAATTTTCTGATTAAATGTACCCAGTTGTTATCTAACTTTTGTTAGTTCAGCACTTATCGATTTCAGCAACAGAAGGTCTTTGAAAAACCCGATTTTTACCTGCTGGTCTGTTTTGACAGATTTCTGCCATTATTTGCATTTGCCTCTTTATCGGTTTCTTTTTGAGTTCTTATTGATCACTTGAGATTTTTAAAGGAATTTCTACAATAGCTTGTGTTTTAATGAAGGTTTTACTTGTGTTGAAACTGAACCCAAAGGTTTATTATTTTGAATACACTAATGTTGCTAATGAAGATTGTGTGAAGTTTTGTGAAGGAAATTTTCAAGTGTAGAGGAAGAATGATGTGATGAGATGAAGAATGGATAAAATCTCAATATTGGGGATGCCACCCCGTGTCACCCCAAGAAATATTCAAGAGGTACAAGCATCAAAGCTTGGGGATGCCCAAGGCATCCCCTTCTTCATCAATAAAAATCTCAGGTCTCTTTCTAGACACTTCGTTTTTATTGTTTCATGCACTGTTGTGTTGTTCTTGGAGCGTCTTAATTTTAGGTTTTGGTTTTCGTTTGTTTAATTTGCTTTAATAAATTAGTTGTACCCCCGCATTCGCTCTTTTGTTTCAAATAAGTTGATATGTGTTGGAAAAGAGTAGAAAGTTTCATGCTTTAGTGGTACAAAAGGGAGCTTGTTTTGACTGTGGCTTAGACTTTATCATGTCATGCTAGATGTTTCTTTGACCTTATTATTAGTGATTATTGTTGTAACATGACTTGTTCCAAACAATTGAGATTGCTTAATGTGCCTTGAAAGAATCATGCGTTGTTTTAGCATACAAAAGTATAATATTGTGGTATTCTCCTTTGATGCTTTGTTTGGGTTGACTTGGCACATGCTCACACCATGTTATGACTATGAACCAGTCACCTTATCCTATATGATAATTTAGTTTTTGACTTGTGTACCACTTTATTCTTTGATTGATAATGTTTTGTCGCTTTACATGATTATGGCCATTGTTGCTCTGTTAGTTGGTCGCTCCAAGTCTTTTGCTAGCCTCCACTTGTACTGAGTAAGCTCTACTCATGCATCTAACTCCCAAGAAACCAAGTTATTCCAAAGAGTCCACTATAAATTCCTATGCATGGTGTGTTACACCATTCCAAGTATATTCTTGTTTTATCTATCTTCCAAATTAAACTTGTTATGAGAAAATTAGTGATTAAAGCTCTCACAAACTTGATGGAACACTTTATTTTTATTGCCCCTAATAAACTTGAACCATTGTGTCATCTATGTTGTATATACTTTCACTTATAAGTTGGGAATTAGCAGAACCATGTTGTCATGGGGAACGCTTTCAACACCTGTACATATTACCCAGTTGATATCATGCTCTTTTATTTATGGACGTCGGCGGTATAAAATAAAAGGGGAGCCTGTAAGTTCATGGAGTATTATATATGTGTTAGAGAAACGCCTGGGCCGCTAGCCTAAGCCATGTCAAATTGTCACATCCCAAGATTTTCCAAATCTTGTAATGTGAAAATAAATTAATAAAATAAAACTTTGCTTGATTTTTAGAGCCAGAAGAAACTTTTTGAACTCAATTGGAACTTCAAACCCATTTGAATTAAATAAAATCCCAAAGGGATTCATAAAGATAAACATTTAATAAAGGAAATTAAAAATGTTTTGGAATTACTATTTTGGATCTTTTAAAATAAAAGATTTGTTATTCAAAAGAAAAGATGGATTTAAATAAAGATTATTTTATAAAGCCAAATTAAACCTTGGCCAAGCTTTGGAATTAAAAACATTTTATTCTAAATAAAATTAGCAAAGGTTTATTTAAAATAAATTAATAAGGATTTAATATCCAAGTTTTATTAATAAAGGTTCTATCATTTATAAACCATCAAAAACTTATTTGTTTAATTTAATAAAGTTTTCCAAGTACTTTATATTCTCAGATAAAACCTACTAAAGTGTTTTGGCTTTATTTTAGATTTCAAAATAAATATTCTCAATAAAACAAACCCAAGTTGATTTAATAATGAAAGTCTATGTTATTTAATTAATAATGGACTCTAAAATAAAATGTTATTTTGTTTTAAAAAACAAGTTTCCAAGTATTTAATATTTCCAAATAAAACCTACTGATTTGGTTTTGAAAATATTTAGGTTTCAAATAAAGATTTTATTAATAGAATCAAACTCTATTTGATTTAATAACTAAGGCCCATTTTATTTAATTACTAATGGACCCTAAAATAAGAGGTTATTTTGTTTTAAACAAATTTTCCAAATATTCTTTATTTCCAAATAAATCTACTAATTTAGATTTGAAAGTGTTTGGATTTTAAATGAAGATTATATTAATTAAAACAAACCCTATATTATTAAATAACTAAAATATCCATTTATTTAAATTAAAGAATGGATCTTAAAAAGAATAAAATTATTATTTTGTTTTGAGATTTGGATTATGTTGAAAAACAGAACCAAATTCAAAGTAAAGTTGAGTGTTTGTTTGAATTAATTTGAGTGTTGTTTGAATGTGTGAATAATTGTTTGAAATTGAAAACAGAAAAGAATTAGAAAAGGAAAAATAAAGCAGACAGAAAAAAATAGTGCAAAGGCCCAGCCCACTAAGCCCACCAACCAGCTCTAGCCCATCTAGCCCACCTCCTCTCCCGAACCGTTTTTCTTCACCACAGAAAGAACCCGCTGAACCACTAACATGTGGACCTTCCCCCTCTTCCCTTTTCCCACTGACCGACCGGCCCCACTTCGCTAGTCATCTTCTTCGCCGCGACTCCCTCCTTCCCCTCACCGCGCGGCAGTTTCTTCCCGTTGATAGCACCATCAATCCGCGTTAATCCGTGCATTAAACCTCGCCGCGACCACGCCTTTTTAATCGCCTCGCTCTCTCCTCCGTTTTCCCCAGACGCCCCTCCTCGACACGCCTCCAGGCCGCCCCAATTTCCCTCTGTACCGCTGCTACTCCGACGACCCTCCTCGCCAATTCCGGCCAAGACTCGCCGCCCCTCTCCTCCCCGACCAAGCTCACAGCATCCCCACTCTCAGGCGCATCTGCTAGTGCATCCAACTTGACCGCGGGTACCCTGTAACTTCGCCTTCGACAACGGCCATCGTCGCCACCGTCTGCTTCATCTCCGGCGAAGGCCACAGGTAGTATCTGACCACCCCGCGCCTTCTAGTTCACGCACACGACTCTGTCTTGCTCCTGCGCATCTAACCGTGTCGTCATTTCGCTTTGAGGTGATCCACAGCGCCGTCCCCAACGACCACCTGACGCGTCCGTCGCCGTACCCAACTCCGACGAGAAATAGCGACTGCCTCTGAGCGCCCCCTGTCAAACCGCAAGCGAGTTGAGCATCAGTGTTGCATTTCGAACCTGGTGAGCATCCTTCCCCTCTTTTTCGCGTCCTGTTTCGCTAGCGCCGCCGCCAACTGGCCGCTCCGCCGCTCGCCGTTGCTATCGCGCCGCCAGTTCATGACTGTTTGATAGGAGCCGTCCGATATCAATCGAGTGGATGAGATAGAATGACTTAAAACACGAAGGGGTACTCAATCTGGGCCACTCGATCTAACTAGATCTAACGTTCCACAGAGCCGATCCGGCCGAACCGGTATCGACCAGTAAGAACACGCCGCGTGTCACCTAATTCGTTTTAAAAGAAATTTGAAAACAGATTTAATTGCAAACTTCAAACCCTTATATCTTTGGATCCACACGTCCAAATTTTACAAATTTTATGTCGTTGGATTCAGGAGAACAAGCCCTAGACAACCATGGCCTTAGTTTGACAAATAGTATCTGTTAGCTTGTTTGAATTTGCAGAAACTTATGTATGCTTGTTTAGAGTATAAAAGTTGTTTAAAAATGATTTTTAGATTAAAACTTTTGCAAAATGGATTGTTGTGACCTTACTGACCCTAGGAACCAACCCTTGGTGTTAGAAATGATTTTTGTAAGATTTAGGTTAGATTACTTGACTTAGTCATTTTCTAGCCAAATAAAAAGAATGGTTCTTGTTATAAAAATGTTTATGAAAAGAAAACTTCAAGGAAATGTTTTGGACCAAACCTACTGACCCAAAAACACCAAGTTTTGCAATAGCAACTCATTTGGTGAACCCTATAGGCTAATGCCTTAGTAAAAAAATATTTCTACACCACATAAAATAACACTTTGTTTTGAAAATGGTTTTAAAGTGAAACCTTTTGCAAATGACTTAGCCACTTTAGGAAATGACCATTAGATGTACCCAAATGACTATGACCCACTAGGAACCACTTTTTCAAACAAAACAAAGCTTGGCATGCTTGCATGCATTTCTTTGACTTTGTTATTTATGTGTGTTGTTTTGCTTGATTGGTAGATTGAGTTTGTGCCTTGCTTGATTGATTTGTAGTGACTTGAAGAGTGTGATTGTTGCAAAGAACAAGAAGTGAACCTATACTCTACCAAAAAGGCAAGTGATGCTTCATACTTTTTGTCCCATTATTTTTCTCTATGCATTAGTAATTTTGCTAAGTAAAACTTGCATGGATTTTGCTAAGTATAGATCTTGCTATAGGAAAACCTAGTAGATGAATCCTTAGTAGGATTTCATAAGTTAAGTTCCCTATTACTACCAAGCTTAGCCTAGCTTATAGAAAACATGGGAGGAATATATATTCACACTATGGAAAAATATTCTAAGTCTGAGGACTTAAGTTTTGTTTAATAAAACAACTAAGTTAATGAATCACCTGGGTGGAATGGGCTTGCTTGGTGGAGAATGGTTGAGTGGTTCACAATGCCATAGACTTGGATTGTGTATCTCACTTGTGGATGGCCACCCAGGAAACAAAGGGATTTGAGATGTCAAATGTTGAGAAGCTTCAAGTGCAACCACTTGGCAATATGGGCTCTGCCATGATCATATAGGTTGCAAGAACTTAGCCAAATGGACAGTGGGTGGTAGTGTTTGATAGGTTGGAGCGCGTCCATTTTGGGTCTAAGGGAAAGCTTCTGAAAGATCTTGTCTTGGGAAACCAAGTCTTGTGGGGAAAGTGCACCACCTCTGCAGAGTGTAAAATCTAAGTACTTAGCCATGTCCCTGGTAAAGGACAAATTGAGCATCAAGACATGGAAGCAATCAAGAATCTCATCATTCCAACTTCTAAATTAAAATCTTGTGGTTTGAACAAGGGATTGTTTGAATTCTTCAATCATTGATGGAGAGATGGCTTGGTACAAGGATCTTGAAATCTTGATTGAGAAAAATGATTTTGTCAAGCAAAAACTTAGTATTTTCAAAATGATAAGAAAAATCTATTTTGAGCAGTGCAAGCCTCAACTCCACTTAGCCAAATGCATATAGATGATAGACTCCACTATACTACCATAGTATCACTTGCCAATACAATTCAAATGTATTGACCCTTTGTGGCTGTAACTTATATGTTGCAAGTTTGATTGATTTTAGTGAAGATTGATTGATTAGGATTACAAAGTCTACAACCAACATCTGCCTGTGGCACTTTGAAGATGAAGGACCCATGATTATATTTATTCCGCTGCAATGTAATAGCCATATGAGCTATGTGTGATGTAATAAAATTATGTTATTCCTGGTTATAAAGTTATATTATGACCTTTGTTTCTTGATATTACATCTTAACTGTGGATGCTAGCTATTGATCCAGGGACTAGCATTGTAAACACAGGAGGGATCAATCTTATCTAAGGTTGGGACCCTACACAAATCATGGTGGAAACTTGCAGCATCACCATAGTGAGCAATCTATGAAGCATCCCCAGAAAAAATATATAAAAAAATAAGAGAAAAAAATATATGCACCATGATCATGGTAAATAAAAGGATCGCTGAGATGCTCATTGTCTGTTGCCTTGTCATTTTGATATGGGATAGCTCCCGTGTCATGGGGCAAGGGGTACCCCGTTGGCGGTTCTCTATGATACACATATACTTACAATGACAATAACTTGCTTGTGACTAAAGTTGAGTAGCATGAGGAACGACCCTCGTACTCAAGGGACATGAGATTGCCAACTTATGATTTGTCAAGCATATACTCCATATTTGTTTCACTTTAAACTTAATCACTTTAAGATGCTTATGATAGGGGCAATGGGAGCTGAAAGCTAGTAAGTACCATAATTTTTGGAAGCTCTTTATGAAACTTGAAATCCCTGCTTCCATGTGAAGTGCCTTTCTTCCTACTTTTATTGAGTCTCTACCTTCTATATTCATGCACCAATTAAGAGAGCATAGTTGCCATTCTTAGTTATATGTGCATTGTCCCAAAACTTACTGATTGATTCATAATGTTGATATTGCTTGTTCTTGAACTATTTGTATCTAGTCATCCTTATGAACTTTGAAGGTGTCCTAAGCATTTATATTCCATGAGGGACAAGCTGAATACCACTATGCTATGTTTTCTATATGTGAAACAAACAAACGTCTCTCAATGCATTGTTATTCATGATCTTTGTTTGTATCTTTTCATGTTACAGCATAGTTGCTATGTCTTATTGTTAGAACTATATCTTTCATGCTCATGTTTAGAGTAATTTGATCCCAGCTTTCAATGCTTTGCAAATGGTTTGATCAAGATTGTGATGGTGCATGTCACCTAAAAAATTATTCAAATATCACTTACCTACTCGAGGACGAGCAGGAGTTAAGCTTGGAGATGCTTGATACGTCATAAACGTATCTATAATTTTTGATGTTCCATGCTTGTTTAGTATCAACTTTTATTTGCTTTGTCTACAGTTTGAGGTATTTTTATACATTTTCTAGGACTAGCCTATTAACAAGATGCCACAGTGCTAGTTGCCTGTTTTCTGCTGTTTTTTGTTTCAAAAAAGCTAGTAAGGAAATATTCTCGGAATTGGACGGGACAAAAGCCAAAGTCAACATTTTACCGGAGAGAACACAGAGACCGAAGGGCAGCCGAAGGGGGGGCCACGTGGCGGCCACACCCTAGGGTGGCGTGGCCAGGCCCTAGGGCGCGCCGCCACCTGGTGTGGGCCCCTCGGGCGCCCCCTGCCTCTCCTCTTCGCCTATAAAGTCACCCCGATGCAGAAACCCTAAGCACCCGATCAGATTTCCACGAAACGGTCCATAGCCGCCACCATCGTTCCTAGATCGGGGGATCTGAAGCTCTTACCGGTACCCTACCAGAGGGGAGAGATCATCTTGGAGGCCTTCTTCATCACCATGCCAGCCTCCGGTATGATGCGTGAGTAGTTCACCCTTGGACTATGGGTCCATACAGTAGCTAGATGGTTGTTTCTACTCCTTTGTGCTATCATGTTTAGATCTTGTGAGCTCCGTTCATGATCAAGATCATCTATTTGTAATCATACATGTTGTGTTTGCGAGGATCCGATGGATATTGAGATACTATGTCAGATTGATTACTGATTCTATCATGTTTGTGTTATTTGTGATCTTGCATGCTCTCCGTTTCTAGTACCTATCTTGGCCAAGTAGATGCTTGTGACTCCAAGAGGGAGTATTTATGCTCGATAGTAGGTTCATGCCTCTAGTAATCTGGGGAAGTGACAGAAATCTCTAAGGTTGTAGATGTGTTGTTGCTACTAGGGAGAAAACAACAATCTTTTGTTCATGGAACAATTGTATTGTTTACTTTACACACATTGCTTAATGCAATTATATGTTGCTTGCAACTTAATACCGGAAGGGGTTCGGATGATAACCTGAAGGTGGATTATTAGTCATAGATGTAGTTGGATTACGGTCTATGTATATTGTTGTAATGCCCAATCAAATCTTATAGGAGTCATGATGTCTAGTATATGCATTGTTATGCTTGCTCAATCTGTCAATTACCCCGCTGTAATTTGTTCACCCAGCATGTTATCTACTTAAGGAGAACACCTCTAGTGAATTGTGGACCCCGATCCAATCTTTATCATTGATACATCATCTACTGTTACCGTTTACTTTCTACAAGCAATTACTATCTTCCACACTATACGTTTAATCCTTTGTTTTCAGCAAACCAGTGAGATTGAAAACCTCACTGTAAGTTGTGGCAAAGTCTTGAGTTTGTGTTGTGCAGGATTCCAAGTTGTTAGCAACACCTTGGAGTTGTTTCCTTGCTCCTACTGGTTCGATAACCTTGGTTTCATAACTGAGGGAAAACCTGCTGCTGTGCTCAGCACACCTTGCTCTTGGGGTCTCCCAACGAGGCTCTACAGTCAACCGATCCGCATCAGTAGGCACTATTGCTAAGACTCATCGTTTCGAAGCACCACGTGATCATCGGGTGTGATAGATTCTACATGTGCATACAACGGGAGAAAGCCAGATTTGCTCATGCGGATACTAAGGTTAGCCTTGACGAGCCTAGGATGTACATACATGGTCTCGGAACACGGAATACCGAAAGGTAAAGCATGAGTCATATAGTAGATATGATGAACATGTTAATTGTTCGCCTTTGTTGCATTCCTTCTACTCTACATCAGTGCTTAATTCAGTGGGTTGATGATGATGTGGAGATAGTTGAGGCGGACAATTCATCTTGCATTGCTTTGACAGAGGCGCCGGTTGATTGGCAACACGGTGAGATGCGATGTTTGACCGGTAGGGATTTATTTGATTATGATTATATCAATGTTGGAAGAGATTGTTGGAGATATGCCCTAGAGGCAATAATAAAAGTAGTTATTATTATATCTTTGTGTTTATGATAAATGTTTGCATTCATGCTATAATAGTATTAACCGGAAACATTAATGCTTGTGTGATTTGTAAACTAAATTAGAGTCCCTGGTAAAGCCTCTTTGTAATACTGGCTTGTTGGTTGATAGATGATCGTCGTTTCCCGATCATGAACATTGAGATGTTATTAACAACAAGATCATATCATTAGGGGAATGGTGTGATGGACATACTCCTAGAGATAGGCGTAGCATAAAGATCAAGTCATTTCAATAGTTCGTTTGCTATAAGCTTTCTGATACATAGTAACCTAATTCCTTCGACCATGAGATCATGCTAATCACCATTACTAGTAGTATGCTTTGATGACATCGAACACCACACCGTAACTGGGTGGCTATAAATATGTCATTGAGTGTTTGAAAAGTATGTGTTGAGGCACATGGATTAAGAGTGGGATTTGTCCATCCATATGACGGATAGATGTACTCTGGACCCTCTCGGTGGAATGCCATCCAATTAGCTTGCAAGCATGTGACTGGCTCACAAGGGATCACATATCATGGGAACGAGAAAAGAGTACTTATCGGTAACGAGGTTGAACTAGGTATGCAGAGATACCGACGATCAAACCTCGGATAAGTAAACTATCGTGAGACAAAGGGAAAATTGGTATCGTATGTAAGTGGTTCATTCGATTGCAAAGTAATCGTAGAAATATGTGGGAGCCATATGAATTTACAGATTCCTCTATTGGTTATTGATCGAAGAAGAGCCTCGGTCATGTCTGCATAATTCACGAACCGTAGGGAGACACACTTAAGGATTCGATGTTGTTTAGTAGTTATGAAATGTAAGTAGGGAGGCCGAATGTTGTTCGGAGTCTCAGATGGGATCCGGGATATCACGAGGAGATCCGGAATAGTTCGGAGAATAAGATTCATATAAGGAAAGTCCAATTCCGGAGTTCGGGAATGATTCCGATGATTTCATCGAAGAGGTTCTAGAAGGGTCTAGAAGATTCACCAGACCAGAATGGGAAGGGTACATGAATGTGTCATGGATAAGTGGAATGATTGAATCATGTCCTAGGTCAGTTGGTTGGGCATTTGCAATAAATAAATTAAGCTCCAAATTGAAAGTCAAAAGGCAAGTTTGAAAAGTCACACTGGGACAATGTATCCTGGTGGAGGAAGGAAAGAATCCTTCTTTCCCTCCACCACAAGCCAACTAGGAGAGGGAGTTGGGGAAGGATTCCTCCCCTCTCCCAAGCTTCCCTCCCTCTCATAAATAGAGGGGAGGGGGTGCCCCAAGGACACACAACACCAGCCCCTCCCCATCTAGCCGCCGCCCCCAGCGCCACCGCCGCACCGCCGCCGGCCATGCCTTCTCCTCTTCTGCCCTCTAAACCCTAGATTGGCAGAAACCCTAGATCCACCATGACCTTTTGTGCAGTCCTATCCCCAGTATGATGTCCTCCATAAGCACTGTCATGACATTTTGTCAATATCTCTTGTTGTTCAATTTCTGGAACACATCTTCGCATAATGCCATCTACTCCTTCTTTACATAGATGTGGGTCATCCCAAAAGTAATGCCTTAGATCATAAAAGAATTTCCTTCTTTGATGGGCTGTAAAAATGGGAGGCAAATACTTTGAAACAATAAAGTTAGCATAATCAGCATACCAAGGACTTTCATGCGGACTTACCCTTATTGCAGCCAACTGCTCATTTGGAAAACTATCATTAACAGGCAGAGGGTCAAAAGAAATATTTTACAAATGATATAAATTGTCAGCAACAGGTTTTTCAGCACCTTTCCTATCTACAATATGCAGATCAAATTCTTGTAAAAGCAACACCCATCTAATAAGCCTAGGCTTAGCGTCCTTCTTCGTCATAAGGTACTTAATAGCAGCATGATCAGTATGAATAGTGACCTTTGAATCAACAATGTAGGGTCTAAACTTATCACAGGCAAAGATTACAGCTAAGAACTCTTTTTCAGTAGTAGCATAATTCTTTTGAGCAGCATCTAAAGTCTTGCTAGCATAATGAATAACATTCAACTTCTTATCAACATGTTGTCCAAGGACAACACCCACAACAAAATCACTAGCATCACACGTAATTTCAAAAGGTAAACTCCAATTAGGTGGTTGAACAATAGGAGCTGCTGTCAAAGCTTTCTTCAAAGTTTCAAAAGCTTCCTTACAATCATCATCAAAAACAAAAGGTATAACTTTTTGAAGAATATTAGTAAAGGGCTTTGAAATTTCGGAGAAATCTTTAATAAACCTCCTATAGAAACCATCATGACCAAGGATACTACGAATACCTTTAATATCTCTAGGGCAAGGAATCTTCTCAATTACTTCAATTTTGGCTCTGTCCATTTCAATGCATCTTTCAGAGATCTTGTGTCCAAGAACAATCCCTTCATTAACCATGAAGTGGCATTTCTCCCAATTAAGAACAAGGTTGGTTTCTTCACATCTCTACAAAACTTTATCAAGGTTGTGCAAGCAGTTATCAAAAGAAGTTCCATAGACGGAAAAATCATCCATGAAAACCTCCACAATTTCTTCACAAAAACCATGAAAGATAGCAGACATGCATCTCTAAAAGGTAGCAGGAGCATTAAATAAACCAAAAGGCATACGCCTATAAGCATAAGTACCATAAGGACAAGTGAAAGTGGTTTTCTCTTGATCTTGTGCTTTCATAGCAATTTGAGAAAACCCAGAATAACCATCAAGAAAACAAAAGTGAGTCTTTTTGGACAACCTCTCAAGCATTTGATCAATAAAGGGCAAGGGATAATGATCTTTCTTAGTAACTCTATTAATATTTCTAAAATCAATGCACATTCTATACCCAACCACTACTCTTTGGGGTATAAGCTCATTATATTCATTAGGCACTGATACGTTGGAAAAGTATCTATAATTTTTGTTGCTCCATGCTTGTTTTGTATCTACTTTGCTTTGCCTGTCTACACTTTGAGGTGCTTTTTACATGTTTTCTAGTACTAACCTATTAACAAGTTGCAACAGTGCCACATGCCTGTTTTCTACTATTTTTGGTTTCAGAAAAGTTAGTAAAGAAATATTCTCGGAATTGGACGGTACAAACGTCAAAGTCAATTACTTTCTGTGGGGAACAAGAAGTCCAGAGGAGAGCCGGAGGGGCCGGCCAGGGGGGCCAGACCCACCCCAGGCGCGGGGGCAGGTGGGCCCACGCCTGGCTAGGGTTTGGTGGCCCTGGCCGCCTCTCGGTCTTGCCCCTTCGCCTATAAGAAGCCCCCGATGCATAAACCCTGAGTACCCGATCAAAAATCCACGAAACTATCTGTAGCCGCCGCCACCATCGTCCCTAGATTAGGGGGGTCTGAAGCTCTTCTCGGCACCCTGCCGGAGGGGAGATCATCCCGGAGGCCTTCTCTCCGGTATGATGCGTGATTAGTTCCACCTTGGACTATGGGTCCATGTAGTAGCTAGATGGTTGTATCTCCTCCTTTGTGCTTTCATGTATAGATCTTGTGAGCTCCGTTCATGATCAAGATCTAATCTATTTGTAATCATGCATGTTGTGTTTGCGAGGATCCGATGGATATTGAGATTATTATGTTGGTTTGATTAGTGGTTTTATCTTTATGATTCTATCATGTCTGTGTTGTTTGTGATCTTGGATGCTCTCCGTTGCTAGTGGTTATCTTGGACAAGTAGTTGCTAGTGACTCCGAGAGGGGATATTTATGCTCGATAGTGGGTTCATGCCTCTAGTTTCCAAGGAAAGTGACAAAAATCTCTTGGGTTTTAGATGTGCTGTTGCTAATAGGGAGAAAACAACGGTCTCTTGTTCATGGAACATGTGGACTATTTACCTTACACACTTTGATTAAAGCAGTTGTCTGTTGCTTGCAACTTAATACTGGAGGGGGTTCGGATGATAACCCGAAGGTGGACTTCTAGTCATAGATGCAGCTGAATGGCGGTCTATGTATATTGTTGTATTGCCTAATCAACCTCATAGGATCTTTATGGCTAGTAATTGAATTTTTATGCCTTGCTCAGTTCCTGTCAATTGCCCCGCTGTAATTTTTTTACCCTTCATGCCATGTTGTTTATCTAAGGAGAGCACCTCTAGTGAACTATGGACCCTGGTCCAATCTTTACCATTGATACATCTTCCACTGTTACCTGTTTACTTGCTGCAAACCATTACCTTCCACACCATACGTTTAATCCTTTGTTACAGCAAACCGGTGAGCTTGACAACCTCACTGATTCGTTGGGGCAAAGTCTTGAGTTTGTGTTGTGGAGGTCTCCGCGTTGCTAGCAACACTTGTGTGACGTTTCCTTCCTCCTACTGGTTCTATAACCTCGGTTTCTTACCGAGGGAAACTTGCTGCTGTGCTGCTTCATACCTTGCTCTTGGGGCTTCCAACGAAGCGTTCCACGACAAGTACTGGGCGCCATCAAATCTATTTTTTGGCGCCGTTGCCGGGGAGGCTAAGGACGTCTTCACTAGGGGAGTCCTTCACTTCCTTTCTCTTTACTTTGTTTTTAGTTTGCTTTGTTTCTTTTTTTTGGTTTTGTTTGCCTATTTCCAAAAAACCTAAAAAAATTAGTCTAGTTTTGTTTGCTTGCCTTATTCAAAAACACAAAAAAATTAGTTCCCGCTTTGGTTGCTGGTCTGTTATTGCCTTGCTTGGTCATGCTTTCTATCAATGGATGGTTTCTTTGAAACTAGTTCTTATTGGCAAGGTGGGTTCACGGAAGAACAAAAGTATTATTATTATAAGGAACACTGTTTGTCACAAAAAGGAAACCCTTATGGGAACATATTGATAGGTTGAATACTATTGCTAGAGACGTGTGATCTACTTATAATGTTACCTATTGCTTGGATAAAGCTTGCTGCTGCAGGAGGTATAAACACCCACCCTTTCAATGTGAGTATAATGATAATGTTACCATATCTTCTTATGTTAAAGGAAATTATGACTTTTATGATGTGGAACAAATTGAAGAATTTATTGCTTTCAAGGGTGAATTTGAACTTGCTAGTTTGCTTGAAAATACTGATAATGCACCTTATGAATATGAGGTTTATGAGATACTTAAATTTTGCTTTGATAATTACAAGGAAGCAAATGGCTATATTCTTGAATATTTTAATAGGTGCTTTCCACAACTGGAAGAGACTAATGCCTTGCAGGAGCCTATGGAAGAAGAAATTGTTGAAACTGGAAGTTCATTAGATGAAAAAGAGGAGGAGAGTGATGAACAAAAGGAGGAAGAATGAATCTACCCATGTCTACCTTCTAATGAGAGTAACTCTTTACCCCTTATATTATTTGATTGTCCCCCATGCTTACCAAAGGAGGATGAATGTTATGTTCCTGTGGATCCTTTTGAAATATCTACATTGGGTAAAACCTGTGAAGGTTTTAATCCCACTATTTTTGAGCTTGATAGAAATTATGTATTTGTAGATCAAGAAAAGCATGCTTTATGTGATAGCTATATTGTTGAGTTTATTCATGATGCTACTGGAAATTATTATGAGAGAGGAAAGTATGGTTGTAGAATTTTTCATGGTACTGAAACACCTCTCTATGTGCTGAAAGTTTTGAAGCTACTCTTGTTTTATCTTCCTATGCTTATCACTTGGTTCTTTGTGAATTTATTTGTGTACAAGATTCCGATGCATAGAAAGAGGGTTAGACTTAAATGTGTTTTGAATTTGCTTCTTGATGCTCTCTTTGACTTCAATTCATATTTCTTATGTGAGCATCTTCTCAAGCTATCATGCCTAACTTAAAGGCGTTAAAGAAAAGTACTTGTTGGGAGATAACACAAGAGTTTCCTTGAGTCTTGGAAGTTATTACTTCAGTAATGACCTCTCCTTATCTTTTTTTTGTTTGCTTTTTGTGCCAAGAATGACCTCTAATGAGAGGGAAGTAAGATTTGAGGAGTTGCTGTCCCGAAATAGATTTCTGTCCTCCACAAAAAAAAGATTTCAGTCTCCCCCAAGCTTGAGTTGTACTCTCTCCATCACGAGGCCAAAAGTTGTATATCAGATTTCTATCCTTATGAATCTCACTGGGAGGATAGAATTTAGAATAAAAGAGAGATGCCATTTCCTCCCATTCCATGGATTGTCCATTCTTCAGCAGCTTATACCATTCTTCAGCTCTCCCTTTCAAGGATATAGAGAGTAACTTCTTCTTCACCTGTTCAGTTGTGATACCTGCACACTTAAACAACCCGCATAATTCATGGATAAAAAGCAAGTGATCACCAGGATGGAACGTTCCATCCCCAAAATAATAATTATCCATAACACGATCAACAATACTTATAGGTATCTTAAAAGGATCGATCTCAATAGGCGGTGGTTCATCTACTACCCTAGCAGTGGTAGTAGTTTTCCCAAACAGAAAACCAAGTGGGTTATCCATATTGGAAACAAAGTAACAAGCAGTAACAAAAAGCAATACTCATAGTAGAAGTTTCCTTTACCAGTTCCACTCTTCAACAGCGCTTCACTCCCCGGCAACGGCGCCATAAAATAGTCTTGATGACCCACAAGTATAGGGGGTGTATCGCAGTACTTTTGATAAATAGGAGTGTCGATCCCAATGAGAAGCAGAAGGTGTTGAATAGTGGTATGGAGCAGGAACTCTCTGTAAATACTTAGCAAACGGGTTTTTAGTGGTTTTCTGATAAAGCAACAAAACAAAGTGCAAGTAATAAAGACAACGAACAAACGCAGCAAATGGCCCAATCCTTTCTTAGCAAAGGACAAGCCGGTGGAAATACTTATAAGGACCAAACGTTCTCGAGGACACATGGGAATTCTGTCAAGTGCTTTCGCTTCAAATAGCTGAGTACTCTTCTTTGGTGTTGTAAGTGTTGTGTGGGTGAACCTGTGCTAATGTACCGACCTTACTTGGACTAGTACATACTTGTGATTAAACCCCCTGCAAGCATCCGCAACTACAGGAAAGTAATTAAGATATAAACCTAACCAAGTCCTTAAACTCCAAGATACTACACTCCCTTATGCAATGGTGTCCTAATGGGGTTTCAGGTTTCTGTCACTCCGGCAACCCCACAATTAGTAGCCAAATACACAATGCATTCCCCTTGGCATATAAATGGCGAAGTATCATGTAGTCGACGTTCACATGACACCACTAGAAGAATAGCACCACAACTTAAATACTAAATCATTGAATAATAACTCAACACAGATCCACTAATAACAACAAGACTTCTCCCATGTCCTCAAGAACTCGACGAACTACTCACAAGACATCATATGGATCAAGATCAAAGATGATATGGTGATGAATAACAATCTGAACATAAACAATAATCCAATGGTTCCACTCACAAGCATCAACTACAATAGTAATTAACACTGCGAAGGTTTCCCCTAAGAACTAAAGCAATATCCAACATAATTGTTATAGCGGGACGGAGTGGTGATGATGGTGCTGGTGGAGATGATGGTGTGGAATTTCCCCGGCAAAAATCTGTCTGCCGGAGAGATCTTTCTCTCTCGGTGTTTTCTACCCCGCAGAGGCGGCGGAAATCTATATGTGGTCGCCCCTGGTGTTAGGGTTCCGTGAGGAAGATATAGGCGAGAGGGCGGAGTCGGAGGCCAGGTAGGTGGGCCACACCTGCCCTAGGCGCAGGGCAAGGTGGGCCCGCGCCTAGGGGGTGTGGGCCCGCGCCTAGGGGGGTGTGGGCCCCCTGTGGCCCTTCTTCGCCTCCCCTTCTGGCTACTTCAGTATTTCGGAAAAATATAATTTTCCCATATTTTTCTGATATTTTTCTGATCTTCGCGAAATTACATCAAAACACCTCTTTTTCCATCAGAATCCAGATTCCGGCAATCCATCCTCCAAGAATCATCCAACATGCAAAAACAGAGGAAAAGACATAAGTAATACCTCATAATAAGACATATATCAATTAATAGAGGCAAATTATTATATAGAATGGTGATGCAAATTGGACGTATCATTAACCGAATCTTCGAGAGTGAGTAATCTAATCGACTCGTAGCTATAATCTAGTAGATAGATCTTGGCTTGTTTGTGTCCATGCGGTAGAATTTTTTTGGTTTCCATGCTACGAACCCCTATAGAGATGGTTTTATACGTATAAACACACAGACGGCTAGCATAGCTCGGCTTAAAAATTTATCTATATAATGATGAATAAAGTTGATAGTATTAAGTGGCTGCAAAGATGCACCGAGGAGTATCGTTTCGGGAAGAATGATATGCATGAAACAATTGAAGATTTTGGTGATATGGAGAAGCTTGGACATGGATTCTCATCGGATGATCCACTTGAAGAGGTATATATTGGTGATGGAAGCATTCCAAGACCTGCATTTATCAATGCCAACATGGAAGCCGATCAGAAAAACGAGGTATGTGCATTACTTAAAAAATTTGTTGATTGCTTTGCTTGGAATTATAGCGAGATGCCCGATTTGAGTAGAGAATTAGTTGAGCATAGATTACCTATTAAATACGGTTTTAGGCCACATAAGCAACCCGTAGAAGTTTTAATTCTAATTTATATGACCGCATCAAAGAAGAAATTGATCGGTTGATGAGAGCTGGGTTTAATCAGCCATGTAGATATGCAGATTGGGTTTCTAATATTGTGCCTGTTGAAAAAACACACTAATAATATAAGGATTTGCGTTGATTTTAGATATTTGAATAAAGCTACTCCTAAAGATGAATATCCTATGCCTATAGCCGACATGCTTATTAATGATGCTTCAGGACATAAAGTAATTAGTTTTTTTAGATGGTAATGCTGGTTATAATCAGATATTTATGGCCGAAAAAGATATGTCCAAGACTGCTTTTTTTTGCCCAGGTTTTGCTGGTTTATTCGAGTGGGTCATTATGACGTTTGGAATAAAAAATGCCGGCTCTACATAAAACATGCTATGAATTTGATATTTCATGATCTTTTAGGCATAGTACTAGAGGTATATATTGACGATATAGTTGTTAAATCGAATGAGTTTGATAATCATTTAGCCGATTTACGTTTAGCTTTTGAAAGGATGCGCCGGTATGGTTTTAAAATAAATCCACTCAAATATGCTTTTGGTGTGTCGGTTGGAAAGTTTTTGGGGTTTATTATTCATAAACAAGGCATAGAGATTGATCCAACAAAAGTAGAGTCAATTAGAAAGTTGGAGGATCTCAAGTGTAAAAAGGATATGCAAAAGTTGTCGGGAAAAATTAATTACTTGAGACGATTCATATCTAACCTTGCGGAAAAAATTGAATCGTTTGTTCCCTTACTTCGGCTAAAGCATGAAGCCGAATTTACTTGGGGGAAAGAACAACGGGATGCCTTTAATAATATAAAGAGATACTTGTTGAGTCCTCCGGTATTGCGAGCTCCCAAGTTTGGTGTGCCGTTCAGGTTATATATTGCTGCACAAGATACAATGATCGGCGCGGTGTTGGTACAAGAAGACGACGGGAAGGAGTATATCATTGCATATTTAAGTCGTCGTTTGCTCGACACCAAGACTTGGTACATGTTTATTGAAAAGTTATGCTTATCTTTTTATTATGCATGTACCAAGTTTCGGCCTTATCTACTTTCTAGTACATGTGCGGTAGCTTGCCAAGCCGACGTAATTAAGTATATGTTGCAACGACCGATTCTTAGTGGTATGATTAAAAAGTGGGCTTATGCTTTAATAGAATATGATTTAGGATATGAATCGTTGCGTGCTATGAGAGGTCAAATTATCGCCGATTTTAATGTTGATCATAGAGTTAAGGATGAAGAAGATATTAGTTATGTTAGCGATTTGCCTATAGAAGCTTTATTTTGATGGATCGGTTTGTAGAGATGGTCAAGGCGTCGGTAATATTTTAATTTCACCTAATAATGTTGTCTATGAAACATCGGTCCGTTTAGAATATGATTGTACAATAACAAAGCTGAATACGAGGCTTTATTGTTTGGTTTATAAAGTTTAGTAGATATGGGTGTAAAAGATATAGATGCTTTTGGGGATTCGCTTCTAGTAGTATAAGAAATTAAAAGCGAATTTCAGCGTTTTGACGAACTACTAAATAGCTACTTGGACCGATGTTTAGATATAGTTAAATCTCTAGATAGTTTCACGATCAATCACGTACCCAGGGAAGAGAATTATAGAGCTAATTATTTAGCACAACAATCATCTGGTTATTTGATTAGTAGATGGAAATTTTTAGTAATAGAGAAACCAATGCTAGTCGCTACAGAAAGTAAGATCGAACAGTTGGGTGTTAGTTCGGTGCATGACTTAGATGGTACTGGTTCAACTCAGCAGTTAGCAGTGCAGTGAAAATTCGGTACATGAATCACGTACGACCGAATTACAAAATGTTTCAGAACCAGAAGATTGGAGAGTACCTACAGTTAATTATTTAAAGGATCCAAGTTATACGAGAGATAGAAAAATTCGACGACAAGTTTTAAAATATACGTTGTTGGATGACGAATTATATCGCCAAACTATAGATGAGGTGCTTTTAAAATGCTTGAATTCTGATCAGTCTAAAATAGCTATGGGTGAAGGCATGAAGGTATATGCGGGATGCATCAGTCAGCGCATAAAATGTGATGGTTATTAAAACGAGGAGGGTTTTATTGACCGACTTTATTAGAGGATTGTTTTCGATACTATAGAGGGTGTGAAGCGTGTCAGAAATTTGGAAATATACAGTTAGCACCCGCGGCCATGTTGAATCCTATAATTAAGTCGTGTCCGTATAGGGGATGCGGCTTATATTTTATTGGTAAAATACATCCTTCTTCCTCTAAAAAGCATCGCTTCGTCCTAGTGACCACCGATTATTTTACTAAGTGGACTGAAGCTGTTCCCTTAAAAATATGACTCATGTAGAGCTGATTAGTTTTGTCTTGGAACATATTATTCATAGATTTGGTATTCCCCAAACTCTAACTACTGATCAAGGTTCTTCTTTTATGTCCCATCAATTTCGTGAGTTTGCCAAATCATTTAGATTAAATTGTTGAATTCGTCGCCTTATTATGCACAAGCTAATGGACAGGCCAAATCTAGCAATAAGACTTTAATTAAGTTTATAAAAAAGAAGATTGAGGAGCATCCGAAAAGGTGGCATGAAGTGCTTTCAGAAGCTTTGTGGACTCATCAGATATCTAAGCATGGGGTGACCCAAGTGACACCATATGAGCTAGTATATGGGCAGGAGGCAGTGTTGCCCATAGAAGTTAATTTACAAGTTGTTCGAGTAGCTAGACAAAATGATTTGTCGGCTGTAGTTATAATAATTTGATGCTATGATGTCCCTGAAGAGAGACTAAGAGCTTTACGAGAAATAGAAAAGAAAAAATTAAGAGTAGCTAAGGCTTATAATAAAAAGGTGAAGGAAAAATCGTTTCAAATAGGGGACTTAGTGTGGAAAATGATTTTACCTATTGGTACTAAAGATAGAAAATTCGGCAAATGGTCGCCGAGTTGGGAAGGTCCAATTCATATTTTGTACAATCTTTGCAGGGGTGAAATTGCCAAAGGCTCTTAATGAAAAATACTTGAAAAAGTATTATCCTAGTGTGTGGCAAGAAGCTTAATAATAATAAGGCCGATATATTATTTTGAATATCGCCCTAAGCATAGTATGGCTGATATATTACTTAAAGTATCGCCCTGAGGAAATTTGGCCGATACATTATTTCAAGTCATGCCGGGCGTTCGGGTCCACCCGAATTTTCGGGTCGGGTAATTCGGGTAAAGTGTAATTCGGGTTCCAGGAAATGTCACCCGAAAACCCTGGGAAAATGTCCTACCCGATATTTCGGGTACCCGGAAATTCGGGTTCGGGTCCAGGTAATCCCGAAATACCCGACACTCAGAGAAACTGACAGTACAGACTACAGACTCCTCCCGATCGGCAGAGCCGGCGACGAGCAGATGAAGGTGCGGCGCAGCTCAGGCGAAGTTGAAGCCGAAGCCGTGGCTGATACTCCAGATCGGCAGAGCTGGCGACGAGCAGGTGAAGGTGCGACGCAGCTCAGGCGAGTCGCAACAGTCGCTCCTCGCCTCCTCCCGTCCTCGCCTCGATCTCAGGCGAGCCGACGGCGTGAGGCGTTGGCGCCTGGCGCCTCTAGGGTACGGGCGTCGGCGGGTCACTGGTGAGTGAGGATGGCTGGATGGGAAATGAATGCCGAATGGGGGATTTGGGTGCGGTGGAACCGCTAGGGTTTGCGTCGTGAGCGTGGGGAGGTGTTAGTTGGGCCGAGCGGGAGTTTACTAGGCTGGGAAATGAGGGACTGACAGGATTTTCCAATACTCTTCGGGCCTTTCGGGCCAAACGGGTACCCGCAGCTGAAACCCGAGAATCCCGAACTAATTTCGGGTTTCCAAATCAGGCTCCCGAGAATTGCATCGGGTTTAACGGGTCCGGGTCAAACGGGTTTGGGTTCGGGTTAAACGGGTTCAGGGCTCGGGTTTCGGGTTTTATGCCCGGCATGAATTTCAAGTATCGCCCTAAGCAATTGTATGGCCAGTGGAATAATCAACATTGTCCTAAGGTAATTGCTATAGTGTTTTTGGTTAATGCAATTGTACCAAAAACAGGGGGCATGTGTTGGTGTTGTAATTTGGCTAGTGCTTTGTATAATGGGTCAAATTAATTTAGTCGTTGATCAAGCTAATTAGGTTATGTGTTGTGCTGAGACATTGTAGCAGGTATACATTTGATCAGCTATTTTACATGGAGTGAAGCTGCATAGGACACGTCCTAGCCATACTCAGGGAAGCTTCAAGCTGCAACGCTGCTACCAAGGACAGGCCCTAGAAGATCGGATGCCAATTTGAAGTTATGGGTTTGCAAAGAATATCACGTATGAGCGGTGCAATGGAAGGATTCATATTTAGCTGATTGGTGGAGCAAGAGACGTATAATGCATTAGCTGGTATGATTAGCAATGTGGCCGCAATATTTTATTATTTCCTTCTAAGCTAAAGGTATTTGTATGTGACCGTGTTCGGATTTGGTATGTACTGGTACCAAGTAAATTAGGCAGGGCATTTGATTCGTCAACGGTAACCGAATCGAGGAGAGACAAGCTTTATTCGGTTTTAGTTTCTGGAGTCCTGTAATCGTACGCAAAGTCCAGCGCCTATATAAAGGTCCCGGCCGATTGAGAAAAACACAATTGATCGATCAAAAACCAATACTCTTACGTACTATTTTCTTTCTGTTGTTCTTCTCCGCTGAAGCCTTAGCCGCCTAGGGTTTGATCGGATCTTTGCCATTTTGTCCTGAAAAACGGTCGGTTCTCCTCCACAAAAACGAGAAATTCTTTGTTGATTTGCTCGAAAATCATACGTTCGTCGTCACGGAAGTACGACGGTTATCCTGGTGTTGCGCGGCAGATTTTTGCGGCAACAGCAGGCCAGCCTGCTCCTTGATCTGCCGGGTCCAGCTGCACTGCCGAATGGTGTGTGTAGCCGTCTTGAAGGCGCCGCTGTGGTACTTGCATGGCCCGTCAAACATCTGCTCGAAAGTGAAGGTATTCTTTTGTCTCTTGCCGTTTCTGGTCGGTGCACCTTGCACCGCATTGACTTGCCTCTGGTGATATTGAGGGCTTTGATGCTCAACCGGGCGCTTGCCCTGGTAGCGGTTGTTTCTGCCGGGCCACCTGGATGATCCGGCCTCTCCGCCTTGTCCGCCTTGCTTCTCCCCAGCCGGCTCGATGAGAACCGGCCGCCCTTCCGCTTTCACCCGGAGGGGTTTCTTCATTGCCGTGTCCGCGGTGGCGTATTGGTCAGCGACGGTCATCACGGTCATCAGCTCTTCCATGGTCTTGGGCTCGTCACACAACAGCCGGTGGCATAGCATCGTGCCCTCTCGACACCCTTCGATGAAGAAACTGATTGATTGGTTCTCCACCACCCCTTCGCAGGAGTTGCGCAGCTCGGTCCAGCGGGCGAGGTACTCGCGGTCTCCTTGGACGCATAGAGAGATCGCAAGGTTTACCCGGACGCTTGTAGGTGCCATTGAAGTTTCGGATGAAGACCTTCTCAAAGTCGGGCCAAGCGTTGATGTTGTTGGGCGCGGGACTATTGAGCCAGGTTCTCGCCGAACCGGTCAACATGAGAGGCACATAGCATACCGCCACGCGCTTGTTGCCATGGACGATTTCGACTGCCGTGGCGTAGTCGGTCAGCCAGTCTTTTGGCTTCATGCTACTGTCGTACTTGGGGGTGTCCTGTGGCAGGGATAATTTGTCGGGGAACGGTTCCCTCTGGATACGCGGCCCGAAGCATACCGGTCTGGTTGCATCTTCCTCCTTCGTGATGCGGGCTTGCGCCAGGAGGTCAATTTTGTCACGCGCATCCGGCTCAACCGGATTGGCCGCTCCCACCCAGCCAGGGAGGAGGGATGTTGGAGGGGGTGGAGGGTGGCCTTGGTCAACCGAAGGTGGTGGCGCCGCGACCGGTGGGTGACTCGTGGCGCCTTGGTCGCCGCGAGGTTGGCTGCTGCCAGAGTGGTGGCGCTTGGACCACGAACGAGCGCGAGGTTGCCCTGGAGACGCGGAGTACTCGGTTAGGCGAGGGCCTCCCCGGCTTCCTCTAGCCGGATGGTTTCCCCTGGTGCCAACACCTGCCTTGAACGCGACTCGGGCAGCCTTAGCCTGCTCGTCCGCTACCTGCAAGAGATGTTGCACCCGCTGGAACTGTCGGATTCTTTCCTCCCCCTCCAGGTGAGGTATTTCCTCCACGATGGCTCGCGCCGCCTGGACGTTCTTGGCCGCGGTGTCATACACAAGCGGCGGGAAGTACATGGGGAGCCCCGGCTCGACATCTTCCTCAAAGCGAGCCCCCAGTTCTCCCCTGTGGCGCTGCACGGATCCCATCCGTCTCGGGTCCAGGTTGACCGGGGTGAGGCCATGGGCGCGGTGGTACTCACGCATATTGCTCTCCATCTGGTACTTGGTGGAGGCCAAGCCCTAGGCTTGGTGAAGCAGTCGTTCTCGTGCCGCCTCAATCTTCGCGGCTGCCTCTTCCGGGCCATCGCCCAGATCGACCAGAGCGAGGAGCTCCTCAATGACCTGCCCCACCTCGCCCTTCCCTTGCAAGGGGTGGACGTGTCGGCTATGTTGTTGGTGCGCCCAAGGGTGGGTTGGCGGTTGTAGCTTGAGCCAGCCATCATCACCTCCACGCTGCGAGGCGCGGCGAGCGCACTGCCGCCTGAGGGCAACGACTCGGTGGCGGCATAGACGGGCAGGTCGCCGAACAGCCGGATGGAGCCGCCTGCCGGAAAGGTGGAACCAAAAAAGCAACATGCATCGTCGATGACGCAGTCGAACTTTCCCAGGGTGAGCACAAGGACGTAGGCCACTCGCTCGCCGGATGAAGTGCCGGGTCCCATGCGAAACGTGACTCCAGTCGCCGCCATCTTTGCCCCATGGTGGGCACCAACTGTCGTTGGTGTGGGAACGGCAGTGCCTGAGCAGGCTAGATGATGGTGTGGGAGCGAGCAGGGAGGCGAGCGACAGCGTTCGCAGGCGGGATTCGGCACAAGCAAGCATCGGGGACACAAGAAGTACCCAGGTTCGGGGCCCTCGTGGTGAGGTAACACCCCTACTCCTGCCAATCCGACTAACTAGATGAACACTAAGAACTACAAAGGCTCGTCGAGCTGTATCGATGTGTGCTAGCTAACCATGAGAGACCAACCCTTGCTACGTTGCCCCTGCCGCCCCTTATATAGGACTGAGGCGGTATGGGAAACAACACTGCCGACTGGCGGGTCCCATAGGCGGGCCCAGCCGACTATTTTGGTATAGTGTTCTGCCTCCCTGACGTCTGGTACAGTGTCGTGCCCCTGGCCGACACGGAAACTATGGAGGCCGCCCTGGCCGACATGGGTTGCGGCTCCTGTTCCCGCCCGACATGGGTACGGGTCGTCTTCTCCAGCGTCTGTGCCGCTGGCTCTGTCTTCCTGTCTTGCTTCTGCCTGCTAGAGGCGGCGGGCTACTTTGTGAAGGGTTTCGCGGCATAGTAAATCAAAATTTTCTACGAATGCGAACAGAGGGAAAGCCAAGATCTAATCTAGGAGATACAAACAACGAGAGAGATTGGATTAGATCTTCATACCCTTGAATATTCGCACTGCGGAACGTTCGTCGGAACGTGGGTGATGTAGTCGTACTCGCTTCTCCTCCTCGCGATCCGATCCGATCTAGCACCACAAGTGGCGATGCCTCCGTGAGATGCACACGTGCGGCACCTCGACGTCTCCTCCTTCCTCGGACCAGCAAGTATGGTGGAGAAATGGATTGGATCTACAACACGACGGCGTGGTGTATATGGTGGAGAATTTCTGCAGCAGGGCTTCGCCTACAAACAGTCGGGAGGGAGAGAGGAGGGCAGCAGGGCGGCTAGGGTTGGAGGGGAAGGTGTGAGGGGTTGGTGCGCCCCCACCCCTCTTTATATAGAGGGGGGCGCAGCCCTAGCCCCTCCCCCAAGCCCAAACCGACGGCCCCAAAGGATAAGGAGTGGGGGGCAAGGAAACCCCCCCTTCTAGAAGGTCTATCTCGAGTTTAAACCTCTCTTGGCCGGCTGGGCCCTATGGGGCCGTGTGCCCCTGGACCAATGCGGCCAGGGCACTCCCTCATAGGCCCATGCCCCCTCCCGAAAGGTGGGGCCACGTTGGTCCCCTTCCGGAAGGTTCTAGAAGCTTCCGGTACAATACCGATTAATCCGGAACAATTCCGAACTCCAAAAACTGCACTGCCTTATATGAATATTATTCTCCGGAACCTCTCGTGATGTCCCGGATCCCATCCGAGACTCCGAACAAAAACTCATTAACCAATTATCCAATCTATCCTAGCGTCGAGACACGTTAAGTGTGTGACCCTGCGGGTTCGAGAATATGCAGACATGATCTTCTATCAATAATCAACAGCGGGGTCTGGGCACCCATATTGACTCCCACACATTCATCGATGATCATATCGGATGAACCACGATGCCAGGATTCAATCAATCCCATATATATATTCCCTTCGTCTCGCGATATTTTACTTGCCCGAGATTTGATCATCGGTACCGTCATACTGAAGGGAATATGCCCTGAGAGGCAATAATAAAGTGTGTATTATGTGTATTCCAAGTATATGATAGATGTTTATTTTGCATGCTATAATTGTATTAATACGGAAACGTTAATACATGTGTGTTTAATAAACAAACAGAAAGTTCCTAGTTATGCCTCTCTCATAAACTAGCTCGTTGATTAACAAGATGATCAAGGTTTCCTGATCATGGACATTGGATGTTGTTAATAACGGGATCACAACATTAGTGTAATGGTGTGATGAACATTCATCCGAAGTATAGCATTACGATCAAAGTCATTGAGTTTATATTGCTATAACAACTTACGAAGTGATCCTAATCCTTAGACTATGAGATCATGTCAATCACTAACACCGGAAGAGTTTCTTGATAACATCAAACGTCACACCGTAACAGGGTGATTACAAAGATGGATTCAGAACTAATAAAGTGTTATGTTGAGGCTCATGGATCGAGAGTGGAATTTGTTCATCCCGATGACGGATAGATATACTCTGGGCCCTCTCGGTGATATCACATTGATTAGCTTGCAAGCAAGTGATTTGATCACTAGAATGTTATATCACAGGAACAAGAAAAGAGTGCATGTCGGTAACGAGATCAAACTAGGTATGGAGATACCGATGATCGAATCTCGGACATGTAATATATCGTGAAACAAAGGGATTAAGATACTAGCGTAAAAGGTTCCGACGATCACAAGAAAGTCATCGTTGAATGTGTGGGAGTCAGTATGGGTCTCCAGATCCCGCTTCTGATTATTGATCCGAGAGGGGTCTCGATCATGTCCGCATTATTCATGAACCGTAGGGTGACACACTTAAGAGACACCGACATCCAATTGGAGCAAATGTTTCATGCCGAAAGAATGAACAAGCGCAGGAATTTATTTCACTAGATACCGAAACAGGTTTTCGGGTGAAATTGCATAAAGTGGTTATGCATGTGAAATAGAATTCTAGCAAGGGGTTATTTGTGAATGTTTGTCATTAAAGTAATTGACAAAATTCTGAATAAAATAAAAGAGTTTTATTTAATGAGAGTTTGCATTAAATTTGGTGGAAATTTAATGGGAATTTGAGTGGACTTTTGAGTGGAGGGATTTTAAAGGGCATTTTGTGAGTGCAGTGTCCACCCACCTGAATGAAGGAGGGGAGGGGCAGCCCCCATGGCTGGCGGCCACCCCCTTGGGTGCCCCCCTCCTCTTATAAAAGGAGCCCCCCTCCTCACTTGTCTCTCACACCTCCTCGTGAAGGATCTCTCTCCCCCTCTAGAATTTATCCCCCATGGTCTCGGACTAGCGAGATACATGTTCCCGGTGGCTATTCGGCAAGAAAGAGTTGTGCTTCCGCTACATCGCTGGAGCGAGGAGGCGGAGGTTGCTCGGTGCCTCGAACGTGTGTGCGAGCACGGATGCGCTGCTGATTTGCGGCGCTAGGACTTTCTCTCGATCTTGAGATCGACAAGAGATCGTCTACATCAACCACGAGTTGAACTCGTTAAGCTTTGTCGGTCTTCAAGGGTATGTTCTCTACGGATATACATCCGCCCGTTGTTTGTATCTAGTAGATAGATCTTGGTATATAGTTCACATCGTAGGAAATTTTTTGTTTTCTATGTTGTGAACCCTACAGTGGTATCAGAGCCGGATCTATGAGTAGATACTTTACACGGGTAGTACACATATGATTATGTGGGCGATGATGATCATGTTGTTGCTCCTTTGTTGTAATTTTGGATATTGGTGGCATAGTGGGATGAAGCGGCCCGGACAAACTTTACATGTCCTCGCACATGAGACCTGTTCCACGCTTGACATGCAACTAGTTTGCATAAGTGGCTAGCGGGTGTCTGTGTCTCCTACTATAGTCAATATCTATTTTGCAAGCGAGTTGTCAACAATTTGTTTATCCTCGTTGTGGTTCATGTTCGTAGGTAAGAACGGTTCTATCTCGAAAGCCCTAAGCCAGGTAAAACTTGCAATGGATAAATTAGAGGCGTCTAGTTTAGATTGTTGATGGGCTAGTGTTATGATATGGTAGTGTTGTAAGTAGAAGTATGAGATGATACTCTTACAACACACATAGCGTGTAAAATCCATAGACCTTGGATTTACACATATAGGTATGATAGTGATCATACCACGATGCACATGATAGAGATCATCTGCGGGAACCATATAATTTCACTAATAAACATATGATGTTTGATAGCATCTTATATTTCTTGTTTAGCGCTTTGTTAGCATAATAAGATGATCCCTCATTTAAATATCAAGATAAGAATGTGTTCTTCCTTTAGTATGCACCGATTATGTTTTCGTCGCTCCAAGACATCACGTGATGATCGGGTGTTCTTGGATCCACGACCATATTTCGGGTGTAAAACAGTTACACACGCGAATACTAAGGTTCTAACTTGGCGAGCCTAGCATGTACAGACATGGCCTCGGAACACGGACCGAAAGGTTAAGCATGAGTCATATAGTTGATATGATGCCCATTTGATGCTCGCCTTTGAAGCTATACCGAATCACGTGATGATCGGACTTGGTGTAGTGGATTTGGTTCGTGTAATCACCAAAAAGGCACGAGGGATGTCGTTTTTGAGTGGGAGTTTATTCGTAATATAGATTAGTTGAACTCAATCTATCATACACTTAGTCTAAACTTTACAAATTCTGTTGTAGATGGCACCACCTGCTTTTAATTTCAATGTGTTCATGGAGAAAGAGAAACTAGCAACGAACGGTAGCAACTTTACCGAATGGGCCATGAATTAGAGG
Source organism: Avena sativa (assembly GCA_916181665.1). Taxonomy (NCBI): domain Eukaryota; kingdom Viridiplantae; phylum Streptophyta; class Magnoliopsida; order Poales; family Poaceae; genus Avena; species Avena sativa. Next base: position 424,818,827 of record OV702280.1, read on the forward strand.
ATTCTCCTCTCTGCTGCACAAAAGCAATATGTGCTAGAAGCGCCGTTAGGCCCCCCACCTTTAGATGATGCCCCTGACAAGGAGAAGAATGTCTATCAGACTCGTCAGGAGGACCACAACTTAGTTCATTGCGGCATATTGTATGGGCTAGAGCCGGAACTTTGAAAGCGTTTCGAAAACGGCAATGCATTTGATACAATGGGTGAGTTGAAAATGATTTTCGACACACATGCTGCTGTAGAGAGCTACAACGCTTCAGAAAAGTTCTTTAGCTGCATGATGGAAGAGCACAGCTCCGTTAGTGAGCATGTACTCAAGATGTCGGGTTACGCCGATAAGCTTGTGTCCTTGGGAATATCGATTCCCATTGACTTAGGCATCCATCGTGTTCTGCAGTCTCTGCCACCTAGCTATAAGAGCTTCGTGATGAACTATAATATGCAAGGCATGAAGAAGTCTCTCCCCGAGCTTCTGTCAATGCTTAAAACTGCAGAAGTGGAGATCAAAAAGGAACATCAAGTGTTGATGATCAATAGGAACACTGGTTTCAAGAAAGACAAGAAGGGAAAACGAAAGGGAAGTAAGGGCGGCAAGCCTGTTGCCGCGCCTGAAAAGAAACCCCGAGTTGGACCTAAGTCGATTCCGAGTGCTACTATTGTAAGGGGACTGGCCACTGGAAGCGCAACTGCCCCAAGTATCTGGCAGACAAGAAGGCCGGCAAGGCAAACAAAGGTATATATGATATACATGTTATTGATGTGTACTTGACTAGTGCTCGTAGTAGCACCTGGGTATTTGATACCGGTTCAGTTGCTAATATTTGTAACTCGAATCAGGGGCTGCGGAACAAGCGACCGCTAGCAAGGGGTGAGGTCAAGATGCGTGTCGGCAATGGATCAAGCGTTGATGCGATCGCCGTCGGAACGCTGCCTCTCCACTTACCGTCGGGATTAGTTATAAACTTGAATAAATGTTATCTGGTGCCTGCACTGAGCATGAACATTGTATCTGGATCGTGTTTGATGCGAAGTGGTTATTCATTTAAATCCGAGAACAATGGTTGTTCCATTTATATGAATGAAATCTTTTATGGTCATGCACCGATGATGAATGGTTTATTTCTATTAGATCTCGATGATAATGTTACACATATTCATAATGTTGATGCTAAAAGGATTAAACTTAATGATGATATATCCGCATATATGTGGCACTGCCGTCTAGGTCATATTGGCGTTAAACGCATGAAGAAGCTCCATTCGGATGGACTTTTGGAATCACTTGATTATGAATCATTTGATACATGTGAGCCATGCCTTATGGGCAAGATGACTAGAACGCCGTTTTCCGGTTCAATGGAACGGGCGACAGATTTATTGGAAATCATACATTCTGATGTATGTGGTCCAATGAGTGTGTCGGCGCGAGGTGGATATCGTTATTTTGTTACTTTCACGGATGATTTGAGTAGATACGGTTATGTCTACTTGATGAAACACAAGTCTGAAACCTTTGAAAAGTTCACGGAATTTCAGAATGAAGTGGAAAATCATCGTAATAGAAAGATCAAATTTCTACGGTCCGACCGTTGAGGTGAGTATCTAAGTTACGAGTTTAGCACTCACATGAAAGAGTGTGGAATTGTTTCACAACTCACACCTGCCGGAACACCACAGTGAAATGGTGTTTCGGAACGTCGTAATCGTACTTTATTAGATATGGTTCGATCTATGATGTCTCTGACAGACTTGCCGTTGTCATTTTGGGGTTATGCACTAGAAACTGCTGCATTCACTTTAAATCGGGCACCATCTAAATCCGTTGAAAAGACACCGTATGAATTGTGGTTTGGAAACAAACCTAAGATGTCATTTCTTAAAGTTTGGGGATGCGATGTTTATGTGAAGAAACTTCAACCGGATAAACTCGAACCCAAAGCGGAAAAATGCGTCTTCATAGGATACCCTAAAGAAACTATTGGGTATTCCTTCTATCACAGATCCGAGGGCAAGGTTTTTATTGCCAAGAATGGATCCTTTCTAGAGAAAGAGTTTCTCGCGAAAGGTGTGAGTAGTCGGAAGGTAGAACTCGAAGAGGTTGTGGAACCTTCTCTTCAAAGTATGGCGAGTAGCGCAGCGCCGGAAGTTGTTCCGGAGTTGGCTCCACCTGTTGAAGAGGGAACTAATGATAATGATCATGAAACTCCGAAAGAGAGTACTACCGAACCTCGCAGGTCAAACAGGACGCGTGCAGCTCCCGAGCTGTACGAAAATCCTGTCATGAATTTCATGGTTGATGAAAATGATGACCCTGCGACGTATGAAAAAGCGATGATGAGCCCGGATTCCAACAAATGGTTAGAAGCCATGAAATCCGAGATGGAATCCATGTATGAAAATCAAGTTTGGAACTTGGTGGAATTACCTCACGACCGAAAGGCCGTGGAGAACAAATGGATTTTCAAAAGGAAAACTGATGCTGATGGTAATGTGACCGTCTATAAAGCTCGACTTGTCGCAAAGGGGTTTCGACAAATTCAAGGAGTTGACTACGATGAGACTTTCTCTCCCGTAGAGATGCTAAAGTCAGTTAGGATTATGTTAGCAATTGCTGCATATTTCGATTATGAGATATGGCAGATGGATGTCAAAACCGCGTTTCTCAATGGTAATATTGAAGAAGAGTTATATATGATACAACCAAAGGGTTTTGTCGATCCTAAGGATGCTAACAAGGTGTGCAAGCTTCAGCGATCCATCTATGGATTGAAGCAAGCATCACGAAGTTGGAATCTCCGCTTTGATGAGGTGATCAAAGAGTTTGGATTTGTCCAAACTTATGGAGAAGCTTGTATTTACAAGGAAGTGAGTGGGAGCAATGTGGCATTTCTGATATTATATGTGGATGACATATTATTGATCGGAAATGATATAGATCTTTTAAACAGTGTTAAAAGTTATCTAAACAGCAAATTTTCAATGAAGGACCTAGGTGAAGCGTCATACATATTAGGCATAAAGATCTATAGAGATAGATCTAGGCGCCTAATAGGGCTATCGCAAAGTACATACCTTGATAAGATTTTAAAGAAGTTTAAAATGGACGAAAGTAAGAAGGGGTTCTTACCTATGTTGCAAGGCAAGACATTGAGTAAGACTCAAAGTCCGGCTTCGGCGGAAGAAAGAGAGATAATGGACAAAGTCCCCTATGCTTCAGCCATAGGCTCTATAATGTACGCCATGCTATGTACAAGACCGGATATGGCACATGCTATTAGTTTGACTAGTAGGTACCAATCGGATCCAGGTTTGGAACACTGGATAGCGGTCAAGAATATCCTTAAGTACTTACGAAGAACTAAGGATATGTTTCTTGTATACGGAGGTGAAGAAGAGCTCGTCGCTAAGTGTTATGTCGACGCTAGCTTTGACACCGATCCGGATGACTCTAAGTCTCAATCCGGATACGTATTTCTCATGAATGGCGGAGCGGTTAGTTGGAGGAGCTCCAAACAACCTGTGGTAGCGGGATCAACAACGGAGGCCGAATATGTTGCTGCTTCAGAAGCGGCTCAGGAAGCAGTTTGGATGAAGGAGTTCATATCCGAACTAGGAGTGGTGGCAAACGCGTTGGACCCAATGGTGATCTATTGTGACAACAATGGTGCCATTGCCAATGCCAAAGAGCCAAGGTCTCACAAGCATTCCAAGCATATTAAGCGCCGGTTTCACTCCATCCGCGAGCATGTCAAGGATGGAGATATAAAGATTTGTAAAGTACATACGGATCTCAATGTAGCAGATCCGTTGACTAAAACTCTCCCAAGAGCAAAACATGATCAACACCAGAACTCAATGGGTGTTAGATTTATCACTATGTAACTAGATTATTGTCTCTAGTGCAAGTGGGAGACTGAAGGGAATATGCCCTGAGAGGCAATAATAAAGTGTTTATTATGTGTATTCCAAGTATATGATAGATGTTTATTTTGCATGCTATAATTGTATTAATACGGAAACGTTAATACATGTGTGTTTAATAAACAAACAGAAAGTTCCTAGTTATGCCTCTCTCATAAACTAGCTCGTTGATTAACAAGATGATCAAGGTTTCCTGATCATGGACATTGGATGTTGTTAATAACGGGATCACAACATTAGTGTAATGGTGTGATGAACATTCATCCGAAGTATAGCATTACGATCAAAGTCATTGAGTTTATATTGCTATAACAACTTACGAAGTGATCCTAATCCTTAGACCATGCGATCATGTCAATCACTAACATCGGAAGAGTTTCTTGATAACATCAAACGTCACACCGTAACAGGGTGATTATAAAGATGGATTCAGAACTAATAAAGTGTTATGTTGAGGCTCATGGATCGAGAGTGGAATTTGTTCATCCCGATGACGGATAGATATACTCTGGGCCCTCTCGGTGATATCACATTGATTAGCTTGCAAGCAAGTGATTTGATCACTAGAATGTTATATCACAGGAACGAGAAAAGAGTGCATGTCGGTAACGAGATCAAACTAGGTATGGAGATACCGATGATCGAATCTCGGACATGTAATATATCGTGAAACAAAGGGATTAAGATACTAGCGTAAAAGGTTCTGACGATCACAAGAAAGTCATCGTTGAATGTGTGGGAGTCAGTATGGGTCTCCAGATCCCGCTTCTGATTATTGATCCGAGAGGGGTCTCGATCATGTCCGCATTATTCACGAACCGTAGGGTGACACACTTAAGAGACACCGACATCCAATTGGAGCAAATGTTTCATGCCGAAAGAATGAACAAGCGCAGGAATTTATTTCACTAGATACCGAAACAGGTTTTCGGGTGAAATTGCATAAAGTGGTTATGCATGTGAAATAGAATTCTAGCAAGGGGTTATTTGTGAATGTTTGTCATTAAAGTAATTGACAAAATTCTGAATAAAATAAAAGAGTTTTATTTAATGAGAGTTTGCATTAAATTTGGTGGAAATTTAATGGGAATTTGAGTGGACTTTTGAGTGGAGGGATTTTAAAGGGCATTTTGTGAGTGGAGTGTCCACCCACATGAAGAGGGGAGGGAAAGGGGGCAGCCCCCATGCGCCGGCCACCCCCTTGGGGTTCTCCCCCTCCTCCTATAAAAGGATCCCCCTCCTCACTTGTCTCTCACACCTCCTCGTGAAGGATCTCTCTCCCCCTCTAGAATTTATCCCCCATGGTCTCGGACTAGCAAGATACATGTTCCCGGTGGCTATTCGGCAAGAAAGAGTTGTGCTTCCGCTGCATCGCTGGAGCGAGGAGGCGGAGGTTGCTCGGTGCCTCGAACGTGTGTGCGAGCACGGATGCGCTGCTGATTTGCGGCGCTAGGACTTCCTCTCGATCTTGAGATCGGCAAGAGATCGTCTACATCAACCACGAGTTGAACTCGTTAAGCTTTGTCGGTCTTCAAGGGTATGTTCTCTACGGATATACATCCGCCCGTTGTTTGTATCTAGTAGATAGATCTTGGTATATAGTTCACACCGTATGAATTGTGGTTTGGAAACAAACCTAAGCTGCCATTTCTTAAAGTTTGGGGATGCGATGTTTATGTGAAGAAACTTCAACCGGATAAACTCGAACCCAAAGCGGAAAAATGCGTCTTCATAGGATACCCTAAAGAAACTATTGGGTATTCCTTCTATCACAGATCCGAGGGCAAGGTTTTTATTGCCAAGAATGGATCCTTTCTAGAGAAAGAGTTTCTCGCGAAAGGTGTGAGTAGTCGGAAGGTAGAACTCGAAGAGGTTGTGGAACCTTCTCTTCAAAGTATGGCGAGTAGCGCAGTGCCGGAAGTTGTTCCGGAGTTGGCTCCACCTGTTGAAGAGGGAACTAATAATAATGATCATGAAACTCCGAAAGAGAGTACTACCGAACCTCGCAGGTCAAACAGGACGCGTGCAGCTCCCGAGCTGTACGGAAATCCTGTCATGAATTTCATGGTTGATGAAAATGATGACCCTGCGACGTATGAAGAAGCGATGATGAGCCCGGATTCCAACAAATGGTTACAAGCCATGAAATCCGAGATGGAATCCATGTATGAAAATCAAGTTTGGAACTTGGTGGAATTACCTCACGACCGAAAGGCCGTGGAGAACAAATGGATTTTCAAAAGGAAAACTGATGCTGATGGTAATGTGACCGTCTATAAAGCTCGACTTGTCGCAAAGGGGTTTCGACAAATTCAAGGAGTTGACTACAATGAGACTTTCTCTCCCGTAGAGATGCTAAAGTCAGTTAGGATTATGTTAGCAATTGCTGCATATTTCGATTATGAGATATGGCAGATGGATGTCAAAACCGCGTTTCTCAATGGTAATATTGAAGAAGAGTTGTATATGATACAACCAAAGGGTTTTGTCGATCCTAAGGATGCTAACAAGGTGTGCAAGCTTCAGCGATCCATCTATGGATTGAAGCAAGCATGACGAAGTTGGAATCTCCGCTTTGATGAGGTGATCAAAGAGTTTGGATTTGTCCAAACTTATGGAGAAGCTTGTATTTACAAGAAAGTGAGTGGGAGCAATGTGGCATTTCTGATATTATATGTGGATGACATATTATTGATCGGAAATGATATAGATCTTTTAAACAGTGTTAAAAGTTATCTAAACAGCAAATTTTCAATGAAGGACCTAGGTGAAGCGTCATACATATTAGGCATAAAGATCTATAGAGATAGATCTAGGCGCCTAATAGGGCTATCGCAAAGTACATACCTTGATAAGATTTTAAAGAAGTTTAAAATGGACGGAAGTAAGAAGGGGTTCTTACCTATGTTGCAAGGCAAGACATTGAGTAAGACTCAAAGTCCGGCTTCGGCGGAAGAAAGAGAGATAATGGACAAAGTCCCCTATGCTTCAGCCATAGGCTCTATAATGTACGCCATGCTATGTACAAGACCGGATGTGGCACATGTTATTAGTTTGACTAGTAGGTACCAATCGGATCCAGGTTCGGAACACTGGATAGCGGTCAAGAATATCCTTAAGTACTTACGAAGAACTAAGGATATGTTTCTTGTATACGGAGGTGAAGAAGAGCTCGTCGCTAAGTGTTATGTCGACGCTAGCTTTGACACCGATCCGGATGACTCTAAGTCTCAATCCGGATACGTATTTCTCATGAATGGCGGAGCGGTTAGTTGGAGGAGCTCCAAACAACCTGTGGTAGCGGGATCAACAACGGAGGCCGAATATGTTGCTGCTTCAGAAGCGGCTCAGGAAGCAGTTTGGATGGAGGAGTTCATATCCGAACTAGGAGTGGTGGCAAACGCGTTGGACCCAATGGTGATCTATTGTGACAACAATGGTGCCATTGCCAATGCCAAAGAGCCAAGGTCTCACAAGCATTCCAAGCATATTAAGCGCCGTTTTCACTCCATCCGCGAGCATGTCAAGGATGGAGATATAAAGATTTGTAAAGTACATACGGATCTCAATGTAGCAGATCCGTTGACTAAAACTCTCCCTAGAGCAAAACATGATCAACACCAGAACTCAATGGGTGTTAGATTTATCACTATGTAACTATATTATTGTCTCTAGTGCAAGTGGGAGACTGAAGGGAATATGCCCTGAGAGGCAATAATAAAGTGTTTATTATGTGTATTCCAAGTATATGATAGATGTTTATTTTGCATGCTATAATTGTATTAATACGGAAACGTTAATACATGTGTGTTTAATAAACAAACAGAAAGTTCCTAGTTATGCCTCTCTCATAAACTAGCTCGTTGATTAACAAGATGATCAAGGTTTCCTGATCATGGACATTGGATGTTGTTAATAACGGGATCACAACATTAGTGTAATGGTGTGATGAACATTCATCCGAAGTATAGCATTACGATCAAAGTCATTGAGTTTATATTGCTATAACAACTTACAAAGTGATCCTAATCCTTAGACCATGCGATCATGTCAATCACTAACACCGAAAGAGTTTCTTGATAACATCAAACGTCACACCGTAACAGGGTGATTATAAAGATGGATTCAGAACTAATAAAGTGTTATCTTGAGGCTCATGGATCGAGAGTGGAATTTGTTCATCCTGATGACGGATAGATATACTCTGGGCCCTCTCGGTGATATCACATTGATTAGCTTGCAAGCAAGTGATTTGATCACTAGAATGTTATATCACAGGAACGAGAAAAGAGTGCATGTCGGTAACGAGATCAAACTAGGTATGGAGATACCGATGATCGAATCTCGGACATGTAATATATCGTGAAACAAAGGGATTAAGATACTAGCGTAAAAGGTTCCGACGATCACAAGAAAGTCATCGTTGAATGTGTGGGAGTCAGTATGGGTCTCCAGATCCCGCTTCTGATTATTGATCCGAGAGGGGTCTCGATCATGTCCGCATTATTCACGAACCGTAGGGTGACACACTTAAGAGACACCGACATCCAATTGGAGCAAATGTTTCATGCCGAAAGAATGAACAAGCGCAGGAATTTATTTCACTAGATACCGAAACAGGTTTTCGGGTGAAATTGCATAAAGTGGTTATGCATGTGAAATAGAATTCTAGCAAGGGATTATTTGTGAATGTTTGTCATTAAAGTAATTGAAAAAATTCTGAATAAAATAAAAGAGTTTTATTTAATGAGAGTTTGCATTAAATTTGGTGGAAATTTAATGGGAATTTGAGTGGACTTTTGAGTGGAGGGAATTTAAAGGAGATTTGTGAGTGGAGTGTCCACCCACATGAAGAGGGGAGGGAAAGGGGTCAGCCCCCATGCGCCGGCCACCCCCTTGGGGTTCCCCCCTCCTCCTATAAAAGGAGCCCCCTCCTCACTTGTCTCTCACACCTCCTCGTGAAGGATCTCTCTCCCCCTCTAGAATTTATCCCCCATGGTCTCGGACTAGCGAGATACATGTTCCCGGTGGCTATTCGGCAAGAAAGAGTTGTGCTTCCGCTGCATCGCTGGAGCATGGAGGCGGAGGTTGCTCGGTGCCTCGAACGTGTGTGCGAGCACGGATGCGCTGCTGATTTGCGGCGCTAGGACTTCCTCTCGATCTTGAGATCGGCAAGAGATCGTCTACATCAACCACGAGTTGAACTCGTTAAGCTTTGTCGGTCTTCAAGGGTATGTTCTCTACGGATATACATCCGCCCGTTGTTTGTATCTAGTAGATAGATCTTGGTATATAGTTCACATCGTAGGAAATTTTTTGTTTTCTATGCTGCGAACCCTACAATATTATGGTTGCCAAACTCCGGTGTTAATCCCATGACAACTATAGTGAGAGAAACTGACATCCACCAGCCGCATGTGTGGAACAAGCCACACGTCAAGTGCGGAGCCGGTCTCGCGAACGACGTCGCGTAAGGTTGGCCTGGACCGCTTCAATCTCACTATCCCGCGTCATAAGAAGAACACAAATAAGAGGCTTGCAACATAAAACATCAACGCCCGCAACAACCATGTTGCGTTCTACTCGTGAAACACATCTACGCATAGATCTAGCTCTGATACCACTGAAGGGTTTCGCGGCATAGTAAATCAAAATTTTCTACGGATGCGAACAGAGGGAAAGCCAAGATCTAATCTAGGAGATGCAAACAACGAGAGAGATTGGATTAGATCTTCATACCCTTGAAGATTCGCACAGCGGAACGTTCGTCGGAACGTGGGTGATGTAGTCGTACTCGCTTCTCCTCCTCGCGATCCGATCCGATCTAGCACCACAAGTGGCGATGCCTCCGTGAGATGCACACGTGCGGCACCTCGACGTCTCCTCCTTCCTCGGACCAGCAAGTATGGTGGAGAAACAGATTGGATCTACAACACGACGGCGTGGTGTATATGGTGGAGCATTTCTGCAACAGGGCTTCGCCTACAAACAGTCGGGAGGGAGAGAGGAGGGCAGCAGGGCGGCTAGGGTTGGAGGGGAAGGTGTGAGGGGTTGGTGCGCCCCCACCCCTCTTTATATAGAGGGGGGTCGCAGACCTAGCCCCTCCCCCAAGCCCAAACCGGCGGCCCAAAGGATAAGGAGTGGGGGGCAAGGAAACCCCCCCCCCTTCTAGAAGGTCTATCTCGAGTTTAAACCTCTCTTGGCCGGCTGGGCCCTATGTGTAGGGGTTCGTAGCATGGAAAACAAAAAATTTCTATCGCATACAAACAAACAAGCCAAGATCTATCTACTAGATTGTAGCAACGAGTCGATGGAATAACTTACCCTCGAAGATTCCAAAGTGTTTAACGAGAGCGGATTCTCGTGGGTGATGTAGTCGTACTCTTCCCGATCTCAAGATCGTGTAGACGATCCTTCCGGCGCTACGTTCCGGCAGCGCTCCCGCAGTCGGTCACACGTTCGGTACTCGACGAAGACCTTCCTCTCCCTTGTTCCAGCAGGCAGCGGAGGTTGTAGCACTCTCCTCGTGATTCCGGCAGCACATCGGCGTGGTACCGGAAGTAGAGGGAAGATCCCGCAGGGCTTCGCCTTAAGCCGGAGCGAGTATGGTGGATTATGAGAGAGGGCTATTAGTGGTCTAGGATTTAGACACACCAATTAGAAGGCTCTAAACCGCAGGCTAAAGCAATTAGAAGCTCTAAACCAAACGGCTCTAAACCTGAGATTAGAGGTGGAAACTTGTGTGTCTCAAGGAGGAGCCCTGCCCCTCCTTTTATGGGTGGAGGGGCCTTGGCGCGCCAGGGGAGGGAGGGAGTCCCTCCCCAACTCGGCCTAGGGCTGGGCGCCGGCCTGGAGGAGTTGGACTCCTCCTCCAAGTTGGTTCCAACTCCTCTTGCTTGTTTCCCACAGTTTCCTGTTTCCCACAGTTTCCTGTTTTAGCCGTTTGACTTTCAAACTGGAAATTTGACTTTCATGTTTTTGGAACAGCAAGAACACTTAGTACATGATGCAATCATTCAATGACACACTCATGTACCCTCCCCCCCCCCCCCGGAGTGCCGGACAATCCGGAACCTTCTAGAACATTCCCGATGAAAACACCGGAATCATTTCCGAACTCCGAAACGGGACTTTCCTTATATGAATCTTATTCTCCGGACCATTCCGGATCACCTCGTGATATCCCGGATCCCATCCGAGACTCCGAACAACATTCGGTCACTTTCTCATAATACCATAACTACTCAAAACAACGTCGAATCCTTAAGTGTGTCTCCCTACGGTTCGTGAATTACGCGGACATGATCGAGACACTTCTCCGAACAATAACCAATAGAGGAATCTGGAAATTCATATGGCTCCCACATATTTCTACGATTACTTTGCGATCGAATGAACCACTTACATACGATACCAATTTCCCTTTGTCTCACGATATGTTACTTATCCGAGGTTATGATCGTCGGTATCTCTGCATACCTAGTTCAACCTCGTTACTGATAAGTACTCTTTTCTCGTTCCCGTGATATGTGATCCCTTGTGAGCCAGTCACATGCTTGCAAGCTAATTGGATGACATTTCACCGAGAGGGCCCAGAGAATATCTATCCGTCATATGGATGGACAAATCCCACTCTTGATCCATGTGTCTCAACCAATACTTTCCGAACACTCAATGCCATATTTATAGCCACCCAGTTACGGTGTGGTGTTTGATGTCATCAAAGCATCCATCCGGTAAAGGCGATATGCATGATCTCATGGTCGAAGGAATTAGGTTACTATGTATCAGAAAGCATATAGCAATTGAACTATTGAAATGACTTGATATTTATGCTACGCTTATCTATAGGAGTATGTCCACCATATCATTCTCCTAACGATATGATCTTGTTGTTGATAACATCTCAATGTTCATGATAGGGAAACCACAATCATTTATCAACCAACAAGCTAGTGAAGTATAGAGGCTATACTAGGGACTTTAAATTAAGTTTACAAATCACACAAGTATTAATGTTTCCCTGTTAATACTATTATATCATGAATGTAAACATTTATCATAAACACAAAGATATAATAATAACTACATTTATTATTGCCTCTAGGGCATATCTCCAACAGTCTCCCACTTGCACTAGAGTCATCTAATCTAGATTACATGGTAATATACCGAACACCCATGGCAGTTTGGTGTTGGTCATGTTTTGCCCTCGGGAGAGGTTTAGTCAACGGATCCGCCACATTCAGATCTGTGTGTACTTTGCAAATCTTTATATCCCCATCCTGGATATGTTCTCGAATAGCGTGAAAACGTAGCTTGATATGCTTCAGCTTCTTGTGTGACCTTGGTTCTTGCGCATTGGCTATGGCTCCCATGTTATCACAGTAGATAGACATTGGGTCCAGCGCACTAGGAACCACACTCAGCTCTGTAATGAACTCTTTCATCCATATCGCTTCTTGTGAAGCCTCCGAAGCAGCCATGTATTCCGATTCAGTTGAAGATCTCGCCACAACGCTTTGCTTTGCACTCCTCCAGCTAACTGCTGCACCATTCAAAATAAATACGTATCCAGATTGTGATTTAGAATCATCCGGATCGGTGTTCCAACTAGCATCGGTGTAACCATTAACAACGAGCTGTTCATCACCTCCATAAGAAAGAACCATATCCTTAGTTCTTCTCAAGTACTTAAGGATGTTTTTGACCGCTGTCCAATGATCCACTCCTGGATCACTTTGATATCTGCTAGTTAAACTAACAGCATATGCAATGTCGGGTCTAGTACATAGCATGGCATACATTAGAGATCCTATGGCTGAGGCATAGGGAGTCTTACTCATCCTTTCTCTATCTTCTGCCGATGTCGGACTTTGAGTTTTACTCAAGGTCGTATTGGGCAACATGGGTAAGAACCCTTTCTTGCTTTCTTCCATTCCAAACCTCTTTAGAACTTTGTCCAAATATGTACTCTGTGACAATGATATTTGGCGTTTCGATCTATCTCTATAAATCTTTATGCCTAATATGTAAGCTGCTTCGCCAAGATCCTTCATTGAAAAACTATTATTCAAATATTCTTTGACACTACTAAGAAGGTCTACATCATTCCCAATCAACAATATGTCATCCACATATAGTATTAAGAATGCTACAGAGCTCCCACTCACTTTCTTGTAAATACAAGCTTCTCCATAAGTTTGTACAAAACCAAAACTTTTGATTACCTTATCAAAACGTTGATTCCAACTTCGGGATGCTTGCTTCAATCCATAGATGGACCGTTGAAGTTTGCATACCTTGTTAGCATCTTTAGGATCGATAAAACCTTTGGGCTGCATCATATAAAACTCTTCATCAATATCTCCATTGAGGAATGCTGTTTTGACATCCATCTGCCATATCTCATAATCATAATATGCAGCGATTGCTAACATAATCCTCACAGATTTTAGCTTCGCTACTGGTGAGAAAGTCTCATCGTAGTCAACTCCTTGAATTTGTCGAAACCCTTTTGCGACAAGTCGAGCTTTATAGACAGTAACATTATCATCAGCATCTGTTTTCTTCTTGAAAATCCATTTGTTCTCGACAGCCTTTCGGCCATCCGGTAAGTCCACCAAAGTCCATACTTGGTTTTCGTACATGGATCCAATCTCGGATTTCATGGCTTCTTGCCATTTATTGGAATCTGGGCTCATCATCGCTTCCTCATATGTCTCGGGGTCATCGGTGTTGTCCACCAACATGACACTCATAACGGGATCATACCAATCTGGAGTGGTACGAGTTCTCGTTGATCTCCGAGGCTCTGTAGCAACTTCAACCGAAGTTTCATGATCACCATCATTAGCTCCCTCTCTTATTGGTGCAGGCACCACAGGAACTTCTTCCGGTGCTACGCTACTTGCAATTTCGAGAGAAGGTTCGACAACCTCGTCGAGTTCTACTTTCCTTCCAGTCACTTCTTTCGAGAGAAATTCCTTCTCTAGAAAGGATCCATTCTTGGCAATGAAGGTTTTGCCTTCGGATCTATGATAGAAGGTATACCCAATAGTTTCCTTTGGGTATCCTATGAAGACGCATTTTTCCGCTTTGGGTTCCAGCTTGTCCAGCTGTAACTTCTTTACATAGGCTTCGCATCCCCAAACTTTAAGGAACGACAATTTAGGTTTCTTCCCAAACCATAATTCATACGGTGTCGTTTCAACGGATTTAGACGGTGCCCTATTTAAAGTGAATGCGGCTGTTTCTAATGCATAACCCCAAAATGATAGCGGTAAATCTGTAAGTGACATCATAGAACGAACCATATCTAAGAGAGTTCGATTACGACGTTCGGACACACCATTACGCTGTGGTGTTCCTGGCGGTGTCAATTGTGAAAGTATTCCGCACTTCTTTAAATGCTCACCAAACTCGTAACTTAGATATTCACCTCCACGATCAGAACGTAGAAACTTAATCTTCTTGTTACGTTGATTCTCTACCTCACTTTGAAAATCCTTAAACTTCTCGAAAGTTTCGGACTTATGTTTCATGAAATAGATATACCCATATCTACTCAAATCATCCGTGAAGGTAAGAACATAACGATAACCACCGCGCGATGCTACACTCATTGGACCACACACATCGGTATGTATAATTTCCAATAAGTCCGTAGCTCGCTCCATCATACCAGAAAATGGAGTCTTAGTCATTTTTCCCATCAGACATGCTTCGCATCTATCAAGTGATTCAAAATCAAGTGATTCAAGAAGTCCATCGGAATGGAGTTTCTTCATACGTTTCACTCCGATGTGACCAAGACGACAGTGCCACATATAGGTCGAATTATCGCTTGATTTCAAACGTTTAGCCTCAATATTGTTGATATGTGTATTTCCACTATCGAGATTCAATAAGAATAGACCATCTATCAAAGGTGCATGTGCATAAAACATATTACTCATATAAATCGAACAACCATTATTCTCGGACTTAAACAAGTAACCGTCTCGCAATAAACAAGATCCCGATATAATGTTCATGCTCAACGCAGGCACCAAATAACAATTATTTAAGTATAAAACTAATCCCGATGGTAGATGAAGAGGTAGCGTGCCGACCGCGATCACATTAACCTTTGATCCGTTTCCCATGCGCATCTACACCTCATTCTTCGCTAGCTTCCGTTTATTCTGCAGCACCTGTTTCGAGTTACAAATATGAGCAACCGAACCAGTATCAAATACCCAGGCACTACTACGAATACTAGTGAAATACACATCAATAACATGTATATCAGATATACCTTTCTTCTTGATGTTGCCGTTCTTCAAATCCGCCAAGTACTTTGGGCAATTCTGCTTCCAGTGACCTTCTCCCTTGCAGTAAAAGCACTCAGTATCAGGCTTAGGTCCAGCCTTGGTCTTCTTCGCCGGTGTGGTAACTTTCTTACCACCCTTCTTGAAGTGTCCCTTTTGCTTAGACTTGCCTTTCTTGAATTTGGTGGTCTTATTTACCAACAACACTTGGTGCTCTTTCTTGATCTCCACTTCTGCAGATTTCAACATGGCAAAGAGTTCTGGCAACGTCTTGTTCATGTTCTGCATGTTGTAGTTCATCACAAAGTTCTTGTAACTTGGTGGTAGTGATTGGAGGACACGGTAAATCCCCAAAGCATTAGGAATCACTATACCCAAGCTTTGAAGTTTGTTTGCGTGCCCAGACATCTTAAGCACATGCTCACTGACGGAGCTGCCTTCTTCCATCTTGCAGTTAAAGAACTTTTCAGAAGCCTCATAACTTTCAATTGCCGCATGAGTCTCAAAAATCAATTTGAGATCCTCGACAATATCATATGGGTCTGAATCCTCAAACCTTTTCTGAAGCTCCGATTCCAAACCATACAAGATAGCACACTGAACTATGGAGTACTGATTCTTCCGAGCGAGGTAAAAATTCTTTACTTCATCGGGAGCATCAGCTGCAGGTGGGTCACCCAGCGGTGCATCTAGCACATAGGTCAAATTACCAGCTGTGAGGACAATCCTCAAATTGCGGAACCAATCCGCGAAGTTGCTTCCATTGTTTTTCAACTTTTCTTTCTCTAGGAACGCATTAAAATTGATGGTGGGGGCTGCCATTGATCTACAACATATTTGCAATAGTTTAGACTAAGTTTATGACAAATTGAGTTCAAATTAATAAAGAAATTAAACTAGGTGAACTCCCACTCAAAACAATATCCCTCACATTGTTTTAGTGATCACACGAACCAAATCCACTATATCAACACCGATCATCACGAGAGTTGATATAGTTTAAATGGCGAACAATCGTCATGTTCATCATATCTACTATATGATTCATGCTTTACCTTTCGGTGATCCGTGTTCCTGAGACCATGTCTGTACATGCTAGGCTCGTCAAGATCAAACCTTAGCTACCGCATAAGCAAATCTGGCTTGCTTACGTTGTATACACTTGCGGAATCTAACACACCCGATCATCACGTGGTGCTTCGAAACAACAAGCATTAGCAACGGTGCATACTAAGGGTGAACACTTTCGAAGTTGAAATTCATGTGCATGAGGGATCATCTTATAATGCTACCGTCGTCTACTAAGCAATACAAGATGCATAAAGGATTAACATCACATGCAATTCATAATATGTGATATGATATGGCCTTTCTTCTTTGTGCTTCTGATCTCCATCTTCAAGCACGAACATGATCTCCATCATCACCGGCATTGCATCAAGGTCAATGACGCTTCTCCATGGTTGTCGTCCACCAGCTTCAACTATTACAACTACTTTGAATAGACACGCGGGTCTTAACATAAATTAAAGACAACCATATGGCTCCTGTCGGTTGCCAACTTACAATAAGGAACATTGCATACATCAAATATAATCACAATCATGGCCATATCACATCACTACACACCCCTGCAAAACAAAGTTAGACGCCTCTACTTTCTTTGCATATTTTACGTGGTTTGGGGCTTTCAATAAGTGTCGTTCTAACTTACGAACAAGAACCACAACATTGATACTATCATTGTTGATCACCCGTTGTAAATTGGATCTTAACTATGCTAGGAGAAACAGGCACCCGCAAAGCCACTTATGCAATACAAGTTGCATGTCAAGCGTGGAGCAAGTCTCATGAACGATGTCATGTAAGGTTAGCCCGGGCCGCTTCATCCCAACATACCGCAAGATGCAAAGTACACAAGAAGCAATCGACAATAAAAGCATCAACGCCCACAATGACCATTGTGTTCTACTCGTGCAACAGATCTACATATAGACACGGCTCTGATACCACTGTAGGGGTTCGTAGCATGGAAAACAAAAAATTTCTATCGCATACAAACAAACAAGCCAAGATCTATCTACTAGATTGTAGCAACGAGTCGATGGAATAACTTACCCTCGAAGATTCCAAAGTGTTTAACGAGAGCGGATTCTCGTGGGTGATGTAGTCGTACTCTTCCCGATCTCAAGATCGTGTAGACGATCCTTCCGGCGCTGCGTTCCGGCAGCGCTCCCGCAGTCGGTCACACGTTCGGTACTCGACGAAGACCTTCCTCTCCCTTGTTCCAGCAGGCAGCGGAGGTTGTAGCACTCTCCTCGTGATTCCGGCAGCACAACGGCGTGGTACCGGAAGTAGAGGGAAGATCCCGCAGGGCTTCGCCTTAAGCCGGAGCGAGTATGGTGGATTATGAGAGAGGGCTATTAGTGGTCTAGGATTTAGACACACCAATTAGAAGGCTCTAAACCGCAGGCTAAAGCAATTAGAAGCTCTAAACCAAACGGCTCTAAACCTGAGATTAGAGGTGGAAACTTGTGTGTCTCAAGGAGGAGCCCTGCCCCTCCTTTTATGGGTGGAGGGGCCTTGGCGCGCCAGGGGAGGGAGGGAGTCCCTCCCCAACTCGGCCTAGGGCTGGGCGCCGGCCTGGAGGAGTTGGACTCCTCCTCCAAGTTGGTTCCAACTCCTCTTGCTTGTTTCCCACAGTTTCCTGTTTTAGCCGTTTGACTTTCAAACTGGCAATTTGACTTTCATGTTTTTGGAACAGCAAGAACACTTAGTACATGATGCAATCATTCAATGACACACTCATGTACCCTCCCCCCCCCCCGGAGTGCCGGACAATCCGGAACCTTCTAGAACATTCCCGATGAAAACACCGGAATCATTTCCGAACTCCGAAACGGGACTTTCCTTATATGAATCTTATTCTCCGGACCATTCCGGATCACCTCGTGATATCCCGGATCCCATCCGAGACTCCGAACAACATTCGGTCACTTTCTCATAATACCATAACTACTCAAAACAACGTCGAATCCTTAAGTGTGTCTCCCTACGGTTCGTGAATTACGCGGACATGATCGAGACACTTCTCCGAACAATAACCAATAGAGGAATCTGGAAATTCATATGGCTCCCACATATTTCTACGATTACTTTGCGATCGAATGAACCACTTACATACGATACCAATTTCCCTTTGTCTCACGATATGTTACTTATCCGAGGTTATGATCGTCGGTATCTCTGCATACCTAGTTCAACCTCGTTACTGATAAGTACTCTTTTCTCGTTCCCGTGATATGTGATCCCTTGTGAGCCAGTCACATGCTTGCAAGCTAATTGGATGACATTTCACCGAGAGGGCCCAGAGAATATCTATCCGTCATATGGATGGACAAATCCCACTCTTGATCCATGTGTCTCAACCAATACTTTCCGAACACTCAATGCCATATTTATAGCCACCCAGTTACGGTGTGGTGTTTGATGTCATCAAAGCATCGATCCGGTAAAGGCGATATGCATGATCTCATGGTCGAAGGAATTAGGTTACTATGTATCAGAAAGCATATAGCAATTGAACTATTGAAATGACTTGATATTTATGCTACGCTTATCTATAGGAGTATGTCCACCATATCATTCTCCTAACGATATGATCTTGTTGTTGATAACATCTCAATGTTCATGATAGGGAAACCACAATCATTTATCAACCAACAAGCTAGTGAAGTATAGAGGCTATACTAGGGACTTTAAATTAAGTTTACAAATCACACAAGTATTAATGTTTCCCTGTTAATACTATTATAGCATGAATGTAAACATTTATCATAAACACAAAGATATAATAATAACTACATTTATTATTGCCTCTAGGGCATATCTCCAACACTACGGGGCCTTGTGCCCCTGGCCCAATGCGGCCAGGGCACTCCCTCATAGGCCCATGCCCCCTCCCGGAAAATGGGGCCACGTTGGTCCCCTTCCGGAAGGTTCTAGAAGCTTCCGGTACAATACCGATTAATCCGGAACAATTCCGAACTCCAAAAACTGCACTGCCTTATATGAATCTTATTCTCCGGACCACTCCCGAACCTCTCGTGATGTCCCGGATCCCATCCGAGACTCCGAAAAAACTCATAAACCAATTATCCAATCTATCCTAGCGTCGAGACACGTTAAGTGTGTGACCCTGCGGGTTCGAGAATATGCAGACATGATCTTCTATCAATAATCAATAGCGGGGTCTGGGCACCCATATTGACTCCCACACATTCATCGATGATCATATCGGATGAACCACGATGCCAGGATTCAATCAATCCCATATATATATATTCCCTTCGTCTCGCGATATTTTACTTGCCCGAGATTTGATCGTCGGTACCGTCATACCTAGTTCAATCTCGTTCATAGCAAGTACTTTACTCGTTCCGTAATCCGATATCACTTTGTGATTAACTCCTTAACCACATGCTTGCAAGCGGTGTTGATATCGATTACCGAGTGGGCCCGAAGTATATCTCTCCGACTTGGGAGGGACAAATCCCATCTCGATACATACAACCCAACAGATACTTTCCGATCACCTGAGAGACACCTTTATGATGACCCTCTCATAGGATGACGTTTGATGACCTCAAAGCTTTCTTCCGATACCAGGGAGTTGTATTATCTCATGGTCTAAGGAATACAATATTTGACATAAGAAAAGCTTCGCAAAGACGAACACGATGACACGATCTAATTGCTTCGCTTACTTTGGGTCTGTCCACCATATCATTCCCCAATGATATGATCTCATTATTAATTGACAACTCATGTCCATGGTTAGGAAACCTTAACCATCATTAATCAATGAGCTAGTCCATAGAGGCGTACTAGGGACACGGTGTTGTTCACAAACCACACAAGTATTAAAGTTTCCGCTTAATACAATTCTAGCATGGAATATAAACATTATCATGAAGAAGAATTATAATAATAACATCTTTATTATTGCCTCTAGGGCATAATTCCAACACTTTGCACCCATCACCTTAGCCTTTTACCTTCCTGGTGGAACTTGTCCGGCTGGTACGATCTTGCCGACTACCTTGTCCAGCTGGTGCAATCCGGCTGGGAAGATCCAGCCGGCTAGGTGCCTTGGATGCGTCTTCTTATCCGGCTGATGGTTCTGCTGGTTCGTCTTCGATATGTATTTCTCTTTAACCTGCTTTTGAGTTTTTACATCTGGCTAGGATCAGCCGGCTGGCAGTTACATTTCCCTTGAATCTTGTCCGCTTAGCCTACCCAGGGTGATCCCCCTTAAAACAAGCCTTGGGTAGCATCTCTCATCAGATCTGATCAACGTCGATCGCCTCGTTCTGTTTAGCCACAACACGGGCCTCTGCATCCACTATAACCTGTTCAACAACATCAGAAATGGCAGCCAGGAAGAACACCTTCCTGGTTTGCTTCTTTCATCGCATAATCTGCATCAGATCATCAGTATCCAAAACCTCTATGAATTCCTTCTTCTTATGATGCCACCACTGAAGTCATGTCATCTGCTTAGGGCCAATAATGATTTCCTTACCAATCATCTCCCTAAGTTCAACAAGAGTTATGTTTTTGGAATCGACGGCTATCTCCACAGTACATGACAAAACTGGCTTATTAACTCCGCCATCAAGTTTTGTCGTGTATGAATCCACCTCTAGGTGTATATTGAACTTAGCTTGATCAACATATGGTGGTCCGTAAACTTGAGCAACAGAAGCTCCGGCAGCAAGATCTCCAGTATCTGTATACATATCATCAATCATCACTTTAACTTTCACTTTACGATTAGCTGCACAACACTCTGAAAGCATCTAAAACTCATGGAGTGCTCAATTTGCATATAGGTATCACTCATGTTGTGCAACACCAATTTTTTCCTCTGTCTAGATTCCCAAGGAATCCTAGCATGAAGCATAAATATCAGCTATGAAACAGACACAACCTCCTTGCAGTTGACAAGCAGACGCGCATCGTACCCGAACATAACCCTCTCGCAACCAAAGTCTAGTTTTACAGTGTACTGGAGGACATGAACCATGAACTCATATAGGTCCGCTGCATCGAAGCTATTCCTAATTTGATTAAAAAAGGGAACTTTCAATTTATTCGATGCTACTTTATAGTAACTAATATACTTGTAAGACAAGGATCGGATAAGAAAAAATTCACCTCTCGCTCTTCTCTCAGGTGGTTTTCTTCGAGATCTTGATTCCACGACCCCGCACTGTAGCCGAACACTCCACCGGCGACCTAGCTTTTCTCTTCAACCTGCTGCTCGTAGGTACCCTGTTAGCAGACTTCTGGCTGACCTCCTCGCTAACCTGGGCTGTAGAACTCGCCGCTGCTTCGCTTGTCTGGTGTTGCACCCGAGACGCTGGCTCTGACAGAGCCGAATCAATCTCTGACATAGCTACCACCTTGTCCTTGCTAGACATGTTGGGCATGGATAAGGCAGGACAGGGAGAATAGGGACCGCCGCCGCCGGATTTAGTGTGTGGTGGGTGGGAAGGGGGCGGGGAGAAAACCGACCTCCGCCGCCGAACCGGATTCAGTGTACGAGGAGGGGGAGAAAGGACCTCCTCCGTCGCCATCGGATTTAGTGTCGGGAGTTAGGAAAGTATAGAAATGGATTTGCCCCTGCGACACGTGCAGGGTGACTTAGAAGGGGTACGGTAGGGGCACGACAGGTAGGAGTGTAACAGAATATCCTAACATAATATTTGGTTTGGCCACCATTCACTTGGAATACCCCTCCCAGCAATTACCCCCCAACCCACCCAATTTCTGAATCGTGATGGTTATATGCAACTCGGACCCCCCCGATTCCTTGGCCTGTGAACTTACGGGCCACAAAGTAACAAGCCCCATAAAAAACAACTAATATAGTAATATATATTATCCTACTATATTGGGAGGTACATACATACAAACCCAAACTTCCATAGGGATGCTAGATCTAAATATAGACGATCCACATTAAGCGCTACCAAATATCTCAAAATACCAGAAGAAGAAATAAACGGAAAGGGGTTGCATTCGCCCTGATTGCATTAGACTCTCTCGATCTCTTCCTTTTATGTTTATATACCTTCGCAATCTCCAGCTAGGGTTTCCCTGCTCCACGCGCCGCCAGACCACCACATATTTTTCCTCTTCATCCCTTGAGACCAAGAGTGCGTAGAAATCGTGATCCCCTCACACCCGGCCTTATACGACCACCAACAGAGCTAGGCGCTGGGGTCTAGGTCTGCCTCGAGTTGAGCCACATAGAGGTAGGCACCCCTATCGATGATTTCATCTTGAAATTTCAGGATTTCCTCTTTGCAAATAGCGAGATAATAGATGCACTGTGTATTTTGAGGGTAAAACATGATCTCATCCTTGTTTTATGATAGTGATTGTGTCTTTTGTTTAGTTTGTCAGGGTGTTTGGATCCTAGATCTTGGTACTCAAGTACATGGTCTGAATTTAGCTGTGGTGATTAACTTGAGTTTTGAAGGTATTTCATGGATCCAGAAACACATATGTTGCAACATGGAAATAAGGGCGGGCGTTTCCTACAGGTAGAAAGCAAGCTAGAATCAACTACTGATGTACCCGTAAATGATGGTGTATACATTGATGAGGAGAAAATGGTTAAGGTAGATATTGGGATGGGTGAGGGCATATGTGCCACAGATCAGATGGAGGGTCTTAATAGTGTCAATCAAGTGTATGTGGGGGTGGAAAAGGTTGATAAAAAGGACTATGAGGTGATGAATTTTGAAGATAAGGCATATGTGGTATCTCTATATGATAAGACCATTGTTGAGACTAGAGGATACAAAGTGGGTGACATAAATGTTCAAAACATTGAGAACAAGGATGGAAACTCGCGGGTAGATGGTAAAAAAGGTGACTTATTAGAGGAAAGAGGTGATAAACATCTTGATACCACATATACAATTGGTGAATGTCATATTCTATCTGCACCAAGTAAGGGATATGGCGAGGAAAATGCATTATTTAGTGTCTCAAACTTTTCATTCATTTCTGATACTTTGTTACAGAAAGAAAATGATGTGGAACCAATAATTCAGTTATCCGTGAATGAGGGTCTATCCATTGAAGATGAGAAATTGTTCAAGGCAGAGATTATGTTGGGTGAAACGATGTGTACCATTGATCAGATGGAGGGTTTAAAGAGTACCAAACAAGTGGATGTGGATGCAACAAGGCTTGATAAAAAGGATGATAAGGTGGTGTGTTCTGAAGATAAGACACATGTGGTATCTCAGAATAATATAGTTGCTGAGGAGACTAGAGGAGACAAAGGGAGTAATTTAAATTTTTCAAAACTAGATAACAAGGAAGGAAAATCGAATGTGGATGGTGCAAATGGTGCCTCGTTAGAGGAAAAGGGTGACAAATATCATGATACCAATGATCTCCTTGATGAAAATTATCTTCTTTTTGCACCTACTAAGGAAGATTGGGAAAGTGAGTTGTTTAATATCTCAAACAATTCATTCTTGTTTGATCCTTTATTACAGCTAGAAAGTGAGGTTGAACCAACATCAGATGTACCTATGACTGAGGGTGTAAATATTACAGAGGATAAACCATTTATGGTGGAAAGTGGGTTTGGTGATACAGTATGTGTCTATGACCAGATTGATGCTCTAAGTACCAAACAAGTGGATGTGAAGATGGAAAGGGTAGAGGAAAAGGATGATTTGGGAATTAATTTTGAATATAATGCACATGTGGTCTCTCTAAATGATAAGGTTATTGGTGAGGCAAAAGGACACAAATGTGATGATATAAATGTCAAAATATCAGAGAACAATGATGCAGTCTCTAAAGTGGATGGTGAAAATGGTTCCTCATTACTGGATACCATTGGTGGAAATTATCCTCTATTTTCACCAATAAAGGAAGATAGAGAGGAAAGTTCATTCCTCAATATATCCAACAATTCTTTCATGTTTGACTATACCCAGAGCAGTGATGAATCAGGTACCGAGGTGGAGCAGGAGGCTTTCTTGAAGGATCTTGAAATTTTTCACAAGAATAATTTAATGGAATTCAAGCCCCCAAAGTTTTATGGTGAAGGGTTGAATTATCTCAAGTTAGTGTCACACAATTTTATTTTTCTTAATCAAGCAAAACTTCCGACTGTGGTGAGTTGATTTCCTTATATTGATTATATTAATTTGTGTAGGTTATGGAGACAAGTGTCTAGATTGGGTGGCTATGACCAGGTATTCATTCCAATATGTTTCCATCCCTTTATGCCAAGCATGATCTATGGAATTTATACACTTCTTAAGTTTGTGTCATACTTTTGGCACCTTTTGTACATAAGATCTGAATTTATCATTTCTTATACATAGTATCAACCACCAGTTGGTCACAATTTTTCCCTTTCCATTTCGATAATTATATGCTCAACTATCCAATCTTGATCAGTTTTATGTTGATTTGCTATATAGTGTCCACTTAGTTAGCTTACCATAGGTTGATACCTTTTCAACTCTCACAATCTATTTTAATTTTTTAATTTTTCTTACCCAAAGTGGTATACCCTCCCACAATGGAGAGTTCATTCCTTCATCATTCAATGATCACGACTGACACTACTATGTGTATTTAGTGAATTAACTGAAAGTTATAATAAGAAAATTTTGGTGGCAACAACTGCCATGTAAACCAATAATAATATAAAAACTAAAAAATAGTTAGCCTTTTTTTACAAGATGAAAAATTGTCATAATGACAATCCAAATTTAATTTTTTTTAAATCTAACTAGTCAAAGCATGCCAATAATTTCTTATAAGTTAAGTATATGGGCACAAATAGAAATGGTGCTTTTATGACAAAAATAATGATGTGTTTATGTGTAATCCAGAATAGATACAGGACATTATCCTAAAGGTGAATGAGTTTGATATTGGAGCCATTTTTATATATTCATATAATACGCTGACTTGTGATTTTGACGATTGTGACTGTATGATATTTTTTGTTGTGCAATGCTTATTTTATTTACATCCTTAATGGTTGCATCAATAGGTAACATCACATAAAATGTGGCGACAAGTGGGAGAGTCATTTAATCCTCCAAGGTATTCTTTATATTTCTTTCGCAACCATTACATTATGGCCTTCTCATTATATACGAATATGCAGTTAAATTGTATGATGATGAAAACTAGAACTTAGTTGGAATACTATCTTCTTTTCCTTCCTTGTCTCATATGTTAAAATAAATATCCTTTTGCAGGACATGTACAACTATTTCTTGGTCCTTCCGTAACTTCTATGAAAAGGTTCTTTGCAGATTCCATCTGGCTCTTTATATTTCCCTTGTCATGCACTCTTAATGGTTGAATCATATTAGGGGTGATTACAAAATGTCTACCATAAAAGTTGGTTTAGTAAAGATCTTACTAAAAATATTATACACAACTCTTTTAGAATTATTCTTTACAACTCAAATGAATGTAACTATTAGGATGTTTTACAAATTTTTTGAACAAGGGACTACGTCTTGCAGTCTAATATCCATAGCCAATCCAACAACATGGATAATTTAACTAAGCTTCTACATCTATATGATCGTACAACATGCATGTGGAGTGAAACATTAACATCCTTTCAAAGAAACTCATATTTATCCGGTAAAAATGTACAATATATGTGTAGAAATTGGAGTTTGTTCATATTAGCTGAATAATTTATTGGGAAACCTCGATTTGAGATATATTTATTGCTTTTACTCTTGTAGGTACTTCTTGAATACGAGAGGCACAAAACTAATAATGGAAAGTTCAAGGCCACTACATCCATCTTGGTAGAAAAAAATCCTCATGAAAAAACGGTATATACTTATGGAAAAAATTGTTTATTTTGTAGATAATTTGAAAAGAACTAACCATATGAACCGAGAGTTAAGTCTAATTCTAAAAACATAATAGTCGTGAACCTCTTAGTGCTAATAGGATGCTATAAACAACAACAAAAATAACATTGTGAAAGTGGAGTAAGTATCTTGAATGTAGGTTCTAATATTTCTACAGGTAGATGGGAGCAATGTGTGTAGAAGAGTCCGAAGAGAATCTGCAACTCGTGCTATGCAAAGTTGGCATTATCAGAGACCACCAAGAAATGGTAAATTTGCCAGACAAAGGGAATATTCATAACTTAAAGGAATATGAAACTCCAAAATGCATTACAACAATGTCATCATTTAGTAATTAGCGCATGTTCATATGATCATTGGGTGTCCATTGGATTTTTGTAGGTTCTCTCAAGAGGAAAAGAATACCAGCAAATGAAGATGCCAAGGAAATACAACACATACCCGATAAGCAACAGTAAAGCCTTTCATTTAAACATCTTCCTAATTAAGCCACTGAACATAAAATTTCATATGTTTTAGTTTTGGTGCTAACCCTCCTTTAGTTACTAGAGTATTTCTTTAAACATCAAAGGTAGCTATTTTGATTTTTCATTCATCATTGTGTTATATGAGTCAACTAGGAGAAATATAGAGATGGGCATATAATATCGCCAACTAGTTTACATATGAGTTATATACAAATTTTAGGGATATATTATTCGACAAGTTTTGAAGAAACCGGACCATTCAAGGGTAAGGATTTATGTCTTATTTGCAGTGTACATCTGAGAGTTAATATTGTTCCGACTAACTGATTTATTTAAAATAATACAACCTTATTTTATATTAAAAATGTTTTTTTAAACAATTATATACGAACTTGTAAAAAAGTTTCATAGGTGGAACATCAGAAAGTTGAAGGGGAAATCGAAAATAGTGTTCCGTGTAGTAACTAAACAAATTTTGATTTCAAGTATGTCTCTTTCTCGATTAGTTGACTTTAATAGATGAAAAATATGTCCACTTTGCAGAGATAAGTCAACAGTTATTGATGTGGGATCTCCAGCTGATTGGGTGAAAATAAATGTCCTGAGAAACGTGAGCACCATATATTTACAAGTTGTCAACCGTTGTATTGTGTTTCGCATTCTTTTTGTAAAATTGTGTGTTGCTTCTTCTGCAGTTCTGCAATTCAAGTAGATCTTATTCAATTCTTAAAATATCTAAAAAATTGGATCTTCGGTAGGGCATATAACTACAGACAAAGTTTACCACATACCATTGAAAGTGTATTCCTTATGGGCATTTTATAAAATATACTCTTCTGTTTTCTTGTAGAAAGACTCCTATGAAGTATATGCATTAATTCCTGGATTTGAACGTGAAGAGGTAAAGAAACTCAATTAATCAAAGCACAAATGGGATGTTGTCTGCAGTAGAGATTTAGTTATACTTATCCCTTTGTCATATCTTTTCTTATTCATATTGGGAAAACGAAGGGTGAGTTTGCTTATATATTTTTTCTATTAATGTTTTATGCAGCTTCGTGTTCAGTCAGATCCTGCAGGTCGTTTGATGATTACCGGACAGCCTGCAGAAGCAGACAACCCTTGGGGTATTACTCGATTCAAGAAGGTATGTATGAATGACACTTGAAATGTGTCCATGATGATCTTTTGCTCATTGTATATTACTGTAGATTAGTTATAAAATATTGCCTCTTTGTAGGTAATTGTACTACCTTCCTGCATTGATCCTAGCCAAACCTCGGCATTTCTCAACCTTCACGGACGGTTATATGTTTCTGTTGCACTTGAGAAGCCAAAATCAGAATGACCACAAGATAATATCGCCATATTACAGGTATTGTCTTGTTTCCTTGAGGTACAATGAAATTTTATAATTCCTCCATCCTAAATAATGACTTAGATTTGCATATATCTATATACTAAAATACGTCATATACATACGAATTTAGACAAATCTACGTTACTTACTTTAGGACGGAGGGAGTAGGTAAGTTTAAGATTACTACCATCATCAAGAAGAAATTTACAACTAGTTCATTGGTCGTAGTTTAAAGCCGAACTAGTCGGTGATTGCACAAGTAAACCACCAGCTCAACAGGTTTACATGCGGCCAAAGGTTACTGTGCACAATTTATTTTTGAGTTAATATAGAAGGAATTGACTCCATATGCTGTTGGAACAGATAATAGGTGTTATATGGGTGCATCCTTTTTGGAGGACGGGCTGCAGGTAGCCCCTTTTTCCCAAACTTCAAAAAATTGAATACAAATTTTTTAAGAAAACTAAAAAATGTTCACTGTTGTATACTACAAATGTGCAAATTTTCAATGGCATGCCGCAGCTGCCGCTCCTCCCAAGGCCGGCCTCATGTCCATTTTACAATTAGTATGGTGACAGACTTAAATATTATTAGCAGTTCATCATTAAGATGTATTGTTGAACTGTTTTATACTGGAAAATCATAAATTTCAATGTTGAATTGTTTTGTACCGGAAAAGCTTTTCATGTTTTCGCGAAAAGAATTACATTTATGAGTGGCATATCATTCTTTCGTGCAACTAATATGCTTTCATTTGTTCATTTTATGAGTCAAAATTGTAAAACAAATATCTTAAATCTTGATGCCCTAGTAAATTTCAATTGATTTGTTCTCTAGTGTCCATCAACTATTGAAGTAACCACATGTTTTCAAACTATCCTTCCCTAACCTACTTCTTCAAACTTGTAGGGTTTCCTTCTTATCTGGAGCCCACGACTTGGATCGAAGTTTGCTCCACCTGATCTTCATCATATATTTGATACAATGATAGTTTTTTTGGCTTCCCGAGATCTATATGTTTATCGTCTCTAAATATTTAGATGGACTAGATCTATATTTGCAGCACATTGGCTGGGATATCAAACCTAAATTCATCTTTTGAAGTTATTAAGGATTCAATAACATGGTGTTCAACTTGTTGGTGATTTTTTCCCTTTTGTATTCAACCACATATTGGATGATTTGTATTATCTATATTCCTATTATTTGAGGTATCTTAATATTTTGAACAAATCCTTGGTAACATTGTTGTTGTAATTATTGTGGGTCACTCTATGGCCAATCCTTAGAATATACTCCCGCCGTTCTATAGTTCTTGTTGTGGTTTTTGTTCAAGTTTAAGTTCTCCCAAAAGAGGGCACATCAACCACACTGATACGTTCGTGTGTGCACCGTTTGGAGCCAAAACAAACAGTGAATTTTTAATTTAAAAGAAAGGATTGGAGGTTTTAACTAAAACTGAACACCATAATGGGAACCATGACTTCAAACTGAATCATGCTTCACCCTCCAGTAAGAGTTTCTCTAGCAGATACCGCATCCGGTCCCGTCCTACAAAATAACCGCCTATTTACGGTACGAGGCGGAAAACTTGGTCATTCTAGATACCCTCAACCGTATCAGATTAGAAAAAAAATTGCGGTTCACCGCAAAAGGTCGCTTCTGTGCCGCATATTTCCCGAATCGAGGGTTGCAGGGTACCGCATCCTGCCTTTGGCTTGGCGCTAGGGACATTTACGCCCATGCAGCCGCCATTTTCTGATCTCCCCGTCCTCACACCTCTAGCCTTTCCCCACCGCACCTCCGCCCACCGCCACCGTCATGAACCCTGTCGAGCCTATGTCGGCCGATTCCACTGCGGAAGCCTGGCCTACAACCCCTCCCACCGTGGATGTCATCAACGACAGCCTTCCGCTTGCACAGGTGGTGAAACCGGTGAGGAAGCGACTAGGCACGCAGCCTCGTGATGTCGGTGATTCGACTGGCCCCATACGACTCTCCAGCGGTCGGAAGAAAGTTAGTGGATCCAAGGCGCCCTCCGCCCCAAAGCCGAAGAAATCCGTGAGCCGGAAGCCCCTCTCAGCATGCACGCCGGTGATGGCGCCTCCCCCTCGACCGGCCACCCAATTCGCCCCTGTTCCTGGAAGGTATGTTTCCGTGTAGATTTGATTGTCGTCAAATTCACTCTAGATATGGTGCAGGTGCCATGTAGATTTGATTTCCTCAAAATCGTCATATTTTTTGTGTTCGTAGCAAGGATGTTCTCTCGATTCCATGTTCGTTCATTGACATGCTGAACGATGTTGGGGTGAATGCAAATGGTGGTCTGCCCCTACCAGACGAGACTGGTATAGATCTTCCAGCAACAGTGGCGAGGAGGAAGGACTGCGAGAGACTGATGACTGGGAAGATGATGAACTACAAGAGGTAGATGAGGAGGCATTCAATGTATCCCAAGAGAAGGTGAAATCAAAGAAATCTGCTAACTACACCATGGACGAAGACACGACATTGATCTGGGCTTGGGAGGGTGTGTCCATGGATGTTGTCATCAAGAGTGACCAATCTCAGAAGAAGTATTGGCAGTGGATTGAGGACAATTTTCAAGCTTGTGCCAAAAAGAAGAACTCGCATATTTATATTCTCCAAGGCCGATGGGATACAATCAAACAATCTTGCAGACGCTGGAGTGCCGCCTACGAGCAAGTGAAGACTCGTCCCCTAAGCAGTGTCAACATTGATGAATATGACAAGATTGCACAATTCAGGTACAAGTACATGGCCGCATCGAGGAACAAACCATTTGCTATCCATCATTGCTGGGAATTGTTCAAGGACGGTGAGAAGTGGAGGGTGCGGGATCAAGAGGAACCACCTCCTAAAATCTGCGTGGCAATAAACTTGAAGAAAGAAGATGAAGAGGAAGACGATAAACCGAAAGCCAAAAGAAAAAGGTCAGATAGCAGGGGCGGACCCAGGCCCCGGGCTAGACGGGCTGAAGCCCGGGTCGAGCCCAAGAAAGTTAGGGAGCAGATGCGCTTTATTCCATCAAGAATGGGCTATTTTTTTGGCCATTAAGCCCCCGGCTGCAGCCCAACAAGGAACCAGCGCTACTGCCGATAGCAATGGCGCCTCGTATGCTGAAACATCGCTCGGCGAATTCCCGATTGATTTGATCGATCACGCGTCTCTCTCCCCGACGCCCTAGCAGCTCAAGTAAAAAAAAGAGCCCCCGTCGAAAAAAAGAGCCCTAGCAGCTTTCTCCTGGCAGCGCTACTCCTCCCGCCGATCCCAGCTTCTCGCAGGTCAGAGCAATCAGGCCGGCACGGCGTGACCTCCACTTCCTAATCAGCACAGGAACTGCGACCCTCTGGTTGGATCGTTCCCTTATGATCTCCGCTTTTTCTGCCCTTTCGCAAGTAATTTTTGAGTGCCTACAATGCTTTGAAATCTCAACTCTCAAGTGCTCACGATGATACGGTTTCTCTAGCGACAATGCAATTTCTCCATGTTCTTTCATAATATTAAAGATCTTCGGAGAGTATTAGTTTTTGTCCTACTTATTATGCTCTCTTCCCGTTTACAATTAGATTGCATTCTGGATTTATTCAGAGTCAAAATTTTAAACTTTGACCAAATATTTAGCAAAAGATAAAAATATCTACGATATAAAATTTATAGTATTAGAATCTTCATAGGTTATATTTTTATAATAAATTTATTTGGAATAATAAATGTTGATATATTTTTCTATATTCTTGGTCAAAGTTAACAAATTTTGACTCCAAAAATTTCTAGAACACGAAGTAATAAAAAACAGAGGGTACAATTTTATACTCTAACAATTTTATACTCCACTGTCAGATAGTACAAACAAGGTGAAGAAAGAGTTGAAGAGAAAGGCTAAGCACGAAAAGTTGAGAGACAAGATGGACGACATGATGAAGCACAAGGCTCTAGTAGCGCAGTAACAAATGGAAACCAAGCTCAAGTTGGCTGACAAGAGAGATGGGACGAATATGAAAATGTGGCTTGCAACTTGTGAAGATGAGAAGCGCAAAGATGAGAAGCCCACATAGTTTATTACAATAGAATTGGCGGTCTACGTTTTTTTGCAGTACACGCCACAGGTGGAATAGATGTCGTATAGTTGTACCATAAAACAAAAATATTCTTTTTTGCAGTACAAGCCATCAGTTTCACTCCGCTCTTTTTCGCACCGCAAAGTTGAGTTGCGGTTTACCGCATACGCGTTTTACGGTATGGAGGGATGTGGTGATTCGACTGGGCCCATACGACTCTCTGATGCGTGCACCCAGTGTTGACGTGGGACACTTCATTGGAACCCCAAGAGCAAGGTGTGATGAGCACAGAAACAAGTTTCCCTCAGTAGAGACCGAGGTTATCGAACCTAAAGAAGGAAGGAAACGTCTCAAAGGTGTTGCAAGCTACGTGGAGACCTGCACAACACAAACTCAAGACTTTGTCCCAATGAATCAGTGAGGTTGACAAGTTCACCGGTTTGCTATAACAAATGATTAAATGTATGGTGTGGAAGGTAATGGTTTGCAGCAAGTAAACAAGTAACAGTGGAAGATATATCAATGGTAAATACTGGACCGGGGTCCATAGTTCACTAGAGGTGCTCTCCTTAGATAAACAACATGGTATGAAGGATAAACAAATTACAGCGGGGCAATTGACAGGAACTGAGCAAGGCATAACAATGCAATTACTAGCCAGAAAGATCCTATGAGGTTGATTGGGCAATATAACAATATACATATACCGTCATCCAACTGCATCTATGACTAGAAGTCCACCTTTAGGTTATCATCCGAACCCCCTCCAGTATTAAGTTCCAAGCAACAGACAACTGCTTTAAGCAAAGTGTGTAAGGTAAACAGTCCACATGTTCCATGAACAAGAGACCGTTGTTTTCTCCCTAGTAGCAACAACACATCTACAACCGAAGAGATTATTGTCACTTCCCTTGAAAACTAGAGGCATGAACCCACTATCGAGCATAAATACTCCCTCTTGGAGTCACTAGCAACTACTTGGCCAAGATAACCACTAGCAACGGAGAGCATGCAAGATCACAAACAACACAGACATGATAGAATCTTAAAAATAAAACCATTAATCAAACCAACATAATAATCTCAATACCATCGGATCCTCGCAAACACAACATGCATGATTACAAATAGATTAGATCTTGATCATGAACGGAGCTCACAAGATCTATACATGAAAGCACAAAGGAGGAGATACAACCATCTAGCTACTACATGGACCCATAGTCCAAGGTGGAACTACTCACGAATCATACCGGAGAGAAGGCCTCCGGGATGATCTCCCCTCCGGCAGGGTGCCGGGAAGAGCTTCAGATCCCTCCGATCTAGGGACGATGGTGGCGACGGCTACAGACGGTTTCGTGGATTTCTGATCGGGTACTCAGGGTTTCTGTATCGAGGGCTTCTTATAGGCGAAGGGGCGAGATCGGGAGGCGGCCAGGGCCACCAAACCCTAGCCAGGCGCGGGCCAACCTGCCCCTACGCTTGGGTTGGGTCTGGCCCCCCTGGCCGGCCCCTCCGGCTCTCCTATGGACTTCTTGTTCCCCATAGAAAGTAATTGAATTTGTCCTTCGTCCCGTCCAATTCCGAGAATATTTCTTTACTAACTTTTCTGAAACCAAAAACAGCAAAAAACAGGCATATGGCACTGTTGCAACTTGTTAATAGGTTAGTACCAGAAAACATGTAAAAAGCACCTCAAAGTGTGGACAAGTAAAGCAAAGTAGATACTAAACAAGCATAGAGCATCAAAAATTATAGATACGTTTCCAACGTATCAGCATCCCCAAGCTTAACTCCTGCTCGTCCTCGAGTAGGTAAGTGATAAACAGAATAATTTTTGAGGTGACATGCACCCTCACAATAAAGATCCAACCATTTGCAAGCATTGAAAGTTGGGATCAAAGAACTCTAAACATATGCATGAAAGATGGAGTTCTAACAATAGTACAAAGTAACTATGCATGTAACATGGCAAGCTACAAACAAAGATCATGAATAGTATGCATTAAAAAATGTTTGTTTGTTTCACATGCAGAAAACATAGCATAGTGGCAATCAACTTGTCCCTCATAGAATAGCAATATAATGCATAGGACACCTGCAAAGTTCACAAGGGTGACTAGAAACAAATAGCACAAGAGCAAGTAATAACACAATATGCATCAATTAATAAGCTTTAAAACACTGCACACAGAATGACAACTATGCTCTCTTAATGGTGCCTAAAGGTAGAAGGTGGAGACTCAAATAATGGTGGAAGAAAGGCCTTTTTGTAAAGGAAGCAGGGATTACAAGTTTCAAAAAGAGCTTCCAAAAATTATGGTACTAGTTAGCTTTCAACCCTCATTGCCCCTATCATAAGCATTTTGAAGTGGTTAAGGTTAAAGTGGCAAAAGCTGGAGTATATGCTTGACGAAGTATAAGTTGGCAATCTCATGCCCCTTGAATACGAGGGCCACACCGCATGCATACTCAACTTTCGGTCCAGATAAGTTCTTGTCACTGTAAGTATTTGCATATCATTGAGAACCGCCAACGGGGTACCCCTTGCACATGGTACAGAAGCTTTCCCATAACCAAAATGACAAGGCAAGCAAACAATGAGCATCTCAGCAATTCTTCTCATGTACAATGGGAATATGGTGTTTTTTTCTCTCTTTCCTCTTTTCTCAATGTGTATCTTTTTTAGAAGAATGCTTCATAGATGTCACTATGGTGATGCTGCAAGTTTTCACCATGATTAGGCATGGCTTAGGCTAGTGGCCCAGGCGTTTCTCTAACACAGGATACAAACTCCATGGACTTACAAGTTCCCTCTTTATTTCACACCGGTGACATCCATAGACAAAAGAACATGATATCAACGGAGTACAAAAGTACAAGTGCAATGTTGAAAACGTTCCCGTGACAGCACGGTTCTGCTAATCCCAACTTATAAGTGTAAGCATATACAACAAAGTTGTCACAATGGTTCAAGTTTATTAGGGGCAAAGAATAAAGTGTGCCATCAAGTTCGTGAGGGCTTTAATCACTAAGTTTTCACATAACAAAATAGTTTTTAATTGGAAGATAGCTAAAAATAAGAATATACTTTGGAATGGTGTAACACACCATGTATAGGAATTTATAGTGGACACTTTGGAATAACTTGGTTTCTTGGGAGTTGGGACCATGAGTAGAACTTACTCATACAAGTGGAAGCTAGCAAAAGACCGGGAGCAACCAACTAAGAGAGCAATAATGGCCATAATTATGCAATGCAACAAAGCAAACTAATCAAAGCAAAGAGTGGTACTACAAGTCAAGGACTAAATTATCATAGAGGCTAATGGTGACTTGTCATAGTCATAACATGGTGTGAGCATGTGCCAAGTCAACCCAAGCAAAACATCAAAGGAGAATACCACAATACTATACTTTTGCATGCTAAAACAACGCATAATTTCTTCAAGGCACACTAAGAAATCCCAATTGTTTGGAACAAGACATGCTACAGCAATAATTACTAAGCATAATGCTAAAACAACACTTAGCATGTCATGCTAAAGTCTAAGTCACAGTCAATGCAAGCTCCTCTTGCATTTCAAGCAAGAACTTACTACTCCTTTCCAAACACCAAGCAAACTTATTTGCAAATTGACACAACGAGAACGGGGGTCCAAACTACTAAAGCAAACTAAACAAACTAAGCAAAGCAAACAGAAACTAAGACGCTCCAAGAACCACACAATTGTGCATGAAACAATAAAAACAAAGTGTCTAGACAGACCTGAGCTTTTTATTGATGAAGAAGGGGATGCCTTGGGCATCCCCAAGCTTTGACTCTTGTACCTCTTAGATATTTCTTGGGGTGACACCATGGTGGAATCCCCAAGCTTGAGCTTTTGTCCATTCTTCATCTCATTGCATCATTCTCTCTCTACACCTGAAATTTTTCCTTCATACAAAACTTCACACAATTTTCATTAGCAACATTAGCTTATTCAAAAGATATTAGACCCCTGGCAAAGCTTTGGAACAGCAAGACTTTTCACTAAAAACAAAAAATATTGTATTAACTCCTTCAAAGAAACTCAATTTATCTGAAGAGAGCTCAAAAAGGAATCAATAAGAAGCAAATGCAAATAATGGCAGAAATCTGTCAAAACAGACCAGCAGGTAGAAACGAATTGTTTCGAACATCTTCTGTTGCTCAAATCAAAAAGTGTTGAACTAAAAAAAGTTATCCAACATACTGGGTGATTTATTCGTACATTTTGAGCTCAATCCGAGTTATAGAGCCTCCTCACGA
Source organism: Avena sativa (assembly GCA_916181665.1). NCBI lineage: Eukaryota > Viridiplantae > Streptophyta > Magnoliopsida > Poales > Poaceae > Avena > Avena sativa. The sequence continues at coordinate 424,855,214 of OV702280.1, forward strand.
TTTTTTTGGTGGAGGACAGAAATCTGTTTCGGGACAGCAACTCCTCAAATCTTACTTCCCTCTCATTAGAGGTCATTCTTGGCACAAAAAACAAACAAAAAGGATAAGGAGAGGTCATTACATAAGTAATAACTTCCAAGACTCAAGGAAACTCTTGGGTTATCTCCCAACAAGTACTTTTCTTTAACGCCTTTAAGTTAGGCACAAGAAGCAAGAAGAATCAAGTATTTTCAAATGAAGAAGCATTAACATCAAATCTTGCTTTCAAAGAAGGAGAAAAAGCAACTTCTCTCTCCTCATAGGGAAGTGTTCAATACCTTTCTTGAATGGAAATGATATTTGATGGTGCCTTCTTTCATATTAATGATGGCACCAATTGTTCTAAGAAAAGGTCTTCCCAAAGTAATAGGACAAGAAGCATTGTATTCAACATCCAAAACATAGAAATACATTGGGACATAAGCATTATTAACCATAATAAGAACATCATTAACACTCCCCATGAGTTTCTTCTTAGCATTATCATTGAGTGGGATATTCAAATAACAATCTTCTAATGGCGAAAAATCAAGCATTTCATAAATCTTCCTAGGCATAATAGAGACACTAGAACCAAGATCACATGGAGCTTTGAGATCAAAGTCATTCACTTGCATATTAATAATGGGTTCCCAACTATCTTCTACTTTCCTAGGAATAGAAGCTTTGTGTTTTAGCTTATCTTCCTTAATCTTAACAAGAGCATCTGTAATGTGTTTGGTAAAGGCAACATGCATATCACTAGCATTAGGACTTCTAGTAAGCTTTTGTAGGAACATAATCACTTCAGAAATATTGCAACCATCAATATCAAAGTCAAACTTAGCATCACTAGTGGTAGGCTCACTAGGCTTAGGCATAGTAGGAGGAGGAATAGGGGCTACTTGTGGTTTAGTGGTGATAGTGCACACACAATTGTTTCTATCAATTTCAGCTTCCCTTTCCCACCTAGCATGATGTTGGAGATATGCCCAAGAGGCAATAATAAAGTGGTTATTATCATATCTTCATACTTATGATAAATGTTTACATACCATGCTATAATTGTATTAACCGGAAACATTAATACTTGTGTGATTTGTAAACTAAAATAAGAGTCCCTAGTAAAGCCTCTTGTTAAACTAGCTTGTTGGTTAATATATGATCATGGTTTCCTGATCATGAACATAGAGATGTTATTAACAACAGGATCATATCATTAGGAGAATGATGTGATGGACATACTCCTATAGATAAGCGTAGCATAAAGATCAAGTCATTTCAATAGTTCAATTGCTATATGCTTTCTGATACATAGTAACCTAATTCCTTCGACCATGAGATCATGCATATCACCTTTACTGGATGGATGCTTTGATGTCATCAAACACCACACCGTAACAGGGTGGCTATAAAAGTGGCATTGAGTGTTCGGAAAGTATTGGTTGAAACACATGGATCAAGAGTGGGATTTGTCCATCCACATGACGGATAGATATACTCTGGGCCCTCTCGGTGAAATGTCATCCAATTAGCTTGCAAGCATGTGACATGGTCACAAGGGATCACATATCACGGGAACGAGAAAAGAGTACTTGTCAGTAACGAGGTTGAACTAGGTATGCAGAGATACCGACGATCATAACCTCGGATAAGTAACATATCGTGAGACAAAGGGAAATTGGTATCGTATGTAAGTGGTTCATTCGATCGCAAAGTAATCGTAGAAATATGTGGGAGCCATATGAATTTCCAGATTCCTCTATTGGTTATTGTTCGGAGAAGTGTCTCGATCATGTCCGCATAATTCACGAACCGTAGGGAGACACACTTAAGGATTCGACGTTGTTTGAGTAGTTATGGTATTATGAGAAAGAGACCGAATGTTGTTCGGAGTCTCGGATGGGATCCGGGATATCACGAGGTGATCCGGAATGGTCCGGAGAATAAGATTCATATAAGGAAAGTCCCGTTTCGGAGTTCGGGAATGATTCCGGTGTTTTCATCGGGGATATTCTAGAAGGTTCCGGATTGTCCGGCACTCCGGGGGGGAAGGGGTACATGAATGTGTCATTACATATTGGAATGATTGCATCATGTACTAAGTGTTCTTGCTGTCCCAAATATAGGATTAAATTGAATCCTAAAACAGAAAAGTCAAATGTCCAGTTTGAAAGTCAAACTGCCAAAACAAGAAACTGTGGGAAACAAGCAAGAGGAGTTGGAACCAACCTGGAGGAGGAGTTGGACTCCTCCAGGCCGGCGCCCAGCCCAAGGACGAGTTGGGGAGGGACTCCCTCCCTCCCCTGGCGCGCCAAGACCCCCCTCCCATAAAAGGAGGGGCAGGGCTCCTCCTACACACACAAGTTTCCTATCCTCTAAACTAAACCCTAGATCTAGACCCCGGTTTAGAGCTATTCGGTTTAGAGCCTTCTAATTGGTTTAGAGCCTTCTAATTGGTGTGTCTAATTACTAGACCACTAATAGCCTCTCTCATAAGCTCCACCATACTCGCACCGGCTTAAGGCGAAGCCCTGCGGGATCTCCCCTCTACTTCCGGTACCACGCCGTTGTGCTGCCGGAATCGCGAGGAGAGTGCTACAACCTCCGCTGCCTGCTGGAACAAGGGAGAGGAAGGTCTTCGTCGAGTACCGAACGTGTGACCGACTGCGGGAGCGCTGCGGGAACGCGGCGCCGGAAGGATCGTCTACACGATCTTGAGATCGGAAAGAGTACGACTACATCACCCACGAGAATCTGCTCTCGTTAAACACTTTGGAATCTTCGAGGGTGAGTTATTCCATCGACTCGTTGCTACAATCTAGTAGATAGATCTTGGCTTGTTTGTTTGTATGCGATAGAAAATTTTTGTTTTCCATGCTACGAACCCCTACAGTGGTATCAGAGCCGTGTCTATATGTAGATCTGTTGCACGAGTAGAACACAATGGTCATTGTGGGCGTTGATGCTTTTATTGTCGATTGCTTCTTGTGTACTTTGTATCTTGCGGTATGTTGGGATGAAGCGGCCCGGGCTAACCTTACATGACATCGTTCATGAGACTTGCTCCACGCTTGACATGCAACTTGTATTGCATAAGTGGCTTTGCGGGTGCCTGTTTCTCCTAGCATAGTTAAGATCCAATTTACAACGGGTGATTAACAATACTAGTATCAATGTTGTGGTTCATGTTCGTAAGTTAGAGCGACACTTATTAACAGCCCCAAACCACGTAAAATATGCAAAGAAAGTAGAGGCGTCTAACTTTGTTTTGCAGGGGTGTGCAGTGATGTGATATGGCCATGATTGTGATTATATTTGATGTATGCAATGTTCCTTATTGTAAGTTGGCAACCGGCAGGAGCCATATGGTTGTCTTTAATTTCTGTTAAGACTTGCGTGTCTATTCAAAATAGTTGTAATAGTTGATGCTGGTGGACGACAACCATGAAGAAGCATCATTGACCTTGATGCTATGCCGGTGATGATGGAGATCATGTTCGTGCTTGAAGATGGAGATCAGAAGCACAAAGAAGAAAGGCCATATCATATCACATATTATGAATTGCATGTGATGTTAATCCTTTATGCATCTTGTATTGCTTTGTAGACGACGGTAGCATTATAAGATGATCCCTCATGCACATAAATTTCAAGTTCTAAAGTGTTCACCCTTAGTATGCACCGTTGCCAAAGCTTGCTGCTTCGAAGCACCACGTGATGATCGGGTGTCTTTGATTCCGCGGGTGAATACAACGTAAGCAAGCCAGATTTGCTTATGCGGTAGCTAAGGTTTGATCTTGACGAGCCTAGCATGTACAGACATGGCCTCAGGAACACGGATTACCGAAAGGTAGAGCATGAGTCATATAAGTAGATATGATGAACATGTTGATTGTTCGCCATTGAAGCTATATCAACTCTCGTGATGATCGGTTTTGATGTGGTGGATTTGGTTCGTGTGATCACTAAAACAATGTGAGGGATATTGTTTTGAGTGGGAGTTCACCTAGATTAATTTAATTATTAATTAGAACTCAATTTATCATAAACTAAATCAAAGTGAATTTGCATAGTTGTTGTAGTCATTGGCATCCGTTTACCACCTTGCGCTTAGTTATAATTGAGATGATAGAACTATAGAATTCTGGTTAGTTACTTTACGAACTGGTATCGTATTGTTTTGAAGTGTTAATCTAAAGTTTAAAAGTCCTATTGCAAACTTTCAGTAAGTTCCGGTTACTCCATGAAGTTTAATAATTAGTATTAAGTCAAGAGTAACAATTCCAAGTGTTAGTATATAAGTATCATGTTTGTATCCATGATTCTTGATATTCAAAGGATTCCCTTAATATCAAGGTTATCTAGGATCTGAAAGAGTTGTTTCAGAAACCATGATGTGTGGAAGATATTGTGATATCTGAAACGAAGTTTTGGTTGCAACATGATAGAGTATAATATGGCAAAAGTCATGTTCTCATATTTGATGAGAATTTGCAAAAAGGTTGGAGACACTTGTTGTCCTAATCTTCCAAAAGGTTTTTGGATAGCAACATTATACTCATGAATTCATCGTTACAAGCTAACAGTAGCTTGATCATGGACAATTCCATGATAAGGGTGAATATTTGATGTAGGTAAAATGTTTACTACACCAAGAGATTACTAAAGAAAGGAATTTGAAAGAACACCAAACATTTGATGATGGTGATCTACTTCAAAGTGCAAGTCCAAAGACATTGGTATTTAATTATACACGCTTTGGACTAGATGTCATATGTATGACTCCACTATTGATGTTGATAGATTCTTTCAAACTGAAAAGGAAATACTGAAAGAGAATCTCATAAATATATGGCAGAAAAGAAAAGACTAGAATCGTTCAGTTTAAGTATATAGATGATATACATGTTATGGCTATATTCTTTGCTTGTTAAACAATGTGGTTCTTAAGTATTTGATACTGAATTTGTTGGTGTGAATCGTCATACGAAACAACACAATTCATGAACTACAATGGCCTAAGTAACTAGCAAAAGAATATGTGATGATGTTCATCAAGAACAAAATAAAGGGTTATTGTGTTGCTTGTTAAACATCAAAGCTTGCCTTCAAAGATTTGTTTTATCAGGTATTATGAGAACAAAAGGATTGTTCAAATAATTGCCGTAATCCATAAAAGATGGATGATTCGCAAATCTCGTTGGAGACATCACATCCATAAAACTAGTGCTAAAAATGTCGAAAGACAAATTGATTGAAAGATCACTTAGGAAGTGACATCGCCGTTTAAATTATATTTGAAAGAAAACATGAAGAAACTCCATGTTGATGGAATTTTGGAGTCTTCTGATTTTTGATCAAATGACGCTTGTGAAACTTTCTTAGAGATAATTAAAACTTCGTTCATAGGCCAAAAGGGAACGAATGACTAGCTTATTGGAACTTGTACATATTGTTGTACGAAGTCCGTTATGTGTAGTCAAGAGCGATGGATTTCAACTTCATATGCTTTCTCCAAAAAATTTGAGTGAATATATGAATATTTACTTAATAAGGATAAAGTATGAAACACTTGAAAAGTTCAAAGACTTTCAAGATGAAGTGCAAAATCATTGTAACAAGAATATAAATAGTTTATGATAAGATCATAAAGGAAGATATTTGAGTTACAAGTTTAGCATAAATACCTAAGATTTAAGGAATCGTTCCGTGGATTTGCATTTTCCCGAAACACCATAAGAGTATGGAGCGTTCGAGATATGTAATTAAACCTTGTTTGACATGGTAAGATCAAAGGTATAATTCATAAAACTGCCATTGTATTTTAAAGATTAAAAACTTTAGACATTACCGTTTTTCCACTGAAAAGAGCTCCATCATAATCCGTTGAAATGACGCCATATAAGGTTATGGTTTGGGATAAAACCCAAGTTGTCCTTTCTTAAACATTGGTATGCTATGCATAAGAAAGATGTTTGCAACCAAAGTCGGATGAACCTGTCTCTGTATGTTATTTCGAATAACTGTTAAGTACTCCTCCATAACATCGGATACAAAAGTGTTTGTCACTTAAAACGTCAAGTTTCTTTGAGAAGGAATTTTTCGTGAAAAGTTAAGTGGGAGGACAATAGAAACTTTGATAAGGTTAAAAGAACCTTAGCTATATGTGCAGAGTTGCGCAGCACCGAAAAGTGTTTCGGAGGCAGCAACAATGCTCATGGTTCACGTACCTCAAAAGGTTGTGGTCACGGAGATCCAAGTTCCTATTGAAACAAGTAGGTCGGATGAACAATCAAATACCAAGATTTGAGGGTTGAATCATTATTTGAGAATAATGAACCGACTACATGCAGAGAAGCGATGATGGGCCCTGACTCCGTAAAATGGCTTGAAGCCATAAAATCCATGATAGTTCCATACACGAGAAATCAAGTTTTGAACTTGAAGGACCCTCGAGAAAGGTGTAAGACCTTATAGTTGTGTCTGGATCTATAAAGAAATAGTCGACATGTTGGGAAAGAGTTCACAACAATGTTCAAAGGTTGACTATGACAAGATTTGATCTTTCATAGTGATATTTAGTCTAGACGGATTAATGTAGCAACCACTACATATAATTTGTTATATGGAAGTTGAATAAACAAAACAAGTTCTTCTAATAGAATCGTTACCTAGGACATGTGCATAACACGGTCCATAGGGTTTTGTTAATTCAAAGGATGCTAAAAGCATATGCAAACTTCAATGGTTAGAGTGAGCATAGCGGAGTTGGAATCTTCACTATGATGAAACTGTTAAAAGGGTTTAATTTCATCAGAGACAATGAAGATGCTTGCATTTGCAAGAAATTAAGTGGGAGCGCTAAGACATGTTTCTAATACATTATGTGGAAGACATATTGTTGATTGGAAATAATGTATCTTTTATTAACACATATTAAGAATTTCATCCCGATGAAAGACTTAGGCAAAACCCAAATATTTGGCATCAATAGATGCTAATATGGTTGTGCCAGAAGTACATAGATAAGATATTGAATGAGTTCAATATAGAAACTACAAGAGAAGGTTCTTGTCGCACAGAAAGGATTGAATGAGTTCAATGTTGATGATATATTCAAGTGTATTGACATTTGGTAAAGTGAAACAAATAATCAAGTATAGATTGATACTTGATGTATGAAATCACAAAGAGTATTTATATCAATCATACTGTGATATGTACAAATCCAGATATGTCCTATGCTCTAAATGTTGAGAGCATATACCAGAATGATTTGTAAGATGATCATTGGACAATAGTAAGGATATTCTTATGATCTTCTGAAAGAACTAAGAGTATAATATTTGTAGAAGTGACAAATAGATGGTTAGTTCATTGTAAAAGTACTACATTGATACTAGCTTTGTCACAAAGTACAAATTAAGTTTATCTCAATCTAAACTAAGGGTGGCACAATATAATGGAAGGTGAGTTCCATAATGGATTTGGATGATTTCCAAAGTTAAGACATTGTGACAGATACTACAACAAAAGGCTAAGTATATGACTGCTATTATAGCAGCAAAAGAGGGCATTTGTGTCAAGTAGTTTGTTATCAAACTAGGTGTAGTTCACAGCGGGATAATACTATGAAGATATATTGTACGACAATATTGTCAACATGTTTTAACCCCAAAGAACTAAAGGTCACACCGAAAGACCAAATTTATACAAAGCCATCTCATTAGAGAATGAGTGATGCGTACAGACGCAAAGACATGCAATTACACACGGACCTGGAAGTGTCAGATCCGGAGATCAGTTGACCACTAGCAATCGTGTACATACAACACCGTAAAGCCATAGGTGTTGAATACACAAAGGTTCGAAACTAGATTATTGACTCTAGTGCAAGTGGGAGACTGTTGGAGATATGCCCAAGAGGCAATAATAAAGTGGTTATTATCATATCTTCATACTTATGATAAATGTTTACATACCATGCTATAATTGTATTAACCGGAAACATTAATACTTGTGTGATTTGTAAACTAAAATAAGAGTCCCTAGTAAAGCCTCTTGTTAAACTAGCTTGTTGGTTAATATATGATCATGGTTTCCTGATCATGAACATAGAGATGTTATTAACAACAGGATCATATCATTAGGAGAATGATGTGATGGACATACTCCTATAGATAAGCGTAGCATAAAGATCAAGTCATTTCAATAGTTCAATTGCTATATGCTTTCTGATACATAGTAACCTAATTCCTTCGACCATGAGATCATGCATATCACCTTTACTGGATGGATGCTTTGATGTCATCAAACACCACACCGTAACAGGGTGGCTATAAAAGTGGCATTGAGTGTTCGGAAAGTATTGGTTGAAACACATGGATCAAGAGTGGGATTTGTCCATCCACATGACGGATAGATATACTCTGGGCCCTCTCGGTGAAATGTCATCCAATTAGCTTGCAAGCATGTGACATGGTCACAAGGGATCACATATCACGGGAACGAGAAAAGAGTACTTGTCAGTAACGAGGTTGAACTAGGTATGCAGAGATACCGACGATCATAACCTCGGATAAGTAACATATCGTGAGACAAAGGGAAATTGGTATCGTATGTAAGTGGTTCATTCGATCGCAAAGTAATCGTAGAAATATGTGGGAGCCATATGAATTTCCAGATTCCTCTATTGGTTATTGTTCGGAGAAGTGTCTCGATCATGTCCGCATAATTCACGAACCGTAGGGAGACACACTTAAGGATTCGACGTTGTTTGAGTAGTTATGGTATTATGAGAAAGAGACCGAATGTTGTTCGGAGTCTCGGATGGGATCCGGGATATCACGAGGTGATCCGGAATGGTCCGGAGAATAAGATTCATATAAGGAAAGTCCCGTTTCGGAGTTCGGGAATGATTCCGGTGTTTTCATCGGGGATATTCTAGAAGGTTCCGGATTGTCCGGCACTCCGGGGGGGAAGGGGTACATGAATGTGTCATTACATATTGGAATGATTGCATCATGTACTAAGTGTTCTTGCTGTCCCAAATATAGGATTAAATTGAATCCTAAAACAGAAAAGTCAAATGTCCAGTTTGAAAGTCAAACTGCCAAAACAAGAAACTGTGGGAAACAAGCAAGAGGAGTTGGAACCAACCTGGAGGAGGAGTTGGACTCCTCCAGGCCGGCGCCCAGCCCAAGGACGAGTTGGGGAGGGACTCCCTCCCTCCCCTGGCGCGCCAAGACCCCCCTCCCATAAAAGGAGGGGCAGGGCTCCTCCTACACACACAAGTTTCCTATCCTCTAAACTAAACCCTAGATCTAGACCCCGGTTTAGAGCTATTCGGTTTAGAGCCTTCTAATTGGTTTAGAGCCTTCTAATTGGTGTGTCTAATTACTAGACCACTAATAGCCTCTCTCATAAGCTCCACCATACTCGCACCGGCTTAAGGCGAAGCCCTGCGGGATCTCCCCTCTACTTCCGGTACCACGCCGTTGTGCTGCCGGAATCGCGAGGAGAGTGCTACAACCTCCGCTGCCTGCTGGAACAAGGGAGAGGAAGGTCTTCGTCGAGTACCGAACGTGTGACCGACTGCGGGAGCGCTGCGGGAACGCGGCGCCGGAAGGATCGTCTACACGATCTTGAGATCGGAAAGAGTACGACTACATCACCCACGAGAATCTGCTCTCGTTAAACACTTTGGAATCTTCGAGGGTGAGTTATTCCATCGACTCGTTGCTACAATCTAGTAGACAGATCTTGGCTTGTTTGTTTGTATGCGATAGAAAATTTTTGTTTTCCATGCTACGAACCCCTACACATGAAGTTGAGCTAACAGTCTAACATTTTCATCAATAGTAACTTGTATGGCATGAGCAGTAGCAAAGGTGTTTTCCATAGTTTCAGGTTTAGCAGCCATTTTATTAACCAAGGAAGTTTGAGCTTCAGACAAAGAGGATATATTTTTCTCAATAGTTAAAAGCTTTTCCTCTATAGTCTTGTTAAAAGTGGTTTGTTTACTAATAAAGTCCTTGAGTATTACTTCAAGTTCAGAGGGGGCACTTCTAGCATTATTGTAAGAGCTTCCATAGGAGTTTCCATTATTAGGAGGATGAGGCCTATAATTGTTGTTGCTACCAAAATTATTCCTATGGGCATTGTTGTTGAAATTGTTGTTTCTAATGAAGTTCACATCAACTTGCTATTCTTGATCAACCAAAGAGGCTAAGGGAACACTATGGATCTAGAGGAGCTTTCCCATTAACAAGCATAACCATAATAACATCAATCTTTTCACTAAAAGAGGAAGTTTCCTCAACAGAATTTACCTTCTTACGATGTGGAGCTCTCTCAACATGCCATTCAGAGTAGTTGGCCATCATATTATCAAGGAGCCTTGTTGCAGCACCCAAAGTGAGGCCCATGAAGGTACCTCCAGCAGCATAATCCAGCAGGTTTCTTGAGAAGAAGTTCAAACCTGCATAAAAAGTCTGGATAATCATCCAAGCAGTGAGTCCATGAGTAGGGCAATTTTTAACCAAAGATTTCATTATTTCCCAAGCAGGAGCAACATGTTCACTATCAAGCTGTTTAAATTTCATTATGTTACTTCTCATAGCATTAATCTTAGCAGGAGGATAGTACTTTCCAATAAAAGCATCTTTGCACTTAGTCCAAGAATCAATACTATTTTTAGGCAAAAATAGCAACCATTCTTTAGCTTTTCCCCTCAAAGAGAAAGTAAAAAAGCCTGAGCTTAATAATATCTCCATCTACATCCTCATACTTTTGCATCTCACAAAGTTCAACAAAGCTATTAAGATGGACAGCAGGATCATCAGAACCAGAACCAGAAAATTGCTCTCTCATCACAAGATTCAACAAAGCAGGCTTAATTTCATAAAAGCTAGCATCAGGAGCAGGTGGAGCAATAGGAGTGCTTAGGAAATCATTGTTGTTGGTGCTAGTGAAGTCACACAACTTGGTGTTCTCAGCAGAGTTCATTTTGGCAAAGGTGGGCAAGCCACAAACAGCAGCAGTAGCTAGAGCAGGAACTATTTTTTTTTGTGTTTTTGAATAAGGCAAGCAAACCAAGCTAGACAAAAAAAATTGGGTTTTTTGAAAGAGGCAAACAAAACCAAGCAAAAGAAACAAAGCAAACTAAAAATAAAGTAAAGAGAAAGGAAGTGAAGGACTCCCCTAGTGAAGACGTCCTTAGCCTCCCCGGCAACGGCGCCAGAAATCTTGATGCGTGCACCAAGTGTTGATGTGGGACACTTCGTTGGAACCCCAAGAGCAAGGTGTGATGAGCACAACAACAAGTTTCCCTCAGTAGTGACCGAGGTTATCGAACCTGAAGGAGGAAGGAAACGTCTCAAAGGTGTTGCAAGCAACATGGAGACCTGCATAACATAAACTCAAGAATTTGCCCCAACGAATCAGTGAGGTTGTCAAGCTCGCCGGTTTGCTGTAACAAAGGATTAAACATATGGTGTGGAAGGTAATGGTTTGCAGCAAGTAAACAAGTAACAGTGGAATATATATCAATGGTAAAGATTGGACCGGGATCCATAGTTCACTAGAGGTGCTCTCCTTAGATAAACAACATGGCATGAAGGGTAAACAAATGACAGGAACTGAGCAAGGCATAACAATGCAATTACTAGCCAGAAAGATCCTATGAGGTTGATTGGGAAATACAACAATATACATAGACCGTCATCCAACTGCATCTATGACTAGAAGTCCACCTTTAGGTTATCATCTGAACCCCCTAGAGTATTAAGTTGCAAGCAACAGACAACTGCTTTAAGCAAAGTGTGTAAGGTAAACAGTCCACATGTTCCATGAACAAGAGACCGTTGTTTTCTCCCTAGTAGCAACAACACATCTACAACCGAAGAGATTATTGTCACTTCCCTTGGAAACTAGAGGCATTAACGCACTATCGAGCATAAATAGTCCCTCTTGGAGTCACTAGCAACTCCTTGGCCAAGATAACCACTAGCAACGGAGAGCATGCAAGATCACAAACAACACAGACATGATAGAATCATAAAGATAAAACCATTAATCAAACCAACATAATAATCTCAATATCCATCGGATCCCCGCAAACACAACATGCATGATTACAAATAGATTAGATCTTGATCATGAACGGAGCTCATAAGATCTATACATGAAAGCACAAAGGAGGAGATACAACCATCTAGCTACTACATGGACCCATAGTCCAAGGTGGAACTACTCACGAATCATACCGGAGAGAAGTCCTCCGGGATGATCTTCCCTCTGGCAGGGTGCCGGGAAGAGCTTCAGATCCCCCCGATCTAGGGACGATGGTGACGGCGGCTACAGACGGTTTCGTGGATTTCTGATCGGGTACTCAGGGTTTCTCCATCGGGGGCTTCTTATAGGCGAAGGGGCGAGACTGGGAGGCGGCCAGGGCCACCAAACCCTAGCTAGGCGCGGGCCCACCCGACCCCGCGCCTGGGGTGGGTCTGGCCCCCCTGTCTAGCCCCTCCGGCTCTCCTCTGGATTTCTTCTTCTTCCCCACGGAAAGTAATTGACTTTGTCCTTCGTCCCGTCCAATTCCGAGAATATTTCTTTACTAACTTTTCTGAAACCAAAAACAGCAGAAAACAGGCATCTGACACTGTTGCAACTTGTTAATATGTTAGTACCAGAAAGCATGTAAAAAGCACCTCAAAGTGTGGACAAGTAAAGCAAAGTAGATACTAAACAAGCATGGAGCATCAAAAATTATTGATACATTTTCAATCGTATCACTCTCTAGCGGTCGGAAGAAAGTCAGCGGATCCAAGGCGCCCTCCGCCCCAAAGCCAAAGAAACCCGTGAGCCGGAAGCCCCTATCCGCATTCACGCCGGTGATGGCGCCTCCCCCTCTACCGGCCACCCAATTCGCCCTTGTTCCTGGAAGGTATGTTTTCGTGTAGATTTGATTGCCGTCAAATTTGCTCTAGATATGGCACATGTGCCGTGTAGATTTGATTTCCTCAAAATTGCCATATTTTTTGTGTTCATAGCAAGGATGTTCTCTCGGTTCCGTGTTCGTTCGTTGACATGTTGAACGACGTCGGGGTGAATGTCAACGGTGATCTGCCCCTACCTGACGAGACTGGTACAGCTGCTTCCAATAACAGTGGCGAGGAGGAAGGACTACGAGAGACCGATGACTGGGAAGATGATGAACTAGAAGAGGTAGTCGAGGAGGCATTCGATGTTTCCCAAGAGAAGGTGAAATCGAAGAAATCCGGGCTTGAAATCGAAGTATTGGCACTGGATTGAGGACAATTATTTCAAGCTTGTGCCAAAAGGAAGCACTCGCATATTGATATCTCTCCAAGGCCGGTGGGATACAATCAAACAATATTGCAGTCGTTGGAGTGCCGCCTATGTAGCATCCCAGTTGTCTAACACCTGTAATGCTACTTGTTCTAGTAATAAAAGGGCCACTTCCAATATATAATTGTTGCATCATCATCATATCATGCTCATGTCATCATGCCATCTTGCATTGAGCATCATATAAAACCCCTTCTTGTTTGGTTCTTATCTCATGTGCATTATTAATTGTAGTTGCCTCTTGATATTGTATTTGGTTCTTGATAAATTGTTAAATGCCCAAGTTGATTTGGGGGCATATCTCTTTTTAACTCCACCACCTTTTCTTTTCACCACCTTATAATTCCACCATCCAACTAAATATGAGCTTGGCATTTATGGGTTTTACTTCTAGCTCATGTGGGTTGGGATGGACCCAATTCTTTTCCACATGTTCTCATCTTGGCATCATTATGTTTTCACATTATTGATACATGAGAGCCACATGGCCACCTTTGCTTGCCTTGTGAGTGGGATCCCTTTTTCCCTAGCTTCCATAGGTGTTGTTTGGGGTTATGCTCATATTGGGGTATTGTTGGGACTATTGAGCATCTAGTGGCACATACACACTAGTAAGTTCCATTGTATTTCAAATATGGTCATCACCATCTACTCCACATGGGGCATCCTTTTTAATCTTTTGCTTGGTCTTTATTCCAATTTTGGAGATGCAAAATAATAATGCCATGAAATGACATTGTCTTCACAAGTATCAGCAGGGCATTAAATATTCTGCATGGGCCATGCAAGTACCATCTTGTACTTGTCTTGGGTTTTATTTTGGTTTGGGATGGATCATCTCTAGCCCCATCTTTTCTTTTGGTTTTGGCCATGTTGATCATGCTTAAAACCCTAGCACCTCATCTCTCTCCCTCTCTTTTTCTTGTCTTGTTCTTGTTTGAGCTTGACTAGAGCAAGTTTGATCTTGACAAGTACCACTCCATCTATCCTACCCCTCTCTTAAATCTAAACCCTAAGCCACCCCATACCCTCTCTAACCTACACCCTAAAACCCACCTAATCTAAAGCGAACCCTAAGTGTGTTTCTCTCTTTCTCTCCTCTCTAGCTAACCTAGCATGGCCACATGTTTGCCATGCCCTAGCTCACCACCCCTCTCTTACCCCCTCTCTCTACCTTGCTGGACCCACCTAGCTACCCCAACCCTAACCCTAGCCGAGCCATGCCCCCTCTTTCTCCTACCCTAGCTCCAACCCTACCCCAGCCCGAGCCTCCTCTCTCTCTGCATGGTGAGCCCCACCCGAACCTGGCCTGCCCTGCCCCACCTGGCAGCCTCCTTCCTCCCCATGTGCCGCTCGACCATCCACGTGAGGAGAGAAAGGTGGCCGAGCCGACCTGCCCCTCCCCCACGCAAGCCCCCACCTCACCTCCTCGTTCTTATCCACCCCACACCCCTCTGGCCTCTCCCCAGATCCATCCCGAAGCCTCCCTCCCTTCCTCCTCCCTCTCCACCCTCATCTACCCCGACGTCGGCCACACCGTCGGCTCCCTCTCGTCGTCATCGACCCAGGAGGCGGGCGTGGTGCTGCGGGTGTCGAGGAAGCCCCCGAGGACGTCTGCGTCACCCCCGTACCCAGCCGCGCGGAGGAGACGCCCCAGCACCGCCGGAACCGACGTCGCCCGACGCAACCCTAGCTGCTCTGGACGTCTGCCCCGTCGTCGATCGCGACCGCCCCGGCCCGAACCAAGCACGCCAACAGCCTCGCGGTAAGCCCCTGACCCTCCCAGACATGCGCCGGCTCTGCATCGCTTCCTGTCGGCGGCGGGCGTTCCGTCGAGCACACTCCGTGCACCGGCGGCCACGCGCGTCCGCTAGCTCCCGCACCGTCTAGGGCTTCATCTAGTCCGCGTCCGCCCTCCAGACAAACGCCCCAACCTACCGCAGCGGTACCCGCCTCCGCTAGCGCGCCCGCGTCGCAGGTTCGAAGCCCAGCGTCGCCACGCCGCGCGCCGCGCGCGTCAGAACAGAGCCAGGAAGATCCACAGTACGCGCGTGGTCGTTTTGCACTTACCCCCCCTCGCGTTTTGTCGCGTCAACCGCGGTCCCTCGTAGCCCCACCTGTCTGTGCCCCATGGCGTTTTGCAAAAAGGCTCCCAGGTTTTCTGTAAAGCAACCCGCGGTCCCTCCCGCTGTGTCGCGTGGCCGCCTCGCGTCCACTCGCTGGCGTGTGGGCCTGCTAGCCCACCGGCCCCACCTGTCTGTCTCCTGAGCTGGCCAGAGCCGCGGTGGCAGGAGTTTTGGCTGCGCGCGTGGGCCTGTGTCCGTTTGGTCCCGCTGTCAGCGCCTGAGGCTAAGTCTGAACTGGGTAGCAAAAGCTTTTCTGTAATCCTGTTTTATTTCAAATCTTTTTAAACTAATTCAAATTCAAAATTCAAATCTGTTTTCCAATAACTTTTCAAATACTAATCCAAATAATACAAACAATATATGTTTTTGAATCAGAAAAATGTGAGGATTTCAAATATGCCATTCAAATTGCCTTTTGCACAGTTAAAATTCCAAGTTGAATTAAATTACCACAAATGCCACTGGAATTTAAATAATTAATAACTTTTGATTTATAACTCCGAATTTAACAAATGATATGTCTAAAATGATCAGCTCGACGAGACCTTTATGTTTATGCTATCCATGACTTAAATTGCAGCATGCATCATATAAATATAAAGTATACAGCAACTTTTATGACAATAAAATGTGACCAAACCTTAATAAAATGACTTATTCTTGTATACCACACCTCACCCATGCCATGCTACTTTATTGCCATGCAACTTGTGCATCATTCATCATGGCATGATTGTTTGCTTGACGCATTTTATTCCTATGCTTGTGCACTTTATTTATGTTGGCCCTTGTTTGTTTGGTTCTTCTTCGGATAGACTCTGGGCAGGGGATATATCAAGAGAACCAGGAGCACTACCCAGATCCGTCTCTCGCTTCCACCGAACTGCCAGGCAAGCACTTCCACATGCTTGCATACATATAGTACCTATCGCCTCTATCTTATTCTTGCATCATTGAGTCGCGATTGCATTAAACTGAATCCCAAGTATTGCATAGCCTTTACTTTACACCCCACCAAGCTTGTTCCTCCATCCCATGAGCCATTACTACAGGAGTTGTTTGAGCCATGCGAGTCGTAGAACAGCATGTGTAGGGTATGTGAGAGTCTGTTGGATAACGAGGTACCTAAACAACTTAACCTGAGTAGTAATGGGACAACTAATGAAAGTGGCACCGGTGAGCAATATCTGCTATTTGGTTTTTCCTGCTCACTTGTGTCCCGTAAGGCCCCGAGTACTTGATTCCTGTTCCAAGATTTATCGCGCTATCCACATCCGGGAGGTATATGGGACCCCCCTGAGCCAGAGCTTGATTCATTCTTATTTCTTGGGGCCACAAACTAGTTTGAGGTTTTATTTACGATCATGTACTTATGCCATGCTTTACTGCTTTATTTACGATTGTGCGATGGATAGCACACTGTACTGTTTAGGTAAGCGGAATGTTTTCGCGGTATCGACAAGCCCCGTTTGGGGTTCCCAGTCGTTTACAGCCATTGTCGCAGACCTTGAGTCCGTCTCGGAGCTAGCTTACTTCGTTGCGGGTCTACTCAATGGGGTGGCCCCCTGAAATATTTCTGAATCCTGTGATTGCTTTGTCGTGAAGGCCTCGTTGGGTTTTGATTTGGTTTTTCCGAGGTTGATCGAGTGTGTGTTGCTATTTGTGCACCCCTGCAGGGTAAAACTTTATGAAAGCCGTGTCCGCGGTTATGGACGACTTGGAGCACAGTTTCTCGACCATATACAAGCATAACTAAAGTACCGCTTTTAATTTGACTAAGTAATTGACTAGTAAATAGTGCAACACTCATGGAATGGTTAATAAAATTGCCAACGGATGGGGGGTTGTTCGTTCGCTTCCTCGTCGGTAAGCGAGGAGGAGGATGGATCTGGTGAAATTACTGTTATAACTGCTGTCATCAATTCACGGACATCCGTCTATCTTTGGTTAGGCGGATGGTTAGCGTTTATCTATAGAACTGCTAGGGTTTATCTTTTGCTGCAATTGCGTCACCCCAGATTGTGTCCCCTTTAGAGGCATAAAGACTTGCTGAGTACCCTTAGGGTCTCACACGATAAATTATTGGTTCAGATGAACAGGTACCCTCGCAGGACGGATACTGGGTTGAAGAGGCTGATGATGTGGGCAACGATCGTTCGGTGTAGAGATTCCGGGAACGGGGATCCGTGAGATCTGTGGGCGGGATGTGCTTAGTTCTATGGCATCTTATGCCGATTTGCTTCTTATCCGTACTCGGACTATGTTTTGCCGCTTCCGCTTGATACTCTGATGTGTGTTGTATGAGGAATTATCCTAAAATATTATACCTATCTAGGTCATTGAATCTTGCCGTATGGCGTTGCTATATTTCCTTTCTTTCTAGATGGTATGGCTCTGATGTACTCTTGTATGGTGGCTTGCATACATACACACTTGTGTATGTAGTTGATCCCTTCGCCTGCCGATTACGCCGCCCGTACAGGTCCCGTTGAGATGGAAGTGGTTGGGACGGCCGAAAGGTCTACCCGTGAGTGGCTTTTGGGGCCCCACCGTACTATTTCAACCACTACCGCTCATCCAGGCTTGTATCTAGGAGCGTAATTCACCGAGGTAGTTACAATTGGTATCAGAGCCATCCCGACCTTCAGGGTTTCAGCCAAACGGTCGTTGTCAGTCTAGCAAATATTTTGGTAGTTATGTATACTAGGGAAAAACAAAACGCGAGAGTAGGACTGCTTCCACTTTTCTTCTTACCCACCCACCCACCCTTTTCTGGTAAGGAAGTGCAACGTTTTCAATCCTCTTCTCAAAATTCAAACTAGGATTCACGTGTTCTGGGTTTCCGTAGTACCATAGGTTGTGTGTGTGTGTGTGTGTGTGTAATCCCTTGTCTATCTGTTGCATCCGAGTTGTTATCTAATCAGCCTTTGGTTATCAACTGTTGGTACATTCCATACCGACAGGCTTTTGCAAACCGACGCGATCTGTCTTACCCTTTGTTAACCGACGCTATCTTGTTTGGGGTGTTCGTTTCCGTAGTTACCAATCTTTAGGTTCAACGTGAGAAGAAGGGGTTAGGATATGTGTTCCACTTGTTCATGTGCGGAGTAATGATTTGAGTGCGGGATGGAGTCGCGACCATACCACTACTTTTATCATTCGCTTTTGTATATTGAATCGGTAGAGTCACTAATCTTGATTCGTTAAGTAATTTTGCGCATCTATTGGTATTTTAATGCCGAAATTTGTGGAAAAATTTTCTTTGATATGTTTGTGTACCACACTCCTTTTCAGTCGTGTGCGATATGCTTAATATCTTTTAGGTGCTTTGAACTTTGTTGATATTTTAATATCATCTCAGTAAATTGTATCCTTTAATCTTGGTTAATTCCATCTTGGTACTATTTTGGATTATCATTATTCTCCATTATAGTACTGACTTGTGTTTTATATCAATCTCAGGATGGCTCCACCACGTCGTTCAGATGAGGACATACCACCGGAGTTGGGGGCCGCATTGTCAAACATAGCTAATGCCTTGGCAGCGATGCAGCAGAACCAGCAGCGCTTGGAAGAAAGCGTCAGGAGAAATGAGTTTGCTCCACTCCCTCCACCTCCCAAGCGAGAAGACATCAAGAGCTTCCTGAAATTCAACCCTCGTCAGTTTGATGTTTCCGATCGGCCACTGGATGCGGATGATTGGTTACGTGAGACGTCAAGGCTTCTTGAGACTGCTGATGTTCCTGAGCAGGAGTGGGTAAAGTGTGCTACTCACCTTCTAAAGGGAGATGCAGCTCTCTGGTGGGAAAATTACTTGAAGGCAAGCTGCACTGGGTTTCAGCCTACCTGGGGACAGTTCTCTGGAGCGTTCAAAGAGCAATTCCTGTCAGAGATTGTGATGGAAAGGATGAAGGAGGCTTTTCTCAACCTGAAGCAAGGAAATGATAACGTCAACACCTACATCAGGAACTTCATGAATCTTTCTCGTTATGGTGGCGATGAGGTATCTGATGACAAGAAGAAGCAGAAGAGGTTCAGGCAAGGGCTCAATGCATCGATCAAGTATCAATCACACATGCAAGGCCGGCATCTTTTCTGGAACTACAGCACACAGCTTTGCAAGAGGAAGCAAGCAGGCAAGTGTTCGAGGAGTCCAAGAAACACAACAGGGATGCATCAAGCTCTTCGGTTATGGCAGCTCCTTCTAAGCGGCGTGTCTGGGTTCCTAACACCCCACCGTTGCTCCCGGCTTCACCAAGACCTTCAAGCTACACGTCGAGGCCACTAAACTCCATCACTGCTGCTCCCAGGGGCTACACCAACAACTACCCTGGAGCGCCTGGCGGAGTCCCTGGCTACGTTGCTCCACGTCCACCTGGTGCTTGTTACACGTGTGGAGATCCTGGACATCTGAGCTGGAACTGTCCGTTGAAGAAAAAAGCTCTCCCTCAACCCCCGCCAAGATCTGCAGCAAGCTCTCCTACGGTTCGTGCACCACCACCTCGGGCTCTCAACATCAACACCAAGCCCGGGTCTATGGTTGCTCGTGCCAATTGTGTCAACGCCGCTCAAGCTGAGCATGCACCTGGAGTGGTGATGGGTATGCTATCCGTTAACTCAGTCCCTGCACGAGTTTTATTTGATTCTGGTGCATCGCATTCTTTTGTTTCTATCAAGTTTGCAAGTGAGAATGGGTTAGCGGCGGATCCTCTTCTTAAGAAGTTAATGGTCCTTTCTCCTGGAGCAAATATGATAGCATCTAAGATCAGTCATGGCAATCAAGTTGAGATTGGTGGCTCTTCGTTCTCGGCTTCTTTGATTGTTCTGGGCAATTCTGACATTGATGTCATCTTGGGCATGGATTGGTTGACGGCAAATGCAGCTGTGATTGATTGTGCTGAACGCTCGGTTTCTTTGAAGATTCCTGAAGGCCATATAGTCTTTTCTCCAAGTCTGACGCCTGCTGTCCAGCTTTTCTCTTTGGCGGCTCTGAATGATGATGCTATGGAAGCTATTCAGAGAGTCCCAGTGGTCTGTGAGTTTCCGGATGTTTTTCCTGAAGAGTTGCCGGGTATGCCTCCGGATCGTGAGGTTGAGTTCGTAATTGAGCTTGAACCTGGAACGGCTCCTATCTCCAAGCGGCCTTATAAAATGGGTCCTTCTGAGTTGGCTGAACTCAAACGACAACTTGATGAACAAGAGAAGTTGGGTTTCATTCAACACAGTACTTCTTCTTGGGGTAGCCCAACAATCTTTGTGAAGAAGCGTGACAGGACTGATAGACTTTGTGTTGACTACCGGGCTCTCAATGCTAAAACCATCAAGAACAAATATCCCCTTCCGCGGATTAATGATCTCTTTGACCAGCTAGCTGGAGCTGTGGTATTCTCTAAGCTGGATTTGAGGAGTGGTTATCACCAAATCAAGATTCGCAAGGAAGATGTGCCTAAAACAGCTTTCACCACCCGCTATGGCCCGTATGAGTACACGGTGATGTCTTTCGGTCTCACCAACGCTCCTGCTACCTTCTCGAGGCTTATGAACTCGGTCTTCATGGAGTACCTGGATAAGTTCGTTGTGGTCTATCTGGATGACATTCTGGTCTATTCCAAGTCGAAGGAAGAGCATGAAGAACACCTGCGGTGTGTCCTAAACAAGCTGCGCGAGAACCGCTTGTATGCAAAGTTCTCAAAGTGTGAGTTTTGGCTGCCTGAAGTAACCTATCTTGGTCATGTTATCTCTGCCAAGGGCATTGCAGTCAACCCAGAAACTGTGAAGACAATTGTTGAATGGCTTCCTCCTGTTAATGTCAAAGAAGTGCGGAGTTTTCTTGGTTTGGCTAGTTATTGCCGTCGCTTCGTTCAGAACTTCTCGAAGATAGCGAAGCCTCTTACCGATCTCCTCAAGAAAGGCAAGAAATACCTGTGGACTCCTGAGTGTCAAGCAAGCTTTGAGACACTCAAAGAGAAGCTCACTTCCACGCCAGTCTTGGTTCCTCCGGATACATCTAAGCCTTTCCAGATATTCTGCGACGCCTCTTTGCAAGGATTGGGTGCGGTCCTTATGCAAGAAAAACAAGTTGTTGCTTATGCCTCTCGACAGTTGAAGACGCATGAGATCAACTATCCCACACATGACCTCGAGCTAGCAGCAGTTGTCTTTGCTTTGAAGCTATGGAGGCACTACTTGCTTGGCAACCGTTGTGAGATCTTTTCTGACCACAAAAGTTTGAAGTATATCTTCACTCAGCCTGATCTCAACCTTCGGCAGAGGAGATAGATTGAAGCAATCAATGACTTTGATTTGACCATCAACTACACACCGGGCAAAGCTAATGTCATGGCAGATGCTCTCAGCCGCAAAGCTTATGTCAATAACCTCATGATGGAAGAGCAGCAGCCCCTCTTGTGCGAGGAATTCCGCCAGCTCAACCTAGAAGTAGTGGAACAAGGGCATCTCCTGAACCTTCTGGCTACTCCTCTCTTGGAAGAAAAGATTCGCTCTCGTCAGCTGGGTGATCCGCACACAAGAAACATCATCTCTAAACTTGAGCTTCCGAAGTATAAGTCCTTCCACGTCGATGATCAAGGCACGCTTTTCTTCGACCACCGGATGTTTGTTCCAAACTACCCGGGTTTGAGAGACCAAGTTCTCAAGGAGGCGCATGATTCGGTTCTTTCTATCCATCCTGGCAGCACAAAGATGTACATGGATTTGAAAACACAATATTGGTGGCCTGGTTTGAAACGGTATTGTGCCAAGTATGTCTCGGAGTGTGATGTCTGCCGCAGAGTGAAAGCTGTCCATCAGAAACCTTTTGGTCTTCTACAGCCATTGAAACCTCCGGAATGGAAATGGGAGAAAGTAGAGATGGACTTCATCACTGGCTTTCCAAGGTCGCAGAAGGGCAACAATGCAATCTTTGTTGTCATCGACAGGCTTTCTAAAGTGGCTCATTTCTTCCCCGTCAAGGAAACAATTTCTGGAATTCAGTTGGCTGAGCTCTATATCAACAGAATTGTCTCGCTGTATGGGGTTCCGCTTGAGATCAGTTCAGACCGTGGGAGCATCTTCACTTCCAAGTTCTGGGAGAGTTTCCAAAATGCTTTGGGAACAAAGTTGAACTTTAGCACTGCTTACCACCCTCAGTCGCAAGGACAAGTTGAAAGGATCAATCAGATTCTGGAGGATATGCTTCGTGCTTGTGTTATCTCTTTTGGCATGAAGTGGGAGGAATGTCTTCCTTATGCTGAATTCTCGTACAACAATAGCTTCCAGAAAAGTCTGAAGATGGCACCATTTGAGGCTCTCTATGGACGCAAATGCAGAACTCCAATTGGTTGGTCAGGTGCAGGAGAAAGGATCTGGTTTGGCCCTGACATTGTAACTCAAGCGGAAGAGAAGGTGCATATCATTCTTGAGAACCTGAAGATTGCTCAAAGTCGTCAGAAGAGCAACTATGACAGGAAGCACACGGACATGGTGTATGCCCCTGGTGATCTCGTGTACCTTCGTGTCACTCCCATGAAAGGCACACACCGTTTTGGTATCAAAGGAAAGCTGGCTCCTAGATACATCGGCCCATTCAAGATTCGTGGTAGAAGAGGAGAAGTTGCTTATGCCCTGGAGCTCCCGGAAAAACTCAAAGTCCATGATGTTTTCCACATCTCTCAGCTCAAGAAGTGCTTCAAAGATCCCGGCAGGACCGTGGATCACGAGCTAATCGATCTCCAAGAAAACCTGTCTTATCAAGAACACCCCACCAAAATCCTTGAGACCGCAGAAAGAAGGACTCGCAACAAGTCCATCAAGTTCTGCAAGGTGCAGTGGTCACACTGTTGATGAAGCCACATGGGAGCGTGAAGATGAACTCCGTGCCAACTATCCTACCCTCTTTGAGTCTTCTTCTTCCTAGAATCTCGGGGCGAGATTCCTGTTTAGTGGGGGAGAGTTGTAGCATCCCAGTTGTCTAACACCTGTAATGCTACTTGTTCTAGTAATAAAAGGGCCACTTCCAATATATAATTGTTGCATCATCATCATATCATGCTCATGTCATCATGCCATCTTGCATTGAGCATCATATAAAACCCCTTCTTGTTTGGTTCTTATCTCATGTGCATTATTAATTGTAGTTGCCTCTTGATATTGTATTTGGTTCTTGATAAATTGTTAAATGCCCAAGTTGATTTGGGGGCATATCTCTTTTTAACTCCACCACCTTTTCTTTTCACCACCTTATAATTCCACCATCCAACTAAATATGAGCTTGGCATTTATGGGTTTTACTTCTAGCTCATGTGGGTTGGGATGGACCCAATTCTTTTCCACATGTTCTCATCTTGGCATCATTATGTTTTCACATTATTGATACATGAGAGCCACATGGCCACCTTTGCTTGCCTTGTGAGTGGGATCCCTTTTTCCCTAGCTTCCATAGGTGTTGTTTGGGGTTATGCTCATATTGGGGTATTGTTGGGACTATTGAGCATCTAGTGGCACATACACACTAGTAAGTTCCATTGTATTTCAAATATGGTCATCACCATCTACTCCACATGGGGCATCCTTTTTAATCTTTTGCTTGGTCTTTATTCCAATTTTGGAGATGCAAAATAATAATGCCATGAAATGACATTGTCTTCACAAGTATCAGCAGGGCATTAAATATTCTGCATGGGCCATGCAAGTACCATCTTGTGCTTGTCTTGGGTTTTATTTTGGTTTGGGATGGATCATCTCTAGCCCCATCTTTTCTTTTGGTTTTGGCCATGTTGATCATGCTTAAAACCCTAGCACCTCATCTCTCTCCCTCTCCTTTTCTTGTCTTGTTCTTGTTTGAGCTTGACTAGAGCAAGTTTGATCTTGACAAGTACCACTCCATCTATCCTACCCCTCTCTTAAATCTAAACCCTAAGCCACCCCATACCCTCTCTAACCTACACCCTAAAACCCACCTAATCTAAAGCGAACCCTAAGTGTGTTTCTCTCTTTCTCTCCTCTCTAGCTAACCTAGCATGGCCACATGTTTGCCATGCCCTAGCTCACCACCCCTCTCTTACCCCCTCTCTCTACCTTGTTGGACCCACCTAGCTACCCCAACCCTAACCCTAGCCGAGCCATGCCCCCTCTTTCTCCTACCCTAGCTCCAACCCTACCCCAGCCCGAGCCTCCTCTCTCTCTGCATGGTGAGCCCCACCCGAACCTGGCCTGCCCTGCCCCACCTGGCAGCCTCCTTCCTCCCCATGTGCCGCTCGACCATCCACGTGAGGAGAGAAAGGTGGCCGAGCCGACCTGCCCCTCCCCCACGCAAGCCCCCACCTCACCTCCTCGTTCTTATCCACCCCACACCCCTCTGGCCTCTCCCCAGATCCATCCCGAAGCCTCCCTCCCTTCCTCCTCCCTCTCCACCCTCATCTACCCCGACGCCGGCCACACCGTCGGCTCCCTCTCGTCGTCATCGACCCAGGAGGCGGGTGTCGAGGAAGCCCCCGAGGACGTCTGCGTCACCCCTGTACCCAGCCGCGCGGAGGAGACGCCCCAGCACCGCCGGAACCGATGTCGCCCGACGCAACCCTAGCTGCTCTGGACGTCTGCCCCGTCGTCGATCGCGACCGCCCCTGCCCGAACCAAGCACGCCAACAGCCTCGCGGTAAGCCCCTGACCCTCCCAGACATGCGCCGGCTCTGCATCGCTTCCTGTCGGCGGCGGGCAATCCGTCGAGCACACTCCGTGCACCGGCGGCCACGCGCGTCCGCTAGCTCCCGCACCGTCTAGGGCTTCATCTAGTCCGCGTCCGCCCTCCAGACAAACGCCCCAACCTACCGCAGCGGTACCCGCCTCCGCTAGCGCGCCCGCGTCGCAGGTTCGAAGCCCAGCGTCGCCACGCCGCGCGCCGCGCGCGTCAGAACAGAGCCAGGAAGATCCACAGTGCGCGCGTGGTCGTTTTGCACTTACCCTCCCCCTCGCGTTTTGTCGCGTCAACCGCGGTCCCTCGTAGCCCCACCTGTCTGTGCCCCATGGCGTTTTGCAAAAAGGCTCCCAGGTTTTCTGTAAAGCAACCCGCGGTCCCTCCCGCTGCGCCGCGTGGCCGCCTCGCGTCCACTCGCTGGCGTGTGGGCCTGCTAGCCCACCGGCCCCACCTGTCTGTCTCCTGAGCTGGCCAGAGCCGCGGTGGCAGGAGTTTTGGCTGCGCGCGTGGGCCTGTGTCCGTTTGGTCCCGCTGTCAGCGCCTGAGGCTAAGTCTGAACTGGGTAGCAAAAGCTTTTCTGTAATCCTGTTTTATTTCAAATCTTTTTAAACTAATTCAAATTCAAAATTCAAATCTGTTTTCCAATAACTTTTCAAATACTAATCCAAATAATACAAACAATATATGTTTTTGAATCAGAAAAATGTGAGGATTTCAAATATGCCATTCAAATTGCCTTTTGCACAGTTAAAATTCCAAGTTGAATTAAATTACCACAAATGCCACTGGAATTTAAATAATTAATAACTTTTGATTTATAACTCCGAATTTAACAAATGATATGTCTAAAATGATCAGCTCGACGAGACCTTTCTGTTTATGCTATCCATGACTTCAATTGCAGCATGCATAATATAAATATAAAGTATACAGCAACTTTTATGACAATAAAATGTGACCAAACCTTAATAAAATGACTTATTCTTGTATACCACACCTCACCCATGCCATGCTACTTTATTGCCATGCAACTTGTGCATCATTCATCATGGCATGATTGTTTGCTTGACGCATTTTATTCCTATGCTTGTGCACTTTATTTATGTTGGCCCTTGTTTGTTTGGTTCTTCTTCGGATAGACTCTGGGCAGGGGATATATCAAGAGAACCAGGAGCACTACCCAGATCCGTCTCTCGCTTCCACCGAACTGCCAGGCAAGCACTTCCACATGCTTGCATACATACAGTACCTATCGCCTCTATCTTATTCTTGCATCATTGAGTCGCGATTGCATTAAACTGAATCCCAAGTATTGCATAGCCTTTACTTTACACCCCACCAAGCTTGTTCCTCCATCCCATGAGCCATTACTACAGGAGTTGTTTGAGCCATGCGAGTCGTAGAACAGCATGTGTAGGGTATGTGAGAGTCTGTTGGATAACGAGGTACCTAAACAACTTAACCTGAGTAGTAATGGGACAACTAATGAAAGTGGCACCGGTGAGCAATATCTGCTATTTGGTTTTTCCTGCTCACTTGTGTCCCGTAAGGCCCCGAGTACTTGATTCCTGTTCCAAGATTTATCGCGCTATCCACATCCGGGAGGTATATGGGACCCCCCTGAGCCAGAGCTTGATTCATTCTTATTTCTTGGGGCCACAAACTAGTTTGAGGTTTTATTTACGATCCTGTACTTATGCCATGCTTTACTGCTTTATTTACGATTGTGCGATGGATAGCACACTGTACTGTTTAGGTAAGCGGAATGTTTTCGCGGTATCGACAAGCCCCGTTTGGGGTTCCCAGTCGTTTACAGCCATTGTCGCAGACCTTGAGTCCGTCTCGGAGCTAGCTTACTTCGTTGCGGGTCTACTCAATGGGGTGGCCCCCTGAAATATTTCTGAATCCTGTGATTGCTTTGTCGTGAAGGCCTCGTTGGGTTTTGATTTGGTTTTTCCGAGGTTGATCGAGTGTGTGTTGCTATTTGTGCACCCCTGCAGGGTAAAACTTTCTGAAAGCCGTGTCCGCGGTTATGGACGACTTGGAGCACAGTTTCTCGACCATAGACAAGCATAACTAAAGTACCGTTTTTAATTTGACTAAGTAATTGACTAGTAAATAGTGCAACACTCATGGAATGGTTAATAAAATTGCCAACGGATGGGGGGTTGTTCGTCCGCTTCCTCGTCGGTAAGCGAGGAGGAGGATGGATCTGGTGAAATTACTGTTATAACTGCTGTCATCAATTCACGGACATCCGTCTATCTTTGGTTAGGCGGATGGTTAGCGTTTATCTATAGAACTGCTAGGGTTTATCTTTTGCTGTAATTGCGTCACCCCAGGTTGTGTCCCCTTTAGAGGCATAAAGACTTGCTGAGTACCCTTAGGGTCTCACACGATAAATTATTGGTTCAGATGAACAGGTACCCTCGCAGGACGGATACTGGGTTGAAGAGGCTGATGATGTGGGCAACGATCGTTCGGTGTAGAGATTCCGGGAACGGGGATCCGTGAGATCTGTGGGCGGGATGTGCTTAGTTCTATGGCATCTTATGCCGATTTGCTTCTTATCCGTACTCGGACTATGTTTTGCCGCTTCCGCTTGATACTCTGATGTGTGTTGTATGAGGAATTATCCTAAAATATTATACCTATCTAGGTCATTGAATCTTGCCGTATGGCGTTGCTATATTTCCTTTCTTTCTAGATGGTATGGCTCTGATGTACTCTTGTATGGTGGCTTGCATACATACCCACTTGTGTATGTAGTTGATCCCTTCGCCTGCCGATTATGCCGCCCGTACAGGTCCCGTTGAGATGGAAGTGGTTGGGACGGCCGAAAGGTCTACCCGTGAGTGGCTTTTGGAGCCCCACCGTACTATTTCAACCACTACCGCTCATCCAGGCTTGTATCTAGGAGCGTAATTCACCGAGGTAGTTACAGCCTACGAGCAAGTGAAGACTTATCCCCTAAGTAGCGTCAACATTGATGAATATGACAAGATTGCACAATTCAGGTACAAGGACATGGCCGCATCGAGAAACAAACCATTCGCTCTCCATCATTGCTAGAAATTGTTCAAGGACAGTGAGAAGTGGAGGATACGGGATCGAGAGGCACCACCTCTCAGAATCGGCGCGACAATAAACTTGGAGAAAGAAGATGAAGAGGAAGACGATAAACTGAAAGCCAAAAGAAAAAAGGTCAGATGGTACAAACAAGGTGAAGAAAGAGTTGAAGAGAAAGGCCGAGCACGAAAATTTAAGGGACAAGATGGACGACATGATGAAGCACAAGGCTCTAATAGCGCAGCAACAAATGGAAACCAAGCTCCAGTTGGCTGACAAGAGAGATGAGACGAAGATGAAAATATGGCTTGCAACTCGTAAAGATGAGAAGCGCAAAGCTGAGTTTGAGGAACGGAGAATTCGTTTATAGCAGCACACAGTTTATTACAATAGAATTTGCGGTATACGGTTTTTTGCAGTACACGCCACGGGTGGAATAGATGTCGTATAGTTGTACTGCAAAACAAAAATATTCTTTTTACGGTATAACTATGCGGCATTAGTTTTGTCCCGCTCTTTTCCACACCGCAAAGTCGAGTTACGTTTTATCGCATACGCGTTTTACGATATGGAGGGATGTGTTATCTACTATAGATTCTAACGCAAGGTGTGGGAGCAACATGTCGGCCGCAACTAGAAAAAGCAGGTTGAGCGATGGAACTCTCCGTCTTGCCCACGTCGACATCTTCACACACGCTCTTGTGCCCTTAGCTGGATGAGGTAGATATAGGCTGGTCGATTCCAGCGTGGACATTTGGTTCAGGAAACTGCTAGGCGTCTCCCAGACGATGGGAGAGCTCCCATCGTCCTGCTTTCTGTGCTGACACGTGTCCATTTGCTGCAAAACATCCCGCGTTTGCTGTATATGTCCCTGCTTTTGCTTCCGAAGCAAAAAAAAGTTCGTTTTAGAAATAGAACGTCTCGCCGGAGACCTCACCGGAGACCATGCAGCAAAAAAATTGTGCTAATGCAGCAAAACCGTCTTCGCCGGAGACATCGTCGGAAACAACTCGTTGATGACCCTCGCCGGAGACCATGCAGCAAAAAAAGTTTCCGGCGAAGTCGGTTTTGCTGCATTAGCACAATTTTTTTGCTGCATGATCTCCGGCGAGACGTTCTATTTTTAAAACGGACCTTTTTTTTTGCTTCGGAAGCAAAAACGGAGACATATGTAGCAAAAGCGGGCCGTTTTGCAACAAAAATGAAAATTGGGGCGATTTTGGGGGGAGGAGGACGATGGAAACCCCCCATCGTCTGGGGGATCCATATCATTTTCCTTTGGTTCACGGGGTGATGAGCTTGTTTTCTGAATGGTTCAAAACTTGCATCTTGAAGTTTCAAAAAAATCCGAACAAAAATTCTAGGTGAAGGAAAAAATGTACTCTACCAATGAGAAATAAATAAATAATGATGGCTTAGTAAAAGGTCTGAGGAACAATATAAAAATAATGCACTCTAATAATAGGAAAAAAACTTAACTCGAAACACCCCGTATTTTGGGCTTACAAATATGACAAAATCATTTCAATCCTTCAAATTTTATCAGATTTTGTCATGTTTGTTACGCCCAAATAATAAGGTATCGACAGTTGTGCAAATTATTCCCTTTATTAGGTGGAGCTCATAGACGAACGATTAGGCTTCAAATTTTGGTTGGCGATGTGAAGGTCCTCTCATTGCGAATCGTAATGGATTTAGTCTTCTTCGCTTATTATGAATTTGTTTGTTAAAGATTTTCATGCAGCCGCTAAGATGGCGAAATTCAGCTTATAAGCACAAGCGATTATACCTTAATGGTTGGGTGCGTGAAAAGTAGATTCTACATGATATGCTAGGTTTGTTAGGTTGGACTGTACCCTAGTTAGAGTATATGAAAATAAATCTTGGAATTCAAGTATATTGATCAAGGGCAAGGTGATGAGTCAAAATTAAGGTAACACGTGTGAGTGCTATTTTGGTTGAGAAGGCGGCATGAGGGGCTTGTGCATTGTACTAGGTTGGAAGATATCCTGCTTGTACTTGTATGATCTTGTTTGTTCAGGAAAGATGCACTCTGAGGGAGGCAAAGTTCAGTAAAACCATAGTTCTTGTTTGTCTGTACTTGTATGATCTTGTTTGGACACTAGTATCTTCTGTAAAACCATAGTTCTGCAAATTTCAGTAAATCTTCTCATGCGTGATGTAGTTGAGTGGCGAACGATAGATGTTCGGTATGTATTAGTTGCTTTATAGTATGATGAGGAAGCCGTGCTTCATGGCACTCCACTCTCCGTCTCCACGGTACAAACTACCTAAACATCTACAAACACCTTTCACTGAAACACGAACCAAAGCAGCAGCTAGCCTCTCGATCGCCCCACCAGTTCAGTGCGCCATGTCCGGTGGGGCTGTCCGCGGGCACTGGAGCGACAGCGAGACCTGGGCTCTGGTCGAGGCGTGGGGCCCCAGGCACCTCGAGCGCAACGGAGGCTCCCTCGATGTCGCGGAGTGGAAGGAGGTGTGCAACGCCGTCAACGCCCACCGCGCCGCCGCCGGGCAGGGCATCAGCCGCAGCGTCGTTCAGTGCCAGAAGCGCGTCTACACGCTCAAGGACCAGTTCAAGAAGGAGCTGGCCAAGGGGCGGCCGACGCCGGGGTGGCGCCACTTTGCACAGCTCCGGGCCTTCCTGGCAGGCCCCGGCGATGGGCCGCCTCCTGGATTCGCCCCCAAAATGCCGCCTGCGTCTGTCAAGAAGAAGGAGGTAGGAGGAGAAAAGGAGGAGGAGGGGGCGAGTGGGTCGGTCGGGAGGAGGACGGGCCCGGCGAAGCGCCACTTGTCTAGCCTCCAAGACAACCTGGACCGATCGGGCGGCCCGCCTCCCGGCTTCCCGCCCATGATGCCGGGGACTGCCAAGAAGGCGAAGGTGGAAAAGGAGGAGATGAAAGAGGAGGAGGTTGATGGAGAGGGGCCAGAGCATGCGAATAATGGTGCCGCGGGCGCGGGGTGGTTGCCGGTGACGAAGCTGGCGGAGGTGTACTTGGCGTACTTGAGCGTGCAGATGGAGATGCTCAGCCTGGAAAAGGAAAAGGTGGCGCTGGAGAGGGAGAAGATAGCTGCGAAGATGGAGGCCGGGAACCTGCGAGAGACCGACGACAGCCGACTCACTCACCCATGGTAAGAACATGTCTCGCTGATGCGAGCTCAGCTCAGCTCAGCTAGAGTCTGTCTTCATTTTCTTCTGAATTTCTGATTTCGTTTTATTTTGCTGGCGCAGATCATAGTACTTGATAAGTATATAATCTGGTGACGACGTACGGGAGAAGAGAACGCCTGACCTCGTTTGGTGTCTCAAGGGCTCAAAGTAGTATAGCTAGCTAGTTAGAGTAGTGTTTGCTTTGCTTCTTGTAATCTTGTTTCATCTGCCGCTGCTGACAGCCGCATTCTATCATGTAGACAAATACTGAACTAGTAGTTGATTAGTACTGTAATGAAATTGTGTACCCCGTTCCCGTTAGTTTTAGAGGTTATCAACTTGGTTATGTATGTTGTGTAATGAAATTGGGTACCAATTTAATGTTTTCATGCTGCCAAAACTTGGTGATGAACTATCGTCCACAATGAAGTTTGTATAACTTATGACGCTATGTGTTATGAACATAGGGAGACCCGACTACTTCAATTTTGAGCTAAATACGGGTAACCAACCACTGTTGGCACCATCTCTCCAACTGAAATGCACTAGGCATGTGCTCGCACCATCAGAGGTCATCGGACCATGGACAAAGATGTCCTCTTCCACCTGCATCCAACTACTGCAGTAGTTATTTTGCAGCAAGAAATATTTCATTGTAGTGTGTACTGGAAATTGTTTCAGATTCATACTGTTACACCAGCTCACCTCCTCGAGAAAGCGTTGTTACACCAGAGGCCACGGGTCAGGTAAAAATTGTACGCACGTTCAAATAGTAGCACGATCAGCACATTGCAAGAGCAGAAACTGCTAAATGAGAACTACAGGAACGTGGAGTACCGAGTGAGATCTAACTGTACAAATTACTAAGAGCAAATTCGTAATATTGTAGATTCAAATGGTAGACACCTCGTGTTTTGAGACAAGCAGCCACATTCTGAGGACCAAAAGTTGGATCTTAATCATCATTTTCATGTTCTGAGAAACAGGATACACTGCAGCATGCGAGATTACATTGAAAAATTTCACATATTGCCTACAGCAGTATAATTTAATTGACAATTTACTTACTAATGATGCAGGCCCACCAGGAATCATAAGTAGGCTACTACCACACCAGCATGGTGAGATAACAAACTGTTACAGTTTCCTCGGATGCAAAGCCCCATGTTATGTATTCCCTAACTTCTCCCCACTACTTACAGGCGTCCTTCCTCCCGCCTTCTCCAATGCTTTTGACTTGTACAGAAATGCTTCATGCAATTCATAATCTGTTTGATTCGGCCTGATCTTATCCTTGGATAACCTCTGTTATTTCTGAATTATTTCTTCTGGTGATTGGACAATTGTACAATGATACATGCCTCAGTGCCAACACTAAACTTGTACACCTAAACTACTACAGCTTCTGTGATTGTGCTGTTAGTTTACAGGTTACAGCTAATGCTACAAAACTGGATGGTTAATAGTACCCTAATGCCCCAAGATGATCCATAGGAGCAGCAAACTCCGATTCCACATGATGTCGTTTCTTCTTTAAAGCTCCGAATCACTCGGAAAGCGCAAGCAGGCCAGGATTAGAACAGCACGAGCAGAAAATCATATCAGAGTACATGTCCATTTCTCGGTTTGTGCTCTAGAGTGAACTTACAGGTCATCATCCATCAGGTCATCTGGAAGGTGTACTTTCTCCATTGCAGCCTGCCAACATCAGATAAACATGTAACTAGGTATTTTCAAACACAAGTGATTCCCACCGATGAGACCCGCACAGTAATGGGAAGGGATTAAAAGTGCAATAGTTTATGTAGCAGTGGTTACTGCCTTACTGGACCGCTCTAGGAACACAGGTTGGTTTAATTATAGCAATAACAAGTAGTGCACAAAACAAAAAGAATAATGGGAGCAGAACACAGGTAATAAATATGATAGTGTCATACCTTGATTATAGCAAGGTCAGCAGCAGGAGGTTTCAAATCCAGGGCAGTGCCAAAGCAAAATACAGCCTTGTCAAGAATATTGAGTTGCTTGTATATCTTCCCCATAAGTGCATACATGCTACTCTCACGAGGTGCAATCGCTCTTAGACGCTCCAACTCATCCAGAGCTTCCGGATACTTTTTAAGACCTACCAGAATTAAAGCTTTCTGATACTTGGGAAGTGGATTCTTCTTATCAGAAAATATAGCTTTATCCATCATCTCCAGTGCATCCTCATTCCTCTGTCAAAGCTCAAAATCAGGAGGTTCAGAGTTATGCATTGCCCAGAAGACGATGAGACAAGTTTGTAGAGGGAAAGTGGAACCAGAAACTAGTTATAGTTGTTGATAATGTCAACCTTTAGAGCATGTAAGGCCATCCCAAGATAGCACATAAGAACAGAAGAGCGAGGATTTATCTGAAATGCCCTTCTGAAATGATGCTCAGCAAACTCAAACTTTTCCTGGCGAAGGTACACCACTCCAAGCCCATACCAGGCATTGTAGTGCCTTTCATCCACCTGAAGTGCACATCGGTAGAATTTAACACTGTTCTCATAATCCTCCAATGAAGAATATCTACAGTTCAAAGGAATGGCAGTAGGATTAAAATAAATTAACATGTGGCCTCAAACATTAATACATGATGCAATAGAAAGAGTAAAGTCCACCAACTAAAAAGGAAATTTTCCATGTACATCAACAAAATGTTCTTTTGATGATTTTTTTTTCAAGTAATAAGAATCCAATTTCGCGTCCGTAATGACTTTAACCTGAACCTGGGTTGCTGGGATGTACATCAAATTGCCTAGCCAAGTGAGCCTAGCTCACTTCTTACATCAACAAAATGTTAAAAACATACTTTGTTGGCGATTAGAAGTACAGTGCATTCATAGCTAAATCAAAATCGCAATTCAACCACGTTGTTTAGGGTGTGAAGGAAGTTTCCACATGTCATTGGACAACTAATACAACAGATGGTCAGACTTTGGATTTACATGAGTCAAAGTGTCAGATGTTCATTCAGAATTAGACAAGTATGGTTCGCAGCTGTGTTGGTACATCTAACAAGTTTTAAGGACCTAAATGAGCAACCTCAAGTTCAGGGATTTTACTCAAATGAAAATATCAAATCAATAATTATGGGAGGGAAAAACGTACTCGTGACCGCATAGAGTGTGAGCATATGCAACTCTCGGGTCAATCTGTACGGCACGCTGGAAGTTTTTCAAAGCAGTCTCATGATCTTTCCGCAGGGCAAAGCAATTTCCCACTGCACACCTGTTGCACATTCCAAGAGAATACAGTAGAAAATGTCACACTTATGCAATTGTAACTTAGTCTAGCTGCCTAGAACTGAGCTGAGACAAAGACCATATTTTAGCATCATCAACCAAAAACTGGATCAACCGCAAATTGGTTTTCATAATCCTGAACTTCTGTACTGTGAAAAGATAATGGTCCAACATGATAATTCAATTTTTTGGAGGCAAACAGCATACCATGCTTGAGGAGATAGTCGATCAACAGAAATAAGCTCCTGAGCAAGGTAACTTATCCTCATCTCCTCATTCAAATGCTGCAAAAGAAGCATCTGAGGTTAGAGCTAAATGTGGTTATAAAGTAGGCAAGCGCAACAGTGGTGAGCTCATTTACATAAAGAACAGTAGAGTAGATGTCCATTCCCTCCAACGTGCACGGTGATAATCTATGCGCTAACTCAAAGAAGTGGGCAGCTTCTAAATAATCGACCAATTCAAAATATGCCTTCCCAACCTGCATGGTGGACCAAAACTAAAATAAGCAAAAAAGAATATTTGCATACTATTCTATTCATTTATATAAATGATAAGAAAAATTGACATGGTTTCATAAAGTAGAGCTTATCTTTTAACAAAGTGTATATTAAATATCTAACATCAGCAGTAAAATGAAATTGTCAGGGATGCCTACTCAAATAATCACTGTCACTGTTCAGTCAATGCTCCAGTTGCAACTTTATGAACATCATTTTTGCATGACATACAATACGAATTTCAAATTTTGATTACATGAATGGAAAGTACTCAACAAATTCTCCAACCATCCAGGGATATTAAAGAAATCGTACCTGGCATAAAACCCAACCAGTATTAAATTGTGGCTCTGGGAGTTTTCTGTAGACTTCCAGTGCTTCCTGAGCATTAGAAGTGGACGAAATTGGTCACCCACCGCAGGATAGTAGGTTAGTATTTCTGTCTAACACAAACGTCAACATACCTGGCACTTAAATAAGCAAGATAGCCGATAGCCTTCCCCAAGTGTCCGTAAAAGTCCTAATAGCTCCCTGATACCAGACGCCACTTTGGAGTCTTGCGACATGATTCGCTCAGGTTTATCTTGCTCGAAGCATCTTCCTTCAGCTATACTTACAGAAGATGAGGTTGCTGCTATATTATCTGTCCACATCTCGTCAACAGCTTCATACCTGCTTCCTGAGACTCAGAAAAACAACTCGCGTCATTCATGTGAAGATGACTGAGAAGAACATGCTATGCCATCCATATAGCATAATCTAATGCAAAGATTTTACTAGAAATTAGAACAATATTGACCATTTAGCAGATATAAATGTTGGGTTCCTGAAACGGGTGTTTATAGACAGAAAGAAATTGCTTTCAACAGTTAATCATGGTGATTTGTAAAAAATTCTACATGTGATGTAGTGAGAAGTGTGAACTATCACGGAATGAGAAAGATAAATAACACTGAGGGTCATTAAATTATGCCCGTGTCCCTTATGTCCTCAAAATGCAAATTGCTATTTCTGCCCTAAACATTTTAAGTGGGTAATTACCGCTTCAAGGAAATTGGGCTTTGCTAACCTGAAAGCCAAACGTCACACCTTGACCCTGGACACGTTAGATATTCTGCATGCAGAGCCATTCCGTGGGCGTAATGAGGTGGCTTTTACTGCAGCTTCCCTCGGGATTCAGCCAGTCTGCTCTAAATCCCAATACCCAGATGAAATCCCTCATTGACCCATTTCACTGTCCCTTCTACACCCTATCCCAATCCCCTGTGCAAAGAAACAGAGGCACCTAACAGTCTCAAGCACCTGACCTGCCAGCCTGCCACTGAACAGGTCATGTGCTGACATCAGGGGGTCAAGGAGCCATGTCAACTTTCAGGGCCAGCGAAACATGTTTGGAAAAGCAATGATTCAATTAACAGAGTCTAGTGGCACAAAGAGCCATTTGGGGAGTCTAGGAATGTAAGTGACATAGTTTAAGGGAACTTGGTGCCATTTACTTGAAAAGAAAATATATTAAGAGATGTATTTGGCAGCAAAAAGAAATCTTTTCAAGGATACTTTCCACAAATAAAGAAAATGCCACGTTCATATTAAAAAATACACAGTTTTGTTGTTTATACGATACCTAAAAAAACAAACTGCAAGTAATTAAGGACAGGCATATGCCTGAAGGAGCAGATAATGTTCCGGTACGCTTAAGTACTGAACTGACATTAGGAGATATGATAAAATACACATTAATGTCATGTAACAACCTAAACGGATTTCAAAAGTTCGTGTCGGAATCACAATTTTCAAATGGAAGCGCAAGATAGCATAGGTACAGGCAACAAGAAACAGGATAACAGAATGACTTAATATAACTAATTTAAACTCATAAACAGAACAGAAACGTGTAGATAAATATGCAGATGGATCCAGACTTCACAGGTATATAACAACTATCAACCACATTTTGATACGTGACAATTAGATGGATCATCCACATTGAAATGATAATCACCTTCATCAAAATTTTCTGTAGCCCGTGGCTTTCCTTTCCTAACTTGCATGGAACGTACGTCTGTTGAACACAATTTTGATGATGTGGACGAGTTTACTCGCAATTTACCTGACGAGTGATCTGTTCCATTCCCTCCAAACTGAGATATATTTGAATTTGAATTTATTGGTGTATCCCTAGAAAGTCTTGCACTTCTTCGAGGTATTGAATCATTACTCTGATTAAATAGCCTTCCAGTAACCTGAAAAGATGTCTAATATCATCATAAGCAAAAAATGAAGCAAGAAATGTAAATTAAATATACATATGCTGACTATTAGAAGTGATATAAAAGAAGGGGTGCAGCCAGACCATGAAGCTACAAAAAAAACATATATAGACCCTATGTTAGATTGCCGGGGTCATTCTAACAGAGGGTAATAAGAATAAAAAATACATGGAAAGAAAGATCTTCAATCTTCAGCATACAGAAGTAGCAACTAACTAGTTTCATATCCACTGGGTATTACATCGTGGACAAACTTATGGCAACAAAATGAGAGAAGGTTACGGAAAGATTATAGCAATATAGTTCCTTATGCCAGCTATTATTGTAGATAGCAGTACTGCAATGTGATGTAAACAACTTGTACATCACCTGGCCGATAACATTGTTGTGTCGGATAACATTGCTATGGATGATAACAATGTTACGCCCGCAACGTTGTTAGGCATAGTAACATTGTTACACAATCCAACACTCTTATTACCAAACATGTTCCATCCTTGATAACATTGTTATGGCTGATAACATTGTTATTGTTGCAAACATTGTTATGGCTGGTAACATTGTTATGGCGTGTAAAAATGTAAAACTAGCCATTTTGGTCTAGAAAACAGTGCGTTGGACAGTCCGGGCCAATGATTCTCTTTTAAGAAAAAATTGTACTATTTCTCCACTACGGGAAAGCCTCACATATCCATTACACGGCAACCTGCTCCAACCACCAATCCAAGAGAGAGGAAGCATCCTAGTTGATAGAATCATGGCGTGCGGAAGAATATACAAACAGAAACCGAGACAACGATCTAGCAGGTAGACAAAAATCATCACGATAGCACTTTAAGGGTCAAGGAACTAGCAGCCAGCTACAACCAACCAAGCGTACTATGGGTAGACTGGTGCTGGTTACTTATTGTTACATAATTGACTGGTGCTGGAAAATGGAACTACTTGCACGATATGGGTATTATATTAATTAATGAACAATACAGACCACCATGTGACAGCAAAGAATCTAAAAAACACGACTGCAACCCTGATACTGTGGATCACTAAGTCACAGCAAAGATCTGAAATCCTGAATCTTCGTATCAAGGACCATGGCTGGAATTTTACAGACTCGGACAGCCAGGAAGTGAAGACAATCTTCACAATTAATACTGAAGAAAGCAGCATGAGTGAGTGACTGTAAAATATCAGCATTTCTTAGCTGATTTCAATGTGCATTTACTCCACCCGGCATACCTTTTCAGAGAATAGTAAAGTGGGAGGGGCCTACTGTGTTTAAATTAAAATACGAAAAAGAGGTGTCTCCGGTATCTCACAGTAAGGGAGACCCCTAGAAGTTCCAAGTAAGGGACAAAAGTAAAAAAATATATCAAAGTTTATAAAGAGAATATGTTGCAATTGATAAACAACCTTCTTCAACCTTGCTTCATCCAGATATTTTCTTCTAAGTGGTTGGTTCACTGCATTAACCTTTGGTTTGGCCAGAGCATCACCACTTATTGTATTCTGATAGGCATGGACATTCCTAAAGAGTGGAGGTGGAACAATGCCAGAAGTCTGCTAAATGAAATTAAGTAAAAAAAACAACTTAGCAATAGAGAAAAGTCAGACAAGTTACAAACTAAATCTTCAAAATGAAGAAAGGTTGTCAAAGGGCTATTGAGTCCAAGTTATAATGTTACACTATTATTTCTTCTCAGAAAAAATATTGAAAATGAACTGATATCAAAATAATAATTGGAATGAACCGAAAAGGATGCGGATAGATCAAACAAAAAAATCTCTGGTTAACATAAGACATCTTTGCCAGTGCCACCAAGCGTGAAACATAAGACATTCCTGGCTGCTTAACATGCTTCTTATAACTGTTGACTACAGGCAGTGGTTCAAATCTATATTGCCAGATAACCTACAGAACAAAGAATCAAATAGGTTCCAGTACTAACCTGTGTTACAGTTGGTGATGGGCTATCAAACTGTCCTAAATTAGATGATACACTGTTCTGAGCATGCAATGAGGTTGCTCTTAAATGAGGATAACCAGGTACTTCGGCTGTGTTGTTAGCATGCAGTTGTTTTACTTGCTTTGGGCTGATATCCATGAGGCTTGCTGATACATTGGAAGATAGAACTCGATTTTCATTGACAAAGTTTGACTTCTCCAAATTTGATGTGGATGTGTGTTCTTGCTGGAGACGTAGAGCAGTTGCTTCACTGAAACATTCATTTGCATCTTCAGCAACACCTAAAAGATGGTAACACACTTTCAGTCCATGTTTATAACTTCCTGTTTTTCAAAGTGTAAATTTATTTTATTTTTTTGGCCAATGAGTGTTGAGGTATTGTGTAAATCCTAGAGAAATGTGAGATAGTAGGAATGCAGCCCACTAGGCATATAAATGAGTATAATCGCAACATTAATGTTCTGCATGATTAATTTATAAAGAATAACTATTAATTGATAACATGAAGCTAATCAAGAACGATTGTATGCACTCCAATTCCTTCATGCAGAATTTACCACAGCGACACACAAACATTCTGGTATACAGATTCCCCATATTTCCAAATGTTAGGGTATGAGAAACAGACACCTGCGATGCCATGTTTTGGAAGGTGCACTCTAGAAAATCTGCATTTTATTTTTCATTCTCTAATCCCAAACCAATTGAAAAATTCGTTGTGAAGGCTTCTAATAAAAAAAAAAGTATAGACCAACCTAGTAAGAAAAATCCAATTATGGATGTCTAATGTACCAACCTAGTATACACAATTCTTCATATGCTGCCCATAAAAGAGGGTCTAGAGTCAAAGCTTGTGTAAATTGCTCAGCTGCAGGTGCCACTCTGCCAGTGTACCTACAAGGATATGAGCTATATAAACTGAACAATGTGCCATAAATCAAAAGATGCTGCACACATGATTCAGTTCTGCCATGAATAACAGACCTGTAAATTAGTCCAAGGAGGTAATGTCCTGTCGCACCACTTGGAACCTGCACAAAGGATGAGAATCAACAGAATTAACAATATGGCCAAAAATATAAAGCAGGCAGAAAGGTGACTGATTTTTCTCTGTATCGTTCCAATTTTATCGGATGTCCCCGAAGGGACGGTGACTGATTTTTCTTTTCACTAGTTACTTCACCCGTGTAGAATAAAATACTTCTCCAGCAATCTTAGAAGAATAGCATGCCCCACTGAAGGGAATGAAAAGAATGCCTTTGCAATTTGCACCATCCATGCAGTGTCAAATATTGATCATGCAGAGTCAATGTTTATCATAAATGCAGGATGTGAAAGGACTGAAAGGGATCAATACAAATCTAAGTTCATTTATGAAATAGTTGGTACAATTGCTTCGACAGACAATACATATCAAACAGGTCTAATTTTCAAGTATTACTTTCAAGATGTGCACATTTGTAAGCTTTAGAATTCTTACTCAGTAAATCATCAAAAACACAATGCATCCCTTTTTTTAGTTCCAGTTTGGCAACCACAAGACAACACGGAACAAATGCCCTTCTTAGAACCAATGCTGTTTCATGGTAACCAGAAAAGAACTAGAGTTTTTAGCCGAACTTATGATAAATCTACAACCACCATATGACATAGTTTCAGATAAACAGGAAGCATATCATGTTTACAATCCTGTTATATACCTCAACATTTGGTTCGTTGACTGGACATAGAGTTTCTTCAGCTTCCCGCAGGAGGTTCATTCGAAAGCATGATATAGCAAACAAGTATCGAGACTCTGGCAGCTTCTTACCTAGATGGCATATAGGAAACATAAACAAAAAATCACTCAAAAATAATCTGGCAGCTAAAACGGAAAAGAGTAAAATTTGAACAAAAACGGAAGGACAGAGAATATATTCAAATGGATGAACAAATAGTATGCCTGCATTCTTTTTATTTTCAAAGCATATAACAGCAATACAACATTTCTACACGATGGTGAGCAATCACATGCTGAGCAGGTGTTATTACCTTTCAATATGTGGTATGCAGCATAGGGCTGGTTGTTGTGGAGGTAGCAAGTTGCTAGCAATTGCACGTTGGTCTGTAACCAGGAGAAAGCAGAAGGACATTTAGTACAACATAGAACTGCAAACAGATTTAGAAAATGGTTTTGCTATATCTCTTGAGGAAATATGTGTTAATTCTCAAATTTTATCATTGTTGGATCGGCTTTAGAACTTGTTCTTTTTGAGTGTGTTGCCTCGAAAGTTGACGCACTGAAGGAACTAGAGGGACATATAAAAAATGAGGAACTGGATTGCATATTTGATAATTACACATGTGGACCCTTTTTTTTAGCCGAGCAGGTCAAAAAACAACAAAAACATAACTTGAAGACTACTTCCAACTGGCTGTCCTATAATTTACGGAGATTCGCAGATTGCACTTCTTCCAAGAGGCGTAGAGGAAATACCTGCTTTAGACAGCCAAAATGGCATCTCACAGTGCAACAGCCTACGAGACTTCAGATGCATGGAAGTCCTGGGATCCTAAAGAGTTCACCAAGGCCCACAACACATAGGGGAGGTGTTGCAATTGACCAAAGACGATGGTGCCATGTCCAATCATGCGGTTGTGCAGAACAAATGCATGAGAAGAGACTGCACTTTGGCTCTGAATGCCCCTCAATATTCCCTCTGCCCTAAACCTAGTGTTAGGCATTGGAACTAAAATCCATATGCAAAGCTCACAATGCAATCCCTACAAGCATGTACCTTTGATGTCCTGTCCAGTGTAAACCTAGTGTTAAACTGTTAACCATCCCAACTAAAGCTCACACGCCAAGCTCTTCTCTGGCATTTGGGGTTGGGGGAGAGGAGGGGCTTACGATGATCGGAGACGAAAGGTGGCATGTTCCGTCATGTGGTTGTACAACACAGAACCATGAGAAGAGACGGAACACTTTGGATTTGTGTGTGCCTTACAAATCCCCACTTATCCAAACCTAAGGTTTACCTTTGGAACTAAACTTCGTATGCAGAGCTCACCATCCAGTCCCTACAAGCATGCGTGTTCCAAATTCTCCCTGGCCTGGACCTAGGGGTTGCCACTCGAATTAAACTTCATATGTCGAGCTCACCATGCAAACCCAAGAAGCATTTGACGTCCATTGATGGAATCCATGCGATTTGGATCCAGATCAAGGTTCGTGATCTGGATAGTGGTTGATAGACTATACAAGCCTTACTTCAAACTTATGTAGGCATCCCCTTGGGAAAAAAAGTAACTATGAGGTTACTCTAGTTACTTCAATTCATGTCACGCCTTTAGATGCCCTCATAGCCAATTAGCGTTTACTTTTCCAAGGGGGTATAAATCAAATCTTACTAATTGATGTCACGCCTTTATAGATGCACATGCCCTCATAGTCAGTTCACAGTTGCTAAAGAAATAACGTGATACACAATAGACACTAGTCCTGAAAACTACAGCGAGGAATGCAAGAAAATAACTAAGCCAACACGCTCCAGCTAACGATGGCTACCCGGTAGCTAAAAATGGCTATAGTTGCAGCTACCTATAGAGATTTAAAGAAGGGAAATTACGCTGCAGGGCGTAACACATTACAGTGTCCATTAAGGCCACTAAAACAGAAACTGTCTCACATTTTAGGATGTAGAGGGACATCTCAGCCCAAATTCTACATAAGCCGTTGAGGGCAATCATAGACTCTGCTCCAGTTACCACCAAATCCAGACAACTTGGTAAATAGCTAGATTATTAAGACGTTGATGTTCCAACTGTCGCTAAACCCTAGCCCAAATCCCACCGCTCAAGCTCGCGCGGCCCTGGACAGTGAAAAAGAACAGCCACATCGCAGCACGGAGCCGCAGGTGCCGCATCGCAGCCCCGAGC
Organism: Avena sativa; assembly: GCA_916181665.1. Classification (NCBI taxonomy): domain Eukaryota; kingdom Viridiplantae; phylum Streptophyta; class Magnoliopsida; order Poales; family Poaceae; genus Avena; species Avena sativa. The sequence continues at coordinate 424,898,590 of OV702280.1, forward strand.
CAGCAGAGCTCCCGATCTAACCCCCGGCCCACCGTTCCGGGCCATTCCCCACGAATCAGCGCACCGAATCGAGACAAGGAGGGGAGCGCGGCAGGTTACCTCGGCGGGGAACTGGGCGCAGAGGCGCTCGCAGAGGAAGACGGCGTTGCGGTTCATGAAGAGGCGGAGGCTGCTGTGGACGCGGTCCACCATTAGGGTTTCCATCGCGGGCAGCTCTCCCACGGCCACCGCGAGGGCCGCCGCCGCGTGACGGGAGGTGGAGGGGGGGAGGGGCGAGAAGCGGGGGTGGGTCGTTTGAATCGCGCCGGGTGGATTTGGGATTTCGGATTCCAGGCCCCTTTGCCCCTTTCTGGGTGGGCGATTTGGACGGACTGGGGCTTCGGGCGAATCGGGGGAGTTCGTGAAGCAGCGGCGCGGCCAGCGTGGGTGTGAGAGCGAGCGAGCGAGCGTGGAGCCCCTGGTGTGGTTTGAATTGCCTGGCTGGTGTGATGTGGCGGATGTGCTCTGCCCAGCGGCGTAGGGGGAATGCTACGGTACGGGCATAGGGGGATCTTTGTGCGCCGGGTCCGTGATGTGTGGGGCCTTGTCTTCTTTATTTGAACTGTGATGCTGTGTTGTGGCGTGTGGCCCGCTGTGCGGAACGAGAACGTTGGATGATGGGAAAGAGAATGAAAAAAGTTCATTTCAACCATGAATTCGTTGAGGTTCGACGATTTAAACTCTGAAATTAAAATGGCAAATACTGAGCGTCCCGGGGGGATCGGAAGCCCCGCCCCCGATCCCCCGCCTCGAACCATCCACATATAGAAAAAACTCCAAACCTAAAGAAAAGGAATCGTCATCTCCTCACTTGACGAATTAATAGACCGTCCTCGGCCGCGTAGCCATGGGGGCCTAACCATCCCCTACACCCGTCCATCTCCGGCGAGAGCCTGTCGCAGCACCATCTCCGGCGAGACCCCGTCGCAGCACCACCCCCAGTACATCTATGGGTGTCTTGACTGTCGTCCTCCAGCGAGAGCCTGTCGCAGCACCAATTCACCATCCACCTGGTGGTAGCAGCGTCGCCCACCATCCGTAGCAACGGCTCGCTCGCCGTCGGGAGCAACAGTGCTCGCCGTAGGTAGCAATGGTGCTCGTCGTCGGTAGCAACAGTGCTCTCCGTAGGTAGCAATGGCGCCCGCTCCGCCCATAGCAGCGCTGCCCTCCGTCGGTAGCAACACCGCTCGCTGTCCGCAACATCGTCGTTCGTAGCAGCGTCGCCCGCCATACGTAGCAGCGCCGCCCTCCGTGGGTTGGCAGCAACCATGCTCATTGTCGGCAGCAATGGCACCCGTCGTCTATACCAGTGTCGGCCACCTTATATGTAGCATTGCCGCCTGCTGTTCGTAGGTAGCAACGCCGCCCTCCATCGGTAGAAACCATGCTCGCCGTTTGTAGCAACTATGCCCGCCGTCCGTAGCAGCGTCGGTCGTCATATGTAGCAGCGGCTCCTTTTATCGGTAGCAACGACACCCGTCACCCTGCCGTCTGTTGCAGCGCCGGCTCGATGACGGTAGCAACAGCCATGGCCTACTACCTCTGCAGAATCTCGTTCAGGTTGTGTCGCTCGTGGCCGGAATTACAACAGAGCAGTGCGCGGTTGGTTGGTTGGCGGTGGCGTGCCTGCCTGCGAGAAGAGAGGCGGAGCAAGCGCGGCTTGGGAACCTGAGACTGGGAAGGCCAAGGCTCGACGTGCGGTAGAGCTGGTCTGTGAAAAATTCAAAGAGATTAGTTGGAGGAATCAACATGACGGGCCCTATACTCGTGAGGTGGACCTGAGAAAATCAATGAGTGCGTGTGGAGACAGGTTGCGTCGGACCCAGACGATCGTTGCGTCGTATCGTCCGGGGATCCCAATCATTTTCCAATTAAAATCTCGGTCTTTTGCATCCTAAGCTCTTTAATCCCGGTTTAAATTGAAACATGAACTTGTTTAACCAAGTTAACCGATGCCACGTGGACAAATCTTACAACAAAACCATAATTATCTATTCTAACTTCATGGTCCCTAGTTCCACCCACGTATGAAGTTCTGACTAAACATTTTATCAAAGGTTACATGCATTTGAACCATCTCATGCTCGTGCCGCACTGCCTCGCCCCGTGTACGTAGGGTGTGTTTGGTAGCCCGGGCCATCGGAGAATTGCTATCTATACTCATACAAGCTGACCCGAGCTAGGATGAGCTCAGATTATCCCATGTGTTTGGTAGCTCGTGTTCGTTCACACATGTTAATTGGGGCTATTGTTTGGTGGGTCATATGGGGAAAGATATGCTGAGGAGGGCTAAAATTTGCATAGATCTCCCTAAATACAAAAATGAAACAGAGTCTTGTCCCTATATACAAAACAAAACGAATTGGGTCCCTGTAAATAGAAATAGAAAGCAATCGGGTCCTTGTAGAAAAGCAATCGGGTCCTAGATGTCCATGGCGACGTTGGTCGTCGCTGGCAGTGGAGAGCTTGGCCATGGCGGCGCTGGCCGTTGCTGGCAATGGAGAACCTAGCCGTGGCGGCGCTGGCCGTCGCTGGCAGTGGAGACCCTGGCCGTGGCGGTTGCTTGTCTGTGCTCGTCGAGGATACGGAGCTTGGTGGCGAGGCCAACCTGTTGCGGTGCCGGCGCGTCAAGGAGAAGGCATGGGCATCTCGGTGACGGGAGAGAGGAGAGAGGTCGGAGTTCTACCGGCGCGAGAGGAGGTCGGGGCGGGCGACGCGGGAGTAGGACAGGGGCGGCGCGAGATGAGGATGGGGCATCTCGTTCGTTCTCGTCGAGGAGGCTGGGCACTGCCAGGGGAGGAGACGGCGGAGGACGGGGGAGGCCGTCGTCCAGGGGAGGTGGCGGCGGAGGCCAGCGTCCAGGAGGAGGCGACGGAGGCCGGCGTCGAAGAGGACGCGGCGGAGGCCGACGACCAAGAGGAGGCTCGTTTGGGCGAGGGAGAGAGAGCCGATCTGGGGGAAATGAGGGTGGGGGACGGTTGACCCCTGTTGGCTCGTGCGAGGTGCGGGGCGCGGGGTAAAATTTTCTAGGCGAGCTTAGCCCTGCCCAACAGCGAAGCTCGTTTTTGGCTTCGCAACTGGGCAGTGCCCAGAGGCCGTTTTCGTATGAGGTGGGCAGTGCCCAGCCCATGGAGTCGACCTAACAAACACCCGAATTTGGGCTGAGGTGGGAAATTCTGTATGGAGCCGGGCTACCAAACACACCCGTACTTCACGATCTTGAAGCGAGCACTACAGTGCACGTCATCATTGTAGAGGAAGCGCTCGAGCAGGTATTCCAGCGGGATGCACGCCTCCGCCGAGTAGTAGAACACTGAGTTGTACAGCCTGGACCTAGATATAAACACAAAGAATTTTAGAATAAGCAAAAACAAAAATTGAATCTGGTTGGGATCGATTAGGTCAGTAGGTGGGTGGGTAGGACCTGGAGATTGATGGCGAGGAGGAAGTGGGTGGAAGTGGGTGTTGGGATCCTTGAGGAGGCGCGGAAAACAGAAGGCGGCAATGACGCGGACATGGTCGGGGCGCGTGTGGGAGCGGATCCAGTCGACTTCGACAAGACAGAGGAGACAGTCCAGGGAGGACGACGCCTCGGCCCGCATCTCGCCTCTACCTAAAAAGTACCCCCGCACGTAGGTGGAATAGGTCCCTCGCCAGATTCATCTTGCTTCTAAGGCATCGTCGAAAGACGGGGATAGGCAAAAGGGTGGGTGATACATCGGAAACGTATCTATAATTTTTGATGTTACATTCTTGTTTAGTATCCACTTTGCTTTGCGTTGTCTACACTTTTGAGGTATTTTTATACACTTTCTGGAACTAACCTATTGACAAGATGCCACAATGCCAGTTGCCTGTTTTCTGCTGCTTTTGGTTTTAGAAAGCTAAAAAATGAATATTCTCGGAATTGGACGGGACAAAGGCCAAGGTTCATATTTTTTCCTGAATGATACGGAAAATCGAAGACGAGACAGAGCAGGACACCAGGGTGTCCACACCCTAGGTGGGCGCGGGCCCACCCTAGGCTGCGCCCACGGGGGGTGTGGGTCCCCTGGCCCTCCACCGACCTTGCCTCATGCGCCTATAAGAAGACCCCGAAGAGAAAACCCTATATCATCGACCAGAAAGCCACGAAAAGTTCCGCAGTGCCGCCGCCACCGAAGGGGAGATTCGGGGGATAGAAAGTCTCTATTCCGGCACCCTGCCGGGACAGGGAAGTGCCCCCGGAGCCATCTCCATCGATCTCCACCACCATCTCCATCAATGTTGCTGATTCCCATGATGAGGAGGGAGTAGTTCTCTCTCGAGGCTAAGGGCTCTACCGGTAGCTATGTGTTCATCTCACTCTCTATGCATGATCTTGTTGTGTTCATGAGCTTTGTAATCAAGTAGATCTACCTTGCTACTCAAGTGCTTCAATAGATCTCTCCTCTCCCCATGTGTGTGAAAGTGACAGCGTGCACGCCATGGTGGCACTTAGGCTAGAGTCTACATAAATACTCATTGTGATTTAATAGATCTATGCTTTTCTCCACGTGTGTGACAGTGACAGCGTGCGCGCCGTGTGTCGCACTTAAGCTAGATTACATATAAATTCATGAGTTATATTTGGAGTTGGATGTCTTTATGAAATTATGGTGTTTGTTGGAACCATCTAGCGCTCAAGGTGACAGTGTGGGGTTATCTAGATGGGGAAGGCATACTTGGTGTGCTTTTGTAGGTCTACCATGGATTAGAGTGTCCAACCTGAGAGTAATTAAGAGTAGTATCATGAAGATAATAGATTTATATGAGAGAGTGTTCACTAGTGAAAGTATGATCCATAGGCCTTGTTTCTAAACATTGAAACACCGTTTGCATCTAGATATGATGCATGTTTGCTTGTTTCCAGTCTTTACCTCATCGTCAAGCTCTTTTCTGGCACCGTTACCACTTGTATTTCACTATCTCTTCGCCAAACTAGTGCACCTATACACCTGACAAAGTGTATTAGATGTGTTGGGGACATAAGAGACTTCTTGTATCTTGATTGTAGGGTTGCTTGAGAGGGATACTTTTGACCACTTCCTCCCTGAGTTCTATAAACCTTAGGTAATCCACTTAAGGGAAACTTGTTGTTGTTCTACAAACCTCTGCACTTGGAGCCTTGGAGCCCAACAACCATCTACAAGAAAAGAAGTGCGTAGACATCAAGCTATTTTCTGGCGCCGTTTCCGGGGAGGTAAGGTAAAAGGTACTCACATCCTCCGATGTGAGTGCTCGAAGTTATTTCCTTTAGATTATGCAATCTTTTCTTTTTGCTTCTTGTTTTCACTAGTTAGGCTTAATGGAAAACAACAACAAAAATTAGAGAGTTCTATAGTGTTTATCTTGAGCTAGGACATGAAGTGTTTGAAGAGAAAATTTAAAAACCTATGGAACTTCATTTGCATGCTAATAGCAATGTTATTAGTATGAATTATTTGGACACCATTATTGCTAATGCTATGGAAAAGTCTAAGCTTGGGGAGGCTAGTTTTGATGAGCATGATATTTTTAGTCACCCAAGCACAGAGGATAAATTTTACTTTGATGATACTTTACCTCCAATATATGATGATTACAATGATGAGTATGATATTTTCAGTCCACCTACTATTGAGGAGAAAATTTATTGTGATTACAATATGCCTCCTATATTTGATGATTATGGTGATGAGAATAATAGTGATAGCTATTTTGTTGAATTTTCTCCCACTACAGTTATTAAGAATGACTATACTTATGTGGAGAGTAATAATTATTTTATGCATGTGGCTCATGATAAGAATATTTTATGTGATAGTCATATTGTTAATTTTATTCATGATGCTACTGAAAGTTATTATGGGAGAGGGAAACATGGTCTTATGCATCTCACAAATATTAAGTTTCCCCTCTTTATGTTGAAAATCTTGAAGTTGCACTTGTTTTGCTTTCCTATACTTGTTGCTTTGTGCTTTCATGACTTGTTTCTTTAAAAGATTCATATGCATAGGAAGTGGGTTAGACTTAAATGTGTTTTGAATTTGCTTCTTGATGCTCTCTTTTAAATCAATTCATATTTCTTATGTGAGCATCTTCTCAAACTATCAAGCCTAACTTAAAGGCGTTAAAGAAAAGTACTTGTTGGGAGATAACCCAAGAGTTTTCTTGAGTCTTGGAAGTTATTACCTCTGAAATGACCTCTCCTTATCCTTCTTTTGCTTTTTGTGCCAAGAATAACCTCTAATGAGTGGGAAGTAAGATTTGGGGAGTTGCTGTCCCGAAACAGATTTCTGTCCTCCACCATAAAAATTCATGAGGAGTCTCTGCAAGTCGGTTTGAGATGAAAATTTACGAATAAATCCCCCAGTATGTTAGCTAACTTTCGTTAGTTCAACACTTGAGCAACAGAAGGTCTTCTAAAAAATCGATTTCTACCTGTTGGTGTGTTTTGACAGATTTCTGTCATTATTTGCATTTGCTTCTTATTGATTCCTTTTTGGGTTCTTTTTGGGAAATTGAGCTTTTTGAGGGAATTGCTACAGTAGCTTGTGTTTTTAGTGAAAGTTTTGTTGTTCTAAAGCTAAAACCCAAAGGTCTATTACCTTTTGAATACACTAATGTTGCTAATGAAGATTGTGTGAAGTTTTGTATGAAGGAAAATTTGCAAGTGTAGAGAAAAAATGATGTAATGAGATTAAGAATGAACAAAAGCTCAATCTTGGGGATGCCACCCCGTGTCACCCCAAGAAATATCCAAGAGGTACAAGTGTCAAAGCTTGGGGATGCCCAAGGCATCCCCTTCTTTATCAATAAAAATCTCAGGTCTTTCTAGACACTTCGTTTTTATTGTTTCATGCACTTTTATGTTGTTCTTGGAGCGTCTTAGTTTTCATTTTTGGTTTTTGTTTGCTTAGTTTGCTTGAGTAAGTTGGTTGGATCACAACACACTTCTTTTGGAGAGAGACACACTCTGTTTTCATTGCCTAGAACACTCTAGTTTTCATTTTTATTGTTGTGTGAGTGTTCTCCTTTGCTAGCACTGCGTTTAGCGTTGGTTTTCTTGTGCTTTTTTCTTAGAAATTTTTAGTTATTCTTTGTGGATTTGTGAGACATGCTCACTGATCTTTAATGATTATTATCTTTGTGAGTTGTTTCAAATAAGTTGATTGGTGTTGGAAAAGAGTAGGAAGCTTCATGCTTCAGTGGTACAAAAAGGAGCTTGCTTTGACTGTGACTTAGACTTTATCATGTCATGCTAGATGTTGTTTTGACCTTATGCTTAGTGATTATTGTTGTAGCATGACTTGTTCCAAACAATTAGGATTTCTTAATGTGCCTTGAAAGAATCATGTGTTGTTTTAACCTACAAAAGCATAATATTATGGTATTCTCTTTTGATGCTTTGTTTGGGTTGACTTGGCACATGCTCACACCATGTTATGACTATGAACCAGTCACCATAGCCTCTATGATCATTTAGTTTTTGACTTGTGGTACCACTTTATGCTTTGATTAGTAATGTTTTGTCGCTCTGCATGATTATGGCCATTATTGCTCTCTTAGTTGGTCGCTCCTAGTCTTTTGCTAGCCTCCACTTGTATTGAGTAAGCTCTACACATGCATCCAACTCCAAGAAACCAAGTTATTCCAAAGTGTCCACTATAAATTCCTATGCATGGTGTGTGGTGCTTGATGTGGGAGCACTTCGTTGGAAACCCCGAGAGCAAGGTGTGATGAGCACAGCAGCAAGTCTTCCCTCAGTAAGAAATCGAGGTTATCGAACCAGTAGGAGGAAGGAAACGTCACACATGTGTAGCAAGCAACGCGAAGATCTACACAACACAAACTCAAGACTTTACCCCAACTAACAGTGAGGTTGTCAATCTCACCGGTTCCTGTAACAAAGGATTAAATGTATGGTGTGGAAGGTAATGGTGGTTTGCAGAAAGTAAACAAGTAACACTGGAAGATGTATCAATGGTAAAGATTGGACCGGGGTCCATAGTTCACGAGAGGTGCTCTCCTTAGATAAACAACATGGCATGAAGGGTAAAAAAATTACAGCGGGGCAATTGACAGGAACTGAGCAAGGCATAACAATGCAATTACTAGTCAGAAAGATCCTATGAGATTCGATTGGGTAATACAACAAGATACATAGACCGCCATCCAACTTCATCTATGACTATAAGTCCACCTCCAGGTTATCATCCGAACCCCCTCTAGTATTAAGTTGCAAGCAACAGACAACTGCTTTAAGCAAAGTGTGTAAGGTAAACAGTCCACATGTTCCATGAACAAGAGACCGTTGTTTTCTCCCTAGTACCAACAGCACATCTACAACCGAAGATATTTCTGTCATTTCCCTTGAAAACTAGAGGCATGAACCCACTATCGAGCATAAATACCCCCTCTTGGAGTCACTAGCAACTACTTGGCCAATATAGCTACTAACAACGGAGAGCATGCAAGATCACAAACAACACATACATGATAGAATCATAAAGACAAAACCATTAATCAAACCAACATAATAATATCAATATCCATCGGATCCCCGCAAACACAACATGCATGATTACAAATAGATTAGATCTTGATCATGAACGGAGCTCACAAGATCTACACATGAAAGCACGAAGGAGGAGATACAACCATATAGCTACTACATGGACCCATAGTCCAAGGTGGAACTACTCACGCATCATACCAGAGAGAAGGCTTCCGGGATGATCTCCCCTCCGGTAGGGTGCCGGGAAGAACTTCAGATCCCCCGATCTAGGGACGACGGTGGCGGCGGCTACAGAAGGTTTCGTGGAATATTGATCGGGTACTTAGGGTTTAGGCATCGGGGGCTTTTTATAGGCGAAGGGGGAGGTCGAGGAGGAGGCCAGGGGCCCCACACCCTACCTAGGTGCAGGACAGGGCCCACACGCGCCTAGGGGGGTGTGGGCGCCATGGCACGCTTATCCGTTTTCCTTATGGACTTCTTGTTCCCCACGGAAAGTAATTGACTTTGATGTTTGTCCCGTCCAATTCCGAGAATATTTCCTTACTAGCTTTTCTGGAACCAAAAACAGCAGAAAATAGGCAACTCGCACTGTGGCAACTTGTTAATAGGTTAGTATCAAAAAACATGTAAAAAGCACCTCAAAGTGTAGACAAAGCAAAGCAAAGTAGATACTAAACAAGCTTAGAACATTAAAAATTATAGATACGTTTCCGACGTATCAGTGTGTTACACCATTCCAAGTATATTCTTGTTTTATCTATCTTCCAAATTAAACTTGTTATGAGAAAATTAGTGATTAAAGCTCTCACAAACTTGATGGCACACTTTATTTTTCTTGCCCCTAATAAACTTGAGCAATTGTGTCATCTATGTTGTATATGTTTACACTTATACGTTGGAATTAGCGGAACCATACTGTCATGGGGAACGTTTTCAACATTGCACTTGTATTTTGTACACAGTTGATATCATGCTCTTTTGTCTATGGATGTCGCTGGTGTGAAATAAAAGGGGAGTTTGTAAGTCCATGGAGTTATGTATGTGTGTTAGAGAAATGCCTGTGCCGCTAGCCTAAGCCATGCCTAATCATGGTGGAAACTTGCAGCATCACCATAATGAGCAATCTATGAAGCTTTCTTCTTATATAAAAAATACATATTGAAAAGAGGAAAGAGAGAAAAAAGCACCATTTTCCCATGGTAAATAAGAAGATTGTTGAGATGCTCATTGTCTGCTTGCCTTGTCATTTTGATTATGGGATAGCTCTTGTATCATATGCAAGGGGTACCCCGTTGGCGGTTCTCTATGATACACATGTACTTACTATGACAAGAACATACAGGTGACTAAAATTGAGTAGCATGAGGAGCGGCCCTCGTATTCAAGGAACATGAGATTGCCAACTTATACTTTGTCAAGCATATACTCCATAGTTTGTTCACTTTAACCTTAATCACTTCAAGATGCTAATGATAGGGGCAATGAGAGCTGAAAGCTAACAAGTACCATAATTTTTGGGAGCTCTTTATGAGACTTGAAATCCCTGCTTCCCTTATGAAGGGCCTTTCTTCCACTATTATATTGAGTCTCCACCTTCCATCCTTTAGGCACCAGTTAAGAGAGCATAGTTGACATTCTTAGTTCTATGTGCATTGTCCCAAAACTTATTGATTGATGCATATTGTTGATATTACTTGTTCTTGTGATATTTGTATCTAGTCACTCTTATGAACTTTGAAGGTGTCCTATGCATCTATTTGCTACTCCATGAGGGACAAGATGAATGCTACTATGCCATGTTTTCTATATGTGAAACAAACAAACGTTCTTCAATGCATGTTATTCATGATCTTTGTTTGTAATCATTTCATGTTGCAACATAGTTACTATGTCTTATTGTTAGAACTTCATCTTTCATGCTCATGTTAGAGTACTTTGATCTCAGCTTTCAATGCTTACAAATGGTTTCATCTTGATTTTGATGGTGCATGTCACCTAAAAAATTATTATTTTTATCAGTTACCTACTCGAGGACAAGCAGGAGTTAAGCTTGGGGATGGTTGATGTAACACCCTCAGAATCGGCCCTATACAAGTTTTAGCGAAACCCGCCAAACCCGCATAGAAACGATTCAAAGGTGCCCACCAGGCACTTTCGTGCGGGTGGAAAACGAAGTAATAACATTACACAACAGTCCTCGATGGGACCCACAGAACAGATATATATAACAGCCACTCAAAGAGTCAAGAATACAGATATACAATACAAAGATCCAAATCACCTTAAAAACGATAGAGCGTCCCGCTACGGATAAGATGCAAATGGGGCTAAGAGCCCTGAAGATTAACCAATGGCGTCCATAACCCTGCCCAGGCCAAGCCGGAAGGGTAACCCTGCTAACGACGTCGATCTCAAAACCTGCTTAAACAAAAGGGGTGCCGACAAAGGGCAAAGGAAAAAGAGGAGCGTCAGTACTGAGGCCAGTACACGGCGAGACTAGAATTCGGCGGTCCTCGCCTACAAAGGTATGGTGGACTGAAGCGGCAGCGGCAACATGCACTAAACAACCTATAGGGACTCGATACAACTGGCGGCTATCAGAGAGGGATAAGAAAGACCTATTCGGAACCAACCTGATACTACCATCAAACAAACCCATCCTGGTGTTTCCCCCTCGAAACCAAACGAGGAAGTCAACCGAGGAACTCACACCGTTGGCAGTTTTATTTATTCAGTTATCGTTGCAGTAATTACTAGTCAGGTATAGATAATCATCCTGATAAAATAAGCAGTGGGCCATTTTAGTTAACCATTCCGTTGTAGTTGCGGCACTTACTAGTCAGATACAAATAGCATGAGATGTCCCAAAACCCAGCAGTTGTTGGTACTTTTATTTAGCCATTCCGTTGTAGTTGCAATACTTACTAGTCAGGTACAATGGTCGCAAGCGACACCCAAACAAGCAATGGTTGGCAGTTTTATTTAGCCATTCCATTATAGTGAAGCTGCTTACTAGTCATCATAAAGTCAAATTTATAGCACTACTTTAGTTATAGTTGTCTATGATCGAGATACTGTGCTCCAAGTCGTCCATAACCGCGGACACGGTTTTCAGAAAGTTTTACCCTGCAGGGGTGCACAAATAGCAACACACACTCGATCAACCTCGGAAAAACCAAATCAAAACCCAACGAGGCCTTCACGACAAAGCAATCGCAGGATTCAGAAATATTTCAGGGGGCCACCCCTTGGAGTACACCCGCAACGAAGTTAGCTGACTCCGAGACGGACTCAAGGTTTGCGTCAATGGCTGTAAACGACTGGGAACCCAAAACTGGGCTTGTCGATACCGTGAAAACACTTCGCTTACCTAAACAGTACAGTGTGCTATCCATCGCACAATCGTAAATAAAGTAGTAAAGCATGGCATAAGTACAGGATAGTAAATAAAACCTCAAACTAGTTTGTGGCCCCAAGAAATAAGACTGAATCAAGCTCTGGCTCAGGGGGGTCCCATAAGCCTCCCGGATGTGGATAGCGCGAATATTCAAGGAACAGGTATCAAGTACTCGGGGTCCTACGGGACACAAGTGGACGGTTAACAACCAAATAACATCTATTGCCCACCTGTGCCTCTGCTTACTTACTTAAATTTTAGTTGTTAAACAATAATTAAAGTGAACGATAAGTAAAGCCATGATCATCTCCAACATCAAACATGCGGCAATACTCCAACAACTGTGGTACTGGACGACACGCGACAGCACTTGAGCAAGCGACTACGATGCGCAAGTCCAACTATCTACCAAACAACAGGTAATAGGATGTGTCCAAGGCAATATAAGGCGGCAAGGGATATCTTGGGTACGAAAACTAGAGCATCGCAACACAGATAGCAATAGATCAACAGGAGGGAATAAATACTATAAAAGTAAGATAGGTAGAAAGGGGGAGATGCTCGCCTGAAAACATTGTCGAAGGTTCAACCGAAGGTCGGGTCGACACTCGCATCAACTCAACGGCCTTATCCGCGAAGAAGCAAAACACTAGAATAAACACCAGATGCACTATTTAATACAACGGCAGAAGATCGGGCATGATGCATGAATGATGTATGACATGGCAAAGGTGCAATGGAGTTAGGCAAGATTAACGGAACCGGGGTCCCGGCAAATATTTAAGTGGTTCAAGTCGTTTAGAACCCCGCAATTTAAATGTTGCATTATCAAGACAAAAGATAGCACCGGTTCGCTATGCAAATTTAAATGAGGCCAATATAAGACTAGATTTGCCCGCATATGGGCCCCATATTTAATTATATGGTGAATCGGCATAAGGCCCCCAAACCACATAACAATATGCATGCGAGTATGACAATTTAATATGCAACAAATTATATAGATGGCATTTATAAAAATAGGGGCTCGGATCAGGGTCACACATTAGGGTTCGGCGATATTGGGGTTCGGGGTTTAGGGTCCGGTCTCAGGGTTCAGGGTTCGACGGGATCGGCCTCGGACGACAGAAGTAGATCTTGTCGCATCCGGGTTCTCGGCGAGCTCGGCGTTCGGGAAGGAGAACTTGTCGTCCAGGGTCTCTGTGTCCGGGGTGAAGTACTCGGCGTCCTCGAGGGAGTACTTGTCGTATCCGTGAAGGGAACCGTGTCGGTCCACGGGGTTCGGGCTTCGGGATCGGTCTTCGGTTCCAGATCTTGGCGCGCCAGGGGTTCTGCATCACCGGATCTGTGGACCAGGGTCTTCGGATCCGTGCTCTCGGTTTCATGACGATGATCTTGTCGATCCGTGACGAGGATGTTCGGGTACTGGCTTGGGTAGACGATGACGGACTTGGATGTGGTACCGGCAACCTCCTAGAGTCCCCGTCTCGGTACAATCTTCACGCATCGGTCCTCGACAACGGAGTGCTTGGTAAAGAGCATGGCGTTCTAGGGTCTTCGGAAGATCTTGTGGGGATTCTCGTCAAACACGAGGGTCTGGAACATCCTCGCGAGCTTCACCACATCTTGTAGTAGCAACTTCGACACATTTCGGAGGGGGGTCGGTTGCAGGGACGTGCAGGCCGTGGAGCTCCACGCAGCAGCGATCGCGGGCGGGGCAGCCCCAGCAGCGGCGTGCGGGACGAGGCAGAGCGTCGGTGGCGACCCATGACGAGGACAGGGTGGCGAGGCGGACGTGGTAGCGGCCGGCATCGCCGGTTCCCGAGGCAGCACGGCGGAGGAGATCTCCGGCGAGGCTGGCGCAAACGGAAGAGGCGGCCGGAAGGCGGAGGCGCGGACAGCGTGAGGTTGTGGGAGCGCCGGTCGGTTGAGGGCGGCCCGCGCGGCGGCGCGTGCTGGGGAAGCGGTGGCCGCCGGCGATGGGGAAAGGGCTCGGCCGGCGCCGCTCGGGGGGGGGAAGAGGGGGGCGACGGGGAGCAGAGGGCGGCGGCCGGAGGGGAGGAGGGGAGGAGGCGCAGGGCGGCGCCGCGGCGAGCTCGGGAGAGGGAGGCAGGCGGCGGCGCGCCGGGGAGGAGGAGAGGCGGTGGCGAAGGGGAGGCGCTCGGGGCGGCGCAGGCGCGCTCGCCGGAGGGCAGAGGGGAGGGAGCGCGCCGGAGAGGAGGGGCGGAGGGGCAAGCGGCGGGCGCGCGGGAGGAGAAACCGGCGAGGAGGGCGGCGCTCGGCCGGAGCTGTGGGAGAAGGGGGCGGGGTCGTCGGGTGAGGGTGCGGGGAGGGAGAGGAGCGCGTGAGACGTGGGGGCGGGGGACGCTGTAGGGGTTCGTAGCATGGAAAACAAAATTTTTCTATCGCATACAAACAAACAAGCCAAGATCTATCTACTAGATTGTAGCAACGAGTCGATAGAGGAACTCACCCTCGAAGATTCCAAAGCGGTTAACGAGAGCAGATTCTCGTGGATGATGTAGTCGTACTCTTTCCGATCTCAAGATCGTGTAGACGATCCTTCCGGCGCCACGTTCCGGCAGCGCTCCCGTAGTCGGTCACACGTTCGGTACTCGACGAAGACCTTCCTCTCCCTTGTTCCAGCAGGCAGCGGAGGTTGTAGCACTCTCCTCGCGATTCCGGCAGCACAACGGCGTGGTACCGGAAGTAGAGGGGAGATCTCGCAGGGCTTCGCCTTAAGCCGGTGCGAGTATGGTGGAGCTTATGAGAGAGGCTATTAGTGGTCTAGTAATTAGACACACCAATTAGAAGGCTCTAAACCAATTAGAAGGCTCTAAACCGAATAGCTCTAAACCGGGGTCTAGATCTAGGGTTTAGTTTAGAGGATAGGAAACTTGTGTGTGTCTAGGAGGAGCCCTGCCCCTCCTTTTATGGGAGGGGGGTCTTGGCGCGCCAGGGGAGGGAGGGAGTCCCTCCCCAACTCGGCCTTGGGCTGGGCGCCGGCCTGGAGGAGTCCAACTCCTCCTCCAGGTTGGTTCCAACTCCTCTTGCTTGTTTCCCACAGTTTCTTGTTTTGGCAGTTTGACTTTCAAACTGGACATTTGACTTTTCTGTTTTAGGATTCAATTTAATCCTATATTTGGGACAGCAAGAACACTTAGTACATGATGCAATCATTCCAATATGTAATGACACATTCATGTACCCCTTCCCCCCCGGAGTGCCGGACAATCCGGACCCTTCTAGAACATTCCCGATGAAAACACCGGAATCATTCCCGAACTCCGAAACGGGACTTTCCTTATATGAATCTTATTCTCCGGACCATTCCGGATCACCTCGTGATATCCCGGATCCCATCCGAGACTCCGAACAACATTCGGTCTCTTTCTCATAATACCATAACTACTCAAACAACGTCGAATCCTTAAGTGTGTCTCCCTACGGTTCGTGAATTATGCGGACATGATCGAGACACTTCTCCGATCAATAACCAATAGAGGAATCTGGAAATTCATATGGCTCCCACATATTTCTACGATTACTTTGCGATCGAATGAACCACTTACATACGATACCAATTTCCCTTTGTCTCACGATATGTTACTTATCCAAGGTTATGATCGTCGGTATCTCTGCATACCTAGTTCAACCTCGTTACTGATAAGTACTCTTTTCTCGTTCCCGTGATATGTGATCCCTTGTGACCAAGTCACATGCTTGCAAGCTAATTGGATGACATTTCACCGAGAGGGCCCAGAGTATATCTATCCGTCATATGGATGGACAAATCCCACTCTTGATCCATGTGTTTCAACCAATACTTTCCGAACACTCAATGCCACTTTTATAGCCACCCTGTTACGGTGTGGTGTTTGATGACATCAAAGCATCCATCCAGTAAAGGTGATATGCATGATCTCATGGTCGAAGGAATTAGGTTACTATGTATCAGAAAGCATATAGCAATTGAACTATTGAAATGACTTGATTTTTATGCTACGCTTATCTATAGGAGTATGTCCATCACACCATTCTTCTAACGATATGATCCTGTTGTTAATAACATCTCTATGTTCATGATCAGGAAACAATGATCATATATTAACCAACAAGCTAGTTTAACAAGAGGCTTTACTAGGGACTCTTATTTTAGTTTACAAATCACACAAGTATTAATGTTTCCGGTTAATACAATTATAGCATGGTATGTAAACATTTATCATAAGTGTGAAGACATGATAATAACCACTTTATTATTGCCTCTTGGGCATATCTCCAACAGTCTCCCACTTGCACTAGAGTCAATAATCTAGTTTCGAACCTTTGTGTATATAACACCTATGGCTTTCCGGTGTTGTATGTACACGATTGCTAGTGGTCAACTGATCTCCGGATCTGACACTTCCAGGTCCGTGTGTAATTGCATGTCTTTGCGTCTCTACACATCACTCATTCTCTAATGAGATGGCTTTGTATAAATTTGGTCTTTCGGTGTGACCTTTAGTTCTTTGGGGTTAAAACATGTTGACAATATTGTCGTACAATATATCTTCATAGTATTATCCCGCTGTGAACTACACCTAGTTTGATAACAAACTTCTTGACACAAATGCCCTCTTTTGCTACTATAATAGCAGTCATATACTTAGCCTTTTGTTGTAGTATCTGTCACAATGTCTTAACTTTGGAAATCGTCCAAATCCATTATGGAACTCACTTTCCATTATATTGTGCCACCCTTAGTTTAGATTGAGATAAACTTAATTTGTACTTTGTGACAAAGCTAGTATCAATGTAGTACTTTTACAATGAACTAACCATCTATTTGTCACTTCTACAAATATTATACTCTTAGTTCTTTCAGAAGATCATAAGAATATCCTTACTATTGTCCAATGATCATCTTACGAATCATTCTGGTATATGCTCCCAACATTTAGAGCATAGGACATATCTGGATTTGTACATATCACAGTATGATTGATATAAATACTCTTTGTGATTTCATACATCAAGTATCAATCTATACTTGATTATTTGTTTCACTTTACCAAATGTCAATACACTTGAATATATCATCAACATTGAACTCATTCAATCCTTTCTGTGCGACAAGAACCTTCTCTTGTAGTTTCTATATTGAACTCATTCAATATCTTATCTATGTACTTCTGGCACAACCATATTAGCGTCTATTGATGCCAAATATTTGGGTTTTGCCTAAGTCTTTCATCGGGATGAAATTCTTAATATGTGTTAATAAAAGATACATTATTTCCAATCTACAATATGTCTTCCACATAATGTATTAGAAACATGTCTTAGCGCTCCCACTTAATTTCTTGCAAACGCAAGCATCTCCATCGTCTCTGATGAACTTTTAAACTACTTTAACAGTTTCATCATAGTGAAGATTCCAACTCCGCTATGCTCACTCTAACCATTGAAGTTTGCATATGCTTTTTAGCATCCTTTGAATTAACAAAACCCTATGGACCGTGTTATGCACATGGCCTAGGTAACGATTCTATTAGAAGAACTTGTTTTGTTTATTCAACTATCATATAACAAAATTATATGTAGTGATTGCTACATTAATCCGTCTAGACTAAATATCACTATGACAGATCAAATCTTGTCATAGTCAACCTTTGAACATTGTTGTGAATTCTTTCCCAACATGTCGACTATTTCATAGATGTAAAACATCCATGTCTATTTCTTTATAGATCCAGACACAACTGTAAGGTCTTACACCTTTCTCGAGGGTCCTTCAAGTTCAAAACTTGATTTCTCGTGTATGGAACTATCATGGATTTTATGGCTTCAAGCCATTTTACGGAGTCAGGGCCCATCATCGCTTCTCTGCATGTAGTCGGTTCATTATTCTCAAATAATGATTCAACCCTCAAATCTTGGTATTTGATTGTTCATCCGACCTACTTGTTTCAATAGGAACTTGGATCTCCGTGACCACAACCTTTTTGAGGTACGTGAACCATGAGCATTGTTGCTGCCTCCGAAACACTTTTCGGCGCTGCGCAACTCTGCACATATAGCTAAGGTTCTTTTAACCTTATCAAAGTTTCTATTGTCCTCCCACTTAACTTTTCACGAAAAATTCCTTCTCAAAGAAACTTGACGTTTTAAGTGACAAACACTTTTGTCTCCAATGTTATGGAGGAGTACTTAACAGTTATTCGAAATAACATACAGAGACAGGTTCATCCGACTTTGGTTGCAAACATCTTTCTTATGCATAGCATACCAATGTTTAAGAAAGGACAACTTGGGTTTTATCCCAAACCATAACCTTATATGGTGTCATTTCAACGGATTATGATGGAGCTCTTTTCAGTGGAAAAACGGTAATCTCTAAAGCTTTTAATCTTTAAAATACAATGGCAGTTTTATGAATTACACCTTTCGATCTTACCATGTCAAACAAGGTTTAATTACATATCTCGAACGCTCCATACTCTTATGGTGTTTCGGGAAAATGCAAATCCACGGAACGATTCCTTAAATCTTAGGTATTATGCTAAACTTGTAACTCAAATATCTTCCTTTATGATCTTATCATAAACTATTTATATTCTTGTTACAATGATCTTGCACTTCATCTTGAAAGTCTTTGAACTTTTCAAGTGTTTCATACTTTATCCTTATTAAGTAAATATTCATATATTCACTCAAATTTTTGGAGAAAGCATATGAAGTTGAAATCCATCGCTCTTGACTACACATAATGGATTTCGTACAACAATATGTACAAGTTCCAATAAGCTAGTCATTCATTCCCTTTTGGCCTATGAACGAAGTTTTAATTATCTCTAGGAAAGTTTCACAAGCGTCATTTGATCAAAAATCAGAAGACTCCAAAATTCCATCCACATGGAGTTTCTTCATGTTATCTTTCCAATATAATTCAAACAGCGATGTCACTTCCTAAGTGATCTTTCAATCAATTTGTCTTTCGACATTTTAGCACTAGTTTTATGGATGTGATTTCTCCAACGAGATTTGTGAATCATCCATCTTTTATGGATTACGGCAATTATTTGAACAACCCTTTTGTTCTCATAATACCTGATAAAACAAATCTTTGAAGGCAAGCTTTGATGTTTAACGAGCAACACAATAACCCTTTATTTGTTTTCGATGAACATCATCACATATTCTTTTGCTAGTTACTTAGGCCATTGTAGTTCATGAATTGTGTTGTTTCGTATGACGATTCACACCAACAAATTCAGTATCAAATACTTGAGAACCACATTGTTTAATAAGCAAAGAATATAGCCATAACATGTATATCATCTATATACTTAAACTGAACAATTCTAGTCTTTTCTTTTCTGCCATATATTTATGAGATTCTCTTTCAATATTTCCTTTTCTATTTGAAAGAATCTATCAATATCAATAGTGGAGTCATACATATGACATATAGTCCAAAGCGTGTATAGTTAAATACCAATGTCTTTGGACTTGCACTTTGAAGTAGATCACCATCATCAAATGTTTGGTGTTCTTTCAAATTCCTTTCTTTAGTAATCTCTTGGTGTAGTAAACATTTTACCTTCATCAAATATTCACCCTTATCATGGAATCGTCCATGATCAAGCTACTTTTAGCTTATAACGATGAATTATGAGTATAATGTTGCTATCCAAAACCTTTTGGAGGATTAAGACAACAAGTGTCTCCAACCTTTTTGCAAATTTTCATCAAATATGAGAACATGACTTTTGCCATATTATACTCTATCATGTTGCAACCAAAACTTCGTTTCAGATATCACAATATCTTCCACACATCATGGTTTCTGAAACAACTCTTTCAGATCCTAGATAACCTTGATATTAAGGGAATCCTTTGAATATCAAGAATCATGGATACAAACATGATACTTATATACTAACACTTGGAATTGTTACTCTTGATTTAATACTAATTATTAAACTTCATGGAGTAACCGGAACTTACTGAAAGTTTGCAATAGGACTTTTAAACTTTAGATTAACACTTCAAAACAATACGATACCAGTTCGTAAAGTAACTAACCAGAATTCTATAGTTCTATCATCTCAATTATAACTAAGCGCAAGGTGGTAAACGGATGCCAATGACTACAACAACTATGCAATTTCACTTTGATTTAGTTTATGATAAATTGAGTTCTAATTAATAATTAAATTAATCTAGGTGAACTCCCACTCAAAACAATATCCCTCACATTGTTTTAGTGATCACACGAACCAAATCAACCACATCAAAACCGATCATCACGAGAGTTGATATAGCTTCAATGGCGAACAATCAACATGTTCATCACATCTACTATATGATTCATGCTTTACCTTTCGGTGATCCGTGTTCCTGAGGCCATGTCTGTACATGCTAGGCTCGTCAAGATCAAACCTTAGCTACCGCATAAGCAAATCTGGCTTGCTTACGTTGTATTCACCCGCGGAATCAAAGACACCCGATCATCACGTGGTGCTTCGAAGCAGCAAGCTTTGGCAACGGTGCATACTAAGGGTGAACACTTAAGAACTTGAAATTTATGTGCATGAGGGATCATCTTATAATGCTACCGTCGTCTACTAAGCAATACAAGATGCATAAAGGATTAACATCACATGCAATTCATAATATGTGATATGATATGGCCTTTCTTCTTTGTGCTTCCGATCTCCATCTTCAAGCACGAACATGATCTCCATCATCACCGGCATAGCATCAAGGTCAATGACGCTTCTGCATGGTTGTCGTCCACCAGCTTCAACTATTACAACTATTTTGAATAGACACGCAGGTCTTAACAGAAATTAAAGACAACCATATGGCTCCTGCCGGTTGCCAACTTACAATAAGGTACATTGCATACATCATATATAATCACAATCATGGCCATATCACATCACTGCACACCCCTGCAAAACAAAGTTAGACGCTTCTACTTTCTTTGCATATTTTACGTGGTTTGGGGCTTTCCATAAGTGTCGTTCTAACTTACGAACAAGAACCACAACATTGATACTAGCATTGTTGATTACCCGTTGTAAATTGGATCTTAACTATGCTAGGAGAAACAGGCACCCGCAAAGCCACTTATGCAATACAAGTTGCATGTCAAACGTGGAGCAAGTCTCATGAACGATGTCATGTAAGGTTAGCCCGGGCCGCTTCATCCCAACATACCGCAAGATGCAAAGTACACAAAAAGCAATCTACAATAAAAGCATCAACGCCCACAATGACCATTGTGTTCTACTCGTGCAACAGATCTACATATAGACACGGCTCTGATACCACTGAAGGGGTTCGTAGCATGGAAAACAAAATTTTTCTATCGCATACAAACAAACAAGCCAAGATCTATCTACTAGATTGTAGCAACGAGTCGATAGAGGAACTCACCCTCGAAGATTCCAAAGCGGTTAACGAGAGCAGATTCTCGTGGATGATGTAGTCGTACTCTTTCCGATCTCAAGATCGTGTAGACGATCCTTCCGGCGCCACGTTCCGGCAGCGCTCCCGTAGTCGGTCACACGTTCGGTACTCGACGAAGACCTTCCTCTCCCTTGTTCCAGCAGGCAGCGGAGGTTGTAGCACTCTCCTCGCGATTCCGGCAGCACAACGGCGTGGTACCGGAAGTAGAGGGGAGATCTCGCAGGGCTTCGCCTTAAGCCGGTGCGAGTATGGTGGAGCTTATGAGAGAGGCTATTAGTGGTCTAGTAATTAGACACACCAATTAGAAGGCTCTAAACCAATTAGAAGGCTCTAAACCGAATAGCTCTAAACCGGGGTCTAGATCTAGGGTTTAGTTTAGAGGATAGGAAACTTGTGTGTGTCTAGGAGGAGCCCTGCCCCTCCTTTTATGGGAGGGGGGTCTTGGCGCGCCAGGGGAGGGAGGGAGTCCCTCCCCAACTCGGCCTTGGGCTGGGCGCCGGCCTGGAGGAGTCCAACTCCTCCTCCAGGTTGGTTCCAACTCCTCTTGCTTGTTTCCCACAGTTTCTTGTTTTGGCAGTTTGACTTTCAAACTGGACATTTGACTTTTCTGTTTTAGGATTCAATTTAATCCTATATTTGGGACAGCAAGAACACTTAGTACATGATGCAATCATTCCAATATGTAATGACACATTCATGTACCCCTTCCCCCCCGGAGTGCCGGACAATCCGGACCCTTCTAGAACATTCCCGATGAAAACACCGGAATCATTCCCGAACTCCGAAACGGGACTTTCCTTATATGAATCTTATTCTCCGGACCATTCCGGATCACCTCGTGATATCCCGGATCCCATCCGAGACTCCGAACAACATTCGGTCTCTTTCTCATAATACCATAACTACTCAAACAACGTCGAATCCTTAAGTGTGTCTCCCTACGGTTCGTGAATTATGCGGACATGATCGAGACACTTCTCCGATCAATAACCAATAGAGGAATCTGGAAATTCATATGGCTCCCACATATTTCTACGATTACTTTGCGATCGAATGAACCACTTACATACGATACCAATTTCCCTTTGTCTCACGATATGTTACTTATCCAAGGTTATGATCGTCGGTATCTCTGCATACCTAGTTCAACCTCGTTACTGATAAGTACTCTTTTCTCGTTCCCGTGATATGTGATCCCTTGTGACCAAGTCACATGCTTGCAAGCTAATTGGATGACATTTCACCGAGAGGGCCCAGAGTATATCTATCCGTCATATGGATGGACAAATCCCACTCTTGATCCATGTGTTTCAACCAATACTTTCCGAACACTCAATGCCACTTTTATAGCCACCCTGTTACGGTGTGGTGTTTGATGACATCAAAGCATCCATCCAGTAAAGGTGATATGCATGATCTCATGGTCGAAGGAATTAGGTTACTATGTATCAGAAAGCATATAGCAATTGAACTATTGAAATGACTTGATTTTTATGCTACGCTTATCTATAGGAGTATGTCCATCACACCATTCTTCTAACGATATGATCCTGTTGTTAATAACATCTCTATGTTCATGATCAGGAAACAATGATCATATATTAACCAACAAGCTAGTTTAACAAGAGGCTTTACTAGGGACTCTTATTTTAGTTTACAAATCACACAAGTATTAATGTTTCCGGTTAATACAATTATAGCATGGTATGTAAACATTTATCATAAGTGTGAAGACATGATAATAACCACTTTATTATTGCCTCTTGGGCATATCTCCAACAGACGCGTGGGGGACGCATGGGGGACGCGTGTGGTGGGGGGTGCTGCGGGGCCAGGGGTGGGGCCAGGTGGGGGGTGAGTGGAGAGTGGGGCCGGGGCGGTTGACCGCGGGGAGAGAGAGGGAGTGGCTGCGGGACTGCAGGTGGGTCCTAGGAGCGGTGGGGTCAGGGTGTAAGGGAGAGGGGGTAGAAGGGGCTGTGTGAGAGAGGGAGAGGGGCTGGTGGATTGATGAGGTGGCGGTGGCTGTGATGAGGTGGAGGGAAGGTGAGGTGGAGGGAGGGGATTGGTGGGTAGACTAGGATTGGGTGGGAATAGGATTTAGAGTTTGGGTGGACCGATTTTATTCCGGGGGTGGTCGACTGGGTCGAATCGGCCCGTTCGACTGCCCCACTAAAAATAATTAAATATTTTATTTATTTCAAACAGGGCTTTTGCAAACCGATAGCAGACAAAACAAAATAAATCCGGAGACCCGGGTTTTGCGTTTGAACAAAGACGGGGCGTTTAGAAAACAAAAATAGGTTTTTCCGAAAATAATTTTATGCAAGCAAATGCAAGATGATGACGATGCTCAAATGCAATGTGGCATGATGACATGAGCATGCGGTCATGATGATGCAATGCACAAAAACAACGCGATTTTCTAGTAGTGGTTTTGCGGGATGCCACAGTTGATACGTCGGAAACGTATCTATAATTTTTGATGTTCCATGCTTGTTTAGTATCCACTTTGCTTTGCTTTGTCTACACTTTGAGGTATTTTTAGATACTTTCTGGAACTAACCTATTGACAAGATGCCATAGTGCTAGTTGCCTGTTTTCTGCTATTTTTGGTTTCAGAAAGCTAAAAAATGAATATTCTCAGAATTGGACGGGACAAAAGCCAAAGTTCATATTTTCCCTGAATGATACGGAAAATCGAAGACGAGACAGAAGAGGACACCAGGGTGCCCACACCCTAGATGGGCACGGGCCCACCCTAGGCTGCGCCCACAGGGGGTGTGGGCCCCCTGGCCCTCCACCGACCTTGCCTCCTGCGCCTAAAAGAAGCCCCGAGGGAGAAAACCCTAGATCATCGACCAGAAACCACGAAAATTTCCGAAGTGTCGCCACCACCGAAGGGGAGATTCGGGGGACAGAAAGTCTCTGTTTCAACACCCTGTCGGGATGGGGAAGTGCCCTCAGAGCCATCTCCATCGATCTCCACCATCTCCATCACCATTGCTGATTCCCATGATAAGGAGGGAGTAGTTCTCTCTCGAGGCTAAGGGCTCTACCGGTAGCTATGGTTCATCTCACTCTCTATGCATGATCTTGTTGTGGTCATGAGCTTTGTAATCAAGTAGATCTACCTTGCTACTCAAGTGCTTCAATAGACCTCTTCTCTCCCCATGTGTGTGAAAGTGACAGCGTGCACACCATGGTGACACTTAGGCTAGAGTTTACATAAATAATCATTGTGATTTAATAGATTTATGCTTTTCCCCATGTGTGTGACAGTGACAACGTGCGCGCCGTGTGTGGCACTTAATCTAGATTACATATATATATAAATTCATGAGTTATATTTGGAGTTGGATGTCTTTATGAAATTGTGGTGTTTATTGGAACCATCTAGCGCTCAAGGTGACAGTGTGGGGTTATCTAGATGGGGAAGGCATACTTTGAGGTGTGATTTTGTAGGCCTACCATGGATTAGAGTGTCCAACCGGAGAGTAATTAAGAGTAGTATTATGAAGAAAATATATTTATATGAGAGAGTGTTCGCTAGTGAAAGTATGATCCCTAGGCCTTGTTTCTAAACATTGAAACACAGTTTGCATCTAGATATGTTGCATGTTTGCCTACTTCCAGTATTTACCTCATCTTCAAGCTCTTTTCTAGCACAGTTACCACTTGTATTTCACTATCTCTTCGCCGAACTAGTGCACCTATACACCTGACAAGTGTATTGGGTGTGTTGGGGACATAAGAGACTTCTTGTATCTTGATTGTAGGGTTGCTTGAGAGGGATACCTTTGACCACTTCCTCCCTGAGTTCGATAAACCTTGGGTAATCCACTTAAGGGAAACTTGCTACTGTTCTACAAACCTCTGCACTTGGAGGCCCAACAACTGTCTACAAGAATAGAAGTGCGTAGACATCAGTGGGTCGGGTCTAGTCAAGTCTAGTTGCCCTTTGATTTTGAGGCTCCACATCTCACCAGGTGGAATAGGTGTCTCTCTCCTCTCTATTGTTTCTGGAAATTTTATAAATAAACCAAAAGTTAGTGTCAGCCAGAATGAGGAAAAATAGTGGAATAATATGAATATGACATGTAGGCACCACTATTAGTGAGAGTATCATGTAATACCCTCTATGACCATTGCTTTACGATGTGCCAAACAGGTTCAGGGTTCAATTTAGACCACGATTGAAAGTTTAAGGTATTAATGACCGGGATTTGGACTTTATATTTCAAAATGCCAAACATGTATGAGTTCAAGGTTGAAGATAGACTTTTCCCAATGGGAATTGCGTTTGGCTTGAGAGGACGCCCTATGTTTATGGATACTTTGATCCGGATGAAACCCGCTACTCACATGGGTAGCTACACACGCATTAGGGGCCAAAACGTGTCTAATGTTGTTTCTTTCTGCTATAAAACCACCAAACACGCACACACCGCCGAACGAGCCCTCTGCACGTGGTGGGTCCTACCGTCCTATCTCTCCTGACTAAGATTCCTAGCCAAGATTTCATCTCCCTATAGATACGCCTGGACATTATTTCCTCTCCGTGTTCATCGATGTCTACGGTGGGAGAGTAGAGGCGGCGGCGGCGGAGCCTCCTTCTTCCTCCTCCCTGGCCGAGGTGGCGGCGACTCCCCGATGGTGGTCTTGGTCGGTGAAGGAAGTGTCAAGCAAAAGGCGGTGTCGGGCTGCGTTAGGCGGCGGGGGTTGGGGATGAGGTAGAGGAACTCCTGGCAGAGGGAGGAGCTCTGGGTAGGGAGGCGGTAGGTGGCACCGCGTTGTTGGAGGCGGGGAACGACGGTCACGAGCGGGGCGGACTTGGCATCGGGCGCTGCGTAGATTTCAAGGTCGGCGTGGTGCATCGGCTCGGGGGCGTTGGTCGGTGGCAGCCGAAGAGGGAGGGGCAGGTTGGGGAGGTCAAGTTGCAGGGGCGGGCTGACCCGCACTGGTGCTATAGCCAAGGAGGCTCGCGGCGGAGCTCGAGGGAACGCCTGGAGGTGGGGAGGCGCTGGTGGCGGGGAGGCAGTCGCTGGCTAGGGGAGCGACGAGGGGAGAGGAGAGGAGCTCGGGGAGGTAACAAGGGACAGTTGTGTTGTGTTGTATTTTTTCCTGCCAAACGCAAGCACAAACAGGAGTCAAAGCATATTCCATATTTCAGAGCCGTTTGTTTGACGTTAGTCTACATTGATCTCAAAGCACATCAAACGGTAGCTACTGGGTGTGTAGATACCCCCTGGGGAGTGAATTTTTTATCAGGCATAAGAAACACAGAAGTATCAAACACAAATTAAGGGATTTGAAATGAATGCAGGTGAAAATAAATGATTGTTAAATCAAGGAAAAATAATATAGGAATGGTCATTTGAATAGAAGACAAGAAAATTATATTGATCTTACGCGAAAGTCTAGGGTGGATACTGGCTTCGTATGGAATCGAGGCATGGTGAAAGCAGCACATAGCAATTGGTATCGATGTTGCCCTTATTGAAAAAAATACTAAGGATTGAACTTCTATCAAAGTTGCATCGAAGAAAAAAAATCCTATAAATCAAAATATGGAATGCTTACTCCATTTGAAGGAGGACCCAAAGAATGCATAGTGCCTAAGCAAAGGCTTCAGTCAGCCTTCGACAAGATTTAGTTGGATCTTCTTTGCAGAACTACAATTATAGTCATCAAACATGTGTTTTGATTATTTGCATCATTTTAGCTATGAGGACCATGAGTCATGTTTGTGACAATGTGAGTTCTAACCAGACCACGAGACCGAGGTTGCAACTATATGTGAGAGGTTCTTGGTTCCTACATTTGGAAAACTTAAGACTTTTTTAGTTTTCTTGCACAAGACTAAGCATGGCTCCTAAAAGTAAGATTTCATTGAGCCCACCGCATAGTCATTCGGCTATGAAATTTTTATTAACCAAGTATTACATGCCTTTTTAAAGGGAAAATGGTGGGTGAGACTCTAGCTCAAAGTTTCATTTGTGTTCAATGTGTGTGGAACCTGGGTGGCTGAGTAGGACATTGACATGGTTATATCCTACGGGTATGTAACTTCAGCATACCTGGTCTAGCCCAAGGAAGGTCCACAACAGATATACGCTGGCCCATGAAGATTTTCGGGTGGCCAAGGCCCATGACGCCTTCGGATCCTTGGAGAGCAAGACTAGCGTAGATAGGAAATTCAAAGGGGTAAAACCCTAGAACTTGTAACCGACTAGGACTATGCCCGAGACCTGCCTAAGTCTATATAAAGGCCAGGAGGGCACGTCCTAGATCTCTCGACTCATACTTTCGCACACGCATCCACGCCAGATCGAATCTGCGCACCCTGTAACCTTCGGTTCCGCCGTAATCAAGAGCAGATAAGCAGGAGTAGGGTTTTCCCTCCGGGGGCCTGAACCTGGGTAAATCTCGTGTCCCTTGGTTGCTTGTCTGTTAACCGTGCCACGATCTCCAGCATCCCCATCTTCTCCAAAACCCAAGTCCATACCAATGGGCATTGACGAGATTAAACCTCGTCAATTGGCGCCGTCTGTGGGAATTGGGGCTGCTGATTGTGCGGTCGTGACGGTTCCGACCCGATCGATCTACAACTCCGCGGCGACGGAGAATCACCTCCTCTTCGGCGCTTTCGACTTCACCGCCCACTCGCCGGCCACCATGAAGGATTTCGAGCCCGTAGGCGACGGACTCGAAATTTTGTTCGGGAGCTTCTGCTTCCAGGTGGGACAAACTGGCACCCTCCGCCTCCCTGAGCGGGTGCCCGTGCCGTCAATCAGGCCCGCTTTGTGGGCTCCACACCCCGTGCTACGCACGTCACCATCGACAGATGAGTTCTACAGCAGCAGCTGCTGCAACTCCGATCTGTGCGATCCACCTTCGGATGAAGGGACCTACGGTTCCGGATCCGAAAGCTGCGGCAGCAGCCGACCAATCTGCAAGCGCTATCTGTGCGCCGCAGTCGTCCAAACCGACGAGGAGACGCCTAACCCGCCGCCCAATCGAAACGGCGAAAACGGCGAAAACAGAAGAAGCCAGTCCCCTCCCACCCAACAGGGAAAGCAACGGCCACGTCATCCAACTTAGCAAGGAAGGATGGGTCCAGGCTCGCCGTGCCATCGTAGGCGACATCGTCTTACCTGCAGACGCCTCACGTGACTTACTAATGGCATACCACTACCTCCTCATCGAGGAGCACAAGAAACAAGTCAAGATGCAGGAGACGCTCGACAAACGCAAGCAAGCAGCCTCCGAGTCCAGCGCGCGACGAGCTGCGCTCTCCGCCATCGCACCCGGCTCTAGCACAAACGGAAACCAGGGAAATAAGCACCGCTCTCGGGTGGAAAACATGGATCCCAAGGAGCGGCGTGATGTGACCCGAACTCTCCACACATCGTTCATGGATATGGATGCCGACGGCAACATCATCCCGAAGACGCCACAAGCTGCGATCATGGCAGCCACTGCGTATCTCGCGGCTCACCCACCTCCGGAAGGGGACCCGAAAAGGGCCATGCATAGGTCCGCCCTTACCGGACTAGGAATAATCGGAGCTGCGCTCGACGAAGACGCTCCTGCGGAGCCGAAGAAGAAAGCTCCGGCCAGGCGCGACCGGAGCCCCACGCCCTCATCCGAAGAGGAAGAGGAGCACGATCTTCCTCGAAGGAAGAAGAGCTCGCACCGCCATAAACGCGACTACGACGCCAGAGACAAGCTTACACAGCGCAAGATCGACAAAGCACGCGCTAAACGCGCATGCTCGTCCGAATCTGAGATGGATGAAGACGAAGGAGAACTCTGCGGAGCTCGATGCTTCAGCAGATCCGTTCGGCGAACACAGATGCCACGCAACTTCAAGCTTCCTTCGGATACTCCGAAGTTCAACGGCACGCAAGATCCAAAATCCTGGCTCAGTGACCATCTGTCATCCGTCAAGCTTCACGGAGGCAACAAAGAAACCGCCATGCAATGCCTTCAGCTGCAGCTGACAGGCGCGGCGCGGGTCTGGCTTAGCAGCCTATCATCAGGATCCATCCGAAGCTGGGAGGAGCTCGCTTACAGCTTCATCCGAAATTTCAAAGGCACCAGCAAGAGGCCCGCCTCAATCGAAGAATTGCGAGCCTGCACTCAGAGAACGGGTGAATCTATTCGCTCGTATATACTACGCTGGTCTACAACCAAGAACTCCGCAGCACACATCTCCGAAGAGCAGGCCATCGACGCCTTCAGGGAC
Organism: Avena sativa; assembly: GCA_916181665.1. Classification (NCBI taxonomy): domain Eukaryota; kingdom Viridiplantae; phylum Streptophyta; class Magnoliopsida; order Poales; family Poaceae; genus Avena; species Avena sativa. The sequence goes on from OV702280.1 coordinate 424,928,257, forward strand.
GGCGTCAAGCGCCCAGACTTCAAGGAGGAACTTGGGAGTGTAAAGCCCAAGACACTCGACCACCTCATGGAAATCGCCAACAGTTGGGCAGACGGCGAAGATTGCATCCAGCGAGCGCAATCAGATGAAGAGGACGACTACGGCCGAAGACGCGAACGCCACAGCAAGAGGAGATCGCGCGTCTACTAGGACCATGACAGACCCGACATGGTCGCGGCCGGCTACGCCGACCGCCGTAACGACAACAGCCGCAACAGCGGGGGATACCGCAACGGAAACTTCCGCGACAACGGACGACCAACGCAGTCGTGGCAACGCCGCGACCGCAACAACGGACCCTCAGCATTCGACAAACTTTCGGGTCCATGCACCATCCACTTCTACATCGACAAACAGGATGGCAAAAAGAAAGCCAGCCACATGCTCAAGGACTGCCGCGAGTTCCAGAAACTCAGCGAAGGCATGGTGCAGATGAGGCAACAAGCTCCAATTCCTGCGTTCGGAAACGCACCTGCGCCAGGTGAAATAGCACACGGAGCTCCTCCACCGCCGCCTATTGGAGGCCCAAATCAACCAGTCGCACCAGCGCAAAACAACGCCGGGGTACCATACCCCCCACCAAAAGGAGCACTAAATATGATCCAGAAGGGACGCCCCACAAACAGGGTGCAGAAGAAAATCACCCGACAAATCAACTTGGCTGTGGCAACTCCACCCGCAATCCCTGAGTACCTCAGCGGATCGGAGTCCTGCATCACATTCACTCGCGCGGATCACCCTTGCCAGATCCCTCGCCCAGGTCATGCTGCCCTGGTGCTGGAGGCGCAGATCGGAGGCTTCGAGATGAGTCGCGTCTTCATGGACAGCGGCAGCGGCATCAACCTAATGTTCGCAAGCACTCTAGCGGCTATGCGGATCCCGCAATGCATCCTGGAACAATCAGACACAACGTTCCACGGCATTGTCACAGGGAAGGGCATATTCCCCCTGGGCAAAATAGGGCTCGACGTCATCTTCGGGAAGCCGGACAACTTTCGGCAGGAGCGCCTCGAATTCGAAGTGGTGGACTGGCCGTCGCAATACCACGCCATCCTGGGGCGTGTAGCATTCGCAAGATTCCTGGCCGTCCCACACTACGCATACCTACTACTCAAGATGCCAGGACCAAGGGGCGTCATCACAGTCCACGGGAGCTTCACCCGATTGGACCAATGCGACAGGGATTTCAACAAAATCTCCCAGTCTTTCGGCATGCAAGACGAGCTTGTAAGGCTCCGCGAGGTGACAGACAATGGGCTACCCCCAGTCACAAGGCAAAACGCACATGACATGTCCTTCGACTCCACCATCAACACCAAGAAAGTGCAGGTCCATCCGACGGACGCCTCCAAGACGGCGCTGATCGCCAATGACCTCACACCGCATAGGAAGGCGCGCTCGTCGAATTCCTCCGTGAGCGCTGGGAAATCTTCGCCTGGTGTCCTGCGGACATGCCAGGAGTTCCCAGGGAATTCGCCTAGCATGCACTCAATGTCTTTCCAGACACCAAGCCAGTCAAGCAGTCCATCCGAAGACTGTCAGAGCCACGAGCCGAAGCTATCGGCAAGGAAATCAATAGATTGCTCGCTGCAGACTTCATCAGGGAAATCAAAGAAAGCGAGTGGCTGGCAAACACGGTGATGGTCCCGAAAAAGGACACGGACATCCCGCGGATGTGCGTAGACTTCACGTCACTAAACAAACACTGCCCAAAGGACCACTTCCCTCTTCCTCGGATCGACCAGATCATCGATTCGACTGCAGGTTGTGAGAAACTCTCCTTCCTCGACGCTTACTCAGGCTATAACCAGATTCGACTCAAGGTCGAAGATCAAGACAAAACGACATTCATCACACCGTTCGGAGTATACTGCTACAACACAATGCCCTTCGGGCTAAAGAACGTGGGTGCCACGTACCAGCGATGCATGCAGGCCTGCCTCAAGGACCAGATCGGTCGCAACGTCCAAGTCTATGTTGACGACATAGTAATAAAAAACAAGGAGGCAAGGACACTTATCGACGATCTCCGCGAGACGTTTGACAACCTTGATCGCTACAGGATCAAGCTCAATCCAGAAAAGTGCGCCTTCGGCGTCCCCTCGGGTCAGCTACTCGGGTACTTCATCTCTCAACGAGGGATCGAGGCGAACCCGAAGAAAATCAAAGCCATCATGACAATGGAGAAGCCGAAAAACCTCAAGGGCGTTCAGCAACTCGCAGGGAGAGTAGCGGCACTAAGCAGGTTCATCAGCCGCATGGGCGAGAAGGCCCTACCATTCTACCAGCTGCTGCGCAAGGCAGACAAGTTCGATTGGACACCAGAAGCCAACGGTGCATTCGAAAGCCTCAAGCGGCTCCTCTCCACCTCGCCCGTTTTGGTCACGCCAAAGGAGCACGAGCCCCTGCTGCTGTACATAGCAGCCACACACCAGGTGGTCAGCACCGTACTCGTGGTCGAACGACCCGAAGAAGGCAAGACCCACGGGGTCCAGCGCCCAATTTACTACCTCAGCGAGGTACTCACTCCAACAAAACAGCGGTACCCGCACTACCAGAAGCTAGCCTACGACATGTTCATGACGGCTCGACGACTGAGCCACTACTTCCAGGAGCATCAGGTAATGGTCGTCAACGAGGCACCCCTGAACAGCATCCTGAATAACCCAGAGGCCACAGGACGCGTGGCCCTGTGGGGCATTGAACTATCACCCTTGGACATCGTCTACGAGAAGCGACACGCAATCAAATCTCAAGTCCTTCCGGACTTCCTGGTGCACTGGATGGAGCTGCAGCTGCCTGACACCCCAGACATGTCGCAGTCCTGGACAATGCATTTCGACGGCTCCAAGCGCGAAGCCGGAGCAGGGGCAGGAGTCATACTGACCTCCCCGCAAGGTGACAAGATGAAGTACGTTCTTCGGATGAAATTCAGAGCCTCCAACAACGAGGCCGAATACGAAGCCCTCATCCATGGCATGAAGATGGCAAAAATATGCGGCGCAACGCGCCTGGTCATCTACGGTGACTCCAACCTTGTCGTACAACAGACGATGAATGAGTGTGACGCACACGCCGAAAACATGATCGTGTACCGCGCGCTATACAACGCACTCGAAGGAGAATTCGATGGATGCGAACTTCGGCACGTCGGAAGAGAGAGCAACGAGGAAGCCGATAGACTCGCCAACATTGGCTCCACTTGCGCAAAGGTGCCACCAGGTGTGTTCCTCGAACAAATCTGCGTTCCATCCATCAAGCGGAAGTTCCCCAAAGGGTCACCCGAAGAAGCAGAACACTCGGGGGCTACGCTACCCGAAGGACAAGAAGGACCCGAGAAACTGGACACAGAGGTTGCTATGGTCAGCCTGATGCAGGTCATGGCAGTCGAAGAAACCTGGACACGCCCATACCTTCAGTTCCTGATAAACGGAGAATTGCCCGACAGCCCGACAGATGCCCGGCGCATATCTCGCCGGTCAAAAGCCTTCACCATCATCAACGACGAACTGTACAAACGCAGCATCACGGGTGTACTACAATGGTGCGTCACCATCGACGACGGCAAAGCCATACTCCAAGACATTCACGAGGGTATCTGCGGCCACCACGCAGGCAGCCGCTCCCTTGTCGCCAAAGCTCTGCGAGCAGGATTCTACTGGCCAACGGCCATGAGCGACGCGAAGGACATCGTCCGACGATGCAACGGGTGCCAACGGTTCGCCGACAAACCGCACGCACCTGGGTCCGAACTTAGACCCATACCCATAGCTTGTCCTTTCGCTCAATGGGGCCTCGACATGATCGGCAAACTGCCAACATCCTCGAAAGGGGGACACGTCTTGATCCTGGTCGCAGTCGACAAATTCACCAAGTGGATAGAGGCCATGCCAGTCACCAACCAGAAGGGCAAAACCGCTATCAAATTCTTCGAATCCATTATCTACAGGTTCGGCGTACCGCACAGCATCATCACCGACAACGGATCGAACTTCATCTCTGAATAATTCCAGGACTTCTGCGAAGGCCTCGGGATCAACATTACGTATGCCTCAGTGGCACACCCGCAAACAAACGGGCAAGTGGAAAAGGCCAACAGCCTAATCGGCGCCGGCATCAAGAAGCGCCTCATGAGCTCACTCGAGCACAAAGCTGGAAACTGGACGAAAGAGCTACCGTTTGTCCTGTGGAGCTTACGTACTACGCCAAACAGCTCCACCGACTACACACCGTTCTTCATGGTGCACGGAGCTGAGGCCGTGCTACCAGCCGAAGTACGCCACCAGGCTCCACGAGTCGTCGCTTACAGCGAAGCCGAATCCACGGTTGCACTCGAAGATGCCGTCGACACACTCGACGAAGCACGGGATATAGCAGCAGCTAGATCAGCGGTGTACCAGCAAAGTCTCCGCAAATACCACAGCCGCCGGCTGCGCCCAAGGTCCTTCGTCGAAGGATACCTCGTCTTACGGCTCAAGCAAAAGCGACCGAATAAATTCGAGTCACCATGGGAAGGACCCTATGTCATCACCGAAGTCATCCCAGGTGGCGCCTATCGCCTCAAGCACGTGGAGTCTGGAGTCGCATACTCCAACCCATGGAACATCTCGCACCTGCGACGATTCTACCCGTAGCAACCTACCCCCTTTTACTTTCAATAAGGCTTTCAGCCAAGGCTACTCAGCCGAACCATGTACCTCCTCCATTACGCTATAAATAAAGTTAAGTGTCTCGCCCCCAACCTTCGGTTGACTATTTTTCTGCAACTTTACTACATGCTACAAACGCACTCGGGGGCTCCCCCCACCTCACGATTTCATCGACTGAGGACCAAACGTGTACACCTGAGTAGCTGACCACATCAGGCAAACAAAAAGGACACGTACTCAATCAGAGCACTGCGTGCTCACAAACAAGAAAACTTTTACAACAAAGGGCACAAATACGCCCAGCCGAAATATACAAATTTTACATCTATCTGTTCATTTTCAGGTCCTACCTATTCTGAAGAATAACCTGAGCACGCTGCTCAAACAAATCTACAATCTGTTCGGCATACTGCCTTACAGCCGCGTAATGCGGACGCATGTTCCACTCGCCACCATCCGGTCGAAGAGGCGGCCCAGATGCCACATCAGCCAAATCTACGTCAGGGCGGTGCACCCTCACAAGAGACAAGGCAGCCTTCACTCCTGCCACGAGCTGCTGCCGCACCAGCTCCTTGACATTGCTGGCACTCCGAAACTTCGACAGAAGACCTGCATGGGTCGTCGGCACGGCATCCAAAGGAAACATGACGTGCAGCACCGAGGATAGTGATGTCTGCACCTGGCGGAGCACCCGCGAAACTTGATAAACACGATCCTGCACCGTCGCCAAAACCATGGCGCGATCGCGGTCCATCCAGAAGAAGCCGCCGGCCTCCATATCCTGTTGAGTCAAGCAATTGACCCGAACAGCGACACGCTCCTTTTCTTCCCTCGGAGCAAGATTGGCGCCTGCGACAATCGCACAAAACAAGAATAAGTCTAGCAGGCTCACCCGAAGAACTGAGCTACAGCCCGCAACAAGGATCAACTTACATTGCAGCTGCTCGGACAGGCGACCCAGCTCCGCCATCAAGTACTCCTCTCTGGCTGCACCACGATCTGCCTTGGATTTCCAAACGTCGGCGCGACCACGCAACCCGAGCAATTCCCTCTCCAAGCTGCGCACGCGATCTCGAAGGAAAGCGAGCTGCGAGGAGTCATCCAACGATGGTCGCAAGGGCCTTGCGGATGAGGGATCAACTGGGTCAGCACCCGAAGGAACCTATAAGCAACAGAAAAAAAGAAGGCACACAGACATTTCAGCCAAGAATAGAGAACAACTCGGAGGAATTCATTAAATATATCAGGCCACTACATGGCACAAGGATGGTACTACAAAAGATATTTACAACAAAAGTAGACTACATACTACCCTACGTCTACTATGCCTAAGGTGCAGGACACTGAGTCGCCTCAGAGCCAGACTGCCTAGCTTTGGCCTCGCCATGCTGCCGCAGTGCGTACTCAGACAGCAAGTCAATAAGCTTGGGCCCATATCGTCTGCAGCGAGCGGAGTAGGCAGCGAAGGCTACCTCGGATCCATCCGCAGCCGTCGGCATCCGAGAAGTGATTTGGGGCAAGTCCAGCTCCGCCCCAGTCGCCATGGCCATCGCCATCCCGACGGACGCGCCGATGCCCTTCTGCTTGCGCTTGTACGCCGCAGGCGCTTCGGCTGACAGAGCCTCTGCCAGGGCATCCACATCTTCAAGGGCTGCGCCCTTCGGGAAGAGCTCCTGGTAGAAGCTGTTGGAGATATGCCCAAGAGGCAATAATAAAGTGGTTATTATCATATCTTCACACTTATGATAAATGTTTACATATCATGCTATAATTGTATTAACTGGAAACATTAATACTTGTGTGATTTGTAAACTAAAATAAGAGTCCCTAGTAAAGCCTCTTGTTAAACTAGCTTGTTGGTTAATATATGATCATGGTTTCCTGATCATGAACATAGAGATGTTATTAACAACAGGATCATATCATTAGGAGAATGATGTGATGTACATACTCCTATAGATAAGCGTAGCATAAAGATCAAGTCATTTAAATAGTTCAATTGCTATATGCTTTCTGATACATAGTAACCTAATTCCTTCGACCATGAGATCATGCATATCACCTTTACCGGATGGATGCTTTGATGACATCAAACACCACACCGTAACAGGGTGGCTATAAAGGTGGCATTGAGTGTTCAGAAAGTATTGGTTGAAACACATGGATCAAGAGTGGGATTTGTCCATCCATATGACGGATAGATATACTCTGGGCCCTCTCGGTGTAATGTCATCCAATTAGCTTGCAAGCATGTGACTGGCTCACAAGGGATCACATATTACGGGAACGAGAAAAGAGTACTTATCAGTAACGAGGTTGAACTAGGTATGCAGAGATACCGACGATCATAACCTCGGATAAGTAACATATCGTGAGACAAAGGGAAATTGGTATCGTATGTAAGTGGTTCATTCGATCGCAAAGTAATCGTAGAAATATGTGGGAGCCATATGAATTTCCAGATTCCTCTATTGGTTATTGTTCGGAGAAGTGTCTCGATCATGTCCGCATAATTCACGAACCGTAGGGAGACACACTTAAGGATTCGACGTTGTTTGAGTAGTTATGGTATTATGAGAAAGAGACCGAATGTTGTTCGGAGTCTCAGATGGGATCCGGGATATCACGAGGTGATCCGGAATGGTCCGGAGAATAAGATTCATATAAGGAAAGTCCCGTTTCGGAGTTCGGGAATGATTCCGGTGTTTTCATCGGGAATGTTCTAGAAGGTTCCGGATTGTCCGGCACTCCGGGGGGGGGGGGAGGGTACATGAATGTGTCATTGAATGATTGCATCATGTACTAAGTGTTCTTGCTGTTCCAAAAACATGAAAGTCAAATTGCCAGTTTGAAAGTCAAACGGCTAAAACAGGAAACTGTGGGAAACAGGAAACTGTGGGAAACAAGCAAGAGGAGGTTGAAACCAACTTGGAGGAGAAGTTCCTCTCCTCCAAGCCGGCGCCCAGCCCTAGGCCGAGTTGGGGAGGGACTCCCTCCCTCCCTGGCGCGCCTAGCCCCTCCACCTATAAAAGGAGGGGCAGGGCCTCCTCCTTGTGACACACAAGTTTCTACCTCTAATCTCCGGTTTAGAGCTGTTCTGGTTTAGAGCTTCTAATTGCTTTAGCCTGCGGTTTAGAGCCTTCTAATTGGTGTGTCTAATCTCTAGACCACTAATAGCCCTCTCTCATACTCCACCATACTCGCTCCGGCTTAAGGCGAAGCCCTGCGGGATTTCCCCTCTACTTCCGGTACCACGCCGTTGTGCTGCCGGAATCGCGAGGAGAGTGCTACAACCTCCGCTGCCTGCTGGAACAAGGGAGAGGAAGGTCTTCGTCGAGTACCGAACGTGTGACCGACTGCGGGAGCGCTGCCGGAACGCAGCGCCAGAAGGATCGTCTACGCGATCTTGAGATCGGAAAGAGTACGACTACATCACCCACGAGAATCTGCTCTCGTTAACCGCTTTGGAATCTTCGAGGGTAAGTTATTCCATCGACTCGTTGCTACAATCTAGTAGATAGATCTTGGCTTGTTTGTTTGTATGCGATAGAAAAATTTTGTTTTCCATGCTACGAACCCCTACAGTGGTATCAGAGCCGTGTCTATATGTAGATCTGTTGCACGAGTAGAACACAATGGTCATTGTGGGCGTTGATGCTTTTATTGTTGATTGCTTCTTGTGTACTTTGTATCTTGCGGTATGTTGGGATGAAGCGGCCCGGGCTAACCTTACATGACATCGTTCATGAGACTTGCTCCACGCTTGACATGCAACTTGTATTGCATAAGTGGCTTTGCGGGTGCCTGTTTCTCCTAGCATAGTTAAGATCCAATTTACAACGGGTGATTAACAATACTAGTATCAATGTTGTGGTTCTTGTTCGTAAGTTAGAACGACACTTATTTAAAGCCCCAAACCACGTAAAATATGCAAAGAAAGTAGAGGCGTCTAACTTTGTTTTGCAGGGGTGTGCAGTGATGTGATATGGCCATGATTGTGATTATATATGATGTATGCAATGTTCCTTATTGTAAGTTGGCAACCGGCAGGAGCCATATGGTTGTCTTTAAATTCTGTTAAGACCCGCGTGTCTATTCAAAGTAGTTGTAATAGTTGAAGCCGGTGGAAGACAACCATGGAGAAGCGTCATTGACCTTGATGCAATGCCGATGATGATGGAGATCATGTTCGTGCTAGAAGATGGAGATCGAAAGCACAAAGAAGAAAAGGCCATATCATATCACATATTATGAATTGCATGTGATGTTAATCCTTTATGCATCTTGTATTGCTTAGTAGACGACGGTAGCATTATAAGATGATCCCTCATGCACATGAATTTCAAGTCATAAAGTGTTCACCCTTAGATAGCACCGTTGCTAAAGCTTGTTGTTTCGAAGCACCACGTGATGATTGGGTGTGTTAGATTCTGCAAGTGTATACAACGTGAGCAAGCCAGATTTGCTCATGCGGAAACTAAGGTTTGATCTTGACGAGCCTAGCATGTACAAACATGGTCTCGGAACACGGAATACCGAAAGGTAGAGCATGAATCATATAGTAGATATGATGAACATGTCGATTGTTCGCCATTGAAACTATATCAACTCTCGTGATGATCGGTTTTGATGTGGTGGATTTGGTTCGTGTGATCACTAAAACAATGTGAGGGATATTGTTTTGAGTGGGAGTTCACCAAGATTAATTTAATTATTAATTAGAACTCAATTTATCATAAACTAAATCAAAGTGAATTTGCATAGTTGTTGTAGTCATTGGCATCCGTTTACCACCTTGCGCTTAGTTATAATTGAGATGATAGAACTATAGAATTCTGGTTAGTTACTTTACGAACTGGTATCGTATTGTTTTGAAGTGTTAAATCTAAAGTTTAAAAGTCCTATTGCAAACTTTCAGTAAGTTCTGGTTACTCCATGAAGTTTAATAATTGGTATTAAAATCAAGAGTAACAATTCCAATGTTAGTGTATAAGTATCATGTTTGTCTCCATGATTCTTGATATTCAAAGGATCGTCTTAATATCAAGGTTATCTAGGATCTGAAAGAGTTGTTTCAGAAACCATGATGTGTGGAAGATATTGTGATATCTGAAACGAAGTTTTGGTTGCAACATGATAGAGTATAATATGACAAAAGTCATGTTCTCATATTTGATGAGAATTTGCAAAAGGTTGGAGACACTAGTTGTCCTAATCTTCCAAAAGGTTTTGGAGAGCAACATTATACTCGCGATTCACCGTTACAAGCTAAAAGTAGCTTGATCATGGATAAATCCATGATGAGGGCGAATATTTGATGTAGGTAAAATGTTTACTACACCAAGAGATTACTAAAGAAAGGAATTTGAAAGAACACCAAACATTTGATGATGGTGATCTACTTCAAAGTGCAAGTCCAAAGACATTGGTATTTAACTATACACGCTTTGGACTGTGTGTCATATGTATGACTCCACTGTTGATGTTGATAGATTCTTTCAAACTGAAAAAGGAGATACTGAAAGAGAATCTCATAAATATATGGCAGAAAAGAAAAGAGTAGAATTGTTCAGTTTAAGTATATAGATGATATACATGTTATGGCTATATTCTTTGCTTATTAAACAATGTGGTTCTCAAGTATTTGATACTGAATTTGTTGGTGTGAATCGTCATACGAAACAACACAATTCATGAACTACAATAGCCTATGTAATTAGCAAAAGAATATGTGATGATGTTCATCGAAAACAAAGAAAGGGTTATTGTGTTGCTCGTTAAACATCAAAGCTTGCCTTCAAAGATTTGTTTTATCAGGTATTATGAGAACAAAAGGGTTGTTCAAATAATTACCGTAATCCATAAAAGATGGATTCGCAAATCTCGTTGGAGACATCACATCCATAAAACTAGTGCTAAAGATGTCGAAAGACAAATTGATTGAAAGATCACTTAGGAAGTGACATCGCCGTTTAAATTATATTGGAAAGAAAACAAGAATAAACTCCATGTGGATGGAATTTTGGAGTCTTCTGATTTTTGATCAAATGACGCTTGTGAAACTTTCCTAGAGATAATTAAAACTTCGTTCATAGGCCAAAAGGGAACGAATGACTAGCTTATTGGAACTTGTACATATTGTTGTACGAAATCCATTATGTGTAGTCAAAAAGCGATGGATTTCAACTTCATATGCTTTCTCCGAGAATTTGAGTGAATATATGAATATTTACTTAATAAGGATAAAGTAAGAAATATTTGAAAAGTTCAAAGACTTTCAAGATGAAGTGCAAAATCATTGTAACAAGAATATAAATAGTTTATGATAAGATCATAAAGGAAGATATTTGAGTTACAAGTTTAGCATAATACCTAAGATTTAAGGAATCGTTCCGTGGATTTGCATTTCCCGAAACACCATAAGAGTATGGAGCGTTCGAGATATGTAATTAAACCTTGTTTGACATGGTAAGATCAAAGGTATAATTCATAAAACTGCCATTATATTTTAAAGATTAAAAGCTTTAGAGATTACCGTTTTTCCACTGAAAAGAGCTCCATCATAATCCGTTGAAATGACACCATATAAAGTTATGGTTTGGGATAAAACCCAAGTTGTCCTTTCTTAAACATTGGTTTGCTATGCATAAGAAAGATGTTTGCAACCAAAGTCGGATGAACCTGTCTTTGTATAACTGTTGAGTATTCCTCCATAACACCAGAGACAAAAGTGTTTGTTACTTAAAACGTCAAGTTTCTTTGAGAAGGAATTTTTCGTGAAAAGTTAAGTGGGAGGACAATAGAACTTTGATAAGGTTAAAAGAACCTTAGCTGTATGTGCAGAGTTGCGCAGCGCCGAAAAGTGTTCCGGAGGCAGCAACAAAGCTCATGGCTCACGTACCTCAAAGGTTGTGGTCACGGGGATCCAAGTTCTTATTGAAACAAGAAGGTCGGGTAAACAATCAAATACCAAGATTTGAGAGTTAAATCATTATTTGACAATAATGATCCGACTACATGCAAAGAAGCGATGATGAGCCCTGACTCCGTCAAATGGCTTGAAGCTATAAAATCCGTGATAGTTCCATACACGAGAAATCAAGTTTTGAACTTGAAGGACCCTCGAGAAAGGTGTGAGACCTTACAGTTGTGTTTGGATCTATAAATATATAGATATGGATGTTGCACATCTATGAAATAGTCGACATGTTGGGAAAGAGTTCACAACAATGTTCAAAGGTTGTATATGACAAGATTTGATCTTTCATAGCGATATTTAGTCTAGATGGATTTATGTAGCAACCACTACATATAAATTTGTTATATGGTAGTTATAAACAAAACGAGTTCTTCTAATAGAATTGTTACCTAGGACATGTGCATAACACGGTCCATAGGGTTTTGTTAATTCAAAGGATGCTAAAAGAATATGCAAACTTCAATGGTTAAAGTAAGCATAGCGGAGTTGGAATCTTCACTATGATGAAACTGTTAAAAGAGTTTAAATTCATCAGAGATAATGAAGATGCTTGCATTTGCAAGAAATTAAGTGGGTGCGCTAAGACATGTTTCTAATACATTATGTGGAAGACATATTGTTGATTGGAAATAATGTATCTTTTATTAACACATATTAAGAATTTCATCCCGATGAAAGACTTAGGCAAAACCCAAATATTTGGCATCAATAGACGCTAATATGGTTGTGCCAGAAGTACATAGACGAGATATTGAATGAGTTCAATATAGAAACTACAAGAAAGGTTCTTGTCGCACAGAAAGGATTGAATGAGTTCAATGTTGATGATATATTCAAGTGTATTGACATTTGGTAAAGTGAAACAAATAATCAAGTATAGATTGATACTTGATGTATGAAATCACAAAGAGTTTTTATATCAATCATACTGTGATATGTACAAATCCAGATATGTCCTATGCTCTAAATGTTGTGAGCATATACCAGAATGATTCGTAAGATGATCATTGGACAATAGTAAGGATATTCTTATGATCTTTTGGAAGAACTAAGAGTATAATATTTGTAGAAGTGACAAATAGATGGTTAGTTCATTGTAAAAGTACTACATTGATACTAGTTTTGTCACAAAGTACAAATTAAGTTTATCTCAATCTAAACTAAGGGTGGCACAATATAATGGAAAGTGAGTTCCATAATGGATTTAGATGAGTTCCAAAGTTAAGACATTGTGACAGATACTACAACAAAAGGCTAAGTATATGACTGCTATTTTAGCAGCAAAAGAGGGCATTTGTGTCAAGTAGTTTGTTATCAAACTAGGTGTAGTTCACAGAGGGATAATACTATGAAGATATATTGTGCGACAATATTATCAACATGTTTTAACCCCAAAGAGCTAAAGGTCACACCGAAAGACCAAATTTATACAAAGCCATCTCATTAGAGAATGAGTGATGCGTAGAGACGCAAAGACATGCAATTACACACGGACCTAGAAGTGTCAGATCCGGAGATCAGTTGACCACTAGCAATCGTGTACATACAACACCGGAAAGCCATAGGTGTTGAATACACAAAGGTTTGAAACTAGATTATTGACTCTAGTGCAAGTGGGAGACTGTTGGAGATATGCCCAAGAGGCAATAATAAAGTGGTTATTATCATATCTTCACACTTATGATAAATGTTTACATATCATGCTATAACTGTATTAACCGGAAACATTAATACTTGTGTGATTTGTAAACTAAAATAAGAGTCCCTAGTAAAGCCTCTTGTTAAACTAGCTTGTTGGTTAATATATGATCATGGTTTCCTGATCATGAACATAGAGATGTTATTAACAACAGGATCATATCATTAGGAGAATGATGTGATGGACATACTCCTATAGATAAGCGTAGCATAAAGATCAAGTCATTTAAATAGTTCAATTGCTATATGCTTTCTGATACATAGTAACCTAATTCCTTCGACCATGAGATCATGCATATCACCTTTACCGGATGGATGCTTTGATGACATCAAACACCACACCGTAACAGGGTGGCTATAAAGGTGGCATTGAGTGTTCAGAAAGTATTGGTTGAAACACATGGATCAAGAGTGGGATTTGTCCATCCATATGACGGATAGATATACTCTGGGCCCTCTCGGTGTAATGTCATCCAATTAGCTTGCAAGCATGTGACTGGCTCACAAGGGATCACATATCACGGGAACGAGAAAAGAGTACTTATCAGTAACGAGGTTGAACTAGGTATGCAGAGATACCGACGATCATAACCTCGGATAAGTAACATATCGTGAGACAAAGGGAAATTGGTATCGTATGTAAGTGGTTCATTCGATCACAAAGTAATCGTAGAAATATGTGGGAGCCATATGATTTTCCAGATTCCTCTATTGGTTATTGTTCGGAGAAGTGTCTCGATCATGTCCGCATAATTCACGAACCGTAGGGAGACACACTTAAGGATTCGACGTTGTTTGAGTAGTTATGGTATTATGAGAAAGAGACCGAACGTTGTTCGGAGTCTCGGATGGGATCCGGGATATCACGAGGTGATCCTGAATGGTCCGGAGAATAAGATTCATATAAGGAAAGTCCCGTTTCGGAGTTCGGGAATGATTCCGGTGTTTTCATCGGGAATGTTCTAGAAGGTTCCGGATTGTCCGGCACTCCGGGGGGGAGGGTACATGAATGTGTCATTGAATGATTGCATCATGTACTAAGTGTTCTTGCTGTTCCAAAAACATGAAAGTCAAATTGCCAGTTTGAAAGTCAAACGGCTAAAACAGGAAACTGTGGGAAACAGGAAACTGTGGGAAACAAGCAAGAGGAGGTTGAAACCAACTTGGAGGAGAAGTTCCTCTCCTCCAAGCCGGCGCCCAGCCCTAGGCCGAGTTGGGGAGGGACTCCCTCCCTCCCTGGCGCGCCTAGCCCCTCCACCTATAAAAGGAGGGGCAGGGCCTCCTCCTTGTGACACACAAGTTTCTACCTCTAATCTCCGGTTTAGAGCCGTTCTGGTTTAGAGCTTCTAATTGCTTTAGCCTGCGGTTTAGAGCCTTCTAATTGGTGTGTCTAATCTCTAGACCACTAATAGCCCTCTCTCATACTCCACCATACTCGCTCCGGCTTAAGGCGAAGCCCTGCGGGATTTCCCCTCTACTTCCGGTACCACGCCGTTGTGCTGCCGGAATCGCGAGGAGAGTGCTACAACCTCCGCTGCCTGCTGGAACAAGGGAGAGGAAGGTCTTCATCGAGTACCGAACGTGTGACCGACTGCGGGAGCGCTGCCGGAACGCAGCGCCGGAAGGATCGTCTACGCGATCTTGAGATCAGAAAGAGTACGACTACATCACCCACGAGAATCTGCTCTCGTTAACCGCTTTGGAATCTTCGAGGGTAAGTTATTCCATCGACTCGTTGCTACAATCTAGTAGATAGATCTTGGCTTGTTTGTTTGTATGCGATAGAAAATTTTTGTTTTCCATGCTACGAACCCCTACAGAAGCGACCAAGGACCTCTTTCGCCTTGGCAAGGGAGTTGACGACGGTGCCGCAGCGGTCTTCGACCGCCACAGTGGCATCATCTAGAGCACTGTCGTGCTCCAGAGCACCGCGGTCGAACTCGATGCCTGCGGCATCTGAGACAAAAATGAAGAAAAGCATGAAGAAAGGCAGCATCGAAAAAGACTCGTAGAAACAAAAACAAGTGGAAAAATTAGCACTCACCCGAAATAGCCTTGGCAGCAGCCATGAGCTTCGACGCCACCCCTCTTTCACGAGCAGCCGCAACGGTGGCCAGCTGCTCCTCACGATCTGCGGCCTCCTGCTGCAGACGCTCCTTCGCTTTGGCTGCCTTCGTCAGCTCCAGCTCAAGGCGCTCTTTCGCACCAGCGGCGGCTTCGGCCTTCTGCTCCGATTGGCCAAGGCTCTTTTTAAGAGCGTCGACCTCACGGAGAGAGTCGTTATGCTCCTCTACATTTAAGACAAGCAAGCGTCAAAGAACAGGACCAGGATAAACAAGGGAGGTACTAAAAGGCAGACGAATACCTTGGAGCTGCCGCAGCTTCGCCTCCAGCGTCAAGCGCTCCTCCACCAGCCGCTTGGCCTCTTGGACAAAAGGCTGCAGAAAAAGGCAATAGCAGTAAGAACAGGACTTGGGGGCTACGCCCAACACAAAGAAGCAAAAACAACATCAGCACACGAAGACACTCGGGGGATCCCCCCGTGACATGAAGCAGAAAAACTTACATGCTCCGATGGCGACGCCGAAGGCCCGCCTGCGAAATTCTGAGGCGCAACCACCAGCCCCTCCCGCACAGGAGGAACTAGAGCGGCGTCACCCGAAGTCGCCACCGTCTGAGGAGGAGGCGACGCAATGTTCGACTCCCCCATCATCTCCCGCCCACCATCACTAGAGCCATCGGAGGATTGCCTGCATACGAAGCCAATCAACACAGGTGCAAACACCATCAAGGGAAAAGGGTAACAGTACAACAAGAAAACTTACGAGCCCAATGCGCTCAGGTCGAAGATGGGAGAAGCCCTTCGGGCCCTCTTCTCCTCTTTCTTCTCTTCCTTCTTCTCCTCCTTCTTTTCTTCCTTCTTCCGCTTTGCTGGCGGGTGCGGCGCGACAGCCCGCACAGGAATGGCAGGAAGGGGAGAGGAAGAACCCCCATGAACATCATCATGACGCTCAAGGCCCAGAGGATTTCTGGGAGTCGGAGGAGTCGAGGCATCCGAAGACTCGCTGGAGCTCCGTGATCGCTTGCGCGAATGGTCCTCACTCGACTCGTCGACATCCTCCGCTGGAGATCGCGCTGACGGTAGCTCGGACACGGAATCCACCACTTCATTATCCGGGGCATTCGGATACCTTTCGGACAACGGTGGTACCATGCCCGGCACTTTGAAGCTCTGCAAGATGAGAAGGAACTTTGTTAGCAAACAAAGGAAACAAATACACAGCCGACAAAAACAAAGGGGGAGCACTACGTGCGCAAATCTACACCTTCGGTACGACCAACGCCGAAGAAAAGGGAGGAGTCAGCGACTTCCCCGGGATTTTTTCGTCGGCCTTGAACTTCAACAGCGCGCGAAGAGCCTTGTCAAGTTCCACCTCGGAGATTTTCTCGCTCGAAACCCTCGTCGGATCACGGCACCCAGAATAAAGAAACATCGGGTGCGCCCTCGCTTGGAGAGTCTGCACCCGACGCTCAAGAAACGTTCGGATGATGTCCACACCGTTCACCTCTTTCTCAGGAATCAGTTGGAGATCCTCCACCCGACGATACAGGGCCTCTATCTCCGCCACCTCACCGTCTAAGATTTGGTTTTTCCAAGACATTTTCTTCTCAATCATTTGGGAGGGGTCAAAGGGAACAAGACCAAAATCTTGCCCGAGCACTACGGAGTCACGGATATAAAACCACCGCCTCCGCCAGTACTGGACAGATTCGGACATGGAAAAGGAAAAGAATTGCAGATTGGGACTGAGGGAGATGATGAAACCCCCAATGGGATACACACCATCCGAACCAGATTGCCTCTTCACGGAATAGAGCTTCCGGAAGAGGCCAAAGTGTGGCTCAATGCCAAGCCAGCACTCGCAAAAAGTGATAAAACAAGCAATGTGGAGAAGAGAATTGGGAGACAGATGATGCAACTGAACCCCATAGAAGAAGAGCAGTCCACGAAGGATGTCATGGACTGGGTACGAAAACCCACGCAAGACGAAGGCGAGAAACATAACCCGGTACCCAGATGGGGGACGGGGGATTACCTCATTGCCGGGGAGTTTGACGGCCGTCGTATCCTGCGGGATCAGGCCCCACTCGCGTAGTTTGCGGAGATCGATCTCCCGCGTCTCTGATCGCCGCCAGCCACCATCGGTGACGCGAGCAGCGGCGGTGCCCTTCTTGCCTCCGGCGGCGCTGGTCCCAACCGCAGATGAGGACTTCTTTGTTTTCCCCATGGCGCTACGGCGGTGGTGGCGATGCCAACGCAGAAAGAACGAAGGAAATGTGAAGGGAAAGCTCATCGTGCAGCAAGAATCGCTCAAGAACAAGGAGGCAGTGAACAGATGAACTGGTGCG
Source organism: Avena sativa (assembly GCA_916181665.1). NCBI lineage: Eukaryota > Viridiplantae > Streptophyta > Magnoliopsida > Poales > Poaceae > Avena > Avena sativa. Next base: position 424,946,032 of record OV702280.1, read on the forward strand.
GTGAAAAACAAACCACGATTTCACCAAGGATTATAACAGCGGAGACGACGCACGCTGGCCGTCCATCGAGAAGACCTAACGCCAACGGTAGATCTGGCCATACACGTGTCAACACCACAACGAACCGTCGTTACCACGCCGTCCACTACGCGCGGAAATCGAGGAGACGCCGTAATCATATCCACGCCGCGCGTGACTGGTCAATTCAAAGTCAGAAAATGGGACCCACGCTTCGTCCAGTCAAGTCATCTCTGGCGTAGCAGACGCTTGAGGTCATCAATCGTCAGCACTGACGTCATCAAAAGCTATACTAGCACTAACTTCGGCTCCACAGCTAAGAGTACTCACTCGAATCTACGATTCGACTAAATACTCGGGGGCTACTCCTATCAGGAGCGTTGGCCGCGCACCCGACAGAAAAATGAGGACAAAATTACTTCTCTGAGTCCTACGTCGAGTCTATGACTCCACTACGGACTCGGGGGCTACTCCCATAGGGAGGATGGATTTAAGCATCCGAAAATTTTCGAGTCCTTCGGACTTAACGACTGAAACAACGCTTGAACTAAAGTCTCCGTTCGAGTCTACGACTCGAACAGACACTTGGGGGCTACTCCCATAGGGAGCGCTGGTCGCGCACCCTATGAAATCTTCGACTGCGATCTTCCGGATCCGCACGCAAAAACTTTTTTGGCAACTCTGCCCCAACAAAACGCTAAGTGAGTGACAATATTCTTGGCCACCTGAAGCACCTCTGAGGTGATAAATGTTCGGATGCTGCGTCTGCGATGCAAAGATAAGACCTGCGGATATCATCTGATGGACTGGCAACGCACCTGACTGCGCTCTGCTAGTATGAATCCGTACCAGCAGGTACGATGAAAATCCCGACGGACGCGTTGGGTACACCGATTAAAACCACTGGAATTCCGCTCCTGTAAGTCCTCCGCGGCCTGAGTCGAATTACGCCAGCATATGTTCCAGGTCCGGGTTGAGGGACCCGAACCTGAAGAAGATCGTGTCGTTTCGTCCTAAGACAGTTAACTGACCCTGATCCGTCGGGTGAGTCAGGCACACGCATCAATGATCCCTACACACATATACTATTAATATATAACTGCACCCAAAGGATGGAAGAGTCCTCAGCCGAATCTACGATTCGTCTGAACACTCGGGGGATACTGACATGTTATACCCTACGGGTACGTAACTTCAGCATACCTGGTCTAGCCCAAGGAAGGTCCACAGCAGATATACACTGGCCCATGAAGATTTTCGGGTGGCCAAGGCCCATGACACCTTCGGATCCTTGGAGAGCAAGACTAGCGTAGATAGGAAATTCAAAGGGGTAAAACCCTAGAACTTGTAACCGACTAGGACTATGCCTGGGACCTGCCTAAGTCTATATAAAGGCCAGGAGGGCACGTCCTAGATCTCTCGACTCATACTTTCGCACACGCATCCACGCCAGATCGAATCTGCGCACCCTGTAACCTTCGGTTCCGCCGTAATCAAGAGCAGACAAGCAGGAGTAGGGTTTTCCCTCCGGGGGCCTGAACCTGGGTAAATCTCGTGTCCCTTGGTTGCTTGTCTGTTAACCGTGCCATGATCTCCAGCATCCCCATCTTCTCCAAAACCCAAGTCCATAACAATGGGCATTGACGAGATTAAACCTCGTCAGACATGCATTCTTCTAGTCAAGTCAATTTGGCTCACTTCTTAACAAGCATCACGTGTTGTGACAAAAATGGCATGATGTTGAGCATATTGTGTGAGAAGAGGATAGTAGCATCATGGTGATATCATGCAACGTTAGGAGGGTATGTGTCACTCACAATGCCATAGTGGTAGAAAGGACCCAAGCATGCTTGTTTGTCAAATCGATTTTGAACTACTAGGCCTTTTTAGTTGAATATGTTGCGTGCATAGGCCATGGTGTATATGTTGAGAAAGATCGAGATAAAATGCGGCCCTAGAGATCGGGTGATACGTTGTAAACGTATCTATAATTTTTTATGTTCCATGCTTGTTTAGTATCTACTTTGCGTTGCTTTGTCTTTACTTTGAGGTGTTTTTATATGTTTTCTGTTACTAACCTATTAACAATGTGCCACGGTGCCAGTTGCCTGTTTTCTTCTGTTTTTGGTTCCAGAACAATCAAAATATCAATATTCTCAGAATTGGACGGGCCAAAAGCCAAAGTCAATATTTTTTCGTGGGACCACGGAGCCAGAATACGAGACTGAGAGGAGCCACCAGGGGCACACCCCCTGGCTGCGTGGCTAACCCTAGCCCGCGCCTGGGGGGTGCGGCCGCCCTGGGTGTCCCCTGCCTTGCCTCTTAGCCTATAAAGACCCCCCCGATACCGAAACCCTAAGGACCTGATCAATCTTCCACGAAGCAGTCCGTAGATGCCACCACCATCGTCCCTAGATCGGGGGTCATCTGAGGCTCTTCCCGGCACCCTGCCAGAGGGGAGATCATCCTGGAGGCCTTCTTCTTCATCATGCCAGCCTTCGGTATGAAGCGTGAGTAGTTCCACCTTGGACTACGGGTCCATGTAGTAGCTAGATGGGTGTATCTACTCCTTTGTGCTACCATGTTTAGATCTTGTGAGCTCCGTTCATGATCAAGATCATCTATTTGTAATCATGCATGTTGTATTGCGGGGATCCGATGGATATTGATATTACTATGTCAGATTGATTAATGGTTTTGTCTTATTGATTCTATCATGTCCGTGTTGTTTGTGATCTTGCATGCTCTCCGTTTCTGGTAGCTATATTGGCCAAGTAGATGCTAGTGACTCCAAGAGGGGGTATTTATGATCGATAGTGGGTTCATGCCTCTATTTAATTTAAGGGAAGTGACAGAAACCTCTAAGGTTGTAGATGTGTTGTTGCTACTAGGGAGAAAACAACGGTCTCTTGTTCATGGAACAAGTCGATTGTTTACCTTACACACTTTGCTTAAAGCAGTTATCCGTTGTTGGCAACTTAATACTGGAGGGGGTTCGGATGATAACCTGAAGGTGGATTACTATTCATAGATGCAGTTGGATGGTGCTTTATGTATATTGTTGTATTGTCCAATCGAAACTCATAGGATCATGAATGTCTAGTATTGCATTGTTATGCCTTGCTCAGTCCTGTCAATTGCCCTGCTGTAATTTGTTTACCCAGCATGCCATGTTTGTTTATCTTAAGGAGAACGCCTCTAGTGAACTATTGTCACATCCCAAAATTTTCCAAATTTTGAAATGTGAAAAATAATTAAAAAAAATAAATAATTGTTGAAATTTATGGTGAAAATAAACTTTTTGCTTCTAAATGGACACATCAAAACCCATCTTGAACAAATTTGAATGAAAAGGGAATTCAACAAAATTTCAATCAAGTGAAATGCATTCATCAATGAATGTATCTTGAAATTTAAACATTGGAAAAAATTAAACCAAAACCCCAAATCTTAATGAAAGAAAACACTTCCAAAGATCAAATGCATTTTATGCATGGAAAGAATCTTGAATTTAAACACTTGGGAAAATAAACCAAAACCCTAAAACCCTAATGGAAGAAAATCATTTCCAAGATCTCTCTAAGACTATGGATTTTATCCATATAAAAATTCAGCAACGAACATTTATAAATGATCAAAAATGATAAACAAAAATACTATAAAACCATGGAAATTGGTTTCATTTAATTTGGAGCCATGGATAAAAACTTATGAATTTAATAAGATAAAAGGAATTAATTTCCAAGGCTAATAAAGCTCCTACCTAAAATCCATACCAAATTGTGAGCAAAATTAATCCTAAAAGGATTTAAAAAGATAAACAAAAATTAAATAAAATTATACAAATTGGAATCACCAATTTTGGATCTATAAAAAAAGATATGGATTTTATAAGGCAAAGATAGAAATAAACAAATAAGGAATATTAAAAAAAAGCCAAATTAAATCTTGGCCAAGCAAATGGAATAAAGAAAGTCCAAATCCAAATAAAATAAAGGAATACAGATTATTTGAATAAAAACTTATATGGCTTGAACCATATTTGATTTAAATGGAGACAAAATCCCTAATGTAAATGATTAACTAAATCATGAGAAAATAATAAATTGGAATTTCCCAAAGTGGATTAAAAAGTTATCCAATTAACTTAAAAAGAATAAAATAATTATTTGAATAAAATTTATATGGGTTTAAAACCATATTTGATTTTATTTGAACAAAGACAAATACCCAATCTAAATGAATATTAAATCATATTAAAATATTTTAAATAATTCAAAATGAATTATTTAACACACTAATGAATAAATAAAAACTACTAAAAAAGGTTTGGCAAAAATTGGAATTCAAAAGAAGTTTGAAAAAATATATAAACCTTATTTAAATAAACACAAAATGTCTATTTTAAATAAATAATAAAGAATAAAAGAAATTATTATAAAATGGACTTTAAAATACATAAATAAACAAATTAAAAACCTAGTAAAAATTTGGAAAAGATTTGAAAAATAAATCTGAATTCAAATGAATGTTTGAATTGAAAACAGAAAAACAGAAAAGAAAAAGAAAAAGATTTAGAAAGAAAAAAAATAGAAAAGGACCAGCCCAAACTAACTTACCCATCTACCAGGCCCAACAAGCCCAACAGTCAGCCCACCCGGCAGCCCCTCTCGCGAATTGTTTTCTTGCTCACCCCGCACCCGCTGAGCCGTTGACGACCTAACCCCACACCTGCCCCATCATCGTCTTCCCCACCGCGACGACCACGCCCTCCTCCTTCGCTGTTTCTGCCAATTGAATGATTCGATTTATTCCGTTGAATGCGTGAGTAATCTCCGTCCACGGACCCGCCCAAACTCGAATCACCGTTGTCTCTGGCGAGCCTTCATCCAAATTCCGGCAACGCCGACCCTCCCCACTAGCCCTGATTTCCACGAGAGCACTCGCCGTCGCCTAGCGCACCTACCCGTACCCTCTACTCGCCCGCACGTGCCCCAGAGCCTCAACAACAACCAAGTCCGCGTGCCACCGCCTCCTGCTCCAACTCCGGCGACCCCTACTGGTAAAACCCGACCGCGCCTCTCCCTCTCAGTGATGCTCATGTACTCACCATCGTCTTGCACATCTAACGAGCACTTTGCCTCTCCTTCCCGAGCTGTGTAGCCTTGCCTTCGACCACATCAGAGCGCACCCGACGCCGACGATAACACCGGTGAGCAATCACCAGCAGCACCATGCGCCCCTGTCTCTGCGGCGACCACGTCGAGAATCAGCGCAACCCTGCGAGTCTGGTAACGCCGTCCGTTCTCCCTCTTGCTTCCTATTTCGTCGGCAACGTCACCGCCCGAGCGTTGCCGCCGCGCGCCGTCGTCGAGCGCCGCCAGACTTTGGCCAAGACAATTTCAACAGTTAGATCTAGATCCAAGCGGTAGGATAGATCACTTAACTGAATCGGCATGGGCTGATCTAATCCGTGCAATCTCAGTTAAATCCAATGCACCACATCGCTTGATCCGTGCAAACCGTTATCAGCTAGTTAGATCACGCCACGTGGCCTGTCTTTTGTTTTAAAAACAAAAACTTTTCTATTAGATGAATGATTTTGTAAAATTCATAACTATTGTTCTGCTTGGCAAAATTTTGCAAATTTTATATCAATGGGTTCAAAAAATGTGAACTTTGCAACCATGCCCTTAGTTTAACATTTTGCTTCTAGAAAATTGGTTGTTTTATAGAAACATTTCTAGGCTTATTTTGAGTATAAAAATTATTCTAGAAATGATTTTTGAGTAAAATGTTTTGAAAATGTTTTGTTTTGAACCTACTGACCATAAAAACCAACTTTTGGATTTAAAAGTATATTTTGTGACACTAAGGAATTATTCCTTTGAATAAAAAGCATTTCTAGCAAAATAAAAATGTTGCTTTGATTTAAAAATGGTTTTTGAGTGAAACCTTTTGAAAATGGATTTGATTTAAACAACTTGACCATAAACACTAACATTTGTGCTTAAAAATATAATTGTCAAACATTAGAAATTATTCATTTTGATTAAAATCATTTATAGCAAAACAAAAATGATTTAAATGGCCCATTTTCATTAACTTGATTTTAAATGGTTTTGCCACTTTTATAAATGACCAATAGGTGTTTTAAAATGTTTATAGATTTATTAGAAACCACTTTTTCAATAAAACAATCTTTTGCATGCTTGCATGCATTGTTTTGTTTTCTTCATTTTATGTGATGAATTGTTTGAATGCTAGATTGAATTTGTGCCTTGATTGAATTGTAGTGAACTTTGAAGAGTGTGGCAATTTCAAGATCAAGTAGTGAACCTATATTCTCTACTAAAAAGGCAAGTGGTGCTTCATACATTTTGTCCTACTATTTTGACTATGCATTAGTGATATTTCTAAGTAGGACTTGCATGGAATTTTTACTAAGTATGCTATGCCTTGGGAAATCCTAGTAGATGATGCATTCGTAGAATTTTCCCTAAGTTGAGATCCCTACTACTATCATGCTTAGCTTAGCTAGTACAAAACAAGGGTGGATTATATTCATGCTATGAAATATTTCTAAGTCTATGACTTGTGTTTTGTCTAATAAAACAACTATGTGAATGAATCACCTGGGTGGAATGGAAAAAATGGATTGTGTTGAGTGGTTACACATAGCCCCATATTTATGGCCTACCCTAGTGTATATCACTTGTGGAAAGCCACCTAGGAAAAAAGAGATTTGAGATGTCAAATGTTGAGAAGCTTCAAGTGCAGCCACATGACATTATGGGCTCTGCCTGGATCATATAGGTTGCAATAACTTAGCCAGATGGACAGAAGGTGGTAGGGGGTGATAGGATGGAGCGCGTCCATTTGGTCTAAGGGAAGGCTTCTGAAAGATCTTGTCTCGATGCATGTCGAGTCTTGTGGGGAAAGTGCACCACCTCTCAAGAGAGTAAAATCCAAGTACTTAGCCGTGTCCCCGACAATGGACAATTTGAGCATCAAGACATGGAAGCTATCAAGGATCTCCTCATCCCAATTTCTAAGTTAAAAACTTGTGGTTGAACAAGGGTTAAAGGATCACCAATTTCTGTTGGTAGATGCCTTGGGTGATTTTGACAAACAAAAACTTAGTGTTTTCAACTTATAAGGAAAACCTTATTTTGAGCAAAGCAAGCCTAAGCTCCACCTAGCCAAATGCATATAGATGATATATACCACTATTCTACCATAGTATCACTTGCCAATACAATTCAAATGTATTGACCCTTGTGGCTGTAACTTATTATGTTGCAGGTTTGTTTGATGTTAGTGAAGTGCGTTGAATAGGATTACAAGTCTACAACCAACATGATTGCCTATGACACTTTGAAGATGAAGGACTCCATGCTATATAGATATTTCCGCTGCATTGTAACGAGATAGCCAAATGAACTATGTAAGATGTAATGAATTATTTTATTCCTGGTTATAAAGTTGTATTATGACCTTTGTTTCTTGATACTACATCTTAAACTGTGGATGCTATATATTGATCCAGGGACTAGCATTGTAAACACAGGGATCTCTACCTTGTCAGGTTGGGACCTCTACAGATGGTATGAGAGCACTGTGTTTCATGTAGGATTGTAACCCTAGGATTGGGCAAAACCCCTTAGAAAAATAGGAGTTGTATTTGTTCAGACTTATTTACAAACAATCTTGTAAACTCTTTCCTCAACCTTTTTGGTTTCGATTCTACATCTCCCCACTTTTCAACTTGATGGACAAAAACTTCAACTTGAGCAAAGACTTCACCATCACCAATGACATCAACATCACCAATGACTTCAACTTTAGTTTCATCAAGGACTTCAACTTGGACATCACTAAGAACTACAAGTGAGACAAGAAATATTACTCAAGACTTGAAGACTAAGGAAACACAACCTAGAAGGAACCATCATCACCTTTGAAGCTTTGTGACCAAGATGCAAGATTGTTTCCAGGGAAACCATGATCTTATTCATGAAGAAACAACTAAGAAGAATGAGAGGATCTCAAGTGAATCCCATAGTTGGACCACCATACTAGTGATTAGTTGATCCCACCAACTTATGTGGTGTAGCAAAAATATTTTGTTGCCTAAAAATATGTTTGAATCTTGTTGTTTGAGTGGAATGTTTGATTGTGATTGCTTGCACATTGCGTATGTGAATTGTTGTGTGAGATTAGAATTCTTCCTCTAGAATCTTTTGCCTACTCTAATCCCAATCCAACCCAAACAGATGACTTCTCCAAGAACTGTTGATGGTAGCTATTGATCCATGGACTAGCATTGTAAACACAGGGATCTCTACCTTATCAGTTTGGACCTCTACAACTATGGACCCTGGTCCAAAACCATTGATACATCTTCCACTGTTAATGTTTACTTTCTGCAAACCACTTTTACCTTCCACACCATATAGTTAATCCTTTATTTTCAGCAAACCAGTGAGATTGACAACCTCACTGTTCGTTGGGGCAAAGTCTTGAGTTTGTGTTGTTCAGGTTTCCAAGTTGCTAGCAACACCTTTGAGTCGCTTCCTTCCTCCTACTAGTTCGATAACCTTGGTTTCTTACTGAGGGAAAACTTGATGCTGTGCTCATCATACCTTCCTCTTGGGTTCTCCCAACAAACCTTTCATGCACCATCAGGGGGCGTCCAAGGGTGTTCCCAGCCCAGGTGGAAACCCTCCCTAACTCGGCCTCCAAAGGAAGAGGCTGAAACCTTTTCCACCAAGACTTCCCTCTTACCAAAAACTAGAGTTTGTCTTTTCTAACTAGGATTTGACTATTCAAACTAGTCTTGGCCAAATTGTCCCTTTAGGGTTTGGTGCGGCTAGACCCTAGGGCATGCCACACTCCAAGTGACCCCCTCCCGGGGTGGTGGACCTTCCAGAACATTCTAGAAGCTTCCGGTCAAAACACCGAAAACATTTCTGATCCCCGGAAATTTGGTCTCCGGACCATTCCGGATCTCCTCGTGATATCTTGGATCCAATCCGAGACTCCGAACAACATTTGGTCTCTTTACTCACATTCCATATCTACTAAACAACATCGAATCCTTAAGTGTGTCTCTCTACGGTTCGTGAATTATGCAGACATGACCGAGACTCTTCTCCGATCAATAACCAATAGAGGAATCTGGAAATTCATATGTCTCCCACATATTTCTATGATTATTTCGTGATCGAATGAACCATTTACACACGGTACCAATTTCCCTTTGTCTCGCGATACTTTACTTATCTGAGGTTTGATCGTCGGTATCTCTGCACACCTAGATCAACCTCGTTACCGATAAGTACTCTTTACTCATTCCTGTGATATGTGATCCCTTGTGAGCCAGTCACATGCTTGCAAGCTAATTGGATGACATTCCACCGAGAGGGCCCAGAGTATATCTATCTATCTATCATATGGATGGACAAATCCCACTCTTGATCCATGTGCCTCAACACATACTTTCCGAACACTCAGTGCCACCTTTATAACCACCCTGTTACGAAGTGGTGTTTGATGTCATCAAAGCATCCATCCGGTGATGGTGATTAACATGATCTCATGGTCGAAGGATTTAGTTTACTATGTATTGAAAGCTTATAGCAAGTGAACTATTTAAATGACTTGATCTTATGCTACGCTTAACTATAGGAGTATTTCCATCACATCATTCTTCTAATGATATGACCTTGTTGTTAATGATATCTCAATGTTCATGATCAGGAAACCATGATCATATATTAACCAACAAGCTAGTTTAACAAGAGGCTTTACTAGGTACTCTTTTATGTCTACAAATCACACAAGTATTAATGTTTCCTGTTAATACAATTACAACATGGTATGTAAACATTTATCATAAGCATGGAAATATGATAATAACCACTTTATTATTACCACTTGGGCATATCTCCAACAATCTTCTTACACATACAGTGAAGAAAACCTATGCTTCATGAACATAAAAGAATTTGTATGTCGATATTCGTCTCATTTCATAAGTAGGATCGATCTTAAGTTTACACACAGACGTCACAATGAGTAAATCTTATCATGTCTTGTCTTAGTAAGGTTAATGACACGAGCAAAACTTCTTGAGGCCGGTAGATAAAGGAATTTTCCTTACATATAAACCCCAGCAGTAATGTTATAGTTTACAATTATAGTTCTTTTGCATGGAACAAGATAGTTACTACTCATGAATGTGATTACACTACACTCAACTAAGTTAAGGTAAATACCGACCAATTATGATTGTATCTGAGGATGGTTCCAATCTTTTGGTCATTCTCAGATACAATCATAATTGGTCAGTACATGAGTATTTCTATTTTGACTACGATATACTTTATTGAACACAATCTCATTGTTCCCATTAAGTGAACTACATATTTCATTGAGTAGACGAGCAAAGGAGCAAACCATAATCAGTAAACCCCTGGTTGACGGAAAGCCTTCAAAAGCGTTACACAGACGGGATAAAGCAATATTAGTAGCTCCATACGTTGTTATATCAATGCCACCCCCTCCACAATCACCACAACGTCTGCTTCTCGGAAATCACATTTTCATATATATGGCATGGTTGGAACAACTTTAATTGAGGTTGGATTCATATATAAACATAACTTCTCAAGTACAAACCAAAACGTTTATTTTTGACTCCTTTATTACTATATATTGTTGTGACTACGAATTTTCATTTTGGAATGCCCACAAATTTGCATCGACAATTTAATGAATAAAGTCAAAAAAGTATACAAGTAATAAACTTATACATTGAGCATTAAACCGGGGTGACATGCCATTATTAAGTCCATGTGGCTTCATTTGCTATATTCATCTTCGTCTTTGTACTTTGCAAGTGTTGCTTTAAATTCTGATTGTCCAGTTTGTCGACAACAAGTCATGTAGGAATATGCTTTTTGCTCGTCTAAAGAAAAAAACTTTGACTTGTTCGTCCAAAGAATGGTTATTACTTTTTTCCTACCGAATGCATAGACCAATTTGTTCTTGAGGTATTGAATGCATAGACCAACTATTTTTTGATAAGAAAATGCATATAGACCAACTAATCAGGCCATGAAATTTGTCTTTTTTTTGCGAATCACCATGAAATTTGTCTTGGCCTGCCGAATGCATAGACCAACAAATCTCAGAGCCTAGAACCCACCCCAACGGTACAGGCCCAAATGCCTAGAGCAAACCCACAAACCAACGTGGCGCATTCGATCGCTCCCATTGGCCAGGCCACGGCACCACACCGCGTGGGTCCCACCTGTTCCTCCGTACCCGGTACCGCCAACCCCCACGAACTTTCCTCCCCTTCCTCCCGAAGCAAGCAACCGAGCTACACGCGTCCGATATATATAACCGCCGATCGGATAGACCGGAACAAAAAGATCTCACCATCACATCTCCCCTCCACCCCCCATGGACACCGACCTCGACCTGGACGCCCTCCTCGCCTCATTCGCCGGCGAATCCGCCGCCGTCTCCGACCTCCTCGTCCCGTCTCCGTTCCCGCCTCCGCCCGATGCGGAGGCGGGGTCGCCCGAGTCGGTGACCTCCCGGTCGAGCCCCGCCGGCGGGGAGGTGCTGTCGGAGATCGAGAGGTTTCTGATGGAGGAGCAGGCGGCGGAGGCGGATGCGGAAGGGGTGGAAGGGATCAGCGTGGAGGAGTTCTTCGACGCGCTGTTCGACGGAGGGGAGGGGGGCGAGGAGGGCAATGGGAGTGAGGCTGGGGGCAGTACGGACGGGGACTCCGGGAGGGTGGAAGAGGAGGCCGAAGTGGTGACTCCCGAGACGGAGGTCGAGGTGGAGGTGGCGACACCGGAGACAGAGGTGGATGGGGATGATCCTATCAGCAAGAAGAAGAGGAGGTATGCAGCACATCGTCTGAAATTGGGGATTTTCTTTGATCTTATTTGTGTGTATGACTTATATGAATAGATTATCTTAGGATGGTAGTTAAGGTGCAATTGAATCAGGTATCTAGAGGTTAATTCTCATAGTTAGCCTGAATGATATGCAAAAATGTAGTAGCAGATTCTTCAGCTTTCATATATGCTACTCCGTAAGGTGAATCTTACCCATAGGAATAAATTTCATTACAGTGAAGTCAGAAAATGATTATAGTTGCATCACCTGTCATTTGCGTTGGAGTAAAAGGGACAAATCTGTATACCTCTTGGTTAAACTGCAATTCTTTTCTGTTGAAAGAAGCTTGTAAGTGAGTTAAAATATTCTACAGTCTTCATCAGATGGAAAGTATCAAGTGTTCAGTACTTATGTTTATGCAAGCGTAATTGCTCTGTATAGCCTCACACAAGTTGCATGTGTGGTGAATTTTCAGGCAAATGAGAAATAGGGATTCTGCCATGAAGTCGAGGGAGAGGAAGAAGACATATGTGAAGGATTTGGAGACAAAGAACAAGTATCTTGATGCGGAGTGCCGCCGCCTCAGCTATGCACTCCAGTGCTGCGTAGCTGAGAACATGGCACTGCGCCAGAGCATGTTAAAGGATAGGCCCGTTGGTGCACCCACAGCCATGCAGGAGTCTGCCGTACTCACGGGTAAGATGCATCGACATAAATACTTCACCATAAGCTGGATGAACAAATTATCTCTTGCTAATTGGTTTTCATTGCCCAACCATGCTGGCAATCTAGTGTGTTACATTGCCTTGTGCTCATGCAGTTTCAGATCGTGGATATGATTGGTTCAAGCTAATTAGGTTTTGGAACCCTCATCCACTTGGCAAATCTAGTTACAATTGGTGCTATCTGACCATTTAGTGAAATGTGTATAAGGATGTATTCTTGTACGGAGTAGATAATCACACCTGCTTAGCTTGCATTTTCTTACTCTTAACTTGACTGCTCGCTATACTGATAGAAGTTTGAACTGCACCCAGGACCACGATGGGGCTGTCTGCTTAGCTTGCATTTTCTTACTCTTAACTTGACTGCTCACTATACTGATAGAAGTTTGAACTGCACCCAGGACCACGATGGCGCTGTCTGCTTAGCTTGCATTTTCTTACTCTTAACTTGACTTCTCACTATACTGATAGAAGTTTGAACTGCACCCAGGACCAAGATGGGGCTGTCTTGCATGTGGTTCTGAATCATTAGCTGTGTGCTAAATGGAATTGTTTCCTGTTTGCAGAAACCCTGCCGTTGGTTTCCCTGCTTTGGCTGGTGAGCATCGTGTGCCTATTCCTCATGCCCGGACTACCCAACAGAAGCCTGGTGGCTCCAAGGAGCGCCGGAAGAGATCTCGTGATGGTAGCCAGAAAGCTAAGCAGTGATAAACCAGAGACTTTGGAGCTTCTACTTCATGGAAGGCGCTGCAGGGGCATGCGGGCGAGGATCAAGTTAGATACCTCGCCATTTCATGCAGCTGCTGCTTGCTAGGCTAGTGTGGCCTTCCTTGCAAGTTCCCAGTATGTAGTGTAGATAGCAGTGCGTACTAGTATGTGTGATCCTCTTGCTGCCACCGTGGCTTTATCCATGGACTTATCTTTTTTGCTTTCCCCCCCTCTTGTTCGATGATCTTCTAATCAAATGCTAGTTTTGAAATCTGGCTTTGTGTGTTCCTTTATGTCTCGGCCTAAGTTTGGGCAGTCTTAGTGTGGTTCTCCTGGATTATGCAGTATGTGAATCATAATTTACTAAGGTCCAGATTCATGTGTCTAATTGAAATGACCGAAATTTACAGTGAACATGTTCTCAGAATGCTTAGCTGATAGTGATCTCTACCTCTGTTCAAAAAAAGATAGTGATCTCTACCTTGTTAGGTTCTTTTGCATTCAGCAGAGTGCATTTGTGGATGTTTGGTGCATCCAGCATAGAGTAAAGATGCAAGTCGGTCACTGTTAGGGTACCTCTACCCACTCTAGTTTTAAAATTGAAATAGGTAAAGGTACCCTAATTAGACCCACTTGATCTCTAACGGAGTTATTTTATCTGCATGAACACAAACAGATAATTAAAAAAAAACAAATAATTAGAAGTATAGAGACCGTATACAGAATCGTTCCTCTCTCTTTACATTTGTATGTGCTGGGCAGATATAGAAGAATCACGGTACCATTCCTGTCTTTACAAAGATGTATACAAGACAAAACTTCTCGCTGAAACAAGTAATCATAATCATAGAAACATCTATCACACCTAGGGTACTCTGATACAATACTTATTGTAGGACTCATGGTTGATGAGTTGTTTCGTGACGCTGAGAAGCTCTTATGTTCAACCTATCAGGCGGCTCTCACTTTCCCCTTTCCCCTCCTCTTCCACCGCTTCCCCCATGAGAGTCTCCAGCCCCTCTCACCGGAATAGCCGGCTGGAGGTGGGAAAGGAGAGATGCTGGAGTTTCTTGTTCATAGTAGTGAGGGTCTCCAGTCTCTCTCAACGGAATAGCCGGCTGGAGGTGGGAAAGGAGAGACGTAGGAGTTCGTTGTTCATAGTAGTGGTAGGTTTTGGCTATATGCCCTAGACTGGCTTCATGTCGGAAGTTACAAGATGGATCTCTTAGGGTAGATCCGGCGGCTGCTGGTGGGGATGCTTCTCGTTGTGGTGCTCCTATGGGCGGTGTCGTGGGAAAACCACAACATGTACCTCAGTGAGCGATACAGTTGATGCAGAACACAACGACATCGGAGGAATTGGGGTAGAGACTGGCACGCTCGAGTTACCTAGGTTCGCCCATCGCTCTGAAGATAAAGACATACTCCTGCTTTATTGTATTGATTGATTGTAAGTCGATCATAAGGTCTCGCCGGCTGAGGCTCTACGCTCAAGAGGGGAGTTTAGGGTTGAATCTCAGATAAGTTCTCTATCTTATATGGACGTCCCTAGTCGGCATTATATATACGACCAACTTAGAGTGAAAGACCTAAGAGATACCGACTAATATCTAATCATCATGTAAGCCAAGTCTTCTAGTCTAGATCACAGTCTGAGTCTCCTGAACTGACTATGTGATATTGCCGGCCTGGGCCTTCTCTTTTAATGTAGGCCCATTAGGAGGTTGGCCCTTAGTCGACTATCACCTCCTAATCGGTGGGTCCTTCTGTCTCTGTGGCTCGATTCCTCCTAGTAGTGAGACTATCCATATCTTCGACATTAGCTCCCGAGTTCATCGAGGAGGTCTGTTTACTGGGTTCTAGGCTAGTCGGCTTCCCTTTGTCGTATTACTAACGTCGATTAGATTTAAACTAGGTTAGCTCCTGAAACAAATCAAAAAACAAATGAACACTAAGTCGTTGAGTAAAACACCCGGTCTTTTACTCGACCTTTCCTCGTGCAACCTCTTGTCCTGTATGGGATTTTTTTCTCCTTAAATTGTGGTGTCACCATTCGTCAGGAGCATCTTATCCTCTCCGGATTCTATTTATTGTTGTCTTTATGATAGACTGATTGATGGGATATGTCAGCACCGTGCGGCTAACAACACACTCGAACCGAGGCAAGTAATCATAATGTCTGTATGCGCATCTCCTCGGTTCCTTCGCTGGTACTACATCACTCACGACATGGCCAAAAATCCAGGGTTAATTACCCTCGCGTCTGTTGGTATCCCACAATTTTCACGCTTAATCTGGCTTAACTTTTGGATTTTCACCCTTTTTAAGGGGTGGAGGTGGTTTGACCGTGGTCATTCTCCCCTTCTCCTCCCACTTATTCTTCCTCCTCATGCCGCTGATTCGCCTCTCCATAGAGAACCTCACGCGGATCTCCAATCTCCCCTTCGGTGACACCATCCCGCCAAAAAGAAAGCTGCTACCGCTAATTCTGGCTCCGCCCTGGCCGCCGAGAACAGAAAGATTTCATGCAACTGGATGGGTACCTCGGTCACCGAGGATGAACTCGATGTCTTGGCAACAATTAGTTTCCTGCCAGACACGGATAGCAGCGGCTGGCGAGTGGGTCCAATGGGGAGAAGATTCACATCCCTGACAAGCACGAGTTCGTGGCCTTCGTGGCACATATTGAGCGTGGTTTCAAGCCTCCTGGTGAAAATTCATTCGAGATCTACTCGGGTACTATAGCCTCTAGCTTCATGATCTTGAACTCAAACTGAGAGAATTTAAATTAGGGATTGATGCATGTGAAATACATACATAAACTTTGTAGTTTATTATGTTAAAATCCATATTTTTTGCAAATTTATTATATTTATTATTGGAACTATCCGACTAATAGTTGCAAAAGTGCATAATTTCTTGATTTACACTTTGTTGTATAGTAATTGCACAAATACGGAAGGAGATCGCTTATTACAGTGAAATTCGGAGTTTCCTGAAATTTGTCCCTGCAGAACAATTTTGTAAGATTGTTTAGAAAGACCCTGAAGATGACATCAAACGGAAAAAGTCAAACCATGAAAGTTGCTGGAAAGTTTCTGCTAATATTGATAGATATAAAATTCTCCCTAAACGGACTCCAGACGAGGCCTCAAGACCCTGATTACTGCGCGGTAGAGTAGGAGTTTCGGGATTTCGGAAGTTTGTGAAGTGACTGAATCAAACTCTTTCCATACTGGATGGATTTGTCTAAGCCACGACTTTATGGGATAATAAAGGACAAAGGGAAGTCCTGGGAAGGTTCTAGAAATTCCCAGGAGCCCTTCTATCAAAGGGGCATCTGTCCAATGGATTAGATTGGATCTCCACCTTTATATATACTTAGAGGAAATCCTAATTTTGGAGGCATCCATCTATTGTGATGAAAATCCTCCCCCTTTGCATCCGCCAAGGAGGGGAAAAATCTCCTCCATACCAGCACCATCTCCAAGGAAGAAGAAGGGGCAAGGGGCCTCCGCCCCCTAGGGCAGCCGTCGGTGGGTTGTTGCGCCATCGCTCCTTGGCTGCGGGCGCTATGGCCGCCATCTTCATCATCTCCATCACCATGGTCCTGCTCTTCTTCATCAACAACTTCACCAACACCTCCTCATTGTTCTCTACCATGAGAGGGAGTAGTCCATCCCGTGGACTATGGTTTTGTGGTAGTAACTTGATCCAATCTTTCTATGTATGATCATTGTTGAAATCCATTTTATGTGTCTTGCATGATTATGGATCTATATATGTAATTCCTATGGTGGATATTGTGGTATGATATGATTCTTGTTATGCATCTACCGTTGTGTTGGGATTTTATGTTTTGTCATACTCTGGAGATACTTTTATGATACATGTAATGGTTTCTATTCATAATGCCTTGTTTACCCTTGCCATGATGTGCTTGACAACGCCAAGTGTAGGTAGATGGGAGAGATGCAGTAATGCGCACAACAAATAAATCATTGCACTAGTGTTTGGAGTGTTCACCATTAAGGAGTATGATATATATAGGTAATGGGTGGCCTAGTGACAGACGACATATGTGTTGACCGACAACAATCTAGCTGAACATCCATTATCTAGGGGTAAAATGGAGAAGTATGTCGTGGTGGAGTGACAATAACCATAACCTGGCCTTACGAGGGTGACACGACAACACATATGGATACTTCTTTCAACCATGTGTTTTAGGATATGTAGCCATGATGTGTGTAAGTTTATTATCTATAATATGATCACCACCATAGATTAGAGAGGGGATTGAGTGAACCCATGTTTATTGTTCCTATAAGAGAAAACATCCGTCTTGTCCTCTTGTATTGAAGATTATTGGGACACGTTTACATTTGCTATTTTGTTACTTTTTTACTTTCTTGTATTAAATCAACCTAAAACTTGTGACACTTTAGTTGGAGAGAATAAATATCTTTTCCTTCTTGCTCCTACAGATCTATACCCTACTTCCATATCAGTGATTCCTGGTTTTGGGGGGTTATTAAGGATAAGTTTTTTCTCTTGTAGGATTTACTCTTTGTTACACAAATGCAAAATTTTATTAAGATCAAAATAATGCATGCCATGGTAATGATAATTAACCCTATTAAGGTTTAGCTAAAACTAGGATGTTATACCTATCATTTTACCAATCCTAATAGAGATTCTATTGATCGTTTAAAGAACCTGGCAACAACATTATCCGGTTCATCACACAATTAACAAATGTGATGTGGCCCGATGCTAGAGTTGTTTCCACGTCGATAGTCAGGGGCACCGCCGCCACGAGAAGGGCCGAATTTGGGTTGATTCGGCCAAGGCGGCGGAATGCATGTTGTGCGATAGGGCGAGTTAGGTGCACTTCTTAGACGAGATGGTTTAGACCCAAATTTGGCCGCATTTGTAGAGTGGATCATCAAGGTGCAGCGGCGACCAACAACAAACTTTTCTCTCGAGGGCATGCAGGCATAAAGATCATGTGTGGGCAGCGGAGTATCATGACCAAGCACCTCGCACCAGCGAATTGTAGTCCTTTTCAAGACTGAAGAGTACAAAGGAGGTGGATTCCTTACCCGATCGATGCGAGAATATCAGAGAGGGTGTTGAGTTTGTTGTAATTGGTGACGACCGATTGATCCAGCTTTTTCATGTTCCCCATCTAATCAAATATTTACATGGAGCGGGCCATGGCCTGCGAGGC
Source organism: Avena sativa (assembly GCA_916181665.1). Classification (NCBI taxonomy): domain Eukaryota; kingdom Viridiplantae; phylum Streptophyta; class Magnoliopsida; order Poales; family Poaceae; genus Avena; species Avena sativa. Next base: position 424,964,635 of record OV702280.1, read on the forward strand.
AAAGATATCCTTCGGGTAGCCCACATTGTAGGGTTCACAGCATAGAAAACAAAATTTTTCCTACGATGGGAACTATGTACCAAGATCTATCTACTAGATACAAACACCGGGCGGATGTATATCCGTAGAGAAAATACCCTTGAAGACCGACAAAGCTTAACGAGTTAAACTCATGGTTGATGTAGACGATCTCTTGCTGATCTCAAGATCGAGAGGAAGTCCTAGCGCCGCAAAGCAGCAGCGCATCCGTGCTCGCACACACGTACAAGACACTGGGCAACCTCCGCCTCCTCGCTCCAGCGATGTAGCGGAAGCACAACCCTTTCTTGCCGAATAGCCACCGAGAACATGTATCTCGCTAGTCCGAGACCATGGGGAATAAATTCTAGAGGGGGAGAGAGATCCTTCACGAGGAGGTGTGAGAGACAAGTGAGAGGAGGGGCTCCTTTTATAGGAGGAGGGGGGGCACCCAAGGGGGTGGCCGCCGGCCATGGGGGCTGCCCCTTCCCCTCCTTCATTCATGTGGGTGGACACTCCACTCACAAAATGTCCCTTCAATTTTCTCCACTCAAAAGTCCACTCAAATTCCCATTAAATTTCCACCAAATTTAATGCAAACTCTCATTAAATAAAACTCTTTTATTTTATTCAGAATTTTGTCAATTACTTTAATAACAAACATTCACAAATAACCCCTTGCTAGAATTCCATTTCACATCCATAACTACTTTATGCAATTTCACCCGAAAACCTGTTTCGGTATCTAGTGAAATAAATTCCTGCGCTTGTTTATTCTTTCGGCATGAAACATTTGCTCCAACTGGATGCCAGTGTCCCTTAAGTGTGTCACCCTATGGTTCGCGAATAATGCGGACATGATCGAGACCCTTCTCCGATCAATAATCAGTAGCGGGACTTGGAGATCCATACTGACTCCCACACATTCAACGATGACTTTTCCTGTGATCGTCGGAACCTTTTACGCTTGTATCTTAATCCCTTTGTTTCATGATATATTACATGTCCGAGATTCGATCATTGGTATATCCATACCTAGTTTGATCTCGTTACTGACATGCACTCTTTTCTCGTTCCCGTGATATAACATTCTAGTGATCAAATCACTTGCTTGCAAGCTAACCAATGTGATATCACCGAGAGGGCCCAGGGCATATCTATCTGTCATCGGGATGAACAAATTCCACTCTTGATCCATGATTCTCAACATAACACTTTAGTAGCTTTGACGCCATCTTTATAATCACCCAGTTACGGAGTGACGTTTGATGTCAACAAGAAACTCTTCCGGTGTTAGTGATTGGCATGATCTCATGGTCTAAGGATTAGGACTACTTCGTAGTTTGTTTATAGCAATATAAACTCAATGACTTTGATCGTAATGCTATACTTCGGATGAATGTTCATCACACCATTACACTAATGTTATGATCTCATTATTAACAACATCCAATGTCTATGATCAGGAAACCGTGATCATCTTGTTAATCAACGAACTAGTTTATGAGAGAGGCATAACTAGGAACTTTCTGTTTGTTTATTAAACACACATGTATTAACGTTTCCGTATTAATACAATTATAGCATGCAAAATAAACATCTATCATATACTTGGAATACACATAATAAACATTTTATTATTGCCTCTCAGGGCATATTCCCTTCAGTCTCCCACTTGCACTAGAGACAATAATCTAGTTACATTGTGATGTATCTAACACCCATGGAGTTCTGGTGTAGATCATGTTTTGCTCTAGGGAGAGTTTTAGTCAACGGATCTGCTACATTGAGATCCGTATGTACTTTACAAATCTTTATATCTCCATCCTTGACATGCTCGCGGATGGAGTGAAACCAGCGCTTAATATGCTTGGAATGCTTGTGAGACCTTGGCTCTTTGGCATTGGCAATGGCACCATTGTTGTCACAATAGATCACCATTGGGTCCAACGCGTTTGCAACCACACCTAGTTCGGATATGAACTCCTTCATCCAAACTGCTTCCTGAGCCGCTTCTGAAGCAGCAACATATTCGGCCTCCATTGTTGATCCCGCCACCACAGGTTGTTTGGAGCTCCTCCAACTAACCGCTCCGCCATTCATGATAAATACGTATCCGGATTGAGACTTAGAGTCACCCGGATCGGTGTCAAAGCTAGCGTCGACATAACACTTAGCGACGAGCTCTTCTTCACCTCCGTATACAAGAAACATATCCTTAGTTCTTCGCAAGTACTTAAGGATATTCTTGACCGCTTTCCAGTGTTCTGAACCTGGATCCGATTGGTACCTACTAGTCAAACTAATAGCATGTGCCACATCCGGTCTTGTACATAGCATGGCGTACATTATAGAGCCTATGGCTGAAGCATAGGGGACCTTTTCCATTATCTCTCTTTCTTCCGCCGAAGCCGGACTTTGAGTCTTACTCAATGTCGTGCCTTGTGTCATAGGTAAGAACTCCTTCTTACTATCTTCCATTTTAAACTTCTTTAAAATCTTATCAAGGTATGTACTTTGCGATAGCCCTATTAGGCGCCTAGATCTATCTCTATAGATCTTTATGCCTAATATGTATGACGCTTCACCTAGGTCCTTCATTGAAAATTTGTTGTTTAGATAACTTTTAACACCGTTTAAAAGATCTATATCATTTCCGATCAATAATATGTCATCCACATATAATATCAGAAATGCCACATTTCTCCCACTCACTTTCTTGTAAATACAAGCTTCTCCATAAGTTTGGACAAATCCAAACTCTTTGATCACCTCATCAAAGCGGAGATTCCAACTTCGTGATGCTTGCTTCAATCCATAGATGGATCGCTGAAGCTTGCACACCTTGTTAGCATCCTTAGGATCGACAAAACCCTTTGGTTGTATCATATACAACTCTTCTTCAATATTACCATTGAGAAACGCGGTTTTGACATCCATCTGCCATATCTCATAATCGAAATATGCAGCAATTGCTAACATAATCCTAACTGATTTTAGCATCGCTACGGGAGAGAATGTCTCATCGTAGTCAACTCCTTGAATTTGTCGAAACCATTTTGCGACAAGTCGAGCTTTATAGACGGTTACATAACCATCAGCATCCGTTTTCTTTTTAAAAATCCATTTGTTCTCCACGGCCTTTCGGTCGTGAGGTAAGTCCACCAAGTTCCAAACTTTTGATTTTCATACATGGATTCCATCTCGGATTTCATGGCTTCTAACCATTTGTTGGAATCCGGGCTCATCATCGCTTCTTCATATGTCGCAGGGTCATCATTTTCATCAACCATGAAATTCATGACAGTATTTCCGTATAGCTCGGGAGCTGCACGCGTCCTGCTTGACCTGCGAGGTTCGGTAGTACTCTCTTTCGAAGTTTCATGATCATTATCATTAGTTCCCTCTTCAACAGGTGGAGCCAACTCCGGAACAACTTCCGGCGCTGCGCTACTCGCCATACTTTGAAGAGAAGGTTCCATAACCTCTTCGAGTTCTACCTTCCGACTACTCACACCTTTCGCGAGAAACTCTTTCTCTAGAAAGGATCCATTCTTGGCAACAAAAACCTTGCCCTCGGATCTGTGATAGAAGGAATACCCAATAGTTTCCTTAGGGTATCCTATGAAGACGCATTTTTCCGCTTTGGGTTCGAGTTTATCCGGTTGAAGTTTCTTCACATAAACATCGCATCCCCAAAATTTAAAAAATGACAGCTTAGGTTTGTTTCCAAACCACAATTCATACGGTGTCTTTTCAACGGATTTAGATGGTGCCCGATTTAAAGTGAATGCAGCAGTTTCTAGTGCATAGCCCCAAAATGACAACGACAAGTCCGTCAGAGACATCATAGATCGAACCATATCTAATAAAGTACGATTACGATGTTCCGACACACCATTTCGCTGTGGTGTTCCGGCAGGTGTGAGTTGTGAAACAATTCCACACTTTTTCATGTGAGTGCTAAACTCGTAACTTAGATACTCACCTCCACGGTCGGACCATAGAAATTTGATCTTTCTATTACGATGATTTTCCACTTCATTCTGAAATTCCCTGAACTTTTCAAAGGTTTCAGACTTGTGTTTCATCAAGTAGATATAACCGTTTATACTCAAATCATTCGTGAAAGTAACAAAATAACGATATCCACCTCGCGTCGACACACTCATTGGACCGCATACATCAGAATGTATGATTTCCAATAAATCTGTCGCCCGTTCCATTGAACCGGAAAACGGCGTTCTAGTCATCTTTCCCATAAGGCATGGCTCACATGTATCAAATGATTCATAATCAAGTGATTCCAAAAGTCCATCCGAATGGAGCTTCTTCACGCGTTTAACGCCAATATGACCTAGACGGCAGTGCCACATATATGCGGATATATCATCATTTGGTTTAATCCTTTTAGCATCAACATTATGAATATGTGAAACATTATTATCGAGTTCCAAAAGAAATAAACCATTCATCATCGGTGCATGACCATAAAAGATTTCATTCATATAAATGGAACAACCATTGTTCTCGGATTTAAATGAATAACCACTTCGCATCAAACACGATCCAGATACAATGTTCATGCTTAGTGCAGGCACCAGATAACAATTATTCAAGTTTATAACTAATCCCGACGGCAAGTGGAGAGGCAGCGTTCCGACGATGATCACATCAACGCTTGATGCATTGCCGACACGCATCTTGACCTCACCCCTTGCTAGCGGTCGCTTGTTCCGCAGCCCCTGATTCGAGTTACAAATATTAGCAACTGAACCGGTATCAAATACTCAGGTGCTACTGCGAGCACTAGTCAAGTACACATCAATAACATGTATATCATATATACCTTTGTTTGCCTTGCCGGCTTTCTTGTCTGCCAAATACTTGGGGCAGTTGCGCTTCTAGTGGCTAGTCCCCTTACAATAGTAGCACTCGGTATCAGACTTAGGTCCAACTCGGGGTTTCTTTTCAGGCACGGCAACAGGCTTGCCGCCCTTACTTCCCTTCCGTTTTCCCTTCTTGTCTTTCTTGAAACCAGTGTTCCTAATGATCATCAACACTTGATGTTCCTTTTTGATCTCCACTTCTGCAGTTTTAAGCATTGACAGAAGCTCGGGGAGAGACTTCTTCATGCCTTGCATATTATAGTTCATCAAGAAGCTCTTATAGCTAGGTGGCAGAGACTGCAGAACACGATGGATGCCTAAGTCAATGGGAATCGATATTCCCAAGGACACAAGCTTATTGGCGTAACCCGACATCTTGAGTACATGCTCACTAACGGAGCTGTGCTCTTCCATCATGCAGCTAAAGAACTTTTCTGAAGCGTTGTAGCTCTCTACAGCAGCATGTGTGTCGAAAATCATTTTCAACTCACCCATTGTATCAAAAGCATTGCCATTTTCGAAACTCTTTCGAAGTTCCGGCTCTAGCCCATACAATATGCCGCAATGAACTAAGTTGTGGTCCTCCTGACGAGTCTGATAGACATTCTTCTCCTCGTCAGGGGCATCATCTAAAGGTGGGGGGCCTAACGGCGCTTCTAGCACATATTTCTTTTGTGCAGCAGAGAGGAGAATCCTCAAATTCATGGCCCATTCGGTAAATTTGCTACCGTTCGTTGCAAGTTTCTCTTTCTCCATGAACACATTGAAATTAAAAGCAGGTGGTGCCATCTACAACAGAATTTGTAAAGTTTAGACTAAGTGTATGATAGATTGAGTTCAACTAATCCATATTACGAATGAACTCCCACTCAAAAACGACATCCCTCGTGCCTTTTTGGTGATTACATGAACCAAATCCACTACACCAAGTCCGATCATCACGTGAGTCGGTGTAGCTTCAAAGGTGAGCATCAAATGGGCATCATATATACTATATGACTCATGCTTAACCTTTTGGTCCGTGTTCCGAGGCCATGTTTGTACATGCTAGGCTCGCCAAGTTAGAACCTTAGTATTCGCGTGTGTAACTGTTTTACACCCGAAATATGGTCGTGGATCCAAGAACACCCGATCATCACGTGATGTCTTGGAGCGACGAAAACATAATCGGTGCATACTAAAGGAAGAACACATTCTTATCTTGATATTTAAAAAAGGGATCATCTTATTATGCTAACAAAGCGCTAAACAAGCAATATAAGATGCTATCAAACATCACATGTTTATTAGTGAAATGATATGGTTCCCGCATATGATCTCTATCATGTGCACCGTGGTATGATCACTATCATACCTATATGTGTAAGTCCAAGGTCTATGGAGATTACACGTTATGTATGTTGTAAGAGTATCATCTCATATTTCTACTTACAACATCACCATATCATAACACTAGCCCAGCAACAATCTAAACTAGACGCTTCTAATTTATCCATTGCAAGTTTTACGTGGCTTAGGGCTTCCGAGATAGAACCGTTCTTACCTACGAACATGAACCACAACGAGGATAACAAAATTGTTGACAATTCGTTGCAAAATAGATATTGACTATAGTAGGAGAGACAGACACCCGCTAGCCACTTATGCAAACTAGTTGCATATCAAGCGTGGAACAGGTCTCATGTGCGAGGACATGTAAAGTTTGTCCGGGCCGCTTCATCCCACTATGCCACCAATATCCAAAATTACAACAAAGGAGCAACAACATGATCATCATCGCCCACATACTCATATGTGTACTACCCGTGTAAAGCATCTACGCATAGATCCGGCTCTGATACCAATGTAGGGTTCACAGCATAGAAAACAAAAATTTTCCTACGATGGGAACTATGTTCCAAGATCTATCTACTAGATACAAACAACGGGCGAATGTATATCCGTAGAGAACACACCCTTGAAGACCGACAAAGCTTAACGAGTTCAACTCGTGGTTGATGTAGACGATCTCTTGCCGATCTCAAGATCGAGAGGAAGTCCTAGCGCCGCAAAGCAGCAGCGCATCCGTGCTCGCACACACGTACAAGACACCGGGCAACCTCCGCCTCCTCGCTCCAGCGATGCAGCGGAAGCACAACCCTTTCTTTCCGAATAGCCACCGAGAACATGTATCTCGCTAGTCCGAGACCATGGGGAATAAATTCTTGAGGGGGAGAGAGATCCTTCACGAGGAGGTGTGAGAGACAAGTGAGAGGAGGGGCTCCTTTTATAGGAGGAGGGGGGGGCACCCAAGGGGGTGGCCGCCGGCCATGGGGGCTGCCCTTCCCCTCCTTCATTCATGTGGGTGGACACTCCACTCACAAAATGTCCCTTCAATTTTCTCCACTCAAAAGTCCACTCAAATTCCCATTAAATTTCCACCAAATTTAATGCAAACTCTCATTAAATAAAACTCTTTTATTTTATTCAGAATTTTGTCAATTACTTTAATGACAAACATTCACAAATAACCCCTTGCTAGAATTCCATTTCACATGCATAACTACTTTATGCAATTTCACCCAAAAACCTGTTTCAGTATCTAGTGAAATAAATTCATGCGCTTGTTTATTATTTCGGCATGAAACATTTGCTCCAACTGGATGCCAGTGTCCCTTAAGTGTGTCACCCCACGGTTCGCGGATAATGCGGACATGATCGAGACCCTTCTCCGATCAATAATCAGTAGCGGGACCTGGAGATCCATACTGACTCCCACACATTCAACGATGACTTTTCCTGTGATCGTCGGAACCTTTTACGCTTGTATCTTAATCCCTTTGTTTCACGATATATTACATGTCCGAGATTCGATCATCGGTATCTCCATACCTAGTTTGATCTCGTTACTGACATGCACTCTTTTCTCGTTCCCGTGATATAACATTCTAGTGATCAAATCACTTGCTTGCAAGCTAACCAATGTGATATCGCCGAGAGGGCCCAGAGCATATCTATCCGTCATCGGGATGAACAAATTCCACTATTGATCCATGATTCTCAACATAACACTTTAGTAGCTTTGAAGCCATCTTTATAATCACCCAGTTACGGAGTGACGTTTGATGTCAACAAGAAACTCTTCCGGTGTTAGTGATTGGCATGATCTCATGGTCTAAGGATTAGGACTACTTCGTAGTTTGTTTATAGCAATATAAACTCAATGACTTTGATCATAATGCTATACTTCAGATGAATGTTCATCACACCATTACACTAATGTTGTGATCTCGTTATTAACAACATCCAATGTCTATGATTAGGAAACCGTGATCATCTTGTTAATCAATGAACTAGTTTATGAGAGAGGCATAACTAGGAACTTTCTGTTTGTTTATTAAACACACATGTATTAACGTTTCCGTATTAATACAATTATAACATGCAAAATAAACATCTATCATATACTTGGAATACACATAATAAACATTTTATTATTGCCTCTCAGGGCATATTCCCTTCACAGATCTCCTACGATGACTTGGCGAACATGATCATGCCCTGACCTTGATAGTTGATGACGAGAGGAAGGTGCACAAGGTGTCAACACCCAGATTTTTAATCTCAGATGCCTGTTATGCCATACATCGAAATCCCAGGGTTATCATTTTTGCGAGACATAACAGATTGGTACCATAGTTTATCATCCATTACAAACCATAATAAAGGTCTTACAAATAAAGGATCTCATGATCCAGTCTTAATACAATCAATGCAGCAGAATAATATAATAATGGTAGCATGAGCGAAGCTCCATCTTCAGGGTCACAGGCAATGCTGACGATGAGAGATGATCCTAGGTGTCATAGACTTCCTGCTGTCCATCATCCTGGTAGTCCTCCTCATAGTCTGGCCATAGGAATAGCCAGGGACAAAGCCATGAGTACTCTTTAAGTACTCGCAAACTAAGATTAACAAGTAAAGTGGTTTCAAGTAGGAATACTAAGCTCTAGGTTGTTTTGCAAAAAGCCAGGTTTATCTCTAGCGGAGTTCAGAAGTAAAGAAATCTAGTTTAAGGTTTTATGAGACCTAAGTGGGAACTTAGATTTCACTTTCACAACCCTGTTATGGTCAAGTAAAAGTCATGATTCATTTCACAAGTCATTTTGAAAACATCTGACGACGGAACAGTATGGCCACTCCAACTGTCCATAACCGCGGACGCGGCTATTCGAATAGTTTAACACTCTGCAGAGGTGGTACACTTTCACCACTATTCGATACATCCGTAAGGAACAATCCTGAATCACCATACTCAGTATGCTGATAATCAATCCTAACCTTTCAATTACACATCCTAGTATAGGCACCTCCCCTATGAGTTTGGCCTCCCAACCATGACCATCTATCATCTTGGGAACTGCACAGGTGGACAATTATCACGAGGTAGCCTCAGCTCAAACCTCGGCCACAAGGGAACCCATACTAAGATATATAAACTTCCAGTCAAGCCCTACCCAAATTCGGGTATTGTGGTTGTACGGTAAAATTGGAATGGTATCGCATCCGAACACAACCATAAGTTTTATAGAGGGCTAAGTCTCATGCCTCAACAGTTTCATCATCAAAATCATCTGGTGTTCACAACACATGTCAAACCATTTCATTAGAATGACTCATCATTCTAAGGTTTTCATAATCCTTTTCACCAAGTATTCCCATCTAAAGTGATCAAGTTTTATGCTTAGCACTAGCCACTAAAGTTGGGGGTAAACACTAATGAGGGGTGATAATCAAGTGTGACTTATCTAAGTATAATCTCATGCCTCAGGATGATATCTAGTTCTAACTAACTTAGGCCAAGTTTTATGCTCTTTATGTTACCTCTAATATCTTTCCAAAAATTTACAAGTCACTAAGTAAACATAAATAAAAAGCTTTGATAAAGAAATAAAAGAATCAAGCTTGCAAGTAAAACTGGGATCTAGGATAATTAAGATTATCTAATCAAAGCATGCCTAATGCATTGCATAGGTTCATTGGTATTGTGGGGCTTTCAAGTATTAGCTTGCATGGTTTTAGCTTAGCTTGCTAAGATAGTAGCTTGCCTTGTGCAGTGTAGTGGTTGAAGTTCTCCTCGGCTTCCTCTTCATAGTAGTCTCCTTCCTCTTCGTATCCTTGGTCGGTACTAGCGTCTATAAATAAATACGAAGTACACAATCACCAAATAATACTTAACTACTTCTATATATCACACAAAGGTTCACACTAGATGATCTAGCATCATCACAAAAATTAAGGCAATAGTCTTATATATTTTATTTTAGAAAAGTAATTTCTACTCATTGAAAAACTTCTTAAGATTTAATATTCTCCAATTAAAATATGGGATCATGTTGACACATGTCATCACCACATATTTAAATACTTGGGAATGTGATTTAAAGTGGTGTCACAATTTAATAATGTTTAACCTTATTATTTTAATTAATTAAAGTGAATAGAAATGCCTATAGGGCATTCTTTTATTACTTGTCCATTATTACTGCAAGTAAACCTAGATATTTTTATATATTCAGAAAGGACTTATCAAATGTGATTTTTGAGAGTTGGAATCAACTCAAAAGCATTTATAGTTGAGTTCTGAAAAATATTTGAATGCAGAAAAGTCTCTGCCTTGTTATTTTTATTATAGGTGATCTATGAATCCAAATGGTTTGAATCCAATGGGCTTGGATTAAGAATTTCCATACCTTTCTAACAAAATTGGTTTCATGCAATTTGGTTCGGTAAAACTTTCTGGATTGATTTTTGAATCAACATACAGAACTAGGTTTGAAACTAAAATGAAAAATCTAATTTGAACTAACTGGGTCGCGCGGGAATTCTAACTGGGCCGGCCCACTACGCACAGCGTGCGTGACCTGGTTAAGTGGTGTCCCCATGCGTCAGTGAGACAGAGGGTTGCGAAGGGGTACATGGTGATTACGATCGTAGGATTAGATCAAGGATCAATGTCTCATGGCTATCGTCCTCGTCAGACAGAACACGACGGTGGCTAACCCTAACATGGCCAGTGGGGGTCTAGGGTGGCTCACCGGGGATCAGGTGATGGTCGGCAATGGGGGCGAATGACGAAGTTGACAATGAAGGTCCTTCTGGTACTGGCGGCTCCTCCTAGGGTGGCTCCAATCAATGACGCCCTTCTCCTTCAGCAGCGGCAGGATTCGGCGAAATTCCGGCGAGGGAGAGCTCGCCTTTCTCCGGGAAGAGGTGGGAAGGATCAATGAGAGGTGGGGCGTGAACTGGTGTAAATAAAACGAGCGGGGGAGGCCTCCTTTTATAGGCGAGCAATAGGGGTAGCACGGCGTGGGCAGAGCTCGTCGGAGCTGGTGCCACAGCGAGCTAACGGCATGGCTGAGACTAGGTGATGGTGCGCGATCTCCTGGCGGTCGTTGCTAGCTTAAATGCGAATACCCAGGCACTACAAATATGAGCAACCGAACCAGTATCAAATACCCAGGCACTACTACGAATACTAGTGAGATACACATCAATAACATGTATATCAGATATACTTTTCTTCTTGATGTTGCCGTTCTTCAAATCCGCCAAGTACTTTGGGCAATTCCGCTTCCAGTGACCTACTCCCTTGCAGTAAAAGCACTCAGTTTCAGGCTTTGGTCCAGCCTTGGTTTTCTTCGTCGGCGTGGTAACTTTCTTACCACCCTTCTTGAAGTGTCCCTTTTGCTTAGACTTGCCCTTCTTGAATTTGGTGGTCTTATTGACCATCAACACTTGGTTCTCTTTCTTGATCTCCACTTCTGCAGATTTTAACATAGCAAATAGTTCTGGCAACTCTTTGTTCATGTTCTGCATGTTGTAGTTCATCACAAAGTTCCTGTAACTTGGTGGCAATGACTGGAGGACGCGGAAAACCCCCAAAGCATTAGGAATCACTATACCCAAGCTTTGAAGTTTGTTTGCATGCCCAGACATCTTAAGAACATGCTCACTGACGGAGCTGCCCTCTTCCATCTTGCAGTTAAAGAACTTTTCAGAAGCTTCATAACTTTCAATTGCCGCATGAGTCTCAAAAATCAATTTGAGATCCTCGACAATATCATATGGGTCTGACTCTTCAAACCTTTTCTGAAGCTCCGATTCTAAACCATACAAGATAGCACACTGAACTATGGAGTACTGATTCTTCCGAGCGAGGTAAACATTCTTTACTTCATCGGGAGCATCAGCTGCAGGTGGGTCACCCAGCGGTGCATCCAGCACATAGGTCAAATTACCAGCTGTGAGGACAATCCTCAAATTGCAGAACCAATCCGCGAAGTTGCTTCCATTGTTTTTCAACTTTTCTTTCTCTAGGAACGCATTAAAATTGATGGTAGGGGCTGCCATTGATCTACAACATATTTGCAATAGTTTAGACTAAGTTTATGACAAATTGAGTTCAAATTAATTAATGAAATTAAACTAGGTGAACTCCCACTCAAAACAACATCCCTCACATTGTTTTAGTGATCACACGAACCAAATCCACTACATCAACACCGATCATCACGAGAGTTGATATAGTTTCAATGGCGAACAATCATCATGTTCATCATATCTACTATATGATTCATGCTTTACCTTTCGGTAATCCGTGTTCCTGAGACCATGTCTGTACATGCTAGGCTCGTCAAGATCAAACCTTAGCCACCGCATAAGCAAATCTGGCTTGCTTACGTTGTATACACTTGCGGAATCTAACACACCCGATCATCACGTGGTGCTTCGAAACAACAAGCTTTAGCAACGGTGCTAACTAAGGGCGAACACTTTATGATTTGAAATTCATGTGCATGAGGGATCATCTTATAATGCTACCGTCGTCTACTAAGCAATACAAGATGCATAAAGGATTAACATCACATGCAATTCATAATTTGTGATATGATATGGCCTTTCTTCTTTGTGCTTCCGATCTCCATCTTCAAACACGAACATGATCTCCATCATCACCGGCATTGCATCAAGGTCAATGACGCTTCACCATGGTTGTCGTCCACCGGCTTCAACTATTACAACTACTTTGAATAGACACGCGGGTCTTAACATAAATTAAAGACAACCATATGGCTCCTGCCGGTTGCCAACTTACAATAAGGAACATTGCATACATCAAATATAATCACAATCATGGCCATATCACATCACTGCACACCCCTGCAAAACAAAGTTAGACGCTTCTACTTTCTTTGCATATTTTACGTGGTTTGGGGCTTTCAATAAGTGTCGTTCTAACTTACGAACAAGAACCACAACATTGATACTAGCATTGTTGATTACCCGTTGTAAATTGGATCTTAACTATGCTAGGAGAAACAGGCACCCGCAAAGCCACTTATGCAATACAAGTTGCATGTCAAGCGTGGAGCAAGTCTCATGAACGATGTCATGTAAGGTTAGCCCGGGCCGCTTCATCCCAACATACCGCAAGATGCAAAGTACACAAAAAGCAATCTACAATAAAAGCATCAACGCCCACAATGACCATTGTGTTCTACTCGTGCAACAAATCTACATATAGACACGGCTCTGATACCACTGTAGGGGTTCGTAGCATGGAAAACAAAAATTTTCTATCGCATACAAACAAACAAGCCAAGATCTATCTACTAGATTGTAGCAACGAGTCGATGGTATAACTTACCCTCGAAGATTCCAAAGCGTTTAACGAGAGCGGATTCTCGTGGGTGATGTAGTCGTACTCTTTCCGATCTCAAGATCGTGTAGACGATCCTTCCGGCGCCACGTACCGGCAGCGCTCCCGTAGTCGGTCACACGTTCGGTACTCGACAAAGACCTTCCTCTCCCTTGTTCCAGCAGGCAGCGGAGGTTGTAGCACTCTCCTCGCGATTCCGGCAGCACAACGGCGTGGTACCGGAAGTAGAGGGGAAATCCCGCAGGGCTTCGCCTTAAGCCGGTGTGAGTATGGTGGAGCTTATGAGAGAGGCTATTAGTGGTCTAGTAATTAGACACACCAATTAGAAGGCTCTAAACCAATTAGAAGGCTCTAAACCGCTGGCTAAAGCAATTAGAAGCTCTAAACCAAAACGGCTCTAAACCGGAGGTAGAAGATAGGAATTTGTGTGTTCTAGGAGGGGAGCCCTGCCCCTCCTTTTATGGGTGGGGAGGCGCGGCCAGGGGAGGGGAGTCCCTCCCCAAGTCGGCCTTGGGCTGGGCGCCGGCTTGGAGGAGTGGGACTCCTCCTCCAAGTTGGTTCCAACTCCTCTTGCTTGTTTCCCACAGTTTCCTGTTTCCCACAGTTTCCTGTTTTAGCCGTTTGACTTTCAAACTGGCAATTTGACTTTCATGTTTTTGGAACAGCAAGAACACTTAGTACATGATGCAATCATTCAATTACACACTCATGTACCCTCCCCCCCCGGAGTGCCGGACAATCCGGAACCTTCTAGAACATTCCCGATGAAAACACCGGAATCATTCCCGAACTCCGAAACGGGACTTTCCTTATATGAATCTTATTCTCCGGACCATTCCGGATCACCTCGTGATATCCCGGATCCCATCCGAGACTCCGAACAACATTCGGTTTCTTTCTCATAATACCATAACTACTCAAAACAACGTCGAATCCTTAAGTGTGTCTCCCTACGGTTCGTGAATTATGCGGACATGATCGAGACACTTCTCCGAACAATAACCAATAGAGGAATCTGGAAATTCATATGGCTCCCACATATTTCTACGATTACTTTGCGATCGAATGAACCACTTACATACGATACCAATTTCCCTTTGTCTCACGATAGTTTACTTATCCGAGGTTATGATCGTCGGTATCTCTGCATACCTAGTTCAACCTCGTTACTGATAAGTACTCTTTTCTCGTTCCCGTGATATGTGATCCCTTGTGACCAAGTCACATGCTTGCAAGCTAATTGGATGACATTCCACCGAGAGGGCCCAGAGTATATCTATCCGTCATGTGGATGGACAAATCCCACTCTTGATCCATGTGTTTCAACCAATACTTTCCGAACACTTAATGCCACCTTTATAGCCACCCAGTTACGGTGTGGTGTTTGATGTCATCAAAGCATCCATCCGGTAAAGGTGATATGCATGATCTCATGGTCGAAGGAATTAGGTTACTATGTATCAGAAAGCATATAGCAATTGAACTATTGAAATGACTTGATCTTTATGCTACGCTTATCAATAGGAGTATGTCCACCATATCATTATCCTAACGATATGATCTTGTTGTTGATAACATCTCAATGTTCATGATATGGAAACCACAATCATTTAATCAACCAACAAGCTAGTGAAGTATAGAGGCTATACTAGGGACTTCAATTTAAGTTTACAATTCACACAAGTATTAATGTTTCCTTGTTAATACTATTATAGCATGAATATAAACATTTATCATAAACACAAAGATATAATAATAACTATATTTATTATTGCCTCTAGGGCATATCTCCAACAGTCTCCCACTTGCACTAGAGTCATCTAATCTAGATTACATGGTAATATACCGAACACCCATGGCAGTTTGGTGTTGGTCATGTTTTGCTCTCAGGAGAGGTTTAGTCAACGGATCCGCCACATTCAGATCTGTGTGTACTTTGCAAATCTTTATATCCCCATCCTGGATATGTTCTCGAATAGCGTGAAAACGCAGCTTGATATGCTTCAGCTTCTTGTGTGACCTTGGTTCTTGCGCATTGGCTATGGCGCCCATGTTATCACAGTAGATAGACATTGGGTCCAGCGCACTTGGAACCACACCCAGCTCTGTAATGAACTCTTTCATCCATATCGCTTCTTGTGAAGCCTCTGAAGCAGCCATGTATTCCGATTCAGTTGAAGATCTCGCCACAACGCTTTGCTTTGCACTCCTCTAGCTAACTGCTGCACCATTCAAAATAAATACGTACCCAGATTGTGATTTAGAATCATCTGGATCGGTGTTCCAACTAGCATCGGTGTAACCATTAACAACGAGCTGTTCATCACCTCCATAAGAAAGAACCATATCCTTAGTTCTTCTCAAGTACTTAAGGATGTTTTTGACCGCTGTCCAATGATCCACTCCTGGATCACTTTGATATCTGCTAGTTAAACTAACATCATATGCAATGTCGGGTCTAGTACATAGCATGGCATACATTAGAGATCCTATGGCTGAGGCATAGGGAGTCTTACTCATCCTTTCTCTATCTTCTGCCGATGTTGGACTTTGAGTTTTACTCAAGGTCGTATTGGGCAACATGGGCAAGAAACCTTTCTTGCTTTCTTCCATTCCAAACTTCTTTAGAACTTTGTCCAAATATGTACTCTGTGACAATGATATTTGGCGTTTCGATCTATCTCTATAAATCTTTATGCCTAATATGTAAGCTGCTTCGCCAAGATCCTTCATTGAAAAACTATTATTCAAATATTCCTTGACACTATTAAGAAGGTCTACATCATTCCCAATCAACAATATGTCATCCACATACAGTATTAAGAATGCTACAGAGCTCCCACTCACTTTCTTGTAAATACAAGCTTCTCCATAAGTTTGTATAAAACCAAAACTTTTGATTACCTTATCAAAACGTTGATTCCAACTTCGGGATGCCTGCTTCAATCCATAGATGGACCGTTGAAGTTTGCATACCTTGTTAGCATCTTTAGGATCGACAAAACCTTTGGGTTGCATCATATACAACTCTTCATCAATGTCTCCATTGAGGAATGCTGTTTTGACATCCATCTGCCATATCTCATAATCATAATATGCAGCGATTGCTAACATAATCCTCACAGACTTTAGCTTCGCTACCGGTGAGAAAGTCTCATCGTAGTCAACTCCTTGAATTTGTCGAAACCCTTTTGCGACAAGTCGAGCTTTATAGACAGTAACATTACCATCAGCATCTGTTTTCTTCTTGAAAATCCATTTGTTCTCGACACCCTTCCGGCCATCCGGTAAGTCCACCAAAGTCCATACTTGGTTTTCGTACATGGATCCAATCTCGGATTTCATGGCTTCTTGCCATTTATTGGAATCTGGGCTCATCATCGCTTCCTCATATGTCTCGGGGTCATCGGTGTTGTCCACCACCATGACATTCATAACGGAATCATACCAATCTGGAGTGGTACGAGTTCTCGTTGACCTCCGAGGCTCTGTAGTAACTTCAACCGAAGTTTCATGATCACCATCATTAGCTTCCTCTCTTATTGGTGCAGGCACCACAGGAACTTCTTCCGGTGCTGCGCTACTCGCAATTTCGAGAGAAGGTTCGACAACCTCGTCGAGTTCTACTTTCCTTCCAGTCACTTCTTTCGAGAGAAATTCCTTCTCTAGAAAGGATCCATTCTTGGCAACGAATGTTTTGCCTTCGGATCTATGATAGAAGGTATACCCAATAGTTTCCTTCGGGTATCCTATGAAGACGCATTTTTCCGCTTTGGGTTCAAGCTTGTCCGGCTGTAACTTCTTTACATAGGCTTCGCATCCCCAAACTTTAAGGAACGACAATTTAGGTTTCTTCCCAAACCATAATTCATACGGTGTCGTTTCAACGGATTTAGACGGTGCCCTATTTAAAGTGAATGCGGCTGTTTCTAATGCATAAGCCCAAAATGATAGCGGTAAATCTGTAAGTGACATCATAGAACGAACCATATCTAAGAGAGTTCGATTACGACGTTCGGACACACCATTACGCTGTGGTGTTCCCGGCGGTGTCAATTGTGAAAGTATTCCGCATTTCTTCAAATGCTCGCCAAACTCGTAACTTAGATATTCACCTCCATGATCAGAACGTAGAAATTTAATCTTCTTGTTACGTTGATTCTCTACCTCACTTTGAAACTCCTTAAACTTCTCGAAAGTTTCGGACTTATGTTTCATGAAATAGATATAACCATATCTACTTAAGTCATCCGTGAAGGTAAGAACATAACGATAACCACCGCGCGATGCTACACTCATTGGACCACACACATCGGTATGTATGATTTCCAATAAGTCCGTAGCTCGCTCCATCATACCAGAAAATGGAGTCTTAGTCATTTTACCCATCAGACATGCTTCGCATCTTTCAAGTGATTCAAAATCAAGTGATTCAAGAAGTCCATCGAAATGGAGTTTCTTAATACGTTTCACTCCGATGTGACCAAGACGACAGTGCCACATATAGGTCGAATTATCGCTTGATTTCAAACGTTTAGCCTCACTATTGTTGATATGTGTATTTCCACTATCGAGATTCAATAAGAATAGACCATCTATCAAAGGTGCATGTGCATAAAACATATTACTCATATAAATAGAACAACCATTATTCTCAGATTTAAACAAGTAACCGTCTCACAATAAACAAGATCCCGATATAATGTTCATGCTCAACGCAGGCACCAAATAACAATTATTTAAGTATAAAACTAATCCCGATGGTAGATGAAGAGGTAGCGTGCCGACCGCGATCACATCAACCTTTGATCCGTTTCCCACGCGCATCGTCACCTCGTTCTTCGCTAGCTTCCGTTTATTCTGCAGCACCTGTTTCGAGTTACAAATATGAGCAACCGAACCAGTATCAAATACCCAGGCACTACTACGAATACTAGTGAGATACACATCAATAACATGTATATCAGATATACTTTTCTTCTTGATGTTGCCGTTCTTCAAATCCGCCAAGTACTTTGGGCAATTCCGCTTCCAGTGACCTACTCCCTTGCAGTAAAAGCACTCAGTTTCAGGCTTTGGTCCAGCCTTGGTTTTCTTCGTCGGCGTGGTAACTTTCTTACCACCCTTCTTGAAGTGTCCCTTTTGCTTAGACTTGCCCTTCTTGAATTTGGTGGTCTTATTGACCATCAACACTTGGTGCTCTTTCTTGATCTCCACTTCTGCAGATTTTAACATAGCAAATAGTTCTGGCAACTCTTTGTTCATGTTCTGCATGTTGTAGTTCATCACAAAGTTCCTGTAACTTGGTGGCAATGACTGGAGGACGCGGAAAACCCCCAAAGCATTAGGAATCACTATACCCAAGCTTTGAAGTTTGTTTGCGTGACCAGACAGCTTAAGAACATGCTCACTGACGGAGCTGCCCTCTTCCATCTTGCAGTTAAAGAACTTTTCAGAAGCTTCATAACTTTCAATTGCCGCATGAGTCTCAAAAATCAATTTGAGATCCTCGACAATATCATATGGGTCTGACTCTTCAAACCTTTTCTGAAGCTCCGATTCTAAACCATACAAGATAGCACACTGAACTATGGAGTACTGATTCTTCCGAGCGAGGTAAACATTCTTTACTTCATCGGGAGCATCAGCTGCAGGTGGGTCACCCAGCGGTGCATCCAGCACATAGGTCAAATTACCAGCTGTGAGGACAATCCTCAAATTGCAGAACCAATCCGCGAAGTTGCTTCCATTGTTTTTCAACTTTTCTTTCTCTAGGAACGCATTAAAATTGATGGTAGGGGCTGCCATTGATCTACAACATATTTGCAATAGTTTAGACTAAGTTTATGACAAATTGAGTTCAAATTAATTAATGAAATTAAACTAGGTGAACTCCCACTCAAAACAACATCCCTCACATTGTTTTAGTGATCACACGAACCAAATCCACTACATCAACACCGATCATCACGAGAGTTGATATAGTTTCAATGGCGAACAATCATCATGTTCATCATATCTACTATATGATTCATGCTTTACCTTTCGGTAATCCGTGTTCCTGAGACCATGTCTGTACATGCTAGGCTCGTCAAGATCAAACCTTAGCCACCGCATAAGCAAATCTGGCTTGCTTACGTTGTATACACTTGCGGAATCTAACACACCCGATCATCACGTGGTGCTTCGAAACAACAAGCTTTAGCAACGGTGCTAACTAAGGGCGAACACTTTATGATTTGAAATTCATGTGCATGAGGGATCATCTTATAATGCTACCGTCGTCTACTAAGCAATACAAGATGCATAAAGGATTAACATCACATGCAATTCATAATTTGTGATATGATATGGCCTTTCTTCTTTGTGCTTCCGATCTCCATCTTCAAACACGAACATGATCTCCATCATCACCGGCATTGCATCAAGGTCAATGACGCTTCACCATGGTTGTCGTCCACCGGCTTCAACTATTACAACTACTTTGAATAGACACGCGGGTCTTAACATAAATTAAAGACAACCATATGGCTCCTGCCGGTTGCCAACTTACAATAAGGAACATTGCATACATCAAATATAATCACAATCATGGCCATATCACATCACTGCACACCCCTGCAAAACAAAGTTAGACGCTTCTACTTTCTTTGCATATTTTACGTGGTTTGGGGCTTTCAATAAGTGTCGTTCTAACTTACGAACAAGAACCACAACATTGATACTAGCATTGTTGATTACCCGTTGTAAATTGGATCTTAACTATGCTAGGAGAAACAGGCACCCGCAAAGCCACTTATGCAATACAAGTTGCATGTCAAGCGTGGAGCAAGTCTCATGAACGATGTCATGTAAGGTTAGCCCGGGCCGCTTCATCCCAACATACCGCAAGATGCAAAGTACACAAAAAGCAATCTACAATAAAAGCATCAACGCCCACAATGACCATTGTGTTCTACTCGTGCAACAAATCTACATATAGACACGGCTCTGATACCACTGTAGGGGTTCGTAGCATGGAAAACAAAAATTTTCTATCGCATACAAACAAACAAGCCAAGATCTATCTACTAGATTGTAGCAACGAGTCGATGGTATAACTTACCCTCGAAGATTCCAAAGCGTTTAACGAGAGCGGATTCTCGTGGGTGATGTAGTCGTACTCTTTCCGATCTCAAGATCGTGTAGACGATCCTTCCGGCGCCACGTACCGGCAGCGCTCCCGTAGTCGGTCACACGTTCGGTACTCGACAAAGACCTTCCTCTCCCTTGTTCCAGCAGGCAGCGGAGGTTGTAGCACTCTCCTCGCGATTCCGGCAGCACAACGGCGTGGTACCGGAAGTAGAGGGGAAATCCCGCAGGGCTTCGCCTTAAGCCGGTGCGAGTATGGTGGAGCTTATGAGAGAGGCTATTAGTGGTCTAGTAATTAGACACACCAATTAGAAGGCTCTAAACCAATTAGAAGGCTCTAAACCGCTGGCTAAAGCAATTAGAAGCTCTAAACCAAAACGGCTCTAAACCGGAGGTAGAAGATAGGAATTTGTGTGTTCTAGGAGGGGAGCCCTGCCCCTCCTTTTATGGGTGGGGAGGCGCGGCCAGGGGAGGGGAGTCCCTCCCCAAGTCGGCCTTGGGCTGGGCGCCGGCTTGGAGGAGTGGGACTCCTCCTCCAAGTTGGTTCCAACTCCTCTTGCTTGTTTCCCACAGTTTCCTGTTTCCCACAGTTTCCTGTTTTAGCCGTTTGACTTTCAAACTGGCAATTTGACTTTCATGTTTTTGGAACAGCAAGAACACTTAGTACATGATGCAATCATTCAATTACACACTCATGTACCCTCCCCCCCCGGAGTGCCGAACAATCCGGAACCTTCTAGAACATTCCCGATGAAAACACCGGAATCATTCCCGAACTCCGAAACGGGACTTTCCTTATATGAATCTTATTCTCCGGACCATTCCGGATCACCTCGTGATATCCCGGATCCCATCCGAGACTCCGAACAACATTCGGTTTCTTTCTCATAATACCATAACTACTCAAAACAACGTCGAATCCTTAAGTGTGTCTCCCTACGGTTCGTGAATTATGCGGACATGATCGAGACACTTCTCCGAACAATAACCAATAGAGGAATCTGGAAATTCATATGGCTCCCACATATTTCTACGATTACTTTGCGATCGAATGAACCACTTACATACGATACCAATTTCCCTTTGTCTCACGATAGTTTACTTATCCGAGGTTATGATCGTCGGTATCTCTGCATACCTAGTTCAACCTCGTTACTGATAAGTACTCTTTTCTCGTTCCCATGATATGTGATCCCTTGTGACCAAGTCACATGCTTGCAAGCTAATTGGATGACATTCCACCGAGAGGGCCCAGAGTATATCTATCCGTCATGTGGATGGACAAATCCCACTCTTGATCCATGTGTTTCAACCAATACTTTCCGAACACTTAATGCCACCTTTATAGCCACCCAGTTACGGTGTGGTGTTTGATGTCATCAAAGCATCCATCCGGTAAAGGTGATATGCATGATCTCATGGTCGAAGGAATTAGGTTACTATGTATCAGAAAGCATATAGCAATTGAACTATTGAAATGACTTGATCTTTATGCTACGCTTATCAATAGGAGTATGTCCACCATATCATTCTCCTAACGATATGATCTTGTTGTTGATAACATCTCAATGTTCATGATATGGAAACCACAATCATTTAATCAACCAACAAGCTAGTGAAGTATAGAGGCTATACTAGGGACTTCAATTTAAGTTTACAATTCACACAAGTATTAATGTTTCCTTGTTAATACTATTATAGCATGAATATAAACATTTATCATAAACACAAAGATATAATAATAACTATATTTATTATTGCCTCTAGGGCATATCTCCAACAGTCTCCCACTTGCACTAGAGTCATCTAATCTAGATTACATGGTAATATACCGAACACCCATGGCAATTTGGTGTTGGTCATGTTTTGCTCTCAGGAGAGGTTTAGTCAACGGATCCGCCACATTCAGATCTGTGTGTACTTTGCAAATCTTTATATCCCCATCCTGGATATGTTCTCGAATAGCGTGAAAACGCAGCTTGATATGCTTCAGCTTCTTGTGTGACCTTGGTTCTTGCGCATTGGCTATGGCGCCCATGTTATCACAGTAGATAGACATTGGGTCCAGCGCACTTGGAACCACACCCAGCTCTGTAATGAACTCTTTCATCCATATCGCTTCTTGTGAAGCCTCTGAAGCAGCCATGTATTCCGATTCAGTTGAAGATCTCGCCACAACGCTTTGCTTTGCACTCCTCTAGCTAACTGCTGCACCATTCAAAATAAATACGTACCCAGATTGTGATTTAGAATCATCTGGATCGGTGTTCCAACTAGCATCGGTGTAACCATTAACAACGAGCTGTTCATCACCTCCATAAGAAAGAACCATATCCTTAGTTCTTCTCAAGTACTTAAGGATGTTTTTGACCGCTGTCCAATGATCCACTCCTGGATCACTTTGATATCTGCTAGTTAAACTAACATCATATGCAATGTCGGGTCTAGTACATAGCATGGCATACATTAGAGATCCTATGGCTGAGGCATAGGGAGTCTTACTCATCCTTTCTCTATCTTCTGCCGATGTTGGACTTTGAGTTTTACTCAAGGTCGTATTGGGCAACATGGGCAAGAAACCTTTCTTGCTTTCTTCCATTCCAAACTTCTTTAGAACTTTGTCCAAATATGTACTCTGTGACAATGATATTTGGCGTTTCGATCTATCTCTATAAATCTTTATGCCTAATATGTAAGCTGCTTCGCCAAGATCCTTCATTGAAAAACTATTATTCAAATATTCCTTGACACTATTAAGAAGGTCTACATCATTCCCAATCAACAATATGTCATCCACATACAGTATTAAGAATGCTACAGAGCTCCCACTCACTTTCTTGTAAATACAAGCTTCTCCATAAGTTTGTATAAAACCAAAACTTTTGATTACCTTATCAAAACGTTGATTCCAACTTCGGGATGCCTGCTTCAATCCATAGATGGACCGTTGAAGTTTGCATACCTTGTTAGCATCTTTAGGATCGACAAAACCTTTGGGTTGCATCATATACAACTCTTCATCAATGTCTCCATTGAGGAATGCTGTTTTGACATCCATCTGCCATATCTCATAATCATAATATGCAGCGATTGCTAACATAATCCTCACAGACTTTAGCTTCGCTACCGGTGAGAAAGTCTCATCGTAGTCAACTCCTTGAATTTGTCGAAACCCTTTTGCGACAAGTCGAGCTTTATAGACAGTAACATTACCATCAACATCTGTTTTCTTCTTGAAAATCCATTTGTTCTCGACACCCTTCTTGAAAACGATTAAGGATTAATTAAATAGAATTATATGGTTTGGAACCCAGATATCCCCCTCGCGAAATTTTTTCTTACCCGTGCCTGTACCCCCACCTCGTTGACGACCTCACCCTACACCTGCCTCGTCATCGTCTTCTTCCTCGCGCTGACCACGCCCCCCCCACTTCGCCGTTTTGGCCATTGAAGACAGGTTCAATTCGCGTTATTGGCCAAGTAAATTCCGTTTGTGACCACGCCCTCATAAGCACCCCTCTCTCCTCTCTCTTTCCCCTCATCCTCTCACACCTCTCCGCCCCCTGGCTGCTCTAATTGCAAGCCCAAACCCCACTGCCTCCGATGAGCTTCTCCGCCAATTCCGGCCAACCCTCACCTCCTCTAGCCTCCTGAATCACACGAGCATGCTCTCCTTAGCCGTGCGCATCTTCCGGTGGCCACAACTTTCCCGTGCACGCCCCAGAGCGTCGGCTCCCACTTCACCCGCGCGTCACCGACGACCCTGCAAACTCCGGTGAGCCCTAGCACTCGACCCCGTGCACGCCTCGACCTGTGACTCATACCATTTTGTTCGCCTGTGTCCTGTGAGTCTCCAGGCGCTCTCCACTCACCCGCGCGTGACCTGCAGGCTCATCTCCGACAACGATAGAACGTGCTCGCCGCCAGGAACGACTCCGACGAGCAATCATCGTCGAACCCGTACGCCCCTTGCCCTCCTACAACCACGTTGAGCATCAACGCGACACTACGAATATGGTAACGGCCTATGTTCTCTCTCTCGCTTCCTACTTCACCGTCAACGTCACCGCCCGAGCGTCGCCGTCGTCGAGCGCCGCCAGACTTTGGTCAAGACATTTTAGACCGTTAGATCTAGATCTCATGGCTGCGATAGAATCACTTAAATGAAAGGGTATGATAGATCTGATCCACATGATGCTATTTTAATCCTGAGGCCTGTATTAGTCGATCTAACCGAACCGATACGTTCCAGTAAGAAACAGCCATGTGGCCCAGCTCTGGATTTAAAACAGAAATTAGATCTATTAGTGATTGGATTTTGAATAATTCATAACTTTTGATCTACACGCCCAAAATTTGCAAATTTTATATCATTGGAATCAGGAAAAATAAACCTTTGCAACCATGCCATTAGTTTGGCATTTTGCTTCTGGAAAATTAGTTGTTTTTGCAGAAACATTTCTAGGCCTATTTTGTGCATAAAATTTATTCTAAAATTGATTTTTGAGTAAAACCTTTTGCAAATGGTTTGATTTAAACTCTCTGACCCTAAACACTAAGTTTTGGATTTAAAAATGTATTTGATTAACCCTAGAAAATTATTCCTTTGAATAAAGCCATTTTGGGTAAAACAAAAATATTGCTTTGATTTAAAAATGTTTTTTGAGTGAAACCTTTTAAAAATGGATTGGATTTAAACACTTTGACCATAAACACTAACATTTGTGTTTAAAAATATATTAGGCAAACACTATAAATTATTACTTTGATTAAAATCATTTCTAGCAAAACAAAAATGATTTAAATGGCCCATTTTCACTAACTTGGTTTTAAATGGTTTTGCCACTTTTATAAATGACCAATAGGTGTTTTAAAAAATGTTTATAGCCTTATTAGAAATCACTTTTCCAAATAAAACAACCTTTGCATGCTTGCATGCATTTCTTTGTTTCTATTATTTTATGTGATGAATTGTTTGAATGCTAGTTTTGAATTGGTGCCTTGATTGAATTGTAGTGAACTTTGAAGAGTGTGAAAATTGCAAGATCAAGGAGTGTAACTATATTATCTACTAAAAAGGCAAGTGGTGCTTCATGTATTTGTCCCATTATTTTGACTATGCACTAGTGATATTTTGTATAGGGATTGCATGAGATTTTGCTAAGTATCTATATGCTATGCTATGGTAAATCCTGGTAGTTGTAGTCTTGGTAGAAATATTCTCTAAGTTAAGATACTTGTTAATATCATGCTTAGCCTAGCTAATAGTAAACAAGGGTGGATTATATGCACATGCTATGGAAATTTTACTAAGTCTTTGACTTCTGTTTTTGCTTAATAAAACTACTAAGTGAATGAATCACCTGGGTGGAATGGTATGATTGGGATATGTTGAGTGGTTACACAAGTCCAGTAAACTGGAGAAAACTTGTGTATCTCACTTGTGGAAAGCCACCCAGGAACAAAGAGATTTGAGATGTCAAATGTTGAGAAGCTTCTAGAGCAACCACATGGTATATGGGCCCTGCCTGGATCATATATGTTGCAATAACTTAGCCAGATGGACAGAAGGTGGTATGGGGCGATAGGATGGAACGTGTCCATTTGGTCTAAGGGAAGGTTTCTAAAAGATCTTGTCTCGATGCATGTCGAGTCTTGTGGGGAAAGTGCACCACCTCTCGAGAGAGTAAAATCTAAGTACTTAGCCGTGTCCCCGACAATGGACAACTTGAGCATCAAGACATGGAAGCTAGCAAGGATATCCTCATCCCAATTTCTAAGTTAAAAACTTGTGGTTGAACAAGGGCAAAGGACTAGTGGTTACACAAGGCCCAGTGACTGTACAACCTTGGTATCACACTTGTGTTCCTTGGGTGATTTTTGACAAACAAAAACTTAGTGTTTTCAAATGATAAGGAAAATATATTTTGAGCAAAGCAAGCCTAAGCTCCACTTAGCCAAATGCATATAGATGATAGATACCACTATTCTACCATAGTATCACTTGCCAATACAATTTAAATGTATTGACCCTTGTGGCTGTAACTTATTATGTTGCAGGTTTGTTTGATGTTAGTGAAGTGTGTTAAATAGGATTACAAGTCTACAACCAACATGATTGTCTGTGGCACTTTGAAGATGAAGGACCCCATGCTATATAGATATTTCTGCTGCATTGTAATGAGATATCCAAATGAGCTATGTAAGATGTAATATAATATTTTATTCCTGGTTATAAAGTTGTACTATGACCTTTGTTTCTTGATATTACATCTTAAACTATGGATGCTAGCTATTGATCCAGGGACTAGCATTGTAAACACATGGATCTCTATCTTACCAGGTTGGGACCTCTATAGAGGTGGTCGGGTTGAGTGGGAATGGTGCGTGCACTGCGGTGTGCGTTGGCATGGTCGACAGCGGCGCGAACACGACATTTTTGGTAGTTTCTCTCTCTGTCTTCGAGCTAGGGCTGGTCTAGAGGGGGCAGTGAGGCACGGGCGGCATGGTAGACAAGGTTGGCGAGGCTCGCTATGCTTGTAGCTTGCTGTCGATGGTGGGGGTAGCAAGTGTGCTCGTCCTTGGTGGCCATTGATGGCATGGTCGAGTACACAGTGGGCTAGAGCTGCTTAGGTGATGCTGGTGACCTACTAGGAGTGTTGTAACACCCTCAGAATCGACCCTATGCAAGTTTTAGCGCTTCCCGCCAAAACCCGCATAGAAACGATTCAAAGGTGCCCACCAGGCACTTTCGTGCGGGTGGAAAACAAAGTAATAACATTACACAACAGTCCTCAATGGGACCCACAGAACAAATATATATATACAACACGACTCCATGAGTCAAGAATACAGATATACAGAACAAAGATCCCAAATCACCTTGAAACAATAGAGTGTCCAGCTACGGACAAGATGCAAATGGGCTAAGAGCCCTGAAGAATAACCAATGGCGTCCATAACCCTGCCCAGGCCAAGCCGGAAGGGTAACCCGGCTAACGACGTCGATCTCAAAACCTGCTTAAACAAAAGGGGTGCCGACAAAGGGCAAAGGAAAAAGAGAGAGCGGTCAGTACTGAGGCCAGTACACGGCGAGACTAGAATTCGGCGGTCCTCGCCTACATAGGTATGGTGGACTGAAGCGGCAGCGGCAGCATGCACTAAACAACCTATAGAGACTCGGGATAACTGTCGGCTATCAGAGAGAGATAAGAAAGACCTATTCGAAACTAACCTGATTCTACCACCAAACAAACCCATCCTGGTATTTCCCCCTCGAGACCAAACGAGGAAGTCAACCGAGGAACTCACACAGTTGGCAGTTTTATTTATTCAGTTATCGTTGCCGCAATTACTAGTCAGGTATAGATAATCATCCTGATAAAATAAGCAGTGGGCCGTTTTAGTTAACCATTCCATTGTAGTTGCACTCTTACTAGTCAGATACAATTAGCATGAGATATCCCAAAACCCAGCAGTTGTTGGTACTTGTATTTAGCCATTCCGTTATAGTTGCAGTACTTACTAGTCAGATACAATGGTCGCAAGCGACAACCCAAGCAAGCAATTGTGGGCAGTTTTTATTTAGCCATTCCATGATAGTGAAGCTGATTACTAGTCATTATAAAGTCAAATTTATAGCACTACTTTAGTTATAGTTGTCTATGATCGAGATACTGTGCTCCAAGTCGTCCATAACTGCGGACACGGCTTTCAGAAAGTTTTACCCTGCAGGGGTGCACAAATAGCAACACACACTCGATCAACCTCGGAAAACCAAATCAAAACCCAACGAGGCTTTCACGACAAAGCAATCACAGGATTCAGAAATATTTCCGGGGGCCACCCCGTTGAGTACACCCGCAACGAAGCTAGCTGACTCAGAGACGGACTCAAGGTTTGGGTGGACGGCTGTAAACGACTGGGAACCCGAAAACTCGGGCTTGTCGATACCGCGAAAACGTGTCCCAATCCTAAACAGTACAGGTGCTCCTCGCACAATTGTAAATAAAGCAGTAAAGCATGGCATAAGTACAGGATAGTAAATAAAACCTCAAACTAGTTTGTGGCCCCAAGAAATAAGAATGAATCAAGCTCTGGCTCAGGGGGGTCCCATAATCCTCCCGGATGTGGATAGCGCGAATATTCAAGGAACAGGTATCAAGTACTCGGGGTCCTACGGGACACAAGTGGACGGTTAACAACCAAATAACATCTATTACCCACCTGTGCCTCTGCTTACCTACTTCAATTTTAGTTGTTAAACAGTAATTAAAGTAAACGATAATGAAAGCCATGATCATCTCCAACCTTAAACATGCGGCAACACTCCAACAACTGTGGTACTGAACGACACGCAACAGCACTTGAGCAAGCGACTACGACGCGCAAGTCCAACTATCTACCAAACAACAGGTAATAGGATGTGTCCAAGGCAATATAAGGCTGCAAGGGATATCACGGGTACGAAAACTAGAGCATCGCAACACAGATAGCAATAGATCAACAGGAGGGAATAAATACTATAAAAGTAAGATAGGTAGAAAGGGGGAGGTGCTCGCCTGAAAAACATTGCCGAAGGTTCATCCGAAGATCGGGTCGACACTCGCATCAACTCAACGGCCTTATCCGCGAAGAACCAAAATACTAGAATAAACACCGGATGCAATATTTAATACTACGGCAAAAGATCGGGCATGATGCATGTATGATGTATGGCATGGCAAAGGTGCGATGCAATTAGGCCATATTAAGCGGAACCGGGGTCCCGACAATTAATTAATAGGTTCATGTTGTTTAGATACCCCGCAATTTAAATGTTGTCTTAACAAGGAAAAAGATAGCACCGGTTCGCTACACAAAGTTAAATGGGGCCAATATAAGACTAGATTTGCCCGCATATGGGCCCCATATTTAATTATGAGGTGAATCGGCATAAGGCCCCAAACCACAGACAAGTATGCATGCATGAACAATTAAATATGCGACAATTTATAAAGTTGACAATTTATAAAAATAGGGGCTCGGGTCGGGGTCACACATTAGGGTTCGGCGATCTTGGGCTCCGAGGGGTTCGGGGTCGGGTCTCGGGGTTCGGTCTCGGCGGAAGCGGTGCAGGGTCTCGGTCATCGGATCCTTGAAGGAGGTCACGGCGTCCGTGTAGAATTCCTTCGGTCATCGAATCCGTGTAGGCGCACTCGGGGTCTCGACGTCTAGGTTCCGTGAAGATCTTGGCTAAACTTGTCAATGGTCCTTCTTGTGCTTCCCGTTGTCGATCTTGTCGCATGGCCTCTTTACAGCTCCGAAGCATACACCCCCTCGGCAGAGGACCAAACCACGCATCCTTGTTGTCATCGACATGGGCAGCAGGGTCGTATATACAGAGCTGAAATAGCAGAACTTGGATGTGTACGTGGCGGCTCAAGGAAGTTAGGAAGGAGCAGGGCCCATGTCAGCGCACTCCGGGTGGACTCTCGTGTTGCTCGAGGTTGCCGAGGCCAACGGGACAGGGGAAACAGGGGGCCCGACAGCGCCAGAGGAAGCTCCGCTGCGGAGGCTGACGCGGCGAGCGGCCAGGTTGGGAAGGCGCGGCCGGCGGCACAGGGACCAGAGGTAGCGGGCGTCATGGCGGCCGGGAAGAGGACGAGGGAGGCGCGATGGGCGACGGCGGGTTGAGGCCGGGGCCGGCGGAGGGAGACGGAGGTGCTGAGGGTGGCTCGGGCCGGCGAGGAGGCCGACGGAGAGGAAGAATGGCGGTGAGCTCGAGCGGCGGGAGGGGAGGCCGGAGAGGGACGCGGGCGGCAGTCGGCGCGCCACACGGCAGAGGAGGCCGGCGGGCGGAGCTTGGCGAGGAGGAGGCGGGGCGAGCGAGGCGGCGCCGGAGGACGGCCGACGGGGAGGAGACTCGGGGTCCGGCGGGGTGCGGTCCCGGGGCCAGGGCAAGGCGGGGAGGCAGAGGCTCCTGGCGAGCAACGGCGGCGCGAGCACGCGAGGTGGGTCCGGCGGCATGGGGAGGAAGCGCCAGGCGGCGGGGGTGGTTGCAGAGGGGAGGAGCAGCGTCGGGGCCTATGGGGTTGAGGGCCTGCTGGCGGCGCCGGCGGGGCAAAGGGGTGAGGCGCGACGGAGGCGAGGGCGCGGGACCGCGGGGCTGCGGGTGAGGGAGAAGGGCGGAGCGAGCGCGTCGGGTGGGGGAAGGCGACGGGGACCTGGCGGCGGAATCGGGAGGAAGGAGAGGCTCGCGGGGTGGGGACGAGCGTGGACAGGTGGGGAGCGGGGTCAGGTGGGACCAGGGCCTGAGGGTGGGGATGGGGCACTGCGGGGTGGGTGTGGCTGGTGTGTGTGGTGTGTGTGGGTGGGGCCGGGCTGGCAGAGAGAGTGGGGAGTGGGGGTGAGAGAGAGGATTGGTGAGGTGGCTGAGAGGAGTGCTGAGGTGGAGGGACGGTGAGGTGGCAAGCTGGGGTTGGTGGGTAGACTAGGTTTGGGTAGGAATATATTGGGGTTTGGGTTTTATTAGTTTGTAAAATATTTATGGTGTTGTCTTGTTTTAAATCTTTTTAGCAAAATAATTTTTAGGCAATTAATTTAACAGATAATTATAAGACTTATTTTGAAATAAGAGAAGAGGTATTGTATCAGACAAAATAGTTTTTAGCTACAATATTCTGAGAGCCAAAGATGCATGATGATGTCATGGTGATGCAATGCACAAAAACAACGCGATTTTCTAGTAGTGGTTTTGCGGGATGCCACAAGTGTGGTGAGAGATAGAGAGGGAACAAGTTTGGCACAAACACTGCTCACAATAGTGTTTGTTGTTTTGTTTGATTTGTGCTCAGAAGGTGTTTGATGAAATGGCCGCAAGAAATTCATATTTGAATTTTTGGATGAATTTTGGTGGGTGTAATGGGAACATACTAGGGAGTATCTGGTTGATTGGATTTGTCAAGGTGAACTGGTTTGGTGGGGTTTTGAGAAATGGTGATCTTACCATATGAACTAGATTCAATTTTGAATTGTCCTTGGCATAGATTTGTAAATTGCTTTTGTGGGTTTGCAAGGTGGGCTTGGGTTCACTTTTACTTGGTCTAACAAGGGGTGGAAAGAATTAGATTTGTTTCTGTTAGAAATCTTGGACTAGAAACACTCAAAGTGGTCTAGTGAACAAGATTGGCAAAAATGACCATTTGCTTATATTGTTTGTTTTTGAATTTTTATGGATTTGATTCT
Source organism: Avena sativa (assembly GCA_916181665.1). Taxonomy (NCBI): domain Eukaryota; kingdom Viridiplantae; phylum Streptophyta; class Magnoliopsida; order Poales; family Poaceae; genus Avena; species Avena sativa. The sequence continues at coordinate 424,996,600 of OV702280.1, forward strand.
GCTTGGAAATGATTTAGATGATGTTGTTTTCATCTTTAAACCAATCCTTGCTATTCACAACAATCAAACAAGTCCATACAAGCATTCATGCATTCACCCCATACACACATGCATTCATATTAATAAAAGTTTTTGTTAACCCTAAATTTGGGTGATTGGAATTTGATAACCTTGATTAATATTTTTGGGATGTTACACAAGGTCACCTAATATTTTTCGATCCAAGCCGCAAACACCGGATTGGGTAAGGTGGAAGTTACGCCGCCCTCCTTGGAGACGGTCACGGAGGTGGGTGGGCACAGAAAAGTTCTGTCAATATAGACATGAAGGAAGTGACTCTGGAGGAGGGAGACCACTTGCACATATCATAACAGATGATTTCCCGGTGAGAGCTTTGTCGTGATGAGATGCCTAAAATTGACCGGTCCAGAGGATTGGGAACAAAGGGAACACGAGGCATCAAAGAGAGAGCAAGGGTGAGCGACAAGCTAGATGCATCGCAAGACGAAGACATTGCTAAAGATCCTCTGTTTTAAAATATAAGATGTTTTAGCTTTGTGAAAAAAGTGTATTTAGAGTTTTTTTAGTGTGTAGGTTTGTCAACACCCGGATTTTTAATCCTAGATGCCTGTTATGCCATACATCGCAATCCCAGTATTACCATTTTTGCGAGACATAACAGATTGGTAGCACAGTACATCATCCATTACAAACCATAATAGTCTTACAAATAGTTGATCCCGTGATCAGGTTTTATTACAAACAAAGCAACAGAAATAATAATAATGGTAGCATGGTCGAGGCTCCATCTTCAGGGTCACAGGCAATGCCGACGATGGGAGATGATCCTAGTTATCTTACGCGTCCTGTTGTCCATCCTCCTCATAGTATCCTTCATAGTCTGGCCATGGGAATAGCCAGGGACAAAGCCATGAGTACTTTGAGGTACTCGCAAACTATTACTAAATCAGTAAGGCCACTCTAATAGGAATCCTAAGCTCTAAGTTTGTTTGCCACAAGCCAATTTTATTTCAACCAGTGTCTAGTAATTAAAGCCTAAATTTAGTGGTCTAAGTTACTTAGAGGTGGGGTCCTTCTTTCATTTCCACGGCCTATGGGGTCAAGTCAAATTCACTATTCAAGTCACGGGTCATTTTGGAAAACATATGACAACGGAACAGTATGGCCATCCAACAGTCCATAACCGCGGACGTGGCTATTCGAATATTTTGACACTCTACAGAGGTGGTACACTTTCACCACAACATTCGATACATCTATCAGGAATAATCGTGAATCATCATACTTGGTATGCGGATAATCAATCCTAACCTTTCAATTACACACCCTAGTATAGGCACCTCCCCTATGAGTTTGGCCTCCCAACCATGACCATCTGTCATCTTGGGAATGACGACTGTCTATGCATAGCCTGTTGGGAACCCCAAGAGCAAGGTGTGAAGCAGCAAGCAGCAAGTTTTCCCTCAGTTGAGACCGAGGTTATAGAACCAGAAGGAGGAAGGAAACGTCACACAGGTGTTGCAAGCAACGCGGAGACCTGCACAACATAAACTCAAGACTTTGCCCCAACAAACAGTGAGGTTGTCAAGCTCAACGGTTTGCTGTAACAAAGGATTAAACGTATGGTGTGGAAGGTAATGGTTTGCAACAAGTAAACAAGTAACAGTGGAAGATGTATCAATGGTAAAGATTGGACTGGGCTCCATAGTTCACTAGAGGTGCTCTCCTTAGATAAACAACATGGCATGAAGGGTAAACAAATTACAGCAGGGCAATTGACAGGAACTGAGCAAGGCATAAAAATGCAATTACTAGTCAGAAAGATCCTATGAGGTTGATTGGGCAATACAACAAGATACATAGACCGCCGTCCAACTACATCTATGACTAGAAGTCCATCTTCAGGTTATCATCCGAACCCCCTCCAGTATTAAGTTGCAAGCAACAGACAACTGCTTTAAGAAAAGTGTGTAAGGTAAACAGTCCACATGTTCCATGAACAAGAGACCGTTGTTTTCTCCCTAGTAGCAACAACAAATTTACAACCGAAGAGATTATTGTCACTTCCCTTGGAAACTAGAGGCATGAACCCACTATCGAGCATAAATACCCCTCTTGGAGTCACTAGCAACTACTTGGCCAAGATAGCTACTAACAACGGAGAGCATGCAAGATCACAAACAACACAGATATGATACAATCATAAAGACAAAACCATTAATCAAACTAACATAATAATCTCAATATCCATCGGATCCCCGCAAACACAACATGCATGATTAGGAATAGATTAGATCTTGATCATGAACGGAGCTCACAAGATCTATACATGAAAGCACAAAGGAGGAGATACTACATGGACCCATAGTCCAAGGTGGAACTACTCACGCATCATACCGGAGAGAAGGCCTCCGGGATGATTCCCCTTCGGCAGGGTGCCGGGAAGAGCTTTAGATCCCCCCGATATAGGGACGATGGTGGCGGTGGCTACAAACAGTTTCGTGGATTTCTGATTTGGTACTCAGGGTTTCTGCATCGGGGGATTTTTATAGGCGAAGGGGGAGACCGAGGCGGAGGCTAGGGGCCACAAACCCTAGCCAGGCACGGGGTGGGGCCCATCCACGCCTAGGGTGGTTCTGGCCCCTCTGGACGGCCCCTACGGCTCTGCTCCGGACTTCTTGTTCTCCACGGAAAGTAATTGACTTTGTCCATTGTCCCGTCCAATTCCGAGAATATTTCTTTACTAACTTTTCTGAAACAAAAAACAGCAGAAAACAGGCATATGGCACTGTTGCAACTTGTTAATAGGTTAGTACCAGAAAACATGTAAAAAGCACCTCAAAGTATGGACAAGTAAAGCAAAGTAGATACTAAACAAGCATGGATCATAAAAAATTATAGATACGTTTCCAACGTATCAGGGAACTGCATAGGTGGACAGTCACATTCACAAGGTAGCCTCGGCTCACCTTGTTCTGCGAGGGAACCCATACTAAGACACATAAACTTCCAATCAAGCCCTACCCAAATTCGGGTATTGTGGTTGTACGGTGAAATTGGAATGGTATCACATCCGAACCCAACCATCAGTTTTTATCAAAGTCAAGTCATAATCTTCACTTATCATCATCTTCCACTCATTGTGTTCATAACACATGTCAAAACATTTCAATAGAATGATCCATCATTCCAAGGTTTTCATAATCATTTGTTCCCATCTATAGTGATCAAGTTTCATTTAGCACTAGCATCTACCAAGGATGGGGTCACTATGTGAGGGGTACTAAACTAGTGTTTCTACCTACATCAAGCTCCAAGCTCTTGATGGCACTTTCCTAAATTTCCACTAATCATCAAATTAATTAACTACTGGAACACTTTGCAAAAAGGGTAAAAGTAAAGCTTGCAAGTAAAACTGGGATTTGGTATAATAAAAAAGGGGTAACACAAGGCTTGCAAGTGGGGCTTGCAGGGTTTAGCATAGATTGCTTGCTTAGATAGAATAGCTTGCCTTGGTTGGTAATGTGGTCGAAATTCTCTTCCTCGTCTTCGTAGAATTCCTACTCTTCGTAGCCCGGGTTGGTACTAGCGTCTATAAATAAATACGAGATACAAAATCACCAAACAATACTGAACTACTTCTATTGACCACACAAGGGTCACACTAGATGATCTAGCATCATCTCTATTATTAACAAAAAAGGGTGATAAGATTTTATTTATCTTATTTGTAGAAACTAATTTCTAATCATTGAAAAGTTAATTAAGATTTAATATTCTCTCATTCAAATATGGGATCATATTGACACAATGTCCTCACCACATATTCTAATACTTGAGAATGTGATTTAAAGTGGTTGGCCCAATTTACAAAGCTTAACACTACTATTTAATAATATTTTAGAGGCTAGAAATGCCTATAAAGTCATTCTTTAGTTTTGGTCCAGTATTACTATATGTAAGTATGTATATTTTCACATATTCATATAGGTCTTGTCCAATATGATTTTTGAGAGTTAGAATCAACTCAAAATCACTTATGGTTGATTCTAGAAAAAAAATTGAAGGGCTAAAATCTCCTGTATTGTTATTTTTACCAAGGGTGATCCATAGTTTCAAACTGTTTAAATCCAACAGGAGTGATTAGAGATTTTCATCTACTTTTAAACAAAATTTGATTCATTCAATTTGGTGCTATGAATCTTCCTGAATTGTTTTTCAAAGTTAACTACACAATGGGGTTTTCAAATAAAAGAAAAATCTAGATTTGAATTGATGGGCTACGCGCGGGAATGCTAATGGGCTGGCCCAACTACGCAACGCGTGCGTAGCGGACTGCTCCGGGGCTGGTCCTACCTGTCAGTGGCTCATCTAACGCGAAGCGGTATCAGCTACTCTGGGCCTTATGATCAGAGCGCGATCGATAGCGGTGCTCGTGCGAGACAGAACCCTATCGCTACAGCGGGGGTTGTCGGGGGCTTACCAGGGCTCCAGCTAGGTCAAGCGATGGGGGCGAACAAACGAGTCGATGGCGGCGGTTCGAACGGTGGTCGCGACAGCTCCTGGGTCTTCTCCTAGCTTCGGCTCCTTCCTTCCTCTGGAGCGGCGAACTCCGGTGAAATTCAGCATGGTGGTGCTCGCCTTGCTCTAGGGTTGGGTTAGAGAGGTTCCGGTGATAGAGGAGTGGAATGGTGTGCGTTTTGAGGTCAGGGGTAGGCTCTATTTATACTGCGGCGAAGAGGGCATGGCGTCATGGCTCGAGCTTGCCGGCGACATAGTTACGGTGAGCTATAGGCATGGCCAAGGGTGTAGATCGACGCGGTGCTTCAGGGCGATCGTCATACACACAGTGTCACGGCAAGGCGCGGTCTCAGTCATTCTAAATCATCCATGCCCTGCGGCGTACTGGCGGCATTCATCACGGCGCACGGTGGTCACGGTGCTCGCGCGGTCAAACGGGCATGTCTGGGAGCTTGCTGGAGTCATGGCGGACGTAGTGGTGCAAGGTGAGGGCAAGGAGCGGCGTGTGAGCGCGGGATTGCTTGGCGCTCTGGTGCAGCGAACGACATGGTCTGGTGTTAAATGGGCATGTCATTGCTGGCGTCTCCTCGAGCGGTCTTTGGTCGGGGCGTGCACTGGCAAAGGTGGTGAGCTGAGGGCTACCTCCTAGACATAGCGTGCGAGGGCGGCGCGGTCTGTGGCAGCGTGTCCGCGTCGGGGTGGTAAGGTGAGCTCGGGTACGATTTTGCACTGCTCAATTGATTGAGTGAGAGAGCTCCTTTGCACGGGCTGGTACCGAGGGAGTTAAGAGAACGACGTGTGAGCTCTGTGAGGTCACAAAGATGAGCAAAGGATTGATCAAAACAGTAAATAGTTATTGAGTTTGTACTGTGATCACCAAGTGTTAGATCAAATGGCCGCAAGAACTAAACCATCATAAAATTCAGTGATTTTTGGTGGGTGTTCTGGTAGTAATCTTGGTAGTCTCTGGGTGCAATGGTGCGGTGACCCAGCATACCACTTCATGATGTAGTACACTATAGTCATTGACATAACACCAATGAAACACCGTTCACTAGTATTACATCCCTCAGAGTGGTACAACAGATACACAGAAGGTCCAAGAAATGACTATAGGTTACAACTCGACTCTTTACACAAGATCCAGAGAACACTCTAGGTTAAAGAGAGAGAAATAAACTTCTTACAAAGAAGAATCAGAAATAATCAACTCATAACTATTATGCTAATAAGATTAGCATCTAACTATTTGGCTTGTATTGCTGCTATTGCAATACTCTACAGAAGTAGGTTCTATGGCTAGATATTATATTTCTATCTAATCAGCAACTTCATCTTCACTTTATTTGATGTATATGTTGACTTTCTTTACTTCATTGAAGAGCTTGAGTTTGTGATGATGATTCCTGGAGCATAACTTGATGTAGACGTCGTCTTAATGGCTTCAGAATCTAGCAAGGGTTAAGAAGATACGCTGAGTACGAGCGTACTCAGCAAGTTCACTAAAAAGGAGTGTTTGATGCACTATATCTACAGCCATAGACCATAGGTCGTAGGCAATGCAGGTTTTCATAAACATTTCTTCAAAGGTTGCTTTTATTCTGAAAAGCTATGTCCGTCAGCCTTCACGGGTTTACCAGAACTTTCATGGAGTTCCTTTCCCGCCGCGTTCGTAGCTCCTTCCTGGAACAGGGAGTAACAAGTTACAGTTCTTACACTCTGCAGAGGTGCATTGCTTTACACATGAGAGATCTTAGCTTTGTTGCACATCCGAGTTACAGGATCGTTCACACTTCCTTGGTATGAGGCCCAGACTAAGATCCAAGCCAATCACTGTCCTTCTCCGTGACCCCGCATACCCTACGGATTGCACTTCATGCCTAGGATAAAACTTGTTTCCAATAGCAGCCTAAGGTGTACAACCCTCATATATACCAGAAGCCGTGGGACGTTGAGGGATCCCACCCATATTCTTCCAACCCTCTATAAGAGGAGTTACAGCAACGGCCCAGTCATCCATTGGAAGGGAGCCGATCCAGCTGACTTCTCCGTCCCATTCCAAATATCATGGTTAACGCGTAATATACGACGCAAGAATCATTGGCGACATTGGTTATTAAGTCCTAGATATTATGTTCCTTTACCACCGGAACTTTCATAGTAGGTTATTACCTCATGGTAAAATCATATTATTAGTGTTTTCCGACCTTTTTGAAATGAAGGTGATGACAACACTGGATTTGCAAAATACTTTACAAAAAATAATCAAAGGACATGAGCAAGTGTGAACTTGTCTTTTGTGATTGCAAGATTATGCACTCACGGTCTTCGAGACAATATAAGATCCAATATCTGAAAACAACATCATTGGTCCGGTAAGGACTAATGTTTAAAGAAGCAAGATGCTATTATGCATAAGTAATGTAATGCAATTTGGTAAACTCGAATCCCTGGGATAATTTTGTTCTAGGGTTTGGATACTGGAAGTGATTTCTTTGGAACGTGTTGCCCTTTTAGACTAAGGTTCACAGTCATGCTTCTTATTAAGGCTTGTAAGTGTGTGAAACAACATGTAAGTAGTATACAATAATAAAGGACTCAAATGTGGAATGGTATCTAAAGACTGTGTATGTAAGGATTGTTCCTCATTTAAAGCTTTCATAGAAATGCTTATGTCTTGCCTTATAATGTATCTTAAAAGAATAACTTTTGAAGAAAATCTTACATAACTAATCAAAAGTACTTAAATCTTTAAGTTAATATTCTTAGGTGTTGTTACAAGTTATAGTTCTTAAGTAAGAAAGATTTACTTCATTTGAATAATAATATCGTTAATAGTTTGAGACTTATCTATCTTGGTCAGTACATGGTATTTTAATTTGCTTAATTCATAATGTTTCTTTAAGATCAATTAAGAATGGTAACACTTCTATTTGAGTAGTGGTTTCCTAGCATTATAATTGAATAAAAGGATTTATCTCCTTATAAGAGTGTGTTTATGGTTTGTGGATAAGTAAAAAATATTATTTACTACTTATGAACTATCTTTGGATTTAATCCATTTATAAAGTTGAGAGTGAAACAATGGTAAGAAGCTTTATTAAATCAAAACATATTGCTCTTGAAGATTTTATAATTTCCTAATAATTCTTTTAGAAAATAACATTCCTTTATAGTTAAATGATAATTCAATAAAAAATTATTTTTAATTGTGTTGAACTATTTTGACTTTATATAATCAACATTTAAGACTAATATTATTTTTAAACCTCAAAGGAACAATTTTAGAAATATTTAGCAATTTTTTCTTATCCTTTTATGAATTATCAATTAAGGAATTAGATTTAAAATCAAATTATTAGAGTATTAAACTTTTACTTTATTTCAAAAGTGGAAGGTTATATTTTTACTTTATTGGTATATTACATTTATTTTTGTGATTTATAAATAATAAGATATGATTTTTATAAGATCTATTAATTTATAAACACTTAATAAATAATAAATATTTAAGTAAGTGAAATAATAATACATGATTATAGTATTAAATTTTAGTTCTTATTTTTCTAAGAATTTTGACATATTATTTGTATTTTTATCATTTACCAATATTAAAATATGAATTATCAAAGTTTTATTACTTATAGAATCTTTATTAAATAATAATTGTTTAAATGATTAACACAATAATGTTTGATAATAGTTTTAATTTGTACATTTTATTTTTCTGAAATTTTTCATATATAAAACATATTTTTCTGAATTATAAAACAAGAGTTATTGAATTTTTAAAGTTTAATCATTTTCTAAAATTATTAAAATAGCATAAATAAATTGTTTACTAAGTCATTGTTAACGTCAGTAAGTAGTGAAAGGTTTTTCTTACTGGGCTATTCCTACCCCCAGTCACTAACTGGTGGGGCCTCTGCCATGTGGTATGCCACATGGGCATGGACTAGGTCAAAGCGGTTGACCGATTGACTTGACGTGAGCCCGATGTCATGATGACGTCACCTCACTGGTGACACATAGACGGCGAACGACGGCGACTATCTGGCGGTTTCTAGTGAATGCGATGACTATGGTTCGAACGAGTGCACTCCGAGGAAGCTAATAGCAGTGGCGCCGCTAGCATATGGTCACTGGAACAGTGACCACGAAGGCGACCGACGGCGGCGCATGGCGGAGCTCCACGGAAGTAAGGCTACGGCAAACGCTAGCATAAAATAGGTCACGGAGATGCGTTAGCTCACCCTGAGACTGATGCAGTGGCCGACAAGGGCCAGCGTGGTCGGAGGTGAGCGCTTGGACAAGAACTCCGGCGAAGAACGAGCAAAGGGAACGATGAAATTCACCCTCCTCAGAGCTCCCCTTGATGATTTACTCCACCTAGAGGATCTACGGAGCACGACGCTTCTCCCGATCCACACCATAGGCTTCGAGGTGGATTATATCGATGGCTAACTGAAGCTCACCGACGATGGTGTCGGGTTGGAAAGAAAGATACAGAGCGGGAGGGACAATAATCAAGGATGGGGATTATCTAGGAGCTCGAGACGATCTCATGCGACTATCTTATATGGATCGGCAGGCTTGGACACGTCAGCACGATGGCGACGATGGTCGAGATGCAGCGGCAGAGTTGGAGCTTGATGTGGGCACGAATCGCTGCGTTCTGGACCAGCTCTGAGACGTTCCTCGCATCCAGGGTGGTCTAGGATTGCGGCGGCGACGTAGCTAGGCGGCGGCATGTCGACCATGCGAAGGAAGACGATAACGACGGTTCTCTCTCGCGTAGTCCCACCGGTGAGTGAGAGAACGAAACGGTATCTAGGCTCGGGCCAAAGTGGGCTGCTGATGGGCTGCTACGAACCAAGTGAGACGTGTCTGCTGCTACACGCGAGCGTCAGTTAGAGGGTGAGGTAATGGACCTCGGCCAGAAACTATTTTTTTCTTGTTCTTTATTCTTTTCTATTTCTGTTTTGTTTCTAGATTGTGATTTTACATTTGCTTTGAATCTTTCTTCATAATATTTAGTTGCTAAATACTTGCACCAATAATGAAGTGTATTTAGGTTCAATTTATGAGCTTTTATTATATAATGTTATAATTTCTTTATTTTCTTTATATAGGTCATTTTCCTATTAATATTTTGTAGGGACCTTTGTTATGAATTTGATTTATATACTATACCATAAACTTATTTAAAGATATATTACTATTATTCATGAGACTTAGTTCTCATTAACTTATAGATTTTCAAGGAAACTTTTATCAGGTGATCCTTTATTATTATAGAACACATAATGTTTTAAGGAATTAATATAGTTAATATTATTCCCATGAGCTTAAGTGATAACAAGATATATGTTCTGTTATAACTTGCATAGAAGTTAGGATTTTGAATTGTAAGTATTCATCCTAATTTTTAGGGGACTTAATATACTTATATTCTTTTATAGTTATGAATAAACATTATGATTGAAGATATATTACCTTCATGTGGGTGATCATGAATGGTATCACAATCTATATTAGGATGATAGAATTGTTTTCTGAAGTGACTTCTGAGAAAGATTTAATAGTTATGGTTTATAAGCACATATAATTTAGATGTTTGGAAGTGACAAGGATGTGCTTAAATGATTTGCTATAGAGAAGTATTCCCACAAGCCATTGGGAAAATAGGATGATTTATCAAACATATGAGATGGATATTATGTTTGAGCGTTTACTAAGAATTCCTATCTTCCATACTTCATATGTACTAACTTCTAATTAAGGAATTCCTTTCCTAGATATACTACTTCTTCATATCCATCATCATGTATTAACATGATGAGCTTTACTTCACGAGAATATTCTTATCAATAATTTCTCCTCCTAGATCCATCTATAAATCCAATGAGCTTGACACTAAAGCTCTATATAATCTCCTCATAGAGATAATTCTCATCTCTAGAATGCTTCTAATGAATCTAATTCCACTTGAATGATTACTCTCTTACTTCATAATTTAATTTGTAGCCACACTTATAAATCTCATAAGCTTGTCACTAAATCTATTCATAATCTTCCTTAATCATTCAACCTAATACTACTCCAATAGATGTATATATCCAATTCTACTTTCCTAAAAATCTTACTATCCTTTAAGAGGAATAACACTACTTCAATAACTCCATGCTACTCTAGCTTCAGCTTAGTCATACTATCTTATCTCTACTTATCTCCAGTATCTTATATTCCAACTTCACATTATATCTTTTTTCATTTGTCATTACTAACCTAGGATAACATGTCTTTATTAGGGTTTAATCATGTTATATCCATCAATGTCACTTATACATGATATAATCATTCACTCTCGGTGACTTGAGCATGCTCATGATAATCCTTTGATCATTTATGGCTTAGGTTTCCAGTTGGCTAATCAACGCCTTCATCAATACAACATTATAGTTGTATTATAATTATCTTCTTAATATCTCTATTTGACTAGGAGATATTATCCATTTACTATACCTACTTAATCCAATAGGATTAATCCTTGGTAACTATCTTCACAATTCCTCCTTATAATCCACTTTGTTACCACATATATCTTTATTTCCAATAACTCTTCTATCCATTCAGGAGCGAGTTAACTCACTCGATTATCATATTGGTTTAATTCTCTTCAAACTCTCCCATCCTATAGATGATATCTAAAAGTAGCATTACCACCTACCTCTTCATACTTCTTTCTCTCGAAATAGGCTTTCGCCCCGCTTTATAAATAAAGCCACATGGCCAAACTGATACAAAGTGATGAGGAAATCCTCAACAAGCAGACCAAAGATAAAACAACTAAGCCTAAGAAGCAACTAGCTTGCCACCGAAGACTTCGAGACTAAAGAACCCGGAGCTCCACGACACCGCCTCCAAGAAGGTAACGACGCAAAAAAGCGCCGCCGCCGAGACCACAAGGGTCTAGGGTTTTCACCGGGAGCTCCAATACGGCAAGGGTAGCCACGACGACGCCCTCAGGAGGGTCACGATACCCGCAGGCACCGCCGTCGTCGGCGCCGAAGCGCAGGAAATTTCGCCCGGAAAAACTCTCGCCGCATTTGGTTCCTCGGGCCACTGATCCCCGAGCTGAGCTTCTAGCACGCGATCTGGGCGCTGTCACCACCAGGAATCCCCGATGCCCGCTCCAAGCCATCCTCATGGACCAAAGAGACGCGCCATCACCACCGCCACGGCGTCCCGCCGCCAAGACAGCCGTGCAGTCCACCTTCCGGGGCCGCCGCCCCGGCATCCACGAGCTCGCTTCCGTGTACCATGGCGCGTTGTGTGACCTGCGAGGAGGAATAGGTAGCCAGGTAGGACACCGGAGTGCGGCAGCGACACGGTCACCGGGGGGACTACCCTCCATCGCTGTAAGCGATTGCCGACCGGACGCGGCCGCGGAGACACACCAGGCCTGGAAAGACCCGGCCGGGCCCGGATCGGGCCCGTGAAGTCTCCACCGCCACGCTGCAACAGATAGACTGCGCCGCCGCTACCAACCTGCTCCATCTGAGCCACCCTCTCTAACTCCCAGAGAACGACCAGCGAGCGCAGTGGGCCCAACCAAGCCGAGATGGGATCGGTAGGGCCCCGATCTGGGCCGGCGCGGTGCACTGTCCAACCGCCATTGCCGCATCGCTCTGCCGCTCAGCGTCACCACCCCGCCACCACGCCAACACGGGTCGCGCCGCCACCACCACCTGCAGGCAGGAGCAGTGGACGGGCCGCCGCCGCCGCCGAACGGCTGCTGCAGCCGCGAGCTCAGAGACCGCCGCCGCCTCCATCAGTGCGTGAGGCCGCCCCTGGCGCCGCCCGCCGGCCGCCGCCGCGCCAGGACCTTGCCACCCCTGCCGAGACGCACCGAAGCCGGGGAGATCTCCGTCCCGCTCGGAGCTCCGCGCAACGGGTAGAGGAGGACCAGCCGCCGCTGGCACCGCCCGGGCTTTGCCCGGCGGCGCTCGCCGGCGGCGGCCGGGGAGGGAGGAGGGAGGGAGGTGCGGGATTAGGGTTGCCGCTCCTAGGTCGCACGGGAGCGACCGAGGAGCGGGGGGTCTCGGCCTCGCTCTGGACTAAAGGCTTTTAAAGTGAATGCTATAATAAGAACAAGAGTTGATAGATCAAGAATTCATAGGCTAAGAATTGGTGAATCAATAGTTGATTACTCAACATTGATGAACACCAGATATTAAGATAAGATTCATTAGAGAGGATGATGTTTGGTATGGAAAGAAAGATATGTGGTGAATGGTCTTGACTTGATTGCCTTACTACTCAGCAAGTGATAAGGGATTAGTGTTTAAGAACTACCATGATGCCCATGGTAGGAATGGATAAGAATTTGATAAATCAATATTTTGGTTATTGAAATCTTGCTACTTGAGTTGTAATCTTAACTTGGTATTCATGAGTTGTGTAATGAATACTATGATATGATCCCTTAAGGATCAAATATTAATGATTAAGCAATGTGCAATGGTTTAGTTTTATTACATTTGATCTACACTCACATCAAATCATGTTTACCCAAAATAAGGTTTTAGCAAAGGTCATATTGAAACTTATCGCAGTCAGCTTGATGATCTACTTTTGTTCCACCAAGTTAAGAGAAGCTTCAATCACTTTGACAAGTTTTGTTCAAAAGCGCGAAAATTATTCGGATTTTCTATGAATGAATGCAATGCGCACATCTGGGTTCAGCTTATTTCTAAGCTCTAATGCTGAGATGTTACAAATGGTTTGCTAAGTGGTGAAGGTTTGAGTGGTTTTCCAAAAATGGCTATCTTGATACATAAGATAGATTCAATTTTGAATTGCCTCTCAAATGGGTTTGGATTTGTTTCTGCAAGGTTGGAAAGCTCCATTGGGTTTAGTATCACTAGGTCTAGCAAGGGGAGAAAAGAAATGGAAAAGTTTCTGTTTGAGATTAGTTGCTAGAGATGCTCAAAGTGAGCTAGTGGTTAACTTGGGCAAAAATGACCATTAGATCATAAGCTTCATATTTTAATTCATTTGTTTTTTATCTGGTTTTGTAGTGACCTAGATGATATGGTTTTGATCTTTAAACCATTTCTCATCATTTACAACAATCAAACATGACATTGCAAGCATTCATACACACAAGCATTAAGATTTGAATTTAATTACTAAAAGGTTTTGTTAACCCTAATCTTGGTTAATTAGAACTTGATCCTTATTAATATTTTTGGGGTGTTACAAGATTCGTGTAGATTCAGAGTGAACCTATACACTAAAAGGGGTCTAGATACACCTCTTTCACAAAGGTAAGACATCTTATATTCTGAAATGGAGGGAGTGTAAACCCAAATGGTAGACGTGTTTTGGGAGACGTGATATCCTTGCTTATTTATATATCCGGATTAGGAGATCAATTATAGATTGATCACGCCGTAATTTTTTGAGACATGCAAATGTGAGGTTTTGAATTTTTCAAAAATCCGAAAGTGAAGGGAGCACTGGCACATTTTAAAACCTTACACTTCTATGTCTTCAAAAGTTAGGCGTTAAATATATAGATAGATATAGACGAGTGTAAACAAAAAAGTTCCATTAAAAAATACGTTATATTTTGGCAAAAACAAAAAGAACAAATTTCTGACAAAACATATACATCTAAAATTTGTCTTTTCTATATCTCCTAAAATATATAAAAAAATTAACAAGATTTTTTTTGCGTGCAATCCTTCTGCATAGATTGCAAGAAAAAAACACTGGTTTCCATGTGCACAAAATCTCTGAGTCCATGTGCACAAAATCTCCGAGTCCACAAAATCCAATCCAAAGCTTGACCAAATCTGTAGCATTTCTAGCAAAATTCACTTTTGGCTTCTCGCGTCATATATAGTCCTATCGTACACAATGCACGTGTAGAATTTCTCGGGCAGACTTCACGTCGGCGAATTATGATTGACCAGTGTAAGACTTAATTTGGACGATTTGCCTGACACGGGGAAAGCTTCACAGCCATACATGGTCCGTGCTTTGATTTTATAGTACTCCCTCCGACCCATATTAGTTGACTCAAATTTGTCTAGATTAAGATGAATTTAGACACTATTTTGTATATAGATTTATCCAAATTTTGAAAAATCCAAGTCAAGTAATATGGGTCGGAGGGGGTAAGTAAAATTGAAATGTTAATCTGTCTTGGATATGCGAGGGAAAGGACCCGACTCACATTGTCCTGGCACAGACAATATGATCCCATGAGCAGGGAATATATTTTGAGAGAATGAGATATTAGTTGGATGGTTACTTGGTTAGGACGATCGTTGAAAAATTTCGGTAGACTCATTTAGCATACCGTAGCTGCTTCCCTCGTTCACAAATAAGTGGATAATTAGTTCTCAAAAAAAATAAGTGGATAATTAGCCTTTAAAAATTATTTATGAAATAGTGTATTTCTGTCTTTCCAATGCACTCTAAAACATAACATATTGCTTTTATCTCATCAATCACACGAAAGTTAAGCCCAATAATATGATTCACGTGCACTTTGCTCTCTGGAGGTGGGGGAATTAAAGAGGAGAAATTATGGCTCTTCCACCTTTCCAATGTAGTTTCTACCCTACTCCATAATTTGTTTTAAAATTTCTAGATATCCACTTGGACGGAGGGAGTAGAGTACAACGACTAAGTTAGCCCGTGACCCACCGTGATCTTAGTGTCCCGCTAGGCCCCAACCTAATAGAGTATGGATGGAACGAAAAGTATCTTAGACTCCCGAGTTCCAGTGCTCCTTTTGATTCAATAAATTTAGAAATCATATTCATAAGTTCCAAAAAATCTGAATTTCTTTAGAAGTAGTCAATGATATATCCTCTACAAGCATGAAGAATCTGAATGCAAATGTTGCATAATGTGCTACACAAAAACGACAAAATTTGATATTGTCTGTAGAGTTGAAAATATGCACCGTTCACTATACTCATATCAACTTTTTTTTGGCTATTTTTTGTGTAGCCCAAGAAGCAAGTTATTTCAAACTGATATTTTTTAGGCTTGTGGGATAGATCATTGGCTACATATCCAGACTTATTTTAAGATTTTCCGAAACATAAGAATATGTTTTATTAAATAACATGTTCACTCATGCTCATGAGCCAAAAATCTCCACTCATGGGTGGAACTCCAACTTTTATATTTGTTCGTCGCATTAACGTTAATTATTATTATTTTGGGAGATGACCAATCTGAGAGACAGTACATGTTGATGGAGTATTTCATTTGGGAGTATTCTTGTCTACTTTGTTGACTGCTGGTTTTGGCCAAAATATATGTAATGATACATATGTTGTTCTACACAAAGTTGATGCGATATACTGGATTTAGCTTCGAAACAATTTATAATTTCTGATCGTGACACTGTAATAACCATTTAAAAAGGAATCCAACCGTGCATTGCGTTTGTTTGCGCGGCCAGTAGCACCTTGACACGTGGCGTTAAAAATCGAAGAAGAACTGAAAGTCGCCATCGGTCCGGTCTTTTCCGGAATCTGACAGCTCTTTATGTTCCATCGCGCGAGGATGCTAAAGATGGAACATAGTCTCTTTAAAAATTCCGTTTAAAAAGAATGTACACAATAAAAAACATGACCAAAGCTCCTATTTTGTAGCCAGTATACATACGCATTATATTTTTAACAGATCAACAACTCAGAGAAGTAGGGATCAAACTCAGAGAGAGCAATCGCAGTCACCACGCACTGATGCATACACAGTATATATGTCTTAGCTTAAGCGGATGTAGAGCAATCGTAATACCCAAGTTTTAGTACAGTACCACCACTACTCTTCGCAGCCTATGGTCAATAAACAAATGCAATTCAGCCACGTACTCGAAGCACACACCGACTTTTACCTGCTACTACATAGTGCAACCTACAGCTCATACCTCAGCTCATACGCACACATCACTGTCGCATATATACGCCGGCCGGTATATTTTCTTCTATAAATACCCGGCGCAGCAGATAGGCCATATCGTCACCCAGACATAGATCCAGTTGCAGGGAGACACCACAACTAACCGTTGGTTGATATGGAGAAGAAGACGGCCCCCGAAACGGCTGCCCGTTCCGACACCGAAGGTCGACCGCCGCGGGAGGCTCCACCGCCTAGCTTCCACCCTAGCCTATGGGGCGATTTCTTCCTCACTTACCAGCCGCCCACTGCTACTCAGGTAACCAACGGCACATTCTTACACGCACAAAATATGGCTCAAGTTTCACAAAAAAAAAAAAAGCTACAGAGATTTTGGGAGGCTCTATGTATCAAACTAACCATAAACCGGCAATCCTTGATTTGCAGCATGCACGCATGAGAGCAAAGGCCGAAGTGTCGAGAGAAGAGGTCAGGAGGATAGTAAAGAGCACGCCGAATGAATTACCACAAATGTTGGATCTCATAATCACGCTACAACGACTCGGCCTGGATATCTACTACGAGGACGAGATCGACGAGATGCTGCGCTTTGTCTACAGCTCCGATTACAGGGGTGACGAAGATCTACGTTTGGTTTCTCTTCGGTTCTATCTTCTGCGGAAACATGGATACGATGTGTCTGCTGGTAAGGCCGAGTTGTCTGCACTCCTATTAGAAACACAGAATAGTTAGACCATCTTAACTTGGTGCCAGGATTCACAATTTTTCTCTTATTTTTTTGATCACCTGACGATGATTGTATCTTATTTTTCTCGCCAGCAGATATCGATATGCTTACCCTGATCAAAACATTTAGATGCCTCACATTCAAACTCTGAGAATAAGTGTTGTAGGAATAGTTAACTTCAAGATTAGAAATACTTGGTACATATACCAGAGGGGCTTAGGTATGCAGTGAAAACCTGGAAGCACGGGCTAAAACTGACAAGTCAAACCTGCAGTGGAAACATAAATAGAATGACAATTGGATAGGTCTTAGTACCACCATATGGAGTTTGATGGGAACTGCAGTACACAATTGTATGTATGCACTTTATGTGTATTGACTTTTTGACCAACTCCACGCAGATGCATTCCTTGGTTTCAAAGACGATGAAGGGAATTTCAAAGTCGAGGATACAAGAAGTATTCTAAGCCTATATGATGCAGCATACCTTAGGACTCATGGAGAGAAAGTGCTCGATGAAGCCATAACATTCACTACAAGTCACCTCCAAGGTGTATTACGACAATTATCACCGCCACCAGACGAAGTATACTTAGCCCTTGAAGCACCTCTATTCCGCAGGGCTCGCGTAGTAGAAATGAGAAACTACATCCCTATTTACGAGAATGATGCCACAAGAAATGAATCCATATTGGAGTTTGCAAAGTTGAATTTCAATCTTCTCCAACTTCTTTATTGTGAGGAGTTAAACAAGATAACACTGTAAGTTATGCAATTTTCACTTTATTCTACTTGCAAAGAAAAAACACATTAGCCTAGGGATCCTTTTATTCATTTGAAATCATACAATTGTTATTCAAAATTTCTTATGTGCCTGCTATTGCAGTTGGTGGAAGGAGCTCCATGACGAATCAAAGTTAGGATTTTCTAGAGATAGAATAGTGGAGATGTATTTTTGGATAAACGGAGCATGTTATGAACCTCAATATTCCTATTCCCGGATAATACTTACAAAGATTACAGCATTTATGACCATACTAGATGATATCTTTGACACATATGGTACCACCGAAGAGAGCATGCAACTTGCAGAGGCAATAAAAAGGTCAAGATTTCTTAAATTAATTAGCTTCAGATACTTCTTTTACTTCATTTGAAGTTATCATGTGAGTTCAATTTTTGTTCATATATGAGATCAGTTGTGCATGTTCATGATTTAGCCGAAGATAGATATTGGTGGATCAATATGTAAATTACAAATGCAATCTAAGTTATGTCATAAACCTGAACATCTAAGTTATGTCATTTCTAATAATAATCAAAACGTGTATGTGTATCTTTATAATCAATAAAAAGTACTATCGATTAGTCATACTTAATATGGATATTTACTAGAAAATGTCATTGGCGATGGGGAATAGAGTATAACTAAGTTCATGCATGGGTTGCTATATATACGGTACATTGCAGGTGGGATGAAAGTGCAACTGAACTACTTCCATCATACATCAAGAGTTTCTACTTATATCTACTGAAGACATTTCATTCATTTGAGGATGAACTAGGACCTGGGAAGAGCCACCATGTAATTTATTTGAAAGAAGCGGTAAGTATTCTGTCGAAGATATAGAATAAGTAAATTTAAATCTATATTCTACCAATTTTTTGACTCTTCTGCTGTGAAATATTTTCCCACGTTATATGTCAAGGCCTAGATAGCTAGATTTTGCTAAAAATGAGAGTTTTGAATCACATGTTCTCATAGTCAATGTGATCAATTATGTATGCAGTTGATGCGATTAGTTGAGGCATACACGAAGGAGCTAAAATGGCGTGATGAAAATCATTTTCCAAAAACACTAGATGAACATCTTGAGATTTCCGCGCGAAGCAGTGGAGGAGTTACACTAGCTTCCGCTTCATTATTTGCTGGAGTAGGTGACATAGTTTCAAATGACACTTTCAAGTGGGTTTTGAGCTATCCACAACTTTTCAAGTCATTTGATATGTTTGTACGGTTCTCCAATGATATTGTATCAAGCCAGGTGCGTCTCCATCTTTGCACATTTTGATGAACTATGCATTTATGTTCTACTTTTTTTTCATATTCATCTAACACTTAAAATCTCTTCTTAGAAAAAACTAACATTTAAATTCTTTTAGCGTGAGCAAACTGGAGACCACTATGCCTCTACAATTCAGTGCTACATGGAGGAGCACGGCGCAACGATGCACGAAGCGCACGAGAAGATCAAATAACTCATCGAGGACTCATGGAAGGACATGGTGCACCATTGTGTCACTCCAACAGAGCAGGAGCCGCTGGTTGTGCCGCGAACAGTCGTCAACTTCGCAAGGACGGTGAACAACATGTACAAGCACGGCGATGCTTTCACTTCCTCGCACGACATCAAAGAGATGATCACATTGCTTTATGTGGAACCAATTATTTAATTGCAACATGAAGTGAAAGTCAACATGCATAAGACGGGGCACAATTTTACTACTTTATATAGAGTAGTAGGAACGATTATACTTATTAATTACATGGATGTATGTCATTCTTTTTAAATAAATCCCTTAATTCAGCCCGCCCTCACTGTATGATGGAGAAGAAATGGGATCATAAATAAGGACTTTTATGGACATCTATTTTCGTGAATCTAGTGATTCGTATTAATTTATACTCCTATTAGTTAAATGTTCGTGCATTGCCGCGAGATAATTTTTTTTTTGCAAAGAGAAGTCGATCAAACATCACCTCATGTTTTTTGGACGTGAAATTGTAATCATAATGCATGTACAAACTCGTGTGTGTGAAAAAAATAGCTAACATTTCTCCATGATATCAAAAGTCTACTTCAACTTCAAATAAGTTTGAAAAACCGTAATTCAACATTGTTCTATAGAATGTAGGGGATGGGCTGATGATTCACTATAAAAGATCAATATCTAGTAATGGTAAGGGGCTAGCCCAGTTAGAAAAAATGAAACAAACTTCCACCAAACCATGTCAAGTTCATTCGGAAGGAATAAAATACAAATAAAAAAATCATCATCGTCAATGTCAGCGTCTCCAAAGGATGCCGTAAATTTTTGAGTTTGTATTTTTCATAGGGGTTTCATACTCCCAATATCACTTGCAGAAACTTGCTAGTTTCCAATGGATATTCTTAGATCTTCCGTGATGCATAGGTATTAAGTTGATGAATGTTTCGGATATTTTTTTAGGTTCTGCAGTGGACCCAGATATATCTATCAAATTTTTATAGTGTGATTTGTGGAAGGAGTCAGGTTATACTGTGGATTGAAAAGGGACTTTCCTATCAAAAAAATTTGCAACTTCATATTTCTAACAAAACCATGTTAAGGACTGATTAATTAATCCATGTTGTGCTTCATGGAGTTTGCGTGCTTAGTAAGAGGCTCGCACTATGAAACTCCTGCATGGAAGAAGAAAACACATTACATTAGATGCATTAAAACCTTCAATACTCGTAAACTAACAAGTATTGAAAACTGAGACAAAACAATTTAGTTTTTAGGATCTTAGGATAACTATACCTTTCATCCAGAATTACTTACACTTCGTACCTGACACTCAAGAACATAAGTCTCAATTTCGTTAAGTTATCTTCACTAATAGGTATTTGAAAGAAATACCATGCACACTCAATCTTTTCGAGAAAGCATGATATACTCTTTACACATATGACTTCTGGATTGTAGCTGCTGCTGCACACTCCTAAGTTTGTTTGAAGAAATAGTTTATTTATACTGAGGATTGAAAATATGATCATACTTACCTATCAATACAATTTGCAAATTCAAATTTCTAACAAAACCATGTAAAATACTAATTCATCCATGTTGTGCTCCATGGAATTCATGGGCATAGTAATAGGCTCCCACTATGAATGAAACTCCTCCTGCATGGAAGAATAAAAACACATTACATTAGATGCATTAAAACCTCCAATACTCGTAAACTACTTAGTATTGAAAACAGACACAAAAATATACAATTTTTAGGATATTAGGATAACTATAACTTTCATCCATAATTATTTGGTCTTTGTATCTAACACTAAAGAACACAGTGCTCAATTTTATCAAGTTACCTTCAGTAATAGGTATTTGAAAGAAATACCATGCACTGGTGCACACTCAATGTTTTAGATGAAGCATGACATCCTCTTTGCACATATGACTTCTGACTTGTAGCCCATATCCTCACACCCTTAAGTTTATTTGAAGCTAATGCTCAATTTAATATAAGACCAAACTGAATTTTTAGCATACACACCTGATGCTTCTTCCTAGTCATTTGTATACGTTTTTAAGAATCAAAACTTGTCATGTAGTACAACAAAGTGCTAAAAGTCTAGTACAAAAGGTCAATACATGATGACATTCCAAATACCTATATTGAATCTGCGATATTGTATCTTACCTCTCATGTAAGGTGCCATTCACACGGAAATTTGTGCTTGCTTCATGCAACTATCTTGATGCCATTTGATCAGCCTATGGACCTATGCATCAACTATATATACACATTAATTCATGTGTCAATACAAAAGAGAAAAGAGTTATAAACCTATTGCCATACAAAAGAGAAAAGAGTTATAAACCTCGTGCACACTCATGTGTCAATACTGATGGCTAGCCAATTGCAACTACTAAATTACCCATTTCTGCAACTTCATATTCTGCTCCACATTACAATTAATTATCTGTAGTATCAGGGCACAATCAACTAAATTTTAGTCCCACGTAAATAAAAATTAACAAGATTGCAGCTTAAGAAGAACAGAGAATTTGCCTGTAGAAAAAGGTAGACCTGTGAGCTGGATCGTGCACACATTCTGTTCTTTTATAGATTAGGAAAAGTGTCTTGTCGAAAAGCTTTTTATCTCTTTGAATCTGTTCCTGATTCAGAAGGTCGTCATAGGGGAATTCCTTAGGGGAAAATAACTTTGGGAAGCATCAGAACATATTCAATAGGTATTCAGTGACACCTAGATAGTGCTTGCGAATGGGCACCTATGGGAGATCTATTTGGTTTTCAGTAAGAACATTTACTAAACATCTACGTAACAAAACTAATTACTAACTTCATATTTCTCGGTCTATAGTAAATAGTAGGGAATATATGGTACTGCTAGATTATGTATTATTGCATATAATGACAATATAAGCAGAGGTCAATCAAGTACCTTGATTTGGACCTCCTCAATCGCAAATAGAAAAAGGGTAAAGCATCAATGTAAATACTTGGACCTTCCATTCCCTCGAGCTCCAACTTCTCGCAGGTGTCCACAATAATGGTTGCGCTGAGAACTTGCTCTAGCGCTCATCGCTGTGAAAGAAGGGATCAAATAATTGTAAAACTAAATCATCATGGTATATTGTGCTTAAGCGATGGTGACGAATTCAACTGGATGCGCACACTTCATTGAGCCTCTATTACAGAAGGAAAAAAGATAGAGTAAAAGACTCACTCCACGTTTGATATATGCAGTGGTGCGCATAAGTAAAATACAAACAAGAGAGAGAAATCCGCTTCCTGATTTGCTTGATCTCTAATCGTATCTCAAAAAATTAATAACATAGTCGCTCACCTCCTGTTGAAAGTCCAACAATAAATACCAAACTGATATTTTCGGCATTATATGTCAGTCTCTAGTTGCAGCAAAAATGGATTACAGTGAGAAGAAGAGAATGAAGGAGCAAGAAGAAAAATCAAACTAATTACTAGTCACGGTGAGCCACCTCCATATCCCTAGAATACATATGTAGTTTGGCATATCAGCAAATACACCAGCCGCAATACTTAAACTAATTACTGGTCAGGGTGAGCCACCTCCATACCTGGCGGCTGGCGCGGCTACCAACTGCAGCGCGACACTCCTGGCTCGTCCGTGTGGCAGAGGTCCCTCTCCTATGCAGTGGAGGTTTAGACAACTGTGCGGAGATGTCCAAGACCAGGATATGGTGGTGGAGGCCGTGCATCTGAAGCGGTTGTTGACGCCATGCCTCATTCTCGACCAAGAGGCCGCCCGTGGTTGTGGTGAGCCATGGAGGTTGACCGCGCAGGGGACGCGCGGGGTAGGGAACCTCCGGTGTAGATCGAGTTAAGAGTGAGAAGGCATCGCTCTTGAACTCGATGCAGGGGTGTAACATCCCAAAAATACTAAACTTGGATCATCAAATTCTAATCCTCACATTTAGGATTAACAAAAACTTTTCTAAATAAAATTATGAATGCATGCATATGTGTATGCATTGATTTTGAATTCTTTTAAACCCACCTTGTTTGTTTGTTTCATTGCTTGTAAAATGTTTCTTCGGTGAAATAAACATCATCTAAAACATTTCTCACACTCTTCCTAAAGACAAGTAAATCAAAACACATATATTAAATGAATGGTCACTTTGACCAATTTAACTCTCATGCCTACTTTGGCTGTCTCAAACTTTCAAAATCTAACAGAAACTTTTCTGGCTCTTTGCACCCCTTGAATATACTCATAACAAGGTATCAAGGCCCACCTTGTGATCATCCAGAAACTTTCAAATGCATAGTTTAAATGACAATTCAAAATAGAATCTTTATCATATGGGAAGATCCCACTTATTCAAAAACCACTCAAACGAGCTCAACTTTCAAAACCCAAGCATCTGCAGACTCACCAGCACCAATCTAGCAAACCCACCAAAATTCATTTCAAAACTCAAAACTTGATTTCATGCGGCCATTTCATCAAACAGGTTGCAGACACAAATCAAACAAACATCAAACACTATTGTGAGCAGTGATTCTTGCCTAACTGGTTCCCCATTTAGCTCACACACAACCCAGTAGATCATCTAGGAAGATTAGCCAAGCACTAGCACCACTGTGAGCTTGCCATTGTCATCAATGGTGAATAGCCGAGCACCCTCTTGCCACCCCATAGTCGACAGCAAGCTAGGAGCAGCAGCAAGCCTAGCCAGCATGTCTGGGAGGCAGCCCACCGTCCACTGCCACTCCCTGTCCCAGCCGCGAGCGTTGCCAAGCCCTGGACCACGCGCACAAGCCGCGCCCAAACCGCTAGAGAGCATGCCGAGCGCGCGCCGGAGCACCACCCTCGACCAGCGCCCACAGACCGCGCGCCGCCCTCACCACATGCACACACGATCACCACCGACCCAGGAGACTGCCAGACATCCCCGTTTGCCGCCCCGTGCCATACAACCACCGCCCGCCGTCGAAGACGCCGCCTCTGCCGCGCAGAGCATCGCCCGTTCCAGACCAAGCCGCACCGCCCCATGCCTCGAGACCATGTCGTTGAGCATCGCCAGGAGACACCGCACCGTCCCCTACCATTGCCCATGCCTTTAGCCGCCTGTAACCTCGCCCCCGACGAGCTCACCGTGCGCCCCGATGGTCCCCTCGCTCGACTATAAATAGAGGCCACCCCCGCACGATTTCTTCACACCATCTCACTCCCCTCTCCTCACTGATTGTGCCACACCGTTCTCAGAGCAAGGCGAGCACCACCTCGCCGGAATTTCACCGGAGCCCGCCGCCTCTGGAGAAGAAGGGAGCCAGCGATTGGAGCCGCCCCAGGAGAAGCCACCAGTACCAGGAGATTCGCCGTCGTCGACTTCGTCGTTCGCCCGCCTCGCTGACCCTCGCCCGTACCCCGGTGAGCCCCCAGCACCCCTCACTGGCCGCGCTAGGTTTCGTTCTCGCCGTAGTTGTCTCGCGTCAACGATGACCCCCAGCCGTTGGATTAGAACTAGATCGAACGATCCACGTTGCCCCATACCGCTTCGCCCAGCCCGTGTCACTGACGAGTGGGGACACCCACTTAAGCAGCCCGCGGGAGCACTGCGCTTAGCAGGCCGGCCCAGTAATTTTTCCCGCGCAGCGCAGCGATTCAAATTAAACCTTTTTCTTTTTAAATTCAAACACACTTCTGTACCCAACTTCAAAAATCAACCCAGATCGATTCAGTGCACCAAATTGAATGAAACCAATTTTGTTGGAAAGGTCTGTGAATGCTGAATCCAAGCCTGTTGAATTCAAGTCATTTGGATCTGTAGATCACCCATAGTAAAAATAACAAGGCAGAAGCTTTTATGCATTCAAACATTTTTCAAATTTAAACCATAAAAGCTTTTGAGTTGATTCCGACTCTCAAAAATCACATTTAACCAATACCTTTCAGAATATATAAAAATATATAGGTTTACTTGCAGAAATAATGTTCAAGTAATAAAATAATGCTACATAAGCATTTCTAGCCACTTTAATTAATTAAAATAAATGGGTAAAACCTTATTAAATTGTGACACCACTTTAAATCACATTCCCATAGACTACAATATGTGGTGATGACATGTGTCAACATGATCCCATGTTTGGTTTGGAGAATATTAAATCTTAAGTAGTTTTTCAATGAGTAGAAATTACTTTTCTAAAAATAAAAAGAACCAAATCAAGCCTTAACCTTGTAAGGTTAGAGATGATGTTAGATCATCTATAAGACCCTTGTGTGTGATGATTGCAAGTAGTTAAGTATTGTTTGGTGATTGTGTACCTCGTATTTATTCATAGACGCTAGTACCGACCAAGGCTACGAGGAGGAAGGAGGATACTACGAAGAAGAAGCCGAGGAGAACTTCAACCACTGCTCTACACAAGGCAAGCCTAATACTACTAGTGAATGAGCAAGCTATTAACCTTGCAATCTAACACTTGAAATTTAGCAAGCTTATATTGACATTGATGCAAGCTAACCCTTGCAAGATACCCTACTGATGCAAAAAAAAACCATACTTGTTCTATGACTACTATATGCCTTAAGCATATGTGATCATACCCACTTGATAAACCAATCCTAGTTTTACTTGCAAGCTCCTTACTTTATTTCTTTAGCAAAGCCTCAACTTAGATTTGACTTAAGTAACTTTTAGATACTGGAAAGGTTCTGAAAGTTGCATAAAGAGCATTAAATTGGCCTAAGCTAGAAACCTTGATATCAACCTAAGATATAAGGTTGGACTTAGTTGAAACTCCACTAGTTACTACCCCATCATCAGTACTACCCCCCCTACCTTAGATGCTAGTGCTAAGCATAAAATTTGATCAACTTTAGATGGGAATACTTGGTGGAAAAATGGTTATGAAAACCTTGGAATGATGGATCATTCTACTGAAATGTTTTGGACATGTGTTTCCGAACCCTTGAGGATTCTGGTGATAAAAATGTTGAGGCATGAGCCTTAGCCCTTTATAAAACTTATGGTTGTCTGGATGCGATACCATTCCAATTTTAGCGTACAACCACAATAACCGAATATTGGGTAGGGCTTGACTGGAAACTTATATTCCTTAGTATTAGTTCCCTCATGGCCAAGGTTTGAGCTGAGGCTACCTGGTGAAGATTGTCCACGTGTGCAGTACCCAAGATGACAACTGGTCATGGTTGGGAGGCCAAACTCATAGGAGAGGTGCTTATACTAGGGTGTGTAATTGAAAGGTTAGGATTGAATATCCGCATACTGAGTATGGTGAGTTCAGGATTTGTTCCTGGCGGATGTATCAAATGTTGTGGTGAAAGTGTACAATCTCTGCAGAGTGTCAAACTATTCGAATAGCCGCGTCCGCGGTTATGGATAGTTGGAGTGGCCATACTGTTCCCCGTCAGACTTTTCAAAATGACTTGTGAAATGAATTGAGACTTTGACTTGACCACAACAGAGTTGTGACCTGAGTTACAAGATCCCACGTAGGAGTTATAAAATTATGACTAGCTTCAGAACTTAGTAGAGATAAATCTGGCTTTTGCAAAACAACCCTAGAGCCTAGTGTCCTATTATCCACAAAAACCCCTTTACCTGTTAGTATTAGTTTGCGAGTACTTAAAGAGTACTCATGGCTTTGTCCCTGGCTATTCCCATGGACAGACTATGAAGAGGAGTACCTGGAAGATGGACCCCAGGAAGGTTACGACAACTAGGATCATCTCCCATCGTCAGCATTGCCTGTGATCCCGAAGATGGAGCTTCGCCTACGCTACCGTTATTACTATGTATTCCGCTGCTTGATGTTGTATTAAGAACTGGATCATGAGATCCCTATTTGTGTAAGAACTTATGTATCATTTGTAATGGATGAAGTACTATGGTATCCAATTCTGTTATGTCTCGCAAAAATGGTAATCCTGGGATTGCGATGTAGGGCATAACAGGCATCTAGGATTGAAAAATCCGGGTGTTGACAAGGGGGTGGAGGAGACACGCGAGGAAGGAGAGGGGGAAACTCCGGTGGAAATTGATGCAGGGGTGGGAAGGCGTCGTTGAACTCGATGCAGGCAAGGGCACCGCCGGGTGATCTCGGAGTAGGGAATAGTAGGGTTCCGGTAGGCGGCATGGGGGAGAGGATATTCGATTTGGGAGGACATCAGAACGTGGTTTTAGAGGAGAAGGGAGGGAGGACAAAGCAGTGATGAATTGCCTTTGATCGAGCGCGTTATTATCGTGCGGGGTGGGACTCACGGGACCAAAGTTGAACCGCTCAAAGAAGGGCAAACGACAACAGTGAGAGGGACTGCGGAAGCACGACGAAGGACGAGTGAAATGTGACATGGGCAGGAAACGGAACCGTTCATCTTTTTTGGTAGTAGAGATATAGTGCCTAAAACATGAGTTGCGAGAGCGCGAGCTCCGGCGACAAGCTCTCCGGTGAAGGAGAGGGTTGATGACCCAGAAGTATAGGGGGTGTATCGTAGTACTTTTGATAAATAGGAGTGTCGATCCCAACAAGGAGCAAAAGGTGTTGAGCAGTGGTATGGAGCAGGAAATCCCTGGGAATACTTAGCAAACGGATTTTCAGTGGTTTTCTGATAAGGCAACAAAAAAAGAGCAAGTAATAAATACAACAAACAAACGGAGCAAGTGGCCCAATCCTTTCTTAGCCAAGGACAAGCCAGTGGAAATACTTATAAGGACCAAACGTTCTCGATGACACATGGGAATTCTGTCAAGTGCTTTCGCTTCAAATAGCTGAGTACTCTTTTCTGGTGTTGTAAGTGTTGTGTGGGTGAACCTGTGCTAATGTACCGACCTTACTTGGACTAATACATACTTGTGATTAAACCCCCTGCAAACATCCATAACTATAGGAAAGTAATTAAGATATAAATCTAACCACAACCTTAAACTCTGAGATCCTACGCTCCCTTGTGCAAAGGTGTCCTAACGGGGGTTCAGGTTTCTGTCACTCCGGTAACCCCACAATTAGTAGCCAAATACACAATGCATTCCCCTAGACCCATAAATGGTGAAGTATCATGTAGTCGACATTCACATGACACCACTAGAATAATAGCACCACAACTTAAATACTAAACCATTCAATAATAACTCAACACAAATCCACTACTAACAACATGACTTCTCCCATGTCCTCAAGAACTAGACGAACTACTCACGAGACATCATATGGATCAAGATCAAAGATGATATGGTAATGGATAACAATCTGAACATAAACAATAATCCAATGGTTCCACTCACAAGCATCAACTACAATAGTAATTAACACCAGGAAAGTTTCCCCTAATGAACTAAGCAATATCCAACACAATTGTTACAGCGGGATGGAGTGGTGATGATGGTGTTGGTGGAGATGATGGTGTGGATGATGATGATGATCCCGATGAGGCCTAGCTTAATAATGATGTTGATGGCGACGATCTCCCCACTCCGGGAAGGAATTTCCCCGGCAAAAATCTGTCTATTGGAGAGATCTTTTTCTCTCGGTATTTTCCGTCCCGCAAAGGCAACGGAAATCTATCTCTGGTCACTCACCTAGCCTTACGGTTCCGTAGGGAAGATATAGGCGAAGGGGCGGAGTCGGGAACCGGGCAGGTGGGCCACACCTGCCCTAGGCGCGACCTAGGGTGGACCCGCGCCTAGGAGGGTGTGGGCCCACTGCAGCCCTTCTTCGTCCCTCCTTCTGGCTTCCTCCGACTTCTAGAAAAATATATTTTTTCCATATTTTTCTGGTATTTTTCCGATCTTTGCAAAATTGCATCAAAACGCCTTCTTTTCCATCAGAATCCAGGCTCCAGCAGTCCATCCTCCAAGAATCATCCAACATGCATAAACATATGAGAAGACAAATGTAATACCTCATAATAATACAAATATCAATGAACAGAGGTAAATTATGATATAGAATGGTGATGCAAATTGGGTGTATCAACTCCCCCAAGCTTAGACCTTCGCTTGTCCCCAAGTGGAAACTGATCTCAGTAAATATGTCCACAGGTTTATGGAGGGAAGTGTCGATAAAATAATACGAACAAGAAGCATCACACTTACCACTACACAACTCATAGAAGAAAGCAACTCACCATTATATAACTTAGCTTGCAACCAAGTACAATAGTCACAATAGAGATGCATAAAGATAAATCATAATTGGAATTGGCAAACTTTGTTCCTGGTCAGAGAACAGCTGGCAAACAGTTTCACAAATAAATCTTTGTAGAAGTTTTCAAACAGGAGCACTCTTTGCTTAAAAAGGTTTTTCAATGAAGGCCTTCAAAGTAATGCTCAATAGATAAGAGTTTTGTGCAAACAAGGAAGATAAAGAACATGATTGAATAAATCACCATATGAATGCTTGAAACACAACAACTCAATTGCTTGCTGGAGATAGAGAGGAAGTAGGTTTACTGACTCAACTTGGAAGTAGGAGAAAGGTCCTTTTATAGAGGGAAGCAGGGATTACAAGTCATAAAGAGCTTCCAAAAGATTATGGTTACTAGATTTGAGACCTCATTGCCCCTATCATAGGCATCTTGAGATGGTTAAGGTTAAAGTGCACAAATATGAAGTATATGTGTCATATCCCAAAATTTTCCAAATTTTGAAATGTGAAAAATAAATAAACAAAATAAATAATTGTTGAAATTTAGGGTGAAAAGAAACTTCTTTATTCCAAATAGAAACATCAAAACCATCTTGAACAAACTTCGAATGAAAATGGAATCCAACAATTTGAATCAAGTGGAATGCATTCATCAATGAATGTATCTTGGAATTTAAACACTTGGGAAAATAAACTAAAACCCTAAAAACCCTAATGGAATAAATCATTTCCAAGATATCTCTAAGACCATGGATTTGATCCACATAAAAATTTGTCAACAAACATTTATAAATGATCAAGGATGATAAATACAAATATTATAAAACCATAGAAATTGGTTTCACTTAATTTGGAGCCATGGATAAAAACTTATGAAGTTATTAAGATAAAAGGAAAATAAATTCCAAAGCTAATAAAGCTCCTATCTAAAATCCATACCAAATTATGAGTAAAATAATCCTAAAAGGATAACAAAATATTAAATAAAATTATACAAATTGGAATCACAAAGATTGGATCTTTAAATAAAAAGATATGGATTTTATAAGATAAAGAAAGAAAGAAATAAGGAATATTTAAAAGCCAAATTAAAATCTTGACCAAATCCATAAACAAATAAAGGATTATTGAATAATAAATAAGGGTAATAGATTATTTAAATAAAATCATAAGAGTTGAATGATATCAAGTTTTAATTAATTAAAGACAAATTGCCTAGAAGACAATTTAAATCTTGAATTAAATCCATAAGAAAATGGAACAAAGAAAATTCAAATCCAAATAAAATAAAAGGATAAAGAATATTCAAATAAAAGTATATGGGATTAAACCCTATACAAATTATATTTAATAAAGACAAAATCCCTTAGATAAATGATTAATTAAATCATGAGAAAATAATAAATGGGAATTTACCAAAGTGGATTAAAGAGTTATCTAATTAAATTAAAAGAATTATTTGAATAAAATTTATATGGGATTAAAACCATATTTGATTTTATTAGAATAAAGACAAATCCCAATTTAAATGATTACTAAATCATATTAAAATATTTAAATAATTCAAAGTTAATTATTTGCACTAAAGAATAAATAAAACCTACTGAAAAAGGTTTGGTAAAAATTAGAATTTAAATAAGAGTTTGAAAATATAATTAAAATCTTATTTGAATAAAGGCAAGTGCTTATTTTAAATAAATAATAAACCATAAATGAATAAAATGATTATTCTAAAATGGACTTTAAATACAAATTTAAAACAGTATAGAAACATACTGAATATTTGGAAAAGTTTTGAAAAAGGAATCTGAATTCAAATGGTAGTTTGAAATTCAAAACAGAAAATCAAAATGGAAAAAGAAAAAGAAAAAGAAAACAGAAGAAGAAGAAAAAAAACAGCCCAACCCATCTAGCCCACTCCCTCTCTCTCAGCGCGAAACGTTTTTCTACTCGAACTCAAACCCAGCGCGGTCACTGATTCCCCGACCCCACGCATAAACCTCACATGCTCGCTGAAAACGGACCCCACTGCCCCGTCATCATCGTCCCCGCGACTGATTCATCCCCAAATCACGCCGGCCGTTTTCTTCTTTGATTCTGCGAGTTAAATTCGCATCAATGGAGGCGTTAATCTCTCGAGCGTCCACGCTCGCTAAATCGAATCCTCTCTCTCTCTCTCTCTCTCTCTCTCTCTCTCTTTTCCCCCAGACATCGACCCCTCTCGGCCACCAGGCTACTGCGATTGCAACCTCAAACTCCCTCTGCTCCAACGAGCTTATCAGCAAATTCCGGCCAGTACCTGCCTCCCCTTGCCACCCAAATCCACAAGCTTGTTCCCCATCTCCCTACGCACCTGCCCGTGCCTTCCTCTCGCTCGTGCGTGCCCTGTAGCCTCGGCAACGACTTTGACAGAGCACCGCCGTCGTCTACAGCAACTCTGTCGAGCTCCCCCGGTATCTTCTGACCCCCCTCTTCGTCTCGTTGGTACGCACGTGATCAACATCACCAGCCCGAGCACACCGTCGCCAGTAGGAACTTCGGCGAGCAATCCCCGTCGTCCTCGTGCGCCCCTTGGCCAACAGAGACAATGTTGAACATCAGCACTCCACGGCGAACACGGTGAGCATATCCTCCCTCTCCCTTGCTTCCTGTATCGCCGGCAACGTCACTGTCTGAGATCGCCGCCGCTAGCCACCGTCGCAGCGTCGCCCATCTTTGGCCAAGCTTCTATACGCCGTTCGATTCAGATCTGATGGATACAATATAACAACTTAACAAAGGGGTATCACTCGATCTGCTCCGTGCGATCTAAATGAGATCCTGCGGTCTGTAACAGCCGATCCAACCGAACCGTTTTCAACCAATAGGAAGCAGCCACGTAGCCGGACTCGGAATTTAAAAACAGAATTAGATCTATTAGTGGATTGATTTTGTAAAATTCATAACTTTAAATCTACACGTCCAAATTTTGCAAATTTTATATCAATGGAATCAGCAAGAAGAATACTTTGCAACCATGCCCTTTTTAGTGATTTGCTTCTGTAAAATTAGTTGTTTTTGCAGAAACATGTGTAGGCCTATTTTGAATATAGAAATTGTTCTAAAAATGTTTTTAAGGTAAAATCTTTTGTAAATGGTTTGTTTTGAACCTACTGACCATATAAACCAACTTTTGTATTTAAAAGTATATTTTATGATACTAAGGAATAAATCTTTGAATAAAAGCATTTCTAGTTAAATAAAAATGTTGATTATAGTTTAAAAATTCTTTTTGAGTAAAACCTTTGGAAAATGATTTGATTTAAACTCTATGACCCTAAACACCAAGTTTTGGGATTTAAAAATATATTTCATGAACCCTAGAGAATTATTACTTTGCTTAAAGGCATTTCCAACAAAATAAAATATTGCTTTGATTTAAAATGGTTTATAGGTAAAACCTTTTGCAAATGGTTTTAACATTAAACACTTGACCTTAAAACACTAACATTTGTGTTTAAAAATGTATCTCTCAAACACTAGAAATTATTTACTTCGATTTAAATCATTTCTAGCAAAACAAAACTGATTTAAAGTGGCCATTTTCACTAACTTAGCATCAAATGGTTTTTTTTGTAAATGACCAATAGATGTTTTAAAATATTTATAGCCTATTAGAAACCACTTTTCCAAATAAAACAATCTTTTGCATGCTTGCATTCATTGCTTTGTTTTTATTATTCTATGTGATGAATTGTTTGAATGCTAGATTGAATTTGTGCCTTGATTGAATTGTAGTGAAATCTGAAGAGTGTGACTATTGCAAGATCAAGGAGTGAACTTATATTCTCTACCAAAAAGGCAAGTGGTGCTTCATACTTTTGTCCTATTATTTTAACTATGCATTAGTGATATTTCTAAGTAGGACTTGCATGGAATTTTCTATGTGTTAACTATGCAATGGGAAATCCTTGTAGATGAAACCTTAGTAGAATTTTTCCTAAGTTAAGATTCCTACTACTATCATGCTTAGCCTAGCTAGTAGAAAACAAGGGTGGATTATATTCATGCTATGAAATATTTCTAAGTCTATGACTTGTGTTTTGTTTAATAAAACAATTATGTGAATGAATCACCTAGGTGGAATGGTGTGAATGGGTTATGTTGAGTGGTTACACAGGGCCCCATATTTATGGCCTACCCTAGTGTATCTCACTTGTGGAAAGCCACCCAGGAACAAAGAGATTTGAGATGTCAAATGTTGAGAGGCTTCTAGTGCAGCCACATGGCATTATGGGCTCTGCCTGGATCATATAGGTTGCAATAGCTTAGCCAAATGGACAGTTGGTGGTAGGGGGTGATAGGTTTGGGAACGCGTCCATTTTGGTCTAAGGGAAGGATTCTAAAAGATCTTGTCTCGATGCATGTCGAGTCTTGTGGGGAAAGTGCACAACCTCTCAAGAGAGTAAAATCTAAGTACTTAGATGTGTCCCCGACAATGGACAATTTGAGCATCAAGACATGGAAGCTATCAAGGATCTCCTCATCCCAATTTCTAAGTTAAAATCTTGTGGTTGAACAAGGGTTAAAGGATCTTCAATCATTGATTGGTAGATGCCTTGGGTGATTTTGACAAACAAAACTTAGTGTTTTCAAATGATAAGGAAAATCTATTTTGAGCAAAGCAAGCCTAAGCTCCACTTAGCCAAATGCATATAGATGATAGTTACCACTATACTACCATAGTATCACTTGCCAATACGATTCAAATGTATTGACCCTTGTGGTTGTAACTTATTATGTTGCAGGTTTGTTTGATGTTAGTGAAGTGTGTTGAATAGGATTACAAGTCTACAACCAACATGATTGCCTGTGGCACTTTGAAGATGAAGGACTCCATGCTATATAGTTATTTCTGCTGCATTGTAATGAGTTAACCAAATGAGATATGTAAGATGTAATGAATTATTTTATTCCTGGTTATAAAGTTGTACTATGACCTTTGTTTCTTGATATTACATCTTAAACTATGGATGCTAGCTATTGATCCGGGGACTAGCATTGTAAACACAGGGATCTCTACCTTATTAAAGGTTGGGACCTCTACAATATGCTTGACGAAATATAAGTTGGAAATCTCATGTCCCTTGAATATGAGGGCCACTCCTCATGTTACTCAACTTTAGTTACCGGTAAGTTCTTGTCATTGTAAGTACATGCGTATCATAGAGAACCGCCAACGGGGTACCCCTTGCACATGGTACAGGAGCTTTCCCATAACCAAAATGACAAGGCAAGCAGACAATAAGCATCTCAGCGATCTTTTTATTTACTATGTGCATAGCTTTTTATTGAGGATGCTTCATAGATATCTCACTATGGTAATGCTGCAAGTTTCCACCATGATTGGGCATGGCTTAGGCTAGCGGCCCAGGCGTTTCTCTAACACAAAATACAGACTCCATGGACTTACAAGCTCCCTCTTTATTTCACACCGTTGACATACATAGACAAAAGAGCACGATATCAAGTATGTACAAGGTACAGGTGTAATGTTGAAAGCGTTCCCCGTGACAACACCGTTTTGCTAATTCCAACGTATAGATGCAAGCATATACAACTTCGATGGCACAATGGTTCAAGTCTATTAGGGGCAAAGAAATAAGGTGTGCCATCAAGTTCGTGAGAGCTTTACTAACTAGTTTTCACATAACAAAATACTTTTTAATTTGAAAGGTAGATGAAGCTTGAGAATTTGCTTGGAATAGCAATTGCTAATAGGTAGATATAGTGGACACAAATGGCAAAGGTTTTGGTTCAAAGGGATTTGGAAACATGAGAAGTATGCCTTCTCAAAACATGTTTTTGGCTATCAAGGCTGGGTAGCAAGCAAGAGAGTTGAAAGAAACAAGCAAATATACAAGTAATAAAGCCAAACATGCAATCTTCCTTGAAGACACAAAAGATCTTAAATAAAGAATACTAAGCTTATGAGCCAACAAGAAAGTAAAGTAAATGATATGAACCCGGTTTGTGTTGCTACTGACCAGAACTCGATTTGCCAAAACCAATTTAGATTTACTTGATGCTCCCAAAGTGATGCCAATACTGATCAACAATATCCATCATATAATAGAGATTGCAAACTAAAATAATAAGTGCAAAAAGTAAAAGATGAGACTTCTCATTACTATTCCAATAAAGGCACTCACACGAAGGGATACATAGATAATCAACTAAAGGAGAGATACTTCCACATGCAAACCAAACTATAAGATAACCTCTCTACCAAAGATATGAACCCACTAAAAAGGTAAAAGATAAAAGATAATGGTGGTGATACCGTGGCACTCCCCCAAGCTTGGAACAAGCCAAGGGGATGCCAAATCTAATGACGAATTACTCCTTCGGTGGTGGTGTTCTCTTGATAAGCTCTTCAATAAGTTTCTTCAAATCCTCCATCTCAAAGGTTAGAGTACGAATCAACTCCGAGTTTTGCTCAATGCGGTTCATGATCATATCAGACCGAGAATTCCAGTCCTTGCTATTCTTTCCCCACTCTTCCTTGTGCTCCTCCCCTGCATGGTTAGAACGAGGCATATCCCACATCGAGGGCAAGTTCCCTTTGGGCACATGTTGATATTGACGCTCATGTATAAGAGCGTGGAAGGGTTTCTTGGTACTTGGAGGAGGTGACCGTGGAGAGAGGGTATGACGTTGAGATTTCCCTCCTGTAGACATCGGTGCTGTCCTATTAAGCTTGATAGGGGTTGCCACCACTCCAATGTTTGCGATGGTAGCGTGGATGTCCGGTTGCTTGTCCTCCTCCATGTCTCCCACATATCCTATCAAAATCTCCTCCTCCTCCTTGGGTTTGTGAGGATCGTCTTCCTCGGGCTTCTTGCCTTTGTCGTTGGCGGAGACCATGGCGCTCTAAACTTGAGAAGTTTTCCTGACAGAAACAGATCGAAACGAAAACACGACGAGAACATGATGCACGAACCTCGGGGGATCTGGGGGGTTATATATTACGAAGTTTCAAAGCATAAGGAAGGTAGGCACGAAAACAAGGCGGAGACGGAGCTCGAGGGTGGCACACCCCCCTCAGGCGCGGCCAGGCTGGGCCCGCGCCTAGGGTGGGTTTGTCCACCCCGGACTCGGTTCCTCCTATGTTCCGTCTCATAGCTTCCCTTATGTATTAAAAATATCAAAAATATAAAAATATTGGGGTTTCAGAACCTTCTGTTTTCACCACTTTTACCTATTCAAAGTCGAACTCTGCAGATTCCTTTTCTCCTTCTCCTGGAAATTCCTTTCTTCACAAGGCAATACACAAACTTCAATGGAAACATTAGTGTAATCAAAACAACAAACCTTTAGGTACACACTTCAACTGAAAACTCATCAAAACAAAAGATTCTGTAAGAGGCAAATGAAAAAGACGGCAGAAATCTGTCAAAACAGACCAGCAGGTAAAGATTGATTTTTTCGAAAACTTTCTGTTGCTCAAATCAAAAAGTGCAGAAATAATGAAAGTTGGGTAACAACTTGAAAAACAAGCACAGAAAAATTCAGCTCCATCAGAAGTACTGAGCTTCCACACAAATTTTTACAATTCGGCACAAAAATCTGTCCTAGAACATCCACTTTTCACAAATCCTCTACGTCACAAAAGTAGTTGAACTTGACACAAAAACCAAAACAAAAAGGATAAGGAGCGATTATTACTGAAGTAATAACTTCCAAGACTCGACAAAACTCTTGGGTTATCTCCCAACAAGTACTTTTCTTTAATGCCTTTAAGTTAGGCTTGAATCTTTCAAAGATGCTCACAAAGGAGATAAATATTTGAAGTGAAAGAAAGCATCAAGAAGCAAATAACCAACACATTTGAGTCTAACCCAATTCCTATGCATGGGGGTATCATGAAAAAACGAATTGTTGAAACAAAAATCCATAGCATAGGAAGACAAAACAAATGTGTAACATCCCAGCATTTAGGAACTAACGAAGGGTAGATTTAGGAATTTGTGATATTGCATGCATTCATCTGTGAAAATGTGGGTGAATTTTTCACCAAATAAAAACCTAAATTGATCAAGGTTTCTTTCATACTTTGAGATTAGGTATAGTCTTGAAGGATGATTGTTATAGACTTTGATATGATTTTTGTGGACTTATGTGTTTTGGGAAATGAAATTTGAATTGAAAACTTGAGTGTTAGAATTTTAATTCAAAAGGATTTTTGAATGATGTTTGAGTATTTGATTTAATTAAGAGTTAACCCATATTAACTCAAACTTTATATAAAGAAAGCAATTAAGAATAAGAATCTCCATTTCATAATTTTATTCAATAAATAAGTTACAAAAATGTAACTTATGGAAATCATCCACAATCTTTACAATAGAAAATAAATAAATAATATTTCTTTATTGATGATAGTATAATATATATTACAAAATAATAAAATAAAGAGTACAAAAGAATAAATTAAGGATTACAATTGAATATGAGAGTTATTACAAGTGACTATTCTATAAAGAAAAATAAAAGCCTAAACTAAAATCTTGATCTTCAACTCTGGTACCTGCAAAATAAAAAGAAACTTAAAAGAAAAAGAAAGTTAGGATTAGAATTATTTTACTCTCAGAGTTGACAGTGAAGTGCACTGTTCACTTTTCATCATTGAGTATCTAAGGGGCAAGTTTCAACAATATGAAAGAATATATCTTTCATAATTTTAAGCCATAAGTCAAACAAACAACAAGGAGGGGAAAATTTCACCAGCCAAGTAAAAGTAACCAGATAAAGGTAACTTCACAACCAGAACATATCCACAATATGTGCAGCAGGCACACAAGCAGCACACACACCAAACTGCATGGTGTGTGTTGTCAGCACCACAGCAATAGCACAACCAAACAAAACCATCAACACAGCCGTGGGAATACAACCCCACATCACTTTCTTTTCATACACACCAAGAACAGCAGCCAGCAGCTAAACCCAGCCAAAGCCAAGCTAAATCGCACCAAACAAAACCTTGGATCACACCACCAAAATGGTGACATAAGGAGGGGGTGGATCAGGTGGATAGCAAGACCAAGATCAAGCCATCAGGACCAGGAGGAGAAGGGCTAGATCAAGGACAAGCCAGGAGCTGGAAATACTAGGGGAGCATCAGATCAAGATCAACCACAGGAAACCCCACATCAAGTGACAGTGGTGAGTAAATAGACCATGACATGATCTATCTGTCTAAGATTAGACAAGCATACATGATCTGTCTCTTATTCAAACTCTTAGAAAGCACCCAAGTGGGGTGAATCCATCACTGAGGTTTTAAACTCTAAAAGCAATCAGAAAAGTATAAGGATCTAACTAAATCTTAGAATAACATCATTGATCTAGCTATCAAACTATATTTCAATTCAACAATAAACATAGCTAAGATTTAAACTTCTAGGCACATCTCTAAGACAAGAGTAGAACCTTAGAATTTAATCTTATGGATCTATACAAGTGATCAAGCCTACCATCATTTTTCCCAAACTTTGATCCAAGAAACAGTAGCTGGTATCACCACCAGAACCCATCCATGTGAATCAACAAGTTAAAGGATTAATCCCTAAATCTCAGAAAAACATCATGGGTCTTAGGGATTTAAGAAAGGAAGTTTCTACTTATCTTTAATGCCAAACTCATCTTAAGCTTGAACCAAACCAAACCAAGAAATAGAATCTAATCTTGTGTGCCATACAAAGATGGTGCCACAAGAACAGTTCTACACTAATCAGGTTAAGCATTCAATCTTCACAGATTCAACCAACCAACTACAAATCATTTTCCTGTCATCACATGAATCATAATTCAGAAAATCCTTATGTATATCTTCACTATTTGAAAATATTTGATCTCAAGTTACAGATGAATTCTTAAGCCAACAGTACTAATACAGTGACTTCATCACACAACACTCACTGTCATGACAGTGGTGAATTATAAAAACCACTAGATTTCCCAAGTGTTGCCTCTAGAGCAACTTCACCATCTGAATCATCTAAAATTTAATCCATAGAATTATCTGATAAGCCACTAGCATCCCACAGCTAACCATCAGCAATAATCCATAACAAGTCACACTCAACAGATTCAGGGATCATCAATACATGATCCAATTCATCAAATATCTAATCCACAACAGGGTATGAACCCTAAGTAGAACAAATCATCTTAATCAGGACAAGACAGTAACCAGAAAGGTCACTACCAAGAACTAGCATAGGATGACCTAGCACAGAGAGCACGAGGGGAGAGGAATAACTTACAGTAGGTCCTCGCTATAGACTAGAAGAGGAAGGAGAGATGGCCGACGACCATGGCAGCACGGGGAGCACCCCCAAGGGGGCGATGCAACCCACGCAACGCCATGGCGGCGACCTTAGCCACGCCTGGAGGCGAGGAGCATCTCCACGGCACACGACAGTAGCAGAGGCATCAGATCAACACCAACCCCAAACCCTAGGGTTCGGGACGGCATCGATCTGGTCGCAGGAGGGCTCCAGGTCCAAATCCAATTGGACAGAAGGGTAGAGCGGGCCGACAACCTCATCCTGCACCACGGCGGCGACCAGAAAGGTCCACGGCGGCGTGAAATCGCTGGCGAACTGTGGCGCCCCGCAAAAACCACTACCAGAAAATCGCGTTGTTTCTGTGCATTGCATCATCATGACCGCATGCTCATGTCATCATGCCACATTGCATTTGGGCATCGTCATGTTATCTTGCATTTGTTTGCATAAAACTATTTTCGAAAAATCTGTTTTTGTTTTCTAAACGCCCCGTCTTTATTCAAACACAAAACCTGGGTCTCCGGAATATTCTGTTTTGTCTACCCGCGGTTTGCAAAAGCCCCGTTTTAAATAAATAAAAAATTTAAATTGTTTTTAGGAGGCAGCCCGCCAGGCCCGAAAGCCCGGCCGGCCACCTCCAAACCCTAGTCTAAAAATATCTAGTCCTAATCCTACCTACACCTAATCCTACCCAGCCCCCTCCACATCACCCCGGCCAACCCCGTCCCGCCACCTCACCACTTCCCCAACTCCCTCCACTCCCATGCCGCCACATCAGCCTCCTGGCCTACCTCCTCCCCACGACCCCGTCTCCACGCGAGACCGAGCCCCCGCTCGCGTCGCTCTCTTTCCCCAATCCCCGCTCGAGCGCCGCCACCTACCTCGCAAGCCCCTCCTCGCGGCCGTGCCTCGCCGCAGCCACGCTGAACAGCCTGCCTCGCCTTCCCCGACGCCTCGCCGTCCTCGCTGCCTCCCTTTCCCGTGCGCCTCTGGCTGCCACCAGTGACCACCGCCGCCGCCGTAGTCGAGCCCGTCTCCCAAGCTCCGCCCGGCATCCTCCGTCCCCTTCCTCGGCATCCTCTCCCCGTCCGGCCACGCAAGCGCTGCCGGAGCTCCTCGGCCCCGCTCACGCCACCGCCTGCTACCCCACCTCCTGCAACCTGTCCCCTTCGCCGCCATCGAGCCTCGTGGACCTCGTCGTCCCTGGCCATCTCCCCGCTCGGTGCTCTCCTCCCCAGACACCTGCCCGCGGCCACATCTTGCCGTCGCCTCCGCCCGCGAGCAGGGCCGCCGCGCCCTCCCTCTGGAGCTCGCCACCGAGCCCGTGCCGCAGGCCACCACCAAGCTCTGTATCGGTCTCTACGAGCCCAACGCCCTCCGGACGCTGTCCTGCAAGCTCGCCAGGCCCGAGCGCAGCCCTCCTCTCGAGCGTGCCGCGGTTGTCCTCCTCCGGCCGCCCGCGTCGTCTCCTCTGCCGTCCATGTCCGGCACCTGCGGCCCGTCTTCATCGCATCCCTTTTTTCCCGTCGCTACCAAATCCGCTGCGAGCCGCCGACGGTAGCCTCCACCCGTACGTCTCCGGCCCTCCCGTCCTCTGCCTCTCGGCAACCACGAACAAGGCGTGTATAAGTTGGTTTTCCTGCTGTTGTTGTGCTGCTCAAACTGAAGGCGAACACTCGTGTTGGTGGCATGTGTGCATGTGCTGTTGAAGATCCTCGAGCTACTCGTGTCGATGCAAGATCGTCGCAGGTTGAACCGAGTCCGACATCGACACCCGAGAACTTCCTCCCGGAACGCCAAGGTCTTTGTCGTGGACACTGAACCTCTTCGTCAAGGAAAAAACCCCAAGCTCATCGACATGGAACCGACAAGGTCTACTACACGGATTTGAAGACCGATCCCGGTGTTCGGAGAACCAAACCCTGTTGAACCCCGAACCAAGATCTCCGAACCCATGTGTGAACCCCTTTCCGAGCCCTATTTTATAAAATTGTAATATAAACTCGTGCATCTTAAATTGACATGCTTGCATACATATTTGGTGGTTTGGGGGCATTATGCCGATTCACCTTATAATTAAATATGAGGCCATATGCGGGCAAATCTAGTCTAATATTGGCCCCATTTAAATTTGTGTAGCGAACCGATGCTATGTTTTGCCATGTTAAGACAACATTTAAATTGCGGGTATTTAAATAACTTGAACCGTTTAATTAAATGTCGGGACCCCGGTTCCGCTTAATATGATCTAATTGCATTGCACCTTTGCCATGTCATACATCATGCATGCATCATGCCCAATCTTCTGTCATAGTATTAAATAGTGCATCCGGTGTTTGTGCTAGTGTTTTGCTTCTTCACGGACTAGGCCGATGAGTTGATGCGAGTGTCGACCCGACCTTCAGATGAACCTTCGGCAATGTTTTCAGGCGAGCACCTCCCCCTTTCTACCTATCTTACTTTTATAGTCTTTATTTCCTCCTGTTGATCTATTGCTATCTGTGTTGCGATGCTCTAGTTTTCGTACCCGTGATATCCCTTGCAGCCTTATATTGCCTTGGACACATCCTATTACCGGTTGTTTGGTAGATAGTTGGACTTGCGCGTCGTAGTCGCTTGCTCAAGTGCTGTTGCGTTTCGTCCAGTATTACAGTTGTTGGAGTATTGCCGCATGTTTAATGTTGGAGATGATCATGGCTTTAAATACTGTTTAATAACTAAAATTGAAAGTAGGTAAATGCAAAGGCACCGGTGGGTAATAGACACTATTTGGATTTTAACCGCTCACTGGTGTCCCGTAGGACCCCGAGTTCTTGACACCTGTTTCGAGATCGAGCGCGCTAACCACATGTGGGGTGTGTGGGCACCCCCATCGATTAGTACCTGAATTCAAAGTATTGTACCGGGGGCCACAAGTAGTTTGGGGCATTATTACTATCCTGTACTTATGTCATGCTTTACTGCTTTATTTACGATTGCGCGTGGAGCGCCTGTACTGTTTAGGTAAGCGGAGTGTTTTCGCGGTATCGACAAGCCCAGTCACACTTTCAGGTTCCCAGTCGTTTACAGCCATTGACGCAAACCCTGAGTCCGTCTCGGAGACCGGCCGACTTCGTTGCGGGTAGCTTAGTGGGGTGGCCCCCATGTACTTGCTTTGGGTCTAGGAAACGTCATGACTTAGGCCCCGCCGACATACCGATGGGTGTATGTTAACTGATCTGGCAAAAAGGGTCGAAGTGCGTGTGGATACTTTGGTGCACCCCTGCAGGGTTAAATCTTTTCGAGAAGCCGTGTCCGCGGTTATGGACGACTTGGAGCACAGTTCTCGATCATAGACAACTATAACTAAAGTTTACTGTTATAATTTGACTTGTATCCGATGTGACTAGTAATCAGCTTCACTACAACGGAATGGCTAAATAAAAGTACCAACAACTGCTGGGTTTGGGATATCTCATGCTTATTGTATCTGACTAGTAAGTTGCAACTACAACGGAATGGGTAACTAAAACTGCCCACTGCTTATTATATCAGGATGACTATCTATACCTGACTAGTAATTGCTGCAACGATAACTGAATAAATAAAACTGCCAACGGTGTGAGTTCCTCGGTTGACTTCCTCGTCTGGTCTCGAGGGGGAAATACCAGGATGGGTATGTTTGGTGGTAGTATCAGGTTGGTTCCGGATAGGTATTTCTTATCCCTCTCTGATAGCCGACAGTTATATCGAGTCTCTATAGGTTGATTAGTGCATGCCGCGCTGCCGCTTCAGTCCACCATACCTATGTAGGCGAGGACCGCCGAATTCTAGTCTCGCCGTGTACTGGCCTCAGTACTGACCGCTCTCTTTTTTCCTTTGCCCTTTGTCGGCACCCCTTTTGTGTAAGCAGGTTTCGAGATCGACGTCGTTAGAGGGTTACCCTTCCGGCTTGGCCTGGGCAGGGTTATGGACGCCTTTGGTTATTCTTCAGGGCTCTTAGCTCAATTTGCATCTTGTCCGTACTCGGACGCTGTATCGTTTTCAAGGTGATTTGGATCTTTGTACTGTATATCTGTATTCTTGACTCATTGAGTCGCCGTTGTATATATCTGTGCTGTGGGTTCCATCGTGGACTATTGTGTAATGATATTACTTCGTTTTCCACCCGCACGAAAGTGCCTGGTGGGCACCTTTGAATCGTTTCTATGCGGGTTTGGCGGGGATCGCTGAAACTTGCATAGGGCCGATTCTGAGGGTGTTACAGAGTGGTATCAGAGCTCAGCAGTTGCGATACCCCACAAGTCCAGCCTGTAGGATAACCTAGCTAACGGCCGAAGTAGAGTGTCAAAACTATTTTTGCAAAATCGGTTGGATAGTT
Organism: Avena sativa; assembly: GCA_916181665.1. NCBI lineage: Eukaryota > Viridiplantae > Streptophyta > Magnoliopsida > Poales > Poaceae > Avena > Avena sativa. Next base: position 425,040,948 of record OV702280.1, read on the forward strand.
CTGATTAGGTCTGATTTTACTCCTTACCCCTCTGCTGCTCTCCTCTCACCTCTGCGTGTTTTGAATCCGCTCTCTTCTCTCTCTTCGAGTCCAGGATTTCTCGTGGTTGGGTTCCATCGTACCTTCAGGGTTTCGCTTCCTCCTTTGGTAACGGTGTTGCTACATCTGGTCTTCATGCTATCCGAGGAACCCTTCGTCTGGTGGACTTCTCTTTGTTCCTTCTCGTGCCTTCCGGTGTTTTCTGACGCGATGACATCATCTACGCTAGATCCGATGAAGAGTCTGCATCACTCCTTTGTTTCTGAACCTCGATTGTCAAGATCTTCAGTCTGATTCCGAGAATGGTTGCACGCTTTTCTACTGATTGTGCAGAGTAATAGTTTGGGTGCGTGATGGACTGGCCCCCATGCCGACTACTCACTCTATTCGCTTGTGTACATTGAAGTGGATGAGAATGCATCGGTTCTCTCTTTCTATCGAAGTTAGAGGTGGATTGATTGGTTGATACCTCTACCTTCGCCTTTGTTTCCCGGAGTGTTCTCTCGATGATCACGGACAACGACCTCTTGTTAGTGGTGTCGCAAGGATCTACACGATGCGAGAAGATTCAGATCGCCGCCCTTCTTCCCGGTACCATGAGGCGGATCTCGAGGGCGAGATCCATTGTTAGTGGTGTCGAATTGTGGCGCCTCGCAAAAACCACTACCAGAAAATCGCGTTGTTTCTGTGCATTGCATCATCATGACCGCATGCTCATGTCATCATGCCACATTGCATTTGGGCATCGTCATGTTATCTTGCATTTGTTTGCATAAAACTATTTTCGAAAAATCTGTTTTTGTTTTCTAAACGCCCCGTCTTTATTCAAACACAAAACCTGGGTCTCCGGAATATTCTGTTTTGTCTACCCGCGGTTTGCAAAAGCCCCATTTTCAATAAATAAAAATTTTAAATTGTTTTTAGGAGGCAGCCCGCCAGGCCCGAAAGCCCGGCCGGCCACCTCCAAACCCTAGTCTAAAAATATCTAGTCCTAATCCTACCTACACCTAATCCTACCCAGCCCCCTCCACATCACCCCGGCCAACCCCGTACCGCCACCTCACCACTTCCCCAACTCCCTCCACTCCCATGCCGCCACATCAGCCTCCTGGCCCACCTCCTCCCCACGACCCCGTCTCCACGCGAGACCGAGCCCCCGCTCGCGTCGCTCTCTTTCCCCAATCCCCGCTCGAGCGCCGCCACCTACCTCGCAAGCCCCTCCTCGCGGCCGTGCCTCGCCGCAGCCACGCTGAACAGCCTGCCTCGCCTTCCCCGACGCCTCGCCGTCCTCGCTGCCTCCCTTTCCCGTGCGCCTCTGGCTGCCACCAGTGACCACCGCCGCCGCCGCAGTCGAGCCCGTCTCCCAAGCTCCGCCCGGCCTCCTCCGTCCCCTTCCCCGGCATCCTCTCCCCGTCCGGCCACGCAAGCGCTGCCGGAGCTCCTTGGCCCCGCTCACGCCACCGCCTGCTACCCCGCCTCCTGCAACCTGTCCCCTTCGCCGCCATCGAGCCTCGTGGACCTCGTCGTCCCTGGCCATCTCCCCGCCCGGTGCTCTCCTCCCCAGACACCTGCCCGCGGCCACATCTTGCCGTCGCCTCCGCCCGCGAGCAGGGCCGTCGCGCCCTCCCTCTGGAGCTCGCCACCGAGCCCGTGCCGCAGGCCACCACCAAGCTCTGTATCGGTCTCTGCGAGCCCAACGCCCTCCGGACGCTGTCCTGCAAGCTCGCCAGGCCCGAGCGCAGCCCTCCTCTCGAGCGTGCCGCGGTCGTCCTCCTCCGACCGCCCGCGTCGTCTCCTCTGCCGTCCATGTCCGGCACCTACGGCCTGTCTTCATCGCATCCCTTTTTCCTGTCGCTACCAAATCCGCTGCGAGCCGCCGACGGTAGCCTCCACCCGTACGTCTCCGGCCCTCCCGTCCTCTGCCTCTCGGCAACCACGAACAAGGCGTGTATAAGTTGGTTTTCCTGCTGTTGTTGTGCTTCTCAAACTGAAGGCGAACACTCGTGTTGGTGGCATGTGTGCGTGTGCTATTGAAGATCCTCGAGCTACTCGTGTCGATGCAAGATCGTCGCAGGTTGAACCGATTCCGACACCGACACCCGAGAACTTCCTCCCGGAACGCCAAGGTCTTCGTCATGGACACCGAACCTCTTCGTCAAGGGGAAAAACCCAAGCTCATCGACATGGAACCGACAAGGTCTACTACACGGATTTTAAGACCGATCCCGGTGTTCGGAGAACCAAACCCTGTTGAACCCCGAACCAAGATCTCCGAACCCATGTGTGAACCCCTTTCCGAGCCCTATTTTATAAAATTGTAATATAAACTCGTGCATCTTAAATTGACATGCTTGCATACATATTTGGTGGTTTGGGGGCATTATGCCGATTCACCTTATAATTAAATATGGGGCCATATGCGGGCAAATCTAGTCTAATATTGGCCCCATTTAAATCTGTGTAGCGAACCGATGCTATGTTTTGCCATGTTAAGACAACATTTAAATTGCGGGTATTTAAATAACTTGAACCGTTTAATTAAATGTCGGGACCCCGGTTCCGCTTAATATGATCTAATTGCATTGCACCTTTGCCATGTCATACATCATACATGCATCATGCCCGATCTTTTGTCATAGTATTAAATAGTGCATCCGGTGTTTGTGCTAGTGTTTTGCTTCTTCACGGACTAGGCCGATGAGTTGATGCGAGTGTCGACCCGACCTTCGGATGAACCTTCGGCAATGTTTTCAGGCGAGCACCTCCCCCTTTCTACCTATCTTACTTTTATAGTCTTTATTTCCTCCTGTTGATCTATTGCTATCTGTGTTGCGATGCTCTAGTTTTCGTACCCGTGATATCCCTTGCAGCCTTATATTGCCTTGGACACATCCTATTACCGGTTGTTTGGTAGATAGTTGGACTTGCGCGTCGTAGTCGCTTGCTCAAGTGCTGTTGCGTGTCGTCCAGTACCACAGTTGTTGGAGTATTGCCGCATGTTTAATGTTGGAGATGATCATGGCTTTAAATACTGTTTAATAACTAAAATTGAAAGTAGGTAAATGCAGAGGCACCGGTGGGTAATAGACACTATTTGGATTTTAACCGCTCACTGGTGTCCCGTAGGACCCCGAGTTCTTGACACCTGTTCCGAGATCGAGCGCGCTAACCACAGGTGGGGTGTGTGGGCACCCCCATCGATTAGTACCTGAATTCAAAGTATTGTACCGGGGGCCACAAGTAGTTTGGGGCATTATTACTATCCTGTACTTATGCCATGCTTTACTGCTTTATTTACGATTGCGCGTGGAGCGCCTGTACTGTTTAGGTAAGCGGAGTGTCGCGGTATCGACAAGCCCAGTCACACTTTCAGGTTCCCAGTCGTTTACAGCCGTTGACGCAAACCCTGAGTCCGTCTCGGAGACCGGCCGACTTCGTTGCGGGTAGCTTAGTGGGGTGGCCCCCATGTACTTGCTTTGGGTCTGGGAAACGTCATGACTTAGGCCCCACCGACATACCGATGGGTGTATGTTAACTGATCTGGCAAAAAGGGTCGAAGTGCGTGTGGATACTTTGGTGCACCCCTGCAGGGTTAAATCTTTTCGAGAAGCCGTGTCCGCGGTTATGGACGACTTGGAGCACAGTTCTCGATCATAGACAACTATAACTAAAGTTTACTGTTATAATTTGACTTGTATCCGATGTGACTAGTAATCAGCTTCACTACAACGGAATGGCTAAATAAAAGTACCAACAACTGCTAGGTTTGGGATATCTCATGCTTATTGTATCTGACTAGTAAGTTGCAACTACAACAGAATGGGTAACTAAAACTGCCCACTGCTTATTATATCAGGATGACTATCTACACCTGACTAGTAATTGCTGCAACGATAACTGAATAAATAAAACTGCCAACGGTGTGAGTTCCTCGGTTGACTTCCTCGTCTGGTCTCGAGGGGGGAAATACCAGGATGGGTATGTTTGGTGGTAGTATCAGGTTGGTTCCGGATAGGTATTTCTTATCCCTCTCTGATAGCCGACAGTTATATCGAGTCTCTATAGGTTTATTAGTGCATGCCACGCTGCCGCTTCAGTCCACCATACCTATGTAGGCGAGGACCGCCGAATTCTAGTATCGCCGTGTACTGGCCTCAGTACTGACCGCTCTCTTTTTTCCTTTGCCCTTTGTCGGCACCCCTTTTGTGTCAGCAGGTTTCGAGATCGACGTCGTTAGCAGGGTTACCCTTCCGGCTTGGCCTGGGCAGGGTTATGGACGCCTTTGGTTATTCTTCGGGGCTCTTAGCTCAATTTGCATCTTGTCCGTACTCGGACGCTGTATTGTTTTCAAGGTGATTTGGATCTTTGTACTGTATATCTGTATTCTTGACTCATTGAGTCGCCGTTGTATATATCTGTTCTGTGGGTTCCATCGTGGACTATTGTGTAATGATATTACTTCGTTTTCCACCCGCACGAAAGTGCCTGGTGGGCACCTTTGAATCGTTTCTATGCGGGTTTGGCGGGGATCGCTAAAACTTGCATAGGGCCGATTCTGAGGGTGTTACACGAACCGATGACCACGGGGTCGGGGGAGGAGAAGGAGAGAGGTGAGCGAGAGAGAGAGACAGAGAGTGATGGGCTGGGTTGGGACAGGGACCTTTTGGGGTGTTGTTTTGCCTTTGCCCTACTGGGCCACAAGGGCCCAATAAAACCAAATAAGCCAGCCCAAATCATTTAGAGCCTGTTTTAATAATTGGAAAAAGACCAAAATGCCCCTGAACCTAAATAAATTCTAGAAAATAAAATAAAAGTCCAAAAATTATAAATAAGATATTTTTGGATTCAAAATAATCCAAACTATCCAAATAAATTAAGAGATAAAATTTTAGACATATAAATTTGATTAAGAATTTTGTAATTTATATATTCCTTATGGAATTTTACAAAATAATTTAAATTTGATAAAAATAAATAAAAATCACTTTCATTATATATCAATATTGTAGTATTATATAAAAATACTAAACAAATATTTAATGTCAATTTTTGGTAATTAATGGTAATTCTTAAAGGAATTATTAATTAAATAAAAGGCAAATAAATTAAAATAAAGTAAAAAGAATACAATATTCAATAAATATTAAAAAAAATATTTATAAATTCTTTCTCATTAAAGAATTTTTATAATTTAAATCAATGGGGGAGAATACATATAAAGCTTAATGATGCATTACATTACTTTGCATAATCGTTTTGCTTCTTTAAATATTGTCCTTACCGGGCAATAATGATGTTTTTGTAGACATAGAATCTCAAGGTCCAGTGCAAGCATCAGACTTCACTACCTTGCCATCACAAGGCAAGTTCATCACTTGATCATATCCTTTGAAGAGTCTTTATCAAAGTATTTGCAAATTGTGTGTTATCATATATACTCCAAAGAAAGAAAATATTATTTTCACAATTAAAGAAATCATAGATATCATCCTAAGTGATGATATATTGGAGCAATAGAACTTAGGGTTCTATTGGCAACAATGATGATCAATTAGGGACTTAATAACCCCTGACATCAGTGATTCTAGCACCGTATATTACACATTAGCCATGAGATTTGGAATGGGACAGAGAAGTCAGCTGTATCTTCTTCCTCTCGCATGAAGCCGGATGTGAAGGTCGTGGCTGTTATCCACGTAGCGTGCATATTAGTTGGTAATTCGTAGAAGATATGCAGCATATGGGTGGGAACCCTCAACGTCCCACGATAGTTCTGGCATCTAACGGTTTGTACAAACCATTGCCGTAATTCAATATGTGGGCATGGTGTACACCAAGGAGGCATGCGAGGTCGCGAAGGGGGTAGTGATTGGCTTGGACCAACTACTAGGCCCCACATCATGGAAAAGTGGATGGGAAAGTACGCCCGGTTGTGCAACAAGGAGTTGATCTCTCATGGGTAAAGTAACGCACCTCTGTAGAGTGTAAGAATTGTAACTTGTTACTCCTTGTTCTAGGAAGGAGCTACGAACGCGGCATGACAGGAACTCCATGAAAGTTCTGGTCAACCTGTGAAGGCTGATGGTCATAGATTTTTATAATAAAATCAATCTTTGAAGAAAGATTTACAAAAACTGCATAGTGCCAAGTACTTATAGTCCGAGGTGGTAGTTATAGCATCAAACTTCCCACCTTGCATATAATGAACTTGTTGGGTAACGCTGTTACTCATCCTTTCCTTTGATCCCTTGCTTAGACTCTGAGGATCTCGAAGACGTGCCAATGTATGCAGCCAAATGTCAAGAAGATGTGTTCTACGAGGAGCCTGACCTGTGAGGAGGTGTTGAAGGAGTGGATTACGAAATCCGTAGGGTGTTGATGATAACGAGTCCAACTAAGTATCCTAGTTAGTAGTAACCAACGGATCCGAGCAGCATGAACTCTATAGTATAAGCTGCTGAGCTCAACTCCTAGTCGGAGTTGCTACTTTTAAATTCCACTGAAACACTTTATATTTTGGTTTGTAAGTTCAAACCTTTTGAAGACTTGAACTTCTGGTATTGTAATAATAATAATGTGTGAATGTTTGTAATATGGACCCGCAATGTTTCTGTTGTACCACTGAGGCATGTGATATTTATGGAATGGTGTTCTGTGGGTGTCATGTCAACGACTATAGTGTACTACACATGAAGTGGTATGTTGGGTCACCGCAGTTGGTATCAGAGCAAATTGCTTTGACCTTAGGTTGGAAACTTAGTAAAGGGTATTACATGTAGGAGAGTGTAGCAACGATAAAGAATTCTCTAAAAGTAATATAATGGGTATTCAAATGAGAATATCCCGCTATATGTTTTAGTGTGATAATTCTTTGTTATGATGCAATATATTATTGGTTACTAATCAAAACTATTTTTCTGATATACAGAGCTATGGCACCAAAGTTTCCAAAACAGACTTTGGTAAGGAAAGAGGAGACTCTTGATGATTATCAAGGATCATTCACAGACCAACTTCGTCAACTTTTAAAGATCTTTAGTTGTCCAACTAGAATCCCAGTGAACACTATAACCTTTTATGATCGCCGGATGTTATCCAAGTATCGTGTGAGTATCCAACTTCCAGAGGATCTTGGATTGTATCACGATCTATCTATAGGTGAAGGTATGAGTCACTTAGCAGCATACCATGTTGCTGTTGTGGAGGCGATAGCCAATATCCGGGAGCATAAAGACAAGGAGTTAGAAGGTAGCACATTTTCTGTGATACCTCATGATTCTATAGACTCGGAGCCTATACCGGATCATCTTAATTTGGTTAAGAAGCATCCTAAGTTAGCTTACAAGTTTATGGATAGATACCGTACACTTGTTGCGTCTTTTTACAAGACACATCAAGTGATTGTCGAAGATAAAAATGACATGTTAGAGGATCTAACTGATCCGGAAAGGAGGAAGCAGTTAGCATTCCAGTTAGAGAAGGAAGCAAGTAGTAGTGCAACACCTATCTTTAAGGATATACCTATAGATCCTGAATCTTTTATACCATATCCTTATTCACCAAGACCTGAACCTATATATGATCCTACTATGGATATGATATATGCAGTACCACAGGGTTCAGGGGATGGTTCTGACTCAGAACTTCCTATTGGGAATTCTGATGGTTGGAGAAGGGGATCATATGAAGGATCTCATGAACACCAGATGTCCACAGATGGTTCTGATAGTAATGTTTGACAATCTAGCTGGATGGGTGCAAAAATTAACCCTAGTAACAATAGTAGAAATGCCATGTCGATAGATAATAAGGATGAAGAAGAAGATCCTAAGGAGAGAGTGTTTGAATCATCAACATCTTCTCAAAACCCAGGGAATATACATTATCCAGTGTTTAACTATCTTGCCCAAAGGAGCACCTGGGAAGCATCAGGATCTGTGTATCCTGTTGACATCTCAAGGAATGAAGCTCAGGAGATGCAAGCGGGAAATAATGTTGAATATGTATCTAAAGACTTTTCAGCTGAGCTGGAGGGAGTCAATGCGCTCAGATTGAGTAATGACTCAAGTCCTGACACTTCAGATACTGAGCATGTTCCTTCTAGAAGGCCATTTGTTTCACAAACTGTGCGACGAATGACACGTCATCGCGGTTGGACATCAAGCATGTATGATGAGCGTAGTTACTACTAGAAGTAGGCAACTAGTTAGCGATATCAAGTACTGTGTATTGTACTCCAAGAAATAAGATAGTTAGATAAATAAGGTAGTGTTGTGATTATACCTATATGGTATATGTTGTAATGACTTTGTATTATTATGATATTATGTATAATATGTGAAATGCATATTTGGATTTTCTTTGGATCTTCATTGTGTGACTAGTTCTGTGCGTAAATTCGAGCTCAGAACACATGTGCATGATGGAATTATGAGTATTCGCTATATGTTGCAGGACTAGAGGGTCATGGATACGGGTGTATAAATCGAAACTGAGCAGCAACGGATGGAACAAGAGGCCAAGGAGAAGGCCGATGCAGATGTAGCAAATCAGGGAGCATTGCCACCACCATCCACCAATGAGGCCGTTAATGGAGCAGAACTTCATGCAGTGTATGCAAATGATGCAAGAGACCCAGAACAAGTTCATGGAAGAGTTGCTAGTACGAGCAAATCAGAGGGAACCTGAAGTGGAGGACTGAGTCTATCTGACTTCCAGAATGCAAGGCCGTTACCTTTTGCATCAGCTCCTGAACCAGTGGATGCAGAAGATTGGCTAGCAGATACAGAAAGAAAGATGAAGACTGTAGGCTGCAATGATGAGGAGAAATTGAGGTATGCAACTCATCTTCTGACTGGACCTGCATCATCATGGTCGGAGAATCAGTTGGCCATGCAACAACCAGGAAGGGAGTTCACCTGGAAGGAGTTTAAGCAGAGATTCCGTGAGTATCATGTTCCGGAGAGTGTTATGGAATTGAAGCGGAGAGAATTTGAGGAGCTTCAGCAGGGATATACTAGTGTTATGAAGTATGTCCGGGAGTTTAGTCAACTGTCTCGCTATGCTGAGGAGGATGTTAACACCGAAGAGAAGCGGAGGAAGAGTTTTCTACGAGGGTTAAACCCATCTGTGAAAATGCAGCTAAGGTTAGATAATAATCAAACTTATCAGCAGTTGTTGGATGCAGCCATTACTTTAGAAGATGATTATAAGAATGTCCAAGAGGATAGGAGGAAGAGAGGCAAGAAGGAAACCAAGAGAATTCAGGCAAGTAAACCTAAACCCAGTCTGGAGTTCAAACCCCGGAACAGGAACTATGGTAACAGTAACAATAACAATAACAATAACAAGGGCAGTGGTGGAAATCAACCCAATCCTAGAAGGAATGTGATAATAACAATTGTGGAATTCCAGGGCATTTCTAGAGGGAATGCAAGAAGCCTATAGTGATCTTTTACAGTTGTGGTCAGAAGGGGCATATCAAGCCCGATTGTCCGAGCAAACCACCAGGAGGTTGGCCTACCAAGGGAGGAGGACAAAACAGTGGAGGAAATCGATAGTCCAATAAAGGAGGAAATAATGGCAAGAACAATAATGGCAAGAGGAACAGACCTACCGGGAAACTAAACTATGCAACCCTCGAGGAGGTGGATAATTCGGAGCATGCAGTGATAGGTACGCTCAATATCCTTACCAATCCCGGCAAAGTTCTATTTGATACTGGTGCAACTACTTCATTCATTTCTGAAGAATTCTGTGATAAATTCGGGATTAGAAGGGCAACGTTAGAAAACCCTATGGCCGTAGTTAGGGCAGGGGAAATGTGATTGTACGCCACATCAAACAAGATCAGGTTATCTCGATCTGTGGTTGTACATACTTTGCAGACCTTTATGTGATTCCTTTGAATGGAATTGCAGTAGTGCTGGGGATGGACTGGATGATGGAGCATGGAGCTCAGATAAATTGTGAGGAGAAAACTGTCTCAATCAAAACTCCAAGTGAAGCAAGAATAGTTTACCAAGCAGATAAGCACAGTCATATCATGGTGGATCTGCAGTTGAACTCGATGAAAGAGGTCAAATTGGAAGATATTCCTATAGTAAATGAATTTCAAGATGTTTTTCCAGCAGAGCTACCAGGAATGCCACCAGATCGAGAGATAGAGTTCACTATTGATCTAATTCCTGGTACAACACCAATAGCTCAAGCACCATATAAGATGGGACCCAAAGAGTTAAAAGAACTCAAAGAACAAATTGATAAGTTAGCCAGAAAAGGATTTATTCAGGAAAGTGTATCTCCATGGGTAACACCAGTAATCTTTGTGGATAAGAGGGATGGTGGAAGAAGTATGTGTGGAGATTATAGAAATTTGAACAACGTTACTATCAAGAATAAGTATCCTTTACCAAGGATCCAAGATTTGTTTGATCAAGTGAAAGGAGCCGGAGTATTTTCAAAGACCGACTTAAGATCTGGATACCATCAAATAAAAATCAAACCAGAAGATGTTCCAAAGACAGCATTTGTCTCAAGATATGGACACCATGAATACCTGGTTGTAACATTCAGTTTAACCAATGCACCAGCAATATTCATGAATCTTATGAACAAAATCTTCATGCCATATTGGATAAGTTCGTCATAGTCTTTATTGATGATATTCTGATTTATTCCAATGATAAGGAAGAGCATGCTGATCATTTGAAAATAGCATTGCAGACTCTAAGGGAACATAAACTTTATGCAAAGTCTAGTAAGTGTGAATTTTGGCTAGATGAGGTAGAATTCCTCGGCCATGTGATCAGTAAAGACGAAATTGCTGTAAATCCATCTAAAGTTCAGTCAGTACTAGAGTGGACTGCACCAACCAATGTGAAGCAAATTCGAGGTTTCTTAGGAATGGCTGGTTATTATCGGATATTCATTGAAGGTTTCTCCAAAATAGCTAGACAAATGACCAAATTGTTAAGAAATAATACACCATTCAACTGGGATGAGAAGTGTGAAGAAAGTTTTCAGGAGTTAAAGACCAGGTTAACCACAACTCCAATTTTAGCAGTTCCAGAAACAGGAAAAGACTTCACAGTATACTATGATGCATCTAAAGAAGGTTTGGGTTGTGTGCTAATGCAAGATCGGAAAGTGATTGCTTATGGTTTAAGACAACTGAAACCACATGAAGTCAACTATCCAACTCATGATTTAGAGTTAGCAGCAGTGGTTTTTGCGCTAAAAGGATTGAGGCATTTTCTTTACGGATCCAGATGTGAGTTATACACTGACCATAAAAGTCTCAAATATTTCTTCACTCAAAAGGAATTGAATATGAGACAGAAGCGTTGGTTGGAACTAATCAAAGATTATGATTTAACAATCAACTATACTCCAGGGAAAGCAAATGTTGTAGCTGATGCTTTAAGCAGAAAGAGTGCAGATATTCAGCCTAGTAATCGGGAGCTACCAAAAGAGTTACAAATGTACTTGGAAAGATTATAGCTTCAATTCATTAGAACAGAGGTTCTTGGAGGATTAGCTACTATGCAGGTAGTTGCAGAGCAGGACAGTGATCTTAAGCACGAAATTTTCAGACATCAAGCAGAAGATCCTTTTATTGCTGAGGAAATTTGGAGGATATCTCAAGGGCAAAAATCAGTTTTTCGCCTTGGATATTATGAGTCTTTATGGTTTCAAGACCGTCTTTGTGTTCCAGATGTGACTGAGATTCGTGATATCATACTCAGAGAAGCACATGAAACACCATACTCTATACATCCAGGAAGTACTAAGATGTATACGGATTTGAAAGAACTATTCTAGTGGAATAACATGAAAAGGGACATTGCTAAATATGTATCAGAATGCCATACTAGCCAAAGGGTTAAGGCTGAACATCAAAGTTCAGCAGGACCATTACAACCTTTGGAAATTCCCGAATGGAAGTGGGAAGAAATAGGTATGGACTTCATCACAGGATTGCCCATGACACCTAAACGAAAGGATATGATATGGGTAATTGTGGACAGACTCACTAAAAGTGCACATTTTATTCCGGTAAATCAGAAAGATAATGCCTAGAAGTTAGTAGAAGTTTACATCAAAGAGATAGAAAGTAAGCATGGAGTACCCAAAAATATCGTAACTAATAGGGGATCAGTGTTTACTTCAACATTTTGGAAGCAATTGCATGAAGCACTTGGTTCAAAGTTAGATTTCAGCACAACCTATCATCCCGAGACAGGAGGTCAAACAGAAAGAACAAATCATATACTAGAATACATGCTAAGAGCTTGTGCATTAGATTTTGGAGGTACATGGGAAGATCATCTACCATTGGCGGAATTTTCTTATAATAATAGCTATTAGAGTAGTCTGAAGGCAGCTCCATATCGGGTTCTATATGGAAGGAAGTGTAGATCACCAATATGTTGGTATGAGCCTGGAAGCAGCAAGGAGTTTGCACCAGACTATATCAAGGAAAGACAAGATATTATTGATAAGATCAGGGATAGACTGAAAATAGCCCAGAGTAGGCAGAAAAGTTATGCTGATCAAAGTCGAAGATCATGGCATCCAGAAGTGGGAGACATGGTATATTTGAAAGTAAGTCCAATGAAAGGGGTGAAAAGGTTTAGAGTTAAAGGAAAACTGAGTCCAAGATACATCTGACCATTCAAGATATTGAGTCAGAACAGAACTATAGCTTATGCTTTAGAGTTACCATCAAGATTGGCTCAAGTGCATAATGTTTTCCATGTGTCTCAACTTCGTAAATGTTTGAAAGTTTCGGATGATGCAATCACACATCAGGAGATAGAACTACAAGCAGACTTGACCTAAGTTGAAAATCCCTGTAAAATTTTGGAAGAAAACTGAAAAAGGTTGAGGAATAGGGCAATCAAATATTGCAAAGTATAGTGGGAACATCACCCTGAAAGGGAAGCCACTTGGGAGAAAGAAGAGGATTTAAGAAAAGCCTATCCAGAGTTATTCAGGTACATCTCAACAAACTTCGGGACGAAGTTTAATTTAAGGGGGGAAGTCTGTAACATCCTAGCATTTAGGAACTAACGAAGGGTAGATTTAGGAATTTGTGATATTGCATGCATTCATCTGTGAAAATATGGGTAAATTTTTCGCCAAATAAAAACCTAAAGTGATCAAGGTTTCTTTCATACTTTGAGATTAGGTATAGTCTTGAAGGATTATTGTTTTGGGAAATGAAATTTGAATTGAAAACTTGAGTGTTAGAATTTTAATTCAAAAGGATTTTTGAATGATGTTTGAGTATTTGATTTAATTAAGAGTTAACCCATATTAACTCAAACTTTATATAAAGAAAGCAATTAAGAATAAGAATCTCCATTTCATAATTTTATTCAATAAATAAGTTACAAAAATGTAACTTATGAAAATCATCCACAATCTTTACAATAGCAAATAAATACATAATAATATTTCTTTATTGATGATAGTATATTCTTTATTACAAAATAATAAAATAAAGAGTACAAAAGAATAAATTAAGGATTACAATTGAATATGAGAGTTATTACAAGTGACTATTCTATAAAGAAAAATAAAAGCCTAAACTAAAATCTTGATCTTCAACTCTGGTACCTGCAAAATAAAAAGAAACTTAAAAGAAAAAGAAAGTTAGGGTTAGAATTATTTTACTCTCAGAGTTGACAGTGAAGTGCACTATTCACTTTTTCATCATTGAGTATTTAAGGGGCATGTTTCACCAATATGAAAGAATATATCTTTCATAATTTTAAGCCATAAGTCAAACAAACAGCAAGGAGGGGCAAATTTCCTAGCCAAGTAAAAGTAACCAGATAAAGGTAACTTCACAACCAGAACATATCCACAATCTGTGCAGCAGGCACACAAGCAGCACACACACCAAACTGCATGGTGTGTGCTATCAGCACCACAGCAACAACACAACCAAACAAAACCATCAGCACAGCCGTGGGAATACAACCCCACATCACTTTCTTGTTCATACACACCAAGAACAGCAGTCAACAGCTAAACCCAGCCAAAGCCAAGCTAAATCACACTAAACAAAACCTTGGATCGCACCACCAAAATGGTGACATAAGGAGGGGGTGGATAGCAAGACCAAGATCAAGCCATCAGGACCAGGAGGAGAAGGGCTAGATCAAGGACAAGCCAGGAGCTGGAAATACCAGGGGAGCATCAGATCAAGATCAACCACAGGAAACCCCACATCAAGTGACAGTGGTGAGTAAATAGACCATCACATGATCTATCTGTCTAAGATTAGACAAGCATACATGATTTGTCTCTCATTCAAACTCTCAGAAAGCACCCCAAGTGGGGTGAATCCATCACTGAGGTTTTAAACTCTAAAAGAAATCAAAAAAGTATAAGGATCCAACTAAATCTTAGAACAACATCATTGATCTAGCTATCAAGCTATATTTCAATTCAAGAATGAACATAGCTAAGATTTAAACTTCTAGGCACATCTATAAGACAAGAGTAGCACCTTAGAATTTAATCTTATGGATCTATGCAAGTGATCAAGCCTACCATCATTTTTCCCAAACTTTGATTCAAGAAACAGTAGCTAGTATCACCACCAGAACCCATCCATGTGAATCAACAAGTTAAACGATTAATCCCTAAACCTCAGACCAACATCATGGGTCTTAGGGATTTAAGAAAGGAAGTTTCTACTTATCTTTAATGCCAAACTCATCTTAAGCTTGAACCAACCAAACCAAGAAATAGAATCTAATCTTGTGTGTCATACAAAGATGGTGCCACAAGAACAGTTCTACAGTAATCAGGTTAAGCATTCAATCTTCACAGATTCAACCAACCAACTACAAATCATTTTACTGTCATCACATGAGTCATAATTCAAAAAATCCTTATGTATATCTTCACTATTTAAAACCATTTGATCTCAAGTTACAGATGAATTCTTAAGCCAACTATACTGATATAGTGACTTCATCACACAACACTCACTGTCATGACAGTGGTGAATTATAAAAACCACTAGATTTCCCAAGTGTTGCCTCTAGAGCAACTTCACCATCTGAATCATCTAAAATTTAATCCATAGAATTATCTGATAAGACACTAGCATCCCACAGCTAACCATCAACAATAATCCATAACAAGTCACACTCAAAAGATTCAGGGATCATCAATACATGATCCAATTCATCAAATATCTAATCCACAGCAGGGTATGAACCCTAAGTAGAACAAATCATCTTAATCGGGACAAGACAGTAACTAGAAAGGTCACTGCCAACAGCTAGCATAGGATGACCTAGCACAGAGAGCGCGAGGGGAGAGGAATAACTTACAGTAGGTCCTCGCTGTAGACTAGAAGAGGAAGCAGAGATGGCCGACGACCATGGCAGCACGGGGAGCACCCCCAAGGGGGCGCTGCAACCCACACAACACCACGGAGGCGACCTTAGCCATGCCTGGAGGCGAGGAGCATCTCCACGGCACACGACAGCAGCGGAGGCATCAGATCAACACCAACCCCAAACCCTAGGGTTCGGGACGGCATCGATCTGGTCGCAGGAAGGCTCCAGGTCCAAATCCAATTGGATAGAAGGGTAGAGCAGGGCCGACAACCTCATCCTGCACCACGGCGGCGACCAGAAAGGTCCACGGCGGCGCGAATCGCCGGCGACAGCAACGCTGACCATGGGGTCGGGGGAGGAGAAGGAGAGAGGTGAGCTCGAGAGAGAGACAGAGAGTGATGGGATGGGTTGGGCCAGGGACCCTTCGGGGTGTTGTTTTTCCTTTGCCCTACTGGGCCACAAGGGCCCAATAAAACCAAATAAGCCAGCCCAAATCATTTAGAGCCTGTTTTAATAATTGGAAAAAGACCAAAATGCCCCTGAACCTAAATAAATTCTAGAAAATAAAAATCTTTGGATTCACAATAATCCAAACTATCCAAATAAATTAAGAGATAAAATTTTAGACTTATAAATTTGATTAAGAATTTTGTAATTTATATATTCCTTATGGAATTTTACAAAATTATTCAAAGTTGATAAAAATAAATAAAAATCACTTTCATCATATATTAATATTGTACTATTTTAGAAAAATACTAAACAAATATTTAATGTAAATTTTTGGTAATCAATGATAATTCTTAAAGGAATTATTAATTAAATAAAAGGCAAATAAATTAAAACAAAATAAAAAGAATAGAATATTCAATAAATATTAAAAAAATAATATTTATAAATTCTTTCTCATTAAAAGAATTTTTATAATTTAAATCAACGGGGGAGAATACATATAAAGCTAAATGATGCATTACATTACTTTGCATAATTGTTTTGCTTCTTTAAATATTGTCCTTACCGGGCAATTATGATGTTTTTGTAGACATAGAAGCTCAAGGTCCAGTGCAAGCATCATACTTTACTACCTTGCCATCACAAGTCAAGTTCATCACTTGCTCATATCCTTTGAAGAGTCTTTATCAAAGTATTTGCAAATTGTGTGTTATCATATATACTCCAAAGAAAGAAAATGGGTGGGAACCCTCAACGTCCCACGATAGTTCTAGCATCTAACGATTTGTACAAACCATTGCCGTAATTCAATATGTGGGCATGGTGCACACCAAGGAGGCATGCGAGGTCGCGAAGGGGGCAGTGATTGGCTTGGACCAACTACTGGGCCGCACATCATGAAATTGTGGACGGGAAAGTACGCCCGGTTGTGCAACAAGGAGTTGATCTCTCATGGGTAAAGTAACGCACCTCTACAGAGTGTAAGAATTGTAAATTGTTACTCCCTGTTCTGGGAAGGAGCTACGAACGCGGCAGGAAAGGAACTCCATGAAAGTTCTGGTCAACCTGTGAAGGCTGATGGTCATAGATTTTTATAATAAAATCAATCTTTGAAGAAAGATTTACAAAAACTGCATAGTGCCAAAGACATATAGTCCGAGGTGGTAGTTAGAGCATCAAACTTCCCACCTTGCATATAATGAACTTGTTGGGTAAAGCTGTTACTCATCCTTTCCTTTGATCCCTTGCTTAGACTCTGAGGATCCCGAAGACGTGTCAATGTATGTAGCCAAATGTCAAGAAGATGTGTTCTACGAGGAGCCTGACCTGTTAGGAGGTGTTGAAGGAGTGGATTACGAAATCCGCTATGGTGTTGATGATAACGAGTCCAACTAAGTATCCTAGTTAGTAGTAACCAACGGAGCCGAGTAGCATGAACTCTATAGAATAAGCTGCTGAGCTCAATTCCTAGTCGGAGTTGATACTTTTAAATTCCGCTGAAACACTTTATATTTTGGTTTGTAAGTTCAAACCTTTTGAAGTCTTGAACTTCTGTTATTGTAATAATAATAATGTGCGAATGTTTGTAATATGGACCCGCAATGTTTCTGTTGTACCACTCTGAGGGATGTGATATTTACGGAACGGTGTTCTGTGGATGTCATGACAACGACTATAGTGTACTACACATGCAGTGGTATGCTGGGTCACCGCAAAATGCAACTTCGAAGCTTTCAACATTAAACGGGTAAACTTAACATTATTGAGATGCATAAAACCGTGTTTCCCTCTCTCATAATAACTTTTAGTAGCACTTTGAATAAAGTTGACAATATAACTGTCATTGGCAACAACTTTATCATCTTAATAAGCATACTTAAAGTTACCAAAAATAGGTCCAATGTCATAAACCAGATCAATAGAAGCAAGTTGTTCCATCCTGAAATCTTTATTAGGCAAGATATTTTCACAAGGAGCTTTAGCAAATTTGGAAAAGTTAAACTCATAAGAATCTCCATTAAACTTAGTTAAAACTTTCTCTTTCTTACAATCTATAATAGCTCCACAAGCATTCAAGAAAGGTCTACCAAAAATGATAGGACAAGTTTTGCTAGTTGTTGAATTAAGCACTAGAAAATCAGTAGGATACTTAATCTTACCACAGAGAACCTCCACATCTCTTACAATACCAATAGGGCAAATGGTTTCCTTATTAGCAAGGTGAATAACCACATCAATGTCCTCCAGCTCACAAGGACCAATCTCATGCATAATTTCCCTGTAAAGCTCATAAGGAATAGCACTAGAACTAGCACCAATATCACATAAACCATAGTTGCAATGATCACAAATTTTAACAGAAAGCACATGAACACTAGCTTTTATAGCCTTACTAGGATGAGATATAATATTAGAAGCGTCTTCACAGAAGACAATGTGCTCATCCTCTATATTTCTAGCGTTAAGATCTTTCACAATAGCTACCACAGGTTCAATATTCAATTGCTCATCAGGCTCCACAGTTTTCTTTGTACCTTTATTATTTGCACTAATCATCATAGAATACTCCTTTACCTTAGCTAGGAAAGGTATTTTCTCAACATAAGGTTCAGGAACAATATGATTAGTAGTACAAACTTGAGTACTTCTAACTAGAACATGACTAACAACATCTTTATAAGGAGCATGGTACTTATTCCACTTCTTTTTGGGAATTTCTGTGTAAGAGGCAAAGTCCTTAAAACAGTTGGCAATACTTTGGGAATCAAGAACAAACTCATTGCTAATATCACGGAAGTCATCAGTTCCCATAAAAGATTTAATGCATTCATAATCATAGTTTATACCTGACTTTCTTCCTTTGTCATTCTCCCAAGCTTCAGTGTTCTCTTGAATAGGGTCTAGTAGTTCCCATTTAGATTCTTCCTTCATACGTGTGAATGATCCAGCACAAGAAGCATCTAGTAAATCTTTATCATGAAGAGAAAGCCTAGCATAAAAGTTATTGATAATAATATTGTTAGGGAGTTCATGAATAGGACATTTAAGCATTAGTAACTTCAATCTGCCCCAAGCTTGAGCTTTACTCTCTCCATCACGAGGCCAAAAGTTATATATCAGATTTCTATCCTTATGAATCTCACTAGGAGGATAAAATTTAGAATAAAAGAGAGATGTCATTTCCTCCCATTCCATGGATTGTCCATTCTTCAGCAGCTTATACCATTCTTCATCTCTCCCTTTAAAGGATATGGAGAGTAACTTCTTTTTCACCTGTTCAGTTGTGATACTTGCACACTTAAACAACCCGCGTAATTCATGGATAAAAATCAAGTGATCACCAGGATGGACAGTTCCATCCCCTAAATAATAATTATCCATAACACGATCAACAATATTTGTAGGTATCTGAAAAAGATCTATCTCAACAGGTGGTGGTTCATCTACTACCCTAGCAGTGGTAGTAGTTTCTCCAAACAGAAAACCAAGTGGGTTATCCATATTGGAAACAAAGTAACAAACAGTAACAAAAGAAATACTCACAGTAAAAGTTTCCTTTACCAGTTCCACTCTTCAATAGCGCTTCACTCCCCGGCAACGGCGCCAGAAAATAGTCTTGATGACCCACAAGTATAGGGGGTGTATCGTAGTACTTTCGATAAATAGGAGTGCCGATCCCAACGAGGAGCAGAAGGTGCTGAACAGTGGTATGGAGTAGGAAATCCCTGTGAATACTTAGCAAACAGATTTTTAGTGGATTTCTGATAAGGCAACAAAACAAAGAGCAAGTAATAAAGACAACGAACAAACGGAGCAAGTGGCCCAATCCTTTCATAGCAAAGGACAAGCCGATGAAAATACTTATAAGGACCAAACGTTCTCGAGGACACATGGGAATTCTGTCAAATTCTTTCGCTTCAAATAGCTGAATACACTTCTCTGGTGTTGTAAGTGTTGTGTGGGTGAACCTGTGCTAATGTACCGACCTTACCTGGACTAATACATACTTGTGAGTAACCCCCCTGCAAACATCCGTAACTACAGGAAAGTAATTAAGATATAAATCTAACCACAGCCTTAAACTCTGAGATCCTACGCTCCCTTGTACAAAGGAGTCCTAACGGGGGTTCAGGTTTCTGTCACTCCGACAACCCCACAATTAGTAGCCAAATACACAATGCATTCCCTTAGGCCCATAAATGGTGAAGTATCATGTAGTCGACGTTCACATGATACCACTAGAAGAATAGCACCACAACTTAAATACTAAACCATTGAATAATAACTCAACACAAATCCACTACTAACAGCATGACTTCTCCCATGTCCTCAAGAACTAGACGAACTACTCACAATACATCATATGGATCAAGATCAAAGATGATATGGTAATGGATAACAATCTAAACATAAACAATAATCCAATGGTTCCACTCACAAGCATCAACTACAATAGTAATTAACACCGGGAAAGTTTCCCCTAATGAACTAAGTAATATCCAACACAAGTGTTACAACGGGATGGAGTGGTGATGATGGTGCTGGTGGAGATGATGGTGTGGATGGTGATGATCCCGATGAGGCCTAGCTTGACGATGGTGTTGATGGCGACGATCTCCCCACTCCGGGAAGGAATTTCCCCGGAAAAAATCTGTCTACCGGAGAGATCTTTCTCTCTCGGTGTTCTCCGCCCCGCAGAGGCGGCGGAAATCTATTTGTGGTCACTCCCCTAGCCTTAGGGTTCCGTAGGGAAGATATAGACGAAGGGGCGGAGTCGGGAGCCGGGCAGGTGGGCCACACCTGCCCTAGGCGCGGCCCAGGGTTGACCCGCGCCTAGGGGGTGTGGGCCCCCTGTGGCCCTTCTTCGTCCCTCCTTCTGGCTTCCTAAGTCTTCTGGAAAAATATAATTTTCCCATATTTTTCTAGTATTTTCCTGATCTCTGCGAAATTGCATCAAAACGCCTTCTTTTCCATAAAAATTCAGGCTCCGGCAGTCCATCTTCCAAGAATCATCCAACATGCATAAACAGATGAAAAAACAAAGGTAATACCTCATAATAAGACAAATATCAAAGAATAGATATAAATTATGATATAGAATGGTGATGCAAATTGGGCGTATCAAGGATGCGAGCTCTGACGGCGAGGGGACGAGCTCTGGTGGCCGGTGGGGTGCGGGTGCGCGTGTCCAGGGGTGCAGGGGGTTGGGGCACATCAGGGATCAGCGCAATGGCCACATGGATTAAGTTGACTTTTATTTTTATATGATTTTTATTTTTCTTTAAGCTTTTGAGATTTTCAGCCTAAGATTTGCTATTTTGGCACGTCAGCCTTACAGGTGGGCGTGCCATGTAAAAAACGTGTCAATCTACGTTCAAGTTGTGTTTAGTGTTTTTTAAGAGAACCCACTCGAAATGCAGTAGATTTTCACAGCAAAAACGTTTCCTAAATTTTGCACGGATAGTGATAGTTTTAGGCTAACAATTTCGTCTGGACTTAAAAACACGATAAGCTGTTTTGTTTGGCTGCGAAATATAATCCCAGTTCTTTTGGCGGCTTCTCCAAGAAGCTGTCTTACCCCCAGCTTTCTGGAAAAACCGGTTCAAAAAATTTGCGAGACTTTCAAATTTATTTATACTTAACTATTTTGGAAGCCTCGTAATTTTTTTAGACCGGCTTCTCCAGAAAAGTGGGGGAGAGCGGCTTTTCAGCCTAAAAAAGAACTGGACCATAGTCTAGACAAAGACGGTGACCACGTATACACACGGCTACATCTACGGAGGAGACCTACAAAAATACGTGCTCTCCGAAATTTCAGCAAGGAAAAAAATCACACCAACCACGCTCCCAGTCCGTAGATTCAATTCGTAGCAACCTTTCCGTAAGTCTAGCATTATTGCACAGCTAGTAGACGGTGGTTAGGACATGTCTGTCGGCAAACACTCTACACGTACGTCCAGTGAAGTGCCACGGCATCCATGGCTGGCACTGCGCATTGATCTAACTACTCATGGTCATGGATGCGCAGTAGATAAAAGGGTGACACTGCACTGCGCATCGATCGTCAGTTGTGCTCCACTCCAACAATCCATGGCCTCTGACGATGAGCGCCTCCGCGCTCTCAAGGCCTTCGACGACACCAAGGCCGGCGTCAAAGGCCTGGTCGACGCCGGCGTCACTGCCGTCCCCTCGATCTTCCACCACCCACCAGACCCCCTCCCAACCGACGCCGAGCCTCTTCACTTCGCCATCCCGGTCATCGACCTCGCTTGCGCCGACCGAGCCGACCTTGTCGCCCAGGTGAAGGCTGCAGCGGAGACGGTGGGCTTCTTCCAGGTTGCGAACCACGGCGTGCCGGAGGGCCTGCTCGCCGAGATGCTCGCGTCCGTGCGGAGCTTCATGGAGGAGCCGGCGGAGGCCAAGGCGCCGTACTACACCAGGGACTTCGGGCGGCACGTCAGGTACCAGAGCAACTTCGACCTGTTCCAGTCGCCCGCAGCCAACTGGCGCGACAGCCTGTACATGGAGATGGCGCCGGATCCGCCGGCGCCCGAGGAGGTCCCGCCGGCGCTCAGGGGCGTCGCGCCGGAGTACGCGAGGCTGGTGCGGGAGCTGTACCGCTCGCTGCTCGGGCTGCTGTCGGAGGCGCTGGGCCTCCGGCGCGGCTACCTGGAGCAGGACGCGGCGTGCCTGGACGGGCTCAACTTCGCGGCCCACTACTACCCGGCGTGCCCGGAGCCGCACCTCACGCTGGGCACCACCAGGCACTCCGACCCCAGCTTCCTCACCGTGCTCCTCCAGGACGCCGTCGGCGGCCTCCAGGTCCTTGTTGACGATAAGAGGTGGGTGGAGGTGCCACCGGTGGCGGGCGCGCTGGTGGTGAACGTCGGCGACTTCCTGCAGCTGGTGTCCAACGACAGGTTCAAGAGCGTGGAGCACCGCGTTGTGGCCAGCGGCGTGGGGCCGAGAATCTCGGTGGCATGCTTCTTCCGTACGAACGGCGCTGACGCGCCCACGAGGGTGCTGCGCCCAATTGTCACCGGCGGCGACGGCGAGGCGCGGTACAGGAGCACCACGGTGGAGAAGCTGCTGCGGCACTACAGGGCCAAGGGCCTCGACGGCACCTCTGCGCTCCAGCACTTCAGGCTCTAGATCCAATCGTACCAACCGCAAAAAAGAAAAAGGGAAAAAATCTAATCAAATCCAGTACTTCCTCCGACCCATATTAACTAACTCACATTTGTCTAAATTTAAATGAATCTAAACACTATTTAATATATAGATTTATCTAAATTTTGACAAATTCAAATTAATTAATATAGATCGAAAGAAATATTTTATTTCTTCTCTCGTATCTGAAATTACCAACGATGTCATAAAACACTTAGATGCCGAATGGAAAAGAAAGGCTTCATACGCTCTCAAAATAAGTGACCTAAATTTTCATAGGGATGAGTGTATGTATGCGTTGTGAGCGTTTATGTTTGTATGTTTGTACTATGTTTTTCAAAAAAAAATGCATGTATCTAAACGCGTTTATACATGCGAATCTAGCCAAATCCAAGCCACTTATTTTGAGACAAAAAAAAGTATGGTAATAATACATCATGAGCAAAATAAAAAACTTTCAAGCGTCCATATCTAGAGAAGGGATTTTTCCAGCGTAGGAGGACCCCGGCATCATCATAGTCATCGGTTAATTCAAGATTCGCGCAAAAGTCTACTAGTCAAATGATCCAACCTTTTTTCATTTTAGTCCCCGTGGAAAGTTGATTTAATCTCTGCAACCCACTCAGGCTCCCAGCATCGCACACCTGCTCCCGCATCTCCCCGACACCCATCTCTCTGTCTCTCCAACCGCCGACGCCTCCATATCGATGCAGCTCCTTCCCACCTCGTCGGCGGCCAACTCCACCTCCTCCTCCCCTCCACCTCCCCGTCCAGCCCCGCCTCCTCCTCCTCCTCCTCCTCCTCCTCCTCAAGCCTCCACCTCCTCTCAAGCCCTGCCTCCTCCTCCCCGACGCAATCCCCAGCCCCGATGCGATCCCCGCCTCCTCATTTTCTTTGTTTTTTATTCATGCTTGGATCCAGTTCGTGGTTGAATTTTTTTTGCCGGATCTCTCTTTTAACTAGTTGATTCTTGCTAGGAGTGGACAGATCCGGGAGCCCCTCCTTTTTTTATTTTTTCTTCATGCTTGGATCTTGACAGGTGTATGAAACGTGTATGATTTTTCTTTTCTTTATGTTTCTTGTATAATACCGTTATAAATCCTCTAAGTTTCTTTCATATTTATTTCATGTTTCTTGCAACTTTCCTTTCCTAGATCTGGAAATGTTGGATGTTCTTTTTCTTGATATTTCTTTAGAACTTCTATGAGTTGGGGTATGAATCTGAGAGGGATTTAGTCATATATTCATGAATCTCCAATGAATTAGCCCCAGAGAAACCCGATCTAGGCATCATATTTTTTTAGGATTTTTCATTCAGTTCGTGATGTATCTTGCTGATTCGGTTTTTTCCTATTAATACCGATCTAAAACTTTGTATTTTTACATGAATGAAACTTTGTTATAACTTTGATACGTGTATGCATCTTTATTAATCTTCATCAGAAGGCCAGATCTGATCCTCTTTTTCGTGTGTCGTGACAGCTACTGTCTAGACGTGTACATAGGGAGGTTTCTTTAGAGATTTATTTGTTCTATGGATTTGATGTCAACCTTGAATAAAACATGTATGATTTGATGTAAACCTTGATGGCTCATAGAATACACAGGGAGTAAATTAGATACCTCTTTCAGGAAACATGTGCAGAATCTTGTATGTGTCATGATTCTTGTATGAAGATGCTAAGAATCTGTAATGAAGCTTGTATGTCTCAAGAATCTGTAATGAATCTTGTTTGTACGAATTATGTATGTTTCTTGGATTCTTTGAAGAAACATGTGCAGAACTTGTGTGAATTTTTTAATATCCTGTGAAACAACATGTATGAAAATTATTGTTGAAACGTATTCTTAAAAGAAAATAGTATAGCAGATTCTTTGAAGAAACATATTCTTTGAAGAAACATATTCTTAAAAGAAAATATATGAATAAGATTAGATATTGTGAGTAATCTCGTGAATCCTGTGTGTATCTTGTATGAAATGTTCTTGGCATTAATCTTATTCAATGCAGATTACAGAAATTCAATTATTGAAAAAATCTTGTATGTTGGGATTCTAGTATGTATCCTATATGAATATTATTGCCTATGAATCTTGAATGAATCTGTGTTGGAAGGTTTCAAATATTTGGCAAATATCCATACTTTCGTAGAAATAATCAAAGAATATTCAACCTGCATATTGGCATGTTTCATATTTAGAATAAAAAATGTACATAAAAATATTGTTGATTATTCCTAAAATTTTGCGAGAAAAAAATGAGGTAAAAAAGAAACAGACATTATGCATGTTTTTTGTGAAAAAATTATATGAATATCTCTTGGCAGAAACAAGTTTGTAAAAACATGTGAATCTTGTATGAAACTTCTGAATCTAGGATGAAACAAAGTAAGAGTGTCTAAATATTGTTAAGTAAAAAGTATAAAAATAAAAATTATCAAATGAGATTGTTGAAAAAACAAATTATGCATGTTTCATTTTCAGAATTAAAAATGTAAATAAAAAATTGTTGAATATGCCTGAAATTTTACGAGAAAAAAGAGGTGAAAAAGAAACAGTAACGTGTAGAAGACTATCGAACTTTGAGGAGACAAACAAGCGACAAAAAATGAAAAATATCCGAAAATGCTAGGGGTTGGATAAAAAAACTGCAACAGACATAAGAGACAAATCCAACGCCCACATGTCGCCATTCATATATGACCATCTTTGTTTGAAATGCAAGAATTTGAGATGTTTTTGTAAGTATTTTTTTAAAACTTTGATGGCTCGTGGACAACTATGGTAACAGATGGAGGAAGGAGGGACAGTGAGGCATGGGAGGCACAAGAACCGGGTGTGGGTCATCCACGAGAGGAGGGGCGGTGGAGACAAATCCGACAGTTTCGATGGAGATGTTGACGATGGAGGAGATATGGATGACTGTTTTATTTTTCTATCAGAAACATGGCCTTAGAATTTTTTTCAAGAGACATATCAGCTCGAATTATCTTTTTAGATGCCCAATGGTAAAATATACTTCCTTTGATCCATATTAGTTAACTCAAATTTATCAAGATACAGATCACTAAAACTTGATTAGATATATCCGTATTTAGATAAATCTAAGTCAACTATTATGAGTTGGAGGGAGTATAAATAACAGACACACCGAGACTTGTATAGACCTACCTTGGCAGGGTAGAGTTGAAAAGAAAATCAGAAGCGGTGCATCTCAATGGGTATAAGGATAGAGAAAATGTACACTAGAAAATCAGGAAAGTTTAGGGGTGAAAGACTTGTATCTTCAAATTAGATCACAAGGAATCCTTCCCTATAAACCAACGTGGGAGATAAAAAATCCTCTAAAAGTCAAGATTTTCATGTGGTTGATGTTAAAAAAAGAGTAAATTCCGTTTTTTACCCCCTAGTTTGCCATTTGTGACACCAGTTACCCAATTTAGTAAAAAATCCTCCCGCTTACCCCATTTAGTGATATGTGTGCCACATTTTACCCATTTTAAGAGTTGAAAGCGTTCTACCAGGTGTGGCTTGGTCGTCAGGTATGCCACTTGCTCCCGATACCTCTACATGAAATCAATCTATGCACAATAACTTGTGCTGTGATGGAAGATGAATGAGCGCTCGCGGCTATTTCGAAGGCAAGGCCAAATGCAGTTGTTCAGCAACCGTAATCCTCCCATTTCTACGGACTAGGTGCAGGTGGGATACTTGCATATAGCTGGAGGAGCTGGTCGTGAAGCTTACGTATCACCATCAGGATATAGTACGCGAACGGAGCCAGCACACACAGAGCATTTCGCTTTTTGACATAAACATGATCGGCATGGAGATTACTGAACATATGATTGTGCCATTGGCCTTGCCGGTAGCCGTGTAGGTAGTATTTACTAAAGAAAGGCTGGACAAAGTCGTCCTGCTTGCTGATGATGTTATGTTGGGAGTAAGGGAGCTTGCCTCTCACCGATGAAATGTTCCATCAAATGCGCAAAAAAAAATCCAAGCTTCTACAAGTACCACCATACACCTTTAGATTAGGGAACTCTGTTTCTATACGTGTGGATAAAAGAAGAGACAAAAGGAAAAATATATGTCTAGACCTAACGGCCAGGCATCATTTGAAAAAATGCTCTTCAATCTTAAAAGGGGTAAAATCTGTCACAAATTTGACTAAATGGGGCAACGTTAAGGATTTTTTGTTAAATGGGATAATTGCTGTCACAAATGACAAATTAGGGGGTAAAAAGTGAAATTCACTCTTAAAAAAATAGTATTTTGACAAAGGATAACTTGTTAAAGAGAGGCTGGACAGGAAATGATCAATGCCACTTTTATGCCTACAAAGAAATTGTGGATCATTTGTTGTTTAATTGTAGAGTCAAAATTTGTATGGCAGGTAGTTGGTTGTGTTAGAGTTTATTTACATCACGTGAAGAGGGATAAGGAGATAGACTAGAATCTGTACCGGTCGTGATCAGTGTTATAAAGATCAGATCGATCTCTTGTAATCTCTTTATGATTGTAACCTCCTGTAATCTTATATGTCCATTGACGGCCTATATTAACACGTAACGAGTCTGGACTTAAGGGCATCGTTCACAGTAAACCTCTAGCGATCATATGGTATGAGAGCTAACTTCCTAACCACATCGATGTGCCTTGCCTCATCCTCCTCCTCAAGCGCTGCCATGCCGAACCCCTTTGTCGGCATCACCGTGAGCGAGAAATTGACGAGGGCGAACTACCTCGTCTGGCAATCCCAAGTGCTCACGCCAATCCGCGGCGCTCGCCTGACAAGCTTCATCGACCCCAAGGCAAAGGTGCCGTCTGAGATGGTCACCATCGAGAAGGATGGCAAGCCCAGCGAGGAGGCCAACCCCGCCTACGACGACTGGGTGGCCACAGATCAACAGGTTCTGTATTTTTTGCTGGGCACTCTTTCACCTGACATTCTTGTCTCTGTGATCAGGATGAACACAGCTTCAAAAGTCTGGGGGCAATGATGTTTGCCTCCCAGTCTCGGACGTGGATCTCGAACCTCCGCGTCGCCCTCGCTAGGACGAGGAAGGCAAACATGACCTCCACCCAGTTCTTCACCAAGATGAAGGGATACGCCGACAAGCTCGCGGCAGCTGGCCGACCGATCGAAGAGGAGGATCTCGTCGAGTACCTCCTCGCCAGCCTCGACGACATGTACAACCCTCTCTTCGCCGCCATTGGGGTCAACGGATCCAACACCCTCACCTCGGGCGAACTGTATGCCTAGGTCGTCTCCTACGACAATCACATCGATCTCCTAACTGAAGGAGCCGTCAGTGGGGGCTCGGTCAACTCTGCATCGCGCGGCAGAGGAGGAGGCCATGGACATGGTGGCCAACACTTTGGTGGTCGCCGCGGAGGAGGCCGTGGCCGCGGGCAAGGACGTCGCGGCGGCGGCAACAACACTGCCCGTCGTGGAGGCGGTAGGGGTGGCGGCAACAAGGACCGCGACCAGCTCACGTGCCAGATCTGTGGCAAGCCCGGACATGGTGCCTGGAAATGTTGGCACCGCTACTCCGACGATGAAGAAGAATAAGAGGAGAAGGGCGACAATGCAGCGTCCTATGGCGTGGACACCAACTGGTATGGTGATACGGTGCCACGGACCATATCACGGGTGAGCTCAACAAGCTCACCATGAAGGAAAAATATGCTGGTCATGACTAGATCCATACTGCAAATGGACAAGGTATGAGCATTAGTCATATTGGTCATGCAATTGTCAATTCCCCCTCTAGAAATTTTCATCTAAACAATGTCCTACATGTTCCACATGCTTCTAAGAGTCTCCTTTACATGCACCGTTTTACTCTTGATAACAATGTTTACATTGAATTTCATCCTTGGTATTTTTATGTTAAGGATCGGGCGACGGGGAGAACTCTACTTAAGGGTAGATGCGTACGAGGCCTCTATCCCTTCATATCATCATCATCACTCAAGAATAAACAAGTCGTCAGCGTCACCAAGCCTTCATCTTCATGGTGGTATAGTCGTCTAGGACATCCTTCTTTGCAAATTGTTCAACAGATTCTTAGCAATTTTGAATTACCATGCTCCACCAAGTCTAGTGTTGAGTCCATTTTTGACTCTTGTCAAAGAGCTAAAAGTCATTAATTACCCTATGAGAGATCCACTAGTGTATCCACTTCCCCTTTGCAACTTGTATTCTCAAATGTTTGGGGTCCTGCACCTAGCTATGTAGGAAGATACACCTATTATGTAAGCTTCATTGATGACTATAGCAAATATGTTTGGATTTATCTCCTTAAAAAAAGTCAGATGTTTTCCAAAATTTTCATAATTTTCAGAATCTTGTTGAACGCCAATTTGATAAGAAAATCCTTGCTATACAATCTGATTGGGGAGGAGAGTATGAGAAACTCAACTCCTTATTTCAAAAACTTGGCATTGAGCATCATGTTTCCTGCCCTCATGCACACCAACAAAATGGTTCAGCTGAGCGCAAACATCGCCACATAGTAGAAGTAGGACTTGCTCTACTAGCCAATGCATCCATGCCATTAAAATTTTGGGATGAAGCCTTCCAAACATCCACATACTTGATTAATATGCTCCCTTCTAAGGTTATTGATCATGATACACCCATGGACAGGCTTCTCAAAAAAACTCTAGACTATGCATCTCTTCGCACCTTTGGTTGTGCATGTTGGCCTAATCTTAGACCATACAACAAACAAAAATTTAGCCTTTCGTTCCATACAATGCGTCTTCATTGGCTATAGTCCTATGCATAAAGGAGTTAAATGTTTAGATGTCAAATCTGGTAGAGTTTATATCTCATGTGATGTTGTCTTTGATGAAACGGTTTTTCCTTTCTCCAGCCTTCACCCAAACGCTAGATCCCTTTTTCGTCGTGAGATCCTTCTTCTACCCGAACATCTTTGAAATCCATCTTTGTTAGATCAAGCGGGGGAAAACATTGCAATGATCTAACATCTAATGACTTTGTGAGGTGTTTTAAGTTCCTCTCAGGCACAACAGCACGCAGGAGAAAATCGCGAGCAAATGATGCCAGAACAAGGGAGAACGGAGTAGCTTTGCCCCTATTATCGCGTGCAGTAGCAACACGCGGCGCGGAGCACGGAGGAAATCCTCCTCGGATCACGCGCCCTGCCAATCGCAGCGAATCTGCGTCGGGATCAGAAACCGATCCGGCTCAGTCCGGTCCAAGCCAACGGCGACTCGCCACGTCGCGTGAGCCAGCGACAGCGACGCACACTACCACCTTATCTAGTCCCACCTCGTCGAGCAACGCATCGGAAGCCGCCACCTGGATCGCACCGAGTCCAGCGCGGGACCAGCGGACCGCGTCGCCCACCAGGACTCCATCTGCGCGGGCCCTAGAAAGCGTGTCGCCAGCACGCGTGTCATCGCCCACGGGAACTGCGGGATCCACGTCGCTGTCCGGATCCGACGGCGGATCCGAGGATGATTCTGGGCGGGATTTCTCTGCCCCTGGAGGATCCTCTGCGCCGGAGATTTCTGTTGCACAACCTGCACCAACAGTACATCGAACCCGATCAAAAACTGGTAATGCAAAGCCTAAAACTTATACCGACGGTACTATCATGTATGGATTGTCATGTACATCTGATGAACCAGCAAACTTGCAAGTAGCTCTAAAAAATTCTGATTGGAAAAATGCTATGGATGATGAGTATAGGGCCTTAGTAGAAAATAAAACTTGGCACCTAGTACCACATAAGCAAGGTAATAATCTTATAGATTGCAAATGGGTTTATAGAATCAAAAGAAAAGCTGATGGAACAATTGATAGATACAAGGCTAGATTAGTAGATAAAGTATTTAAACAAATATATGGCATAGATTATGAGGATACCTTTAGTCCTGTTGTTAAAGCTGCTACTATCAGACTTGTTCTAGCTATTTCAGTTTCAAAAGGATGAAGCCTGAGACAACTAGATGTAAAGAACGCATTTCTTCATGGTGTTCTAGAAGAAGAGGTTTATATGAAGCAACCACCTGGGTATGAGAATCCAAATGCACCTTATCATGTATGCTAGCTTGACAAGTCACTGTATGGAATCAAGCAAGCACCAAGGGCATGGTTCTCCAAGCTAAGCTCCAAGTTGCAAGAGCTTGGTTTTCTAGCTTCCAAGGCAGATACATCTTTGTTCATATACAACAAGTCAGGTATCGTGATCTTTGTGCTAGTATATGTTAATGCTATCATTATCACTAGTTATTCCAACAAAGCAATTACTTCACTCCTTCAAGACCTTAGCTCATCATTTGCACTTAAGGATCTGGGTGATTTACATTTATTTTTGGGTATTGAGGTAAAACAGTTTAGTCAAGGAATCATATTGACTCAAGAGAAATATGCTTTAGATTTGCTCAATAGGGTTGGAATGAGAAAATATAAGTCATTACCAACACCATTGTCAGCATCAGAAAAACTCTCTATCACTAAAGGAGAACTTCTAGGACCAGAAGATGGAACTCGGTACAGAATTATAGTTGGAGGACTTCAGTACTTGACACTCACTAGACCAGATATTGCATTCTTTGTTAATAAGGTATGCCAATTTCTTCATGCACCAACCACTGTACACTGGACAACTGTTAAGAGAATCTTGAGATATGTCAGTGGAACAATGAGTCTTGGTTTAACCTTCAGAAGATCATCATCTACTTTAGCCAGTGCCTTCTCAGATGCAGATTGTGTTGGAGATATGCCCTAGAGGCAATAATAAATGTAGTTATTATTATATCTTTGTGTTTATGATAAATGTTTACATTCATGCTATAACAGTATTAACAAGGAAACATTAATACTTGTGTGATTTGTAAACTAAATTAGAGTCCCTAGTAAAGCCTCTTTATAATACTAGCTTGTTGGTTAATAAATGATTGTGGTTTCCCTATCATGAACATTGAGATGTTATTAACAACAAGATCATATCGTTAGGAGAATGGTATGATGGACATACTCCTATAGATAAGCGTAGCATAAAGATCAAGTCATTTTAATATTTCAATTGGTATATGCTTTCTGATACATAGTAACCTAATTCCTTCGACCATGAGATCATGCATATCACCATCACCGGAAGGATGCTTTGATGACATCAAACACCACACCGTAACTGGGTGGTTATAAAGGTGGCATTGAGTGTTTGGAAAGTATGGGTTGAGACACATGGATCAAGAGTGGGATTTGTCCATCCATATGACAGATAGATATACTCTGGGCCCTCTCGGTGGAATGTCATCCAATTGGCTTGCAAGCATGTGACCGGCTCACAAGGGATCACATATCACGGGAACGAGAAAAGAGTACTTATCAGTAACGAGGTTGAACTAGGTATACAGGGATACCGACGATCAAAACCTCGGATAAGTAAACCATCGTGAGATAAAGGGAAATTGGTATCGTATGTAAGTGGTTCATTCAATCGCAAAGTAATCGTAGAAATATGTGGGAGCCATATGAATTTCCAGATTCCTCTATTGGTTATTGTTCGGAGAAGTGTCTCGATCATGTCCGCATAATTCACGAACCGTAGGGAGACACACTTAAGGATTTGATGTTGTTGAGTAGTTATGGAATGATGAGTAAGAAACTGAATGTTGTTCGGAGTCTCGGATGGGATCCGGGATATCACGGGGAGATCCGGAATGGTCCGGAGAATAAGATTCATATAAGGAAAGTCCTGTTTCGGGGTTGGAGAATGGTTCCGGTGTTTTCATCAGGAATGTTCTAGAAGGTTCCGGAAGGTTCGACACTCCGGAGGGGAAGGGTACATGAATGTGTCATAACAAGTTGGAATGGTTGCATCTTGTACAAGGTGTCATCGCTGAGCAAAATAAAGGGATAAATCAAATCCTAGTTTGAAAAGTCAAACGCCAATTTGAAAAGTCAAACGACAAGTTTGCTTGGTGGAGGGAGAGTAGGAAACCTACTTGGGGAGGAGTTCCTCTCCCTCCACCGCCGGCCTTGGAGGCCGAGTTGGGGGAGGACTCTCCTCCCCTGGCTGGCGCCCTCCCACCTATATAAGGAGGGGCAGGGGTGCCCCTCTAGACCTACACCTCCACCACCCAAAACCCTAGCCCTATCCGCCGGCCCTCCTGCAGCCGCCGCCGCCCTAGGGCAAACCCTAGCCGCCGACTTGGGGCAATACCCTTGCCCTAGCCGCTGGCCTAGCTCCCTCTCCCTGGTGCCTCTAAACCCTAGATCGCCAAGGCCTCTCTCATAGTCTACCATACTCGCTCCAGCTTAAGGCGAAACCCTGCGAGATTTCCCCTCTACTTCCGGTACCACGCCGTCGTGCTGCCGGAATCGCGAGGAGGGTGCTACAACCTCCGCTGCCTGCTGGAACAAGGGAGAGGAAGGTCTTCATCGAGTACCGAACGTGTGACCGACTGCGGGAGCACTGTCGGAACGCAGCGCCGGAAGGATCGTCTACACGATCTTGAGATCGGCAAGAGTACGACTACATCACCCACGAGAATCCGCTCTCGTTAAACACTTTGGAATCTTCGAGGGTGAGTTATTCTATCGACTCATTGCTACAATCTAGTAGATAGATATTGGCTTGTTTGTTTGTATGCGGTAGAAATTTTTTGTTTTCCATGCTACGAACCCCTTCAGTGGTATCAGAGCCGTGTCTATATGTAGATCTGTTGCACGAGTAGAACACAATGGTCATTGTGGGCGGTGGTGTTTTTATTATCAATTGCTTCTTGTGTACTTTGCATCTTGCGGTATGATGGGATGAAGCGGCCCAGGCTAACCTTACATGACATCGTTCATGAGACTTGCTCCACGCTCAACATGCAACTTGTATTGCATAAGTGGTTTTGCGGGTGTCTGTCTCTCCCATTATAGTATAGATCCAATTTACAACGGGCACTTGATAGTTCAAACATCAACGTTGTGGTTCTTGTTCGTAAGTTAGATCGACACTTATTGAAATCCACAAACCACGTAAAATATGCAAAGAAAATTAGAGGCGTCTAACTTTGTTTTGCAGGGGTGAGCTGTGATGTGATATGACCAGATTGTGATTATATTTGATGTATGCAATGTTCCTTATTGTAAGTTGGTAACCGGCAGGAGCCATATGGTTGTCTTTATTTTCTGTTAAGACCCGCGTGTCTATTCAAAGTAGTTGTAATAGTTGAAGTTGGTGGAAGACAATCATGGAGCAGCGTCATTGATCTTGATGCAATGCCGGTGATGATGGAGGTCATGTTCGTGCTTGAAGATGGAGATCGGAAGCACAAAGAAGAAAGGCCATATCATATCACATATTATGAATTGCATGTGATGTTAATCCTTTATGCATCTTGTATTGCTTAGTTAACGACGGTAGCATTATAAGATGATCCCTCATGCACATGAATTTCAAGTTCTAAAGTGTTCATCCTTAGTAAGCATCGTTGCTAAAGCTTGTTGTTTCAAAGCACCACGTGATGATCGGGTGTGTTAGATTCTAGAAGTGTATACAACGTGAGCAAGCCAGATTTGCTCATGCGGAAGCTAAGGTTTGATCTTGACGAGCCTAGCATGTACAGACATGGTCTCGGAACACGGATCACCGAAAGGTAAAGCATGAATCATATAGAAGATATGATGAACATGTCGATTGTTCGCCATTGAAGCTACATCAACTCTCGTGATGATCGGTTTTGATGTGGTGGATTTGGTTCGTGTGATCACTAAAAAAATGTGAGGGATATTGTTTTGAGTGGGAGTTCACCTAGATTAATTTAACTATTAATTAGAACTCAATTTGTCATAAACTTAGTCTAAACTATTGCAAATATGTTAAGGATCAATGGCGGCCCCTACCATCAATTTTAATGCGTTCCTAGAGAAAGAAAAGTTGAAAAACAATGGAAGAAACTTCACGGATTGGTTCCGCAATTTGAGGATTGTCCTTAATGCTGGTAATTTGACCTATGTGCTGGATGCACCGCTAGGTGACCCGCCTGCAGCTGATGCTACCGATGAAGTAAAGAATGTTTACCTCGCTCGGAAGACTCAGTACTCCACAGTTCAGTGTGCTATCTTGTATGGTTTGGAATCGGAGCTTCAGAAAAGGTTTGAGAATTCAGACCCACATGATATTGTCCGTGAACTCAAATTGATATTTGAGACTCACGCGGCAGTTGAGAGCTGTAAGGCTTCTGAAAAGTTCTTTAACTGCAAGATGGAAGAGGGTAGCTCCGTCAGTGAGCATGTGCTTAAGATGTCTGGGCACGCAAACAAACTCCAAAGCTTGGGTATAGTGATTCCTAATGCTTTGGGGATTTATCGTGTCCTCCAATCACTACCACCAAGTTACAAGAACTTTGTGATGAACTACAATATGCAAAGCATGAACAAGCAGTTGCCAGAACTCTTCTCCATGTTAAAATCTGCAGAAGTGGAGATCAAGAAAGAGCACCAAGTGTTGATGGTCAATAAGACCACCAAATTCAAGAAAGGCAAGTCTAAGCAAAAGGGACACTTCAAGAAGGGTGGTAAGAAAGTTACCGCACCGACGAAGAATACCAAGGCTGGACCTAAGCCTGATACTGAATGCTTTTACTGCAAGGGAGAAGGTCACTGGAAGCGGAATTGCCCAAAGTACTTGGCGGATTTGAAGAACAGCAACATCAAGAAGAAATGTATATCAGATATACATGTTATTGATGTGTATCTCACTAGTACTCGTAGTAGTGCCTGGGAATTTGATATTGGTTCGGTTGCTCATATTTGTAACTCGAAACAGGTGCTGCAGAATAAACGGAAGCTAGCGAAGAACGAGGTGACGATGCGCGTAGGATATGGATCAAAGGTTGATGTGATCGCGGTCGGCACGCTACCTCTTCATCTACCATCGGGATTAGTTTTATACTTAAATAATTGTTATTTGGTGCCTGCGTTAAGCATGCACATTATATTGGGATCTTGTTTATTGCGAGACGGTTACTTGTTTAAGTCCGAGAATAATGGTTGTTCGATTTATATGAGTAATATGTTTTATGCATATGCACCTTTGATAGATGGTGTATTCTTATTGAATCTCGATAGTGGAAATACACATATTAATAACATTGAAGCTAAACGTTTGAAATTGAGCGATAACTCGACCTATATGTGGCACTGTCGTCTTGGTCACATTGGAGTGAAGCGTATGAAGAAACTCCATTCCGATGGACTTCTTGAATCACTTGATTTCGAATCACTTGAAAGATGCGAAGCATGTCTGATGGGTAAAATGACTAAGACTCCATTTTTTGGTATGATGGAGCGAGCTACGGACTTATTGGAAATCATACATACCGATGTGTGTGGTCCAATGAGTGTAGCATCGCGCGGTGGTTATCGTTATGTTCTTACCTTCACGGATGACTTGAGTAGATATGGGTATATCTATTTCATGAAACATAAGTCCAAAACTTTCGAGAAGTTTAAGGAATTTCAAAGTGAGGTGGAGAATCAACGTAACAAGAAGATTAAATTTCTACGTTCTGATCGTGGCGGTGAATATCTAAGTTACGAGTTTGGCGAGCATTTGAAGAAATGCCGAATACTTTCACAATTGACACCGCCGGGAACACCACAGCGTAATGGTGTGTCCGAACGTCGTAATCTAACTCTCTTAGATATGGTTCGTTCTATGATGTCACTTATAGATTTACCGCTATCATTTTGGGGTTATGCATTAGAAACAGCCGCATTCACTTTAAATAGGGCACCATCTAAATCCGTTGAAACGACACCTTATGAATTATGGTTTGAGAAGAAACCTAAATTGTCGTTCCTTAAAGTTTGGGGTTGCGAAGCCTATGTAAAGAAGTTACAGCCGGACAAGCTTGAACCCAAAGCGGAAAAATGCGTCTTCATAGGATACCCGAAGGAAACTATTGGGTATACCTTCTATCATAGATCCGAAGGAAAAATCTTCGTTGCCAAGAATGGATCCTTTCTAGAGGAGGAATTTCTCTCGAAAGAAGTGACTGGAAGGAAAGTAGAACTCGACGAGGTTGTCGAACCTTCTCTCGAAATTGCGATTAGCACAGCACCGAAAGAAGTTCCTGTGGTGCCTGCACCAATAAGAGAGGAAGCTAATGATGATGATCATGAAACTTCGGTTGAAGTTGCTACAGAACCTCGCGGGTCAACGAGAACTCGTACCACTCCTGATTGGTATGATTCCGTTATGAGTGTCATGTTGGTGGACAACACCGATGACCCTGCGACATATGAGGAAGCGATGATGAGCCCATATTCCAATAAATGGCAAGAAGCCATGAAATCCAAGATTGGATCCATGTACGAAAACCAAGTATGGACTTTGGTGGACTTACCGGATGGCCGGAAGGCTGTCGAGAACAAATGGATTTTCAAGAAGAAAACAGATGCTGATGGTAATGTTACTGTCTATAAAGCTCGACTTGTCGCAAAAGGGTTTCGACAAATTCAAGGAGTTGACTACGATGAGACTTTCTCACCAGTAGCGAAGCTAAAGTCTGTGAGGATTTTGTTAGCAATCGCTGCATATTACGATTATGAGATATGGCAGATGGATGTCAAAACAGCGTTCCTCAATGGAGACATTGATGAAGAGTTGTATATGATGCAACCCAAAGGTTTTGTCAATCCTAAAGATGCTAACAAGGTATGCAAACTTCAACGGTCCATATATGGATTGAAGCAAGCATGCCGAAGTTGGAATCAACGTTTTGATAAGGTAATCAAAAGTTTTGGTTTTATACAAACTTATGGAGAAGCTTGTATTTACAAGAAAGTGAGTGGGAGCTCTGTAGCATTCTTAATAATATATGTAGATGACATATTGTTGATTGGGAATGATGTAGACCTTCTTAATAGTGTCAAGGAATATTTGAATAATAGTTTTTCAATGAAAGATCTTGGCGAAGCAGCTTACATATTAGGCATAAAGATTTATAGAGATAGATCGAGACGCCTAATATCATTGTCACAAAGTACATATTTGGACAAAGTTCTAAAGAGGTTTGGAATGGAAGATAGCAAGAAAGGGTTCTTTCCCATGTTGCCCAATACGACCTTGAGTAAAAATCAAAGTCTAGCAACGGCAGAAGATAGAGAAAGGATGAGTAAGACTCCCTATGCCTCAGCCATAGGATCTCTAATGTATGCCATGCTATGTACTAGACCCGACATTGCATATGCTGTTAGTTTGACTAGCAGATATCAAAGTGATCCTGTAAGGTTCCCAACCTTTAATAAGGTAGAGATCTCTGTGTTTACAATGCTAGTCCCTGGATCAATAGCTAGCATCCACAGTTAAGATGTAATATCAAGAAACAAAGGTCATAATACAACTTTATAACCAGGAATAAAATAATTTATTACATCTTACATATCTCATTTGGCTATTACATTACATTGCAGCAGAACATCTATAAGCATGGGGTCCTTCATCTTCAAAGTGCCACAGGCAGACATGTTGGTTGTAGACTTGTAATCCTACTTCACTAATATCAAACAAACCTGCAACATAACAAGTTACAGCCACAAGGGTCAATACATTTGAATTGTATTGGCAAGTGATACCTTAGTATAATTTTTGGTGGACTAGATACTATATGCAATTTTGGCTAAGTGTAGCTTAGGCTTGCTTTGCTCAAAATAGGTTTTGCCTATTAGTTGAAAACACTAAGTTTTTCTTTGTCAAAACTTTTCCCAAGGAGCCACCAATAGACATTGGGGTCCTTCACCCTTGTTCACCCACAAGTTTTTTACTTAGAAAATTGGGATGAGGATATTCTTGATAGCTTCCATGTCTTCATGCTCAAGTTTTCCTTTTCCAGGGACATGGCTAAGTACTTAGATTCTTCCATCTGTAGAGGTTGTGCACTTTCCCCACAAGCCTTGATTTTCACCAAGACAGGACCTTTCAGAAGCCTTCCCTTAGACCAAATGGACGCGCTCCAACCTATCATCCCACTACCACCAACTGTCCAGATGGCTAAGTTATTGCAACCTATATGATCCTGGCAGAGCCCATATTGCCAAGTGGCTGCACTTGAAGCTTCTCAACATTTGACATCTCAAATCTCTTTGTTCCTGGGTGGCCATCCACAAGTGAGATACACAAGGTTCACCAGTCCCCTGGCCTTGTGTAACCACTCAACACAAACCATTCCTTCCATTCCACCCAGGTGATTCATTAACTTAGTTGTTTTATTAAACAAAACACAAGTCCTCAGACTTAGAAATTTTTCCATAGCATGAATATATATTCCACCCTTGTTTCCTACTAGCTAAGCTAAGCATTATAGTAGTAGGAATCTTAACTTAGGAAATTCTACTAAGGTTTCATCTACTAGGATTTCCCATGGCATAGTTTACACTTAGCAAAAATTCCATGCAAGTCCTACTTAGAAATATCACTAATGCATAGTGAAAATAATGGGACAAAAGTATGAAGCATCACTTGCCTTTTTGGTATATAGTATAAGTTCACTCCTTGTCCTTGCAACAATCACACTCTTCAAGACACTACAATTCAATCCAGCAAACAATATTTCAATCTACCATTCAAGCAATTCATCACATAAAATGATAGAAACAAAACAATGCATGCAAGCATGCCAAACTTTGTTTTATTCACAAAAGTGGTTTATAATTGGTTATAAACATTCTAAAACACTTATTTGGTCATTTTATAAAGTGGCAAAACTATTTGCAAAAGATTTTACCTATAAACCATTTTCAAACCAATTCATTATTTTATGTGGTTGAAAATGCCTTTATCAAAGTAGCAATCTTAATAGGGTTTACCAAAAAAAATTTAAGTCATAAAACTTGGTGTTTAGGGTCAGTGAGTTTAAATCAAAACATTTCCCAAAGGTTTTACTCTAAAATCATTTTTAACAATTAAACCATATTTTTATTTGGCTAGAAATGTTTTAATTCAAGGTTTTATTCTTTTGCTTCACCAAATACATTTTTGAAACCACAATTTGTTTCCTATGGTCAGTAGGTTTAAAACAAATCATTTGCCAAAGATTTTATCCCCAAAATCTTTTTAGAAAAAATGTTATATCCTAAACATGCATACACAAGTTTCTGCAAAAACAATCAATTTAACAGAAGCTTTTTACTAAAAAAGTGCATGGTTGGCTAGGGATTGTCTTGCTGAATCCATTGATATAAAATTTACAAAAATTGGACGTGTAGATTAAAAGTTATAGATTTTACAAAATCTGGCATCTAATAGATCAAATCTGTTTTAAATCAAACGGACTGGGACATGTGGCTAGTTCTCCTTCGCCCGTACCGTTTCGGTTGGATCAGCAATTCAGACCATAGGATTTAACTGACATCGCACGGCACAGATCGCATACCCCTTCGGCTTTAAGTGATTCTATCTAAGCCTCAGGATCAAGATCCAACGGCTGCTGTGCGACTGACCAAAGGTGGGCGGCGCTGGCGACGGCGTGTGGCGGCGTGCAGTCAGACGGCGATGTTGCTGGCAATGCAGGAAGTGAGAAGGGAATAGGGATGGCTCACCGTGACCGCCGTGGCGTGGGGAAGCTCAAGATGCTCACGAGAAGGCAAGGGCGCACGGTGGTGGTGTGGATTCCTCGCCGGAGTTCACGAAGGCGTCGGGTTCGGTCAGTCGTCGTCGAGCGCGACGCTACGGAGCACAAAAAGACAAAGTAAGAACGGCATTAGCTGCGCACGAGGTTGGCGATCATGCGTGCATCATCGAGAGGAAGAAAGGTGGTCAGCACTCACTTGGAAAAGTTGACGGAGCGGAGGCAGACGCCGGCGACGTTCAGTTGAGGTGGTTGCCCACGTTCCAGGTCACGCGCGGGCTAGTTGAGAGTGCAGAGAGAAGCGGCAGGGTCTGGGGGTCACGCTCGGGTGCTCGAGGAGGTGAGGGGAGGCAGGGCTTGGCCGGAATTGTCACCGGAGCTTGTCGGAGACAGTGGCGGTGTAGATAGAAATTGGGCAGCCTGGGGGCGCGCTAGGGTGAGGCGACGTAGGGGAAATGGAGAGGAGACGCAGGCGACTAAGTACGCGTGATCACGGGGTCGTTTAATGGCGTGGTTAACGCGTATTAAGCCGAACTTTAATCGCCTGCAACGGCCGGCTTAGTGAGGGGCGGAGTCAGCGGGTGAGGAAGAAGGTGAGGTGGCAGTGGGGTCCGTTGTCAGCGTAAGGGAGAGAGGAGAGGTGGGGTCCATCGGTCAGCGACCTTGCGGGTTTCTAAGTGGGTGCGAATCGTTTTTCTGCGGGAGATAAAGAGAGGTGGGTTATTGGGCCTTAGTGGGCTAGATGGGCTGGGTCGAGTTTGTTTCATTTTTTTTATTCACATTGTTTTTCTTTTTCCTTTTCTAATATTCTGTTTTGATTTTACTTAATCAATTCAAACATTCATTTGAATTCAAACCTTTGCCAAAATTTGTGTAGGTTTAAATATTTATTATTAATATATTCTGAAGTCAATTTTTTGAATAAAATTTTATTCTTTTTGGGGTCTTTTAATTATTAAAATAAGGCCCTTGTTTTAAATCAAATAAGTTTTAATAATATTTTCCAACACCATTTAAGTTTCTAAAAACTTTCCAAATCTTTTCAGTAGGTTTTTATTTGATTATTAGGGTGTTAAAATATTCATCTTGAATTATTTGGAAAGTATTTAATATGATTCAAAAATCATTTGAATTGGGTATTTGTTTTAATTCCAATGGAATTAAATATAGTTTTGATTCCCTAAATTTTATTTGGAAGATTTATTTCATTTAAGTTAATTAAACAACTTTTATTCCACTTGGGTAAATTCCAAAATACTATTTTCTCATGAATTAAATAATTATTCTTATTAGATATTTGTCTTTATTAAAATAGGGATAGAATTGTTAATGCCATTTTATTTTATTTTGGAAATTCCTTCTCTTTTTATTTTATTTGGATTTGGATTATATTCATTCCATTTGCTTAATGGATTAGGCCAAGATTTAATTTGGTCTTTAAATATTCCTTATTTAATATTTCTTTCTTCATCTTATAAAATCCATATCTTTTTATTTAGAGATCCAAACTTGGTGTTTCCAATTTGTAAAATCTTATTTGAGATTTATTTATCCTTTTAAATATCTTTAGGATTAATTGCTCACCATTTGGTATGGTTTTTAGATAAGGGCTTTATTAGCTTTGGAATTTACTTACCTTATCTTATTAAATTCATAAGATTTTATTTGGTGGTTCCAATTTAAGTGAAACCAATTTCTTTGGCTTTATAATATTTCTATTTGTATTTATTGATCATTTGTAAATGTTTGTTGACAAATTTTCATATGGATCAAATCCATAGGCTTGGAGATAACTTGGAAATGATTTTCTTCCATTAGGGTTTTAGGGTTTTGGATTTATTTTCCAAGTGTTTAAATTTCCAGATACATTCATTGAGGAATGCATTTCTCTTTATTTGGATTCTGTTGGATTCAAACTTTAAAGTTTGCTCAAGATGGGATTTTAAGTTTCCATTCAAAAACAAAAGTTTCTTTTCACCCTAAAATTCAACAATAATTTATTTTGTTTATTTATTTTTCACATAACAAGATTTGGAAAATATTGGGATGTGACAGGCTACCACCCTTAAAATAAATCTCCTCCCGAGATTTGGGGAGGCTAGGGGTTACAAGTTGTCTCAAAACAACTAGGGTACTACCACCCTTAAAAAAAATTCCAACTAGATTACATCTTGGCTTGCTTGGGATCTTGATGAAATCTCTGGGGGCAAACATCTGCATAGTGTCCTTTGTTTCCACACTTGAAACATGTGACAAGGCTGAGATCCTTCATAGGCTTTATCTTGTGCTTCATCTTTTCTGGATAATTGCTTGCATAATGTCCTTGATTACCACAATTGTAATATGTGATAAGATTGAGTTCTTCACGTATCTTCTGTGGACAAGTTGCTACATAATGTCCTAGATCTTTGCAGTTGTTGCACCACACTTGGCTAATCTCCTTATACTTCTTCTTCTCTGGACATTCACTGGCATAGTGTCCCATTTCTTTGCAATGACCACATTGCACATGGCTTTTGTCCTTCTTTTTCTTGGGTTTCTCCAAAGCTAAGAGTGCTTCTAATTCATGTTCTTCATATGTTATCTCAAAGGTAGGAACAGTTCCTGGTCTCCTTGACCTTCTATTATTCCTTGGATAATACATATGTCTCCTTTTTGGTCCTTTAAATTGAGCCATATTGCATGGAGGTGCAAGCTGAGATTTTCCTTTGTCTTCATCCTTCTTGGTAGACTTGGCTCTCTCATGGTAGTCTGCAATCAGTTGTTGCACTCCACCTTGTTTCCTTTGTTGAACTATGGAATAGATGGGGCATTGGATAGGGACATGATTATTTCCTTCACATAAGTAACAAGTAGCTTGAGATGTGGGGCATTGGTCAGTTGGATGTTTCTCTTCACAATTGGGGCATTGATCTTCATGCTCTTTGGAAGTATGATCCTTGTCTCCACAAATATTGCAAGCTTGGGTTCCTTCTAGAATATCATCTTTGTCATCCTTATTGTCACAAACTCCTTTGGAAGAGCTGTTTCCCATGTTGATCATTTGATCTGTCACCTTATGCAACAATTGGGTTTGGGTTTCCAAAAACCTTTGCATGGTTGGATCCACCTCACTGGTGTTGGCTATAAATTGAGTTGTCACTTGGTTCAACTGGGTTTGGGTTACTATGAGTTCTCTCATGTTGTCCTCTTGGTTGTTGTTGTCACCATCCTTGATGTTGAAGTTTCTTGGAGAAGTCATCTGTTTGGGTTGGATTGGGATTAGAATAGGCAAAATATTTCTAAGGGAATAATTCTAATCACACACATCACAATTCACACAAGAAATGTGCAAGCAACCACAAACAATCATTCCACTCAAACAACAAGTTTCAAGCATATTTTTAGGCAACCAAAAATATTTTTGTTGCTCCACATGAGTTGGTGGGTTTGACTAAATATGGTGGTCCATTTATATGGTTCACTTGAGATCTTTCCATCCTTCTTGGTTGATTCTTTTTGAATAAGATCTTTGTTTCCTTGGGAAAATTCTTGGTCACAAAAAAAACTTCAAAGGTGGTGATGATTCCCAAGTTGT
Source organism: Avena sativa (assembly GCA_916181665.1). Lineage (NCBI taxonomy): Eukaryota > Viridiplantae > Streptophyta > Magnoliopsida > Poales > Poaceae > Avena > Avena sativa. The sequence goes on from OV702280.1 coordinate 425,085,162, forward strand.
GTTTCCTTAGTCTTCAAGTCTTGAGCAATATTTCTTGTCTCACTTGTAGACCTTAGTGATATTCAAGGTTGAAGTCCTTGGTGAAAATGTTGAAGATGTTGAAGTCACTAGAGTTGAAGATGTTAAAGTCATTAGAGTTGATATCCAAGGTTGAAGATGTTGAAGTCATTAGAGTTGATGAAGTCCTTTGCACATGGTGAAGTCTTTGGCCATGGGGAAGGCTTTATCCATCAAGTTGAAAAATAGAAGAGATGTAGAGTCAAAACCAAAAATGGTTGAGGAAAGAGTTTACAAGATTGTTTGTAATTAAGTTTTGGAACAAATTCAACTCCTATTTTTCTAAGGGGTTTGTCCAATCCTAGGGTTACAAATCCTACAGGCAACACAATGCTCTGATACCATCTGTAAGGTTCCCAACCTTTAATAAGGTAGAGATCCCTGTGTTTACAATGCTAGTCCCTGGATCAATAGCTAGCATCCACAGTTAAGATGTAATATCAAGAAACAAAGGTCATAATACAACTTTATAACCAGGAATAAAATAATTTATTACATCTTACATAGCTCATTTGGCTATTACATTACATTGCAGCAGAATATCTATAAGCATGGGGTCCTTCATATTCAAAGTGCCACAGGCAGACATGTTGGTTGTAGACTTGTAATCCTACTTCACTAATATCAAACAAACCTGCAACATAACAAGTTACAGCCACAAGGGTCAATACATTTGAATTGTATTGGCAAGTGATACCTTAGTATAATTTTTGGTGGACTAGATACTATATGCAATTTGTAGGGTTCGCAGCATAGAAAACAAAAAATTTCCTACGATGTGAACTATATACCAAGATATATCTACTAGATACAAACAACGGGCGGATGTATATCCGTAGAGAACATACCCTTGAAGACCGACAAAGCTTAACGAGTTCAACTCGTGGTTGATGTAGACGATCTCTTGCCGATCTCAAGATCGAGAGGAAGTCCTAGCGCCGCAAATCAGCAGCGCATCCGTGCTCGCACACACGTTCGAGGCACCGAGCAACCTCCGCCTCCTCGCTCCAGCGATGCAGCGGAAGCACAACTCTTTCTTGCCGAAAAGCCACCGGGAACATGTATCTCGCTAGTCCGAGACCATGGGGGATAAATTCTAGAGGGGGAGAGAGATCCTTCACGAGGAGGTGTGAGTGAGAAGTGAGAGGAGGGGCTCCTTATATAGGGGAGGGGGGGCAGCCCAAGGGGGCATGGCCGCCGGCCATGGAGGGTGCCCCCACCTCTCCCTCATTCATGTGGGTGGACACTCCACTCACAAAATGGCCCTTCAATTTTCTCCACTCAAAAACCCACTCAAATTCCCATTAAATTTCCACCAAATTTAATGCAAACTCTCATTAAATAAAACTCTTTTATTTTATTCAGAATTTTGTCAATTACTTTAATGACAAACATTCACAAATAACCCCTTGCTAGAATTCTATTTCACATGCATAACCACTTTATGCAATTTCACCTGAAAACCTGTTTCGGTATCTAGTGAAATAAATTCCTGCGCTTGTTCATTCTTTCGGCATGAAACTTTTGCTCCAATTGGATGTCGGTGTCTCTTAAGTGTGTCACCCTACGGTTCGTGAATAATGCGGACATGATCGAGACCCCTCTCAGATCAATAATCAGAAGCGGGATCTGGAGACCCATACTGACTCCCACACATTCAACGATGACTTTCTTGTGATCGTCGGAACCTTTTTACGCTAGTATCTTAATCCTTTTGTTTCGCAATATATTACATGTCCGAGATTCGATCATCGGTATCTCCATACCTAGTTTGATCTCGTTACCGACATGCACTCTTTTCTCGTTCCCGTGATATAACATTCTAGTGATCAAATCACTTGCTTGCAAGCTAATCAATGTGATATCACCGAGAGGGCCCAGAGCATATCTATCCGTCATCGGGATGAACAAATTCCACTCTCGATCCATGGGCCTCAACATAACACTTTATTAGTTCTGAATCCATCTTTATAATCACCCTGTTACGGTGTGACGTTTGATGTTATCAAGAAACTCTTCCGGTGTTAGTGATTGACATGATCTCATGGTCTAAGGATTAGGATCACTTCGTAAGTTGTTATAGCACTATAAACTCAATGACTTTGATCGTAATGCTATACTTCGGATGAATGTTCATCACACCATTACACTAATGTTGTGATCCCGTTATTAACAACATCCAATGTCCATGATCAGGAAACCTATGATCATCTTGTTAATCAACGAGCTAGTTTATAAGAGAGGCATAACTAGGAACTACCTTTTGTTTATTAAACACACATGTATTAATGTTTCCGTATTAATACAATTATAGCATGCAAAATAAACATTTATCATAAATAAGGAATACGATAATAACCACTTTATTATTGCCTCTCGGGCATATTCCCTTCAGTCTCCCACTTGCACTAGAGACAATAATCTAGTTTGAAAACTTTGTGTATTGAACACCTATGGCTTTCTGGTGTTCCAAATACGCAATTGCAAGTGGTTAACATAATCTACGGAGCTGACGCTTCAGGTCCGTGTGTATTTGCATGTCTTTGCGTCTCCACGCATCAATCATTCTCCAATGAGATGGCATTGTATAAATTTGGTCTTTCGGTGAGACCTTTAGTTCCTTGGGGTTAAAACACGTCGATACTATTGTCATACAATATATCTTTAGTGTTAGCCCGTTGCGAACCACACCTTAGTTTGATAACAAACTTCTTGACACAAATTCCCTCCTTTGCTGCTACTATAGCAGTCATATACTTAGCCTTTTGTTGTAGTATTCGTCACAATGTCTTAACTTTGGAACTCTTCCAAATCCATCATGGAATCTCCTTTCCATTACATTGTGCCACCCATAGTTTAAATTGAGATAAACTTAATTTGTATCTTGTGACAAAACTAGTATCAATGTAACGCTTTACAATGAACTATTTGTAATTGTTTGTCACCTCTACACAAATATATTCTTAGTTCTTCCAAAAGATCATAAGAATATCCTCACTATTGTCCAATGATCATTTTATGATTCATTCTGGTATATGCTCATAACACTTAGAGCATAGGACATATTTGGATGTGTACATATCATGGTATGATTGATCAAGACATTCTTGTGATTTTACTCATCAAGTGTCAAAGCACTTGAATCTTGTTTCACTTATCAAGTGTCAATACACTTGAATCTTGATTCAATTACTTTCCATGCAACAAGAACTGTTTCTTGTCGTTTCTATATTGAACTCCTTCAATATCTCATATATGTATATTTGGCACAACCATATTGGCGTCATAGTCTATCCACTATAGACATTCACGCTAAATATTCGGGTTTTGCCTAAGTATTTCATCGAAATGAAATTCTTAACCTTTGTCAATAAAATATACATCATTTCTAATCAACAATATGTCCTTCACATAATGTATTAGAAATATGTCTCAGCGCTCCCACTTAATTTCTTGCAAATGCAAGCATCTTCATCGTCTCTAGATGAAAACTCCTTTTTCATCACGGTGAAGATTCCAACTCCGCGATGCTTACTTCAACAATTGAAGTTTGCATGCCCTTTTTAGCATCCTTTGAATTAACAAAACCCTTTGGACCGTGTCATGTACACGTCCTAGGTAACCATTCTATTAGAAGAACTTTGTTTTGTTTATTCATCTACCATATACCAAATTATATGTAGTGGTTGCTACCTTAATCCGTTCAGACTAAATATCGCTATGAAAGATCAAATCTTGTCATAGTCAACTCTTTGAACATTGTCATAAAATACTTTACGACATGTCGAATATTTCATAGATGTGAGACATCCATGTCTGTTTCTTTATAGATCCAAATACGACCGATAGGTTTTTACACCTTTCCGGAGGGTCTTCCAAGTTCAAAACTTGATTTCTCGTGTATGGAACTATCACAGATTTTATGGCTTCAAGCCATTTGACGGAGTCAGGGCCCATCATCTCTTCTTTGCATATAGTCGGTTCATCATTGTCAAACAATAATGATTTACTCTCAAATCTTAGTATTTGATTATTTATTCGACCGACTTGGTTCAATAGGAACTTAGATCTCCGTGACCACAACCTTTGAGGCACATAAGCTATGAGCATTATGGCAGTCTCCAGAACGATTTCCGGCGCTGCGCAACTCAGCACATTTAGCTAAGGTTCGTTAACCTTATCAAAGTTCTATTGTCCTCCCACTTAACTTTTGCGAAAAATTCCTTTTTCAAGAAACTTCACATTTCAAGCGACAAACCCTTTTGTCCTCGGTGTTATGGAGGAATAACCAATTGTTATTCGGAATAACCTACAAAGACATGCTCATCCGAATTTGGTTGTAAACATCTTACTTATGTTTAGCATACCAAAATTTAAGAAATGACAACTTGGGTTTTACCCCAAACCATAACTTCCATGGTGTCATTTCAACGGATCTAGATGGAGCTCTTTTCAGTGTAAAAGCGGTAGTCTCTAAAGCTTTAATCTTTTAAAACATAATGGCAGTTTTATAAATAACACCTTTGATCCAACCATGTCTCACAAGGTTTCATTACAAATCTCAAACACTCCATACTCCTATGGTGTTTCGGGAGATGTAAATCTAGGTGTTTTGCTAAACTTGCAACTCAAATAAATCCCTTTATGATAAAATCATAATTCATTTATTTTCTTGTTACACTTGTAACTCAAATAAATCCCTTTATGATCAAATCATAATTCATTTATTTTTCTTGTTACAATGATTTTCCACTTCATCTTGAAAGTCTTTGAAACATTTTCAAATATTTCATACTTCTTTCTCATTAAGTGAACATTCACTCAAAATTCTGGAGAAAGCATATGAAGTTGAAACCCATCGCTTACGACTACACATAATGGACTACATACATCGATATGTATAAATTCCAATAATTTAGTCGTTCGTTCTTCTTTGGCCTTTGAACGAAGTTTTAATTATCACGTGGAAAGTCTCACAAGCGTCACTTGATCAAATCAAAGACTCCAAAAATCCATGAATATGGAGATTCTTCATGTTTTCTTTCCAATATAATTTAAACAGCGATGTCACTTCATAAGTGATCTTTCAATCATTTGTCTTGCGACATTTTAGTATTAGGTTTTATGGATGTGATTTCTTCAACTAGATTTGTAAATCATCCATCTTATATGGAATACGGTAATTATTTGAACAACCTTTATTCTCATAATACCTGATTCAAATAACAATTATTAAAACAAATCTTGAAGTCAAGCCTTGATGTCAACGAGAAATACAAACAACGGTTTGTTTGTTTTTGATGAACATCATCACATATTCTCTTGCTAGTTACTTAGGCCATTGTGGTTCATGAATTGCATCGTTCCGTATGAAATTTCATACCAACCAATTCGGTATCCAATACCCAAGAACCACATTGTTTAACAAGCAAAGAATACAACCATAACATGTATATCATCCATATACCTAAATTGGATATTTCCAATCTTTTCTTTTCTGCCAAGTATATTTTATAGATTCTCTTTCAGCATTTCCTTTTCCTTTTAAAAGAATCTATCAACATCAAAAGTGGCGCCATATACATGACACATAGTCCAAAGCGTGTATATTCAAATAATAATACCTTTGGACTTGCACTTTGAAGTAGATCACCATCATCAAAATGATCGGTATTCTTTCAAAATCTATTCTTTAGTAATCTTTTAGTGTAGTAAACATTTTACATACATATTCTATTCACCCTTATCATGACGACATTCATGATCAAGCTACTGTAGCTTATAAAGGCGAATCATGAGTATAACATTACTTTCCAAAACCCTTTTGGATGATTAGGATGTCTAGCATCTCCAACCTTCGTAAATTCTCATCCAATATGAGAACATATATTATACTCTATCATATTGCAACCAAAACATTGTTTCAGATATCGTTATATCTGCCACACATGATGGTTTCTGAAATAATTCTTTCAGCTCCTAGATAAACTTGATGTTTAAATCAAGAATCATGGAGGCAAACATGATACTTAAGATACTAACACTAGAATTGTTACTCTCGATTTAATACCAACTATTAAATTTCCCGGAGTAAATAGAGTTTGCTGAAAGTTTGCAATAGGACTTTAAACTTTAGATTGACACTCAACACAATACGATACCAGTTCGTAAAGTATATATCCAGAATTCTGTAGTTCTATTATCTCAATTATAACTAAGTATAAGGCGGTGAACGAATGCCAATGACTACAATAAATTATGCAAATTCACTTTGATTTAATTTATGATAAATTGAGTTCTACTAATCCAAATTAGAATTAAACTCCCACTCAAAAACGACATCCCTCGTGTCTTTTTGGTGATTACATGAACCAAATCCACTACACCAAGTCCGATCATCACGTGAGTCGGCGTAGCTTCAAAGGCGAGCATCAAATGGGCATCATATCTACTATATGACTCATGCTTAACCTTTCGGTCCGTGTTCCGAGGCCATGTCTGTACATGCTAGGCTCGCCAAGTAAGAACCTTCGTATTCGCGTGTGTAACTGTCTTACACCCGAAATATGGTCGTGGATCCAAAAACACCCGATCATCACGTGATGTCTTGGAGCGACGAGAACATAATCGGTGCATACTAAAGGAAGAACACATTCTTATCTTGATATTTAAATGAGGTATCATCTTATTATGCTAATAAAACGCCAAACAAGCAATATAAGATGCTATCAAACATCACATGTTTATTAGTGGAATGATATGGTTCTCGCATATGATCTCTATCATGTGCACCGTGGTATGATCACTATCATACCTTTATGTGTAAATCCAAGGTCTATGGAGTTTACACGTTATGTATGTTGTAAGAGTATCATCTCATACTTCTACTTACAACATCACCATATCATAACACTAGCCCAGCAACAATCTAAACTAGACGCCTCTAATTTATCCATTGCAAGTTTTACGTGGCTTAGGGCTTTCGAAGATAGAACCGTTCTTACCTACGAACATGAACCACAACGAGGATAACCAGATTGTTGACAACTCGTTGCAAATTAGATATTGACTATAGTAGGAGAGACAGACACCCGCTAGCCACTTATGCAAAACTAGTTGCATGTCAAGCGTGGAACAGGTCTCATGTGCGAGGACATGTAAAGTTTGTCCGGGCCGCTTCATCCCACTATGCCACCAATATCCAAAGTACAACTAAGAAGCAATAAAATGATCATCATCGCCCACATACTCATATGTGTACTACCCGTGCAAAGTATCTACGCATAGATCCGGCTCTGATACCACTGTAGGGTTCGCAGCATAGAAAACAAAAAATTTCCTACGATGTGAACTATATACCAAGATCTATCTACTAGATACAAACAACGGGCGGATGTATATCCGTAGAGAACATACCCTTGAAGACCAACAAAGCTTAACGAGTTCAACTCGTGGTTGATGTAGACGATCTCTTGCCGATCTCAAGATCGAGAGGAAGTCCTAGCGCCGCAAATCAGCAGCGCATCCGTGCTCGCACACACGTTCGAGGCACCGAGCAACCTCCGCCTCCTCGCTCTAGCGATGCAGCGTAAGCACAACTCTTTCTTGCCGAAAAGCCACCGGGAACATGTATCTCGCTAGTCCGAGACCATGGGGGATAAATTCTAGAGGGGGAGAGAGATCCTTCACGAGGAGGTGTGAGTGAGAAGTGAGAGGAGGGGCTCCTTATATAGGGGAGGGGGGGCAGCCCAAGGGGGCATGGCCGCCGGCCATGGAGGGTGCCCCCACCTCTCCCTCATTCATGTGGGTGGACACTCCACTCACAAAATGGCCCTTCAATTTTCTCCACTCAAAAACCCACTCAAATTCCCATTAAATTTCCACCAAATTTAATGCAAACTCTCATTAAATAAAACTCTTTTATTTTATTCAGAATTTTGTCAATTACTTTAATGACAAACATTCACAAATAACCCCTTGCTAGAATTCTATTTCACATGCATAACCACTTTATGCAATTTCACCCGAAAACCTGTTTCGGGATCTAGTGAAATAAATTCCTGCGCTTGTTCATTCTTTCGGCATGAAACTTTTGCTCCAATTGGATGTCGGTGTCTCTTAAGTGTGTCACCCTACGGTTCGTGAATAATGCGGACATGATCGAGACCCCTCTCAGATCAATAATCAGAAGCGGGATCTGGAGACCCATACTGACTCCCACACATTCAACGATGACTTTCTTGTGATCGTCGGAACCTTTTTACGCTAGTATCTTAATCCTTTTGTTTCGCGATATATTACATGTCCGAGATTCGATCATCGGTATCTCCATACCTAGTTTGATCTCGTTACCGACATGCACTCTTTTCTCGTTACCGTGATATAACATTCTAGTGATCAAATCACTTGCTTGCAAGCTAATCAATGTGATATCACCGAGAGGGCCCAGAGCATATCTATCCGTCATCGGGATGAACAATTTCCACTCTCGATCCATGGGCCTCAACATAACACTTTACTAGTTCTGAATCCATCTTTATAATCACCCTGTTACGGTGTGACGTTTGATGTTATCAAGAAACTCTTCCGGTGTTAGTGATTGACATGATCTCATGGTCTAAGGATTAGGATCACTTCGTAAGTTGTTATAGCAATATAAACTCAATGACTTTGATCGTAATGCTATACTTCGGATGAATGTTCATCACACCATTACACTAATGTTGTGATCCCGTTATTAACAACATCCAATGTCCATGATCAGGAAACCTATGATCATCTTGTTAATCAACGAGCTAGTTTATAAGAGAGGCATAACTAGGAACTACCTTTTGTTTATTAAACACACATGTATTAACGTTTCCGTATTAATACAATTATAGCATGCAAAATAAACATTTATCATAAATAAGGAATACGATAATAACCACTTTATTATTGCCTCTCGGGCATATTCCCTTCACAATTTTGGCTAAGTGTAGCTTAGACTTGCTTTGCTCAAAATAGGTTTTGCCTATTAGTTGAAAACACTAAGTTTTTCTTTGTCAAAACTTTTACCAAGGAGCCACCAATAGACATTGGGGTCCTTCACCCTTGTTCACCCACAAGTTTTTTACTTAGAAAATTGGGATGAGGATATTCTTGATAGCTTCCATGTCTTGATGCTCAAGTTGTCCTTTTCCAGGGACATGGCTAAGTACTTAGATTCTTCCATCTGCAGAGGTTGTGCACTTTCCCCACAAGCCTTGATTTTCACCAAGACAGGACCTTTCAAAAGCCTTCCCTTAGACCAAATGGACGCGCTCCAACCTATCATCTCACTACCACCAACTGTCCAAATGGCTAAGTTATTGCAACCTATATGATCCTGGCAGAGCCCATATTGCCAAGTGGCTGCACTTGAAGCTTCTCAACATTTGACATCTCAAATCTCTTTGTTCCTGGGTGGCCATCCACAAGTGAGATACACAAGGTTCACCAGTCCCCTGGCCTTGTGTAACCACTCAACACAAACCATTCCTTCCATTCCACCCAGGTGATTCATTAACTTAGTTGTTTCAAAACACAAGTCCTCAGACTTAGAAATTTTTCCATAGCATGAATATATATTCCACCCTTGTTTTCTACTAGCTAAGCTAAGCATTATAGTAGTAGGAATCTTAACTTAGGAAATTATACTAAGGTTTCATCTACTAGGATTTCCCATGGCATAGTTTACACTTAGCAAAAATTCCATGCAAGTCCTACTTAGAAATATCACTAATGCATAGTGAAAATAATGGGACAAAAGTATGAAGCATCACTTGCCTTTTTGGTAGATAGTATAAGTTCACTCCTTGTCCTTGCAACAATCACACTCTTCAAGACATTACAATTTAATCCAGCAAACAATATTTCAATCTACCATTCAAGCAATTCATCACATAAAATGATAGAAACAAAACAATGCATGCAAGCATGCCAAACTTTGTTTTATTCACAAAAGTGGTTTATAATTGGTTATAAACATTCTAAAACACTTATTTGGTCATTTTATAAAGTGGCAAAACTATTTGCAAAAGATTTTACCTATAAACCATTTTCAAACCAATTCATTATTTTATGTGGTTGAAAATGCCTTTATCAAAGTAGAAATCTTAATAGGGTTTACCAAAAAAAATTTAAGTCATAAAACTTGGTGTTTAGGGTCAGTGAGTTTAAATCAAAACATTTCCCAAAGGTTTTCCTCTAAAATCATTTTTAATAACTAAACCATATTTTTATTTGGCTAGAAATGTTTTAATTCAAGGTTTTATTCTTTTGCTTCACCAAATACATTTTTGAAACCATAATTTGTTTCCTATTGTCAGTAGGTTTAAAACAAACCATTTGCCAAAGATTTTATCCCCAAAATCTTTTTAGAACAATTTTTATATCCTAAACATGCATACACAAGTTTCTGAAAAACAATCAATTTAACAGAAGCTTTTTACTAAACAAAGTGCATGGTTGGCTAGGGCTTGTCTTGCTGAATCCATTGATATAAAATTTACAAAATTTGGACGTGTAGATTAAAAGTTATAGATTTTACAAAATCTGGCATCTAATAGATCAAATCTGTTTTAAATCAAATGGACTGGGACACGTGGCTAGTTCTCATTCGCCCGTATCGTTTAGGTTGGATCAGCAATTCAGACCGTAGGATTTAACTAACATCGCACGGCACAGATCGCATACCCCTTCGACTTTAAGTGATTCTATCTAAGCCTCGGGATCAAGATCCAACGGCTGCTGTGCGACTGACCAAAGGTGGGCGGCGCTGGCGGCGGCGCGCGGTCAGACGGCAACGTTGCTGGGGATGCAGGAAGCGAGAAGGGAAGAGGGATGGCTCACCGTGACCGCCGTGGCATGGGGAAGCTCAAGGTGCTCACGAGAAGGCAAGGGGCGCACGGTGGTGGCGTGGATTCCTCGCCGGAGTTCACGAAGGCATCGGGTTCGGTCAGTCTTCGTCGAGGGCGACGTTACGGAGCACAAAAAGACAAAGTAAGAACAGCATTAGCTGCGCACGAGGTTGGCGATCATGCGTGCATCATCGAGAGGAAGAAAGGTGGTCAGCACTCACCGGGAAAAGTTGACGGAGCGGAGGCAGACGCCGGCGATGTTCAGTTGAGGTGGTTGCCCACGTTCCAGGTCACGCGCGGGCTAGTTGAGGGTGCAGAGAGAAGCGGCAGGGTCTGGGGGTCACGCTCGGGTGCTCGAGGAGGTGAGGGGCGGCAGGGCTTGGCCGGAATTGTCACCGGAGCTTGTCGGAGACAGTGGCGGTGTAGATAGAAATTGGGCAGACTAGGGGCGCGCTAGGGTGAGGCAACGGAGGGGAAATGGAGAGGAGACGCAGGCGACTAAGTACACGTGATCACGGGGTCGTTTAATGGCATGGTTAACGCGTATTAAGCCGAACTTTAATCGCCTGCAACAGCCGGCGAAGTGAGGGGCGGAGTCAGCGAGTGAGGAAGAAGGTGAGGTGGCAGTGGGGTCCGTTGTCAGCGTAAGGGAGAGAGGAGAGGTGGGGTCCATCGGTCAGCGACCTTGCGGGTTTAGAAGTGGGTGCGAATCGTTTTTCTGCGGGAGAGAAAGAGAGGTGGGTTGTTGGGCCTTAGTGGGCTAGATGGGCTGGGTTGAGTCTGTTTCATTTTTTTTATTCACATTGTTTTTCTTTTCCTTTTCTAATATTCTGTTTTGATTTTACTTAATCAATTCAAACATTCATTTGAATTCAAACCTTTGCCAAAATTTGTGTAGGTTTAAATATTTATTAGTAATATATTCTGAAGTCAATTTTTTGAATAAAATTTTATTCTTTTTGGGGTCTTTTAATTATTCAAATAAGGCCCTTGTTTTAAATCAAATAAGTTTTAATAATATTTTCCAACACCATTTAAGTTTCTAAAAACTTTCCTAATCTTTTCAGTAGGTTTCTATTTGATTATTAGGGTGTCAAAATATTCATCTTGAATTATTTGGAATGTATTTAATATGATTCAAAAATCATTTGAATTGGGTATTTGTTTTAATTCCAATGGAATTAAATATAGTTTTGATTCCCTAAATTTTATTTGGAAGATTTATTTCATTTAAGTTAATTAAACAACTTTTATTCCACTTGGGTAAATTCCAAAATACTATTTTCTCATGAATTAAATAATTATTCTTATTAGAGATTTGTCTTTATTAAAATAGGGATAGAATGGTTAATGCCATTTTTTTTATTTTGGAAATTCCTTATCTTTTTATTTTATTTGGATTTGGATTATATTCATTCCATTTGCTTAATGGATTAGGCCAAGATTTAATTTGGTCTTTAAATATTCCTTATTTAATATTTCTTTCTTCTTCTTATAAAATCCATATCTTTTTATTTAGAGATCCAAACTTGGTGATTCCAATTTGTAAAATCTTATTTGAGATTTATTTATCCTTTTAAATATCTTTAGGATTAATTTCTCACCATTTGGTATGGTTTTTAGATAAGGGCTTTATTAGCTTTGGAATTTACTTACCTTATCTTATTAAATTCATAAGATTTTATTTGTGGTTCCAATTTAAGTGAAACCAATTTCTATGGCTTTATAATATTTCTATTTGTCTTTCTTGATCATTTGTAAATGTTTGTTGACAAATTTTCATATGGATCAAATCCATAGGCTTGGAGATAACTTGGAAATGATTTTCTTCCATTAGGGTTTTAGGGTTTTGGATTTATTTTCCAAGTGTTTAAATTTCCAGATACATTCATTGAGGAATGCATTTCTCTTGATTTGGATTCTGTTGGATTCAAACTTTAAAGTTTGCTCAAGATAGGATTTTAAGTTTCCATTCAAAAACAAAAGTTTCTTTTCACCCTAAAATTCAATAATAATTTATTTTGTTTATTTATTTTTCACATAACAAGATTTGGAAAATCTTGGGATGTGACAGATCCAGAAGTGGATCATTGGACAGCGGTCAAAAACATCCTTAAGTACTTGAGAAGAACTAAGGATATGGTTCTTTCTTATGGAGGTGATGAACAGCTCGTTGTAAATGGTTACACCGATGCTAGTTGGAACACCGATACGGATGATTCGAAATCTCAATCTGGATACGTATTTACTTTGAATGGTGCAGTAGTTAGCTGGAGGAGTGCAACGCAAATCGTTGTGGCGAGATCTTCAACTGAATCGGAATACATAGCTGCTTCGGAGGCTTCACAAGAAGCAATATGGATGAAGGAGTTCATTACAGAGCTCGGTGTGGTTCCAAGTGCGCTGGACCCAATGTCTATCTACTGTGATAACATGGGCGCCATAGCCAATGCGTAAGAACCAAGGTCACACAAGAAGATGAAGCACATCAAGCTACGTTTTCACGCTATTCGAGAACATGTCCAAGATGGTGACATAAAGATTTGCAAAGTACACACAGATCTGAATGTGGCGGTTCCGTTGACTAAACCTCTCCCGAGGGCAAAACATGACCAAAACCAAACTGCCATGGGTGTTCGGTATATTACCATGTAATCTAGATTAGTTGACTCTAGTGCAAGTGGGAGACTGTTGGAGATACGCCCTATAGGCAATAATAAATGTAGTTATTATTATATCTTTGTGTTTATGATAAATGTTTACATTCATGCTATAACAGTATTAACAAGGAAACATTAATCCTTGTGTGATTTGTAAACTAAATTAGAGTCCCTAGTAAAGCCTCTTTATAATACTAGCTTGTTGGTTAATAAATGATTGTGGTTTCCCTATCATGAACATTGAGATGTTATTAACAACAAGATCATATCGTTAGGAGAATGGTATGATGGACATACTCCTATAGATAAGCGTAGCATAAAGATCAAGTCATTTTAATAGTTCAATTGCTATATGCTTTCTGATACATAGTAACCTAATTCCTTCGACCATGAGATCATGCATATCACCATCACCGGAAGGATGCTTTGATGACATCAAACACCACACCGTAACTGGGTGGTTATAAAGGTGGCATTGAGTGTTCGAAAAGTATGGGTTGAGACACATAGATCAAGAGTCGGATTTGTCCATCCATATGACGGATAGATATACTCTGGGCCCTCTCGGTGGAATGTCATCCAATTGGCTTGCAAGCATGTGACTGGCTCATAAGGGATCACATATCATGGGAACGAGAAAAGAGTACTTATCAGTAACGAGGTTGAACTAGGTATACAGAGATACCGACGATCAAAACCTCGGATAAGTAAACTATCGTGAGACAAAGGGAAATTGGTATCGTATGTAAGTGGTTCATTCGATCGCAAAGTAATCGTAGAAATATGTGGGAGCCATATGAATTTCCAGATTCCTCTATTGGTTATTGTTCGGAGAAGTGTCTCGATCATGTCCGCATAATTCACGAACCGTAGGGAGACACACTTAAGGATTCGATGTTGTTGAGTAGTTATGGAATGATGAGTAAGAAACCGAATATTGTTCGGAGTCTTGGATGGGATCTGGGATATCACGGGGAGATCCGGAATGGTCCAGAGAATAAGATTCATATAAGGAAAGTCCTGTTTCGGGGTTGGAGAATGGTTCCGGTGTTTTCATCGGGAATGTTCTAGAAGGTTCCGGAAGGTCCTGCACTCCGGAGGGGAAGGGTACATGAATGTGTCATAAAAAGTTGGAATGGTTGCATCATGTACAAGGTGTCATCGCTGAGCAAAATAAAGGGATAAATCAAATCCTAGTTTGAAAAGTCAAACGCCAATTTGAAAAGTCAAACGGCAAGTTTGCTTGGTGGAGGGAGAGTAGGAAACCTACTTGGGGAGGAGTTCCTCTCCCTCCACCGCCGGCCTTGGAGGACGAGTTGGGGGAGGACTCTCCTCCCCTGGCCGGCGCCCTCCCACCTATATAAGGAGGTGCAGGGGTGCCCCTCTAGACCTACACCTCCACCACCCAAAACCCTAGCCCTAGCCGCCGGCCCTCCTGTAGCCGCCGCCGCCCTAGGGCAAACCCTAGCCGCCGACTTGGGGCAATCCCCTTGCCCTAGCCGCCGGCCTAGCTCCCTCTCCTTGGTGCCTCTAAACCCTAGATCGCCAAGGCCTCTCTCATGGTCCACCATACTCGCTCCGGCTTAAGGCGAAGCCCTGCGAGATTTCCCCTCTACTTCCGGTACCATGCCGTCGTGCTGCCGGAATCGCGAGGAGAGTGCTACAACCTCCGCTGCCTGCTGGAACAAGGGAGAGGAAGGTCTTCATCGAGTACCGAACGTGTGACCGACTGCGGGAGCGCTGCCGGAACGCAGCGCCGGAAGGATCGTCTACACGATCTTGAGATCGGCAAGAGTACGACTACATTGCCCACGAGAATCCGCTCTCGTTAAACACTTTGGAATCTTCGAGGGTGAGTTATTCTATCGACTCGTTGCTACAATCTAGTAGATAGATCTTGGCTTGTTTGTTTGTATGCGGTAGAAATTTTTTGTTTTCCATGCTACGAACCCCTTCAGATTGGGATGGGTGTGTAGATGATAGAAGATCCACATGGGGTTTTGCTGTATATTTTGGATCTAACCTTCTTTCCTGGAGTGCTAGTGTAACATCCCAGCTTTTAGGAACTAACGAAGGGTAGATTTAGAAATTTAAGATGTTGCATGCATTCATCTGTGAAAATGTGGGTAAATTTTTCGCCAAATAAAAACTTAAAGTGATCAAAGTTTCTTTCATGCTTTGAGCTTAGGTATAGTCTTGAAGGATGATTGCTATAGACTTTGATATTATCTTTGTGGATCAGAGTGTTTTGGGAAACGAAATTTGAATTTAAAATTTGAGTGTTGGAATTATAATTCAAAAAAAATTGAATATTGTTTGAGTATTTGATTTAATTAAGAATTAACCCTTAATAACTCAAACTTTAAATAAAAGAAGAAAATCAATAAAATTAATATTCCAAAACTTCATTCAATAAATAAGTTACACAAATGTAACTTATGCACATAAGCAACAATGTTTACAATAGTAATAAATAGAAATATAATATTTCTTTATTGAATAATAGTACAATCTTTTATTACAAAAGGATAAAAATAAAATTAAAAAATAATAAAAAAATATTACATATGACTATTCTACAAATAAAGAAGAAAACCTAAACTAAAATCTTGAATTCCCAAGTCTTGTACCTGCAAAACAAACACAAACAAAAAGAAAGAAAGTTAAGGTTAAAATTATATTACTCTCAGAATTGACAGTGAAGTGCACTGTTCAAGATTCATCATTGAGTAATCTTTTAAAAAGGGGCAAGTTTCACCAGTATGAAAGAATATATCTTTCATAATTTCAAGCCATAAGTCAAATAAACAGCAAGGAGGGGCAAGTTTCACCAGCCAGGTAAAAGGTAACCTGATAACAGTAACTCTCAATTGTACAGCAAGCACACATGCAGCACACACACCAAACTGCATGGTGTGTGCTGTCAACACCATATCAACAGCCCAATCACACAAAACTGCTCAGCACAGCCGTAGGAAAGCACTAGTGCATTTCTTCACTGCTCACACCACACAAGAACAGCTAGCTTAGCCAGAGCCAAATAAACCATCAACACCATCTCACACCAGATCAAGCCACATATCATCTGATGGTGACATAAGGAGGGGAAGGATCAGGTGAATAGCAAGGCCAAGCTCACAGGAGCTAGGAGGAGCAGAGTTCCTCAAGGCCAAGCACAAGCATCAAGGGAACACAAGGACAACATCAAGAGGAGAAGGACTGGACCAGACCAGCAACACCACCAGCACATCAAGTCATCACAAGCATAGATTTTATGGTTAGTATCATAAACAACCATATGACCTGTTTATCTTATCCAAGCAAAATATAGGTGCTGATGCATAAGACAACCTCTCAATAATCACCCAAGTGGGGTGAAGCTATCCTAGAGGTTTTAAATATAAAGATCAGGATCAAACTCTATAAAAAACACCAAATTCTTAGAATTTTAAACATCCAAATCAATTAAGAAATAAAATTTTAAACATATAAATTTTATTAATTTCATTAAGAATTTTGTAATTTAAATATTCCTTATGGAATTTTACAAAATTATTGAAAGATGATAAAATTAAATAAAAATCACTTTCATTATATATTAATATTGTGGTATTTTAGAAAAATACTAAACAAATATTTAATAACAATTTTTGGTAATTAAATGATAATTCTTAAAGGAATTATCAAATCAATAAAATTCAAATAAAAGGGAAATAAAATAAAAGAATACAATATTCTATTATAAATATTAAAAATATTTTTTATAATAATGGGGAGAATGCATATCAAGTTAAATGATGCATTACATTACTTTGCATAATCATTTTGCTTCTTTAAATATTGTCCTTACCGGGCAATAATGATGTTTTTGTAGACATAGAAGCTCAAGGTCCAGTGCAAGCATCAGACTTCACTACCTTGCCGTCACAAGGCAAGTTCATCACTTGCTCATATCCTTTGAAGAGTCTTTATCAAAGTATTTGCAAATGGTTATCATATATACTATAAAGAAAGAAAATATTATTTACACAAATAAAGAAATCTTAGATATCATCCTAAGTGATGATATAATGGAGCAATAGAACTTAGGGTTCTAATTGCAATTATGATGATCAATTAGGGACTTAATAACCCCTGACATCAGTGATTCTAGCGCCGTATATTACGCATTATCCATGAGATTTGGAATGGGACAGAGAAGTCAGCTATATCTTCTTCCTCTCGCATGAAGCCAGATGTGCAGGTCGTGGCTGTTATCCTCGTAGCGTGCATATTAATTGGTAATTCGTAGAGGATATGCAGCACATGGGTGGGAACCCTCATCATCCCACGATAGTTATGGCATCTAAAGGTTTGTACAAACCATTGCCGTAATTCAATATGTGCGCATGGTGTACACCAAAGAGGCATGCGAGGTCGCGAAGAGGGCAGTGATTGGCTTGGACCAACTACTGGGCCCCACATCATGGAATTATGGACGGGAAAGTACGCCCGGGTGTGCAACAAGGAGTTGATCTCTCATGGGTAAAGTAACGCACCTCTACAGAGTGTAAGAATTGTAATTTGTTACTCCCTTTTCCGGGAAGGAGCTATGAACGCGGCAAGAAAGGAACTCCATGAAAGTTCTGGTCAACCTGTGAAGGCTGATGGTCATAGAATTTCTTAATAAAATAAATCTGTAACATCCCAGCATTAGAGCTTAGAAGTAAGCTGAACACAGATGTGTGCATTGCATTCATGCATAGAAAATCCGAATAATTTTCACGCTTTTGAACAAAACTTGTCAAAGGGATTGAAGCTTCTCTCAACTTGATGGAATTGAAGTAGATCATCAAGTTGACTGTGATAAGTTTCAATATGACCTTTGTTAAAACCTTATTTTGGGTAAACATGATTTGATCTAAGGGTAGATCAAATGTAATAAAATTAAACCCTAATACATTACTTAATGATTATGTCACATCCCAAAATTTTCCAAATTTTGTAATCTGAAAAATAAATAAACAAAATAAATAATTGTTGAAATTTAGGATGAAAAGAAACTTTTTATTTCAAATTGGAAACATCAAAACCCATCTTGAACAAGCTTTGAATAAAGTTTGAATCCAACTAAATTCAAATCAAGTGAAATACATTCTTCATAAATGCATCTTGAAATTTAAACACTTGGAAAAAAATAAACCAAAATCCTAAAACCCTAAAGGAAAATATTTCCCGGTTATCTCAAAGACTATGGATTTGATCCATATAAAAATGGTTCAACAAGCATTTGTAAATGATCAAAAATGATAAACAGAAATATTATAAAACCATAGAAATTGATTTCATTCAACTTGGAACCTTGGATAAAATCTTATGAAATTAGTAAGATAAAGGAATTAAATTTCCAAAGCTAATAAAGCACCTATCTAAAATCCATACCAAATGATGAGAAAAAATAATCCTAAAGAGATTTAAAGGGATAAATAAATATTAAATAAAAATTATACAAATTGGAATCACCAATTTTGGCACTTTAAATAAAAAGATATGGATTTTATAAGGGAGGAAGGAAATAAATAAATAAATAAGAAATATTTAAAAGCCAAATTAAATCTTGGCCAAATCCATAAGAAAATGGATTGAATATAATCCAAATCCAAATAAAATAATGGATAAAGAATATTCAAATAAAATAATGTGGCATTAACCAAATTCTATCTCTAATTGAATAAAGACAATTGCCCAAATTAAATGATTAATAATCCTATTAAATACTTTAAATAATTCAAAGTGAGTTATTTAAACACCCTAATAAATAAATAAATAAAACCTACTGAAAAGGTTTGGTGAAATTTTGATTTCAAATAAGGGTTTTGAAAATTTAACTAAATCTTATTTTATAAAGGAAAGTGCCCTTTTTAAATAAAATATAAACCCTAAATAAATAAAGGATTTATTCCTAAAAAGGACTTTAAATACATGTTTAAAACATATTAAAAACTTACTGAAAAGTTTGGAGGGTTTTGAATTCAAATGGTTGTTTGAAATGTTTAAACAAATTCAAAACAGAAATGAAAATAGAAAATAAAAATGAATCAGAAAAAAGGGGAGAAACAACCAACCCAGCCCAACCAGTCCAACTGGCCCAGCAAAATCCCATCTCCCCCTCTCTGCCGAACCGTTTTCCTTCACACGCAAAACAACCCGCAACGCCACTGACCGCTGGACCCCACCTCTTCTCTCTCTCTTACGCTGACATCGTTGCCCCCCTGTCAGTCTTCGTTTACACCCGCCCGCGACTGCTTCCTCCTTCTCCCTGCCGTTCTCTGTCATTCAAACCTCGATTAAATTCATGTCAATGCAGCGTTGATTCCTCCCAGTGATTATGCCCTCTTAATCGCCCCTCTCTCCCCTCCTTTTCCCCTCAGACACCGCGGCAAGAGAGCCCCCAGGCCGTTCCCATTTTCGTTTGCACCGTCGCGGCCTCCAATGAGCTCTCCGAGCAATTCCGGCCAGGCACCGTCGCCCCTCGCCCCCTCGACCACACGAGACTGATCCCCATCGTCCTGCGAACCTCCTAGTACCCCCACTCACCCGCGCGCGTTCCCTAGGCTTGGCAACGACCAAGACTGAGCAGCGCTGCCGTCTGCTTCGACTTCGGCGACGCCTCCCTGTAAGCCACGTCTCCCCCTCCATCTCTTGATGATACTCCTATGCTCTCCTCTCTCGCGCGCATCTAACAGACTCTCTGCTTTGCTCTCCTGTGCCCTGTAGCAACGTCCCCGGCAACGGCAGAGCGTACCCGAGGAGAAACGCAACTCCGGCGAGCGGTTAACATCAACCCCGAGCACCCCTCGACAAACGGCTGCCACGTTGAGCATCAGCACGTCAAGGCGAATCTGGTGAGAATTCCCCTTCTCCCCTTTGCTTCCTGATAGCACCGGACCACCGCAGGCCGAGCGCGCCGCCGCTCGCTGTCGCCGAGTGCCGCCAGTTCTTGGCTGATGCGATGTGAGCCGTTAGATCACGATCCTATGCACACGATGGAATCACTAAACGAAGAGGTACGCAGTGCTCTGAGCCGCTCAGATCTAATTAGATCCAACGCTCCACAGATCTCAATCCTCACGAACCGTTTTTGACCGATCAGAACACAACACGTGACTCAGGTTTTGTTTTAAAAACAGAATTGAATCTATTAGTTTTTTGAATTTGTAAATTGCATAACTTTTGATCCAAACGTCCAAAGTTTACAAATTTTATATCAATGGAATCAGCAAAACAAATACTTTCCAACCATGTACTTTGTTTAGTAAATTGCTTCTGTTAAATTGGTTGTTTTTACAGAAACTTGTGTAGGCATAATTTGTGTATAAAATTCATTCTAAAAATATTTTTAGAGTAAAATCTTTTGTAATTGGATTGTTTTGAATCTACTGACCATAGAAAACAACTTATGGATTTAAAATTGTATTTTGTGAAGCTAAAGAATAAATCTTTGAATAAAAGCATTTCTAGCTAAATAAAAATTGTTGAATATGTTTTATAATGCTTTTTTGAGTAAAACCTTTGGAAAATGGTTTGATTTAAACTCTTTGACCCTAAACACCAAGTTTTAGGATTGAAAAATATATTTGATGAACGCTATAAATTATTACTTTGCTAAAAAGCATTTTCAACAACATAAAATATTACTTTGGTATAAAAATGGTTTATAGGTAAAACCTTTTGCAAATGGTTTTAATATTAAACACTTGACCATAAAACACTAACATTTGTGTTTAAAAATGTATTTGTCAAACACTAGGAAATATTACTTTGATTTGAACCATTTCTAGCAAAACAAAAATGATTCAAATGGCCATTTTCACTAACTTAATATCAAATGGTTTTGCCACTTTTATAAATGACCAATATGTGTTTTAAAATGTTTATAACCTGTTAGAAACCAATTTTACAAATAAAACAATCTTTGGAATGCTTGCTTGCATGCATTGCTTTGTTTTTATTATTCTATGTGTTGATTGCTTGAATGGTAGATTGAATATTTGCTTGCTTGATTGAATTGTAGTGAAAAATGAAGAGTGTGACTATTGCAAGATCAAGGAGTGAACTTATATTCTCTACCAAAAATGCAAGTGGTGCTTCATACTTTTTTCCCATTATTTTCACTATACATTAGTGTTATTTCTAAGTAGGACTTGCATGGAATTTTTGATAAGTATAAACTATGCCATGGGAAATGCTAGTAGATGAAACCTTAGTAGAATTTTCCTAAGTTAAAATTCCTACTACTATCATGCTTAGCCTAGCTAGTAGAAAACAAGGGTGGATTATATTCATGCTATGGAATATTTCTAAGTCAAGGACTTGTGTTTTGTTTAATAAAACAACTAAGTGAATGAAACACCTGGATGGAATGGAAAGAATGGTTTGTGTTGAGTGGTTACACAAGGCCCATTTCTATGGTTTACCTTGTGTATCACACTTGTGGAATGCCACCCAGGAACAAAGAGATTTGAGATGTAAAATGTTGAGAAGCTTCAAGTGCAGCCACTTGGCATTATGGGCTCTGCCTGGATCATATAGGTTGCAATAACTTAGCCAAATGGATAGTTGGTGGTAGTGGGATGATAGGTTGGAACGCGTCCATTCTGGTCTAAGGGAAGGCTTCTAAAAGATCTTGTCTCGATGCATGTCGAGTCTTGTGGGGAAAGTGCACCACATCTGCAGAGTGTAAAATCTAAGTACTTAGCCATGTCCCTGGCAATGGACAATATGAGCATAAAGACATGGAAGATATCAAGAATCTCCTCATCCCAATTTCTAAGATAAAAACTTGTGGTTGAACAAGGGTAAAGTATCTTCAATCAAGGATTGGTAGATGCCTTGGGTGATTTTTGACAAACAAAAACTTAGTGTTTTCAAATGATAAGGAAAATCTATTTTGAGCAAAGCAAGCCTAAGCTCCACTTAGCCAAATGAATGTAGATGATAGTTACCACTATACTACCATAGTATCACTTGCCAATACAATTCAAATGTATTGACCCTTGTGGCTGTAACCTATTATGTTGTAGGTTTGTTTGATGTTAGTGAAGTGTGTTGATTAGGATTACAAGTCTACAACCAACATGATTGCCTGTGGCACTTTGAAGATGAAGGACTCCATGCTATAGTTCTTTCTGCTGCATTGTAATGAGATAGCCAAATGAGCTATGTAAGATGTAATGAATTATTTTATTCCTGGTTATAAAGTTGTTAGGACCTTTGTTTCTTGATATTACATCTTAACTGTGGATGCTAGCTATTGATCCAGGGACTAGCATTGTAAACACAGGGATCTCTACCTTATTAAAGGTTGGGACCTCTACAGATTAATAGTTGATCCTTAATAATGCATATCATAGTATGCATTACACAACTCATGAGTACCAAGTTAAGGATATAACACAAATAATAAGAATGTAACAACTAAATCTTAAATCTCAACTATTTATACCATGAACATCATGGTAATACCTAACCTTAACTCTTTAGTAAGATTGAGTAGGAAAGAAACCAAGTCAAGATCAATCACCATATGTCTTTCTTTCCATATCAATCCTGATGGAATCCTATCTCAATATCTGTTGTTCATCAATATTGAGTAATTAACTATTGATTCAACAATTCTTAGATTATTAACTATTGGTCTATCAACTCATGTTCTTATCATAACATTCACTTTAAATCCTTTAGAGAAGGAAGTAAGAAGAGGTAAATAGTAATGCTAGCCTTAGATATCATCTATAGGATAATTGATGGAGTTAACTCACTCCTGAATGGATAGAAGGGTTATTCGAAATAAAGATATATGTGGTAACAAAGAGGACTCCTAGGATGAATACTAAAGATAGTTACTAGGAGTAGTCCTATTGTATCAAGTAGGTATAGTTAATGAATTATATATCTTCATCCAATAGAGCTAAACATAAGTTAATTATAATACAACTGTAATGTTGTATGGATAGAAGCCTTGATTAACCAAGATTGAATGCTTATATCTTGTATAAGTAACATTGGTGGATAAAACATGATTGGGACCTAGTATAGATATGTTATCCTAGGTTAGCCATGACAAGTCACATTAATATAATGTGAAGTTTAAGTATAAGATATTGGAGTCAAGTAGAGATAAGATAGTATGATTAAGTTAAAGCTAGAGTAGCAGGGGATTATTGAAGTAGTATTATTCCTCTTAAAGGATAGTAAGCTTTTGAGGAGAGTAGTTTGATATATACATCCATTGGAATAATGTTAGTGATGGATGCTTAAGGAAGAGTATGAGTGGAGTTAGAAGTAACTACTTGTTGGATTGGAGATTATCAGCAGTAGAATAGTTGATTTAACCAAGTATGGATATGAGAAGATTGTGACAGCTTTAATGTCAAGCTCATTCCATTTATAAATGGATTTAGGAGGAGAAATTGTTGATAGGATATTTTTGTGAAGTAAAGCTCATCATGTTAGCTCATGGTGATGGATATGAAGAAGTAGTATATCTAGGAAAGGAATTCTTTAAGTAGAAGTCAAGAATTTTGAATTATGAAAGATAGGAATTCTGGATAAAACCTAAACCCTAAATCTTTAACCAAACATAATATCCATTTCATCTGAATGATAAATCATCTTATCTCCACAAAGCTTTATAGGAATATTTCCTATAGCAAATCACTTAAGCACATCTTTGTCATTCCTAGTTATCATCATTAAATGTGCTTAGGAGTTATCTTTATCAATTCTTTTCCATAAGACCTTCCAGGAAATAACTTTCTTTCATAAAAGGTGAAGTCATTCTTGAACACCAACATAAGGACAATCTGTCTTAACCAATAATCTTTATTCATATGAATAAAAGGATGAACAAGAATATTAAAACTCCTAAAACCCATGGTAAACAATTACAATTTAAAACCCTAACTTTTATTTAAATCATATATGCCTAAGAAATTATAGTTACCAATTCTCTCTCATAATTCATTTCAAATAATAACTTTCTATTTGAAAAGGTGATATTAATAAAGATTATAAACATAAAGACAATATGTTTAGCGATTAACCCTTATTCACATCCATAAAAGAAATATGAGAATATTAAATCTTCTAAGAACTTATGGTAAGCATTTTCAATTCAAACCTTAACTCATATGTAGTTGTAAAAAATATATATATTGCTATTTCCTAAAATTATGAGAATAATATTAACCATATTAATTACTCAAAACTTTATGTATAAAATAATAATGAAGGAGCACTATATATAAAAGATTCTTTAATATTATAAACCAATAAGAATCAAAACTCACGGATGAATAATAATGCAATCTTCAATAAGTTTATGAATACTAGATACATTAAATTCATATCAAAAGACCTTATAAATACTAAACACATTCCAATATTACTGCAAATATACAGAAAATAAATTCTATAAATAAATTTCAATCAAATGTGTAATATTCAAACCTGAAAATAAAACAGAATTTAGAAAAAGGAAAGAACCAGGAAAAATTAGAAGAAGAATCAAATCTGGCCCACAGCCCATCTTTCCTCTTCACTTTCTGTCGCACACGCGCGTTACATCGCGGCCCACTTGGCCCATTTCCACAGCCCATACCGGTTCAACGTTTATTTTCCTTTCTTCTTCCTCTTGCCAGAATGCAGCGCCGGCGAAGCTGCTGCCTGGCACATCGTCGGCCGTCCGCCGTCGCCGCGATGCCCACTGTCGCCAAGATCCGAGCCGCCGCTGATCGTTGCCTATAAGAAGACCACCGACGCGCCGGAGACCCTTATCCCCACCCTTTTCCCCACTTCTTCCTCTGTCTGAAAACCTAGCTCGTCGGCGTTGTTAGCCGTCACTGCTAGAGGACGTCCCAGGACCAGACGCGTGTGCTTCGAGCTTCACCATGGTGTGTTGCATCTCCCAGGTGAAGGAATCGAGCCGGGAAGCCCTTAATCCTCCGCATCGACCCTGTCTTCCCAAAGTATGACCACCGTCGTGCACCTCGATTCAGCCCACTATTTCCTTCACCGAGCCTTCCACGAGCTTCCTGGTGAGCTACTGAGCATGCTACTGCCTTTCGTTGGTTCAATTGCTTCTTATATCGATCCCCCACCGTGCGTTGATGTGCACCGCCGCCTGTCGCCATCGTGCCCGGCCTTCCGATGACCAAAAATGAGCGGCTCAGCCACCCCTCGACTCGCCTTCGTCCCCTCGTTCTACCAAAACTAATCACAGCATCTCGCATGCTTCCAATCGCCCAGCAAATCCATGATCTGAAGATCATCTTCAGATGATGTCACTGTGACATCAGGCCCACGTCATCTTTGACCCATTCAACTTATTTGACTGGTCCTCGCTGAGGTGGCGTGTGACGTGGCCGATGGCCCATCTATCATTCTCTATGAGTAGGGATAACTCAAGTAACAAAAACATTAATCAAATGGGGTATGCCATGTGGCAACTGGCCCACTGGTCAGTGAATAGGGTAGGTTTAGCTTCGGTACCAAAAGTATTTTCTGTTTAGGAATTAGATAAAACATTATAGAATCAAATATAAATATTTCGCGAAATACAACAAAATGGTTCAATCATGTTTAATTAATAACTTTTGTTTTATAATTCAGAAAAATACATGTAATATATGATTTTTTTTAGAAAAATAAAATCTATAATTTAAAACCATTATCAAACATTATTATGTTAACAATTTAAATAATTATTATTTAATAAAGATTTTAAAGTAATAAAACTTTAATGATTCATATTTTAATAATGGTAAATATTATAAAAATATAAATAATGTACCAAAATTCTTAGAAAAATAAGAACTATAATTTAAAACTATAATCATGTATTATTATTTCCCTTAATTCAATATTTTTTATTATTTAAGTATTTATAAAGTAATAAACCTTATAAAAATCATAACTTATTAATTATAAATCACAAAAATAAATGCAATGTATCAAAATGATAACAAAAATAATGTCTACATGTTAAAAATATAATATTTCACTTTTGAGGTAAATAAAAATTTAAACGCTTTAATAACTTGAATTTAAAGCTATTTCCTTAATTAATAATTCATATAAAGGTAAATAAAATTTGCTAATAATTCTAAAAATTAGTCAATTGAGTCTAATAAATAGTATTAGTCTTAAATATTGATAGTGTGAAGTCAAAATGATTTAACACACTTTAAATACAATTTTATTAAATTATCTCTCAATCATTAAGAACGTGTTTGGTTCACCTTCATGTAACGTAACTTCATTACGTCGGTAACAGATGCCATTAAAATACGTTTGGTTCAACTTTACCGTAATCAGGTGCCATGTAAACAGATCCCATCGCTATACAAAATCGATACCGGTCGCTACCCTCTGGTAACAGATCGTGTAAGCGAGCCATCCCTTCAGCTGGATCACCTCGTCTCCTCCACGAGTCCCGACCACCGATCTGCTAGTGCTGCCGCCCGCCGGAGCTGCCGCTGCGAGCGGGACAGGGCCGCGACCCATCCCTGGACCTCCCCTCCTTCTCCAGCAGCGGCGGCCTGTGGAGCAGCGGGTGGCACACAAGGACTGCATCCATTGATCCCCAATCGTGAGCTGTGCTGCTCTCGCCGTGGATCCCTTCTCCTTCCGGCCGAATTGAAGCGTTCCATCCAGATCTTTGGTTTGGATTCTTTTTTTTTATGGATTCCATGGTGTTCATGATACAAAGATATGGCAGCAGAGGGGAAAAAGGAGCTGTGTTGTATGACTGCATCCATGTCCCTTTCCGTTACCCATACGAACCAAACAGTTTTGAAAATTTTCCATTCCGTTACCAGTACCATGCGACAATTGATTACAGTACCGTTTACGTTTACAAACCTCAACCAAACACGTTCTAATGTAGATTATTTTATAAAAGAATCCTTATCCATTATAAAATCTCCAAAAATAATTTTGTAGTGAAATAAAACCTACTCCAATACTTCAACTACAAGTTATAAACAAACCAAAACACTATATTGAATCCATAAGTAGTTAAGTAATATTATTTCCTTGTTTACAAACTATAACCACTCATCCATAAAAAGGAAAATGATTCTATTCCACTAAACAATTAGGAAACCACTATTCAAATAGAAGTGTTACCATTCTTAAAGTATCCTTAGAGGAACATTACAGAGTACACCTGGTCATCGATGTACCTTAAGCCCATCAATGTTTTTAAAGTTAACTATAGTCTATAATACTTTAAATACTATTCTAAAAGACTTTGTTATGTGTTTTATAGTTAACTTTGGTCTGTTATAATTAAGTTATAAAGCATCTTAATACCAAACTAACCAAGTTCAAAACCAAGATAGATAAGTCTCATATACTACTAATATCATTATTCAAATAAAGCAATTCTTTCTTACTTAAAGACTATAACTTGAAAGAACACCTAATGAGGTTAACTTAAAAATTTAAATACTTTTCCTTAGCTAAGTAAGATTTTCTTCAAAAGTTATTCATTTAAGGAACATTATAAAGCAAGACATAAGCATTTTTATGAAAGCTCTAAATGATGAACAAACCTTATATACATAGTCTACAGATACATTTTCCACTTGAGTATTCCATTATTGTGTGTGATTTATTATACTTACATGTTGTTTCACACACACTCACAAGCCTTAATAAGAAGCACATGTGTGAAACTTAATCTAAAAGGGCAACACATTCCAAGGAAACCCTTTCCAGTATCCAAACCCTAGAACAACGTTACCCCTGGGATTCGAGTTTATCAACTTGCATTACATTACTTATTCATAAAAGCATCTTGCTTCTCTAACATTAGTTCTTACCGGTCCAATGATGCTGATTTCAAATATTGGATCTTATATTGACTGAAGACTGTGAGTGCATAATCTTGCAATCACAAAAGGCAAGTTCACACTTGCTCATGTCCTTTTGATTATTTTATGTAAAGTATTTTGCAAATCAAGTGTTGTCATCACCTGCATTCCAAAAAGGTCAGAAAACACTATTTTTGATAATAATGTGAACTATTGGTTACTGATCCAGGGTGATCAGCTAATCTATTAAATCTGGCGGTTGGAATACCACTGCTCAGGAATATATCCTCTAGGACTTAACAACCAATGTCGCCAGTGATTCTTGCGCCGTATATTACGCGTTGACCATGAGATTTGGAATGGTACGGAGAAGTCAGATGTATCCTTTTCCTCTCGTATGGAGGCAAGACGTAATGTTTTGATTCCTTGTGCGGATCCAACATATGGGTGGGCACCCTTACGCCCCACACTTTTGGTGTCTAGGTTATCTATGAATGGTGTTTAGGGGTATAGTCCGTTTAATATGGTACTTGTCCGAGCATCACCAGGTCATAGAGTCTTCGGGAACTCATCATGGTTATAGCCTTCCCGAAAGGGGACTAACGGAGGTGAGCCGGCCCCAAAGGATCGTGCAGACATATGAGGTCGCGGAGAGGGCAATGATTGGCTTGGATCTTAGGTTGGGCCTCAAACCATGGAAGTTTGAACAGGAACATACTCCCGGCCGTGCAACAAAGCTTAAGATCTCTCATGGGTAAAGTGATGCACCTCTGTAGAGTGTAAGAACTGTAACTTGTTACTCCCTGTTCCGGGAAGGAGCTGCGAACGCGGCGGGAAAGGAACTCCATGAAAGTTCTGGTAAACCCGTGAAGGCTGACGGACATAGCTTTTCAGAATAAAAGCAACCTTTGAAGGAATCTTTACGAAAACCTACATTGCCTACGACCTATGGTTTGTGGCTGTAGAGATAGTGCATCAAACACTCCTTTTCTAGTGAACTTGCTGAGTACGCTCGTACTCAAAGTATCTTCTTAACCCTTGCTAGATTCTGAAGGCATTAAGACGACGTCTACATCAATTCATTGCTCTAGGAATCATCATCAAAAGCTAAAGCTCTTCAATGCAGTCAAGAAATTCAACATATACATCAACTCAAGTGAAGACGAAATTACTGATTAGATAGGAATATAATCTCTAGCAAAAGAACCTATTTCTGTAGCATATTGCAGTAGCAGCAATGCCAGACCACTAGTTAAAATACTAGTCTTAATAGTATGATAGTTTTGAGTTGTTTGTTTCTGGTTCTTCTTTGTAAGAAGTTTCTTTATCTCTCTTTAACCTAGAGTGTTCTCTGGATCTTGTGTAAAGAGTTGAGTTGTAACCTATAGTCATGTCTTGGACCTGCTGTGTTTCTGTTGTACCATTCTGAGGGATGTAATACTAGTGAACGGTGTTTCATTGGTGTTATGTCAACGAATATAGTGTACTACATCATGCAGTGGTATGCTGGGTCACCGCAAAATCTTTGAAGAAAGATTTACAAAAACTGCATAGTGTCGAGGATTTATAATCCAAGGTGGTAGTAAGAGCATCAAACTTCCCACCTTGCATATAATGAACTTGTTGGGTAACGCTGTTACTCATCCTTTCCTTTGATCCCTTGCTTAGACTCTGAGGATCCCGAAGACGTGCCAATGTATGCAGTTGAATGTCAAGAAGATGTGTTCTACGAAGAGCCTCACCTGTTAGGAGGTGTTGAAGGAGTGGATTACGAAATCCGTTATGGTGTCGATGATAATGAGTCAAACTAAGTATCCTAGTTAGTAGTAACCAACAGAGCCGAGCATCATGAACCCTATAGAATAAGCTGCTGAGCTCAACTCCTGGTTGGAGTTGCTACTTTTAAATTCCACTAAAACACTTTATATTTTGGTTTGTAAGTTGAAACCTTTTTAAGTCTTGAACTTCTGGTATTGTAATAATAATAATGTGTGAATGTTTGTAATATGGACCCGCAATGTTTTTGTTGTACAACTCTGAGGGATGTGATATTTACAGAACTCATATCAACGACTATAGTGTACTACACATGCAGTGGTATGCTGGGTCATCGCAGCTAGAAAACAGGCAACAGTGTCAAGATCAAGCACGGAAGCTTAATACAAATATCTGGTGAATGCAACAGTTGAAGTCATTTGGGTAGAGTCCTTGTTGAAGGAACTTAGCATCCAAAGAATCCAGCCCTCATGTTTGTGGTGCGACAATATGGGCGCCACCTACCTTTCTGCTAATCCTATATTTCATGCTAGAAATAAACATATTGAAATTGATTTTCATTTTGTAAGAGAAAGAGTAGCAAGCAAACAGCTGGAGATTAGGTTCATTCCTTCTAAATATCAGGTGGCAGATGGCTTCATCAAGGCATTGCCAATGAGGCAGCTTGAAGAATTTAAACACAATCTCAACATGAGAAAGTTGTGACTGAGGAGGGGTGTTAGAGTTTGTTTACATCACGTGAAGAGGGATAAGGAGATAGACTAGAATCTGTACCGGTCATGATCTGTGTTATAAAGATCAGATCGATCTCCTGTAATCTCTCTATGATTGTAACCTCTTGTAATCTT
This sequence comes from Avena sativa, assembly GCA_916181665.1. Taxonomy (NCBI): domain Eukaryota; kingdom Viridiplantae; phylum Streptophyta; class Magnoliopsida; order Poales; family Poaceae; genus Avena; species Avena sativa. The sequence goes on from OV702280.1 coordinate 425,116,241, forward strand.
ATCTGCCCATTAACGGCCTATATTAACATGTAACGAGCCTGGACTCAAGGGCATCATTCATAGTAAACCTATAGCGATCATAGGTTGTGCCCTTAATCTAACTAGAACTCCTACTAGTGACAGTGACATGGTTGGAGCTTGGTTTAAATCTTTTCATGCTAGTCAAAGAATATTGGTGCCGAGTGGTGAGGCTGTCGTGTTCTGGAATTTGTGGAAAACTAGAAACGACGCTTATTTCAAAAAAGAAATCGCCAGACGACCCCATGCAAAAATATTCTTGAAGAAGGAGTGGAGATGATTCAGGTGTTGTTCCATGAAGCATTATCTAGGTCTCACTGATAGGCTCCCTTGACTGCTATTCAAAATGGGGATCGAAGCCCGTCAAAACGGAATCCCTTGTTTGTTGATTCGTCGGAAACGTATCTATAATTTTTTATGCTACATGCTTGTTTACTATCTACTTTGCTTTGCTTTGTCTACACTTTGAGGTGTTTTTATATCTTTTCTAGAACTAACCTATTAACAAGTTGCCACAGTGCCAGTTGCATGTTTTCTTCTGTTTTTGGTTCCAGAAAAGACAGAAAATCAATATTCTCGGAATTGGACGGGACAAAAGCCAAAGTCAATATTTTACCGTGGGCGTCATGAAGTCCAGAGGGGAGACGGAGAGGCGACACAGGGCCGCCACACCCCCCTAGGCGCGGGTGGGCCCACCCCACCCCTGGGTAGGGTGTGGGCCCCCTGGCCGCCTCCCAACCTCGCCCCTTCGCCTATAAGAATCCCCCGTTGCAGAAACCCTAGGCACCCGATCAACACTCCACGAAACCTTCTGTAGCCGCCGCCACCATCGCCCCTAGATCGGGGGGATCTGAAGTTATTCCAGGCACCCTGCCGGAGGGGATATCATCCCGGAGGCCTTCTTCTCCGGTATGATGCGTGAGTAGTTCCACCTTGGACTATGGGTCCATGTAGTATCTAGATGGTTGTATATCCTCCTTATGCTTTCATGTATAGATCTTATGAGCTCCGTTCATGATCAAGATCTAATCTATTTGTAATCATGCATGTTGTGTTTGCGGGGATCCGATGGATATTGAGATTACTATGCCAGATTGATTAATGGTTTTGTCTATTTGATACTATCATGTCTGTGTTGTTTGTGATCTTGCATGCTCTCCATTGTTAGTAGCTATCTTGGCCAAGTAGTTGCTAGTGACTCCAAGAGGGGGTATTTATGCTCGATAGTGGGTTCATGCCTCTAGTTTCCAAGAAAAGTGACCGAAATCTCTTCGGTTGTAGATGTGTTGTTGCCACTAGGGAGAAAACAACAGTCTCTTGTTCATGGAACAAGTGGATTGTTTACCTTACACACTTTGCTTAAAGCAGTTGTCTGTTGCTTGCAACTTAATACTAGAGGGTGTTCGGATGATAACCTGAAGGTGTACTTCTAGTCATAGATGCAGTTGGATGGCAGTCTATGTATATTATTGTATTGCCCAATCGAATCTCATAGGATCTTTTTGTCTGGTATTGCATTGTTATGCCTTGCTCAGTTCCTGTCAATTGCCCTGCTATAATTTGTTTACCCTTCATGCCATGTTGTTTATCTAAGGAGAGAACCTCTAGTGAACTATGGACCCCGGTCCAATCTTTACCATTGATACATCTTCCACTGTTACTTGTTTACTTGCTGCAAACCATTATCTTCTACACCATATGTTTAATCCTTTGTTACAGCAAACCGGTGAGCTTGACAACCTCACTGATTCGTTGGGGCAAAGTCTTGAGTTTGTGGTGTGTAGGTTTCCACTTTGCTTGCAACACCTTTGAGACGTTTTCTTCCTCCTACTAGTTCGATAACCTTGGTTTCTTACTGGGGGAAAACTTGCTATTGTGCTGCTTCATACCTTGCTCTTGGGGTTTCCCAACGAAGCGCTCATACATCAACTTAGCGCTGCATCAAGTCTTTCTGGCGCCGTTGCCGGGGAGGCTAAGGACGTCTTCAAAAGGAGAGTCCTCCTCAACCTTTCTCTTTACTTTGTTTTTAGTTTGCTTAGTTTCTTTTGCTTGGTTTTGTTTGCCTCTTTTCAAAAACTCTAAAAAAAATAGTTTAGTTTGGTTTGCTTTTTCTTATCAAAAACACAAAAAATTAGTTTGTGCTCTAGTTGTTGCTGATGTTTTTGGCTTGCCCACCTTTGCCAAAATGAACTCTACTGAGAACACCAAGTTGTGTGACTTCACTAGCATAAACAACAATGATTTCCTTAGCACACCTATTGCTCCACCTGCTCCTGATGCTACCTTTTATGAAATTAAGCCTGCTTTGTTGAATCTTGTGACGAGAGAGCAATTTCCTGGTGCTAGTTCTGATGAGGATGGAGATGGAGATATTATTAAGCTCAAGCTGTTTCCTTTCTCCTTGAGAGGAAAAGCTAAAGAATGGTTGCTATCCTTGCCTAGAAATAGTATTGATTCTTGGACTAAGTGCAAAGATGCTTTTATTGGAAAGTACTATCCTCCTGCTAAGATTATATCTATGAGAAGTGACATTATGAAATTTAAACAACTTGATAATAAACATGTTGCTCAAGCTTGGGAAAGAATGAGGTCTTTGGTTAAGAATTTACCCACTCATGGACTCACTGCTTGGATGATTATCCAGACTTTTTATGCAGGTTTGAACTTCTCTTCAAGAAACTTGTTGGATTCAGCTGCTGGAGGTACCTTTATGGGCCTCACTTTGGGTGCTGCAACAAAGCTCCTTGACAATATGATGGTTAACTACTCCGAATGGAACACTGAGAGAGCTCCACCTGGTAAGAAGGTAAATTCTGTTGAAGAAACCTCCTCTTTGAGTGATAAGATTGATGTTATTATGGCTATGCTTGTTAATGGGAAAGCTCCTCTAGATCCTAATAGTGTTCCCTTAGCCTCTTTGGTTGCTCAATAAGAGCAAGTTGATGTGAACTTCGTTAGAAACAACAATTTCAACAACAATGCATATAGGAATAATTTTGGTGGTAACAACAATTATAGGCCTTATCCTCCTAATAATGGCAATTCCTATGGAAACTCCTACAACAATGCTAGAAGTGCCCCTTCTGAACTTGAAGTCATGCTCAAAGACTTTATTAGTAAACAAACTGCTTTCAACAAGACTGTGGAGGAAAATCTTTTAACTGTTGAGAAAAATATATCCTCTTTCTCTGAAGCACAGTCCTCCTTGATTAATAAAATGGCTGCTAAATCTAAAACCATAGAAAGTACCTTTGCTGCTACTCATTCCATACAAGTTACCATTGATGAAAATGTTAGACTGTTAGCCCAACTTCATGCTAAGTGGGAAAGGGAAGCTGAAATTGATAGAAACAATAGTGTGTGCACCATCACTATAATGGATACCACTAAACCACAAGAAGTCCCTATTACTCCTCCTACAATGCCTAAGCCTAATGAGTCTACTACTAGTGATGCTAAGTTTGATTTTGATATAGATGGTTGAAATATTTCTGAAGTGATTATGTTCCTGCAGAAGCTTGCTAGAAGTCCTGATGCTAGTGATATGCATGTTTCTTTCACTAAACACATTACAGATGCTCTTGTGAGAATTAAGGAAGAGAAGCTAAAACACAAAGCTTCTATTCCTAGGAAAGTGGAAGATAGTTGGGAACCCATTATTAATATGCAAGTGAATGACTTTGATCTCAAAGCTTCATGTGATCTTGGTTCTAGTGTCTCTATTATGCCTAGGAAGATTTATGAAATGCTTGATTTACCACCTTTGGAAGATTGCTATTTGGATGTCCCACTCAATGATAATGCTAAAAAGAAACTCATGGGGAGTATTAATGATGTTCTCATTATGGTTAACAATGCTTATGTTCCTATGGATTTCTATGTTTTGGATGTTGAATACAATGCTTCTTGTCCTATTACTTTGTGAAGACCTTTTCTTAGAACTATTGGCGCCGTCATTGATATGAAAGAAGGCACCATTAAATATCATTTTCCATTCAAGAAAGGTATTGAACACTTCCCTATGAGGAGAGAGAATTTGTTTTTTTCTCCTCCTTTGAAAGCAAGGTTTGATGTTAATGCTTCTTCATTTGAAAATACTTGATTATTCTTGCTTCTTGTGCCTAATTAAAGGCGTTAAAGAAAAGTACTTGTTGGGAGATAACCCAAGAGTTTCCTTGAGGCTTGGAAGTTATTACTTTTGTAATGACCTCTTCTTATCCTTTTTGTTTGCTTTTTGTGCCAAGAATGACCTCTAATGAGAGGGAAGTAAGATTTGGGGAGTTGCTGTCCCAAAACAGATTTCTTTCCTCCACCATAAAAATTCGTGAGGAGCCTCTGTAACTCGTATTGAGCTGAAAATTTACGAATAAATCCCCCAGTATGTTAGCTAACTTTAGTTAGTTCAACATGTTTTGATTTGAGCAACAGAAGATTTTTGAAAAAATCGGTTTCTACCTGCTGGTCTGTTTTGATAGATTTCTGCCATTATTTGCATTTGCTTCTTATTGATTCCTTTTTTAGTTCTCTTTAGGTGAATTAAGATTTTTGAAGGAGTTTCTATAGTAGCTTGTGTTTTTAGTGAAAAGTCTTGCTGTTCCAAATCTTTGCCTAAAGGTCTATTATCTTTTGAATACACTAATGTTGCTAATGAAGATTGTGTGAAGTTTTGTATGAAGGAAAAATTTCAGGTGTAGAGAGAGAATGATGTAATGAGATGAAGAATGGAAAAAATCTCAAGCTTGGGGATGCCACCCCGGTGTCACCCCTAGAAATATCCAAGAGGTATGAGCGTCAAAGCTTGGGGATGCCCAAGGCATCCCCTTCTTCATCAATAAAAAGCTCAGGTCTGTCTTGACACTTCGTTTTTATTGTTTCATGCACAAGTTGTGTTGTTCTTCGAGCGTCTTAGTTTTCGTTTGGTTTGATTAGTTATTTTATTTGCTTGAATAAAGTAGTTTGGATCCCTGTTCTCGCTGTGTTGTTTCAAATAAGTTGCTTGGTGTTGGAAAGGAGTAGGAAGTTCCTACTTGAAAGTGCAAGAGGAGCTTGCATTGAATGTGACTTAGACTTTAGAATGACATGCTAGGTGTTGTTTTGACCTTATGCTTAGTGATTATTGTTGTAGCATGTCTTGTTCCAAACAATTGGGATTGCTTAGTGTGCCTTGAAAGAATTATGCGTTGTTTTAGCATGCAAAAGCATAGTATTGTGGTATTATCCTTTGATGCTTTGTTTGGGTTGATGATGTCTACGCACTTCTATTCTTGTAGACAGTTGTTGGGCCTCCAAGTGCAGAGGTTTGTAGAACAGCATCAAGTTTCCCTTAAGTGGAACACGCAAGGTTTATCGAACTCAGGGAGGAAGTGGTCAAAGGTATTCCCTCTCAAACAACCCTGCAATCAAGATACAAGAAGTCTCTTGTGTCCCCAACACACCCAATACACTTGTCAGGTGTATAGGTGCACTAGTTCGGCGAAGAGATAATGAAATACAAGTGGTAATGGTGCCAGAAAATAGCTTTGATGGTGAGGTAAATACTAAAGCAAGCAAACATGCAACATATCTAGTACCAAACGGTGTTTCAATGTTTAAAAACAAGGCCTAGGGATCATACTTTCACTAGTGAACACTCTCATATAAATATATTCTCTTAATGATACTACTCTTAACTACTCTCCGGTTGGACACTCTAATCCATGGTAGGGCCTTCCCCAATCTAGATAACCCCACACTGTCACCTTGAGCGCTAGATGGTTCCAACAAACACCATAATTTCATAGAGACATCCAAATACAGATATAACTCATAACAAATATTCAATCTAGCCAAAGTGCCACACACGGTATGCACGCTGTCACTTTCACACACGTGGGGAAAACATAGATCTATTAAAGCACACAGAGTATTTATGTAGACTCAAACCTAAGTGCCATCATGGCGTGCACGCTGTCACTTTCACACACATGGGGAGAGCAGAGATCTAATGAAGCACTTGAGTAGCAAGGTAGATCTACTTGATTACAAAGCTCATGATCACAATATGACCATGCATAGAGAGAGAGATGAACACATAGCTACCGGTAGAGCCCTTGGCCTCGAGGAAGAACTACTCCCTCCTCATCATGGGAATCAACAACGGTGATGGAGATGGTGGTGAAGATCGATGGAGATGACTCCGGGGGCACTTCCCCGTCTCGACAGGGTGCCGGAACAGAGACTTTCTGTCCCCCGAATCTCCCTTTCGGTGGCGGCGGCGCTATGGAGGTTTTCGTGGATTTCTTCTGGATTTCCTAGGGTTTTTGGGTCGAAGGCTTCTTATAGCCGCAGGAATCAAGGTCGGTGGGGGTCCAAGGGGCCCACACCCCCTCTAGGCACCCCGAGGGCTTGCCCGCGCCTAGGGGGTTTGACCACCCTGTGGGCCCCCTCGGCTCTGCTTCGTGGTTCCATGTTGCTCCAGGAAAAATAATAACTTTGGCTTTTGTCCCGTCCAATTTCGAGAATATTGATTTTCTGCCTTTCTGGAACCAAAAACAAAACAAAAAAGGCAACTGGCACTGTGGCAACTTGTTAATAGGTTATTTCCAGAAAAGATATAAAAACACCTCAAAGTATAGACAAAGCAAAGCTAAGTAGATACAAAACAAGCATGGAGCATCAAAAATTATAGATACATTTCCAACGTATCAGCATCCCCAAGCTTAACTCCTGCTCGTCCTCGAGTAGGTAAGTGATAAAAAGAATAATTTTTGAGGTGACATGCACCCTCACAATAAAGATCCAACCATTTGCAAGCATTGAAAGCTGGGATCAAAGAACTCTAAACATGTGAATGAAAGATGGAGTTCTAACAATAGGACATAGTAATTATGCATGCAACATGACAAGCTACAAACAAAGATCATGAATAACATGCATTGAAAAACGTTTGTTTGTTTCACATGCAGAAAACATAGCATAGTGGTAATCAGCTTGTCCCTCATAGAGTAGCAATATAATGTATAGGACACCTGCAAAGTTCACAAGGGTGACTAGAAACAAGTAGCACAAGAGCAAGTAATAACACAACAAGCATCAATTAATAAGCTTTGGAACACTGCACACAAAATGACAACTATGCTCTCTTAATGGTGCCTAAAGGTAGAAAGTGGAGACTCAATAATGGTGGAAAAGGCCTTTTATAAAGGAAGCATGGATTACAAGTTTCAAAAAGAGCTTCCAAAAATTATGGTACTTGTTATCTTTCAGCCCTCATTGCCCTTATCATAAGCATCTTGAAGTGGTTAAGGTTAAAGTGGCAAAGCTGGAGTATATGCTTGACGAAGTATAAGTTGGCAATCTCATGCCCCTTGAATACGAGGGCCACACCTCATGCATACTCAACTTTGGGTCCAGGTAAGTTCTTGTCACTGTATGTATTTGCATATCATTGAGAACCGCCAACGGGGTACCCCTTGCACATGGTACAGGAGCTTTCCCATAACCAAAATGACAAGGCAAGCATACAATGAGCATCTCAGCAATCTTCTTATTTACCATGGGAATATGGTGTGTTTTTTCTCTCTTTCCTATTTTCTCAATGTGTCTATTTTTTTATAAGAAGAATGCTTCATAGATGTCACTATGGTGATGCTGCAAGTTTCCACCAGGATTAGGCATGGCTTAGGCTAGCGGCCCAGGCGTTTCTCTAACACAGGGTACAAACTCCATGGACTTACAAGTTCCCTCTTTATTTCACACCGGTGGCATCCATAGACAAAAGAGCAGGATATCAACTGAGTACAAAGTACAAGTGCAATATTGAAAACGTTCCCCGTGACAGCACGGTTCTGCTAATTCCAACGTATAAGTGCAAGCATATACAACATAGATGACACAATGGTTCAAGTTTATTAGGGGCAAAGAATATAAAATGTGCCATCAAGTTCGTGAGGGCTTTAATCACTAAGTTTTCACATAACAAAATAGTTTTTAATTGGAAGATAGCTGAAAACAAGAATATACTTGGAATGGTGTAACACACCATGCATAGGAGTTTATAGTGGACACTTTTGGAATAACTTGGTTTCTTGGGAGTTGGAAGCACGAGTAAAGCTTACTCATACAAGTGGAGGCTATCATAATGGCCATAATCATGCAGAGCAACAAAGCATTACTAATCAAAGCATAGAGTGGTACTACAAGTCAAGGACTAAATGATCATAGAGGCTATGGTGACTTGTTCATAGTCATAACATGGTGTGAGCATGTGCCAAGTCAACCCAAACAAAGCATCAAAGGAGAATACCACAATACTATGCTTTTGCATGCTAAAACAACGCATAATTCTTTCAAGGCACACTAAGCAATCCCAGTTGTTTGGAACAAGGCATGCTACAACAATAATCACTAAGAATAAGGTCAAAACAACACCTAGCATGTCATGCTAAAGTCTAAGTCACAGTCAATGCAAGCTCCTCTTGCACTTCAAGCAAGAATTTACTACTCCTTTCCAAACACCAAGCAAACTTATTTGAAACAACTCACAAAGATAATAATCAATAAAGATCAGTGAGCATGTCTCACAAATCCACAAAGAAGAACTAAAAAGTTCTAAGATGAAAGCACAAGAAAACTAAGGCTAAACACAGTGCTAGCAAAAGAGAACACTCACAAAACAATAAAAGTGAAAACTAGAGTGTTCTAGGCAATGGAAACAGAGTGTGTCTCTCTCCAAAAGAAGTGTGGTATAACCAACCAACTTACTCAAGCAAACTAAAACCAAAAACAAAAACTAAGATGCTCCAAGAACAACACAACGATGCATGAAACAATAAAAACGAAGTATCTAGAAAGACCTGAGATTTTTATTGATGAAGAAGGGGATGCCTTGGGAATCCCCAAGCTTTGACGCTTGTACCTCTTGAATATTTCTTGGGGTGACACGGGGTGGCATCCCCAAGCTTGAGATTTTGTCCATTCTTCATCTCATTACATCATTCTTTCTCTACACCTGCAAATTTTCCTTCATACAAAACTTCACACAATCTTCATTAGCAACATTAGTGTATTGAAAAGATAATAGATGTAACATCCCAAAAATATAAAACAATGATCATCAAACTCTAATCACTAAAATTAGGGTTAACAAAAACTTTGATTAATTAAAATCATATGAATGCACGTGTGAATGAAATGATTTGACAAATGCATGAATGGACTTGTGTGATTAACCTAAATAGCAATAAATGGTTTAAATATGAAAATAACATCATATAAAACATTTTCAAACAGAAACAAATAAAGAGAAAATCAAAAAAACAAATCAATTAAAGCAAATGGTCATTTTTGCCAATCTTGCTCACTAGGTCACTTTGAGTGTTTCTAGTTCAAGATTTCAAACAGAAACTTATCCAATTATTTTCACCCCTTGCTATAACAAGTAAAAGTGAATCCAAGCCCACCTTTCAAACTTGCAGAAACATTTGGCAACCTCATTCAAATCACAAATCAAAATTTAATCTTTATCATATGTGAAGATCACCCATTTTCAAAACCCAACCAAACCAGTGCCCCTCGACTAATCCAACTAACCAGACACTCCCTAGTATGTGCCTAGCAAACCCACCAAGTTTGAATCCAAAATTCAAATTCAAAGTTCTTGCGGCCATTTCAACAAACACCTTGCAGATACAAATCAAACAAACATCAAACACTATAGTGTGCAGTAATTTTGGCCAAACTTTTCCCTATCTAGCTCACACTACACCCTTAGTAGATCATCTAACTTGTTTAACCCCTCTAGCTCACTGTAAACCAGACCATGCCATCAATGGCAAGCAGGCCGAGCCTCACCTTGCCACCCCATTGTCAATAGCAAGCTAGGAGCAACACTAAGCCTAACGAGCATGTCTAGCAGGCACCCCACCGTCCTCCGCCACTCCCTGTCCCAGCCCCGAGCACTGCCAGCCCCTGGACCTCATGGCAAGACCATGCCAAACTTCTTTGCGTGCGAGCCGAGAGCGCGCCAGTGCGCCACCCTCGACCAGCACCCACAGACCGCGCGCCGCCCTCGCCGCATGCGTGCGTGATCACCACCTCCCAGCAACCCCGCAGACATGCCTGTTTGCCACCGCGCGACCAGGAGCACCCGTGCGCCATTAAAATCCCCGTTGGACCCGCCCAGAGTGTCGACGCGTTCCGACCGATCAGCACCGCCCCACGCCTCGCCACCACGTCGTTGAGCTTCGCCAGGGAGCACAGCACCGCCCCCTACCATCGCCCATGCCAGTATCCCTCTGTACCGTCGACCACGACGAGCTCAGCCCGCGCCCGTCGGTCCCCTTCATCCACTATAAATAGAGGCTTCCACTGCTCGTTTTCTTCACACCAGTTCGCTCCCTTCTCACTCAAAACCACCCCACCTCACTCCCGGAGCAAGGCGAGCAACGCATCCCCGGAATTTGACCAGAGCCTGCCGCTGCTGGAGAAGAAGGGAGCCGTCGATTGGAGCCGCCCCAGGAGAATCTGCCGGTACCAGGAGAACCGCCGTCGTTGACTTCGTCATTCGACCCCATCGCCGACCCTCGCCTGAGCCCCGGTGAGCCTCCCACGACCCCCACCTGCCGCGTTAGGGTTCTGTCTCGCCGGCGCTGCCCGACATGGACGATGAACCAGAGCTGTTAGATTAGAACGAGATCCCACGGTCCATATTGCCCCGTACCGCTTCGCCCCTCCCCGTCTCACTGTCGCGTGGGGATAGCCACTTAACCAGCCCGCGTACGCGTTGTGTATAGTGGGTCGGCCCAGTAAAACCTCCAGCGCGACCCAACAATTCAAATTAAGCTTTATTCATTTAATTTCAAATACAGTTCTGTACCTAGATTCAAAAATCAACCCAGCTCAATTCACTAAACCAAAATGCATGAAACCAATTTTGTTAGAAAGGTAATGGAGTGCTTAATCCAAGCCCGTTGAATTCAAGTCATTTGGATTTGTAGATCAACCATGGTAAAAATAACAAGTCATAAGCTTTTCTTCATTCAAACATTTTTCAAAATTCAACCATAAGAGCTTTGGAGTTGATTCCAACTCTCAAAAATCACATTTGATCATACCTTTCAGAATATATAAAAACATATGAGTTTACTTACTGAAATAATGTTCAAGTAATAAAAGAATGCCACATAGGCATTTCTAGTCACTTTATTAATTAAAATAAAAAGGTTAAACCTTATTAAATTGTGACACCACTTTAAATCACATTCCCATGTACTGAAATATGTGGTGATGACATGTGTCAACATGATCCCATGTTTGAGTTGGAGAATATTAAATGTTAAGTAGTTTTTCAATGAGTAGAAATTACTTTTCTCAAATTAAAATAAATAAGACAAGTGCTTTAATCTTGTAATGATAGTGATGATGATAGATCATCTAGTGTGAACCTTTGTGTGATGATTTGAAATAGTTAAGTATTGTTTGGTGATTGTGTACCTCGTATTTATTCATAGACGCTAGTACCGACCAAGGATACGAGGAGGAAGGAGGATACTACGAGGAAGAAGCCGAGGAGAACTTCAACCACTGCTCTGCACAAGGCAAGCTAACCCTTGCAACTTAGCAAGCTTATACTTGCAATTATGCAATCCAACCCTTGCAAGATACCCTAATTATGCAAGCTACTACTTGCTTGTCACTATGCCAACTATATGCCTTAAGCATCTGTGATTACACCCACTTGATACCCAATCCTAGTTTTACTTGCAAGCTTACTACTTTATTTTTCTTTATCAAAGCTTTCTCTTAGAGTTTACATAGTGACTTGTAGATTCTAGAAAGATAACTGAAGGTAGCATAAAGAGCATAAAATTTGGCCTAAGTTAGATAATCTTGATGTCATCCTAAGGCATGAGATGAACTTAGCTAATCCCCACTTGTTTATTACATCTCATTAGTATTTACCCCCACTTGTAAATGCTAGTGCTAAGCATAAAACTTGATCAACTTTAGATGGGAATACTTGGTGAAAATGGTTATGAAAATCTTAGAATGATGAGTCATTCTACTAAAATGTTTTGACATGTGTTTCTGAACACCAGATGATTTTGGACGATGAAAATGTTGAGGCATGAGCCTTAGCCCTTTATAAAACTGATGGTTGTGTGGATGCGATACCATTCCAATTTTTACCGTACAACCACAATACCCGAAAATTGGGTAGGGATTGACTGGAAATTTATATACCTTAGTATGGTTTCCCTCACGGCCAAGGTCTGAGCTGAGGCTACCTTGTGAAGATTGTCCACCTGTGCAGTACCCAAGATGACAGTTGGTCATGGTTGGGAGGCCAAACTCACAGGAGAGGTGCCTATACTAGGGCTGTAATTGAAACGTTAGGATTGATTATCCGCATACTGAGTATGGTGAATTCAGGATTGTTCCTGACGGGTGTATCAAATGTTGTGGTGAAAGTGTACAATCTCTGCAGAGTGTCAAACTATTCGAATAGCCGCGTCCGCGGTTATGGACAGTTGGAGTGGCCATACTGTTCCCCCGTCAGATGTTTTCAAAATTACTTATGAAATGAATTGTGACTTTGACTTGACCACAACAGAGTTGTGATATGAAATTCAAGTTCCCACTTAGGTGTTATAAAACTTTCAACTAGTTTTCTTTGCTTCTGAACTTAGTAGAGATAAATCTGGCTTTTTGCAAAACAGCCCTAGAACTTAGTATCCTACTACAAAAAGTCCCCTAACTTATTAGTATTAGTTTGCGAGTACTTAAAGAGTACTCATGGCTTTGTCCCTGGCTATTCCCGTGGCCATACTATGAAGAGGAGTATCAGGATGACGGACCGCAGGAAGGTTACGACAACTAGGATCATCTCCCATCGTCGGCATTGCCTATGACCCTGAAGATGGAGCTTCGCCTACACTATCGTTACTATTACGTTATTCTGCTGCTTGAGTTGTATTAAGAACTGGATCATGAGATCCTTATTTGTGTAAGACCTTATGTATGGTTTGTAATGGATGATGTACTGTGATATCCAAATTTGTTATGTCTCGTAAAAATGGTAATCCTGGGATTGAGATGTATGACATAACTTGCATCTGGGATTAAAAATCCGGTTGTTGACAAGTTGGTATCAGAGCCATCCTAACCATAGGAGACCCTAGTTAGAATGGACGTTTGAATCAAAAACTTAGTTTCAAGACCAAAGGAAGTGAGTATTTACAAAAACTTATTCTCATTCTTATCACTTGGATTCTTTCATGAAAATTCATGTTCCTCAAAAATTCTTGCAAAGTACATAAAATTTGACACACTTGATCACTCTTTTCTACTAACTTACTCATCCTATATTCTTATAGATGGACGTGAAGTACATCAAGTTTTATCATTTGGGGAATGGAGGAGACCTCATCTTTGAGCGTGACTTGGACCAGCTTTCGGAACTTCTAGAGCATCCGCACCCCGAGTTCTTTGGAGCTTAGCTCAATTATCAGGAAGGAGAAGATCTGTAGTGGCTAGTTGTTGCAAGTCTTCGAGGAAATATTGAACCTCCCACTACAGAGGGAATTCAGTTCACCTTAAGAGAGAACAACTGGCTCGATGGATTGGCCAGGGCAATGCAGGAAGCTCTTGCCCGTTTATGGGACAGCCACTGGAGGCCCCATACCACCCCGAGCTGAAGACTCAATTGGACCACCTTAGCTTCATGATGTATGACCGTCAGAAGGAGTTGGACAATGCCCGATCCTACGCCAACCACAAGTCTGCCATTGCCAAGAAGAAGGATCAGACCCTCGCCATGCTAGTGAAGGATCGCAAGTCTCGTCACCGTCAGCTCGACAAGAAGGAGCGCATCATTGCCCGTCTTCGCCACCGGATCACATATTTGGAGGAGACCATCCACGAGAGAGACATGCAGTTGGAGGAGAGGGAGAATGCAGGGGAAGACCTTCATGGAGACCCCTACTCCTATCTCAGTGATGATGATGACTTTCTGGAGGATCGGGCCATGGACTTCTTCACCGATGAGGATGACTTCAACTTCATCGATGATTATGACGATGATGATGAGGATGATGAGGACACTGACTCCAAGGAATAGTAGCACTTGAGCACTAGCGTTAGTGAGTTGTATTCGGTCCCACTGTATCGTAGTTTCCAGAATGGTTCTTAAAACCATCTGTTTTCCTTTGTTGTGGTGTGTGTTTGTATCGTGTGCTATGAATGAATGAATGAAAAGCAAGTTGCAAAAAAATCTGAGTCAAACTTTAAAAACTGTTCAAAGTCCCTGAACCTTAGAAATTTCCCTCTTTTCTCATGATCTATCTCAATCTTCAGATGCCTCGCAGAGGAAGCGGTTCATCCCTGGACCCGATGTTGCAGATCTTGCAAATGTTGGTTTCAGACTATGAAGCTGAAAGAGCCGAACGTCAAGCCAACTTAGCCACCCTTCAACACATCGCACAGATGGCCAACAACAATCAAGGCCATGGAAATCAGGACAACCATGGCTCTAAGCTCAAGAATTTCCAGAACACCAATCCACCTGTTTTCACTAAGTCAGAAGAGCCCCTAGATGCAGATGATTGGCTGCAAACCATGAAGAACAATCTGGAAGTCGCAGGAGTAGAAGCTAACGAGAAAGTTCAGTTCGCCACCCACTATCTGGTCGGAGATGCAAGAGCATGGTGGAACAGCGTTCGTGCAATGACAGGAGGTCAGATGATGACTTGGGATGAATTCAAGGTCAAGTTCAGCAAAACCCATGTGCCACCGGGTTTGATCGAGAGGACGAGAGATGAATTCAGAGAACTGAAGCAAGGAAGGATGACAGTAGTGGAATACCGTGACAAATTCTTGTCATTAGATAGGTATGCACCGGATGAGATCGACACTGAAGCCAAGAAGAAAGAGAGATTCCTGAATGGTCTGCAGGATGAGATGCAGACGGTGTTAGTCAATATCCCCTTTGCTGATATTGAAGCCCTAGTCGACTCTGCCATTCAGATGGAAGGAAAGATCAACCAAGCCAATGACAACCGCAAGTGCCACATGATGCATCAACCAGGAACCCGCCAGACACCAAAGTATCGTCCCAACCCATCTCCAGGATTTGCCCCAAGAAACAACAGACCCCCGATGAACCGTCCGAACTATCCAAACCGTGGAAACCCAAGGCCCGGAGGAAATCACAACAACCCCGGCAACTCCAGCAATTTCAACCGTGCACCACCCAAGTTCAACAACAACAATGCCGCCACCAACACCAACACTGCCCCAAGGACTGGAAGCAATGATGTGCCTGTTGCAGCAAAGGACAAGTCGCAAGTGATTTGCTATGAATGTGGAACCAAGGGTCACTATTCCAATGAGTGCCCCAAGAAGATTGCCGCAGCCCCCAATGCAAATGCCCCAGCTCAGCAGCAACGTCATGTTCAGCCCGGAAGAAGGTTTGCCCCAGGGAACTCGCTCAACCGCAACGGCTATTTTTTTCTCATGCATGCTGAAGAAGCCCAGGAAGCGCCAGATGTCGTGCTGGGTATGTTTTATGTTAACTCAGTACTTGCAAGAGTGTTGTTTGATTCTGGAACATCGCACTCGTTTGTTATTGAAGAATTTGCATGCACTAGTAAGATTCAACCAACCAAATTGAAGCATGTTATGATTGTTCAAATCCCCGGTTCAACCACCAAAGCTAGGCAAATTTCCAAAGTCGTCCCTATCCGAATCCATGGCATAGATTTTTATGATAATCTAATAGTGCTCGGAACTAAAGGTTTGGAAGTAGTACTAGGAATGGATTGGATGTCCAAACATAAAGGATTAATTGACTGTGCCAAGAAAGCCATAACCATGACCAGTACAGTCGGAATATCAGCCGAGCATGTATCTGAAACCTTGCCTCGTCAATTCAAGTGCAACAAGAGTATAGCCCAGCCTACCATTGACCAAGTTCGGATAGTCTGTGAATACCCCGATGTATTTCCAGATGTTTTGCCCGGTATGCCCCCAGATCGGGATATCGAGTTTATCATTGAACTAATCCCTAGAACCGGACCCATAGCCCAGAGACCATATAGTATGAACCCGACGGAACTAGCAGAACTGAAGAAGCAACTGGATGCCATGCTGAAAATTGGATTGATTCAACCAAGTGTGTCACCTTGGAGATCACATTTGCTGTTTGTGGACAACAAAGATGGAGGTAACCGTTTGTGTACGGATTATCGGAAGTTGAATGATGTCACCATCAAGAACAAGTACCCGTTGCCAAAGATAGAAGATTTGTTTGACCAGTTTACTGGTGCCAAAGTGTTTTCCAAGATTGATCTTAGAACTGGCTATCATCAACTCAAGATTCGCGCAGAGGATATTCCAAAGACTGCCTTTACCACCAGATATGGATTATACGAGTATACTGTCATGTCTTTTGGATTAACCAATGCCCTCGCTTATTTCATGAACCTCATGAATAAGATTTTTATGGACTTCCTGGATAAGTTTGTCGTTGTTTTTATTGATGACATTCTGGTTTATTCCAAATCAGAAGAAGAACATGAGCTACACCTAAGGACCATTCTTGGAACCCTTATAGAGCATCAGCTATATGCCAAGTTTAGCAAATGTGAATTCTGGTTACGGGAGGTAGGATTCCTCGGACACATTTTATCAGCCGGAGGAATTGCCGTTGACCCTGCGAAGGTAAAGGATGTTGAAGATTGGCAAGCCCCAACCACTCAAACCCAAGTTCGTGCATTTCTCGGATTAGCGGGATACTACCGCAAGTTCGTAGAAGGATTCTCGAGTATTGCCAGACCAATGACCCAATTGCTGAAGAAGGAAAAGAAGTTTGAATGGACGGACAAATGTGAAGCGAGTTTTCAGGAACTCAAGAGAAGATTGATTTCAGCCCCAATCTTGATCATGTAGGATATCACGAAGCCCTTTGATGTGTATTGTGATGCATCCAAGATCGGTCTCGGATGTGTGCTAATGCAAGAAGGCAAAGTTATATCTTATCTATACCGACAACTGAAGCAACATGAACATAATTATCCAACCCATGACCTTGAACTCACAGCCGTAGTTCTAGCCCTGAAAACATGGAGGCATTACCTGATGGGAAACCGTTGTGAGATTTATTCAGATCACAAGAGCATGAAGTATATATTCACTCAGAAGGAGATGAATATGAGACAGAGAAGATGGATTGAGCTAATCAAGGATTATGATCTGGACATTCACTATCACCCCGGTAAAGCCAATGTGGTAGCAGATGCCCTTAGCAGATTGCCGTGCCGCTTGAACTCCGTGATTTTAAAGGAGCAACCAAGTCTGCACAAAGAGATGGAAGATTTCTGAGTGGAATTTGTCAGTGAAGGATTTTTGGCTAGCATAGAACTTCAACCCACCTTGATTAGTCAGATCAAGGAGGCACAGAAAGGAAATGCTAGTATCAACAGAATCAAACATTGTATCGGTACAAGCAAAGTACCCGGATTCACGGAAGACGAAGAAGGAGTTCTGTGGTACAAAGGACGCCTTTGTGTACCAGCAGATTCGGAATTGAAAGAAGTTATTTTGAAAGAGGCCCATGATACTCTTTATTCTATCCACCCCGGAGGAATGAAGATGTATCAGGATTTGAAGGAACAATTTGGTGGCATAAGATGAAGAGAGAAATCGGAAGCTATATCGCCAAATGTGACATATGTTAGAGAGTCAAGGCGGGACATCAAAGACCCGCATGACTATTGCAACCTCTACAGATTCCGGAATGGATGGGATTCAGTGGGAATGGACTTTATCACCGGATTGCCTACTTCTAGTAGGGGAAATGACTATATATGGGTCATAGTTGACAGATTGTCCAAAGTCTCCCATTTCTTACCAGTCAAGACCACATACCAGAGTTCGAAGCTAGCGGAGTTATACATTGCTAGAATCGTCAGTTTGCATGGAGTCCCCAAGAACATTGTATCGGATCGAGGAACTCAGTTTACCTCGAGTATCTGGAAGAAAGTCCAGGAAGGTTTAGGAACCCGACTAGATTTCAGCACCGCGTATCACCCTCAGACCGATGGACAAACGGAGCGAGTAAATCAAATACTCGAAGATATGTTGAGAGCATGTGTGCTAGAGTATGGATCTAAATGGGAAGACTGTCTGCCTTTCGCAGAATTTTCTTACAACAACAGTTACCAAGCTAGTTTGCAAATGGCCCCATTTGAATGCATGTATGGAAGGAAGTGTCGCACCCCTTTCAATTGGTCGGAAGTAGGAGAGTCATATTTTTGGACTCGACATTCTACGATAAGCAGAAGAGAAAGTTCACAAGATTCGTGAGCACCTCAAGACCGCCCAACCAAGACAGAAGAGTTATGCCGACAAGAGACGTCGAGACCTTGCTTTCAATATCGGAGATTTCGTGTACCTTAAAGTGTCGCCGTTGAAAGGAATGCAGCGTTTCCATCTCAAGGGAAAGTTAGCCCCCAGATATATCGGACCTTTCAAGATTATAAATCATCGAGGAGAGGTATCATATCAATTGGAACTGCCAGAGGAAATGTCAGCAATGCACAATGTGTTCCATATATCGTTACTTCGCAAATGCCTTGAAGTTCTGGAGAAGACCGAAGTTTTCAAGAACATTGATCATCAGACCATAGAGATCAACGATGACCTGACCTATCCTGAAGTACCCATCCGTATTTTGGAAGAAGCTTTCAGAACCACCAAGACCCGAAGCACCAAGACCCAAAGCATCAAGTTTAGTTCTTGAGGACATTGGAGAATTCATGTTGTTAGTAGTGAATCTATGATGAGTTATTATTCAATGGTTTAGTATTTAAGTTGTGGTGCTATTCTTCTAGTGGTGTCATGTGAACGTCGACTACATGACACTTCACCATTTATGGGCCTAGGGGGATGCATTGTGTATTTGGCTACTAATTGTGGGGTTGCCGGAGTGACAGAAACCTGAACCCCCGTTAGGACACCTTTGCACAAGGGAGCATAGGATCTCAGAGTTTAAGGTTGTAGTTAGATTTATATCTTAATTACTTTCCTGTAGTTACAGATGTTTGCAGGGGGTTTAATCACAAGTATGTATTAGTCCAAGTAAGGTCGGTATATTAGCACAGGTTCACCCACACAACAATTACAACACCAGAGAAGAGTACTCAGCTATTGAAGCGAAAGCACTTGACAGAATTTCCATGTGTCCTCGGGAATGTTTGGTCCTTATAAGTATTTCCACCGGCTTGTCCTTTGCTAAGAAAGGATTGGGCCACTTGCTCCATTTGTTTTTCACCTTTGTTACTCGCTCTTTGTTTTGTTGCCTTGTCAGAAAACCACTAAAATCTGTTTGCTAAGTATTCACAGGGATTTCCTGCTCCATACCACTGTTCAGCACCTTCTGCTCCTTGTTGGGATCGACACTCCTATTTATCGAAAGTACTACGATACACCCCCTATACTTGTGGGTCATCAAGACTATTTTCTGGCGTCGTTGCCGGGGAGTGAAGCACTATTGAAGAGTGGAACTGGTAAGGGAAACTTTTACTGTGAGTATTGCTTTTGTTACTGCTTGTTACTTTGTTTCCAATATGGATAACCCACTTGGTTTTCTGTTTGGGAAAATACTACCACTGCTAGGGTAGTAGATGAACCACCACCTGTTGAGATATATCATTTTAAGATACCTACAAGTATTGTTGACCGTGTTATGGATAATTATTATTTTGGGGATGGAACTGTCCATCCCGGTGATCACTTGCTTTTTATCCATGAATTATGCTGGTTGTTTAAGTGAGCAGGTATCACAACTGAACAGGTGAAGAATAAGTTACTCTCCTATCCTTGAAAGGGAGAGCTGAAGAATGGTATAAGTGCTGAAGAATGGACAATCCATGGAATGGGAGGAGATGGCATCTCTCTTTTACTCTAAATTTTATCCTCCCAGTGAAATTCACAAGGATAGAAATCTTATATATAACTTTGGGCCTCTTGATGGAGAGAGTACAACTCAAGATTGGGGAAGATTGAAGTTACTAATGCTGAAATGTCCTATTCATGAACTCCCTAACAATATTATTCTCAATAACTTTTATGATAGGCTTTCTCTTCATGATAAAGATTTACTAGATGCTTCTTTTGCTGGATCATTCACACGTATGAAGGAAGAAGCTAAATGGGATCTCTTAGACCGTATTCAAGATAACACTGAAGCTTGGGAGAATGACAAAGGAAGAAAGTCAGGTATAAACTATGATTATGGATGCATTAAATCTTTTATGGGAACTGATGACTTCCATGTTATTAGTAATGAGTTTGGTCTTGATTCCCAAAGTATTGCCAACTGTTTTAAGGCCTTTGCCTCTTACATAGAAATTCCCAAGAAGTGGAATAAGTACCATGCTCCTTATAAAGATGTTGTTAGTCATGTTCCAGTTAGAAGTACTCAAGTCTGTACCACTAATCATATTGTGCCTGAACCTCATGTTGAGAAAATGCCTTTCCCAGCTAAGGTAAATGAGTATTATATGATTATTAGTGCAAATAACAAAGGTACAATGAAAACTGTGGACCCTGGTAAGCAATTGGATATTGAACCTGTGGTAGCTATTGTGAAAAACACTGTCACTAGAAATATAGACGATGAGCACATTGTCTTCTGTGAAGATGCTTCTAATATAATCTCTCATCCTAGTAAGGCTAGAAAAGCTAGTGCTCCTGTGCTTTCTATTAAAACTGGTGATCATTGCTACTATTGTTTATGTGATATTGGTGCTAGTTCTAGTGTTATTCCTTATGAGATTTACAGGGAAATTATGTATGAGATTGGTCCTTGTGAGCTAGAAGACATGTAACATCCCAGTATATAGGACCTAACGAAGGGTAGATTTAGGAATATGAATTATTGCATGCATTCATTTGAGAAAATGTGAGTAAATTTTTCGCCAAATAAAAACCTTGAGTGATCAATGTTTCTTTCTTACTTTGAGATTAGGTTTAGCCTTAAAGAAAGATTGCTATAAACTTTGATATGATCTTAAAGTAATTATGTGTGTTTTGAAATAAGTTTGGATTTTAAAACTTAAGTGTTTTATAATTTAAATGATTTTGATATAAGATTTGAATCTTAAATTAATTAAGAGAAAAGTATTATAACTTAAATCTTATCTAAAAACAATATGGTATATGAAATTCATTTTATATACATAAACAAGTTACAAAGAATGAACTTACTGAAGTTATTCCAAACTTCACAATTTACAAAAGAGTAAAGAATAAGAATGTTCTTTATTAATAAATATATAATCTTTATTACAAATGAACCAAATAAAGACTACAAGAATTATAAAAGAAAAATTACAAAAGAATAAGAAAAGTACATTTGTATATCTACTAACTATCCTTTATATAAAACTACACTAAATCTTCATCCTTATCCTTATACCTACAAAACAAAGATTAAATAGAAAACAAAATAAGATTAGTGTTAGTAAATTTCTCTTAGATATGTCAGTGAGGTGCACTTGACAATCTCATCATTGAGAAATATGGTAAAAGGGGTAAGTTTCACCCATCTGAAAGATTTCATCCTTCATAAATTCAAAGCCAGAATTCAAATGACAGCCAAAAGGGACCAATTCACCAGCCAGGTAAAAGTAGTTTGGTAATAGTAAGTTCAAACTTTCTGAACCTATCCACATGTGCATAGCAGGCACACAAGCTGCACACACACAAGCATGCAAGGGGTGTGTTGTCGACCTCACAAGCACAACCAATATCACAAAACCACAACACAACCGTGGAGGAGCACCTCAGTGCATCTCTCCACTACACAACACACCAGTACAGCCAGGGTGAACAACAGCTAAACCAAGAACAGCAGCCAAACCCAACCACCTAGATCAACCCAAACATCACCAGGATGGTGATATAAGGAGGGGGACGGATCTGGTGGACAGCAAGGTCAAGCCCAGGAGCTAGGAGGAGTAGGCAAGATCAAGAGCAAGCTCAGGAGCACAGCAAAAGCAGATCAAGATCCAGATCAAGATCAAGATCATCATCAATCTACTACATCCACATCAGAATTTGTGGTGAGCCTCATAAAACCATCACATGATTTCATCATATTATCTAAATAAAAGCACGTGTTGCTTTATGAAACAATCTCTATAAGATCAACCAAGAGGGGTGAATCTATCCTAGAGATTTCAAGTATAAGGATAAGAAATCAAGCTCAACCACAAGCACTAAACCCTCAGACCAGCATCACTGGGTTCAGTGTTATTTTTACAACTTAGATCATTTTCATTTGATCTTATTAGATCAGGGCACATCTCTCAGAGAGAGAGTAGCACCTCTAATCTTGCAAGTTTCAAACAAACTAATACTCAACTAACTAGGAATTAAATCCTAGAAGCCTCAGACCAACATCATAGGCACGAAAGTTAATACAAGCTTTCATGTCAACTTGTCAGTATTAATCACAAGCATTATCAAGCTAAGCCCAGAAATAAAACTCAATCACTTGTGTGCCAGATCATATTGGTATCACAAGGACAGGTTGTTTATGAATTAAAACCAATCTTTGTTTAGAATCCACATATAAAAGGGACAACCAATAAATATCATTTTCCTGAAGCTAAGTGCCAGGAATCAACCTTAAAAATTCATTTATACATCCACAGAAATAATTACAGGTAATGATTTGATTTAGTGAGTATAATCTCATACAAGCCAATCTTATAATTGCAGTAAGCAACTACTGAGAGAAACTACTGTCAGTATAATCAATCTGACAGTAGAGTAAACTCTCAGATCAACAACATAATCCAATCAAGGATTTCATTGAAACACTAGCATGGATCATGGTGGATTACCACTAGAATAAATCTGACAGGCAACTAGCATCATCAAAGCCACTACCAATCATTAACCATAGCAGACAATCATTTCCCATGATCAGATATGATCAACACTAAATCTAAAGCATCATAGATATGATCAACAGGGGGTTATGAACCCTAATCAGAGCAGGAACCCTAATCCAAAGATGAACCCAATCAGCACATAGTCACTCGGCATGATAAGCCACTAGATACACACAGAGAGAATCATGGCAGTAGCATGGACAAAAACCACAGAGACAACTTACCTGAGGTCCTCGCTGACGAATCGAAGAGGAAGCAGAGTGGCCGACGAACCGTGGCGGCACAGAGAGCACCCAGAGGGGCGCTTCAACTTGCACCTGCCACGGCGATGGCCACATCAGCGCACGAGTCTAGTACACCACCGCAGGCGGGATCGCGGCGGCAGCGACAACACCTTTTCCGAACCTTAGGGTTCGGGAATGGGGTGGAACTGACCACGGGGAAGCCCCGGAGTCAAATCCAAGTGGATAGAACAAAGGAGCATCACCGACAACCCCAAATCGCACCATGGTGGCGGCCAGAACGGCCGACGGCGGCAGGAATCAACGGTGGCGGCATCGCCGGCCACGGGGTCGAGTCAGGAGGAGGAGGGGATAAGGTCGAGGGAGAGAGGGAGGCAGAGTAGGCTGGGTGGGCCAAAACCCTTCGGGGTGATCTTTGGACCCTGCCCTATTGGTCCAGGGAGCCCAAGGGGCCAGCCCAAGTTGCTTAATAAATCTTTTTGATCAATTGGAAAAGACCAAAATGCCCCTGACCCAATAAAATTATAGAAAATAAAATAAAAGTCCAAAAATTATAAATAAAATATTTTTGGATTCACAATAATCCACTCTGTCCAAATAAAATAATGTATCAAATTTTGGACATTTAAATTTTTATTGGAATTTTGAAATTTGTATATTATTTATGGAATTTTACAAAATTATTGAAAGATGATAAAAATAAATAAAAATCACTTTCATTATTTATGAATATTAGAGTATTTTTTAAAATACTAAATAAATATTTAGTAATAAATTTAATGTATAATTAATAATTACTAAAAGAATTATTAAATTAATAGAAGCCAAATAAAAAGGGAAATAAAATAATTCAAAATATGCAATAAATATAAAAAATATTAATATTTATAAATGCTTTATTAGAAGGCACCTTATATAGGGAAAATGCATATAGAATTAAATAATGCATTACATTACTTGCATAATCATTTTGCTTCTTTAAATATTGTCCTTACTGGGCAATAATGATGTTTTTCTAGAACTAGAAGCTCAAGGTCCACTGCAAGCATCAGACTTCACTACCTTGCCATCACAAGGCAAGTTCATAACTTGCTCATGTCCTTTGAAGAGTCTTTATCAAAGTATTTGCAAATTGTGTGTTATCAAATATGCTATAAAAGAAACAAAATATTATTTTCATAAATAAAGAAATCATAGATATCATCCTAAGTGGTGATATAATGAAGCAATAGAACTTAGAGTTCTATTTGAAACAATGATGACCAAGTAGGGACTTAATAACCCCTGACATCAGTGATTCTAGCGCCGTATATTACGCGTTAACCATGAGATTTGGAATGGGACAGAGAAGTCAGCTGTATCTTCTTCCTCTCGCATGAAGCTGGATGTGCAGGTCATGGCTGTTATCCTCGTAGCGTGCATATTAATTGGTAATTCGTAGAGGATATGCAGCATATGGGTGGGAACCCTCATCGTCCCACGATAGTTCTGGCATCTAACGGTTTGTACAAACCATTGCAGTAATTCATTATGTGGGCATGGTGTACAACAAGGAGGCATGCGGGGTCGCGAAGGGGGCAGTGATTGGCTTGGACCAACTACTGGGCCCCACATCATGGAATTATGGACGGGAAAGTACGCCCGGTTGTGCAACAAGGATTTGATCTCTCATGGGGAAAGTAATGCACCTCTGCATAGTGTAAGAACTGTAACTTGTTACTCCCTGTTCCGGGAAGGAGCTACGAATGCGGCAGGAAATGAACTCCATGAAAGTTCTGGTTAACCTGTGAAGGCTGATTGTCATAGTTTTTCGGAAATAAAATAAATCTTTGAAGAAAGATTTACAAAAACCGCATAGTGCCAAGGATTTATCATCCGAGGTGGTAGTTAAAGCATCAAATTTCCCACCTTGCATATAATGAACTTGTTGGGTAACGCTGTTACTCATTCTTTCCTTTGATCCCTTGCTTAGACTTTGAGGATCCCGAAGACGTGCCAATGTATGCAGTCGAATGCCAAGAAGATGTGTTCTACGAGGAACCTGATCTATCTGGAGGAGTTGAAGGTGCGGACTACGAGATCCGCTACGGTGTCGATGAGAACGAGTCCACTTAAGTGTCTAGTTAGTAGTAACTAACGGTGCCGAGCAGCATAAACTCTATAGAATAAGCTGTTGAGCCCCACTCCTAGTCGGAGTTGCTACTTTTAAATTTCCGCTGAACACTTTATATTTTGGTTTGTAAGTTGGATCTTTTGGAAGTCTAGAACTTCCGGTATTGTAATAATAATAATGTGTGTACTTTTGTAATATGGACCCGCAATGTTTCTGTTGTACCACTCTGAGGGATGTGATATTTACGGAATGGTGTTCTGTAGATGTCATGTCCACGACTATAGTGTACTACACATGCAGTGCTATGCTGGGTCACCGCAGGACATTGATGTGGTTATTCACCTTGATAATAAGGAAACCATTTGCCCCATTGTCATTGTAAGAGATGTGGAGATTCTCTGTGGTAAGATCAAATATCCTGCTAATTTTCTAGTGCTTAATTCAGCAGCTAGCAAAATTTGTCCTATCATTTTTGGTAGACCTTTCTTGAACACTTGTGGAGCCATTATTGATTGTAAGAAGGAAAAAAGTTTTAACTAAGTTTGATGGATATTCTTATGAGTTTAACTTTTCCAAATTTGCTAAAGCTCCTTGTGAAAATAGCTTGCCTAATAAAGATTTCAGGATGGAACAACTTGCTTCTATTGATCCATTCTATGACCTTGGGACTCTTTTTGATGACTGTAAGTATGCTTATTCTAATGATAAAGTTGTTGCTAGTGATAGTTATATTGTCAACTTTATTCAAAGTGCTACTGAAAGTTATTATGAGAGAGGGAAACATGGTTTTATGCATCTCAATGATGTTAAGTTTCCCCGTTTTATGTTGAAAGCTTTGAAGTTGCATCTGTTTTGTCTTCCTATGTTGGTGGATTTTTGCTTCAACAATTCATTTTCCCATGATACCCCCATGCATAGGAAGTGGGTTAGACTCAAGTGTGTTGGTTATTTGCTTCTTGATTCTCTCTTTCACTTCAAATATATATCCTATGTGAGCATCTTTGAAAGTTTCAAGCCTAACTTAAAGGCATTAAAGAAAAGTACTTGTTGGGAGATAAACCAAGAGTTTTGTCGAGTCTTGGAAGTTATTACTTTATTAATAACCGCTCCTTATCCTTTTTGTTTTGGTTTTTGTGTCAAATTCAACTACTTTTGTGAAGTAGAGGAGTTGTGAAAAGTGGCTATCCTGGGACAGATTTTTGTGCCGTATTGTAAAAATCCGTGAGGAAGCTCAGTACTTCTGATGGAGCTGAATTTTTCTGTGCTTGTTCTCCAAGTTGTTACCCAACTTGAATTAGTTCTGCACTTTTGATTTGAGCAACAGAAGGTCTTTGAAAAAATCAATCTTTACCTGCTGGTCTGTTTTGACAGATTTCTGCCATCATTTGCATTTGCCTCTTACATAAGCTTTTGTTTTGATGGGTTTTCAGTTGAAGTGTGTACACAAAGATTTATTGTTTTTGCTTACACTAATGTTGTCACTGATTTTGTGCAAGGGTTTGGTATGAAGGAAATTCTCAAGAGAAGAGAAAAGGAATCTGTAGAGTTCGTCTTTGAATAGGTAAAAGTGGTGAAAACAGAAGGTTCGTGAAAGCCCAATCTTTTTATATTTTTGATGTTTTTAATACATAAGGAAGACTACGAGACGGAACTGAAGAGGAAACGGAGTCTGGGGTGGACAGACCCACCCCAGGCGCGGGCCCAACCTGGCCGCGCCTGAGGGGTGTGTGCCACCCTCGAACTTCGTCTCCGCCTCGTTTCCATGTCAGTACCTTCCTTATGCCTTGAAACTTCATAATATATAACCCCCTGGAACCCCTGAGGTTCGTGCATCATGTTCTCGTCGTGTTTTGTTTCAATCTGTTTTTGTGAGGAAATCTTCTCAAGTTTAGAGCACCATGGCCTCCGCCAACGACAAAGGCAAGAAGCCCGTGGAGATAAAGTTGGAAGAACAAACCACCGCAGGAACAAGGGGAAGGAAACCTACTTTTGTAGGAGCAATTAACACTGCAGATGTTTTTTATCGTCACATGCAGGGAATCATAGACTTTGGTCCAGACTTCAGATACTGCCCCGAGGCAGCGGAAGCCCTTCGAACCACTGATGAATTTTGTGAAAGATATCGTGCTTTGAGGATAAAGGTGGATGAACTTCAAGAGGAGAACAACAAGCTTCGTAAGATGCTGGAGGGTTTTCTTATCCTAAACAAGGGGGCGACACCACCACCACCGAGGGAGTAATTCGTCATCAGGTTTGGATCCCCTTGGCTTGTTCCAAGCTTGGGGAGTGTCGCGGTATCACCACCATTATCTTTTACCTTTTTAGTGGATTCATATATGTGGTAGAGAGGTTATCTTATAGTTTGGTTTGCATGTGGAAGTATCTATCCTTTAGTTTATTATATATGTAACCCTTGGTGTGAGTGCCTTTATTGGAATATTAATGAGAAGTCTCATCTTTTACTTTTTGCACTTCTTATTTTAGTTTGCAATCTCTATTATATGATGGATCTTGTTGATCAGTATTGGCACCACTTTGGGAGCATTAAGTGGATCTAAATTGCTTTTGGCAAACCGAGTTCTGGTCAGTAGAAGTACTTTTTGAAGTTTGAAAGAAAAAGAGAAAAATCTTACAGGTATTTTGTATCATTTGTTTTCTTTCTTGTTGGCTCATAAGCTTAGTATTCTTTATTTAAGGTCTTTTGTGTCTTCAAGGAAGAGTGCATGTTTGGATTTATTACTTGTATGTTTGCTTGTTTCTTTCAACTCTCTTGCTTGCTACCCAGCCTTGCTAGCTAAAAACCTGTTTTGATAAGGCGTACTTCTCATGTTTCCAAAATACTTTTGAACCAAACTTTTGCCATTTGTGTCCACCATATCTACCTAGTAGATTTTGCTATTCCAAGAAAATTCTCAAGCTTCATCTATCTTTCGAATTAAAAAGTATTTTGTTATGTGAAAACTAGTTAGTAAATCTCTCACGAACTTGATGGCACACTTTATTTCTTTGCCCCTAATATATTTGAACCATTGTGCCATCGAAGTTGTATATGATTGCATCTATACGTTGGAATTAGCAGAACCGTGCTGTCACGAGGAACGTTTTCAACATTGCACTTGCACTCGGTACACAGTTGATATCATACTCTTTTGTCTATGGATGTCAACGGTGTGAAATAAAGAGGGAACTTGTAAGTACATGGAGTTTGTATCCCGTGTTAGATAAACGCATGCCGCTAGCCTAAGCCATGCCTAATCATGGTGGAAACTTGCAGCATCACCATAGCGAGCCATCTATGAAGCATCCTTAATAAAAAAGCTATGCACATAGGAAATAAAAAGATCGCCGAGATCCTCATTGTCTGCTTGCCTTGTCATTTTGGTTATGGGAAAGCTCCTGCACCATGTGCAAGGGGTACCCGTTGGCGGTTCTCAATGATATGCAAATACTTACAATGACAAGAACTTACCTGTGACCAAAGTTAAGTACCATGAGGAGTGGCCCTCATATTCAAGGGACATGAGATTGCCAACTTATATTTCGTCAAGCATATACTCCATCTTTGCGCACTTTAAACTTAATCATCTCAAGATGCCTATGATAGGGGCAATGAGGGCTCAAAGCTAGTAAGTACCATAATCTTTTGGAAGCTCTTTATGACTTGTAATCCCTGCTTCCCTCTAAGAAGGGACTTTTCTCCCACTTCCAAAGTTGAGTCAGTAAACCTACTTCCTCTCCATCTCCAGCAAGCATTTGAGTTGTGTTTCAAGCATTCATATGGTGATATATTCAATCATGTTCTTTATCTTCCTTGTTTGCACAAAACTCTTATCTATTGAGTATTACTTTGAAAGCCTTCACTTGTGAAAAACCTTTTGAGCAAAGAGTGCTCCTGTTTTGAAACTTCTACAAAAAAGCTTTTGTGAAACTGTTTGCCAGGTGTTCTCTGACCAAGAACAATTTTGCCAATTCCAATTATGATTTATCTTTATGCATCTATATTGTGACTGTTGTACTTGGTTGCAAGCTAAGTTATATAATGGTGAGTTGCTTTCTTCTATGAGTTGTGCAATGGTAAGTGTGATGCTTCGTGTTCGTATTCTTTTATCGACACCTCACTCCATAAACATGTGGACATGTTTAATGAGCTTAGTTTTCGCTTGGGGATAAGCGAAGTCTAAGCTTGGGGGAGTTGATATGCCCAATTTGCATCACCATTCTATATCATAATTTACCTCTATTCATTGATATTTGTCTTATTATGAGGTATTACTTATGGATTTTCATCTGTTTATGCATGTTGGATGATTCTTGGAGGATGGACTGCAGGAGTCTGGATTCTGATGGAAAAGAAGGCGTTTCAGTGCAATTTCGCGAAGATCAGAAAATACCAGAAAAATATGAAACATATTATTTTACCAGAAGACGAAGGAAGCCAGAAGGAGGAGCGAAGAGGGGCCGCAGGGGGGCCACCCCCTAGGCACAGGCCCACCTGACCCCGCGCCTAGGGCAGGTGTGGCCTACCTGCCCGGCCTCCGACTCCATCCCTTTGCCTATATCTTCTCTATGGAACCCTAAGCCTCGGGGAGCGACCACATATAGATTTCCACCGCCTCTGGGGGGCGGAAAACACCGAGAGATAAAGATCTCTTCGACAGATAGATTTCTTCCGGGGGAATTCCTTCCCGGAGAGGGGAGACCTTCGCCATCAACACCATCATCAAGCTAGGCTTCATCGGGATCATCATCATCATCATCCACACCATAATCTCCACCAGCACCATCATCACCACTTCGTCCCGCTGTAACAATTGTGTTGGATATTGCTTTAGTTCTTAGGGGAAACTTTCCCGGTGTTAATTACTATTGGAGTTGATGCTTGTGAGTGGAACCATTGGATTATTGTTTATGTTCAGATTTTTATCCATTATCATATCATCTTTGATCTTGATCCATATGATATTTCGTGAGTAGTTCGTTTAGTTCTTGAGGACATGGGAGAAGTCATGTTGTTAGTAGTGAATCTGTGATAAGTTATTATTAAATGGTTTAGTATTTAAGTTGTGGTGCTATTCTTCTAGTGGTGTCATGTGAACGTCGACTACATGACACTTCACCATTTATGGGCCTAGGGGGATGCATTGTGTATTTGGCTACTAATTTTGGGGTTGCCAGAGTGACAGAAACCTGAACCCCCGTTAGGACACCTTTGCACAAGGGAGCGTAGGATCTCAAAGTTTAAGGCTGTGGTTAGATTTATATCTTAATTACTTTCCTGTAGTTACAGATGTTTGCAGGGGGTTTAATCACAAGTATGTATTAGTCCAAGTAAGGTAGGTTGTAGGTGTTTGTAGCATGAAAACAAAAAAATTCTACCGCATGAACACACACAAGGCAAGATCTATCTACTAGATTGTAGCAACGAGTCGATAGAGTACTAACCCTCGAAGATCCAAAGCGGTTAACGAGAGCAGATTCTCGTGGGTGATGTAGTCCTTCACTTGTCGATCTCAAGATCGCGTAGGCGATCCTTCCGGCAGCGCTCCCGCAGTCGGTCACACGTACGGTACTCGATGAAGACCTTCCTCTCCCTTGTTCCAGCAGGCAACGGAGGTTGTAGCTCTCTCCTCGCGATTCCGGCAGCACGGCGGCGTGGTGTCGGAAGTAGAGGGGAGATCCCGCAGGGCTTCGCCTAAGCCAGAGCGAGTATGGTGGAGTATAGGGAGCCCCGGCGATCTAGGGTTTAGAGGGCCGAGGTTCAGAAGGAGCTAGCAACTAGAGTTTAGCCAGTCGGTAGCGGTTTAGAGGAGATCTAGATTGGTCGCAACTAGAGAGGGGGGCGGCGGCCAACCTAGGGTTTCTTGGGCGCCTAGGGCAAGGGGGATACCTTGGGGTGCGCCCCACCCCTCCTTATATAGATGGGGGGGTGTCCAAGGGTGTTCCCAACCCAGGTGGAAACCCTCCCTAACTTAGAAACCCTCCCTAACTCGGAAACCATGTTGGGATTTGACCTTTTCAAACTGCCTTTTTGACTTTCAGATCAGAGTATGATTTCTCTCTTCCAAGTGTCCAGCCAAGTGACCTAGGACATGATTCAACCATTACACTTTGTCATTACACATCCATGTACCCTTCCTCTTCCAGATCGGTGAACCTTCTAGACCCTTCTAGAACATTCCGGTGAAAACACCGGAATCATTCCCAAACTTCGAAATTGGACTTTCCTTATATGAATCTTATTCTACAGACCATTCTGGATCTCCTCATGATATCCCGGATCCCATCCGAGACTCCGAACAACATTTGGTCTCTTTACTCACATTCCATATCTACTAAACAACATCGAATCCTTAAGTGTGTCTCCTACGGTTCGTGAATTATGCAGACATGATCGAGACTTTTCTCCGATCAATAACCAATAGAGGAATCTGGAAATTCATATGGCTCCCACATATTTCTACGATTACTTTGCGGTCGAATGAACCATTTACATACGGAACCAATTTCCCTTTGTCTCGCGATATTTTACTTATCCGAGGTCTGATCGTCGGTATCTTTGCATACCTAGTTCAACCTCGTTATCGATAAGTATTATTTTCTCGTTCCCGTGATATGTGATCCCTTGTGAGACATTCACATTCTTGCAAGCTAATTGGATGACATTCCACCAAGAGGGCCCAGAATATATCTATCCATCATATGGATGGACAAATCACTCTTGATCCATGTTTCTCAACACGTACTTTCTGAACACTCAATGCCACCTTTATAGCCACCCAGTTACAGTGTGGTGTTTGATTTCATCAAAGCATCCTTCCGGTGATGGTGATTATCATGATCTCATGGTCAAAGGAATTAGGTTACTATGTATCAGAAAGCTTATAGCAAGTGAACTGTTTTAATGACTTGATCTTATGCTATGCTTAACTATAGGAGTATGCCCATCACACCATTCTCTTAATGATATGATCTTGTTGTTAATAACATCTCAATGTTCATGATCAGGAAACCATGACCATATATTAACCAACAAGCTAGTTTAACAAGAGGCTTTACTAGGGACTCTTTTATGTTGACAAATCACACAAGTATTAATGTTTCCGGTTAATATAATTATAGCATGGTATGTAAACATTTATCATAAGCATGAAGATATGATAATAACCTCTTTATTATTGCCTCTTGGGCATATCTCCAACATCGGTATGTTAGCACAGGTTCACCCACACAACACTTACAACACCAGAGAAGAGTACTCAGCTATTTGAAGCGGAAGCACTTTACAGAATTCCCATGTGTCCTCGAGAACGTTTGGTCCTTATAAGTATTTCCACCGGCTTGTCCTTTTCTAAGAAAGGATTGGGCCACTTGCTCCGTTTGTTTGTCACCTTTGTTACTTGCTCTTTGTTTTGTTGCCTTGTCAGAAAACCACTAAAATCTGTTTGCTAAGTATTCACAAGGATTTCTTGCTCCATACCACTGTTCAGCACCTTCTACTCCTTGTTGGGATCGACACTCCTATTTATCAAAAGTACTATGATACACCCCCTATACTTGTGGGTCATCAGTACCCCGTTGGCGGTTCTCTATGATACGCATGTACTTACAATGACAAGAACTTACAGGTGACTGAAGTTGAGTAGCATGAGGTGTGGCCCTCGTATTCAAGGGACTTGAGATTGCAAACTTATACTTTGTCAAGCATATAATCCATATTTTGTTCACTTTAACCTTAACCACTTCAAGATGCTTATGATAGGGGCAATGAGGGCTGAAAGCTAACAAGTACCATAATTTTTGGAAGCTCTTTTTGAAACTTGAAATCCCTGCTTCCCTATCAAGGGACTTTCTTCTACCATTATTTGAGTCTCCACCTTCTACTTTTAGGCACCATTAAGAGAGCATAGTTTCCATTCTGTGTGCAGTGTCCCAAAACTTATTGATTGATGCATATTGTGATATTAATTGTTCTTGTGCTTCTTGTTTCTAGTCACCCTTGTAAACTTTGAAGGTGTCCTATGCATTTATTTGCCACTCCATGAGGGACAAGCTAAATGCCACTATGCTATGTTTTCTGTTTGTGAGACAAACAAACATTTTTCAATGCATGTTATTCATGATCTTTGTTTGTAGCCTTTCTGTTGCTTGGATAGTTACTATGTCCTATTGTTAGAACTCCATCTCTCATGCACATGTTTAGAGTTCTTTGATCCCAACTTTTAATGCTTGTAAATGGTTTGATCTTGGTTTTGACGGTGCATGTCACCTCAATTTTTTTATCACTTACCTACTCGAGGACGAGCAGGAGTTAAGCTTGGGGATTCTTGATACGTTGGAAACGTATCTATAATTTTTGATGTTCCATGCTTGTTTACTATCTACTTTGCTTTGCATTGTCTACACTTTGAGGTGTTTTTATATCTTTTCTGGAACTAACCTATTAACAAGTTGCCATAGTGCCAGTTGCCTGTTTTCTTCTGTTTTTGGTTCCAGAAAGGCAAAAAATCAATATTCTCGGAATTGGACGGGACAAAAGCCAAAGTCAATATTTTACCATGGGCGTCACGAAGTCCAGAGGAAAGACGGAGAGGCGACACAGGGCCGCCACACCCCTAGGCACAAGTGGGCCCACCTCGCGCCTGGGTAGGGTGTGGCCCCCCTGGCCGCCTCCCAGACTTGCCTCTTTTCCTATAAGAAGCCGGTCAAAACTCCACGAAACCTTCTGTAGCCGCCGCCACCATCATCCCTGGATCGGGGGGATCTGAAGTTCTTCCCGGCACCCTGCCGGAGGGGAGATCATTCTGGAGGCCTTCTTCTCTGGTATGATTCGTGAGTAATTCCACCTTGGACTATGGATCCATGTAGTAGCTAGATGGTTGTATCTCCTTGTGTTTTCATGTATAGATCTTGTGAGCTCCGTTCATGATCAAGATCTAATCTATTTGTAATCATGCATGTTGTGTTTGCGGGGATCCGATGGATATTGAGATTACTATGTCAGATTGATTAATGGTTTTGTCTATTTGATACTATCATGTCTATGTTGTTTGTGATCTTGCATGCTCTCCGTTGTTAGTAGCTATCTTGGCTAAGTAGTTGCTAGTGACTCCAAGAGGGGGTATTATGCTCGATAGTGTGTTCATGCCTCTAGTTTCCAAGGGAAGTGACAGAAATCTCCTCGGTTGTAGATGTGTTGTTGCCACTAGGGAGAAAACAACGGTCTCTTGTTCATGGAACAAGTGGATTGTTTACCCACTTCGCTTAAAACAGTTGTCTGTTGCTTGCAACTTAATACTGGAGGGGGTTCGGATGATAACCTAAAGGTGGACTTCTAGTCATAGATGTAGTTGGATGGCGGTCTATGCATATTGTTGTATTGCCCAATCGAATCTCATAGGATCTTTTTGTTTGCATTGTTATGCCTTGCTCAGTTCCTGTCAATTGTCCTGCTGTATTTTGTTTACCCTTCATGCCATGTTGTTTATCTAAGGAGAGCACCTCTAGTAAAATATGGACCCCGGTCCAATCTTTATCATTGATACATCTTTCAATGTTACCTGTTTACTTGCTGCAAACCATTACCTTCCACACCATACGTTTAATCCTTTGTTACAGTAAACCGGTGAGCTTGACAACCTCACTGATTCGTTGGGGCAAAGTCTTGAGTTTGTGCTGTGCAGGTTTCCACGTTGCTTGCAACACCTTTGAGACGTTTTCTTTCTCCTACTGGTTTGATAACCTTGGTTTCTTACTAAGGAAAAACTTGCTGCCGTGCTGCTTCACACCTTGTTCTTGGGGTTTCCCAACGAAGCGCTTCTACATCAACTCAGCGCTGCATCAACTGCTAGGTTAACAGGATGACAAGGATGGCTCTATAAAAAGGATCTACTGCTGTGGTGCTCTTGCTGTGTTGTTACTTTAGTTCCCTACCGGTGCTTTTGGCCTTCTTTATATAGATGGTCGTCGAGGTAGTTGCCCTTAAACTCGTTTTCAGTTTGATTTTGAGTTTCCTGGGATGTGTTGCTTTCTAATTTACCCTTTCGTTTTGTAGTGTTTGCAAGACACTGAGGTTTCTTTATATGAAATCGACGGGGTGCTCTTGGGTAAAAAGAAAAGTCTATCTATGCATGGAGAGTCGTCTTCATCACCTTCTGTCATACTTTGAGTTCCATGAGATAAAAAAATCAAATGCCCCTCACATGTCATGATTCATATAGTAAGACCATGTTTGTTTGAAACACAAGAATTTAAATAAATTTTGGAGTAATTTTACAAACTTCGGCCTAAAAAATCATGTTGTACGTGGCCGTCAGAGCAGAGACAATTAAGAGAGACTCAGGTGGCCCTACGTTCTGGTCGTCTAGAACTGTCCCCAGGGACCAAGATGACTTGCGGTTTACTGCTGCCGTCTGGTCGCCTCCGCTGCTGCCTGCTGATCTGTTCCAATTTCCTTTCCCCTTCGCTTCCCCGCTCCCTCCTGCCACAGCTACCAGCAAGGCAGCAAGCGGCAGAGTCCAGCACGAGCGCCAACTCCCAGATCTCCCACCCCCCACCGACCGCCGATGAGCTCAGCCGCCGCCGCATCCACATAGCCGGACCGAACCAGCCGCCCTAATGTCATCTTCCGCGGGCGACGCCGAGTCCGATCCCCTCGGCGGCGCTTCCCCGGCAGGCCGCGTGCTCGGCCGCGCCCTCGACAAGGTCATCAAGCACTCCTCCTGGCGCAAGCACTCCGCGCTCGTCTCCGCCTCCAAGTCCGCCATCGACCTCCTCTCCTCGGCCCCCGCCCCGCCCTCCGGCGCCGAGCCTTCACCTGCTTCCCCTATCCCCGGCCTCCCCGCCCCCGTCGCCGAGGCCGCGCTCCAGGCGCTCCTCCTCGCGCTCGATCCCGGCTCCCCCAAGGTCGCCGAGCCCGCCCTCGACTGCGTCGCGACCCTCCTCTCCCTCCGCCTCCTCCTCGGCGATGTCGCCCCCGCTGACCCCTCGCCGCTCTCCAGACTCTTCGCTAAGGCCCTCTCATGCGGCGGCCTCGGCGACGACGCCCTCGAGCTCGCCGCGCTCCGCGCGCTCGTCGCCTTCGCGCGGTGCCCCGCGGTCTCCGTCCGCGGGGAGTGCCTGGGCCAGCTGGTCAAGGCGTGCTATAACCTGTACCTTGGGAGCGACAGCGGTGGGAACCAGCTCTGCGCCAAGCTCGCGCTCGCGCAGGTGCTGCTCGTCGTGTTCGCGCGCGTGGAGGCCGACGCCATGGACGTGCGCGTGCGCACCGTCTCTGCTGCGGACATGATGGACCTCTCTGACCGCAGCCTCAACGACTCCAGCGTCGTGCAGGGGGCGCAAGCCTTCATAAACGAGGCAATGGAGGGGAGCGACGAGCCAGAGGAGGCTCCCTCGGCGGCGCATGTGCCAGCTGAGGGGGACGGAAACGGGGAGGAAGAGGGGATGAGCAGGATCAGGGAGGATGGGCTGGCGTTGTTCAAAAATCTCTGCAAACTGTCTATGAAGTTTGGCACACCGGATAACCCGGATGACCCTGTACTCCTCCGGGGGAAGGTGTTGTCACTCGAGCTACTTCGGATGGTCATTGACAATGCAGGGCCGTTCTGGAAGACGAGTGACAAGTATGTACACAAAGCTATGCTTCTTCTGGTTATAATTGTATACCCCCTCCGTCTCAAAATAGATGTCTCAGATTTGTCAAAATTTGGATGAACCTATATACTAAATAGGGTCTAGATTCATCCAAATTTTGACAAATCCAAGACATCTATTTTGAGACGGAGGGAGTACATCAGATCAATTCATTGCATTCCATCTTTCAATCAATGTTATTATTAGTGAGTCTTGGTATACCAAAATGGTAGGGGAGGAATGTAGAAAACTACACTTGTTGACGTTTTCCAACCGGGTCAACAGTTATTTTTCTTATACTAACTCTGCAACCCTGGTTGAGGTTAATGAAAAAGATGAACCACAATACTGGTTGGTGTTTTCCACATTTGTGTTCAAATCGTGGTTGATCACAGCTAACTGTCATACAGGTGGTCACACGAGGATTTGGCCGCCGAAAGAAGCATTGGTTGTGGTTTTGTGGATTTGGCTGTGTTTGGATCATATATTTGTAGCAATATGTCATCGAGGAATTCATGATCATGCTAAATGTTAGAACTACTGATATTAGATTTATTTTCTTCGCGACTAGAACGTAACTAATGATAGTACCAAAAGGCAGTGGTCCTGCCGGTTACTCGAAAAAAAATGATAGTACTGATGGGTGATAAACCAGATTATGTATCTATAATGATGTATTGATTACTTATCACCTTATCAGCGGATGCCTGCCTGTATTCGAGTTGTATTTAATTGAATTTGTTGTGGTTCTTCCAGCAAATGATGGTTGAAAAAAAAGAACATCATTAAGGGCACCAATCAGGTTGGTGAGAACTGAATATAATAGCTACAGAGCCTCCCCACGTAACAGTCGATGTAGAGACAGTGATTAAGGTTTA
Source organism: Avena sativa (assembly GCA_916181665.1). Lineage (NCBI taxonomy): Eukaryota > Viridiplantae > Streptophyta > Magnoliopsida > Poales > Poaceae > Avena > Avena sativa. The sequence continues at coordinate 425,154,060 of OV702280.1, forward strand.
TGATGCCACTTGGCAGTTGGCACTAAAATAATCATCAGTACTAAGTTGGTCTTTATTCATACAAAAATGTTTCATCTAATCATTCTAAAAGAAGTTCATACTGGAAGCTGGATAATTCATCTGATCATTTCATGTAGGAACGTTAAATTCAGTACGTAGTTCAGCAGATAGGACATCCCACTAATATCAATGCTTTTTTCCTCTGCTGGTGTGCAGGTATGTTGAGGCAATTAAGCAGTACCTTTGTCTATCCTTATTGAAGAACAGTGCCATGTCAGCAATGAGTGTTTACCAGCTTTTGTGCTCCATTTTTATGGGTCTTTTGTTAAGGTTTAGATCTGGCTTGAAAGAGGAAATTGGAATATTTTTTCCTATGCTTGTGCTGAGAGTTCTTGAAAATGTTCTTCAGCCTAGCTTCTTGCAAAAAATGACAGTTCTAAACTTTCTGGAGAAGATCTGTAAAGAACCTCAGGTTATTATCGATATCTTTGTGAACTATGATTGTGACGTTGATGCACCAAACATTTTTGAAAGGTATGCTAGTTTTATTCCTGCTGGAGATTTGCCTTTGTTTTTAAGATTCATTAGCATGCTGTATCAACTATCAAACATAACAAAACAGTCTGTGCAAAGGGCACAGTTCTACATGTGCAACTTCTACTGACAAAATATGGCATTCTCTTTCTAATTTTACAATAAAGCAATTTGATTACATCGTTTTTCACAGAATTGTCAACGGACTTCTAAAAACAGCTTTGGGTGTCCCTGATGGATCAACAACGACACTAACTGTCGCACAAGACCAAACATTCCGGGTTGAATCTGTCAAATGCCTTGCCACTGTTATTAAGTCAATGGGTTCATGGATGGACCAGCAACTGAGAATTGGTGAAAGTTCTGAAGTACTAGGTTCAGTGGACAATCATAATATCCAAAATGGAGAAGAAGGGACAGGAATGGATCATGACATGCAATCTGAGTCTAGTAGCTCTGACGTGTCTGATTCTTCCTCACTCGAGCAACGACGAGCTTATAAAATAGAACTTCAGGTGTATATGGTTTGCCTACTTTAAATCGTTTATGTTTCTAGGTAGACGTTGTTTCTTTTAAAGAAATACTGATAGGTCTATGTTTTGTTTCGCAGAAAGGAATTGCCTTGTTTAACAGAAAACCATCCAAAGGTATTGACTTCCTCATTCGAAGCAAGAAGATAGGCCAGTTGCCCGAAGATGTGGCTTCTTTCTTGATAAGCACTGCCGGTCTAAATGCAACAATGGTTGGAGATTATTTGGGTGAAAGAGAAGAGTTTCCCCTCAAAGTCATGCATGCTTATGTGGATGCACTAAACTTTGAAGGGATGGATTTTGGTGAGGCAATTAGATTCTTCTTGCGGGGTTTCAGGTTACCAGGGGAAGCACAGAAAATTGACAGGATCATGGAAAAATTTGCTGAACGCTACTGTAAATGCAACCCAAATGTTTTTACCAGTGCAGATACCGCTTATATTCTTGCTTATTCCGTGATCTTGCTAAACACTGATGCTCACAGTGTCATGGTGAAGGATAAGGTAATTCAATTAACATCTGCCAACATTATCATTTGGGAGTGTCTCATTTAATTATGGAGACTTTCTTGTGCAGATGTCTAAGGCTGATTTTATGCGTAATAACCGGGGAATTGATGATGGGAAGGATTTGCCTGAAGCTTACTTAAGTACATTGTACGACCAAATTGTTAGCAATGAGATCAAAATGACTGCTGATTCTTCGGCTGCACAAACCAAGCAAACCAACAGCATGGGTAAGCTTCTAGGCTTAGACAACATCATCAACTTTGTCAACTGGGGACAGACAGAAGACAAGGCGCACGGGGCAAATGACTTGCTCATTAAGCACATCCAGGAGAAATTTAAAGCAAAGCATGGGAAATCAGAGTAAGATCAGCATGTTTTTTCTTTGTTACAATACTTATCTATTGAATTGGACTTTATGAACTGGAGATGCTTGTGCATGATGCAGGTCCGTGTTTTATGCTGTTGCTGATGCAACCATTTTAAGATTCATGATGGAGGCCTGTTGGGCTCCTATGATGGCTGCATTCAGTGTGACACTAGACCAAAGTAATGATAAGGCTGCTACATCACAGTGTTTAAATGGATTGAGATCTGCTGTGCATGTCACCTCTGTTATGTCCCTGCAGACACAAAGAGATGCTTTTTTGACATCCATAGCCAAATTCACATCCCTCCATTCCGCTGCAGACATGAAACAGAAAAACGTTGACGCTGTTAAGGTATGTATTTCTTTTCTGGAATTTATCAAATGGTTCGTCTATATAATCAGTTTTACGAAACTATTCATATTGATTTTTGGAACATATATTCTAGCTTGTTACCACCAAAGGCATACTTTCACCACGTCTCCTGCAAAATGGTTGCATCGGTTTATGCATTCAGAAATTCCACATTTTATGACAGCACTGTGATAAAAACTTCTGGTGTTTTTACCCTTTTGGTGTTTCAGTGCTCTCCTTGAAAGTGAAACATACATTAAGCATGTTGTGGGTTAGAACTGCAACCATCCACTGATAAACTGCAAATGTGCTGCTGTAGGTCTTGTGCAATTGAAACTTCTAGGGAACATAGTAGAACTGCTGACTTTGAGCAGATTGGAATTTGAACCATCCAAAAGATGATTTTATGGATTATTTATGATGCTATTTAAAAAAATGATCACCAGTAACTATGCCAACTTGTGCCTACTTATGTTGAATAATTCTTTTTGTGAGGGTATATTTAATATTGGCGATACAAATGAATTTTATTTGTTCATGATATACTTTACTAGTAAGCAGCTGGGCATATCTGACTGTTTCAAAGTGGCTCAGTTGTATTTACTTTTTCTTTTTCTTTCTAAACAGGCTATAATTTCCATCGCAATCGAAGATGGAAACTATTTGCAGGAAGCTTGGGAGCACGTATTAACATGTTTATCACGGTTTGAACATTTACATTTGCTTGGAGAAGGGGTGCCTACTGATGCTTCATTTCTTACAGTACCTCTCGTTGAGACGGAAGGAAAAACCCAGACATCTGCTTCTGTTCTACCTTCAAAGAGAGCCAATGCTCTTCAGAATCCTGCCATGATGGCTGCTGTTAGAGGGGGTTCTTATGACAGCACTGTGGCAAAAACCAGCGCCTCAGATATGGTTACTCCTGAACAGATCAATAATTTCATATCAAACATACATTTGTTGGATCAGATAGGCATTGTTGAGTTAAATCACATATTCGCCCATAGTCAGAGGTTGAACAGTGACGCTATTGTTGCTTTTGTGAAAGCTCTTTGCAAGGTCTCAATGACTGAGTTGCAGTCTCCGTCAGATCCTCGTATCTTCTGCCTTACAAAAATAGTAGAGATCGCGTAAGAAAATTCTTAAGATCCACTCACAAAACAAACCACTTTAATTACCATGCAGCAGCCATGACTAGGTACTTCTTCGCTAGTCTAATTCTGGATTTCGTTTTTTGCAGGCATTACAATATCAACCGCATACGTTTGGTGTGGTCTCGGATTTGGAAAGTTTTATCAGAATTTTTCGTGTCTGTTGGATTACTAGAAAATCTTTCTGTTACAATATTTGTAATGGACTCTCTAAGGCAGCTAGCAATGAAGTTTTTAGAAAGAGAAGAACTAGCAAATTACAACTTTCAAAATGAGTTCCTTAAACCCTTTGTGGTTGTTATGGAGAAGAGCGATGTTCCAGAAGTACGCGAGCTGATTGTTCGGTGTGTCTCACAGATGGTCCTAAGTCGGGTTAACAACATAAAATCTGGCTGGAAGGGTGTTTTTACGGTATGTGTTCCTTCATTTTGTTAATCTTTAGTTTACTCCGAGTGCCTTGGATAAGTTCTCATCTGTAGGCACAGTGGTTTGTCCAGGAAAAGTATGAAGTTAACATATGATCTTAATTCATTGTTTTTTTGTCAATGTGCAGGTTTTTACTGCTGCTGCAGCAGATGGTACGAAAAGTACTGTCCTAGTGGCATTTGGGACTATGGAAAGAATTGTCCGTGACTACTTCCGATATATAACTGAGACAGATGCCACAACATTTACTGATTGTGTCCATTGTCTTATTGCATTTACAAGTAGCCAGTTTAATAGTGAGGCCAGTCTCAACGCTATTGCATTTCTCCGATTCTGTGCTGTTAAACTTGCCGAGGAAGGATTTGTTTGTCAGGATAGACCTAGGAATCCAGACATGTTAGATGGAAATGCCACTCTGAACAAGAATGATTCTGTTTCCTTCTGGGTTCCTCTCCTTGCAGGTACAACATTATTTCTTTATTTGTGAAAGGCTAATTACTTTTATCATGCATCGTGAACCTTGTTAGATGAAAATATGAAGGCACAGACGTTTTTTAGATTATAATCAATAGTCATATTAATGTTTTTTCCTTTGGGTTTCCCTTGCCTTTTCAGGTTTAGCAAGATTGACAACTGATTCAAGGCTGACTATCGGGAAAAGTGCTGTAGGAGTGCTTTTTGACATTTTGAAGGATCATGGACACCTATTCTCGCAGTCCTTTTGGACCAATATTTTTGAATCTGTTATTTATCCTCTGTTTAGCAGTCAAATGTCTAGGGTCAGTGATCGGACCTTAACTTCAAATGGCGCTGATGATGAGTTTTCAACTCTTGAGACACAAACATTGGCAGTAAAATCTTTAGTGGTTGTATTTGTCAATTTCTTTGACATGATGCGGCCAGAACTTACTAGAATTGCATCTATTGTCACATATTTTATCAGAAGTCCCTATAAACATTCTGCCACGATTGGAGTATCTGCTTTGCTGCGTTTAGCAGAGGGAGTTGGTAGTAAACTTTCGAAGGAGGAATGGAAAACTATTCTTCTGTGCTTCAAAGAATCATCGACACATACCTTTGTTGTATTCTCTAAAGTTACAAGGATGATGCAAGACATTGATATTCCAGATCGAATAGAATCTTATTCCGAAACCGATCAGTATTCAGATCATGAAATTTATAGTAATGATGAAGAGGAAGCTAATATGGAGACAACTTCTTATGCTATTGTCAAATTGAAGAATCATATGGCTCTACAACTCTTAGTTGTTCAGGTACTTATTTATTGTTAATTATATCATGTGCATTATCTTGCCTATAACTACATAGACTAGCACCTCTGGCTTTTTTCTATCAAGGAAAGACAACCGTGAGCTCCCTGTGAAGTCCAGGACTCCAACGCAGGTGGGCTGGGTGTTCACTCACACATCTAGCCAAGTGGGGACACTCAGTTCTCATGTACATAATCTTGCTAAGACACTCGTACTCGTACATGCTTTTAGTTTGACTTAGAGATCTTCTTTGGATGGTAAAAATGCAGAAATATATCAAATTATTTGGACTTTTTACACAGTTTGGCTTTGGGCATCTGGCTAGAATCTGATAGTCTTAGTGGCTAGGCTTAGTGGTTTTGTTTGCAATTAAGGCACCAACTTTAGTGAGTTTTAGTACAAAGAGAGGGAATTGTCAGGATAATAGGCCAGTTTTCATGTCAGAGTAAGCTCTGAAGGCTTATCAAACATCTTCCTTTGCTGTGTAAATACCTGCTGAAGTGATCCAGACAAGGCAGTCTTTTTCCCTTCCAGTTTTGCTACATCATGATCGGTTTCTTTTACACAGGGCATTATTAAATTGTATGAGGAGCAGGGAAGATATCTTCATGCGGAGCACATTAGCATTCTTTTGGAGATGATATCAGGCATTGCAACACATGCAAGTGAAGTGAGCTCCGACTCTTCATTACAGATGAAATTCCATAAGGCATGTTCCCTTCTGGAGGTATCCGAGCCAGCAGTTGTCCATTTCGAGAACGAGACATCTGAGAGCTACCTCAAGTTTCTCCAAGCTCTGCTCCATGGATATCCATTCTTATCGGAAGACATGAAGATAGAATCACGAATACTTGATGCTTGTGAGAAAATACTACGAACATATCTAAAGTGTGCAGGGCATGGACCATCCGATGAAGCTTCTGACAGCGATCCAGCTTTGCATCGCGTAGCGCCACTGGGCGCTGCCAAGAAAGAGGAACTGGCTGCTAGGACTCCGTTGGCTCTTCTAGCGATGCAGTTACTGTCTAACCTAGAGAAGAATTCATTTAGGAGAGTACTGCCCCGCTTTTTCCCACTGTTGGTTGATCTGATTCGCTGCGAGCATAGCTCTGGAGATGTTCAACACGTGCTGTACAAAATCTTCAGATCATCAATAGGTCCCATGATAAAAGTATGATTGCACATTCCTGTTCTGCTAGGTGTACAATTTTTTGACTCCATTATGAGACTAGTCCAGTAACCTACTGTGAACCATAACTCCACCTGGACATCCTGGTTGAGCCCTTTCCTTCGAGATCCTGGAGTTCAAGGTGAAAATCCTCACTAGTTCTGACCACTTTCGTGTTGTGGTAAACATATATTATTCAACTGAGAACTAATCTGTGGCTTGTCCAGATATCCTGCAGAAAGAAAATAGAATCATTTTTGCCTACATTCCCTTCAGCCAGTGAGTTCATCATCTGGACATTGTGACCAGGTAGAGGATTATTCTTGATGACTTGCCACTTTTGTAAGCCTGGTATGCGCTGAGGTAATTTCTCATGTCCATGTAATGCGAAGGGTTTCATCCTCCTATTCCAGCAAATAGCATTTGCCTTGAACTGAGGGCAAACTGTACATAGTAACACATTCCATAGCATGAGCTGTGCTACTAGAGAAAATCGTTTGAAGCTACGATTGCTTTGTAATATCCCATTTTCCCCTTACATTATGATTTTATCTACGATAGGCTGTGTTTGTAATTCTTTTTGTTTATATAAAACAATAGTATAGTGAATAGTTGTTGTTTGTTCATGTAAATGGATGAAATACTAGTTGTTTAGGCAAATGAGCTATGACTAAGTTTGGTTTAATTCCGAAGAGCATATACGCCCATGCCTAGTACTAGTAGATTGTTTGTGCAAAAAAGGTTGGAGAACTCCACTGTCAACCCAAAAAAATGCCCAGCTCTACCTGATGTGAAGGCTGTGGAAGTACGACGAATCTGCATAACCCATGCATTAAAAATCTTGACAGGATAAGGGTATGCATAGCTTTGTTGGCATGGGAGATTACAACTAGTGATTAATTAATGACATTGCAACAATATCTCTCGACTCATCCATGAAAGGATGATAGCATGTAACGCTGACTCTTTGAGAAAATGCAAAAGCCTCGCATTGAAAAAGTAGGCAGTGTTGAAGCACAAATACTACCACTCCCTCAGTCCTGAAATAAGTGAATTGGGTTTGTCTAGATCCACATATATCTAGATACTAAAACGTGTCTAGATACACGTGATTCTAGAAAAATTCAAATCATCTATTTTATGACAAAAGGGAATACAACGTTTCATGTTAAGGAGATACCTCCAAAACATATGGTGCAACCACACCTAGGTGGAAATAACCATTTTTCGTGTATGCTTTCAAAAAATAAAGGAAAGCTATTGCACTTGACCATTTTTCCATGTGTTGCAACTTGCAACAATTCATATTATTTTACAGGATAGAATTGGCCTTATTTAATTACACGGTGCATGTAACTTAATATACAGTTTGAGTTTAGAAATAATAATTTACACAGCCAACTGAGGACACTATGACACTGAAAGACCTGTACAACACATGCACATACGTTACGAAAAGGACAACAATGGCTATACACAGCATGCACCAGATGCAACACTTCGAAAGAATTGAATTGTTCTACGATTTGAACCCTACATGAGCTACCACTACTATACACAGGTTGGAGGTCCGGACTCCTTTCCGGCATCCAGTTTGGTCCATGCACAGACCACCAGCTATCAGAATTCCTGGCAGGGGATGGAGAATGTACAAGACACTGACAGAAGCAGAGCAAGAGTGGCTTCATTTTCCAGCTCTGGCTCGCTTCCCGCCCCATCCGATGGAGCGGCTTAACATTCACATTATAAGCATTGCGAGTAACCATGGATTAAGGACAACCTGAAATAAGTTAGAAACAATATAATTCAGCCCACACAGCCCTTCCAATAAAAGGACTAGTGACAATATTAAGATCAGCGTAGTGCCCAACCTTTAAAAATGGAAAAGAAGACAGTTTGCAAGAAAAGAAGCATGCCGCCCAATTAGCAGTACTGCTGTTCTTAGTCCTGCTGCAGACTAGAGGATACCTGCAACAAGGGAGGCTAGATGTCCGTCACAACAGTCTGATAGCCAAGGACTGTAGTTTGACCAAGGTAAACGCACCTCAAATTTGTCACTGGCATCCTTTAGTCATCCAGACATTTGTTCAGAGTTGTTGTTTGGCGGAAACTGTGGTGCCCGAGCAGGGAGCAAGAGCTGTTGCTGAGGGCGTGGAGCTCCTGTTTTGACATAAAGAGAGGACATATTAAAACTTCGACGAATACAACATGGTTGGTTTGTGCATGACATAGTTTGTTCGATTCAACGATCCCCAATTGATTTCTTGCCTGGAGGATATTGTTGCTGAACTGCTGATGCACGCACATTTGCCGCATTCTGATTCGATAGTGGGAGAAGGTGACCTGACACATAGCCAGGTGAATAAGAATGGTCACTTGGCACAGGTTGGCCAAACTGTCCATATGGGTAAACTGCTGAGCCTACGGTTCTGGGACCACCATATACTGGGACATACTGCTGTCCAACATATGGACCATAGGCATTCTACAAAACTAAAAATATAATAAATTAGTGAAAGCAAAAAATAAGAAAAATATATAAATTGTGGACGAGTTCTCAACCTGTGGATACAAATATTCCGGTCCATACGTTGATGGCCTGCAATAACAAAAACAATGTGTCATTACTTGCAGCAGCCAGGCTGTTCACTTGGAAATAACAAGATATTCTAGCACCAAAACATTTTATACACTACAATCATGTAAAGCATACATTCCAGACTAGCTACAGCTTTAATCAGTGCAAGACAACCTAACAGATCACAGCAATAGCTGTGCATGATCTGTGCCAACAATACATCGAATGAACTTGTTAACCTACCCATAAGGAGGATACACAACAGCCTGTGAGTAGTTGTAGGGGGATTGCTGATATGTTGGGCTTGGTACATACATGCTCCCTGGAACCGCCGCACCTCCATTGAATGGCATGACCGGCCTTATAGGTGCTATTATACCACATTAAAACCGAGGAAAATTATCAACATTTTATGAATATACACAAGGCACACACATAAACCAGTAGGCACTTTATAACAATATATGTTTTTGCTAGTCCTCCCAGCCAAATGGTGAACGTAGAAGGAAATCATTAAAACATAATTTGCGCATACATTTTGAGAGTGCCCATTGACCACGGAGCTAGTACATCTCAGCATAGAGTTCAGTCACTATATTGGATGTGTCCTTGTCTGCCTATTTGATTTTTCTGAGAGAGCTAATACTGATTCAGCACAACCATTATTTTTCATGCTAATTTTTAATATCTTTGAAAACTTATTGCCAACTACAAATGTTATGCTCTCCTACTGTAAGAGTGACAGATGAATAGTGAACATCTAACAAAAGGCGTTCATTCTATCAGAACCAAAGATGCTTACATTTGGATACATTGTTTGTCTTTGTGATCATTAAAGTCTTCTACTGCAAGCTAGAAACTATGCAAAAGATGTCCGACTTGTAGACAAACAGTTTCTTATCCAAAAAACCAATATGATTGTCCCACACTTTCTACTACCCACCAGCTCATGAGTAGTCCACTATCTGTTACCTAATCTTCCTTTCATTCAAGTCATGCACTAACTCTACCACTCGCCCACTCCTCCACAAACATGACTGGCATAGGACTAGTAGCTCTCAAGCTTCTTTCTTTTGTTTGCTTTTTAGAATTTACTTCTTTTCATAGTTGAGCCCACAATGTTTTTTAGCAGTTTAGCCTTCTGACATTGAAGAATAGGCAAGGAGCACATTAACAGAATGGGTACTGACAAGTCCCTTTATTTCTTCTACAGCGAGTTACAGCCTACACCAAACACTAACTCTGAATTGATAGAAAATGACAGGGTTATGACAACTCTAACACACTGGCAATGGGCATTGGTTTTAAATTAAACCAAATGGGCAAGCTGTTAAGCTGCACGAAAGAACTTTATATACATTTGGCAGTGTACAATATTGTAATATTAGGACAACATAAAAAACCAGGTCAGAGACTTACAAAAAGGCACAGCTGGCCCAGGTCGCCCCAGGATGGCAAGATTACAGTTAGCACGCCGCCCGTCGATTACTGGATACGGATCCATGCAGGCCATCCTCGCCGACTCTGGGTCCCGGAAAGTCACCTGCACACGCATCCACACAACATTAGGACACATTAACATCATGAAAAGATAGAACACTTTCCCCCTGATTTCCTCCCCCCAAAACCAAATTGCTTCCACATTTTCCCCCCTTCAAATAGTTCCACAGTTCACGAGGAAATGCCTAAATTTTACTCTAATTTGATGGCATAAAAATTTCCCAAGCAGCTAAACACATGTTACAGAATAGAAACCCTACGTCTCATGAAAAGCAAAACATGCCAAGCCAATCCCCACAGCAATAGCTTTTCGGGAATTTGCTCTAGGAGGACTGTGAACCCCCCAAATTCACAGACTTCCCTGTCGATTATCACCGTTTGAACCCCCAAAGCATCCCAATTGAACCCCAGACTCCTGACCCGCCACGAATATTAGCTCGAGAACCAATCAAACCCTGCCCACGATCCCTGCCCCGCAAACCCGAAGAACAAACAAACAAACAGAAGCAGAGAGGGAGCTAGGGAGAAAGCTTGCTCACGAATCCGTAACCCTTGGACCTCCCGGTGGCGCGGTCGGTGATGACGACGGCCTCGAGGATGTCCCCGTAGACCTCGAAGTGGGCGCGCAGCCCCTCGCTGCGGGTCTCCCAGGCGAGGCCCCCGACGAAGACCTTGGTGTAGGTAGTGTCCCCGTAGGGCCCGCTCAGGTAGTGCAGAGCCGGCGTCCCGCCCCCGCCCCCTCCTCCTCCTCCGCCCCCCATCACCGCCGGCGACCGCTGCGGCGTCATCATCCCACGTGCATGCGCCAGCTCGCGAACCCTAACCCTAGCTGCTGGCTTGCTGGCCGGCCGCGGTAGCTAACAGCCAAACGCAGCAGGAGGCGTGTCGTGTTAGGATTAAGCAGCGGGACGAGCCAGTAGCTAGCTGCTAGCAGCGTTATTATAGCGGGGTGCGCCTGATGCTAATCCGAGAAGCGGTTAGTTAATCTGGCGGGAGAGGGGAGGGGAGGGGGAAGGGAAGGGGGGAGCTGGAAGGGAAGTTGGTGCGAACGGAGAAGGGGATCACGAGCCGAGGGGAAGAGGACAAGCAAGGCCAACTGTGGGGGCGGTTTGGGCCTTTTTGTGGATGGGACTCCTGCCGAAATATGGCTGTCAAGTGTTAACCTGCATTATTTTTTCTAGCGCACGGTTGTGTGAAATTTTCTCAAAATTCCGAAGGGAAACGGGGTTCAGAATCTGAGATGGTGATGCAGAGTGGCGACGATGATGAATGCGAGGTTTGTGGGTGAAGTTTCGGGCATTCATGGCGTTTTCTTTGAAATGGGCGGGGTGCACTGGCGTCGAAGAAAACACCATGCACCTTGGGCCTAGAGGGATGGCCGAAGCCGATGGTTGACAGAGCGAGACAACTCTAAACCGTGGGTAGATGATCTAGTGGAAGTGGTGGCGATCATGTCATAGGTAAGATGTCGAGGATGGGATTTAGATAAAAGTAGAAGAAAAGTAGATAACCCTGATTTGTTGGACATAGACAATGGCTACAAATTCCAAAATAGTAAAATTTACCCAACATTTAAACCATTTGTTCACTAATTTGCCCATATTGGCATCACGACGAACTATGATAATACCATTTACACAAATTCGGAGGTGGTGGGTCAAGTTTTGGGCATTCACAAACCATATTTCCGAGGACGATGGACCGGCGATGACGATGGTTGCCAAAGCAAGACAAGTCTTAGAATGCGGGTCAATGAGCTAGTGGAAGTGGTGGCGACCGTGTCGGAGATGAGGAAGACGTCGAGGAACGGAGTTGGATAAAAAAAGAAGAAGAAGAAGAAGAAGAAGAAGAAGAAGAAGAAGAAGAAGAAGAGGAAGAGGGAGTAGTCGTGGTTTCTTGGACATATGCAATGCCATAATGTCTAAAATTTTCAAATTAATTTTACTACTCCCTCCGTCCTAAAAAGGATGTCTCAAAATTGTCTAAACTTGAATGTATCTAGACACTATTTAGTATATAGATATATTCAAATTTAAACAAACTTGAGACATCCTTTTTAGAACGGAGGGAGTACCTAAATTTGAAACCATTCGTTGAGTGCCTCACCCATATTTGAAGCCTGTTTGGGACTGCAACGAACTATGGTACTCCCTCTGTTTCAAAATATAAGATGTTTTAGTTTGTGAAGAAGATGAATCTAGACTTGTTTTAGTATGTAGGTTCACTCAATTTTAGAATAATTCTACACACTAAAAAAAATCTAAATTCATTTTTTTCACAAATCTAGAACATCTTATATTTTTGAAACGGATGGAGTACTACACAAACCGAATTACTTCTCACGGCTCACTTTTACCTAAAATTTGCACCTCCAATTCGTGTCCTCCTTATACTCGTCCTAGTACCATCCCGGTGGACCGGATCCATCGGCATCTGCACACCAAGGACAAAAACGGAATCTGACGTTCACCGAGAAGAGGTTCTGCAGCTCTCCTCCCATGTAACCAGTCCCCACGCTGTCCTAGTCGCGGAGGGCATGTACTATGGCAGACGCTTGTGCAGACGTTTAAATGCAAAATAAAAAAACCAGAAATTTGGATTACATGCTAAGCGTCTCGGCTCCCAGCGCACGACGCTAGGTTTGGGTGGCTACAAACGCTTATCAGCTCCCGTGCGATGGCAAAAAAAAGTCCTAGCTACCGACGCCTCGGTCTGCGTCGACGCTAGGGAAAATACCTGGATTAGACGGGATTTACGCATAACGGCCAGGATAATTATCCTAGCGTCTAGTCTAAACGTCTGCGTAAGAGGGGCTCGAGACCAAGAGACGTGACGGACGCACCCGCTTCTCATGGTTATCCAGAGGGACCGCAATAACTGTATATCCACGAACTCCCAAGTGCCAAGGAGGCAAGGAGTATTTATGCAGAATACGTACCATTCCAGTTTCCGAGCTTTCTTCTGTGAGACACCTCCAGCTAAAGTATGTTTCCCCTGTTTGGAACATACTACGGTTTCCTGTTTGCGTCCTTTTTTCTATGCAGATATTATTATTACCAAGTCGCGAGCTTCCTTCTCTCATCTGGAGCGAGGCGATCCGGAGCTAAGGATGAGATTTTGAGATGCTCCACCCAAACGGCTTCGAACAGAGTGAGTGACTGCTCGGTACATATGTCAACCCTGGCACACGAATACTGCACGGGAGGTTCTTGTTAGGAATGGACAATTTGTATTTCTCTGAGAGTTAAAGGCCACAATATATAGTATATGTACAGGTGAAAATATACAGGAAGACTCCCTAACAAATGGGGACATACAATATACAAATATACATCTAACACCCCTCTCAAACTTATGGTGGCTTCACAACACTGAGTTTGAAGAGAAAGAATGTATGCCGCGCAATGGTCTGTGTCTTCGTAAAGAAATCCGCCAACTGTAACTCTGAAGGCACATACTGAAGCGCAATAACCTGAGCCTGCACCTGAGCACGTGTATAGAAAGCATCAACACCAATATGCTTGGTAAGCTCATGTTTGACCGGATCACGTGCAACACTAATAGCACATGTACTGTCAGACAAAACCAGAGTGAGTGTGGTAATAGAGACCCCAAAATCCGCAAGTAACCACCATAACCAGGTCATCTCAGCAGTCAACAAGGCCATAACACGCAACTCAGCCTCAACACTCGAACGGGAAACCACTGTCTATTTCTTCGTCTTCCAAGCAATGAGCGAACCACCAAGAAACACACAGTAAGCAAAAAGTGAACGGCGATCCGAAGGATCACTCGCCCACGTAGCGTCCGAATAGCACTGGAGCTGGAACGAGGAAAGAAAAGGCGACGAGTGATCGTACCACGAAGATAACGAAGAACACAGAGAAGATGACTATAGTGAACAGTGGTAGGAGCAGAAACAAACTGACTCAGAATATGAACAGGATAAGAGATGTCAGGACGAGTGACAGTAAGATAAACAAGACTCCCAACAAGATGACGATAACGTGTCGGATCAGGAAGATGATCACCATCAGTAGGGTGAAGCTTAACATTAAGCTCCATAGGGGTCTCAACAGTGCGCTCATCCCCAAGAGCAACACGAGCAAGAAGATCCTAAATATACTTTTCCTGGGAGATGTAAAAGCCATCAGAAGTGGAGGAAACCTCAATCTCAAGAAAGTATCGAAGAGGACCAAGATCAGTCATAAGAAACTGATCACGAAGACGAGCCTTAACAAAGGCGATATACTCAGAATCATCACCAGTAATGATCATATCATCAACATAGAGAAGAAGAAGAGTGCGTCCACGAGGAGAAGTGTGAACAAACATCGCTGGATCATGAGCACTAGGGGAGAAACCAGCAACAATCACTACAGAGGCAAAGCGCTCAAACCAGGCATGAGGGGCCTGTTTGAGGCCATAAAGAGAACGACGAAGATGACAAACCATCCCCGCGGGAACAGAATACCTAGGAGGAGGCTGCATATAAACCTCCTCACTCAACTCACCATTGAGGAAGGCGTTCTGAACATCAAGCTGGGACACAGACCAGGGACGAACAGAAGCAACAACAAGAAGAGTACGCACAGTGGTCATATGAACCACAGGAGCAAATGTCTCATCATAATCACGACCATGCTGCTGCTGAAAACCACGAGCCACAAGACGCGCTTTATAGCGCTCAAGAGATCCATCAGAGCGGGTCTTAATCTTATAGACCCACTTACACGTGATAGGACGAACACCGGGAGGGGGAGAAACAAGATCCCAGGTGCCAGTGCGCTCAAGCGCAGCAATCTCCTCAGCCATGGCCAGCTGCCATTCAGGATGATGCTCAGCATCCCGATAAGAAGTCGGCTCGGAGGCAACAGAAAGACCATACTAACTAGGAGAGTAACGGTTGGGGGCACGACGCTGACGAATAGGACGAGTAGAAGGAAGCTCATCAGAGGAAGACGACTCAGGAGACGACGATGAAGAAGAAGGAATAGAAGAGGAAGGCTCCAGAGAACGAGGAGAGCTAGGAGAACTAGACGGAGCAGAGGAGGATGGTGTCAAAGAAGATACATCAGGGGGAGGGGATCCTGAAGAAGACACAATGGGAGTAGAATAAGGTGTGTCAGGAAAAAGAAGAAAAGAGATATCTTCCACCGGGTAGGTACCAGCGGTGGGACGAGGATAGAAAGGACGCGTCTCATCAAAAGTAACATCACGAGAGATACGCATCCGACGATCAACGGGGTCCCAACAGCGATAGCCCTTATGCTCATCATTGTATCCAAGGAAGACACACTCAACAGACTGAGCGGACAGTTTGGTGCGTTCACGAGGATCAAGAAGAACATAGCAAACATAACCAAATAAGCGAAGCATGGAATAGTCTAGAGAATGTCCAGATAGACGCTCAAGAGGGATACCATCCTGCAAAGCGGCAGATGGCTGAATATTGATGAGATAAGTCGACGTAGCGACAGCCTCAGCCCAGAAATGCGGAGGAAGAGAAGAAGCAATCATCATGGCACGAGTGGTCTCAAGAAGATGGCGATGCTTACGCTCAGCAACGTCATTCTAGGCATGTGCGCCAGGACAGGAGAACTGAGCAAGGGTACCCTGCTCAGCAAGAACACCACGCAACATCTGGGAGATATACTCACCAGCAGAATCAACACGAAACACACGAATGGGTGTATAATATTGAGTACAGACCATGGCCGCAATACGCTGATATATGGAGAGCACTTCACTACGAGAGCGCATAAAATACAACCAAGTGTACCGAGAAAAATCATCGATGAATAAAATATAGTAGCGAT
Organism: Avena sativa; assembly: GCA_916181665.1. Lineage (NCBI taxonomy): Eukaryota > Viridiplantae > Streptophyta > Magnoliopsida > Poales > Poaceae > Avena > Avena sativa. The sequence goes on from OV702280.1 coordinate 425,170,265, forward strand.
GGCCCCCTTTCGAAGCGAAAGGAGCCGGACCCTAAACATCGGAATGAACTAAATCAAAAGGTCGCTGATATACAGACGCACTAGTAGGGTAGAGAAGCTGAATCTGTTTTCCCAACCTACAACCATGTCAATGTAAAGACCCATCTCCTGAGACAGACCCCAGAAGACCACGATGAACTAATGACGACAGGCGAGAGTCACAAAGGTGACCAAGACGATCATGCCACTGCTGAAAGAAGCTGGTAGCAGAGGCGACGACCGGAGAAGAACTAGCAGATGAAGTGGCAACGGAAGGAACACGAAGCCAGTCTAACTCCCAAAGTCCTGAAGAGTCACGACTGCGAGGGCCAGCTCCAACCAGGGCCTGTGTGCGACGGTCCTGGACAACACAAGAATCAGCATCAAGAATGACGCGACAACCAGAGTTAGTAAGCTGGCTAGCAGGGAACAGATTCATCTTAAGACGAGTAACATGAGAAATATCAGGAACAAGAAAAGAAGAAGTAGAAAGGGTGCCCCGACTAGAAACAGGAAGAGAGGTACCATCGGTCGTGAGAACACGGACAGGAGAGGGGAGAGAACGAAGAGCGGACAAAAAAGAAGACTCAGAGGTCATATGAAAAGAAGCTCCAGAATCCAGATACCATAGAGACGTACCTAACTGTGTAGAAGGTGGTGGTCGCGTAGTGCCTGAAGAATCAGTCACAGAACCAGCAGTGCCCGTCGAAGAAGAGCCTGTAACAGCAAGCAGACCGCGAAGACTCCTGATAATGTCCTGATCATAGAGAGCATATGCTGATGATCCGGAAGGAGCCGACTGCCCACGAGCCTGGTGCTGTTGACGTAAACTGGGATCCCGTGTATAACAGGTGGCCCAAGTGTGACCATTCCTGTTGCAGTAAGAGCAGTGACGAAGAGAACCACGGCGACCCTGACCACGAGCCTGCTGGTGCTGACTCTGATCCTGAGACTGCTGGTGCTGACTCTAACCCTGAGACTGCTGGTGCTGAATCTGACCCTGACCTGGAGGAGTGGGTAGTATCGGCGGCGGCACAGAGGACCGCGGTTGAGTCAAGGGAGCAGGCGGCAGAGGAGGACCATGAGTAGCAAGCACAGACGGAACCGCAAGAAGACCAACACCACAGAGACGAGTCTCCTCAGCCCGAAGCTCAGACAACACCTCAGAGAGCGGAACATGACCATGAGCATTCAACTGAGCACAGCGAGGCTCGAACTCCTGGCGAAGTCGAGACAGAAACTCATAGATGCGGTGGAACTCCAAATCCGAGCGCACGGACATGTGCCACAAACAACAGTACGGAGAGAATAAAGCTGACGCTAGATGGCAGCACTCTGAGTATAGAACTCATCAATCGTGGAATCACCCTGCTGAAGAGCATGCTCCTGGCGAACCACGGACAGGTAAAGAGCATCCCCAGACGGCTGATAGCGCTGACGGAGATGTGCCCACTGAACGGCAACAGTAGGGAGATTCATGAACTCAGTAGCAAACTGGACAGAACACTGGAGGTGAGAACAACAACATCACAAGCATCCTCATCGACCCACTGAGTGTAGGCGGTCAGATCGTGGCGATAGGTATCGAGATCAGCAGAGTACTGTTTGAACTTCAGCTCATAAGCAGCAACAACACTATCATCGGCACTCTGAGCAGCATCCTTGGCCTCCTAAGAAGCATCAGCACCGAGAATAATTGGCGTCGGCGGAAGAGGAGCCACAGGAGCAGGGGGCACATCGGACAGGAGACCTCGCCGGAGAGCACACCCCATAAACGGAGACCGCACATGTGAACATGCATGAAGGCAGCGAAATCAGGATAATTCGCGCCATCGAAGATCACCGGGAAGCGAGGGATCACAACATAGCCCGATGCAGAAGACATCGCTCTTTTTTTAGTCAACGCTCGCTCGTCTCAGATCAGAGACAGTCGTGGAACGAGGATGTAGCCCGTCGGGACGGAAGGAAGGCCGACGGGGGCTGGAGTGGGGGAGGATGCTGGCGGGGTGGAGGCGGCAGTGGCCGGTGGCAGGGAGGCAGCGACCGGCGATCTAGGCGAAAGCAATCGGCAGCGGGGAGGCAGACATGAAGAAGATGAAGACCGATCTGGAGAGCCCGCGCGTGGAGAAGATCGGGATCGATCTGGAGAGACCGCGCGTGGAGGTTGTCGATCCGGAGAGCCCGCGCACAGCACCACGGGATCGGGTGAGCGGCCATGAACGAGATGGAGACAGGCGGCGATCGGCGGCGGCGACGACGACAAGACCGTCGGCGACAGGGACGGTGGCGGCTGCAAAAATTAGGCTAACCTAGGTCTGATACCATGTTAAGCTTTATGCACTAGCCAACGCAACCAAAAGTCTGAACTGATGGAAAGGTCTAGTGCAATCCACTTATACAGTTCAACATGTCAAGCTTCATGCACTAGCCAACGCAACCAAAAGTCCGAACTGATGGAAATGGCTAGTGCAATCCACTTATACAGTTCAACACCCCCTCTCACATGTGACGGGGAGAAGTCAGCACGTGCAACCGGAAGAGAGCGACGGTGCGCGAAACTCACGTATGACTCAAGAGGCCTATACGTGGACATAGAGGGGTCAACAACAATTTTAGGATAAATTGCGAAAGCCAGGACTCGAACTCGAGACCTTAGGCTCTGATACCATGTTAGGAATAGACAACTTGTATTCCTCTAGGGGCCAAAGGCACAATATATAGTATATGTACAGGTGGAAATATGCAGGAAGACCCCCTAATAAGTGGGACATACAATATACAAATATACATCTAACAGTTCTGTTGCTGTCACACCACGGTCCGGGCTCCGCCTTTCTACTCTCTTTTGGCCACAACAAGGACATCTTCATAGGATCGATCCAATCCGTTCGAGTCGTGTTCGTACGGATGTACAGGACGTACGGTGTCCCAGCCATACGATCCATTCGGATGAACGCGTTCGGCTTGACCTATCAGTACACCAAATTTAGGCAACGGTTGCGTCGGTCCGAACAACGCGCGTCTCCTCCCGTGTCCTCCCACAGGAGGGAGAGGGCCCACTTGCCAATGACACAACGTCTTCCTTCCACTAGTCATCAATGGAAGGCTGTTCTAAAGGCTGGCGGCACCGTTGCTGGCGCCGCCCGATGCCTGCCCTCCTGCCGAGACACTTCAATATCGTCACTTCGGCCTCCGCGTTGGCATCCGATTCTGGCCCTTTTAAACTGGCCGCCCATGGCCATCTCCTTCCACGTCACACCGCACTCTCCTCCTTCTCCTTCCCATCCTCCATTACCGGTAGCTAGCCATGGCCGGCGACATTGGATCGAGGGGATGGCGTCTAGGACGACGACCACCGGGTCTCGGTCGTGGACGTTGATACGTCCAAAACGTATCTACTTTCCCGAACACCTTTGCTATTGTTTCTCCTCTAAACTTGTATGATTTGGATACAACTAATATGGACTGACGCTGTTTTCAGCAGAATTACCTTGGTGTCTTGTTTTTGTGCAGAAAATCAACTATCAGGAAAAATCCCGGAAAATATGCCAAAAAATTATATTTCACCAGAAGACCCACGGAGCCAGAAGACAAGACGGAGAAGGGGCCTGGGGGGCCACACCACTGCCAGGCACGGGCCCACCACTAGCCGCGCCTAGGAGGGTGTAGCCACCCCAGGCACCCCCTCGGCCTCCCTCTACGCCTATAAGTTGCCTTTCGACCTAAAAACCGAGGAGGGTTTGATAGTTTTCCAGAAAGAGTTCCTCTCCGCCGCCGCCACTAGAAACCAAGATTCGGATCCAGAAACTCCGTTCTGGCACCCTGTCGGGACAGGGAATTTGGAGAGGATCATCGCCATCGTCATCACCAACGCATCTTCACCAACCATCGATGTTTCCCTCATCCATGAGTGAGTAATCCCCCACTGTAGGCTTGGGGATGGTAGGGATTGGATGAGTTCTAACATGTAATCGAATAAGATCTGTTAGGGCATAGTGCATAGTATTTCTATTAGTGTTATTTGACTTTGTTGCAACTTGTTGTGCTTAATGCTTGTCACTAGTGCCCGAGTGCCATGATCTCAAATCTGAACTTATTATTGAATCATTATAATAGTATTGTTTGTGATCTTATCTGCAAGTTGTGTACACATATCATTATCCGGATCCAAAGGCCCCAAAGTGACAATAATTGGGACAACCGGAGGGTATGACTATGGTGTGAGGATCACATGTCTTCACGGAGTGTTAATGCTTTGCTCTGGTGCTCTATTAAAATGAGCACCTTAATTGCCAGTAGTTCCCTAGTTGCCCCGTTGCCATGGGCTGGCCGGACAGAAGATGTTGTGCAAGTTCTCATTGCGAGCACGTATGACTATATTTGGAGCACATGCCTAGGATTGTTTAGTACTTGGATGCTTGTTATTATTTATCTGCAATTCCCTAGATCTTACAGTTACATGTTTAGACTTGTCCATGCAACGCTCGTCCATCCATCCCTATGCCTACCGCACTTGAATCCTACTGTTACTGTTACTGTTACTATTGCTCATGTTTTACTGCTGCTTGTTGCTTTGCTGTTGCTACTACAAACTGTTGCTACTGATAAACTTCTGTGAGCAAGAACTATTTCCAGGTGCATCTGAATTGACAACTCATTTGTTAAGGCTTGCAAGTATTCTTTGTCTCCCCTTGTGTCGAATCAATAAATTGGGTAATACTACCCACGAAGACTGTTGCGATCCCGTACACTTGTGGATCATCAAGACTATTTTCTGGCGCCGTTGCCGGGGAGCATAGCTTTCTTTGTAAGTTCACTTGGATCTATTATTGTTCACTGCTACTCGTTTCATCATGGGGAATTCTCGTGATGGAAAGTTCCCTATTTTACCATCCACTACAAGAAGAGGTACATGCCTAAACACCTCTGTTGCTCTTGATTCGTCGTCTGTTATAAGTAAGCTTGTCACACCACCACCACATACTCATGCTACACACACTGCTGCTAATGTTGAATCTGAAACTGCTTTTGATGCTCATGATGTTACTTCTACCGTGCTTGATGCGAGTGGTTCATTAGGTCCTTTCCTAGATGCTACTATGGCTAGTCTAGGAAATACCAAAACTCCTAGTGAAGATACTGTTACACCTATTATCTCACCTGAGTCTAGAGAGAGTTATGACATTAATGATGGTTACATTGAGTTCACTGATGATTTTGTTGAAGAGTGCCAAAACACACATGGTACTAGTGCTATTAAGAGTCTCCTTGCTAGACATACTATTATGCCTAAACTGTCCTCTGATCCTAAGTTTGCCACCTCTCCCATAGATATTAAAGATGAAGACTATGATTTCTCTCTTGATTTGTCCTACTTGGATATTGTTGAGAAAGAACCTTTTTGTGGGATTGAAAATGAGTGATGTGGCTCATATTAATGAGCTTTCTACTATGAGTGCTTTATTCTATGATAATTTTAAGATGCGCAAGTACTTTGTTACTAATATTTTCCTTTTTCACTAAAAGGAGAAGCTAGGGCTTGGTTTAATAGATTACCTCCTAGTTCCATTGATAGCCCTGATTGCTTCTTTCTTCCAGTAATATTTTCCTCCTAGTGCTAGACATGCTGTTTTGCAGAGACTTTTTGATTTTAAACAGGGAGAAGAAGAGAAATTGCCTGAGTCATGGACAAGGTTTTGTGCCTTGATTCATGCACATCCTGGATGTCCATTACCTAAGAATGAGCTTCTTGATATTTATTATAATGGACTAACTGATGATTCTAGGACATACCTAGATAGCTTTGCTGATTGTGTTTTCAGGAAAAGAACTCCTACAGATGCTGGAGAATTAATGGCTAAGATAAGAAAGAATTATGATGATTGGACTTCAACTGAGCTAAATATTCCTGAACCAGATGTTCCTGAACCAGTTCCAACACCAAGACCAAAGAAGAGGGGAGTTATTGCATTAAATGATGAAGTGATGAAGGAAGCTAAGAAATGTCTAAAGGAGAAATGTATTAGAGCTGAAGATGTGAAGAATCTACCTCCTATAGAAGAATTATCTAAGCCAATTCCCCACTCATCTACTATTGAGGTACACTCTCTCCATTTTAATGAAGGTGATATTCCTTATGGTAAGCCTCTTGATCAATGTTTAGAGGAACTTGACACATTTATTGTTAAGCAAGGTAATTTTAATAAACAAGTTCAGAATCATTTATTGGAAAACTCTAGAGCTATCCATGAGTTGAAAGATATTGTGGAAAGAACTTCTAATGATATTAAAATGCTTTGTAAACACTTTCAAATGGTTCAAACCCAACTTAATCAACTTGCTAAGGTACAAAAGGATATGCTAGTTGATGCTTCAGGAAATAAACATGCTTATTGAATTAGAACTAGGCGTGGTATAGCTACTCAAGAACCTTTATATCCTGAAGGACACCCTAAAAGAATTGAGCAGGATTATTAGTAAGGTGAGAGTAGTGGTAGTCCTCGTAAGAGAAAGAAAAAGAAACATAAGATAGTTGAGGAACCACTTGAACCTGTTGTAGATCCTAATAGTATATCTGTCTCTGATGCTGAAAATGAGAGTGGTAATGATAAATATGATGCTCTTGATAAGGATGAAGTTGAGGAAGAACCTGAGAAGCACACCAAGAACACTAGATACACTAAGGAAGATTTTATTGCTAATAAACATGGTAAATAGAGAGAACCTTGGGTGTAAAGACCTATGCCTTTTCCAGGTAAAAAACACAAGTCAAAGGAGGAAGAACACTACAACAAGTTTTGCGAGTGGATGAAACCTTTATTTTTGCAAATTCCTTTGACTGATGCTATTAAATTTCCTCCTTATTCAGATTATATGAAGGATATTGTCTCTAATAAAAGGAAGATTCCTAATGAGGAGATTTGTACTATGCTTGCTAATTACTCCTTCAATGGTAAGGTTCCAAAGAAACTTGGTGACCCAGGTATACCAACTATTCCTTGCTCTATTAAGAATAATTATGTTAGAACTGCTTTATGTGATTTGGGAGCTGGAGTTAGTGTTATGCTTTTTTTTCTCTATAAAAGTCTCCAGCTAGAAAAGTTGATACCAACTAATATATCTTTGCAAATGGCTGATAAGTCAACTACTATTCTTGTTGGTATATGCGAGGATGTTCCTGTTCAAGTAGCTCATAATTGCTTGGTTTTGACTGATTTTGTTGTGCTTGAAATGCCTAAAGATGATAATATGTCTATTATTCTTGGGAGACCTTTTCTTAATACTGCAGGTGCTGTCATTAATTGTAATCAAGGAAAAGTAACATTCAATATTGATGACAAAGAGCATATTGTTTATTTCTCCAAGAAGGTTGTTAGAAGCTATTGCCTGAATTCCATTGAAAATATTGAGAGCATCAAGGTTGGAGAAATATATTGTCCCATTCCACGAGAAAACTTTGAAACTATTATGATTGGGACCATTGCTATCAAGTATGAGGTAACATAATCACCTTGTGGAATGCAAAGTTTTGTTTCATATAAGATTGTTTTGGTAACAAGACTTGATCAACCTTGTTAACAAAAGGATTTTTATGAACAAAATAATGTTTTCACCGTGGTTATACTTGCTTTCTTTTACTTTTCTCCTTCCTAGTCTTTGCCTTTCTTTTGCTAGCTTTGGTTTTGCTAGTTGTTTGCTTGTTAGTTTGTCTTAGAGCTCCTGTAGTTTGGCTTTTGGTTTGCTTTTGCTTCTTCTGAAAAAACTGTTTCTGCGAGAAAATCAATTTTCATACCCTGAAAAATGGCCAAAAATAAAGTTTCCCGAAAAATCTCAGAAAAATCAAAATAAATTTTTCCTCGAAAAAGGGGCAGAGGGACACCTGAAGTGTCCCAGGGGGCCACCCCAGGACACCACACCCATGGTAGGCGCGGCCTACCAGTGGGCGGCGCCTGGGGAGGGTCTGGCCCACCTGGGCCCCTCCAGGCTGCCTCCTCAAAGCCATCTTATTTCTCTCCCGAAAAACACCGGAAAACTTGCTCAAGCTCGAGTTCTTGCTGTTCTTTCTCACGATTTTCGATCTCCTTGCCCAGCCCCTCTTTGCTGCTGATTTTTGGAGAGATTGTTCCTTGGTATGTGCCTCCTCCACTTGTCCAATTAGATTTGTGATTGGTAGATTGTATCTTGAGTATTTTGCTGCTATAGGTGACAGGTTGTTTGATCTTGCATGCTTGTTCTATGCTTAGAAATTTCATTTTGATGCATGTGTAGTCCTCTAGCAAGATCCTATAGTAGTTACTCATCATTTATCAACTTGGAAATCACTTGGTTTGATATTTGTCTAAAAATTTCAGCAAAGAAGATTCCATCTCAACCCGCTAATTTGTTGGAGCTTTATCGAGGAATAACCAATGATGATATGCGTAGAGTTCAACGGGGAAAGATAAGAAACATTCAGCTTCCAGCCATCAGGTACTTCGTTTACTATCTTGCCACTAGTGTTCTTGGTAGGGAGAACACTAGTAATATTTCCAGCTATCATTTGGCTTTCTTAGCTGCTGCGCTCAACAATGATACCAAGTATGAAAGGATAGAGATGTCGCCTAGAGGGGGGTAAATAGGAAATTTTAAAACTATTATGGTTTTGGCTTGATAGAATGCGGAATTAAACTAACATTTATTTTACAAGCACAAAACCTCAATACACTAGGCTCAACTACGTGCACCAACAATAAGTTAAGCTAAGCAAGAAAGCACAAGAGAATTTACCATAAGTGATAAGCAAGATATAAGTACTTCAAGCTCGACGGCTATCACAAGGAAAGTAAGCTCAGGTATAGAGATAACCGAGGCACGCGGAGATGAAGATGTATTCCCGTGTTCCCTTACAAGTAATATACGTCATGTTGGAGAGGTGTGGGATTCCACGAAGGATTTCCCAAAGCCACGAAGGCTCACCTTCTTCTCCGAGTTTATCCCACTAAGGAATAGGCCCTTTCCTTATGGCTAGCTTTTCCTCCACTCCGGAGATGGCAAGATCCACAACCACTTTACAAGCTCCACGAAGGAGAAGCCCGGGTCTCTTCACAATATTCCACGAAGAGAACACCGCGGCACCAACCGCCCAGCCAACTAGGAGGTCACCCTCCAAGAGTAACAAGCTCAAGGTCTCTCACTCGAACAAATCGTAATGGAGAGCTCAACACTTATGCAAGAATGCAAAGCAAGAACACCAAGGGGTGCTCAAATCTTTCACTCTCAAATCCCACCAAAGCAACAAGTGCTAGGGAGGAATTAGAGAGGAAGAACAATGGTGGAAACCAACAAATGACTCCAAGATCTAGATCCAATGGGTTCCCCTCACTTAGAGGAGGAATTGATTGGTGGGGATTATAGATCTAGATCTCCTCTTCCAAAGCCCTAAAAAAAATCAAGAATCATAGGAGGGAAGTGAGAGTAAGAAAGCTCAAAGGGGTCAACAATGGAGGTCAAAAACTTGCTCAAGATCCTTAGAACTTTGGGGGAAGAAGCCACCCTTTTATACCCCTTCAAGGGGGGTGACCGTTGGAAGCAAGATGCGCTGGGCGAACACGTTCCGGCGACGAAACCGGCGTCGCCGGAATTTCCGGTCAAAACTGAAAGTTCCGGTACAAACCGAAACAGCATGCAGAACAGTTTTTTGGCGGTGTGCCAGAAATTTCTGGCGGTCGCTGGAAATTCCGGCCACAGACTCGGTCCGCTGGAATTCCGTTGGAACCAAACAGGACACATGAAAACGGCGATAACTTTTGCGTCCGGACTCCGATTTCAATGATCTTGGGCTTGTTTTGACGAGGGCATCAATCCCTACAAGATGGTGTAGAGAAACATCATAGTCCAGCAAAGAAGGATATAACCAAATAAATAAAGGTAAGAAGCCTCCCTACACGAAGAACCGATAAAACCTTCAAACTCGAAAACGCCATAGAAGATGCATACGAATTACATTTTCGATGAACTTGGGCTTGTTGAAGAGCTAGCAACAAGTTCGATAACCTCACATGGAGAAACACCAATAAGAAACAAAATAGGAAGATGCAAAGTATGCAAAGGATTGAGCTCCCTATGACGATGTGATCAAGTTACCCAACTAGAAGCCCCTCTTAATAGTGCGGCTATGCATCATATAACCCAGTCTCCCAACAACCACCTTGAGACCGGTAAAAGGAAAACCTAGCAAGGCCATACCTTTGCCTTGCGCATCCCGCTTGATCTTGATGACAACACTTCAATCTCCATCCAAGCCGGAATGCATCACTTGATCATTGTTGCTTCGTGAAGACTCATAATTTGCTCCCCCATACACCACTATTAGATAGCTTCATTAATACATGTCTTCACATGTCCATTATCACAAATATGGATGGAAAGCTTCAAGCAAATGATCTTCTCGAGATGCTTATCTTGAACTTTCCCTTATCAACCTTGATGACTATCACCACTTGATGTCATCCTCTCATGGGCTTTATAAGATCTTCACTTTTGAAGCATGCCCATGGAAAGATACCTATCCCATATAGAAAACGCAAAGGCACATATATAATGGGTTAGTTCATGATGCATAATTGGCAAGTCTTACCATACCACAAGATCCATGTGGTACATTCTTTATGCTTCATGTGTTGACCAACTTGCAATCACTCTTCACTCTTTGTATAGGTCAACCATGTGTCTTCTCATGCTCCATCTAAATATCTTGAGGTACATAAATAACTCTTAATTTGATTACATGCTCTAAATCTTAGTCAATCATAGCTCAACTAATGAGGCTATCATGACACCGTCTTAGAGCCATATCTTGAATTCTTCTATTGAGATCACACTCTCAAGATCTTGATCATATCATATTCTTCTCTTCAACTCGATGATCTTGATGCCAATACTTAAGGTATATCTTTATCTTCATGGCATCCATACTTGAATCCAACACATAGACTACAAGCATGACCTATGGAATATTCCTTCATATAAAACTCAGTGAAAACATTAGTCCATAGGGATTGTCATTAATCACCAAAACCACACATAGGGGCAATTACTCTTTCAATCTCCCCTATTTTGGTAATTGATGACAATCACAACAAGAGGGTTTATATAATGAATATTAGAAACAAGTACACAACTTATCCGAGAATAAGTTGTGTACAAGAGGTTGCATTTGATATGGTCAAGTAACACAAAGCTACTAGCACATATCAAAATCGATTCTACTTACACAAACTACAACTAATGTAAGAGATGTGAGTAGAACCAACATATATAGAGCAAACTCCCCCACAATATATGCATGTGTGATGAACTTAAATTTCATTGCATACATTGTCAAGAATAAACTTTGAGAGAGTTTACACTATATATACAACCATGCAAAACATAATAAATATGAAATGCATGAAAGGCAAACACTTAAGAACAAACCAATCTTAAGTATAAAACCATTTCCCTTAAACCCTCCATACTTCTCCCCCATTGACAACTAGTGCCAAAATGGATGACAGAGTTAGAAGGCCAACATAGTATGAGTTCCTCCCCAAGGTGTGCATTTCTAATATTTTGAGTGAAATCAAATGCACGTATCCAATGACAAATATTTGGAGGAAATCAAGCTATATTGAGGATCAAAGATTGCTACAATGATAAAACAGTGAAGAAACTTCAACGGATGAAGCAAGCAATCCAATGATCCAAAAAATCAAATGGACAAATAGTGCTCTAAATGAAATAAGGAAGCTCCCCAAGGTTCGTGCATAAATTTTAATTATTGTATTTGAATACAATATCCACAAACATGGAATCCTCACTCCCTCTATATTATTTAGAACACAAACAAGATACAAGGAGTAGATATAAATAAATACACTTGTTAAGACAAGCTTAAGTCCAAAAGAAACCAAATATGATATATGAGTGCGTGAAGATGCAATAAAAGTAAACCAAGCACTCATAAATCAAGACCTTACCAATACCATTAAAAACCAAGAGGATAAGAGATATGGTCGGCAAAGAGAGAGGATATCAAGGCGGGAGATTAACACTCTCGTGTATATAAGTTTATAAGTGGACAAAACATGAGAATAATCCACAAATAAACAACCACACATAAGCGGTTAATAAAATAAGAAAACGTGATATCCAAGAGGAAGTCATAAGATATACCAAACATGATAATTTTTGCTTAAGTGCATATATAGCCCATGGCTCTATTTTCTCTTATGGTATATCAATGAACTTCACCAAAAAAATAAAACCCTCAAAAACATCACAACTAACACTAAGGGAACAAATGCTAGTTGGGATACTTTGAGAAAGGCAACAAGTAGCAAAAGGAAGGATTCAAAGCAATTTTAACAATATTGCACATGAGAGTACCTTGAGGAATTGATATGCAATAAATTGCTAGAAGGCATGTTTGGAATTGGTGAATCATGAACATGATTTTATATACTCCCCATTATATGCATCATATCAAATTACTCACATAAGCAATAAGGATAAAGTAGTCTTTCAAAGATACTTGCAAGATCCGCAACATTTACAAACAGATAAATTCATGCCAAGATGCAACGTACAAGAGATTGGATGAAAGAATAGTATGCATGAATAAGATACTTGTTACCGAGATAGCAATGGTATGATGTAGTAGATAAGAATTTTTCGATCATCCTAGCTTGGCTCCAATTATCATGTGGTGACAACACTTTCCTTATAGACGAGACAAGCATCCATTGCATCTACAATGTACCTAAAACAACATTCAAGTACATCTTGGTCCCCAAACTTATTGGGTCCAAAGTGGTTAGACTAACCACAACACATAGGACACACTCCATAAAAATATGTACATATTTAGAGATGAAATTTGAATTTCATGCACATCTTAGCCGTTTAAGGATTTGATGGAGTATAACCTATATATCGGATCAAAGAAAGCAAACACATGGAGACTTTAAATATCCAAAGAAGATATAATTTGGAAAAACACCAAAATATTCAAGAAGGCATACAAGGTGTGACAAAACACAATTTTTTCCCAAACTATATCAAAGAATCAAATCAACAAAAGATTTGTTCAACGAAGTTCAACAAATGAACTAAGCAAAAACTATTGAGCAAAAAGATGAAACAAAACAAAAATACTCAAAGATTTATCTCATTCAAACAAATAAGATAGAGAAGAAAGAATGAGATAACAAACTCCCAAAAAGCAAGGTTTCAACAAATAAACCAAACCCTTAACACTTTTCACAATGGCACAAGGTTCTGAGAAGAAAAGGTTCGTCTTCCACTAAAACACAATTTATAATAATCAAAAACATCATCAAAGAGATGTTCAAACGCCAAGGAAGACAATGGGAGTCACAACAAATTTTTGGAAAGAAAATAAGGCAATAAGAGGTGAAATCTAAGGTGAAGAAGATCCACAAATGCTACCACACATAAGTATATCAATTGTCAAAGACAATGAGTGTATTGGAATTGATTTTTGGTGGTATATTGCACGGATATTAAAGATAAATCTTCACAATAAAAAAGCATAGGATAGGAATAAAAATATTAAGCACTATGCAAAGATAGAGATTCTTGATAACTTCAATCTAGTAACACAATCATGCAAAGCAATGATTATAATAACTTGAAGCAAATGGTCTCCCAAATATGATATATAGATATGTATTTGAGGAAGACCGCATCAAGAATTTCTGACTCAAACAAAGACCGAAAAGATGAGCAATAAAAGATTCTAACAAAAATAGGATCTTGTTTGAGCCAACATGCCACCTAGAAACAAGATAATCAACAATATCAACTCTAAGTGGCACTACCTCATGTGTTCACATTTCCTAGGATTGTGATATGCAAAAGAAGCATATTACTCCCCCATAATGTGATATTCAATTTTTCTTAATAAGAGGCAAAGCAACCTCAACTAGAGAGAATTAATGGACATTTAGAATTTGAATTTCTCATGAGTATGACACACCACATAGTGACTAGATAAGCTTGCAATATCAATACTAAGTGGTAGTACTCATGTTCACACATTTTAAGGTTTGAGAGATGTGAGGCATTTCACTCCCCCAAAATGGTATGTTCCATTAACCACTCTAAAAGAGCCAAATAAGATATCATCAAGATGCATTAGAGGCTCCAAGCAAAACACACGAGTAAATGATGTGCCAAACACCTATACATACTTGAATACACAAAACAATCAAGCATGAGGCACACCAACTACAAACACATACTTGGTACAAAACCAAAACATGTAAAGGGGGCAAGCAACATACAAAATAAATGAGTTAAGTACAAGTTACCGCGAAGAGGCACATTGGATATAAGATAGGGAAATGATAATCCTTATGACTTGGCTTGATCAGATATAATATATGAAGATCCCTTAATTCTTCATGAGTCAGCCAAGTCTCCAATACCCTCCATAAACACCTATTGATCAAGTTTGAACTTGTTGTTCCCTAACCAAGTTGGGTCCTAAGAGGTTAGTCACAATAGGCTTGGCAACCCAAATGGTTCTTTTCTTGACACCACTTTGAGTTCCAACAAACTTGGCAAACACATTGCCATCCTTATCCTTCCTAAGAGAATAATCATCATCAATAATGATAGGGTTAGATAAGGTACCATTTGAACATGAAGAGGCAAAGTGCCCCTTCACACGACATATGTAGCAACAAGTGCTCCCCTTTCTCTTCTTCCTTGATTTCTTGGCTTGGGGAGCATTATCTTGATTCTTCTTTGGAAGTGGCCTAACTTCAACTTGGCCTTGACCTTGTACTTGTGGCCCCTTCCCTTGTTGGTTCTCACTCAAGTGCTTTTTCTTCAATGGACAAGATCTTACATGATGTCCTTCAACCTTGCACTTGAAGCAAATAATCTTGGCCGAATTCTTGACTTGGTTTTGGCCCTTCTTATTGTTTCTCTTGGACTTGTTCTTGTTATTGGATTTGAATCCAAGTCCACATTTATCATTAGGGGATTTTTGCACACTCAAAGTATTATCGAGTGTGGATTTCCCTTCATGACTCTTTTCCAAGTCATTCCTCAAGGAAGTGACTTGGGCCTTGATCTCTTTGATTTCCTCTACATGGTTAGTAGAAATACAAGTACTAGAGGAAGTAGAAGCTTCATTGTTAGAGCAACAAGGCAAAGCAAGTAATCCAACACAAGGTTTATAAATAGTATGGCTAGATGGATTACTAGAACTAGCACATGGCAAAATAGCATTTTGAGTAGAAGTTGTGCTAATGTCCAAAAGAGGCTCACAAGATGTTACCTTGGTAATACTTGCCTCACGAGCTGACATTAGATCATCATGGGAGATTATAAAATCATTATGAGAGCCCGAGAGCTTTTCATGACTTTCTTCCAATTTCCTATACTTGCTAGTTAGCAACTCAAGTTGAGCCCTTAGCTCAACGTTCTCCTTTAGGGTAGATGCTTCACAAGAAGTAGAGTTAGTAGCACAAGTATCATTAATGGATTTTTTATTTTCAAGATCATAAGATTCAATTTTTTGTGTGAGGAGAAAATTAGTGTGCTTCTCCTCGGCAAGCTCTTGCTTAAGGAGATTGAATCTCCGACTCCCATCATCAAGTTGGAAATCCAACTCCTCTATGGTACCTGTTTGTCTAGTTATGGTATCCATAACATGTTTGAGACAAGTAACAACCTTATTATTACCACGAAGAGAGGTACACAAAAAAGTCAACTCAATCAAGAGAGCACTAGTATCCTCATCAATGTCATCATCACTATCATTATTATCATTGCTATTATCTTTAGAAGATATATTGGGATCCAAAGTAGGAGATACCTTTGATCCTCTTGCCATAAGGCACATGTGAGCACGGGAGATGAAGATGAGGATATTCTTGAATCTTCATTCATGATCATGTCTTGCTCCATAGAATGTTTGATTTCCTCTACATTGTTAGATAAACAACTAGAGGAAATAGAAGCATTTTGTTCATGGGAACAAGGCAAATCAAGCATATCATCTACACTAGTACTCAAATAATTTCTAGATGATATACAAGTACTAGAAACACAAGGGGATATAGCATTATTGTTGCAAGAAGTGCTTAAGTCCAAAGAAGAATCATTGCAATGGGATAGAGATGAAGGATCATCATTAGCAAGCACAATATCAACATTGCAATTCCCAACACCACTCACCATATATTTACCTTGTGTCTTGCCACACATTGGTGAAGTGAGTGAAGATGAGAACTCATCGCGGCCGGAGGTGGAAACAACTTGGAGCTCTTCATGATGTGAAGGAAAAGATATCCCCTCGGAGAAACCACCGACAATATTAGAGATGGAACCACCAAATATTTCTTTAAGCTTGGTCCACTTCTCATGAGACGACTTGCGCTTTACAATCGTCAAGAACAAATTAAATGTGGGGCTCAAAAAGAAAATAATCTCATTAGATACTTGAGCTTTGAGATGTAAAATTTTCTCATCCTCTAGAGATAGATTTTGAGGATCCATCAGAGGAGAAAAACCTACATCTAGAAATCGCTCAATATTTGGACACAAATTCCGAAGATTATAAAGCAAGCAATTTCTCCACAAATCATAATTTTGTGTCATCAAAGATAATTGTGTCATTGTGCACTATACTACTAGCCGACATCTTTACACTCTAGGCGATGAAGCCTAAACAAGGAGATACCTTGCTCTGATACTAATTGAAAGGATAGAAATGTTGCCTATAGGGGGGTGAATAGGCAATTTTAAAACTATTACGGTTTTGGCTTGATAGAATGTGGAATTAAACTAACGTTTATTTTACAAGCACAAAACCTAAATACACTAGGCTCAACTAAGTGCACCAACAACAAGTTAAGCTAAGCAAGAAAGCACAAGAGAAATTACCATAAGTGATAAGCAAGATATAAGTACTTCAAGCTCGATGGCTATCACAAGGAAAGTAAGATCGGGTATAGAGATAACCGAGGCACGTGGAGACGAAGATGTATTCCCGTGTTCCCTTACAAGTAAGGTACGTAACGTTGGAGAGGTGTGGGATTCCACGAAGGATTTCCCAACGCCACAAAGGCTCACCTTATTCTCCGAGTCTATCCCACGAAGGAATAGGCCTTTTCCTTTTGGCTAGCTTTTCCTCCACTCCGGAGATGGCAAGCTCCACAACCACTTCACAAGCTCCACGAAGGAGAAGCCCGGGTCTCTTCACAATCTTCCACAAAGAGAACACCGCGGCACCAACCGCCAAGCCAACTAGGTGGTCACCCTCCAAGAGTAACAAACTCACGGTCTCTCACTCGAACAAATCGTAATGGAGAGCTCAACACTTATGCAAGAATGCAAAGCAAGAACACCAAGGGGTGCTTAAATATTTCACTCTCAAATCCCACCAAAGCAACAAGTGCTAGGGAGGAATTAGAGAGGAAGAACAATGGTGGAAACCAACAAATGACTCCAAGATCTAGATCTAATGGGTTCCCCTCACTTAGAGGAGGAATTGATTGGTGGGGATTGTAGATCTAGATCTCCTCTTCCAAAGCCCGCAAAAAGATGCAAGAATCATAGGAGGGAAGGGAGAGGAAGAAAGCTAAAAGGGGTCAACAATGGAGGTCAAAAACGTGCTCAAGAGCCTTAGAACTTTGGGGGAAGAAGCCCCCCTTTTATACTCCTTCAAGGGGGATGACCGTTGGAAGCAAGATACGCTGGGCGAACACGTTCCGACGACGAAACCGGCGCCGGAGTTTTCGGTCAAAACCAAAAGTTCCGGTACAAACCTAAACAGCATGCAGAACAGTTTTTTGGCGGTTTGCCAGAAATTTCTGGCGGTCGCTGGAAATTCCGGCCACAGACTCGGTCCGCCGGAATTCCGTTGGAACCAAACAGGACACACGAAAACGGCGATAACTTTTGCGTCCGGACTCCGATTTCGATGATCTTGGGCTTGTTTTGACGAGGAAAACAAGCCCTAAAATATGGTGCAGAGAAACATAATATTCCAGAAAAGAAGGATAAAACCAAATAAAGAAAGGTAAGAAGCCTCCCTACACGAAGAACTGATAAAACCTTCAAACTCGAAAACGCCATAGAAGATGCATACGAATTCCGTTTTCGATAAACTTGGGCTTGTTGAAGAGCTAGCAACAAGCTCAAGAACCTCACATGGAGAAACAAAAATAAGCAACAAAATAGGAATATGCAAAGTATGCAAAGGATTGAGCTCCCTATGACGATGTGATCAAGTTACCCAACTGGAAGCCCCTCTTAATATTGCGGCTATGTATCCTATAACCCAGCCTCCCAACAACCAACTTGAGACCGGTAAAAGGAAAACCTAGCAAGGCCATACCTTTGCCTTGCGCATCCCGCTTGATATTCACTTCAATCACCATCCAAGCCAGAATGCATCACTTGATCATTGTTGCTTCGTGAAGACTCATAATTTGCTCCCCCATACACCACTATTAGATAGCTTCATTAATACATGTCTTCACATGTCCATTATCACAAATATGGATGGCAAGCTTCAAGCAAATGATCTTCTCGAGATGCTTATCTTGAACTTGCCCTTCTCAACCTTGATGACGATCACCACTTGATGTCATGCTCTCATGGGATTTATAAGATCTTCACTTTTGAAGCATTTCCATGGAAAGATACCTATCCCATATAGAAAACACAAAGGCACATATATAATGGGTTAGTTCATGATGCATAATTGACAAGGCTTACCATACCACAAGATCCATGTGGTACATTCTTTATGCTTCATGTGTTGACCAACTTGAAATCACTCTTCACTCTTTGTATAGGTCAACCATGTGTCTTCTCATGCTCCATCTCAATATCTTGAGGTACATAAATAACTCTTAATTTGATTACATGCTCTAAATCTTAGTTAATCATAGCTCAACTAATGAGGCTATCATGACACCGTCTTAGAGCCATATCTTGAATTCTTCTATTGAGATCACACTCTCAAGATCTTGATCATATCATATTCTTCTCTTCAACTCGATGATCTTGATGCCAATACTCAAGGTATATCTTTATCTTCATGGCATCCATACTTGAATCCAACACATAGACTACAAGCATGACCTATGGAATATTCCTTCATATAAAACTCAGTGAAAACATTAGTCTATAGGGATTGTCATTAATCACCAAAACCACACATAGGGGAAATTACTCTTTAAAACTATAATCTTGGTTCTCTCATTGCTCATCGCTTAACAGCTAAGGGACCCATTTATGGGGGAATTATTGCTACGCGTGTTGCTACTGCCTTGGACATTGCTGTTGATCCAAATGATACAATCTTGGCCCCTGAGAGGCTTGATCTTGCTGCCATGAAGGCGCGTCACTTTGTCACCACTAGCTCTACCCTTGAGAAGTTGGTTTATAGAATGTTGTTTATTGACGGGGAAGAGAGAGAGATCCCTCTCCCACAAACCACTTTGTTTAGTATTTTTCAGGGACCTTTGTCACTCTCCAAGGAGAAGATGGATGAGTTGTTGTGCTCCCTTAACTTCCATGGGCAATATCAGGAGGAAGCGCCCTCATATGACCCTGTTGTTCACTACACGAGGGAGTCCTCAAGCTCTTACCAGGACGAGGGAGCCTCCTCGTCATACTACGGAGGTGCATCGACCTGGGCACCTTGGGATTGAGCCCCACTTAGGCCAAAAGCCTAAGCTTGGGGGGAGGTATACCGACGTCACACTCATATATATCATTTTCGGTTGGTTCTTTGTATATCCATTGTTTCGCTTTCTTTTTGGTTCTTGTTGCTTCTTTCTTAAAACCCCAAAATACCAAATATATTTTCATTGTTTCTCTTTCTTTGTTTCTTTGCTTTGGTTTGCCTTAAAAGAAAAATCCAAAAAATACTTTGCTTTGTTTGGTTTGCTTTTTCTTTGTTTGTTTTTGCTTTGTTTGCTTTCTTTAAAAAATCGAAAACACCAAAAATATTTGTTGTTCTTCTTTGGTTTTATGAGTTCTTTGTAGGGTTCAGCCGTCCCCAGTAGATTTTGGTTTCATGTTATTATTCAAGTCACACAAGTGAAGGGCAATAATGAAGATTAAGACAACTTAAGGTGTGGTAAGAGGCTGGTAATGAACTCTATTTGTTTCATTTTTGTACATATACTCATTATTGTGAGCATGCTTAGTCTGTTTGTGTAAGGTGTATGTCATTATGGATGCTTAGTAGTTCTTGCTTGTCTATGATTAGCTCCATCTTGCTAATAGTTTGTAGCATGTCATATGAATGTTTGCTTGCATTGTTTTACTCATATTTTGGTATGATATTGTGGTATCCTCCTCTGACTGTTCATATGAATCGAATTGGCACATGCTCACGCATGCATATGACTAATTAATAGTCAGTACGCCTTGATGATTTATTTTTCCTCAGAGTTCTTGTATCACTTTCATGCCATAATTAGTCATGTTTTGTTGCAAGCATGATTATGAGAATTATTGATCTCTTGTTTGTTGCTCCCTCTCTTTTGCTAGCCTTCACTTGCACTGAGTATGAGCTCTAGCTATGCTTCCAACTCCCCAAAACCAATATTGCCAGCTGTGTCCACCATACCTACCTATTAGCATCGTTTGTTATTTCAGTGCATATTCAATATGCCGTGTTTTCTTCCAAATAAAATGTTTGTCTGTTTTGAGAAGGTTAGTTAGTAAAGCTCTCACGAACTTGATGGCACACTTTATTCCTTGCACTTAATAATCCTGAACCATTGTGACTAGTCCATGAAAGTTATATGCTTGCAAATTATATGCTGGGAGTTAGCAGAACCGTACTGCCACGGAGAACGCTTTCAACAATTTTTGAATATCTCATCCAGTTGATACCTTGCTCTTTTGTTTACGGATGTCGACGATGTGAAATAAAAGGGGATCTTGTGAGTTCATGGAGTTTATACATTGTGTTAGAGAAACGCCTAGGCCGCTAGCCTAAGACATGCCTAATCATGGTGGAAACTTGCAGCATAACCATAATGATCATTCTATAAAGCATCCTCAATAAAAAGCTATGCATATAGTAAATAAAAAGATCGCTGAGATGCTCATTGTCTGCTTGCCTTGTCATTTGATCACGGGATAGCTCCTGTATCATGTGCAAGGGGTACCCCATTGGCGGTTCTCTATGATATGCATGTATTTACAATGACAAGAACTTACAGGTAACCAAATTTGAGTAGCATGCGGAGCGGCCCTCATACTCAAGGGACATGGGATTTCCAGTCTATGGTCTGTCAAGCATATGATTCAGAGTGTACCTTACTTTCACCTGAACCATATGAAGATGCCTATGATAGGGGCAATGAGAGCTCAAAGCTAATGAGTACCTTCCTTTCAGCATTAGGAAGCCTTTCAAACTTTTCAAAACCGTTTTCACAACCTTGTTGAGTCACCACTTATTCTATGAGCACCTTCTTGAGAGCATAGTTGTCATTCTTGTGTTTGTTCCAAAACTTGGTTAATTATGTCATGACTTTGATGCTTGTATCTATGATATCTTTACCTCTAGTCTTCACTTGAACTTCAGAGGTGCCTTGGCATTCATATTGTTCTCTACAAACAAAGGCAAGCGAGATACCACTCTATCATACCTTACTTTGAGCATTGCAATGTTGCTTATGTTTATGTTTCATGCAACTTACTATTATTGAGTTGGTTTCTCTTCATATCTTGCAATGACTATTGAGTAGACTTAGTTGCATACTTCTTATTATGAATGGTTTAAGCATCTACTCCTGTGTTGAGAATATATACATCATATGAAGCAAATGTGTTCGTGAAAGTTTTTTTATCGCACTCAGTTTTCAACTGAATTTCTTGAGGACAAGCAATAAGCTAAGCTTGGAGGGAGTTGATACGTCCAAAACGTATCTACTTTCCCGAACACTTTTGCTATTGTTTCTCCTCTAAACTTGTGTAATTTGGATACAACTAACACAGACTGACGCTGTTTTCAGCAGAATTACCTTGGTGTCTTGTTTTTGTGCAGAAAATCAACTATCAGGAAAAATCCCGGAAAATAAGCCAAAAAATTATATTTCACCAGAAGACCCACAGAGCCAGAAGACAAGACGGAGAAGGGGCCTGGGGGGCCCGCATCCCTGCCAGGCGCGGTCCCACCACTGGCCACGCCTAGGGGGGTGCAGCCACCCCAGGCACCCCCTCGGCCTCCCTCTGCGCCTATAAGTTGCCTTTCGACCTAAAAACCGAGGGGGTTTGATAGTTTTCCAAAAAGAGTTCCGCTTCGCCGCCGCCACCAGAAATCAAGATTCGGATCCAGAAACTCCGTTCTGGCACCCTACCGGGACGGGGAATTTGGAGAGGATCATCGCCATCGTCATCACCAACGCATCTTCATCAACCATCGATGTTTCCCTCATCCATGAGTGAGTAATCCCCCGATGTAGGCTAGGGGATGGTAGGGATTGGATGAGTTATATCATGTAATCGAATAAGATCTGTTAGGGCATAGTGCCTAGTATCTCTATTAGTGCTATTTGACTTTGTTGCAAATTGTTGTGCTTAATGCTTGTCACTAGGGCTCGAGTGCTATGATCCTCATATCTGAACTTATTGTTAAATCATTATGATAGTATTGTTTGTGATCTTATCTGCAAGCTGTGTACACATATCATTGTGCGGATCCAAAGGCCCCAAAGTGACACTAATTGGGACAACCGGAGGGGATGTATGTGGTGTGAGGATCACATGTGTTCATAGAGTGTTAATGCTTTGCTCCGGTGCTCTATTAAAAGGAGCACCTTAATTGCCAGTAGTTCCCTAGAGGCCCCACTGCCACGAGCTGGCTGGACAGAAGATGTTGTGCAAGTTCTCATTGCGAGCACATATGACTATATTTGGAGCACATGCCTAGAATTGTTTAGTACTTGGATGCTTGTTATTATTTATCTGCAATGCCCTAGATCTTGAAGTTACATGTTTTGACTTGTCCATGCAACGCCCGTCCATCCATACCTATGCCTACCGCACTCGAATCCTACTGTTATCGTTACTGTTACTATTGCTCATGTTTTACTGCTGCTTGTTGCTTTCCTGTTGCTATTACAAACTATTGCTACTGATAAACTTCTGTGAGCAAGAACTATTTCCAGGTGCAGCTGAATTGACAACTCGGTTGTTAAGGCTTGCAAGTATTCTCTGGCTTCCCTTGTGTCGAATCAATAAATTGGGTAATACTACCCACGAAGACTGTTGCGATCCCCTACACTTGTGAGTTATCAGACGTCGAGGGAGGACGCGACCAAAGCAGCGCACCGCCATGCTCTCCCTCACCGCCACCGTCGCCAAATTTTATCGACACCGGCATCAAGTTCACCGTGGCCATCCACTCCGGTTTTACACGGGATAGGTTGCTCCTCCCCCGAAAATTCGCGACGCTGGTCGTTGACGCACCGTCGCAGCTTGTCATTCTGCGGGCGTCTGATGTCAATACCACCATGTACCCGGTAGAGGTGTTGTTCGACCACCTCAGCCACATGTACATCGCAGGTGGTCCTGTTGTGGTTGTATTGAGTGCGCCACGACCACAGTGGGATAGGGAAAGTGTATATCCGCGGGCGCCCCGAAATCAGAGGCAGTAACACGTCCAGTGCCACCGGTGGGTTCGGCCACCAAGAAGGAAGCGGGCGCTCGGGCTGCACTTCTCTGCTGATGTCTGGGTTGCCACGGAGGCCAGCGCGCCAACGCGGACGGCCGGGCATGGTTGTTTTTGGCGGTTGCGGTGACCTTTCCTTTTTTATGTCTGCGCCTGGACGCGGCAGGAAACACCCAGAACTGGCGGGAAACAACAGGAAAGAAAGGTAGGAGACGACGAAATAGCGGGAAGACACTGAAAATACGTCGGCGTTGGCGATGGCCTATTTACCAAGCGCGGAAAGATGTGTCATACTGCTGGGCGCGGCTAACCGGACAGACCAGACCCCAATGCAAAAACAACTAAGATCCAATCCAAACGGATAGAAACAGGCCGTTTCGGTCGGCCGTTTGAGTTGCCCAGTGAAGATGCCCTAATTTGTTTGGGGACTGGCTTCAAGTCTGTGGCATCAGACTTTCAGTTTATTCTTTGGTCAATGCTCTGTGCAATTTATGCTACAATGCATTCTCGACTGGTATGTAAATTGTTATCCAGCGAACGAAACAATTTATGCTACAGTTGCTCATGGCTCTTGATGTCATCCTGCAGCTTGATGTGGCTCGGAAGTCATGTAGCCTTTCTGAGGAGGATAAAGCGTTTCGCGCTGCTTTAAAGCGTCGCGTTATTGGGGCTGGCGGTCCTAGAGAGCTCTCGCAAGCGGCAAGCTTCAAGAATATCCTATCTTGATGCCAACACTAAATTCTTTCATCTTCGGGTCAATTCTCGCTAGAAAAAAATGCCATCTAGAGGTCGAAGCGTAATGGGGGCGGGGCCACCTCCCATGCTGAGAAGAAACAACTTATCCACGATCATTTCTCCGCTGTGTTGGATCAGCCAGAACCGTGCTCTATTGATTTCAACTAGGAGGAAATCAATCCCGCTTTTGAGGACTTGGATGACCTAGGCCTGCCGTTTTCTGAGGATGAGATTAAGATGGCCATCCATGATATGCCGCCTGATAAGGCGCCTGGACCTGATGGTTTCACTGGGACTTTTTTCCGGTCCTACTGGAATTTTGTGAAGGATGATCTCATGCATGACATCAACAGTTTCTCTAAGCTATCGATAAACAACTTCCACATCATAAACACTGGGAGCATTGCTTTGCTACCAAAGAAAAAGGGGGAAGATTGCATTTCGGATTTCAGGCCCATTAGCCTAATCCATATGATCTCGAAAATCGTTGCTAAGGCAATCGCCCTACGTCTGCGCCCCAAGATGAATGGCATTATTTCCTGCTGCTAGAGTGCTTTCATCAAATCCCGTAGCGTCCACAACAACTTCATGTTCGTCAGAAACGTGGCTAGGCAGCTCCACAAGAAGAATACCCCGACTCTTCTCATCAAGCTTGATATTGCTAAAGCTTTCGACTTCGTGCGCTAGGGTTATATCCTCGACCTCATGCAGCGCAGAGGTTTCCCCCCTAGGTGGTGGGCCTGAGCCGCTTTGATCTTCTCTACTTCAACATCTCGAGTTCTGCTTAACGGGCATCCAGGCAAAGACATTTATCATAGGCGTGGTCTAAGGCAGGGTGACCCCCTCTCGCCGCTTCTGTTTGACCTGGCGATCCTCTATAGAAGATTTTGGAGCTTGCCACGGAAGCCGGCCTTCTTCAGGCTCTGCCGGGGGATTTCATGAAGTCCCGCATCTCATTATACGCTGATGATGTTGTGATTTTCTTAGCCCCTATGGCCCAAGATATCTCAAATCTGGCGGCGATCTTGCAGAATTTTAGGAAGGTCACCGGGTTAGTGACTAATGTGGTGAAAAGCGCGGTGGTGCCGATTCACTGCGAGGAAATCAACATAAATGCTATTTTGCAGGATTTCCATGCAACCTTATCTTAGTTCCCAATACAGTACCTGAGACTGCCTCTGGTCCTCAGAAAGTTGCGGCGCATCGACCTTCAGCCTCTCATTGACAAGGCCACCTCCAAGCTCAACCCCTGGAAAGCAAGATTCCTTAACGTTGCGGGTTGTTCGGCACTGGTCAAATCTATTCTCACGACACTCCCAGTTTTTCTGCTCACTGCTATCAAAGCATATAAGGCAACAATAATAGCTCTGGACAAGATCAGAAGGGGTATGCTCTAGGCTTGCAAGGCCTCGGTTGGCGATTGGAAGTGCAAGGTGAGCTGGGCAAAGTTTTGACGTCCGAAAAAGCTTGGTGGATTGGGAATTCTAGATCTGGAAAAATTCGCCAGGGCCCTTCGATTGCGGTGGCTTTGGCTTGAGTGGACAGTGCCGGAGAAGCACTGGGTTGGAATGGAAACCCCAAATGATGACATTGACAGAGAGCTCTTCAATGCAGCCATGAGAGTTAGCATCGGTAATGGAAAGAAAGCTTCTTTTTGGAATTCCTCTTGGCTCAATGGATCCTCACCACGGTCTCTGCCCCTTGTTTTCGCGGCGTCAAAACGGAAAAAACGCCTGGTGTGTGACGCCCTGCAGAACTCCAAATGGATCGCTGATATTCACGTGGACAACTTCACTGTTGAGCACATGTCCCAGTTCGTCGCCCTTTGGGGTATGTTGCAAGACACTATGCGTTTGCCCGACATCGAAGACACTATCATCTAGACCCTCACAGCCTCTGGATCATATACATCGACCTCTGCCTACAAATCCCAGTTCATTGGTTCCATTCTGTGCTCCTTCGACGGGATGGTTTGGAAGGCTTGGGCCGCTCCCAAGTGTCGTTTCTTCTCCTGGCTGCCGTGCAGAATAGGCTCTGGACCTCGGATCGCCTGGCAAAGCGGGGTTGGCCACCAGCCGACTTGCCAGCTATGTAAGTGCCATACTGAGACTGCCAGACACACCCTGTTTGAATACCGCTACTTCAGAAGAATTTGGCAGGCCGCGGCTTCCTGGCTCGATTGCCCTTCCCTTGTGCAGAACATTGGAACGGGCTGCTCCACGGTTATTCAATATTGGAAGACCGCCACTCAGGCACCATCTGCATGCCCACTGGGTCTGAATCCAACGGTCACGCTCATCACTTGGGAAATTTGAAAAGAAAGGAGTGAGAGGGTTTTTAACAACAGGTTCACAATGCTTGTGGTCCCCGTCCAGAAGATAAAAGACGAGAGCAAAAGCTGAGTTCTGACTGGTGCCAAACATCTTCAAGAGATTACAAGCTAGTGTGTTTTCTTTCCTTTTGGTGGTTTCTCTTTTGGCTTAGACCACCAATATTTGCTCTTACTTTATAAATATAAAAGACAAAGCTTTTTGCCTCGTTTTAAATTTTTTTTATGGCTGTTCAGAATTAACCCATTAAGTGCAAGTGTAATTGTTGGATGTATGGATCAAAGCGCGCCAAAGAATCACACGATAATGACAAATTGCTTAACTTATTACAACAACAAATTCATTCATTCAATCAACCAGCTCTTTTATGCCACTTGCTTGAAACTAAGAGGCGTAGTAAACTGGGCCCGACCATCAAATAATACCTGGGCCACAAGGTTAGCTGCATGCTCGGTGGTGTGGATCCAGTCCGAGTAGATGTAGCCATCACGGTTCCACGTTCCTAGCATCATATTTCAGATCTTTAGGCCCACGTTACTAGTGCAAATCTAAAAAAAAAAATGATTGAACGGGATAAATCCCAAGTAATGTATTCTCATCATCATTATACTACTCTCTCTGACATATATTAGTTGACTTAAATTTGTCTAGATTCGGATAAATCTAGACACTATTTAGTATATAGTTCATCCAAATTTTGATCAAATTCAAGTCAAGTAATATGGGTCGAATGGAGTATTATATCTATTATCTCCAACAAATCACTCCCCGTCCCATAATGTAAGCTGGTTTAGTAAACTGTTTCTGTTCGATTTGCTAACACGATTTATATTATAAAATAGAGTGATATTAAATATATATGAGATTTGGCCATGTCTGTAATCTATTACACCAATAGTTGTGGGGGGGGGGGGGGGGGGGGGGGGGGTGGGGGGGGGGGGGGTTTGTGCACAAACATGAAAAAATGGTGTTTTACGCAACGGGCAATAACTGGTGGTTTGTACAATTTCGCCGATTTTGGGAGGCAAAACGCACTAGCTTCGAACAAAGTGAGTGACCGCTCGGTACATGTTAACCCCTGAGGCTTTGTTCGGTTGAAGTGGTTTAGATCCACTAGCGGAACTCACCCCTGCAGGGATGGGGGTGGGGGGTGGGGGGGTGGGGGGGTGGGGGGGGGGGGGGGGGGTTTGTGCACAAACATGAAAAAATGGTGTTTTACGCAACGGGCAATAACTGGTGGTTTGTACAATTTCGCCGATTTTGGGAGGCAAAACGCACTAGCTTCGAACAAAGTGAGTGACCGCTCGGTACATGTTAACCCCTGAGGCTTTGTTCGGTTGAAGTGGTTTAGATCCACTAGCGGAACTCACCCCTGCAGGGATGGGGGTGGGGGGTGGGGGGGGTGGGGGGGGTGGGGGGGGGGGGGTTTGTGCACAAACATGAAAAAATGGTGTTTTACGCAACGGGCAATAACTGGTGGTTTGTACAATTTCGCCGATTTTGGGAGGCAAAACGCACTAGCTTCGAACAAAGTGAGTGACCGCTCGGTACATGTTAACCCCTGAGGCTTTGTTCGGTTGAAGTGGTTTAGATCCACTAGCGGAACTCACCCCTGCAGGGATTGGGTGATCCCAGGTCGGTCACCCCAATCCCCACTAACCCCTATCCCCATGTTTCCTACTAATACCTGTGATTTGGTCCATTCGGTTAATCCATGCGGCAAGGCAACTCAAAGCAGCTGGCTACAAGTAGCACCGGAGGCAGCAGCACGCCAGCACCAACACAGAAACAGGAAAAAGGATAGCAACTTTGAATCTAAATAATACAGTTTTAATATAAACTTTGAGCATGATTAAAAGCTGAAATTAAACATATTCACAAACAAGATACATAGTTAAATTAGTGACGTGACAACTAACAAAATACATCGAATCAATATGATGTCCTTCCGGTGTAAAACACACACAAATTTATCGCCGTGGCACCCTTGTAGAACCTTGGTTCGTTGCATCTGTCCATGTACAACAATGATAAGGAATAATTATTAGAATCTATTGAGTTCAGCTGAAGCAAAAAACATAGAAGAAAGCTAATGCAATGTATATAGAGGATAATAATCTAAGAAATGTTTGCGATGTACTGTAAGTAGAAGCATAATGAGAAGAATGAGAAATATGTTCCTAGAAGAACAATGTCCATTAAGTAGCAGCATATTCATAAACATATTTATGTTCTATGATGAAGAGAAGTGCATTTGGAGGCTAGCAAGGACCAGCAGCTATAGGGAATGCACTTTGACTCTACTAGCAGCACATATGCAACAAAATTCTACATAACAAAGTAAACAACGGGAGGGCACAAGAAGGTGCCTTTGAAACCCAACAACTGAACCGAACCATGCATTTTACCAGCTACTTTAGCAGCACAATTTCAGGTTCTACAAAAAAGAAGAGAAGATTTCACCTTTGCTTCGCCATTTACTTCGCAGCCACATCACAACGGTCTCCATGTTAGCACAGATCATGAGCTCGCGGTTATCTGCACTTTTAAAGACTCGTAAGGCTTTTACCTTCTCCTCTTGTGAGAATTTCATTGTGTTTAGTCAAGAAATGCAGTTCTTGATTGAGAACTCATCTAGATTCCTTGAATCAGTTTTCGCATCCTCGATCTACTTAGTATTCACATTAATATAATTTTCATCATTGCAGCTACATCTCCATTTGATCGCCGCTTCTTGGGTTCATTCTCAGTGCTTGGGATGGGAGGAAACAAACAAATCCTAAACAATAAATAACACAATTATGGAAAAGCTCGGCTACATGCTTATGAAGGAAGAGTGCTCAACATAAACTAGCATTACTGAACCTCCAACCTCGTGCAAAGGCAAAAGTGAAACATTTCTATGACAATCAAATGAATGTTAAGTTAGAATGATCTGTAACAGCCACATCTCGCCAAAATGCTTCCAACTAGGAGTCGCTTAGAACTCGCAATTGCATCAAAGGGTAATTTGATATTATCAGATTACCAGTAAACAGAAGAACATAAATATGATCCTACATAACACAGTAGAGGAAAATGGGTGGTTCTGGAACTGAACTGTGTGTAGTACTAGATTAAAAGTTACAAGAACAAGTACACATTTCATTTGTAACTGAAACTCCCGCCCTCACTGAACATGACATAAATATAATCCCGATTTTCCGCACTCTAAAAAATTGAATGAGTACGTGTGTTTACTTATATGCCAAGTGTAAAGATCTGAGAAGATAAGGAATAAAATTCCTTGAAACCCATCAGAGTTAAACTGAACTGAAGCTCCCCAGTTAAGGGTCTTATCCATGTAGCCCTCTATACATTTTCAAAAACAAAATGTTTTACTAGAAAATCATTTTCAAAATAGACATATATATTCCACTAGTTGGTGCTCTTTTTTCTCACCATTAACCGTGTGAGTTAGGCAAAAAATATGCCCATGGAATTACTAAGCCGTATACAGTATTATTTTGAAATGCTTCTTGCATAAGAAAACTACATGATCCTCGTGGTCTCGATCTCTTGACAATACTAAGATTTAACTTCAGGTCTGCT
This sequence comes from Avena sativa, assembly GCA_916181665.1. NCBI lineage: Eukaryota > Viridiplantae > Streptophyta > Magnoliopsida > Poales > Poaceae > Avena > Avena sativa. Next base: position 425,200,637 of record OV702280.1, read on the forward strand.
ACTCACATAACTTCGATTATTAGAACAATCGTGTAACAAACAAGTGAACACTGAGGTATTTCTGTTCTTCTAATTTTACACATTTTATTGCTTGAACGCAGTCAAGTTTACTCGATTCAGATTCATGCGCAATGTATGAATATGTGAATGTATGAGATTTATGAACAAGAACTGAGCGTACATCTATACCATGTTCTCTCGACTAGGTCCAAGGACATGGTTTGTTATGAAATATTTGTCCCTAACACATCAGCAATCAGCTTCACGGTGACATTCAGATCACTAACTAAAATATCCTTCTCTAATGCTGAAAAATAGGTGCTAAAATTGAACAGACCAATCCACTGTAGCTAAGATGTGTAACAAGAACGAGCAGCATCATCATGTGAGTGTAGCAGAATGATCTTGGAGTGTGACTGACCATGCAATTAATTTGCTAGGACTCTAAACCTTGTTCCCAGATTCGTTTCCTCTTTGAGGTACATGGTGTATTCAACAAGGTCGGGGTCTTTGTCACTACCGCAAGACACAAATCCATGGCAGCGACCAGATCCAACAAGATCATATCCTACCACCACTTTACCATCTCCTAGACCGCAAGAACATGAATATACAAGAAGGGGAAAAGGGAAGGAGAAGGGGAGATGAGATTACCTTGTAGGTGCCTTTGTTAGGGGTGGGGAAGGGAGAGATGTTGGGGATCTGGAGCTTCCGGGTCGAGCGGCTAGGTCTTCTGTTCTGGCTCCATGGCGGCGTCCGTGTTGAGGAAGGGCAACGAGACTAGGGAAGATCCTCTTGGTCAATTTCTTGCACATCCCCCTCCTTCTTTAGCCACCGCCGCCCCCCTCTGTTCTCGGAGCAGCCGCCGCCGTCGCGAGAGAGAGAGACGAAGCTATCAATTTTATTTCGTTCTTTTGGTCGTACCGTTTCGGGATTCTATCCATGGGTGTGAGGAAGAGTTTTGTTTACCCGGGCGAACAGGGAGATTTGGAGGGGAATCAGGAGGGGTGAAATCCCGATAGGGATTAACCGAACACGCAATAAGATCGGGCATGGATTAAACCCCGGCGGGTCTGATCCCGGCAGACCCACGGGGATTGCGTCCCGATCCCGGCCGGAGTGGGGTGAAACGAACAAAGCCTGACGCAGGGTGATGACGGGGAAGGAATACGGCACGGGAGAGAGGTTCTGTTGCTATCACACCAAGGTCCGTGCTCCGCCTTTTTACTCTCCTTTGGCCACAATAATTTGTCGGGGGACAAACGGAAACAACGTCATGCATGCGGTCACGACCGGAGCTGGCTTCAAGTCAGACTTTCAGTTTATTCTTTTTTTAGGGAACTTTCAGTTTATTCTTTGGTCATTGCTTTTGTAGGAATTTTTGCTTAAATAGGCCCAGCCATTTATTATATGCCAATAAATTCCTGAAATACTAGAGACCTATATGGCCCATTCATGCAAGGCAAGAGCTGGGACAAATGTTTAGTCCCACATTGCTAGTTGAGTGAAAGTTGGACCAGCTTATAAGGTGAGCTCTCCTACCACTTGGTAAAAGGATGAGAAGGAGAAGGAGAGAGTTCCACATGCTCGCTCGCCACGTCGCGACGCGTGCGCCGTGGGTTGCGGGTTGCGGGAATCTCGCCGAGCGCCTCCAGTTTCAGAGCACTGCGCTACCTAGATCTCCCCCATCCCGTCTTGCGGCGTGCACCGCGAGCCGGGACAGTAGGCCTCCGAGACCCCGCTGCTTCGAGTCCTGTACGGGAGAAGGGCGATAAGGTTTTTGGGAAGCGCTATCAGCGCGACTACTGGCTTCGTCACAGACTCCCTCACAGATAGCGACTTCTTCCCCGACATCAGCACCCTCTTCCTCGACGACATGGCCAACGGCGGTTCCTCTTCTGCTACTGCCGTGTATATCTTCTGTCTCAATCTTGTTCTGATCATATCCAAAGTTTTATGCCTTGTAGTTTGTTTGGTTATATGCCTTAATATGTATTCGCTATTTCACATGATTAGTATATTGCCTATTATTCTAATCATGTTTTATCTAGCGTTTATTATGGATAATTCGCTTGGTAAATTGCTCTATTATTCAACAATCCAAAAACCTTATTTCAGGCAATTTGCCCTAAGTGGCTTTGTTGCTTCTATGAAGCCACATGTGTTCGAAGGTGTGAATTACAAACGATGGCGTGCGAGAGCAGTGCTCTGATTTCAGACCATGAGCTGCTATAACGCCATCTATGGCGCACCTGAGGGAGAACTTAATCCCGCTCAGGAAGAGGCGTTCCAAAAACTTGATACCACTTTCAAGGCTGCCTTGATCAGCATCCTTGGCGACAATATTGTCGATTCATATCTGTCATTTAGCAATGGCAAGGATATGTGGGATGCGCTCGAGAGAAAATTTGGAGTCTCCGATGCTGGCAGTGAACTGTATGTCATGGAACAATTCTATGACTATAAGATGGTTGATGACCGCTCCATTGTGGAGGAGGCTCATGAGATACAATCACTTGCCAGGGAGCTTAAGCACTTCACTTGTGTGTTACCGGACAAGTTTGTTGCCGGAGGCATCATTGCCAAACTTCCGCAGTCATGGAGGAATTTTGCTACTTCTCTGAAGCACAAGAGACAAGAGTTCTCCGTGACGGATCTCATTGGGACTCTTGATGTGGAAGAGAAGGCGAGAGAAAAAGACACACATGCTCGAGGTACCGAGGGAGGTTCTAATGCCAACCTGGTACAGAAAATGAACTTCCAGCCTCACAAGTTCAAGAACAAAGGCAAGTATGATGACAAAGGAAAGTTTGATGGAAAGAACAAGGTCTCACAGTCCACCAGCTTCAAGAAGAAGACTGATAAAAGTAAAGGTGCTTGTCATGTGTGCGGTGATCCTAATCATTGGGCTCCTGCTTGTCCCAACCGCTTTGACAAGCGCCATCATGGGAAGAGAAGCAAGACTGCTAATGTTGTCATGGGCGACGTTGAGATGAAAGATGTTGGGTATGGTATATTACCTACTGTTCTTTCATTATGTCATTCTCCTAATTAGTGGATTGACACAGGCGCCAATGTACATGTCTGTTCTGATATTTCCATGTTTTCTTCATATCAAGTCAGAGGGACTCAAACCGTGCTGATGGGGAACGGCTCGCATGCTTATGTTCATGGTGTTGGTACGGTCGATCTGAAGTTCACTTCAGGAAAGACCGTGCGCCTGAAGAACGTGCATCATGTTCCCTCAATAAATAAAAATCTTGTTAGCGGATCTCTTCTGTGTCGAGATGGCTACAAGATTGTATTCGAGTCCAATAAATTTGTAATTTCGAAGTATGGAACATTTGTTGGTAAAGGCTATGAATGCGGAGGCTTGTTTCGCTTATCTCTGTCAGACATTTGTAATAAAGTTGTTAATCATATTTACACGAATTTTGAATCAAATGTCTGGCACTCTCGTCTTTGTCATATTAATTTTGGTTGTATGACGCGGCTAGCCAAAATGAATTTAATCCCTGATTTCTCAACTGTTAAGGGATCTAAGTGCCAAGTCTGCGTGCAAGCTAAACAACCTCGCAAGTCACATACGACTGCAGAAATGAGAAATTTAACACCACTAGAGCTCATACATTCTGATCTTTGTGAGATGAATGGTGTGTTGACAAAAGGTGGAAAGAAATATTTCATGACTTTGATCGATGACTACGAGATATTGTCATGTGTATCTTCTGAAATCAAAAGATGAGGCTTTGAGTTTCTTCAAAATCTATAAAGCTGAGGCAGAAAATCAACTTGATCGAAAGATTAAGAGGCTTAGGTCTGATCGCGGTGGAGAGTATTTTTCAAACGAGTTTGATTCCTTTTGTGCGGAACATGGCATAATTCATGAGAGGACGCCTCCCTACTCACCCCGGTCAAATGGATTAGCCGAAAGAAAGAACCGTACTCTAACTGATTTGGTTAACGCCATGTTAGACACATTGTGTCTTTCTAAGGAATGGTGGGGGGAGGCACTATTGACCGCATGTCATGTCCTAACCGAGTTCCCACAAAGAACAAAGAAATTACTCCATTCGAAGAATGGGAGAAGAAAAGATTAAAACTCTCTGACTTACGTACTTGGGGTTGTTTGGCAAAGGTTAATGTACCAATCCCCAAGAAGCGCAAGTTTGGACCAAAAACCATTGATTGTGTTTTTCTGGGCTATGCTTTTCATAGCATTGGTTATAGATTCTTGATAGTAAAATCTGAAGTGCCTGACATTCATGTCGGTACAATCATGGAGTCGACTGATGCGACTTTCTTTGAGGATATCTTTCCAATGAACGATAAACCTAACTCATCAAATCCGGAGATACCTAGTTCATCTAATCAGAAATTTGCTATATTCTCTGAACCTACCATTCCAATTGAACACTCTGATAGTCCTAAGGAGGATGATAATGAAATTCCTAAAAGGAGAAAGAGACAAAGGACTGCAAAGTATTTTGGTGATGATTTCATTGTGTACCTTGTCGATGACACTCCCACTTCCATTTCAGAAGCTTATGCATCTCCTGATGCTAACTACTGGAAGGAAGCTGTTCATAGTGAGATGAATTCCATCTTAGCTAATGAAACATGGGAGATTACTGATCGTCCTTATGGGTGCAAACTTGTAGGATGTAAATGGGTGTTTAAGAAGAAACTAAGGCCTGATGGTACTATTGAGAAGTACAAGGCAAGGCTTGTGGCCAAGGGTTATACCCAAAAGGAAGGTGAAGACTTCTTTGACACTTACTCACCTATAGCAAGGTTGACCACCATTCCAGTACTACTTTCTCTGGCTGTCTCACACGGTCTTATCGTTCATCAAATGGACGTTAAGACGGCTTTCCTAAATGGAGAGTTGGATGAGGAAATTTATATGGATCAACCAGATGGTTTTGTAGTAAATGGTCAAGAAAGAAAAGTGTGCAAGCTACTGAAGTCTTTATATGGTCTTAAATAAGCACCTAAGCAGTGGCACGAAAAATTTGATAAAACCTTAACCGCTGCAGGCTTTGTTGTAAACGAAGCTGACAAGTGTGTATACTATCGCCATGGTGGGGGTGAGGGAGTCATCCTTTGTTTGTATGTTGATGACATACTGATTTTCGGAACCAACCTTAATGCAATTAAGGAGGTAAAAGATTTCTTATCTCGTTCCTTTGAGATGAAGGATCTGGGAGTAGCCGATGTCATCCTGAACATCAAGCTATTGAGAGATGATGATGGTGGGATTACACTGCTTCAGTCCCACTATGTGGAAAAGATCTTGAGTCGTTTCGGGTATAGCGACGTCAATTTTTCTCCTACACCGTATGATCCTAGTGTGTTGCTTCAAAAGAATCGAGGAAATGCTAGAGACCAACTAAGATACTCTCAAATCATTGGCTCGCTTATGTATTTAGCTAGTGCCACGAGACCTGACATCGCCTTTGCTGTAAGCAAACTCAGTCGATTTGTTTCAAATCCAGGAGATGATCACTGGCATGCTCTTGAGAGAGTTATGCGATATCTAAAAGGCACTACGAGCTATGGCATACACTATACCGGGTATCCGAGGGTACTAGAGGGTTATAGTGATTCAAATTGGATATCTGATGCTGACGAGATAAAGGCCACGAGTGGATATGTTTTCACATTTGGTGGTGACGCTGTTTCTTGGAAGTCTTGCAAGCAGACCATCTTAACGAGGTCAACTATGGAAGAAGAACTCACAACACTAGACACGGCCACTGTTGAAGCAGAGTGGCTTCATGAACTCTTGATGGACTTACCTGTGGTTGAAAAACCTATACCCGCAATTCCAATGAACTGTGATAATCAAACTGTGATTATTAAGGTGAACAGTTCTAAGGATAATATGAAGTCCTCAAGACATGTGAAGAGGAGACTAAAATCTGTCAGGAAAATGAGAAACTCCGGAGTTATTGCATTGGATTATATCCAAACATCTAAAAACTTGGCAGATCCCTTCACAAAGGGTCTATCACGCAACGTGATAGAAAATGCATCGAAGGAGATGGGTATGAGACCCACAATTTGAGCTTTCCACAGTGGTAAACCACTCTATGTGATCGGAGATCCCATGAATTAGAATTGGGAGACAAGCTGTTGGTTAACTGAGAGGAAAGTATCCCTACTTTAATAAACACCACTCCATAAAGATGCAATACTTTCCTATTCTGCACGGCAGGTTGATTTATTATCTTAATGTGTTCTAAGTGGCTTATCCTAAGCAAAGATGTTGTCCTCCAGAACATCTTTTAAAGAACACACCTATATGAGTCTGACTGTTAAAACGTCACAGTCTATGAGAGTTGGATGCTCTCTAGTAAACTCATGAAAGGTCATGGAGTATGACGTATAAGCTCCACCCGCGGGGAAGTCCCACGGTAGCCTAGTATCGGTCAAGACTTTTTGTGAAGCTAGGTTCGCAGCAAACTTGCAGTTCAAGGCATATTCCACTGTACAAGTTGCGGCCTAGTATAACATAAAGCTCTAGGTGGAAGTTCAACTTAACAGTCTCCACTACAGTACCGGTATATAAACAATGTTTTGGAACCAAAGGCAAACTTCATGTGCCTCTGGGATCTGGTGGGGGATTGTTGGATTTTTTGCCTAAATAGGCCCAGCCCATTTATTATATGCTAATAAATTCCTGAAATCCTAGAGGCCCATATGGTCCATTCATGCAAGGCAAGAGCTGGGACAAATGTTTAGTCCCACATTGCTAGTTGAGTGAAAGTTGAACCAGCTTATAAGGTGAGCTCTCCTACCACTTGGTAAAAGGATGAGAAGGAGAAGGAGAGAGTTCCACACGCGCGCTCCTCCTCCTCGCCTCGCCTCGTCACGTCACGTCACGACGCGCGCGCCGCGGGTTGCGGGAATCTCGCCGAGCCGAGCTTTATTTTGCCACGCATGAATGGTATATGAACAGATGTACAGAAGCTGAAACGTTTGCTTTGAGTGGACTTTTAATACGAGTTAAATGAATACGAATTGAGTGGAGGCTGTCCGGTGGGTTGCCGCCTGTTCGCTTCATCTACTGTCCATTCGTTTCATCTTCTGCGCGGTCTGTCTACCTTCCCCTCTGTGCCTATAATAGAGAGAGGTCGCGCCTCCTCTCAGTTACATTGCCACACATCCTTTGCGCCTCCAGTTCCAGAGCACTGCGCTACCTAGATCTTCCCCATCCCGTCTTACGGCGTGCACCGCGAGCCGGGACAGTAGGCCTCTGAGACCCCGATGCTTCGAGTCCTGTACGGGAGAAGGGCGATAAGGTTTTTGGGGAGTGCTATCAGCGCGACTACTGGCTTCATCACGGACTCCCTCACAGATAGCGACGTCTTCCCCGACGAGGACTTCTTCCCCGACATCAGCACCCTCTTCCTCGACAACATGGCCAACGACGGTTCCAATGCCGGCGGTTCCTCTTCTGCTACTGCCGTGTATATCTTCTGTCTCAATCTTGTTCTGATCATATCCAAAGTTTTATGCCTTGTAGTTTGTTTGGTTATATTCCTTAATATGTATTCGCTATTTCACATGATTAGTATATTGCCTATTATTCTAATCATGTTTTATCTAACGTTTATTATGGATAATTCGCTTGGTAAATTGCTCTATTATTCAACAGCTTTATGCAATTTCATGCTAGTACAATGCATTCTTGACTGGTATGTAAATCGTAATCCAGGGAACGAAATACTACTCCCTCCAATCCATATTAGTTAACTTGAATTTGTTTAGATTTAGCTATATCTAGCATTAAGCAGATATTCCTAGCTTTTATCATCCAACCGCCAATATTCCTAGCACTAAACAGAACCTCCAACCGTCAATATTCTCACTTGGGTAGTCCTTATCGTCCTCTTTCTAACAAAATTGGTTTGGGGTTAATCGTTTCCTAGCTCATGTTATTGCAGTTTGAATTTGCCCTCTTATTTGATTTAAAAAGAAAAGGATCTTTTTTTCTGGGTCCAAGCGGTAGTACCGCTACCACTACTGCTGGCTGCTGCGTGGCCTGAGCCCACTGTGTCGCCCGGTGGCCCCTGCCGGCAGTACCGACCCAAACGGTAGTACCACCCGGGCGGGACGGTACTATCGGGCTGGCCTAGCTACCCCGCCTGACCGCCTTGTTTCCTGCCGCCGCTCCCACACTTGGGCCGTGCTCCTGCCGCTAGCTTGCTCCTGCACCCGGCCTCGCTCGCCTCACGCGCTTGCTCCCGCCGCTCTCGCTTGCTGCTTTGCTTGCCCCGCCCGATCCCCTGCCGCGCGCTGCCTGCTTCGCTCGCTGGCTCGATTTCGCCTGGGCCTGGCGCTGCTGGGAAGCTAGGTCCGGTAGTACCGGGCCTCAGCGTTACTACCGGCCGGCCCAGGTCGATTTGCCCCCAACGGGCAGAGAATCTGTGGGCTGCTATAAAAGCCCTCTCTCTCTGTGGCTTGTTACTTATTCCTCTTCTTTTCTTCAAGCTTTTCATATTATTTGACTCCTCTTTTGAGCTTGATTAATTTCTTCTCCTCCAATGATTCTTGTCAATATTTGAGAGGAAGATTGAAAATATCTAGATCTACAATTCGACCAAACCATATCATCTCTTTGTGAGTGAATCTTTGGGATCTAGATCTTGGAGGATTTTGTGTTATCCTAGTGTTCTTCCTTGATGGCGCCCAGTACTTGTCGTGGGACGCTTCGTTGGAAACCCCAAGAGCAAGGTATGAAGCAGCACAGCAGCAAGTTTCCCTCAGTAAGAAACCGAGGTTATCGAACTAGTAGAAGGAAGGAAACGTCACACAGGTGTTGCAAGCAACGCAAAGACCTGCACAACACAAACTCAAGACTTTGCCCCAACGAATCAGTGAGGTTGTCAGGCTCACCGGTTTGCTCTAACAAAGGATTAAACGTATGGTGTGGAAGATAATGGTGGTTTGCAGCAAGTAAACATGTAACAGTGGAAGATGTATCGATGGTAAAGATTGGACCGGGGTCCATAGTTCACTAGAGGTGCTCTCCTTAGATAAACAACATGACATGAAGGGTAAAAAAATTACAGCGGGGCAATTGATAGGAACTGAGCAAGGCATAACAATGCAATTACTAGTCAGAAAGATCCTATGAGGCTGATTGGGCAATACAACAATATACATAGACCGCCATCCAACTGCATCTATGACTAGAAGTCCACCTTCAGGTTATCATCCAAACCCCCTCCAGTATTAAGTTGCAAGCAACAAACAACTTCTTTAAGCAAAGTGTGTAAGGTAAACAGTCCACATGTTCCATGAACAAGAGACCATTGTTTTCTCCCTAGTAGCAATAACACATCTACAACCGAAGAGATTACTGTCACTTCCCTTGGAAACTAGAGGCATGAACCCACTATCGAGCATAAATACCCCTTCTTGGAGTCACTAGTAACTACTTGGCCAATATAGCTACTAACAACGGAGAGCATGCAAGATCACAAACAATACATACATGATAGAATCATAAAGATAAAACCATTAATCAAACCAACATAATAATCTCAATATCCATCGGATCTCCGCAAACACAACATGCATGATTACAAATAGATTAGATCTTGATCATGAACGGAGCTCACAAGATCTATACATGAAAGCACAAAGGAGGAGATACAACCATCTAGCTACTACATGGACCCATAGTCCAAGGTGGAACTACTCACGCATCATACCGGAGAGAAGGCCTCTGGGATGATCTCCCCTCCGGTAGGGTGCCGGAAGAACTTCAGACCCCCTCGATCTAGGGACGATGATGGCGGCGACTATAGACGGTTTCGTGGATTTCTGATCGGGTACTCAGGGTTTCTGCATCGGGGGCTTCTTATAGGTGAAGGGGAGAGACCGGGAGGCGTTCAGGGCCACCAAACCCTAGCCAGGCGGGTCCACCTGCCCCGTGCCTGGGGTGGGTCTGGCCCCCCTGGCTGGCCCCTCCGTCTCTCCTCTGGAATTCTTGTTCCCCACGGAAAGTAATTGACTTTGTCCTTTGTCCCGTCCAATTCCGAGAATATTTCTTTACTAACTTTTTTGAAACCAAAAACAGCAGAAAACAGGCATCTAGCACTGTTGCAACTTGTTAATAGGTTAGTACCAGAAAACATGTAAAAAGCACCGCAAAGTGTGAACAAGTAAACCAAAGTAGATACAAAACAAGCATGGAGCATACAAAATTATAGATACATTTCCAACGTATCAGCATCTCCAAGCTTAAGTCCTACTCGCCCTCGAGTAGGTAAGTGATAAAAAGAATAATTTTTTAGGTGACATGCACGCTCACAATAAAGATCCAACCATTTGCAAGCATTGAAAACTGGGACCAAAGAACTCTAAACATGTGCATGAAAGATGGAGTTCTAACAATAGGACATAGTAACTATGCATGCAACATGACAAGCTACAAACAAACATCATGGATAACATGCATTGAAAAACTTTTGTTTGTTTCACATGCAGAAAACATAGCATAGTGGCAATCAGCTTGTCCCTCATAGAGTAGCAATATAATGCATAGGACACCTACAAAGTTCACAAGGGTGACAAGAAACAAGTAGCACAAGAACAAGTAATAACACAATATGCATCAATTAATAAGCTTTGGAACACTGCACACAGAATGACAACTATGCTCTCTTAATGGTGCCTAAAGGCAGAAGGTGGAGACTCAATAGTGGTGGAAGAAAGGCCTTTTTGTAAAGGAAGCAGGGATTACAAGTTTCAGAAAGAGCTTCCAAAAATTATGGTACTTGTTAGCTTTCAGCCCTCATTGCCCCTATCATAAGCATCTTTAAGTGGTTGAGGTTAAAGTGGCAAAGCTAGAGTATATGCTTGACGAAGTATAAGTTGGCAATCTCATGCCCCTTGAATACGAGGGCCACACCTCATGCATACTCAACTTTGGGTCTAGGTAAGTTCTTATCACTGTAAGTATTTGCATATCATTGAGAACCGCCAACGGGGTACCCCTTGCACATGTTACAGGAGCTTTCCCATAACCAAAATGACAAGGAAACCAGACAGTGAGCATCTCAGCAATCTTTTTATTTACCATATGCATAGCTTTTTATTGAGGATACTTCATAGATAGCTCATTATGGTGATGCTACAAGTTTCCACCATGATTAGGCATGGCTTAGGCTAGCGGCCCAGGCGTTTCTCTAACACAGGATACAAACTCCATGGACTTACAAGTCCCCTCTTTATTTCACACCGGTGACATCCATAGACAAAAGAACATGATATCAACTGTGTACAACAAGGTACAAGTGCAATGTTGAAAATGTTCCCCATGATAGCACGGTTCTGCTAATTCCAACTTATGAGTGCAAGCATATACAACAAAGTTGTCACAATGGTTCAAGTTTATTAGGGGAAAAGAATAAAGTGTGCCATCAAGTTTGTGAGGGCTTTAATCACTAAGTTTTCACATAACAAAATAGTTTTTAATTGGAAGATAGTTGAAAGCAAGAATATATAATTGGAATGGTGTAACTCACCATGCATAGGAGTTTATAGTGGACACTTTGGAATAACTTGGTTTCTTGGGAGTTGGAAGCATGAGTAGAACTTACTCATACAAGCGGAGGCTAGCAAAAGACTAAGAGCAACCAACTAAGAGAGCAATAATGTCCATAATCGTGCAATGCAACCAAGCAAACTAATCAAAGCAAAGAGTGGTACTACAAGTCAAGGACTAAATGATCATAGAGGCTAATGGTGACTTGTCATAGTCATAACATGGTGTGAGCATGTGCCAAGTCAACCCAAGCAAAACATCAAAGAATAATACCACAATACTATGCTATTGCATGCTAAAACAACGCATAATTTCTTCAAGGTACACTAAGCAATCCCAATTGTTTGGAACAAGACATGCTACAACAATAATCACTAAGAATAATGCTAAAACAACACCTAGCATGTCATGCTAAAGTCTAAGTCACAGTCAATGCAAGCTCCTCTTGCACTTCAAGCAAGAACTTACTACTCCTTTCCAAACACCAAGCAAACTTATTTGCAAAACAACACAGCGAGAACAGGGGTACAAACTACTTTATTCAAGCAAACTAAACAAACTAAGAAAATCAAACGAAAACTAAGATGCTCCACGAACAACACAACTGTGCATGAAACAATAAAAACGAAGTGTCTAGACAGACCTGATATTTTTATTGATGAAGAAGGGGATGCCTTGGGCATACCCAAGCTTTGACGCTTGTACCTCTTGGATATTTCTTGGGGTGACACCATGGTGGCATCCCCAATCTTGAGCTTTTGTCCATTCTTCATCTCATTGCATCATTCTCTCTTCACACCTGAAATTTTTCCTCCATACAAAACTTCACACAATCTTCATTAGCAACATTAGCTTATTCAAAAGATATTAGACCACTGGCAAAGCTTTGGAATAGCAAGGATTTTCACTAAAAACACAAGATACTGTAGTAAATCTTTCAAAAAGCTCAATTTACCTGAAGAGAACTCAAAAAGGAATCAATAAGAAGCAAATGCAAATAATAGCAGAAATATGTCAAAACAGACCAGCAGGTAGAAACGATTTTTTCGAACATCTTCTGTTGCTCAAGTTAAAAAGTGTTGAACTAAATAAAGTTAGATAACATACCGGGGGATTTATTCGTAAATTTTGAGCTCAATACGAGTTATAGATCCACCTCACGATTTTTTTTGGTGGAGGACAGAAATCTGTTTCGGGACAGCAACTCCCCAAATCTTACTTCCCTCTCATTAGAGGTTATTCTTGGCACAAAAAGCAAACAAAAAAGATAAGGAGAGGTTATTAAAGAAGTAATAACTTTCAAGACTCAAGGAAACTCTTGGGTTATCTCCCAACAAATACTTTTTTTAACGCCTTTAAGTTAGGCACTAGAAGCAAGAAGAATCAAGTATTTTCAAATGAGGAAGCATTAACATCAAATCTTGCTTTCAAAGGAGGAGCAAAAAGCAACTTCTCTCTCCTCATAGGGAAGTGTTCAATACCTTTCTTGAATGGAAAATGATATTTAATTGTGCCTTCTTTCATATCAATGATAGCACCAACTGTTCTTAGAAAAGGTCTTCCCAAAGTAATAGGACAAGAAGCATTGTATTCAACATCCAAAACATAGAAATCAACAAGGACATAAGCATTGTTAACCATAATGAGAACATCATTAATACTCCCCATGAGTTTCTTCTTAGAATTATCATTGAGTGGGACATCCAAATAACAATCTTCTAATGGTGGCAAATCAAGCATTTCATAAATATTCCTAGGCATAATAGAGACACTAGAACCAAGATCACATGAAGCTTTGAGATAAAATTCATTCACTTGCATATTAATAATGGGTTCCCAACTATCTTCTACTTTCCTAGGAATAGAAGCTTTGTGTTTTAGCTTCTCTTCCTTAATCTTAACAAGATCATCTATAATGTGTTTGGTAAAGGCAACATGCATATCACTAGCATCAGGAATTCTAGCAAGCTTTTGCAGAAACATAATCACTTCAGAAATATTGCAACCATCAATATCAAAGTCAAACTTAGCATCACTAGTGGTAGGCATAGTAGGAAGAGGAATAGGGGCTACTTGTAGTTTAGTGGTGATAGTGCACACACTATTGTTTCTATCAATTTTAGCTTCCCTTTCCCACCTAGCATGAAGTTGAGCTAACAGCCTAACATTTTCATCAATAGTAACTTGTATGGCATGAGCAGTAGCAAAGGTGTTTTCCATAGTTTCAGGTTTAGCAGCCATTTTATTAATCAAGGAGGACTAAGCTTCAGACAAAGAGGATATATTTTTCTCAATAGTTAAAAGCTTTTCCTCTATAGTCTTATTGAAAGTGGTTTGTTTACTAATAAAGTCCTTGAGCATGACTTCAAGTTCAGAGGGGGAACTTCTAGCATTATTGTAAGAGCTTCCGAGGAATTGCCATTATTAGGAGGATAAGGCCTATAATTGTTGTTGCTACCAAAATTATTCCTATAGGCATTGTTGTTGAAATTGTTGTTTCTAATGAAGTTCACATCAACTTGCTCTTCTTGAGCAACCAAAGAGGCTAAGCGAACACTATTAGGATCTAGAGGATCTTTCCCATTAACAAGCATAGCCATAATAACATCAATCTTTTCACTCAAAGAGGAAGTTTCCTCAACAGAATTTACCTTCTGACCAAGTGGAGCTCTCTCAACATGCCATTCAGAGTAGTTAACCATCATATTATCAAGGAGCCTTGTTGCAGCTCCCAAGGTGAGTCCCATAAAAGTACCTCCAGCAGCTGAATCCAGCAGGTTCCTTGAGGAGAAGTTCAAACCTGCATAAAAAGTTTGGATAATCATCCAAGTAGTGAGTCCATGAGTAGGGCAATTTTTAGCCAAAGATTTCATTCTTTCCCAAGCTGGAGCAACATGTTCACTATCAAGCTGTTTAAATTTCATAATGTCACTTCTCATAGATACAATCTTAGTAGGAGGATAGTACTTTCCAATAAAAGCATCTTTGCACTTAGTCCAAGAATCAATACTATTTTAGGCAAAGAAAGCAACCATTCTTTAGCTTTTACCGTCAAGGAGAAAGGAAAAAGCTTGAGCTTAATAATATCTCCATCTACATGCTTATCTTTTGCATATCACAAAGTTCAACAAAGATATTAATATGGGCAGCAGGATCATCAGAACCAGCACCAGAAAATTGCTCTCTCATCACAAGATTCAACAAGGTAGGCTTAATTTCATCAAAGGTAGCATCAGGAGCAGGTGGAGCAATAGGAGTGCTTAGGAAATCATTGTTGTTGGTGCTAGTGAAGTCACACAACTTGGTGTTCTCAGCAGAGTTCATTTTGGCAAAGGTGGGCAAGCCAAAAACAGCAGCAGCTAGAGCAGGAACTATTTTTTTGTGTTTTTGAATAAGTCAAGCAAACCAAACTAGACTATTTTTTTTTGGGTTTTTTGAAAAGAAGCAAACAAAACCAAGCAAAAGAAACAAAGCAAACTTAAAACAAAGTAAAGAGGAAGGACGTGAAGAACTCCCCTAGTGAAGACGTCCTTAGCCTCCCCGGCAATGGTGCTAGAAAATAGCTTGATGGCACCCAGTACTTGTCGTGGGACGCTTCGTTGGAAACCCCAAGAGCAAGGTATGAAGCAGCACGACATCAAGTTTCCCTCAGTAAGAAACCGAGATTATCGAACCAGTAGGAGGAAGGAAACGTCACACAGGTGTTGCAAGCAACACGGAGACATGCACAACACAAACTCAAGACTTTGCCCCAACGAATCAGTGAGGTTGTCAAGCTCACTGGTTTGCTGTAACAAAGGATTAAAAGTATGGTATGGAAGATAATGGTGGTTTGCAGCAAGTAAACAGATAACAGTGGAAGATGTATCAATCGTAAAGATTGGAGCGGGGTCCATAGTTCACTAGAGGTTCTCTCCTTAGATAAACAACATGGCATGAAGGGTAAACAAATTATAGCAGGGCAATTGACAGGAACTGAGCAAGGCATAACAATGCAATTACTAGTCAGAAAGATCCTATGAGGCTGATTGGGCAATACAACAATTTATATAGACCGCCATCCAACTGCATCTATGACTAGAAGTCCATCTTCAGGTTATCATCCGAACCCCCTCCAGTATTAAGTTGCAAGCAACAGACAACTGCTTTAAGCAAAGTGTGTAAGGTAAACAGTCCACATGTTCCATGAACAAGAGACCGTTGTTTTCTCCCTAGTAGCAACATCACATCTACAACCGAAGAGATTATTTTCACTTCCCTTGGAAACTAGAGGCATGAACCCACTATCGAGCATAAATACCCCCTCTTGGAGTCACTAGCAACTACTTGGACAAGATAGCTACTAACAACGGAGAGCATGCAAGATCACAAACAACACAGACATGATAGAATCATAAAGATAAAACCATTAATCAAGCCAAAATAATAATCTCAATATCCATCAGATCCTCGCAAACACAACGTGCATGATTACAAATAGATTAGATCTTGATCATGAATGGATCTCACAAGATCTATACATGAAAGCACAAAGGAGGAGATACAACCATCTAGCTACTACATGGACCCATAGTCCAAGGTGGAACTACTCACGCATCATACCGGAGAGAAGGCCTCCAGGATGATCTCCCCTCCGGCAGGGTGCCGGGAAGAACTTCAGATCCCCCCGATCTAGGGACGATGGTGGCGGCGGCTAAAGACGATTTCGTGGATTTCTTATCGGGTACTCAGGGTTTCTGTATCGGGGGCTTCTTATAGGCGAAGGGCGAGACCGGGAGGCGGCCAAGGCCACCAAATCCTAGCCAGGCGTGGGCCCACCTGCCCCCTCGCCTGGGGTGGGTCTGCCTCCCGGCTAGCCCCTCTAACTCTCCTCTGGACTTCTTGTTCCCCACGGAAAGTAATTGACTTTGTCCTTTGTCCCGTCCAATTCAGAGAATATTTCTTTACTAACTTTTCCGAAACCAAAAACAGCAGAAAACAGGCATCTGGCACTGTTGCAACTTGTTAATTGTAAAGGTCCCAACCTTTAATAAGGTAGAGATCCCTGTGTTTACAATGCTAGTCCCTGGATCAATAGCTATCATCCACAGTTAAGATGTAATATCAAGAAACAAAGGTCATAGTACAACTTTATAACCAGGAATAAAATAATTCATTACATCTTACATAGCTCATTTGGCTATCTCATTACAATGCAGTAGAAATATCTATATAGCATGGAGTCCTTCATCTTCAAAGTGCCACATGCAATCATGTTGGTTGTAGACTTGTGATCCTATTTAACACACTTCACTAACATCAAACAAACCTGCAACATTATAAGTTACAGCCACAAGGGTCAATACATTTGAATTGTATTGGCATGTTTCACCACTATGTAGAAATAAGTGGAACCTATCAATATATGCATATTTGTCTAAGTAGGGTTAGGCTCATTTGCAGAAAGCAATATAGTTTTATCCTATCTTTTCAAAATAGTTCTGATCTTTTGATAATCTTTCTGAACTCCTTGGAAAACTCCAAGTTCTTCTAATCCCTTGTTGACACCATCAATTTTTACTTTGATAAATTGGAATGCCGAGATCTTCCTAGATTCAGGCCTTAGTTGCTCAGAGTTGTCCGTAATCGGGGACATGGCTAAGTACTTAGAATTTTATATTCTGCAGAAGTTGTACACTTTACCCACATGACACAATCTCATCTTGACGCCACCAGTGGCTGTTGGATAAGTACACACCAAATGCAGTACCGACAGATCGAGAATGTGACAAAGTATTTCCGTAGAAGTCCTCCCAAGACATAATGCTAGCATGTCTACCAGGCACCAATGTAAGGATATGTTTCCAATACATAATTCTAGTTAACCTGAGTAGGTACCAATGCAAGGGTCTTCCACTATGTAATTGACTAAGCCAGAGCCCATTTAGCATGTGGCTGTACACGGAAGCCACTGTACGAGAAACATGTTCAATCTCTAAGTCCATGGGTGGTTTTCTTCTAGTGCACATACAAAATGATAGCCATATAAACATGGTTCCCTTTGTTGCCACCTTATCCATAATTGAGTATCCTCAATCCACGCAGGTGGTCCATTGAGTACTTGTTTTATTATATAAAACATATATTTTTCCAACAGTTCATATAATCATATCATGTATTCCATCCCAAGTCTATAGCAGGGCTAAGTATACTACAACTATGATGTTTTCACTAAGGAAGATATAAAGGATTTCCTAATAGGACATAGCATAGCATAGTAACATAGTAGCCCTATCATGCATACTACAAAAATACCACGAAGTGTAATGAAAATAGTAGGACATGGATGATAGTGCCACTTGCCTTTTTAGTAGAGAATATTGGTTCACTCCTTGATCTTGCAAATATCACACTCTTCAAATTTCACTACAATTCAATCAAGCAAGCACATATTCAAACTAGCATTCAAACAATTCACCACATAAAACAATAAAAACATGGCAATGCATGCATGCAAAAGATTGTTTTATTTGGAAAAGTGGTTTCTAATAAGTTATAAACATTTTAAAACACCTAAATGTCATTTATAAATGTGGAAAAATCATTTGAAACCAAGTTAGTGAAAATGGGCCATATCAATCATTTTGTTTTGCTAGAAGTGATTTAAATCAAAGTAATATTTTGTAGTTTTAGCCAAATATATTCTCTAAGCACAAATGTTAGTGTTTTTGTCTAAAGGGTTTAATATTAATCCATTTGCAAAAGGTTTCACATAAATTCCATTTTTAAATCAAAACAATGTTTTTATTTGCTAGAAATGCCTTTAACAAAGTAATAATTTACTAGGGTTCATCAAATATATTTTTCTAAAATCCTAAAACTTGGTGTTTAGGGTCATAGAATTTAAATCAAACCATTTTCCAAAGGTTTTAGCCAAAAAGAATTTTTAAACCAAAATCAATATTTTTATTTAACTAGTAATGTTTTTATTCAAAGATTTATTCCCTAGTATCACAAGATATTATTTTAAATCTACAAGTTGGTTCTTATGGTCAGTAGGTTCAAAACAATCCATTTACAAAAGATTTTACCCTAAAAACATTTTTAGAATAAATTTTATACTCAAAATAGGCCTAACCAAGTTTCTGCAAAACAATCAATTTTACAGAATCAAAATACTAAACAAAGTGCATAGCAGGAAATTTCACATTTTTCTGAATCAAGTAATATATAATTTGCAAAATTTGGTCTAGCAGAACAATAGTTATGAATTTTACAAGTTTAAACAATCTAAAATTATTTCTGGAATTTTAATCAAACAGGACAGCCACGTGTTTAATCTTATTGGACGATACCGCTTCGCTGGGATCGACTGATGCGGCGCGTTGGATCTACTTAAATCGCATGGCACACAACGCTTGATACCGGTTCGATTAAATCTAATCTGAGCCACGTGATTAAGATCTAACGGCTGGAGCATAGCGACCAGGAACTGGCGGCGCTCGACGGCAGCACGCGGCGGCGACGCTCTGTCAGCGATGTTGCCGACGATTTAGGAGGCGCGAGAGAGGGATAAGGCCATTACCTAACTCGCCATGATGAGGAGAAGCTCGAGGTGGTGTCTGTTTGTCGAGGGGCGCTTGGGAATAGCGGCGATTGCTTGTCGGAGTTCACGGCGACGTCGGGCACGCTCTGGTCTAGAAGGAGGCGAGGCTGCAGGTCACAGGGAGACGAGTGGATAGGGGCGTTAGACGCAGGCGAGTGTGGCGAGCGCGTGTGCATCATCGAGAGAGAGAGGGGTGGACGGAACTTACGGGGAATGGTCGCTGGAGTGGGCGCGATCGTCGGTGGTGCTCAGTCGAGTTCGTAGTCGATGCTCTGGGGCATGCGCGGCCAA
Organism: Avena sativa; assembly: GCA_916181665.1. Lineage (NCBI taxonomy): Eukaryota > Viridiplantae > Streptophyta > Magnoliopsida > Poales > Poaceae > Avena > Avena sativa. The sequence continues at coordinate 425,220,076 of OV702280.1, forward strand.
GCGGGCGACACTGGGAGATGTAGGAGATGATGGCGAGCAGGCTTGTGTGAAGCAGGGACAGCGGGGGTGGTTGTTATTGCCGGAATTTAGATGAGGGCTCGCCGGGGAAAGTGGTGTTCGAGCTCGCAATTGCGGCAGCCTGGTGGCAGAGAGGGAGTGGTGTCTGGGGGAAAAGAGAGAGGGGGCGATGGCGTTTAAGAGTGCATCGTCACTGTCGAGTTTTAATCGCGCATTGATGCGAGTTCATGCCACGGATTCAAGGCAGGAACGGCGAGGTCCGGGGGAAAAAACTGTCGCGCGAGGTTGATGACGATGAAGTGGCCAGTGGGTCCTGTTCGTCAGCGAGAGAGAGGGAGTGCGCGTGGGGCCAAGCATTAAGTGACTGAGCGGGTGCGATTGCGAGTGAGGAAGAAGAGAGGCAGAGGGATTCCCGGGTGGACTCTTCTTGGGCTAGTTGGGCCTGCTTAGCTGGGTAGGTTAGTTTGGGCTGGTCCATTCTATTTTTTTCCTTCCCTGTTTTCTTTTTCCTTTTCTATTTTGATTTTCTGTTTTCAAATTCAAACATTCATTTGAATTCAGATTTCTTTTTCAAACCTTTTTCAAACTTTTAGTAGGTTTAATTCTGTTTATAAATGTGTTTTAAAGTCCATTTTAAAATATTTATTTTTATTCCATTATGGTTTATTATTATTTTAAAATAGACATTTTGTCTTTATTTTAAATAAAATTTGGATATTAATCAATCCTTATGATTTATTCAAATAATCCTTTACTCCTTTTATTAATCAATAATCTTTCATTTCATTTGTTTGGCCAATATTTAATTTGGCTTTTAAATATTCCTTATTTATTTATTTATTTCTTCCTTTGCCTTATAAAATCCATATCTTTTTATTTAAAGATCCAAAATTGGTGATTCCAATTTATATAATTTTATTTAATATTTATTTATCTTTTTAAATCCCTTTAGGATTTATTTGTTCAAGATTTGGCATGGATTTTTCATAGGAGCTTTATTAGCCTTGGAAAATATTTCCTTTTAACTTATTAAATTCATAAGTTTTTATCTATGGCTCCAAAATGAGTGAAACCAATTTCTATGGTTTTATAATATTTTTATTTATCATTCTTGATCATTTATAAATGTTTGTTGACAAATTTTTATATGGATCAAATCCATAGTCTTAGAGAGATCTTGGAAATGAATTATTCCTAAAAATGGTTTTAGGGTTTTGGTTTAGCTTTTCCAAGTGTTTAAATTTTAAGATTCATTATTAATGAATGCATTTCACTTGATTGAAATTTTGTTTGATTCCCTTTTCATTCAAAGTTTGTTCAAGATGGATTTTGATGTTTCCATTTGGAATCAAAAAGTTTCTTTTCACCCTAAATTTGAACAATTATTTATTTTGTTTATTTATTTTTCACATTTCAAAATTTAAATGTTTTTTGGGATCTGACAGTAATAGGTTAGTACCAGAAAACATGTAAACAGCACCTCAAAGTGTGGACAAGTAAAGCAAAGTAGATACAAAACAAGCATGGAGCATCAAAAATTATAGGTACGTTTCCAACGTATCAACATCCCCAAGCTTAATTCCTGCTCGTCCTCGAGTAGGTAAGTGGTAAAAAGAATAATTTTTGAGGTGACATGCACCCTCAACATAAAGATCCAACCATTTGCAAGCATTGAAAACTGGGATCAAAGAACTCTAAACATGTGACTATGCATGCAACATGACAAGCTACAAACAAAGATCATGAATAACATGCATTGAAAAACGTTTGTTTGTTTCACATGCAGAAAACATAGCATAGTGGCAATCAAATTGTCCCTCATAGAGTAGCAATATAATGCATAGGACACCTGCAAAGTTCACAAGGGTGACAAGAAACAAGTAGCACAAGAACAGGTAATAACATAATATGCATCAATTAATAAGCTTTGGAACACTACACACTGAATGACAACTATGCTCTCTTAATGGTCCCTAAAGGTAGAAGGTGGAGACTCAATAGTGGTGGAAGAAAGGACTTTTTGTAAAGGAATCAGGGATTACAAGTTTCAAAAAGAGATTCCAAAAATTATGGTACTTGTTAGCTTTCAGCCCTCATTGCCCCTATCATAAGCATCTTGAAGTTGTTAAGGTTAAAGTGGCAAAGCTAGAGTATATGCTTGACGAAGTATAAGTTGGCAATCTCATGCCCCTTGAATACGAGGGCCACACCTTGTCAACACCCGGATTTTAATCCCAGATGCCTGTTATGCCATACATCGCAATCCCAGGATTACCATTTTTGCGAGACATAACAGAATTGGATACCATAGTACATCATCCATTACAAACCATACATAAGGTCTTACACAAATAAGGATCTCATGATCCAGTTCTTAATACAACTCAAGCAGCGGAAATACATAATAATAACGGTAGCATAGGCGAAGCTCCATCTTCGGGGTCACAGGCAATGTTGACGATGGGAGATGATCCTAGTTGTCATAACCTTCCTGGGGTCCATCCTCCAGGTACTCCTCTTCATAGTCTGGCCACAGGAATAGCCAGGGACAAAGCCATGAGTACTCTTTAAGTACTCGCAAACTAATACTAACAAGTGAAGGGGGTTTTTTGTAGTAGGACACGAAGCTCTAGGGTTGTTTTGCAAAAAGCCAGATTTACCTCTACTAAGTTCAAAAGCAAAGAATGCTAGTTGAAGTTTTATAACACCTAAGTGGGAACTTGTATCTCATGCCACAACTCTGTTGTGGTCAAGTCAAATTCTCCATTCATTTCATAAGTCATTTTGAAAACATCTGACGGGGGAACAGTATGACCACTCCAACTGTCCATAACCGCGGATGCGGCTATTCGAATAGTTTGACACTCTGCAGAGATTGTACACTTTCACCACAACATTCGATACATCCGTCAGGAACAAATCCTGAATTCACCATATTCAGTATGCGGATAATCAATCCTAACCTTTCAATTACACGCCCTAGTATAAGCACCTATCCCATGAGTTTGGCCTCCCAACCATGACCAACTGTCATCTTGGATACTGCACAGGTGGACAATCTTCACAAGGTAGCCTCAGCTCAGACCTTGGCCGTGAGGGAACTAATACTAATGTATATAAGCTTCCAGTCAAGCCCTACCCAATTCTCGGGTATTGTGGTTGTACGGTAAAATTTGAATGGTATCGCATCCAGACAACCATCAGTTTTATAAAGGGCTAAGGCTCATGCCTCAACATTTTCATCACCATAAATCATCTGGTGTTCGGAAACACATGTCCAAAAACATCTCAATAGAATGATCCATCATTCCAAGGTTTTCATAACCATTTTTCCTCCAAGTATTCCCATCTAAGTTGATCAAGTTTTATGCTTAACACTAGCATCTACAAGTGGGGGTAAGTACTAATGAGGGGTGGTAAACTAGTGGAGTTTAACTAAGTTCAATCTCATGTCTTAGGATGACATAAAGATTATCTAGCTTAGGCCAAATTTTATGCTCTTTATGCAACCTTCAATTATCTTTCTAGTATCTACAATTCACTTAAGTAAGCTCTAAGTAATAGCTTTGATAAAGAAATAAAGTATAAAGCTTGTAAGTAAACTAGGATTGGTTTATCAAGTGGTTATGATCATATATGCTTAAGGCATATAGTTGGCATGGTAACAAGCAAGTATGTGCTTGCATAGGTCAACTAGTAGTATTAGGCTTGCATAGGTAAAGTATCTTGCAAGTGTTAGCTTGCACAAATATCAGTATAAGCTTGCTAAATTGCAAGTGTTAGCTTGCACTATCAGTATAAGCTTGCTAAATTGCAAGTGTTAGCTTGACTTGTGCAGAGCAGTGGTTGAACTTCTCCTCGGCTTCTTCTTCGTAGTATCCTCCTTCTTCCTCGTATCCTTGGTCGGTACTAGCGTCTATAAATAAATACGAGGTACACAATCACCAAACAATACTTAACTAATTTCAATCATCACACAAAAGGGTCCTATAGATGATCTAGCATCATCACTAACATTACAAGATTAAAGCTTGGTTTAATTCCTTTTATTTTTAGAAAAGTAATTTCTACTCATTGAAAAACTACTTAAGATTTAATATTCTCCAAACCAAACATGGGATCATGTTGACACATGTCATCACCACATATTTTAGTCCATGGGAATGTGATTTAAAGTGGTGTCACAATTTAATAAGGTTTAACCTTTTATTTTACTTAAATAAAGTGACTAGAAATGCCTATGTGGCATTCTTTTATTACTTGAACAATATTTCTGTAAGTAAACCCAAATGTTTTTATATATTCTGAAAGGTATGATGGAATGTGATTTTTGAGAGTTGGAATCAACTCAAAAGCTTTTATGGTTTAAATTTGAAAAATGTTTGAATGCAGAAAAGGTTCCGCCTTGTTATTTTTACCAAGGGTGATATACAGATCCAAATGATTTAAATCCAACGGGCTTGGATTCAGCATTTCCAGACCTTTCTAAAAAAATTGGTTTCATTCAATTTGGTGCACTGAATCGAGCTGGGTTGATTTTTGAAACTAGGTACAGAACTGTGTTTGAATTAAAATGGAAAAAGTTAAATTCAAATGAGTGGGCTGCGCGGGAACTGTTAACGGGCCGGCCCAGTGTCACTCCACGGCGCGGGGCTCAACTGGTGCGTTGTATTAGAAGTAAGATCAACGGCTGAGGGTCGTCGTCAACGATGAACTAGTCACCGGCGAGCTCGAACCCTAGCGGCGTAGTGGGGGTCGTGGGAGGCTCACCGTGGCTCAGACGAGGGTCGGTGAGGCGGGAGAACGACGAAGTCGACGACGGCGAACCTCCTGGTACCGGCAGCTTCTCCTGGGGTGGACGAAATCGACGGCGCCCTTCTTCTCCAGAGGCGGCCTGCTCCGGCCAAATTCCGACAAGGCGTTGCTCGCCTTGCTCCGGGAACGGGGTGGAACGATTAGTGAGGAGAGGGGAGTGAGATGGTGTGCTCAATTCGGCTGGGGGTCGTCTCCTTTTATAGGCTTGACGGTGAGACCGAACGGGATGGGCAGGCGACGGTGGCGACATGGCTACGGGCTGCTAGAGGCATGGCCGCGGTGGCGATCGATCGGTGGTCTCCTGCTTGTCCTCGAGTAGGTAAGTGATAAAAGAATAATTTTTGAGGTGACATGCACCCTCACAATAAAGATCCAACCAATTGCAAGCATTGAAAGCTGGGATCAAAGAACTCTAAACATGTGCATGAAATATGGAGTTCTAACAATAGGACATAGTAACTATGCATGCAACATGAAAGGCTACAAACAAAGATCATGAATAACATGCATTGAAAAACATTTGTTTGTTTCACATACAGAAAACATAGCATAGTGGCAATTAGCTTGTCCCTCATAGAGTGGCAATATAGATGCATAGGACACCTTCAAAGTTCACAAGGGTGACTAGAAACAAATAGCACAAGAACAAGTAATATCATAATATGCATCAATCAATAAGCTTTGGAACAGTGCACACAGAATGACAACTATGCTCTCTTATTGGTGCCTAAAGGTAGAAGGTGGAGACTCAAGTAATGGTGGAAGAAAAGCCTTTTTGTAAAGGAAGCAGGGATTTCAAGTTTCAAAAGAGCTTCCAAAAATTATGGTACTTGTTAGCTTTCAGCCCTCATTGCCCCTATCATAAGCATCTTGAAGTGATTAAGGTTAAAGTGAACAAAGATGGAGTATATGCTTGACGAAGTATAAGTTGGCAATCTCAAGTCCCTTGAATATGAGGGCCACACCTCATGCTACTCAACTTCAGTCATAGGCAAGTTCTTGTCATTGTAAGTATTTGCATATCATAGAGAACCGCCAACGGGGCACCCCTTGCACATGGTACAGGAGCTTTACCATAACCAAAATGACAAGGCAAGCAGACAGTGAGCATCCCATATGCATATGTTTTTATTGAGTATGCTTCATAGATAGCTCATTATGGTGATGCTGCAAGTTTCCACCATTATTAGGCATGGCTTAGGCTAGCGGCCCATGTGTTTCCCTAACACAGGATACAAATTCCATGGACTTACAAGTCCCCTCTTTATTTCACACCGGTGATATCCATAGAGAAAAGAACATGATATCAACTGAGTACAACAAGGTACAAGTGCAATGTTGAAAACGTTCCCCGTGACAGCACGGTTCTGCTAATTCCAACTTATAAGTGCAAGCATATACAACAAAGTTGTCACAATGGTTCAAGTTTATTAGGGGAAAAGAATAAAGTGTGCCATCAAGTTCGTGAGGGATTTAATCACTAAGTTTTCACATAACAAAATAGTTTTTAATTGGAAGATAGTTGAAAGCAAGAATATACTTGGAATGGTGTAACTCACCATGCATAGGAGTTTATAGTGGACACTTTGGAATAACTTGGTTTCTTGGGAGTTGGAATCATGAGTAGAACTTACTCATACAAGCGGAGGCTAGCAAAAGACTGGGAGCATCCAACTAAGAGAGCAATAATGGCCATAATCATGCAATGCAACAAAGCAAACTAATCAAAGAAAAGAATGGTACTACAAGTCAAGGACTAAATGATCATAGAGGCTAATGGTGAATTTTCATAGTCATAACATGGTGTGAGCATGTGTCAAGTCAACCCAAGCAAAACATCAAAGGAGAATACCACAATACTATGCTTTTGCATGCTAAAATAACGCATAATTTGTTCAAGGCACACTAAGCAATCCCAATTGTTTTGAGCAAGACATGCTACAGAAATAATCACTAAGCATAATGCTAAAACAACACCTAGCATGTCATGCTAAAGTCTAAGTCACAGTCAATGCAAGCTCCTCTTGCACTTCAAGCAAGAACTTACTACTCCTTTATAAACACCAAGAAAACTTATTTGCAAAACAACACAGCGAGAATGGGGGTCCAAACTACTTTATTCAAGCAAACTAAACAACCTAAGCAAAGCAAACGAAAACTAAGATGCTCCAAGAACAACACAACTGTGCATGAAACAATAAAAACGAAGTGTCTAGACTGACCTGAGCTTTTTATTGATGAAGAAGGGGATGCCTTGGGCACCCCAAGCTTTGACGCTTGTACCTCTTGGATATTTCTTAGGGTGACACCATGGTGGAATCCCCAAGCTTGAGCTTTTGTCCATTATTCATCTCATTGCATCATTCTCTCTCCACACCTGAAATTGTTCCTTCATACAAAACATCACACACTGTTCATTAGCAACATTAGCTTATTCAAAAGATATTAGACCATTGGCAAAGATTTTTAATAGCAAGGATTTTCACTAAAAATACAAGCTACTGTAGTAAATCCTTCAAAAAGCTCAATTTACCTGAAGAGAACTCAAAAAGGAATCAATAAGAAGCAAATGCAAATAATGGCAGAAATATGTCAAAACAGACCAGCAGGTAGAAACGATTTTTTTGAACATCTTATGTTGCTCAAGTCAAAAAGTGTTGAACTAACGAAAGTTAGATAACATACTGGGGGATTTATTCGTAAATTTTGAGCTCAATCCAAGTTACAGAGCCTCCTGTGGAGGACAGAAATCTATTTCGGGACATCAACTCCCCAAATCTTACTTCCCTCTCATTAGAGGTTATTCTTGGCAAAAAAAGCAAACAAAAAGGATAAGGAGAGGTTATTACAGAAGTAATAACTTTCAAGACTCAAGGAAACTCTTGGGTTATCTCCCAACAAGTACTTTTCTTTAATGCCTTTAAGTTAGGCACAAGAAGCAAGAAGAATCAAGTATTTTCAAATGAGGAAGCATTAACATCAAATCTTGCTTTCAAAGGAGGATCAAAAAGCAACTTCTCTCTCCTCATAGGGAAGTGTTCAATACCTTTCTTGAATGGAAAATGATATTTAATTGTGCCTTCTTTCATATCAATGATAGCACCAACTGTTCTAAGAAAAGGTCTTCCCAAAGTAATAGGACAAGAATCATTGTATTCAACATCCAAAACAATGAAATCAACATGGACATAAGCATTGTTAACCATAATGAGAACATCATTAATACTCCCCATGAGTTTCTTCTTAGCATTATCATTGAGTGGGACATCCAAATAACAATCTTCTAATGGTGGAAAATCAAGCATTTCATAAATTTTCCTAGGCATAATAGAGACACTAGAACCAAGATCACATGAAGCTTTGAGATCAAAGTCATTCACTTGCATATTAATAATGGGTTCCCAACTATCTTGTACTTTCCTAGGAATAGAAGCTTTGTGTTTTAGCTTCTCTTCCTTAATCTTAACAAGAGCATCTGTAATGTGTTTGGTAAAAGCAACATGCATATCACTAGCATCAGGACTTCTAGCAAGATTTTGGAGAAACATAATCACTTCAGAAATATTGCAACCATCAATATCAAAGTCAAACTTAGCATCACTAGTGGTAGGCATAGTAGGAGGAGGAATAGGGTCTACTTGTGGTTTAGTGATGATAGTGCACACACTATTGTTTCTATCAATTTCAGCTTCCCTTTCCCACCTAGCATGAAGTTGAGGTAACAACCTAACATTTTCATCAATAGTAACTTGTATGGCATGAGCAGTAGCAAAGGTGTTTTCCATAGTTTCAGGTTTAGCAACCATTTTATTAATCGAGGAGGACTGAGCTTCAGACAAAGAGGATATATTTTTATCAACAGTTAAAAGCTTTTCCTCTATAGTCTTCTTGAAAGTGGTTTATTTACTAATAAAGTCCTTGAGCATGACTTCAAGTTCAGAGGGGGCACTTCTAGCATTATTGTAAGAGCTTCCATATGAATTGCCATTATTAGGAGGATAAGGCCTATAATTGTTGTTGCTACCAAAATTATTCCTATAGGCATTGTTGTTGAAATTGTTGTTTCTAATGAGGTTCACATCAACTTGATCTTCTTGAGCAACCAAAGAGGCTAAGGGAACACTATTAGGATCTAGAGGAGCTTTCCCATTAACAAGCATAGCCATAATAACATCAATCTTTTCACTCAAAGAGGAAGTTTCCTCAACAAAATTTACCTTCTTACCAAGTGGAGCTCTCTCAACATGCCATTCAGAGTAGTTAACCATCATATTATCAAGGAGCCTTGTTGCAGCTACCAAGGTGAGTCCCATAAAAGTACCTCCAGCAGGTTCCTTGAGGAGAAGTTTAAACCTGCATAAAAAGTCTGGATAATCATCCAAGTAGTGAGTCCATGAGTAGGGCAATTTTTAACCAAAGATTTCATGCTTTACCAAGCTGCAGCAACATGTTCACTATCAAGCTGTTTAAATTTCATAATGTCACTTCTCATAGATATAATCTTAGCAGGAGGATAGTGCTTTCCAATAAAAGCATCTTTGCACTTAGTCCAAGAATCAATACTATTTTTAGGCAAAGAAAGCAACCATTCTTTAGCTTTCCCCTCAAGGAGAAAGGAAAAAGCTTGAGCTTAATAATATCTCCATCTACATCCTTATACTTTTGCATCTCACAAAGTTCAACAAAGCTATTAAGATGGGCAGCAGGATCATCAGAACCAGCACCAGAAAATTGCTCTCTCATCACAAGATTCAACAAGGCAGGCTTAATTTCATAAAAGGTAGCATCAGGAGCAGGTGGAGCAATAGGAGTGCTTAGGAAATCATTGTTGTTGGTGCTAGTGAAGTCACACAACTTGGTGTTCTCAGCAGAGTTCATTTTGGCAAAGGTGGGCAAGCCAAAAACACCAATAGCTAGAGCAGGAACAATTTTTTTTGTGTTTTTGAATAAGCAAGCAAACCAAACTAGACTAATTTTTTTGGTTTTTTTGAAAAGAGGCAAACTAAACCAAGCAAAATAAACAAAGCAAACTAAAAACAAAGTAAAGAGGAAGGAAGTGAAGGAATCCCTAGTGAAGACGTCCTTAGCCTCCCCGGCAATGGTGCCAGAAAATAGCTTGATGGCACCAAGTACTTGTCGTGGGATACTTCGTTGGAAACCCCAAGAGCAAGGTATGAAGTAGCACAGCAACAAGTTTCCCTCAGTAAGAAACCGAGGTTATCGAACCAGTAGGAGGAAGGAAACGTAACATAGGTGTTGCAAGCAACGCAGAGACATGCACAACACAAACTCAAGACTTTGCCCCAACAAATCAGTGAGGTTGTCAAGCTCACCGGTTTGATCTAACAAAGGATTAAACGTATGGTGTGGAAGATAATGATGGTTTGCAGCAAGTAAACAGGTAACGGTGGAAGATGTATTAATCGTAAAGATTGGACCGAGGTCCATAGTTCACTAGAGGTGCTCTCCTTAGATAAACAACTTGGCATGAAGGGTAAACAAATTACAGCGGGGCAATTGACGGGAGCTGAGCAAGGCATAACAATGCAATTACTAGTCAAAAAGATCCTATGAGGCTGATTGGGCAATACAACAATATACATAGACCGCCATCCAACTGCATCTATGACTAGAAGTCCACCTTCAGGTTATCATCCGAACCCCCTCCAATATTAAGTTGCAAGAAACAAACAACTGCTTTAAGCAAAGTGTGTAAGGTAAACAGTCCACATGTTCCATGAACAAGAGACCGTTGTTTTCTCCCTAGCAGCAACATCACATCTACAACCGAAGAGATTATTGTCACTTCCCTTGGAAACTAGAGGCATGAACCCACTATCGAGCATAAATACCCCCTCTTGGAGTCACTAGCAACTACTTGGACAAGATAGCTACTAACAACGGAGAGCATGCAAGATCACAAACAACACAGACATGATAGAATCATAAAGATAAAACCATTAATCAAGCCAAAATAATAATCTCAATATCCATCAGATCCTTGCAAACACAACGTGCATGATTACAAATAGATTAGATCTTGATCATGAACGGATCTCACAAGATCTATACATGAAAGCACAAAGGAGGAGATACAACCATCTAGCTACTACATGGACCCATAGTCCAAGGTGGAACTACTCACGCATCATACCGGAGAGAAGGCCTCCGGGATGATCTCCCCTCCGGCAGGGTGCCGGAAGAACTTCAGATCCCCCCGATCTAGGGACGATGGTGGCGGCGGCTAAAGACGGTTTCGTGGATTTCTGATCGGGTACTCAGGGTTTCTGCATCAGGGGTTTCTTATAGGCGAAGGGGCGAGACCGGGAGGCGGCCAGGGCCACCAAACCCTAGCCAGGCGCGGGCCCACCTGCCCCCGCGCTTGGGGTGGGTCTGACCCCCCTGGCTGGCCCCTCCGGCTCTCCTCTGGACTTCTTGTTCCCCACGGAAAGTAATTGACTTTGTCCTTTGTCCCGTCCAATTCCGAGAATATTTCTTTACTAACTTTTTTGAAACCAAAAACAGCAGAAAACAGGCATCTGGCACTATTGCAACTTGTTAATAGGTTTTACCAGAAAACATGTAAAAAGCACCTCAAAGTGTGGACAAGTAAAGCTAAGTTGATACAAAACAAGCATGGAGCATCAAAAATTATAGATACGTTTCCAACGTATCATTCCTCTCTTGTTCCCCCAATAGATTTAGTAGCTTTGTTGGAACTTGAGAGTGAGGGATTGGAGTATCTTTGTTGTGTTCTTGCCATTTGCATTCGGTGCATCGGTTTGAGTTCTACTCAGAGGATTTGGTTGGTGAAATCAAAATAAGCTTGTCCCTCTTGAGTTCTTGGAACCCTAGATGGTTGTGTGTAATCTGTCGGTCTCGGAGCTCGGACATTGGTTGTAAAGCTTCGGAATCGTGTTGGGAGACTCCAAGTGTTGTGGAGGTATACTCAACAAGTTTGTAAAGGTTCCGGTTGCCACCTTAAAGGCCACCGTATAGTTGATCGGGTGCTTGCCGTGCAGCGGGTGCGCGGGAGCATAGGGCGAGGCCTTTTCTGGCGTTGGTGGTCTTAATATCGCCCACCCCTCCAAAGAGACGTACTTCCGTGTAGGAAGAAACTCGGTAAAATATCGTTGTCCCCGCGTGCCTCGGTTATCTTTATACCCGATCTTTTTTCTTATGCATTTTATATTATGATAGCCTTCATGCTTGATATAATATATCTTGCTACCACATTGTTGCTTGTATTACTTAGCATAAGTTGTTGGTGTACATATGTTAACCTTAGTATATATAGGCTTTGTGCTTAACAAAATAAAACGCTAGTTTTATTCCACCTTTGTTAATCCTATCTCGTAAAAGTTTTAAACTGCCTATTCATCCTCCTCTAGGCGGCATCCGTGATCTTTCAAAGTTCTTACAACAAACCTTGTATAACATTCGAGGCACACCAAATTGATCAATGATGGTGAGATTGTCTATTGATGTCTATGCACTTCTATTCTTGTAGACAGTTGTTGGGCCTCCAAGTACAGAGGTTTGTAGAACAACAGCAAGTTTCTCTTAAGTGGATTACCCAAGGTTTATCGAACTCAGGGAGGAAGTGGTCAAAGGTATCCCTCTCAAGCAATCCTGCAATCAAGATACAAGAAGTCTCTTGTGTCCCCAACACACCCAATACACTTGTCAGGTGTATAGGTGCACTAGTTCGGCGAAGAGTAGTGAAATACAAGTGGTAACGGTGCCATAAAAGAGCTTCGAACTTGTTGTTAACGTGGGAGAGACTAAAGACAAACTAAAATAAAGATGGAAGCAAGCAAACATGCAACAGATCTAGATGCAAACGGTGTTTCAATGTTTAGAAACAATTCCTAGGGATCATACTTTCACTAGTGAACACTCTCTCATATAAATATCTTCTCTTCATGATACTACTCTTAACTACTCTCCGGTTGGACACTCTAATCCATGGTAGGGCTATAACAGCACACATAAAATTCCTCCTTCCCCAATCTAGATAACCCCACACTGTCACCTTGAGCGCTAGATGGTTCCAATGAAAACCACAATTTCATAAAGACATCCAACTCCAAATATAACTAATAACAAATATATATGTAGTCTAGCTTAAGTGCCACACACGGCATGCCCGCTATCACTTTCACACACGTGGGGAAAATCATAGATCTATTAAAGCACAATGAGTATTTATGTAGACTCTAGCCTAAGTGCCACCATGGCGTGCACGCTATCACTTTCACACACATGGGGAGAGCAGAGATCTATTGAAGCACTTGAGTAGCAAGGTAGATCTACTTGATTACAAAGCTCATGACCACAATATGATCATGCATAGAGAGAGAGAGAGAGATGAACACATAGCTACCGGTAGAGCCCTTAACCTCGAGGAAGAACTACTCCCTCCTCATTATGGGAATCAACAACGGCGATGGAGATAGAGATGGAGATCGATGGAGATGGCTCCAGGGGCACTTCCCCGTCCCGGCAGGGTGCCGAAACAGAGACTTTTTGTCCCCCGAATCTGCCCTTCGGTGGCCGCGGCGCTGTGGAACTTTTCGTGGCTTTCTGGTTGATTCCTTAGGATTTTTGGGTCGGAGGCTTCTTATAGGCGAAGGAGGCAAGGTCGGTGGAGGGCAAGGGGCCCACACCCCCTGTAGGAGCCACCAGGGCCGGCCCGCGCCTAGGGGTGCGACCACCCTGGTGCCCTACTCCGTCTCTGCTTCGTGGTTCTGTGTTGGTCCGGGAAAATAATGACTTTTTATTTTGTCCTGTCAATCCGAGAATATTGATTTTCTGCCTTTATGGAACCAAAAACAGAAGAAAACAAGCAACTGACACTGTGGGATGTTGTTAATAGGTTAGTTCCAGAAAGTGTATAAAAATACCTCAAAGTGTAGACAAAACATAGCAAAGTTGATACTAAACAAGCATGGAACATCAAAAATTATAGATACGTTTCCGACATATCAAGCATCCCCAAGTTTAACTCATGCTCGTCCTCGAGTAGGTAAGTGATAAAAAGAATAATTTTTGAGGTGACATGCACCATCACAATCTTAATCAAACCATTTGTAAAGCATTGATAGTTGGGATCAAAGTACTCTAAACATGAGCAAGAAAGAAGAAGTTCTAACAATAAGACAAAGTAACTATGCATGCAACATGAAATGTTACAAACAAAGATCATGAATAACAATGCACTGAAAGATGTTTTTTGTTTCACATATAGAAAACATAGCATAGTGGCATTTAGCTTGTCCCTCATGGAGTATAAAATAGATTCATAGGACACCTTCAAAGTTCATAAGAGTGACTAGATAAAAATAGTTCAAGAGCAAGCAATATCAACAATATGAATCAATCAATAAGTTTTGGGACAATGCACATAGAACTAAGAATGGCAACTATGCTCTCCTAACTGGTGCCTAAAGGTAGAAGGTGGAGACTCAATATAATAGTGGAAGAAAGGCCCTTCATATAGGGAAGCAGGGATTTCAAGTTTCAAAAAGAGCTTCCAAAAATTATGGTACTTGTTAGCTTTCAGCTCTCATTGCCCCTATCATAAGCATCTTGAAGTGATTAAGGTTAAAGTGAACAAACTATGGAGTATATGCTTGACAAAGTATAAGTTGACAATCTCATGTCCCTTGAATACGAGGGCCGCTCCTCATGCTACTCAACTTTAGTCACCTGTAAGTTCTTGTCATAGTAAGTACATGTGTATCATAGAGAACCGCTAACGGGGTACCCCTTGCACATGATACATGAGCTATCCCATAATCAAAATGATAAGGCAAGCAGACAATGAGCATCTCAGCAATCTTCTTATTTACCATGGGAATATGGTGTTTTTTTTCTCTCTTTCCTCTTTTCTCAATATGTCTCTTTTTTATAAGAAGAAAGCTTCATAGATGTCATTATGGTAATGTTGCAAGTTTCCACCATGATTAGGCATGGCTTAGGCTAGCGGCCCAGGCGTTTCTCTAACACACATACATAACTCCATGGACTTACAAGCTCCCCTTTTATTTCACACTAACGTCATCCATAGTCAAAAGAGAATGATATCAACTATGTACAAAGTACAAGTGCAATGTTGAAAGCGTTCCCCGTGACAACACGGTTCTGCTAATTCCAACGTATAAGTTCAAGCATATACAACATAGATGACACAATGGTTCAAGTTTATTAGAGGCAAGAAAAATAAAGTGTGCCATCAAGTTCGTGAGAGCTTTAATCACTAAGTTTTCACATAACAAAATACTTTTTTAATTGGAAGATAGATAAAACAAGAATATACTTGGAATGGTGTAACACACCATGCATAGGAATTTATATTGGACTGATGACTCCTTGGTGGCGCCAGAGAACTTGGTGCTTGACGAGGAGTCTGTTGGGAACCCCAAGAGTAAGGTGTGAAGCAGCACAGTAGTAAGTTCCCCTTAGTAGAGACCGAGGTTATCGAACCAGAAGGAGGAAGGAAACGTCACACAGGTGTTGCAAGCAACGCGGAGACCTGCACAACACAAACTCAAGACTTTGCCCCAACGAATCAGTGAGGTTGTCAAGATCACCGGTTTGCTGTAACAAAGGATTGAACGTATGGTGTGGAAGGTAATGATTTGCAACAAGTAAACAAGTAACAGTGAAAGATGTATCAATGGTAAAGATTGGACCGGGGTCCATAGTTCACTAGAGGTGCTCTCCTTAGATAAACATGGTATGAATGGTAAACAAATTATAGCAGGGCAATTGACAGGAACTGAGCAAGGCATAACAATGCAATTACTAGTCAGAAAGATCCTATGGGATTCGATTGGGATATACAACAAGATACATAGACCGCCATCCAACTGCATCTATGACTAGAAGTCCTCCTTCAGGTTGTCATCCGAACCCCCTCCAGTATTAAGTTGCAAGCAACAGACAACTGCTTTAAGCAAAGTGTGTAAGGTAAACAGTCCACATGTTCCATGAACAAGAGACCATTGTTTTCTCCCTAGTAGCAACAACACATCTACAACCGAAGAGATTTCTGTCACTTCCCTTGGAAACTAGAGGCATGAACCCACTATCGAGCATAAATACCCCCTCTTGGAGTCACTAGCAACTAGTTGGCCAAGATAGCTACTAACAACGGAGAGCATGCAAGATCACAAACAACACAGACATGATAGAATCATAAAGACAAAACCATTAATAAAACCAACATAATAATCTCAATATCCGTCGGATCCCCGCAAACACAAGATGCATGATTACAAATAGATTAGATCTTGATCATGAACGGAGCTCACAAGATCTATACATGAAAGCACAAGGAGGAGATACAACCATCTAGCTACTACATGGACCCATAGTCCAAGGTGGAACTACTCACGTATCATACCAGAGAGAAGGCCTCCGGGATGATCTCCCCTCCGGCAGGGTGCCGGGAAGAACTTCAGATCCCCCCGATCTAGGGACGATGGTGGAGGCGGATACAGAAGGTTTCGTGGAGATTTGATAGGGTGCTTAGGGTTTCTGCATCGTGGGCTTCTTATAGGCGAAGGGGAAGGCCGAGGCGGTGGCCAGAGGGGCCACACCCCTCCTAGGCATGGGGCAGGGCCCACCCGCGCCTAGGGAGGGTCTGGGCGCCCTGGCCCGCCTCTCCGGATCCCCTCTAGACTTCTTGTTCCCCACGGAAAGTAATTGACTTTGACGTTTGTCCCGTCCAATTCCGAGAATATTTCTTTACTAACTTTTCTGGAACCAAAAACAAAAGAAAACAGGCAACTGGCACTGTGGCAACTTGTTAATATGTTAGTTCTAGAAAATATGTAAAAAGCACCTCAAAGTGTAGACAAAGCAAAGCAAAGTAGATACTAAACAACCATGGAGCATCAAAAATTATAGATACGTTTCTGACGTATCAAGCATCCCCAAGCTTAACTCCTGCTCATCCTCGAGTAGGTAAGTGATAAAAAGAATAACTTTTGAGGCGACATGCACCCTCTCAATAAAGATCTAACCATTTGGAATCATTGAAAGCTGGGATCAAAGAACTCTAAACATGTGGATGAAAGATGGAGTTCTAACAATAGGACATAGTGACTATGCATGCAACATGACAAGCTACTAACAAAGATCATGAATAACATGCATTAAAAAACGTATGTTTATTTCACATACAGAAAACATAGCATATTGGCAATCAACTTGTCCCTCATAGAGTAGCAATATAAATGCATAGGACACCTTCAAAGTTCATAAGGATGACTAGAAACAAATAGCACAAGAACAAGTAATATCACAATATGCATCAATCAATAAGCTTTGGAAAAGTGCACACAGAATGACAACTATGCTCTCTTAATGGTGCCTAAAGGTAGAAGGTGGAGACTCAGTAAAGGAAGCAGGGATTACAAGTTTAAAAAAGAGCTTCCAAAAATTATGGTACTTGTTAGCTTTTAGCCCTCATTGCCCCTATCATAAGCATCTTGAAGTGATTAAGGTTAAAGTGACAAAGATGGAGTATATGCTTGACGAAGTATATGTTGGAAATCTCAAGTCCCTTGAATACGAGGGCCACACCTCATGCATACTCAACTTTGGGAACATGTAAGTTCTTGTCATTGTAAGTATTTGCATATCATTGAGAACTGCCAATGGGGTACCCCTTGCACATGGTACAGGAGCTTCCCATAACCAAAATGACAAGGCAAGCAGACAATGAGCATCTCAGCAATCTTTTTATTTACTATATGCATAGCTTTTTATTCAGGATGCTTCATAGATAGCTCACTATGGTGATGCTGCAAGTTTCCACCATGATTATGCATGGCTTACGCTAGCGGCCCAGGCGTTTCTCTAACACAGGATACAAACTGCATGGAGTTACAAGTTCCCTCTTTATTTCACACCGGTGACATCCATAGACAAAAGATCATGATATCAACTGAGTACAAAGTACAAGTGCAATGTTGAAAACGTTCCCCGTGACAGCACAGTTCTGTTAATTCCAACGTATAAGTGCAAGCATATACAACAAAGATGTTACAATGGTTCAAGTTTATTAGGGGCAAAGAATATAAAGTGTGCCTTCAAGTTCGTGAGGGCTTTAATCACTAAGTTTTCACATAACAAAATAGTTTTTAATTGGAAGATAGATAAAAACAAGAATTTACTTAGAATAGTGTAACACACCATGCATAGGAGTTTATAGTGGACACTTTGGAATAACTTGGTTTCTTGGAAGTTGGAATCATGAGTAGAACTTACTCATACAAGTGGAGGCTAGCAAAAGACTGGGAGCAACCAACTAAGAGAGCATAATGGCCATAATCATGCAGTGCAACAAAGCATTACTAATCAAAGCATAGAGTGGTACTACAAGTCATGGACTAAATGATCATAGAGGCTAATGGTGACTTGTCATAGTCATAACATGGTGTGATCATGTGCCAAGTCAACCCAAGCAAAGCATCAAAGGAGAATACCACAATACTATGCTTTTGCATGATAAGACAACACATAATTTCTTCAAGGCACACTAAGAAATCCCAATTGTTTGGAACAAGACATGATACAGTAATAATCACTAAGCATAATGCCAAAACAACACCTAGCATGTCATGCTAAAGTCTAAGTCACAGTCAATGCAAACTCCTCTTGCACTTCAAGCAAGAACTTACTACTCCTTTCCAACACCAAGCAACTTATTTTCAAAACAACACAGCGAGAATGGGGGTCCAAACTACTTTATTTAAGCAAACTAACCAACCTCAGCAAAGCAAACGAAAACTAAGATGCTCCAAGAACAACACAACTGTGCATGAAACAATAAAAACGAAGTGTCTAGACAGACCTGAGCTTTTTATTGATGAAGAAGGGGATGCCTTGGGCATGCCCAAGCTTTGACGCTTGTATTGGGGTGACACCATTGTGGCATCCCCAAGCTTGAGCTTTTTCCCATTATTCATCTCATTGCATCATTCTCTCTCTACACCTGAAATTTTTCCTTCATACAAAACTTCACACAATCTTCATTAGCAACATTAGTGTATTCAAAAGATATTAGACCCCTAGCAAAGCTTAGGAACAACAAGGCTTTTCACTAAAAACACAAGCTACTGTAGTAACTCCTTAAAAAAGCTCAATTCACCTAAAGAGAACTCAAAAAGGAATCAATAAGAAGAAAATGCAAATAATGACAGAAATCTGTCAAAACAGACCAACAGGTAGAAACCGATCTTTTCGAACATCTTCTGTTGCTCAAATCAAAAAGTGTTGAACTAACGAAAGTTAGCTAACATATTGGGGGATTCATTCGTAAAGTTTGAGCTCAATCCGAGTTACAGAGCCTCCTCACAATTTTTTTGGTGGAGGGCATAAATCTATTTTGGGACAACAAGTCCCGAAATCTTACTTCCCTCTCATTAGAGGTCATTCTTGGCACAAAAAGCAAACAAAAAGGATAAGGAGAGGTCATTACTGAAGTAATAACTTCCAAGACTCAAAGAAACTCTTGGGTTATCTCCCAACAAGTACTTTTCTTTAACGCCTTTAAGTTAGGCACAAGAAGCAAGAAGAATCAAGTATTTTCAATTGAAGAAGCATTAACATCAAATCTTGCTTTCAAAGGAGGAGCAAAAAACAACTTCTCTCTCCTCATAGGGAAGTTTTCAATACCTTTCTTGAATGGAAAATGATATTTGATGGTAACTTCTTTCGTATCAATGATAGCACCAACTGTTCTAAGAAAAGGTCCCAAGGTAATAGGACAAGAAGCATTGTATTCAACATCCAAAACATAGAAATCAACAGGGATATAAGCATTGTTAAACATAATGAGAACATCATTAATACTCCCCATTAGTTTATTCTTAGCATTATCATTGAGTGGGACATCCAAATAACAATCTTCCAAAGGTGGCAAATCAAGCATTTCATAATTCTTCCGAGGCATAATGGAGACACTAGAACCAAGATCACATGAAGCTTTGAGATAAAACTCATTCACTTGCATACTAATAATGGGTTCCCAACTATCTTCTACTTTCCTAGGAATATAAGCTTTGTGTTTTAGCTTCTCTTCCTTAATTTTCACAAGAGCATCTATAATTTGTTTAGTGAAAGCAACATGCATATCACTAGCATCAGGACTTCTAGCAAGCTTTTGTAGGAACATAATCACTTTAGAAATATTGCAACCATCAATATCAAAATTAAACTTAGCATCACTAGTATTAGGCTCAATAGGCTTAGGCATAGTAGGAGGAGGAATAGGGACTACTTGTGGTTTAGTGGTGATGGTGCACACACTATTGTTTCTATCAATTTCAGCTTCCCTTTCCCACCTAGCATGAAGTTGAGCTAACAGCCTAACATTTTCATCATTAGTAACTTGTATGGCATGAGCAGTAGCAAAGGTATTTTCCATGGTTTTAGGTTTAGCAGCCATTTTATTAATCAAGGAAGACTGAGCTTCAGACAAAGAGGATATATTTTTCTCAATAGTTAAAATCTTTTCCTCTATAGTCTTATTGAAAGTGGTTTGTTTACTAATAAATTCCTTGAGCATGACTTCAAGTTCATAGGGGGCACTTCTAGCATTATTGTAAGAGCTTCCATAGGAATTGTCATTATTAGGAGGATAAGGCCTATAATTGTTGCTACCAAAATTATTCCTATAGGCATTGTTGTTGAAATTGTTATTTCTAATGAAGTTCACATCAAATTGCTCTTCTTGAGAAACCAAAGAGGCTAAGGGAACACTATTAGGATCTAGAGGAGCTTTCCCATTAACAAGCATAGCCATAATGACATCAATCTTATCACTCAAAGAGGAAGCTTCCTCAACAGAATTTACCTTCTTACCATGTGGAGCTCTCTCAACATGCCATTCAGAGTAGTTAACCATCATATTATCAAGGAGCCTTGTTGCAGCACCCAAAGTGAGGCCCATGAAGGTACCTCCAGCAGCTGAATCCAACAGATTTCTTGAGGAGAAATTCAAACCTGCATAAAAAATCTGGATAATCATCCAAGCAGTGAGTCCATGAGTAGGGCAATTCTTAACCAAAGACTTCATTCTTTCCCAAGATGGAGCAATATGTTCACTATCAAGTTGTTTAAATTTCATAATGTCACTTCTCATAGATATAATCTTAGCATGCAGGAGGATAATATTTTCCAATAAAAGCATCTTTGCACTTAGTCCAAGAATCTATTTTTAGGCAAAGAAAGCAACCATTTTTTAGCTTTTCCTCTCAAGGAGAAAGGAAAAGGCTTGAGCTTAATAATGTCTCCATCTACATCGTTATACTTTTGCATCTCACAAAGTTCAACAAAGCTATTAAGATGGGCAGCAGGATCATCAGAACCAGCACCAGAAAATTGCTCTGTCATCACAAGATTCAACAAAGCAGGCTTAATTTCATAAAAGGTAACATTACGAGCAGGTGAAGCACTAGGTGTGATAAGGAAATCATGGTTGTTGGTGCTAGTGAAGTCACACAACTTGTTGTTCTCAGCAGAGTTCATTTTGGCAAAGGTGGGCAAGCCAAAAACAGCAGCAGCTAGAACAGGAACTATTTTTTTGTGTTTTTTGAAAAGAGGCAAACAAAACCAAGCAAAAGAAACAAAGCAAACTAAAAACAAAGTTAAGAGAAAGGAAGTGAAGGACTCCCCTAGTGAAGACGTTCTTGGACTCCCCAGCAACGGCGCCAGAAAACTTGTTGCTGACCCCTTGATGGCACCATAGAACTTGGTGCTTGATGTGGAGTCTGTTAGGAACCCCAAGAGCAAGGTGTGAAGCAGCACAACAGAAAGTATTTCCTCGGTAATAAACCGAGGTTATCGAACCAGTAGGAGGAAGGAAACATCACACAGGTGTTGCTAGAAACGCGGAGATATGCACAACACAAACTCAAGACTTTACCCCAACGAATCAGTGAGGTTTTCAAGCTCACCGGTTTGCTGTAACAAAGGGTTAAACGTATGGCGTGTAAGATAATGGTTTGCAGCAAGTAAACAAGTAACAGTGAAATATGTATCAATGGTAAAGGTTGGACCGAGGTCCATAGTTCACTAGAGGTGCTCTCCTTAGATAAACAACATGGCATGAAGGGTAAACAAATTACAGTAGGGCAATTAATAGGAATTGAGCAAGGCATAACAATGCAATTACTAGTCAGAAAGATCCTATGAGATTCTATTGGGCAATACAACAAGATACATAGACCGCCATCCAACTGCATCTATGACTCGAAGTCCACCTTCAGGTTATCATCCAAACCCCCTCCAGTATTAAGTTGCAAGCAACAGACAACTGCTTTAAGCAAAGTGTGTAATTTAAACAGTCCACATGTTCCATGAACAAGAGCCGTTGTTTTCTCCCTAGTGGCAATAGCATATCTACAACCGAAGAGATTATTGTCACTTCCCTTGGAAACTAGAGGCATGAACCCACTATCGAGCATAAATCCCCCCTCTTGGAGTCACTAGCAACTACTTGGCCAAGGTAGCTACTAATAACGGAGAGCATGCAAGATCACAAACAACACAGACATGATAGAATCATAAAGACAAAAACATTAATCAAACCAACATAATAATCTCAATATCCATCGGATCCCCACAAACACAACATGCATGATTACAAATAGATTAGATCTTGATCATGAACTGAGCTCACAAGATCTATACATGAAAACACAAAGGAGGAGGTACAACCATCTAGATACTACATGGACCCATAGTCCAAGGTGGAACTACTCACTCATCATACCGGAGAGAAGGCCTCCGGGATGATCTCCCCTCCGGCAGGGTGCCAGGAAGAACTTCAGATCCCGCTGATCAAGGGACGATGGTGGCGGCGGCTACAGACGGTTTCATGGAGATTTGATCAGGTGCTTAGGGTTTCTGCATCGGGGGCTTCTTATAGGCGAATGGGGAGGCCGAGGCGGCGACCAGGGGCCCCACACCCCTCCCAGGCGCGGGGCAGGGACCACCCATGCCTAGGGGGGTTTGGGCGCCCTGGCCCACCTCTCCGGCTCCCCTCTGGACTTCTTGTTCCCCATGGAAAGTAATTGACTTTGGATTTTGTCCCGTCCAATTCCGAGAATATTTCTTTACTAGCTTTTCTGAAACCAAAAACAACAGAAAACAGGCAACTGGCACTGTGGCAACTTGTTAATAGATTAGTACCAGAAAACATGTATAAAGCACCTCAAAGCGTAGACAAAGCTAAGCAAAGTAGATACTAAACAAGCATGGAGCATCAAAAATTATAGATATGTTTCCGACGTATCAGGCCACACCCCTCCCAGTCACGGGGCAGGGCCCACCCGCGCCTAGGGAGTGTCTGGGCACCCTGGCCCGCCTCTCCGGCTCCCCTCTGGACTTCTTGTTCTCCACGGAAAGTAATTGACTTTGACGTTTGTCCCGTCCAATTCCGAGAATATTTCTTTACTAAATTTTCTGGAACCAAAAACAGTAGAAAACAGGCAACTGGCACTGTGGAAACTTGTTAATAGGTTAGTACCAGAAAACATGTAAAAAGCACCTCAAAGTGTAGACAAAGCAAATCAAAGTAGATACTAAACAAGCATGGAGCATCAAAAATTATAGATACGTTTCCGACGTATCATGAACACTTTGGAATAACTTGGTTTCTTGGGAGTTGGATGCATGAGTAGAACTTACTCAATACTAGTGGAGGCTAGCAAAAGACTGGGAGCGACCAGCTAAGAGAGCAATAATGGCCATAATCATGCATAGCGACAAAACATTACTAATCAAAGCATAAAGTGGTACTACAAGTCAAAAACTAAATGACCATAGAGGCTAAGGTGATTGGTTCATAGTCATAACATGGTATGAGCATGTGCCAAGTCAACCCAAACAAAGCATCAAAGGAGAATACCACAATACTATGCTTTTGTATGCTAAAACAACGCATGATTCTTTTAAGACACATTAAGCAATCTTAATTGTTTGGAACAAGTCATGCTACAACAATAATAACTAAGCATAAGGTCAAAACAACATCTAGCATGACATGATAAATTCTAAGTCACAGTCAAAATAGGCTCCCTTTTGTACCACTATAAGCATGAAACTTTCTACTCTTTTCCAACACCAATCGACTTACTTGAAACAACTCACAAAGATAATAATCAATAAATATCACTGAGCTTGTCTCACAAATCCAAAAATACGAACTAAAAAGTTCTAAGCAAAAAGCATAAGAAAACTAAGGCTAAACGCAGTGCAAGCAAAAGAGAACACTCACAAAACAATAAGAATGCAAACTAGAGTGTTCTAGGCAATGAAAACAGAGCGTGTCTTTCTCCAAAAGAAGTGTGTTGTGATCCAATCAACTTATTCAAGCAAACTAAGCAAACTAAAACCAAAAACAAAACTAAGACGCTCCAAGAACAACACAACTGTGCATGAAACAATAAAAACAAAGTGTCTAAAAAGACTTGAGATTTTTATTGATGAAGAAGAGGATGGCTTGAGAGCTTTGACGTTTGTACCTCTTGAATATTTCTTGGGGTGACATGGGGTGGCATCACCAAGCTTGAGCTTTTTTTCATTCTTCATCTCATTACATCATTCTTTCTCTACACCTAAATTTTTTCCTTAATACAAAACTTCACACAATCTTCATTAGCAACATTAGTGCATTCAAAAGATAATAAACCTTTGGGTTTTAGTTTAAGAATAGAAAACTTTCACGAAAGACAAAAGATACTGTAGCAATTCCCTCAAAAAGCTCAATTTCCCAAAAAGAACCCAAAAAGGAATCAATGAGAAGCAAATGCAAATAATGGCAGAAATCTGTCAAAATAGACCAGCAGGTAGAAACCGATTTTTTTGAAGACCTTATGTTCTTCAAATAAAAAAGTGTTGAACTAACGAAAGTTAGCTAACATGCTGGGGGATTTATTCGCAAAATATCATCTCAATCCTACTTACAGAGATTTCTCACGGATTTTACGGTGGAGCACAAAAATATGTTTCGGGACAACAACTATCCAAATCTTACTTCCCTCTCATTAGAGTTATTCTTGGCACAAAAATCAAACAAAAAGGATAAGGAGAGGTAATTACTGAAGTAATAACTTCCAAGACTCAATAAAACTCTTGGGTTATCTCCCAACAAGTACTATTCTTTAATGCCTTTAAGTTAGGCTTGATAGTTTGAGAAGATGCTCACATAAGAAAAATGAATTGAAGTAAAATAGAGCGTCAACAAGAAAATTCAAAACACATTTGAGTCTAACCCACTTCCTATGCATAGGAATCTTGTAAAGAAACAAGTCATGAAAGCACAAAGCAACAAGCATAGGAAATCAAAACAAGTGCAACTTCAAGATTTTCAACATAAAGAGGGGGAACTTAATATTGCTGAGATACATAAGACCATGTTTCCCTCTCTCATAATAACTTTCAGTAGCATCATGAATAAAATTAACAATATAACTATCACATATAATAGTCT
The DNA here is from genome assembly GCA_916181665.1 of Avena sativa. NCBI lineage: Eukaryota > Viridiplantae > Streptophyta > Magnoliopsida > Poales > Poaceae > Avena > Avena sativa. The sequence continues at coordinate 425,245,421 of OV702280.1, forward strand.
TATCATGAGCCACATTCATATAATCATTATTACTCTCCACATAAGCATAGTCATTCTTATTAATTGTAGTGGGAGCAAATTCAACAAAATAGCTATCATTATTATTATCATCACCATAATCATCAAATATAGGAGGCATATTATAGTCACAATTAATTTTCTCCTCAATAGTAGGTGGACTAAAAATATCATATTCATCATTGTAATCATCATATATTAGAGGTTTGGTATCATTATAAGCAATAGAATAGCTATCTTCCAAAGCTGGAGAACTAAAAAGATCATATTCATTAAAACTAGCTCCCCCAAGCTTAGACGTTTCCAGAGCATTAGCAATAATGGTGTTTAAAGATTTTATACTAATAACATTGCTATTAGCATGCAAATAAAGTTCCATAGGTTTTTTAATTTTCTCTTCAAACACTTCATGTCCAAACTCAAGATAGACACTATAAAGCTCTCTATTTTTGTTGTTGTTTTCCATTAAGCCTAACTAGTAAAAACAATAAAAAAGACAAAATTGCAGAATCTAAAGGAAATAACTTCGAGCACTCACACCGGAGTATGTGAGTACCTTTTACCTTACCTCCCTGGCAACGGCGCAAGAAAATAGCTTGATGTCTACGCACTTCTATTCTTGTAGACAATTGTTGGGCCTCCAAGTGCAGAGGTTTGTAGAACAACATCAAGTTTCCCTTAAGTGGATTACCCAAGGTTTATCGAACTCAGGGAGGAAGTGGTCAAAGGTATCCCTCTCAAGCAATCCTGCAATCAAGATACAGGAAGTCTCTTGTGTCCCCAACACACCCAATACACTTGTCAGGTGTATAGGTGCACTAGTTCGGCGAAGAGATAGTGAAATACAAGTGGTAACGGTGCCAGAAAAGAGATTCTGACTTGTTGACGTGGGAGATATAAAAGGCAAACTGAAATAAAGATGGAAGCAAGCAAACATGCGAAAGATCTAGATGCAAATGGTGTTTCAGTGTTTAGAAACAAGGCCTAGGGATCATACTTTCACTAGTGAACACTCTCTCATATAAATATCTTCTCTTCATGATACTACTCTTAACTACTCTCCGGTTGGACACTCTAATCCATGGTAGGGCTATAACAGCACACCTCAAAGTTTGCCTTCCCCAATCTAGATAACCCCACACTGTCACCTTGAGCGCTAGATGGTTCCAACAAACACCACAATTTCATAAAGACATCCAACTTCAGATATAACTCATAAAAAATATATATGTAGTCTAGCTTAAGTGCCACACACGGCGTGCATGCTGTCACTTTCACACACGTGGGGAAAAACATAGATCTATTAAAGCACAATGAGTATTTATGTAGACTCTAGCCTAAGTGCCACCATGGCGTGCACGCTCTCACTTTCACACACATGGGGAGAGCAGAGATCTATTAAAGCACTTGAGTAGCAAGGTAGATCTACTTGATTACAAAGCTCATGATCACAATATGATCATGCATAGAGATAGAGAGAGATGAACACATAGCTACCGGTAGAGCCCTTAGCCTCGAGGAAGAACTACTCCCTCCTCATCATGGGAATCAGCAAAGGCGATTGGGATGGCGATGGAGATCGATGGAGATGGCTCCGGGGGCACTTCCCCATCCCGGCAAGGTGCCAGAACAGAGACTTTCTGTCCCCCGAATCTCCCCTTCGGTGGCGGTGGCGATGTGGAACTTTTCGTGGCTTTCTGATTAATTCCTTAGGGTTTTTGGGTCGGAGGCTTCTTATAGGCAAAAGAGGCAAGGTCGGTGGAGGGCCAGGGGCCCACACCCCTTGTAGGTGCCACCAGGGCTGGCCCGCGTCTGGGGGGGTGTGGCCATCCTGGTGCCCTACTCCGTCTCTGCTTCGTGGTTCCGGAAAAAATAATGACTTTGGCTTTTGTCCCGTCCAATTTCGAGAATATTAATTTTCTGCCTTTCTGAAACCAAAAACAGAAGAAAATAGGAAACTGGCACTATGGCATCTTGTTAATAGGTTAGTTCCAGAAAGTGTATAAAAATACCTCAAAGTGTAGATAAAACATAACAAGGTTGATACTAAACAAGCATGGAACATCAAAAATTATAGATACTAGTTTCCGACGTATCAGCTATGTCATTAGTCTCTCTCCGATGAAAGCTCACCTGGTTGTAGTGAAAGGAATGGTAAATAAATTTTCATTTTCAATATTATGCACTTCTTTTTTGAAAAACTGGCATGAATGGAATAGTTGTGTATACCAAAGGCATCATGATGAGCCTACCAATTCAAGTCGTGTAAAGAGATATTTAGAGAATTCACAGTATTTTTATGATAGTTGGTGATTAGTAGTTTACAATATCCAGTATAAATAATGCATGTATTGTCAGATTATTATTGAACACATTGCAACTTATAAGACAAGTCGGACCACAAAAAAACCAGTAGATACTCAAGCAAACGGTCCAATTTATAATCTAAAAGCTTCTAAATTTTCTTACATAATCGTCGTACACTACAAATCTCCCTATTAAGGTATTTATTAGGGCATACCCAATAGATATCTACCAAATTATTAAATATATTTATATAAATATTAATGTAGATGCAAAAAAAAGGACCATGTACACATTTAATTTATCAATGTCTGTATAGTGCAAAATAACAAAGTTTTCGTACAAAATATATATATTTAGCCCAATGCGAGTAGAATAATTATCATACATTGCAATGAAAAGAACGAGACAATTAATATTACTTACATTTTATATTTGATTAAGTATGCTAAATATGTAATGATGTAGGTATGATTATTAAGATTGTGCTATAAAGAAACAAGTTATAAAAAGTATAAAAGTTTTGTGTAAATTATATTTATTGAACTCCCTCGGGTCCAAAATTTTGATGCAAAAAAAAAGGATGCGTACAATTTAATTTGTCAATAGTTGCATAGTGCAAAATAACAAATGCTCCACTGAAGCTGAATACATCTAGAATAGCACCTAAATTTGCATTACACTGCTCAAGTAGCCAATGGTATAGACGTTTACAAGTTAAAACACGTGTATAGTCACAAGAAGTTCTGCAAGTTAAACAACACACGATCAACATAAGTTCTGCAAGCTAAACAATGTGCAGCCACGCCGCACTTTGGCCCCTCAGTGTCTCAAGTGATGTGCATCCACCACATGCAGTTAGCTCTTCACTACCCTCTGATTTTTAAGTGCTCATCAGGTGTAAAGCTGTTACAGCCCATACTTGGATGATGTTGGTTGTATCCTCATTCCAGCTGACATTTTATGGTACAAGGCAAAGACTCATACCCGATTCCACCTCCACATTCATGAAATGAAGCTTCAAGCACATATTGTAAAATAGATCTTTAAATATCAATTGTAGAAAGGCTTCGGCTTGTTTAGGCCCCATTTGAAGAAAAAAATAGAACCATAATTTGTATAAAAAACTAAAGTAAAGAATATGTTTACCTTCCCAAAGGTAGTGAGACCCATGTGCCACCTAGTTTATAGAGTGCCGCCACTGCGAGCTAATCCAGTTAAATTCATAGCCTCCATAGAGAAAAAAACCGAATATTTCGCTCGGTTCTGCTTTAAATTTCTAATAGTTGGCCAGAATATGGTTGGCTAGTAATTCTAGTTCTTGTTGTGCCTTATTTCGCTTGCCTCCCCTGCGCTCGCGCTTGCGAATCCCTCCAGCCTCTTCTTCAATCCCCATCTGATGTGATGATTGATGCGGCTCAGATCACTATAGTGCTTCGTTGGGAAACCCCAAAAGGAAGGTATGATGAGTACAATAATAATTTTTCTCTCAGTAAGAAACCAAGGTTATCGAACCAGTAGGAGGAAGGAAATGACTCAAAGGTGCTGCTAGCAACTTGGAAACCTGGGAAACACAAACTCAAGACTTTGCCCCAACGAACAATGAGGTTTTCAATCTCACCGGTTCGCTGTAAACAAAGGATTAACTATATGGTGTGGAAGGTGATGGTGGCTTGCAGAAACTAAACAGTAATAGTAGAAGATGTATCAATGGTAAAGATTGGACCGAGGTCCACAGTTCACTAGAGGTGTTCTCTTTAAGATAAACAATATAACATGCTGGGTAAACAAATTACAGCGGGGCAATTGACAAGACAGAGCAAGACATAACAATTCAATACTAGATATTCATGATCCTAAGAGACTTGATTGGGCATTAAAACAATATACATAGACCGCCATCCAATTGCATCTATGACTAGTAATCCACCTTCAGGTTATCATCCGAACCCCCTCCAGTATTAAGTTGCAAGCAACGGATAACTGCTTTAAGCAAGGTGTGTAAAGTAAACAATACACTTCTTCCATGAACAAGAGATTGTTGTTTTATCCGTAGTAGCAACAGCACATATACAACCTTAGAGATTTCTGTCACTTCCCCAGATTCAATAGAGGCATGAACCCACTATCGATCATAAATACTCCCTCTTGGAGTCACTAGTATCTACTTGGCCAAGATAGCTACTAGAAACAGAGAGCATGCAAGATCTCAAACAACACAGACATGATAGAATCAACAAGATAAAACCATTAATCAATCTGACATAGTAATCTCAATATCCATCGGATCCCCGCAAACACAACATGCATGATTACAAATAGATGATCTTGATCATGAACGGAGCTCGCAAGATCTAAACATGGTAGCACAAAGGAGGAGAAACAACCATCTAGCTACTGTATGGACCCATAGTCCAAGGTGAAACTACTCACGCATCACACTGGAGGCTGGCATGGTGATGAAGAAGGCCTCGGGGATGATCTCTCCCCTCCGGCAGGGTGCCGGGAAGAGCTTCAGATCCCCCCGATCTAGGGACGATGGTGGCGGCGGATACAGACTGTTTCGTGGAGATCTCATCGGGTACTTAGGATTTTGGTATCGGGGGCTTCTTATAGGCGAAGGGGGAGATCGAGGGGGTGCCCGAGGCGGCCGCACCCCCCAGGCACGGGCCAGGCCAGGCCGCGCGGCCAGGAGTGTGGGTGTGGCCCTCCTCCGTCTCGTATTCTGGCTATTTGTTCTCCTCGATGAAATGTTTACTTTGGCTTTTGTCCCGTCCAATTTCGAGAATATTTATTTTCTGACTTTTCTGGAACCAAAAACAATAGAAAACAAGAAACTGACACTGTGGAATCTTATTAATAGGTTAGTCCCAGAAAACGTATAAAAATACCTCAAAGTGTAGACAAAGGAAAGCAAAGTGGATACTAAACAAGCATGAAACATCAAAAATTATAGATACGTTTATGACGTATCAATGATTCAAGTCCACCCTCTTCTTCATCTTCAAATTCAACCCCTTCTTCAGTTTCTTTTTCTTCTTCTTCTCCTTCAAATTCAGCATCTTCTTCAAATTCAGCTTCTTCTTCCTGAGGTATAACCTCTTCTTCAACCTCCACTTCTTCAACATCTCCTGCACCATCTTCTTTAGATTCAAATCCATTGTGTTGATTATGAATCTCCATTTGTGGTTCTTCACCCTCTAGTGTTGCAACTCTTCTTCCATTGGCATTTTTGACCTTAACCTCACAAACATTTCCAAGTTGTGCTTGTTCTCGTTAATGCCAATATCAAGCTCGTAAGATAAGAAAAGGGTGAATTGGGCAGCATCTGATAGAATACCTAAATGGCTCATGAAGTATTTCTTATTTTTTTCGTATGTTCAAAGGAATAAACCGATAAACAATGTGTTTAAGGTCATGAATCGATAGCTTTAAGAGCCTCAGGTGTCTCCAACCGTCAGGTAAAGGAGTAGGTAAGATATTTGGGCTATATACATGTATTATTGGGGACCTGTCAAGAAGGAAATTTTTATTGTAAATGAAGATTTTTGAGAGAGAACAGTGGCAATGTCAAAAAGATTTTGGTGCTACAAGTCATATGTGTAATCAACATAATTTACCCAAGCTCCGAATGACAAAGTGTTTTTTATTATTGTACAAGATGTTTTATTTCATAAAGTGTCTCGGACACCTTATAGGATCACTAGTAAAAAACAGGCTATCCGTTCACGACCCCTAACAGCATTAGTCCCGGTTGCACCAGAAACCGTGACTAATGCTGGCACACCTCCCGGTTCGAGCGGGCACGGTGGCCGGAGGCATGCGTCCCGGTTCATAAGGGGTCATGCGTCCCGGTTTGTAACACAAATCGGGACTAAAGGTTGGGCTCCAGACACGTGGCCTGGCACACACCTTTAGTCCCGGTTTGTGTTACAAAACGAGACGTATGATCCCGCCCTCTATAAATACGATGCCCCAGCCCTCTGCCTCCCCTCCATTTTTTCTTGGTGGAAGGTGTGAGAGGTGTGCTAGTTTATTTTTTTCCCTATGCATGCATTCAAGGTGTTTGATGAAATGTTTGAGTGAATGATCCCGTTCAATTTCTCACAGAACAAAAATATAGAAGGTGTCCGAGACGCACTTGAGCTTTCTCCTCTTTATTTCCCTCGATCGAGGTTAGCAATCTTATCTTTTCTCTATCATTGATACAATGCATGTGTCGATGTGAATTGGTCATTTCATTATTTATGATGTCCCTTTTGATAAAATTAATTATATGATGCAGATGAACGGTCGGGAATGGATGTACGGTGACCGGCGTGTACCCGGGTACATTAAAGGCGTGGATAAATTTATCGATGTGGCTACGGCAAACAAAGAGAATGGTTTTATACGTTGTCCATGTGTTCAATGTCGGAACAACAAGGAGTACTCTTCCTCGAAAATCATTCGCGGCCACCTGGTTATGAAAGGTTTCATGCCCAACTATAATTGCTGGACCAAGCACGGGGAAAGAGGGGTTATGATGGAAGATAGTGAAGAAGAAGATTATGATAACAACTATCATCATATGTTTCCTGAATACAGTGATACTGCAATGGAAGACAATGAAGAGGAAGGAGGTGAAGAACGGGCATCAGATGAGCCCGCTGATGAACTTGGTAGGGTCATTTCTGATGCAAAGCGAGACTGTGAAACAGAAAATGAGAAGTTGAAGTTAGAGGGCATGTTAGAAGATCACAAGAAATTGTTGTACCTAAATTGCAAAGATGGCAGCACAAAGCTCGATACCACACTGGAATTGCTGTGATGGAAGGCAGAGTATGGTCTAACTGACTCCTCATTTGAAAAGATGCTGAAAATAATGAAGCCAAAGTTTCCAAAACATAACGAACTTCCCAAGAGTACGTACGAAGCAAAGAAGACTCTCTGTCCTCTAGGATTAGATGTGTAGAAGATACATGTATGCATTAATGACTGCATCATCTACCGCGGTAAGGAGTATGAGAATTTAGAGAAATGTCCGGTATGCAATGCATTGCGGTATAAGATCAGACGAGATGACCTTGGTGATGTTGAGGGAGAGCCCCTCCGGAAGTGGGTTCCTGCTAAGGTTATGTGGTATGCTCCTATAATACCAAGGTTGAAACGCATGTTCAGAAACAAAGAGCATGCCAGGTTGTTACGATGGCACAAAGAAGACCGTAAGAAAGACGGGAAGTTGAGACACCCTGCTGATGGGTCACAGTGGAGAAAAATCGAGAGAGACTTCCCGGACTTTATAGGTGACGCAAGGAACTTATGGTTTGGTCTAAGTAAGGATGGCATGAATCCTTTTGGGAAGCAGAGCTGCAGTCACAACACCTGGCCCGTGACTCTATGTATCTACAACCTTCCTCCTTGGTTGTGCATGAAGCGTAAGTTTATTGTGATGCCAGTGCTCATCCAAGGCCCGAAGCAACCGGGCAACGGCATTGATATGTACCTTAGGCCATTAGTTGAAGAACTCTTACAGCTGTGGGGCAAACCATGTGTACATGAGTGGGATGAGAACAAACATGAGCCATTTTACCTACGAGGGTTGATTTTCATAACCATCAATGATTGTCCTGCTCTTAGTAACCTTTCAGGATAGACAAACAAGGGATATAAGGCATGCACGCACTGTTTAGATAAGACTGAAGGTACATATTTGCATAAATGCAAGAAGGTTATGTACCTGGCGAATCGACGATTTATTCCGACCAATCATCCCGTAAGAAAGAAAGGCAAGCATTTCAAAGGTGAGGCAGATCAGCGGAAGAAGCCTAAACTCCCTGCTGGTGATGATGTATTTGGTATGGTCAAGGACATAGAAGTAATCTTTGGAAAGGGTCCCGACGGTCAATCAGTTCCGAACGACGTCGCTATAGGACACATACCCATGTGGAAGAAGAAATCTATATTTTGGGAGCTGCCATATTGGAAAGTCCTATGTGTCCGCTCTTCAATCGACGTGATGCACGTGACGAAGAATCTTTGCGTGAACCTGCTAGGATTCCTAGGCGTGTATGGGAAGACAAAAAATACACCGGAAGCACGGGAGGACCAACAAATTATGAAAGACCCAAAGAACATGCATACACAGAACAAGACGGATAAAGGGCGTCACTTAAGTCGTGCTAGCTATGCTCTTACCAAAGCAGAGAAGGAAATCTTTTTTGAAGTCCTTTACAGTATCAAGGTGCCGTCTGGCTTCTCATCTAATATAAAGGGGATAATAAATATGGCAGAGAAAAAGTTCCAAAACCTGAAGTCTCATGACTATCACGTGATTATGACGCAGTTGCTTCCGATTGCATTGAGGGGGCTTCTACCGAAAAATGTTCGAGTACCCATTGTGAAGCTGTGTGCATTCCTCAATGCAATATCTCAGAAGGTAATCAATCCAGATATTCTGCCAAGGTTACAGAAGGATGTGGTACAATGTCTTGTTAGTTTTGAGTTGGTGTTCCCACCATCCTTCTTCAATATTATGACGCATCTCCTGGTTCACCTAGTGGAAGAGATTGCCATTCTCGGTCCTGTATTTCTGCACAATATGTTCCCCTTTGAGAGGTTCATGGGAGTCTTAAAGAAATATGTTCATAACTGTGCTAGACCAGAAGGAAGCATCTCCAAGGGATATGGAACAGAGGAGGTCATTGAGTTTTGTGTTGACTTTATTCCTGACCTTAAGCCGATTGGTGTTTCTGACTCGCGGCATGAGGGAAGACTAAGTGGAAAAGGCACGCTGGGAAAGAAATCAATGATATGTAGGGATGGGGATTCTTTCACTAAACAACACTACACAGTTCTACATAATTCCACCCTGACAGCTCCGTATATCGAGGAACACAAGAATATTGTATGCTCCAAAAACCCGGGGAAGCCTGACTCATGGATTACATACGAACACATGAAGTCTTTCGGTGGTTGGATGCGGACACATCTCTTGAATGACACCAATGTTGGAGATCATCTATACTTGTTGGCCGCGTCACCATCGTCTACTATATTGAATTTCCAAGGGTACGAAATAAATGGGAATACATTCTACACGATCGCCCAAGATAAAAAGAGCACCAACCAAAACAGTGGTGCCCGCTTTGGTGCAACGGACGAGAATGGGCAAAAGGACACATACTATGGTTACATAGAGGAGATATGGGAACTAGACTATGGAGTCTCTTTTAAGGTCCCTTTGTTTTGCTGCAAATGGGTCAACCTGAATGGGGAAGAGGTAAAGATAGACCAGTTGTACAGAATGACAACAGTGGATCTCAACAATCTTGGTTATAGAGATGAACCATTTGTCCTAGCCAATGATGTGTCTCAGGTTTTCTATGTGAAGGGCATGTCCTCCAGCCGAAAAAAAAGAAAAAATATGCAAACGAATACATCATATGATGAGCCAAAGCGTCACATAGTTCTTTCAGGGAAAAGAAACATCATGGGAATCGAGGACAAGACAGACATGTCAGAAGATTATAATAAGTTTGATGAAATTCCGCCCTTCACAGTGAAAATTGACCCAAGCATTCTGTTAAGTAAAGAAGATGCTCCATGGTTACGTCTGAAGCGATCATAAGGAAGGACATATGCCAAGAAGTCCATGCTCATATTGTGTACCTCTAGTTCATGTCTGTCCGGTCGGCTGCATATTGTGAACCTAAATGCCATGAGACATGATAGCTCATTTTGTGAAGGATATTTTATGATGTTTGCAGTTTTCCAAGTTTAATAAATGTATTTAGTGTTAGTCCCGGTTTGTGGATTGACCGGGACTATATATAGGGGGGCCTTTAGTCCCGGTTTTGTAGTCTCGGTTTTTAATATTAATAAATGTCTTGAGTGTTAGTCCCGTTTTGTGGCTGGACCGGGACTAAAGGGGGCCTTTAGTCCCGATTCGTAGAACGAATTTCCCGAACTATGAAGAAGTTGTCCCGATTCGTACTTAACATTAAGATCTGATCTCCAAACGCGCGTGGTCACATATTAGGGAGTGCCTCTATGACCAGTTTGTTGGAGATGCCGGAGGACTGGGCTCCAACGGCATCTCCCTCAAACTGGCCGTAGTGGTGTCCCTACTCTCGCACACCATCTTGCAGCTTGTAACTTCTCTAACTAGATCAATACACCTGGAAGCTAACTAATTTCACATATTAGGGAGTGCCTCTATGACCAGTTTTTTGGAGATGCCGGAGGACTGGGATCCGGCGGCATATCCTTGAAACTGGTCGTAGTGGTGTCCCTGCTCTCGAAAACCATATTGGAGATACCTCAATCTGGCTGGAGGACTGGACTCACAAGGATGCCTATTTATATTACAAGCAGCTCGGCATAGTATCGACACTTACGACATAATGTCGACACTCACCCCTATTATTAGTGTTGACTCGTGTTTTGTCCCGGTTGGTGTCTCCAACCGGGACTAAAGGTTCATCTTTAGTCCCAGTTGGTGACACCATCCAGGACAAGGTACAAGTCGCACGACATAATGTCGACACTCACCCCTATCATTAGTGTTGTCTGGCCCAGCCTGCCGAAATCCCTCCAACCGGGACTAAATATGAACCTATCATGTTCGAGCTTTCATGGCTTTCGGTCCAAATGATCAAGCCATTTTCCATTTTACAAGCGCAAAAAACGGGTCGTTTTGTGAAGTAACCACCAAAATGCTGTTTCAGAATGCTACCGTCCCATTTTTGTAAAATACTAGACCACCTTACATGGACTATCTCCCAACCAGGACATCTCAAACCTTTTTATCCATCCTAGGTAAAAAGGACATTTTTTTGCCGAATCGGTAGGAAGTGGGTCCGGTTTGTACTACAGGTACATGATCTAACGCCCGTGATTTTTTGAAAAAATCATTTTTAGACTCGCAATATGTGGTTTCTTCAGAGATCCAACGCAAGTTCTAACGATGCTCGTCCCCTATCTTCATGCACGCCGGTTCGACCATAGTTAGAAATTCAAAAAATTCAAAACGGGCATAAGAAATTCAAAAAAAGTCCGAACAAAGTAAATCCTTCACGTGGTGTCATATTATGTTACATAGTTACAAGGAAAAATACCAGACTTGGTATAATTATCATGTCTCGAAAAAACCTTCAGAAAACCTATCATGTTCGAGGTTTCATGGCTTTCGGTCCAAATGACCGATGTTATGTGCTGAATCACGGCATAGTTTGTGATATTGTGCCCATATTATGCATGCATGTGTACATTGGTATGGAGAACAATGTTGTAGGAGGAGGTTTTCCTTTTCGTCTCACGGAAAAGCCATTTTCCATTTTCCAAGCGCACAAAACGGGTCGTTTTGTGAAGTAACCACCAAAATGCTGTTTCAGAATGCTACCGTCCCATTTTTCTAAAATACTAGACCACCTTACATGGACTATCTCCCAACCGGGACATCTCAAACCCTTTCATCCATCCCGGGTAAAAAGGACAAATGTCTGCCGAATTAGTAGGAAGTGGGTCCGGTTTGTACTACAGGTACATGATCTAACGCCCGTGATTTTTTGAAAAAAATAATTTTTAGACTCGCAATATGTGGTTTCTTCAGAAATCCAATGCAATTTCTAACAATGCTCGTCCCCTATCTTCATGCACACCGGTTCGACCATAGTTAGAAATTCAAAAAATTCAAAACGGGCATAAAAAATTCAAAAAAAAAGTCCGAACAATGTAAATCCTTCGCGTGGTGTCATATTATATGACATAGTTGCAAGGAAAAATACCAGACTTGGTATATTGATCATGTCTCGAAAAAACTTTCACAAAATGACCTATCATGTTCGAGGTTTCATGGCTTTCGGTCCAAATGACCGATGTTATGTGCTGAATCACGGCATAGTTTGTGATGCTGTGCCCATATTATGCATGCATGTGGACAATGGTATGGAGAACAATGTTGCAAGAGGAAGTTTTCCTTTTTGTCGCACGTAAAAGCCATTCCATTTTCCAAGCGCAAAAAACGGGTCGTTTTGTGAAGTAACCACCAAAATGCTGTTTCGGAATGCTACCGTCCCATTTTTCTAAAATACTAGACCACCTTACATGTACTATCTCCCAACCGGTACATCTCAAACCTTTTCGTCCATCCCGGGTAAAAAGGACAAATGTCTGCCGAATCGGTAGGAAGTGGGTCCGGTTTGTACTACAGGTACATGACCTAACGCCCATTATTTTTTGCAAAAATCATTTTTAGACTCGCAATATGTGGTTTCTTCAGAGATCCAATGCAATTTCTAATGATGCTCGTCCCCTATCTTCATGCACGCCGGTTCGACTATAGTTAGAAATTCAAAAAAATCAAAACATAAGAAATTCAAAAAAGTCCGAATAATGTAAATCCTTCGCGTGGTGTCATATTATGTGACATAGTTGCAAGGAAAAATACCAGACTTGGTATATTGATCATGTCTCGAAAAAACCTTCACAAAATGACCTATAATATTCGAGGTTTCATGGCTTTCGGTCTAAATGACCGATATTATGTGCTGAATCACGGCATAGTTTGTGATGTTGTGCCCATATTATGCATTCATGTGGACACTGGTATGGATAACAATGTTGCAGGAGGAAGTTTTCCTTTTCGTCGCATGGAAAAGCCATTTTCCATTTTTCCAAGCGCAAAAAAGGGGTCGTTTTGTGAAGTAACCACCAAAATGCTGTTTCAGAATGATATCGTCCCATTTTTATAAAATACTAGACCACCTTACATGGACTATCTCCCAACCGGGACATCTCAAACCCTAAACCCTAAACCCAAGTTTCTTCCCGCCATTTCTTCCCGCGATTTCTTCCCGCAGATTTTTTCCCGCCATTTCTCTTCTCGCCATTTCTTCCCACAGTTTTCTTCCCGCCATTTCTCACTACGAATATGTAGGGTTGGCCTCCATTGTCATTGCACATCCATAGACTTATATCTGCAACCTCATCACTCTTTCCCATGGCTTCCACCATACGACTAACCCCCAGGGAGGCGGAGGCGCTTTGCGCCTCGAACTACCCCTACCCATCGGGCTACTGCGTCCCCTTTGGCTGGATGCTGATCACCGGAGGTGTGCCGGTTCCTCCTGTCCCTCTAGGTGTGGCGCGTCGGATGGCCATCATGAACCACTACTACTTCGAGCTCACGTCGGAGCAGCGGAGGAATCCCAACTGGCATCCCGACTATTTCCCGACTTGGGAAGCCTTCTTCGGGGATCGGCATGAGAGGGCGCTCGCCAGGCACGAGGGGGACGGCCCACCTCCTTCGAACTTCAACGAGGTCGGCCGGCGGCTGTGGTGGCGCGGCCGGACTCTCTAGAGCGTCATGGCCTACGACACGACCGCCGACTCTAACCCTCGCCTGCGCTACCCTCAAGTCCAGCCCACTCGTACTCAGCCTTTAAGGTTCAACTACGGCGACCCCGGCGACGACAGCGACGACGGCCGCGGCGAGTACGATGACTACAGTGGCGAGTATTACAGGTGTAGGCAGGAGCATGACTGAATCACTCCAACATTGCAAAACAAGTTCGACCGATTGTGACTTAATCTGGCCATGTATCTTAATTTTCAGTTCTTCTATATATCTTAATCTTCAGTCGTGCTTTATGTAACTTAGTGTTAGTTGCGTTATGTACTTTAATTCCAATTCTATCGTAATAAAATTTTCTTTCCGCCCATTATTTCCTGTCCTTTTCTTCCGGCCCATTAATATATAAAAAATATAAGTTAATTCATTTTTAATTTTAAATGGTTCATAGTTTAAATGGTTACATTAATTATTTTTAAAAACAGAAAATGGTTTTGAATTAGTTATTCAAATCCAAACACTTTTTATGTTTAAAGTTTTTCTAAATTCCAAATTAATATTCAAAAAATATAAGTTAATTCATTTTTAATTTTAAATGGTTACATTAATTATTTTAAAAACAGAAAATGGTTTTGAATTAGTTATTCAAATCCAAACACTTTTTATGTTTAAAGTTTTTCTAAATTCCAAATTAATATTCAAAAAATATAAGTTAATTCATTTTTAATTTTAAATGGTTACATTAATTATTTTTAAAAACAGAAAATGGTTTTGAATTAGTTATTCAAATCCAAACACTTTTTATGTTTATAGTTTTTCTAAATTCCAAATTAATATTCAAAAAATATAAGTTAATTCATTTTTAATTTTAAATGGGTACATTAATTATTTTTAAAAACAGAAAATGGTTTTGAATTAGTTATTCAAATCCAAACACTTTTTATGTTTAATGTTTTTCTAAATTCAAAATTAATATTCAAAAAATATAAGTTAATTCATTTTTAATTTTAAATGGTTACATTACTTATTTTAAAAACAGAAAATGGTTTTGAATTAGTTATTCAAATCCAAACACTTTTTATGTTTAAAGTTTTTCTAAATTCCAAATTAATATTCAAAAAAATATAAGTTTAATTCATTTATAATTTGAAATGGTTCATAGTTTAAATGGTTACATTAATTATTTTTAAAAACATAAAATGGTTTTAAATTAGTTATACAAATTTAAACACTTTTTATGTTTGAAGTTTTTCTAAATTCCAAATTAATTATCATTTAGAAAACATTACAAATTTAAACCCCAAGATAAAAAATAAGGCGGAAACAGAGAGAAAATTCGTAAAAAAATTTGAAAACAGGGTCATACGTCCCGGGACTAAAGCCCCCTACGCGCGCGGCTTAGGCTCAGCCCGAAATATGAAAAAAAAAGTGAAGTATACGTCCCGGCTCCAACCACGATGTATGACCCTTTAGTCCCGGTTGGAGCCACCAACCGGGACAAAAGGTCCTTCCTTTATAACTGTGCGCGCCTCTTCTTCTTCTTCTTCTTCTTCTTCTTCTTCTTCCCCTTCTCCATTCTCTGCAACCCGACGCGCCGCACACAGCAGGGGAGACGCCGTCGCCCCGATTCCCCGGACGCCGGCAGGCTACCCCGTCCTTTGCGCGCCCGCCGTCGCCGTTAGCGCCGCCGCCTCCACCCTCTGTCTCCGTCCATCGTCGCCCGTCGCCTCCGTCCTCCGTACGGCCACGCGTGTCGACCAACGCCGCCACCGCCACATGCGTCGGTACCAGCGCCGCCCACCGCGCCGCCTCTCCCTCTCCTCCCCGACCGCCACAGCGCCGCCCGTGCCCACCGCCGCCGCCGGTACCGCACGTACCCGAGAGGCTCCCTTTTAGTTTTTTTAGTTGATTTAGGTGATGATTATTTTAGGTGTATTAGTTGTTAGATGATTTAGTAGTTAGATGATTTAGGTGTATTTATATGATGTAGATGATTTAGGTGTATTTAGATGATGTAGTTGATTTAGTTGATGATTATTTTAGGTGTATGTGTAGATGATTATTTAGTTGTTAGATGATTTTGTTGTTAGATGATTTAGTTGTAAATAATGTTAGATGATTTAAGTAGTATATGTATATGTATATATATGTGTATATTATCATATTTTGTATATACTATTTTTCCAATAGGAAATGAATAAATCTTATAGATTTAATAACTATTGTTTAATAATTCAGAAAAATATGCTTAATATATGATTTTTTTTAGAAAAATAAAATGTACAACTAAAAACTATTACCATACATTCTTATGTAAACTATTTAGATAATTACTATTTGATAAATATTTTATAAGTATTAATCCTTTGAAAATTCATATTTTAATATTCGTAAATGAGAAAAATATAAATTATATACCAAAATTTTGGTATAAATAATATACCAAAATAGTATACCTAAGTGACCCCTCTCATATGCATCCGAGGTTTGTCCGAACTAGGTTTTACACCCCTCGGAACTCCGGAATATTGATTTTAGTTGATTTTTATTATTGTAAATATTGTAAATTCATTTTTATTATTGTGTATGTATATATTAGGGTTTCTCTGAATTTGGGTTTATATCTCTCAACACCCTACCTAAGATTATCCATTATCCGCTTTGACTTATCCGTTTTTTCACCTATGCAGAAAATATGGAACCAAACGGCAGAGACGAAGAACAGGAAGAGTTGATCCAAGGTGTGATCCGCGGGGAAGAAAATTTAGATGTATCGACGTTTCTGAACAACTCCGGTGAGGGTGATCCTCTTTTTGCCGGAAGATACGACTTGTTTGAGGTTAAAGGTGATGCCTTCCGCGAGGGAGAAGGCGATCCCTTGTATGATCGAGAAGACGACCGCTCCGGCGAGGTGCATGTAATATAATTAATTCATTAATTAATCATCTGCTATCTATATAGAAATAGTAACGACGATCTTTCTTCTTTTAGCCCTCCGGATCGAATAAATCTACTGAAAAGAGCGGACGATGCCCAACTAAAAAGTTGGAAGACCATGAGAGGTTCAGGATCGAAGATATCGGTGAAGACGGCAAACCGACGGCTCCCGTTGTTGTCGCAAACAAATTTGTGGCACAATGCAGAGTAATCGTTAGGGACTTCATCCCGATCACCATTTGAAATTGGAATAGGCCTGCTGATGCGTAAGAAGAGGGAACGTCTTTATTTGTCAATATTGTGGCCAAAGATTTACTGTGGAAGAGTCCCATGCTTAATTTCAAACTACCAAAGATAGAGCTGGATCCAAATGCGGAGGATCCAATTGAGGACGCCTTAGAACATGTGAAAGCCATGGAGATGAAGGTCAGGGAGTGGGCTATGAAGAAGATGGCCTAGTGTTTCACCAACTAGAAGAAAATATTGCACCTTGACTATGTCATGAAAGAGAAGACTCCAGATTTCGAAAAGATTCAGTTTCAGAAGATAAAACATTCTGGGCTGAGTTTGTGAATTATAAGACATCAAAAAAAAGCTAGGAAAATGTCTGCAACGAATAAGATGAATGCTGCTAACAAGAAGTATCACCATACTATGGGGCAAAGTGGCTACACGGCTGGCATTCCTAAGTGAAAGAAACTTGAGGATGAACTACGTGCTAAAAACATCATCCAAGAGACAAACGATTAGATCGAACATGCAAAGAACTAGTTTTACGGGCATGGGGGCACGTTGGACTCGGAAGGGAAGTGTATATATAACATACGACATAAAGAAGACCCCTTGCCAATCGAGAAGATGAGAAACACAGTAAATGATGTTAAAGATGGGGACTTCATTCCTGATAGAGAGAATGATGAGCTCACGCTTGCCCTTGGAAATAATGAACATGATGGACGAACACGAGGCACAATAGGCTCCAAACCATGGAGCACTGGGTTTCCCGAAGAGAGGAATAAATATCCTGATAGAAGTCGTAAGAGGAGAAAGGACAAGGCGAAAGTTGAAGCAGATATTCAGAAAGAGTGAATGCGTATAATTGAAGAACGAATAAAGCAACAACAAAATCAAATTAATGCACTTAGCCAACAAGGTACTGCCGGCCCATCTCAGCAGCACATGGTGGTAGAACCTGCATTCGATGCTACCAGCCTATCGAATAATCGAAAAAGCAGTGTGGCTTCCACCGAGGTCCCGGGTGATGACAATGACGATGACGATGGTGCACCGACGATGGCTCGTGTTGGCTACCCAGTGGATGATATCACACAGATGACACACTGCGAGCTACATGTCAAAGTTGTGAACATATCAATGAAGGTGACAGTCGTCTATGCCTTACCAATTGGACCCACACCAACTTACCATTGTCGTCCGGTTCCACAGGGCTACGCTTTTGTCGGGGTGGATGAAATCATGCCCACCTTTCAAGGTTTGAAGCTTGACTACCCTGCAGGTGAAGGGGATGTGACTGAACTGGGAGAAGCAACAAACATCACCATTCTATGGCCAAAGGAATGTATCATGCTTCCAAATCACACGCCAAGGCCATCTTCGCCACCGCCTCACCCGTCTCCAGCAAGGTCGTCGCCGCCGCGGCATCCGTCTTCGTCGCCTCACCCGGCTCCGTCGCCTCACCCGTCTCCGTCGCCTCACCAATCTCCGGCACAGCCATCGCCGTGGCAGCCATCGCAGGCACCTCAGGAAAACAAGCGTAAACGTACCACCGCTACTCTATGGAGTGGTAAGCGATCGCCGACATGTAAACAAGAGCCTCTTCCAAAAGTACCAAAGATTCCTCCCAAGAGAGCTTATGACTGTACTGAAGAGGAGACTACGACGATCATTGAGGCGGAAACGACAACGTTTTTCGCTAAGCTGAGGCGGCCGAAAGAGCCAATGTTCCCCAGCACCAAAGAAGAAAAATCCCGAGTGTTCAAAATGCTAAAGGCCCTTCACCAACCCGAGCCAAAGCTGTCATCAAACTATGAGCGCTCTATTCTCAAGTCACATGCGGCACAGCAAGCCTCGAAGAGCAGTACTGATGCAAGCGGGAAATATGTTGCCTAGCTCGGAGAACAAGCAAAACAATCTTGCGCCCCTCTCAAGGTGATTTCCCATACCAATGTGGGGTCGAGCAAATATGCGGCCGAAGAGCAGTATGATCCATATGTAGTTGCACAATACGGAGAAGCTGCCGCAGCTCAAGGTATGAGTATTGCCCACTACTTATCCCAGTTACAGTACTTCCCTATGGGTGAAGTAGCATACAAATACCAGTACGGCAAACCTCTCATCAAACCTGAGGAGGTAAATAATCTTCCAACAAAAATGTGAAGATTGCATAACTGGTACATGCATGCCACAAAGGCCGGGGCTAACTGGATAATGCTGAGGGTTACAAAAAAGCATTATGGGAAAGAAATAGATGACATGATATCCATTGAATTTGTTGAACTATTTCAATTATTCAATCAAGACGCCTTGGACAAATCGATCATTAGTGCCTATTGTCTGTAAGTACTAATTCTGTAATTAATTTAGTCTCTAGCTATCTCACCTCGTTTATTGCATGTATATAATCATACTATAATATGCAGAATGAAGATTCTCGAATGCAGCAGAGGACAAATCTATGACATTGGGTTCATTGACCCATATTGGGTTCATCAAGCTAATCTAAAAACAAAACCCCAGGATACGGAGGATAATATCGTACACGCGTTAAGGTTTCAAGAAACCAGAAGGGAAATACTATTTCCTTACAACTTCGAGTGAGTGTTATTGTCTTGTATACACTTTCTATTTCGCTTACTCGACGTTAAGTATATAATTGATTAGTTATGCATGCGCAACTTCCACTATATTCTGTTAATCATTCAACCTGACAAAGGGCATGTACTAGTCATGGACTCGAAACATAAACCCCTTGATACGTGGAAGGACATGCAGATGCTTCTCCAGCGGTAATTATAATCATTATGACACTATATTGGCAACATTCGTGAATTTTATGATATCAAGTAATTAATAACTTCTTTTATTCATTTTCTTCACCGGGCAGCGCTTGGAAACGGTTCACCAAGAAGGCTAGGGGTGTTTAGAAAGAGGAGCTTACATTTAAACCACTAGATATAAGCACCACTAGCTATATCTGCGCATCTCTTTAATTCTAATTTTGATACCATTATTATCATGCTTGATTATTATTTTGATTGAACTATGTTCTCGTAAAGTGCCTGACGCAGGGACCAGGGAACAATTTATGTGGATACTATGTTTGCGAGTTCATCCGTTAGACGTGTTGTGAGAAGGGGAGAAATTTAGAGCAACTTAACATACATAAACAATTTCTATAGTTTTTAATTACCATCAAATTGTGTTTAGTTTCATTCATATAGGTTGACTCCTTTTTTAAATCAGATCGAACGTCTACGAGACGGTCTTCTGCCAAAGGATAGCGTACGAGCAATTCAGGAGGAATTGGCGGGATTCTTGGATGCAGAAGTCCTAAACCCAAAAGGAGAATACTATTCGGGTGTGTATATCCAATAGGGATTGTACAAAGAGCTTATTTTGTATGTAGTGCATGAACTCTGTGTATCAAATTTAATATGTTCGACACTTGGATCTATATTGTCATGATGATCTTGTGTAATATAATGGTTCCTTAATTGATGAGTGCAAAACACTAAATAAAAAATAAAACAACATAAATGAATTCTCTGCCGCGGCACAAAAACCGGCCAAAATGCTGCCGCGGCAAAAAAAGGTTGCCAAAATGAATTCTGCCGCGGCAGAGGATTATTTGTCCCGGTTCGTGTTACAAACCAGGACAGTTGCTCCTCCCCCCTCGCACTCAGCAGCGTCCACGTGTACGACCTTTTGTCCCGGTTGGTGGGGCAACCGGGACTAAAGGAGGGGGTTTAGTCCCGATTGCCCCGTCCCGGTTGGGGAACCGAGACTAAAGCCCCTTACCAACTGGGACACATAGGGCGGTTCTAACTCAGGGAGGAAGTGGTCAAAGGTATCCCTCTCAAGCAATCCTGCAATCAAGATACAAAAAGTCTCTTGTGTCCCCAACACACCAATACACTTGTCAGGTGTATAGGTGCACTAGTTCGGCGAAGAGATAGTGAAACACAAGTGGTAACGGTGCCAGAAAAGAGCTTCTAACTTGTTGACGTGGGAGAGACTAAAGGCAAACTGAAATAAATATGGAAGCAAGCAAACATGCGACAGATCTAGATGCAAACGGTGTTTCAATGTTTAGAAACAAGGCCTAGGGATCATACTTTCACTAGTGAACACTCTCTCATATAAATATCTTCTCTTCATGATACTACTCTTAACTACTCTACGGTTGGACACTCTAATCCATGGTAGGGCTATAACAACACACCTCAAAGTCTGTCTTCCCCAATCTAGATAACCCCACACTGTCACCTTGAGAGCTAGATGGTTCCAACAAATATCACAATTTCATAAAGACATCCAACTCCAGATATAACTCATAACAAATATATATATATGTAGTCTAGCTTAAGTGCCACACACGACGTGCATGCTGTCACTTTCACACACGTGGGGAAAAGCATAGATCTATTAAAGCACAGTTAGTATTTATGTAGACTCTAGCCTAAGTGCCACCATGGCGTGCACACTGTCACTTTCACACACATGGGGAGAGGAGAGATCTATTAAAGCACTTGAGTAGCAAGGTAGATCTACTTGATTACAAAGCTCATGACCACAATATGATCGTGCATAGAGAGAGAGATGAACACATAGATACCGGTAGAGCCCTTAGCCTCGAGGAAGAACTACTCCCTCCTCATCATGGGAATCAGCAACGGCGATGGAGATGGCGATGGAGATCGATGGAGATGGCTCCGGGAGCACTTCCCCATCCCGTCAAGGTGCCGGAACAGAGACTTTCTATCCCCCGAATCTCCCCTTCGGTGGCGGCGGCGCTGTGGAACTTTTCGTGGCTTTCTGGTTGATTCCTTAGGGTTTTTGGGTCGGAGGCTTCTTATAGGCGAAGGAGGCAAGGTCGGTGGAGGGCCAGGGGCCCACACCCCCTGTAGGTGCCACTAGGGCTAGCCCGCTCCTGGGGGGTGCGGCCATCCTGGTGCCCTACTCCGTCTCTGCTTCGTGGTTCCGTGTTGGTCCGGGAAAAATAATGACTTTGGCTTTTGTCCCGTCCAATTCCGAGAATATTAATTTTCTGCCTTTCTGAAACCAAAAACAGAAGAAAACAGAAAACTGGCACTATGGCATCTTATTAATAGGTTAGTTCCAGAAAGTGTATAAGAATACCTCAAAGTGTAGACAAAACATAGCAAGGTTGATACTAAACAAGCATGGAACATCAAAAATTAGAAATACGTTTCCGACGTATCAGCTATGCCATTAGTCTCTCTCTGATGAAAACTCACCTGGTTGTAGTGAAAGGAATGGTAAATAAATTTTCATTTTCAATATTATGCACTTCTTTTTTGAAAAACCGACATGAATGGAATAGTTGTGTTTACCAAAGGAATCATGATGAGCCTACCAATTCAAGTCGTGTAAAGAGATATTTGGAGAATTCACAATATTTTTTATGATAGTTGGTGATTAGTAGTTTACAATATCCAGTATAAATAATGCATGTATTTTCAGATTATTATTGAACACATTGCAACTTATAAGACAAGTCGGACCACAAAAAAACCAGTAGATACTCAAGCAAACGGTCCAATTTATAATCTAAAAGCTTCTATAAATTTTCTTACATAATTGCCACACACTACAATTCTCCCTATTAAGGTATTTATTAGGGCATACCTAATAGATATCTACCAAATTATTAAAGATATTTATATAAATATTAATGTAGATGCAAAAAACAAGGACCATGTACACATTTAATTTATCAATGTCTGTATAGTGCAAAATAACAAAGTTTTCGTACAAAATATATATATATATATAGCCCAATGCGAGTAGAATAATTATCATACATTGCAATGAAAAGAACGAGACAATTAATATTACTAACATTTTATATTTGATTAAGTATGCTAAATATGTAATGATGTAGGTATGATTATTAAGATTGTGCTATGAAGAAACAAGTTATAAAAGGTATAAAAGTTTAGTGTAAATTATATTTATTGAACTCCCTCGGGTCCAAAATTTAGATGCAAAAAAACAAGGATTGCGTACAATTTAATTTGTCAATAGTTGCATAGTGCAAAATAACAAATGCTCCACTGAAGCTGAATACATCTAGAATAGCACCTAAATTTGCATTACACTGCTCAAGTAGCCAACAGTATAGATGTTCACAATTTAAAACACGTGTATAGTCACAAGAAGTTCTGCAAGTTAAACAACACACGATCAACATAAGTTCTGCAAGCTAAACAATGTGCAGCCACGCCGCACTTCGGCCCCTCGGTGTCTTAAGTGATGTGCATCCACCACGTGGAGTTAGCCCTTCATTGCCTTCTGATTTTTAAGTGCTCATCGGGTGTAAAGCTGTTACAACCCATACTTGGATGATGTTGGTTGTACCCTCATTCCAGCTGGCATTTTCTGGTACAAGGAAGAGACTCATACCCGATTCCACCTCCACATTCATGAAATGAAGCTTCAAGCACATATTGTAAAATAGGTCTTTAAATATCAATTGTAGAAACGCTTCGGCTTGTTTAGGCCCCATCTGAAAAAAATAGAACCATAAATTTTTTTAAAAAATCTAAAGTAAATAATATGTTTACCTTCCCAAAGGTAGTGAGACCCATGCGCCACCTAGTTTATAGAGTGCCGCTACTGCGAGCTAATCCAGTTAAATTCATAGCCTCCATAGAGAAACAAACCGAATATTTCGCTCGGTTCTGCTTTAAATTTCTAATAGTTGGCCAGAATATGGTTGACTAGTAATTCTAGTTCTTATTGTGCCTTATTTCGCTTGCCTCCCCTGCGCTCGCGCTTGCGAATCCCTCCAGCTTCTTCTTCAATCCCCATCTGATGTGATGATTGATGCGGCTCAGATCACTATAGAGCTTTATTGGGAAACCTCAAAAGGAAGGCATGATGAGTACAAAAATAATTTTTCCCTCAGTGAGAAACCAAGGTTATCGAACCAATAGGAGGAAGGAAATGACTCAAAGGTGCTGCTAGCAACTTGGAAACCTGCACAACACAAACTCAAGACTTTGCCCCAACAAGCAACGAGGTTGTCAATCTCACTGGTTCGCTGTAAACAAAGGATTAACTATATGGTGTGGAAGGTGATGGTGGATTGCATAAAGTAAATAGTAATAGTAGAAGATGTATCAATGGTAAAGATTGGACCGAGATTCACAGTTCACTAGAGGTGTTCTCTTTAAGATAAACAATATAACATGCTGGGTAAACAAATTACAACGGGGCAATTGACAGGACAGAGCAAGACATAACAATGCAATACTAGACATTCATGATCCTAAGAGACTTGATTGGGCATTAAAATAATATACATAGACCGTCATCCAATTGCATCTATGACTAGTAATCCACCTTCAGGTTATCATCTGAACCCCCTCTAGTATTAAGTTGCAAGCAACGGATAACTTCTTTAAGCAAGGTGTGTAAAGTAAACAATACACTTCTTCCATGAACAAGAGATTGTTGTTTTCTCCCTAGTAGCAACAGCACATCTACAACCTTAGAGATTTCTGTCACTTCCCCAGATTCAATAGAGGCATGAACCCACTATCGAGCATAAATACTCCCTCTTGGAGTCACTAGCATCTACTTGGCCAAGATAGCTACTAGAAACAGAGAGCATGCAAGATCTCAAAGTACACAGACATGATAGAATCAATAAGATAAAACCATTAATCAATCTGACATAGTAATCTCAATATCCATCGGATCCCCGCAAACACAACATGCATGATTACAAATAGATGATCTTGATCATGAATGGAGCTCACAAGATCTAAACATGGTAGCACAAAGGAGGAGAAACAACCATCTAGCTACTGTATGGACCCATAGTCCAAGGTGGAACTACTCACGCATCACACCGGAGGCTGGCATGGTGATGAAGAAGGCCTCGGGGATGATCTCTCCCCTCCGGCAGGGTGCCGAGAAGAGCTTCAGATCCGCTCCCCCCCCCGATCTAGGGATGATGGTAGCGGCGGCTACAGACTGTTCCGTGGAGATCTCATCGGTACTTAGGGTTTTGGTATCAGGGGCTTCTTATAGGCGAAGGGGGAGATCGAGGGGGTGCCCGAGGCGGCCGCACCCCCCAGGCGCGGGCCAGGCCAGGCCGCGCGGCCAGGGGTGTGGGCCCCTTGTGGCCCTCCTCCGTCTCATCTTCTGGATCTATGTTCTCCTCGATGAAATATTGACTTCGACTTTTGTCCCGTCCAATTCCGAGAATATTTATTTTCTGGCTTTTCTGGAACCAAAAACAACAGAAAACAAGAAACTGGCACTGTGGAATCTTGTTAATAGGTTAGTCCTAGAAAACGTATAAAAATACCTCAAAGTGTAGACAAAGCAAAGCAAAGTGAATACTAAACAAGCATGAAACATCAAAATTTATAGATACGTTTACGACGTATCAATGATTCAAGTCCACCCTCTTCTTCATCTTCAAATTCAGCCCCTTCTTCAGTTTCTTTCTCTTCTTCTTCTTATTCTTCTTCAAATTCAGCATCTTCTTCAAATTCAGCTTCTTCTTCCTGAGGTTCAACCTCTTCTTCAACCTCCACTTCTTCAACATCTCCTGCACCATCTTCTTTAGAGTCAAATCCATGGTGTTGATTATGAATCTCCATTTGTGGTTCTTCACCCTGTAGTGTTGCAACTCTTCTTCCATTGGCATTTTTGACCTCAACCTCACAAACATTTCCAGGTTGTGCTCGTTCTCGTCAATTCCAATATCAAGCTCGTAAGATAAGAAAAAGGTGAATTGGGCAGCATCTGATAGAATACCTAAATGGCTCACGAAGTAGTTCTTATTTTTTCGTATGTTCAAAGGAATAAACCGATGGACAATATGTTTAAGATCATGAATCGATAGCTTTAAGAGCATCAGGTGTCTCCAACCATCAGGTAAAGGAGTAGGTAAGATATTTGGGCTATAGACATGTATTATTGGGGACGTGTCAAGAAGGAAATTTTCATTGTAAATGAAGATTTTTGAGAGAGAACACTGGCAATGTCAAAAAGATTTTGGTGCTACAAGTCATATGTGTAATCAACATAATTTACCCAAGCTCCGAATGAGAAAGTGTTTTTTTTTATTATTGTACAAGATTTTTTATTTCGTAAAGTGCCTCGGACACCTTATAGGATACTTTTTTTTTTGACGAACCTTATAGGATACTTCTTGTGTACAAAGGTTTGTAAGGAGGACAACTATCTCTACGGATTGATTGGGCACACCCAAGAAATAGAGTCATATCCTTATATCCTTATAGTGCAGCTCTTTTGGGAAACGAAACCACATCAAAAAAACAACGGCTGCAATTGATACAAATAGCATGTGTGCGGGGCGCACGCTACGCATGTGGACGCTATCGTGCGGAGAGCACCGGCAGAAAAACGTGGAGAGAAGACTCTAGAATACCATAACAAGCGTTCGGATCAAGAAACGTGTGTTGCACAGTCCCTTTTTTCCGTCGAATGTTTCTATGCCCTATAATCGGGTAGACCATGTACTGTGTCGACAAGTTATGCAAGTGACACGTCAACACTTTTTTTCCCGCACAGGGGTGCATGAGCATCTAGCAAACCCACGATGGAAACACATCAACCTTACATGTAAGACGACGACCCGCACGTAGGAAACAAACAGAGCATCTAGCAAAAGTACCAAAAAAATAGTGAAATCATAGGAGGTGCAGCACACGACCTTCTTAAAACAACAAGAACCTGTATTATATCACAGGCACCACAAAACACGCGTAATTCTCGACAACCACAAAAGTGACCGGGGTAGATAACCCTCCTTCAAAGAGGCACACGCCTTGCAATAGATAAATTAAAAAAATCATTAATATGAAAATAGTCAAGGATGACCAAAGAAGATAGATCAAAATGACAAGTAATCATGCTGCTGGCTTAGAGCATCTCCACTCGTTGGGCGAACCCAGTCCGAAATCCGGACCAAATTTTGGCCAGACGAAGCAAGTTTTTGGCCTGGATACGCCGAGTTTCCCACTCGCGTACCCAGCCCGAGTTCCCGGGACGCCGGTTTCCGCTCAAATTCGGCTCAAATTCGGCTTAAGTTTGTCCAGATTTCGGCATATTTGGGCATACAATGAATATAGAACATTTTACGGCCAAAGTATGGTGAAATTTTAAACATAGTTCGGCGTAAATATAAACATAGTTCGGCCTATAGTAAAATTACAACATATTTCGGGCAAGTTCGGCCTAGTTTGGCCAGTTCATGCTCGGCATCTATGACGTGTTATTCCTGCGTATCTATAGCTGCTCAACAAGATTATCCTGCAGCTGTTGATGCACCGCCGGATCTCGGATCTCCTTACGCATGGCGATAAATGCAGCCTGGGTTGGAGGCACCTGATGATCAGGCTTAGCAAGAGGACCCTGTCTGTAGTATGGCTCGTCCTCCTCGAGCAAACTCACTGGATCGTTCCTCTCATCCTCAATGATCATGTTGTGCAAGACCACACAACAGTTCATCACTTCCCACATCTGATCTTTCGATCAGGTCATAGCAGGGAACCGGACAACTGTAAATCTCTGCTGGAGCACACCGAATGACCGCTCCACGTCCTTCCTGCAAGCTTCCTGTTTCTTGGCAAAGTGAGAATGCTTGGAGAGCATTGGGTTTGAGATAGTCTTCAAAAATGTTGGCCATCTTGGATAGATGCCATATGCTAGATAGTATCCCTTGTTGTAGTGGTGCCCACTAATCTCAAATTTCATGGGGGGAGCATGACCCTCAACAAGCTTGGAAAAGACAGTTGAGGAGTTGAGGACGTTGATGTCGTTGTTCGATCTTGCCATGCCAAAGAAGGAGTGCCAGATCCAAAGATCATGTGTAGCAACTTCCTTAAGTATCACGGTGAAACCTCCTTTGTGTCCTTTGTACATTCCTTGCCATGCAAATGGACAGTTCTTCCACTCCCAATGCATGCAATCTATGCTTCCAAGCATATCAGGATATCCTCTACTTTCATTGACTGCGAGGATCCGAGCAGTGTCTTCAGTAGTGGGTGATCTCAAGTACTGTTCCTCGAACACTGCAATCACTGCCCTGTAGAACCTGTACAAGCAATCGATGGCGGTGGACTCGGCGATGCGGAGATAGTCATCGGCACTATCAGCCGGCGCTCCATATGCAAGCAACCTCATCGCCACGGTGCACTTCTGAAGTGAGGAAAACCCAACCAAGCCGGTGCAGGCCTTCTTGCAAACGAAATAGGGTTCGAACTTCCGGATGGCATGCATGATCTTGAGGAATAGCTTTGATGGCTAACGTGAAGCCTGTTGGGAACCCCAAGAGCAGGGTGTGAAGCAGCACAGCAGCAAGTTTTTCAGTAAGAAACCGAGGTTATCGAACCAACAGGAGGAAGGAAACATCACACAGGTGTTGCAAGCAACGTGGAAACCTGCACAACACAGACTCAAGACTTTGCCCAAACGAATCAGTGAGGTTGTCAAGCTCACCGGTTTGATGTAACAAAGGATTAAATGTATGGTGTGGAAGGTAATGGTTTGCACCAAGTAAACAAGTAACAGTGGAAGATGTATCAATGGTAAAGATTGGACCGGGGTCCATAGTTCACTAGAGGTGCTCTCCTTAGATAAACGGCATGGCATGAAGGATAAACAAATTACAGCAGGGCAATTGACAGGAACTGAGCAAGGCATAACAATTCAATACCAGACAAAAATACCCTATGATATTCGATTGGGCAATACAACAAGATACATAGACCGCCATCCAACTGCATCTATGACTAGAAGTCCACCTTCAGGTTATCATCCTGTCACATCCCAAAATTCTCCAAATTTTGAAATGTGAAAAATAAATAAACAAAATAAACAATTGTTGAAATTTAGGGTGAAAAGAAACTTTTTGCTTCTAAATAGATACATCAAAACCCTACTTGAACAAAATTTGAATAAGAAAGCAACAAACAAATATTCCAAAGATCAAATGCATTCATGCATGGAAGAATCTTGAATTTGAAACACTTGGAAAAGTTAAACCAAAACCTTAAACCCTAATAAAAGAAATCATATCCAAGATCTCTCCTAGACTATGGATTTGATCCATATAAAACTTAAGCAACAAACATTTATAAATGATCAAAATGGTAAACAATAATATTATAAAACCATAGAAATTGGTTTCACTCAATTTGGAGCCATGGATAAAAACTTATGAATTTAATAAGATAAAGGAAAATAATTTCCAAGACTAATAAAGTCCTAGCTAAGATCCATGCCAAATTGTGAGCAAAGTAATCCTAAAAGGATTTCAAAAGATAAACAAATATTGAATAAAATTATACAAATTGGAATCACCAATTTTGGAACTACAAATAAAAAGATATGAATTTTATAAGATAAAGAAAGAAATAATTAAATAAGAAATAATTGCACATACAATTTAAATCTTGGCCAAATCCATAAGCAAATGGAATAAAGATAATCCAAATAAAAAATAAAGGAATAAAGATTATTTAAATAAAATTATATGGGCTTTTAACCATATTCAATTTTATTTAAATGGAGATAAAATTCCTAATATAAAAGATTAATTAAATCATGAGAAAA
Source organism: Avena sativa (assembly GCA_916181665.1). Classification (NCBI taxonomy): domain Eukaryota; kingdom Viridiplantae; phylum Streptophyta; class Magnoliopsida; order Poales; family Poaceae; genus Avena; species Avena sativa. Next base: position 425,274,873 of record OV702280.1, read on the forward strand.
TAATAATTGAAATTGCCAAAATGGATTAAAATTTATCTAATTAACTTAAAATAGTAAAGGATTATTTGAATGAAATTATATGGGTTTGGACCATATTAAATTATAATTGAATAAAGACAAAAGCCTCATTTAAATAAATATTAAAGCATAATAAAATATTTGAAATAATTCAAAGTGGACTATTTAAACACATTAATAAACAGATAAAACCTACTGAAAAAGTTTGGAAAAGGTTTTAAATCAAATGAGTGTTTGAATCATTTGAATAAAATGAAAACAGAAATGAGAAAAGAAAAAGAAATCACAAGAAAAAAATATAAAACAGACCCAACCCAGCGAGCTACCCCAACCCACTGGCCCAATACCAGCCCACCCGGGCCACTCTCTCCTCCTCCCCGCGAATCGTTTCTCGCCAATGAATCAACCCGCGCCCCCACTGACGCCTAGACCCCACCGCTGCCAACGCATCATCGTCTCCACCCGATAACCCCGCGCCCAACTCCTCCTCGACTGTTTCTGCCGTCATTAAACCTCGTAAATTCATTTGATGGCGCCATTAATCCCTTCCCGCGACCGTGCCCTCTTGAGTGCCTCCCTCTCCTCTCTCTTTCCCCTAACTTCCCCACACCTGAGAGCCCTAGGGCTGGTCGAATTGCTGCTCGAGCCCCCCACTACTCCGACGACCCCCAACATCGATTTCAGCGAGCCCAGACACCCCTTAGCCTCCTGGATCACACGAGCCTGCTCGCCAACATCGTGCGCATCTGCCAGCACCTCCCACTTGCCCGCGCGCGCCCCAGAGGCTCGGCAACAACCAAGTCTGAGCGCCACCGCCTTCTGCTCCAACTCCGGCGACCTCTCCTGGTAATTTCTAACCGCCCTTCTCCCCCTCATTGACACTCGTGCAATCAGCGTTCACTTGCGTGTCTAATGCACCCTTTGCTTTGCCTTAGCGCGCTTTGTAGCCTCATCCCCGATGATGGCAGTGCGTGCCCGACGCCAGGGACATCTCCGGTGAGGAATTGCTGTCACGCCCGTGCGCCCCTTCGTCGACGACGGCCATGTTGAGCATCGGCACGTCGCTGCGAATCTGGTAATTCCCTCTGTTCCCTTCCTTGCTTCCTATATTCGCCGGAACGCCACCTCCCAAACGCGCCGCCGCCGCCCACCATCGCAACGCTGCCAGTTCATGGCCAATTTGATTAAGGTCGTTAGATGCAGATCCTGTGGATGCGATAGAATCACTTAAGCGAAGTTGTATCCTCGATCTGCATCGTGCGATTCTAGTTAGATCCAACGCTCCGCGTAGCTCGATCCAGACGAACCGGTACCAGCCAATGAGAACATGACGCATGGCCAGTTCTGTCTGTTTAAAATTCCAGAAATGAATTTGAATGAATAAACTTGAAAAAATCATAACTTTTGTTCTGCTTGGACAAATATTGTAAATTTTATATCAATGGATTCAGAAAAATGAAACCTTTACAACTACGGCCTTAGTTTAGTATTTTGCTTCTGTAAAATTAGGTGATTTTGCAAAAACTTTGTAAGGCTATTTTGGTTATAAAAATTGTTTTAAAAATTATTTTTGAGTGAAACGTTTTGCAAATGGATTTGATTTGAACTCTCTGACCATAAACACTAACATTTGGATTTAGAAATAAATTTGGCTAACACAAGGAATTATTACTTTGAATAAAAGCATTTCTAGAAAACAAAAATGATTTAAAATAGCCATTTTCACTAACTTGTTTTTAAATGGTTTTGCCACTTTTATAAATGACCAGTAGATGTTTTGAAATGTTTAAAGCCTTATTAGAAAACACTTTTTCAATAAAACAACCTTTTTTTCATGCTTGCATGCATTTGTTGTTTTTATTGTTGTGATGTTATTTGTTTGAATGCTACTTTTGAATATGTGCCTTGCTTGATTGATTGTAGTAATCTTTGAGGAGTGTGAAAATTGCAAGATCAAAGAGTGTACCCAGTTTATTTACCAAAAAGGCAAGTGATACTTTGTTCATCAAAAGTCCAATCTTTTCAACAATGCATTAGTGATATTTTTGTAGTATGCATGATAGGACTATTTTATATATAATGATATGCTATAGTAGATCCTATGGTATATATCTTGGTAGGAATTTTCCGTAGTCAAGATACAAGTTTTGCTAGTATGCTTAGCCTAGCTAAAAGATTTCAAGGGTGGAATATTCATGCTATGATATTATGCAAAGTCTATGACTAAGTTTTGATTAATAAAACAACTAAGTGAATGAATCACCTGGGTGGAATGGTAATTGCTTGGATGGATTTGTGTTGAGTGGTTACACAAGGCCCATTTCAATGGTTCACCTTGTGTATCACACTTGTGGATTGCCACCCAGGAACAAAGAGATTTGAGATGTTTTGTGTTGAGAAGCTTCCAGTGCATCCACATGGCAATATGGGCTCTGCCTTGATCATATAGGTTGCAATAACTTAGCCAGATGGACAGAGGGTGGTAGTGATGATAGGGTGGAACGCGTCCATTTGGTCTAAGGGAAGGCTTCTGAAAGATCTCGTCTCGATGCATGTCGAGTCTTGTGGGGGAAAGTGCACCACCTCTCGAAGGGTAAACCCTAAGTACTTAGCCTTGTCCCCGGCAATGGACAATTTGAGCATCAAAGGCATTGAAGCAATCAAGGATCTCCTCATCCCAATTTCTCTAAGTTAAAACTTGTTGGGTAAACAAGGGAAGCACCTGGAGGGTATCCAGTGTGCCATTGTGTGATGAAAGGTTTTGTCAAAGATAAAACTATTTTCAAAGGATAGGGAAAACTTGTTTTATGCAAAGGCAAGACAAAACTCCACTTAGCCAAATATTCATGTAGATGATAGATTCTCCATGTCAAGATAGAATCACTTCCCAATACAATTCAAATGTATTGACCCTTGTGGTTGTAACTTATTATGTTGCAGGTTTGTTTAATGTTAGTGAAGTTTGTTGAGTAGGGATTACAAGGCTACAACCAACATGATTGCATGTGGCAAATTAAGATGAAGGACTCCATGCTATATAGTTATATCTCCTGCATTGTAATGAGATAGCCAAATGAGCTATGTAAGATTTAAAGAATTATTTTATTCCTAGTTATAAGTTGTAATATGATCTTTGTTTCTTGATATTACATCTTAAACTGTGGATGCTAGCTATTCGATCCAGGGACTAGCATTGTAAACACGGGGATCTCTACCTTATCAGGTTGGGACCTCTACAGATGGTATCAGAGCACTGTGTTGCCTATAGGATTGTAACCCTAGGATTGGAAAAAACCCCTTAGAAAAATAGAAGTTGTATTTGTTCAAACTTATTTACAAACAATCTTGTAAACTCTTTCCTCAACCTTTTTGGTTCTGATTCTACATCTCTTCCTTTTCAACGTGTTGGACAAAAAATTCAACATGAGCAAGGACTTCACCATCACAAATGACTTCAACTATAGATTTTCACCAAGGACTTCAACTTGGACATCACTAAGGACTAAAAGTGAGACAAGAAATATTACTCAAAGCGTGGAGACCAAGGAAACACAACTTAGTAGGAACCATCATCACCTTTTGAGATTTGTGACCAAGATGCAAGAATTTTCCAAGGATACCATGATCTTGTTCATGAAAGTAACAACTAAGAAGATGCAATGATCTCATGTGAACCCTATAGTTGAACCACCATACTAGAGTTTATTTAAATCGAATTATTGATCACACCAACTTATGTGGTGTGGCAAAAATATTGTATTGCCTAACAATATGTTGTTTGAGTGGAATGCATGATTGTGATTGCTTGCACATTGCTTGTGTGAATTGTTGTGTGTGAGTAGAATTCTTCCTCTAGAAATCTTTTGCCTAATCTAATCCCAATCCAACTCAAACAGATGACTTCTCCAAGATACTCCAACATCAAGGATGGTAACAACAACCAAGATATGCACATGAGAGAACAACTACTAGCAACTCAAGCCCAGTTGAATCAAGTGACAACTCAGTTTTTAGCCAACAACAATGAGTTAGACCCAACCATGCTAAAGCTCTTGGAATCCCAAACTCAATTTTTGCAAAGGATGACCAATCAGATGATCAACATGAGAAGCAACCTTCCCCAAGGAGATTGTGACAACAATGATATCAAAGATGAAATTATAGAAGGAACACAATCTTGCAAAATTTGTGGACACATAGGACACACTTATAATTGTGAATAGAAACATCCAACTATACAATGCCCCACATCTCAAGTTACATGTTTCCTATGTGAATGAAATGATCATGTCCATATCCAATGGCCTATCTATCCTATAGTTCAACAGATGAAACAAGATGGAATGCATCAAATGTTTGGAAAACTCCATGAAGGAACAACTTCTACCAAGAATGATGAAGACAAAGTCAAGTCCCAGTTTGCACCTCCATACATTGTGACCCACTATGGTGGACAAAAGAGGAAACATGGAAGTTATCCTAGGAACCGTTCTAAGAACCGAGGAAGTTTTTCCACCTTTGAGGTGAATTATGAAGAACATGAACTAAGGGAACTCCTAGCATTGGAGAAACCCAAGAACAAGAAGAAATACCCCAACCCCAGCAAGCAAGACATTAGCCAGGTGCAATGTTACAATTGCAAGGAGATGGGACACTATGCCAATGAATGTCCAGAAAAGAAGAATAGCCAACGAAACAAACAAGAGTTAGTGATTCCAAAGATGAGAGAGGATATTAGCCAAGTGATGTGCAACAAATGCAAAAAGGCAGGCCATTATGCATCACATTATCCAGAAAAGAAGAAGTACAAGACAAGCAAGCCTGAGAAGGATCTCAACCTTGTCACATGTTTCAAGTGTGAAAATCAGGGACACTATGCAAACAACTGTCTAGAGAGGATACATCAAGATCCCAAGAAAGCCAAATTGTAATCTACTTGAAAATATTTTAAGGGTGGTAGTACCCTAGTTTCCTTGAAGCCAACTTGTAACCTCTAGCCTTCCCGAATCTCGGGACGAGATTCCTTTTAAGGGTGGTAGTCTGTCACATCCCAAAATTCTCCAAATTTTGAAATGTGAAAAATAAATAAACAATTGTTGAAATTTAGGGTGAAAAGAATTTTTTGCTTCTAAATAGAAACATCAAAACCCTACTTGAACAAAATTTGAATAAGAAAGCAACAAATAAATATTCCAAAGATCAAATGCATTCATGCATGGAAGAATCTTGAATTTGAAACACTTGGAAAAGTTAAACCAAAACATTAAACCCTAATAAAAGAAATCATATCCAAGATCTCTCCAAGACTATGGATTTGATCCATATAAAAATTCAGCAACAAACATTTATAAATGATCAAAATGGTAAACAAGAATATTATAAAACCATAGAAATTGGTTTAACTCAATTTGGAGCCATGGATGGAAACTTATGAATTTAATAAGATAAAGGAAAATAATTTCCAAGACTAATAAAGCTCCTAGATAAGATCCATGCCAAATTGTGAGCAAAGTAATCCTAAAAGGATTAAAAATATAAACAAATATTAAATAAAATTATACAAATTGGAATCACCAATTTTGGAACTACAAATAAAAAGTTATGAATTTTATAAGATAAAGAAAGAAATAATTAAATAAGAAATAATTGCAAAGACAATTTAAATCTTGGCCAAATCTATAAGCAAATGGAATAAAGATAATCCAAATAAAAAATAAAGGAATGAAGATTATTTAAATAAAATTATATGGGCTTTTAACCATATTCAATTTTATTTAAATGGAGACAACATTCCTAATATAAAAGATTAATTAAATCATGAGAAAATAATAATTGAAATTGCCAAAATGGATTAAAAGCTATCTAATTAACTTAAAAAGAATAAAGTATTATTTGAATGAAATTTATATGGGTTTGGACCATATTAAATTCTAATTGAATAAAGACAAAAGTCTCATTTAAGTAAATATTAAAGCATAATAAAATATTTGAAATAATTCAAAGTGGACTATTTAAACACATTAATAAACAGATAAAACCTACTGAAAAAGTTTGGAAAAGGTTTGAAATCAAATGAGTGTTTGAATCATTTGAATAAAATGAAAACAGAAATCAGAAAAGAAAAAGAAAAAGAAATCAGAAGAAAAAATATAAAACAGACCCAACCCAGCGAGCTAGCCCAACCCACTGGCCCAATACCAGCCCACCCGGGCCACTCTGTCCCCCTCCCCGTGAATCATTTCTCACCAAAGAATCAACCCGCGCCCCCACTGACGCCCAAGCCCCACCACTGCCAACGCATCATCGTCTCCACCCGCTGACCCCGCCCCCAACTCCTCCCCGACCGTTTCTGCCGTTGTTAAACCTCGTAAATTCATTTGATGGCGCCGTTAATCCCTCCCCACGACCGTTCCCATTAAGCGCCTCCCTCTCCTCTCTCTTTCCGCTAACTTCCCCACACCTCAGAGCCCCAGGACTGCTCGAATTGCTGCTCGAGCCCCCCACCACTCCAACGACCCCCAACGTTGATTCCAGCGAGCCCAGACACCCCCTAGCCTCCTGGATCACACGAGCCTGCTTGCCAACATCGTGCGCATATGCCAGCACCTCCCACTTGCCCGCGCGCGACCCGGAGGCTTGGCAACAACCAAGTCTGAGCCCCACCGCCTTCTTCTCCGACTCTGGCGACCTCTCCTGGTAATTTCTGACCGCCCCTCTCCCCCTCGTTGACACTCGTGCAATCAGCGTTCACTTGCACATCTAACGCACCCTTTGCTTTGCCTTAGCGTGCTCTATAGCCTCGTACCCGACGATGGCAGTATGTGCCCGACGACAGGGACATCTCCGGCGAGGAATTGCAGTCACGCCCGTGCGCCCCTTCGTCGATGACGACAACGTTGAGCATCGGCACGTCGCTGCGAATCTGTTAATGCCCTCCGTTCCCTTCCTTGCTTCCTATATTCGCCGGAATTCCACCTTCCGAATGCGCCGCCGCCGCCCACCGTCGCAGTGCCGCCAGTTCATGGCTAATTTGATTAAGGCTGTTAGATACAGATCTTGTGGATGCGATAGAATCACTTAAGTGAAGCAATATCTGCACCATGCGATTCTAGTTAGATCCAACGCTCCGCGTAGCTCGATCCAGACGAACTGGTACCAGCTAATGAGAACATGACGCATGGACAGTTCTATCTGTTTAAAATTCCAGAAATGAATTTGAATGATTAAACTTACAAAAGTCATAACTTTTGTTCTGCTTGGCCAAATATTGTATATTTTATATCAATGGGTTCATAAAAATGAAACCTTTGCAACTATCGCCTTAGTTTAGTATTTTGCTTCTGGAAAATTAGGTGTTTTTGTAGAAACATCTGTAAGGCTATTTTGGTTATAAAAATTGTTTTAAAAATTATTTTTGAGTGAAACCTTCTGCAAATGGATTTGATTTGAACTCTCTGACCATAAACACTAACATTTAGATTTAGAAATAAATTTGGCTAACACAAGGAATTATTCCTTTGAATAAAAGCATTTCTAGCAAAACAAAAATGATTTAAAATAACCATTTTCACTAACTTGTTTTTAAATGGTTTTGCCACTTTTATAAATGACCAGTAGATGTTTTGAAATGTTTATAGCCTTATTAGAAAACACTTTTTCAATAAAATAACCTTTTTCATGCTTGCATGCATTTCTTGTTTTTATTGTTGTGATCTTATTTGTTTGAATGCTAGTTTTGAATATGTGCCTTGCTTGATTGATTGTAGTAATCTTTGAGGAGTGTGACAATTGCAAGATCAAGGAGTGTACCTAGTTTCTCTACCAAAAAGGCAAGTGATACTTTGTTCATAAAAAGTCCTATATTTTCAATAATGCATTAGTGATATTTTTGTAGTATGCATGATAGGACTATTTTATATATAATGCTATGCTATAGTAGATCCTATGGTATATATCTTGGTAGGAATTTTCCTTAGTCAATATACAAGTTTTGCTAGTATGCTTAGCCTAGCTAAAATATTTCAAGGGTGGAATATTCATGCTATGATATTATGCAAAGTCTATGACTAAGTTTTAATTAATAAAACAACTAAGTGAATGAATCACCTGGGTGGAATGGTAATTGCTTGGATGGATTTGTGATGAGTGGTTACACAAGGCCCATTTCAATGGTTCACCTTGTGTATCACACTTGTGGATTGCCACCCAGGAACAAAGAGATTTGAGATGTTTTGTGTTGAGAAGCTTCTAGTGCAGCCACATGGCAATATGGGCTCTGCCTTGATCATATAGGTTGCAATAACTTAGCCAGATGGACTGAGGGTGGTAGTGATGATAGGATGGAACGCGTCCATTTGGTCTAAAGGAAGGCTTCTGAAAGATCTCGTCTCGATGCATGTCGAGTCTTGTGGGGAAAGTGCACCACCTCTCGAGAGGGTAAAACCTAAGTACTTAGTTGTGTCCCCGGCAATGGACAATTTGAGCATCAAAGGCATTGAAGCAATCAAGGATCTCATCATCCCAATTTCTCTAAGTTAAAACTTGTTGGGTAAAACAAGGGAAGCACCTGGAGGGTATCCAGTGTGCCATTGTGTGATGAAAGGTTTTGTCAAAGATAAAACTATTTTCAAAGGGTAGGGAAAACTTGTTTTATGCAAAGGCAAGACAAAACTCCACTTAGCCAAATATTCATGTAGATGATAGATTCTCCATGTCAATATAGAATCACTTGCCAATACAATTCAAATGTATTGACCCTTGTGGTTGTAACTTATTATGTTGCAGGTTTGTTTGATGTTAGTGAAGTTTGTTGAGTAGGGATTACAAGTCTAAAACCAACATGATTGCATGTGGCAAATGAAGATGAAGGACTCCATGCTATATAGTTATATCTGCTGCATTGCAATGAGATAGCCAAATGAGCTATGTAAGATGTAAAGAATTATTTTATTCCTGGTTATAAGTTTTAATATGACCTTTGTTTCTTGATATTACATCTTAAACTATGGATGATAGCTATTCTATCCAGGGACTAGCATTGTAAACAAAGGGATCTCTGCCTTATCAGGTTGGGACCTCTAGACATCCGAACCCCCTCCAGTTTTAAGTTGCAAGTAACACACAACTGCTTTAAGCAAAGTGTGCAAGGTAAACAATCCACTTGTTTCGTAAACAAGAGACCGTTGTTTTCTCCCTAGTAGCAACAACACATCTACAATCGAAGAGATTTCTGTCACTTCACTTGGAAACTAGAGGCATGAACCCACTATCGAGCATAAATACCTATTGCCTACCAGAGAGGACTTCGTTGGAAACCCCAAGAGAAAGGTGTGATGAGCACAACAACAAGTTTTCCCTCAGTTGAGACCGAGGTTATCGAACCAAAAGGAGGAGGGAAACATCACACAGGTGTTGCAAACAACGTGGAGACCTGCACAACACAAACTCAAAACTTTGTCCCAACGAATCAGTGAGGTTGTCAAACTCACCGATTTGCTATAAAAAAGGATTAAACGTATGGTGTGGAAGGTAATGGTTTGCAGCAAGTAAATCTAGTAACAATGGAGGATGTATCAATGGTAAAGATTGGACGGGGGTCCATAGTTCACTAGAGGTGATCTCCTTAGATAAACAAATTACAGCAGGGCAATTGACAGGAACTGAGCAAGGCATAACAATGCAATTACTAGACAGAGAGATCCTATGAGATTCAATTGGGCAATACAACAAGATACATAGACCACCATCCAACTGCATCTATGAATAGAAGTCCACCTTCAGGTTATCATCCGAACCCCCTCTAGTACTAAGTTGCAAGCATCAGAGAACGGCTTTAAGCAAAGTGTGTAAGGTAAACAATCCACATGTTACATGAACAAGAGACCGTTGTTTTCTCCCTAGTAGCAACATCACATCTACAACCGAAGAGATTATTGTCACTTCCCTTGTAAACTATAGGCATGAACCCACTATCAAGCATAAATACCCCCTCTTGGAGTCACTAGCAACTACTCAGCCAAGATAGCTACTAACAACGGAGAGCATGCAAGATCACAAACAACACAAACATGATAGAATCATAAGACAAAACCATTAATCAAACCAACATAATAATGTCATTATCCATCATATCCCTGCAAACACAACATGCATGATTACAAATAGATTAGATCTTGATCATGAACGGAGCTCACAAGATATATACATGAAAGCACAAAGGAGGATATACAACCATCTAGCTACTACATTGACCCATATTCCAAGGTGGAACTACTCACGCATCATACCGGAGAGAAGGCCTCCGGGATAATCTCCCCTCCGGCAGGGTGCCGGGAAGAACTTTAGATCCCCCCGATCTAGGGACGATGGTGGCGGCGTCTACAGACGGTTTCATGGAGATTTGATCGGGTGCTTAGGGTTTATGCATTGGGGGCTTCTTATGGGCGAAGGGGGAGGCCGAGGCGGTGGACAGAGGGGCCACACCGCTCCCAGGCGCAGACCCACCCTTGGCCGCGCCTAGGGGGGTCTGGCTGCCATGGCATGCCACTCCGTCACCCCTCTGGACTTTTTGTTCCCCATGGAAAGTTATCGACTTTGATGTTTGTCCCGTCCAATTCCGAGAATATTTCCTTACTAGCTTTTCTGAAACCAAAAACAACAGAAAACTGGCACTATGGCAACTTGTTAATAGGTTAGTACCAGAAAACATGTAAAAAGCACCTCAAAGTGTAGACAAAGCAAAGCAAAGTAGATACTTACAAGCACGGAACATCAAAAATTATAGATATGTTTCCGACGTATCAAGCATCCCCAAGCTTAACTCCTGCTTGTCCTCGAGTAGGTAAGTGATAAAAGAATAATTTTTGAGGTGACATGCACCCTCACAATAAAGATCCAACCAATTGCAAGCATTGAAAGCTGGGATCAAAGAACTCTAAACATGTGCATGAAATATGGAGTTCTAATAATAGGACATAGTAACTATGCATGCAACATGAAAGGCTACAAACAAAGATCATGAATAACATGCATTGAAAAACATTTGTTTGTTTCACATACAGAAAACATAGCATAGTGGCAATCAACTTGTCCCTCATAGAGTGGCAATATAGATGCATAGGACACCTTCAAAGTTCACAAGGGTGACTAGAAACAAATAGCACAAGAACAAGTAATATCACAATATGCATCAATCAATAAGCTTTGGAACAGTGCACACAGAATGACAACTATGCTCTCTTATTGGTGCCTAAAGGTAGAAGGTGGAGACTCAAGTAATGGTGGAAGAAAAGCCTTTTTGTAAAGGAAGCAGGGATTTCAAGTTTCAAAAAGAGCTTCCAAAAATTATGGTACTTGTTAGCTTTTAGCCCTCATTGCCCCTATCATAAGCATCTTGAAGTGATTAAGGTTAAAGTGAACAAAGATGGAGTATATGCTTGACGAAGTATAAGTTGGCAATCTCAAGTCCCTTGAATACGAGGGCCACACCTCATGCTACTCAACTTCAGTCACAGGCAAGTTCTTGTCATTGTAAGTATTTGCATATCATAGAGAACCGCCAACGGGGTACCCCTTGCACATGGTACAGGAGCTTTCCCATAACCAAAATGACAAGGCAAGCAGAAAATGAGCATCTCAGCGATCTTTTTATTTACTATATGCATAGGTTTTTAATTGAGGATGCTTCATAGATAGCTCACTATGGTGATGATGCAAGTTTCAACCATGATTAGGCATGACTTGGGCTAGCGGCCCAGGCGTTTCTCTAACACAGAATACAAACTCCATGGACTTACAAGTTTCCTCTTTATTTCACACCGGTGACGTCCATAGAAAAAAGAGCATGATATCAACTGAGTACAAAGTACAAGCGCAATGTTGAAAACGTTCCCCGTGATAGCACAGTTCTTCTAATTTTCCAACGTATAAGTGCAAGCATATACAACATAGACATCACAATGGTTCAAGTTTATTAGGGGCAAAGAATATAAAGTGTGCCATCAAGTTTATGAGGGCTTTAATCACTAAGTTTTCACATAACAAAATACTTTTTAATTGGAAGATAGCTGAAAAAACAAGAATATACTTGGAATAGTGCAATACACCATGCATAGGAGTTTATAGTGGACACTTTGGAAAAACTTGGTTTCTTGGGAGTTGGAAGCATGAGTAGAGCTTACTCATACAAGTGGAGTCTAGCAAAATACTGGGAGCAACCAACTAAGAGAGCATAATGGGTATAATCATGCAGAGCAACAAAGCATTACTAATCAAAGCATAGAGCGGTACTACAAGTCAAGGACTAAATGATCATAGAGGCTAATGGTGACTTGTCATAGCCATAACATGGTGTGAGCATGTGCCAAGTCAACCCAAAGAAAGCATTAAAGGAGAATACCACAATACTATGCTTTTGCATGCTAAAACAACGCATAATTTCTTCAAGGCACACTAAGCAATCCTAATTGTTTGGAACAAGACATGCTAAAGCAATAATTACTAAGCATAAGGTCAAAACAACACCTAGTATTTCATGCTAAAGTCTAAGTCACAGTCAATGCAAGCTCCTCTTTTACTTCAAGCAAGAACTTACTACTCCTTTCCATCACCAAGCAACTTATTTGCAAAACAACACAGTGAGAACGGGGGTCCAAACTACTTTATTCAAGCAAACTAAACAACCTAAGCAAAGGAAACAAAAACTAAGACGCTCCAAGAACAACACAACTGTGCATGAAACAATAAAATCGAAGTGTCTAGATAGACCTGAGCTTATTATTGATGAAGAAGGGGATGCCTTGGGCATCCCTAAGCTTTGACGCTTGTACCTATTGGATATTTCTTGGGGTGTCACCATGGTGGAATCCCCAAGCTTGATCTTTTGTCCATTCTTCATCTTATTGCATCATTCTCTCTCTACACCTGAAATTTTTCCTTCATACAAAACTTCACACAATCTTCATTAGCAACATTAGTTTATTCAAAAGATATTAGACCTCTGGCAAAGCTTTGGAACAGCAAAACTTTTCACTAAAAACATAAGCTACTGTAGCAACTCCTTCAAAACCTCAATTCCCCAAAAGAGAACTCAAAAAGGAATCAATAAGAAGCAAATGCAAAAAATGGCAGAAATCTGTCAAAACAGACCAGCAGGTAGAAACCGATTTTTTCGAACATCTTCTGTTACTCAAATCAAAAAGTGTTGATCTAACGAAATTTAGCTAACATATTGGGGAATTTATTCGTAAATTTTGAGCTCAATCTGAGTTACAGAGACTCCTCATGAATGTTTATGGTGGAGGACAGAAATCTGTTTCGGGATAGTATCTCACCAAATCTTACTTCCCTCTCATTAGAGGTCATTCTTGGCACAAAAATCAAACAAAAAGGATAAGGAGAGGTCATTAATGAAGTAATAACTTTCAAGACTCAAGGAAACTCTTGGGTTATCTCCCAACAAGTACTTTTCTTTAACGCCTTTAAGTTAGGCACAAGAAGTAAGAATAATCAAGTATTTTCAAATGGAGAAGCATTACTCCTCTTGTTCTTTCCTTTCTTACCTTTCTTCTTCTCTTTAGGGAAGATACGATTGCTTACCGGAGGAGCAAAATTCATGATTCCTTTTCCCACATCTATTACTACCCCAAGGTGTTTCAGTAGAGATCTTCCAAGTGTGATCTTTCCTTTGCCAGGTGTACCATAAATCATGATTAATTTCTTTATGGCATCAAAAGCTTCATCCTCAGTACATAGCAAAAAATCTTTCTCAGCCACAGCATCCAAAGCATATCTATAACGAAGAGCAATACCGCGGTAGAAACTATCAATAACCAAGTTAAGGCTCACCTTAGGCTCAGTTTCCCTCTGTAAAGCAGAGATTCTAGACCAAGCTTCTTTAACACTTTCTTCACCTTTTTGCTTAAAAGTGGAGATTTCTACCATAGGGGAAATAAAGGTTGGTCCAAAACCAGACATGGTAGCAACTAGAGTAGGAACTAATTTTTTGTGCTTTTGAATAAAGAAAGCAAACCAAACTAGACTAATTTTTTTGGTTTTTTTTTTTGGAAAGAGGCAAACAAAACCAAGCAAAAGAAACAAAGAAAACTAAAAACAAAGTAAATAGAAAGGAAGTGAAGGACTCCCCTAGTGAAGACGTCCTTGACCTCCCCCGCAACGGCGCCAGACATCTTGTTGCCTACGAGAGAGGACTTCGTTGTAAACCCCAAGAGCAAGGTGTGATAAGCACAACATCAAGTTTTCCCTCAGTTGAGACCGAGGTTATCGAACCAGAAGGAGGAAGGAAACGTCACACAGGTGTTGCAAACAACGTGGAGACCTGCACAACACAAACTCAAGACTTTGTCCCAACGAATCAGTGAGGTTGTCAAGCTCACCAGTTTGCTGTAACAAAGGATTAAACGTATGGTGTGGAAGGAAATGGTTTGCAGCAAGTAAACAAGTAACAGTGGAGGATGTATCAATGGTAAATATTGGACCGGGCTCCATAGTTCACTAGAGGTGATCTCCTTAGATAAACAACATGGCATGAAGGGTAAACAAATTACAGCAGGGCAATTGACAGGAACTGAGCAAGGCATAACAATTCAATTACTAGTCAGAAAGATCCTATGAGATTCAATTGGGCAATACAAAAAGATACATAGACCGCCATCCAACTGCATCTATGACTAGAAGTCCACCTTTAGGTTATCATCTGAACCCCCTCCAGTATTAAGTTGCAAGCAACAGAGAACTGCTTTAAGCAAAGTGTGTAAGGTAAACAGTCCACATGTTCCATGAACAAGAGACCTTTGTTTTCTCCCTAGTAGCAACATCACATCTACAACCGAAGAGATTTCTGCCACTTCCCTTGGAAACTAGAGGCATGAACCCACTATCGAGCATAAATACCCCCTCTTGGAGTCACTAGCAACTACTCTGCCAAGATAGCTACTAACAACGGAGAGCATGCAAGATCACAAACAACACAAACATGATAGAATCATAAAGAGAAAACCATTAATCAAACCAACATAATAATCTCAATATCCATCGGATCCCCACAAACACAACATGCATGATTACAAATAGATTATATCTTGATCATGAACGGAGCTCACAAGATCTATACATGAAAGCACAAAGGAGAAGATACGACCATCTAGCTACTACATGGACCCATAGTCCAAGGTGGAACTACTCATGCATCATACCGGAGAGAAGGCCTCCGGGATGATCTCCCCTCCGTCAGGGTGCCGGAAAGAACTTCAGATCCCCCCTGATCTAGGGACGATGATGGCGGCGGCTACAGACGGTTTCATGGAGATTTGATCGGGTGCTTAGGGTTTCTGCATCGGGGGCTTCTTATAGGAGAAGGGGGAGGCTGAGGCGGTGGCCAGAGGGGCCACACCCCTCCTAGGCGCGGACCCACCCTTGGCCGCGTATAGGGGGGTCTGTCTGCCCTGGCATGCCTCTCTGTCTCCCCTCTGGACTTTTTGTTCCCCACGGAAAGTTATTGACTTTGATGTTTGTCCCGTCCAATTCCGAGAATATTTCCTTACTAACTTTTTTGAAACCAAAAACAACAGAAAACTGGCACTATGGCAACTTGTTAATAGGTTAGTACCAGAAAACATGTAAAAATCACCTCAAAGTGTAGACAAAGCAAAGTAGATACTAACAAGCATGGAACATTAAAAATTATAGATACGTTTTCGATGTATCAATACCCCTCTCGGAGTCAATAGCAACTTGGCCGAGATAGCTACTAACAACGGAGAGCATGCAAGATCACAAACAACACAGACATGATAGAATCATAAAGACAAAACCATTAATCAATCTAACATAGAAATCTCAATATCCATCGGATCCCCGCAAACACAACATGCATGATTACAAATAGATTAGATCTTGATCATGAACGGAGCTCAAAAGATCTATACATGAAAGCACAAGGAGGAGATACAACCATCTAGCTACTACATGGACCCATTGTCCAAGGTGGAACTACTCACACATCATACCGGAGAAGCAGGCCTCTGGGATGATCTCCCCTCCGGCAGGGCACCGGGAAGAACTTTAGATCCCCTCGATCTAGGGACGATGGTGGCGGCGGCTACAGACGATTTCGTGGAGTTTTGATCGGGTACCCAGGGTTTCTGCATCGGGGGCTTCTTATAGGCGAGGCAGGGGGTGCCCGGGGGGCACACCCTCCCTAGGCGTGGGCCAGGCTTGGCCGCACCCAGGGGGGTCTGGCCGCCCTGTGGTGCCTCTCCGTCTCCCCTCTGGACTTCGTGTCGCCCACGGTAAAATATTGAACAAACTATGGAGTATATGCTTGACAAAGTATAAGTTGGCAATCTTAAGTCCCTTGAATACGAGGGCCACACCTCATGCTACTCAACTTCAGTCACCTGTAAGTTCTTGTCATTGTAAGTACATGCATATCATAGAGAACCGCCAACGGGGTACCCCTTGCACATGGTACAGGAGATATCACATAACCAAAATAACAAGGCAAGCATACAATGAGCATCTCAACGGTCTTTTTATTTATTATGTGCATAGCTTTTTATTGAGGATGCTTCATAGATAGCTCACTATGGTGATGATGCAAGTTTCCACCATGATTAGGCATGGCTTAGACTAGCGGTCCAGGCGTTTCTCTCACACAAAATACAAACTCCATGGACTTACAAGTTCCCTCTTTATTTCACACCAGTAACATCCATAGACAAAAGAGCATGATATCAACTGAGTACAAAGTACAAGTGCAATGTTGAAAACGTTCCCCGTGACAGCATGGTTCTGCTAATTCCAACTTATAAGTGCAAGAATATACAACACAGACGACACAATGGTTCAAGTTTATTAGGGGCAAAGAATATAAAGTATGCCATCAAGTTTGTGAGGGATTTAATCACTAAGTTTTCACATAACAAAATAGTTTTTAACTGGAAGATAGCTGAAAACAAGAATATACTTGAAATGGTGTAACACACCATGCATAGGAGTTTATAGTGGTCACTTTGGAATAACTTGGTTTCTTGGGAGTTGGAAGCATGAGTAGAACTTACTCATACAAGTGGAGGCTAGCAAAAGACTGGGAGCAACCGACTAAGAGAGCAATAGTGGCCATAATCATGCAGAGCGACAAAACATTACTAATCAAAGCATAGAGTGGTACTACAAGTCAAGGACTAAATGATCATAGAGGCTAAGGTGACTTGTCATATTCATAACATGGTGTGAGCATGTGCCAAGTCAACCCAAACAAAGCATCAAAGGAGAATACCACAATACTATGCTTTTGCATGCTAAAACAACGCATAATTTTTTCAAGGCACACTAAGCAATCCATATTGTTTGGAACAAGACATGCTACAGCAATAATCACTAATCATAAGGTCAAAACAACACCTAGCATTTCATGCTAAAGTCTAAGTCACAGTCAATGCAAGCTCCTCTTGCACTTTCAAGAAGTAACTTCCTACTCCTTTCCAACACCAAGCAACTTATTTGAAATAACACAGCGAGAACAGGGGTCCAACTACTTTATTCAAGCAAACTAAACAACTAAGAAAAGCAAACAAAAACTAAGACGTTCCAAGAACAATACAAATGTGCATGAAACAATAAAAACAAAGTGTCTAGACAGATCTGAGCTTTTTACTGATAAAGAAGGGGATGCCTTAAAGGGGATGCCCAAGGCATCCCCAAGCTTTGACGCTTGTACCTCTTAGATATTTCTTGGGGTGACACCATGGTGGAATCCCCAAGCTTGAGCTTTTGTCTATTCTTCATCTCATTGCATCATTCTCTCTCTACACCTGAATTTTTTCCTTCATATAAAACTTCACACAATCTTCATTAGCAACATTAGTTTATTCAAAAGATATTAGACCTTAGTCAAAGCTTTGGAACAACAAGGCTTTTCACTAAAAACACAAGCTAATGTAGCAACTCCTTCAAAAAGCTAAATTCCCCAAAAGAGAACTCAAAAGGAATCAATAAGAAGCAAATGCAAATAATGGCAGAAATCTGTCAAAACAGACCAACAGGTATAAACCGATTTTTTATAACATCTTCTATTGCTCAAATAAAAAAGTGTTGAACAAACGAAATTTAGCTAACATACTGGGGAATTTATTCGTAAATTTTGAGCTCAATCTGAGTTACAGAGACTCCTCACGAATGTTTATGGTGGAGGACAGAAATCTTTTTCGGGACAGCAACTCCCCAAATCTTACTTCCCTATCATTAGAGGTCATTCTTGGCGCAAAAAGCAAACAAAAAGGATAAGGAGAGGTCATTACTGAAGTAATAATTTCCAAGACTCAAGGAAACTCTTGGGTTATCTCCCAACAAGTACTTTTCTTTAACGCCTTTAAGTTAGGCACAAGAAGCAAGAAGAATCAAGTATTTTCAAATGAGGCATTAACATCAATGCTTGCAAAGTCTTCCACTATGAAAGGTATATCATCCAAATGTGTCTTGGAGGATCCCTTCTCATCCCTATTTGGTTTACTACTTTCATCAAAAATATTTTTAGGAGCGATCCAATCAAAAAAAATCAAAGGCTTCATGCATTCCAACAAGCTTAAAGGGTATGGGTATCTTAAATTCCGCTCTAGGCTTAGTTTTATCAGAAGTACCCATAATATCTACACTTTAACCTAGCATATTAAAACGCTCAAAGACCTTTTTAGCTTCCCTAGCAACATCATGGAACTCTTTTAGTAAAGTTTTAAGGATAAATTGTCTATTTTCAGCATTATTTTCTTCTCTTAGTTTTAGGAACAAGAATTGTATGAAGGGGTTAAGGCTAACAAACCTAGCCTCCAACATATGAACTAAAGAAGCTACTGTAATCTCATAATTTGGAGCAAGCTCTGCTATAGATTTATTCTCAATATCATCATGCTTGCTAACATGATTAAATAATACTTTAATATTATCTTTCCCAATTATGAATCCACTACCTATTGCAAGATCCTTCAGGGCGAACTTGGGGAGCAACATGGTGAGCAAGAGCAAGGTGGCAACTAGAGTAGGAACTAATTTTTTTGTGTTTTTGAATAAAGAAAGCAAACCAAACTAGACTAATTTTGGGGGGGGGGGGTTGAAAAGAGGCAAACAAAACCAAGCAAAAGAAACTAAGCAAACTAAAGACAAAGTAAAGAGAAAGGAAGTGGATGACTCCCCTTGTGAAGACGTCCTTAGCCTCCCCGGCAACGGCACTAGAAAAGCTTGATGGCTAACGTGAAGCCTGTTGGGAACCCCAAGAGCAGAGTGTGAAACAGCACAACAGCAAGTTTTCCCTCAGTAAGAAACCGAGGTTATCGAACCAGCAGGAGGAAGGAAACGTCACACACGTATTGCAAGCAATGTGGAAACCTGCATAACACAGACTCAAGTCTTTGCCCCAACGAATCTGTGAGGTTCTCAAGCTCATCGGTTTGTTGTAACAAAGGATTAAATGTATGGTGTGGAAGGTAATGGTTTGCAGCAAGTAAACAAGTAACAGTGGAAGATGTGTCAATGGTAAAGATTAGACCGGGGTCCATAGTTCACTAGAGGTGCTCTCCTTAGATAAACAGCATGGCATGAAGGGTAAACAAATTACAGCAGGGCAATTGATAGGAACTGAGCAAGGCATAACAATGCAATACCAGACAAAAAGATCCTATGAGATTTGATTGGGAAATACAACAAGATACATAGACCGCCATCCAACTGCATCTATGACTAGAAGTCCACCTTCAGGTTATCATCCGAACCCCCTCCTGTATTAAGTTGCAAGCAACAGATAACTGCTTTAAGCAAAGTGTGTAAGGTAAACAATCCACTTGTTCCATGAACAAGAGACCGTTGTTTTTTCCCTGGTAGCAACAACACATCTACAACCAAAGAGATTTCTGTCACTTCCCTTGGAAACTAGAGGCATGAACCCACTATCAAGCATGCATACCCCCTCTTGGAGTCACTAGCATCTACTTGGCAGATATGTACTAACAACAGAGAGCATGCAAGATCACAAACAACACAGACGTGATAGAATCATAAAGACAAAACCATTAATCAATCTGACATAGTAATCTCAATATCCATCGGATCCCCGCAAACACAACATGCATGATTACAAATAGATTGGATCTTGATCATGAACGGAGCTCACAAGATCTATACATGAAAGCACAAGGAGGAGATACAACCATCTAGCTAATACATGGACTCATAGTCCAAGGTGGAACTACTCACGCATCATACCGGAGAAGAAGGCCTCCGGGATGATCTCCCCTCCGGCAGGGTGCCGGGAAGAACTTCACATCCCCCCCCCCCGATCTAGGGACGATGGCGGCGGCTACAGATGGTTTCGTGGATTTTTGATCGGGTACCCAGGGTTTCTGCATCAGGGGCTTCTTATAGGCGAGGAGGCGAGGTAGGGGGTGCCCAGGGGGCCCACACCCTCCCCAGGCGCGGGCCAGGCTTGGCCGTGTCCAGGGGATCTGGCCGCCCTGTGGCGCCTCTCCGTCTCCCCTCTGTAATTCTTGTCGCCCACGGTAAAATATGGACTTTGGCTTTTGCCCGTCCAATTCCGATAATATTGATTTTCTGCCTTTTTGGAACCAAAAACAGAAGAAAACAGGCAACTGACACTGTGGCAACTTGTTAATAGGTTAGTTTCAGAAAAGATATAAAAATTCCTCAAAGTGTAGACAAAGCAAAGCAAAATAGATACTAAACAAGCATGGAACATCAAAAATTATAGATACGTTTCCGACGTATCAAGCTTCTGGCTCATCCTGAAACAGCGGCGAAACACGTCCTCTCCATGGAGTGGCTGGTCGGCGAAGTAGTCGGCGTACAACAAGCAGTACCCCTCTATTCTTTGCCTCGCCTTGCACTTCTGACGACCCGGCGCCGAACCACCGCGCTTTGGCTTCGCCATCTGCAGGTATAGCTGGGCAAGCAAGGCGAGGATCTCCAAGTGCTCTTCACCTTCGGCGACCTCGGCGCTCTCCTCCTCCAGCAGTACGTCGAGCATCTCCTCGTCGTCGGAGTCCATGGTGAGCATCTCGTAGTTGTCGGAGTCCATGGCCAAACCGGCAAAATGCCGATCACTTGGCGGGCGTGGTTGTGGGAGCACACAGTGAAGCAGAGCTACGATGAAGTTCGGTCGGCGAAAGCGGCGGCGGAACGGGTGGAGAAGTGGGCGACAACTACGGCGAGCATATCTAGAGGCGTGGGCATGTCTCGGCGTGGAGGAGCTCCGCCGGCGAAGTCATGGCGACAGAGGCGCTGGGAGCTCTTCGCCGCAGTCTGGGCGAGTGGAGTGGGTGGGAATGGAACTGTCTTGCCGACAAACCTGGCCCACGCCCGTTTTTGCTTTGTCCGGCGTACCCGGGAACCTGAGTTCGGCCTGGGAAGCCCGGACCAAAGTTCGTCCAAATCCGGACGAAAACAGGTTCCTGGGTACGCGACTGGGCCGATTTTCGGCGTCCGGACCTAAATTCGGCGTCCAGATCGACGTCCTGGGTAGGCAAGTGGAGCTGCTGGCTTACCTTCCAGAGTTCATCCATTTCGTGAAGCAGAACATGACTGAATTGACCTTCACTTAACCCCAAGTGTGTGTATGTGTGGGTGGGGGGGGGCAGGGGTGGGGGGTGGGGGTGGGGGGTAACATCATCACCAAAGATGAATTTCGAGACTTCAGATACAAACGGGATGCCATTTCGCACAAAAGCTCTCTCAAGAACTGTATTGCGCCCTCCGGCCTAGTTAAGACAAAAAAAACATCATACTAATGCCAAAAATGAAGCTAAAAAGCATTGGAGGGGAAATATAGATACCTTCATGTTGATTTTGAGTGCAACATTTTCCAGATATTGCTTGTTTGGTCTAGAAGCATGCCTTGGCAGGCAACACTGAGACACACTCTCACGGTCAGTCTCGCAAACACTTTTAATTGTCCCTACAAAATTAAACATGTTACATACATATCAAAAAACGGAGAAATGGAGAAGCATATTTAACCAAAGCAGAAATATGCATATCATAAGAACAGCTGACTTCAGGTAGGATTACTACTTGGAGCTGACCTTCCTTTCCCTGTTGAGCTATTAATTCCCTTGTACTCTTGTGTATATTCTTCAATTTATTCTCAATATTGTTGGGAGAAATGCCTAAGGAACATGAAAGTAATTCGGACTTTATCATTCCAGTGGAATTGCACACCTGAATCAGATCATCAGGACCCATGCGTGAAAAACTCAAACAGGCCCAGTTGTCAGGCATATAAGCAAAAACCGTCGCATCCTAGCAACTACTAAATAAATGCAGGCACACAAATGCACGATAATAATCGAATCAACGGCTATCGGTTAGGTAAAAATCTAGCAAATAATTAGCAACGCGTACCATCTGCGGTGACCTCCATTTCGATCCAAATTCAGGGAAATTAAAACTAGTGGAGCAAGACCACCAATTCCGAAGGTGAAGACCGAAAACTCAAGGAGTATACAACAAAATATGTTTGATTGATGCATAACGGAGTTCAATGAAACCGGAAATACGGTACGCGGCTGAGCAGACCAGTGGACAAGGGTGTTGTTATGGAGCCGGAGAAGGGGTGGCGGCGGAGGGGTTCGGTGGGTTGCTATGATGGAATGAGGTGGGCTGGGTGACGAGCCCACGAATCTCGCCGCAAGGTGCAGAAACACGTGACAAAAAATTGCTAAAATAATTCATCACCGATTCACGGGAGGTACACTCATAATAATCTGAAGATACTAAAAAAACTCGTAGTAATATATGGAACATGCTGAAATATCTAAATCTTGAACAAAATGATTTAAGCAAAATATAAGACGTCAATACTTTGCAGAGCTAGCTCACTGCGAAAGTTCCAGTGTGATCGTTCCAATCAGCAACCTAACATTTCCTCAACGTATGGGAGCGGTGAAGCAGTTGTGTCTGTAGTCGTCGCTAGGTGGTCCAATAACCTATTTGTAATTTTTATTATTTTTAGGTTTTTTATATTGTTGTTGATGATTATGAATAGATCGGTGGAATTTTTTTCAAAAAAAAAATCCCATGTATCGAGTACTAGTATAAAAAACGGTCTCTCCAAGAGGAAGTAGAAAAACAGATCTACCACCAAGGTTTGCTTTTTGTTTACTAAAACGTCCACAGAGCGCCGAGAGAAAAGTCGAGAGGAAGTTACTACCGAAAACGTGCCAACACGAAGTACCAGAAGCCAAGATGCGTCCAAGTACCAACACGTACGAGTACACGGGCTGTGCACAAGTGCACCTATGCATGCATGCTTGCCACGCTCATCTCATCGTCGCATGCTTTTTTTTTGGAAAACGATAGGATATCCCCGGCGGATTGATCCCCCGCGTCGATCACTTTGCGCTCCGCAATGGGTCTCACTAAAACCGTCACGATGGTTCCTTATCTCTTCTCCCTTTCTTTTTCCTAGTAGACCTGCATCCTATGCCAATCACCGACCACGCTCGCTCTCTCGCCGCCGCGCTCCGCTGCACACGCGCAGCCTGCCACAGATTGCGCGGGAGCCTGGGCGCCGTGCCCCCCGCCGAGCTCGCGCGTTGCGCCGCCTGCCCCTGAAGTTCTCGTCGCCGTGCTTCCCCAATAGCTCCCCGCTACGAAAGTGTTCTTCTGGCCCTCCTCCGCTGGCACCGGGTCATGCACGGATGTGATTTTTCCGACGGCCATGGCCTATTCCTCACTAGTGCTCCCCTTTGTTTGTCACTTTGTCCTGGCCACGCACCGTCTCAGGCCAGGGTGCACGTGCCTGAGCTTGTCCACCGTCGTTGCTACTAAAGATGATTGGCACTGCTACCTACTGCCACCGTCTGATATCTACGACGTCGAGGGTTGCTACATGGGGCTGGCAAAGCTGCTACGTGCGGTCGACGCGATGCTACAAGTGGAGTCAGGATTTTGATACAACGGCTTTGTTGTTTTGCTACGAGATTTTCGGCGAGGTCTCCGACGAAATCAGATTTGCTACATATGACATTTTTTTTGCTACATACATTTTGTGGTTTTGCTACAATAGCATAAAATTTTTGCTACACGGTCTCCGGCGAGGTCTCCGGCGAAAGTCTCCGGTGAGATCTCCGGCGAGGTCGGGTTTGCTACATTAGCACAACTTTTTTGCTACACGGTCGCCGGCGATGTCTCCGGCGAGGTCCAGTCTATTTTTCTATTTTCTGGGTCAAACCGTTTTTTGCTACGTTGTAGCAAAAGCGGGACTATTTGTAGCAAAAAACGAGTATGTTTATAGAAAAAAGGAATTTTGACTCAAAAAATAGGACACGTGGTTGGCTGAGGACCCGGGGATAAAAACACAAATCTCCCGGGGACGCGTAGTACTATCTTTTTTTTTCGCGGTTGCCAACCCAATTAATAGTACTGATCTTAATAAGAGTAAAATATCAGACATCATATAGAACTTGTGCGTATAAATCGGTTTGGTTCCTATATACAGAAAAGTTTAATTTATGGTCATCAAAAACGCATTGCCGGGTCATTTAGCTATCTAGGATAGGGTCGTCACATACGATCCAGGTATTTTGTGAGACATGGCAGCTGGGGTTTTGACATGTCACACCGTTAACAGTGATGCGTGCGGCAGGGGTTTTCTCAAAAACGCCAAGAGCTACGTACTGTACAAATTTTCCTCCGCGGCCTCGCTGTTCTCCTGCCGACCGCATCACGATCCTGAGCAGCCTTTCCCTGCCTCTGAGATCACCGGCGGTTGTCATCGTAGCGGAGTAGGTGAACGCTTCCGGGAGCTGGCCTGCGTGCACGTGTGCGTGGCCGCAGCATGTACATGCCTGCACCACCGCGGCGGATCTATATATCTCACATACGCCGCCGTCGCGTTGTCGGCGATCGAGCACCGGCATAAGTCCATGCTGGCGAGCAGCACGCACCGATCGATGTTGGCGAGCAGCATTTGTGCGGGTTCATGCTGAAGAAGTCGTACGTCCATGCCGGCCGCGAGGTGGGCGAGCTCCGGCCGGGCACACACGACTTACGTTCCCAGGAGCGCGTGCTGCCGGCCGGGCCTGCCGCCCCCAGCGAATTGTGTCCGTACGTGAAGCTAGCTATCCCGCTGATCCATGTTAATTATCACAGATTGGATTGGATGTATATAACAGTAAAACATGTCAAGATAATATGGATCGGAGGGGATAACAGGAATAATCAATCTGACGAGCGTATCTGTTGGAATTTTGGCCCAAATAGTCTAGCCCATTTTCCATTTCAATAATTCCTGAAAATTCTAGAGGCCCATGTGGCCCATTCATGCAAGGCAAGAGCTGGGACAAATGTTTAGTCCCACATTGCTAGTTGAGTGGAAGTTGGACCAGCTTATAAGGTGAGCTCTCCTACCACTTGGTAAAAGGATGAGAAGGAGAAGGAGAGAGTTCCACACGCACGCTCCTCCTCCTCGCCACGCCTCGCCTCGCCTAGTCACGTCACGACGCGCGCGCGGGTTGCGGGAATCTCGCCGAGCCGAACTTTATTTTGCCACGCATGAATGGTATATGAACAGATGTACAGAAGCTGAAACGTTTGCTTTTAATGGACTTTTAATACGAGTTAAATGAGGTTGTCCGGTGGGCTGTCGCTTCCCCTCTGCGCCTATAAGAGAGAGAGGTCGCGCCTCCTCTCAGTTACACTGCCACACATCCCTTGCGCCTCCAGTTCCAGAGCACTGCGCTACCTCCATCTTCCCCATCCCGTCTTACGGCGTGCACCGCGAGCCGGGACAGTAGGCCTCCGAGACCCCGCCGCTTCGAGTCCTGTACGGGAGAAGGGCGATAAGGTTTTTGGGGAGCGCTATCAGCGCGACTACTGGCTTCGTCACGGACTCCCTCACAGATAGCGACGTCTTCCCCGACGAGGACTTTTTCCCCGACATCAGCACCCTCCTCCTCGACGACATGGCCAACAACGGTTCCAACGCCGGCGGTTCCACTTCTGCTACTGCCGTGTACATCTTCTGTCTCAATCTTGTTCTGATCCTATCCAAAGTTTTATGCCTTGCAGTTTGTTTGGCTATATGCCTTAATTTGTATTTGCTATTTAACATGATTAGTATATTGCCTATTATTCTAGTCATGTTTTATCTAGCGTTTATTTTGGATAATTCGCTTGGTAAATTGCTCTATTTCTCAACAGTACCGACCCAGCAGCTTTGCTACGCGTTCGTGCTTGCTCGTCTTTTTTTTTGAACGGGTAAGGGGTCACGAAGGACCCCGATGGTGCTAGATTAACAACACATGGCAGGTACAAATTTGCGCAGAAGCCCCTAGCAACACTCGCACAAAGAACCTATATTTGAGGATAAGGGCTCTGCTAATTTCAAAAAACACCCTAGCACTAAAAATAAAAAGTAATCGGGTGCTTGGGTACCACTGCCATAGATCGCCGGCGTCCTCAAGGTGATGCACACGCTGAGGACGGAGGAGGAGATGCTCGAACACTCGCTGCCGGCGAAGAACCGTTGCAACCGGCCGTCTCGAAGTCTCCGGGGACGAACCACTTGTCGACGACGAAACGGCGAGCTCCGGCGCAGAGGAGGAAGACTCCACCACCATGGAGAAGGAGTATGGACCGCCTTTTCGGCCAAAGATCACGGAGGTCATCCTGACGTCCGTGTGATCCGCTCGACGCTGCGCCGCCGCACCAAGCAAGCGCAGACACAAATCAAGAAGACAGCAGACCGGGGAAAGAAACTTATGCCGATCCTCACCACCATGGCGAGAAATCAGCAGGAAGCTCAGCCCCTGAATCCCATCCTCCTGTTTGCAAGTACAGCACCAAGACCACGCCCCCGAAAGCTGAGCCCGGCCGCCACCACTCCTCTCTCTCCCGCCGCCACGGCCGACCAAGAGAGAAGCAACAGCATCCAGCAGCTCACCACAACTCCAATCCCCCTCGCCTCCTCGGCCGACCAGGAAGGCAGCCATGGCTTGAAGCTTCAGATGCAGATCTTGGTTCCTAGAGCGGCCTTTATTAGCGGTGCTGCGGGTGGCCGTCTCATCCTTCACCGCCTCCGACCACCGGAGGACCAAGAAGAACAGCAACGACACTCGCCAGAACGAGATCCTGGCCAGAAAATCTCGCCCCCAACCGCCGGCATGACGCCAAGCTATGGCAGTCCGCCAACCCCTACAAAAACTACACCTACAACTACCTCCGGCGCCACCCCATATCCAGCTCCAGCCGGCTACTCCGGCGGAGGGGACGGCGAGGCGACCCGGCCATTTAAAGGGGACTCTCAAGGACGGGAGAGAGGAAGGACGAGACGAGGAGGGAGAGAAAGCTCGGACCAAAGGAAGGTGAGTCCGGGTGGATGGCCCGCTTGCTCGTCAAAAAACACCTACGAGGTGCGTCACAAGATCAGACCAATCCCAAACAACAGCTTCTCCGCGGGAGGTCCAACGCCTTTCCATGACGCACGGCGCGACGTGATACTGTTATATATACTGTTAAGATCAACTAGTCTAGAATCATCACGGCAGATCTTTTTCTATAAAGATCTAGTCGAAATCTGAGAGGGAGAGGTAGATCGGGAGAGAGAGAGGGGAAAACCTTCGGTGCGGCTCGAGGAGCCTGAGCCGGTGGCCATCGGGGAGGGCGACGGCGTGAGCATGGGTGAGCGAGGCGGTGGCGTCGGTGGTGCTTCCCATCACTCTGCGCGAGCCCTCGATCGGAAGGGTGTGGGAAGTGGCGCACGACGAACCTTGTTAGTTGTGCCACCATACCCCACCTCTTTATATATGCGCAGGTGATAGGGGCCCACCAACCCCGGTTGGGCGTCCCCGATTTAGGACGCGGTCAAGGGGTGTGATCGAGATGTTGGGCTCGGTCACGATTGAGATCAATCTAACATTCTCCCCCTTGATCTCAACTTTACTTTTAACTTTATACTTCCCTCGTTTCATCACAGATCAGCTCAATTTCCGATAGAATCAGACAACCACCATATACTTTTTTATTTTGAAACAAATCCTGTTACTTTTGGGCCTTGGTAGTCCAGGAATCATAGGCTTTCCCTTAATCCCATGCCGGCGAAGTGTTCCTTGAACACATTGGGAGGTAAACCTTTCGTTAGCGGATCCGCAAGCATATCCTTTGTCCTTATATGCTTGAGACTTATAGTTTGATCCTAGACTTTGTCCTTCACAACATAATACTTTATTTCTATTAACTTTGTAGCATTACTCGACTTGTTGTTGTGAGCATAGAATACTGCGGGCTCGTTGTCATAGTATATCTTTAGTGGCCTGCTAATGCAGTCTGCCATTCTCAAGTCGGGTAGAAATTTCTTTAGCCATAACGCCTGTCTCATGGCCTCATAACATACTATAAATTCTGCATAAATCGTAGATGATGCAACTATTGACTGTTTGGCGCTTCTTCACAAAATAGCACCTCCTGCCAGAGTAAAGACATATCCTATCGTGGACTTTCTATCATCTTTATCTCCCATAAAATCTGCATCTGAATACCCTCTTATTTTTAGGGAATCAGATCTTTTATATGTTAGCATGAGGCCTTTTGTGCCTTGCACATGACGCAAAGCTTTCTTTACCATTTTTCAGTGCTCTATGCCTGGATTCTCTTGATATCTATCGAGTAGCCCGGTGATAAAAGCTAAGTTAGGGCGAGTGCACACTATGCATACTGTAAGCTTTCAACGGCCGAAGCATATGGTACTGACTTCATTTGATCGATCTCATACTGATTCATTGGACATTGAAATTTTCCAAAACTGTCGCCCTTGACTATGGGAGCAGGTGTGACATTACTCGCATGCATATTGTATTTCTTTAGAATCTTTTCATAATATGCCTTCTGCGACAGTCCTAACACTCCATTCTTTCTATGTCGGTGAATTTCTATGCCCAAAACATAAGAAGCTTCACCAAGATCTTTCGTATCAAAATTTGAAGACAAAAACTTCTTTGTTTCTAGTAGTAGACTGACATCGCTGCTAGCAAGCAAGATATCATCCACATACAGAATTAGGAAAATGTATTTTCCACTTTTAAACTTTGCATAAATGCAGTTGTCCTCGATATTCTCTTTAAATCCAAATCTTTTAATTATATCATTGAACTTTAAATACCACTGCCTAGAGGCTTGCTTTAACCCATAAATGGATTTCTTTAGGCGGCATCCCATATGTTCCTTCCCTTCCATGAAAAGACCCTTGGGGTGTTTCATGTAAACATTTCCTTCTAAATCTCCATTTAGAAATGTCGTCTTAACATCTATTTGATGCAACTCTAAATTAAAATGTGCAACTAGTGCCATTATGATTCTGAAGGAATCTTTACATGAGACCGGAGAAAAAGTCTCATTGTAATCTACCCCTTCTCTTTGCATAAAGCCTTTTGCCGCAAGTCTTGATTTATACTTTTCTACATTTCCATTGGAGTCATATTTTGTTTTGTAGACCCATTTGCAGCCTACTGTTTTGGCTCATTTAGGAATTTTCTCTAATTCCCAAAAATTGTTGGAACTCATCGATTTTATTTCATCTTCCATTGCCTCCACCCACTTGGCTGAGTGAGGGCTTCTCATGGCTTCTTCATATGAGGTGGGATCACCTTTCATATGAACTGTTTTTGTGTTATAAACTTTGTAAATTTCTTTAGAAATGGCTGGTCTTTTTTCTCTTTTAGACCTTCTGAGTTCGTCAGACTCTTGCTCATTTCGTGCCTCAGGGTCTGGCACATTTGCTATGTGTGGCTGTTTCGGATCCCTTTCATGCTCAACAGTGGGTTCAGGTGGCTCCTGATGGACATGTTCTGAACCTTCTCCCATTGTTGTCACATGTGGAGTCACAACAGGTGTCTGCACCACAACCTCAGGGGTTGTCGATGGTGGCACAACAGGTAGCGAGAAAAACGGCTCCTGAGTCATTGGATTAGGTGCATGCACCCTCTTATCCCCAAGATCGATTTTCCGAGCTACCATGCTCCCCCTCATCAATTCGTCCTCCAATAAGACTGCATGTCTCGTTTCTACAAACTTTGTGTATTTGTCAGTACAGTAGAAACGATGACCCTTTTATCTATCGGGATAGCCAATGAAGTGGCAAGTCACTGTTTTAGGGTCTAACTTTGCGATATTTGGATTAAAAACGTTTGCCTCAGCTGGGCTCCCCAAGACCCTCAAGTGGCGTAGAGAGGGGACTCTGCCTGTCCATAACTCGTACGGTATTTTGGGCACCGACTTGCTTGGTACTCTGTTGAGAATGTGAATGGAGGTTTTCAGCGCCTCCATCCATAATCCCAATGGTAGGGTGGAATAACTCATCATGCTACGCACCATATCCATAATGGTATGGTTACGCCTTTCAGCTACTCCATTTTGCTGAGGTTCGCCCGGTATAGAATACTGGGCAACTATTCAATTTTCATGTAAAACCTTGCAAAAGGTCCAGGTACTTGACCATATGGAGTGTGCCAACCGTAGTACTCCCCCCAAGGTCGGGCCGAACTATTTTAATTCTTTTATCATGCTGATTTTCAACTTCAGCCTTGAAAATCTTAAATTTATCCAATGCCTCAGATCTTTCTTTAATTGGATAAATGTAACCATATCGGGAGTGATCATATGTGAATGTTATGAACAAATCATAACCATCCACACTTTTTGCACGAAACGGTCCACAAATATCGATGTGAATGATTTATAGTGTTGATGTACTTCGGTTTGTACCCTTTTTAATTTGATTTACATATTTTTTTATGCAATCTATGCATTGTTCGATATCTGAGAACTCTAACGGAGGAAGAATATCATTTTTAACGAGGATTTCTATTCTTCCCCTTAAAATATGGCCTAATCAACAGTGCCATAACTTTGACGAGTCATGAGTTTGCTTTCTTTTCTTTTGTTCACACAGCAAACTATTTTTCACATAGTGATATCAAATAAAGCTCATTGTGAAGCGAAACAACACCCACATAAGCATTATTAAACCATATGACACACTTGCCATGTCCAAAATAACACTCATAGTTATCTTTGTCCACACGAGATACACTTATCAAGTTTCTATGTAATGAAGGCTTTTAGTCTTTCCTCTTCTTGCACACACATGGCTATAGTCTTTTCTATGTCCCATTTTTCTAGGGACATGTTGTAATTGACAACAAAGGTGTCAAACTGTTGAGGCAGTGGAGCCATCACCAAGTGATAAAGGAGTGCAACCTTTAACTCGAAATCAACATCCATGGGTTTAAGCTTAGCTGTCACGTTGCTCATCCGGAGTCCGTTATGCCATGTGCACCTGCATTGTACCTTTCTGTCACCAGCTGTTCCTGCAGCTGGGACATATGTCTTTTGAAGAACCAGTGAACTGGCTCTTTATCTTTCTAGAAACTCCCATGCGGAAGCACACTCTGCAATTGAGCCCGCAATAGCGTTCTCCATTGTGTTCTTTACAAAAACATGCACCTTTTGTTGATATTAACCCACTTTGGGTTCTCTAGGGTATATGCCATCTCCAATAGAGCATGGTCCCTTTTCTTTTCTGCCATGCAGCATCATCATATTTTTTCTTCTTAAAACCACAATGATGTGTGACCATAACAACAATTGCATGCATTAATTCATCGTTGATATAAATTAAAACATACAATTGTTTATGCAATTAAATATATATCACCGTTGGGGCAGATAATAGAGATAAATGCACATATTATTGCAACAAAACATGATCATGTTATTAATAACATTGGTCATAAAATAACAGGACCATAATTGTTTCAATAATCACTTTAACATACTTTTAAAGTTTAATTCTTACTTTAAACCTTTAATAAACACTTTAACTATTTATAGAGATAAATGTACCTTTTAACACATAATAACAAATCATGATCATGCTATTAATAACGTTGGTTATATAATAACAGAATCATAATCACCTTTCAATATAACTTTATCACATCTTTTAAAAATTTAATTATCACTTTATTGCATTTAAACAATTGCCTTTAACTATTTGCAGCGGAATATGAATAAAATTCATCAACTTTTATACTTTACAGAAATAAATTTCTCTCACTTTTGTGTTCTCTTAACAAATTTTCGTTGGATAAATTTGAATAGACAAAACTGTACAAAATTTTCTCAAAAAACTGAACAAAAACCAATAAAACTGTGTTCTATAAAAAATAAACAGAGAAAAAACTGTTATTTTTCTATGCTGTCACGCGGCCCGGCCCACGACCTGCTGCACGCACGTCGCTCTGCGCTGCAGACAACGGCACACGGCCTGCAGCAGCGCGCCGCTCCATAGCGGCAGACAGCGGCCCATCTTGGCGAGCCCGGCGGCCCACAACCCACCAGCTCCTGTCGCCGCTTGCTCCTGGCCGCGCGATGAAGATCTGACGGCCGAGCGCCGTTTTTGCGAGATCAAAGCCGAGTCCACCCGACTCTGGGGTCAAACCCTAGCTCATTATGTTCTCTCTCCCCCCCCCCCCGCGCATTTTTCTCACTCGCACGACGACGGCGGCCTCTGGGAGGAGAAGCACCGGTGGCCGGCGTCCCGCCGGCGACGGCAACACCTCACGGTGGTGCTCCTTCCCCACCACCTCTCTCCGTGCTTTCCCCATCCACCAACACCACCTGCCGGCTCGAGAGGGAGCAGGACCCGACGGTCCCTGCTTCTCCACTGCGCCAGCGACGACACTGAATCTCCACTCATTCCAAATGCCCCACCTTATTTTGTTTACGCTATGTCCTCTATTACTAGAATACTAGAGCTAGTGGATATCCACTACCAACAGAGAAGTGTACGGCCCGTGGAGGTAAGAAAAGAGACTCTGTTTCAGACGGATTTCCCAATCTTCCTTCTTCCTATCCTGGCACTACAGGATTTTATGATTTACTAGATTTTCTTCCACCTTATCTTTTATGCTTACGCTTAGCAGAAATAGTAGCTAACTAAGTACGACCGACCTTCCGACACCATTTCTTATTCACCGCGAACTAGCCTCATTACCAGTAGGAATCGCCTTAAATTAAAGCCCTTTCGCTAGCCCCGAATCTTGGACAACTGCCAATTGACATATAGTACTGTGCTTAATTAAGTGAAGTTCGCTATTCTAGTGCGATGTTCAGTTCACTGTCTCCACTCCACTATTCTTATCTTACATAATAACCTGTCTCTTCTTTAATTGATTGGAAAGCTGGTCAATAAAATGCCAGTGGGAAATCCATTGAGTAGCAGCTCGTATCCAAGAAAAATGCCATAACAAGGTATTCCCCCCCAATCTTATTATCTTTCCCTTTCGAAGGAAGAAGGTCAGACAGCACTGGTCAATAGGATCGGGTGGGCTGGCCGGCAGATGCCGTGGCGGTGGCGGTGCTGTCTTTGCCCTCGAAGGGAGCTCTTCTTTTCGGCTGTGGCGGAGAAGATGCCCCCTTCCACTGCCCATGTTCTTCCTCCGACCCTCGGCTTGCCGATGCGTGTCGGATGGAGAGGAACGGCGCGGCCGGGATGGCGGCACACTTTGCCGTCGAGCCCGAGGCTGCTAGGTAAGTCTTTGCCCTTTTTCCCTTTCTCTCTGTTAGGGTTTGGGTTTCGAATTTGGGGATTTTCTCTTGACTTTTCTTTGGCAGGGCGCCGCGGCTAGGTGCTCGACAAGTCCGCTCTTCGGCAGCGCGCCGCGGCCGGCATGATGGCGCCACGTTGACCTGCTCAGAATCTCACCACTCACCAAGCTGGAAAAACTCTTCGACCGCACCTTCGGCGCCACGTAGGCCGTTGTGACGCGACGAGTTCTGCTGAGCGCTGTGCTTCATGTTCACCTACGACTACGAGGAGGTGCTGCGGCGGGACGACATGCACATGCAGCGCTGGGTGCGTGCGTCGTCAGGAACCCGCCGTGCAGCTGACCTTCAAGGATGCGGGGTCAAATCTGCAAAATCAAGGAGGAGGTGGGCCTTGTTTTTCAACCAATCACGTTTGCATGCCCACACGTTCATCCGTAAGTCTCATTCTTTCCGTAAGTCCCGCCCGTAAAGCCTACTAGCATTATTGAATCCAGAAATAAAAGATTTTCCGTCGGATGGATCTGCAGATCCCACATCCAACGACGATCCCCATCGATCGAGAACTATAACAGTATAACAGATAGATTGCGCCGTGCCCTGAAGAAAACCAAAGCCGAGCCTCTCGTTCCCCTCTCCACGCCGCCGCCAACGCCGCCGACGCCGACGCCTCCATAGATCGATCCGTCTTCATGTTCCTCCCCTCCGAGTGCGTGCTCGAAAGGCGCGTGCGTTCGGACGGCGATCTCGACCTCTCCGACAAGAATCTCCAGCTCCTGATGCTCAAGTGCGAGGACCGGAAGGCGGACGGGTACGAAGGCGAAGACCTCGAGATCCACAACGAGAGGGTTAAGAAAATGAACATCGGGGTCCGTCTCGCGGCCGCGCCTCCGCCGGCCGTCTCCTACCTGGTCATCCTAGGCGCCCGTCTGTTCGCCAAAATCGTAGCCGTCGACGAGACCGTCGTCGTCATCATGCTGGGCTTCACGGGCGACGGAGGCCGGATGTCCTATCTCGTCTACGACGCCGTCGCCCTGTCGCTCCGCATGATCCCCCCGCCGGACCATGCCTCCAACGTCTCCATCGCGCGCTCATGCCAGGGCGACGCCTCCTACGCCCTGGTCGTCCACACGGGCGTGCTGGCTGGCATCAAAGGTGGTGTTTCTCTCCACCTGTGGCAGCCCTCCTCGTCGTCGTGGCCCTGGTCCAAGTTCAAGAAGTACAGCTTATCTGACCGCATCGACTGGAGCCTGATCAGGGTCGATATGGAGTTCTCGTTCAAAGGCCACGCCTACTGGGTTGACCTCGTGCGCGGCATCTCCTACTGCAGCTGCGATGTCGTCCTCGAGGACAACAGCAACCTGGTGGAGTTCGGCTTCATCCCCCTGCCCTCCGAGGCGAGGGGCAACCACCGGAACTACAAGCGTGTGGCGCTGCCGGTCGCGTACCGGGCCATGGGCGTCGCCGGCGACTCCTTGATCAGGTTCGTCTCCATCAACGGCTTCCAGGACCACGTCGAGCACAAGGACCGCACGGTGACCGTGTGGAAGCTGCTGGGCCACGGAAAGGGGTGGGAGAAGAAGCACGAGCTCAGCCTGGAGACGCTGTGGGGGTACGAGGGGTTCGGCGACGTGCCCAAGGACCTGACGCCCATGTACCCGCTCCTGAGCACCAAGGACGCCGACGTCGTGTACTTGGCGCTCGGCGAGTTCTACGAGAACCTCTACAAGAAGAAGTTCTACCCCCGCACAGAGCGCTACCTGCTCGCTGTCGACATGCGGAAGAAGACCGTCACGTCTGTGCCTCTGGCGCGCTCGATGTTCGACGCGTTCGTATCTTGCGGGTTCAGCCGACGTCTCCGTAAAGCTCTAGTTGGACCTTGTGATGATGACGGAATCCCTCTTAGGGGCAATAATGGAGGAAATGTCGTAGCAGAGTCCCCCGTACCCATGAAGAAGAAGAAGCCTAGGCGCAATGAAGGAAATGTCGTAGCAGAGGCCCCCATACCCATGAAGAAGAAGAAGCCTAGGCGCAATGAAGGAAATGTCGTAGCAGAGTCCCCCGTACCCATGAAGAAGAAGAAGCCTAGGCGCAATGAAGGAAATGTCGTAGCAGAGTCCCCCGTACCCATGAAGAAGAAGAAGCCTAGGCGCAATGGAGAAAATGTCGCAGCAGAGCCCCCCGTACACATGAAGAAGAAGCCTAGGCGCAATGGAGGTAATTAATGTAGCAGAGGCCTAGGATGAAGAAGCCTGCAGTGTGCAACTCGAAACTGCTAGTGTCTGCGGTTTAGTCACTATGAAATGAAATCCTTGCAAAATACTACGTACCTCTCAAGCCAGAAGAGTATAAAAGACAGATTCTTACAGAGGAGAGGAAAAGAAAATAAAGGTTGTTGTTTTCTTGCACAAAAACAGTCTGAATCGTACCAATACTAAGCATCCTAAAAGATTTAGGGTGACTTCAAGCCTGCTTATAGATTCCAATGGGGAGAAACTGCTATTAGCAAAAGCTTTCATAAACTGTCGAGAGGCTTTTTTTTGGACTTATGCTATTTTGGTTTATTTGCTGCGATGAGTTGTGAGTTGTCTATTATACCCCTGATTTGACATGGCATCATTTTTGGACAGCACCATCACATAACAAGAATCATCTACTATCTAGCAGCAACTACTAGCATCACACAACAAGAATCATCTACTAGCACCTGTGAACAAGCATTAGTCAAACACAATTTTGGGAAATTCTAGCTGCTATACATGCTGCAGCGGACGAAGTCGAGATGCCCGGCCTTGGAGCAGACAGCAAGGTGGAGGGAGGAGGTGGCCGGGGAAGGGGGTTGGTCCGGGCGGGCGGAAACCGATGGCGGAGGGAGACCGGCGGGAGTGGGGGATGAAATTCACCGGGGATTGGAGCTGACGGTATCGAGATGAGCATATCTGGCCAAAACTTGCCGAGGCGGGTGGGATCCGTCCCCCCTCCGCCGAGATCGGGAGGTGGCGGCGGTGAGAGACCGGCGGGATCGAGGAGGGCGGCTTGCGACGAGAAGAATCGACGGTGGAGGGAGGAGGTGGCCGAGGCAGAGGGTTGGTCCGGGCGGGAGGAAACCGACGGTGGAGGGAGACCAGCGGGAGTGGCGGGCGGAGGAAGACCGGCTTGGAGCTCACGGGATCGGTAGGTGTATGTAGCATCCACCTGTAATGCTACTTGTTCTAGTAATAAAAAGGGCCACTTCCTACATAGAATTGTTGCATCATCATCATATCATGCTCATGTCATCATGCCACCGTGCATTTGAGCATCATATACAACCCCTTCTTGTTTGCTTCTTATCTCATGTGCATTATTAATTGTAGTTGCCTCTTGATATTGTATTTGGTTCTTGATATATTGCTAAATGCCCAAGTTGATTTGGGGGCATATCTCTTATTAACTCCACCACCTTTCTTTCACCATCTTATAATTCCACCATCCAATTAATATGAGCTTGGCATTTTATTTGAGTTATCTCTAGCTCATGTTGGTTGGTTGGATTCCACCCATAATCTTTTGCTTGGCCTTTGCCCACCTTTTGGAAAATGCAAGGAATAATGCCACATGAATTAATGTTGTTTTCACAATATAACTACATGGCAATTATTGTTTGCATGGGCCATGCAAGTGCCACCTTTTTCTTGTCTTTGGAATGTTTTTGGCTTTGCTTGCATGGATCATCTCTCCCTTGTTTAAATCTTGTTTTGGCTTGTAGTTTTCTTCACATCCTCTACCTCTCTATCCCCCTATAGCTAAACCTTAATCCCCATACCCCATGCTTGCACATGTGATTATGTGGCTTGCACAAACCTAAACCCCACCTTCCTCTCTCTACCTCTTTTCTTTTGATCTTGCTTGGTCTTTATTTGGAGCATGCATGATTCAAAGAATACCTATCCATCTCTCTCTCTCTCCCTCTCTCTCCAAAACCCTAACCTATCTACCCCCTCTAAGCAAAACCCTAAACCTACCCCATGGCCATAACCATCCTAGCTAAAAACCTAAACCACACCTATTCTAATCACAACCCAAAGTTCCCCCTCTCCCTCTCCTCTCTAGCTAACCCACCCCTAAACCTAATCTAGCATGTCCACATGGTCACCATGCCCTAGCTACCCCCACCCAAACCTAACCCTAGGCCGAGCCATGCCCCCTCTTTCTCCTACCCTAGCTCCAACCCTACCCTAGCCCGAGCCTCCCCTCTCCTCTTTTCTTCTTCTCTCTCTGCCCTAAGGGCCCCTACACCGAATCTACCTCCTTGGCCCCACCCTGCCCCCCGGGACGTCCCTGATCACCACCTCCCCTGCCTCTGCCCGAACCTAGCACGTGAAGGAGGAGGAGGAAAAGTGGCCGAAGCCACCTTTCTCTGCCCCACTCCCCCACGGCACCCCTCTCCTCTCCTGTCCCTATCTACCCCCTCTCTCACCTCTCTGCCTCGCCCAGATCTACCCCAGACCGTCCCGTCCTCCCCGTCTACCCCTACCACCTCCTATCCCATCGCCGGCCATCGTCGGTGTCCCCCACGTTTTCCTCGAACCAGCCGGTGGCGTGGCGCTCTGGGTGTCGAGGAAGAGCGAGGAGATCCCCAGGAGGCCGCCGGTTCCTGTCGCGAAGGAGGAGGAGGACCAGAGCCACCCGTCCCGACGCCACCCCGAAGGAACCCTAGCTCCGCCCGGCGCCTGCTACGACGTTGATCGCCGGCTCCTCTGCCCGAAACAACCGCACCAGCAACCTCCCGGTGAGCTGCTGAGCCCCCCTGACACCTCCTTCCCCGCCGTTGCATCCTTTTCGCGACGGACCGCTCGTCGAGCACCCTCGGTGCACCGGCTAGCGCGTGCGTCTGCTCGCTTAGCGCGTCGCAGAACCCTATCTAGCCGTGTCGCGCTCATCCTGCACCAACCCCAGCCTGGCCCAGTGGTCGCCGCTACCTGCGCGCGCGCCCAGGTCGCGTGATCGATTCCCCGCGCCGCGCGCTCGTTCGCGAGCACCGATCTGTCCACGCGACGCGTAGAAGATCAACAGTACGGCCGTTGTTTTGCAAATAGACCCTCCGTTTTCTTTCTGCTTAACCCGCGGTACCGCCGAGCCCACCGTCAGCCTCTCTACACTTTTTGCAGAACACCCCCTAGCCTTTTGTAATCTCAACCCGCACTCCCTGGGATCCGCCGCGTGTCCTGCCCCGGCTGGCGCGCCCGCATGAGGGTCCGCGCGCACACCGGCCCCACCTGTCATTCTCAGGGACTAGTTTAGCCGCGGTGTAAAACGTTTCCTGCGCGCGTGTGTTGCTGAGTCAGCTGCTGGCCCCACTGGTCATTGGATGTGGCTAGCTGTGAGCGAGTAACAAGAGTATTTCTGCGTATCTGTTTTCAATTCCAATCTTTTCAAATTAATTCAAATTAAAAATTCAAATCTGTTTGATAGTAACTTTTAAAATACAAATCCAAATAATGCATATAATACATGTTTTCAAATCAGAAAAATATGAGGAATTCAAATCTTTCATCCAAAATATATTTTGAACATTTAAAATTCCAAGTTGAGTAAATTACCACAAATGCCACTAGAACTTAAATAATTAATAACTTTTGATTTATAACTCCGAATTTAACAAATGATATGTCTAAAATGATCAGCTCGACGAGACCTTTCTGTTTATGCTATCCATGACTTCAATTGCAGCATGCATCATATAAATATAAAGTATACAGCAACTATTATGACAATAAAATGGGACCAAAACCCCATTAAAATGTTACTTCTTGTCTTCCACACCTCACCCATGCCATGCCACTTTATTGCCATGCAACTTGTGCATCATTCATCATGGCATGATTGTTTGCCTGTCGCATTTTATCCCTATGCTTGTGCACTCTATTTATGTTGGCCCTTGTTTGTTTGGTTCTTCTTCGGATAGACTCTGAGCAGGGGATTTATCAAGAGAACCAGGAACACTACCCAGATCCGTCTCTCGCTTCCACCGAGCTGCCAGGCAAGCACTACCACATGCTCGCATGCATACAATACCTATTGCCTCTATCTTATTCTTGCATCATTGAGTCGCGATTGCATTAAACTGAATCCCAAGTATTGCATAGCCTTTACTTTTAAACCCCACCAAGCCTGTACCTCCATCCCATGAGCCATTACTACAGGAGTTGTTTGAGCCATGCGAGTCGTAGAACATCATGTGTAGGGTTTGTGAGTGTCGGATGGATAACGAGGTACCTAAACAACTTAACCTGAGTAGTAATGGGACAACTAATGAAAGTGGCACCGGTGAGCAATATCTGCTATTTGGTTTTTCCTGCTCACTTGTGTCCCGTAAGACCCCGAGTACTTGATTCATGTTCCAAGATTTATCGCGCTATCCACATCCGGGAGGTATATGGGACCCCCCTGAGCCAGAGCTTGATTCCGTCTTATTTCTTGGGGCCACAAACTAGTTTGAGGTTTTATTTACGATCCTGTACTTATGCCATGCTTTACTGCTTTATTTACGATTGTGCGATGTATAGCACACTGTACTGTTTAGGATCGGGACACGTTTTCGCGGTGTCGACAAGCCCAGTTTTGGGTTCCCAGTCGCTCACAGCCGTCCACCCAAACCTTGAGTCCGTCTCGGAGCTAGCTTACTTCGTTGCGGGTCTACTTTAAGGGGTGGCCCCCTGAAATATTTCTGAATCCTGTGATTGCTTTGTCGTGAAAGCCTCGTTGGGTTTTTGATTTGGTTTTTCCGAGGTTGATCGAGTGTGTGTTGCTATTGGTGCACCCCGGCCGGGTAAAACTTTCTGAAAGCCGTGTCCGTGGTTATGGACGACTTGGAGCACAGTTTCTCGACCATAGACAAGCAAAACTAAAGTACCGCTTTTA
This sequence comes from Avena sativa, assembly GCA_916181665.1. Classification (NCBI taxonomy): domain Eukaryota; kingdom Viridiplantae; phylum Streptophyta; class Magnoliopsida; order Poales; family Poaceae; genus Avena; species Avena sativa. The sequence continues at coordinate 425,315,418 of OV702280.1, forward strand.
ATTTGACTAAGTAATTGACTAGTAATTAGTGCAACACTCATGGAATGGTTAATAAAATTGCCAACGGATGGGGAGGTTGTTCGTCCGCTTCCTCGTCGGTAAGCGAGGAGGAGGATGGATCTGGTGATATTACTGTTATAACTGTTGTCAATAATTCACGGACATCCGTCTATCTTTGGTTAGGCGGATGGTTAGCGTTTATCTATAGAACTGCTAGGGTTTATCTTTTGCTGCAATTGCGTCACCCCAGGTTGTGTCCCCTTTAGAGGCATTAAGACTTGCTGAGTACCCTTAGGGTCTCACACGATAAATTATTGGTTCAGATGAACAGGTACCCTCGTAGGACGGATACTGGGTGGAAGAGGCTGATGATGTGGGCAACGATCGTTCGGTGTAGAGATTCCGGGAACGGGGATCCGTGAGATCTGTGGGCGGGATGTGCTTCTTTCTATGGCATCTTATGCCGATTTGCTTCTTATCCGTACTCGGACTTTGTTTGCCGCTTCCGCTTGATACTCTGATGTGTGTTGTATGAGGAATTATCCTAAAATATTATATCTATCTAGGTCATTTGAATCTTGCCGTATGGCGTTGCTATATTTCCTTTCTTTCTAGATGGTATGGCTCTGATGTACTCTTGTATGGTGGCTTGCATACATACCCACTTGTGTATGTAGTTGATCCCTTCGCCTGCCGATTACGCCGCCCGTACAGGTCCCGATGAGATGGAAGTGGTTGGGACGGCCGAAAGGTCTACCCGTGAGTGGCTTTTAGGGCCCCACCGTACTATTTCAACCACTACCGCTCATCCAGGCTTGTAACTAGGAGCGTAATTCACCGAGGTAGTTACAATTGGTATCAGAGCCATCCCGACCTTCAGGGTCTCAGCCAAACGGTCGTTGTCAGTCTAGCAAATATTTTTGGTAGTTATGTATATTAGGGAAAAACAAAACGCGACAGTAGGACTGCTTCCACTTTTCTTCTTACCCTCCCACCCACCCTTTTCTGGTAAGGAAGTGTAACGTTTCCAATCCTCTCCTTAAAGTTCAAACTAGGATTCACGTGTTCTGGGTTTCCGTAGTACCATAGGTTGTGTGTGAGTGTGTGTGTGTAATTCTTTGTCTATCTGTTGCATCCAAGTTGTTATCTAATCGGCCTTTTGGTTATCAACTGTTGGTACATTCCATACCGACAGGCTTTTGCAAACCGGCGCAATCTGTCTTACTCTTTGTATCCGACGTTGTCTTGTTTGGGATGTTCGTTTCCGTAGTTACCAATCTTAGGTTCATCGTGAGAAGAAGGGGTTAGGATATGTGTTCCACTTATTCATGTGCGGAGTAATGATTTGAGTGCGGGATGGAGTCGCGACCATACCACTACTTTTATCATTCGCTTTTGTATATTGAATCGGTAGAGTCACTAATCTTGATTCGTTAAGTAATTTTGCGCATCTATTGGTATTTTAATGCCGAAATTTGTGGAAAATTTTTCTTTGATATATTTGTGTACCACACTCCTTTTCAGTCGTGTGCGATATGCTTAATATCTTCTAGGTGCTTTGAACTTTGTTGATATTTTAATATCATCTCAGTAAATTGTATCCTTTAATCTTGGTTAATTCCATCTTGGTACTATTTTGGATTATTATTATTCTCCATTATAGTACTGACTTGTGTTTTATATCAATCTCAGGATGGCTCCACCACGCCGTTCAGATGAGGACATACCACCAGAGCTTGGGGCCGCATTGTCAAACATAGCTAATGCCTTGGCAGCGATGCAGCAGAACCAGCAGCGTTTGGAAGAGAGTGTCAGAAGAAATGAGTTTGCTCCACTCCCTCCACCTCCCAAGCGGGGCGACATCAAGAGCTTCCTGAAATTCAACCCTCGTCAGTTTGATGTGTCTGATCGCCCACTGGATGCGGATGATTGGTTACGTGAGACGTCAAGGCTTCTTGAGACTGCTGATGTTCCTGAGCAGGAGTGGGTAAAGTGTGCTACTCATCTTCTAAAGGGAGATGCAGCTCTCTGGTGGGAAAATTACTTGAAGGCAAGCTGCACTGGTTTTCAGCCTACCTGGGGACAGTTCTCTGGAGCGTTCAAAGAGCAATTCCTGTCAGAGATTGTGATGGAAAGGATGAAGGAGGCTTTTCTCAACCTGAAGCAAGGAAATGATAACGTCAACACCTACATCAGGAACTTCATGAATCTATCTCGTTATGGTGGCGATGAGGTATCTGATGACAAGAAGAAGCAGAAGAGGTTCAGGCAAGGGCTCAATGCATCGATCAAGTATGCAATCACACATGCAAGGCCGGCATCTTTCCTGGAACTACAACACACAGCTTTGCAAGAGGAAGCAAGCAGGCAAGTGTTCGAGGAGTCCAAGAAACACAACAGGGATGCATCAAGCTCTTCGGTTATGGCAGCTCCTTCTAAGCGGCGTGTCTGGGTTCCTAACACCCCACTGTCGCTCCCGGCTTCACCAAGACCTTCAAGCTACACGTCGAGGCCACTAAACTCCATCACTGCTGCTCCCAGGGGCTACACCAACAACTACCCTGGAGCGCCTGGCGGAGTCCCTGGCTACATTGCTCCACGTCCACCTGGTGCTTGTTACACGTGTGGAGATCCTGGACATCCCCACTGGAACTGTCCGTTGAAGAACAAAGCTCTCCCTCAACCCCTGCCAAGATCTGCAGCAAGCTCTCCTTCGGTTCGTGCACCACCACCTCGGGCTCTCAACATCAACACCAAGCTCGGGTCTGCGGTTGTTCGTGCCAATTGTGTCAACGCCGCTCAAGCTGAGCATGCACCTGGAGTGGTGATGGGTACGCTATCCGTTAACTCAGTCCCTGCACGAGTTTTGTTCGATTCTGGTGCATCGCATTCATTTGTTTCTCACAAGTTTGCAATTGAGAATGAGTTAGTTATGGTTCCTCTACTCAAGCGGTTGGTGGTACAATCTCCTGGTTCAAACATGAGGGCTGTTCATATCAGCCATGGCAATCAAATTGAGATTGGTGGCTCTTTGTTCTCGGCTTCCTTAATTGTTCTGGGCAATTCTGATATTGATGTCATCTTGGGCATGGATTGGTTGACGGCAAATGCAGCTGTGATTGATTGTGCTGAACGCTCGGTTTCTTTGAAGATTCCTGAAGGCCATATAGTCTTTTCTCCAAGTCTGACGTCTGCTGTCCAGCTTTTCTCTCTGGCGGCTCTGAATGATGATGCTATGGAAGCTATTCAGAGAGTCCCAGTGGTCTGCGAGTTTCCGGATGTTTTTCCTGAAGAGTTGCCGGGTATGCCTCCGGATCGTGAGGTTGAGTTCGTAATTGAGCTTGAACCTGGAACGGCTCCTATCTCCAAGAGGCCTTATAAAATGGGTCCTTCTGAGTTGGCTGAACTCAAACGACAACTTGATGAACAAGAGAAGTTGGGTTTCATTCAACACAGTACTTCTTCTTGGGGTAGCCCAACAATCTTTGTGAAGAAGCGTGACAGGACTGATAGACTTTGTGTTGACTACCGGGCTCTCAATGCTAAAACCATCAAGAACAAATATCCCCTTCCGCGGATTAATGATCTTTTTGACCAGTTGGCTGGAGCTGTGGTATTCTCTAAGCTGGACTTGAGGAGTGGTTATCACCAAATCAAAATTCGCAAGGAAGATGTGCCTAAAACAGCTTTCACCACCCGCTATGGCCTGTATGAGTACACGGTGATGTCTTTCGGTCTCACCAACGCACCGGCTACCTTATCGAGGCTTATGAACTCGGTCTTCATGGAGTACCTGGATAAGTTCGTTGTGGTCTATCTGGATGACATTCTGGTCTTTTCCAAGTCCAAGGAAGAGCATGAAGAACACCTTCGTTGTGTCCTAAACAAGCTGCGCGAGAACCGCTTGTATGCAAAGTTCTCAAAGTGTGAGTTTTGGCTGCCTGAAGTAACCTATCTTGGTCATGTCATCTCTGCCAAGGGCATTGCAGTCAACCCGGAAACCGTGAAGACAATTGTTGAATGGCTTCCTCCTGCAAATGTAAAAGAAGTGCGGAGCTTCCTGGGTTTGGCTAGTTATTGCCGTCGCTTTGTTCAGAACTTCTCAAAGATAGCGAAGCCTCTCACCGATCTTCTCAAGAAAGGAAAGAAATACCTGTGGACTCCTGCATGTCAAGCAAGCTTTGAGACACTCAAAGAGAAGCTCACTTCCACGCCAGTCTTGGTTCCTCCGGATACATCCAAGCCTTTCCAGATATTCTGTGACGCCTCGTTGCAAGGATTGGGTGCGGTCCTTATGCAAGAAAGACAAGTTGTTGCTTATGCCTCTCGACAGTTGAAGACGCATGAGATCAACTATCCCACACATGAGCTCGAGCTAGCAGCAGTTGTCTTTGCTTTGAAGCTATGGAGGCACTACTTGCTTGGCAACCGATGTGAAATCTTTTCTGATCACAAGAGTTTGAAGTATATTTTTACTCAGCCTGATCTCAACCTTCGGCAGAGGAGATGGATTGAAGCAATCAATGACTTTGATGTGACCATCAACTACACCCCGGGCAAAGCTAATGTCATGGCAGATGCTCTCAGCCGCAAGGCTTATGTCAATAACCTCATGATGGAAGAACAACAGCCCCTCTTGTGCGAGGAATTCCGCCAGCTCAACCTGGAAGTAGTGGAACAAGGGCATCTCCTGAACCTTCTGGCTACTCCTCTCTTGGAAGAAAAGATTCGCTCTCGTCAGCTGGGTGATCCGCACACAAGAAACATCATCTCTAAACTTGAGCTTCCGAAGTATGAGTCCTTCCACGTCGATGATCAAGGCACGCTTTTCTTCGACCACCGGATGTTTGTTCCAAACTACCCGGGTTTGAGAGACCAAGTTCTCAAGGAGGCGCATGATTCGGTTCTTTCTGTCCATCCTGGCAGCACAAAGATGTACATGGACTTGAAAACACAGTATTGGTGGCCTGGTTTGAAACGATATTGTGCAAAGTACGTCTCGGAGTGTGATGTTTGCCGCAGAGTGAAAGCTGTCCATCAGAAACCTTTTGGTCTTCTACAGCCATTGAAACCTCCGGAATGGGAATGGGAGAAAGTCGAGATGGACTTCATCACTGGGTTTCCTAGATCGCAGAAGGGCAACAATGCAATCTTTGTTGTCATCGACAGGCTTTCTAAAGTGGCTCATTTCTTCCCCGTCAAGGAGACAATTTCTGGAATTCAGTTGGCTGAGCTCTATATCAACAGAATTGTCTCTCTGTATGGGGTTCCGCTTGAGATCAGTTCAGACCGGGGGAGCATCTTCACTTCCAAGTTCTGGGAAAGCTTTCAAAATGCTTTGGGAACAAAGTTGAACTTCAGCACTGCTTACCACCCTCAGTCGCAAGGACAAGTGGAAAGGATCAATCAGATTCTGGAAGATATGCTTCGTGCTTGCGTCATCTCTTTTGGCATGAAGTGGGAGGAATGTCTGCCATATGCTGAATTCTCCTACAACAACAACTTTCAGAAGAGTCTGAAGATGGCACCATTTGAGGCTCTCTATGGTCGCAAGTGCAGAACTCCGATTGGTTGGTCAGGTGCAGGAGAAAGAATCTGGTTTGGCCCTGATATCGTAACTCAGGCAGAGGAGAAGGTGCATATCATTCTTGAGAACCTGAAGATTGCTCAAAGTCGTCAGAAGAGCAACTATGACAGGAAGCACACGGACATGGTGTATGCCCCTGGTGATCTCGTGTACCTTCGTGTCACTCCCATGAGAGGTACACACCGTTTCGGTATCAAAGGAAAGTTGGCTCCTAGATACATCGGTCCATTCAAGATTCGTGGTAGAAGAGGAGAAGTTGCTTATGCCCTGGAGCTCCCGGAAAAACTCAAAGTCCATGATGTTTTCCACATCTCTCAGCTCAAGAAGTGCTTCAAAGATCCCGGCAGGACCGTGGATCATGAGCTAATCGATCTCCAAGAAGACCTGTCTTATCAAGAACACCCCACCAAAATCCTTGAGACCGCAGAAAGAAGGACTCGCAACAAGTCCATCAAGTTCTGCAAGGTGCAGTGGTCACACCATTCTGTTGATGAAGCCACATGGGAGCGTGAAGATGAACTCCGTGCCAACCATCCTTCTCTCTTTGTGTCTTCTTCTTCTTCCTAGAATCTCGGGGCGAGATTCCTGTTAGTGGGGGAGAGTTGTAGCATCCCAGTTGTCTAACACCTGTAATGCTACTTGTTCTAGTAATAAAAAGGGCCACTTCCTACATAGAATTGTTGCATCATCATCATATCATGCTCATGTCATCATGCCACCTTGCATTTGAGCATCATATAAAACCCCTTCTTGTTTGCTTCTTATCTCATGTGCATTATTAATTGTAGTTGCCTCTTGATATTGTATTTGGTTCTTGATATATTGCTAAATGCCCAAGTTGATTTGGGGGCATATCTCTTATTAACTCCACCACCTTTCTTTCACCATCTTATAATTCCACCATCCAATTAATATGAGCTTGGCATTTTATTTGAGTTATCTCTAGCTCATGTTGGTTGGTTGGATTCCACCCATAATCTTTTGCTTGGCCTTTGCCCACCTTTTGGAAAATGCAAGGAATAATGCCACATGAATTAATGTTGTTTTCACAATATAACTACATGGCAATTATTGTTTGCATGGGCCATGCAAGTGCCACCTTTTTCTTGTCTTTGGAATGTTTTTGGCTTTGCTTGCATGGATCATCTCTCCCTTGTTTAAATCTTGTTTTGGCTTGTAGTTTTCTTCACATCCTCTACCTCTCTATCCCCCTATAGCTAAACCTTAATCCCCATACCCCATGCTTGCACATGTGATTATGTGGCTTGCACAAACCTAAACCCCACCTTCCTCTCTCTACCTCTTTTCTTTTGATCTTGCTTGGTCTTTATTTGGAGCATGCATGATTCAAAGAATACCTATCCATCTCTCTCTCTCTCTCCCTCTCTCTCCAAAACCCTAACCTATCTACCCCCTCTAAGCAAAACCCTAAACCTACCCCATGGCCATAACCATCCTAGCTAAAAACCTAAACCACACCTATTATAATCACAACCCAAAGTTCCCCCTCTCCCTCTCCTCTCTAGCTAACCCACCCCTAAACCTAATCTAGCATGTCCACATGGTCACCATGCCCTAGCTACCCCCACCCAAACCTAACCCTAGGCCGAGCCATGCCCCCTCTTTCTCCTACCCTAGCTCCAACCCTACCCTAGCCCGAGCATCCCCTCTCCTCTTTTCTTCTTCTCTCTCTGCCCTAAGGGCCCCTACACCGAATCTACCTCCTTGGCCCCACCCTGCCCCCCGGGACGTCCCTGATCACCACCTCCCCTGCCTCTGCCCGAACCTAGCACGTGAAGGAGGAGGAGGAAAAGTGGCCGAAGCCACCTTTCTCTGCCCCACTCCCCCACGGCACCCCTATCCTCTCCTGTCCCTATCTACCCCCTCTCTCACCTCTCTGCCTCGCCCAGATCTACCCCAGACCGTCCCGTCCTCCCCGTCTACCCCTACCACCTCCTATCCCATCGCCGGCCATCGTCGGTGTCCCCCACGTTTTCCTCGAACCAGCCGGTGGCGTGGCGCTCTGGGTGTCGAGGAAGAGCGAGGAGATCCCCAGGAGGCCGCCGGTTCCTGTCGCGAAGGAGGAGGAGGACCAGAGCCACCCGTCCCGACGCCACCCCGAAGGAACCCTAGCTCCGCCCGGCGCCTGCTACGACGTTGATCGCCGGCTCCTCTGCCCGAAACAACCGCACCAGCAACCTCCCGGTGAGCTGCTGAGCCCCCCTGACACCTCCTTCCCCGCCGTTGCATCCTTTTCGCGACGGACCGCTCGTCGAGCACCCTCGGTGCACCGGCTAGCGCGTGCGTCTGCTCGCTTAGCGCGTCGCAGAACCCTATCTAGCCGTGTCGCGCTCATCCTGCACCAACCCCAGCCTGGCCCAGTGGTCGCCGCTACCTGCGTGCGCGCCCAGGTCGCGTGATCGATTCCCCGCGCCGCGCGCTCGTTCGCGAGCACCGATCTGTCCACGCGACGCGTAGAAGATCAACAGTACGGCCGTTGTTTTGCAAATACTCCCTGGGATCCGCCGCGTGTCCTGCCCCGGCTGGCGCGCCCGCATGAGGGTCCGCGCGCACACCGGCCCCACCTGTCATTCTCAGGGACTAGTTTAGCCGCGGTGTAAAACGTTTCCTGCGCGCGTGTGTTGCTGAGTCAGCTGCTGGCCCCACTGGTCATTGGATGTGGCTAGCTGTGAGCGAGTAACAAGAGTATTTCTGCGTATCTGTTTTCAATTCCAATCTTTTCAAATTAATTCAAATTAAAAATTCAAATCTGTTTGATAGTAACTTTTAAAATACAAATCCAAATAATGCATATAATACATGTTTTCAAATCAGAAAAATATGAGGAATTCAAATCTTTCATCCAAAATATATTTTGAACATTTAAAATTCCAAGTTGAGTAAATTACCACAAATGCCACTAGAACTTAAATAATTAATAACTTTTGATTTATAACTCCGAATTTAACAAATGATATGTCTAAAATGATCAGCTCGACGAGACCTTTCTGTTTATGCTATCCATGACTTCAATTGCAGCATGCATCATATAAATATAAAGTATACAGCAACTATTATGACAATAAAATGGGACCAAAACCCCATTAAAATGTTACTTCTTGTCTTCCACACCTCACCCATGCCATGCCACTTTATTGCCATGCAACTTGTGCATCATTCATCATGGCATGATTGTTTGCCTGTCGCATTTTATCCCTATGCTTGTGCACTCTATTTATGTTGGCCCTTGTTTGTTTGGTTCTTCTTTGGATAGACTCTGAGCAGGGGATTTATCAAGAGAACCAGGAGCACTACCCAGATCCGTCTCTCGCTTCCACCGAGCTGCCAGGCAAGCACTACCACATGCTCGCATGCATACAGTACCTATTGCCTCTATCTTATTCTTGCATCATTGAGTCGCGATTGCATTAAACTGAATCCCAAGTATTGCATAGCCTTTACTTTTAAACCCCACCAAGCATGTACCTCCATCCCATGAGCCATTACTACAGGAGTTGTTTGAGCCATGCGAGTCGTAGAACATCATGTGTAGGGTTTGTGAGTGTCGGATGGATAACGAGGTACCTAAACAACTTAACCTGAGTAGTAATGGGACAACTAATGAAAGTGGCACCGGTGAGCAATATCTGCTATTTGGTTTTTCCTGCTCACTTGTGTCCCGTAAGACCCCGAGTACTTGATTCATGTTCCAAGATTTATCGCGCTATCCACATCCGGGAGGTATATGGGACCCCCCTGAGCCAGAGCTTGATTCTGTCTTATTTCTTGGGGCCACAAACTAGTTTGAGGTTTTATTTACGATCCTGTACTTATGCCATGCTTTACTGCTTTATTTACGATTGTGCGATGTATAGCACACTGTACTGTTTAGGATCGGGACACGTTTTCGCGGTGTCGACAAGCCCAGTTTTGGGTTCCCAGTCGCTCACAGCCGTCCAACCAAACCTTGAGTCCGTCTCGGAGCTAGCTTACTTCGTTGCGGGTCTACTTTAAGGGGTGGCCCCCTGAAATATTTCTGAATCCTGTGATTGCTTTGTCGTGAAAGCCTCGTTGGGTTTTTGATTTGGTTTTTCCGAGGTTGATCGAGTGTGTGTTGCTATTGGTGCACCCCGGCCGGGTAAAACTTTCTGAAAGCCGTGTCCGCGATTATGGACGACTTGGAGCACAGTTTCTCGACCATAGACAAGCAAAACTAAAGTACCGCTTTTAATTTGACTAAGTAATTGACTAGTAATTAGTGCAACACTCATGGAATGGTTAATAAAATTGCCAACGGATGGGGAGGTTGTTTGTCCGCTTCCTCGTCGGTAAGCGAGGAGGAGGATGGATCTGGTGATATTACTGTTATAACTGTTGTCAATAATTCACGGACATCCGTCTATCTTTGGTTAGGCGGATGGTTAGCGTTTATCTATAGAACTGCTAGGGTTTATCTTTTGCTGCAATTGCGTCACCCCAGGTTGTGTCCCCTTTAGAGGCATTAAGACTTGCTGAGTACCCTTAGGGTCTCACACGATAAATTATTGGTTCAGATGAACAGGTACCCTCGCAGGATGGATACTGGGTGGAAGAGGCTGATGATGTGGGCAACGATCGTTCGGTGTAGAGATTCCGGGAACGGGGATCCGTGAGATCTGTGGGCGGGATGTGCTTCTTTCTATGGCATCTTATGCCGATTTGCTTCTTATCCGTACTCGGACTTTGTTTGCCGCTTCCGCTTGATACTCTGATGTGTGTTGTATGAGGAATTATCCTAAAATATTATATCTATCTAGGTCATTTGAATCTTGCCGTATGGCGTTGCTATATTTCCTTTCTTTCTAGATGGTATGGCTCTGATGTACTCTTGTATGGTGGCTTGCATACATACCCACTTGTGTATGTAGTTGATCCCTTCGCCTGCCGATTACGCCGCCCGTACAGGTCCCGATGAGATGGAAGTGGTTGGGACGGCCGAAAGGTCTACCCGTGAGTGGCTTTTAGGGCCCCACCGTACTATTTCAACCACTACCGCTCATCCAGGCTTGTAACTAGGAGCGTAATTCACCGAGGTAGTTACAGTGTAGGTCCGGGCGAAAATGGAACGGAGCGGGTGGGATCTGGCCGCCCTCTTCCGGGATCGGGAGGTGGCAGTGGTGGGAGACCGGCGGGAATGGAGGGTCGGGGCAGTAGCCTGAGTAGCGGCATTGTGGAGGGTGCGCCTGTCGTGAGCGGGGGATGGAGGCGCGAGGCGGGTCAGGGTGGACGGGACATGATCGTTTTTCCCTTTTTTTCACTCGTTTTCTGAGCTGTGCTGGGCGGTGGCATTTTCTGAGCTGTGCTGGGCGGTGGCATTCGGAGCGGAGAATCTTGGGAGACCAGTTTCTCCCCACCGCATGTAAATGGGCTTCTCGGGCGTTTTTTAATGGGGAAAAATTGGACACTTCTTTTGTGTTTATACGACGAGGGACCTATAAGCCACTCTAGAAGACTAAAAGAAGCCCTTAATCCCACCCTCTTACGGGAGCAAAGTGTTTGAGCTATGTAATCTCGGGAAAGTAGTCCTTTTGTATGCCTTTTTTTTCTTGTCAAGACTCTTGTACTAAATTAATGGAATGACACAAATCTTTTGCCTCCATTTAAAAAAAAAATTCCACTCTCTAATTTCTCATCATCGAATCCCTATTGTAACACTAACTTGAGACAATATTGAGCAGCACTCAATTCTTTGTGGTGTCAAAACCTCCGCTTTTTGGAGCCTTATGTCAGAGTTCAGACTGGACCCTAAACTACAATACTATGAAAAAGAGAGGTAGACATCGCAACTGCCAGTACTATGGCACCAGACATATGAAACATAGTCAGCCCATAACACAAGCTTTTTTTGAGCAATGCAAGCAGTTATTTTCTGATTTCACATCATCTACTAGTTGGCAAAACAGCATTATAAAGTTGAGCAAGAACTATTGGCAAAACAGCATTGATTAATGGTCTCCAATGGAAAGATGATGATAATTCAGATAAGTTTATAAACAGCTAATAGATCCAAGTCCGAAATGAGACTATTAGTTTGCATATATAGTCATGCAGGAGTGCAACGGAACAAATTGTGGGGTCAGCTGATCCCATGCATGGCCTATTTCCGAAACTATTCCACACAGACAATTTTCAAAAGAAACCTAGAGGATGATGGGAACTTTAGAAAATCATGCATGTCACCAAACAGTAATTCAGACCTGTCATTGCTACCAGAGGAAAGGGTCAATGATATACACTACCTTCTTAAGAATCATCTTCTACGAAGTTGGAGCAGCATCCTCAACATTGCTGCCAGATGTCTTTGAGTTCTCAGCATCATTTTTGCTGGTTGTAGATGTACTCTTCACCAATTCTTTATTTAGTGCACTGTTGGGAATATCACACAAAGACTCGCTCATGTCTTGAGCTTTCGGAGGCAAGACATGTCCATTTTTGTCATCCATGCTAGCACAGCAGGAGCAACTTCTCCATATCTTGAAACCCTAGGTAAGAATGCATACATATTCAGTCCATAATTTTTAAGGTTATAACATAAGACATGCAGTTACTACAACATGTGACAAGTAGCATAAGGGCAATTATTTCATCAACCAATTTGACGATACGAGGTGCTAACTATGTCATGTGAAATGCTTTCTCTAACAACTGCCTAGTATTTCCAAAGCTTATAAAGGAGTATAATTCTAAAGTATTGTACGAATAAACTGCATGCCAGTGAGATATTTACAACTAGCCACTACTTTTTTTTGGCAAGGTACAACTAGCCACTACTGGAGAGGAATATAGCATTTCTCAAATATACCTATTTGATGCTAATAGCAATACTCACATTATAAGAAAAGACGCTAGTCCGTAACACGGAGTATTTCTATCGACTAACACTGGGATAAATGGATTGACTAATTGCTCAAACAACAAACTACCAGAGCACTCAAAGCATGGTAACTACATTGTGGTAGAACATCTTAAACCCCACTATTCATGCCTCCCAAACTATCAAAATTCAAAGGCTCAGAGCAACTAAGTACATGAGAACCCGTGCCACATAAATACCCCCACCATGGTCTACAAAGTTTGAAGGATTGTTGTGAAAAAACGATTGACGGACTAACAGGCAGCCCCTGCAAACGCCGGAATTAACAGAAGGAATTTAGACAGGGAGCAGCCATGGAAATATTGGTAAAGTATCTTTCAGTAGTAAATAGAAACATACTGCTTCGCAGAGTGTTGTCTCAAAATGATATCAATGACTCTAATTGCTTCCTGGGTGTGCTCCGATTCCTGACCTTTCAATGTCATCGCAATGGCACTCATAGGTATTTTAGCTGCAAAGCACAACTCAACCTTAAAGGTTTTTGTCTGATATGGCCTTTTGACTCGTTTTCTGTCGCTTTCAGGAGGACTGTCATTTCCGGGGCTTCCATTTGCAGCAGTTCTAAGACCAAGAAAGTTACATGAGCAAGAAGATATAGTAACGACTAAATACAATACTACTCCCTCTGTTCAGAAATATAAGACAACCTACACACTAAAAGACGTTTAGATACATTTATTTCGCAAAGCTAAAACGTCTTATATTTCTGAACGGAGGGAGTAGATCCATACAAAACAGTGGAAATGGAAATAGCAGAGAGGGTTGATTACTTTCCACTTGAAATGTCTTCCAGAACAACAATGAACTAATTATTAACTTGAGGGAGAGCATCAATGGTGAAAATACTTTTTTCACCATCATAGGCAAGTCTTTATGTGCAAGCTCAGATGCGTAAGTCTGTTGTAGCTTGTCTATAGCCTTCCTACCAACACCTTTTCCATCTACTGGCCAGTCATCTTCATACTTCAGATTCACCTACATTCAATTGACAAAGGAGCAGTAACATCAGATGGTAACACAAGGAACTCAACAAACATACAATAGACAAGGATAAAAGCTTACATAATAGTGATGGAAAAACTCATCTGTGGTCTTCAAGGAAATTTTGAAATGGTTTGTAACAAGCTACATCAGTCTCCCATTCCTGCCAAAACCAGGACGAGAGACCAGGGCTCTCGTAGGCTTCGACAATTTCTTTGATTCCTCAGATTTAAGAGCCTCTACACTTGGCGGAAGATGTGGTGGTGGAGGCAAGTCTTCAATGTCCTCGGCTTTAATAGGCTCTACGCTTGGCACTAGAGGTGGTGGTGGAGGCAAGTCTTCGGTGTCTTCAGCTATAATAGGCTCTACGCTTGGCGCTAGAGGTGGTGGTGGAGGCAAGTCTTCAGTGTCATCAACTTTAATGGGCTCTATGCTTGGCGTTAGAGGTGGTGGTGCAGGCAAGTCATCAGCCACGCTGTCGTGTGACTCCATCTAACAGTACAGTCAGTTAATCAACAATAACGATGAATTTTGAGAGGGGGTGCATATAAGTATGCATTGTATAACTAAACAACGAATAAGGATAAATATTGATAAGCAAACAAAATAAGTCCTTCTGTTTATCATAAAGCAAATAATAACACTACAAACAAGCAAAAAAAAGATTGATTTCCTTTGATGGAAAGAAGAGATTTTGATGGTGCCCCAGATTAGCCAGACACCCATAACATCAGGAGGAACAAAGCGGATGAATAACCAAACTGAGTTAAATTTGTTTGCTTCGATCAAATGACTGACCAACCACCTCTTCATGCATGCATGTCGATTGGTGACAGACAGTGACAACCTACTTTGACCATAGACTGTTTGGAAGTAGAAGCAGAGTTCTACTCCTGGCAACTAAGAGAATTACAAACTTAACCAGCTCCTCCTTCACCATAAAAAGGAGAGGCAGCGAAAATACTCTGTACAATCTGTGTGCCCATTCCCTTGTAAAATCCACGCAATCCCTCATACCGAATCATCTTCAGTATCACATCTAATGTACCTGTTAAATACAGATAGTCAGTGTTACGTTAATTTTCATAAAAAATGACAGATTATATGCATATGACACGAAACAAAGAAGCGGCAGATCATGCATTATTAGAGCAGATTGTTCAGAAAATCATTACAAAATGAAACACGTTTTGCTAGTTTTGGTTAAAAAAGGTAAGAGATACCTGTGTATCCTGACGTCACATTCCTACCTATTTTCTTGTTTTGCTTGCAACCTACTCCCTCCATTCAGAAATACTCCCTCCATTTTAAAATATAAAATGTTTTAGATTTGTAAAAAAAGTATATTTAGACTCATTTTAGTATGTAGGTTCACTCCAAACCTACATGAACCTACACACTAAAAAGGGTTAGATACACTTCTTTCACAAAACTAAAACATCTTATATTTTAAAACAGAGTGAGTATACGACATTTTAGTTTTATTAATCGAATGTATCTAGACGTCTTTTAGTATATAGGTTCATAGAGGTTCAAAATAAACCTGTACACTAAAAGACGTCTAGGTATATTCATTTCACATAGCTAAAATGTCTTATATTTCTGAATGAAGGGAATAGACTGCAAGTGATAAGATACATGATCAAAACAGATTGAACAAATCTGATGCACTTTTTGCACACGACCCAGATTCGCACGCGTGTCGTGATTGTCTTTTGAGGAAGCATTGCTAGATCTGAGTCTTCTTGAGTGAAAGTTTGATGATGTTGTGCGCTCAAATAGATGAGAGAAACAGACATTGATGATGCTATGCTTCCTAAATCAACACCTACTTACCAGGGCTAATCTAAGGGTGACAGCTACGACCGTTGAAACAACAGGCTTCGCAGGTTTGTGCTTACAAACAGACATCCACAAGGTGGGGGGAAAAACATCGACAGGATAAACATAGAACAATCTTCACATTGACAATTGATGCAACACAGGTTTGTATAACCAGACTCGGTATACTGACTTGACAGTAAACAGCAGGTTTGAGCCAAAAAAAAAAAAACTTTCTAAAGATAGGCGCTAAAACATCATCTAACAGTTTAGAACTCTGGTTGATCAGCTGTCAAACAGCAGCGTTGACATAGCCTAGCGCTTTCCGCCACCGCCACCAAGTTTGGGAGCCTTGCCGGGCTTGGGGGCATGTGGCATCCCGCAAAACCACTACTACAAAAATCGCGTTGTTTTTGTGCATTGCATCGTCATCATCATGCATTGTTTGCATAAAACTATTTTCGCAAAGCCCGTTTTGTTTTCTAAAACGCCCCATCTTTATTCAAACGCAAAGCCCGGTTCTCCGGATTAATTATTTTGGCCGCTATCGGGTTGCAAACGGCCCGTTTAAAACAAATAAAAAGTTTAATTGTTTTGGTTGGGCAGTCGAACGGGCCGAATGACCCGAACGACCACCCCAGGAAAATATAATCGGTCCCCCTCTAAATCCTAAACCTACCAACCTATCTACCCAGCCCTCCCCTCCACATCACCCCACCCAATCCCGAGTTGCCACCTCACCTCTCCTCTCTCCCTCACCCTATCCCACACCGCCACCTCACCCTACCCCACTTCCCACTCCCTCCACCTGGACCCTACCCGACCCACCACACAACACCACCCCAGCACACCACACCCGCACACACGCGCACGCCACGCTGCGGACCCCCACCCCCCTGCACCGATCCCATCCACCCACTCCTCCCACCAACCGCGCGCCACCTGGCACCCGGTCCCACCCCACCTGGAGCCTCCCCGAGCAGCCCACCCCGACGCCTCCTTCCCCAACCCCGCACGCAACCTCTCCTCCGCCCGAGCCGCCTCCACCTACCCTCGCCGGACCCCTCCTCCGCGAGCTCCGCCGCCCGCGCGGCCTCGCAAGCACCGCCCCCTCGCCGGCGACCCCGACGCCGCCCCCTGCCTCACCTCCCGCCACCGCCGCTCTCGCTACCACCCGAGCCCGCCTCGTTCGCCGGCGCCGCCCGCGGCCGCTCCCCTGCTCCGTCCTCTCTGGCGCCGCCGCGCGCGTCCCCGCCCTGTCGCCGTCCTCGCCGGCCCGGCCCGCTCCTCCGCCCGTGTCACCGGCCTCCCGCGCATCCCCGACCCCGTCCTTCCCCGGCGTCGGCCACGCACCCTCCCGCCGGCCACGTCCTCTGCCCCGCCGTCGAGGGCCGCGAGCAGCCCGGCCCCGTCCCCTTCGAGCCCGGCGACGCACCTCCCTCGCCGTCGTCTGCCAAGCCCAAGACCTGGCCGCTCGCCTCCTGTCGCCTTCCGGTGTGCTAGCGACCAGTACGTGCGCGCGTCGTCTGTACTCGTTGTGCATGTTGCTTGCCAAGCTCAACAAGTGACCAGGCCTCTGGTGATGTTCTCTGTGGTAAAACACTGGCACTTGTGTATGAGGTGGTGAATGAAAGGAGTATCAACGAGAAGATCGCAGCTCTAGGAGCCGATAGAACCAGGACAAGATCTTCGATGCGCTAGATGGATGCTAGAACCCATGGGAAAATCAAGACCTTTGTACATGGTAGCTCACCGACAAGACCGGCTCGATGCCGATGGTTGCGCAGGATGTACATGGTGCCACCCAAGACCTCAGTCATGGATAAGATGTCCGAAGACCGAACCTTCGGCATGCCAAGTGCGCCTTCCCGAACACCATGATCTTCTTCTCGGATCCGGTGGCCGAGACTCCGAAGACCAAGACCCGAAGACGCCGAGATCGGTGGACGCCAAGATCGCCTCACGGACGCCATGACCTCCTTCAAAGATCCGATGGCCGAGACCCTGAAGACCGATCTAGAGCGCCAAGGCCTTCGCATGGAGTCGGCAAGATCATCCGGAAACGCCAAGATCCACTGCGCGGCCCCGACGAGTTCGACACCGTACAGGGCGAGACCGATGCGCCCCGACGCCACGCCAAGTTCGTCTACCCGAACGCCAAGATCCTCGCAACGGCAAGAACGACCCCGTGGGACCCGACAAGACCTTCGCGGCAACAAAAACGGCATCGGCCCGGAAGAATCCGATGCGACCGACACCGACCCAAGTCCTTCGTCCCGGAACGACAAAAACTACCCCCGATATCCGAGAACGATCCCGTCGAGACCGATCCGTCGAACCCTGGACCCAGAGACCGACCCCGAACCCCGGAACCCCAAGATCGTCGAGACCCCCTAATGTGTGAACCCCTTTCCGAGAACCCTATTTTATAACATATTACAACTTGTTGCACATTAATTGTTCTTGCATGCATAATCATGTGGTTTGGGGGCCTTATGCCGATTCACCTTATAATTAATATGGGGCCCATATGCGGGCAAATCTAGCCTTATATTGGCCTCATTTAAATTTGTGTAGCGAACCGGTAACTCATCTTGCCTTGTTAAAACAACATTTAATTTGCGGGGTATCTAAATAACTGGAACCATTTAATTAAATGTCGGGACCCTGGTTCCGCTTAACATGACCTAATCGCATTGCATCGCATCTTGCCATGCCATACATCATACATGCATCATGCCCGATCTTCTGCCGTTGTATTAAATATTGCATCCGGTGTTGCTTCTAGTGTTTTGGTTCTTCGCGGATAAGGCCGTTGAGTTGATGTGAGCTTCGCCCCGATCTTCGGTTGAACCTTCGTCAATGTTTTCAGGCGAGCATCTCCCCCTTTCTACCTATCTTACTTTTCTAGTATTTACTTCCTCCTGTTGATCTATTGCTATCTGTGTTGCGATGCTCTAGTTTTCGTACCCGTGATATCCCTTGTAGCCCTATATTGCCTTGGACACACCCTATTACCTGTTGTTTGGTAGATAGTTGGACTTGCGCGTCGTAGTCGCTTGCTCAAGTGCTGTTGCGTGTCGTCAAGTGCCACAGTTGTTGATGTATTGCCGCATGTTGTTGTTGGAGATGATCATGGTTTTACTTACCGTTCACTTTAATTCCTGTTTAACAACTAAAATTGAAGTAAGCAGAGGCATCGGTGGGTGATAGAAAATATTTGGTTTCCGAACGCCCACTTGTGTCCCGTAGGACCCCGAGTACTTGATACATGTTCCTTGATTTATCGCGCTATCCACATCCGGGAGGTATATGGGACCCCCCTTAGCCAGAGCTTGATTCAGTCTTATTTCTTGGGGCCACAAACTAGTTTGAGGTTTTATTTACGATCATGTACTTATGCCATGCTTTACTGCTTTATTTACGATTGTGCGATGTATAGCACACTGTACTGTTTTGGAGCGGGACACGATTCCGCGGTGTCGACAAGCCCAGTTTTGGGTTCCCAGTCGTTCACAGCCGTCTACCCAAACCTTGAGTCCGTCTCGGAGCTTGCTTACTTCGTTGCGGGTCTACTCCAAGGGGTGGCCCCCTGAAATATTTCTGAATCCTGTGATTGCTTTGTCGTGAAAGTCTCGTTGGGTTTTGATTTGGTTTTTCCGAGGTTGATCGAGTGTGTGTTGCTATTGGTGCACCCCGGCCGGGTAAAACTTTCTGAAAGCCGTGTCCGCGGTTATGGACGACTTGGAGCACAGTATCTCGACCATAGACAAGCATAACTAAAGTTTATTGCTATAAATTTGACTTTATAATGACTAGTAATCAGCTTCACTATAATGGAATGGCTAATTAATACTGCCCACAATTGCTTGTTTGAGGTGTCGCTTGCGACCATTGTATCTGACTAGTAAGTACTGCAACTACAACGGAATGGCTAAATAAAAGTACCAACAACTGTTGGGTTTTGGGTTATCTCATGCTAATTGTATCTGGCTAGTAAGTGTTGCAACTATCACGGAATGGTTAACTAAAAGTGCCCACTGCTTATTTTATCAGGACGACTATCTACACCTGACTAGTAATTGCTGCAACGATAACTGAATAAATAAAAACTGCCAACTGTGTGAGTTCCTCGGTCGACTTCCTCGTTGGTATCGAGGGGGAACGCCAGGATGGGTTTGTTTGATGGTAGTATCAGCTTGGTTCCGAGTAGGTCTTTCTTACCCCTCTCTGATAGCCGCCAGTTGTATCGAGTCTCTATAGGTTGTTTAGTGCATGCTGCCGCTGCCGCTCAGTCCACCATACCTATGTAGGCGAGGACCGCCGAATTCTAGTCTCGCTGTGTACTGGCCTCAGTACTGACGCTCCTCTTTTTCCTTTGCCTTTGTCGGCACCCCTTTTGTTTAAGCAGGTTTTGAGATCGACGTTGTTAGCAGGGTTACCCTTCCGGCTTGGCCTGGGCAGGGTTATGGACGCCATTGGTTACTCTTCAGGGCTCTTAGCCCCATTTGCATCTTGTCCGTAGTCGGACGCTCTGTCATTTTCAAGGTGATTTGGATCTTTGTATATTATATCTGTATTCTTGACTCATTGGAGTCGCTGTTATATATATATCTGTTCTGTGGGTCCCATCGAGGACTGTTGTGTAATGTTATTACTTCGTTTTCCACCCGCACGAAAGTGCCTGGTGGGCACCTTTGAATCGTTTCTATGCGGGTTTGGCGGGTTTTCGCTAAAACTTGCATAGGTCCGATTCTGAGGGTGTTACAGAGTGGTATCAGAGCTTAGCAGTTGCGATACCCCACAAGTCCAGCCTGTAGGATAACCTAGCTAACGGCCGAAGTAGAGTGTTAAAACTATTTTCGCAAAATCGGTTGGATAGTTCTGATTAGGTCTGATTTTACTCCTTACCCCTCTGTTGTTCTCCTCTTACCTCTACGTGTTTTGAATCCGCCCTCGTCTCTTTCTTCGAGTCCAGGAATTCTCGTGGTTGGGTTTCCGTCGTACCTTCAGGGTTTCGCTTCCTCCTTTGGTAACGGTGATGCTACATCCGGTGTTCATGCTGCCTGAGAATCCGTCTACGGTGTTACCATTCTTTGTTCCTTGTTTGTGCCTTCTGGTGTTTTCCGACGCGACGACATCATCTACGCTAGATCCGATGCAGAGTCTGCATCACTCCGTTGTTCCGAACCTCGCTTGACGAGATCTTCAGTCTAATCCCGAGAATGGTTGCACTCCCTTCTACTGATTGTGCAGAGTAATAGTTTGGGTGCGTGATGGATTGGCCCCCATGCCGACTACTCACTCTATTCGCTTGTGTACATTGAAGTGGATGAGAATGCATCGGTTCCCTCCGTCCACGGAAGTATGGGGTGGCTTTATTTGTTGATATCTCTACCTTCGACCTTTTGTTCCCGGAGAGTTCTCTCGACGATCACGGACAATGACCTCTTGTTAGCGGTGTCGCGAAGACCTACACGAAGCGAGAAGACGCAGAGCGCCGTCCTTCTTTCCGGTACCATGAGGCGGATCTCGAGGGCGAGATCCATTGTTAGTGGTGTCGAATTGTGGCATCCCGCAAAACCACTACTAGAAAATCGCGTTGTTTTTGTGAAACGCCCCATCTTTATTCAAACGCAAAGCCCGGTTCTCCGGATTAATTATTTTGGCCGCTATCGGGTTGCAAACGGCCCGTTTAAAACAAATAAAAAGTTTAATTGTTTTGGTTGGGCAGTCGAACGGGCCGAATGACCCGAACGACCACCCCAGGAAAATATAATCGGTCCCCCTCTAAATCCTAAACCTACCAACCTATCTACCCAGCCCTCCCCTCCACATCACCCCACCCAATCCCGAGTTGCCACCTCACCTCTCCTCTCTCCCTCACCCTATCCCACACCGCCACCTCACCCTACCCCACTTCCCACTCCCTCCACCTGGACCCTACCCGACCCACCACACAACACCACCCCAGCACACCACACCCGCACACACGCGCACGCCACGCTGCGGACCCCCACCCCCCTGCACCGATCCCATCCACCCACTCCTCCCACCAACCGCGCGCCACCTGGCACCCGGTCCCACCCCACCTGGAGCCTCCCCGAGCAGCCCACCCCGACGCCTCCTTCCCCAACCCCGCACGCAACCTCTCCTCCGCCCGAGCCGCCTCCACCTACCCTCGCCGGACCCCTCCTCCGCGAGCTCCGCCGCCCGCGCGGCCTCGCAAGCACCGCCCCCTCGCCGGCGACCCCGACGCCGCCCCCTGCCTCACCTCCCGCCACCGCCGCTCTCGCTACCACCCGAGCCCGCCTCGTTCGCCGGCGCCGCCCGCGGCCGCTCCCCTGCTTCGTCCTCTCTGGCGCCGCCGCGCGCGTCCCCGCCCTGTCGCCGTCCTCGCCGGCCCGGCCCGCTCCTCCGCCCGCGTCACCGGCCTCCCGCGCATCCCCGACCCCGTCCTTCCCCGGCGTCGGCCACGCACCCTCCCGCCGGCCACGTCCTCTGCCCCGCCGTCGAGGGCCGCGAGCAGCCCGGCCCCGTCCCCTTCGAGCCCGGCGACGCACCTCCCTCGCCGTCGTCTGCCAAGCCCAAGACCTGGCCGCTCGCCTCCTGTCGCCTTCCGGTGTGCTAGCGACCAGTACGTGCGCGCGTCGTCTGTACTCGTTGTGCATGCTGCTTGCCAAGCTCAACAAGTGACCAGGCCTCTGGTGATGTTCTCTGTGGTAAAACACTGGCACTTGTGTATGAGGTGGTGAATGAAAGGAGTATCAACGAGAAGATCGCAGCTCTAGGAGCCGATAGAACCAGGACAAGATCTTCGATGCGCTAGATGGATGCTAGAACCCATGGGAAAATCAAGACCTTTGTACATGGTAGCTCACCGACAAGACCGGCTCGATGCCGATGGTTGCGCAGGATGTACATGGTGCCACCCAAGACCTCAGTCATGGATAAGATGTCCGAAGACCGAACCTTCGGCATGCCAAGTGCGCCTTCCCGAACACCATGATCTTCTTCTCGGATCCGGTGGCCGAGACTCCGAAGACCAAGACCCGAAGACGCCGAGATCGGTGGACGCCAAGATCGCCTCACGGACGCCATGACCTCCTTCAAAGATCCGATGGCCGAGACCCTGAAGACCGATCTAGAGCGCCAAGGCCTTCGCATGGAGTCGGCAAGATCATCCGGAAACGCCAAGATCCACTGCGCGGCCCCGACGAGTTCGACACCGTACAGGGCGAGACCGATGCGCCCCGACGCCACGCCAAGTTCGTCTACCCGAACGCCAAGATCCTCGCAACGGCAAGAACGACCCCGTGGGACCCGACAAGACCTTCGCGGCAACAAAAACGGCATCGGCCCGGAAGAATCCGATGCGACCGACACCGACCCAAGTCCTTCGTCCCGGAACGACAAAAACTACCCCCGATATCCGAGAACGATCCCGTCGAGACCGATCCGTCGAACCCTGGACCCAGAGACCGACCCCGAACCCCGGAACCCCAAGATCGTCGAGACCCCCTAATGTGTGAACCCCTTTCCGAGAACCCTATTTTATAACATATTACAACTTGTTGCACATTAATTGTTCTTGCATGCATAATCATGTGGTTTGGGGGCCTTATGCCGATTCACCTTATAATTAATATGGGGCCCATATGCGGGCAAATCTAGCCTTATATTGGCCTCATTTAAATTTGTGTAGCGAACCGGTAACTCATCTTGCCTTGTTAAAACAACATTTAATTTGCGGGGTATCTAAATAACTGGAACCATTTAATTAAATGTCGGGACCCTGGTTCCGCTTAACATGACCTAATCGCATTGCATCGCATCTTGCCATGCCATACATCATACATGCATCATGCCCGATCTTCTGCCGTTGTATTAAATATTGCATCCGGTGTTGCTTATAGTGTTTTGGTTCTTCGCGGATAAGGCCGTTGAGTTGATGTGAGCTTCGCCCCGATCTTCGGTTGAACCTTCGTCAATGTTTTCAGGCGAGCATCTCCCCCTTTCTACCTATCTTACTTTTCTAGTATTTACTTCCTCCTGTTGATCTATTGCTATCTGTGTTGCGATGCTCTAGTTTTCGTACCCGTGATATCCCTTGTAGCCCTATATTTCCTTGGACACACCCTATTACCTGTTGTTTGGTAGATAGTTGGACTTGCGCGTCGTAGTCGCTTGCTCAAGTGCTGTTGCGTGTCGTCAAGTGCCACAATTGTTGATGTATTGCCGCATGTTGTTGTTGGAGATGATCATGGTTTTACTTACCGTTCACTTTAATTCCTGTTTAACAACTAAAATTGAAGTAAGCAGAGGCATCGGTGGGTGATAGAAAATATTTGGTTTCCGAACGCCCACTTGTGTCCCGTAGGACCCCGAGTACTTGATACCTGTTCCTTGATTTATCGCGCTATCCACATCCGGGAGGTATATGGGACCCCCCTTAGCCAGAGCTTGATTCAGTCTTATTTCTTGGGGCCACAAACTAGTTTGAGGTTTTATTTACGATCCTGTACTTATGCCATGCTTTACTGCTTTATTTACGATTGTGCGATGTATAGCACACTGTACTGTTTTGGAGCGGGACACGATTCCGCGGTGTCGACAAGCCCAGTTTTGGGTTCCCAGTCGTTCACAGCCGTCTACCCAAACCTTGAGTCCGTCTCGGAGCTTGCTTACTTCGTTGCGGGTCTACTCCAAGGGGTGGCCCCCTGAAATATTTCTGAATCCTGTGATTGCTTTGTCGTGAAAGCCTCGTTGGGTTTTGATTTGGTTTTTCCGAGGTTGATCGAGTGTGTGTTGCTATTGGTGCACCCCGGCCGGGTAAAACTTTCTGAAAGCCGTGTCCGCGGTTATGGACGACTTGGAGCACAGTATCTCGACCATAGACAAGCATAACTAAAGTTTATTGCTATAAATTTGACTTTATAATGACTAGTAATCAGCTTCACTATAATGGAATGGCTAATTAATACTGCCCACAATTGCTTGTTTGAGGTGTCGCTTGCGACCATTGTATCTGACTAGTAAGTACTGCAACTACAACGGAATGGCTAAATAAAAGTACCAACAACTGTTGGGTTTTGGGTTATCTCATGCTAATTGTATCTGGCTAGTAAGTGTTGCAACTATCACGGAATGGTTAACTAAAAGTGCCCACTGCTTATTTTATCAGGACGACTATCTACACCTGACTAGTAATTGCTGCAACGATAACTGAATAAATAAAAACTGCCAACTGTGTGAGTTCCTCGGTCGACTTCCTCGTTGGTATCGAGGGGGAACGCCAGGATGGGTTTGTTTGATGGTAGTATCAGCTTGGTTCCGAGTAGGTCTTTCTTACCCCTCTCTGATAGCCGCCAGTTGTATCGAGTCTCTATAGGTTGTTTAGTGCATGCTGCCGCTGCCGCTCAGTCCACCATACCTATGTAGGCGAGGACCGCCGAATTCTAGTCTCGCCGTGTACTGGCCTCAGTACTGACGCTCCTCTTTTTCCTTTGCCTTTGTCGGCACCCCTTTTGTTTAAGCAGGTTTTGAGATCGACGTTGTTAGCAGGGTTACCCTTCCGGCTTGGCCTGGGCAGGGTTATGGACGCCATTGGTTACTCTTCAGGGCTCTTAGCCCCATTTGCATCTTGTCCGTAGTCGGACGCTCTGTCGTTTTCAAGGTGATTTGGATCTTTGTATATTATATCTGTATTCTTGACTCATTGGAGTCGCTGTTATATATATCTGTTCTGTGGGTCCCATCGAGGACTGTTGTGTAATGTTATTACTTCGTTTTCCACCCGCACGAAAGTGCCTGGTGGGCACCTTTGAATCGTTTCTATGCGGGTTTGGCGGGTTTTCGCTAAAACTTGCATAGGTCCGATTCTGAGGGTGTTACAGGGCATTGCCTCTTCCAGAGGTCTTCTGGGATTTCGTCACCTCCACCTTCTTTGCTCTCTTCTCGTCCTTGGTCTTCTTGATGCGCTCCTTGATCTCACTGTTAGAAAGCAGTTGCCATTGTAACTTCGTAAGTGCCTTGTAGATAACCAGAAAGAATAAACGAGCTACCAAGACTGCCCATGATGTTCTAAATTGAATAGAAGAGAACAAACAAATACAGAGCACATTATGCGCATGTTTTTCAATGGGCTGAGGCCTGCTCTAAAACAAATACTAGTTGGGCCATTAGAAGTTTATACAATGCATCTAGTCCACGACAAAGGCACATAGTTCAATAGCAGGATTAGAATAAATATAGAACTCTTTACTGTACAGATGCAACATAGTAGCAAGCCGGGCTAAACTGGACTTCGTATGATAAATCTTATAACAAAACAAACAAGCAAGGTTGAAATCAATGGAGGAAGAATTACCGAAGAGCGGCTTCCCTGGCAGCATCACGGACCTCGGGCTTCTCAGCTCTCTTCTTCTGGATGACATCAAGGGAAGCACCGACGATAGACCTGGAGTACGGCTTCTTGGTGGTGCGGCGCCTCTTCTTGGCAGCCTCACGGACCTTGGAGATTTTTTGGACTGCACTAGTGTGTTCAATCGGAACAGATCTGGATTGCTAAAACTATTGCAAGGGAGATGGTTGCACGCATATGTGATGTATCCATGGATCTAGGTAAGACATTGCCCCCAAAAGTTCATCTAGGCCAACCCTAGACATGTAGAAGGGGAGGGGAACCATACCAGCATCCATGGGGACCTTCACCGGAGGGGAAAGGATCCCAGCGGCAAAGGGAGGGTAATGGCCGACGGCAACGGCAGGATCCGGGGTGGAGAAGCCTCCCGGTGGTGCTCTTGGTCGGGGGCAGCGGCCTGAGTGCAAGAGGGAGTCAGGGAGAAGAATGAGGACTGAACTGTCCACTTCTCCCCGACCTCTATTATCAGACCGAAACCGTTGGGGCCGGACAGCCCGCGTGAAATTCACCGGAGTGTCCGGCCAGGCCGAAATGTCCGGTCTGTATCAAGCGGAGAGTCCGGGATGGCCGTACACTCCGGTTGGTACAGGACGGACACTCCGGCCCCCTTCGACCAGAGAGCCCGGGTTTCAGATGTTGGACAAATGTGTAGCAAGAGAAGCATGTTCACAGGTGAGAGTAGGCCTGGGATTTTGAGGATGTACTGTGAAAAACCAATAAGCCGAAAATATCTAAAAAGATGGCAAAATTAAGTTCCAACCAAACAAACCAAGAACAAACTCTTCACTAAGAAGAGGGCGGTGGCCGAGGCCGTCATGTAAGAGTTTGTGGCATGGCACCGCGAAGAATTATCCTTAGGTTCATAGCCACTACGCATCAATAAAGCTCACATATCACAAAATGATATTAAGAGAATTGAATTTCTTTAATGTTGGCATTATGGGGGGAGGGATAGTCCAATGTATTAGGACCGCACTCCCCCTATCTCCATGCCTACACCTAAACCAAATAAGAGTCAAGACATAGGTGAGTATGCAAGGTGATCAAGTCAAGCTCCTTGAATCTATGATATTTATTTCATTCCTCAAATAACAAAACATTGCTTCATCAAGTGGCTTCGTGAAGATGTTGGCAAGTTGGTCTTTGGTTGACACATAAGATAGCTCAATATCACCTCGAGCAACATGATCTCTAATGAAATGATGACGAATCTCAATATGCTTTGTCCTTGTGTGATCCACCGGGTTGTAGGCAATCTTGATATCACTTTCATTGTCTCATAGAAGAGTCACTTTGTCACAATGGACACCGTATTCCTTTAAAGTTTGCCTCATACATAGCAATTGAGTACAAGCACTAGCAGCTGCCACATACTCGGCTTCGGCGGTGGAGAGAGATATACAATTTTGCCTCTTAAAAGACCAACACACCAAGGACCTACCAAGGAATTGGCAAGCCCCGGAGGTTGATTTTCTATCATCCTTATCCCCCGCCCAATCCGAGTCCGAGTATCCACAAAGAGCAAATGTTGAGCCTCAAGGATACCAAATACCATAGTGTGGGGTATGAATCAAATATCGAAAGATTCTCTTGACCGCCATTAAATGGCTTTCTTTAGGAGCTGCTTGATATCTCGCACACACTCCAACACTCAACACAATATCGGGTCTAGATGCACAAAGGTGAAGAAAAGAACCAATCATAGACCGGTATACCTTTTGATCCACATCTTTACCATTTGGATTTAGTTCAAGATGAGTCTTTGTTGCCATGGGGGTAGGAGCTCCATTTAAATCTTTCATGTTAAATCTTTTGAGCGTATCTTGAGTATACTTGGCTTGGTTGAAGAACGTTCCTCCTCTTACTTGCTTGATCTCAAAACCAAGAAATACTCTCAACTCCCCCATCATAGACATACGGAACCTATTAGTCATAAGCTTTGAGAATTCATCATTAAAATCTTTGTTAGATGAGCCAAAGATAATATCATCAACATATATTTGGCATACAAAAAGCTCCCCACTGACCCTCTTAGTAAAAAGAGTGGGATCGATTTTCCCAACCTTAAACCCACGGTCCAATAACAACTCTCTAAGGTGCTCATACCATGTGTGTGGGGCTTGTTTGAGCCCATAGAGCGCCTTATCAAGTTTGTAGACATGGTTTGAGAAGTTGGGATCCTCGAACTCCGGGGGTTGCTTTACATATACCAACTCATTCAATGGACCATTAAGAAATGCACTTCCTACATCCATCTGTTGCAACTTAAAGTTATGATGTGCCGCATAAGCAAGAAGGATATGAATGGACTCAAGGCGAGCCAAAGGGTGCATATGTCTCTCCATAATCAATGCCTTCAATTTGAGAGAACCCTCATGCAACCAATCTTGCATTGTTCCTTACAACAATTCCATGCGCATCTTCCTTGTTCTTGAATATCCACTTGGTGCCTATAATATTGCAACAATCCTTTGTGTTTTCAACTAACTTTCATACTTTATTTCTCTCAAAGTTGTTGAGCTCTTTGTGCATTGCTTCCAACCAATCCGAATCTTCAAGAGCTTCCCATACATTCTTTGGTTCCATCATGGAGATGTGTGCTTGGTGTTCACTAAACCTCTTCAATTGTGCTCTAGTGGACATTCCTCTCCTTAGATCTCCAACCACATTCTCCAGAGAGTGGTCTCTTAATTCCAACATTCTATGCATTCTAGCTTTCCGACGAGTTTCGATCTCCTTGTTGTTTCTTGTGGGATATCTTCATCATTTTGGTCCTCGTCTTGACGTTTAACTTGACCTTGATCATCATCGGAATCATTCTCTTCATTCAGAGGCAAGGATTGACCTTGGTCTTGATCAGGCACACTACTAGAATGGAGTTGAGCTTCTCTTATGCAAGATTGTATAGATCTTCCTTGTGTAATAGATCGAGAAGCACTAGACATTCTGTAAAATGGTGACTCAAGCTCCTCCTGACTAGAGGTATCTTCCTGACCAACTTGTTGAGGGTCCACAGCTTGTCTTTGGCTTGGGTCATTGTCCTCCTCAATAGATGGATCTTGTTGAAGTTGTGAAGATGAGGGCTCCACTTGAGTAGAGCATAGTTCTTCTCGATCTGCCATAAGGGATTCCTCAACGGGGCAGATAAATCCAACACCCATTCTTCCTATGGCATCCTGAGGCATTTCATCATCTGCATCACAAACATCAACACGCTCCCCTTGGGGACCATCATATTCTTAGAAAACCACACTACAAGATTCTATCACAGCTCCGGAGAGCTTATCATAGACTCTATAAGTGTGATATTCGAGACCATAGCCAACAAAAATACCCTCTAATGCTTTGGAATCAAATTTGGACAAACGAGCACCCTTTTTGAGATAGAAACACTTACAACCAAACACCCGAAAGTAAGATATGGTGGGCTTGTTACCGGTAAGTATTTCATATGGAGTCTTGATCAATTTCTTGCGGAGGTAGAACCGGTTTGTTGCATGGCATGCAGTAGAGATTGCTTCGGCCCAAAAATTGTATGGAGATTTAAACTCCGCCAACATGGTCCTTGCCATACCAATAAGAGTCCGGTTCTTCCTCTCGGCTACACCATTTTTTTAGGGGTATATGCAGCGGAATATTGGTGTTTTATCCCCTCATAACTAAGAAATCCATTCAAGGTGTAGTTCTTGAACTTGGTGTCGTTGTCACTTCTTATCATCAACACAGGGACATTGTATTGACATTGAAACATGTTGATGAAGTCGATGAAGTTCTCTTGGGTCTCACTTTTCAGCTTGAAGAAATATACCCATGTGTATCTTGAATAGTCATCAACAATCACCAAACAATATTTCTTCCCACCAAGACTTGCATGAGATGGAGGACCAAAGAGATCCACATGAAGGAGCTCCAAGATCCTCTTGGACTTGATGTAGTTCTTCGGCTTGTGGGGAGAATCATGCATCTTTCCTTCAACACAAGCCCTACAAACACGATCTTTGGCAAAGCAAACATTTTCTTTTAGTCCAACAATGTGGCCATCCTTGTGGAGAATTTGCAAAGTTCTCATGTTGACATGGGCTAGACGGTGATGCCATAACCAACCCATATCGGCCTTTCCGAATAGGCACATCGCACTTGTAGTGGTTTGCCCCAAAAAGTCCACCACATACAAGTCATTTTCGATGTACCCAACGAAAGTGACCTTTAGAGACTTGCTCCACATGAGTACCACAATATCATTATCTATAAAGACGGCAAAGCCCATATTTACAAGAGCACAGACTAAAAGTAAATTATAGCCAAGGGTCTCAACAAGCATGACGTCCACGAGTGTAATGTTGTGGGCAACCACAACCTTGCCGAAACACATTACCTTAGACTTAGACTTGTCGGCATATGTCACGGATATTTGATCATCATTTGGTCTCAACTCCTTGATAATAGATGTGCTTCCGGTTATATGACTTGTGCATCCACTATCAAACACACACTTTGACCCTCCGGAAGCATAGGTCTCCGTTTGTAACACCCCAAAAAATACTAAACTTGGATCATCAAACTCTAATCATCAAAATTAGGGTTAACAAAAACTTTTCCAATTAAAATATGAAAGCATGCATGTGTGTATGCATTCCAATTTGGATTCTTTTAAATTGCCTTGCTTGTGTGATTCTTTGCTTGTAAAAGGATTCTTAGGTGAAAAACATCATCTAAACAATCCCCATACTTTTCCCAAAGACAAATAAATCAAAACAAACAAAACAAGTGAATGGTCACTTTGGCCAATTTAACTCCCATGCCTACTTTGGTTGTATCTAACTTTCAAAACTTAACAGAAACTTTTTTGGATCTTTGCACCCCTTGATAGTACTCATAACAGAGTACCAAGGTCCACCTTGTGATCATCCAAAAACATTTGAATGCATAGTTTAAAGGACTGTTCAAAATTGAATCTATATCATATGGGAAGATCCCACTTTTTCAAAAACCACTCAAACAAGCTCAACTTTCAAAACCCAAGCATCCACAGACTCACCAGCACATGTCTAGCACACCCACCAAAAAACTTTTCAAAATTCAAAACTTGAATTCATGCGGCCATTTCATCAAACACCTTGTAGATTCAAATCAAACAAAATCAAAACACTATAATGTGCAGTGTTTTGGGCCTAACTTGTTCCCTCTCTGGACACCACTAGCCTTAGTAGATCATCTAACAACATTAACTAATCTCTAGCACCACTTTAAGCTAGCCTTTGTCATCAATGGTGAACAACCCGAGTGCACCATTGTCACCCCAGTGTGGACAGCAAGCTACAAGCAGCACTAGCCTTGCCAACCTTGTATGGGAGCAAGCTAGCACCCCACCGCCACTCCCTGTCCCAACCGCGAGCGATGCCAGCCCCTGGACCACACGCACAGACCATGCCAAGCCGCTCTGCAACCATGCCGAGAGCGCGCCCCGTGCGCCACGCTCGACAGACGCCCACAGACCGCGCGCCGCCCTCGCCGCGTGCATACGCGATCACCACCGTCCCAGCAACCCCGCAGACACGCCCGTTCACCTGTAGGGGTTCGTAGCATGGAAAACAAAAATTTTCTATCGCATACAAACAAACAAGCCAAGATCTATCTACTAGATTGTAGCAACGAGTCGATGGAATAACTCACCCTCGAAGATTCCAAAGTGTTTAACGAGAGCAGATTCTCGTGGGTGATGTAGTCGTACTCTTTCCGATCTCAAGATCGCGTAGACGATCCTTCCGGCGCCGCGTTCCCGCAGCGCTCCCGCAGTCGGTCACACGTTCGGTACTCGACGAAGACCTTCCTCTCCCTTGTTCCAGCAGGCAGCGGAGGTTGTAGCACTCTCCTCGCGATTCCGGCAGCACAACGGCGTGGTACCGGAGGTAGAGGGGAGATCCCGCAGGGCTTCGCCTTAAGCCGGTGCGAGTATGGTGGAGCTTATGAGAGAGGCTATTAGTGGTCTAGTAATTAGACACACCAATTAGAGGGCTCTAAACCAATTAGAAGGCTCTAAACCGAAACAGCTCTAAACCGGGGTCTAGGTCTAGTTTCTAGTTTAGAGGATAGGAACTTGTGTGTGTTGGGAGGGGAGCCCTGCCCCTCCCTTTATAGGTGGGAGGGCTGGCGCGCTAGGGGAGGGAGGGAGTCCCTCCCCAACTCGGCCTAGGGCTGGCCGCCGGCTTGGGGACTCCTTCCCCAAGTCGGTCTCCTCTTCTCCTCCTCTTCCCACTTTCCAAAACTGGCAGTTTGACTTTCAAACTAGCCGTTTGACTTTTCCAATTTAGGAATTAAATAAACCCTTTATTTTGGGCAGCGAGAACACTTAGTACATGATGCAATCATTCCATCTTGCAATGACACATTCATGTACCCCTTCCCCCCCGGAGTGCCGGACATTCCGGGACCTTCTAGAATGTTCCCGATGAAAACACCGGAACCATTCCCCAACTCCGAAATGGGACTTTCCTTATATGAATCTTATTCTCCGGACCATTCCGGATCACCTCGTGATATCCCGGATCCCATCCGAGACTCCGAACAACATTCGGTCTCTTTCTCATAATACCATAACTACTCAAACAACGTCGAATCCTTAAGTGTGTCTCCCTACGGTTCGTGAATTATGCGGACATGATCGAGACACTTCTCCGAACAATAACCAATAGAGGAATCTGGAAATTCATATGGCTCCCACATATTTCTACGATTACTTTGCGATCGAATGAACCACTTACATACGATACCAATTTCCCTTTGTCTCACGATATGTTACTTATCCGAGGTCATGATCGTCGGTATCTCTGCATACCTAGTTCAACCTCGTTACTGATAAGTACTCTTTTCTCGTTCCCGTGATATGTGATCCCTTGTGACCAAGTCACATGCTTGCAAGCTAATTGGATGACATTTCACCGAGAGGGCCCAGAGAATATCTATCCGTCATGTGGATGGACAAATCCCACTCTTGATCCATGTGTTTCAACCAATACTTTCCGAACACCCAATGCCACTTTTATAGCCACCCTGTTACGGTGTGGTGTTTGATGACATCAAAGCATCCATCCAGTAAAGGCAATATGCATGATCTCATGGTCGAAGGAATTAGGTTACTATGTATCAGAAAGCATATAGCAATTGAACTATTGAAATGACTTGATCTTTATGCTACGCTTGTCTATAGGAGTATGTCCACCATATCATTCTCCTAACGATATGATCTTGTTGTTGATAACATCTCAATGTTCATGACAAAGAAACCACATCATCAATCAACCAACAAGCTAGTGAAGTATAGAGGCCATACTAGGGACTTCAAATTAAGTTTACAAATCACACAAGTATTAATGGTTTCCTTGTTAATACTATTATAGCATGAATGTAAACATTTATCATAAACACAAAGATATATAATAATAACTACATTTATTATTACCTCTAGGGCATATCTCCAACAGTCTCCCACTTGCACTAGAGTCATCTAATCTAGATTACATGGTAATATACCGAACACCCATGGCAGTTTGGTGTTGGTCATGTTTTGCCCTCGGGAGAGGTTTAGTCAACGGATCCGCCACATTCAGATCTGTGTGTACTTTGCAAATCTTTATATCCCCATCCTGGATATGTTCTCGAATAGCGTGGAAACGCAGCTTGATATGCTTCAGCTTCTTGTGTGACCTTGGTTCTTGCGCATTGGCTATGGCGCCCATGTTATCACAGTAGATAGACATTGGGTCCAGCGCACTTGGAACCACACCCAGCTCTGTAATGAACTCTTTCATCCATATCGCTTCTTGTGAAGCCTCCGAAGCAGCCATGTATTCCGATTCAGTTGAAGATCTCGCCACAACGCTTTGCTTTGCACTCCTCCAGCTAACTGCTGCACCATTCAAAATAAATACGTATCCAGATTGTGATTTAGAATCATCCGGATCGGTGTTCCAACTAGCATCGGTGTAACCATTAACAACGAGCTGTTCATCACCTCCATAAGAAAGAACCATATCCTTAGTTCTTCTCAAGTACTTAAGGATGTTTTTGACCGCTGTCCAATGATCCACTCCTGGATCACTTTGATATCTGCTAGTTAGACTAACAGCATATGCGATGTCGGGTCTAGTACATAGCATGGCATACATTAGAGATCCTATGGCTGAGGCATAGGGAGTCTTACTCATCTTTTCTCTATCTTCTGCCGATGTCGGACTTTGAGTTTTACTCAAGGTCGTATTGGGCAACATGGGCAAGAACCCTTTCTTGCTATCTTCCATTCCAAACCTCTTTAGAACTTTGTCCAAATATGTACTTTGTGACAATGATATTTGGCGTTTCGATCTATCTCTATAAATCTTTATGCCTAATATGTAAGCTGCTTCGCCAAGATCCTTCATTGAAAAACTATTATTCAAATATTCCTTGACACTATTAAGAAGGTCTACATCATTCCCAATCAACAATATGTCATCCACATACAGTATTAAGAATGCTACAGAGCTCCCACTCACTTTCTTGTAAATACAAGCTTCTCCATAAGTTTGTATAAAACCAAAACTTTTGATTACCTTATCAAAACGTTGATTCCAACTTCGGGATGCTTGCTTCAATCCATAGATGGACCGTTGAAGCTTGCATACCTTGTTAGCATCTTTAGGATCGACAAAACCTTTGGGTTGTATCATATACAACTCTTCATCAATGTCTCCATTGAGGAATGCTGTTTTGACATCCATCTGCCATATCTCATAATCATAATATGCAGCGATTGCTAACATAATCCTCACAGACTTTAGCTTCGCTACCGGTGAGAAAGTCTCATCGTAGTCAACTCCTTGAATTTGTCGAAACCCTTTTGCGACAAGTCGAGCTTTATAGACAGTAACATTACCATCAGCATCTGTTTTCTTCTTGAAAATCCATTTGTTCTCGACAGCCTTCCGGCCATCCGGTAAGTCCACCAAAGTCCATACTTGGTTTTCGTACATGGATCCAATCTCGGATTTCATGGCTTCTTGCCATTTATTGGAATCTGGGCTCATCACCGCTTTCTCATATGTCTCGGGATCATCGGTGTTGTCCACCAACATGACATTCATAACGGAATCATACCAATCTGGAGTGGTACGAGTTCTCGTTGACCTCCGAGGCTCTGTAGTAACTTCAACCGAAGTTTCATGATCACCATCATTAGCTTCCTCTCTTATTGGTGCAGGCACCACAGGAACTTCTTCCGGTGCTGCGCTACTCGCAATTTCGAGAGAAGGTTCGACAACCTCGTCGAGTTCTACTTTCCTTCCAGTCACTTCTTTCGAGAGAAATTCCTTCTCTAGAAAGGATCCATTCTTAGCAACGAAGATTTTGCCTTCGGATCTATGATAGAAGGTATACCCAACAGTTTCCTTCGGGTATCCTATGAAGACGCATTTTTCCGCTTTGGGTTCAAGCTTGTCCGGCTGTAACTTCTTTACATAGGCTTCGCATCCCCAAACTTTAAGGAACGACAATTTAGGTTTCTTCCCAAACCATAATTCATACGGTGTCGTTTCAACGGATTTAGACGGTGCCCTATTTAAAGTGAATGCGGCTGTTTCTAATGCATAACCCCAAAATGATAGTGGCAAATCTGTAAGTGACATCATAGAACGAACCATATCTAAGAGAGTTCGATTACGACGTTCAGACACACCATTACGCTGTGGTGTTCCCGGCGGTGTCAACTGCGAAAGTATTCCACATTTCTTCAAATGCTCGCCAAACTCGTAACTTAGATATTCACCTCCACGATCAGAACGTAGAAATTTAATCTTCTTGTTACGTTGATTCTCTACCTCACTTTGAAACTCCTTAAACTTCTCGAAAGTTTCGGACTTATGTTTCATGAAATAGATATACCCATATCTACTCAAGTCATCCGTGAAGGTAAGAACATAACGATAACCACCGCGCGATGCTACACTCATTGGACCACACACATCGGTATGTATGATTTCCAATAAGTCCGTAGCTCGCTCCATCATACCAGAAAATGGAGTCTTAGTCATTTTACCCATCAGACATGCTTCGCATCTTTCAAGTGATTCAAAATCAAGTGATTCAAGAAGTCCATCGGAATGGAGTTTCTTCATACGCTTCACTCCAATGTGACCAAGACGACAGTGCCACATATAGGTCAAATTATCGCTTGATTTCAAACGTTTAGCCTCAATGTTATTAATATGTGTATTTCTACTATCGAGATTCAATATGAATAGACCATCTATCAAAGGTGCATGTGCATAAAACATATTACTCATATAAATCGAACAACCATTATTCTCGGATTTAAACAAGTAACCGTCTCGCAATAAACAAGATCCCGATATAATGTTCATGCTCAACGCAGGCACCAAATAACAATTATTTAAGTATAAAACTAATCCCGATGGTAGATGAAGAGGTAGTGTGCCGACCGCGATCACATCAACCTTTGATCCGTTTCCCACGCGCATCGTCACCTCGTTCTTCACTAGCTTCCGTTTATTCTGCAGCTCCTGTTTCGAGTTACAAATATGAGCAACCGAACCAGTATCAAATACCCAGGCACTACTACGAGTACTAGTGAGATACACATCAATAACATGTATATCAGATATACCTTTCTTCTTGATGTTGCCGTTCTTCAAATCCGCCAAGTACCTTGGGCAATTCCGCTTCCAGTGACCTTCTCCCTTGCAGTAAAAGCACTCAGTATCAGGCTTGGGTCCAGCCTTGGTCCTCTTCGTCGGCGTGGTAACTTTCTTACCACCCTTCTTGAAGTGTCCCTTCTGCTTAGACTTGCCTTTCTTGAATTTGGTGGTCTTATTGACCATCAACACTTGGTGCTCTTTCTTGATCTCCACTTCTGCAGATTTTAACATAGCAAATAGTTCTGGCAACTCTTTGTTCATGTTCTGCATGTTGTAGTTCATCACAAAGTTCTTGTAACTTGGTGGTAGTGATTGAAGGATGCGGTAAACTCCCAAAGTATTAGGAATCACTATACCCAAACTTTGAAGTTTATTTGCGTGCCCAGACATTTTAAGCACATGCTCACTGACGGAGCTACCCTCTTCCATCTTGCAGTTAAAGAACTTTTCAGAAGCTTCATAACTTTCAATTGCCGCATGAGTCTCAAAGATTAATTTGAGATCCTCGACAATATCATATGGATCTGACTCTTCAAACCTTTTCTGAAGCTCCGATTCTAAACCATACAAGATAGCACACTGAACTATGGAGTACTGATTCTTCCGAGCGAGGTAAACATTCTTTACTTCATCGGTAGCATCAGCTGCAGGTGGGTCACCTAGCGGTGCATCCAGCACATAGGTCAAATTACCAGCTGTGAGGACAATCCTCAAATTGCGGAACCAATCCGCGAAGTTGCTTCCATTGTTTTTCAACTTTTCTTTCTCTAGGAACGCATTAAAATTGATGGTAGGGGCTGCCATTGATCTACAACATATTTGCAATAGTTTAGACTAAGTTTATGACAAATTGAGTTCAAATTAATTAATGAAATTAAACTAGGTGAACTCCCACTCAAAACAACATCCCTCACATTGTTTTAGTGATCACACGAACCAAATCCACTACATCAACACCGATCATCACGAGAGCTGATATAGTTTTAATGGCGAACAATCATCATGTTCATCATATCTACTATATGATTCATGCTTTGCCTTTCGGCGATCCGTGTTCCTGAGGCCATGTCTGTACATGCTAGGCTCGTCAAGATCAAACCTTAGCTTCCGCATAAGCAAATCTGGCTTGCTTACGTTGTAGTCACCCGCGGAATCAAAGACACCCGATCATCACGTGGTGCTTCGAAGCAGCAAGCTTTGGCAACGGTGCATACTAAGGGTGAACACTTTTAGAACTTGAAATTTATGTGCATGAGGGATCATCTTATAATGCTACCGTCGTCTACTAAGCAATACAAGATGCATAAAGGATTAACATCACATGCAATTCATAATATGTGATATGATATGGCCTTTCTTCTTTGTGCTTCCGATCTCCATCTTCAAGCACGAACATGATCTCCATCATCACCGGCATAGCATCAAGGTCAATGACGCTTCTTCATGGTTGTCGTCCGCCAACTTCAACTATTACAACTATTTTGAATAGACACGCAGGCCTTAACAGAAATTAAAGACAACCATATGGCTCCTGCCGGTTGCCAACTTACAATAAGGATCATTGCATACATCAAATATAATCACAATCATGGCCATATCACATCACTGCACACCCCTGCAAAACAAAGTTAGACGCTTCTACTTTCTTTGCATATTTTACGTGGTTTGGGGCTTTCCATAAGTGTCGTTCTAACTTACGAACAAGAACCACAACATTGATACTAGCATTGTTGATCACCCGTTGTAAATTGGATCTTTACTATGCTAGGAGAAACAGGCACCCGCAAAGCCACTTATGCAAAACGAGTTGCATGTCAAGCGTGGAGCAAGTCTCATGAACGATGTCATGTAAGGTTAGCCCGGGCCGCTTCATCCCAACATACCGCAAGATGCAAAGTACACAAAAAGCAATCTACAATAAAAGCATCAACGCCCACAATGACCATTGTGTTCTACTCGTGCAACAGATCTACATATAGACACGGCTCTGATACCACTGTAGGGGTTCGTAGCATGGAAAACAAAAATTTTCTATCGCATACAAACAAACAAGCCAAGATCTATCTACTAGATTGTAGCAACGAGTCGATGGAATAACTCACCCTCGAAGATTCCAAAGTGTTTAACGAGAGCAGATTCTCGTGGGTGATGTAGTCGTACTCTTTCCGATCTCAAGATCGCGTAGACGATCCTTCCGGCGCCGCGTTCCCGCAGCGCTCCCGCAGTCGGTCACACGTTCGGTACTCGACGAAGACCTTCCTCTCCCTTGTTCCAGCAGGCAGCGGAGGTTGTAGCACTCTCCTCGCGATTCCGGCAGCACAACGGCGTGGTACCGGAGGTAGAGGGGAGATCCCGCAGGGCTTCGCCTTAAGCCGGTGCGAGTATGGTGGAGCTTATGAGAGAGGCTATTAGTGGTCTAGTAATTAGACACACCAATTAGAGGGCTCTAAACCAATTAGAAGGCTCTAAACCGAAACAGCTCTAAACCGGGGTCTAGGTCTAGTTTCTAGTTTAGAGGATAGGAACTTGTGTGTGTTGGGAGGGGAGCCCTGCCCCTCCCTTTATAGGTGGGAGGGCTGGCGCGCTAGGGGAGGGAGGGAGTCCCTCCCCAACTCGGCCTAGGGCTGGCCGCCGGCTTGGGGACTCCTTCCCCAAGTCGGTCTCCTCTTCTCCTCCTCTTCCCACTTTCCAAAACTGGCAGTTTGACTTTCAAACTAGCCGTTTGACTTTTCCAATTTAGGAATTAAATAAACCCTTTATTTTGGGCAGCGAGAACACTTAGTACATGATGCAATCATTCCATCTTGCAATGACACATTCATGTACCCCTTCCCCCCCGGAGTGCCGGACATTCCGGGACCTTCTAGAATGTTCCCGATGAAAACACCGGAACCATTCCCCAACTCCGAAATGGGACTTTCCTTATATGAATCTTATTCTCCGGACCATTCCGGATCACCTCGTGATATCCCGGATCCCATCCGAGACTCCGAACAACATTCGGTCTCTTTCTCATAATACCATAACTACTCAAACAACGTCGAATCCTTAAGTGTGTCTCCCTACGGTTCGTGAATTATGCGGACATGATCGAGACACTTCTCCGAACAATAACCAATAGAGGAATCTGGAAATTCATATGGCTCCCACATATTTCTACGATTACTTTGCGATCGAATGAACCACTTACATACGATACCAATTTCCCTTTGTCTCACGATATGTTACTTATCCGAGGTCATGATCGTCGGTATCTCTGCATACCTAGTTCAACCTCGTTACTGATAAGTACTCTTTTCTCGTTCCCGTGATATGTGATCCCTTGTGACCAAGTCACATGCTTGCAAGCTAATTGGATGACATTTCACCGAGAGGGCCCAGAGAATATCTATCCGTCATGTGGATGGACAAATCCCACTCTTGATCCATGTGTTTCAACCAATACTTTCCGAACACCCAATGCCACTTTTATAGCCACCCTGTTACGGTGTGGTGTTTGATGACATCAAAGCATCCATCCAGTAAAGGCAATATGCATGATCTCATGGTCGAAGGAATTAGGTTACTATGTATCAGAAAGCATATAGCAATTGAACTATTGAAATGACTTGATCTTTATGCTACGCTTGTCTATAGGAGTATGTCCACCATATCATTCTCCTAACGATATGATCTTGTTGTTGATAACATCTCAATGTTCATGACAAAGAAACCACATCATCAATCAACCAACAAGCTAGTGAAGTATAGAGGCCATACTAGGGACTTCAAATTAAGTTTACAAATCACACAAGTATTAATGGTTTCCTTGTTAATACTATTATAGCATGAATGTAAACATTTATCATAAACACAAAGATATATAATAATAACTACATTTATTATTACCTCTAGGGCATATCTCCAACATCACCGCCGCGCGGACCACGGGCGCTGTGCGCCATTAAATCTTCCGTAGGACCAGCGCAGAGCACCGCAGCGTTCCGGCCAATCCGCACCGCCCCACGCCTCGCCACCACGCAGTTGAGATTCGCCAGGGAGCACAGCACCACCCCCTACCGTCGCCCACGCCGATAGCCTTCTGTGCCGTCGACCACGACGAGCTCATCTTGCGCCTGTCGGTTCCCTCTCGCCACTATAAAAGGAGGCCTCCCCCGCTCAAACTCTTCACACCATTCCACTCCCCTCTCCTCACTAATCGTTCCACCCCGTTCCCAGGGCAAGGCGAGCAGCACATCACCGGAATTTCACCGGAGCCCGCCGCTGCTGGAGAAGAAGGGCGCCGTCGATTTCGTCCACCCCAGGAGAAGCTGCCGGTACCAGGAGGTTCGCCGTCGTCGACTTCGTCGTTCGCCCGCATCGCCGACCCTCGCCTAAGCCCTGGTGAGCCTCCCATGACCCCCACCTGCCGCGTTAGGGTTCTGTCTCGCCGGCGCTGCCCGACGTGGACGATGAACCAGAGCCGTTGGATTAGAACTAGATCCAACGCACCACGTTGCCCGTACCGCTTCGCACCCCCCCCCCCGTCTCACTGACGCGTGGGGACAGCAACTTAACCAGCCCGCTAATCGTTGTGCTTACCAGGCCGGCCCATTTTCTCTTCCCGCGCAGCCCACTCGTTTGAATTTGGATTTTTCCATTTTCATTCAAACACAGTTCTGTACCTAGTTTCAAAAATCAACCCAGCTTGATTCAGTGAACCAAATTGAATGAAACCAATTTTCTTAGAAAGGTATGGAAATGCTGAATTCAAGCCCGTTCGATTCAAATCATTTGGATCTGTAGATCAACCTTGGTAAAAATAACAAGGCAGAAGCTTTTCTGCATTCAAACATTTTTCAAATTTAAACCATAATATATTTTGAGTTGATTCCAACTCTCAAAAATCACATTTAACCATACCTTTCAGAATATATAAAAATATATGGGTTTACTTACAGAAATATTGTTCAAGTAATAAAAGAATGCCACATAGGCATTTCTAGTCACTTATTTTATTTAAAATAAAAAGGTTAAACCTTATTAAATTGTGACACCACTTTAAATCACATTCTCATGGACTAAAATATGTGGTGATGACATGTGTCAACATGATCCCATGTTTGGTTTGGAGAATATTAAATCTTAAGTAGTTTTTCAATGAGTAGAAATTACTTTTCTAAAAATAAATAAATAAGACAAATGCTTTAATCTTGTAATGTAGGTGATGATGCTAGATCATCTAGAGAACCCTTGTGTGTGATGATTGAAAGTAGTTAAGTATTGTTTGGTGATTGTGTACCTCGTATTTATTTATAGATGCTAGTACCAACCAAGAATACAAGGAGGAAGGAGGATACTACGAAGAAGCCGATGAGAACTTCAACCACTGCTCTGCACAAGGCAAGCCAATACTTGCAAGCTATTAACTTAGCAAGCTTATACTGATACTAATGCAAGCCTTACTAATCAAGTTGACATATGCAAGCAAATACTTGCTTGTTACCATGCCAACTATATGCCTTAAGCATATGTGATCATACCCACTTGATAACCCAATCCTAGTTTTAATTGCAAGTTTCTACTTTATTTCTTTATCAAAGCTTTTTCTTAGAGTTTACTTAAGTGACTTGTAGATTCTAGGAAGATAATTGAAGGTTGCATAAAGAGCATTAAATTTGGCCTAAGCTAGATAATCTTGATATCATCCTAAGGCATGAGATGGTACTTAGTTGAAACTCCACTAGTTTACTACCCCTCATTAGTACTCACCCCCACTTGTAGATGCTAGTGCTAAGCATAAAACTTGATCAACTTTAGATGGGAATACTTGGTGAAAATGGTTATGAAAACCTTAGAATGATGGATCATTCTACTGAGATGTTTTGACATGTGTTTCCGAACACCAGATGATTTTGGTGATGAAAATGTTAAGGCATGAGCCTTAGCCCTTTTTAAAACTGATGGTTGTCTGGATGCGATACCCTTCCAATTTTACCGTACAACCACAATACCCGAAGATTGGGTAGGGCTTGACTGGAAACTTATATACCTTAGTATTGGTTCCCTCATGGCCAAGGTTTGAGCTGAGGCTACCTTGTGAAGATTGTCCACCTGTGCAGTACCCAAGATGACAGTTGGTCATGGTTCGGAGGCCAAACTCACAGGAGAGGTGCTTATACTAGGGAGTGTAATTGAAAGGTTAGGATTGATTATCCGCATACTGAGTATGGTGAATTCAGGATTTGTTCCTGACGGATGTATCGAATGTTGTGGTGAAAGTGTACAATCTCTGCAGAGTGTCAAACTATTTGAATAGCCGCGTCCGCGGTTATGGACAGTTGGAGTGGCCATATTGTTCCCCCGTCAGATGTTTTCAAAATGACTTGTGAATGAATTGAGAATTTGACTTGACCACAACAGAGTTGTGGCATGAGATACAATTCCCACTTAGGTGTTATAAAATTGACTAGTTTTATCTTGCTTCTGAACTTAGTAGAGGTAAATCTGGCTTTTTGCAAAACAACCCTAGAGCTTAGTGTCCTATTACAAAAAAACCCTTCACTTGCTAGTATTAGTTTGCGAGTACTTAAAGAGTACTCATGGCTTTGTCCCTGGCTATTCCCGTGGCCAGACTATGAAGAGGAGTACCAGGATGATGGACCCCAGGAAGGTTACGACAACTAGGATCATCTCCCATCGTCAGCATTTCTTGTGACCCCGAAGATGGAGCTTCGCCTACGCTACCTTTATTATTACGTAATTCCGCTGCTTGAGTTGTATTAAGAACTGGATCATGAGATCCTTATTTGTGTAAGACCTTATGTATGGTTTGTAATGGATGATGTACTGTGGTATCCAATTCTGTTATGTCTCGCAAAAATGGTAATCCTGGGATTGCGATGTATGGCATAACATGCATCTGGGATTAAAAATCCGGGTGTTGACACCGTTCCTCTTGCCATAAGGCAAGTGACATTCTTGTTGGAGATATTCTCATTTGGAGAGTCGAAGAGGGAGAATGTGGGAGTAGAAGTAGTGGCAAGAGAAGCCACACCACTTGATGTTTCCTCTTCATCATCTTCATTGTCGGAGGAGAATTCGTCATGAGTGATCAATACAATTTCACCCGACTTCTTGTTGGTGGGATTCTTCTTGATGAAGGGTTTCTTGGAAGGAGCTTTGGAAGTTTTCTTCAACACAAGTTTACCCCCATGATCTTCTCTCTTCTCATAGGGACAACCCGCCACAAAGTGATAGTGGTCACCACAATTGAAGCAAGTTCTCAATTTAGTGACATTGTCTCTTCTTTCGTTCGGGTTGCTTCTTCGTTGCGTTTACATATTGGCCTTGGGGGGATCTTTCCAAAATTTCTTTGCAAAGAAGGCCATATATTCACCATGAGAAATCTTGACATCATCGGGATGGCTCATGGATAATCCTTCATCACTATCATCTTTATCCACATGCTCCACAACTTTGGCCTTTAATGCAAGGTTGACACCATTGCTCATTCCAAGGGCTCGAGCACGGGCATCTTTGGCATTCTTGGCGGCAACCTTGAAAGAGGCCATATCTTGCATAACTTCATTGGAGGTCATGAGGTGGTAGTTGTGTCTTCCTTGTAGGCTCTTCAAGTCGATGGGCTCAAATGGCATGAGTGCACTCACATATTTCTTTTTTATCCAAGCATCATCCACATGTGAGGCACCCACATTCCTAAAGGCGGTGGCGGTGGACTTGAGCCTATGATACATTTCTTCATGATCTTCACCATCCTTCATCTAGAAGCCTTCGGCTTCATTGCTTAGTGCATCATACCGGTTCCTTCTCATGATCTCATTTCCAACATATAACTCCGTGAGAGCATCCTTGTTGAATGATGTGCAAAGCGGTGGCATTGAGTTGACTATTGAAAACTTCTCTTCTTGTCAAGTTGGTTGGATCCACAATACAGAGTCCTTCAATGATATTCCATAACTCAATACAAGTGATGCGCACATGAGATTTCATTAGTGATTGTCATTGAGCAAAAGTAGATGCAGCAAGCTTTGGTGGGTCTCCTCTATTGTTTATATGAGGGTGGGGAATTGGGGGGTCGGGAGAGTACCATCCTTGAGACTCATGGTGCTCTCCCTTCCCACCATCCCTTTTTCTGGAAGAATTAG
The DNA here is from genome assembly GCA_916181665.1 of Avena sativa. NCBI lineage: Eukaryota > Viridiplantae > Streptophyta > Magnoliopsida > Poales > Poaceae > Avena > Avena sativa. The sequence continues at coordinate 425,359,978 of OV702280.1, forward strand.
TGTTGTTTGGATTATCCCCCACCTCCACAACCCCGGTTGATGCCAGGGCATTCACCTTGGGTAATGATAGAGGTTCCTCTTGAAGAGAAGGTGATGATGAGGCATGTTTATCTTTAACAAGTTGCTCAAGTAAGTTTTGCAATTGTTTCATCTCGTTGCCCAGGGTGGATCTCAATATTTTTCCAAGTTATTGAGATCCTCCATGGTCACCGTGTGACTAGGCTCACCATCATCTTCTCCTAACCGGCTACCCATATACTCTTAGGCGGTAAATCCCGAATAAAGAGCCGAGGCTCTGATACCAATTGAAAGGATCGTAGGGGCACCTAGAGGGGGGGTGAATAGGTGCTACTTCAAATTTTATTCCTTTTCAATTTAGGGTTTGACACGAAAGGTAAATTCTCTAGATTATGCAACTAAGGTGAATTTACCTATATGTCAACCTAGCACATACACTAAGTAAGAACAAGTAAAGTAATGTGCGGTAAAGGATAGAAGTAACCAAAGTGGAGCACGCGGAGACACAAGGGTTTGTTTCCCGTAGTTCCTTCCTTTTAAGGGGAAGTACGTCTACATTTGGAGAGGGGGTGGTTTCAAACCACCAATGCAACGAGAGGCCTCCCTTGTTCTCCAATGAACCTCACCCCAAAGGGTTTGATTCACGTCTTCCACTATATTGGCAACCTTCGAGGTGGAAGTCGACACCTTTACAACAAGTTCGAGGCATACATCCACAACCTAATTGGAGGCTCCCGAATACAAGCAAGCTGTCAAACAATCAAAGACAAGCTTGTAAGAACCAAATCAGAAGCTAGGGTTTCCAAAGAAACACTAGAGCAAGGGGCCCTCAAGTGAATGAGGGGGAAATGAATATCTCTCTTCGTGAAGCTATAGATCAAGGCCTCCTCCTTCGATTCTCCAAAGATCAATGACTTTGGATGGTTGAGTGAAGAGATCTTGTGGATTTGGTGGCTCAAAAAGTGATGCTGCTCTTGACCTGGTTGAGCAGCTCCCAAGTTAGAAGAAGTGGTCCTTTTATAGGGCCCCTGAAATTAGAGTCGTTGGGACTCACTTACACCGGACAGTCCGGCACATACGGACCGGACAGTTCGTCCCAGTCGGACACTCCGGCCCAGCTGAGTTTCCGGCAGATGTCCGGGTAATGTCCGAAGTGGCATACTGAATGTCCACACCTCGCGAGGAAAATCTGGTGACTCGCCAGGGCCGAACACTCCGGCAGAATCTGGCAGGACAGTCCGGCGGATATCAGTCGGATAGTCCGGCTGAACATTGACAGTGCACCTTTTTGATCCTGTGAGGCTCTTTTTCCTTGGGTGCAAATTACAGAAATGTAGCTGATAAATCTTGAAACATTTAACAACATATTAAACCTATCCAAGTGTTGTCAACAAACATCAAAACAATATGAAAGGCATAAATGCCCTTTCAGCAGCGTTTCTACGAAGCTGAAAATAGGTGCAGTTGGCCTGACAATCTTTAACGATTTTGACGAACAAGGAGCGACGCATCCGAAAAATCCTACGGAAGAGATGTGCGGGATATGTTGGTACCTCCTCAAAATAATCTTGCATCAACGCGTAGTTATCAGCAACACGATTGTGAGAGATGGTGAGACGGCCCATGACAGATCCCCATCGCCTGCCGAGCAACTTCTTACTATCCTCAATCTCCTTGATGGCGAGGACGATGACAAGTGCTCGGTGTCGTCGTCCTGGAGCAAATCGTCGATGTTCGATTCGTCGGAGGAGGACGAGTCATCGTCGAACAGCTCACTCTCACTCATCGTCAAACAACTCACTCTCGCTCATCGTCGAACTCATCTACGCGAAACCACAAATCAAAACCTACATCGAGCGGGTCAAAATCGAGCGGCGGGGAGAGAGGTTGGAAAACTTACGGCGGCAAGATTCAGGCGACTACGACGTTGGAAGGTAGTAGATCTAGCCACGTAGGTGCAGGGCGTCGGAAGGTAGAAGATCTGGTCAGGGTGGCTTGTGGCAGCAAATATGGGAGAGGAAGACGGCGGCAGGTGACGGCGGAGGCGGGATGAAGTGCGTGCGCGGGGGGAGGGGTGTAAAATTTCAGCGCGCCACGAATTGGCCGGGGAGTAGGGTTTTCGCTCGGGTCGGCGCTTCACACGGTGTATTTACCGATCGACGCGCGGATTTTTCCGAAACCCTAAAAAATAAGGATTGGGACAAAGGAACCGATCGGTGCGAATAGTTACACGTAATCTATAAAATAACGGTTATTTTAAGGGTTTTGGCTGAGAACCAAACAAGCCCTTAGAGTTGCTCTTACACCATGGTCCGGGCTCCGCCTCTTTTGCCGCAATATAATTTGTCGGGGGGACAAACGGAAACGACGTCATGTGGGTGGTCACGACCGGAGCTGGCTTCAAGGGTGTGGCATCAGACTTTCAGTTTATTCTTTGGTCATTGCTTTGTGCAATTTCACGCTACAATGCATTCCCGACTCGTATGTAAATTGTAATCCAGCGAAGAAAATAATTATGGCAGTTCATAACTAACCCATTCAAGTGCAAGAGTAACCGTTGGATGTATGGACCAAAGCGCGCCGAAGAATCACATGATAATGACAAATTTACCGAACTTATTACACCAACAAATTCATTCAATCAATCAGCTAGCTCTTTTGTGCCACCTGCTTGAAACTAAGAGGCTTTGTAAACTGGGTCGGGCCATCAAAGAATACCTGGGCCGCAAGGTTAGCTGCATGCTCGGTGGTGTGGATCCAGTGCCAGATGATGTAGCCATCATGGTTCCATGTTCCTAGCATCATATTCAGGTCTTTAGGCCCAAGTTACTAGCGTAAATTTAAAAAAATTGATTGAAGGGGATATATCCAAAGTAAACTATTCTCATTATCGTTATACTATTATATATATTGTCTCCAACAAACTACTCCCAGCTCCATAATGTAATCCCTTTTAGCAAATTGTTTCAGTCCAGTTTGCCAAAACAGTTCATATTATAGAACAGATTGATATTAAATATATATAAATGCTTTTTCAAAAAAAAAATGCTTCATTCGTTTGTAGAAGCAAGTCCTTACAACAAACCTTTTATAACATTCGAGTCCCACCAAATTGATCAACGATGGTGAGATTCACAATATCGTTAGTCTCTCTCCGATGAAAGCTCACCTCGTTGTAGTGAAAACAATGCTAACTAAATTTCCATTTTTAATATTATGCACATTTTTTTTTGAAAATCTGACATGAATAGGATAGTTGTGTATACCAAAGGAGTCATAATGAGCCTACCAATTCAAGTCATGTAGATATTTGGAGCTCATGATATTTTTTATGATAGTTTGCGATTAGTAATTTACAATATCCGGTACATATAATGCATGTATTTTCAGATTATTACTGAACACACTGCAACTTAAGACAAGTCAGACCACAAAAAAACTAGTAGATACTCAAGCAAACAACCCAATTTATAATCTAAAAGCTTCTATAAATTTTCTTACATAATCGCCGTACACTAGAAATCTCCCTATTAAGGTATTTGTTAGGACATACCCAATAGATATCTACCAAATTATTAAAGACATTTATATAAACATTAATGTAGATGCAAAAAACAAGGACATGTACAAATTTAATTTATCAAAGTCTGTACAGTGCAAAATAACAAAGTTTTCATACAAAATAAATATGTTTAGCCAAACATGAGTAGAGTAATTATTATACATTACAATGAAAAGAACGAGACAATTAATATTACTAACATTTTATGTTTCATTAAGTAGTATGCTAACTATGTAATGGGGTATGTATGATTATTAAGGTTGTGCTATAATAAAACAACTGATAAATGGTATAAAAGTTTAGTGTAAATTATATTTATTGAACTTTCTCAGGTCCAAAATTTATATGCAAAAAACAAGGTTGTGTACAATTTAATTTGTTAATACTTGCATAGTGCAAAATAACAAACTCTCCATTGAAACTGAATACATCTAGAATAGCATCTAAATTTGCATTATACTGCAAAGAGAAAACACAAGTAGCCGGTGCAATAGATGTTCACAAGCTAAAACACGTGTATAGCTACAAGAAGTTCTGCAAACTAACCAATGCACGATCAACAGAAGTTATGCAAACTAAACAATGTGCATCCACGCCACACTATGGACCCTCGGTGTCTAAGTGATGTGCATCCACCACGTGCAATCAGCGCTTCAGTGCCCTCTTGCTTGGCGCTAGAGGTGGTGGTGGAGCCAAGTCATCGGTCACGCCATCGTGTGACTCCATCTAACAGTACGGTCAGTAAATCAACAATGACGATAAATTTTGAGAGGGGGTGCATATAAGTATGCATTGTATAACTAAACAACGAATGAGGATATAAATATTGATAAGTAAACAAAATAAGTCCTTCTGTTTATCAAAAAGCAAATAATAACACTACAAACAAGGAAAAAATAAGATTGATTTCCTTTGCTGGGAAGGAGAGATTTTGATGGTGTCTCAGATTAGCCAGACACCCATAACATCAGGAGGAACAAAGCAGATGAATAACCAAACTGAGTTAAATTTGTTTGTTTCGTTCAAATGACTGACCAACCGCCTCTTGATGCATGCCTGTCAATTGGTGGCAGACGGTGACAACCTACTTTGACCACAGCCTGTCTAGAAGTATGATGACAGCGGATAAGCCTGTTTTGTTTTAAAACTGACTCAATGCGATTTAACAAATTAAAAAGAAATCAATGTCTTGCACTCATGGGTTTCTAGGAGCCATAAAAGAGAAGGGAATCAGCAAGAAGAACATCAATAACAATTCGAGACATTTCCAATTTCCTGACTAATTAGAACTGAAAGAGTAATTTCAGAAGGGTATTACATGTACAGACAATAAGTAATCTTCTATCATGAAAGAAGACCTGTATTTTTTGACCAGGTAAGAAGCAGAGTTCTACTAAGAGAATTACAAACTTAACCAGCTCCTCCTTCACCATAAAAAGGACCGAGGCAGCAAAAACACTCCGTACAATCTTTGTGCCCATTCCCTTGTAAAATCCATGCAATCCCTCGTACCGAATCATCTTCAGTATCGAATATAATGTACCTGTTAAATACAGATAGTCAGTGTCACGTTAATTTTCAACAAAAGTGACAGATTAGATGCATATGACACAAAACAAAGAGGCGGCTGATCATGCATTATTAGAGCAAACTTGTTCAGAAAATTATTACAAAATGGAACACGTTTTGCTAGTTTTGGTTAAAAAAGGTAAGAGATACATGTGTATCTTGACGTCGCATTCCTGCCTATTTCTTGTTTTGCTTGCAACCTAGTAGACTGCAAGAGATAAGATACATGATCAAAAACAGATTGAACAAATTTGATGTTAAAGTAAACACTTTTTGCACACTGACCCAGTAGATGAGAGAAAGAAACCACATAGTGAACCTACTGATGGGGCTTGTTTTGGTAGATAGTTATACTTGTGAGTCGTAGTTGCTTGCTCCAGTTGGTTCGAGTCACCGAGTTCCATAATTATTGCGAGGTCGGTGGAGATAGTCATGGTTCTAATTACAACTTAATAATTAAAATGTTGGGAATAGATATAACTATTAAAAAGGCACCGATGGGCAATAGTTGAAATAGGCTAAACTGAAAAATTCAGCATCATTTGTTCAACACCTACCTACCAGGGCTAATCTAAAGGTGACAGCTACGACCGTTGAAACAACAACTTCGCAGGTTTGTGCGAAACAGCAAAGAGAATTTACAAACATCCACAAGGTGGGGGCAAAAACACCAACAGGATAAACATAGAACAATCTTCACATTGACAATTGATGCAACACAGGTTTGTGTAACCAGACTCGGTATACTGACTTGACAGTAAACAGCAGGTTTGAGCCAAAAAATATTTTCTAAAGATAGGCGCTAAAACATCATCTAACAGTTTAGAACTCTGGTTGATCAGCTGTCAAACAGCAGCGTTGGCATAGCCTAGCGCTTTCCACCACCGCCACCAAGCTTGGGGGCCTTGCCGGGCTTGGGGGCATTGCCTCTTCCAGAGGTCTTCTGGGATTTCGTCACCTCCACCTTCTTTGCTCTCTTCTCGTCCTTGGTCTTCTTGATGCGCTCCTTGATCTCACTGTTAGAAAGCAGTTGCCATTGTAACTTCGTAAGTGCCTTGTAGATAACCAGAAAGAATAAACGAGCTACCAAGACTGCCCATATGATGTTCTAAATTGAATAGAAGAGAACAAACAAATACAGAGCACATTATGCGCATGTTTTTCAATGGACTGAGGCCTGCTCTAAAACAAATACTAGTTGGGCCATTAGAAGTTTATACAATGCATCTAGTCCACGACAAAGGCACATAGTTCAATAGCAGGATTAGAACAAATATAGAACTCTTTACTGTACAGATGCAACATAGTAGCAAGCCGGGCCAAACTGGACTTCGTATGATAAATCTTATAACAAAACAAACAAGCAAGGTTGAAATCAATGGAGGAAGAATTACCGAAGAGCGGCTTCCCTGGCAGCATCACGGACCTCGGGCTTCTCAGCTCTCTTCTTCTGGATGACATCAAGGGAAGCACCGACGATAGACCTGGAGTACGGCTTCTTGGTGGTGCGGCGCCTCTTCTTGGCAGCCTCAGCATGGATATCCTACAACCACACCCAGAAATTAACTGACAAGCACAATCTTTAAATGCCTTACACACAGATTGAGGTTTGCCTTGTAATCGACACTAGTTCTAGCGGTGGTTCCCTCTTAGGAGGCTTGTATCAAAACTCTATCTTTGCAATGGAATGAAACGCAAACACCTCTTTGCGTTTTCTCAAAAAAAAAAGATTGAGGTTTGCTCATAAACATCAAAACAAGTACTCCCTCCGATCCATATTAATTGACTTAGATTTGTCAAAATTTGGATGAACCTATATACTAAATAGTGTCTAGATTCATTCAAATTTAGACAAATTTGAGTCAATTAATATGGGCCGGAGGGAGTACAAAAATCATTGGTAATAAAACAGGGCACCAAAATGTTCAACAATGTAAAATGATTTCACATTATTCAAGTACTATATCCTTCATATTGTCAACAGACTATCAGACAATGTAGTAAACAGATCGTTCAAGTCCCTAGGACTGATTAAACAAGCCACTTTCCTGGACTACTACTAACAATTGACAAGTGATACCATTTATCAGGGAAAATGGTAAAGCAGGCCAATTAAGTACCTGTTGACTGGCATCACTTACACTCGCAAAAAGCAGGAAGAGCACACTAGCAGAACGTACTATAAAAATTGTGAGAGAAATAAGCTGAACTAGCATATACATGTCATTAAAGAGAATAGGCGTAAGCGCATGTACCTTCTTGTGCTGCTTCCTGAACACGGCAGTCCATGTAAGCTTAGCAGGCTTGAGACGGTTATGGAAGTAGCGCTTGCACTTGGAGTTGGAGAAAAGGAAGACCTAATTTTGGATGCGGGCAAAGTACAAAACAAACAATTTTAGCGTCTTTCCACTTATTTCGGTTCCATGCACGATAATGACAGGGAGGCCAAAGAGCTTACTTGAGAGTCTGAACGGACGAATCTGATACCCTTTCCCGGGTATATCTTGCCACCGCTGAAACGGCAGAGCTCTGTCCTGTAGAAACACAACAGACGAAATAACAAGTAAGATTGTCAGAAGCAATTTTACAAATATCTGAATCCCTGCACAACATCAGATTTCAAAAAGTGGCAAGCTTATAAAAAGTGGCAAGCTTATAACATACTTGAGAACCATCTTCTCCGCCCTGACAAACCTTCAGAGCTTCCCCTAGAAACAACATGTATAGCTATCAGCATTCACCATATCAATCAATACCAAGAAGCATTGCCCTCCGATAACACGCTGCTTCAAGGACGAATCCTCACCGCAGGTTGTGCAAGGCATAGCGAATAGGTTAGAAAACTAAACTGAACTACATTGCATCATAAGAAGTTGTTAAACAATAACAGGAACAACTCCTAGGGACAATGTGCATAGCAGGGTACAGGAAACATACTCTGAAGTAAATCACACCAAACAACTCTGAGGAACTTAGCAAACAACACATATCAAATAACTACAATAAATCATGCCAAAACTAGAGCATTTCAAGTGGTTCTTCAAGCGAAGCCTGGCTCTAATATCACTATACCAGTCAATATCAATCAACGCCAAAGCATTGCCCTGAAATAACACCCACCGCTTCAAATGTGAAGCCGTGCCGCAAGGCCATGTACGGGTATAAAGATTAACAGACTATACTGAATACAGTATGGCATCGGATGTTGTGAACAACAACAAGAACACCTCCTAATAATAACAATGTAGAGCAGGATACATGGAAAGAAAATTCAACTACATGGGGAATTTGTCTTCTGAACTGCATAGGGTTCTAATAAACTGGCAAGCGGCACACATGATAACTGAAGCAAGTCGCAGAACGACTAGAGAATTTCAACTAGTTATTCAGACGGCATAATCAATTAATGCGCAGTGAGGGCGTCCGCAGATGGACGGAGAAGGTTTTGCACGGTTGAATTTGATGACAACTAAGTAAACCATAAACCACGCATGTAATGCACAAAGACTGGCGCAATATAGGAACAAATAGCAGGGGAATGGATCGGGTACAGGAGCTCTCACCTTGAACTGGAAGCGCCGGGCTCCGGCTGCTGCTGCGGCGGGGAATGAGGTGCGCTCGCGCGAGCTGCCGCTCTCCTGCTGCAGCCTACACCGCCTCGTGCGCTAGGGTTTCGGCCGGGCTGCGGTCTATATGGTACTACTTGGAGAGGATCCGAGCCGTGCAGGCCCGGCTAGGCGGATTGACGGTCTGCCTAGTAATTATTTAGGGCCAGTTTTGCTTCAGAGCTATTCGGTCCTACTGTGTAAGATGGGTCTAGTGGGCTCTCGGCCTGGTTGTTGCCTATGCACTAGCTCTATCCCAGACATTACCCAAATGTACTTCTCTTTCTCAAAAAAAAGACACTACCAAATGTTTATTTATATATAGGAAAAATCTTGATTGGAAAAAACCAAATGTACTTCTCAAAAAAAAGGACACTACCTTGAGTGCGAGAATCTTGCTTGCGGTTTATTTTCCAAACAAGGATTTCATGGCAGGTGATCTTAGAAGTAGGCCATCGATAATTTTGGAGAGCTATTGTAGAAGGTCCTGGGCTCTTCTATCTTCGACTTATTTTTTTTGCTTTATTCTTTATTTATTTCATTTCGATTTTTCCCTCTTCCTCTATCCCGATGCGCTGAAGTTTGGGCTCATTGTCCTATTAAGGCCTTGTTTGGTACCTAAGTTTTTATGGGGATTACGGGGGATAATCCCTATCAAACCCTAAATTCCCACTTGTTGTAAATGCATGTTTGGTTCTAAAGTATTGAACTAATTCAATTCTTGCTTTGTTTTTTCTAAGTTTTAGTGTATTTTTTCCAATATTCAATACACTACCCATAACTAGTGGATTGGTGGGGATTAGAGGGGTTTGGGTAAAGGTGGGGGCTTCACCCAATCCCGAGACTATCCCCGCTAATCCCTACCAAAACACTAGTACCAAACAAGGCCTAAGAAAATTAGAAATGAAATAAAAACATCCATATGGCACAAGAATTAGATCCACGCAGTACAAGGTTACAGCCCATTGCAGCAAAGACAGCACACCCGCCCATGCTTGTTTCTGAATACAAGAGTTGAGTGGAGAACCGACGACTTGCTAGAGGATCATATATTTTCTACCTGCCAATGGATTTTGATTTCATTCCATTGAGTACATCCAATCAGGATGACACCTGGGCCTGGCATTTTGAAAAGGTTTTGTTCACAGTTCGGTCTATATTGCCGGTGACGACCAAGAAAATTCGTGAGCATTGGCTTGAAGGGCGATCAGCTAGTTCATCATCAGGTACTGAATGACGGCTTTGGACCTCGATGTGGAAGACAAGTGTTCCTAGTAAAATTTGGGTGTTCCTTTGGCGTCTAGCCCACCAATCTTTACCAACAGGCTTTGTGTGCCTTCATCGAAAGATGCCATGATCGTAATACCCCCTCCCCGCACTGGGAGTACCTTCTTGTCCTCGTCGTGAGACAGCTCATCTAGTGTTACACGTGCAATACCTTCTTCCTTCAAGGTATCCACACACCGTCTCCTGCAAACATTTTCTCCCGTACGACTCATCCAACGCTACAGGGGCAATGCCTCCAAGGTGACCAGAGGAAGTGTCACATGTCGGACGATTAGATCCGTGCGGGCGACTAAGGCGTGGGAGAGGTATGGTTGTTGCGTCCAAAGGAGGTGCCACATGTCGGACGGTAGATCCTTGCAGGCGACTAAGGCGTGAGAGAGGTAGCGCTTGCTACTGCGGTGGAGGGTATGGCCGATCGAGCAACCATATGATCGCAAGACCTACTCTCCTTTTTATAGACCTCCGTAAAGAAGAACGAAGTTTGTGAAAGTTGGCAAATCATATCAACTTCTGGTTGAAGTGTTAAAGATTCGGAAGAAATGAAAAAAAATAGATAAGGAGTTGTTTGATTAATCTGCCATAGTGCAGTCGTGCATGTATTTGGCAATGAAGGGAAATGGAATTTGATTAAATGGTCAAAGAGGCCTTATGACGCCGGTTTAAATAGGATAACGCGGGACAATCTAGCACAAAGTCAAGATGGCCGAGTTGGTCTAAGGCGCCAGTTTCAGGTACTGGTCCGAAAGGGCGTGGGTTCAAATCCCACTCTTGACATTTCGTTTTTGAATTTTATTTATATATAAGTGGCGCACTCTTGACAGTTATTTTCGTCCCAAATTTTATTGTTTTGCTGCTTATTACTGCAACGTCGTCTTCTCTGACTGAGAGGTGAAGAGGTGAGAGCTCGTTAGAGGAACCCGGCGGCCTTGTAGGACTCCACGCTGTCCCTGAGACACTCCTCCACCGCCCTGAACTTCCACCCCAGCGCTTCCATCTTCCTGGACCTCATCATCCTGTCGTCGTCTTCCGCCTCAACAAACCTGCAGAAACAATTGTGAATGAGTGAGTGACTGCTTGGTCGCGTCTTTGGGCGGCTGATCGGAGACGTTCTTGCTTACTTCTTGGGGCGGTTCAGATCTGGGCAGAAGCTCCTGGCGATGTCGACCATTTCAGACAGCCTCTTCCGATACGCGCTGCAGATGTACCGCCCGGACGCCTCCGGGTTCTCGTACACCAGGATTAGAGCGTCCGCGAGGTCACGGACGTCCACCATGTTCCTCGCCTTGTCCTCGACGGTGTCGCGGTCGCCTGCGCGTGCCGAAGGACTGGCTACTGAGACATGTGAATGGATATATCTGCCATCGCTCGCTCTCGGATCGATCAGATACCATGGGGATTGGGGAAGAAACTTGCCTTTCAGCAGGTTGATGAGGACCAGGCTTCTGGTGTTCGCCACGGGTTGCAGCAGAGGGCCGAGAACCAAGGGCGGGCAGACGGTGACGACGTCCAGGCCGGTCTTCTCCGCGTATGCCAGCGCCTCGCGCTCGGCGAGCGTCTTGGAGAGGCAGTACCACATCTGCCAAGATGACGAAACGATGAGAGATGTGATGTGAGTGGACTGAATGTTTTAGAGTTGGAAATGGAAAGACTAGAAATCTGCGACCCCGGTGTTCCTGCAGTAGTCCTCGTCTGACCACGCGTCTTCGTCCAGGACGGCGTCCTTGGGGAAGTTCGGGTTCATGATCACCGCGGCGGCCGACGACACCACCACGACGCGGCGGACCTTCGCCTCGTGGCAGGCCTTGAGCACGTTCTGCGTGCCCTTCACCGCCGGAGCCAGGACCTCCACCTGCAGATTGCAGCAGAGAAAACTCAACAATGGGTTCAACTAGTTGATCAGTAACTGAATCTTTTGAGTTTTGACGAACTGAATCTGGCATGCATGTTACTTCAGGGTTCTGGGTTTTGGCGGCGGGTACGGGGCTGGCGACGTGGAAGACGCCGTCGCAGCCGGCCACGGCGGACGCCACGCTCGCGTAGTCGAGCACGTCGGCCTTGAACAGGCTCAGCCGCTCGCCGGCGCCGGCAAGCGCCTCCAGGTGACCGTTCTTGGGATCGCCTGCACACACACACATTTTCGTGATCGGGTCAAGTACTAGTAATTAGCTCGTATAGGTAGACTCCTTCACGAGAGAAATCGATCTAAGATAGCGTTCGTCTTACTGGGGTCTCGAACGGTGCCGTGCACCGTGTAGTCTCCACTGGAGAGGAGCCGCTGCACGAGCCACGACGCGACGAATCCCCCGGCGCCGGTCACGCACACCGTCTTCGTCTTCCTCCCGTCGCCCTCCATGGATTTGTTTTCTTGCTCTCCTCGCCTCCCTGTCTTGCCGATCGACGTACGGCGACGCCGCCGCTTGCGTCTATCTATATGTGCCTCTCGCGTCCGATGGCTCCGGCGGCTGTTTCGATGCGCTGCACGTGGCTTGACACTACGACAAGTGTAGCGCGGGTGTCCAGCTTATACTACGGAGCTAGACAAACCTCGCCGCTCGTGTGGCCGTGTGTCAGGCAGTGTTTTTTTTTCTCCGAAATGGAGTGTGTGCGACCCGGCTCAAGATGGCAGTTTTTCCCGTGGGGAAATACCCGATAAGAAGCGGGGACGGGGGGCAAATCATCTCCACGGGATGACGGGACAGGTACCTGATAAGCTGGCGGGGCGGGATTGGGGTCAAATTCCCTTCACGGGGACTCCATGGATACTCGATACACACCTTTCAGTCTAATAAAACAAGGTATGTAAAAAAAATTATAAGCCCAGTAGCCCACCACGACCACTTACTTCGTTCCCCTCGTCACTCCCAACTCTCATCCTACCAGCCGCCAGGAGGAGCTCGTCGGCTTCCTCAACCGCCGGAAGGAGCTCGCCATCAGATTCAGATCGACGGCGGCATGCTCTGCATGCGCCCACCTGCATCAGCTCGTCGCCACCTTGTTCCTAGCGTCCTCCCACGTCAGCTCGTCAGCTTCCTCCTGGATCTGTCTGCCTCGACATCGTCGGCAAGGTCCCCGTGGATACCCCGACGGGGATCGGGTACCCGTACTTCGCGGGGATGGGGGTCATTTGCCCCCCGATAGCTTCATGGGGATTCACGGGTATGGGGATTCACGGGGATCGGGGCGGGTACGGTGGAGTCATACCGGCCATACCCGGCCCCGTTGCCACCTTGAGACCCGGCCTCTGAATCGAAGAGAAGCATATGATCTCTATTGCTTCGGTAGGTGCCCGGGTTTGTATTTGGTGGATAGCTACAAAATACTATTACCTCCTTTAAAAAAGATGTCCCTGATTTATCTAAATTCATATATATCTAGACTATTTGATATATAGATTTATCCAAATTTAGATAAGCTTGTGACATCTTTTTAGGACGAAGGGAGTAATACAAGTTAAATGTTGGCCGTAAATTTAGATCATGAAAAAGTTCAAAAACAAGCCTCAAACTTGTAGGCAAAATCTAAATGAATCTTTAACTTTCGATTCTTGGAATTGACATTCTCGGTTCTATGACCGGTTGTTTGGTTGTGCTTACTTGGCTTTAGTCCTTTGTCTTATAAACCACAGACCACGTGGATATACAACAATATCTAATTAAAAGCAAAAGTCAAAACCAAATCATTTACGACATATAAGCTAAAATCTAAAAACTAAATTTAAGCTCAACCAAACAACACTATCTCGACCCTCGGATCATATTCAGTGACTGCGTCAAGTGGAACCCAGCCCAAAAGAAGTTGGGCCGGTCATGGCTCTCTCTATTACCTTCATCGTGCGGCCAACCAAGCCCATCGTCTCCATTCAAGGCGTTCCCTCGTATTCTTTCCCCTGCTCGAGCGACGATAATGGCGACCGACAGGTGGTCGGTGGCAGTTGGCAACAAACCGTGATGGCACGGTGACGGGTGACATCGAAGGTAATGTCTTGAACATCCTCCTCCTCTGTTTGCCGTAATTTTCCCCCTCTCTACTCGAGTAGGGCTAGGGTTTAGGCGGGGAAAAATTGGGGGATCTCGGTGATGGTAAAGCTAGGGGGAGAGGCACATTTCCTTCCAGAGATCAAGACTCCTCCGACACCTCGTCGAAGCGGCGACGCGGTTATGTTATCATAGTTCCTCGCCATCGCCGCATCCTTGCGCTCCATGTGGGGGTCCATCGATTCGCACTTCGGGAGGGACTCCATAGAGCCGATGAGAAAATGGGGAAATGCCTCCCCCTCCCCCCAGATTGTCCTCCGGGCTAATATAGCGGCTAAATGGGCCAATATCCAGCGCCCCGAATATTATTTTCCGGGCCGGCCCGATATGCAGGGTCCAATCGAGGCAAAAAAAAGGTCCAAACCTGCATATCAGAAAAAATAATCCAGGTTGTGGGGGGATTAGCACGTTCTATCTAAAAAAAACTCAAAAATAGATATGATGATGCACCCCTAACTTGCACACATTGTTCTAGCTGGAGGAATATGACACATGAGTTATCTAATTAGTAGTATTTTTTCATCGTTTCTGTTTATCTCCTTTCTCAAAAAAGTCTATGAAAGAAAAAAATTGTCCATGACTGCAATTTTAAGATCACCTTTTCTTCTAAAAATATTGGAAAAAAATAACCTTTTTCCTGTTTTTAGTGAAGTAAAGCCAGACCGTTTTCTACGGAATATAGGAACCTGAATGGAACTCACAAGTCACAATATCATACAAGCTAGATGAGGCTCCATCTAGCTGGGATGTTTAGAAACTGTGTTGTGCCTAGGCAACATTGAACTAATATTTGCATTTTCCACAGCATATATGATCAGTTGAAGGGAGTGGGTTTCGTTCACACAAATATTACTGGAGGTAATCTACTCATTCAAGTCAGAATGCCCAACTTTCTTCGTACCATGCTGGACTTTATAAAGAACCAGCTTTTCCGTTTTCTTTGGAGGCAAAAAATGAAAAACCTATTAATACTTTAGCAGTTTTTTTTTTTGGAAATGAGTATATATTAATATCACGAGATACCAATTACACCAGTCTCTGTAACAACGTATTATCCTATTAGCATTATGATGCACATAACCAAAAAAAAATTACATAAAAGAAAAATCCTGCTATAGTGATCAGTTTCTTAAAACCGTGGACCAAACACCAACAAAACAGCACCAGAATTCAACAAGTCCAAAAGCAATGCCTCTAAGGAGGAAACAATGCTCAAATACCGTCATCGTCCTAATCAAAGTCCATAGGTTTTCACCCTGAAGAAAATCCGCACTCATAAAATAGTGCCTTCAACAAGGTCATTGTGAGGCACAACTAGTTAAGGCCAGAGCTTGGGTTTCACCCTGCAGGTTAGACACTGAATTCCTCCTGTAAGCGAAAAATACGGGTCTAATCCCCGAAATCGACTACCGCAACAATTCAATCGTCATCAACATCTACCTCGTCGTCTTCGTCCACCACGGCCTCGCCGCCAGAGTCGTGGTCTAATTTTTATTTTGCACTAAATTTATTTTCTTCTTGCAACTACTTCATCTACTCCGATAAATCGGCAGACAACTTTTACGCACCGACCGTTCACGAAGAATTTCTCTGCTGCTCCCTCCGGCTCTGGCTCGCATGGCTCGTTATGGTCCCTGTCTTCGCACGCCTGGTATCGGCAACACCGACGCGTGCCTTCGTCCCCGACACGCTCCCGAGTCTGGCAAGCTCAGCATTGCGGATCGAGCTACTTCTCAAACTACGTCTACTTCAACCACTACGGCGAATTCTCCCGGCTCAACGACGACATCGACCACAACACAACGACATCATCAACTTCATCAACGACGACTACATCACCAATGGCATCATCGATCACGACTACAACGCCCTACTTCCGGCTACATCGACATCCTCTTCCATCTCCGCCTTCGGATTATGCTCCTGTCAGACCGTTCGCGTCACTACCAATCTGACTGCGGGGGAGTGTTAGAGTATATCACGGTTTGGACATATTAGGTAGTTTCATATTGTAATCCAATTCTATCTCTAGTAGTCTTCTTGCCCCCCAAATCTTCTAGTACTATAAAAACAGCCCAAAGGCTCACGTTGTAATCACCACAAGCAATATCAATACAGATAATATTCCGTAATTCTATACATAGGTTAGCTAAAGAGGGCTGTGCGAATAAATTGTCTGAAATCTGGTTGGGATCACCCCCGAGATTTGTAATGAACTTGGTATCTGTGGATGCTGGAGCTTAAATAAAGATGCAGCCCGATTAATTCTCAAAAAAATGTCACGATGCCCAACTTCGTACCATGCTGGACTTTATAAAGAACCATATTTTCCATTTCTTTGGAGGCAAATATGTGGGAAACCTGTTAATACCAATAGGTTTAGGAATCATAAAAAACATTAGATGCTTGAAACACCTTTCGGAGCCCACAAAAGAAAGGATGAAATCACACGACTCCTTATTTATTTTATTATGTGCTCGTTTGTTTTTCATTATAATAACATGCTTCCCGGGAGGATGACTGCGTCATCATCTTATTTTGTTCCACAGTTTTACATGAACCGGAGAGGGGATTGCAAATCATCGACAGCTAAACTTGTCTCGGTTGGATGCTCAGTTGAGGACACCAGATGCTCTGTAAGACTCGACGCTGTCCCTGAGGGTTTCCTCCATGGGCCTGAAGGTCCACCCTAACTTCTGAAGCTTCTCCGAACTGTAAGTGGTACTGTCTTCCACTTCCACAAAGCTGCAAAGCAATTTCGACAGAATAAAAGGTTTGCTACCAAGTTAAGAATGCAAGAAGCGGGAGGAAGGACAGGCATTGAAGCATTTTGTGATATGGGACAACATCTTTAGTTAAAATATTACATTCCACACTGTAAACTAGTACGTGCTAAATGCATGCAAAGTATTACACATCTATAAACGTGACACTCTAGTATACTTTCCAACTGATGTGGATGCATGCTTATCTCAGGAAAAGACAAATGTACTTTGATAGTTATCCTCCACTTTTAGGAAATGCCATCTAGCTTATGAAAGAATTAAAGTAGCAGCAAGATAAACAAAGTTGCCTGCTGACAAAGGCGCTTACTTTTGGGGATAAGGGTACATTGGATATAAGGTCTTCAGTATGCTTATCAGATCAGAGACTTTAATTGGTGGAGAACTGCAGATGTAGCGTCCAGACGCCTCTGGATTTTCATATGCCAAAAGAATAGCATCGGCAACATCACGGACATCCACTAGGTTCCTGTATTTATTTTCTACAGTCTCGAGTTCTCCTGCAAAAGAGAAGTATTTTAATTTATACTGAAACAGAACTATCAGGCTAAACAAGTTTGGTGATTTAAAACAGCGTAATCTTAAAGGCATGCAGGTCTTTTGTGCTATTGGTTAATATATGCTTCGACCAACAGAGGGAGCCAATATTTCCGATGGTCCAATTTAAAGAGGCAATGCCAAATAAGTCATTACTCCTCTATGTAACTGCATACAAATTAAGAGAAATCAAGATAAACACACTCACCTTTAAAATAAGTAAGGAGGACTTTACTGCTCGTGTTTACTGTAGACTGCAGCAAGGGGCCAAATACTAATGCTGGGCAGACAGTTACAATATCCAGTCCAGTTTTTGCTGCATAAGCAAATGCCTCACGCTCCGCAAGCGTTTTGGAAAGGTCATACCAATCCTGCCAGAATGAGAGCACAGATAATATCTTTCAGATGGGCCATCCAGAGAAAGGAATTCAAATATAACTTTGTGATTAATTGGGAGTCAACGTAGTATACTTACAGCCCGGCTAAACAATATTGTTAGCACATCAAAATTTAGCAAATGCGAAGGCAATTTCCTAATTTACCTTGTTCTTTCTGCACAGGTCCTCATCTGACCAGTTGTCTTCATCCAAGACTTTGCCCTTGGGCCAGTTAAGATTATTGTACACAGCAGAAACAGAAGACACCACGACAACTCGCTTAACTTTTGCCTCGTAGCAAGCCTTCAACACATTCAGTGTGCCTGTTACGGCAGGAGCTATGATTTCTTCCTACAAAGCAGTAAATAACTGATTATTATTATCTGCACTTATTTCTAGAACTTAAGAAACGTGTAATTATATCGTTATTATAGCACTGTATTAAAGAAAGAGGTAACTTTGAGATAGCCTGACACTGCACAAAGCATAAACCAGCAATAAACTGTTTTGTTCTCATGAACTATTTTCATAGGCAAACCCGACTATCCTGAAATGATGAAAATGATTTTAATATGTACAGAATTCAGTATGCCTCCTATGAATTAGAAAAGGTCCTTTTAGGGGGAAACCCTAGAAGAAAATCTATCTAGTCCTTAATCTCAAGTAAACGTCACATCTGACTCAGGAAACGAAGACACCCATAGTTACCAATAAACTGGATCATACTAAATCACAATTTTCACAGGTGAAGCCCACTTGTTACACCAGAAAAGCGCATAAAACTGCAAACATGCCCTTGAAAAAGTTCACCTCAGGGTTGGTAGAACGTCCATAAGGGACGGGGCTAGCAACATGGAAGACGCCCTCACAGCTAGCGACCGCTGACGCAACGCTATCATAGTCAAGTAGGTCAGCCCTGACAAGCTGCAACCTTTCTCCTGCCCCTTCAAGTGCCTTGAGATGAGCATTTTTATCATCACCTGCAGCATATGTGCATGCACAAAACAACCCGCCGTCATCGTATACAACAAATTTCTTGGTTCTATAACAGCAATTACACCCAATATTTATTTTTCAAAATTCAAGAACTGCAAAATGTAGAAGCTCGTAATTCTTGCAATTTCATCTCAATATTACACATTCAGCTCCAAGGGACTTTAAAAACTTGCTCAAGCATACGAATTTTAGGACCACAAGAATCAACTGTTGACTACCAAAAACCACATATGGTCACCGTCTGGCCTGCTTGTCACAGCCTGAAACCTGAGGTGTTCATATCAGCCAACATTTACTGTTCTTCTTCGACAACGAGTCATTGGCAACCTTCAGACCAGAAACTTCCCAGATTCATCCATACTATTTCAGCACATCAACCGGTCATCTTATAATTTCATTTCAAACATTAAAAGCACTGAGTGCTACTTTGTAAACTATACATGATTCAAACTCGTGGCTCTTATGGTTAGTATAAAACCATGGAGTGGGGGGACGGGCGAACACTAAAATAGCATCCGCAATTTACAAATTATTACCTGGTTTAATTCTCAGTAATTATAGTTCTTACTGAAACACTATTCGATCTAGCCGTGCAGGCACCGAATCCCCTAGAAAGTCCCGACACTGCTTCGCGTCGGCAACTACATCCTGTTGATGTACTACAGACTACTGCATAAACATAGATCTTGGACGGCATAACTATATAGAGAGAAAAAATCCTTTGGGAGGTGGGAAGGAGGGGCGGAAGCGAGGAAGGCCCATACCAGGATTGCGCACGGTGCCGCGGACGGCGTAGTGGCCCTTGGAGAGGAGGAGCTTGACGAGCCACGAGGCGATGAAGCCTCCTGCGCCGGTCACGCACACGCTCTTCCTCGCCGCCGCCGCCTCCATGCTCTTTCTTCGTTCTCTCCCGGCGCCTCTACCAGTCCCCTTCTGCTCTGCGGAATTTGGTTGCTCTTGCTCCGCGTCTCGCCACGCTGCGCTGAGTCCAGAGACCTCTACACTCTCCGCGGAATGTGGATGCCAGAGACCTCTACACTCCAGAGTCCAGAGCGGTCGGGAGTCCCAAGGGCAAAGTCGGGACCGGCGTTTTCGCTAGTTTCAAGGGTCTCTGGTCTTTTCTTTGGGGGTAAATATCGCCGGTGGACCTACGTGTAAGAGTTGACATAGCCTCTTGTTTAAGCAAAGATTTTTTTAGAGCATGGATAATCAGCAACTGTCTTTTTTTCAGAGTAAAATACTACTCCCCCATTTCAAAATATAAGATGTTTTAGCTTTGTGAAGCGAATGTATTTAGATCAGTCTACTTTTAGCTTTGTGGGACGTCCTCAACCATGTTTTCCTACCAGAGCACCTCCGGCTGCATCATCTCGACGACATACACACCCGTCTCGTCCTTGCGTCGCGCAGATACCCCAGCGACACGAACTTGCACGCCCGCTACGGCCGAGCCAAGAAGGAGGCCGACATGCAGCTGGCGAGATACAACTTGATGTTTGACCTGTGGGGTGTCGACAGAGGGCCGCGCCGCCACGCCCTCCTGGCGAGAGCAGCGCCTCCCGCCTCCGAAGAAATTAGTTTTAATTCTTTCTATTTTTATGTAAATTTACATGCCGAGCGCACCAGTATTGTGTAAACATGTTTAAACCATCTATGAAATCGTCGTTAATTTCATATTAAAAAAAAATATTTGATTTCACCGGCTAGGAGCGAGCACCCCCAATTTATAAACCTATCTGGCGACCCCTCCATGCGGTCCAAAAAGATCGGGACGGGGCGAGTAAGAGATGCTCAAATATGCAATCAATTCCCGGTGAAATACATCCGGCTCATGAGTAAGAGAAACATACATCAGACGTTGAAACCGAAAATTTAAGGGTGCCGTTGCTAGGGCGTCTGAACTTTTGGAATTTCCGAAGCTGTGAAGCACTGTTCATAGTATTAACATAAAATTGGCCTAATTTTTTTTTAAATAATACATTTTTTATTGAATTCCACAAATAATACATAAAACGGGCAAATTACAAATCTGTTGGTCGGTCGGCGGTTCAACAGACGAAACACTGCCTTCGTCCGTTCAACGGACGACACACAGCCTTCGTCCGTTCAACGGACGACACACCCTGCAAACCCCTCCTTTGCCAAACAGCCGACAGTAGTGTGTGTCGTCCGTTGAACGGACGAAGGCAGTGTTTCGGACGAAACGAGTCTATCGTCTGTCGAACGGCCGACCGACCAACAGATTTGCAATTTGTCCGTTTTATGTATTATTTGTGCAATTCAATAAAAAAATGTATTATTTAAAAAAATTTAGCTAAAATTGCTCATACTTGAGGCACATGCAAGTAGTTTAAAATTGCAATGAATAGTACAGTTATACGAGCCTGTTATGTCTCAAAACCGAGCGATGACGCATCACCTCTGACTTGCACAAGGTATTCTCGCTGAAGGAATATGAAACATGAGTTATCTAATTAGTAATCATTCATTTAGTGTGTTTTAGCTTGTCTCTGAACATTTTATCTTAAGAGGGGCTACAAATATAAGTAATACCAAAGTTTTTTTTAGTCCATTGCTACGATATTGAGCATGAACAATTCTCATATTTTTCTTCCAAAAATATCAGGAAAATACAGTAAAAATACGTACATTTTCCCCGTTCCTTTAATTTCATTGAGGGAACGTTTATGTTGTTTATGAGTTTAGAAAATAAAAAAAACTAGGGAATCATGTCTGCAATCAACATGATTAGGAAATGCCAACTCGTGTGCAACATCATTGGTTTCCATGTAAAAGTGTTCGAAGTTGATATTCCCAAACCTGAAGATAGTATTTTCCCTGTTTCTAATGGAGCAAACCCGACCATCTTATATTTCCCTGTTTCTCAAAAGTGTTCGAAGTTTTCACACATTTACTTAATTGCTTGGTTGTTTCTATGGTAACATGACTCCCTTGAATCTACTACTCCCTCTGTTTCAAAATATAGGATGTTTTAGGTTTGAGAAGAAAATGTATCTACACTTCTTTTAGTGTGTAGGTTCACTCAAGTTTAGAATGAATCTACACATTAAACAAAGTCTAGATACATTTGCTTCACAAAACTAAAACATCTTATATTTTAAAACAGAGGGAGTAATAGGTAAGAATAGGCAAAATCAGGGTACTGTAGCTTCTCTGAATTTGCTCTTGAAAGTCAGAATCTAGAGTGGTCACAATCTTATTTCCTTTCACTGTTTACATGAAGGTTGGCAGACCATCATCAGCTAAACTTGTCTCGGTTGGATGCTCTCAGTTCAGGACACCAGATGCTCTGTAGGATTCGACGCTGTCTCCGAGGGTCTTCTCCACAGGCCTGAAGGTCCACCCTAACTTCTGAAGTTTCTCCGAACTGTAAACGGTATTGTGTTCCACTTCCGCAAAGCTGCAACACAATTTGGAGAGAATTAGAAGTTGGTTCCAAGTTAGGCATGCAAAAACAGGAGGAAGGACAAACATCAAAGATGTGGACATGCTCACGAAGACAAATGGACTTTGATACTTATACTTTCTTTTAGGAAGACATCTAGCTAATGAAATGGAGAATTAAGGTAGCCGTAAGAAAACGAAAAAAGTTTGCCTTGCTGAGAAAGGCACTTACGTTTTGGGATACGTGTATGTTGGATACAAGGTCTTCAGTATATTTATCATATCAGAGACTTTAATTGGTGATGAACTGCAGATGTAGCGTCCAGACGCCTCTGGATTTTCATATGTCAAAAGAAGAGCATCGGCAACGTCACGAACATCTACTATGTTCCTGATTTTATTTTCTACAGTATCATGTTCTCCTGCAAAATGAAAGTATTTTCATTTTTTACGAAACAGAATTATGAGCCTAAACAAGTTTGGTGTTTCAAAACAGCTTGATCGTAAAGGCATAAAGGTATTTTGTGCTATTGGTAATATGTTTCATTGAGTTGGAAACCTAAACAATAGAGGCAGACATCATTTTTGGTGGCCAAGTTTAAACAGAGCAATGCAGTTAAAAGATAAACACACCTACCTTTAAGATAATTAACGAGTATTTTACTGCTCGCATTTACAGTAGACTGCATCAACGGGCCAATTACCAATGATGGGCAAATAGTTACAATATCCAGCCCACTTTTTGCTGCGTATGCAAAGGCCTCGCGCTCAGCAAGTGTTTTGGAAAGGTAATACCAATCCTGCCAGAATGACAACACAGATAATTTGTTTCAAATAGGTGATCTAGAGCAAGGAAATACAAAAGGAGACCAGGAATAATTTGTGTGGTTAGCTGAAGAACATCATTTTTTATTAGAAAGTCATAAGCCACCTATTCAATGGCTTCAGTTTCGAACAAAGCAATGCGAAACAAAATGCAAATAGGTGACTTGAGTTAAAGAAATAACATGTTAATATGACTGAATTTTGAGGCACAGGTTTTGACTGTCAAGGCCCACAGTAAGGGAAAATATTATATTAGCATATCCGCACATGTTCTGAGAAGGCATCTGAAACTTTTCTCTTTCTGAGGGCATCTAATACATATAACAAACCTGGAGATGTGTGTGGTTGAAAAGCTCCAAAAAGTTGCCAGAAATTCTCAGAATAAATAAAATCAAGCATTTTAACGGTCCAGTGATGATGTGCTCACAAGTCACAGGTAATCGTGCTATGAATTCAAACAGGAAAAAAACTAGCTCTTAATTTGGTGGATCCTAAATTACAGCTAACAAAATCCGGTAAATGCTTGTTAACAACATACTCCCTCCGTCCCAAAATAAGTAACTTGAGTTTGTCTAAATTCACATGTATCTATATACTAAAACATGTCTAGATACATACGAATCTAGAAAAATCCACGTCACTTATTTTGGGATGGAGGAAGTATTTAAATTGCGAGATAGAAATATGGTTGAGCAAAGAATACTTACTATTCAACATTAAAATTAGCCATAAAACTATGTGTTCCAAGTCAAATATAATTTTTCGATTAATTAGGAGTCCATGTATACTAGCCTACCAAATATTTAGCAAATGTGAAGGCATTGCCTTACTTACCTCACTCTTTCTGCAGAGCTCCACGTCTGACCAGCTGTCTTCATCAAAGACTTTACCCTTAGGCCAGCTAGGATTATTGAACACAGCAGCAATTGAGGACACCATGACGACCCGCTTGACTTTTGCCTCGTAGCAAGCCTTTAACACATTCAGTGTGCCTGTTACAGCAGGGGCTATGACTTCTGCCTACAAAGTAGTAAATAACACACTGTTATCGTAAGCACTTGTTTCTACAAATTAACCAATGTGCAATTATATCTGTATAATAGAACTATATTAAAGAAAGAGCTAACTTTCAGATAGCTCGATGATGCAGAAAACACAAATCAGGCAATAAACTATGTCTATTGTCGTGAACTATGTTCATAGGCAAACACGGATATCTCGAAAGGATGGAAAAATAATTGTAATATGCATCTTGGCCTTAAAGCCAAGTAAACGTTACATCTAACTCAGGAAGCGAAGCCACACATAGTTTAGCAATATATTGCATCATACTAAATCACAATCTTCACCAGCTATGCCTGTGAAACATATGTCCTTGAAAAAATCACCTCAGGGTTGGTTGATCGGCCCGAAGGGACAGGGCTAGCAACATGGAACACTCCTTCACAGCCAGCAACCGCTGATGCAACGCTGTCATAATCCAGCAGGTCAGCCCTGACCAACTGCAACCTTTCTCCAGCACCTTCTAGTGCCTTGAGGTGAGCATTCTTGTCGTCACCTGCAGCACATTGGCACACACAAACACAACACCCCCATCATAGATGTATAATTTCTTGGGTCCATCACACAAAAGTAGGCCCATATTATTTTTCAATCTAGCCAGATGGTCATGCACTGGTATGCAACTTTTTATTTTTTTTGCATTGTTCGAGTTGTTTAAACCCTCGTGTCATCATAGTTCTTAACTCTATGCAAAATAAAAAATACCTAAAATTATACTCCCTCCGTCCAAGAATAGATGTCTTAAGTTTTTCAAATTTTAGATGAATCTATATACTAAATTGTGTCTAGATTCATCTAATTTTTGACAAATTTGAGACATCTATTTTGAGACGGAGGGAGTACTTTAATCTAAAGAATTGATCAAAAGCAATCATACATGTGTTAGAGTTATCTAAAATTATAGCTGACACCAACTCTGATCTTTAAAAGAGTAAAGAAATTCAAGAACTACAAAAGGTAGGAGTTCATAATGCTTGCAGTTCCATATCAAGATTATGCATTCCCCTGCAAGGGACCTAACTAAAGCATCAGAATTTTAGGATTTCAAGAATCTTCTGTTGACTTCCAAGACTTCCGAGAATCACAAGTGGTCATCCTGCTTTACCTCGTTCCGTTTCAGCAACTATATTCTATTGACTTATTACTTCGTACAAACATAGATCTTTGACGGCACAGCCAAGAGAAAGAGAAAAAAAGAGAAGGAACGGATCGGAGGGAGGAGCGCCCTTACCAGTATTGCGCACGGTGCCGCGGACGGCGTAGTGGCCCTTGGAGAGGAGGAGCTTGACGAGCCACGAGGCGATGAAGCCTCCTGCGCCGGTCACGCACACGCTCTTCGTCGCCGCCGCCGCCTCCATGCTCTTTCTTCGTTCTCTCCCGGCGCCTCTACCAGTCCCCTTCTGCTCTGCGGAATTTGGTTGCTCCGCGTCTCCCAACGCTGCGGTGAGGTGGACGGCAGGCCAAGAGGAGTCCAGACTCCAGAGCGGTCGATACTGATAATCTTTTTTTGATGAGGCGCGGTCGAGAGTGTGACGTGGTTTACTGGATTTGAGGGTCCTTTGGCTGTGTTTGGTTGAGATTCTTGAGCCAGATTCACTACACAACGCTAGAATCTGAACCAAAGGGGTATGTACAGGGACACAACTTCTGGGACGCAGCAGATTTTCGCAGTACAAAATGGAATCAGCGATAGAGCAAGATTTCACTGCGTTGCGGCAGCCAAAAAACATGAAAATTACCCACCATGTCACTGGTAAGTGGAAAAGTGAAAAATGACCGGTTCCTTTCTTTCTTTTCCCCTACACCGGACTCCTCCCTTCTCCCGTTCGTTCTTTTATTCCCCCCCCCCCCCCCCCCCCCAACACCGCACCAGGCAGCCGCCATGATAGGGTTTCGCCACGCCGGCCAATCCTGGCGGCCTCCGGCGGCACACCGGCATGGAATCGACCGCCCACCCCACCGCTCCCTTTTCCCACATCGTCCGACCTCGAATCGACGACCCCAGGCGCAACACCCACGTGCATGTTCATGGGTTGGAAGGTTCAGGATTCCTTGATTGGAGACCCCTGGACTAGATGAATTCTACACCAGTTTCCTACGTAGTGAGTCTGCACAAACGTGGAGGTGGTTCAAGGCTCTGATGTGCAGGTTACGGTTGTATGTAAGAAATTCCTATAAGACTGATTCTTGAGCAGAGGAGAATAATGTTCTGTGTTATTTGGGTATAGATTGGCAACCAAAAATCTCAAGTTTTGATCAAATTAAACTATAAACTGACATGTCCTTTTTAACAAGTATGTGGTCGGTATTAATTTTGCAAGACACCGTTTGTTATTTCTATTACTAGTTATATTATAAACAATTATGATATGAAAAAAAACTTTCTAAAATAGTCATTTGCATGTCTATTGGTGCACGAATCATTATTCTACAGCCAATTAGCATATAAATCATATCTTAGATCGACATCGGTATTATAAAAATTTTGTATTGAATACATAACTGAGAGTTGTTACAACCAAACAGCTTTCAGTTTTCCCACAGTTGCCAGCTCACATCAGTTTTCTCACAGCAGATTCCTCGCAGCTGATTTTTAGGAATCTGCAGCTCAACCAAGCACACCCTTTGTCTCTGGTCTTTTTTTTTGTTGAGGGAATTCGTCTCTGGTATTTCCTTTTTGGAGTAAACATCAGTGCTGGGAAACTAATAACTATGTTTAGAACAAGGATTTTTTTTCGAAAATTGTACCGATTCTATCAATAAGAGAAAATATAATACCATCCTAATCCATAATAAGTGTCGCCGATTTGATACAAGTTTATACTAAATCAGCATATGGATCGGAGGGAGTAAAAATTACAAATTAGATCTTTTGACCACCTAGCGACGACTACATATATTGGCACGAGTCGAAGACGCGCCCTTCTTTCTCGCCCCTCCATCTTGGAAACCATATAAAACTTGTCATTGAAGAACTTGTTGTAGTAGGTTGATGAAAGTCGTCGTCCTAAGACCCTAAATGACCAACGCACCAGAGCAACAGTCCTTGGCAATGATGACAATCGTAGATTAAAAGAGACATGCCTAAAACCACACCAATGAACACGAAAAATGAATGAATCCCACGAGATCCGCAACAAGGATTGACCTTTTTAGAAAGCTATTCGCTTTGTTTCATATTCATATTAAAATCGATCAAAGTCGTCACCAAAATAGTCGCCACCGCATAGGAGACCTAGCCGCAATTTTCCACCTCTGCATCCTTCATAAATCGGTTCCTCCTCCTCTATTCGGCCTCGCCTGTATCAGGAGGGGTGGGCAACCCGATCTATGAGTGAAGTTTTTAATAGAAGTAATGATTTCAATGGATTATGTTAGTGTTTTGTTGGTCAATTTGTCTTGGTCTCCGCTTCAATGGAGATGGCATAGTCTACAATCAATGATTTTTGGTCATTCATTCGATGAGGACATTTCCTTCCTACGTCAACAGTGGTGTTGAAAGATTAAAATTTTCTAGGTATGGGCCTTTAGATGTTGCTTTGCTAGATCAATTTTGGATTTTTTTCTCATGGTTGTCGTGAGGAGGTTTGTTGTCATAATATTTATCCCGACTGCTACGTTCTCGATAATGGTGGTTCATAATATCAGCTCCCCCACAATGTCAACAAGGCTGTTTGGTTGATTTTCCTAGAATTGTTCATTGAGTACTTTAATGGTTACACGTGTTGCTTTGACAATGCGGCTCAAATTCAAATGATTGGAGAAAGCTCGTTTATAACAGTTCTTTGGTTTGTTATCTATGTCATTTTCTTCAGCCGCCTTTAGAAAAGTGCTAGCTATGCCTTGTTTCTTTTAAACTTTATTTTGTAATCGTGGAGCTTATGTATCTCTATTATATATTATTCACTACTATAAATATATCATAGTATTTGTCGTAAAAAATGGTCAAAGTCAATCCCAATAATGTTTGACCAAATATAATGTGTAAAATATCCACAAATATAATACAAAATCTGCATATATGAAAGTATATTTTATTAAATTATACTAATATCAATTTGATATTATAAATGTTGACACATTTTTATATAATCATTCAAACTATACAAACAGTTTGACTTTAAAAGAATCTAATAGCGGATTAATATGGAACAGAGGGAGTAGAAGCTCCAAGCCGCACTCCTGATACTGCTATGCCACGACGTTTTTTAGGAGTCACATTAAAAAATGTCACACATAATTAATTAGAAAAGGATGACATTGTGTGTGATTTTACATACGATATGATTAAGCCTGTGCAAAAAATCGGAACCGCCTAAACCAGCCAAACCGGCTAGTGATACTTAGTTCATTTTTCTTCACATATAAAATTTGAACTTTGGATCTAATACAAAAATTTGTACTAGCTTAAACCGGCAAAAGCAGCCAAACCGGCTTTGCACGGGTTTAGATATGATGCAAAAGTTGTACTATTTACCTGACACCTAAATGTTGTAATATCACCCAATTTCTACATGACACGCCTAAATGGTGTACTATCGCCCAATTAGATGTAAAAATATTAATAAAAAAGGAGTGTGTGTACTATATGAATATAAAGCAAATATAAGATACAATCCATGTGGTAATTGTCTCTAAACATTTCTATCACCAAGAAAAACATGTTAAGAGCCAATTGGGAATTAATGCCCGGACATGGTCCACGGAGCCCACATTCATCATCTCTTATGTTTAGATGGGGTTGCTGTTTCCAGTATAAAGGGGAACACATCAATACCAAAATGCCACCAAGTGCAATGGATCTGGGCAACAACATTGTGACAAAGAGCTAGTTGAGATATTAAAGATGCACATGACAAAAGTGATTAAAAAATGGGAACAAGAACAAGAACAACCGCCACCATTGGCAATGCCCAAATCGCGAAAAGGTTCTCCATGAGAGATGCCTTGCCCAATGTAATCATCAAATTCAGATCATGGTTTTCACCGTGGAGAAATTTCGAGCAATTTCAACACAATGCTTTCAATAAGGGAAGGACTAGAGGACCGCCATTCGCAGGTGCAACCAATAAAAGTCAAACCTAGGGGTTTTACCTTGATTATATTGAGACTCAATGTTCAAATAAGACCACCAAAAACAAAGTTACCCAATGTTGCTCCGCTCACTTGTCGAGAACACTGCTGCAATACACCAATCGCCGTCTCACAATCGACCACACGCCCCGCTTTTAACATGGACATAACCATGTAAACGAAACCGCGTTCGCACATCGAGCAATGAAGTGTCGTCATCTCTTCATCCATTGCGATGCTTTCACATCTGAGCCTGGACAACATATTCATACTTTAACAGTTGATCCGGTATTAGCAAACATGGGCGACATATTCATACTTCAACAGGTTCAGCTATCATATAATATGCAGCAAGTCACTCCTGGAAGCACCAGCACGCAGCAGCATGCAACTACATTGCTCCAACCACCTCCAAACCCCCAAAAGGAAAGGCACACAACCTTTTTTTGTGCAACATGATTCTCTCGATGATTGTGTCATCAACTTATTTTGTTTCACTGTTTACATGAACTAGAAAGAATTTGCAAGTATCAACAGCCAAACTTGTCCTAGTTGCAGTTGGATGCTCAGTTCAGGACGCCAGATGCCTTGTAGGATTCGACGCTGTCCCCCAGAGTCTTCCCTACAGGGCTGAAGCTCCAACCTAGCTTCTGAAGTTTCTCTGAGCTTAAAACAATATTTTCTTCCACTTCCGTAAAGCTACAAAGCAATTTGGAAAGATAAATAAGCTGCGTGTTCAAGTTAAGAGTGCAAAAGTGGGAGGAAAGGCCAAATCTAGCTACATTTGGTGATATGGTAGGAAATTCGTTAAAATTGTATATTATGTACCTGTATTACAACTTACATCCTGAATGGTATGTATACATATAAATATTATACTTCTATGAAAACTCTAGTATGCTTTATTAAATATACCAGCGCCCATTTAAGTACATCCAAGCGATGTAGAAACACGCTAAGACAAATAAACTCTGAAGTCTACATAAAGTGCACTTAAAGGTTATTTGACCTCCCTTTTTAGGGAATGTCAACTGGCTTATGAGATGGTAGACTGTAATAGCTATAACACGTCGTGCTGAGAAAGGGGCTTACTTTTTGGGATATGTGTAAGTTGGATATAAGGTCTTCAGTAAGGTTATCATATCAGAGACTCTTATTGGAGGAGAATTGCAGATGTACCGTCCAGACATCTCTGTATTTTCATATGCCAAAAGAAGAGCATCCGCAACGTCACGAACATCTACTACATTCCTGAGTCTATTTTCAACGGTTTCATGTTCTCCTGCAAAAACTAGTATTTCAGTTCCATAAAAACAGAACTATAAGCCTAAACTAATTTGGAGAGCAATTTTATTTTAGTGATGCGCAGGTCTTCTATGCTATGTTCAGTTGGATACAAGCACCCAAGTACAGACATTATTTCTGATATCCAAGTTTAAACATAGCAATGCTGAGTACATTATCTTCTTATATATAACCATGTTAGAATCAAGCGAAGAATATAAATAAAAACGTAGCGCGCCCACCTTTGAAATAATTAAGGAGTACTTTACTGCTCGAATTTACTGTAGACTGCAGCAGAGGTCCAATTACCAATGATGGGCAAATAGTTACAATGTCCAACCCAGTTTTCGCAGCATAAGCAAAAGCCTCGCGCTCTGCCAGCGTTTTGGATAGGTAATACCAATCCTGCCAAAATAACAACACGCATTACTTGCTTTAAATGGATGATCCAAACAAAAATTCTGTGTTATAGGAATAACAAGAGAATAGAAACATCTTCCGTGGTAAGCGGAAGAATGTTATATTATCATAAAGTTGTAAGCCTGTACCAGTAGGGCTGCAAGCAGGGCGGGTAAGCGGGCACCGGATTCAGCGTGAGCTCGAGTGCTAGTATAAATTGTGGACTCATTTCAATCTTTCTCCATAGTACAATTTGAACTAACTATCATGTTTTGCGGGCCTAAGCGGGCCCCGCATCTGCAACCCTATGTACCAGGTATTGATGGGACCTCCCTTTTGAACAAAAAAAAGGCGAAAAATAGAAGCATAGTGCATGGATAAAGAGGATTATTCAGACTCCAGGGCTAAATCAATATGTTTCATGGGGCATAAGCTTACGGAGATCCGAAAGCCATCCAAAATTGTAATAAAGTTCTTTCTGGACGGTAATAAGGTTCTTTTTGGACAGGCCTTCTGATGCGGCGATGCGGGTGTTGCAATAGGCATGTGAGTGTGCAAACGGGATTTTAGTGGTATTTCTGCACCTAACTACTTGCGGTCTACATTGAACTTGGTGGTTTCTCCTTGAGTCAAAGTTCTAAACAGGGTGGTTTCCCCACCCTTTTCATCTAAAAAAGGAGATATAACTCAATCTTAAAATCAACTCTTAATCATGTACTGAACCGTAATTTTAGGAGTGGATGTTATATAATAAACCACGTGGGCTAAACAATCATGTGTTGCCTTACTTACCCCATTCTTTCTGCAGTGGTCCTCGTCTGACCAGCTCTCTTCATCAAAGGGTTTACCCTTAGGCCAGTGAGGATTAGCGCCGACAGCGGCAGACGAAGAGACCATGACAACCCGCTTAACTTTTGCCTCATGGCAGGCCTTCAACACATTGAGTGTACCTGTTACAGCTGGAGCTATGATCTCTGCCTACAAAGCAGCAACAATTGTGTTATCAGAACAAATGTGTGCTTCTTAATGAAAATTTAATAATTTGTACTATCTATTGTTCCTGACAATTATTCACCTCGGGGTTGGTTGATCGGCCGGAGGGGACAGGGCAGGCAACATGGAAGACGCCCTCGCAACCAGCAATCGCTGAAGCTACACTGTCGTAGTCCAGCAGGTCAGCCCTAACGAGCTGCAACCTTTCCTCGGCGCCTTCTAGCACCTTGAGATGGGCGTTCTTAGCATCACCTGCAGCACATTGACAAACAAAAAAAACACAGCACTACCATCAGTCTAAGAAACTACGAAAGCAAGATCTTCTAGTAATTGTCGTGATTTCGTCCCAACACTCCACAATTTAGCTCCATGAGAATAGCTGAATAGATCCAGCGAAAAGCTTTGGGAGCATCAGAATTTAGGATCTGGAAAGGCTCAGTTGACTTCCAACAACCACATACTGTCGGGTGACCTGCTTCGCCTCTGTATCAACATCAACTACGTTCTACCGCATAATAAACATGAAACCTAAGTCGACCGGCCGGGGATTGCTCTTACCGCATAATAAACATGAAACATAAGTCGACGGCAAGCAAAATAAATCTTCGGGACGCAGGAACGGATCGAAGCGAGGTGGGCCGGCCGGGGATTGCTCTTACCAGGATCGCGCACGGTGCCCCGGACCGTGTACTGGCCCTTGGAGAGGAGGAGCTTGACGAGCCAGGAGGCGATGAAGCCGCCCGCTCCGGTCACGCACACGCTCTTCGTCGCTGCCGCCGCCTCCATGCTCTTACTCCTACCTCTTTTTTTTTTCTCCCCGAGCCTCTCTGCAGCTCAACTAGCCAACAGCTCCCTCCTCTGCGCTCTGCTCTCTGCTCTCTGCTCTCTGCTCTGAGGACTTCGGTTGTTGTTCCGATTCTCGCCAAGCTGCGCTGCCGGTTGTTGCGCTAATAAAGTTCAGAGTTTTGAGGGTCTTTCGGCTTTGGTATTTTGTTTTTGCATCTTCTTTGTTGAATTACTACTCAAAAAATAAAGCCAACAAAGGCAGTTACAACTAACAAGGTATAGTAGTACTGAAAGATTAGCTTATAGGCACCAAACAACAATTAAACAAAGAATAAACAGAAAGTACAGCTTGGCCTCGTCGATCGTCGGCGCAGCTGGAAGATAGGAGGTAGACACGACACGCCACCGGAGAAACATCCCGCCTTCTCAACTCCTGGCTCCTTGTCACAACATGTCACCCATCCATCTCCACCTCCGAAGAAGACCTCTGCCTTCTCGCCCTTGTTCGCAGGGTGCCATACCGTAGAGAGGCAGAGCAGCTCAACCTAGAGCACAAATACGCAACATATGACGATTCGCCATATGTTGAGTAAATAAGGTATCCATCCAAAAGCATAATTCATCGCTATTGATTCCTACACTTTATATCTTAACCTTATTGTCTATAAGATAATGGAATGACCATCTTCACAGCCCTCTGCAATTCTGCATCACGCAATGAACACGTCTAAATTTGATTCAAGCCACACTCAAGCCAATCTGGGCCAATATTTGTCATACAAAAAACACTACACTGTGGTCAGCATTGGCAGAGAAACCGTCCACGGGCATCTCAAGATCATGCTATGAATCAACATTGTTTGCTCAATCAAGGACACCCGCAGTCCTGTATGATTCGACACTGTCCTTGAGGGTCTCTTCAAGCGGCCGGACTTTCCAGCCCAGCATCTCAAGCTTCCTGGAACTAAATGAAGGCTCATCACTCACTTGGACGAACCTGCCATTGGTTTGGAACAGAAATACGCATTAGACCACACTAGCCATGCCATCATTGCCGGTAAGCATAAAACATGATGACATTTTTCCATTCTTTATCAGAAGTTATCCAGTAAAAATCAAAGGAAGCGTTCTAAAGACCACCAAGTTTCATTTGTTATGCATATACGTACGAAAATTAGAGTTAGGCTTACTTGTTGGCAAATTTGTAAGTGGGATACATGGTCTTCAGAAGGTCTATGACATCAGAGACCTTGGTTGCATGTGAATTGCATATGTAGCGTCCGGAGACTCCTGGTGTTTCATACACCAAGGTAAGAGCATCCGCGACGTCCCGGACATCCACGAAGTTTCTCATCTTGCTCTTCACCTCATGATCACCTGCAGAGAGATCAGGGTATAAAACCACATCAAAGATAATTGGTTTTAAGCATAAGCAGCCATGGAAACATATGCAATGAATCCCCAGCCTGTGTCAGTGCCAATTCCGTAGTGTTGCAAAGCAAGGCAAGCAACCTTTCAAGAAATCAACTATGATGGAGCTGCTCGCGTTCACGGTAGGTTGCAGCAAGGGCCCGATCACCAAGGATGGGCAAACCGTCACGACGTCCAGTCCACTTATCATCGAGTAGTCGAAAGCCTCAAGCTCTGCTAGTGTTTTGGCAAGGTAGTACCAGTTCTGGCAGGGGATGTGAAACAGAATTAGGAAGCCCAAAACGGAAACACATAAATTTTACTGAAAAACAGTACGAAGGTTACATTCAAAGTTTCAAACTGAAGCATATTAGCAGGTGGTTGTTTGAGCAAACCAGTGAGACATTCTAGCACAAGTGTAACATCACGGTGCATTAAGTTGTAGCATGCCACACGGTCTCGTGATTTAGTGATCTCACCTGGGTGGTTCTGCAGTAGTCGACGTCAGACCAGCAGTCTTCATCCATGGGCTTGCCTTGAGGCCAATTAGGATTGACCATGACAGCAGCGACAGAAGACACCATCACAACCCTCTTAACATTTGCCTCGGAGCAAGCCTTGAGGACATTCATCGTGCCATTCACAGCAGGAGCAAGTAAGTCAGCCTGCACAACACATGGATATAAGAATATGATGCGTAGTGAGCTTCCCCTGCAGTTAGTGTTTGCTTGTCGAGAAATGATCGAACAGGTGGAGGGGGGAGGAAGTGCCTCTGGTTTTGGGGTGGAACTGGCGAGGACGGGGCAGGCGACGTGGAAGACGACGTCGCAGCCGGCGACGGCCGCCGCGATGCTTCCGTAGTCCAGCAGGTCGGCCTTGAACAGCCGCAGCCTCTCCGCGGCGCCGTCCAACGCCGGCAGGTGCGCGTTCTTGGCGTCGCCTTCCAACAGGAACAGGAAATCGAATCTTTGTTCAGATTCCGTCAGAGTCAACTGAAGAATCCAATGGTTTTCAGAAACTGAATTACTTACCGGGGTCACGGACGGTGCCGTGGACGGCGTAGCGGCCGCCGCGGGAGAGGAGCAGCTTGACGAGCCACGAGGCCACGAAGCCGCCCGCCCCGGTCACGCACGCCGTCGTCGTCGTTGCCATGGTAGGAGGGAGGATGGTGATCGATCGATTGCGTAAAATTTTTGTTGTCAAGTCTGTAACAAACCGTCACGTGTTAAAGAAAAATAGACCCTGAAACGTTCCCAGCAAAAATACTACAAGTCAGCGACCGTGTCAAATTTTCCTCAAAAGAAGAAAAAAAAAGATACCATGTCAAATTTCTGAAAAAAACGAGTCCGTGTCTACCACCCGTTTCCATCCCATCGCCTCTATCGTGCTTGTTCACCTCAGGCGTTGGCGATAGCCTCCAGGCTAGCGTGATGCCTCTACGACTAGCGCGACGTACGTCCTCCGTGGCGCGTCCGGCCCCGTCATTCACAGTGACGCCGGTCAGTTGCAGGTCGGTACTTGAGGTGAGCGACAAATCCTGTAATTTTCTTGCTCTACCGTACCGTCGATGGGGAAGGACGGTTAAGGCAGGGGCTTGGTAATCAGGATCACGTCGCGCTTCCTTCACGGAAAAATTGACTTGGGATCTGTGTGTTTGTTGGAGTAGTAGAATTTGGGTCCTCTAAAAATTGACTCCAGCCTGGGCCGTGCTTCCCAATAAACAAGTCATAGAAAAGGATCAGATGATATGATTTGGATGGAAATGTGTGCCCGGTTGGAAACATGGAATTGGTATGAAATTGCGTCTTGTTTGCTGTACCTGTTGAGTGCGTGTGGCCTTGCTTGGTCGAACTTTACAGACATGCGAGAGCTAGAGACAGATCGTGTGTGATGCTTGGTGTGCCATGCATGCTTCACCACCACGCCTCCTCGATGTAATGCTCTGCTTTCTCAGCTTTTTTGGTTACTGGTTGTGCAAAGAATTCAGTTTGTATATATAGGAACTATGGCACGATAGTTTCGAGTTTCAGTTGATCTTTTGACCGGTGATCTTTTTTTTGGTTTAACTAGGAACTATGACAGAATGATTGATTCTACTGGTATTCCTATTTCTTTCGATAAGAAAAGTAGCATATCTCCATTTGTTAGTGTTTTTTTGCGGTCTCACCTATCAGGCTAATTGTCCAATATTCAGTGCTTCAGTTGTTGGATCACTTAAATTCGCCATTCTTATTTAGTGAACATGAATTTCGACATAAATTGATAATACTATATAGACTACCAAGGGGTTGTTGCTATTATAACACTTTATTTAAGATAATGTCAGCAGAGGATTATACTTGGTTTTAGTATGATGATTATAGAAGAATAAAGCATTCTTGTATCCAAGTGAGTATTATTGTCATGTGGACTCATGAACCGTGTGTTCGTCAGTGGATCATACAATATATTGATAATATAAGAGAAATTGCAAAATTGATCGGTGAAGAGGAATTTAGTGTCATGTCATGTGGGTCTAACGAACTAAAGTGCAAAAAGAAGTGCTAGACTCTCATGCACACGCTAATTAATCAGGCAGCATATGCAAATTATCTATGTGCAAATCATTGGTTCATTAATTTTACAAAAGTTGTTGTGTCTTAGTACTACTGTTTTAATTCCATTTTTTGCTCTCACAAAGGGTTATTGTTCCCATGATCCTCTAGGATTATAGTTAGTTCACCCTTATAATCTTAACAAGGGTAGTGCCTAATACCAATGTAGCTAAAGGTAAGATATTTAAGCAAAAAAATTGTACACAAGAAAGGTAAGATATAACAATTAGGATAATGTCTAGAAAGTTATGGCAAGAGTAGTAACAATTCTCTGAGTAACTCAACAATTTCTTTGGGGTAATGTCAATGTAATTTTGTTTGAAGGATTGAGATGTCGATGAAGAGCTAAAGGTCCTACACAAGGGCCATAATATATTTACCATCACTATTGAGGAGATTTAGTTACTTTATACTAGGTATTTTTTCAAGCACAACTCGCCTCTTGTCCATGTGTTCATTTGAGGTTGGTGATGATCATCATGGGGAGAAATTGATTATCGTGGAGGTTGATAAAAGGTGGATTGAATGAACTCAAGGAGTAGGTCAACTATAGTACTGTGCTTCGATGAA
Source organism: Avena sativa (assembly GCA_916181665.1). Taxonomy (NCBI): domain Eukaryota; kingdom Viridiplantae; phylum Streptophyta; class Magnoliopsida; order Poales; family Poaceae; genus Avena; species Avena sativa. The sequence continues at coordinate 425,397,147 of OV702280.1, forward strand.
AAAGCCAAGCCTATTATTTATGGATGAACAAACATACCCGTGAGAGATGTGAAACCACTGATTTTCGGATTACATGCACCGTCTCTGCTATAATCCCAGTTTCTTCAGTATTGTTACTGTACACTGAAGCAAATTGATCTTTATCTCCGGAGGCTAAGGGCATGTAATATTGCATTTTTTTTGGAAACTATCGCAAGGTTTTGATGTTGTTTAGAAGCTCAGTAGTATATATTAGGAATTGCCATGTATATTTAATTGCACATTTGTTTATTTGATTCTTGGCTTCTATGTTAGCAATCTTAAGTATACTTAGTACAATTTATCTTGGATATTTCACATTTGTGCGCTCAATATTGTTCTTATATTTTTCTTGGGCATTTCACATTTGTATGGTCGACATGGAATACGTGCGATGCTTGATTACTAGTATCAGAGAAAAAAGACTAATGTGTGCTTAGACCAATCCTATTATGTCATCGGGAAAGGAAATTTAATCATCTGTTTTGCTGCCGGCCGTAAAGAAAAGTCCACATAAGAAACGGGACATGAGTAGCCAAAAAAAAAGGACAACGGCGAGTCCATGTAACAGAGGAGATTGGGATATCCGGCCAGCTGCACAATGAATTTCACAGAGGTTTGGCCCAAAATATAGGTGAACAGCTACGCTACTATTTCGAGCAAAAAGGAACGAATATACATACTCCTTCCGTCCCAAAATAGATGTCTCAATTTTTTAAAATTTGGATGAATCTATATGCTAAATAGTGTTTAGATTCATCTAAATTTTGACATCTAAGACATCTATTTTGGGACGGAGGGAGTATTTTTCTAATGTTTTCACATGCTGTTTAGAGAGCGAAAATGAATTCAGATACGCATGTGAAACTTTTCTTTTACAGGTACCAACGTAATATCCGGGAAGAAAATTTATGGGTATCTAATGATCTTATTTAATTTTGGCATACATTAAGCAAAATCATTTGTTCACAGCAGTGATTATTCAATGATAAGAAAATCTTCCATGTATGAATGATTATATGTAGTACATTACAGATTTACACATCCTATACTTCTTCCAAATAAGTACCAAAATAACGGCTAGAAGTGTCAGACATGAAGTTGGAGATGTCGTTTTTCCACACTATGTGATAACACGCGATCTTAGTTTTCTAAGAAAATAGCTTGAACCTACACATTACACTAATAATATGGATACAGATTCAGCACAAGACATGCATGGATGTGAAATTTACCAAGCTCTTGGTTTTAGAAAACAAATGCATGTGTGCTATTTTCATATCTAAGTTTGAAATAGTACGAACGTATAGAAACTAGGTTCGTGCTACAAGAATTTTTATAACAAATATTGAAAGATTAAGATATATTTTACAACTAAAACACTTGAATCCTAAAAGTGGACTAAAAGCATTAAAACGGAGGGCGGGGACAAATGGATCTTTGCATTTGTTATGAGCACAGTACCAAAATAACATTCGGGAAGAAAATTTATGGATGTCTAATGATCTTATAATTGCTTGCATTAAGCATAATAATTTGTTCACAACAGTGATTATTCAATGACAATAAAATCTTTCATGTACGAATGACTATATGTAGTATATTATAGATTTACACATCATAAACTTTCTCAGAATAAGTACCAAAATAACGGCTAGCAGGGTTATACACATGAAGTTGAAGATGTCGTTTTTCCACACTGTAAGGATAAGATGTGATCTTAGTTTCCTAAGAAAATAGGTCAAACCTACCAGGATACACTAATAATATTGACACAGATTTAGCATAAGACATTCATGGAGATAAAAGTTATCAGCACTTAGTTTTGCAAAAACAAAAAATGCACATGTGTCGTTTTCATATCTAAGTTTGGAAATAGCACGAATTCCTAGAAACTGGGTTCATGCTACAAGAAATTTTATAACCCACATTGAAAGAATAAGCTATATTGTACAACTACGACACTTGGATCCTAAAAGAAGACTAAAAGAAGAAAGATGAAGTGTGAGGACAAATGGATCAATGCATTTGTTGTGAGCACTGAGTAGCCTCGCGAAATTAAACTGCTCTAAATTTTGATTACCCTAGACGGAATTTAAAATGGAAAATTATTCCTTCCAAAAAATGTATAACACTAATTATGGACATGTCACGTCCCAAAATTAGTCATATGGTGCCTCCAACCAAGGGATTATCAAACCACCAAGTTATAAAAGTTTTTTGCTACTATCAAACTCAGTTTGAAAGGACTTTTATTCACCGAGCGTTACATGTATATGTTTCACGAGTAAAAAATGATTGTTGAAATTCCATATTTGTGACCAGTTTCTGTGTCTACAATTCGATGTATTTAAGAAAAGACCCTGAAAACATCATGTATATTCTATACAACCAGTTTAAATGAGAGGAAGAAATATATGAACAAGGTGAAATAAAAATTCTCAATATTTAGTTGTCCTACCTATAATGATTTGTGTTTCAGATGTCCAATCAAAGAATATGTTCACCCTATATATATCCGTGACACACTACGTTTATTATACATAAGATCAACCAAGAAGAAATTTAAGTATGCACACAACTAATTAGTTAAAAAGGAAAGAAGGACAACCAATTGTACATGCCTAGAGAGTATCGACATGAATTCAAAGATCTTGTAAACCACCTCCTTTGACAAACATCTCGACGACAGAATGGTTCTGCAAAGTATTGTTTCCAAATGAGAACCGCAAGCAAGACCTCTGTTGTTGCATCCAACCATTGAGGGCATATCGAGGACTACCAGTCATGTTATGCGGCTTTCGTGAAATGGGGGATTATTGCCCTAGCCTCAGCATCAATCAATGCACATAACATTGTATTAAAACAGTATCATCATCCAAGAGTATTACAACTTATAGATAAATCATGTCATGCGGCTATATAACCAAAAAAAATATTGTTAAACATATGCAAAACTGTTAACTTATTTCTCAACCATACAAAGAAAATGCCCTCGCATTTGCGAGGGCCACTATGCTAGTTAATATGAACAGTAGGAAGTATGCAAGTCAGCTCGCGCCGATTGCGCCAATTGTTTCTTCTATCGACGGGCGCTAGCAGCCTGACCCATGGTCTCAGTGACACAGCAAATGCATGATACTGACATCGGAGTTCTTGTGAGCCTTACCCCCAGTGGTTCCGTCTCCAAACCGATCATGTGGTCGTTCCCTTCCTCCTCCCAAAAAAACCCTAGTTTCCACCTATTCTCCCGCCGACGATCGAAGGGTCCTTGCCACCTCCTGCGGGATAGAGGCGGTGGGGGCCTAGGACCTTCGTTTGGCGATGTGAAATGGTCCCTAATCTTATCATTTTGTGGTGTCGTGGTGGTGCATCCCAGTTGGCGGTGGACGCGCTACTCTGAATAATGGTACTCTGGCTTTAACCCATGTTGGCGGCGTTTATGGCGTCGAGAAGCCAGTGGGATATATATGATCTTCGCGGGGTGTGTGCTCCGGCTTTGTGTGGTGTTGATCTCGTCGCTGATCTGGTCCCGACGGTCTTGGAGTGCGGCAGTGCGGATTGCTGCTGGTTTTTGATGGATGGTGGAGGGTCTGGCCGCTTGATAGACATGGTGGCATTGGCCCCGGATCCAGCGTTGAAGATGCTCGAAGGACTCCTTTGGCCGATCTCACCTCGGTGGTTCTGCAGTACTCAATGTCAGACCAGCACTCTTCATCCATGGTCTTTCTACACCTCAAGAACCCCTTTGTCGCAGGCTCGCATCCTTGCACCACCCTATCTGAAACCAGTGGGAGAAGACGGACTTGGCTCATGTCTATTTTTTATGTTTTTATTTCATCGACGGAAACAACACAGTTCTTCTAATGTTAAAACGAACACGTCTGGCAGCCACGCAAGTTTAATAGACATTAACGTGTGGACGTTATAGCATAGATCAAGGAACAAAATTGATCGGCCATCAGCCTATGCACAGCTATCACCTGGATAAAAAATCTACGCCGTTTCGACCTATATGCTATGTTGCTTCATTTTTGTTGAGAATACTTGCGCTAGTGTTTTTTTCTGGTCTTTGCGACATAGAGGTATTCAGTAAACTAACTAATGAAAATGAGCTTGTGTTTGTACTTCCTTTGTTTTAAAATATAAGAATATTTTAGCTTTGTGAATTAAATATATCTAAACTACTTTTAGAATCTAGGTTCACTCATATTTGAAGTGAATCTATACACTAAAAGAAGTATAGATACATTTTTTACAAACCTAAAATATTTTATATTTTGAAACAAAGAGTAGTTCTCATTTCTATGACATCATTGGTCACTACTAGGTTCTTTTATGAAGGTTCAAGCTGCCAATCATAGCTGCTCTTGAAGAGGCAAATGCATAGATGATTCTCTAGGAGATCTTGCTAAATATTGTTGGCCAGTTTCAAATTATTTGTTTTGGAATCGTACTGCTTGGCTGGAGGAAGGAGCATTGCAGCTAGAATATGGAGTCTTATTTGGAGGCCTTGTGTTGTGGATATCACCATATCGTAAGTATATCCTAATAAAGATTCAGGGAGCACAAACGTTTAAAAGTTTTTTTTTTTGCTACGTCTCCTCTGGCGACTAGGGTTTCCTACCCGCCGCCATGGAGAACGTGAGCAGGTTGGACTCTAGGCCGCGCCCGCGGCAGGAGAGTTCGCAAGGGAGACACCCTCGGTCTCCGGCAACGCGTGTTACGGGGACTCCGGACGCTGGACGGTCTCATAAGGTCCGATCGGACCCGGCAACCACAAAACCCCCGGATCAAAACGGATCTTTCTTTCGGCAAACCTCCACCAATCCCATGGCGGCGGCTGCAGAGAAACCTACTGATCCAATGGCAGAGGAGCATGCAGGAGACAATATGGGTGACACTGAACATGGCAGTGGCACTGGAGATCAGGGAGATCCCCGTGCAGAGGCAGATGAGATCTTGGAGGAGGTGGACTGGGTCCGGCCGGTGGAGATAGATGATGGAGAGGATGAGGATCTGGACGCCATGGCTGGGCGATGGACGGCCTTGGCTCGCTATGTCTCGAGGCGCCGATTTAGTGCTCGTACCATGTTTGATGAACTCGGTTCAGTTTGGCGCATGGAGAAGAAGATGACTTTCAAGGAATTAGGCGATAATCTTTTCCAACTGGATTTTCACAGCGAGGCAGATTACAAGTTCGTCATCAAGGGCGGCACTTGGCATCATCGTCATGATGCCGTCATTGTTGTTCCGTTTGGACGCGATCAGACCGCGGAGGACGCGAGACCTACTGCCTTTCCAATCTGGGTGAGGGTTTTTGATCTGCCACGCACTTTGATGACAAAGAAGAGGGGCACGACACTCATGGAAGACCTGGGGGAGGTCATGGAGGTGACCACTGATGATGGGGAGCAGGCCAGCGGCCCTTTTCTTAGGGTGCGTATGAGATGGCCAATTCGGCAACCACTGGTGTACACTCTGCCGATTAGCCGGAAGGGGGTCATTACGAGGCACAATCTGCGCTATGAGAAAGCTCCACATTTCTGTTTTTCTGCGGTCGCATTGGGCATGCTCGGAAGGAGTGCCGGTTGGAGGTGGTTCCTCATCCTGGGCGTCGTTATGGCCCGGAACTGCGAGTGTCGCCATTCAAGAAGTTTGAGGCGCAGAGATTCACTGTGCGTGGGAGCAAGCCAGAGGTAGCGAGGAATTTGTTCCCAGATGAGGATGAGAGAAGTGCTGCAGGGAGCGCTAGACCTTCTGCTCGTACCACGCCGGCGCCCTCCCGGTCGGCATCTCGGACGGTGTCTCCAGATCACAGAAGGAAGGAAGAGGGAGCTTCACCGCCAGTTCCGCCCCAAAACCAAAGTGTAGGCGGGTCGGTGGAAGCAGAGACAGCTAATCTGGCTCGTGAACAATTAGCAGAAGAATTGCGTGAAAGACTGCGAGTGCGTGTGTCTCCAGCTAAGAGTGCTCCATCACCCAACGTGGGAGAGGGTAGCCAGTGCAATAATGGCAAATTCATGCAACAGGAGGAGGAGACGCTGAAACGCTCAACTAATGGAGTGAATCAGTTACGCAGGCAGTGGGAAGAGAGGACGGCCAAGCAGCCCACACATGCAGGAGGTGAAAATCCCCATTGCAATCCAAACGAGAAAGACGCACACACAAGGACTACGAGGAAACAAAAGAGCACACCTGCTGAAATGAAGAAATCTGACAAACCTGTATCTGAAACTGAATCACAACGATTCTGTCAAGTCACGGGCATAAACTATCGCATATATAAAAACCGGAAGGGCACAGTGAATCAACCCCGTATCCGCGAGCTGGGCGGAACAAGGGGGTTGGCTGAACTACGTATGAATAGTCTGTTGGGCAAGCGTGCAGCCGAGTTTGATATGGCACATGCACATGAGGAGGCGGAGTCAAGCTTCGAGGTGCTTCTGGGACCTAAACGGTACAGATCAGATAAAGCTTCTACGGCTAACAACGAACACATGTCGGGACCTCATGGCGAGGCCCGACATGAGCAATGAGTATCATAGGCTGGAACTGTCGGGGGGCGGGGCAATCCCCGACGGTTCAAGAGCTTATCTGCCTGGTGCAGACTCATCACCCCAGTTTAGTGTTTCTTTGTGAAACTCGACAACATTCTGAGCGTGTACGTAACCTCAGATTTCGGCTTGGTATGAAAGGATGCTTTGCGGTGAAAGGAGAAGGATCAGGAGGAGGCCTCGCCTTGTTCCATAGCGAAGATGTTCAAGTTGATCTGCTCTCTTTCAGCAAACGTCACATTGATGTCCATATCCAGGGAGGACTGTTTGGTGTGCGATGGCGGGGCACCTTTGTTTATGGAGAACCAAAACCGGCTGAGCGCCATCACATGTGGACTCTCCTCCGTCGTATCAGGAACGACTCATCGGAGCCTTGGATGTTGTTAGGTGACTTTAACGAGGCCATGTGGCAGGCAGAGCACTTCTCACGCACACGACGCTCTGAACGTCATATGATGGATTTCCGGGAGGTGTTGTCGTACTGCGATGTCCACGATCTTGGCTTCAGTGGGATGCCGTGGACTTTTGATAATAAACAAAGGGGGCAACGCAACGTCAAAGTTCGTCTAGACCGAGTTGTGGCCTCTCCGGCGTGGTCGCAGCGCTTCCCTAAGGCAAGAGTGCAACACCTAGTGTCATCTCGCTCTGACCACTGTCCGCTTTTACTATCTCTATTTCAGGTCCGGGAGGAACACCGTAGGCCGTCGATCCGACGCTATGAGGTGATGTGGGAACGTGAACCCTCTCTTGCCGCGACTGTTGAAGAGGCATGGTCACGACGGGTGGGTGTCCAAGACCTTGGCGACATTTGCTCCTCTCTGCGCTCTGTTATGGGATCCTTGTATGACTGGAAGAGGCAGCATTTCAAGCCTGTTTCAAAGGAGCTGGATAAAAGAAGGAAGAGGCTAGAGGAGCTCATGCACTCATCAGACGACGCAAGTGAGGCTGAAAAGAAACAGCTGCTAGGTGAGATGGACGAATTACTCTATCGGGAGGAGCTCATGTGGATGCAGCGCTCACGCATTGCATGGCTACGTGAAGGGGATCGTAACACCCGGTATTTTCACCGCAAGGCCACTTGGCGTCAGAAGAAAAACAAAATATCAAAGCTGCGCAAAGAAGATGGGTCATGGACTGATGACGCTCGTGAGATTGGAAACATGGCAACAGACTTTTTCCAGAATTTGTATACTAGGGATGATGGTGTTGATCCTACTGAGTTGCTGGATCTTTTCTCTCAGCGTGTTGACGATGACATGAATTCGCAGCTGTGTGCTCCATTTACTGACAAAGAGATCAGTGACGCTCTATTCCAAATAGGCCCGCTTAAGGCCCCTGGGCCTGACGGCTTCCCGGCCCGGTTTTTGCAACACAATTGGGATCTGCTACAGGAGGATATCATCCGGGCAGTGCAGGTTTTCTTTAGCACTGGAGTTTTACCAGAAGAAGTCAATGACACGGCGATTGTTCTTATTCCAAAAAAGAACAACCCTGAGGAGCTCAAAGATTTTCGGCCGATTAGTTTGTGCAACGTCGTGTTCAAAATAATTTCAAAGTGCTTGGTGAATCGGCTACGACCCTTGCTAGATGACATTATTTCCCCAATGCAGAGCGCATTCATTCCGGGAAGGGTGATCACGGACAATGCCCTCATGGCCTTTGAGTGTATTCATGCTATACAAAGCAACTCTGCAGACCGTTCGAAGTTTTGTGCTTACAAGTTGGATATGGCCAAGGCCTATGACCGCGTGGACTGGCGTTTTTTGGAAGGTGTAATGACGAAGTTGGGCTTTCATAACAAATGGATACGGTGGATAATGCAGTGTGTAACCACCGTACGATATACAGTTCGTCTCAATGGACATGTGTTGGACACCTTCACGCCTACACGGGGGCTCCGCCAAGGCGATCCTCTCTCCCCGTATTTATTCTTGCTGGTGGCTGATGGTCTCTCTCGGTTGATCCAGAAGGAAGTCGAGGATGGTAGCTTGAATGAGCTGAAGATATGTCGACGTGCGCCTGGTATGTCACACCTGTTGTTTGCCGATGATAGCCTTCTTTTTTTCCAGGGCTCGGTGCAGCAGGCCATGGTGGTGAAGAATGTGCTTGATAAATATGAACATGGTACAGGACAGCTAGTGAGTCTTGGGAAATGCTCAATCATGTATGGGAAGAGGGTTCCAGACCATGTACAAGACGAGATAAAACAACTACTTCGGTATGACACTGAAAGTTTTGAGGAGAAGTATCTCGGGCTCCCTGTCCCAGAAGGTCAAATGCGAAAGGGAAAATTCAAGACTCTCAAGGAACGTTTTTTGAAACGACTAAGTGATTGGACAGAAAAGTATCTATCAAGTGGGGGTAAGGAAATCTTGATTAAGGCTGTCCTACAAGCCTTACCACTATGCTATGAGCGTGTTCCAATTCCCTGCCGGTCTGATTGAGGAGCTGAATAAATTGATCCGTGACTTCCATTGGGGCGATGAGCACAATCGCCGTCGGATGCACTGGCTCTCATGGGACAAGGTGACACAGACGAAGATGTGCGAAGGAATGGGCTTTCGTGACTTCAAATTCTACAACCAAGCACTGCTAGCTCGGCAGGCTTGGCGTTTGCTGCAGTTCCCGAACAGCCTGTGTGCACGTTTGTTGAAGGCCAAGTATTATCAGTCGGGGCATCTCCTTGACACTGCTTTCATCCAGGATATCTCGGCCTCTTGGAAGGGTGTTGTACATGGACTTGATCTTCTGAAGCAAGGTGCAATCTGGCGCATTGGGTCAGGCTCTATGGTGAAGATATGGCGCGACAACTGGATACCGCGCGCGGATAATCTCAAGCTGTCGGGGATGAAGGAAACATGCAGACTAAGATGGGTGTCTCAGCTTATTGATCCAATTACGCGCACCTGGGATGAAGCCACGATTCGTAAATACTGCTATCATCATGATGCAGAAGCCATACTTCATATCAAATTACCAGCCCGCCAAACGGAGGATTTTGTTGCCTGGCATTTTGAATGCTCGGGTATTTTTTCAGTCAAGAGCGCATACAGACTCGCAATGCAGCCTAAACAGCAGGCACTTAGTTCTGGGCAGAGCAGCTCTGAACCGGATGGAGAAAGAAGTTTATGGAACTTGGTCTGGAAAACGCCCGTCCCTCAGAAAATACGGGTATTTGCATGGAGACTAGCTACTGACTCGTTAGCTGTCACTGAGAACCTTCACCAGCGTATACAGAAGGTCAGTCCGATATGCCCTGTTTGCAGTACTGAAGCTGAAAATGTACACCATGCACTGGTTCGTTGCACTCTGGCCCATGCTTTACGTCATGGCATGCGGAATGTTTGGGATTTGCCTACCAAGGACAGCTTGCGCTGCACTGGCAAGAATTGGTCCCTTTTGCTACTGGACAGATTTAATAAGGACACACGCGTTAAGCTGTTGTGCCTGCTATGGCGTACCTGGCATCACCGAAACAATGTGGTCCATGGTGACGGCCGAGCCTCAATCAGTGCGTCTGTTCCTTTTCTACAGAATTACGTAAACTCGCTTCGGCTGGAAACGCCTGAACAAGATCTCAAAGGAAAATGCCCGATTGCGACGCTACAGCCTGCTACGACAGAAGCAATGATGGCGGCTAACTCCAAATGGCAAGCACCAGATGAAGGGTGGATAAAGGTTAATGTTGATGCTGGCTGGCATGCATCCACGACTTCAGGTGGCACTGGATTGGTGGTGCGGGATTCCAATGGCAACGTCGTGTGTTCGGAGTGGAAGATTTTCTCTGCGTGTGCGAGTGCGGAAGAAGCTGAAACCCTTGCATGTTTGGAAGGGATACGATATCTTGCTGCACACCCTCAAATCCCTGGGATCCTGGAGTCGGACTGCGCACGCGTAATTTCAGTGCTCTCATCTACTGAGAGGGATAGATCAAGCCACTGGAGTCTGTTCTTGGAGGCTAAGGCGATGACAACTCTTCTTCCGGATTTTCGGTTGAGCAAGATTGCTCGGGTGAGTAATAAAGTGGCGCATGATTTGGCGCAATTAGGCAAGCGTGAGTGTGGTGTGTTGCATGGGACTGTTCCTTCCTGCGCGTTGGACTCCCTTTTGCGTGATTGTAATACAGTTATTGCCTAAGTAATAAAGCTCACCCAGTTCAAAAAAAAGGATATCACCATATCGTGTTACATATTTTTGTCCACCAAGATGACATTTTGTTTGGAGTTATAAAGATTTATCTGAAATACGGTATTGTTTTATGGAATTTGCCAAAAGAATCTGTGACTTTCGACAAGTTGCTTCCAACCTTTTTTTTTTGGAAATGAGCATATATTAATATTTTGAGATACCAATTACACCTAGCCCTGCAACAACAAATTGCCCTATTGGCATTACGGATGCACACAGCCAAAAAAAGAAAGAAAAATTACATAAAAAGTAAAGTCCCGCTACAGCGATCTATGCCTTACAACAGCAAGCAACCACCATCAAGACAACACCACAAATCTATCCTCCAAAAGCGACACATCCAAGAAGAAAACAATGCACAAGTGTCGCCACCGTCCTGATCATTGATCATAGGTTTTCACCCCGGACAAAGTTCACGCTCACAAAATAGTGCCTTCAATAAAGACCATTTCCAGACACAACCAATTAATGCTAGGCCATTTCATTTTTCTATAATTTTTATTTATTGGTTGTTTGCATCCGTAATGACAATAGGGTAATTTGTTGTTGTTGCAGAGGCTAGTTGTAACTGTATCCCGCGATATTAATATATGCTCCTTTCAGAGAAAAGTAATATTGAAAAGCCACCGGTCACATGTATTGCTTCTATACCAATGTCTAAAATTATGTGGTATTGCATATAGATTTCACAATAACTAGCATCACCACCTTTCTTTTCCACCTTTTGCTCTTATGCTCGTGTAAGTTTTTTATTCCATTGCCTTTTCATGTAATTATGGAAGAGTTTCATTATCATTGTCTTCAATAACAAATATGATCAACATCCAGCCAAATCCATGTGCATTAAACCAATAAAAAAGGGAGTCCAAAGTCTAAATTGCGAGCATCGTCGATTTGTCTCCTAGGCTCAATGTGTTGGAGATATGCCCTAGAGGCAATAATAAATATAGTTATTATTATATCTTTGTGTTTATGATAAATGTTTACATTCATGCTATAACAGTATTAACAAGGAAACATTAATACTTGTGTGATTTGTAAACTTAATTTGAAGTCCCTAGTAAAGCCTCTATATAATACTAGCTTGTTGGTTAATAGATGATTGTGGTTTTCTTATCATGAACATTGAGATGTTATTAACAACAAGATCATATCGTTAGGAGAATGATATGGTGGACATACTCCTATAGATAAGCGTAGCATAAAGATCAAGTCATTTTAATAGTTCAATTGCTATATGCTTTCTGATACATAGTAACCTAATTCCTTCGACCATGAGATCATGCATATCACCTTTACCGGATGGATGCTTTGATGACATCAAACACCACACCGTAACTGGGTGGCTATAAAGGTGGCATTGAGTGTTCGGAAAGTATTGGTTGAAACACATGGATCAAGAGTGGGATTTGTCCATCCATATGACGGATAGATATACTCTGGGCCCTCTCGGTGAAATGTCATCCAATTAGCTTGCAAGCATGTGACTGGCTCACAAGGGATCACATATCACGGGAACGAGAAAAGAGTACTTATCGGTAACGAGGTTGAACTAGGTATGCAGAGATACCGACGATCATAACCTCGGATAAGTAAACTATCGTGAGACAAAGGGAAATTGGTATCATATGTAAGTGGTTCATTCGATTGCAAAGTAATCGTAGAAATATGTGGGAGCCATATGAATTTCCAGATTCCTCTATTGGTTATTGATCGGAGAGGTGTCTCGATCATGTCCGCATAATTCATGAACCGTAGGGAGACACACTTAAGGATTCGACGTTGTTTGAGTAGTTATGGAATGATGAGAAAGAGACCAAATGTTGTTCGGAGTCTCGAATGGGATTCGGGATATCACGAGGAGATCCGGAATGGTCCGGAGAATAAGATTCATATAAGGAAAGTCCTGTTTCAGAGTTGGAGAATGGTTCCGGTGTTTTCATCGGGAATGTTCTAGAAGGTTCCAGAATGTTCGGCACTCCGGGGGGGAAGGGTACATGGATATGTTATATCAAGTTGGTATGATTGCATCATGTACTCGGTGTCATCGCTGAACAAAATAGAAGGTTTATTCAAATCCTAGTTTGAAAAGTCAAACGGCTAGTTTGAAAGTCAAACGGCTATTTTTGGGAAGTGGAAAAGGAGGAGGAAACCGAGTTGGGGAGGAGTCCCTCCTCCCCACCGCCGGCGCACCACCAAGCCGAGTTGGGGAGGGACTCCCCTCCCTCCCCTTGCCGGACGGCCCCTCCACCTATAAAAGGAGGGGCAGGGCTCCCCTCCTAGACACACAAGATCCTCTCCTCCAAACCCTAGTACCAAGCTGCCGCCGCCTCCATAGCCGTCGCCGGCCCTAGGGCAAACCGCCGCCGCCGCCTAGCTAAACCCTAGCCGCCGGCTTGCCCCTCCTCTACGTGTCTAAACCATAGATCGTCGAGGGACTCTCTCATACTCCACCATACTCGCTCCGGCTTAAGGCGAAGCCCTGCGAGATCTCCCCTCTACTTCCGGTACCACGCCGTTGTGCTGCCGGAATCGCGAGGAGAGTGCTACAACCTCCGCTGCCTGCTGGAACAAGGGAGAGGAAGGTCTTCGTCGAGTACCGGACGTGTGACCGACTGCGGGAGCGCTGCCGGAACGCAGCGCCGGAAGGATCGTCTACACGATCTTGAGATTGGGAAGAGTACGACTACATCACCCACGAGAATCCGCTCTTGTTAAACACTTTGGAATCTTCGAGGGTGAGTTATTATATCGACTCGTTGCTACAATCTAGTAGATAGATCTTGGCTTGTTTGTTTGTATGCGGTAGAGAATTTTTGTTTTCCATGCTACGAATCCCTACAGTGGTATCAGAGCCGTGTCTATATGTAGATCTGTTGCACGAGTAGAACACAATGGTCATCGTGGGCGTTGATGCTTTTATTGTCGATTGCTTCTTGTGTACTTTGCATCTTGCGGTATGTTGGGATGAAGCGGCCCGGGCTAACCTTACATGACATCTTTCATGAGACTTGCTCCACGCTTGACATGCAACTTGTATTGCATAAGTGGCTTTGCGGGTGCCTGTTTCTCCTAGCATAGTTAAGATCCAATTTACAACGGGTGATTAACAATACTAGTATCAATGTTGTGGTTCATGTTCGTAAGTTAGAACGACACTTATTGAAAGCCCCAAACCACGTAAAATATGAAAAGAAAGTAGAGGCGTCTAACTTTGTTTTGCAGGGGTGTGCTGTGATGTGATATGGCCATGATTGTGATTATATTTGATGTATGCAATGTTCCTTATTGTAAGTTGGCAACCGGCAGGAGCCATATGGTTGTCTTTAATTTATGTTAAGACCCGCGTGTCTATTTAAAGTAGTTGTAATAGTTGAAGTCGGTGGACGACAACCATGGAGAAGCGTCATTGACCTTGATGCAATGCCGGTGATGATGGAGATCATGTTCGTGCTAGAAGATGGAGATCGGAAGCACAAAGAAGAAAGGCCATATCATATCACATATTACGAATTGCATGTGATGTTAATCCTTTATGCATCTTGTATTGCTTAGTAGACGACAGTAGCATTATAAGATGATCCCTCATGCACATGAATTTCAAGTCATAAAGTGTTCACCCTTAGTTAGCACCGTTGCTAAAGCTTGTTGTTTCGAAGCACCACGTGATGATCGGGTGTGTTAGATTCCGCAAGTGTATACAACGTAAGCAAGCCAGATTTGCTTATGCGGAAACTAAGGTTTGATCTTGACGAGCCTAGCATGTATAGACATGGTCTCGGAACACGGATCACCGAAAGGTAAATCATGAATCATATAGTAGATATGATGAACATGTCGATTGTTCGCCATTGAAACTATATCAACTCACGTGATGATCGGTGTTGATGTGGTCGATTTGGTTCGTGTGATCACTAAAACAATGTGAGGGATATTGTTTTGAGTGGGAGTTCACCTAGATTAATTTTATTATTAATTAGAACTCAATTTGTCATAAACTTAGTCTAAACTATTGCAAATATGTTGTAGATCAATGGCAGCCCCTACCATCAATTTTAATGCGTTCCTAGAGAAAGAAAAGTTGAAAAACAATGGAAGCAACTTCGCGTATTGGTTCCGCAATTTGAGGATTGTCCTCACAGCTGGTAATTTGACCTATGTGCTGGATGCACCGCTGGGTGACCCACCTGCAGCTGATGCTGCCGATGAAGTAAAGAATGTTTTCCTCACTCGGAAGACTCAGTACTCCACAGTTCAGTGTGCTATCTTGTATGGTTTAGAATCGGAGCTTCAGAAAAGGTTTGAGAATTCAGACCCATATGATATTGTCGAGGATCTCAAATTGATCTTTGAGACTCATGCGGCAATTGAAAGCTATGAGGCTTCTGAAAAGTTCTTTAACTGCAAGATGGAAGAGGGCAGCTCCGTTAGTGAGCATGTGCTTAAGATGTCAGGGAACGCAAACAAACTTCAAAGCTTGGGTATTGTGATTCCTAATGCTTTGGGGATTTACCGTGTCCTCCAATCACTACCACCAAGTTACAAGAACTTTGTGATGAACTACAACATGCAGAACATGAACAAGACATTGCCAGAACTCTTTGCCATGTTGAAATCTGCAGAAGTGGAGATCAAGACAGAGCACCAAGTGTTGTTGGTCAATAAGACCACCAAATTCAAGAAAGGCAAGTCTAAGCAGAAGGGACACTTCAAGAAGGGTAGTAAGAAAGTTACCACGCCAACGAAGAAGACCAAGGCTGGACCTAAGCCTGATACTGAGTGCTTTTACTGCAAGGGAGAAGGTCACTGGAAGCAGAATTGCCCAAAGTACTTGGCGGATTTGAAGAACGGCAACATCAAGAAGAAAGGTATATCTGATATATATGTTATTGATGTGTATCTCACTAGTACTTGTAGTAGTGCCTGGGTATTTGATACTGGTTCGGTTGCTCATATTTATAACTCGAAACAGGTGCTGCAGAATAAACGGAAGCTAGCGAAGAACGAAGTGACGATGCGCGTGGGAAACGGATCAAAGGTTGATGTGATCGCGGTCGGCACGCTACCCCTTCATCTACCATCGGGATTAGTTTTATACTTAAATAATTGTTATTTGGTGCCTGCGTTGAGCATGAACATTATATCGAGATCTTGTTTATTGCGAGACGGTTACTTGTTTAAATCCAAGAATAATGGTTGTTCGATTTATATGAGTAATATGTTTTATGCACATGCACCTTTGATAGATGGTCTATTCTTGTTGAATCTCGATAGTGGAAATACACATATTAATAACATTGAGGCTAAACGTTTGAAATCGAGCGATAACTCGACCTATATGTGGCACTGTCGTCTTGGTCACATTGGAGTGAAGCGTATGAAGAAACTCCATTCCGATGGACTTCTTGAATCACTTGATTTCGAATCACTTGAAAGATGCGAAGCATGTCTGATGGGTAAAATGACTAAGACTCCATTCTCTGGTATGATGGAGCGAGCTACGGACTTATTGGAAATCATACATACCGATGTGTGTGGTCCAATGAGTGTAGCATCGCGCGGTGGTTATCGTTATCTTCTTACCTTCACGGATGACTTGAGTAGATATGGGTATATCTATTTCATGAAACATAAGTCCGAAACTTTCGAGAAGTTTAAGGAATTTCAAAGTGAGGTAGAGAATCAACGTAACAAGAAGATTAAATTTCTATGTTCTGATCGTGGAGGTGAATATCTAAGTTACGAGTTTGGCGAGCATTTGAAGAAATGCGGAATACTTTCACAATTGACACCGCCGGGAACACCACAGGGTAATGGTGTGTCCGAACTTCATAATCGAACTCTCTTAGATATGGTTCGTTCTATGATGTCACTTACAGATTTACCGCTATCATTTTGGGGTTATGCATTAGAAACAGCCGCATTCACTTTAAATAGGGCACCGTCTAAATCCGTTGAAACGACACCGTATGAATTATGGTTTGGGAAGAAACCTAGATTGTCGTTCCTTAAAGTTTGGGGTTGCGAAGCCTATGTAAAGAAGTTACAGCCGGACAAGCTTGAACCCAAAGCGGAAAAATGCGTCTTCATAGGATACCCGAAGGAAACTATTGGGTATACCTTCTATCATAGATCCGAAGGAAAAAATCTTCGTTGCCAAGAATGGATCCTTTATAGAGAAGGAATTTCTCTCGAAAGAAGTGACTGGAAGGAAAGTAGAACTCGACAAGGTTGTCGAACCTTCTCTCGAAATTGCGAGTAGCGCAGCACCGGAAGAAGTTCCTGTGGTGCCTACACCAGTTAGAGAGGAAGCTAATGATGATGATCATGAAACTTCGGTTGAAGTTTCTATAGAGCCTCGCAGGTCAACGAGAACTCGTACCACTCCAGATTGGTATGATCCCGTTATGAGTGTCATGTTGGTGGACAACACCGATGACCCTGAGACATATGAGGAAGCGATGATGAGCCCAGATTCCAATAAATGGCAAGAAGCCATGAAATCCGAGATTGGATCCATGTACGAAAACCAAGTATGGACTTTGGTGGACTTACCGGATGGCCGGAAGGCTGTCAAGAACAAATGGATCTTCAAGAAGAAAACAGATGCTGATGGTAATGTTACTGTCTATAAAGCTCGACTTGTCGCAAAGGGGTTTCGACAAATTCAAGGAGTTGACTACGATGAGACTTTCTCACCAGTAGCGAAGCTAAAGTCTGTGAGGATTATGTTAGCAATCGCTGCATATTATGATTATGAGATATGGCAGATGGATGTCAAAACAGCATTCCTCAATGGAGACATTGATGAAGAGTTGTATATGATGCAACCCAAAGGTTTTGTCGATCCTAAAGATGCTAACAAGGTATGCAAACTTCAACGGTCCATCTATGGATTGAAGCAAGCATCCCGAAGTTGGAATCAACATTTTGATAAGGTGATCAAAAGTTTTGGTTTTATACAAACTTATGGAGAAGCTTGTATTTACTAGAAAGTGAGTGGGAGCTCTGTAGCATTCTTAATACTGTATGTAGATGACATATTGTTGATTGGGAATGATGTAGACCTTCTTAATAGTGTCAAGGAATATTTGAATAATAGTTTTTCAATGAAGGATCTTGGCGAAGCAGCTTACATATTAGGCATAAAGATTTATAGAGATAGATCAAAACGCCAAATATCATTGTCACAAAGTACATATTTGGACAAAGTTCTAAAGAGGTTTGGAATGGAAGATAGCAAGAAAGGGTTCTTGCCCATGTTGCCCAATACGACCTTGAGTAAAACTCAAAGTCCGACATCGGCAGAAGATAGAGAAAGGATGAGTAAGACTCCCTATGCCTCAGCCATAGGATCTCTAATGTATGCCATGCTATGTACTAGACCCGACATTGCATATGTTGTTAGTTTAACTAGCAGATATCAAAGTGATCCAGGAGTGGATCATTGGACAGCGGTCAAAAACATCCTTAAGTACTTGAGAAGAACTAAGGATATGGTTCTTTCTTATGGAGGTGATGAACAGCTCGTTGTTAATGGTTACACCGATGCTAGTTGGAACACCGATCCGGATGATTCTAAATCACAATCTGGATACGTATTTATTTTGAATGGTGCAGCAGTTAGCTGGAGGAGTGCAAAGCAAAGCGTTGTGGCGAGATCTTCAACTGAATCGGAATACATGGCTGCTTCGGAGGCTTCACAAGAAGCGATATGGATGAAAGAGTTCATTACAGAGCTGGGTGTGGTTCCTAGTGCGCTGGACCCAATGTCTATCTACTGTGATAACATGGGTGCCATAGCCAATGCGCAAGAACCAAGGTCACACAAGAAGCTGAAGCACATCAAGCTACGTTTTCACGCTATTCGAGAACATATCCAAGATGGGGATATAAAGATTTGCAAAGTACACACAGATCTGAATGTGGCGGATCCGTTGACTAAACCTCTCCCGAGGGCAAAACATGACCAGCACCAAACTGCCATGGGTGTTCGGTATATTACCATGTAATCTAGATTAGATGACTCTAGTGCAAGTGGGAGACTGTTGGAGATATGCCCTAGAGGCAATAATAAATATAGTTATTATTATATCTTTGTGTTTATGATAAATGTTTACATTCATGCTATAACAGTATTAACAAGGAAACATTAATACTTGTGTGATTTGTAAACTTAATTTGAAGTCCCTAGTAAAGCCTCTATATAATACTAGCTTGTTGGTTAATAGATGATTGTGGTTTCCTTATCATGAACATTGAGATGTTATTAACAACAAGATCATATCGTTAGGAGAATGATATGGTGGACATACTCCTATAGATAAGCGTAGCATAAAGATCAAGTCATTTTAATAGTTCAATTGCTATATGCTTTCTGATACATAGTAACCTAATTCCTTCGACCATGAGATCATGCATATCACCTTTACCGGATGGATGCTTTGATGACATCAAACACCACATCGTAACTGGGTGGCTATAAAGGTGGCATTGAGTGTTCGGAAAGTATTGGTTGAAACACATGGATCAAGAGTGGGATTTGTCCATCCATATGACGGATAGATATACTCTGGGCCCTCTCGGTGAAATGTCATCCAATTAGCTTGCAAGCATGTGACTGGCTCACAAGGGATCACATATCACGGGAACGAGAAAAGAGTACTTATCAGTAACGAGGTTGAACTAGGTATGCAGAGATACCGACGATCATAACCTCGGATAAGTAAACTATCGTGAGACAAAGGGAAATTGGTATCGTATGTAAGTGGTTCATTCGATCGCAAAGTAATCGTAGAAATATGTGGGAGCCATATGAATTTCCAGATTCCTCTATTGGTTATTGATCGGAGAGGTGTCTCGATCATGTCCGCATAATTCACGAACCGTAGGGAGACACACTTAAGGATTTGACGTTGTTTGAGTAGTTATGGAATGATGAGAAAGATACCGAATGTTGTTAGGAGTCTCGAATGGGATTTGGGATATCACGAGGAGATCTGGAATGGTCCGGAGAATAAGATTCATATAAGGAAAGTCCTGTTTCGGAGTTGGAGAATGGTTCCGGTGTTTTCATCGGGAATGTTCTAGAAGGTTCCGGAATGTCTGGCACTCCGGGGGGGAAGGGTACATGGATGTGTTATATCAAGTTGGTATGATTGCATCATGTACTCGGTGTCATCGCTGAACAAAATAGAGGGTTTATTCAAATCCTAGTTTGAAAAGTCAAACGGCTAGTTTGAAAGTCAAACGGCTATTTTTGGGAAGTGGAAAAGGAGGAGGAAGCCGAGTTGGGGAGGAGTCCCTCCTCCCCACCGCCGGCGCACCACCAAGCCGAGTTGGGGAGGGACTCCCCTCCCTCCCCTTGGTCGGCCGGCCCCTCCACCTATAAAAGGAGGGGCAGGGCTCCCCTCCTAGACACACAAGATCCTCTCCTCCAAACCCTAGTACCAAGCCGCCGCCGCCTCCATAGCCGCCGCCGGCCCTAGGGCAAACCGCCGCCGCCGCCTAGCTAAACCCTAGCCGTCGGCTTACCCCTCCTCGACGTGTCTAAACCATAGATCGTCGAGGGACTCTCTCATACTCGCTCCGGCTTAAGGCGAAGCCCTGCGAGATCTCCCCTCTACTTCCGGTACCACGCCATTGTGCTGCCGGAATCGCGAGGAGAGTGCTACAACCTCCGCTGCTTGCTGGAACAAGGGAGAGGAAGGTCTTCGTCGAGTACCGAACGTGTGACCGACTGCGGGAGCGCTGCCGGAACGCAGCGCCGGAAGGATCGTCTACATGATCTTGAGATCGGAAAGAGTACGACTACATCACCCACGAGAATCCGCTCTCGTTAAACACTTTGGAATCTTCGAGGGTGAGTTATTCTATCGACTCGTTGCTACAATCTAGTAGATAGATCTTGGCTTGTTTGTTTGTATGCAGTAGAAATTTTTTTGTTTTCCATGCTACGAATCCCTACACAGTGGATCCCTTAAAAACATATTTTCAAAGTTTTAGAAAAATCCAAATAAAGTATGTACATATAGGAATGATGTACACTTGAAGTATGCAAAATCTCAATTCTAAATATGTTGTGTACCACTACAAAAAAAGGGTAAAATCATAGATCTAATTGTGTGAATAGTGCACCTTCAAATCTTGTTAGATTTTTGTGTTCGTATCCCATAGTACAACTTTACCTACTTATATTATACATTGTTACCTATATGTACATATTTTTTAGTGTTTTTAAAATTTCAAAATATTATTTTTGAATTTCTTTAATAAAGGGATCTAGTGAGCTTGGGCTCCAAAAGAATTTTCTGTCGAAACTTCCACCTACCGATAGCAGGCTCCAAAAGACCTAGCTTCCACAAGTGCAATGCACAACTAAACACGAAGTGCGGGTGTGCCTAGCGCTGAACTTAAAAGAAAAAATGTGTAGTAGCAACGGAAGGGGCTCAGTACTGATGGCTACGTGTAGAGCCTGTTGGGAACCTAAAGAGCAAGGTATGAAGCAGTACAACAGCAAGTTTTCCCTCAGTAAGAAATCGAGGTTATCGAACCAGTAGGAGGAAGGAAACGTCACACAGGTGCTGCAAGCTACACGGAAACCTGCACAACACAAAATCAAGACTTTGCCTCAACGAATTAGTGAGGTTGTCAATCTTACCGGTTTGCTGTAACAAAGGATTAAACTTATGGTGTGGAAGATGATGATGGTTTGCAACAAGTAAACAAGTAACAGTGGAAGATGTATCAATGGTAAATATTGGACCGGGGTCCATAGTTCACTAGAGGTGCTCTCCTTAGATAAATAACATGACATGAAGGGTAAACAAATTACAGCAGAGCGATTGATAGGAACTGAGCTAGGCATAACAATGCAATACCAGACAAAAAGATCCTATAAGATTTGATTGGGCAATACAACAAGATACATAGACCGCCATCCAACTGCATCTATGACTAGAAGTCCACCGTTGGGTTATCATCCGAACCCCCTCCAGTATTAAGTTGCAAGCAACAGACAACTGCTTTAAGCAAAGTGTGTACGGTAAATAATCCACTTGTTCTATGAACAAGAGACCGCTGTTTTCTCCCTAGTAGCAACAGCACATCTACAACCGAAGAGATTTATGTCACTTCCCTTGGAAACTAGAGGCATGAACCCACTATCGAGCATAAATACCCCCTCTTGGAGTCACTAGCAACTACTCGGCCAAGATAGCTACTAACAACGGAGAGCATGCAAGATCACAAACAACACAGACATGATAGAACCATAAAGACAAAACCATTAATCAATATGACATAGTAATCTTAATATCCATCGGATCCCCGCAAACACAACATGCATGGTTACAAATAGATTAGATCTTGATCATGAACGGAGCTTACAAGATCTATACATAAAAGCACATGAAGGAGATACAAACAGCTAGCTACTACATGGACCCAAAGTCCAAGGTGGAACTACTCACGCATCATATCAGAGAAGAAGGCCTCCGGGATGATCTCCCCTCCTCCAGGGTGCCAGGAAGAACTTCAGATCCCCCTGATCTAGGGACGATCGGCGGCTACAGACGGTTTTGTGGAGTTTTGATTGGGTGCCTAGGGTTTCTGCATCGGGGGCTTCTTATAGGCGAAGAGGCGAGGCAGAGGGTGCCCGGAGGGCCCACACCCTGCCCAGGAGCGGGCCAGGCTTGGCCGCTTCTGGGGGGTGTGGCCACCCCGTGGCACCCCTCCGTCTCGTCTTCTGGATTCGTGTCGCCCACGGTAAAATATTGACTTTGACTTTTGTCCCGTCCAATTCCGAGAATATTGATTCTCTGCCTTTCTGGAACCAAAAACAGAAGAAAACAGGCAACTGGCACTGTGGCAACTTGTTAATAGGTTAGTTCTAGAAAAGATATAAAACACCTCAAAGTGTAGACAAAGCAAAGCAAAGTAGATACTAAACAAGCATGAAACATCAAAAAATATATATACGTTTCCGACGTATCAAGCATCCCCAAGCTTAACTCATGCACGTCCTCGAGTAGGTAAGTGATAAAAAGAATAATTTTTTAGGTGACATGCACCATTAAAACCAAGATCAAACTATTTGCAAGCATTGAAAGCTGGAATCAAAGAACTCTAAACATGTGCATGAAAGATGGAGTTCTAACAGTAAGACAAATTAACTATGCATGCATATGAAAAGATACAAACAAAGATCATGAATAACATGCATTGAAAAACGTTTGTTTGTTTCACATACAGAAAACATGGCATAGTGGCAATCATCTTGTCCCTCATAGAGTAGCAAATAGATGCAAAGGACACCTTCAAAGTTCACAAGGGTGACTAGAAACAAGTAGCACAAGAACAAGTAATATCATAATATGCATCAATCAATAAGTTTTGGAACATTGCACACAGAACTAAGAATGGAAACTATGCCCTCTTAATGGTGCCTAAAGGTGGAAGGTGGAGACTCAATAATAGTGGAATAAAGGCTCTTCGTAAAGGGAAACAAGGATTTCAACTTTCAAAAAGAGCTTCCAAAAATTATGGTACTTGTTAGCTTTTAGCCCTCATTGCCCATACCATAAGCATCTTGAAGTGATTAAGGTTAAAGTGAACAAACTATGGAGTATATGCTTGACAAAGTATAAGTTGGCAATCTCAAGTCCCTTGAATATGAGGGCCACATCTCATGCTACTCTACTTCAGTCACATGTAAGTTCTTGTCATTGTAAATACATGCGTATCATAGAGAACCGCCAGCGGGGTACCCCTCGCACATGGTACACGAGCTATCCCATAACCAAAATGACAAGACAAGCATAAAATGAGCATCTCAGCGATCTTTTTATTTACTATATGCATAGCTTTTTACTGAGGATGCTTCATAGATATATCACTATGGTGATGCTGCAAGTTTCCACCATGATTAGGCATGGCTTAGGCTAGCAGCCCAGGCGTTTCTCTAACACAAAATACATACTCCATGGACTTACAAGCTCCCTCTTTATTTCACACCAGTGACATCCATAGACAAAAGAGCATGATATCAACTGAGTACAAAGTACAAGTGCAATGTTGAAAATGTTCCCCATGACAGCATGGTTCTGCTAATTCCAACGTATAAGTGCATGCATATACAACATAGACGACACAATGGTTCAAGTTTATTAGGGGCAAAGAATATAAAGTGTGCCATCAAGTTTGTGAGGGCTTTAATCACTAAGTTTTCACATAACAAAATAGTTTTTAATTAGAAGATAGCTGAAAACAAGAATATACTTGGGATGGTGTAACACACCATGCATAGGAGTTTATAGTGGACACTTTGGAATAACTTGTTTCTTGGGAGTTGGAAGCATGAGTAGAGCTTACTCATACAAGTGGGGGCTAGCAAAAGACTGGGAGCAACCAACTAAGAGAGCAATAGTGGTCATAATCATGCAGAGCAACAAAACATTACTAATCAAAGCATAGAGTGGTACTACAAGTCAACAAATAAATGATCATAGAGGCTATGGTGACTTGTTCATGGTCATAAAATGGTGTGAGCATGTGCCAAGTAAACCCAAACAATGCATCAAAGGAGAATACCACAATACTATGCTTTTGCATGCTAAAACAACGCATATTTTCTTCAAGGCACACTAAGCAATCCCAATTGTTTTGAACAAGACATGCTACAGCAATAATCACTAAGCATAAGGTCAAAACAACACATAGCATGTCATGCTAAAGTCTAATTCACAGTCAATGCAAGCTCCTCTTGCACTTTCAAGCAGGAACTTCCTACTCCTTTCCAACACCAACACCAACTTATTTGAAACAACACAGCGAGAACGGGGGTACAAACTACTTTATTCAAGCAAACTAAACAAACTAACCAGGCAAACAAAAACTAAGGCACTCCAAGAACAACACAATTGTGCATGAAACAATAAAAACGAAGTGTCTAGACAGACCTGAGCTTTTTATTGATGAAGAAGGGGATGCCTTGGGCATCCCCAAGCTTTGACGCTTGTACCTCTTGGATATTTATTGGGGTGACACTGGGGTGGCATCCCCAAGATTGAGCTTTTGTCCATTCTTCATCTCATTACATCATTCTCTCTCTACACCTGAAATTTTTCCTTTCATACAAAACTTCACACAATCTTCATTAGCAACATTAGTGTATTCAAAAGATAATAGACCTTTAGGAAAAGCTTTGGAATAGCAAGACTTTTTACTAAAAACATAAGCTACTATAGCAACTCCTTCAAAAAGCTCAATTCCCCAAAAGAGAACTCAAAAGGAATCAATAAGAAGCAATTGCAAATAATGGTAGAAATCTGTCAAAACAGACCAGCAGGTAGAAACCGATTTTTTTGAAAACATTCTATTGCTTAAATCAAAAAATTGTTGAACTAACGAAAGTTAGCTAACATACTGGGGGATTTATTCGTAATTTTCATCTCAATCTGAGTTAAAGAGACTCCTCACGATTTTTTATGGTGGAGGACAGAAATATGTTTCAGGAGAGCAACTCCTCAAATCTTACTTCCCTCTTATTAGAGGTCATTATTGGCACAAAAAGCAAACAAAAAGGATAAGGAGAGGTCATTACTGAAGTAATAACTTCCAAGACTCAAGGAAACTCTTGGGTCATCTCCCAACAAGCACTTTTCTTTAACGTCTTTAAGTTAGGCACAAGAAGCAAGAAGAATCAAGTATTTTCAAATGAGAAAGCATTAACATCAAACCTTGCTTTCAAAGGAGGAGCAAAAAGCAACTTCTCTCTACTCATAGGGAAGTGTTCAATACCTTTCTTGAATGGAAAATGATATTTAATGGTGCCTTCTTTCATATCAATGATGGCACCAACAATTCTAAGAAAAGGTCTTTCCAAAGTAATAGGACAAGAAGCATTGTATTCAACATCCAAAATATAGAAATCCACAGGGACATAAGCATTGTTAACCATAATGAGAACATCATTAATACTCCCCATGAGTTTATTTTTAGAATTATTATTGAGTGAGACATCCAAATAACAATCTTCCAAAGGTGGCAAATCAAGCATTTCATAAATCTTCCTAGGCATAATAGAGACACTAGAACCAAGATCACATGAAGTTTTGAGATCAAAGTCATTCACTTGCATATTAATAATGGGTTCCCAACTATCTTCTACTTTCCTAGGAATATAAGCTTTGTGTTTTAACTTCTCTTCCTTAATCTTAACAAGAGAATCTGTAATGTGTTTGGTGAAAGCAACATGCATATCACTAGCATCAGGACTTTTAGCAAGTTTTTGCAGGAACATAATCACTTCAGAAATATTGCAACCATCTACATCAAAATCAAACTTAGCATCACTAGTAGTAGGCTCAATAGGCTTAGGCATGTAGGAGGAGGAATAGGGACTACTTGTGGTTTAGTGGTGATGGTGCACACACTGTTGTTTCTATCAATTTCAGCTTCCCTTTCCCACTTAGCATGAAGTTGGGCTAATAGTATAACATTTTCATCAATAGTAACTTGTATGGCATGAGTAGTAGCAAAGGTACTTTCCATGGTTTCAGGTTTAGCAGCCATTTTATTAATCAAGGAGGACTATGCTTCAGACACAGAGGATATATTTTTCTCAACATTTAAAAGTTTTTCCTCTATAGTCTTATTGAAAGTGGTTTGTTTACTAATAAATTCTTTGAGCATGACTTCAAGTTCAGAGGGGGCACTTCTAGCATTGTTGTAAGAGTTTCCATAGGAGTTGCCATTATTAGGAGGACAAGGCATATAGTTGTTACCACCAAAATTACTCCTATAAGCATTGTTGTTGAAATTGTTGTTTCTAACGAAGTTTACATCAACTTGCTCTTCTTGAGCAACCAAAGAGGCTAAGGGAACACTATTAGGATCTAGAGGAGTTTTCCCATTAACAAGCATAGCCATAATAACATCAATCTTATCACTCAAAGAGGAGGTTTCTTCAACAAAATTTACCTTCTTACCATGTGGAGCTCTCTCAGTGTGCCATTCAGAGTAGTTAACCATCATATTATCAAGGAGCTTTGTTGCTGCACCCAAATTGAGGCCCATAAAGGTACCTCTAGCAGCTGAATCCAACAGGTTTCTTAAGGAGAACTTCAAACCTGCATAAAAAGTCTGGATAATCATCCAAGCAGTCAGTCCATGAGTGGGACAATTCTTAACCAAAGATTTCATTCTTTCCCAAGCTTGAGCAACATGTTAATTATCAAGTTGTTTAAATTTCATAATGTCACTTTTCATAGATATAATCTTAGCAGGAGGGTAGTACTTCCCAATAAAGGCATCTTTGCACTTAGTCCAAGAATCAATACTATTTCTAGGCAAAGATAGCAACCATTCTTTGGCTTTTCCTATTGAGGACAAAGGAAAAAAGCTTGATCTTAATAATATCCCCATCTACATCCTTATACTTCTGCATCTCACAAAGTTTAACAAAGTTATTGACATGGGCAGCAACATCATCAGAACTAGCACCAGAAAATTGCTCTCTCATCACAAGATTCAACAAAGCAGGGTTAATTTCATAAAAGGTAGCATCAGGAGCAGGTGGAGCAATAGGTGTGCTAAGGAAATCATTTTTGTTGGGGCTAGTCAAGTCACACAACTTGGTGTTCTTAGCAGAGTTCATTTTGGCAAAGGTGGACAAGCCAAAAACAGCATCTAGAGCAGGAACTGATTTTTTTGTGTTTGAATAGGGAAAGCAAACCAAACCAAACTAAACTAATTTTTTTGGAGTTTTTGAAAAGAGGCAAACAAAACCAAGAAAAAGAAACTAAGCAAACTAAAAACAAAGTAAAAAGAAAGGAAGTGGAGGACACCCCTTGTGAAGACGTCCTTGGCCTCCCGGCAACAGTGCCAGAAAGATTTTGATGGCTACGTGTAGAGCCTGTTGGGAACCCAAAGAGCAAGGTGTGAAGCAGTACATCAGCAAGCTTTCCCTCAGTAAGAAACCGAGGTTATCGAACCAGTAGGAGGAAGGAAACTTCACACAGGTATTGTAAGAAACACGGAAACCTGCACAACACAAACTCAAGACTTTGCCCCAACGAATCAGTGAGGTTGTCAAGCTCACCGGTTTGCTATAACAAAGGATTAAACGTATGGTGTGGAAGGTGGTGATGGTTTGCAACAAGTAAACAAGTAATAGTGGAAGATGTATCAATGGTAAAGAATGGACCGGGGTCCATAGTTCACTAGAGGTGCTCTCCTTAGATAAACAACATGGCATAAAGGGTAAACAAATTACAGCAGGGCAATTGACAGGAACTGAGCTAGGCATAACAATGCAATACCAGAAAAAAAGATCCTATGAGATTCGATTGGGCAATACAACAAGATACATAGACCGCCATCCAACTGCATATATGACTAGAAGTCCACCTTTGGGTTATCATCTGGACCCCCTCCAGTATTAAGTTGCAAGCAACAGACAACTGTTTTAAGCAAAGTGTGTAAGGTAAACAATCCACCTGTTCTATGAACAAGAGACAGTTGTTTTCTCCCTAGTAGCAACAACACATCTACAACCAAAGAGATTTTTGTCACTTTCCTTGGAAACTAGAGGCATGCACCCACTATCGAGCATAAATACCCCCTCTTGGAGTCACTAGCAACTACTCGGCCAAGATAGCTACTAACAACGGAGAGCATGCAAGATCATAAACAACACATACATGATAGAGTCATAAAGACAAAACCATTGATCAATCTGACATAGTAACCTCAGTATCCATCGGATCCCCGCAAACACAACATGCATGATTACAAATAGATTAGATCTTGATCATGAACGGAGCTCACAAGATCTATACATGAAAGCACAAGGAGATACAACCAGCTAGCTACTACATGGACCCATAGTCCAAGGTGGAACTACTCACGCATCATACCGGAGAAGAAGTCCTCTGGGATGATCTCCCCTCCGGCAGGGTGCCGGGAAGAACTTCAGATCCTTCCCGGTCTAGGGACGATGGTGGCGGCGGCTACAGACGGTTTTGTGGAGTTTTGATCGGGTGCCTAGGGCTTCTGCATCGGGGGCTTCTTATAGGCGAAGAGGCGAGGCAGGGGGTGTCCGGGGGCCCACACCCTGCCCAGGCGCGGGCCAGGCTTGGCTGCGCCTGGGGGGTGTGGCCACCCCATGGTGCCACTCCATCTTGTCTTCTGGATTCGTGTCGCCCACAGTAAAATATTGACTTTGGTTTTTGTCCCGTCCAATTCTGAGAATATTGATTTTCTTCCTTTCTAGAACCAAAAACAGAAGAAAACAGGCAACTGGCACTATGGCAGCTTGTTAATAGGTTAGTTCCAGAAAAGATATAAAAACACCTCAAAGTGTAGACAAAGCAAAGCAAAGTAGATACTAAACAAGCATGGAACATAAAAAATTATAGATACGTTTCCGACGTATCAAGTACTCAAATTACCCTCCCCTCCTCCCCGTTGATAGTCTCTCTAGAGGCCCCGTGCCAATCTCGAGCCCTCTCTGGTGGCGTTGCCGGTCGCAGACGACGGAGGAGAGGCACTGGTGTAAGATCTAGGGCTAGGTCTCATAGTAGTAGTCTGGTAGTGGGCTATTTGCCTGGTAGATGGAGCAGAACTCCGGATGTTGGTGCCTAGATCCTGGTAGCTTTAGGGTTCCTCCTCATGTTCCTCCTCCGATGGCCAAAGGTAGGAGTGGAGAGAAGATTCGCCGACTCCTCGAATAAAAATGTGGTCGCTGGGCACTTCAAGGTGCATACCTGTTGTGTTTGTTGTTCTTCCTGTCCGGCCGTGGAGGTGAGGAGGAAGGGCGGCGAGGTTGAGCCTGCTGTGAGGCAGAGATGCTTCTGCTTGACCATGGAGGCAAGGGGGAGTGGAGATGCAGCGTGGCGCCCTGTGCATCAAAAAGCTAGCCTTGCCCTCCAGTGGTGGGGGTTGTCGGTGCTAAACTCTAGGTCTTGTAGATTCGAGTTCGTCCTCGTCTGCCAAGCTGCCATGGTAGCGGTGCGGTGCGGGTGGAGGAGCTGGGGTGTCTGTTTCTTTCTAGTGCTCGGTGGGAGGGTTAGGGTGGCGCTCAATTGCGCCCTGCGAAAGTTGTATTTTGTGGAGTTTCTAAGCAAAAACTTTGTCGCCAACGCAATTCTTGTTCAGTGAAGCCACTCCCGCTTGGTTGAAGTCGAGCCCCTTCTTCCTCCATATGCGGAGGATCTTTGATCTCAACGTGGGAGTCATCGCTGATGCCACCCCAAATGTTCTCATCCCCGGTGGTGGTGCTAGTGCTCGTGCCTAGAGGTCTGCGGTGACTAGTAGTGAAGACGGAGGACCTGATTGTGTTTGTTGTTTTTTCTATCAAGGTCCTTTCTACAAGTTTCAAGGACTAGCTTGTAATTTTTTTCCTTTGAGTCCCTCGATGTAATTATGTTGCCACCGCTTCATTAAGCAGTTTCCAAGGCGTCTGGGGCTATTCCCCGTGCAAAAAAAGGCACAAAACGCTGATGACTTCTTGGTATCGATCTTAATGGAAGGATGTTATGTTCTAAAAATGTATATTTGGGAGATTGACCTTGGTTATTCAAGTAGGTACTTTGCAATCAGTTTCGAAAGCATCCTCTGATCTCATCGAACAAGCATTCAAGGATGTTTTGTTTTTAAAAAATCCCTCTAATTGGGCCCCTACATGAACATTTAAGATGGGCTCTTTTGAACGTTATGGGCTCGTTTTGGGGTTTTAGACCATATAGTAGTCTACACATGTAGCTCGATTTACAGATCTACTATATGTGCACGTGTGACTATGTAGATCTGCTGGTGCTTTACCTGAGTTGTTTTTGGTGATTAATCTCACTGTAGAAATGACTTATTTTCCCAACACAACGGACAGTAGTTCATGCGTCGTGCACGTTTACTTCTGCGCATAAAGCCATGAACTGCACATCTCCAAGGTCCATTGCTTAAGTGTGAGTGTGATCTGTCGATGGTCCATTGCTCAAGTGTGGATGATGCTTAAGCAAGTAGTCCATTGCTTAAGTTATCCTCATCGATCAGCGTGTGTGTGCTCAGCTCTGCCCTGCCGATGGGGTCTCGCCCAAAGCGGCGCCGCTGCACAGCGCTAACGACACCCCCTCTTCCCCCGAAAACAAATCGGCGCGACATGCTCCGAGTCAGGCCAAGCACGCCCTTTTCACATCACAGCTAAGCATGCCCGATTAACTAGACTAAATCCCCTTCCCTTACGCTCGACCGATCCACGCACACATGATCACAGCTGTCCATCCCAGTTTAAAATACTTGTCGCGCCAGCGGAGTGGCGAGGCGGGGTAACGTGCGTCCCGATCAGCGCGCGCACCATGGATGGAAGCCGACAAACCCGCCATCGGATCCCTGGATTATCCTCGGCTAATCCCGCTACGTGTCCCGGCGAGGCGCCGGGGAGGATTATTATAGTGCCGGCAGCGGCGCCGTGCCGTGCCGCCGGGGCGAAGCCCATGTGCGAGGCACCGGTGCCGGGGATCATTAGCCCGGCTAAGCCTAAGCGCACCACGCCCCGACAAAAGCGTGGCCTTGAAAAGCGCCGGGAGTCATTTGATCAGGCCTCCTAATCTTCGCTGTCATTGGCGCGCAGCCTGGTTTAGTTTACTACTTAAGATGGCGCATAGATTTGTCCACTTGGCGGCTTTTCAAGACCATGCATGTGTGATGTGTGTGTGCGAGAGAGAGCATGAATCCCAACCAAACCTTCTCAGCCTAGGCTTGGACTGAATCCCAACCAAACCTTCTCATCTGATCAGATCACCGTAGAGTGGCTTGGCATCATGTCTCAAATATCAACTACGAAAATTACACCACGTAGATCACAAAAGGCTTCCGTGATTTAATAACTAGACCAAATGGCCGAAATTCTCGCCGAAACCTGATTGAAATCCAATGGATCAGTTCTAGGAAATGTTGGAAATGATTGAATTCATGTGTGTGAACGAATATCCCATTTCCTACGTAAAGTATTGTAAACACAAACTATATCTGTGAAGCATTGAATCAGTCTAACCAATATGTGTGCTTAATATTGGTTCCTTAACACTGGAAAAACAACCCGTGGTTGGATGGTTAGGAGGACAGTGGTACTCCCAGCCCATCAGAGTTCAAACCCTAACTTTGACGTTTTGATGTCTCGTAAAGGTGGAACATTCTTTCAATGGGAGACGACGTTCCTGTCGATAGCGAGACGCCTGCGGTGACTTCGTTAATCTCAAGACCCATCGGCTCAGTCTCTTGGAGGTGCTCATAGGGTAGGATGTGTATGCGTGTGTTTATAGAGGTGAGTGTATGTACTCATTATGGATGTCTGCGTTTGTACTATGTTTCTCAAAAAAAATTGATTCCTTAACCATTGGATGTGTTAAGTGACCCAGTAGGAGACTGGCAAGAGGAGAAAAGAAAACGATCCCTCGACGGCTAGGATTTATGCTCCCCCCTGCAAACAAGATTGTCGGACCACCCCACTTCCAATGGCCTTACATGCCTTGGAGGTACGGCGGACCATGTCCTTTCACCGGCGGGAGGTTTTCAGTTTCTTGTTTTAGTCAGTTTATTTTCTTCGTTGGAGTTGTGAGGCGACGTCATCCCGGTGTCAGAATAAGGTTGTCCCGTCCTATCTCCCCTTTGGTGGTGCGCCTAGTAGTACCGGCAGAGGGCGCGTCGACTTCTGTGTCCTTCGGATCTCCCGGGATTTAGTCGGTTTTCATGTTTGTTGGTATAGGTTGTAGGTTTGGGTGTTCCGATCTACGGTTCTGTCGATGGTTGTTGTTTTGATGTGTGCTACTTTGGGGTATTAGCACGACGACTTTCTATCTGACTAGGGCAACAAACTCTACTACGACAAAATTTGCCAAGCTCCGGGGAGGTAGGGTGAGGACGACATCTAGCCTTCGACTCTCTAGAGTTCTTGTAGTCGTCGCTAGGTGTTCAAGGATCAATTTGTAATTCTATTCTTCAGTATTTTTTATATATGTCTTATTTTAAATATTTTTATATTTTATGTTTTCTTGTATTTTTTACCCCGCTTTATCTGGGTCACATACCACATTTTCTTAGAACAAAGGATCGATTTTGTCTAATATTTGCATTTGTATTCGGGGACCAATCCTCCAGTTGATCAATGGTGTATGGCGACGAAATAAATCCTTTTCTTTCTACTAATTGTTAGGATGTTTAATAATTATTGTATTTACCATATATTAAGATTGTTGTCATGTTTATGACTTGTAACCTTCGTGAAGAAGCTCATAGTTACGATGTAAGTGGGATCCCACCAAAGTGTCACTTATAGTTTGAAGTTTTGACAAAATTTTAACAAATTAGAAATCACACATCACTTGCATCCCCACTCGAAGCACGTAAGCTGAGAGCCGCCCGAATAAATAATATTTGGATTAACCAGTTGACTACGGGCCACTTGCACTCAAGTGTATATATCATCGAGCAGGATAATCCTACTTTAGGACCACACCTCAGAGTGCATACTAATGCAAAGGCCATGGCAGACGACAGCAACTGGATTAGCATCATCTATAGTGACAAGCTGATTTCTTTTTTAAGGAATGCATGGTGTCTTTTATTGATTAGACAAGAGTACATCTTGGATTACATATGGAAGAATAAAAGAAGGGGATCACCATCTTCAAAGAAAACATAATTTTCAAACTAAGAGCATATCTAACGCCTGCTGCATTTTGCGGCAACAGTCTTACTAGATGCTGCAGTTGTTTTGCAGTTTTGTGGCAGCAAACCAGCTGCCGCATTTTGACCACACATCATAAACAAACTATAGATAATCACTAAATCCGCATAGCATAGCATAAATATTACCCCTCTGTTCCAAAATAGATGTCTTAGATTTGTCAAAATTTAGATAAACCTATATACTAAATAATGTCTAGATTCATCCATATTTTGACAAAATCCGAGACATCTATTTTGGGACGAAGGGACTACATAGTTTCGAGCATAACTAACAACTCAAAGCACAATATAATAAAATGCAAACTTGAAGATTATCACTCCTCATTGTCATTGTTGGTGTTGCTTGGATCAACATTCACATTGGCATCTCCTACATTATTGGTGTTGCTTGGATCTCCTTGAGTTCCTCTATTTCTATCAATTTCAATGTCTTCCTCTCCTTGGCCGATGTGGTAGTTGTTGTTGCAGATCCTCCGCCGCGGGTGCCGACGGCTGGCGAACGGTGGCGTCATCTCCTCGGCCGCTGCGGTACTGGCCTTCACACGGCTACACACGGCCTTTGGCTTCTTCACCCTTCCGTTGGCAGCCGCGGTCGACTACCGCCTTGAGGCGGCGTTGGAGGTCACAGGTGGCTCCCTCCCCTTTGCTATGGTCTTGGCGACGGCAGTCTGGATCACGCGACGGGTGGGCGGCTAGATAGGGAGCGTGCGGGAGTTAGCTAAAGTCGGTTCTGTGCGCGGGCGGGAGATTTCAGCGGGGCTGTTGGTTGTGCACGCATGCTGGAGGGGATTTGCGACACAACTCTCGTTGTTGCAAATATGCAGCACCAGCCCACGCCGCCAAAAAAAAATACATTACCAAAACCAGATACGGCATCCTACGGTTATTCGTGCCGCAAAATGTAGTACTCACCGCCGAAAACCACATAGTAGGTGTTAGAGATGCTCTAAAAGCATTCCTTGGGAAATTTGGCTAAAAATAATCCTTGTTAAAAATAATGGGGAGGTTCACTCCATAGCTCTTGGTCTACGGGTGGAGGACTCCTAGTTTGCAATTGGGAGACAAGACGGTACAAATCTAAAAGCAATGAACTATCAACTTTCTTGGTGGCAAATAGCTCAAAAGCCTTATCTAGTGATTCGGCCACCACCTTCTTGTATGCAAGCCAACGGGCCTCGAATAAGATACGTATGGTCTTCCAACGGACATGCATTCCCAAGCCAACATTATGTCTTCCCTCCAACTCAACATCTTTTAGGTCCATCCATTTTAATTCAATCCTCAATTGCTCCAACACCTCGGCATAGGTTGGAATACGCTCAAACACCAAATCAAGCTCGTCCGGGTCCGGTTCTATGTTACCCCTTAAAAAGGCATCCTTGTCTATATGGTGAACATGAACAATTCTTGCCATTCCTAAGATAATCACAACAATACTATGATCAACATACTCGATAGATACCCATGCTATCATGAACACAATACCCAACTCATATGCCAATGCAACAACAATCTACCATGCATCTTACAAAAAACCTAGGGTTTCCAACATATGGGCCAAAACAAGAATTCAATGGGTGAAATCAAAGAAGGGGAAGAATACCTCTAGGCACTTGTGTGTGTGTGTGGGGGGGGGGGGGGGGGATCGAAATCCACGAAGAGAAGCTTCCAATTTGGCCACTAGGAGGGAGGGATTTGAGAGAGGAGCCGAACCCTAGCCGTCGCCGCTGTGCTCCTGTCGAGGGGGGAGTCAGGTCTGGGTCGGGGCTAGGACGGTCGCGCGCTGGTACTTGGTTCTAAAGTGAGGCGCCACCGTACATGGCGTTGCACTACACAGTGCAGTGTCATAAGATGTGGCACCGCGCGGGCCCACGAAGCCACAGCAAGGCCACGCTGGCAGGCGTGCGGCGCCATTGCCCATGGTGTTGCACTTCAGGGTGCGGCGCCACCCTTTATGGCGTTGCAAAAAAGGTTAGTCCCGTCAATTAGTTTTCGCTGAAGTTTATTTTATAAATTTGTTTTTAATAAGGGTTATTTTTAGCCAAATTGACCATTCCTTGCTGGTTGACGAGGCACCTGATTACAGTGACGGGCTGATTTATCTCACACTGAAACAGATTTATCGTTGCACACCTCACCGCCGAAAACCATGTGTTGCAATGGCACCCAGTTTTCGTTCCGAGGCAGCAAAGACGGATGCGCATCGCGTCCGGTTTCAGTTTTGGACCGAGAGAAACAAGGAAACGCCGCAGCAAAACGCGGCGCGCAGACGGCACGATGACGGGGGAACGTTACGTTACAGATTGGCCGCGCGGCTGGCTGGCTGGCTGCGCCGCGACACGTACCGGCGTCGGCGTCGCCACCACAACGCGCACATGCCGCGCCTTCTCCTCTCGCTCCACCTGTCCCGTCACGAGCCGCTCCATGCTCTGCGGCTCCAGAACCGACCGAGACCGAGGCCGAGAGGCCGAGACCCGTTCCCTTCCCTCTCTCTCCTGCGCGTGGGTACAACTGGGCGAGGGAGCCGAGGCAGCGGGGCCAAAAGCGCCCAGTCTCTCTCTGACTCTCTCTCTCCCCCTCTCGCTGTCCCCGACTTCGAGATCTTGAGGAGGCGGACAGCGGCGCGAGAAAGGAAGGAGGGAAGCCAAGGGGACCGGCCGTGTGTGTGTGTGATTCTCTACTGTAGAGCGAGCGAGCGAGCCAGTGTGGCGGATTGGGGCGAGGCTACGTGCATGGCCACCGGCAGCAACAAGTGGTGGCAGGACTACCCGCCGCAGCAGCTGCAGCTGCAGCATCACCAGCACCAGCAGATGCCGCCGGTGACCATGCCGCCGCAAGCTAGTCCCTTCGCGGCCGCCTCGCCGGAGAGCAAGCCGCCGCAACAGCAGCAGCAGCAGCAGGATCAGCAGGGAGGCGCGGCGGCGGGGCCGGGGGCGGGGGCCATCGTGCCGCTGCGGAGGCCGCGGGGGCGGCCCATGGGGTCCAAGAACAAGCCCAAGCCGCCGGTGATCATCACGCGCGACAGCCCCAACGCGCTCCACTCACACATCCTCGAGGTGCCCCCCGGCGCCGACGTGGCCGCCTGCGTCGCCGAGTACGCGCGCCGCCGCGGCCGGGGCGTCTGCGTGCTGGGCGCGTCGGGCGCCGTCGCGGACGTCGCCGTGCGCGGCGCGGCGGGGCCGCTGCCCGGGCGGTTCGAGCTGCTCTCCATGACCGGCACCGTGCTGCCGCCCCCGGCCCCCGCCGAGGCTTCGGGCCTCGCCGTGCTGCTCTCCGCGGGGCAGGGCCAGATACTCGGAGGGTGCATCGTGGGGCCCCTCGTCGCCGCTGGCACCGTCACGCTCTTCGCCGCCACCTTCGCCAACGCCGTCTACGAGCGCCTCCCGCTCCAGGACGACGTCGTCGACGTCAAGCCCGACCTCTCCACCGCCAACACGGACGCCTCCGTGTCGCAGGAGGTACAGGCGCAGATGCAATTGCCGCCCATGTCTCAGCCCATGGCCATGGGCGCCGGCTACCCAGATCACCGCTCGCCTCCGTATCCGTGGGGAGGTCACTCAGGTGGCATCTGATGATGGCCTACCCATGGATGGATCGTTAACATTTTGGTGTTCTTGCTCGCTCCTAACATCCTCTAGAGAAGTAGGTTTGATTTGGCAACTTGATTGATTCATGGACTCCTCTTCTTGGGCTCGTGTAATGTAATTTTCTTTTCTTCACCTCCCCATTGTGATTTTGCTGTCCAAGATCAGCAGAAAACGGTGACCAAGTGCACACACCAGGCGATCGAATCGAACCACATTTTGTGTGGTTAATTGAGGTCAGTGTTCTAGTTTTACAAGCTTGGTTAGTAGTAGTTTCGGATTTAGCTGAGTTGGTGCAGCATCACTGGCATTACCAGCATGCGAAATGTGATAACTGACTGGGGAAATTTGGGATTCTGTTCCCTCAGAAAATTTGGGATTTTGTTGATAATTGTGCTTGTCTCGTTGTATTTCGTTTATTATCCAACTTCTCGTTGTGCTATGTGTTTTTATGCATGCTTGCCATTGTACAAAACCTCCACCTTGCTATTGGTCAATGGTCAATCCTACTGCTTGTGTACCTTCTGATCTCGAAGGAAAACATAGGACTCTACCTAGCACAGGAACGTAGCAACAGAATGGAAGATCAGAGAACATGTAGGACTATTGATGTATTGGAATTTTTCCTTATGTTGGACTCCGTGTGTCCCAATTTATGTTGCATATAAGGTTTTATCAAAGTCAAACTTTATAATGTTTGACTAAATAGTTTGATAAAAATATGAACCTAGACAATAGCAAATTAATATTATTAGAATTGGCTTAAAATATATTTTTATATTATATGTATTTCATATCATACATATTTATATTATTTTATATATTTTTGGTCAAACTTTGTAACGTTTGACTTGCACACAAAATTATGCGTATCATATTATGGGATAGAGGGAGGATATTTTTCTAGAAATTCCTTTACACTTATATTTCATAGAAATCTTCCCATACACTCAGAACTTGTAAAACTAATTGTTTTATTTTCCTATGTTGCAATTGTGCAATCAACTAAACTTTGAGCAATTAAATCATAAAGCGTTCAAGTAGGCAAGACATTGTAATCCTGCATTTTTTCTGTTCTTGTGTCGAAAAATTTCATGAATCATAAAGGCTTAGAAGTGATGGGTTGTAGAAGGAACAATAGGAAGTTGATCTCAAGTTGATCTGAGTGGTAGCGAATGCTGAAAATGGCAGATAATTTATCTTTTTTCCAAATAATTTTCTGTAGGATCGTAGGAAAAGAAAATGTTTGTTATATCCATGTTTTGTTTGTTCACGATGCTGCCGATTTCTATAAAAATAGGAGTCTCGTATATATATAGTTCACTGGACTTGGAAAATAGGTATTTCTAGGTGGACATTGATAGTCATTTGCTCAAGATTCTCTTTGTTGTAGTTGCATGATTATCATATTTAGAATCTTCTGGTTCTTGGCGGTGACTTAGCCAAAGCCAACATCTAGATTTCATTAACACTGTTTGGATGTTGGAAAATTGGCTTGGAATTGAATTGGACTAAAAATTCCAAATCGAAGATGGAATGGAAATGGACTCAATTTCCAATTCAGGTGTTTGGATGTGCATAAAATTTTCCCTTGGAATCAAAGGGTGGCACCTAATTCCAAATCCTGTTTGGATGAACAAAACAATGGAATTGAAAATTTTGTTGAATTTTAACAAATTGAGGAAGACGAGGGACATGGAGATGCCGGATTGAGGACTACCAGGGAGCCGACGCCACTCACGGCGCTGATGCTCGAGCTCCCACCGCCGTCTAGAGATATGCGGCAGCCGTCGGTCGATTTAAGGTTAGGGTAGAGGGAGGGGATGGCCGACAGGGGAAGGGGAGAGGTAGAGGGGAAGGGCAAAGGGAGGGGACGGCGGACGGGGAAAGGGGAGAGGTAGAGGTGGCGAGCTTACCTGCGTCGCCGTCGGGAGCTCCAGGCCGCGACTGGCCGCGACTGAGTTTGGGAGCGACGAACTCCCTCTTTCTATTTCCTGAAGCGAAGCGGTACGCGCGGGTCCTCAATTTCGAGCGTTTTCGAGCGGCTGAGCTCGGAATCTGGCAAGCCCGGACGTAGGCACGCACAGGTGTGGCTCGGAAATTTGATCAGTTTCCACGCTCAAATTTCATGGACACCCAAACAGCTGAATTTGGGCCAATAGATTCCAAATAGCCAATTCCGAGATCCAAACACGGCCTAAGAAAAATGTACTGAAGAACATTCCATTAGGTTCTCTTCCGGCTATGTCCATTCCTCACTTCAAGTTCGAACTAGTAACAAATCTTCCCATTTTTTTTTTTTCAATTCCTCACTTCAGCTTCAAACTAATAACATTCCGAAATTCAATATATCTATTAAAATATCAACAAAAGTACAAAGAGGCCTAAAAGTAAAAAAATAATACAAATATGTCATTGAATTCACATAGCGACGACTACAAACACTAGCACAAACTGATGGCGTGCCACCGCTCTCGTCCCTCCATCATTGACGTCGGACAAAGCTTGTTATAGTAGAGCTTGTTGTAATAGACATACGATAAGGTCATGCTAAAGTGACAATAGACCAGCGCACCGGAGAAGCAACCATTGCCATAGATCAGAATAGACTGACCTGAAATCACAACAACAAAAATGAAAATGGACCGGATCCAGGAGATCCGGCGGATACATGACTCCATGCGCTCTGTGTCATTGCTAAAAACATCACCAAAGCAAGGAAAACCTTATTCTGACTTTAGGACGTAGCAGTTGTCTCAACATTCCTAAAAAGACACTAAAAAACTTGCTAAACATAAATCAAAATACCTATCGCCGACGAGAGGCCGCCACATCTCCAAGGCCCTACCCATTGGAGCCGGAGAGGACCGATGACCTCGCCGGCGAAGGTACGGAACCATAGATGAATTTTAGCTAGCTTCTTTTCTTGGCGACGGCTTGCACGTATTTTATTTTACTTTAACACATAATGTTATCTTTCGTTGACAGTCATAAGCTGGAGTATAGGAAAGTTGGATAGAGGAGAGCATCATGTTGTGGCAAAGCAAGCATTGCCTGGATGTTTTGTAAAGGAAGAACAGCCTGCCATTGTAACTTCCAAAGGTTAGGCTTTTGCATGTGCATCAGTGCATGGAACCGCGCACCTCTTCTTGGTCCTCGCTCCCTTTTCGCTTTTGACACACGTTCACCACCCTCCAAGACTCAAAGCTGGGTCACACTCCAAACGGAACTTGACGCGGGAGAGGTAGAGGTAGAGAGGGACACTCATCAATGGTAACTTTGTCACATGACAGAGTCTAAAGTAGTAATGGCAGGCTTGATCCAAAGATGAGAGAGATCTAAACCACCGAAAAGCCTCGTGGAATCATCGCAAAACAAAAGAAAAGCCTATCGCCAGCAGGTTTGAGTTGAGTTCGGATCGTTTTAGGGAGTGTGTAAAGAGGGGCACAAATAAAGTGGCAAAAAAGAAAAGACCCTAGCCTCTAGCCCCTCCCCTTCTGCGTTTCTCTCTCGCCGTGGTCGGCGTGCGTCTCCGGACAAAGCTCGGATGGCACCGCCAGCGGTGGCTCCTCGCCATTCACTTGTCGGTGGAGCTCTGCGCAAGGCAGGGTGGCTCCGGGAGGTGTACTTAGACGACGGCGGCTCGACGGCGGGGATTCTCGACGCGGACCTGGGTTGCGCGGTGGGGTAGCCGTTGGCGACAGAGCCTTGCAGCGGCGCGAGTAGGGGGCGACGACGCCAACTCAGCCTAGATCGGGGCCCTTTTGGGCTCCATCAAGGCCAGGTCGGGCGGGTGGCTCTCCCGGTGGTGGCTTGGTTTCCTAGAAGTGGAGGTAGAGCATCGGCATGTACTGGGGCTGGCGGTGCTGTGTGTCGGCTTGCTGCAGCGGGGCGCCAGGGGCTTTATGAGCCTGAACTCGGCTCGATCGAGTCCATCTGGGCTTGGTGTGCCTCTGTTGTAACGTCTAGTCGGCTACCATGAAGGCGGTCGAGGAAGTTCCCTCCTAGTCGACTACAGTGATGTCATCCTTGACTATTGTTGTACCTTCCTATTTTGTCTCCTAACCTCGTGACGCTGACCGCAGGGTTACCACGAGACTATGGAGGAGCACGATGGTAGGCGGCAAGTTGAATGGAATGCTTCGGATTGGCCGAGGTTGTGGTTTTTTGGGGGTCAAGCGAAACTCCTGCCGGCTCGTTCAGCACCAACGCGGTGATGCTGTTCCTTTCTGAAGGGCGTCCAGTGTACCCCTTCCTCACTTCCCTTCGAGTACCTGGGAAAACCGACCAGTCTAGGCAACATCATCGTCGTCATCACATTACTTTTTAAAGGTGTGATTTGTACTCGTCGGTTCAAAGTGTCCTGGTCATCTTCGCTTAGTTAATCTGTCGTTGTTGGCATTGTTGTTCTTTCAATTATTTTTTAGCTGATTTATGATGCTGCTCAACCCGTTGTATGGTGTGATCGCTAGTACTCCCTCCATCCAAGGGTTAAGGCCTATAATTTTTTTGAAAAGTTAAGTCATATAAGGTTTGACCAAACTTTTAGAAAAAAGTATGAAGAACTATTATATTATATTATATTATATAGATACCATTTGAAAATATATTTCATGATATATGAAAGAGTATGTATTATGTATCGTAAATATTAATATTATTCTCTAAAAACTTGGTAAAATTTTAGGTAGTTCCATTTTAGAAAAAAGTTATAGCCCTTGAGTCTTAGGGAATCTCTGCCGGCGGGGCCCATCCGGTCGTCCCAAACGGTCCATTTTTGTCCGCTTGGGTCGGGCCGCGATCGATTTGGGGTCAGGGTCCAGTCTGTTCGGCCAGCCGCGTCCACCGACATGACCCATTTGTCCATGCTGGCCAGGAATTTCATATATTTATTAATTTTATCATAAAATAATTTATGGGAAGCAAATAAACTAGACTAGGTAATCGAATTAAAATAGTGCTTACATATAAATAGTTCAGACTTACATAATTCGATAGAAAACAGCTAAACTATCATTCAAATTACATGAAATAAATAATAGATTAAACATTAAGGTTCCCGTACAAGCCTATATATGCTTAACTAAATTTAGTTGAAGCCGATCATGAGTTTGCCTGTGACGCAAATTTTTATGCACTTACATGGAATCTTCTCAAGACGTTAGACCTGGCTCTGGCTCAACCAACTGAACCTGAAAGTCACAACCTTGATTTAAGATGCCGTCATCACGCTCGTCCTCAACGATCATGTTGTGCATGATCACACAAGCAATCATCACATCCCACATTCTCTGAACCAGAGATCATGTGATGCAACAACCTCTAGTATGACGATGCACCCCTCTGCATGCCCTTTGAACTATCCTTGCCAACCAAAGGAACAGTTCTTTCACTCCCAATGCATGTAGTCGATGCTGCCAAGCATATCAGGAAACCCCCTTCTCTCGTTGATGGACAAAAGGCGGGCAATGTCTTTGGTGTTTGGCTCTCTCAGGTAAACCCTGCCAAACACCGCAATAATCGCCCTGCAAAACCGGTACATAGCTTCATGGCATGTGGACTCGCTCATGCGCATATAGTCATCGAGAAAATCACCGGGCAGTCCATATGGAAGCTGCCGAATGGCATCAGAACATTTCTGGTAAGAGGAGAAGTCAATCTTACCGGTACAATCGTACTTGTCCTCGAAATAGTCATCGTACTCCCTCACCCCATTGAGAATGTCCAAGAACAGATTCCTTGACATCGGATAGCGCCGACGAAATGCCTTCTCTTT
Organism: Avena sativa; assembly: GCA_916181665.1. Taxonomy (NCBI): domain Eukaryota; kingdom Viridiplantae; phylum Streptophyta; class Magnoliopsida; order Poales; family Poaceae; genus Avena; species Avena sativa. The sequence continues at coordinate 425,440,016 of OV702280.1, forward strand.
GAAGACCGGATCAGTTGGGTCGAAGTAGTCATTGTAAAGGCATATGTGGCCTTGTTCTCGGGTGCGCTCATGGTTGGCTTCGCGCCGCTTGGATGAGCCACATCTGCGCGGCGACAGGATGTAGTGGTCGTGTACCACTGTGCAGCTGCCAACATAATCTCGGTCTCACCGTCGAATTCCTCCGACGATGATGACTCGACAAAATTCTTGTAGAAGAACTCCATTGCCCTTCGACTAATTCACATATGTAAAGTATACGACCGTCAATGGTGATGTCAACTCCCGCGGTGGCCGAATAACCTAGAAAGTACCGGCGAACGTACCTTAGGCAAATGATCGAGCATGTTGTGTGTAACGCAGAGGGTGTCGCTTGTCCAGTCCATAGGCGGAGGTCTTGGTGGTGGAACTGCTTGTGTCGTGTCCATACAATTCCGGCAACGCGTGTGGGCTACTGTGGCGCTCGATATCGCGGGGGCATTGGCGGCAGCGGGCGGTGGCAGCGACAAAGATTACCCCTGCTCGAGTCGCGGGATATGGAGTGTGAGGGTTTGGGGGAGGAGAGTGTCTGTTGTGTCACTGATGAGAGGGCCCGGACGAATTATTGGGAGGACGTGCTTGGACAAGCGCTCTGTCTGGCCAACGCTGCCGAGGCCCAGATTTAATGCACAAATGGATTGAGCCGGACACGTTAGTCCGGATGGTCCGTGCCGTTGGAACGTCGCGTACATCCTACCCGTCCGTGCGGACAATTTTGAACGCGCTCGGACGGATTGGAACTTGAGATGCCCTTAGGGCATCTCCACCGGGCCGACCCAAACGGTTTGCGCGTGTCCGAACTTGTCCACGCGGACGCTCGGAGCGTGCGCGGCGCCCCAGCGGGCCGACCCATCCGACGAAACGCGTCCGGCCCGACCCATCCATGCAACTAATCGGGGCTCGGTTGCGTCGGCCCGGACGCGTGCTTGTCCGAGCGCGTCCTCCTTTTATCATTGGCGGTCCCTCCCGCCAGTGGCACAGAAACCTCCACTTCTCCCTCCAAAAAACCACTCCCAAATTTTCCACTGGCGGGAGCGGAAGGGAAGGCGATGGATCCCGCCTCCATGGTTGATGTTGCGCCCTCCGCCGCCAAGAAGCGCGGTCGGCCGAGGAAGCCCGCAAAGGACCAGACACCGGAGGAGCGGAAGATCGAGTCGGACAAGCGCAAGGGCTAGCGGGTGGCAGCGAGAGATCAACACACCGCTACTAGGCTCGAGACGGAGCGTCGGGACGAGGATGAGCGCCTCCTCGTCACCAAGAACAGGGTCGACGCCAACGACTTGGCAGTGAATGCCTCCAAGCACGTCGTCAACATGATAAAGCAGGAGGCGTTCGACATCGTTTTCGTCGGCGCCGTCTCTCTTCCCGGCCTGGCCACGGCCGGCATGTCCTCTACCAGCTCCGTCACTTCCACGCCTACAGGACGGCCACCAGCTCAACCCAGGGCGACAGGACCGCGCACGCCCTCGCTTGGAGGCCACCAGCTGTCCCGGTTCAACCATCCCCGCGCAGCATCGTCAGAGGTGGGAGAGCCCGCCGTCGACCTGAACCGCACTCCAACCACCGCGGACGCAACACCGAAGGCATCAACGAAGCGAAAGACCATCTCTACCGCAAACATGCCGATGCCAGTCAACCTGTTCGGCGGAATACGCGCCAAGCGGCCGGCCGCCGCCGACACGGTATGATTGCCACATTTATTTGTCATTGCCAGTGCACCGCTACCGCCGCTTTATGATGGACAATTGGCGTGTAGGATTTCGTTGGAAACGACGGCGAGGACATCATGGACGACATGATCAACGAGGGTGGCCATGGCTATGTCGACGGAGGCGAGGCCGAGACGAGACGCAGCAAGAGACCCAGCAAGATGCATGCAACATTGCGGACGGGGCCTTGTTCGGGAACGATGGAAACAATGGCACTTCCATGGGCGAGGACGTCACGTCCGCGTCGTTGGCCGCTTCACTTGCGGCCTCAATTGTCGACGGCAAGAAGGTGAGCCAACGAACCGGCGGCTACACCCCCGCCGAGGACAAGCTCCTATGCAAGGCATGGATAGAGATTTCACAAGATCCACTATGCGGTGCCGAGCAAAATGGCTTTTCCTATTGGAAAAAGGTGGGAAGGTTCTTCCATGAGCATAGGAAATTTGGGAAGGACGTCTTTCTTAGCGATCGAAATGATCTCTCCCTCTCCAAGCGTTGGGGCACCATCCATGCCGAGTGTAGCAAGTTCCAAGGCTCCTATGAGTTGGTGACGAAAGGGAAAATAATCGGCTTGCAGCCGCTTGACATGGTAAAACCTCTTACCCTCTTTGTCGATGTCTTGCATCTGCATTTTCCGGTTGAGCCATTGTTGGCATCCATGTGTAGATCATGAAAGCAATGGAGCATTTCAAGACGGTGAACGATAACAAGGCTTTCTCGTTGTGCCATTATTGGACGATGCTCAAGGACACCAAAAAATGGGAGACTAGCTTTGCCCTTTGGAGAGAAGTGAACAAAAAGAAGGGCAAGGGCAATGCTTCGACGGGCGGCGTACTCGACCTAGATGCCGACAATGACGAAGGCTTCATCCCATCTGCAAGCGACGGGACTGCTGGCCGTGCCCGCCGCCCTGGTGGCCACAAGGCCACGAAGGCCGACTCGCCCGCCAGGATGGTTCCTTGGCGTTCCAGGAGACCTTGAAGCAGAACCTGGAGAATAAGGAAGATGCCATCGGCGAGAGGGAGGAGAGGCGGCGCAAAGAGAAAGTGGCCGCCGCCAAGGCCTTCGTCAAGTTGCAGACGAGGTCTATTAAGGCGAAGGAGGCCAACGCCAAGGCCAGGCTGATGGAGATCGAGGCCAAGGCGAAGTCGACGTTGGCCGAAGCCAATGCCAAGGAGGCCGAGGTCAGGTATAGGGTGCTGGAGGCCGAAGCCAAAGCCAAGGAGGCCGAACAAGGCCAAGGAGGCCGAAGCCAAGTCCAAGGAAGCCGAAGCCAAGATCATGGCCGAGGAGAACGCCATCATGCTCACCGACCTGAATAGCATCGCCGACCCCGATCGCAAGGCTTGGGTTGCAAAGAGGCAGCAGGCCATCAAGGCTCGCGATGCCTGAAGGCCAATGGCGATGGCCGTTGCAAGCTGTCATCTTTTGGACATTGTGTATGATATTGCCCCTCCTTTGCACAGTTTAGATCCAATGGCCACTTGTTGGCGATGCCCAAAGGGCGATGCCGCACGTATGCCATGTTATTTGCCAGTAATCTGTGTGTGTCTTTGGCCAGCGATGACGCCATTTTCAACTGTTTTGCATCCCTGTCCAGCGATGGTGCCAACGCCCGCCTACGCGGACAAATGGGTCGCGCCGTTGGTCGCGGCTGGCCGGATAGGCCGAATCCCTACCCAAATAGACCAGGGCCCGACCCAAACGGACAGAAACAGACCATTTAGGATGACCGTATTGGTCGGGCCGGTGGAGATGCCCTTAGAGCATCTCCACTCGTTGGGAGAACCCAGGCCAAAATCCGGACCTTTTTTTGGCCGGACGGTACTTGATTTCGGCCTGGGTACACCGAGTTTCCCACTCGCGTTCCCAGGCGAACAGAAAACGGCAATATATTTGAATTTTTAACGTTCTCGCTGGCGAGAGCTCGGCCAACAGGTGTTCGACGGAATTAACGCCCAATTGTTCGGCGACATATTATTACAGAATAGGGGAATGACTCGGCCATCTCTCAGTCGTCGACGGGGATGGGCTCCTGTGACGTGGTCAACGCGACGGGGTTGGCCGACTCGCCCGTGGACGCTGACTGGTTGGAGGAGGTTGAAGCAGAGCTCGGCATAGGGGCGTCCGACGCGGGGGCGTTCGGCGCAGCCTAAGGCGTGATCTTGCCCTGTAGGATGGCCTGGCGTTGCTCCATGTACCCGGCCTTGACCGGCGAGCTCATCTTCGACGTGTCCTCGCCGCCCACCAGGAACTTGAGATCCGTGTTCCGTTTCTTGGCGGCGTAGTTGGCCTTTTTCTCGGCGTAGTTGGACTTGATGAGGGCCACCTTGTCCCCTTGGGTCTCGATCAACTGCTTCCACCGCTGCTGTCGGTGATGCATTTCTTTATCGAAGCCTAGAGACGCTCGGCGGGAGGTCCGACGGCTTTGAGCATATTCGCCTTCTTCTGGCCGATCTCTGGTCTTCCTTCGCCGGCAGCAGCGGGAGGGGCCTCCGGATTGTATGCGCCGTCCTTGGTCTTGGAGAGGCTCAGGCGAGTGTCCTGCCATTTTTCGATGCTATCGATCTCCTCGAACACGTGATGGAACTTGAACTTCGTCATCATGTCCTCTCGAAACAAAGAGAGTGCACGACGAAGCTGCAAAATGGAAGTGTCGGAAGTGTGTCAAAATGGAAGCGAGTGCACGACGAAGCTAGTGCTCGTGAATACCTTGTTGTCCATGTTTTCCCCGCTGGCTTGTGTGCGTTTGACCTCTTCCACACAGCTATGCCACTTGCTGCACGCAGTCTGGATGACCGCCCAATGGTTGGTAATAGCCTTCTCCCCTCGCTCCATGTGAATTTTGCGATACTTCGGGTCGCAAATGCTACGCTCGTCGAACGCTAGCTTCACGCGTCTCCAATAGTTGTCTGAATTCTGGTTGGCACCGGTGATCGGATCCATGCTCGCTGTTTTCCAAGCTTCGGCGAGACAGGTGTCCTCGGCCACGGTCCACTTGATCCGCGCGTTCGACGTCGCAGTGCTCGGCTTCTTCTTGCCCTTCTTGCCTTTCGCCAGCAACACGGCTTCACCCTCGGTGTCCTTTGCCTGTGTCAGCTCGGCCTGTGTCTCCTCGATGTCGAGGTCAGCGAAATCCTGAGACTCGATGCCGTGTTCGGCGTTGGACCGGGACTGTTCTTCGGGGAAGAAGAAGGGATGGTTGGAGGCCGAGCATGTTGCGATCATGTCCTCCATGTACGTCTCAGCCGACATGCCGGCTAGCAGGGCAACCGGCATTCCGCCGAACATGTTGCGCGCGTCGGCCTCGTCGTAGGATGCTTGCGCCGAGCTTCTGCCAAAAGGCAGCGGTCCGCGGCGCAGCGTGGGGCCTGCGTACGTCGGAGAGGTGGAGTAGGGGATGTTGATGTCCACGTTGAAGGCCGAAGGAGGGCGCGGCGCCGGGCAGGGGAAGATCACGTTGGGGTTGAACCCGCCGTCGAACTCGGGGGACGAGAAGTATCTCTGCCGACCAGTCGCCTGGCTCTCCTGGAAGCCGACCGGAGAGATCGGCGAGCCGACGCTTGCCTAGCTTCCCTAGTGAGGTGGGTACGACGCCGCCATCAACGCCGACCCCGTCGTCGTCGCCTGTTTTGCCCTCACGATCGCCTGCTCTTTCGCCGACGCTGTCTGCTCTTGTTCTTGCCGGAGTTTCGCCCTCTCCTTTCTGCCCTTCCGGTCGTACGACGCGATCTTCCTGGCCTGCTCCTTGGACGCCCACTCGGTGGAGGACATGCCCTCCGGCTTCTTCGACGGCGCTCTCGGCTTCCTCGCCTTCTTCTCTAGCGGACCCTCGCCATGGATCGATCTGGGTTGGACAAAGCTCTTGCGCGGCATGGTGGGCGGGAGCTCGACGGAGCGGCGGGAGGGGAATGTGGAAGATAGGCAGGAGAGGAGAAAGAAAAATGCGGGAGATCGGCAAAGTGGCGGGAGTTCAGCCTTCTCTTGCCGACAGAGCTGGCTCACGCCCGTTTTCCCTTCGTCCGGCGTTCTCAGGGCGTACTCGGGAACCTGGGTACGGCCTGTGAAGCCCGGATCAATGTTCACTCAAATTCGGACAAAAACATGTTCCTGGATACGTGACTAGAGCGATTTTTGACGACCTAAATTTGACCGTCCGGATCGGTGTTCTGGACGTGGAGATGGTCTTTTAGTAGAGAGGTAGTATATTTATAGCGCGAAGCGAAGGACTTTGAAGGAGGAAAAAGAAAAGCCATGGGTGGGTCAAACAAACACCAAAGAGGGACCAAGCGCTGTACCCTGGGCGCAAGAAAGGAAGCATCATGTCGCGTCGCAGCAGTTATTGGTGTCTGTTTTTGTTTTCTTCGGCCTTGATCTCCGGACTCTGGCCAGCGTCCATGAGATTTGATCGGATCCTGCAGGGCAAGGGGGCCCAGATTGACTGCATGCATGGCTCTGCAGCTTTTTCCCATCGATCCATGGGCCGGCCCCTGTCTCCTCGTCTACTTTTGCCTGAGTTTGCTTGCTGCTGCGTCTTTGCCTGCTCGGTTCATCTTTTCCCAAGTACAGCCAGCCTGCCCTCTGTCGCTCTGCCATGGGAGGTGATCCTGCGCAAGGCTTCTCTTCTCGTACGGCGGGGTTGGGGGAAGGGGGGCGTCGGTCTCGGTGCCGGCCATGCGGTGTGGTGGTGGTGAGGGGCAGAGGCAGGCGCACAGCTGTGCGCGCCCGTCTCTGGAGACCAGAGGTGGATTGGCGCTTTGACCGCTGCGCCTGCGCGGCGTGGTGTGGTGGTGGCGTGCGACCCTGCCCGCGGCGCTCGGTTTCCTGCGTGCGATGGGATGGGATGGGATGCGGTGAGACGAGATGTGGTTCTTGTACTTGGCGGTGTGTGTGTGTGACCGTGTCAGTGTGATTGCTTGTCTTTCAAATACGTGGACCGCGTGTTGACTTGACCGCATGAAGCCGGTGAATGGTGTCATCTCCACGGCGGACCCTTTTAGTGCTGCACGTCCTGGACGCATCTCTGCGGGTCCGACACAACCGGTCCGCAGTGGGCGGGACGTGTACGGCTTTTCATTTGCACAATCCATTTGAACTAGTCCGTTTCGGTTTAAAAGTCCTATACGTAAGTTCTATGTCATCAAATTGAGCAATTTAGTATGATGTATGTATTATAAAAATATATCATCGAAAACTTTAGACTTTATATTTTTCAATGATACAATTTTTATATTATATAATTTAAATTATATAGATCAAATTGATAACCTCGATATACGCGTAGGACTTGTAAACCGAAACGGAGGGAGTAACACGTTCGGCTCGATCTATCAGTACACTAAATTTGGACAATAGTTGTGTTGACACGGACCGCGCGGGTGTCCGGCAGTTGGCTGTTTGGGTCCATATGTAAATAAAATATTAGTACTTAAATTTGTTTTTCATTAGATTAGGTCTTGCCAATTACAAAAGGCACATTTCAACGAAATAAAATAGAAGAATACTACTATTGGAGTAGGCCGTCCCTACGGCTACTCGTCGCCGTTGCCGTTGCCGCTGGCCCCGTCGATCGCCACCCTAACCACCCATATTGCCCGCTACTGGAGGCGTTCGTGGTAATGGTCGCGTGCTCGGCCACAAACCGCCTCCTTCATGCGGTCCTCCACCGTCCGGTTCGTCAGAGTCTTATCCATCTCGGCGGCCCAGTCATCCCTCGCCTCCTGGTTAGCCGGAGCCGCCTTCGTCGGGGTCACGCTCGTCGGAGCCCCGTTGGAATCGAGGCTCAGCACCTGCGCGATCTATAGGGGGACGGCGATCTCCTCCTCCTCTGATGCCTCCGTCTTCGGCTGATTCACCTCCTCCCCTCCTCGTCATCCTCCTCCACCTCCGTCTCATCCCACGCGGACGCCACCTCGGTGGTCGTAACCACGCGTTCTTCCTCCGCTGTCGTGTCGGCCTCGTGGCGACGACGTCGGCCTCGTGGCGACGACGTGGCGAAGCTCGCGGACGATGGCCTCGTTGGCCACCTCCTACAGCGTGGTCATGGTCGCCTCGTGGCGGATCTCGCGGAGGCCGCTGATGCGGCCTCCATGGCCACCGCCTCCTTGGCGGCGATGTGGTGAATCTCGCACACCGCCTATTGGACGTCCACATTATTGGCCGCCTACACCACCTGCTCCAGTGCCCCCTCGGTCACACAGCCTTCCTCCTCGAAAGCCACCACCTCCGCCTAGGCCATGCGTTGGGACAACAACTTGGCCTGCAGGTCGACAGCGTCAATGTCGGCCTCCTGGAAGCAGGTGCAGAACATCTCCCTATTATTGGTCCAGTTAACGATCTTGCGGCAAGGCATGGATGTTGCTGGTTGGTGCTTTTTTGGCATCTGGTTTGCTCTTGCTTGGACTTGTTGTCTCCGTCGTGCCGGTGGCCGTATTTTATAGACCACATCGAAGGCAGGAAACGACCGGGGAGACGTGGAAAGTTTTCTGGCTGCGGGAGGCGAGGCGCCTGGGAAATGGAAGGCTTCGATGGTGGTAAACGTCGACCACGCAGGAAGCAACCGCCGATGATAGCCAACACCGCGTCGCCATTAATGCCCCATCGCCGAGGGTGTCAAGTGGTGATAGCGGGGGAGACGGACAAATGGGTCGTGCTGCTAGGCGCAGTTGGCCGGACAGGCCATACTGATGCGCCTAGTTGATGTAGGTGCACTTCGTCGGTAAACCCCAAGAGCAAGGTGTGAAGTAGCACAGCAGAAAGTCTTCCCTCAGTAAGAAACCGAGGTTATCAAACCAGTAGGAGGAAGGAAACGTCACAAAGGTGTTGCAAGCAACGTGGAAACCTGCACAATACAAACTCAAGACTTTGTCCCAACAAACAATGAAGTTGTCAATCTCACCGGTTGCTGTAACAGAGGATTAAACGTACGCTGTGGAAGGTACTGGTTTGCAGCAACTAAACATGTAACAGTGGAAGATGTATTAATGGTAAATATTGGACCGGGGTCTATAGTTCACTAAAGGTGCTCTCCTTAGATAAACAACATGGCATGAAGGGTAAACAAATTATAGCATAGCAATTGACAGGAGCTGAGCAAGGCATAATAATGCAATGCCAGACAAAAAGATTCTATGAGATTCGATTGGGCAATACAACAAGATACATAGACCGCCATTCAACTGCATCTATGAGTAGAAGTCCACCTTGAGGTTATCATACGAACCCCCCTTCAGTATTAAGTTGCAAGCAACAGACAACTGATTTAAGCAAAATAAGGTAAACAATCCACTTGTTCCATGAACAAGAGACCATTGTTTTCTCATTAGGAGCAACATCACATCTACAACCGAAGAGATTTCTATCACTTCCCTTGGAAACTAGAGACATGAACCCACTATCAAGCATAAATACCACCTCTTGGAGTCACTAGCAACTACTTGGCCAAGATACCTACTAACAACGAAGAGCATGCAAGATCACAAACAACATAGACATGATAGAATCATAAAGACAAAACCATTAATCAATATAACATAGTAATCTCAATATCCATCGGATCCGCGCAAACACAACATGCATGATTACAAATAGATTAGATCTTGATCATGAACGGATCTCACAAGCTCTATACATGAAATGTCGTGGTGGTATCACGGCAGATGCCATGGGTAGGCTAAAGTATGGGGCCAATAGATGCTAGAGGGATCTGGGGAGGGAAGATGTAGTTGATTCTACACACAGAAGATTAAGGCAAAGGTCTTTATTTCTTCTTCCTTAGGCTACAAGTGCTCCTTGAGCTGTTTACAGGGAGAAGAGAAGAACTTTACCAGCCTAACGGCTCTAACTCTCGTCGATCCCCCCTTCTGAGTCCAAGCCTCTCCTTATAAAGGAGAGCCCTGGGTTCCTTTAGGGCTGACGTGGCTAGCATATTCGAGGAATATGCTTGTCCCAATATAGCAGTTCGGCGCCCCCCTTTCCCTGTCGCCCCTCTAACGACGGCAAGGTTCCAGAGGGCCCCTCCTGTGCGCCTCGGTCTTCTGGACTGTCAACTCCGTGACCTCCTCCTGCCCCTCTGTCGCTCTGCGCCTTTGTCCGTAGCGCTTGGCTTTGCTCAGATTCTCCCTAGCTTGCAGCTAGGGTTTGACTTCATGCTTGTCCTTCTCCTGCAAGCCTCATATCATTCGGTCCTTCCTTGCATAGCTCGGATCGTCCTTCACCTGCATCAAGATCACTCAGGCTAACCCGGCCGACTTACGTAATATCTCGGCCGGGTAATGTCTTAATATACATATACGGGCCTCTCGCCTCCATATGTCGGCCGACTTCTACAAGACTCGGCCGACTTAGACTTTAACTCGGAAACCAGACGGGGATCGTACCTTCGTCTTTCCCCGTCTTTAACCTATCCGGGGTCACCCCCCCAACATTAGTCCCCGAAGCTGGTGTGGCCCTGCCGATAACTTCGGCCTGGTCGTATCAGCTTCATCACATTTTTCTGTATTGTTTCCGAGTTATCTCTTTCTCGTCCGAGGTACCCATGTTCCTTCTCTCGTACGCCTTGTCCTACGTGTCACTCCCATCATTGTTCTTCTAGTTTTTTGTTCCTCTACAGTATTCACTGACAGGCTACAGTTAACACTATACCTGCTGCGCCGTCGCTGCGACGCCTCGTGTGCCGTTTCCCTAGGGGATCGCAACCTTCTTTGTTCCTGTGTGGCCGTTGGTGCGGTTCCACTTATCGTCGTGCGTTCGTGCCGCACCCACGATCTACACGGTCAACTGCTGCACCCACGATCCCACTACCTTGTTTGTGGCTCGAGTATAAAGAGGGGCACGGCGTCTGGGAATTTACTTTTCCCCCTCTCGTTCGCCTGTGCCCTTCTTCTTACTCTCGCTTGCGCGCCCTCTCGCAGCTCCGCCGCCGCGCGCTCATCAGAGCTTCCGACGGCGAGGACTCCGCCGCGCCGTTCTGTCCGCCTCGCCTGCGCTCACCAGCTCCGGCACCGTCGCCGGTGAGTTCTTTCCGGCCGCATTGCCTAGGTTTTACCCTAGATTTCTCCGTTTCGATCTTGTGTTCGTGCGGCGGTTCCTCTGCTCCTCTGCCACCGTTCCCGTGCAAAATCACGACGGGGCCTTGCAGCTCTAAACTTTCCTCCGCCGCCAGCTCTTCTTCCGGCGATCTTTCCGGCGAACCCATGTCTAGCTCGTTTAGTGGCGCTCTGGTAGAGGATGATGACGCTGGCTCTGGGCCCGAGCGAGGCTCGTGGCAAGCCTCTTCTGTTACACGCCGCGAGATTGAGTGGCTTATCCGAACTCGGAGGATCCCCGCCGAGGTCTCCTGTTGCTTACCCGGCAGCGAGTCCTCTCCGGATGTTAGGGAGGGCGAGTATGTAGTTTTCATGTCGCACTTCGCGCGAGGCTTTGGTCTCCCTCTTAGCGATTTTGCTAGAGAGTTTCTTGACTACTTCGGCCTTCAGCCGCATCATCTTCCTGCGAATGCCATCGCTTCTCTTTCTGCTTTTATCTCAGCCTCAGAGGGATACTTCGGCCTATGGCCGTCTGTGCACGTCTGGTCGAAGTTCTTCCAGATTCGTTCTAATGTAGTCCCTGACAAATCTCTGCACCCTTCCGAGAAATTGCTTACTCAATGTGGGGCAGCGTCCATTACACCTCGGAGGAAATCCGTATTTCCTCGTGTCACCGGGTTAGAGTCGTGCAAGAAGTGGCACAAATCCTTCTTTTACGTCAAGAACAGAGGGACAGAGGACAAGATTCGGCTCCCTGCCTTCTCAATTGGTCCGCCTTCTAAGGTGAATTGGCTCTACAATCCGAGGAAAAGTCATGCCTTGGCCGAGGCTTTTGAGATTCGGCTTAAAGAGCTGATCTGCGCCGGGTTATGCGGCGAAGACCTGATGGCTACTTTTATTAGTAGCCAGATCTGCCCATTCCAGAAGCGGACTCACAAGATGTGCTACATGAGTGGTCCTCTTGACCCTAACCGAGTCTCGACCGTGGAGCTGGACAATTACCTTATCTATAAGCGTGTCCGAGCTATCTTTAAGACGGAGATGCCTGAGGATTGGGCTTGGGGATTGAAACCGTTCACCCGCGATCGTCCGCCTCCCGAAGTAAGCTTAATCAATAACGCTCTGCTATTCCATTGTTTTCGTAACGGATTCCGCTAACTTTCTTTTTCCTCGTCTTGCAGAGGTTCGCAGAGCAGAAGAATGAGGATGCCGAAGTTTTGTTGCTTCCGTGGCCCGCGGACCGGAGCACCCCGGATAATAGTGAGCCGGACTCGGAGGAGTTCGTCCCTAAGTCGGATCCTGCCCCGGCTCGAGCTCGTGGCAAGACCTCGACGCACGAGGAGGAAGGTGATTCGAACGAGGTCCAAATTATTGAGGTAGTTGCCGGAATGCCTATTTCTTATGCATTGCTTCTACTTTCCCAGCTAATCCGGCCGGTCAGGTTCACGACGCCGAGCCTATCGCTTCTCGACCCCCTGTTACCTCGGGGAAACGCGGGGCTCCTGCTAGTGCCTCGGAAGCGGTCCCCAAGAAACGAACGAAGAAATCCGCTCCGAATCCTCCCAGGCGCAAGATTATGCCTGGGGTTGCCGGGTAAGTTCCTTTTGCTCGTATTTCTTGTTTCTCTCTTTCTGTTTTTCATACTGACATTCTTTTTTCTTTCTTATTTTTGCAGTGCTCCGCTTTATGTTAAGCCCGGCGGTCCTAGCATGACTAGCCGCCCGACTCGGCAGCCGTCTCCTCCGCCCGTCGATGATACTAGGATCCCCAGTCCTGCTCGTGCTGCCTCTCCTCCAGCTCCGAATCCATCGCCTCCTCGTCGCGACGTACCTGAAACTCCTTTTGTTGACAGTGATTCCAATCGGCCCTCCGAGATTTCCATCGAACCCGTTGCCCCTTCTGTGGGTCCCAGCGCCGCTACTAAGCCTCTATCTGCCCCATCAGTTTCTACAGCCCCTCCAGCCCTGGCCGAAGAGGTCGTTATCCCGGCGCCTTCTGCGACCGTGACTCCTGCTGCTCCTGAAGACACCGCCCCCATTACCGAGGTATCGGTTCCTGCTGATGCCTCGTCTAAGGCGAGAAAAACTGTTGCCACCAAGGCTTCCTCTTCCCAGAAAGGTCTTGTCGGCTCTTCTCAGCCGAGTATTGCCGACATGCTGCGCAAGGGAACTGCGCCTACCAAGGCCTCCGTTGCCTCGGCTGCTAGCACCCAGCTTGCTCTTCATAAGAGCCCTGCGGCTGCAGTGATTACACAACATGTCCGGGGTAAGGTCTTAACTCGGACTGCTAGTGGGAACAGCCTTGGCTCACTGGTGGAGTATGCCAATAACTGGAATGCTGCTGATCATTTTGAGGGTAATCCCATCAATCAGCCCTTTCAACTTTCCGACATCAGCGGCCGTTTCGATCAAGCCGCCAAGTTCATCCTTGACACTAACAAGATGAATGAGGTAATTGCTGTTTTGCGTAGTTTAGATTAGTTCCCCAGATGTTACTATATGCTCTAGTCCCCGAAACTTGCAAGGAAATAACTTGTTATATGCTTGGAAGTTTAATGCTGCTTTACTTAATTTAACTTTATATCTAGGGTTCGAATATCCGGCCACTTAGATCCGAGTTAAGTTTTGCTTGATTCGGATCTGATTTAGCTTCGAATATCCAGCCACCTAGATCCGAGTTAAGTTTTGCTTGACTCGAATCTGATTTAGCTTCGAATATCCTGCCACCTAGATACTAGTTAAATTTTGCTTGACTCGGATCTGACTTAGCTTCGAATATCCAGCCACCTAGATCCGAGTTAAGTTTTGCTTGACTCGGATCTGATTTAGCTTCGAATATCCTGCCACCTAGATCCGAGTTAAGTTTTGCTTGACTCGGATCTGACTTAGCTTCGAATATCCAGCTACCTAGATCCGAGTTAAGTTTTGCTTGACTCGGATCTGACTTAGCTTCGAATATCCAACCACCTAGATCCGAGTTAAGTTTTGCTTGACTCGGATCTGATTTAGCTTTGATTATTCGTTTATCGTTTTGCTCCATTGTTCAGGTTGCACATGACCGGCGAACTGCCGAATTTCAGAGGTTGCTTTTCTCGCATCGCAAACTGGAGGAAAAGTATGAGAAAATCCTTCCTGTGGTAAAAAAGGCTGGTAAGTCGATAGTTCCTTTTTGTTATTCTCGACATTCTTATTGATTTGTCTGCTAGATGCCAGCTCACTTTTTTGGTGAACAGGTAATATTAATAACCTCAACATTCGTCTTGAGAAGAAAGTTAAGAGCTTGGAAGGTTAGTTTCCCTTTTATCTTAGACCTTTTCCCTTTTTAACATGTGTGCTAAGCTTGTTTATTTCGTTTGGCTTTGGTAAAGCCGAGTTGCAAACCTTTGCAGCGTCTCACCAAGATTGCACGCCCATGCCTGACGTGATGCTGCATTTTTTAGGACAAAACGCTACTCATTCGGCGGAGCTAAAAGAAAAGACGATGAAATAGCTCGCCTACGGGCCGAGGTGGAGACCCTTAAGCTTTCTCAGAAATCCGAATTAGAAAAGGTCGATCAGGAATTCTCCGAAGAGAAGAATCGGCTGGCTTTGGAGCTGCAGAAGAATAAAGAACTCCTCGAGGCTGCCGAACTGAAAACTCAGGGATTGAGCGAGGAAATTGCTCGTTTTGAGAAGATCAAGGTCGATTGGGCCAAGGACCTTCAGATAATGATGAGTTACATTCATCGTAAGTTTCTTAGCACAGCCGAATTATATTTTTGTCTTTGTCCCTGCTGCCTCCTGACACGTTCGTGTTTTGCGTAGATCAATTTCCCGAAGCTAAGCCCGTGAGTTCTAAAGCGGTTCTTGCAGCTCGTGTGCGCCGAGGTGTTCCTGTTGCCGCTGACTCAGAGTATTCAATGGAGGATTTCTTGGTTGCCGTTGGTGCTGCAGTTGGTCCAATGAAGATTATGGGCCGGGATTTGGTGCAAGCAGCTATTCGAGCTTACCACGTTCTTTGGCCGAACACTTCTGGGACTCCTGATATCAACGAGGTCAAATTACTGGTGAAAAGACTGATGGCATCTGAGAGGCAACTAAGTCTCTGGAGGGAATCAGCCGGGCGCGCTGACGCTGATATGGCCCTTACTGTTATCATGTCATGGTATGAAGACATTTCTCTTGATATCCTGAGAAACTTGCGCACTGGTTCCCGCTGGGTTGAGGATCCCACTTTTGTTGCTCTTCGGCAAGCTCGTGCCTTCCAACTCGTCGAGTATGCCGACGTGCACACCTGGAATGAAGGGCCGAGTTTTTTCCAGACCCGGATGAGGAGGTCGTAGTTGAGGATGCCTCGGACAACAATTCGGCTGAGCAAGGGGAAGGTGAGGATGACTCGGCCGCATCTGACAGCTCCAGTTCAAGCTCGGACAGCAACGGCGATGCGCGGTCCTCCTCCAAAGGTACTGGGCATTCTACTGCACAGACTGATGCTCCTGAGCAGCCTCGGGCCTCCGCTGAAGTTGCACCTGGGTCTATGGAGGGCGAGGCAACCTCAGTCGAAGTTCCTCCTACGTCGGAGTGCCCAGCGCCTGACCAAGTTGCTGCCTCTCCAGCAAACAATGCTTAAGTTATTTCTTATCCCTGGCATGCCGGGCGTATGATGTAGGCGAAACATTTGTCCGCTCTCTGTATGATTTGAATTTCTTTTGCCGTGTACTGCTGTGACATATACGCTTGTAGCTGTTACCATTTGGTTAAGTGGGTGTTCGTCCGAATTCTTGCTTTGGTGGCCCGCAATTTCCTGATTTTAGGATTTATCCTTGCCTTCGTTTTTTCATGGTTTATCCAAGTAGTCTAGGCGTGAGCTCTGAATATCATATAATATTGATCTGTTCTGAACAGAGGTTGACTACTACCTTGGGACAATATATGGCAATCCCTGAATCACTGTTTATCGCGCTGAACTTCAATATGTAAACCAAATTTCAGAAATGATATAAGACCAATACGGAGGCGCTCCTTAGGGCAGTGCTCAACATAAAACTTAAGCAACATATGGCAGTCACCGAGTCGCTGCTTTGGATGCCGAGGTTCAAATATTTAATATGAAATGAAAATAATATATGGTATTCCCCGAGTCACTGCTCTGGGTGCCGAGGTTTAAATACACAACATGAAATTGAGATGATATATGGCAGTCCCCGAGTCACTGCTCTGGGTGCCGAGGTTCAAATACATAACCTGAAATTGAGATAACATATGGCAGTCCCCGAGTCACTGCTCTGGGCGCCGAGGTTCAAATACATAACCTGAAATTGAGATAACATATGGCAGTCCCCGAGTCACTGCTCTGGGTGCCGAGGTTCAAATACATAACATGAAATTGAAATAACATATGGCAGTCCCCGAGTCACTGCTCTGGGTGCCGAGGTTCAATACATCATTGGTTCTTGACCTTGAGATACAATGCTACGAGTAAAATGGTCGAAGTAAAGCTACATTCCATGGATGCTTCGTTTCTACGCCAGCTTTGTCTGCCTTGTTCCCTCCGGGGGCCTGAGCGTCGATTAGATAATAGGCATCGTTATGCAATGCTTTGCTCACAATGAATGGTCCCTCCCATGGAGGTGACAACTTGTGCATGCCGGCCGTACATTGCACCAGTCGGAGGACTAAATCTCCTTCTTTGAACACTCTTGGATTCACCTTTTTGCTGTGATATCGTCGCAGGTTCTGCTGATAAATAGCTGATCGTGATAGTGTCAGTTCTCTGGCTTCTTCTAGCAGGTCTACAGCATCTTGCCGAGCTATCTCGTTTATCTCCGAGGTTGTATACTGAGTAACTCTTGGCGAGTCATATATTATGTCGGCTGGAAGTACGGCCTCTGCCCCGTATACCAGAAAGAATGGTGTATAACATGTTGATCTATTCGGAGTAGTCCTGAGGCTCCATAGTACGGTTGGGAGTTCCTCAATCCAACATCCTGCCGACCTTTGCAATGGTTCGACAAGTCGTGGTTTTATTCCTGATAGCACCAGTCCATTAGACCTTTCCACTTGCCCATTGGATGCTGGGTGAGCCACAGAGGCAATATCTAGTCTTATGTGTTTCTCTCGGCAAAATCTGGCGAAGGCTCCTTCTGCAAAGTTTGTGCCATTATCTGTAATAATACTGTGCGGATACCCATATCTTAAGATAATATCCTTGAGAAATTTCACTGCTGTGGACCCATCGCACTTTTTTATTGGTTTCACTTCAATCCATTTTGTGAACTTGTCCACCATAACCAATATGTGGGTCATTCCTCCTCGTGCCGGCTTAAATGGTCCCACCATATCTAAACCCCATATAGAAAATGGCCAAGTGATGGGTATTGTTTTTAACTCGGCCGATGGCATGTGTATTTTGGTTGCGTATCTCTGACATACATTGCATTTCTTAACTAATTCTTTTGCTTCTTTCAATGCCGTCGGCCAATAAAATCCATGCCTGAATGCTTTGGCTACCAAGGCACGAGATGAGGCATGGTGCCCACATTCTCCTTGGTGTATATCTAGGAGGATCTCCTGACCTTCTGCCGAACTCACACACTTCTGCAACACGTTTGTGACGCTCCTTTTATATAGCTCATTGTTTATGATTGTATAAGCTTTTGCTCTCCTTACAGTTTGTCTAGCTAATACCTCATTACTCGGCAACGTCGAGTCTTTTAGGTAAAAAAATATGGGTTGCGCCCATAGCGGTGTGACTTTTTCTGGTGTGATCTCACTGTCTATTTCCATGTTTTCTGCCGACATACCTATCTCGGCTCTTCCCATGATTGTGCTTACCTCGGTTGTCCTCCTCTTGAGGGGTTCCGAGTTATATTGCTGATCTACTTCCATCGGCGCGTTATCTTCTGCTGAATTTGCCGGGATAAAGATAGATTCGGATTCTGGTGATGGGATTATTGATGGTTTCCTGAGGTGCTCCAGGGCAATACCCGGAGGAATCGATTGCCGGGTTGATCCTAGTTTTGACAACGTGTCTGCGACATCATTTTCTGCCCGAGGTATGTGGTGAAATTCACATCCTTCAAAGTATCCACTGATCTTTTGTACGTGAAATCTTTATAAAGCCATATTAGCATCTAATGCGTCCCAACTGCCTGAGACTTGCTGTACTACTAGATCCGAGTCGCCATAACATAAGATTCGGCGTATGCCAATTTCTTTTGCTACTTTCAATCCATGGACCAGTGCTTCATATTCGACTACGTTGTTGGACGCAGCAAAATGTATTTGTAACACATACTTCAGTTGGTCTCTTTTAGGCGAGATTAACACTATTCCTGCCCCCAAACCATTCCTTAGTTTGGAACCATCGAAATGCATAGTCCAATAATTTGGATCTGGCAATGGTGGTTCATACTGCACCTCGGCCCAGTCTACGAAAAAGTCGGCGACCGCCTGAGATTTGATTGCATCTCTCCTATCAAATTGTGGAGCGTATGGCGACAACTCGATTGCCCATTTTGCTATTCGGCCACTCGCGTCTTTGTTGCTCAATATGTCGGCTATGGGCGCCTCACAGATCACTTTGATGGGATGCTCTTCGAAGTAATGTTTAAGCTTTTTCGCCGACATATATACCCCATAGGCCATCTTCTGATAATGTGGGTAGTTCTGCTTTGAAGTGGATAACACCTCACTTAAATAGTACACCGGCCTCTGAACCGACTTACCATCTTCAAGTCGTTCCACTACGACTACAGCACTCACTACTCTGTTGGTAGACGCTACATAGAGTAACATAGGCTCTTTTAATAATGGAGAGGCCAAAATGGGTGCGGTGACTAACATCTTTTTCAACTCATGAAATGCGATGTCCGCTTGTGGAGTCCAAATGAATTTATCCGATTTCTTCATCAGCTGATAGAGTGGTAGCGCCTTCTCTCCTAGCCGACATACAAACCGGCTAAGCGAGGCCAGACAACCCGTGAATTTTTGTACATCATTTAAACATTTCGGCAATTCCATTCTTTCTACTAACTTTATCTTTGTTGGGTTGGCCTCTATACCTCGGCTAGATACAAGAAAACCAAGTAATTTTCCTGCCGGCACGCCAAATGTGCATTTTTCTGGATTAAGCTTCATTCGGAACCTTCTCAGGTTCGCAAAAGTCTGCCGTATATCTTCCAATAATGTTTTGCTTTCCTTGGTTTTGATGACCACATCATCTACATATACTTGTACATTTTTCCTATCTGATCGTGTAGACATTTTTGCATGCATCTCTGGTATGTCGCTCCTGCATTTCGCAGGCCGAATGGCATTGTGCGATAGCAATAAGCCCCGTACGGGGTAATAAACGCGGTCTTTATTTGATCGGCCGGATTCAACGGTATCTGGTGAAAACCAGAATACGCGTCTACAAATGACAATAACTCACAACCAGCGGTCGAATCAATGACTTGGTCTATTCTAGGCAATGGAAAAGGATCTTTTGGACACGCCTTGTTCAGGTTGGTGTAATCGATACACATTCGCCATACAATGGCTACATTGGGATCATCTTTCTTCTTTTCTACTAGCACCGGATTCGACAACCAATCCGGGTACAACACTTCCATGATGAACCCGGCCACGAGGAGCCGAGCTATTTCATCTCCTATTATTTTTCTCCTGTCTTCGGCGAAGCGGCGGAGAGGTTGCTTCACCGGTCTTGCTCCTGGCCTCACGTTCAAAGAGTGCTCAGCCAACTCCCTCGGAACACCTTGCAGATCCTGAGTTGACCATGCAAATATGTCCCGATTCTCACGGAGGAAGTTGGTGAGCTTGCTTTCCTATTTAGCGTCCAGGCCTGCAACAATAGTAACAGTACGCTCCGGGAATTGCTCATCGATCTGAAATTTCTTCGTTTCTTTAGTCGGCTGAAAAGAGACACTGCCATGCGGGTTGGCTAGCGCCGGCATGTTCAGCTGTGCCGACTGAGCGAGGGCTGCTACCTCTTGAATCCTTCTCTTTTTTCTTGCTATAACCAATGATTCGGCCAAATTCGACCCGGCTGAAGCACACTCCATTGACTTCTTGTAATCCCCTGCAACTGTTATTACTCCTTGTGGTCCGGGTAGCTTCATTTTCAGATAACTTACATGACAGCTGCCCATGAATTTGGCCAGCGCAGGCCGCCCGAGTAGAGCATGATAACAACTTTCTAGATCCACCACTTCAAATTCTAAGTTTTCTGCTCTGCAGTTATCTCTTGTGCCGAATAACACATCCACTCGGACTTTACCAATGGGTTCGCATGAAAGTCCCGGCACTATCCCATGGAAAGTGGTCCTTGTGGACTGCAGCATGTTCTGCGATATTCCGAGTTTATGCATGGTATCTTTGTACATGATGTTGATACTGCTTCCATTGTCAATGAGTACTTTTGAAAATTTCACATTGATGCTTGGTCCAACGAATGTCGGATCCAACACGAGTGCATATGACCCTGGATTCGGCATTATCTTGGGGTGATCCTTTGTGCTCCAAGTTACCTCCTGATCTGACCAAGGCACATATCTTGGTACTGCCGGCATAACTGCATTTACTTCCATATGCCGGCGCTGCACACTCTGCTTGTCTTGCTGTTCCGTTGTGAACACGCAATAAGACTGATGATGTTCTCTGTAATCATTGCGTCCAGTATTCGCTGGATTTGTCCTTCCATCCTGGACTTGGTTCATCACTTGATGTACCGCATCCCTCCGATCCGAGTTATCGTACCTCGGGGGAGGAGGCGGTAACATCAGTTGCTGTGCATTTGCTCCAGTCAATTGTGGTTGATGCTGTTGATGTACTTGATGGGGTGCCTGAACTCCTGCGGGGTTACCCATTGCATTTTTCATCCATGCACATTGGCGGGTCGTATGATTGGCTGGTCTAGATGGGTTTGATGTGTGAAATTTGCATGGCTGATCTAACATGGATTCGAACGTGTATTTCGGCCTCTCCTGCCACTGCTTCTTTTGTTCTGGGGTCCACTGCCTTTTTCCTTCATTCTTTGGTGTCCACTGCTGAGGTCCATTCTTCTGCCGTTGAGTTGCTCCGTGACTCGGCTGATCTTGTGCTACTGCCGCCACTTGGGCCGAATTATATCTATAATCCGGCCTTTCCTCTCTTCTTCTTCCTCTGAAATCACTGCGCCTGGATGACCCGGCAAAATCTCTTGCATAATGGTCCTGTTGCTCGCGATGATCCGCCGACATTAATTCTGGTTGCGTTGGGTCCCCTAATGCATAGGAGTCTGCTATTCTGATAGTTTCTGCCAGTGTGGTCGGCATATCTCTTTGCAGACGTTGCCACAACACGCTGCCATAACGGCAGCCTTGCGCGAACCAAGCTATTGCTTGCGATTCTATAACCCCTTCACATGAGTTTCTCAGGTTGCACCATCGAGTTAAAAATTCTCTATCTGTTTCATTCGGCCTCTGCTTGCACATGGCTAACTGTTGCGGCCTGTTTGGCCTCTTGTATGTGCTGGTAAATTTGCTGACGAACATTTCTTCAAAATCTAACCAACAGTTGATACTGCCCGCTGGTAGATTATTCAGCCATACCCTAGCTGGTCCTTCCAACATTTGTGGGACATACCGTACTGCCCATCGTAAGTTCCCACCCGCTATTTTCACAGCAGTGGCATAGTCAATCAACCAGTCTTGTGGCTTGGTACTCCCATTATATGTTTTTGTGCCTCTCGCTAGCTGAAAGTTCGGCACGGGTGGTTCGCCCATGATCCGTGGTCCAAAGCATGTCGGACCTGGTGGACCCTGTTCTTCCAACAACTCGGACCGGTATAGCCGGTCCAGCTTCACTCTTGCATCATTTGATGGCAAATCTCTGTACAGAATTCTGTCTTGCATCCCATAGTGGTTATTTCCACCATGGATCGCATATTCCATCTCGGAATAACCATCATTGTACCTTTCATTCACTTGATTGTGGCGAGCTGGCCTCGCTTCTCTTTCCTGCCGAGGTTCATGCCTTGGTTGCGGGTTGAACGGCAGCTCTCTCCTTACTTCGACCGGGGTTTCGTTTTCATGATTGCCTCTTGCGGGTTCTCTTCTGCCGAGATCCCCATTGCCTCGGCTCCCGCCGTCTTTTTCCACACGGCTGTGGTTCCTCTCCCCACTGTTACCTCGGCTTGCATTGCCTCTGTTCTCATTTGCCTTTCCAGCCATTGCCGGATCATATGGAACAATTTGCTTGTTCCTCTTTCCTGAGGTTACTGCTTTGTCCCTTCGTGCATTATTTTCGGGTGAAGATGCTGCTGCCGCGGATAAGGCAGGTGCTGCTCCTGCCGAGTGAACCATTTGCGAGGCCCCTGGCCTCGTCGGGTTTGTTCTGAGTATTTCTTTGTTTTGCTGGTTCGCGATGCGCACCAGCTCATTCACTCTTTCTTGTTGTTTCTGCCGGGCCTCCCCGGTCAACCCCTCTAATTCCAATGCTGCGGCATTTGCCGCTCTCAGGTTCTTTGCCGGGGTACTGTACCTCGGCAAACCCAAGTCACCTGATTCCGCCCTATGAGCTTCATGCTCTTTGTTGATATCATCCATGAGGTTCTTCCCCCTTAATCTTAATTCGTCCACCCGCTCGGGTGCGACATCAAGCTTATTAGCTTTGGCATATTCTCTCAGGGTCCTGTTCAGGGACTCCCGCAAGGCCGATACTTTCTTGGCCTCTACCAGCACCTTTTGCCTGGTTTCCTCTAACTCAGCCTGAGCATTTGCCGGATCAAGTATCGGCGCTACAGGTGTAGTCAAGTTTTCTATGGTTGCCTGAAGAATGTTCTCTGGCCTTTCCAGAGGTGGCCCTCTTACTCTTGGTGCCTTTGGGGTGGTGTCCTGCAGCTCGGTCGGGTTGGTAACTGGCGGGATTACCTCGGTGGGTTGTGGTGCGGTCTGCCTGGGTGCGCCTTGTATGCCTGTGGCGGGTTCCCTCCTTGACCCGGCTGCTGCTGCTCCAGCCTGCACTCCGGCAGCGACCATCACCTCGACGCTGCCTGCAGGACGCGCTCTGGGCGGATGGCTTGCTGCGTTAAGAGGGGGCTCTCCTGCAACAACAACTTGGTGAGGATAAACGCCGATGACGTCGACGCCGACGTAAACCTTGTGCCCGCCCAGGCTGATGAAGACACCATTACGGAGGGGAGTTTTCCCCCTGAAGCTCCCTGCATTGTCGCTGACATAGTCACAGAGACCAAATCTCTGGACCAAGCCAGAAACAACGCGCTCGCCGCGTGTTGATGAAGTTTCCCGTCCGGATCATAACTCCAGCTAGCACCGCTGCTGGCCCCATGGTGGGCGCCAACTGTCGTGGTGGTATCACGGCAGATGCCATGGGTAGGCTAAAGTATGGGGCCAATAGATGCTAGAGGGATCTGGGGAGGGAAGATGTAGTTGATTCTACACACAGAAGATTAAGGCAAAGGTCTTTATTTCTTCTTCCTTAGGCTACAAGTGCTCCTTGAGCTGTTTACAGGGAGAAGAGAAGAACTTTACCAGCCTAACGGCTCTAACTCTCGTCGATACCCCCTTCCGAGTCCAAGCCTCTCCTTATAAAGGAGAGCCCTGGGTTCCTTTAGGGCTGACGTGGCTAGCATATTCGAGGAATATGCTTGTCCCAATATAGCAGTTCGGCGACACCCTTTCCCTGTCGCCCCTCTAACGACGGCAAGGTTCCAGAGGGCCCCTCCTGTGCGCCTTGGTCTTCTGGACTGTCAACTCCGTGACCTCCTCCTGCCCCTCTGTCGCTCCGCGCCTTTGTCCGTAGCGCTTGGCTCTGCTCAGATTCTCCCTAGCTTGCAGCTAGGGTTTGACTTCATGCTTCTTCTTCTCCTGCAAGCCTCATATCATTCGGTCCTTCCTTGCATAGCTCGGATCGTCCTTCACCTGCATCAAGATCACTCAGGCTAACCCGGCCGACTTACGTAATATCTCGGCCGGGTAATGTCTTAAGATACATATACGGGCCTCTCGCCTCCATATGTCGGCCGACTTCTACAAGATTCGGCCAACTTAGAGTTTAACTCGGAAACCAGACGGGGATCATACCTTCGTCTTTCCCCGTCTTTAACCTATCCGGGGTCACCCCCCAACATGAAAGCACAAGGAGAAGATACAACCATCTAGCTGCTACATGGACCCATAGTCCAAGGTGGAACTACTCACGCATCATACCGGAGAGAAGACCTCCGAGATGATCTCCCCTCTGGCAGGGTGCCAGGAAGAACTTCAGATCCCCCGATCTAGGGACAACGGTGGTGGCGGCTACAGAAGGTTTCATGGAATATTGATCGGGTCCTTAGGGTTTCTGCATCGGGGGCTTCTTATAGGCGAAGAGGCGAGGCCGGTAGGCGACCAGGCTGGCCACACCCTGCCCAGGCGCGAGCCCACCCCTGGTCGCGCCTAGGGGGTTTGGTCGCCCTGGTTCGTGTCTCCGTCTCGTCTTCTGGATTCGTGTCCCTCACGGTAAAATATTGACTTTGGCTTTTGTCCCATCCAATTCCGAGAATATTGATTTTCTGCCTTTCTGGAACCAAAAACAGAAGAAAATAGACAACTGGCACTGTGGCAACTTGTTAATAGGTTAGTTTCAGAAAAGATATAAAACACCTCAAAGTGTAGGCAAAGCAAATCAAAGTAGATACTAAACAAGCATGGAACATCAAAAATTATAGATACGTTTCTAACGTATCAAGCATACCCAAGCTTAACTCCTGCTCGTCCTCGAGTAGGTAAGTGATAAAAGAATAAATTTTGAGGTGACATGCACCTTCACAATAAAGATCAAACCATTTGCAAGCATTGAAAGCTGGGATCAAAGAACTCTAAACATGTGCATGAAAGATTGATGGGGATATGCCTACCAGGGTATGCCCAGCAGGACGTTTCCTATTGGCCCAAGCTGCCAGCAAGTGGGCCTGCAGGACGACGTCTGGATCGAGACTTGGCGAGGACTCAGTCGACAGGAAGCTGGAGGCCCAGAAGCGTAGCTAGGCCCAGTCGGACTAGGTCAAAGACCCTCTGAATCTTTAACCAATTCGGTTGTAGATCTGTAAACCCTAGCGAGGTGAGCCTATATAAACCTCCGTAGGGTACGCATAGAGGAGACGTTCCATCATACACCCAAGCGACTCGCCGCCTAGTCGTCGAGCTCGCCCTTGTACTCTCACCATAATACAATCTAGTAGGAGTAGGTCTTTACCCTCCGGGGGTCCGAACCTGGGTAAACCCTTGTGTCTCCGCCCTCATCTCGCACCACAGATGGCTGGCCGCCCTTGCCCCATGTTCTACTACTCGCTGCCGATTTCAACATCTGTCGTGGCCATTCCCACGACAGTGGCGCCCACCGTGGGGCCTGGCCGGTCTGGCCGGTGTTTTGCCGCGAGATCCAATCTACCAATCAACGAGACGATCGCCACCGGCCGCATGATCGCGATCGGCAAGATCCTCCAGATCTTGCCGAACAGCTACGTCCCGACGGCACGCCCCGTCACGCACAACGTGATCATGCCGGTCGGCACGATCAGCCTCTTCGTCGGCTTCACCGACATCATCGTCTTGGAGGACTCGGCTCGCATCCGCGAGTCGCCACCACGCGACCAGCTCTCTGAGAGCCAGGTCCGCACGATCCAACGCCTCGCCTCCGAGTACGACTCGGCCCACAACAACGTGGCCGAAACCGCCATGGTCGCGGACGACGCGGCCCTCAACGACAACGCCGACTTGGCGGCCCCGGCGTCGGCTGCCGGATCCATCGTTGCCGCATCATCCGCGGGTTCCATCACCCAAGTTTCCAACGTGGGAGACTTCGAGGATCCCTCCATCCTTGGGGTCTTCGACTTCGACTCCGGGTCGGAGAACTCCGCCGACCTCCACAACGGGTCCGGTCGCCATGTCGCGACCTACATGGCGACTGGCGCCGACCCCCCGCAAGACCCCTTATCCACGCCGATCCCACCAAACGCAACAGCAACAGAGGTCGAGGAACTCCGCCTACGGCTGGAGGAGGCGGTCCGCAAAGAGCAAGCCAAGCGCGAAAAATTTCGCCTCGAGCAGGTGACAGCGCAGTAGCTCTCGCGTTACCACCAACTCCGAATCAGGTCGCGCCTAAACCCCACCATTCAGGGGCGCGCCCTGAACTTCGATGACGAGAACGACCCGACATGTGCAGCCGAGCGCGCGATCTGCGAGAACACGCCGCCAGGAGGGAGCTCCCGGCCCCCACTAGGCGCGACGGCCAACGGGCCATGTGGCATCATCACTGTCCACGGCGATCCTGACATGGCCGCAGAATGCGAGGCCAAAGGCGCCGAACTCGCTGACGCCGTCATCACAGCGGAGGCCAACCATGCCGAGGAGCTCGCCAAGTACACGAGCGGGGTCAACAATGACGACCCCACCATACTCAAGAAGCCCAACTCGGAGGGTGGCAGCTCCACCGCCTTCGAGGCAACGCCGCACACTCGCACCGTCGAGCTGGTCCCAGGCGACTCCAGCCAGACGGTGACGATCGGGACGGGCATGAGCCCAGCATAGGAAGGCGCGCTCATCGAGTTCCTACGTGAGAATCGCGACATCTTCGCATGGAAGCCATCCGACATGCCTGGTGTCCCGAGGGAACTCGCTGAGCACAAACTCAACGCCGACCCCAAAGTGCGACCTGTCAAGCAGTCGCTGCAGCCCTTCAATGAAGAGCGCTGCCGAGCAATCGCCGAGGAGGTGTAGCGTCTACTCGCTGCAGGCTTCATCCGGCCAATCAAATACTCCAAATGACTGGCAAACCCAGTCCTGGTCGAGAAGAAAAACGGGACCTGGAGAATGTGTATTGACTACACAAACCTCAACAGCGCCTGCCCCAAGGAGCAATTTGTCCTCCCGCGGATCGACCAAATCATCGACTCCACCGTGGGTTCGGAATTGCTATGCTTCCTCGATGCCTACTCTGGGTACAACCAGATCAAAATGGCAGTCGAGGACGAAGAGAAGACGACATTGATCTCGCCATTCGGAGCCTTCTGCTACACCGCCATGACCTTCGGACTCAAGAATGCCGGGGCGACCTACCAGAGGTGCATGCAGGAGTGCCTTGCGAGCCAAATTGGCCGCAACATCCACGTCTACATCGACGACGTGGTAGTAAAATCCACTCTCCAGGGCGATCTACTCGCCGACATGGCGGAAACCTTCGCCAACCTGCGGAGGTACAAGATAAAGTTAAACCCAGGAAAGTGCACCTTTGGTGTACCCACTGGACAGCTGCTGGGATACGTCGTCTCCAAGCGCGAGATCGAGGCGACCCCGCCAAGATCAACACGGTCGCCTGACTCGGCAGACCCGAGTGCCTGCGCGACGTCCAGAAGTTGGCCGGGCGAGTCGCGGCTCTCAGTCGCTTCATCCCCCGGCTAGGCGAGAAGGCGATGCCCCTCTACCGCCTAATGCGCAAGAACCCCACCTTCCAGTGGGACAAGGAGGCAGACGACGCTCTCCACACCCTCAAGGAGGTGCTGCTCGCGGCACCGCTACTCGCCGCCCCCGTCGACAAGGAACCCATGCTTGTCTACGTCGTGGCTTCCGAGCGCGTCGTCAGCGCTGTCATGGTCGTCGAACGACCTGAGGAAGGCAAGGAGCGCCCGGTGCAGCGAACCGTATACTACATCAGCGAAGTCCTCACCGAGTCACGCCAGCGCTACCCGTAGTTCCAAAAATTGGTATATGCGGTCTTCAGAGCACAGCGACGACTGCCGCACTACTTCCAGGAGCACAGCGCCCGATGCAGCAACCCGTATACTACATCAGCGAAGTCCTCACCGAGTAGCGCCAGCGCTACCCGCAGTACCAAAAATTGGTATATGCGGTCTTCAGAGCACAGCGGCGACTGCCGCACTACTTCCAGGAGCACCCAATAACGATCGTCTCCTCAGTACCATTGCAGGACATCATCCGCAATCGTGAGGCGACAGGGCGAGTCACCAAATGGGCCGTCGAGATCGGCGTCCACAACATCAGGTACGAGCCGCGCATAGCGATCAAATCACAGGCTCTCGTAGACTTCCTCGCCGACTGGGAAGAGGCCCAGCAGCCAGAGAAGCTGTCGTACCTCCATCACTAGAGCCTACACTTTGACGGCTCCAAGAACGCAGATGGTGCAGGAGCAGGGATCGTGCTAACATTTCCGAAGGGCGACAAGCTACGCTACGTCCTCTACCTCGACTTCACCCCCTGCACCGACAACATGGCCGAGTACGAAGCGCTACTCCACGGCATGCGGGCAGCCAAGGAGATGAACATCAATCGCCTGCGCTGCTACGGAGACTCCGACCTCGTCGTCGGGCAAGTCGCCGACACCTGCGACGCAGTCTTCCCCACCATGGCGGCATACCGTCAAGCAGTGGACCAGCTAGGAGGACACTTCGCAGGCTACTCCATCGAGTGGATCGACAGGCGGAAGAATGAGGAGATCGACGCACTCTCTCGCATCGACTCGGCTCGACTCGCACCACCCGCCGGTGTCTTCCTCGACACCATCACCAAGCAATTCGTCTCTCCCCCAAGGGAGATCGACATCGGAATTCCGCGGCAACCAGACGCAGCCCTGGTCGCACTAATTGCCGAGCCAAGCGACTGGAACGTGCCATACATCGCTTACCTGGAGGGAGGCACCCTACCCGCAGACGAAACGGAGGCCCGGATGATAGCACACCGCTGCAAATCCTTCGTCATCATCAACGGCGAGCTCCACAAGCGCAGTGTGACCGGCGTGTTCCAACGCTGCGTCCAACCCACCGAAGGACGCAAGATCCTCTAGGACATCCACTCCAGCGACTGCGGCCACCACACCGGCGCCCGCTCCCTGGTCGCCAAGGCCATGCAACATGGATTCTACTGGCTCACCGCACACGCCGGCGCGGTCGACATTGTCCAGCGATGCATCGGGTGCCAAAAGTACGCCAACCAGACTCACGTACCGAGCTCGGTGCTCAAGACAATCCCCATCACCTGGCCGTTCGTCGTATGGGGCATGGATATGGTAGGCCCCTTCAATAAGGCCCCCTCCGGCTTCACCCACCTCCTAGTCGTAGTCGACAAATTCACAAAATGGGTGGAGGCCAAGCCAGTCCGCAAGTGCGACGGGAAGACCGCTACAAAATTCCTACGCGAGCTCATCTATCGCTACGGGTTCCCAAACAGCATCATCACGGACAATGGCACCAACTTCGCCAAGGGAGCCATGGCCGAGTTCTGCGAGGAGCACAACATCCGACTCGACCTCGCCTCAGTCTCCCACCCAGAGTCTAATGGCCAGGAGGAACGCGCCAACCAGAGCATCCTCCATGGCCTGAAGCCACGGCTACAAGTCCCACTCGAGCGCACCGCTGGGTGCTGGGTCGAAGAACTCCCCTCTGTCATCTAGGGCATCCGCACCTCCATCAACAGGTCGACGGGGTTCACCCCCTTCTTCATGGTGTACGGTGCCGAGGCAGTCATGCCAACCGACCTCGAGCACGACTCACCTAGGGTGGTCAATTACACGGAGGCTGACAACAAGCCATCACGCCAAGACGGAGTCGACCAGCTCGACGAAGCATGCGACCTAGCTCGCTCCCGCACCGCCATCTACCAGCAAGGGCTTCGCCACTACCACAGCCGGCGAGTACGAACTCGCACTTTCCAGGAAGGCGACTTGGTACTGCGTCTAATCCAGGACAAGAAAGGCATGCACAAGCTCCCCCCCTTGGGAGGGACCATTAGCCATCGGGCAAGTCCTGGGCAACGACGCCTACTACCTCACCAACATCCGAGGCAATGAAAAACAACGTCAAGCGGCCATGGAATGTAAACCTCCTACGGAAGTTCTATTCTTAGAACTCCAGACATGTACACCCTACCTGCTATGAAATAAAACAGATTGATTACTGCAAAATGCGTCTACTCTCCATGCCTTGTGCCACTCGCACTCGTAATAACAGCGTTACGCTATTCGCAGAAGTCAACCTTTGGTAACGCGACCGGTACGGCCAAGTAGTGCGGTACGAGGGCACTGGAAAAATTCAGGCCTCGTACCATCCGCGAAAAAAGCTAACCCGGAGCCCCATTGGAGTCGCCTAGCTCGACTGGCTCGTCATCACGGTTGGACATCAGACATGTATGATGAGCGTAGTAGTTACTAGAAGGAGGTGGCTATTTAGAAAGTATCAGGTACCATGTATTGTAATCCGAGAAAATGATGTAGTTAGATAAATAAGGTAGTGTTGTGATTATACCTATATGGTATATGTTGTAATGACTTTGTATTATTAAGATGTTGTAGTGTATAATATGTGAAATGCATATTTGGATTTTCATTGTGTGACTAGTTCTGTGCGTAAAGTCGAGCTCAGAACACATGTGCATGATGTAATTATGAGTATTCTCTTTATGTTGCAGGACTAGGGGGTCATGGACACAGGTGTAGAAACCGAATCTGAGCAGCGGCAAATGGAACGTGAGGCCAAGGAGAAGGCCGATGCAGATGCAGAAGTCAGGGAACAGTGCCACCACCGCTGCCAATGAGGCCGTTAATGGAGCAGAAATTTATGCAGTGTATGCAAATGATGCAAGAAAACAAAAACAAGTTCATGGAAGAGCTGCTGGGACGAGCTGGGAATCAGAGAGCACCTGAAGGTGGAGGAGTGAGTCTTTCTGACTTCCAGAATGAAAGGCCATTACCTTTTGCATCAGCCCCTGGACCAATGGATGCAGAAGATTGGCTAGAAGATACAGAAAGAAAGTTGAAGACTGTAGGTTGTAATGATGAGGAAAAACTGAGGTATGCAACTCATTTTCTGACAGGACCTACAACATCATGGTGGGAAAATCAGTTAGCCATGCAACAACCAGGAAGGGAGTATACTTGGGAAGAGTTCAAACAGAGATTCCGTGAATATCATGTTCTGGAGAGTGTTATGGAGTTGAAGCGGAGAGAATTTGAGGAGCTTCAGCAAGGATATACTAGTGTTATGAAGTATATTCGGGAGTTTAGCCAACTGTCTCGTTATGTTGAGGAAGAAGTAAAACGGAAGAAAAGAGGAAGAAGCATTTCCTGCGAGGCTTAAATCCATTTGTGAGGATGCAGTTAGGTTGGCTAATAAGCAAACTTATCAGCAGTTGCTGGATGAAGCTATCACATTTGAAGATGACTACAAGAATGTCCAAGAGGATAGAAGGAAGAGAGCTAAGAAGGAAACTAAGAGGATTCAGGCAAGTAAACCCAAGCCTAATCTCGAATTTAAACCAAGGAATAGACCATATAACAGCAACAATTCCAACCGGAGTGTAAATCCAAACGTAAAGAATATTATATGCCACAATTGCAAACTCCCAAGGCATATGAGCAGGGATTGCCCGAAACCAGTAATTGTGTGCCATGCTTGTGGTTAGAGAGGTCATATAAAGCCAAATTGTTCAAGCAAACCACAAGGAGGTTGGCTGCTTAGAGATGGAAGACAAGCTAGTGGAGGCAATGGACAACCCAATCGAGGAGGAAATAATGTCAAAAACAACAATGGCAAGAGGAACAAACCACAGGGAATTTTAATTGTGCAACCTTGGAGGAGGTGGACAACTCCGAGCATGCTGTAATAGGTACGCTCAACATCCTTACCAATCCCAGAAATTTTCTATTTAATACTGGTACAACTACTTCATTCATTTTTGAAGAATTCTGTGATAAATTCGGGATTAGAAGGGCAACGTTAGAAAACCCTATGACCGTAGTTACGACAGGGGGAAATGTGATTATACGCCACATTAAACAAGATCAGGTTATTTCGATCTGTGTCATCGTGTTCATCTTTGTGTCATCGTGTTTAATAATGAGATCATATCATTGGGAGAATGGTATGATGGACATACCCAAACTAAGCGGAGCAATTAGATCGTGTCATCGTGTTCATCTTTGCGAAGCTTTTCTTATGTCAAATATTGTATTCCTTAGACCATGAGATAATACAAATCCCTGGTATCGGAATAAAGCTTTGAGGTCATCTAACGTCATCCTATGAGAGGGTGATCATAAAGGTGTCTCCCAGGTGATCGAAAAGTACCTGTTGGGTTGTATGTATCGAGATGGGATTTGTCCCTCCCAAGTCGGAGAGATATACTTCGGGCCCACTCGGTAATCGATATCAACACCGCTTGCAAGCATGTGGTTAAGGAGTTAATCACAAAGTGATATCGGATTATGGAACGAGTAAAGTACTTGCTGTGAACGAGATTGAACTAGGTATGACGGTACCGACGATCAAATCTCGGGCAAGTAAAATATCGCGAGACGAAGGGAATATATATGGGATTGATTGAATCCTGGCATCGTGGTTCATCCGATATGATCATCGATGAATGCGTGGGAGTCAATATGGGTTTCCAGACCCCGCTATTGATTATTGATATAAGATCATGTCTGCATATTCTCGAACCCGAAGGGTCACACACTTAACGTGTCTTGACGCTAGGATAGATTGGATAATTGGTTTATGAGTTTTTGTTCGGAGTCTCGGATGGGATCCGGGACATCACGAGAGGTTCCGGAATGGTCCGGAGAATAAGATTCATATAAGGCAATGCAATTTTTGGAGTTCAGAATTGTTTCGGGTTAATCGGTATTGTACCGGAAGCTTCTAGAACCTTCTGGAGGGGGACCAACGTGGCCCCACCTGCCGGGAGGGGGCATGGGCCTATGAGGGAGTGCCCTGTCTGCATTGGGCCAGGGGAACAAGGCCCCATAGGGCCGAGCCGGCCAAACCCTAGGGAAACCCTAGGGGAGCTTCTAGAAGGGGGGGGGGGGAACTTGACCCCCACTCCTCCCTCCCTGGCCGCCGGCCCTAGGGCTTGGGGGAGGGGCAAGGGCTGGCCGCCCACCCCTCTATATAAAGAGGGCTGGGAGCGCACCCCTCTTACACCTCCTCCTCAAGCCCTAGCCGCCCTGCTGCCCTCCTCTCTCTCCCTCCCGACTGCGTGTAGGCGAAGCCCTGCTGCAGAAACTCTCCACCACTTGCACCGCGCCGCCGCGTTGTAGATCCAATCCATCTATCCACCATACTTGCTGGACCAAGGAAGGAGGAGACATCGAGGTGCTGCACGTGTGCATCTCTCGGAGGCATCGCCACTTGCGGTGTTAGATCGGATCGGATCGCGAGGAGGAGAAGCGAGTACGACTACATCACCCACGTTCCGTCGAACGTTCCGATATGCGAATCTTCAAGGGTATGAAGATCTCATCTATCTCCCCTCGTTGTTTGCATCTCCTAGATTAGATCTTGGCTTTCCTGTTCGCATCCATAGAATTTTTTTGATTTACTATGCTGCGAAACCCATCAGTGGTATCAGAGCTAGATCTATGCGTAGATGTGTTTCACGAGTAGAACGCAACATGGTTGTTGCGGGCGTTGATGTTTTCTGTTGCAAGCCTCTTGTTTGTGTACTTCTTATGACGCGGGATAGTGAGATCGAAGTGGTCCAGGCCAAACTTTGTGGCTTTCCGTAGGTAAGAATCATTCTTAGCTTGCTACTCCCATAAGCCACGTAAAACATGCAACAACAAAGTAGAGGCGTCTAACTTGTTTTTTGCAGGGAGTGTTTTCTGTGATATGGTATGGCCCAAGATGTGATGTGTATGTTGTATGCAATGATCATGTTTTGTATTGTTTCACGACTTGCATGTCGATGAGTACACAACCGGCAGGAGCCATATGGTTGTCTTTATAATTGTGTATGACCTGTGTGTTAACTTCTTATACGCCATGTAATAGCTTTACTTTATCGCTAAGTAGTTAGCAATAGTTGTAGTTGCTATTCGTGATGGAGGCAATCATGGTGGAGTGATGGAGATCATGCCGGCACGCACAAGATGGAGATCATTGTGCGAAGATTGGCTATACCATGTCACATAAAGTTATATGCATGTGATGTTTATCCTTTTATGTATCTTATTATGCTTAGATCGCGACGGTAGCATTATAAGATGATTCCTCACTTAAAGATCAAGATAAAACTGTGTTCTCCCCATGTATGCACCGTTGCGAAAGTTCGTCGTGTTCAAGCATCACGTGATGATCGGGTGCTATAAACTCTACGTTCACATACAACGGGTGCAAGCCAGTTTTGCACACGCGGAAATACTTGGGTTTGACTTGACGAGCCTAGCATGTACAGACATGGCCTCGGAACACATGAACCGAAAGGTTAAGAATGGGTCATATGAATGATATGATCGACACTTTGTTGTCCACCATTGAAACCACATATCTTCTCGTGAAGATCGGATTAGGTGTGGTGAATTTGGATCATGTTCACTAAACAACTTGAGGGATGTTGAATTTAGTGGGAGTTCATCTAGTAATTTGATTAAGTTGAACTAGTTATCATGAACATAGTCTAATTTGTACTTGAAAATATTGTAGATCAAATGGCTAAGTCCAACTTCAACTTCAACGTTTTTGCTAAGAAAGAAAATCTTAAGAACAATGGGTCTAACTTCACCAACTGGTTCCGCAATCTGAGAATCATTCTCTCTAGCGGACAAAAGGACTATGTCCTTGAGAATGCGCTAGGTGACGCCCCTGCTGTAGATGCGCCGGCTGATGAGAAAGCTGTTTATCAGTCACGCAAAGATGATTATGGTGTGATTAAGAGCACCATGTTGTTTGCTATGGAATCGGACCTTAAAAATCGTTTTGAAGACTATCCCGGGCCCTTTGAGATTCTTGAGGAGCTGAAAACAATGTTTCAGACTCAGGCCCGTTCTGAGAGATATGAGATCTCTGAGAAATTCTTTAACTGCAAGATGGAGGAAGGGAGTTCCGTTAGTGAGCATGCCAGAAAGATGTCGGGCTACACTCAACGCCTTGAGCAACTGGACTGCAAGATTCCAGAGGAGCTCAAGATTGACAGGGTTCTGCAATCACTCCCTCCCAGCTACAAAAGTTTTGTAGTGACTCATAATCAGATTGGTTCCACTGATACGATCACCGAGCTCTTCGCTAAGCTGAAGGCTGCGGAGGTGGACATCAAAAAGGATAATCATGTGTTGATGGTCAACAAGCCCCCCACCTTTAAGAAAGGTAAGGGTGCAAAGAAGCCCTTCAAGAAAGGCGGCGGCAAGCGCGTTGCCCCTGCTGAGAAGAAGCTCAAGTCTGGACCTAAGCCGGACACTGAGTGCTTCTATTGCAAGGACAAGGGTCACTGGAAGCGCAACTGTCTAAAGTACTTAGCGGACAAGAAGGCTGGCACCATCAAAGGTATATTTGATATACATGTTATTGATGTTTTCCTTACTAGCCCTCGTTGTAGTGCCTGGGTATTTGATACTGGTTCAGTTGCTAATATTTGTAACTCGAAACAGGAGCTACGGAATAGACGGCGGCTTGCGAGGGATGAGGTGATGATGCGCGTTGGCAACGGATCAAGAGTTGATGTGATGGCCGTCGGCACGCTCTCCTTAGTTTTACCTTCAGGATTAGTTTTAAACCTTAATAAATGTTATTATGTTCCTGCGTTGAGCATGAACATCATATCTGGATCGTGTTTATTGCAAGACGGTTATTCATTTAAATCTGAGAATAATGGTTGTTCTATTTATATGAGTAACATCTTTTATGGTAATGCACCTGCTGTGAATGGTTTATTTCTTCTGAATCTTGAAAGGGATGAAACACACATCCATAACATTGAGGCTAAGAGATGCAAGGTAGATAGTGATAATACTACTTATTTGTGGCACTGTCGTCTGGGTCATATTGGTGTAAAACGCATGAAGAAACTCCATTCTGATGGACTTTTGGAGTCTCTTGATTTTGAATCATTTGACACATGCCAACCATGCCTCATGGGCAAGATGATCAAAACCCTGTTCTCCGGAATGATGGAGCGAGCAACGGACTTGTTGGAAATCATACATACCGATGTATGCGGACCGATGAGTGTTTCGACACGCGGTGGATATCGCTATTTTCTCACTTTTACCGATGACTTAAGTAGATATGGGTATATCTATTTAATGAAACATAAATCTGAAACATTTGAAAAGTTCAAGGAATTTCAGAATGAAGTGGAGAACCATCGTAACAGAAAAATTAAGTTTCTACGATCCGATCGTGGAGGTGAATATTTGAGTTATGATTTTCTCACGCATCTTAAAGCAAGCGGAATCGTTTCGCAACTCACGCCACCCGGAACACCACATCGCAATGGTGTGTCTGAACGCCGGAATCGAACTCTATTAGATATGGTCCGATCAATGATGTCTCTTACTGATTTGCCGTTATCATTTTGGGGTTATGCATTAGAAACCGCTGCATTCACTTTAAATAGGGCACCATCTAAATCCGTCGAGACGACGCCGTATGAACTGTGGTTTGGTGCTAAACCTAAGTTGTCGTTTCTTAAAGTTTGGGGATGCGAAGCTTACGTCAAGAAGTTGATGCCGGACAAGCTCGAACCCAAAGCGGAGAAATGGGTCTTCATAGGATACCCTAAGGAAACTATTGGGTATACCTTCTATCACAGAGCCGAAGGCAAAGTGTTTGTCGCAAAGAACGGATCCTTTCTTGAGAAGGAGTTTCTCTCGAAAGAAGTGAGTGGGAGGAAAGTAGAGCTAGACGAGGTTGTTGAACCTTCTCTTGAATTGGAGAGTAGCGCAGCACCTGAAATTGTTCCAGTGCCGCCTGCACCAACAATAGAGGAAGCTAATGATAAGGATCATGAAGCTTCGGACGATGCTACTACTGAACGTCGCAGGTCGACAAGGTCGCGTGCCCCTCCTGAGTGGTACGACAACCCTGTCTTAACTGTCTTGTTAGTACATGACAGTGAACCTGCGAACTATGAGGAAGTGATGATGAGCCCAGACTCTAAGAAATGCCTAGAAGCCATGAAATCCGAATTGGGATCCATGAGCGAAAACCAAGTATGGACTTTGGTGGACCCTCCTAGCGATCGAAAGGCCGTTGAGTACAAATGGATCTTCAAGAAGAAAACGGACGCGGATGGTAATATTACCGTCTATAAAGCACGACTTGTCGTGAAAGGTTTTCGACAAGTTCAAGGTGTTGACTACGATGAGACTTTCTCTCCCGTAGCGATGTTTAAGTCCATTCGTATTTTATTAGCAATTGCTGCGTTTCATGATTATGAAATATGGCAGATGGATGTCAAGACTGCGTTCCTCAATGGAAACATTGATGAAGAGTTGTATATGATGCAACCCGAAGGTTTTGTCGATCCTATGATGCTGATAAAGTGTGCAAACTTCAGCGTTCCATTTATGGACTGAAGCAAGCATCTCGGAGTTGGAACCTTCGTTTTGATCAAGTGATCAAGAGCTTTGGATTTGTTCCAAATAGCTACGAAGCTTGTATCTACAAGAAAGTGAGTGGGAGCTTAGTGACATTTCTGGTACTATATGTGGATGACATATTGATTATTGGAAATGACATTAACATGCTTAACGATGTGAAGAGTTATTTGAACAAGTGTTTTTCAATGAAAGACCTAGGGGAAGCTGCTTATATATTGGGCATTAAAATCTATAGAGATAGACAAAGACGCCTGATAGCTTTAAGCCAGAGTACATACCTAGACAAAGTTCTGAAAAGGTTCAGAATGGATAAGGAAAAGAAAGGTTCAGTGCCTATGTTGTCAGGTAAGATATTGAGCAAGGCTCAGTGTCTAGCTACGGTAAACGATAGAGAAGCTATGAGCAAAGTGCCTTATGCCTCGGCCATAGGTTCTATCATGTATGCCATGCTGTGTACTAGACCGGATATGTCCAATGCTCTTAGTTTGACGAGCAGATACCAAAGTTATCCAGGAGTGAAACACTGGACAACCGTGAAGAACATCCTAAAGTACTTGAATAGGACTAAAGAAATGTTCTTAGTCTATGGAGGTGATGAACAGCTCGTCGTAAAAGGTTACGTCGATGCTAGTTTCGACACCGACAAGGATGATTCTAAATCTCAGACAGGATACGTTTATATTTTGAATGGAGGAGCTGTGAGCTGGAGAAGCTGCAAGCAAAGCGTGATCGCGGGATCTACAGTAGAAGCAGAATACATGGCTGCTGCAGAAGCGTCAAGTGAAGGTGTTTGGATCAGGAACTTCACCACAGAGCTTGGCGTGGTTCCAAGTGCATTGGACCCACTGGGGATATTGTGTGACAACACTGGCGCCATAGCACTCGCTAATGAACCAAGATATCATCCAAAGACCAAGCGTATCAACCGCAAGTTTCATATAATCCGAGATTATATAGCAGATGGATATCCGAAGATTAGCAAAGTACATACAGATCTGAATGTCGCAGATCCATTGACTAAACCTCTTCCACGTGCAAAACATGATCATCACCTTAGTGCCATGGGTGTTAGATTGTTGCCAGATGTAAACTAGATTATTGACTCTAGTGCAAGTGGGAGACTGTTGGAATTATGCCCTAGAGGCAATAATAAAGATGTTATTATCATAATTCTTGTTCATGATAAAGTTTATATTCCATGCTAGAATTGTATTAAGCGGAAACTTTAATACTTGTGTGGTTTGTGAACAACACCGTGTCCCTAGCATGCCTCTATGGACTAGCTCATTGATTAATGATGGTTAAGGTTTCCTAACCATAGACATGAGTTGTCGATTAATAATGAGATCATATCATTGGGATAATGGTATGATGGATAGACCCAAACTAAGCGGAACAATTAGATCGTGTCATCGTGTTCATCTTTGCGAAGCTTTTCTTATGTCAAATATTGTATTCCTTAGACCATGAGATAATACAAATCCCTGGTATCGTAAGAAAGCTTTGAGGTCATCAAACGTCATCCTATGAGAGGGTGATCATAAAGGTGTCTCTCAGGTGATCGGAAAGTACCTGTTGGGTTGTATGTATCGAGATGGGATTTGTCCCTCCCAAGTCGGAGAGATATACTTCGGGCCCACTCAGTAATCGATATCAACACCGCTTGCAAGCATGTGGTTAAGGAGTTAATCACAAATTGATATCGGATTACGGAACGAGTAAAGTACTTGCTGTGAACGAGATTGAACTAGGTATGACGGTACCGACGATCAAATCTCGGGCAAATAAAATATCGCGAGACGAAGGGAATATATATATGGGATTGATTGAATCCTGGCATTGTGGTTCATCCGATATGATCATCGATGAATGTGTGGGAGTCAATATGGGTTTCCAGACCCCGCTGTTGATTATTGATATAAGATCATGTCTGCATATTCTCGAACCCGAAGGGTCACACACTTAACGTGTCTTGACGCTAGGATAGATTGGATAATTGGTTTATGAGTTTTTGTTCGGAGTCTCGGATGGGATCCGGGACATCACGAGAGGTTCCAGAATGGTCCGGAGAATAAGATTCATATAAGGCAATGCAGTTTTTGGAGTTCGGAATTGTTTCGGGTTAATCGGTATTGTACCGGAAGCTTCTAGAACCTTCCGGAGGGGGACCAACATGGCCCCACCTGCCGGGAGGGGGCATGGGCCTATGGGGGAGTGCCCTGGCCACATTGGGCCAGGGACACAAGGCCCCATAGGGCCCAGCCGGCCAAACCCTAGGGAAACCCTGGGGGAGCTTCTAGAAGCGGGGGGGGGGGGGGGGAACTTGCCCCCCACTCCTCCCTCCTTGGCCGCCGGCCCTAGGGCTTGGGGGAGGGGCAAGGGCTGGCCGCCCACCCCTCTAAATAAAGAGGGCTGGGGGCGCACCCCTCTTACACCTCCTCCTCAAGCCCTAGCCGCCCTGCTACCCTCCCCTCTCTCCCTCCCGACTGCGTGTAGGCGAAGCCCTGCTGCAGAAACTCTCCACCACTTGCACCGCGCCGTCGCGTTGTAGATCCAATCCATCTCTCCACCATACTTGCTGGACCAAGGAAGGAGGAGACGTCGAGGTGCTGCACGTGTGCATCTCTCGGAGGCATCGCCACTTGCGGTGTTAGATCGGATCGGATCGCGAGGAGGAGAAGCGAGTACGACTACATGACCCACGTTCCATCGAACGTTCCACTGTGCGAATCTTCAAGGGTATGAAGATCTCATCTATCCCCCCTCGTTGTTTGCATCTCCTAGATTAGATCTTGGCTTTCCCATTCGCATCCGTAGAATTTTTTTGATTTACTATGCTGCGAAACCCATCAGGATCATGGGCGAGCCGCCAGTGCCGAACTTTCAGCTGGCAAGAGGCACAAAAACATATAATAGGAGCACCAAACCACAGGATTGGTTGATTGATTATGCCACTGCTGTAAAAATAGCTGGCGGAAACTTGCGATGGGCAGTACGATATGTTCCGCAAATGTTGGAAGGACCAGCTAGAGTATGGCTGAATAACCTGCCAGCAGGCAGTATCAACTGTTGGTTGGACTTTGAAGAAATGTTCGTTAGCAACTTCACCAGTACTTACAAAAGGCCAAACAGGCCGCATCAGCTAGCCATGTGCAAGCAAAGGCCGAATGAGAAAGACAGAGAATTCTTAACTCGGTGGTGTAATCTCAGGAATTCATGCGAGGGAGTTATAGAATCACAGACGATAGCTTGGTTCGCTCAAGGATGCCGCTATGGCAGTGTATTATGGCATCGATTGCAAAGAGATATGCCAACCACTTTGGCAGAAACCATCAGGATAGCGGATTCCTATGCATTGGGAGATCCGACGCAACCAGAACTAATTTCAGCAGATCATCGGGAACATCAAGATCAATATACAAGAGATGCGGCCGGGTCATCAAGGCGCAATGAGTTCGGAGGAAGATGAAGAGAAGAAAGACCGGATTATAGATATGGCTCAAAGCAGGTGGCAGGGTAGTGCAAGATCAACCGAGTCACGGAAACAATCAACGGCAAAAGAATTGTCCTTAGCAATGGACACCAAGGAATGGAGGGAAAAGACAGTGGACACCAGAACAGAAGAAGCAATGGCAGGAAAGGCCGAAGTACACGTTTGAGTCTATGTTAGATCAACCGTGTAAATTTCACACGTCAAACCCTGCCAAGCCGGCCAATCATACAACTCAGCAGTGTGCCTGGATGAAAAATGCAATGGGTAACCCGGCAGGCATGCAAGCAACATCCCACCAGACACATCAACAGCATCAGCCACAGTTGACTGGAGAAAATGCACAGCAACTAATGTTACCACCTCCTCCCCCGAGGTATGATAACTCGGACCGGAGAGATGCAGTGCATCAAGTGATAAATCAGGGTCCGGATGGAAGGACGAACCCAGGCAATAGTGGACGCAATGATCACAGGGAACATCATCAATCATATTGCGTGTTCAGAACAGAACAGCAAGACATGCAAAGTGTACAGCGCCGGCATATGGAAGTAAATGCAGTTATGCCGGCGGTACCAAGATATGTGCCTTGGTCTGATCAAGAAATAACTTGGATCATAAAGGATCACCCCAAAATAATGCCGAATCCGGGGTCGTACGCACTCGTACTAGATCCGACATTTGTCGGACCGAGCATTAATGTGAAATTTTCAAAAGTACTCATTGACAATGGGAGCAGTATCAATATCATGTACAAGGATACAATGCATAAACTTGGAATATCGCAGAATATGCTGCAATCCACGAGGACCACA
The DNA here is from genome assembly GCA_916181665.1 of Avena sativa. Classification (NCBI taxonomy): domain Eukaryota; kingdom Viridiplantae; phylum Streptophyta; class Magnoliopsida; order Poales; family Poaceae; genus Avena; species Avena sativa. Next base: position 425,481,437 of record OV702280.1, read on the forward strand.
TTCCATGGGATAGTACCAGGGCTTTCATGCGAACCCATTAGAAAGGTTCGAGTGGATGTGTTATTCGGCACAAGAGATAACTGCAGAGCAGAAAATTTAGAGTTTGAAGTGGTGGATCTAGAGAGTTGTTATCATGCTCTACTCGGACGGCCGGCATTGGCCAAATTCATGGGCAGCTGCCACATAACTTACTTGAAAATGAAGTTACCCGGACCACAAGGGGTGATAACAGTAGCAGGAGATTACAGGAAGTCAATGGAATGTGCTTCAGCCGAATCTAATCTGGCCGAGTCATTGGTAATAGCAAGAGAATAAAGAAGGATTCAGGAGGTAGCGGCCCTTGCTCAGTCGGCACAACTGAATATGCCGACATTGGCCAATCCGCATGGAAGTGTCTCTTTCCAGCCGACTAAAGAAACAAAAAAGTTCCAGATAGATGAGCAGTTACCAGAGCGCACCGTCACCATTGGTGCCGGCCTAGATGCTAAATAGGAAAGCAAGCTCACCAACTTCCTCCGTGAGAATCGGGATATCTTTGCATGGTCAACTCAGGATCTGCAAGGTGTGCCGAGGGAGTTGGCTGAGCACTCTCTGAATGTAAGGCCAGGAGCAAGGCCGGTGAAGCAACCTCTCCGCCGCTTCGCCGAAGACAGGAGAAAAATAATAGGGGATGAAATAGCTCGGCTCCTTGCGGCCGGGTTCATCATGGAGGTGCTGTATCCGGATTGGCTATCGAACCCGGTGCTAGTGGAAAAGAAGAAGGATGATCCAAATGTAGCCATTGTATGGCGAATGTGTATTGATTACACGAACCTAAACAAGGCGTGTCCAAAAGATCCTTTTCCTTTACCTAGAATAGACCAAGTCATTGATTCGACCGCTGGTTGTGAACTATTATCATTTATAGACGCGTATTCTGGTTTTCACCAGATACCGTTAAATCCGGCCGATCAAATAAAGACTGCGTTTATTACCCCGTACGGGGCTTATTGCTATCGCACCATGCCATTCGGCCTGCGTAACGCGGGGGCAACATACCAGAGATGTATGCAAAAATGTCTACATGACCAGATAGGAAAGAATGTACAAGTGTATGTAGATGATGTGGTTATGAAAACCAAAGAAAGCAAAACGCTACTGGATGATATCCGGCAGACTTTCGCGAACCTGAGAAGGTTCCGAATGAAGCTTAACCCGGAAAAATGCACTTTCGGTGTGCCGGATGGAAAACTACTCGGTTTTCTCGTATCTAGCCGAGGCATAGAGGCCAACCCAGCTAAGATAAAAGCAGTAGAAAGGATGGAATTGCCGAAATGTCTAAATGACGTGCAGAAGTTCACAGGTTGCTTGGCCTCGCTTAGCCGATTTGTATGTCGGTTGGGAGAGAAAGCATTACCACTTTATCAACTGATGAAAAAATCTGATAAGTTCATTGGACACCACAAGCAGACAATGCGGTCCATGAATTGAAAAAGATGTTGGTCACAGCGCCAATCTTGGCTTCACCATTGTTGAAAGAGCCTATGTTACTTTACATAGCTGCCACAAACAGAGTAGTAAGCGCTGTGATCGTGGTGGAACGAATTGAAGATGATAATTCAGTACAAAGGCCGGTGTATTACCTAAGCGAGGTACTATCAGCCTCAAAACAAAATTACCCACATTACCAGAAGATGGAATATGGGGTATACATGTCAGCAAAGAAACTTAAACATTACTTCGAAGAGCACCCCATCAAAGTGATCTGTGAAGCACCCATAGCCGACATATTGCGCAACAAGGATGCAAGTGGACTAATAGCAAAATGGGCAATTGAATTGTCACCTTATGCTCCGCAATTCGATAGGCGAGATGCAATCAAATCTCAGGCTGTGGCCGACTTCTTCGTAGATTGCGCCGAGGTACAGTATGAGCCACCATTACCAGATCCGAATTATTGGACGATGCACTTCGACGGTTCCAAACTAAGAAATGGTTTGGGGCAGGAATAGTGTTAACCTCGCCAAAAAGAGATCAGCTGAAATATGTGTTGCAAATACATTTTTCCGCATCAAACAATGTAGCCGAATATGAAGCACTGGTCCATGGATTGAAGGTGGTGAAAGAAATTGGCATACGCCGAATCTTATGCTACGGAGATTCAGATCTAGTAGTACAACAAGTCTCAGGAAATTGGGATGCATTAGATTCCAATATGGACTTATATAGGTTTCATGTGCAAAAACTCAGTGGATACTTCGATGGATGTGAATTTCATCATATACCTCGGGAAGAAAACGACGTTGCAGACACATTGTCAAAACTCGGATCAACCAGACAATCAATTCCCCCAGGTATCGCCCTAGAGCACCTGAGGAAACCATCAATAACACCATCACCAGAGTCTGAATCCATCTTTATTCCGGCAAAATCAAGAGAAGATAGTGTGCCGATGGAAATTGACAAGGAATGTAACCCGGAATTTCCAAAAATGAACCCGGCCAATTCAAGGATGGATATGGGGAAATCCAAGGTAGTTATGTCAGCGGAAAATATGGAAATCGATAGTGAGATTACCCCAGAAAAATCATACCAACATGGGCGCAACCCATATTTTCTTTCCTTAAAGATGCGATTTTGCCGAATGACGAGGTATTGGCAAGACAGACAATGAGAAGAGCTAAAGCTTATACAATCATAAACAATGAGCTGTATAAAAGGAGCGTCACAAGCGTGTTGCAAAGATGTGTATACTCAGCGGAAGGCCAGGAGATCCTCCTAGATATACATCAAGGAGAATGCAGGCATCACGCCTCGTCTAGAGCTTTAGTGGCCAAAGCATTCAGGCATGGGTTTTATTGGCCAACAGCGTTGAAAGAGGCCAAAGAACTGGTCGAAAAAGTAATGGTTGCCAGAGATATGCCAGCAAGATACACATGCCATCGTCCGAGTTAAAAACGATACCAATTACTTGGCCATTTTCTGTATGGTGCTTAGATATGGTGGGACCATTCAAGCCGGCCCGAGGCGGGATGACCCACATCCTAGTCATGGTCGACAAATTCACAAAATGGATTGAAGTAAAACCAATAAAGAAGTGTGATGGGCCCACAGCAGTAAAATTCCTAAAAGATATTATCTTGAGATATGGTTACCCACATAGTGTTATTACAGACAATGGTACAAACTTTGCTGAAGGAGCCTTCGCTAGATTCTGTCAAGAAAATCACATAAGACTAGATGTCGCCTCGGTGGCTCACCCAGCATCTAATGGGAAAGTAGAAAGATCTAATGGACTAGTACTGTCCGGAATAAAACCACGACTCGTTGAACCACTGCAAAGGTCGGCAGGGTGTTGGATTGAGGAACTACCAGCAGTACTATGGAGCCTCAGAACTACCCCAAACAGATCAACAGGGTATACACCATTTTTTCTAGTATATGGGGCAGAAGTCGCGCACTGGACTCAGAGGCTGCTTGCTTGCGTTTGTCGAGCGTCTCCTGCATCTTGACTTGTTTCTTGTGCTCCTCGATGAGGAGGTAGTGGTATGCCCTCAGCAGATCACGTGGGGAGTCCAGAGGTAGAACTATTTCGCCTGCGACGGCGTGGCGTGCTTCGACCCATCCTTCTTTGCTAAGTTGGATGAGGTGGCCACTGTTTTCCCCGTTTTCGCCGTTTCCACCGTTTTTGCCGTTTCTGTCCTGCGGGTTGGGGTTGGGCAGCGGGTTAGGCGTTTCCTCGTCGGTTTGGATGACTGCGGCGCACAGATAGCGCCTGCATATTGGTTGGCTGCTGCCGCAGCTTTCGGATCCGGAACCGTAGGTCCCTTCATCCGAAGGTGGATCGCACAGATCGGAGTTGTAGCTGCTGCTGCTGTAGAACTCATCTGTTGATGGTGACGTGCGTAGCACGGGGTGTGGAGCCCATGAAGCGGGCCTGATTGACGGCACGGGCACCCGCTCAGGGAGGCGGAGGGTGCCAGTTTGTCCCACCTGGAAGCAGAAGCTCCCGAACAAGATTTCGAGTCTGTCGCCTACGGGCTCGAAATCCTTCATGGTATCCGGCGAGTGGGCGGTGAAGTCGAAAGCGCCGAAGTGGAGGTGATTCTCCGTCACTGCGGAGTTGTAGATCGATCGGGTCGGAACCGTCACGACCGCACAATCAGCAGCCCCAATTCCCACAGACGGCGCCTATTGACGAGGTTTAATCTCGTCAATGCCCATTGTTATGGACTTGGGTTTTGGAGAAGATGGGGATGCTGGAGATCGTGGCACGGTTAACAAACAAGCAACCAGGGGACACGAGATTTACCCAGGTTCAGGCCCCAGGAGGGAAAACCCTACTCCTGCTTGTCTGCTCTTTGATTACGGCGGAACCGAAGGTTACAGAGTGCGCAGATTCGATCTGGCGTGGATGCGTGTGCGGAAGTATGAGTTGAGTTGCCCTAGGACGTGCCCTCCTGGCCTTTATATAGACTTAGGCAGGTCCCGGGCGTGGTCCTAGTCGGTTACAAGTTCTAGGGTTTTACCCCTTCGAATTTCCTATCTCCTCTAGTCTTGCTCTCCAAGGATCCGAAGACGTCATGGGCCTTGGCCACCCGAAAATCTTCATGGGCCAGCGTATATCTGCCATGGGCCTTCTTTGGGCTGGACTAGGTATGCTGAAGTTACGTATCCGTAGGGTATAACCATGTCAGTAGCCCCCGAGTGATCAGTCGAATCGTAGATTCGGCTGAGGACTCTTCCATCCTTCGGGAGCAACTATATGTTAATAGTATATGTGTGTAGGGATTGTCGATGCGTGTGCCTGACTCACCCGATGGATCAGGGTCAATTAACTGTCTTAGGACGAAACAACACGATCTTCTTCAGGTTCGGGTCCCTTAACCCGGGCCTGGAACATATGCTGGCGTAATTCAACTCAGGCCGCGGAGGACTTATAGGAGTGGAATTCCAGTGATTTTAATTGGTGTACCCAACGCGTCCGTCGGGATTTTTCATCGTACCTGCTGGTACGGATTCATACTAGCAGAGCGCAGTCAGGTGCGTTGCCAGGCCATCAGATGATATCTGTAGGTCTTATCTTTGCGTCGCAGACGCAGCATCCGAACATTTATCACCTCGGAGGTGTTTCGGGTGGCCACGGAGATTGTTGCTCACTTAGCGTTTTGTTGGGGCAGAGTTGCCAAGTTTTTGCATGCGGATCCGGAAGATCGCAGTCGAAGATTTCATAGGGTGCGCGACCAGCGCTCCCTATGGGAGTAGCCCCCAAGTGTCTGTTCGAGTCGTAGACTCGAACGGAGACTTTTAGTTCAAGCATTGTTTCAATCATTAGGTCCGCAGGACTCGAAAATTTTCGGATGCTTAAATCCATCCTCCCTATGGGAGTAGCCCCCGAGTCCGTAGTGGAGTCGTAGACTCGACGTAGGACTCAGAGAAGTAATTTTGTCCTCATTTGTCTGTCGGGTGCGTGGCCAGCGCTCCTGATAGGAGTAGCCCCCGAGTATTTAGTCGAATCGTAGATTCGAGTGAGTACTCTTAGCTGTGGAGCCGAAGTGGTGCTAGTATAGCTTTTGATGACGTCAGTGCTTACGATCGATGACCTCAAGCGTCTGCTACGCCAGAGATGACTTGATTGGACGAAGCGTGGGTCCCACTTGCTGACTTTGAATTGACCGGTCACGCGCGGCGTGGAGATGATTACGGCGTCTCCTCGATTTCCGCGCGTAGTGGACGGCGTGGTAACGACGGTTCGTTTTGGTGCTGACACGTGTACGGCCAGATCTACTGTTGGCGTTAGGTCTTCTCGATGGACGGCCAGCGTGCGTCGTCTTCGCTGTTATAATCTCTGGTGAAATCGTGGTTTGTTTTTCACCGCAGCAGTTCATCTATTCACTGCCTCTTCGTTCTTGAGCTATTCTTGCTGCGCGCTGAGAGTTTCCTCCACATTTCCTTTGTCCTTCGTCGTTGCCAACGACACCACCGCTGTAGCGCCATGGGGAAGACAAAGAAATCCTCATCTGCGGTTGGGACCAGCGCCGTCGGAGGCAAGAAGAGCACCGCCGCTGCTCGCGTCACCGATGGTGGCTGGCGGCGATCAGAGACGCGGGAGAGCGATCTCCGCAAACTGCGCGAGCGGGGCCTGATCCCGTAGGATACGACGGCCGTCAAACTCCCCGGAAATGAGGTAATCCCCCGTCCCCCATCTGGGTACCGGGTTATGTTTCTTGCCTTCGTCTTGCGTGGGTTTTCGTATCCAGTCCATGACTTCCTTCGTGGACTGCTCTTCTTCTATGGGGTTCAGTTGCATCATCTGTCTCCCAATTCTCTTCTCCACATTGCTTGTTTTATCACCCTTTGCGAGTGCTGGCTGGGCATTGAGCCGCACTTTGGCCTCTTCCGAAAGCTTTATTCCGTGAAGAGGCAGTCTGGTTCAGATGGTGTGTATCCCATTGGGGGTTTCATCATCTCCCTCAGTCCCAATGTGCAATTCTTTTCCTTTTCCATGTCCGAATCTGTCCAGTTCTGGCGGAGGAAATGGTTTTACATCCGTGACTCCGTACTGCCTGGGCAAGATTTTGGTCTCGTTCCTTTTGACCCCTCCCAATTGATTGAGAAGAAAAGATCCTGGAAAAACCAAATCTTAGATGGTGAGGTGGCGGAGATAGAGGCCCTGTACCGTCGGGTGGAGGATCTCCAACTGATTCCTGAGAAGGAGGTGAACGGTGTCGACGTCATCCAGACGTTTCTTGAGCATCGGGTGCAGCCTCTCCAAGCGAGGGCGCATCCGATGTTTCTTTACTCTGGGCACCATGATCCGACGAGGGTTTCGAGTGAGAAAATCTCCGAGGTGGAACTTGACAAGGCTCTTCGCGCGCTGTTGAAGTTCAAGGCCGACGAAGAAATCCCGGGGAAGTCGCAGACTCCTCCCTTTTCTTCGACGTTGGTCGTACCGAAGGTGTAGATTTGCGCACGTAGTGCTCCCCTTTTGTTTTTGTCAGCTGTGTACTTTTTCCTATGTTTGCTAACAAAGTTCCTTTTCCTTTTGCAGAGCTTCAAAGTGCCGGGCATGGCACCACCGTTGCCCGAAAGGTATCCGAATGCCCCGGATAATGAAGTGGTGGATTCCGTGTCCGAGCTACCGTCAGCGCGATCCCCGGCGGAGGATGCCGACGAATCTAGTGAGGACCATTCGCGCAAGAGATCACGGAGCTCTAGCAAATCGTCAGATGCCTCGACTCCTCCGACTCCCAAAAATCCTCCGGGCCTTGAGCGTCATGATGATGTTCATGGGGGTTCTTCCTCTCCCCTTCCTGCCATTCCTGTGCGGGCTGTTGCTCCGCACCCGCCAGCAAAGCGGAAGAAGGAAGAAAAGAAGGAGGAGAATAAGGAAGAAAAGAAGGAGGAGAAGAGGGCCCGAAGGGCTTCTCCTATCTTCGACCTGAGCGCGTTGGGCTCGTAAGTTTTCTTGTTGCCACTGTTGTCCTTTGTTCCTTTGTTATTTTTGCACCTGTGTTGATTGGTTCGTATGCAGGCAATCCTCCGACGGCTCTAGTGATGGTGCGCGCGAGATGATGGGGGAGTCGAACATTGCATCGCCTCCTCCTCAGACGGTGGCGAGTTCTGGTGACGCTGCGCCAGTTCCTCCTGTGCAGGAGAGGCTGGTGGTTGCGCCCCAGAATTTCGCAGGCGGGCCTGCGGGTTCGCCTTCGGAGCACGACAGTTTTTCTGCTTGATGTTACGGGGGGAGCCCCCGAGTGTCTTCGTATGCTGATGTTGTTTATGCTTCTTTGTGTTGGGTGTAGCCCCCAAGTCTTGTTCTTACTACTATTGCCTTTTGCTGCAGCCTTTTGTCCAAGAGGCCAAGCGGCTGGTGGAGGAACGCCTGACGCTGGAGGCGAAACTGTGGCAGCTTCAAGGTATTCGTCTCCCTTGTAGTACTTCTCTTGCTTATCCTGGTCCTGTTCTTTGACACTTGCTTGTTGTAAATGCAGAGGAGCATAACGACTCTCTCCGTGAGGTCGATGCTCTGAAGAAGAGCCTTGGCCAATCGGAGCAGAAGGCCGAAGCTGCCGCTGGTGCGAGAGAGCGCCTTGAGCTGGAGCTGGCGAAGGCAGCCGAAGCGAAAGAGCGTCTGCAGCAGGAGGCCGCAGATCGTGAGGAGCAGCTGGCCACCATTGCGGCTGCTCGTGAAAAAGGGGTGGCGGATAAGCTCATGGCTGCTGCCAAGGCTATTTCGGGTGAGTACAAGCTTTTGGACTTGTTTCTTTTTCTACGGATCTTCTTCTATGCTGCCTTTCTTCATGTTTTCTTATTTTTTGTCTCAGATGCCGCAGGCATCGAGTTCGACCGCGGTGCTCTGGAGCACGGGAGTGCTCTAGATGATGCCACTGTAGCGGTCGACGACCGCTGCAGCACCGTCGTCAACTCCCTTGCCAAGGCGAAAGAGGTCCTTGGTCGCTTCTACCAGGAGCTCTTCCCGAAGGGCGCATCCCTTGAAGATGTGGATGCCCTGGCAGAGGCTCTGTCAGCCGAAGCGCCTGTAGTGTATAAGCGCAAGAAGAAGGGCATCGGCGCGTCCGTCGGGCTGGCGATGGCCATGGCGGCTGGGGCGGAGCTGGACCTGCCCCAGATTACTTCTCGGATGCCGATGGCTGCAGATGGATCCGAGGTAGCCTTCGCCGCCTACTCCGCTCGCTGCAGACGATATGGGCCCAAGCTCATTGACTTGCTGTCTGAGTACGCATTGCGGCAGCAGGGCGAGGCCAAAGCTAGGCAGTCTGGTTCTGAGGCGACTCAGTGCCCTCCGCCTTAGGCATAGTAGACGTAGGGTAGTTTGTAGTCTATTTTTGTTGTAAATATCTTTTGTAGTACCATCCTTGTGCCACGTAGTGGCCTTATATATTTTAATGAATTCCTCCGAGTTGTGCTCTATCCTTGGCTGAATGTCTGTGTGCCTTCTTTTTTCTGCTGCTATAGGTTCCTTCGGGTGCTGACCCAGTTGACACTTCATCCGAAAGGACCTTGCGAGCATCATTGGATGATTCCTCGCAGCTCGCTTTTCTTCGAGATCGCGTGCGCAGCTTGGAGAGAGATTTGCTTGGGTTACGCGGTCGCGCTGACGTTTGGAAATCCAAAGCAGACCGTGGTGCAGCTAGAGAGGAGTATTTGATGGCGGAGCTGGGTCGGCTGTCCGAGCAGCTGCAATGTAAGTTGATCCTTCTTTCGGGCTGTAGCTCAGTTCTTCGGGTGAGCCTGCTGGCCTTACTCTTGTTTTGTGCGGTTGTCGCAGGTGCCAATCTTGCTCCGAGGGAAGAAAAGGAGCGTATTGCTGTTCGAGTCAATTGCTTGACTCAACAGGACATGGAGGCCGGCGGCTTCTTCTGGATGGATCGTGATCACGCCATAGTTCTGGCGACGGTGCAGGATCGTGTCTACCAGGTTTCGCGGGTGCTCCGCCAGGTGCAAACATCACTTTCCTCGGTGCTGCACGTCATGTTTCCGTTGGATGCCGTGCCAACGACCTTGCAGGTCTTCTGACGAAGTTTCGGAGTGCCAGCAATGTCAAGGAGCTGGTGCGGCAGCAGCTCGTCGCAGGGGTGAAGGCTGCCTTGTCTCTTGTGAGGGTGCACCGCCCTGACGTAGATTTGGCTGCTGTGGCGACTGGGCCACCTCCTCGACCAGATGGTGGCGAGTGGAACATGCGTCCGTATTATGCGGCTGTAAGGCAATATGCCGAACAAATTGTAGATTTGTTTGAGCAGCGTGCTCGGGTTATTCTTCAGAATAGGTAGGACCTGAAAATAAACAGATAGATGTAAAATTTGTATATTGCTGCTGGGCATTTATGTGCCCTTTGTTGTAAAGGTTTGCTTGTTTGTGAGCACGCAGTGCTTTGATTGAGTACATGCCCTTTTCGTTTGCCTGACGTAGTCAGCTACTCAGGTGTACACGTTTGGTCCTCAGTCGATGAAATCGTGAGGTGGGGGGAGCCCCCAAGTGCGTATGTAGCATGTAGTAAAGTTGCAGAAAATAGTCAACCGAGGGTTGGGGGCGAGGTACTTAGCTTTATTTATATCGTAATGGAGGAGGTACATTGTTCGGCTGAGTAGCCTTGGCTAAAAGCCTTATTGAAAGTAAAAAGGGGGGTAGGTTGCTACGGGTAGAATCGTCGCAGGTGCGAGACGTTCCACGGGTTGGAGTATGCGACTCCAGACTCCACGTGCTTGAGGCGATAGGCGCCACCTGGGATGACCTCGGTGATGGCGTCGGGTCCTTCCCATGGTGAATCGAGTTTGTTCGGTCGCTTTTGCTTGAGTCGCAAGACGAGGTCTCCTTCGACAAAGGACCTTGGGCGCAGCCGGCGGCTGTGATAGTTGCGGAGACTCTGCTGGTACATCGCTGATCGAGCGGCTGCTATATCCCGTGCTTTGTCGAGTGTGTCGACGGCGTCTTCGAGTGCAGCCGTGGACTCGGCTTCGCTGTAAGCGACGACTCGTGGAGCCTGGTGGCGTACTTCGGCTGGTAGCACGGCCTCAGCTCCGTGCACCATGAAGAACGGTGTGTAGCCGGTGGAGCTGTTTGGCGTAGTACGTAAGCTCCACAGAACAGACGGTAGCTCTTTCGTCCAGTTTCTAGCTTTGTGCTCGAGTGAGGTCATGAGGCGCTTCTTGATGCCAGCGCTGATTAGGCCGTTGGCCTTTTCCACTTGCCCGTTTGTTTGCGGGTGTGCCACTGAGGCATACGTGATATTGATCCCGAGGCCTTCGCAGAAGTCCTGGAATTCTTTGGAGATGAAGTTTGATCCGTTGTCGGTGATGATGCTGTGCGGTACGCCAAACCTGTAGACAATGGATTCGAAGAACTTGACGGCGGTTTTGCCCTTCTGGTTGGTGACTGGCATGGCCTCGATGCACTTGGTGAATTTGTCGACTGCGACCAGGAGGAAGACGTGTCCTCCTTTCGAAGATTTTGGCAGTTTGCCGATCATGTAGAGGCCCCATTGGGCAAAAGACCAGGCTATGGGTATGGGTCGAAGTTCGGACCCAGGTGCGTGCGGTTTGTCGGCGAACCGTTGGCACCCGTTGCATCTTCGGACGATGTCCTTCGCGTCGCTCATGGCCGTTGGCCAGTAGAATCCTGCTCGCAGAGCTTTGGCGACGAGGGAGCGACTGCCTGCGTGGTGGCCGCAGATGCCTTCATGGATATCTTGGAGTATGGCCTTGCCGTCGTTGATGGTGAAGCACCGTTGTAATACACCCGTAATGCTGCGTTTGTACAGCTCGCCGTTGATGATGGTGAAGGCTTTCGATCGACGAGATATGCGCCGGGCATCTGTCGGGCTGTCAGGCAATTCTCCGTTTGTCAGGAACTGGAGGTATGGACGTGTCCAAGTTTCTTCAACTGCCATGACCTGCATCAGGTTGACCATGGAAACTTCGGTATCCAACTTTTCGGGTCCTTCATGACCTTCGGGTAGCGTAGCCCCCGAGTGTTCTGCTTCTTCGGGTGATCCTTTGGGGAATTTTTGCTTGATGGATGGCACGTAGATCTGTTCGAGGAACACGCCTGGTGGCACCTTTGCACAAGTGGAGCCGATGTTGGCGAGTCTATCGGCCTCCTTGTTGCTCTCTCTTCCAACGTGCCAAAGTTCGCAGCCGTCGAATTCTCTTTCGAGTGCATTGTATAGCGCGCGGTACGCGATCATGTTTTCGGCGTGTGCGTCGCACTCATTCATCGTCTGCTGTACGACAAGGTTGGAGTCACCGTAGATGACCAGGCGCGTTGCGCCACATATTTTTGCCATCTTTCATGCCATGGATGAGGGCTTCGTATTCGGCCTCGTTGTTGGAGGCTCTGAATTTCATCCGAAGAACGTACTTCATTTTGTCACCTTGCGGGGAGGTCAGTATGACTCCTGCCCTTGCTCCTGCTTCGCGCTTGGAGCCGTCGAAATGCATTGTCCAGGACTGTGACATATCTGGGGTGTCAGGCAGCTGCAGCTCCATCCAGTGTACCAGGAAGTATGGAAGGACCTGAGATTTGATTGCATGTCGTTTCTCGTAGACGATGTCCAGGGGTGATAGTTCAATGCCCCACAGGGCCACGCGTCCTGTGGCTTCTGGGTTATTCAGGATGCTGTTCAGGGGTGCCTCGTTGACGACCATCACCTGATGCTCCTGGAAGTAGTGGCTCAGTCGTCGAGCCGTCATGAACACGCCGTAGGCCAGCTTCTGGTAGTGCGGGTACCGCTGTTTTGTTGGAGTGAGAACCTCGCTGAGGTAGTAAATTGGGCGTTGTACCCCGTGGGTCTTGCCTTCTTCGGGTTGTTCGACTACGAGTACTGTGCTGACCACCTGGTGTGTGGCTGCTATGTACAGCAACAGGGGCTCGCGCTCTTTTGGCGTGACCAAACCGGGCGAGGTGGAGAGGAGCCGCTTGAGGCTTTCGAATGCGTCGTTGGCTTCTGGTGTCCACTCGAACTTGTCTGCCTTGCGCAGCAGCTGGTAAAATGGTAGGGCCTTCTCGCCCATGCGGCTGATGAACCTGCTTAGTGCCGCTACTCGCCCTGCGAGCTGCTGAACGCCCTTGAGGTTTTTCGGCTTCTCCATTGTCATGATAGCTTTGATTTTCTTCGGGTTCGCTTCGATCCCTCGTTGAGAGATGAAGTACCCGAGCAGCTGACCCGAGGGGACGCCGAAGGCACACTTTTCTAGATTGAGCTTGATCCTGTAGCGATCAAGGTTGTCGAACGTCTCGCGGAGATCGTCGATAAGCGTTCTTGCCTCCTTGGTTTTTATGACTATGTCGTCGACATAGACTTGGACGTTGCGACCGATCTGGTCCTTGAGGCAGTCCTGCATGCATCGCTGGTACGTGGCACCCGCGTTCTTTAGCCCGAAGGGCATTGTGTTGTAGCAGAATACTTCGAACGGTGTGATGAACGCCGTTTTCTCTTGATCTTCGACCTTGAGTCGAATCTGGTTATAGCCTGAGTAGGCATCGAGGAAGGAGAGCTTCTCACAACCTGCAGTCGAATAGATGATCTGGTCGATCCGAGGAAGAGGGAAGTGGTCCTTTGGGCAGTGTTTATTTAGTGACGTGAAGTCCACGCACATCCGCAGGATGTCCGTGTCCTTCTTTGGGACCATCACCGTATTTGCCAGCCACTCGCTTTCCTTGATTTCCCGGATGAAGTCTGCTATGAGTAATCTATTGATCTCCTTGCCGATAGCTTCGGCTCGTGGCTCCGACAGTCTTCGGATAGACTGCTTGACTGGCTTGGTGTCTGGGAAGACATTGAGTGTATGCTCGGCGAATTCCCTGGGAACTCCTGGAATGTCCGCAGTACACCAGGCGAATATTTCCCAGGGCTCACGGAGGAATTCGACGAGCGCGCCTTCCTATGCTGTGCTGAGGTCGTTGGCGATCAGCGCCGTCTTGGAGGCGTCTGTCGGATGGTGGAGTCGAAGGACATGTCGGGTGCGTTCTGCCTTGTGACTGGGGGTAGCCCATTGTCCGTCACCTCGCGGAGCCTTACGAGCTCGTCTTGCATGCCGAAGGACTGGGAGATTTTGTTGAAATCCCTGTCGCATTGGTCCCATCGGGTGAAGCTCCCGTGGACTGTGATGACGCCCCTTGGTCCTGGCATCTTGAGTAGTAGGTATGCGTAGTGTGGGACGGCCAGGAACCTTGCGAATGCTACACGTCCCAGGATGGCATGGTATTGCGACGGCCAGTCCACCACTTCGAATTCTAGGCGCTCCTGCCGAAAGTTGTCCGGCTTCCCGAAGATGACGTCGAGCCCTATTTTGCCCAGGAGTAAGATGCCCTTCCCTGGGACAATGCCGTGGAACGTTGTGTCTGATTGTTCCAGGCTGCATTGCGGGATCCGCATAGCTGCTAGAGTGCTTGCGAACATTAGGTTGATGCCGCTGCTGCCGTCCATGAAGACACGACTCATCTCGAAGCCTCCGATCTGCGCCTCCAGCACCAGGGCAGCATGACCTGGGCGAGGGATCTGGCAAGGGTGATCCGCGTGAGTGAATGTGATGCAGGACTCCGATCCGCTGAGGTACTCAGGGATTGCAGGCGGAGTTGCCACGGCCAAGTTGATTTGTCGGGTGATTTTCTTCTGCACCCTATTTGTGGGGCATCCCTTCTGTATCATATTGACTGCTCCTTTTGGTGGGGGGTATGCGACCCCGGCGTTGTTTTGCGCTGGTGCGACTGGTTGATTTGGGCCTCCAATAGGCGGCGGTGGAGGAGCTCCGTGTGCTATTTCACCTGGCGCAGGTGTGTTTCCGAACGCAGGGATTTGAGCTTGTTGCCTCATCTGCACCATGCCTTCGCTGAGTTTCTGGAACTCGCGGCAGTCCTTGAGCATGTGGCTAGCTTTCTTTTTGCCATCTTGTTTGTCGATGTAGAAGTGGATGGTGCATGGACCCGAAAGTTTGTCGAATGCTGAGGGTCCGTTCTCGCGGTCGCGGCGTTGCCACGACTGCGTTGGTCGTCCGTTGTCGCGGAAGTTTCCGCTGCGGTATCCTCCGCTGTTGCGACTGTTGTCATTACGGCGGTCGGCGTAGCCGGCTGCGACCATGTCGGGTCCGTCGCGGTCCTCGTAGACGTGCGATCTCCTCTTGCTGCGGCGTTCGCGTCTTCGGCCGTAGTCGTCCTCTTCATCTGATTGCGCCCGCTGGATGCAATCTTCGCCGTCTGCCCAACTGTTGGCGATTTCCATGAGCTGGTCGAGTGTCTTGGGCTTTACACGTCCAAGTTTCTCCTTGAAGTCTGGGCATTTGACGCCGTCCCTGAAGGCGTCGATGGCCCGCTCTTCGGAGATGTGTGCTGCGGAGTTCTTGGTTGTAGACCAACGTAGTATGTACGAGCGAATAGATTCACCCGTTCTCTGAGTGCAGGCTCGCAATTCTTTGATTGAGGCGGGCCTCTTGCTGGTGCCTTTGAAGTTTCGGATGAAGCTGTAAGCGAGCTCCTCCCAGCTTCGGATGGATCCTGATGATAGGCTGCTAAGCCAGACCCGCGCTATGCCTGTCAGCTGCAGCTGAAGGCATTGCATGGCGGTTTCTTTGTTGCCTCCGTGAAGCTTGACGGATGACAGATGGTCACTGAGCCAGGACTTTGGATCTTGCGTGTCGTTGAACTTCGGAGTATCCGAAGGAAGCTTGAAGTTGCGTGGCATCTGTGTTCACCGGACGGATCTGCTGAAGCATCGAGCCCCGCAGAGTTCTCCTTCATCTTCATCCATCTCAGATTCAGACGAGCATGCGCGTTTAGCGCGTGCTTTATCGATCTTGCGCTGTGTAAGCTTGTCTCTGGCGTCGTAGTCGCTTTTATGGCGGTGCGAGCTCTTCTTCCTTCGAGGAAGATCGTGCTCCTCTTCCTCTTCGGATGAGGGGGTGGGACTCCGGTCGCGTCTGGCCGGAGCTTTCTTTGGTTCCGCAGGAGCGTCTTCGTGGAGCGCAGCTCCAATTAGTCCTAGTCCGGTGAGTGCGGACCTATGCATGGCCCTTTTCGGGTCCCCCTCCGGAGGTGGGTGAGCCGCGAGATACGCAGTGGCTGCCATGATCGCAGCTTGTGGCGTCTTCGGGATGATGTTGCCGTCAGCGTCCATATCCATGAACGATGTATGGAGAGTTCGGGTCACGTCACGCCGCTCCTTGGGGTCCATGTTTTCCACCCGAGAGCGGTGCTTGTTTCCCTGATTTCCGTTTGTGCTAGAGCCGGGTCCCATGGCGGAGAGCGCAGCTCGTCGCGCACTGGACTCAGAGGCTGATTGCTTGCGTTTGTCGAGCGTCTCCTGCATCTTGACTTGTTTCTTGTGCTCCTCGATGAGGAGGTAGTGGTATGCCCTCAGCAGATCACGTGGGGAGTCCAGAGGTAGGACTATTTCGCCTGCGACGGCGCGGCGTGCTTCGACCCATCCTTCTTTGCTAAGTTGGATGAGGTGGCCACTGTTTTCCCCGTTTTCGCCGTTTCCACCGTTTTCGCCGTTTCGGTCCTGCGGGTTGGGGTTGGGCGGCGGGTTAGGCGTTTCCTCGTCGGTTTGGATGACTGCGGCGCACAGATAGCGCCTGCAGATTGGTTGGCTGCTGCCGCAGCTTTCGGATCCGGAACCGTAGGTCCCTTCATCCGAAGGTGGATCGCACAGATCGGAGTTGTAGCTGCTGCTGCTGTAGAACTCATCTGTTGATGGTGATGTGCGTAGCACGGGGTGTGGAGCCCATGAAGCGGGCCTGATTGACGGCACGGGCACCCGCTCAGGGAGGCGGAGGGTGCCAGTTTGTCCCACCTGGAAGCAGAAGCTCCCGAACAAGATTTCGAGTCCGTCGCCTACGGGCTCGAAATCCTTCATGGTATCCGGCGAGTGGGCGGTGAAGTCGAAAGCGCCGAAGTGGAGGTGATTCTCCTTCGCTGCGGAGTTGTAGATCGATCGGGTCGGAACCGTCACGACCGCACAATCAGCAGCCCCAATTCCCACAGACGGCGCCAATTGACGAGGTTTAATCTCGTCAATGCCCATTGTTATGGACTTGGGTTTTGGAGAAGATGGGGATGCTGGAGATCGTGGCACGGTTAACAGACAAGCAACCAGGGGACACGAGATTTACCCAGGTTCAGGCCCCCGGAGGGAAAACCCTACTCCTGCTTGTCTGCTCTTTGATTACGGCGGAACCGAAGGTTACAGGGTGCGCAGATTCGATCTGGCGTGGATGCGTGTGCGAAAGTATGAGTTGAGTTGCCCTAGGACGTGCCCTCCTGGCCTTTATATAGACTTAGGAAGGTCCCGGGCGTAGTCCTAGTCGGTTACAAGTTCTAGGGTTTTACCCCTTTGAATTTCCTATCTCCTCTAGTCTTGCTCTCCAAGGATCCGAAGACGTCATGGGCCTTGGCCACCCGAAAATCTTCATGGGCCAGCGTATATCTGCCATGGGCCTTCTTTGGGATGGACTAGGTATGCTGAAGTTACGTATCCGTAGGGTATAACCATGTCACTCGGTACCTTGAGAAGTGGCTCGGAGACTGTCCTATATTGTTTCTGAGTTTGGGTTATGTATTAAACCTCGGCACCTTGAGCAGTGGCTCGGGGACTGTCCTATATTGCTTCTGAGTTTTGGGTATGAATTAAACCTCAGCACCTTGAGCAATGACTCGGGGACAGCCATATTTTGTTTCTGAGTTTGGGTTATGTATTAAACCTCGGCACCTTGAGCAGTGGCTCAGGGACTGTCCTATATTGCTTCTGAGTTTTGGGTATGAATTAAACCTCGGCACCTTGAGCAATGACTCGGGGACTGCCATATTTTGTTTTTGAGTTTGAGTTATGTATTAGACCTCGACATCAAAGCAAACACACAATCCGAACTTAAGAAATTAAAGGCCACCAAAGCAAAGATTTAAACAAACAGGATTAGTTTAAACGGAATAATAAAGGTCACAACCATGTCTGCCTCAGCGGCAAAAGGCAAAAAAGGTTCATACCACACAGAAAGTCAGACAAGTGTTTGACACACATCATACGCCCGGCATACCGGGGATAAGAAACGACTTAGAGTTTTTTAAACTTAAGGGGCAGCGACTTGATCAGGAACTGGGCGCTCCGAGGTAGACGGCACCTCGGCCAAAGTTGCTTCGCCCTCCACAGAACTAGGAGCGACTTCGGGGGAAGCCCGGGGCTGTTGAGAAACATCAACTTGAGCTGTGGAATGCCCAGTACCTTTGGAGGAGGATCACGCGTCGCCATTGCCATCCGAGCTCGAGCTGGAATCACCAGAAGTATCCGAGTCGCCCTCAGCCTCGTCTTGGTTGGCTGAATCATCATCAGAGGCATCTTCAACTTCGACCTCATCCGCTGGGTTAGAAAGGAAACTCGGCCCTTCAATCCAGTTATGCACGTCCGCATACTCAACGATCTGGAAGGCACGAGCTTGTCGGCGAGCGACGAATTCTGGATCCTTAACCCAACGGGAGCCAGTGCGCAAATTTATCAGGGTATCGAGGGAAATATCCTCGTACCATGACATAATGACTATGGGCGCCATATCAGCACCAGCTCGTCCAGCGGACTCCCTCCAAAGATTCAACTGGTTCTGGGATGCCATCAATCTTTCCACCAGTATCTTGATTTCATCAATATCAGGAGTCCCAGAAGTATTCGGCCAGAGAACATGGTAGGCCCGAATGGCTGCTTGCACCAAGTCCTTGCCCATAATCTTCATCGGACCAACGGCAGCGCCAACTAGGGGTGGGCATAAAAACCGATAACCGAAGACCGAAATCGAAAAGACCGAGACCGAACCCGAATAGACCAAAACCGAAAAGACCAACAAGAAAATTGGGTAGTGAATTTTATAGACCGAATTTAGTTTGGTCTATTAGGTCTTTAGTTCCTAAGTAACCGAATAGACCGAACTGACCGAATTTTACATGAGACTATCTGAAACTCAAAATTTATGTGATGTGCATGAATTATGGCATTGTTGAATGGTCATCAAAGTGCTATTGTAGAGTTGCTACATTTTATTAGGATAGTTGCACGTTTATTTCTTCCACTAAATGATAACATATGTATTAAAATATAGTTGAAATATTCTCATATTTTTAATAAGTAATGTCTATCTTTTGTGTTGACAATATTGACCATGTTATTCGGTCATGACCGAACCCGAACCCGAATTAGTAGGTACCCGAATTTTTCGGGTAGTAAAACTATCAAGTATAATTTGGTCTTTATTTTTTAAGGACCGAATTTAAAATAGACCGAAATACAAAGACCGAATTATCGGTCATGACCGAACGCCCACCCCTAGTGCCAACGGCAACCAAGAAATCTTCCATCGAGTATTCTGGGCTCGCATCAGCAGGAACACCTCGGCGCACACGAGCATTAATCACCGCTCTAGAGCTCACGGGCTTAGCTTCTGGAAAATGGTCTGAGCAAAACAAAAGTACGTCGGTCAACAGTAAGAAAGGGAAAAACATAACTCGGCCGCGGTCAGAGGCTTACGGTGAATATAGCTCAGCATTATCTGAAGATCTTTAGCCCAGTCACCCTTGGTTTTCTCAAAGCGAGTGATCTCCTCGCTCATCGCCCGTGTCTTGACTTCGGCAGCCTCGAGGAGTTCTTTATTTTTCTGCAATTGCAGAGCCAGCCGATTCTTCTCCTCGGAGAACTCCTGGTCAACTTTCTCTAACTCAGATTTCTGAGAAAGCTTGAGGGACTCCACCTCGGCGCGCAAGCGAGTTATCTCGTCATCTTTATCTTTCAGCTGCGCCGAGTGAGTGGCGACTTGTTCTAAAAAATACAGCATCATATCAGGCATGGGTATGCATTCTTGATGTGACGCTGCAAAAGTTTGTAACTCGGCTATACCGAAGCCAAAAGGGTTAAGAGAAACCCGGTGCACACTTCAAATAAATATGTGTAAATGAAAAAAGAGTAACTAACCTTCCAGGGCCTTGACTTTCTTTTCAAGATGGATATTAAGATTGTTGATATTACATATTCACCAGCAAAATCAGCTAACACCTCACGTCCAAAACAATAAGAACTTTAGGGACAATGTGAAAGCTTGTTAACTTACCAGCTTTCTTCACCACGGGAATGACCTTCTCGTACTTATCTTGCAATTTTTTATGAGCGAAGAGCAGCCTTTGGAATTCGGTGGTCCGCCGATCATGCGCAACCTAAGCAAAAAAACAAATAGAAATAAGATATTCAAACATAAGACAGATCCGAGTCAAGCAAAACTTAACTCGGATCTAGGTGGCTGAATATTCGAGCCTAAGTCAGATCCGAGTCAAGCAAAAATTAACTCGAATCTAGGTGACCGGATATTCGAAGCTAAGACATATCCGAATCAAGCAAAGCTTAACTCGGATCTAGGTGGCTGGATATTCGAAGCTACGACAGATCCGAATCAAGCAAAGCTTAACTCGGATCTAGGTGGCTGGAGATTCGAAGCTAAGACAGATCCAAATCAAGCAAAGCTTAACTCGGATCTAGGTGGCTGGATATTCGAAGCTACGACAGATCCAAATCAAGCAAAGCTTAACTCGGATCTAGGTGGCTGGATATTTGAAGCTCAGACAGATCCAAATCAAGCAAAGCGTAATTCGGATCTAGGTGGATGGATATTCGAACACTAACGCAAAACTGAACCAGGTAAATCCTAATAAAACTTTCAAACGAATAACAAATTATTCGGTTGCAAGCTTCGGGGACTAGAGTATATATAATAGCATTAGAATGACTAATCAAGCGTCCATAAAAACAATTACCTCATTCATCTTGTCGCTGTCAAGAACGATCTTGGCAGCCAGATGTAAGCGACTGCTGATGTCGGAGAGTTGAAACGGCTGGCTGCTTGGATTGCCCTCGAGCTGATCAGCAGCGTTCCAATTGTTGGCATACTCAACCAACGAGCCGAGGCTGTTCCCACTTTCCGTGCGAGTCAGGACTTTACCTCGGACGTGTTGGGTAGCCACCGCCGCCGCAGGACTCTTGTGAAGAGCGAGCTGTGTATCAGCAGACGGGGTAACAATACTCTTGGCAAAAGAAACCCCCTTGCGCAGCGCATCAGCAATTGTAGGCTGAGAAGAGCTGGCAAGTCCCTTCTGAGATGAGGGAGGCTTGGTGACAACGACCTTTCTCGCCTTAGAAGAGGCGTCGGCAGGAGCCGTTACCTCGGCACTTGGAATGGAATCTTTGGGGGCCGGAGGGATTACGGTTTCTGAGGGCGCCGAGACATTGGTATCCTCGGCTGGAATCGGAATCGCAGTAAAGGTTGTGGGTGTCAAAGGGATCTCAGGGGAAACTTTAGGATTCACGGAGGAGGCAACAGGCTCAGTGGAAATATCTACGGGTCGAGTTGTATCGGCATCAACAGGAGAGACTTCAGGCGCATCCTGGCGAGATGGCATCCGATTCGGAGCGGGAGGAGAGTCAACACGAGCAGGACTAGGAACTCTAGTATCTTCAGGAGGCGGAGGAGAAGGTGGCCGAGTCGTGTGACTCGTCATGCTAGGACCACTAGGCTTAACAGAAAGAGGAGCCCTGCAAATACAAGAAAGATTAGGTCAAAAGGCTGAAATAGAGAAACAAGAAATACAAATAAAAAGCAACTCACCCAATAACCCCGGGCATAGTTTTACGCTTAGGAGGGTGCGGGGCTGACTTCTTCATCCGTTTCTTGGGAACGGCTTCCGAGGCACCAGCTGGAGCGCTACGTTTCCCCGAGGTAACAGGAGGTCGGGAGGCGAGAGGCTCGGCGTTGTGAACCTGACCGGCCAGATTAGCTGAGAAAGTAGAGGCCGGAAATGCATAAGAAATTGGCATTGCGGCAACTACCTCAAGAACTTGGACCTCATCCGAATCACCTTCCTCCTCGTGGGCCGGGGTATTGCCACGGGCACGAGCCGGATCAAGGTCCGACTTGGGAACAAACTCCTCCGAGTCTGACTCCCCACTGTCCGAGGCGTTCCGATCCGCGGGCCACGGGAGAGACAAAACCTCGGCATCCTCACTCCTCTGCTCCTCAAACCTCTGCAGGAAAAGAAAGAGAGAAATTAACAAGAGAAATCACAGATGCAATTTAAAGGTAAAACACAACTGCAAGAACTTACTCTGGGAGGGGGATGCTCGCGGGTGAACGGCTTCAATCCCCAGGCCCAGTCCTCCGGCATCTCCGTCTTAAAAATATCCCGGACGCGCTTGAAGATAAGATAATTATCGAGCTCCACCGTGGAGACTCGATTGGGATCAAGGGGACCGCTCATATAGCAGAGCTTATGCGTGCGTTTCTGGAATGGGCAGATCCGGCTGCTGACGAAGGTGGTCATCAGATCCTCGCCGCGTAGCCCGGAGCGAATCAGTTCCTTTAGCCGAATCTCGAAAGCCTCGGCCAGAGCATGAATTTTCTTCGGATTATAAGTCCAATTCTTCTTGGAGGGGGGGCAATGGAAAAATCAGGGAGCCCAATCCTGTCCTCCTTCCCAGAATTCTTGACATAAAAGAACGATTTATGCCATTTCTTGCACGACTCTAGGCCAGCAACGCGAGGAAACTCGGACTTCCTCCGAGGTGTGATTGAAGCAGCTCCGCACTGGGTGAGCAGTTTCTCGGAAGGTTGAAGGGATTTGTCCAGGACAACATTGGAACGGATCTGAAAGAACTTCGACCAAACATGCACAGACGTCCATAGGCCGAAGTAACCTTCCGAAGCGGAGATAAAGGCGGAAAGAGAAGCGATGGCGTTAGCCGGAAGATGATGCGGCTGCAGGCCGAAGTAATCAAGGAACTCCCTAGCAAAATCGCTAAGGGGGAGACCAAACCCTCAAGCGAAGTGTGACATAAAGACGACGTACTCGCCCTCGTTGAGAATGGGAGAAGATTCGCTGCCGGGTAAGCGACAGGCTACCTCAGCAGGAATCCGGCGAGTCCGGATTAACCACTCAATCTCTCGGCGGGTGACGGAAGAGCCCTTCCAGGAGCCCCGCTCGGGCCCAGACGCTGCATCGTCATCCTCAATAAGCGCACCGCTAACAGAGCTCGACATAGGGTCGCCGGAGGAATCTACGGAAGATGAACTAGCGGCGGAGCGAAGCCTAGAACTGCAAGGCCCCGTCGTGATCCTTCACGAAAACGGCAGCGGAGCGGAGAAGGAACCGCCGCGGGAAATCTAAGAAGAAGCAGATGCGTCTAGAGAATAAACTAGGCAATGAGACCGGATAAACTCACCGGCAACGGCGCCGGAGCAAGGATGCGGGGGCGGGGTCGACGGAGCAAAGCGATGGGAGCCTCGCCGTCGAAGATTCCGATGGGCGCACGACGGCGGAAGCACGAACAGGCGCGGAAGCGAGAGGAGGAAGAAGGGCAACGGGAAGCAGGGGAGGAAAGTAAATCTCCCAGCCCCGCGACCCTCTTTATAACCACACGGCCTGAGTGGTAGTGGGATCGTGCGTGCGGGCGTTAACTATGTAGATCGTGTGTGCGGCATAACCACGCGTCGCTGAGTGGAACCGCACCAACGGCCACACGATGCAAGAGAGGATTATGATCCCTGACGGAAACGGTGCGCGAGGCGTTGCAGCGCCGATGCGACGGGCACAATAATTACTGTAGCCTGTCAGTGGGCAGTGTAGAGGAACAAAAACTAGAGAAACAATGATGAGTGTGACACGTAGGACGAGGCATACACGAGAAGATGCGCAGATACCTCGAACGAGGGAAAAGTAACTCGGAAATAAGGAGAAACGAATATTGTGAAACTGATATGGCCCGGCCGAGGTTATAGGCAGGACCATACCAGCTTCGGGGACTAATGTTGGGGGGGTGACCCCGGATAGGGTAAGGACGGGGAAAGACGAAAGGAAGTTCCCCGTCCAGTTTCCGAGTTACAGTCTAAATCAGCCGAATCCTGTAAAGGTCGGCCGAGGTAAGCAAGAGCAGGACCCTTATGAGAAGAGCAAGGAGTTACCCGGCCGACATACTGTGTAAGTCAGCTGGGTCAGCCCTAATAATCTGAATGCAGGTGAAGGACAAGCCGAGTTAAGCGAGACAGGGCCGAATGATATGAAGCTTGCAGGAGAAGGAGATGCCTATAGTCAAACTCTAGTCACGGGCTAGGAAGAATCTAAGCAGAGCCAAACACAAAGGACAAGGCGCAGAGCGACAGAAGGGCAGAGGGAGGTCATGGAGGTGACAGTCCTGAAGCCCGAGACATGCAGGCGGGGTCCTCTCTGGAACCTTGCCTTCATTAGAAGGGCGACACGGAAAGGAGGCCGCCGAGTTACTATATTGGGACAAGCATATTCCTCGAATATGCTTGCCACGTCAGCCCTAGAGGAGCCCAGGGCTCCCCTTTATAAGGGGACGCTTGGACTCTGAGAAGGGCATTGACTCATTTGGTACCGTTAGGCTGGTAAAGTTCTTCTTCTCCACTTGTATACAGCTCAAGGAGCACTTGTAGCCCAAGAAAGGAGAAATAAATATCTTTACGTTAGTTTTCTGTGTGTAGAATCAACTACATCTTCCCTCCCCAGATCCCTCTAGCATCCATTGGCCCCATACTTTAGCCTACCCATGGCATCTGCCGTGCCACCACCACGACATACCAGGAATGCCACCAGATCGGGAGATAGAGTTCACTATTGATCTAATTCCGGGAACAACACCAATAGCTCAAGCACCATACAAGATGGGTCCAAAATAATTAAAAGAAATCAAAGAGCAAATTGATGAGTTAGCTAGAAAATGATTTATCCAGGAAAGTGTATCCCCATGGGGAACACCGGTGATCTTTGTGGATAAAAGGGATGGTGGAAGAAAGATGCGTGGGCACTACAGAAATCTGAACAATGTTACCATAAAGAATAAGTATCCTTTACCAAGAATTCAATATCTGTTTGATCAAGTGAAAGGAGCTAGAGTATTTTCTAAGATCGATCTAAGATCTGGATACCATCAGATAAAAATCAAACCAGAAGATGTTCCAAAGACCGCATTCGTCTCAAGGTATGGACACCATGAGTATCTTGTAGTACCATTTTGTTTGACCAATGCACCAGCAATATTCATGAACCCGATGAACAAAATATTCATGCCATATTTGGATAAGTTTGTCATAGTCTTCATTGATGATATTCTGATATATTCCAAGGATAAGGAAGAGCATGCAGATCATTTGAGAAGAGCATTGCAGACACTAAGAGAACATAAACTTTATGCTAAGTTCAGTAAGTGTGAATTCTGGTTAGATGAGGTAGAATTCCTTGGTCATGTGATTAGTAAAGATGGAATTGCTGTAAATCCATCCAAAGTTCAATCGGTACTAGAATGGACTGCACCAACCAATGTAAAACAAATTCGAGGTTTCTTGGGGATGGCTGGGTATTATCGGAGATTCATTGAAGGTTTCTCCAAAATAGCTGTACCAATGACCAAATTGTTAAGGAAGAATACACCATTCAATTGGGACGAGAAGTGTGAAACAAGTTTTCAGGAGTTAAAGACCAGATTAACTACCGCTCCAATCCTAGTAGTTCCAGAAACAGGGAAAGACTTTACAGTATATTGTGATGCATCTAAAGAAGGTTTGGGTTGTGTGTTAATGCAAGATCAAAAAGTGATTGCTTATGGATCAAGACAACTGAAACCACATGAAGTCAACTATCAAACTCATGATTTAGAGTTAGCAGCAGTAGTCTTTGCTCTAAAGGGATGGAGGCATTTTCTTTATGGAGCCAGATGTGAGTTATACACTGACCATAAAATTCTCAAATATTTCTTTACCCAAAAGGAATTGAATATGAGACAAAAGCGTTGGTTGGAACTAATCCAAGATTATGATTTAACAATCAACTATACCCCGGGAAAAGCAAATGTTGTAGCAGATGCTTTAAGTCATAAAAGTGAAGATATTCATCCTAGCAATCGGGAGCTACCAAAAGAGTTACAAATGGACTTGGAAAGATTAGAGCTTCAATTTATTAGAACAAAGACTCTTGGAGGATTAGCTACTATGGAGGTAGTTGCAGAACAGGATAGTGATCTTAAGCATGAAATTTATAGACATCAAGCAGAAGATCCTTTCATTGCTGAAGAAATTCGGAGGATATCTCAAGGGAAAACATCAGTTTTTTGCCTAGGAGATTATGAGTCTTTGTGGTTTCAAGACCGTATTTGTGTTCCAGATGTGACTGAGATTCGTGAAGTCATACTCCGAGAAGCACATGAAACACCATATTCTATACATCCAGGAAGTACTAAGATGTATATGGATCTGAAAGAACTATTCCAGTGGAATAAAATGAAAAGAGATATTGCAAAGTATGTATCAGAATGTCATACTTGCCAAAGGGTGAAGGCTGAACATCAAAGTCCAGTAGGGACATTGCAACCTTTGGAAATTCCCGAATGGAAATGGGAGGAAATTGGTATGGATTTCATCACAGGATTGCCCATGACACCTAAGCGGAAGGATATGATATGGGTAATTGTTGATAGACTCACTAAAAGTGCACATTTTATTCCGGTAAATCAAAAGGATAATGCCAAGAAGTTAGTGGAAGTTTACATCAAAGAGATAGTAAGTAAGCACGGAGTGCCCAGGAAGATCGTAACTGATAGGGGATCAGTGTTTAGTTTAGCATTTTGGAAGCAATTACATGAAGCACTTGGTTCAAAGTTATATTTTAGCACAACTTATCATCCAGAAAGAGGGGGTCAAACAGAAAGAACCAATCAAATACTGGAAGACATGTTAAGGGCTTGTGCATTAGATTTTGGAGGTTCGTGGGAAGATCATCTACCGTTGGCAGAATTTTCCTACAATAACAGCTATCAGAGTAGTCTGAAGGCAGCACAATATCAAGTTCTGTATGGAAGGAAATGTAGATCACCCAATGAGCCTGGAAGTAGCAAAGAATTTGCGCCAGACTATATCAAGGAAAGACAAGATGCGGTGACCCAGCATACCACTGCATGTGTAGTACACTATAGTCGTTGACATGACATCCACAGAATACCGTTCCGTAAATATCACATCCCTCAGAGTGGTACAACAGAAACATTGTGGGTCCATATTACAAAAGTACACACATTATTATTATTACAATACCGAAAGTTCAAGGCTTCCAAAAGATTCAACTTACAAACCAAAATATAAAGTATTTCAGCGGAATTTAAAAGTAGCAACTCTGACTAGGAGTTGAGCTCAACAACTTATTCTATAGAGTTCATGCTGCTCGGCTCTATTGGTTACTACTAACTCGGGATACTTAGTTGGATTCATTATCATAGACACCGTAGCGGATCTCGTAATCCACTCCTTCAACACCTCCAGATAGATCAGGTTCCTCGTAGAACACATATTCTTGGCATTCGGCTGCATACATTGGCACGCCTTCGGGATCCTCAGAGTCTAAGCAAGGGATCAAAGGAAAGGATGAGTAACAGCGTTACCCAACAAGTTCATTATATGCAAGGTGGGAAGTTTGATGCTCTAACTACCACCTCGGATCATAAATCCTTGGCACTATGCAGTTTTTGTAAATATTTCTTCAAAGATTGATTTTATTCTGAAAAACTATGACACTCAGCCTTCACAGGTTGACTAGAACTTTCATGGAGTTCCTTTCCTGCCGCGTTCGTAGCTCCTTCCCGGAATAGGGAGTAACAAGTTATAGTTCTTACCCTCTGCAGAGGTGCGTTACTTTACTCATGAGATATCAACTCCTTGTTGCACAACCGTACATACTTTCCCGTCCATAATTCCATGATGTGGGGCCCAGTAGTTGGTCCAAGCCAATCACTGCCCCCTTCGTGACCTTGCATGCCTCCTTGGTGTACACCATGCCCACATAATGAATTACGACAATGGTTTGTAGAAACCGTGATACCAGAACTATCGTGGGACGATGATGGTTCCCACCCATATGCTGCATATCCTCTACGAATTACCAATTAATATGCACGCTACGAGGATAACAGCCATGGCCTGCACATCCGGCTTCATGCGAGAGGAAGAAGATACAGCTGACTTCTCTGCCCCATTCCAAATTTCATGGCTAACGCGTAATATACGACGCTAGAATCACTGATGTCAAGGGTTATTAAGTCCCTACTCGATCATCATTGTTGAAATTAGAACTCTAAGTTCTATTGCTCCATTATATCACCACTTAGGATGATATCTATAATTACTTTATTTATGAAAATATTTTTTCTTTCTTTCTTAGCATAAATGATAACACACAATTTGCAAATACTTTTATAAGGACTCTTCAAAGTACATGATCAAGTGATGAACTTGCCTTGTGATGGCAAGGTAGTGAAGTCTGATGCTTGCACTGGACCTTGAGCTTCTATGTCTACAAAAACATCATTATTGCCCGGTAAGGACAATATTTAAAGAAGCAAAATGATTATGCAATAATGTAATGCATCATTTATCTTGATATGCATTTACCCCATTATTATGAAAAGTTCTTTTTTATAATAAAGGATTTATTACTTTTAATATTTATAACATATATTGAATTATTTTATTTTATTTCCCTTTTATTTAACTTTTATTGATTTAATAATTCTTTTAGGAATTATTAGTTATACATTAAAATTTGTTATTAAATATTTATTTAGTATTTTCCAAAAATACTATAATGTTAATATGAAAGTGATTTTTATTTATTTCTATCATCTTTCAATAATTTTGTAAAATTCCATAAGGAATATATAAATTACAAAATTATTATAAAAATTTAAATGTCTAAAATTTTATATCTTATTTTATTTGGATAGTGTGGATTATTGTGAATCCAAAAATATTTTATTTATAATTTTTGGACATTTATTTTTATTTTCTAGGATTTAATAAAGTCCAGGGGTATTTTGGTCTTTTCCTTTTTATTCAAACATGCCTGAAAGGATTAATGGGCGGGTTTATCTTATTGGGCCCTAGTAGCCCCTTAGTCATAGACAAAAGAACCACCCCGAAGGGTCTGTCCCAACTCGTCCCACTTCTCACAGCCTCTCTCTCTCCCTCGATCTAATCCTCTCCTCCTCTGACCCCGACCCCGTGGCTGGCGATGCCGCCGCCGTCGATTCCCGCCGCCGTGGG
Organism: Avena sativa; assembly: GCA_916181665.1. Classification (NCBI taxonomy): domain Eukaryota; kingdom Viridiplantae; phylum Streptophyta; class Magnoliopsida; order Poales; family Poaceae; genus Avena; species Avena sativa. The sequence goes on from OV702280.1 coordinate 425,510,053, forward strand.
ACGTTCTGGTCGCCGCCGTGGTGCAACAGGGGGTTGTCGATGACGCTGGTCCTATCTATCCAACTGGATTCGAGCCTGGGGCTCTCCTGCGATGGATCGATGCCGTCCCGAACCCTAGGGTTTGGGGTTGGCATGGATCCAGGTGTCGCCGCCGCCGTGCGTCGTGGTGATCCTCCTCGCCTCTATGCGTGTTCATGGTCGCCGCTGTGGCGTCGTATGGGTTGCAGCGCCCCTCCTGGGGTGCTCCCCGTGCCGTCATGGTCGTCGGCCCCTCTGCTTCCTCTTCTAGTCTTCAGCGAGGACCTACAGTGAGTTCGATTCCTCTCCCCTGGTGCTCTCTGTGCTTGCTGATTCGATGCTATATGCTGGCAGTGACCTCTCTGATTACTATTTGAATCTTATTAGGATGATTTATCCATTTAGGATTCGTATCATGTGATTGATCATGTACTGGGTGAATTAGATCATGTTTGGATGATTTGTAAACATGCTAAGTGGTTATTGGCCTGAGGCTTGTTGCTTAAGATGATCTATAATGTTGCTGGTGGCTTATTAGATGATTTTATGCTTGGATTGCATATGATTCAGAGGATATAGTTGCTTGGGAAACCATGATTGATAAAGTCAGTGACTTGATAACTTTTCACTGTCATTTCTGGGTTTATGCTTATGGTTATGGTGTGGTGAAATCACTGTCTTAGTGCTATTGGCTTGAGAACTAGTGTGTGGTTTGAGATCAACAATGAAGTTTAACAGAGGAATATCCTAGTTATGATTCCTGTGTTAACAGGAAAATGATTAGTAAGTTGATTGTCTGAATTTGTGATGATTAAATGTCTATCCTGATTCATATAGAATTGTTCTTGTGACACCATCATGGTATGGAACACAAGTTTGATTCTAATCCATTGATTGGGTTGGTTTATGCTTAAGACAAACTTGGCTTTGAAAGATAAATGGAAATGTTCTTTTCTGAATTCCCTAAGACCAATGATGTTGTTCTGAGGCTTAGGGATTCAGACCTTATCTAATTGATTCATGTAGATAGTCCTGGTAGTGGTACCAACTATTGTTTTTGAATCAAAACTTGAAGAAAAATGATAGTAAGCTTGATCATGATCTGGATCCAAAGAATTAGTTTCTAAGGTGCTACCCTTTCTTTAGGGATGTGCCTAGAAATAGATCATAGATATATTTATGCTTGAATTGTAAGATATAGCCTAACAACCAGAGAAATGATGTTGCTCTGAGCTCTGGCTGGATCCAGGTACTTTGTTGTTTGCTTTTAGAGTTTAAAAAAAATCCCTATGATGGAGTCACCCCACTTGGGTGCTTTCTGAGGGTTTGTTTCATAAAACAACACATGCTTCTGTCTAGATGATATGATTGGATCATGTGAGGGTTTTATGATGCTCACCACAAAATCTGATGACTGTGGAGTAAGTTGGTGATGATCTTGATCTGGTTTTGCTGGACTCCTGTGCTTGCTCTTGAGCTAGCCTGCTCCTCCTAGCTCCTAGACTTGGCCTTGTTGTCCACCTGATCCTTCCCCCTCCTTATGTCACCATCCTGGTGATGTTTGGTTGATCTTTGGTGGTTTGGTTTGGCTGTTGTGCTTGGCAAGCTGCTATCTAAGCTGGCTGTTCTTGTGTGCAAGCAGTGGAGAGGTGCACTAGTGTTCTCCACGACTGTGATGATGGTTTTGTGAGTTTGGGGCTGTGCTGTGAGGCTGACGACACACCACATGCATGTTGGTGTGTGTCCTGCCTGTGTGCTTCCTGTGCACTTGTGGATATGTTCATAATTTTGAAACTTACTGTTATCTGTTTACTTTCACCTGGCTGGTGAAATTTTCCCCTCTTGGCTGTCATTTGACTTCTGTCTTGAAATTTATGAAAGATAAATTCTTTCATATTTGGTGAAACTTGCCCCTTCAATAAATTTCTCAATGATGAATTTGTCTAGTGCACTTCACTGACATGTCTGAGAGAAAAAATAATACTAACCCTATCTTTCTTTTGTTTCTATTTAGTCTTTGTTTGTTTTTTGCAGGTACAAATCTAAAGTGAAGATTTAGTTTAGGTGTGGTTATAGAACAATTCAATGTAGTCTTCTTTATATTTTTGTAATTTTCATTACATTATTTTGTAATCTTCATTTTATTCTTTTGTAATAAAGATTACATTATTATCAACAAAGAATATTCTTATTCTTATTTATTTACTTTGGTGGAGTGTGTGGATGATTTCAATAAGTTACAATTTTTGTAACTTATTTATATATATGAAATAAGTTTTTATATTCTAATTATTTTCTTTAGATAAAGTTTTGAGTTAATATAATTAACTCATAATTAAATCAAGATTCAAACCTTATTCCTAATTCATTTGAATTATAATTCAAACACTCAAGTTTAAAATTCAAATTCATTTTGAAACACATAATTCCTAAAAGATCATATCAAAGTCTATAGCAATCACCCTTTAAGACTAAACCTAATCTGAAAGTATGAAAGAAACCTTGATCACTTAAGGTTTTTATTTGGCGAAAATTTTACCCACATTTTCACAGATGAATGCATGCAACATTGCAAATTCCTAAATCTACCCTTCATTAGTTCCTAAATGCTGGGATGTTACAGACTTCCCCCCTTAAATTAAACTTCGTCCCGAAGTTTGCGGAGATGTACCTGAATAGTTCTGGATAGGCTTTCCTTAAATCCTCTTCTTTCTCCCATGTGGCTTCCCTTTCAGGGTGATGTTCCCACTATACCTTGCAATATTTGATTGCTTTGTTCCTCAATCTTTTCCAGTTTTCTTCTAGAATCTTACAAGGCTTTTCAATATAGGTCAGGTCTGCTTCTAGTTCTATCTCCTGGTGTGTAATTTCATCATCTGGGACTTTCAAACATTTACGAAGTTGTGACACATGGAAAACATTATGCACTTGAGCCAATCTTGATGGTAACTCTAAAGCATAATCTATAGTTCTGTTTTGACTCAGTATCTTGAATGGTCCGATATATCTTGGACTCAATTTCCCTTTAACTTCGAACCTTTTCACCCCTTTCGTTGGACTTACTTTCAAATAGACCATATCTCCTACTTCTGGATGCCATGATCTTCGACTTTGATCCGCATAACTTTTCTGCTTGCTCTGGGCTACTTTCAGTCTATCTCTGATCTTATCAATGATATCTTGTCTTTCCTTGATATAATCTGGTGCAACTTTGCTGCTTCCAGGCTCATACCAACATATTGGTGATCTACACTTCCTTCCATACAGAACCTGATATGTAGATGCCTTCAGACTACTCTGATAACTATTATTATAAGAAAATTCTGCCAATGGTAGGTGATCTTCCCATGTTCCTCCAAAATCTAGTGCACAAGCTCTTAACATGTCTTGTAGTGTTTGACCTCCTGTCTCCGGATGATATACTGTGCTGAAATCTATCTTTGAACCAAGTGCTTCATGCAATTGCTTCCAAAATGCTGAAGTAAACACTGATCCCCTATCAGTTACGATCTTTTTGGGTACTCCATGCTTACTTACTATCTCTTTGACATATACTTCAACTAACTTCTCGGCATTATCCTTTTGATTCACCGAAATAAAGTGTGCACTCTTAGTGAGTCTGTCCACAATTACCCATATCATATCCTTCCTTTTTGGTGTCATGGGCAATCCTGTAATGAAGTCCATACCTATTTCTTCCCACTTCCATTCAGGAATTTCCAAGGGTTGTAATGGTCCTGCTGGACTTTGATGTTCAGCCTTCACCGTTTGACAAGTATGGCATTCAGATACATATTTAGCAATATCTCTTTTCATGTTATTCCACCAGAATATTTCTTTCAAATTCATATACATCTTAGTACTCCCTGGATGTATAGAATATGGTGTTTCATGTGCTTCTTTGAGTATGACATTTCTAATCTCAGTCACATCTGGAACACAAAGACGGTCTTGAAACCATAAAGACCCATAATCTCCAAGGAGAAAAACTGATTTTTGACCTTGAGATATCCTCCGAATTTCCTCAGCAATAAAAGGATCTTCTTCTTGATGTCTAAAAATTTCTTGCTTAAGATCACTGTCCTGCTCTGCAACTACCTGCATAGTAGCTAATCCTCCAAGAACCTCTGTTCTGATAAATTGAAGCTCGAATCTTTCCAAGTCCATTTGTAAATCTTTTGGTAGCTCCCTATTCCTTGGCTGAATATCTGCACTCTTTCTACTTAAAGCATCAGCTACAACATTAGCTTTTCCTAGAGTATAGTTGATTGTTAAATCATAATCCTTGATTAGTTCCAACCAACTCTTCTGTCTTATATTAAATTCCTTTTGAGTGAATAAATATTTGAGACTTTTATGGTCAGTGTATAACTCACATCTGGCTCCATAAAGAAAATGCCTCCATCCTATCAGCGCAAAAACTACTGCTGCTAACTCTAAATCATGAGTTGGATAGTTGACTTCATGTGGTTTCAGTTGTCTTGAACCATAAGCAATCACTTTCCGATCTTGCATTAATACACAACCCAAACCTTATTTAGATGCATCATAGTATACAGTGAAGTCCTTCCCTGTTTTAGGAACTGCTAAGATTGGAGCTGTGGTTAATCTAGTCTTCAACTATTGAAAAGTTGCTTCACATTTCTCATCCCATTTGAATGGTGTATTCTTCCTTAATAATTTGGTCATTGGTCCGGCTATTTTGGAGAAACCTTCAATGAATCTCCGATAATAACCAGCCATTCCTAAGAAACCTCGAATTTGCTTCACATTGGTCGGTGCAGTCCACTCTAGTACTGACTGAACTTTAGATGGATTCACAACAATTCCATCCTTACTGATCACATGACCAAGGAATTCTACCTTATCAAGCCAAAATTCACACTTACTAAACTTAGCATAGAGTTTGTGTTCTCTTAAAGTCTGCAATGCTATTCTCAAATGATCAGCATGATCTTCCTTATCCTTGGAATATATCAGAATATCATCAATAAATAATATGACGAACTTGTCCAAATATGGCATGAAGATCTTGTTCATCAAATTCATGAATATTGCCGGTGCATTGGTCAAACCAAATGGTACTACCAGATATTCATGGTGTCCATATCTTGAGACAAATGCTGTTTTTGGAACATCTTCCGGTTTGATTTTTATTTGATGGTATCCAAATCTTAAATCGATCTTTGAAAATACTCCAGCTCCTTTTACTTGATCAAACAAATCTAGAATTCTTGGTAAAGGATACTTATTCTTGATAGTAACGTTGTTTAGATTTCTATAATCACCACACATTCTTCTTCCACCATCTCTCTTATCCACAAAGATTATTGGTGTTCCCCATGGAGATACACTTTCCTATATAAATCCTTTTCTAGCTAACTCATCAATTTGCTCTTTCACTACTGTAGAATAGGCCATTAGTGACAGGCTCAAATAGTCCATTAGTGACAGGCAAAGCACCTGTCACTAATAACTAGTCACTGGTACGATGTTACTAGTGACAGGCACATGCCTGTCACTAGTATGTGTACCAGTGACAGACATTTATGGGTGCCTGTCACCAGTGTGCGTGTACCGGTGACAGGCTAAAAAGATGCATGTCACTAGTCCAGTCAACGGCCACGAACCCTTAGAGTTTTTTAGTGGCATGCCCATTATCCTGCCGGTCACTAGTTTGAATTTCGGTAATAAAAAAAATTAAATCTATTTTCTACAAATTTTACAAATAGCACAACATAAGATATTATAAAAATAAATGCATTTTCCACTAATATTTCAGATAGTACAATAAGATGTACCAATGATACATTCAGATAACCGAATATGACATAATATTTGTGCATATTACACAGATGTACAATCTCTATCCAAAAAACCAGGGTTGCCAACACATACAAATGCTAACTCTCACATCATGTAACCCCCAAACAACCAAAACGGTCTATCTATATTAAAAAGGGCCGCACAATCGACGTGTAGAAGAAAAACAAAGCTAGACCGACGTTGCAATACATGGATCAAGCATCATATTCACCATAAAGTATGCATCCATCCCCTCGTTGAACACTCTAAGGGTCTTAAGACCAAAAACCTGCAATCGTTAAAATTTATCAGTACCGGGAAGAGGATGAACAACATTTTGATCTAGTGAAAGTGATCATTCAACACCAGTCTTAATTACTTTGTAGACTACTTCATGTATAGGAATACAAGATAATAAAACATAACATTTTTTATCCTTTATGAATGACTGTCTATAGTTAACGATCTGTGTACAGATCAATGGTTAATAATGGTTATAAATCTATCAGCAGTTAACGTTGCAGGTTCAAGTTATTTTTGCATGTAGTCTTGATGGTGGTGGTGTTGTCAAATGAATGCATTGCTTTCTGTTAATGTAATGATTGACGCTAATTCAACATAATATGTACAGATAGAGTAGTTCAGATGAATAATTATTGTACTCTAGATGAATAATTATGAGAAAATAGCCACAATACCACTAGTCAAAACCAAAATTTCCAAAATACCACTAGTAAAAATCGAAGTGCCAAAATAGCACTCAACTTCAGCTTTTCCTTGCCAAGATACCACTATTGTCATATATCAAACAGAATCCGTTAGTCCACAATGGTCAATTTGACAGATTTTTGCGGACTACCAAAATTACCCTTCCATTCAATAAGAAACTAGTACTTTACTCTAACCCTGCCCATCCCGGTTCCCATTCCCTCAGCCGGACCCGACCCTGTCGTGCGCCGCCGCTCAGCCATGCCCTGTCGCCTCGTCTCCCCTTCCACCTATGCCTTCCCTCCCGCTCGTTAATTCCCGCACCCCGCTCGCATGCACGCCCCACGCTATCATGCCCCACCCCTGCCACAACATCTCGCCCCCGAGTCTTCTCCTGCAACCGCGTCACCTCCGCTGATAGCAGGGGCGGAGCTAGCATGTATTCATTGGTGTCAGATGACACCCATGGAATTTTACAATTCTCCTTTGTCTATGAAGCAATACCCTTAGAAATTCAAAATGACACCGGTAAATTCAAAGCAATGACACCAATGACTTTTTTTCCTGGCTTCGCCCCTGGGCCTGATAGTCCCGGCGTCAGCTTCCACCACCACATCCCACCTCGTATGTGCTGTAAGAATACAAAGGAGACATGCACTGCTCACTGCGCGACCTCCCCAAGTGCTCTCCGCTGCTAGCTCCGATGCGGTGTGTGCAAGACTCATCCTTGTGCCTCTGAAACAATTGGAAGCCTGATTTTTTATTCTAACACAGAGTGAGTCTCCATTCCCTTTACTACCATAACTGAAATCATGCCGGTCATCTTGAATTAGTAGAACTCTGATCTTATGGCCGGTCTTGGTCAGTTGCAAATTTGGGCATACCCACGTGAAAAGAAAGCTTTGGCAAGTCGAGATATGAATCTCAGTTTGAACACTGACCTAAAATTTGGCTAAACTGCTATTTTGGGCATTCCTAGTTCATCTCTAAAATAAATGGAGCTAAACGGTGTTCCGAGCTCACTGCTAAAGTCAAAGGAACAGGGAGACATAATTTGAAACACTAAATCGTCCTGTATGGGACCAACAGTATTGGGGCTATTATCTCATGTTACGGAAGCTATAGGAATCAATATATGAAGTTGTAGGTTACCAATAGTATTTCTAGAAAACAAGAGATCTTACAAGGCAAGCAACAACTACAAGGTAGATAGTCAATACAAGGGAGTTATATCTTACAGTTGGTTTATGACTCTCCCGGACTTATTTTCACTACATAACCTCATCCAGATTTTGATTCTTTCACTCAAACTCATACTGTCATTAGGAACATTTTCTTATTGCATTTTTTTAGATGTCATTTTAACACTATGTGGACAACATGATCAGTACCACTACTGATATTGATCAATATAGTGGCATGTTTTTCCATCATGTACTAAACAACCTAGCTGTAAATGGGAGTATGATACCAAGGCAACTTTCACTTGTTAAAATTTAACATGTAGTATGATAGCAAGGGAACTTTGTTGTTCCTAAAAGACTGGAACGGTGTCGGTTGCTCACACAAACTATAGGTAAGGTCCCAATGTTTAGCATGGTTGCTCTGGTTCTTGTTTACTTGTTTTCTCGGGTACTCAGATTAACAATTTGCAGAGACAAAGAATAAAAAAACAAATAAATAAAATAAAGTGCCAGATACCTCATTCTGGGATCATGCATGCTTGATCAATTGGGTTGCGGCCGCGTTTGTGCGTGAATCTTGAACCTCCGGCGAGTCATCACAGCCATAGAAAACCCCAGATTCCAAGGCGACCTTTGTGTTGATGATTTGTGCGAAAATGCCTTGGATGCGTGTAAACTCTTTCTTCCGGTCAAATGGATTGGACTCTAGATGAGTATCAACTAATTGAATGTCTACACCTTTGTTTAAACTCTTCTGTGACCTCACAAATATGTCCATATGGCAATGATTGAAAACAATGAAAGCATACACTATGACTAGTGATCAGTGAATTTTCTTCTGGGCGTTTGGTGCATGGATTAGTTAAATAACTACACTGTTAAAACATTGACATGCTAAAAAATACTTTGATATATATTCTATTTGTTCTAATAGTTGTATCATCTAGAGTATCTTCTATATCAGTAATCTCCAAAAGTCCCAACAGTATATCCCATAATCAGATATAGTGACAACCTCTACTACGTTACTTGCAACCAGAACTAGTGGAATCTCTTTAGATATAAAATTCTATGGTCAAATAATAGCAGCTTTTTACACAGAAAAAAGATCAGGTTTGTTCCTTGAACAACCCAGCATTCATATATAAAGAAATAGTGTGCATAAAAACAAGAGGAAATTCCAGTTTTTATCCCCTAGTTTAAGAATTTTGACGCTAATTATTCCTTTTAGAAAATTTTCATCTTAATTACCCCATTTAGTAAAAGTTGTGCCTATTTTTACCCCCTTATTTCTTTAAGCGAATTGAGATATATGGTTTCCGAGGGTTCCAGCCCATTAGCTACAGATGGCATGCCACATAGACTATTTTCATTCCCGAGTAGGTATAGGTAGTCAAAGTTTTTGATTTTTTGAGCGATATGTGACGGACCCGATGACATGCACAGCAGTTCAGGACACTGCACTTGAGGTGAGGGAATATGACGACGACGGTGCCGCCGCCGGCCACCAGCGCGGCAAGCTCCGGAACCTGTCCTCCGTGGCCACTCACGAACAAGTCCATCAAGAAGTGCTTGTGGCAATCTGCATAGTGTTGGGAGAGCTATCGTTTGGTTAGTTTTGACATTAGATGCCCGACCTTCTTCTTTTGAATTACCGGCACTTGTTGACCTTTACATAATTTGTATACTAGTTGCATTGCATATGCAAGTTATAAGAATTTTTCTAGTTTTTACACTCCCTACTGATCTCACTTAGAAATGCTCGACAAACTTCTCCTCTCCTGGCCCAGCTTAAGTTTTGCATACTACAAAGGCTAAAATTTTATACCTCAGATAGGTATTCTTCCAAAATATCCACCTCGATTAAACAAAAACAATCAAGGTATGTCGGGACCATGCTCAAAAAATTTAGAAGGGGTAAAATCTGGCACAACTTTCACTAAATGGGGTAATTACTAATTAGGATAAAAATATATTAAATTGGGGTAATTAGCGTCAAAATTATCAAACGAGGGTAAAAACTGGAATTTAAACACTACTAGAAACTATATTGAAGCATGTTTATGTAACAAGCAGTCAGCACTAGTACCTGCACATAGTTATTAAAACAAGTAACGATATACGCAAATCACCACTCTGAACTATGTAATGACAAGTAATTGTCAAGGTATCGTTCAAATCAGCAACGCATTACAGCGGCAAGTTGATTCCATATAATATGCATAAATCATCACTCTGAACTATGTCATGGCATTTGATTTTCCAGGTCATTGTTTAAATCAGTCACGCATTGCAGCATCCTTAGAGAGTTGGTTCCACATGAAACAACACATATTCCGCACAACTAGAGTTCACTTAAATACGAACCTGCTAGGACGCGTAGCTACCAGGGGCATATGCCAATCCACATTGATGAAGCTCGAAATCAAAGAAGGCCAACCTGGGTATACCAGGGGCATATGCCAATCGACCCTGCTGGGATGCGTCGCTACCAGGCTCGTAGTTGGTGCAATTTAACTGCTTGAACAAAAAGGCATTTCCCCATCAGTATTCTGCTCCGGTACCAGAGATACCCCTCAAAACGCCTAGTCCACATGAACCGATGCAGCGTCGGCAGTGGCCTAGTGGGCGGCGCACCTTGTCCGACGCCTCACCTTGTCGGGCGAATCAAGCAATTAAATTGCAGGTTGTAGGGGAAATGCAGGCTCGGGAATACTAACCTGCTGGGACGCGTCGGTGGCGGGAGGCCTGGGGCGCATCGGCGGCGGGAGGCCTGGGACGCGTCGGCGTCGGTGTGCTTGGTGGTCCTCGGGCGGCGACGTCGTCGTGTTGGGGAGACAGGCGGCGGAGACTTGGGATGCAGGGCGGAGGGGGGACAGGGCTGCGGAGTTGGGATGCAGGGCGGCATCCTCGCGTCGGGGGAAGGCGCCGCCGCGACGGCGCTGGAGGGGCTGGTGGTGTTGGATGGGCGGCGGCGGTTGGGGACTAGGAATCGGGGATGGGGATGGAGATGGGGACGGGGAGCAATGGGCGGTCGTTGGAAAAGGGGTATCACGTACTGATCCACCCGATTGGTTTGCTTGACACGAGTGTGTTTTCGTTTCACATAAAAAACATAGGAAAACATCACAAAAAATTACGCAGGAAAAAGTCACCAAAAATAATGCAAATTTCATACTCCTTTCGACTCATATAGTTGACTTGAATTTGTCAAAATTTGGATGAACCTACATACTAAATAGTGTCTAGATTCATTAAATCTAGACAAATTTGAGTCAACTAATATGGGTCGGAGAAAGTATAAGATTTATAAAATTTAGAAAAACACAAAGTTCATAAAAATATAGGATAGTTCATCAAAATAAATTAGGTTTCGGTTTTATCATCATCAACGATCTGGCCAGATGGGAAACAAACAATTGTTTACAATGTCTGTCATGGGCGCCTACGTGGGAAAAACTAGTGACAAGCATAACTTTAGCATGTCACTAGTTATAGGCTTTCTAGTGACAGGCATCTACATCCGCCCGTCACTAATTAATTTTTTTGGTAGGACGATCTCAACAAAAAGTATCAGTGACAGTCATATTTGTATGCCTGTCACTAGTAACTCGTACCAGTGACAGGCTTACCCTTGCCTGTCACTAGAAATACTCACTAGTGGCAGGCATAATTTTGTCTGTCACTGACCACTTGGAGGCTATAACCCTTTCTGCAGTAGTGTTTGAGTTCTTTCAACTCTTTAGGTCCCATTTTATATGGTGCTTGAGCTATTGGTGTTGTACCCGGAATTAGGTCAATAGTGAATTCTATCTCCCGGTCTGGTGGCATTCTCGGTAGCTCCGCTGGAAAAACATCTTGGAATTCATTAACTATAGGAATATCTTCCAATTTAACCTCTTTCATAGAGTTTAACTTCATATCCACCATGATATGACTGTGTTTATCTGCTTGGTAAACTATCCTTGCTCCACTTGTGAAGGGAATATGCCCTGAGAAGCAATAATAAAGTGTTTATTATGTGTATTCCAAGTATATGATAGATGTTTATTTTGCATGCTATAATTGTATTAATACGGAAACGTTAATACATGTGTGTTTAATAAACAAACAGAAAGTTCCTAGTTATGCCTCTCTCATAAACTAGCTCGTTGATTAACAAGATGATCAAGGTTTCCTGATCATGGACATTGGATGTTGTTAATAACGGGATCACAACATTAGTGTAATGGTGTGATGAACATTCATCCGAAGTATAGCATTACGATCAAAGTCATTGAGTTTATATTGCTATAACAACTTACGAAGTGATCCTAATCCTTAGACCATGAGATCATGTCAATCACTAACACCGGAAGAGTTTCTTGATAACATCAAACGTCACACCGTAACAGGGTGATTATAAAGATGGATTCAGAACTAATAAAGTGTTATGTTGAGGCTCATGGATCGAGAGTGAAATTTGTTCATCCCGATGACGGATAGATATACTCTGGGCCCTCTCGGTGATATCACATTGATTAGCTTGCAAGCAAGTGATTTGATCACTAGAATGTTATATCACAGGAACGAGAAAAGAGTGCATGTCGGTAACGAGATCAAACTAGGTATGGAGATACCGATGATCGAATCTCGGACATGTAATATATCGTGAAACAAAGGGGTTAAGATACTATCGTAAAAGGTTCCGACGATCACAAGAAAGTCATCGTTGAATGTGTGGGAGTCAGTATGGGTCTCCAGATCCCGCTTCTGATTATTGATCCGAGAGGGGTCTCGATCATGTCCGCATTATTCACGAACCGTAGGGTGACACACTTAAGAGACACCGACATCCATTTGGAGCAAATGTTTCATGCCTAAAGAATGAACAAGCGCAGGAATTTATTTCACTAGATACCGAAACAGGTTTTCGGGTGAAATTGCATAAAGTGGTTATGCATGTGAAATAGAATTCTAGCAAGGGGTTATTTGTGAATGTTTGTCATTAAAGTAATTGACAAAATTCTGAATAAAATAAAAGAGTTTTATTTAATGAGAGTTTGCATTAAATTTGGTGGAAATTTAATGGGAATTTGAGTGGACTTTTGAGTGGAGGGATTTTAAAGGGCATTTTGTGAGTGGAGTGTCCACCCACATGAATGAAGGAGGGGAGGGGGCAGCCCCCCACCCCCTTTGGGTGCCCCCCTCCTCCTATAAAAGGAGCCCCCCTCCTCACTTGTCTCTCACACCTCCTCGTGAAGGATCTCTCTCCCCCTATAGAATTTATTCCCCATGGTCTCGGACTAGCGAGATACATGTTCCCGGTGGCTATTCGGCAAGAAAGAGTTGTGCTTCCGCTGCATCGCTGGAGCGAGGAGGCGGAGGTTGCTCGGTGCCTCGAACGTGTGTGCGAGCACGGATGCGCTGCTCATTTGCGGCACTAGGACTTCCTCTTGATCTTGAGATCGGCAAGAGATCGTCTACATGAACCACGAGTTGAACTCGTTAAGTTTTGTCGGTCTTCAAGGGTATGTTATCTACGGATATACATCCGCCCGTTGTTTGTATCTAGTAGATAGATCTTGGTATATAGTTCACATCATAAGGAAATTTTTGTTTTCTATGCTGCGAACCCTACAACTTGGAGTTTTGATTGAGACAGTTTTCTCCTCACAATTTATCTGAGCTCCGTGTTCCATCATCCTATCCATTCCCAGCACTACTACAATTCCCTTCAAAGGAATCACATAAAGGTCTGCGAAATATGTACAACCACAGATAAAGATAACCTGATCTTGTTTTATGTGGCGTACAATCACATTCCCTCCTGCCGTAACTATGATCATAGGACTTTCTAACGTTGCCCTTCTAATCCCGAACTTATCACAAAATTCTTCAGAAATGAATGAAGTAGTTGCACCAGTATGAAATAGAACTTTGCCGGGATTGGTAAGGATATTGAGCGTACCTATCACTGCATGCTCCGAATTATCCACCTCCTCGAGGGTTGCACAGTTCAGTTTCCCAGTAGGTCGGTTCCTCCTGCCATTATTTCCTCCTTTATTGGGATGTCCATTTCCTCCAATGGCTTGTCCTCCACCCTTGGTAGGCCATCCTCCAAGTGGTTTGCTCGGACAATCTGGCTTGATATGCCCCTTCTGACCACAACCGTAACAGATCACTACAGGATTTTTGCATTCCCTCTATAAATGCCCTCGAATTCCACAATTGTTACAAATAAAATTCCTTCTCGGATTGGATTGATTTCCACCACTGCCCTTGTTATTGTTATTGTTACCATAATTCCTATTCCGAGGTTTGAACTCCAGGTTAGGTTTAGGTTTGCTTGCTTGAATTCTCTTGGTTTCCTTCTTGGCCTCTTCCTCCGGTCCTCTTGGACATTCTTGTAGTCATCTTCAAAAGTAATGGCTGCATCCAGCAACTGCTGATAAGTTTGCAAACTTATTGGCTAACTTTAGTTGCATATTCACAAATGGATTTAATCCACGCAGGAAACGCTTCTTCCGCTTCTCTTCAGTGTTGACATCCTCCTCAGCATAACGAGATAGTTGACTAAAGTACCAGATGTACTTCGTGACACTAGTATATCCTTGCTGAAGCTCCTCAAATTCTCTCCGCTTCAACTCCATAACACTTTTCGGAACATGATATTCACGGAACCTCTGCTTGAACTCTTCCCAGGTAAACTCCCTTCCTGGTGGTTGCATGGCTAACAGATTCTCCCGCCATGATGCTGCAGGTCCAGTCAGAAGATGAGTTGCATACCTCAATTTCTCCTCATCATTACAACCTACAGTTTTCAGCTTCCTTTCAGTATCTTCTAGCCAGTCTTCTGCATCCATTGGTTCAGGAGCTGATGCAAAAGGTAACGGTCTTGCATTCTGGAAATCAGATAGACTCACTCCTCCACCTTCAGGTGCCCTCTAATTTGCTCGTCCCAGCAGCTCTTCCATGAACTTGTTCTGGGTCTCTTGCATCATTTGCATGTATTGCATAAAATTATGCTCCATTAATGACCTCATTGGTGGTGGTAATGCTTCTTGGTTTGCTGCATCTACATCGGCCTTTTCCTTGGCCTCTCGCTCCATCCGTTGCTGCTGAGTTTCCATTCCTACACCCGTATCCATGACCCTCTAGTCCTGCAACATAAAGTGAATACTCATAGTTACATTATGCACATGTGTTCTGAGCTCGACTTTACGCACAGAACTAGTCACACAATGAAGATCCAAAAAAATCCAAATATGCATTTCACATATTTTACATAACATCATAATGATACAAAGTCATTACAACATATACCATATAGGTATAATCACAAATCTACCTTATTACTTGGGGTACAAAATACGGTACTTGATACTACTAACTAATTGCCTCCTTCTAATAGTAACTACGCTCATCGTACATGCCCGATGTCCAACCGTGATGCCGTGTTGTTCGTCGCACAGTTTGTGGAACATATGGCCTTCCAGAAGGAACATACTCTGTATCTGAAGTGTCAGGACTTGAGTCATTACTCAACCTGAGCGCATTGACTCCCTCCAGTTCAGCTGACAAGTCTTCAGAAACATATTCAATATTATCTCCAGCTTGCATCTCCTGAGCTTCATTTCTTGAGTTGTCAACAGGATACGCAGATCCTGCTGCTTCCCAGGTGCTCTCGTGGGCACGATAGTTAAACACTGGATAATGTATATTCCCTGGGTTTTGAGAAGATGTTGATGATTCAAACACTCTCTCCTCAGGATCTTCTTCGTCATCCTGATTATCTATTGACATGGTATTTCTACTACTATTATTAGGGTTCATTCTTGCACGCATCCAACTAGATTGTCCAACATTCCCGTCGGAACCATCTGTGGACATCTGTTGTTCATGAGATCCATTAAATGATCCCATTCTCCAACCATCTGCTGTCAGAACCATCCTCTGAGCCCTGTGGTACTGCATACCTCATATCCATAGTAGGATCATGTATAGGTTCAGGTCTTGGTGAATAAGGGTATGGTATAAAAGATTCAGGATCTCTAGGTATATCCTCAAAGATAGGTGTTGCACTACTACTTGTTTCCTTCTCTAACTGGAATGCTAACTACTTCCTTCTTTCCGGATCAGTTAGATCTTCTAACATGTCATTCTTATCTTCAACAATCACTTGATGTGTCTTATAAAAAGACGCAACGAGTGTTCGATATCTATCTGTAAACTTGGAAGCTAACTTAGGATGCTTCTTAACCAAAGTAAGATGATCTGGTATAGGCTCTGAGTCTATAGAATCATGAGGTATCATAGAGAATGTGCTACCTTCTAGCTCCTTGGTTTTCTGCTCCCGGATTGTAAGGTTCCCAACCTTTAATAAGGTAGAGATCCCTGTGTTTACAATGCTAGTCCCTGGATCAATAGCTAGCATCCACAGTTAAGATGTAATACCAAGAAACAAAGGTCATAATACAACTTTATAACCAGGAATAAAATAATCGATTACATCTTACATAGCTCATTTGGCTATCTCATTACAATGCAACAGAATATAACAATAGCATGGGGTCCTTCATCTTCAAAGTTCCACAGGCAAACATGTTGGTTGTAGATTTGTAATCCTATTTCAACACATCTCACTAACATCATACAAACCTGGAACATAATAAGTTACAGCCACAAGGGTCAATACATTTGATTTGTATTGGCAAGTGATACTATGGTAGTATAGTGGAGTATATCATCTATATGCATTTGGCTAAGTGGAGCTTAGGCTTGCATTGCTCAAAATAGATTTACCTTATCATTTGAAAACACTAAGTTTTTGCTTGACAAAAATCACCCAAGGCATCTCCCAATAGAAATTGGTGATCCTTCAACCCTTGTTCAACCACAAGATTTTAACTTAGAAATTGGGATGAGGAGATTCTTGATAGCTTCCATGTCTTGATGCTCAAATTGTCCTTTGCCAGGGACATGGCTAAGTACTTAGATTTTACACTCTGCAGAGGTGGTGCACTTTCCCCACAAGACTTGGTTTCACCAAGACAAGATCTTTTAGAGGCTTTCCCTTAGACCAGAATAGACGCGCTCCAACCTATCATTCCCCTACCACCAACTGTCCATTTGGCTAAGTTATTGCAACCTATATGATCCAGGCAGAGCCCATAATGCCAAGTGGCTGCACTTGAAGCTTCTCAACATTTGACATCTCAAATCTCTTTGTTCCTGGGTGGCCATCCACAAGTGAGATACACAAGGTAAACCATAGAAATAGGCCTTGTGAACCACTCAACACAAACCATTCCTTCCATTCCACCCAGGTGATTCATTCACTTAGTTGTTTTATTAAACAAAACACAAGTCCTTGACTTAGAAATATTCCATAGTATGAATATATTCCACCCTTGTTTTCTACTAGCTAAGCTAAGCATGATAGTAGTAGTTAACTTAGGAAATTTCTACTAAGGTTTCATCTACTAGGATTTCCCATGGTATAGTTTATACTTAGCAAAAACTTCATGCAAGTCTTACTTAGAAATATCACTAATGCATAGTGAAAATAATGGGACAAAAGAATGAAGCATCACTTGCCTTTTTGGTAGAGAATATAAGTTCACTCCTTGTCTTTTCAATGATCACACTCTTCAAATCACTACAATTCAATCAAGCAAGGGCACAATTTCAATCTACCATTCAAGCAACATAACATAAAATAATAGAAACAAAACAATGCATGCAAGCATGCCAAACTTTGTTTTATTTACAAAAGTGGTTTATAATATGTTATAAACATTCTAAAACACTTATTGGTCATTTTATAAAGTGGCAAAACTATATGCAAAAGATTTTACCTATAAACCATTTTAAACTAAATCATTATTTTATGTGGTTGAAAATGTCTTTAGTAAAGCAATAATTTTATAGGGTTCACATAATATGTTTTTCTAATCATAAAACTTTGTGTTTAGGGTCAGAGAGTTTAAATCAAAACATTTCCCAAAGGTTTTCTACCAAAAGCATTTTAAACACATAAGCATTATTTTTATTTGACTAGAAATGGTTTAAATCAAAATTTACTCCTTAGCTTTACCAAATACATTTTCAAATCCATGAGTTGGTTTCTAAGGTCAGTAGGTTCAAAACAAACCATTTTCCAAAGGTTTTATCTCAAAAATCATTTTAGAACAATTTTTATATTCCAAATATGCCTACACAAGTTTTTGCAAAAACATTCAATGTAACAGAAACATTTTACTACAGAAAGTGCATGGTCAGAAAGTACTTGTTTTGCTGAATCCATTGATATAAAATTTGCAAAATTTGGACGTGTGGTTTGAAAGTTATGAATTTTACAAAATTGAATCCCTAATAGAAATGTTTCTGTTTTTAAAACAATGTCTAAGCCACGTGGAGCAATTTCATTGGGCGGTACCGCTTCGGTTGGATCGACCTTTCTGGGTCATCAGATCTAAATGACTACGCACGGTACAGATCAAAGGATACCCCTTCGAATAAGTTTCTATTGCAACCATCTGATCAAGATCCTACGGTCCTTATCGCCTTGACCAATAAACAGCGGCGCTGGCGGCGGCAGGTGGCGGCGCTGGCTCTGGCTACGGCGTCGCGGCGATTACAGGAAGCAAGGGAGGAAGGGGAGTGGCTCACCAGGTTCGCGTGGTCATGGTGATGCTCAAGGTACTCGTAGTTGACGAAGGGGCGAACGGAGCTGTTGTCAATTGCTCGTCGGAGTTGCGCTTCTCGTCGGTATGTGCTGGTCTTGACGGGGGTGAGGATACAGCGCAAGAGAAGGCAAAAGAGGTGTGGAGTTAGACACGCAAGAGTGAGGCGAGCATGAGAGGGTCAACGAGGGGGAGCGACACGGTCAGTACTTATGGGGAGGGGTCGCCGGAGTTGACGCAGACCACGGTGGTGCTCGAGTGTGGTCGTTGTCGAGCCTATGGGACGCGCGCGAGCGAGCGAGAGGTGCTGGCAGATGCGCGAGATGCTGGCGAGCAGGCTCACGTGTCTAAGAGGTAGGTGTCACCGGAATTCGTCGGTGAAGCTTGTCGGAGCAGTGGTGGCGCTAATGAAATCAGGGGCAGCCTGGAGGCGTAGAGGATCTGGCGAGTGAGGGGAAAGAGAGAGGGAGCGATGGCGCTTTAGTACGCGTGATTGCGGGGCCGTTTCATCGCGGCGTTACTGCGTATTACATCGGCATTCATTTGGCAGCAACGGCCAGCAAGGTCAGCGGGAGGGTGAGGAAGACGGTGACGTGGCGATGGGGTCCGTTGTCAGCGACAGGGAGAGAGAAGGAGTGGGTCCAGCTAGTCAGTGGGTTTGCGGGTTCCTTCTGCGGTGAGAAACGACTCGGGGTGAGAGGGAGAGGTGGGCTGCTGGGCTTAGTGGGCTGGCCAGATGGGTTGGGTTTGTTTCCATTTTTTATACTAAACCTTTTTCTTTTCTGTTTTTGAATATTCTGATTTGATTTTCAATCAAACAATTCAAGCAACGAATCAATTCAAACCTCAACCAAAATTTGTGTAGATTCATATACTGATTAATAACACATTCCAAAGTCAAATTTAGAATATTATATTTATTCTTTTTAGGGTCTTTTAATTATTTAAAAATAGGCTCTAGTATTAATTAAATAAGATTTAATAATATTTTTCAATCTCCATTTGAATTCAAATCACCACCAAACTTTGGGTGAATTTTAATTCTGTTTATCAACATATTTCAAAGTCCAAAAATAGAACAATTATTTTTAGGGTTTATTATTTATTTAAAAATAATAATTATATAGACTTTAGTCTTTAATTCAAAATAGGATTTAAATATGTTTAAAAACTCTATTTGTCTTTCTAAATTTTTCCAAAACCTTTTCAGTAGGTTTTAATTGAAATTATAAAACACTTTGGAATTTTATTGGAAACACTTTAATAAGTTTTTAATGTTTATTTTAAAATGGAAAAATCCTTTACTCAAATATAATTGGGTATAATAAATCCCTATTATTTAATTCAAATAATCCTTTACTCTTTTTATCAACTAGAAATATTTAATTTAATTTGTTTAGCCAAGATTTAATTTGGCCCTTTAAAATAGTCCTTATTTATATTTCTACCTTTGCTTTTGAAAACCATATCCTTTTATTAAAAGATCCAAAAGTAGTGATTCCAATTTGTAAAATCTTATTTAATGTTTATTTATCCTTTTAAATATATTTAGGATTATTTGCTCACCATTTGGTATGGATTTCTAGATGGTTGCTTTACTAGCTTTGGAAATTCAATTTCCTTATCTTATTAAATTCATAAGATTTTATTCATGGCTCCAAAGTAAGTGACTCCAATTTCTATGGTTTTATAATATTTCCATTTGTCATTATTGATCATTTTGAAATGTTTGTATGACCAATTTTTATATGGATCAAATCCATAGTCTTAGAGATAACTTGAAAATGATTTTCTTCCATTAGGGTTTTAGGGTTTTGGTTTATTTATCAAGTGTTTAAATTTCCAGATGCATTTATGAAGAATGCATTCCACTTGATTTGAATTTAGTTGGATTCAAATGTTAACCAAAGTTTGTTCAAGATGGGTTTTTAAGTTTCCATTTAGAAACAAAAGTTTCTTTTCACCCAAAATTTCAACAATTATTTATTTTGTTTATTTATTTTTCACATTACAAGATTTGGAAAATCTTGGGATGTGACAGGCTACCACCCTTAAAATAAATCTCGTCCTGAGATTTGTGGAGGCTAGGGCTTACAAGTTGGCTCAAAGCAACTAGAGTACTCCACCCTTAAAAAATTTCCAACTAGATTACATCTTAGCTTGCTTGGGATTTTGATGAAGCTTCTCTGGACACTTGTCTCCATAATGGCCTAGCTCTTTGCATTTGAAACACATCACTTGGATATTATCCTTCTTCTTCTTTGGTATCAATTCTTCTTGTTTATTTCCTTGGTTCTTCTTCTTTTCTGGGCAATCACTGGCATAGTGTCCCATTTCTTTGCAATTGTAACATTGCAACTAGCTTATGTCTTTCTTCTTCTTTTTGGGTCTCTCCAAAGCTAGGAGTTCTTCTAGTTCTTGCTCTTCATACTTCACCACGTAGGTGGGAAATCTTTCTCTCTTCTTGGGACAGTTACTAGAGATATGACCTTCTTCTCCACAAGAGTAGAAACACTTTGTGGTCACTTTGGATTTGTCCTTATGATGCATGGTTTTGACTTTTCCTTCATCCTTCTTGGCAGAAGTTGTTCCTTCATGAGGGTTTACAAACTGTTGTTGCACTCCACCTTGTTTCCTTTGTTGAACTATGGAATAGATGGGGCATTGTATAGGGACATGGTTATTTCCTTCACATAGGAAACAAGTAGCTTGAGATGTGGGGCATTGATTTATTGGATGTTTCTCTTCACAATTGGGGCATTGATCTTCATGCTCTTTGGAAGTGTGATCCTTGTCTCCACAAATATTGCAAGCTTGAGTTCCTTCTAGAATATCATCCTTGACATCCTTGTTGTCACAAACTTCTTGGGAAGAGTTGCCTCCCATGTCGATCATTTGATCTGTCACCTTATGCAACAATTGGGTTTGGGTTTCCAAAAACCTTTGCATGGTTGGATCTAACTCTCTAGTGTTGGCTAAAAATTGAGCTGTCACTTGGTTCAACTGGGTTTGAGTTACTATGAGTTCCCTCATGTTGATCTCTTGGTTCTTGTTGTTGTCACCATCCTTGATGTTGGAGTTTCTTGGAGTAGTCATCTGTTTGGGTTGGATTGGGATTAGAATAGGCAAAAGATTTCTAAGGAATCAATTCTAATCACACACATCACATTTTACTCAAGCAATGTGCAAGCAATCACAAACAAACACTCCACTCAAACAACAAGTTTCCAAACACATTGTTAGGCAACAAATTATTTTTGCTACACCACATAAGTTGGTGAATTTGGTTTGATCCAAATATGGTGGTCCAACTATATGGTTCACTTGAAATCATTATATTCTTCTTGGTGGATTCTTCTTGAATGAGATCATGGTTTCCTTGGGAAAATTCTTGGTCACAAAACTTTAAAGTGATGATGGTTCCTTCTAAGTTGTGTTTCCTTAGTCTTGAAGTCTTGAATAATATTCTTGTCTCACTTGTGATCCTTAGTGATATCCAAGGTTGAAGTCCTTGTTGAGAATAAGGTTGAAATCACTTGAAGATGTTGAAGTCATTTGAGTTGATGAAGTCCTTTGCACATGGTGAAGTCTTTGGCCATGGGGTAGGCTTTGTCCATCAAATTTGAAATAGATGAGATGTAGATTCAAAACCAAAAATGGTTGAGGAAAGAGTTTACAAGATTGTTTGTAAATAAGTTTAGGAACAAATACAACTCCTATTTTTCTAAGGGGTTTTGTCCAATCCTAGGGTTACAAATCCTATAGGCAACACAATGCTCTGATACCATCTGTAAGGTTCCCAACCTTTAATAAGGTAGAGATCCCTGTGTTTACAATGCTAGTCCCTGGATCAATAGCTAGCATCCACAGTTAAGATGTAATACCAAGAAACAAAGGTCATAATACAACTTTATAACCAGGAATAAAATAATCGATTACATCTTACATAGCTCATTTGGCTATCTCATTACAATGCAACAGAATATAACAATAGCATGGGGTCCTTCATCTTCAAAGTTCCACAGGCAAACATGTTGGTTGTAGATTTGTAATCCTATTTCAACACATCTCACTAACATCATACAAACCTGCAACATAATAAGTTACAGCCACAAGGGTCAATACATTTGATTTGTATTGGCAAATGATACTATGGTAGTATAGTGGAGTCTATCATCTATATGCATTTGGCTAAGTGGAGCTTAGGCTTGCATTGCTCAAATAGATTTTCCTTATCATTTGAAAACACTAAGTTTTTGCTTGACAAAAATCACCCAAGGCATCTCCCAATAGAAATTGGTGATCCTTCAACCCTTGTTCAACGACAAGATTTTAACTTAGAAATTGGGATGAGGAGATTCTTGATAGCTTCCATGTCTTGATGCTCAAATTGTCCTTTGCCAGGGACATGGCTAAGTACTTAGATTTTACACTCTGCAGAAGTGGTGCACTTTCCCCACAAGACTTGGTTTCACCAAGACAAGATCTTTCAGAGGCCTTCCCTTAGACCAGAATGGACGCGCTCCAACCTATCATTCCCCTACCACCAACTATCCATTTGGCTAAGTTATTGCAACCTATGTGATCCAGGCAGAGCCCATAATGCCAAGTGGCTGCACTTGAAGCTTCTCAACATTTGACATCTCAAATCTCTTTGTTCCTGGGTGGCCATCCACAAGCGAGATACACAAGGTAAACCATATAAATGGGCCTTGTGAACCACTCAACACAAACCATTCCTTCCATTCCACCCAGGTGATTCATTCACTTAGTTGTTTTATTAAACAAAACATAAGTCCTTGACTTAGAAATATTCCATAGTATGAATATATTCCACCCTTGTTTTCTACTAGCTAAGCTAAGCATGATAGTAGTAGGAATCTTAACTTAGGAAATTTCTACTAAGGTTTCATCTACTAGGATTTCCCATGGTATAGTTTATACTTAGCAAAAATTTCATGCAAGTCTTACTTAGAAATATCAATAATGCATAGTGAAAATAATGGGACAAAAGTATGAAGCATCACTTGTCTTTTTGGTAGAGAATATAATTCCACTCCTTGTCTTTTCAATGATCACACTCTTCAAATCACTACAATTCAATCAAGCAAGGGCACAATTTCAATCTACCATTCAAGCAACATAACATAAAATAATAGAAACAAAACAATGCATGCAAGCATGCCAAACTTTGTTTTATTTACAAAAGTGGTTTATAATAGGTTATAAACATTCTAAAACACTTATTGGTCATTTTATAAAGTGTCAAAACTATATGCAAAAGATTTTACCTATAAACCATTTTTAAACTAAATCATTATTTTATGTGGCTGAAAATGTCTTTAGTAAAGTAATAATTTTATAGGGTTCACATAATATGTTTTTCTAATCATAAAACTTTGTGTTTAGGGTCAGAGAGTTTAAGTCAAAACATTTCCCAAATGTTTTCTACCAAAAGCATTTTAAACACATAAGCATTATTTTTATTTGACTAGAAATGGTTTAAATCAAAGATTTACTACTTAGCTTTACCAAATACATTTTGAAATCCATGAGTTAGTTTCTAAGGTCAGTAGGTTCAAAAAAAAACCATTTTCCAAAGGTTTTATCTCAAAAATCATTTTAGAACAATTTTTATATTCCAAATATGCCTACACAAGTTTCTGCAAAAAAACATTCAATTTAACAGAAACATTTTACTACACAAAGTGCATGGTCAGAAAGTACTTGTTTTTATGAATCCATTGATATAAAATTTGCTAAATTTGGACGTGTGGTTTGAAAGTTATGAATTTTACAAAATTGAATCCCTAATAGAAATGTTTCTATTTTTAAAACAATGTCTGAGCCACGTGGAGCAATTTCATTGGGCGGTACCGCTTCGGTTGGATCGAACTTTCTGGGTCGTCAGATCTAAATGACTACGCACGGTATAGATCAAAGGATACCTGAAAGGACTATATCTTCCCATGATGTTTTTTTGGTGTTAAATGACAATCCCAACCTTGTTTTTAACTGTGCTCTTGAGTTTCAGGGGAAACGTCGTTGTTGTCTCATTGTATTGTGATGGATGCTCTCTTGTGATCTTTTGAAGACGGTGGCCTTTTTTAGTCTTCTCCTAGTTTCTTTCTGGTTGATGTTTTTAGGTCACCGTACTATTAAGAGGGGGTCCATGTTGGAGGGCTGTGGGAAATCACTTGTTTTTGCACAAACCTATATGCACCGCCACAACCATCCCATTATTCCGTGAGAGAGAGCATTTTCCTGTTCTGTTGGGGCCTTTTGAGTCTCACCAGAACTTCCGATCATAGACCGGAAGTTCCGCTCAAACCTTTTTCTGCGGGCTGTTCTGCAGTTTGTTCCGACGCTAGTTCCGCCCAAGTTCCGGTGGCAGTTCAGTAACCGTGTGTGTTGAAGTGTGCTATTTGCCGGAACTTGGCCGAAACTTGACCGGAACTTGCTCGTAACTTTTCCTGGCAAAAGTTCTTGAGCGGAACTTCCGCCTGAAGGCCAGAACTTCCGGTCAGACTCGCTTCGCGACCCAAAAGTTCCGCCCCTGTTCCGCCCCAAGTTCCGGTGAAGGCTCAGAAAGTTTCTGTTTTGAAACGTGCTATTTGCCGAAACTTGATCGGAACTTGCTCGGAAGTTCACCGGAACTTCCGGTCTGCTTTGACCGGAACTTCCGGTTGCGCTTTTGGAGCGGGCGTCAACGGTCTGATGA
Organism: Avena sativa; assembly: GCA_916181665.1. NCBI lineage: Eukaryota > Viridiplantae > Streptophyta > Magnoliopsida > Poales > Poaceae > Avena > Avena sativa. Next base: position 425,535,156 of record OV702280.1, read on the forward strand.
CCGTTGGAGCCAGGCTCAGGCGGAACTTCCGGCCTCTCACCGGAACTTCCGGTGAGATCGCGGGGGCTGTAACGGTTCAGTGGAGGGGGGCCTATTTAAGGCAGCCCTCTTCTTCCTCCCACTCTCTCTCGAATTTTTCTCTCTCCTCCATTAATGCTTGAGCTTCACCTCACTAGATCTCTCTCTCTAGCCACTCAAACGACCTGATCTTTTGAGAGGTGAGGGAGGAGACCTAGATCTACACTTCCACCAAAGAAGAATTGATTTCCCCCACCCATCCTTTGTGGATCTTGTTACTCTTGGGTTTCTTGGAACCCTAGACGGTGTAGGGCATCCCCGGAGCTGAGGCATGTGTTGTAAAGCTTCGAGGTGTCGTTGAGGGACTCCAATTGAGTTGTGGAGCCTCCCCCTCAACCTTGGTGTAAAGGTCTCGGTTGGCGCCTTCAAGGTCACCGGTTAGTGGATTGTGAGGCCTCCTTTGTGGGGGAGCTCACCGGAGAAGAAGGTGAGGCCTTTGGGCGCTCGGGTGACCTTGTGTGGCCCCGACACCTCTGAAACGTAGACGTAGATCCTTGGGAGTGAACTACGGGAATTACATCTCCGTGTCCCCTCGCCGGTTACTTCGTTCCCTTCCTTTATTCCTTGCTATTTACTGTTTTTGTGGTTTGTGTTCGCTTTCTTGCATTTAGGTTGCTCACTTAGTTGCATCTCTAGATAACTTTCTTTCTCGTTGAGCCTAAAAGTGTGAAACAAATTAAAATTGGTAGACGCCTATTCACCCCCCCTCTAGTCGTTTCAAGTCGGTACTTTCAATTGGTATCAGAGCCAAGGCTCTTACTTCGGGCTTTACCGCCTAAGAGACTATGGCCGACGAAGGGGGTAGTGAAACTGAAAAAGCCAAGAACTTGGCCACTATGGATGACCTCAAGAAATTGGAGTCATCCATGATGTCCAAGTTCGAGGAAATGATGACACTCTTGCAGTCTCTCAAGCCAAACCCCATGGTTACTATTGACACACCCCAATCCAACGAGGTTCCTCCCACCGTTACGGTGTCCTCCCCCGGGGTAACTCCCGCGGCTGCCACCACTCACTTGGGACTTGGTTTTGTTGCTCAAACCTCTACCAAGGTTCCAAGTGAGAACATCGAGGAGCCCGAGAACCCAACTTCCAAAGGGGATAATGGAGGAAAGGACTACTCGGCGGTACCCCCACCGCCGAAGTATACTCCGGATCCACCCATTCCCATGCCACACATTATACCTCAAGGAGCACCACCCATGCTAGATACGTCTAATTTTGCCAATTGGCAATATCTAATGCGCTCACATATTTCCAGCTCATCTATTGAGTTAATGAGGATTGTGGAGGATGGATTCTCTCCATTTGACCCAAAGAAGTTGACACGAGGTGAAGTGGTGGATAAACAACTCAATGCTACAGCTTTGGGAATGATTCAAAAGGCCTTGACTCCAAAGGATTTTGCTCACATTCGCCAATTTGACACTGCCAAGGGAGCTTGGGATCAACTCACCGAGCTCTTTGTTGGGAATGCTAGCATCCAAAGCTCAAAGTTTTATGAGATCAACAACGAGTGCGATGGTTTCGCAATGCAAGATGATGAGACTCCTGAAGACATGTATAGGCGCCTTAAGGTCCTTTGTTCCACTATGAGGGACCTCGGGGCTCACTATGTTGATGACAAGTTTATGAAGAGGAAGTTCATTCAAGCTCTTCTCCCATTTGAAGAACAAAAGCTCAACTCTATCAAGGGAAGAACCAACTTTCACTTAATGACCTCCCAAGAAGTCTTGAGTGAAGTAATTGCCATGACTATTGCTAAGAAGAATGCGGAGTCCGCTCGAGCTAGAGCCATTGGATCAACAAAAGTGAACCTTGCTTTGAAGGCCAAGGCTATTGAAGTTGATGATGATGATACATCAAGTGAGTGGTCTCAAGAAGATCTCAAATGTGCCTTCAACGAACATCTTGCTCTCGCTTCAAGGGCCTTTTGGAACAAGTCCGGATTCAAGTCAAGATCAAGGGACAACTCAAGATTCAACTCACCCAACAAGTCTCCCAAAGCAAGATCATGCTACAATTGCAACGACAAGAGTCACTTTGTGGCCAAGTGTCCCTTTGAGAACCGTGAAGACAATGGTGGTCGTCTCATTCGCAAGGTCAAGTCAAGATCTCCTCATCCCATAAACAAGAACTACACCGTCAAGAACGCCACCAACAAGGAACGAGCAATTGTGGTCCATGAAGAATATCTTTCGGGCACGGATGAAGATGATGATGATGAAGGTCATGGTGGAGAGATTGTGGGGGTTGCTGCTATTGCCACTACCTCAACTCCACGTCTATCCCTCTTCGACTCGCCAAATGAAAATGTCATCTCCTCCAACCAAAAGTGCTTCATGGCCAAGGCCACCGAGGTATCATCGAAACCCACTCCTCAACCCATCTCTAGTGAGCCTTCCTCTCTTGATCTTGTTGGTCTAGAGGTGAAGAAAGAGATGATTGACATGTGTGAATTTGTTGCTACCTTAGATGAAGAAACTAAAAACTGCTTTGAGTCCTTACTTGCACAACTTGAAAATGCTAGAGATGCCTTAGATGAAAAGGAAGAACTTCTTCACTTGCTAAGTAAAAATGAAAGAGATGCCGCCGATGAAATTGCCTCTCTCACTCAAAGTCTTGAGGATGAAAAAAATATGAGAATTAATCTTGAAGAAAATGTGTCTAAGCTTGTAGATGATCATAAGAACACCTTGACCTCTACAATTAAAGAACGTGACCATGCTCTTGCTTTGATTAAGGTTCTCAAGAAAGAAAATGCTGAGTTTGTGGGTGGTCATGATAAGACTCAAGAGGATCTTGAGAAACTCAAAGAGGAACACAAAGCCTTGGAGAGTAAATTCTCAAGTCTTTTTGAGGCTCATGAACAGCTTCAAACTCAATTAACTTGTGATCTTTCTAAGTCTTCCGCTGTGCAAATTATAGACTTGTCTAGCTCTCCTAACCCTTGTTGCAAGCATGAGCATCTCATAGAGGAGGTCAAGGTTTTGAAGGATCAACTTGCCAAGACTAAGAAGAAGAAGAAGAAGAAGAAGAACAAGAAGAAGAAAAAGAACAAGGGCATGGCCCAAGGAGTTCCAAATGGCCTAACCCTCTTGCAAAGTGACAACTTTGCCAGAAAGAACAATCCCTCTTATATTCTTTGAAAATCTTATGATGGTCATGTATATGCTAGATATGCGGGGACATCTTACACGCATGATTATCATTGGGCCATTTGGGTGCCAAAGGTTCTTGTCACTAACAAAAGGGGACCCATTGCAAAATGGGTACCTAAAACCAAGGCTTGATTTTCTTGTAGGACTATGCTTCCGGCGGATCAAAATGGGTGCTTGATAGTGGTGCCACGAGTCATATGACCGGAAGAAAGTCTATCATGACCGAGTTGAGACCCAATATTGCCAACACCATGGTTTCCTACGGTGACAAAACAAGCTCTCAGGTTTTGGGTTTTGGCAAAGTGGTGGTAACCCCGGATGTATCCTTGGTTGACGTCATGCTTGTCAAAACTCTTGGTTACAACTTACTCTCAGTTCGTGCTCTTGCTCTTATGGGTCTTTCTTCTTTCTTTAATTCTTATTCCGTGGTCCTCATGTGGAGCAAGTCTCTCAAGGTGGCTTTTGTAGGGTATGTAGAACATGACTTGTACGTGGTGGACTTTTCAGGGACCACTACTCCTCATGCTCTATGTCTCTATGCTAAAGCCGACAAGGGCTGGTTGTGGCATCGCCGCCTAGCCCATGTTAACATGAGAACTTTGCAAAGACTTCACTCCGAGGGCCACATCCTTGGAATTAAAGATGTTTCTTTTGCCAAAGATCGTGTTTGCAGGGCTTGTATTGAAGGGAAGATGCATGAAACTCCTCACAAAGCGCTCAATCAAATCACTACCGAGAGATGTTTGGAGCTCTTGCATATGGATCTCTTTGGTCCTCCCTCTCATGATAGCCTTGGAGGCAAGAAGTATTGCTTGGTTATTGTGGATGATTTCTCAAGATACACTTGGGTGTTCTTTTTCAAGTACAAGAGTGAGACTCAACAAACCGTCATTGACTTTGCTAATGAGGTTCAACGGAAGCACAATGCAACTATTCTCTCAATTCGAAGTGACAATGGCACCGAGTTCAAAAACTATACTTTGGATGAGTTTCTCAGTGATGAAGGAATCAAGCATCAATACTCCACTCCCTACACTCCTCAACAAAACGGAGTTGCTGAAAGGAAGAATCGCACTTTGATGGATGCAGCTCGGTCTATGCTAGCTGAGTTCAAGTCTCCATACAACTTTTGGGCCGAGGCCATCTCCACCGCTTGCCATGCAACCAACCGGCTTTATCTCCGCAAGAATAAGAACAAGACCCCCTATGAACTTCTTACCGGGAAAAAGCCTAATGTTAGCTACTTTCGGGTGTTTGGGTGCAAGTGCTACATACTCAAGAAAGGAGTTCGGTTGTCAAAGTTTGAATCCAAGGCTCAAGAAGGAATTTTCGTTGGTTACTCAAATCAGTCCCATGGTTATAGAGTCTACAACAAAGCCAATGGAAGAGTTGAAGAGACGAGCAACGTGAAGTTTGATGAAAATCATGAGTCTCTTGTTAGGCAAGATGGTGTTTGTGATCCAAGTGATGAAATTCCTCCCAAGGCCATAGGAAGAATGGGTGTGGGTTTCCACCTCCCCATTGAGGATCCCCTTATGGACGAAGGAGAAGGACCAAGCTCTACTCAAGTGGAGCCCTCACTCTCACAAGATCATCTTGCACCTCAAGGACCTACCTTCTTGGCACAAGCTCCCTCAAGCTCTTCCAAAGCTTCCCATGCTCATTACTCTCCAAGCTCTAAAGAACAAGCTCTTCATCAACAACATCAACCTCCCCTCGATGGGGCTCATCCTCAAGGCACCTCTCACGGACAAGCTCTTCATCAACCTCATCATCCTCCCCAAGATGGGGCTCCTCCTCAAGGTCACGTTTCTCCCCAAGGTCAAGCTCGTCGAGATCAAGATCAAGTCAATGATCCTCAAGGATCCTCTCCAAGTGATGACTCTCCCGAAGTGGAAATTGATGAAGATGACCCTCGTGTTCGTTCTTATAGTCAAGGGGGCGGCTCAATTGGTGGAAATGACCAAGTGGTAGCTCAAGAATCTCGAATTGAAGCACAAGCCCGTCGTCAAGCCTATCGTCTCGCCAAGCTTGTTCGAGATGTCCATATCCTTGATAATGTCTATGGAGATTTCAATAAAGGTTCCACTACTAGGAGGCAAACTAGCTTCCTTTTGCTCTCACCATGCGTTTATCTCTCTTGTGGAACCACAGAAAGTCTTCGAAGCTCTTGAAGATGACGATTGGCTTGATGCTATGAACGAGGAACTTCACAACTTCAAGAGGAACAATGTTTGGACTTTGGTTGAGCGGCCCAAAGATTGTCAAAACGTCATTGGAACCAAGTGGGTCTTCAAGAACAAGTGCGATGCGAATGGAATTGTCGTGCGCAACAAGGCAAGGTTAGTTGCCCAAGGATACTCACAAGTTGAGGGCATCGACTACGGTGAGACTTATGCCCCCGTTGCTCGCCTTGAATCCATTCGCATGCTCCTTGCCTTTGCTACCCATCATAACTTTAAATTGTATCAAATGGATGTTAAGAGTGCTTTTCTTAATGGTCCTTTGAAAGAGTTGGTATACGTCAAGCAACCTCCGGGCTTTGAGGATCCACTTCTTCCGAACCATGTCTACAAGCTCAATAATGCACTCTATGGCCTCAAGCAAGCTCCACGTGCGTGGTATGATTGCCTTAGGGAGCTCTTGTTAGACCGTGGCTTCGAAGTGGGCCTCATTGATCCCACTCTTTTTACTAAGAAAGTTGGAGGCCATTTGTTCGTATGCCAAATCTATGTAGATGACATTATCTTTGGGTCTATTAACAAAACTTTTAATGAGTATTTTGCCAAGCTCATGACCGACCTCTTCGAGATGTCCATGATGGGGGAGTTGAAGTTTTTCCTTGGATTTGAAGTCAAACAATTGAGGAAAGGGACTTTCATCAACCAAGCCAAGTACATCCAAGACATGCTCAAGAAGTTCAAGTTTGATCAAGTCAAAGGTGCCAAGACTCCCATGCCAACTAAGGTTAATCTTGATCTCGATCCCAAGGGTAAGAAGGTGGATCAAAAACTCTATCGTTCGATGATTGGTTCTTTGCTCTATCTTTGTGCATCCCGGACGGATATTATGTTGAGTGTGGGTATGTGTGCAAGATTTCAAGCCGCACCAAAGGAAAGTCACATGGTGGCTGTCAAGAGGATCTTCCGATATTTAGTTCATACCCCAAACTTTGGGTTGTGGTACCCCAAGGGAGCCAGCTTTGATCTCATTGGTTACACGGACTCGGACTGGGCTGGTGACAAAGTGGGAAGAAAGTCAACCTCCGGAGCTTGTCAGTTTCTCGGAAGATCTTTGGTTTGTTGGTCCTCGAAGAAGCAAAACTGTGTGTCTATGTCTACTGCCGAAGCTGAGTATATCTCTGCCGCAGGCTGCTGTGCTCAATTGCTATGGATGAAGCAAACCTTGAAGGATCTTGGACTATCTTTTGACAAGGTGCCTCTTCTTTGCGACAATGAGAGTGCAATTTCTATTGCTCACAATCCCGTGCAACACAACCGGACCAAGCACATTGAGATTCGTCATCATTTCATTCGGGACCATGTTGCTAGAGGAGACATTTCTTTGGAGTATGTTCCCACCAAGGCAAATCTTGCGGATCTTTTCACGAAGCCTCTTGATGAAGCAAGGTTCCGAGAGTTAAGGCATGAGCTAAATATCATTGATTCGAGCAATGTTGCTTGAGCCCTTGCACACCTACCTGTGTCTCAATGTGTATCTTGTTTGGATGTAGGCATGGATTTAGGGGGAGTGTAGTTCCTCTTATGAACAAACACTATCCCTATTATGCGCACATTAAAGTTCTCATACTCTATTGTCTCTAAAGGAGACCATTTGAGCTTCATGATGAGTGTTGGTAATGAACCCAAGATATATCTTCGCGGTGTCAAGCCATTTACTCTTATATAAGGTGGCTTCGGCCACCGACTTCCTTTTATTTGGTTCGTTTTTATTTCGTGTTTATTTTTGTTTTCTTGTTTTGGTGTTTTTGGTTCTTCACAGTTTGAGCTATCTATCCTAAGCCTTTCCTTACCTCAAGCCCTCTCTATTCCCTGCACAAGTTCCTCCTTGTTATCCTATCCTGAGATGTTCCTACCGGTGTCAGCGGAACTTCCGGTCAGTCTGACCCGGATGTTCCGGTCCACCGGAACTTCCGGTCCCTGACCGGAACTTCCGGTGGTGCTCCCTGTCCTATATAAGGTGGGCCCTGGGGGAAAATGGGATCTTCTTCCTTTTTTTCCCCCAAGACCCATCTTCTATCAGGAGCGCCGCCGGCCAGGACGTCTCCAAGAGGGCGCTCCGGCCCCCTCTTCTGCAACCGCTCCTCTCCAGATCTGCTCCGTGGGATCCTTCCCCACCTCGATCTCCCGCCATGGACTCCGGTATTTGCCCTTAACTCCCTCCATTAATGGATATCTTGCTCTCACCATGGCTTGAGTTAGGGCACACCTTGTCTAGGCTAGTTCTTTGGCTAGAACTTGTTGGGAGATCTTGGTAGGCCTAGGGTATCATGCTAGAGTAGATTGGTCCAATACATCCTTGGAAAAATTTGTGCATTGGTGGTCTTTAGATCTACATCTAGGGAACTCCTCTTGAAACTGTCAGTTCGTGGCCTCACCGGAACTTCCGGTGAGCCACGACCAGAACTTCCGGTCTAGACCGGAAGTTCCGACGTTTCAGCGGAAGTTCCGGCTACACTGCATTTTCTTTTCCTGTTTGTATTTTTCCAATCTAACTCTTTTGTTTCCTCTTCCGAACTTGTGCACTTATCCCAACTTCCCTCCCTATTCTTGTTCTTTCTTCTCAGGGGAAGGAGAGACTCGCCAAGGCAAGCGTGCCCGCAGACCATCCGCTGACATTCCTCCTGAGATTGACGAGGAAGATGCTGAAGTTGTGCGTCCAACCACACAGACTTCTCGTCAGAAGGCTGCTGCTGCTCGCCGTGCTGCTGCTGCTGTAGGGAAGAGGCCTGCTCTTTCTCAGAAGGCCACTGCTGCAGGGCCAGATATGACCAAAGCCAAGATTTCCAAGTGGTCTCAGAAGGCTTATGCTGCATTCAGGGCTACAGATCCCTACCTCGTGCCTCGTGATCGTCTCTGCTTGGACCCTCATTTTCACACCTGCCGTCAGGAGCAGATTTATGAAGAAATCTATGCATCAAAGAAGAAGTTCGTGGTTGCTCCTCAGAAGTACATCAATGTGCCTCACATGGAAGAGAAGCAAGTCTACTTTGGGGAGGCTTTTGATATCTGCAAGAAGTTTGGACTGATTCCCCTCATGGAGCACCGTCAGAACTTTGATGTAACTGCTATTGCTCAGTTCTACTCCACTCTGTTTCTTCACATGCAGTCCTCTACTGAAGGTGAGATGAAGTGGATGACCAGGGATGTGTACCTTACCGCTACTTGGGCTGAGTTTGCTGAGCTTCTGGGCTACCCCATTCAGCCTGGACGCGGGGCGAATGGTTGGCGTGTTCATGGTCCTACTGCTGCTGATCCTGAGGTTCTGGAGCCTCTGTACATTGAAGGATGGGGAAGTGTTGGGTTTGTGAATCATCTGCTGCCAGCTTATGACATTATGCGCAGGGTGTACTTGAACACCATCTCTCCAAAAGCTGGCAACTTTGATCAGTTTCATGGATATCAGGTTGACCTCATGCATCAGACCCATCTTCGCCGAGACACTGACAAGTCAATGGATGTTATGCACTTCATCCACTCAGAGATGTGGGGGGCTCTCATCGAAAAGCGCTCCTGCATCTATGCTCCCTACATTCAAACTCTCATCAATCACAAGTGGCTCGAGAAGACTGGCACTCACTTCCCTCAAGACAACATCACCATTCATGAAGAGAGAAGGCTCCGTGTGAGTAAGCACCAGAAGCCTCGTACTCAGGAAGAAAAGGAAGCTGCTCTCAAGAAGACTCAAGATGTTGCTAGTGGTCCCTCCTCTGCTCCGGGTGGCTCTAGTGCTGGTGGTCCCTCTCTTCAAAGGCAGCCATCTTGGGCAAAGAAGCTGCTTGGGAAAGTGAAGAAGACTTTCTGCTTTCTGCAGGACCGCGAGTATCAGGCTTATGTTGATCAGCGTCACAACGTTCAGCGCCAGAAGGCCATCATGACAGCCCTCAATATTCCTTGCTCACCGGTCTCTAGCTCTGTCACTGCTCCCAAGGAGGATTGGGTTCGCACCAACTGCAACTGGTCTGAAGATGAGTCTGAGGAGGAAGTCACTGGTCCACATGAGTCTTCTCCTCCTTCCCCTTCTCATGGCTGGGACGAGTAGTTTGATCTCTTCTTCCTTTTTGGTGTCTCGATGCCAAAGGGGGAGAAAGATGTCTATTAGGTTGTCTACGGGATTTGCATGGGTTGAGTCGCGAGCCTGTTCTTGCCTTTGATCTTTTCTTACTCGCGAACTCTCTAGTTTATTGGTGTGCTTGTGGTTTTATGTCCGTGAACTTATGTGTGCTTGTGGGCCATGTGGTATGTTATGTTTGAGACTATGTGGTATCTCTTTGTGATATCTTTGTGGTATCTTATTGTCATCTCTTGGGCTGTTGTTATGGTGGTGGAGCCTCATTGATCTTGTTACTATTATTACTTCGTTTGTCTCCACCACTGTTTAGTTGGTTCTGGTATGATCTCTATCCCTTTTTGTTCTTGTGCTATCTTTACAATTGTTAGGGGGAGCCTCCGTGTATGTGTGCTAGTTCAATCCTTAGGGGTATTCTCTCTACCTTGCACACATACAGGGGGAGCATGTCCCGTCCATTGCAAAGATTGCTTTATTTCTATGCAAATCTATGGGATTGTCATCTAACACCAAAAAGGGGGAGATTGAAAGGACTATATCTTCCCATGATGTTTTTTTGGTGTTAAATGACAATCCCAACCTTGTTTTTAACTGTGCTCTTGAGTTTCAGGGGAAACGTCGTTGTTGTATCATTGTATTGTGATGGATGCTCTCTTGTGATCTTTTGAAGACGGTGGCCTTTTTTAGTCTTCTCCTAGTTTCTTTCTGGTTGATGTTTTTAGGTCACCGTACTATTAAGAGGGGGTCCATGTTGGAGGGCTGTGGGAAATCACTTGTTTTTGCACAAACCTATATTCACCGCCACAACCATCCCATTATTCCGTGAGAGAGAGCATTTTCCTGTTCTGTTGGGGCCTTTTGAGTCTCACCGGAACTTCCGGTCATAGACCGGAAGTTCCGCTCAAACCTTTTTCTGTGGGCTGTTCTGCAGTTTGTTCCAACGCTAGTTCCGCCCAAGTTCCGGTGGCAGTTCAGTAACCTTCTGTGTTGAAGTGTGCTATTTGCCGGAACTTGGCCGGAACTTGACCGGAACTTGCTCGGAACTTTTCCTGGCAAAAGTTCTTGAGCGGAACTTCCGCCTGAAGGCCGGTACTTCCGGTCAGACTCGCTTCGCGACCCAAAAGTTCCGCCCCTGTTCCGCCCCAAGTTCCGGTGAAGGCTCAGAAAGTTTCTGTTTTGAAACGTGTTATTTGCCGGAACTTGATCGGAACTTGCTCGGAAGTTCACCGGAACTTCCGGTCTGCTTTGACCGGAACTTCCGGTTGCGCTTTTGGAGCGGGCGTCAACGGTCTGATGACCGTTGGAGCCAGGCTCAGGCGGAACTTCCGGCCTCTTACCGGAACTTCCGGTGAGGTCGCGGGGGCTGTAACGGTTCAGTGCGAGGGGGGCCTATTTAAGGCACCCCTCTTCTTCCTCCCACTCTCTCTCGAATTTTTCTCTCTCCTCCATTAATGCTTGAGCTTCACCTCACTAGATCTCTCTCTCTAGCCACTCAAACGACCTGATCTTTTGAGAGGTGAGGGAGGAGACCTAGATCTACACTTCCACCAAAGAAGAATTGATTTCCCCCACCCATCCTTTGTGGATCTTGTTACTCTTGGGTTTCTTGGAACCCTAGACGGTGTAGGGCATCCCCGGAGCTGAGGCATGTGTTGTAAAGCTTCGAGGTGTCGTTGAGGGCCTCCAATTGAGTTGTGGAGCCTCCCCCTCAACCTTGGTGTAAAGGTCTCGGTTGGCGCCTTCAAGGTCACCGGTTAGTGGATTGTGAGGCCTCCTTTGTGGGGGATCTCACCGGAGAAGAAGGTGAGGCCTTTGTGGCGCTCGGGTGACCTTGTGTGGCCCCGACACCTCTCCAACGTAGACGTAGCTCCTTGGGAGTGAACTACGGGAATTACATCTCCGTGTCCCCTCGTCGGTTACTTCGTTCCCTTCCTTTATTCCTTGCTATTTACTGTTTTTGTGGTTTGTGTTCGCTTTCTTGCATTTAGGTTGCTCACTTAGTTGCATCTCTAGATAACTTTCTTTCTCGTTGAGCCTAAAAGTGTGAAACAAATTAAAATTGGTAGACGCCTATTCACCCCCCCTCTAGTCGTTTCAAGTCGGTACTTTCAATACCCCTTCGATTAAGTTTCTATTGCAACCATCTGATCAAGATCCTACGATACTTATCGCCTTGACCAATAAGCAGCGGCGCTGGCGGCGGCAGGTGGCGGCGCTGGCTCTGGCTACGGCATCGCGGCGATTACAGGAAGCAAGGGAGGAAGGGGAGTGGCTCACCAGGTTCGCGTGGTCGTGGTGATGCTCAAGGTACTCGTAGTTGACGAAGGGGCGAACGGAGCTGTTGTCAATTGCTCGCCGGAGCTGCGCTTCTCGTCGGTATGTGCTGGTCTTGACGGGGGTGAGGCTACAGCGCACGAGAAGGCAAAAGAGGTGTGGCGTTAGACACGCAAGAGTGAGGCGAGCATGAGAGGGTCAACGAGGGGGAGCGGCACGGTCAGTACTTACGGGGAGGGGTCGCCGGAGTTGACGCAGACCACGGTGGTGCTCGAGTGTGGTCGTTGTCGAGCCTATGGGACGCGCGCGAGCGAGCGAGAGGTGCTGGCAGATGCGCGAGATGCTGGCGAGCAGGCTCGCGTGATCTAAGAGGTAGGAAGGGGTCAGGTGTCACCGGAATTCGTCGGTGAAGCTTGTCGGAGCAGTGGTGGCGCTAATGAAATCAGGGGCAGCCTGGGGGCGTAGAGGATCTAGCGAGTGAGGGGAAAGAGAGAGAGAGCGATGGCGCTTTAGTACGCGTGATTGCGGGGCCGTTTCATCACGGCGTTACTGCGTATTACGTCGGCATTCATTTGGCAGCAACGGCCAGCGAGGTCAGCGGGAGGGTGAGGAAGACGGTGATGTGGCGATGGGGTCCGTTGTCAGCGAGAGGGAGAGAGGAGGAGTGGGTCCAGCTAGTCAGTGGGTTTGCGGGTTCCTTCTGCGGTGAGAAACGATTCGCTCGGGGTGAGAGGGAGAGGTGGGCTGCTGGGCTTAGTTGGCTGGCCAGATGGGTTGGGTTTGTTTCCATTTTTTTATACTAAACCTTTTTCTTTTCTGTTTTTGAATATTCTGATTTGATTTTCAATCAAACAAGAATCAATTCAAACCTCAACCAAAATTTGTGTAGATTCATATACTGATTAATAACACATTCCAAAGTCAAATTTAGAATAATATATTTATTCTTTTTAGGGTCTTATAATTATTTAAAAATAGGCTCTAGTATTAATTAAATAAGATTTAATAATATTTTTCAATCTCCATTTGAATTCAAATCACCACCAAACTTTGGGTGAATTTAATTCTGTTTATCAACATATTTCAAAGTCCAAAAATAGAACAATTATTTTTAGGGTTTATTATTTATTTAAAAATAATAATTATATAGACTTTAGTCTTTAATTCAAAATAGGATTTAAATATGTTTAAAAACTCTATTTGTCTTTCTAAATTTTTCCAAAACCTTTTCAGTAGGTTTTAATTGAAATTATAAAACACTTTGGAATTTTATTGGAAGCACTTTAATAAGTTTTTAATGTTTATTTTAAAATCGAAAAAGCCTTTACTCAAATATAATTGGGTATAATAAATCCCTATTATTTAATTCAAATAATCCTTTACTCTTTTATCAAATATAAATATTTTATTTAATTTGTTTAGCCAAGATTTAATTTGGCCCTTTAAAATAGTCCTTATTTATATTTCTACCTTTGCTTTTGAAAACCATATCCTTTTATTAAAAGATCCAAAAGTAGTGATTCCAATTTGTAAAATCTTATTTAATGTTTATTTATCCTTTTAAATATATTTAGGATTATTTGCTCACCATTTGGTATGGATTTCTAGATGGTTGCTTTACTAGCTTTGGAAATTCAATTTCCTTATCTTATTAAATTCATAAGATTTTATTCATGGCTCCAAAGTAAGTGAATCCAATTTCTATGGTTTTATAATATTTCCATTTGTCAGTCTTGATCATTTTGAAATGTTTGTATGACCAATTTTTATATGGATCAAATCCATAGTCTTAGAGATAACTTGAAAATGATTTTCTTCCATTAGGGTTTTGGTTTATTTCTCAAGTGTTTAAATTTCCAGATGCATTTATGAAGAATGCATTCCACTTGATTTGAATTTAGTTGGATTCAAATGTTAACCAAAGTTTGTTCAAGATGGGTTTTTAAGTTTCCATTTAGAAACAAAAGTTTCTTTTCACCCAAAATTTCAACAATTATTTATTTTGTTTATTTATTTTTCACATTACAAGATTTGGAAAATCTTGGGATGTGACACGGATATTAGCTATCGCCTCCACAACAACAACATGATATGCTGCTAAATGACTCCTACCTTCTCCTATAGGCAGATCATGATATAATCCAAGATTCTCTGGAAGTTGGATATTCACACGATACTTGGATAACATCCGGCCATCAAGGTAAGTGATAGTGTTCACTGGAATTCTAGTTGGACAACTAAAGAGCTTTAAAAGTTAACGAAGTTGGTCTATGAATGATCCTTGATAATCATCAAGAGTTTACTCTTTCCTTACCAAAGTATGTTTTGGAAACTTTGGTGCCATATCTCTGTATATCAGAAAAATAATTTTTGATTAGTATCCAATGATATATTGCATCATAACAAAGAATTATCACACTAAAATATACAACGGAATATCCTCATTTGAATACCCATTATATAACTTTTAGAGAATTCTTTATCGTTGCTAAATTTTCCTACAGGTAATACCCTTTACTGGGTTTCCAACCTAAGGTCAAAGCAATTTGCTTTGATACTAACTACGGTGACCCAGCATACCACTGCATGTGTAGTACACTATAGTCGTTGACATGACATCCATAGAACACCGTTCCGTAAATATCACATCCCTCAGAGTGGTACAATAGAAACATTGCGGGTCCATATTACAAAGGTACACACATTATTGTTATTACAATACCGGAAGTTCAAGGCTTCTAAAAGATTCAACTTACAAACCAAAATATAAAGTGTTTCAGCGGAATTTAAAAGTAGCAACTCCGACTAGGAGTTGAGCTCAGCAGCTTATTCTATAGAGTTCATGCTGCTTGGCTCTGTTGGTTACTACTAACTCAGGATACTTAGTTGGATTCGTTATCATCGACACCGTAGCGGATCTCATAATCCACTCCTTCAACACCTCCGGATAGATCAGGTTCCTCGTAGAACACATCTTCTTGGCATTCGGTTGCATACATTGGCATGTCTTCGGGATCCTCAAAGTCTAAGCAAGGGATCAAAGGAAAGAATGAGTAACAGTGTTACCCAACAAGTTCATTATATGCAAGGTGGGAAGTTTGATGCTCTAACTACCACCTCGGATCATAAATCCTTGGCACTATGCAGTTTTTATAAATCTTTCTTCAAAGATTGATTTTATTCTGAAAAACTATAACAATCATCCTTCACAGGTTGACCAGACCTTCAAGGAGTTCCTTTCCTGCCGCGTTCGTAGCTCCTTCCCGGAACAGGGAGTAACAAGTTACAATTCTTACACTCTGCAGAGGTGCGTTAATTTACCCATGAGAGATCAACTCCTTGTTGCACAACCGGGCGTACTTTCCCGTCCACAATTCCATGATGTGGGGCCCAGTAGTTGGTCCAAGCCAACCACTGCCCCCTTCGCGACCTCGCATGCCTCCTTGGTGTACACCATGCCCACATAATGAATCACGGCAATGGTTTGTACAAACTGTGAGATGCCAGAACTATCGTGGGACGATGAGGGTTCCTACCCATATGCTGCATATCCTCTACGAATTACCAATTAATATGCACACTACGAGGATTAGAGCCACGACCTGCACATCCGGCTTCATGCGAGAGGAAGAAGATACAGCTGACTTCTCTGTCCCATTCCAAATTTCATGGCTAACGCGTAATATACGGCGCTAGAATCACTGATGTCAGGGGTTATTAAGTCCCTACTAGATCATCATTGTTGCACTGGACCTTGAGCTTCTATGTCTACAAAAAAATCATTATTGCCCGGTAAGGACAATATTTAAAGAACCAAATTGTTTATGCAATAATGTAATGCATCATTTATCTTGATATGCATTTACCCCATTATTATGAAAAGTTCTTTTTAAGTAATAAAGGATTTATTACTTTTAATATTTATAACATATATTGAATTATTTTATTTTATTTCCCTTTTATTTGACTTTTATTGATTTAATAATTCTTTCAGGAATTATTAGTTATAAATTAAAAATTGTTATTAAATATTTATTTAGTATTTTTCAAAAATACTATAATGTTAATATGAAAGTGATTTTTATTTATTTCTATCATCTTTCAATAATTTTGTAAAATTCCATAAGGAATATATAAATTACAAAATTCTTATAAAAATTTAAATGTCTAAAATTTTATATCTTATTTTATTTGGATAGTGTGGATTATTGTGAATCCAAAAATATTTTATTTATAATTTTTGGACTTTTATTTTATTTTCTAGGATTTAATGAAGTCGAGGGGTATTTTGGTCTTTTCCTTTTTATTCAAACAGGCCTTAAAGGATTTCTGGGCTGGTTTATCTTATTGGGCCCTAGTAGCCCATTAGTCATAGACAAAAGAACCACCCCAAAGGGTCTGGCCCAACTCGGCCCACTCCTCACAGCCTCTCTCTCTCCCTCGAGCTCATCCTCTCCTCCTCTGACCCCGACCCCGTGGCTAGCGATACCGCCTCCGTGGGCCGTTCTGGTCGCCGCCGGGGTGCAACAGGGGGTTGTTGACGACGCTTGTCCTATCTGTCCAACTGGA
This sequence comes from Avena sativa, assembly GCA_916181665.1. Classification (NCBI taxonomy): domain Eukaryota; kingdom Viridiplantae; phylum Streptophyta; class Magnoliopsida; order Poales; family Poaceae; genus Avena; species Avena sativa. The sequence goes on from OV702280.1 coordinate 425,551,547, forward strand.
TTCAAGCCTGGGGCTCTCCTGCGATGGATCGATGCCGTCTCAAACCCTATGGTTTGGGGTTGGCGTGGATCCAGGTGCTGCCGCCGCCGTGCTTCGTGGTGATGCTCCTCGCCTCTATGCGTGTTCATGGTCACCGCCGTGGTGTCGTATGGGTTGCAGCGCCCCTCCTGGGGTGCTCCCCGTGCCGCCATGGTCGTCAGCCCCTCTGCTTCCTCTTATAGTCTTCAGCGAGGACCTACAGTGAGTTCGATTCCTCTCCATGGTGCTCTCTGTGCTTGCTGATTCGATGCTAGATGCTGGCAGTGACCTCTCCGATTACTATCTGATTCTGATTAGGATGATTTATCCATTTAGGGTTCCTATCATGTGAATGATCATGTACTGGATGAATTGGATCATGTTTGGATGATTTGTAAACATGCTAAGTGGTTATTGGCATGAGGCATGTTGCTTAAGATGATCTATAATGTTTCTGGTGGCTTATTAGATGATTTTATGCTTGGATTGCATCTGATTCAGAGGATATAGTTGCTTGGGAAACCATGCTTGATAAAGTCAGTGACTTGATAACTTTTCACTCTCATTTCTAGGTTTATGCTTATGGTTATGGTCTGGTGAAATCACTGTATTAGTGCTGTTGGCTTGAGAACTAGTTTGATCTCAAACAGTGAAGTTTAACATAGGAATATCCTAGTTATGATTCCTATGTTAACAGGAAAATGATTAGTAAGTTGATTGTCTGAATTTGTGATGATTAAATGTCTATCCTGATTCATATAGAATTGTTCTTGTGACACCATCATGGTATGGCACACAAGTTTGATTCTAATCCATTGATTGGGTTAACTTGGCTTTGAAAGATATATGGAAATGTTTCCATAAGACCAATGATCTTGGTCTGAGGCTTAGGGATTCAGACCTTATCTAATTGATTCATGTAGATAGTCTTGGTAGTGGTACCAGCTATTGTTTTTGAATCAAAACTTGAAGAAAAATGTTAGTAAGCTTGATCATGATCTGTATCCAAAGAATTAGTTTCTAAGGTGCTACCCTTTCTTTAGGGATGTGCCTAGAAATAGATCATAGATATATTTATGCTTGAATTGTAAGATATAGCCTAACAACCAGAGCAATGATGTTGCTCTAAGCTCTGGCTGGATCCAGGTACTTTGTTGTTTGCTTTTAGAGTTTAAAAAAAATCCCTATGATGGAGTCACCCCACTTGGGTGCTTTATGAGGGTTTGTTTCATAAAACAACACATGCTTCTGTCTAGATGATATGATTGGATCATGTGAGGGTTTTATGATGCTCACCACAAAATCTGATGACTGTGGAGTAAGTTGGTGATGATCTTGATCTGGTTTTGCTGGACTCCTGTGCTTGCTCTTGAGCTAGCCTGCTCCTCCTAGCTCCTAGACTTGGCCTTGTTGTCCACCTGATCCTTCCCCCTCCTTATGTCACCATCCTGGTGATGTTTGGTTGATCTTTGGTGGTTTGGTTTGGCTGTTGTGCTTGGCAAGCTGCTATCTAAGCTGGCTGTTCTTGTGTGCAAGCAGTGGAGAGATGCACTAGTGTTCTCCACGACTGTGATGATGGTTTTGTGAGTTTGGGGCTGTGCTGTGAGGCTGACGACACACCACATGCATGTTGGTGTGTGTCCTGCCTGTGTGCTTCCTGTGCACTTGTGGATATGTTCATAATTTTGAAACTTACTGTTGTCTGTTTACTTTCACCTGGCTGGTGAAATTTGCCCCTCTTGGCTGTCATTTGACTTCTGGCTTGAAATTTATGAAAGATAAATTCTTTCATATTTGGTGAAACTTGCCCCTTCAATAAATTTATCAATGATGAATTTGTCTAGTGCACTTCACTAACATGTCTGAGAGAAAAAATAATACTAACCCTATCTTTCTTTTGTTTCTATTTAGTCTTTGTTTGTTTTTTGCAGGTACAGATCTAAAGTGAAGATTTAGTTTAGGTGTGGTTATAGAAAAATTCAATGTAGTCTTCTTTATATTTTTGTAATTTTCATTACATTATTTTGTAATCTTCATTTTATTCTTTTGTAATAAAGATTACATTATTATCAACAAAGAATATTCTTATTCTTATTTATTTACTTTGGTGGAGAGTGTGGATGATTTCAATAAGTTACAATTTTTGTAACTTATTTATATATATGAAATAAGTTTTTATATTCTAATTATTTTCTTTGGATAAAGTTTTGAGTTAAAATAATTAACTCATAATTAAATCAAGATTCAAACCTTATTCCTAATTCATTTGAATTATAATTCAAACACTCAAGTTTAAAATTCAAATTCATTTTAAAACACATAATTCCTAAAAGATCATATCAAAGTCTATAGCAATCACCATTTAAGACTAAACCTAATCTCAAAGTATGAAAGAAACCTTGATCACTTAAGGTTTTTATTTGGCGAAAATTTTACCCACATTTTCACAGATGAATGCATGCAACATTCCAAATTCCTAAATCTACCCTTCGTTAGTTCCTAAATGTTGGGATGTTACACAAGATATCATTGATAAAATCAAGGATAGATTGAAAATAGCTCAAAGTAGGCAAAAAAATTATGCTGATCAAAGTCGAAGATCATGGCATCCTGAAGTGGGAGGCATGGTATATCTGAAAGTAAGTCCAATGAAAGGAGTTAAAAGGTTCGAAGTTAAAGGAAAATTGAGTCCAAGATATATAGGTCCATTCAAAATACTGAGCCAGAACAGGACTATAGCTTATGCTTTAGAGTTACCCTCTAGATTGGCTCAAGTTCATAATGTTTTCCATGTGTCACAACTCCGGAAATGTCTTAAAGTTCCTGATGATGCAATCACACATCAAGAGATAGAATTACAATCAGACTTGACCTATGTTGAAAAACCCTATAAAATTTTGGAAGAAAACTAGAAAAGGTTGAGGAACAGGGCAATCAAGTACTGCAAGGTACAGTGGGAACATCATCCCGAGAGAGAAGCCACCTGGGAAAAAAGAAGATGATTTAAGAAAAGGCTATCCAGAACTGTTCAGGTACACTTCAACAAACTTGGGACAAAGTTTAATTTAAGGGGGGAAGTCTGTAACATCCCAGCATTTAGGAACCAATGAAGGGTAGATTTAGGAATCTATGCAATTGCATGCATTCATTTGTAAAAAATGTGGGTAATTTTTTCCCGAATAAAAACTTAAAGTGATCAAAGTTTAGGAATAGCCTTGGAGAATGATCGTTATAAAATTTGACATGATCTTTATGGATTAGTGTGTTTTGGGAAAAGAATTTGAATTCAAATTTAAGATTTGAAATACATTGTAAAATTATGGAATTGTGATTTAGTAATATCATATAATTAAGAAACAATAAATAGTAACTAGAAACTCTATGTAAGATTGTTAATTAAATAAATGAATATTTATTTCATATAATCATTTCATCAATAAGTTACAAAATGTAACTTATGAAGTTAATAAATAATCTTTACAAGAGTGAAATTACAAAAAGAGGAAATTACATTATTATTAAACTAATACATCTTTATTACAAAAGAATAAAATAAATATTAGAAAAGAATAAAATAAATATTACAAAGGAACTATTCTATCAAAAAGAAAACCTATTCTAATCTTGAACCTTTAAATCTTGTACCTGCAAAACAATGAACAAAACAAAAAGAAATAAAGGTTAAGTTATTTTACTCTCAGTGGTGAACAGTGAGATGCACCGTTCCACTTTACATCATTGAGTAAATCTTTAGGGGCAAGTTTCACCAATATGAAAGAATTAAATCTTTCATAATTAATAAGCCACAAGTCAAATGATTCCAATTAGTAAGAGGGGCAAGTTTCACTAGGCAGATAAATGGTAATCAGATAAAAAGGTAGGTCATCTCCCTGAGCATATCCATAAGGATGCAGCAGACACACAAGCAGCTTACACAACTAAATGCATGGATGTGTTGTCAACACAACCACAGCTGCCTCACAAGCAAAAGAGCTCAACACAGCCGTGGGCAAGCACAAGAGCACCATTTCCTTGCTCATACACATAAATCACCAACAGTCTAGCCATAGCCAAACCAGCCAACCCAAACCAACCACACACCATATCATCCCAGTATTCACCAGATGGTGACATAAGGAGGGGGTGGATCAGGTGGATAGCAAGGACAAGGCCAAGCTAACAGGAACCAGAAGGTGGATAGCAAGATCAAGGACAAGCTTCCAGGAGCTGGAAGTAGCAGGAGCAGCATCAGGAGAAGAACAAGATTAGGCCAGGAGCCCAAGATAGCAAGATCAAGTCACATGATCAACCAGCAACCACAACAACAACCAACCGTTGTGGTGAGATATATAAAACCCTCACATGATCTGTCTGTCCTATTTATATATAGATTCATGTGTTGTTTCATACTTAACTTCTCAGTATTCACCCAAGTGAGGTGAATCCATCATAGAATATTTTGAATACAAAAGCTATAAGGAAACTTTAGGGATCAAACCAGGATCTCAAAACAACCTCATTGATCCTGGCTACAAAGTTATATCTCATACTCCAAGAATAAATATAGCCAAGATTTGGAATGCTAGGCACATCTCTTAAAAAGGAGTAGCACCTTAGAATCCCTAGATCTTATGGATCCATACAATTTAGGCAGCACACCAATCATTTTACCAACTAGGACTCAAGAATGAGTAACTAGTATTAGAACCAAAGTATTTCTATTAGGGACAAAAAAATAGGAAACTAGTTCCTATGCCTCAGACCAACATCATAGGCAGAGAAGTTTAAAAGAAGATTTCAACTTATCTTTGGCATTTACCAATTTCAAGCACTGTCAGAATTAAGCTCAGTAATAGAACCCAACAACTTGTGTGCCATTCTATGATGGTGTCACAAGGACAAGTTCTAAAAGACAAGCAAAACCATTACTTAGCTTTCACAAATAAAATGGCAAGCCACTAAATATCATTTTCCTGGAATCAAATGCCAGAAATCAGTATCAAGCTTATCTATACATCTTCAGAACATCACTAGAATCTAATGATTAATCTCAGTCTGTATATCACCATACAAGCCAACAATTATAGATACAGTGAACAATCACTGACAGAACTACTGTCAGTACTAACATTTTGACAGTAGAAAGTTCCCAAATCAACAGCATCCACAAGTAATAGTTTCACAGTAGCAGTATCAACAAAATCATATCCAATTATCAATTGGAATCAGACCAATAAATCCACTAGCATCATAAAAATTAACTGTGGACAGTGATCAACATAATCACCATACTCAAGGATCATCACTACTAGTTCCAATTCATCATATATAACCACAACAGAGGGATCAACCCTAATCAGGACATGAACCCTAATCAGAACATGAACCCTAATCGGGGATAGCCACTAGAAGCACACAAGGTAGGGAGGCATAGTACAGAGAGCACGAGAGGTAAGAAATAACAACTTACTGGAGGTTCTAGCTGTAGTCTAGAAGGAGAATCAGAGGGGTCGACGAGCACGGTGGAACGGGAAGCACCCAAGGGGCCCTGCAACCTGCACCGAGCCGAGGCGGCGACGACAACAATGCTTGAGGGCGATTAGCACCACCACAGCAACATAGGAACACCCCATAGCACCACAGGAGGCGGCATCACCAGCACCACCCCAAACCCTAGGTTTCCGGACGGAGCTGGCCTGGCCACAGGAGAGCCCCAAATCCAAATTGAAATGGACTAGATGAAGGATCAGGGTCAACAATCACGCCATGCACCACGGCGGCGGCCGGAGAGAACCATGGCGGCGTGAATCGCCCGGCGGTGGTATCGGCGACCATGGGGTCGAGGAAGAAGAAAAGATGAGGACGAGAGAGAAGGACAGTGAGAGTGGGCTGAGAGGGCCAACCCCTTCGGGGAGCCTTTTTGGTCTTGATCATTTGGGCTAAATCGGCCCAATAAACCCAACAAAACCAGCCCAACAACCTAAAGAAAGTTTTAATAATGAAGAAAGGACCAAAATACCCCGAAATTTAAATAAATTCTAGAAAATAAAGTAAAAATCTAAAAATTATAAATAAAATATTTTGGATTCACAATAATCCAATCTATCTAAATAAATTAAGAAATAATTTTTTATGCATATAATTTTTATCAAGAATTTTATAATATATGTATTCCTTATGGAATTTTATAAAATTAAAGAAAGAAGATAAAAATAAATAAAAATCACTTTTATTATATATTAATATTATATTATTTTATAAAAATACTAAATAAATGTTTAATATCATAAAAAGAAATTCTTGTATTTAAATGATAATTCTTAAAAGAATTGTTAAATAAATAAAAATAAAATAAAATAAAAATACAATATTCAATAAATATTAATAATTAATATTTATAAATCCTTTACTACTTAAAGGAATTTTTGTAAATAAAATAATGGGTAGAACACACAAAAATAAATTATGCATTACATTACTTTGCATAATCATTTTGCCTCTTTAAATATTGTCCTTACCGTTGTAGACTTAGAAGCTCAAGGTCCAGTGCAAGCATCCGACTTCACTACCTTGCAATCACAAGGCAAGTTCATCACTTTCTCATGTCCTTTGAAGAGTCTTTATCAAAGTATTTGCAAATTGTGTGTTATCATCAATATTCCAGAAAAAGAAAATAATATTTTCTCAAACAAATAAATCTTTGGTATCATCCTAAGAGATGATATAATGAAGCAATAGAACTTAGTTTTCTGTTTGCGACAATGATGATCAATTAGGGATTTAATAACCCATGACATCAGTGATTCTAGCGATGTATATAACGCGTTAACCATGAATGGGACGGAGAAGTCAGCTATATCCTTTTCCTCTCATATGGAGGCAAGACGACCTTAACATGACGTTGTGATTCCTTGTGCGGATCCAACATATGGGTGGGCACCCTTACGCCCCACACTTTTGGTGTCTAGATTATCTATGAATGGTGTTTAGTGGTATAGTCCATTTAATATGGCACTTGCCAAGGCATCACCAGGTCATAGAGTCTTCGGGAACTCATCGGGGTTTTAGCCTGTCTGAAAGGGGGCTTAACGGAGGTGAGCTGGCCCCGAAGGATCGTGTAGACATATGAGGTCGCGGATAGGGCAGTAATTGGCTTGGACTAACTACTGGGCCCCACATCATGGAATTGTGGACGGGAAAGTACGCTCGGTTGTGCAACAAGGAAGTTGATCACTTATGGTTAAAGTGACGCACCTCTGCAAAGTGTAAGAACTGTAACTTGTTACTCCCTGTTCCAGGAAGGAGCTACGAACGCGGCAGGAAAGGAACTCCGTGAAAGTTCTGGTCAACCTGTGAAGGCTGATGGTCATAGATTTTCATAATAAAATTAATCTTGAAGAAAGATTTACAAAAAATGCATAATGCCAAGGACTTATAGTCTGAGGTGGTAGATAGAGAATCAAACTTCCCACCTTGCATATAATGAACTTTCTGGGTAACGCTGTTACTTACCCTCTCCTTTGATCCCTTGCTTAGACTCTGAGGATCCCGAAGATACTCCAATGTATGCAACTGAGAGCCAAGAGGAGGTCTTCTATGAAGATCCCAATATGTATGGAGCCGTTGAAGGGGAGGACTACGATATCGTCTACAGAGGAGAGTACCAAGAATCAGAATAATTACTATAGTTTTAGGAGCCAATTGAGCCGAGCAACATGAACAATATATAGCAATAAGTTGTTGAGCTCAATTTGGAGTTTAAGTTTTCACTTTGAAACTTCCGCTAAAACACTTATATTTTGGTTTGTAAGTTGAATCTTTTGGAAGTCTTGAACTTCTGGTATTGTAATAATAATAATGTGTGTATGTTTGTAATATGGACCCGCAATGTTTCTGTTGTACTACTCTAAGGGATGTGATATTTACGGAATGGTGTTCTGTGATTGTCATGTCAACAACTATAGTGTACTACATATGCAGTGGTATGCTGGGTCACCGCATCAGGTATCTAAGCATGGGTATCATACATCAGGCCCTTATGGACCATTTTACGATTCACATCAAATTCAGAAACCACTGGGATGTTATGCCCGTTTGATTCTGATCTGAACGGAAATTTAAATTTGCCGTAATTTACATGATCTGTTGTCCGCCATGGTGAGCACTGTGGACGCCGGCGAGGACGACTCTACACCGGGGAAACAACATTCCACCGACGATGATTCCTTAAATGCTGGACGACTGCCACTGCTGGTTTGCGCTTGCGCGTACTCAACGGCGTGCCTGAAGGCCGCGCGCCGAAGAACGCGTGCCTGACACGGCCGCTTCTCCTGTTGCTCTACGTGTGCTCAGTGGCCGTGGAGAGCATGGCTCTCCACAACATGGCTCTCCTCGGCCGTGTGCATGACCATGCGCGCAGGGTGCTTCCAAGGGGAGGTGTGCCTGCGACCAAGCGCCACTCGTCTCTGTCCGCCCGGAAGCGGCGCTAGGGAATGTCGGCGGCGCTAGGAATGTTGGAGGCGACAACAACGTGCCAGTTAACATCATCGATTATTTTGGTTTTCTCCAGCGAGGAACATGCGATAAATTGCTTTTGTTCTGTTGTACTACGCGTGCTCGGGTTGCTCCTGATTGTTTGCTGTTGTGTTTTGCTCGCTGATGTCATGTGCTAGCCGCTGCTGTTTCAATTTGTTGTATATGTAAGGTGCTAGTTCGCGGTGTGGTAGAAGGACGAGGGAGAGGACGCCCCTACACGCCCCGGCGCCAGCCCGTCAGCAGTACGGCGGCCACGGCGCATCGCCGGCGTGGGCAGCAAACCAGGTGCAGCAGGCGGCCATCGGTACGAGGACACCTGCTTCTTCTCCCGTGGCTTGTGGCTGAGTACAGACAGAATCACAAGAGATTTTAGGGACTCAAAAAGATTAGAATAGATAATTTATCTAGGTTTTTTTTTGTGGTCAAACAGTTTTAGGGTTTAATTTAGACCGGGATTCACATTTTTGGGTATAAACGACAGGAATTTTGACTTGAGGGTTTAAACCGGCAAACAACTATAAGTTCAAGGTTTGTTTAGACTTTTTTCCCTTTTTATTGGTTTGATGCACCTGGATTTGGCTGGATGCTGCTCGTATTTGTTCTTATATATATGACAATGATAGTGAAACCCTTCCATAACTACTTGAAAAAGTAATGAAATAAAAAACTTACACGAGCATAAGAGCAAAAGGTGGAAAAGAGAGGTGGTGATGCTAGAGATTTGTGAAATCCATATGCAACAACACATAATTTTAGCCTTTGGGCAAGGCTGACAAGAACCCCGATGTCAGTATCATGCATTCCACTAAGTCGCTGAGACCATGGGTCAAGCTGCCAGCGCTCATCGATAGAAGAAACAATTGGTGCAATCGGCACGAGCTAAGAGCATCTTTACCGACAAAATCCAAACGAATGATTTAAATCGTCCGTTGTCTATTTGGATCTAGCCATCGGTGCTTTTAGATCATGGTCCGGTCTGTCCGGCCAGCCGTGCACAGCAGCGCAACCCAAACAGATAAAAACGGACAGACCAGTCTAAAAGAAGAAGGCTTATTATATGACTGTATTTGGACCAATCTGTGTTCGCATCTATCCGAACGGATCCATAAAGGCATCAGATTTAGGTCATAAATGGATCGGTCCGGCATGACTTATCCTGGATAGGACATGCCGCTTGTGGTGTCGCGTATGTCTCGCGCGTCCACGCGGACCGATTTAGAAACGCTCGGACCATTTGGATAGACCCGATAAAGATGCCCTAACTTGTATACTTAATTGGACATCTCTATCCATCGACTGCATAAGTCCCATGGTAGTGGGAATTATCATATTAATATCAGATCATCTCCAATTGAAGCTATAAAATAGCGCACGCTAGCGCGCCCTAAAACTGGTATGCAGTGCCATTTTTAGATTTTAATGCGTGCGGGCATACGGTGCTCCATCAGACGCTGCAAATTGATGCGTGCAAAATTAGCGCTCTTCCGGACACTGCAAAATACAGCATACACGCGGCGGCATAAACAACAAAAACACATATAAATAGAAAAATGAAGATCAAACAGACACCAAAAAATAAAAAAATAAAAAATAAAAAAGACGAACAAATACTAGAAATTGTAGGTTTATATTACAATGAAAACACACACATAGCTCAACGTTGCAGAAAAATAAATACTACTATATACAACCAGACACAAGCCTAAACTAGTCGTTGCCTCTAAAATCAAAGTACGAGGAGTCCGCCGTCAAGGACGATACCGGCATCGACGAATAAAGGTCAAGCCAACGCGGGTCGTCCTCGGGAATTATCAGACTGACCTCTTGCGCGAGGATGAAGGCGCGCTTCCCCGCCTTCTCAGCCCTCCGCACGCGCCTCGCCGCCTTCCGGTCCACCCTTCGTTGGTTCCTTTTAGCGTAGAAGGCGACCTCGGTGGCGACGTTCTCCGGGAAAGGTCTGCTCCCACAGGAGTCGGTGCCACTCCTCGGTCTCGGCAATCATCAGGCGGCACGAGCATCTCCACCTACTCACGCGTGTAGATGTCGTGGAAGTTGAGGGTGAAGGGAATATGCCCGAGAGACAATAATAAAATGGTTATTATCATATTCCTTGTTTATGATAAATGTTTATTTTGCATGCTATAATTGTATTAATACGGAAACGTTAATACATGTGTATTTCATAAACAAAAAGGAAGTTCCTAGTTATGCCTCTCTTATAAACTAGCTCGTTGATTAATAAGATGATCAAAGGTTTCCTGATCATGGACATTGGATGTTGTTAATAACGAGGTCACAACATTATTGGAATGGTGTGATAAACATTCATCCAAAGTATAGCATTACAATCAAATTCATTGAGTTTATATTGCTATAACAACTTACGAAGTGATCCTAATCCTTAGACCATAAGATCATGTCAATCACTAACACCGAAAGAGTTTCTTGATAACATCAAACGTCACACCAAACTGGGTGATTATAAAGATGGGTTCAGGACTACTAAAGTGTTATGTTGATGCCCATGGATCGAGAATGGATTTCATCCCGATGACGGATAGATATGCTCTGGGCCCTCTCGGTGATATCACATTGATTAGCTTGCAAGCAAGTGATTTGATCACTAGAATGTTATATCACGGGAACGAGAAAAGAGTGCATGTGAGTAACGAGATCAAACTAGGTATGGAGATACCGATGATCGAATCTCAGACATGTAATATATCGTGAAACAAAAGGATTAAGATACTAGCGTAAAAGGTTCTGACGATCACACGAAAGTCATCGTTGAATGTGTGGGAGTCAGTATGGATTTCTAGGTCCCGCTTCTGATTATCGATCATGTCCGCATTATTCGTGAACCGTAGGGTGGCACACATAAGGGACACTGACATCCATTTGGAGCAAAAGTTTCATGCTGAAAACAATAACAAGCGCAGGACTTTATTTCACTAGATACCGAAACAGGTTTTCGGGTAAAATTGCAGAAAGTGTTTTTGCATGTGAAATGAAATACTAGCAAGGGGTTATATGAGAATGTTTGTCATTAAAGTAATTGACAAAATTCTGAATAAATAAAATGAGTTTTAATTAATGAGAGTTTGCATTAAATTTGGTGGAAATTTAATGGGAATTTGAATGGGTTTTTGAGTGGAGAAAATTGAAGGGCCATTTTGTGAGTGGAGTGTCCATCCACATGAGTGAGGGAGAGGTGGGGGCACCCTCCATGGCCGGTGTCCATGCCCCCTTGGGCTGCCCCTCCCCTATATAAGGAGCCCCTCCTCTCACTTCTCACTCACACCTCCTCGTGAAGGATCTCTCTCCCCCTCTAGTATTTATCCCCCATGGTCTCGGACTAGCGAGATACATGTTCCCGGTGGCTATTCGACAGGAAAGAGTCGTGCTTCCGCTGCATCACTGGAGCGAGGAGGCGGAGGTTGCTCGGTGTCTTGTACGTGTGTGCGAGCACAGATGCACTGCTGTTTTGTGGCGCTAGGACTTCCTCTCGATCATGAGATCGGCAATAGATCGTCTACATCAACCACGAGTTTGACTCGTTAAGCTTTGTCGGTCTTCAAGGGTATGTTATGGATATACATCCGCCCGTTGTTTGTATCTAGTAGATAGATCTTGGTACATAGTTGTTCCCATCGTAGGAAATTTTTTGTTTTCTATGCTACGAACCCTACAGTGGTATCAGAGCCGGATCTATGCGTAGATGCTTTGCACGGGTAGTACACATATGAGTATATGGGTGAAGATGATCATTTTATTGATTCTTAGTTGTACTTTGGATATTGGTGGCATAGTGGGATGAAGCGGCTCGGACAAACTTTACATGTCCTCGCACATGAGACTTGTTCCACGCTTGACATCCAACTAGTTTTGCATAAGTGGCTAGCGGGTGTCTGTCTCTACTATTATAGTCAATATCTAATTTGCAACGAGTTGTCAACAATTTGGTTATCCTCGTTGTGGTTCATGTTCGTAGGTAAGAACGGTTCTATCTTCGAAAGCCGTAAGCCACGTAAAACTTGTAATGGATAAATTAGAGGCGTCTAGTTTAGATTGTTGTTGGGCTACTGTCATGATATGGTGATGTTGTAAGTAGAAGTATAAGTCGATACTCTTACAACACACATAACGTGTAAGTTCCATAGACCTTGGCCTTACACATAAAGATATGATAGTGATCATACCATGATGCACATGATGGAGATCAAGTGCAAGAACCATATCATTTCACTTATTAACATGTGATGTTTGATTACATCTTATATTGCTTGTTTGGCATTTTATTAGCATAATAAGATGATCCCTCATTTAGATATCAAGATAAGAATGTGTTCTTCCTTAAGTATGCACTGACAATGTTTCGTCGCTTTAAGGCATCACATGATGATCGGGTGTACTTGAATCCACGAGGATATCTCGGGTGTAAGACAGTTTTACACACGCAAATACTAAGGTTCTTACTTGGCGAGCCTAGCATGTACAGACATGACCTCGGAACACGGACCGAAAGGTTAAGCATGAGTCATATGTTTTGATATGATGACCATATGGATGCTCGCCTTTGAAGCTACACCGACTCACGTGACGATCGGACTTGGTGTAGTGGATTTGGTTCATGTAATCACCAAAAAGGCATGAGGGATGTCGTTTTTGAGTGGGAGTTCATTTCTAATTTGGATTAGTAGAACTCAATTTATCATAAATTAAATCAAAGTGAATTTGCATAATTTGTTGTAGTCATTGGCATTCGTTCACCACCTTATGCATGGTTGTAAATGAGATAATAGAACTATAGAATTCTGGATATTTACTTTACGAACTGGTATCATATTGTGTTGAGTGGCAATCTAAAGTTTAAAGTCCTATTGCAAACTCTCAGCAAACTCTGTTTACTCAGAGAAGTTTAATAATTAGTATTAAATCGAGAGTAACAATTCCAGTGTTAGTATCTTAAGTATCATGTTTGCCTCCATGATTCTTGATTGTTTTAATATCAAGTTTATCTCAGAGCTAAAAGAATTGTTTCAGAAACCATCATGTGTGGCAGATATAACAATATCTGAAACAATGTTTTGGTTGCAATATGATAGAGTATAATATATGTTCTCATATTGGATGAGAATTTGCAAAGGTTGGAGATGTAGACATCCTAATCATCCAAAAGGGTTTTGGAAAGTAATGTTATACTCATGTTTCGCCTTTATAAGCTACAATAGCTTGATCATGAAAGTGATCATGATAAGGTTGAATAGAAGATGTATGTAAAGTGTTTACTACACTAAAAGATTACTAAAGAATGGATTTTAAAAGAATACCGACCATTTTGATGATGGTGATCTACTTCAAAGTGCAAGTACAAAGGTATTATTATTTGAATATACACGCTTTGGACTACGTGTCATGTATATGGCGCCACTGTTGATGTTGATAGATTCTTTTAAAAGGAAAAGGAAATGCTGAAAGAGAATATATAAAATATATTTGGCAGAAAATAAAATACTGGAAATATCCAATTTAGGTATATGGATGATATACATGTTATGGTTGTATTCTTTGCTTGTTATACAATGTGGTTCTTGGGTATTGGATACCGAATTGGTTGGTATGAAATTTCATACGGAACGACGCAATTCATAAACCACAATGGCCTAAGTAACTAGCAAGAGAATATGTGACGATGTTCATCGAAAACAAACAAACCGTTGTTTGTATTTCTCGTTGACATCAAAGCTTGACTTCAAGATTTGTTTTAGTAATTGTTATTTAAATCAGGTATTATGAGAACAAAGGTTGTTCAAATAATTACCGTATTCCATATAAGATAGATGATTTACAAATCTAGTTGGAGAAATCACATCCATAAAACTAATGCTAAAGTGTCGCAAGACAAATGATTGGAAGATCACTTACGAAGTGACATCGCCGTTTAAATTATATTGGAAAGAAAACATGAAGAATCTCCATATTTATGGATTTTTAGAGTCTTTGATTTGATCAAGTGACGCTTGTGAGACTTTCCTCGAGATAATTAAAAACTCCGTTCAAAGGCCAAAGAAGAACGAACGACTAAATTATTGGAATTTATACATATCGATGTATGTAGTCCATTATTTATAGTCGTAAGCGATGGACTTAAACTTCATATGCTTTCTTCGGAAATTTGAGTGAATATTCACTTAATGATAAATAAGTATGAAATATTTGAAAAACGTTTCAAAGACTTCCAAGATGAAGTGGAAAATCATTGTAACAATAAAATATATGATTTATGATTTTATCATAAAGGGATTTATTTGAGTTGCAAGTGTAACAAGAAAAATAAATGAATTATGATTTATCATAAAGGGATTTATTTGAGTTACAAGTTTAGAAAAACTCCTAGATTTACATCTCCCGAAACACCATAGGAGTATGGAGTGTTTGAGATTTGTAATGAAACCTTGTTTGACATGGTTGGATCAAAGGTGTTATTTATAAAACTGCCATTATGTTTTAAAAGATTAATGCTTTAGAGACTACCGCTTTTACACTGAAAAGAGCTCCATCTTGATCCATTGAAATGACACCATATGAGTTATGGTTTGGGGTAAAACCCAAGTTGTCCTTTTTTAAATTTTGGTATGCTAAGCATAAGTAAGATGTTTACAACCAAAGTCGGATGAGCATGTCTTTATAGGTCATTTTGAATAACAATTGGTTATTCCTCCATAACACCGAGGACAAAAGGGTTTGTCGCTTGAAATGTGAAATTTCTTAAAAAAAGAAGTTTTTCACAAAAGGTTAAGTGGGAGGACAATAGAACTTTGATAAGGTTAACGAACCTTAGCTATATGTGCTGAGCTGCGCAGCGTCAGAAAATGTTCCGGAGGCAGCCAGAATGCTCATGGCTCGCATGCCTCAAAGGTTGCGGTCACGGAGGTCTAAGTTCCTATTGAACCAAGTAGGTCGGATAAACAATCAAATATTGAGATTTGAGAGTAAATCATTATTGTTTGACAATGATGAACCGACTACATGCAAGGAAGCGATGATGGGTCCTAACTCCGTCAAATGGTTTGAAGCCATAAAATCCGTGATAGTTCCATACATGAGAAATCAAGTTTTAAACTTGGAAGACCCTCCAAAAAGGTGTAAAAACCTATCGGTCGTCTTTGGATCTATAAAGAAACAGACATGGGTGTTTCACATCTATGAAATAGTCGACATGTCATAAAATATTTTATGACAATGTTCAAGGAGTTGACTATGACAAGATTTGATCTTTCATAGCGATATTTAGTCTAGACGAATTGAAGTAGCAACCACTACATATAATTTGGTATATGATAGATGAATAAACAAAATAGAGTTCTTCTAATAGAATGGTTATCTAGGACGTGTACATGACACGGTCCAAAGGGTTTTGTTAATACAAAGGATGCTAAAAGGGCATGCAAACTTCAATGGTTGAAGTAAGCATCGCGGAGTTGGAATCTTCACCGCGATGAAAAGGAGTTTTCATCAGGAGACGATGAAGATGCTTGCATTTGCAAGAAATTAAGTGGGAGCGTTAATACATATTTCTAATACATTATGTGGAGGAAATCTTGTTGATTGGAAATGGTGTATCTTTTATTGACAAAGGTTAAGAATTTCATTTCGATGAAATACTTAGGCAAAACCTGAATATTTAGCATGAATGTCTATAGTGGATAGACTGTGACGCTAATATGGTTATGCCAAACGTACATATATGAGATATTGAAGGAGTTAAATATAGAAAAGACAAGAAACAGTCCTTGTCGCATGGAAAGGAATTGAATCAAGATTCAAGTGTATCGATACTTGATAAGTGAAACAAGATTCAAGTGCTTTGACACTTGATGAGTGAAACCACAAGGATGTTTTGATCAATCATACCATGATATGTACACATCCAGATATGTACTATGCTCTAAGTGTTATGATCATATACCAGAATGAATCATAAAATGATCATTGGACGATAGTAAGGATATTCTTATGATCTCTTGGAAGAATTAAGAATATATTTGTGTATAAGTGACAAACAATTACAAATAGTTCATTGTAAAGCGTTACATTGATACTAGTTTTGTCACAAGATACAAATTAAGTTTATCTCAATTTAAACTATGGGTGGCACAATATAATGGAAAGAAAGTTTCCATGATGGATTTGGATGAATTCCAAAGTTAAGACATTGTGACGGATACTACAATAAGAAGGGCTAAGTATATGACTGCTATAGTAGCAGCAAAGGAGGGCATTTGTGTCAAGTAGTTTGTTATCAAACTAAGGTGTGGTTCTCAACGGGCTAACACTAAAGATATATTGTACGACAATAGTATCGACATGATTTAATCCCAAGGAACTAAAGGTCTCACCAAAAGACCAAATTTATACAATGCCAGCTCATTGGAGAATGAGTGATGCGTGAAGACGCAAAGACATGCAAATACACACGGACCTAAAGCGTCAGATCCGTAGATTATGTTAACCACTTGCAATCGCGTATATGGAACACCGGAAAGCCATAGGTGTTCAATACGCAAAGCTTTCAAACTAGATTATTGTCTCTAGTGCAAGTGGGAGACTGAAGGGAATATGCCCGAGAGGCAATAATAAAGTGGTTATTATCGTATTCCTTGTTTATGATAAATGTTTATTTTGCATGCTATAATTGTATTAATACGGAAACGTCAATACATGTGTGTTTAATAAACAAAAATGAAGTTCCTAGTTATGCTTCTCTTATAAACTAGCTCGTTGATTAACAAGATGATCAAAGGTTTCCTAATCATGGACATTGGATGTTGTTAATAACGAGGTCACAACATTATTGGAATGGTGTGATGAACATTTATCTAAAGTATAGCATTACGATCAAATTCATTGAGTTTATATTGCTATAACAACTTACGAAGTGATCCTAATCCTTAGACCATGAGATCATGTCAATCACTAACACCGGAAGAGTTTCTTGAT
Organism: Avena sativa; assembly: GCA_916181665.1. Lineage (NCBI taxonomy): Eukaryota > Viridiplantae > Streptophyta > Magnoliopsida > Poales > Poaceae > Avena > Avena sativa. Next base: position 425,569,100 of record OV702280.1, read on the forward strand.
AACATCAAATGTCACACCGTAACTGGGTGATTATAAAGATGGGTTCAGGACTACTAAAGTGGTATGTTGAGGCCCATGGATCTAGAATGGAATTTGTTCATCCCGATGACGGATAGATATGCTTTGGGCCCTCTCGGTGATATCGCATTGATTAGCTTGCAAGCAAGTGATTTGATCACTAGAATGTTATTGTAGGGGTTCATAGCATGGAAAACAAAAAAATTCTACCACATGCAAACAAACAAGGCAAGATCTATCTACTAGATTGTAGCAACGAGTCGATAGAGGAACTCACCCTCGAAGATTCCAAAGCGGTTAACGAGAGCAGATTCTCATGGATGATGTAGTCGTACTCTTGCCGATCTCAAGATCGTGTAGACGATCCTTCCGGCGCTGCGTTCCGGCAGTGCTTCCATAGTCGGTCACACGTTCGGTACTCGATGAAGACCTTCCTCTCCCTTGTTCCAGCAGGCAGCAGAGGTTGTAGCACTCTCCTCGTGATTCTGGCAACACGATGGCGTGGTACCGGAAGTAGAGGGGAGATCCCGTAGGGCTTCGCCTTAAGCCGGAGCGAGTATGGTGGACTATGAGAGAGGCCTTGGTGATCTAGGGTTTAGAGGGCACCAAGGGGAGGGTGTAGCCGGCGGCTAGGGTTTGCGCAACACCCCAGATCGCCGAGTTGGTGGTGCCCTAGGCGGTGGCACAAGGAGGTGGTGGCGTCGGCGACTTGGAGGAGAGGGCTAGGGTTTTAGGTGTGAGGGGTAGGGGCGCCCTACCCCTCCTTATATAGGTGGAGGGTGGCCGGTTGGGAGGAGGGATTCCTCCCCCAACTCGGCCTCCTTGGCCGGCGGGTGGAGGGAGGGGAACTCCTCCCCAAGTAGGTTTCCTACTCTCCCTCCACCAAGCAAACTTGACGTTTGACTTTTTCAAATTGGCGTTTGACTTTCAAACTAGGATTTGATTTCTCCCTTTATTTTGCCCAGCCAAGTGACCTAGTACATGATGCAACCATTCCAAATTGTCATGACACATTCATGTACCCTTCCCCTTCGGAGTGTCGGACCTTCCGGACTCATCTAGAACATTCCCGATGAAAACACCGGAATCATTCCCGAACTCCGAAACAGGACTTTCCTTATATGAATCTTATTCTCCGGACCATTCTGGATCTCCTCGTGATATCCCGGATCCCATCCGAGACTCCGAACAACATTCGGTCTCTTTCTCATCATTCCATAGCTACTCAATAACATCGAATCCTTAAGTGTGTCTCCCTACGGTTCGTGAATTATGCGGACATGATCGAGACACTTCTCCGATCAATAACCAATAGAGGAATCTGAAAATTCATACGGCTCCCACATATTTCTACGATTACTTTGCAATCAAATGAACCACTTACATACGATACCAATTTCCCTTTGTCTCATGATAGTTTACTTATCCGAGGTTTTGATCGTCGGTATCTCTGCATACCTAGTTCAACCTCATTACCGGTAAGTACTCTTTTCTCGTTCCCGTGGTATGTGATCCCTTGTGGGCCAGTCACATGCTTGCAAGCTAATTGGATGACATTCCACCGAGAGGGCCCAAAGTATATCTATCCGTCATATGGATGGACAAATCCCACTCTTGATCCATGTGTCTCAACCCATACTTTCCGAACACTCAATGCCATATTTATAGCCACCCAGTTACAATGTGGTGTTTGATGTCATCAAAGCATCCTTCCGGTGATGGTGATAAGCATGATCTCATGGTCGAAGGAATTAGTTACTATGTATCAAAAAGCTTATAGAAATTGAACTATTAAAATGACTTGATCTTTATTCTACGCTTATCTATAGGAGTATGTCCATCATATCATTCTCCTAATGATATGACCTTGTTATTAACAACATATCAAATGTTCATGATCAAGAAACCATGATCATCTATTAATCAACAAGCTAGTATTATAAAGAGGCTTTACTAGGGACTCTAATTTAGTTTATAAATCACACAAGTATTAATGTTTCTGGTTAATACTGTTATAGCATGAATGTAAACATTTATCATAAACACAAAGATATAATAATAACTACATTTATTATTGCCTCTAGGGCATATCTCCAACAGTCTCCCACTTGCACTAGAGTCAACTAATCTAGATTACATGGTAATATACCGAACACCCATGGCAGTTTGGTGTTGGTCATGTTTTTCCCTCGGGAGAGGTTTAGTCAATGGATCTGCCACATTCAGATCCGTGTGTACTTTGCAAATCTTTATGTCACCATCTTGGACATGTTCTCGAATAGCGTGAAAATGTAGCTTTGAAATGGATCGTATGGGCACCTAGAGGGGGGGTGAATAGGTGCTAACCAATTTTTAACACTTTTTCAATTTTAGGCTTGACACAAAGTAAATTCTCTAGATATGCAACTACGAGAATTTCCCTATATGTAACCCTAACCACTAAGCACGTAAAAGAGGAGCGAGGAAACCGTAGTGGAGCACGCGGAGACACAGGGATTTGTTTTACCGCAGTTCCTTTCTTGTTAAGGGAAGTACATCTGCGTTGGAGGGGTGGGCGGTTCTAAGACCACCACGCCACAATAGGCCTCACCCTATTCTCCGATGGATCTCGCCACGAGATGCCTGATCCACCTTCTCCACTATAGGATCCCTTCGAGGCGGGAATTGGTGCCTTTTACAACACTATCGGGGCACACACCCACAACCGAATTGGGGGCTCCCGAGATGACAACAAGCTGCCACAAGAACAAGGTTTATCAATATAAACAAAAACGAGGATCTAGATATTTGCAAGAAATACTAGATCGGAGGTTCTCCAAATGAATGGAGAGGAGATGAAGTGCTTGATTGCTGATGATGAAGATCGAGTTCTCATCCTTCGATTCCCCAAGGGATGGGGCCTTTGGGTGGATCTAGGTGGAGCACTCTTGGATGAAGCTTTCAGATCTGATCTGTTCTTTTTCGAGATGAATCAAGAGTTCTGGCAGGAGAGGGATGGCTGGCTTAAATACCCCCTCCCCAGATATGGCCGTGGCACAACTTTGGGGGCGGATTATCCGCCCCCCACTTGGGGCGGATTATCCGCCCCCTGGGAAAACTCCGCCCCAAGGGCGGATTCTCCGGGGGAAGTCCGCCCCCTCTCTGGGGCTTGTGCCTGGTGAAGCTTGGTGAAGTTCTTGGGGGGCGGATTATCCGGCCCCCCAGAGGGGCGGATTATCCGGCCAGACCGGAAAGTCCGGTCAAAGCTCCGCCCCCTCTCTGGGGCTTGCGCCTGCTTGGGCAAAGGGAGGGGCGGATTATCAGCCCCTGGTGGGGCCGGATTATCCGCCCCCAAAAGCAGAGTTCTTTTCCCTTTATTCTCAAATAGAGCTGCAACACTTCAACACACATTAAATGATCCTTGGTATTGTTATCTAACACACAAAACACTAGGGATTAAGAATGTTCTTTCAATCTCCCCCTTTTTGGTGTTAGATGACAATACTAGGATTTGCAATAAAACCGGCAAACGCCACCTTAAATAATGAAAGACGCTCCCCCTAGATGTGTGCATATTTAAGATTTGCATTTGAATACAAATACACACACTAGGGAGAACACTACTTCCATAACCAAGATAATTGAAACGAGGTGGTTTGGGAAACAAGGTCATACCACCGGGATGAGAAAACAGCCAAAGCATACATAGATAATCCCATGAATCCATATGCCATCAAGTATGCTCCACAATTCCAGAATTCCATGAGGTCCATAATAGATAAACCCAGAATTCCGTGAATACCAAACATAGTACCAAACAGTGAAGTACGACATAGTCTTACAAAAACAAACACAAATAGCAACTGAGTTCATGCTAGAAAAGGCACAAGCAAGCAAATAAAAACGACTAAAATCGAAGATCTTGTGCCCGACCCTTGCAAATCCACGAGACCTAATAGAACTACTTCTCCCCCTTTGGCATCAAAACGCCAAAAAGGAAGAAGAGCGATGCTAACGCCCCTGGACACCCAGAATTCACACCCAAATTTGCAACAATCAAATCAATCATAAGCCAAATTTGAGTGTGTTTTCCATAAGAACATGAGATATGCAAGAAAATCCAACGAGACCCATGAAAAACCAACTCTTCTCGAGGAAGAGGGCGGTGGCCGAAGCCACCATGTTGGAGCGCATGGCATGACACCGCGAAGATGTATCTTGAGTTCAAAACCAATGCTCATCGATGACCCACATATCACAAAATGATATTAAGGGAAATGATTTAACTTGCTTTCGGCATTATGGGGGGAGGGTTGGCCCAATCAATTAGGACCACACTCCCCCTATGTCTATGCCCGCATCTAAACCAAATACATGAATAAGCGCAAGTGAGTGTGCAAGGGTAGTCAAGCCAAGCTCCTTGAATCTATGATATTTAGCTCATTCCGCAAATAACAAAATCTTGCTTCATCAAGAGGCTTCGTGAAAATATCAGCAAGTTGGTTCTTCGTGCTCACAAAGGATAGAGCAATATCTCCACGAGCAACATGATCCCGAATAAAGTGGTTGCGAATCTCTATATGTTTTGTTCTTGTATGCTGCACGGGATTGTAAGCAATTTTGATAGCACTTTCATTGTCGCATAAAAGAGGCACTTTGTCACAATTGACACCATATTCCTTTAAAGTTTGCCTCATCCATAACAATTGAGTACAAGCACTTGCAGCAGCAACATATTCAGCTTTGGCGGTTGAGAGTGAAATACAATTTTGTTTCTTTGATGACCAACACACTAGAGACCTGCCCAAGAATTGGCATGCACCAAAGGTTGATTTCCTATCATCTTTGTCACCAGCCCAATCTGAATCAGTGTAACCACATAGAGAGAAACTTGAACCCTTGGGATACCATAGCCCAAAATTTGGGGAATGAACCAAATATCGGAAGATTCGCTTGACTGCCACTAAGTGGCTTTCTTTAGGAGCGGCTTGGTACCTTGCACACACTCCTACACTTAACACGATATTCGGGCCTAGATGCGCAAAGGTAAAGGAGAGAGCCGATCATGGATCGGTATACCTTTCGATCCACGTCTTTACCCTTGGGATTGAGCTCAAGATGACACTTTGTTTGCATTGGGGTAGCAACGCCATTGAGATCCGTCATCTTGAACCTTTTGAGCATGTCTTGGATGTACTTAGCTTGATTAATAAAAGTTCCTTCTCTAAGTTGTTTGATCTCAAATCCGAGAAAGAACCTGAGCTCACGCATCATGGACATCTCAAACCTGTCAGTCATAAGGGATGGACTCAAGGCGAGCCACAGGAGCGTAGGTCTCGCCAAAATCAATTCCTTCCACTTGAGAGAATCCTTGAGCCACGAGTCTAGCTTTATTTCTCACAACAATGCCATTTTCATCCTGTTTGTTCTTGAAGATCCACTTGGTGCCGATAACATTGCAGCAATCCTTTGGTTTTTCTACGAGCTTCCAAACTTTGTTGCGTTCGAAGTTATTTAATTCTTCATGCATTGCAACAACCCAATCGAGGTCTTCAAGAGCATCAAAAACCTTCTTCGGTTCAACCATGGAAATGTGAGCTTGATGATCACAGAAGCTTGCAAGCTCTCTTCTAGTGGATACCCTTCGTCGTAGATCACCCACAACCTTGTCAAGAGTGTGACCTCTTAGTTCAAGGTTCCGATCAGCACGAGCTTTGCGACGAGCCTCAATGTCCTTATTGTTTCTAGGAGGAGTCGATTCAATTGTTGTATCCTTGTCTTGATTACTGCCTTGCCCTTGATCTTGATCACCGTTACTGCCAGAAGATTGTTGCTGAACATTTTCTTCAGGCCCGGATAATCCGCCCCTTGGAGGGGCCGGACTATCCGGCCTGGGAGGAGAAGTACCAGAACCATCTTCCTGAGAAAGTCTGACTGGAGTTGGAGACCCAGGGCCGGATAATCCGCCCATGGGGGCCGGAGAGTCCGGCCTGGGAGCTTCAGAGTAGTTGACTTCTCCTTCGGATCCTCTGGAACGAGTTGGAGTGCCAGGGGCGGATTGTCCGCCCCTTGGAGGGGGCGGATTGTCCGGCCTGGGACTACCAGCTTGTCCAGGGGACAGATGGTCTTCAGCAGATTGTGGTGTTGGTGCAGGATTGTCTCCAACAGTAGGAGCTTGTTGATCTTGTGTAGATGAGGGCTCCACATGTGTGGAGCATTGTCCTTCCCGATCCGCCACAAGGGGTTCCTCAATGGGGCGGAAAAATCCCACGCCCATTCTTCTTATGGCATCTTGGGGTATTTCAACATCTGCATCACAAACATCAACTTGCCCTACAAAGGAGCCGTTATTTTCATCGAACTCCACACTACAAGATTCTACAAAAATTCCAGTGAGCTTGTTGTAGACTCTATAAGTGTGGGATTCGGCACCGTAACCAACAAAAATACCTTCTAAAGCCTTGGATTCAAATTTTTACAAACGGACACCTTTAATAAGAAAGAAACACTTACACCCGAATACCCTGAAGTATGAGATGTTGGGTTTGTTACCAGTAAGTATTTCATATGGGGTCTTGTCCAAGATCTTCCGAAGGTAGAGCCGATTAGATGAGTGACAAGCAGTGGATATGGATTCAGCCCAAAAATTATAAGGAGACTTAAATTCAGCTAGCATAGATCTTGCCATATCCATCAAAGTCCGGTTCTTCCTCTCGGCTACACCATTTTGTTGAGGGGTGTACGCAGCGGAATATTGGTGTCTAATCCCCTCTTCGCTAAGAAACTCGTTTAAAGTGTAGTTCTTGAATTCTGAGCTGTTGTCACTTCTAATTGCCAAGATGGGAACATTGTGTTGACGTTGAACTTCATTGGCAAAGTCGATGACAGTTTGTTGAGTCTCACTTTTCAGCTTGAAGAAATATACCCATGTATATCTTGAGTAGTCATCGATAATGACCAAGCAATATTTCTTCCCACCAAGACTTGCATGAGAAGGAGGACCAAATAAATCCACATGAAGTAATTCCAAGATCCTCTTTGATGACACAATAGTCTTCCTCTTGTGGGGAGAGTCATGCATTTTTCCTTCAACACAAGCCCTGCAAACACGATCTTTGGCAAAAGAGACATTGTCTTTTAGTCCAAGGATGTGTCCACCCTTTTGGAGACTTTGCAAAGTTCTCATGTTGATGGGCTAAATGGCGATGCCATAGCCAGCCCACGTCGGCCTTTCCGAATAGACACATCGGACCCGAAGTGGTTTTCCCCGAGAAGTCCACCACATACAGGTCATTTTCGACGTATCCAACGAAAGCGACCTTTAGAGACTTGCTCCATAAGAGTACCACCAAATCATCATCGATAAAAACAGCAAAACCCATCTTGCCAAGGGCACGAACAGAAAGAAGATTGTAGCCAAGGGTCTCAACAAGCATGACGTCCACGAGAGAGATATCGTGGGCAACCACAACCTTGCCAAGACCCAATACCTGAGATTTAGACTTATCACCATAGGAGACTGTGATATTATCATGATTTGGACGCATCTCCGTGATGATCTCCTTTCTTCCGGTCAAATGACTAGTGCAGCCACTATCCAGCACCCATTTCGACCCACCGGAAGCATAGCCCTGCAAGAAAATTACTTCTTGGTTTTAGGTACCCATTTTTCAATGGGTCCTTTCATGTTAGTAACAAGGGTCTTTGGGACCCAAATAGACCAAGCAATATATTCATCAAAAGGACCAACATAATAAGCATAAACATCGCCATAGTCATCACAAAAGAATTCATAATTCGGATTGTGAGACCCTGCAAAACCAATATTATTAGTCTTGTCTTTTGTGACAACCTTCTCAGCAGTGCTTTTCTTTAATTGCACAATCTTGGTCTTGGTCTTCTTGGTTTTCTTCTTCTTGGACTTGGTGACATACCCAAGTCCCTCTTTTCCATGATTTGACCTTTGCTTGCCAAGGACTTCATCAAGCACACCTTTGTCCTTTGTAGTGATGTCCTTGATCACTTCTTTTTCCACACTAGCATTTTTCTTGTTACTATATGTTGAGTTGGACGAGCTAGGAGTATCATATTCGGCCAATCGACTTTGAAGCTGATCATGTGACTCATTGAGAATAGAGAACTCGTTTTTCAACGCCTTGTGAGCATTGTCAAGTTTCTCCAATTCCTCGGAGAGTCTATCATGAGCAGCCCCAAAGTCAATCCTTTCCTTCTTTAACTTCTTTGCCTTGGTGACAGCATTGTCATGTTCCTTAACGAGTTTAGTCACAATTTCTTCATGTGACTCTTCCATAGACTCAAGCCTCTCTTCAAGAGAGACCCGAGCTTCTTCTTATTCTTCAAGAGCATTTTTTAGGGATGCAATTTCCATTGCATCCTCCCTTTCAATTCTGCCCTTTTCTTCGAGGAGTGCTTCGTTTTGGGCCAGCTGATCCATAAGAGCCTCAAAACAAACTTTGTGCTCACCTTGCAAGTTAGTATAGAAATAATCCAAAGCAATAATCTCTTCTTTAACCTTAAGACTAGCAGGATCATCCATGTCTATCATAGCCTTGGGAAAAGAAGAGTTAGAAGAAGTTACCTCGGAGCTTCTTGCCATGAGGCAAGTAGCATTCTGCTTTACAAACTGTTTCTTACGTGGAGCTTTTGATTTGTCCTTGAAAATGAGTCTTCCTCCATTATCCTCTCTACTTTGATATGGACACTCAGCTACGAAGTGCAGCCGGTCACCACAATTAAAGCATGTTCTCAGCTTGGGACCATTTTCTTTTCTTCCATAGGCTCCACTCTTGCGATCTAGTTCAGCTTTAGCCTTGGCTGGATCTTTCCAAAAGTTTCTTGCATAAAGAGCCAAGTATTGTCCGTGGATCCTTTTTATATCTTCGGGACAGTCCAGACCTTCTACTGCATATTCATCATGATCAATCACATTAGTCTTCAAGGCCATGTTGACCCCCTTTTGCATCCCCATAGCTCGAGCATGAGCATCTTCGGCATTCTTGGCAGCCACTTTGAAGGCGGCCATTTCTTGCATTACCTCATTGGATGACATGAGGTGATAGTTATGCCTACCTTGGAGACTTTTCAAATCTGTAGGCTCAAATGGCATAAGAGCACTGACATACTTGCGCTTGATCCAAGCATCATCAACATGAGCTGCACCGTGGTTTCTGAAGGTTGTGGCTATTGCCTTGAGCCTCCTATACATGTCCTCGTGGTCTTCTCCATCCAGCATATAAAATCCTTCAGCTTCATTGCTCAAGGCATCATATCTATTCCTTCTCATACTTTCATTTCCGATGAAGAGCTCGGTGAGGGCATCCCAAGCTTCTTTAGCTGTGCTAAGATGCTGAATGTGTGGCATGTCTTTGTCACCCACACCAAGCTGTATCATGTGTAGAGCTGTAGCGTTGAGTTGGCTATCGACCACTTCTTTTCTTGTGAGATTGTTGGGGTTTCCAACATGAAGACCATTTTCGATGATCTTCCACAACTCTATGGAGGAACTGCACACATGAGATTTCATCAAAAAATGCCATTGAGAAAAATTAGATGCTGAAAGTTTGGGTGGATCACCCCTATTATGTATATGTGGGTGAGGGATAGGCGGATCAGGGGAATACACATGAGAAACCTCATTGTATCCATCCTTACCGCTATCCTTTTTCGAGGAGGAGCTCTTGCTAGTATCATCACCTACCACTTCGTTATCTTTGGAAACAGTTTTACCTGTTTCCTTGGATTGCGGAGTGGTATCCTCAGAGTTAGATGGAGGTGATGCTGCGGATGTGGAGAGACGCATTATCAATTGACGCATCTCTTCCATCTTAGCCTCCATTGAACTCACCAAGGTTGTTTCCAACGTCTTGAGATCGTTCATGGTGACTACCTCCGGAGCATCACTCCCATCTCCCTTGGAACCCATACTTCTCTTAGGCGGTTAAGCCCGAAATAAGAGCCGATGCTCTGATACCAATTGAAATGGATCGTACGGGCACCTAGAGGGGGGGGTGAATAGGTGCTAACCAATTTTTAATACTTTTTCAATTTTAGGCTTGACACAAAGTAAATTCTCTAGATATGCAACTACGAGAATTTCCCTATATGTAACCCTAACTACTAAGCACGTAAAAGAGGAGTGAGGAAACCGTAGTGGAGCACGCGGAGACACAGGGATTTGTTTTACCGTAGTTCCTTCCTTGTTAAGGGAAGTACATCTGCGTTGGAGGGGTGGGCGGTTCTAAGACCACCACGCCACAATAGGACTCACCCTATTCTCCGATGGATCTCGCCACGAGAGGCCTGATCCACCTTCTCCACTATTGGATCCCTTCGAGGCGGGAACCGGTGCCTTTTACAACACTATCAGGGCACACACCCACAACCGAATTGGGGGCTCCCGAGATGACAACAAGCTGCCACAAGAACAAGGTTTATCAATATAAACAAAAACGAGGATCTAGATATTTGCAAGAAATACTAGATCGGAGGTTCTCCAAATGAATGGAGAGGAGATGAAGCGCTTGATTGCTGATGATGAAGATTGAGTTCTCCTCCTTCGATTCCCCAAGGGATGGGGCCTTTGGGTGGATCTAGGTGGAGCACTCTTGGATGAAGCTTTCAGATCTGATCTGTTCTTTTTCGAGATGAATCAAGAGTTCTGGCAGGAGGGGGATGGCTGGCTTAAATACCCCCTCCCCAGATCTGGCCGTTGCACAACTTTGGGGGCGGATTATCCGCCCCCTGGGAAAACTCCGCCCCAAGGGCGGATTCTCCCGGGTAAAGTCCGCCCCCTCTCTGGGGCTTGCGCCTTGGTGAAGCTTGGTGAAGTTCTTGGGGGGCGGATAATCCGCCCCCCCCCCGAGGGGCGGATTATCCGGCCAGACCGGAAAGTCCGGTCAAAGCTCCGCCCCCTCTCTGGGGCTTGCGCCTGCTTGGGCAAAGGGAGGGGCGGATTATCCGCCCCTGGTGGGGCCGGATTATCCGCCCCCAAAAGCAGAGTTATTTTCCCTTTATTCTCAAATAGAGCTGCAACACTTCAACACACATTAAATGATCCTTGGTATTGTTATCTAACACACAAAACACTAGGGATTAAGAAATGTTCTTTCAAGCTTGATGTGCTTCAGCTTCTTGTGTGACCTTGGTTCTTGCGCATTGGATATGGCGCCCATGTTATCGCAGTAGATAGACATCGGGTCCAGTGCACTTGGAACCACACCGAGCTCTGTAATGAACTCCTTCATCCATATCGCTTCTTGTGAAGCCTTCGAAGAAGCTATGTATTCCGATTCAGTTGAAGATCTCGCCATAACGCTTTGCTTTGCACTCCTCCAGCTAACTGCTGCACCATTCAAAGTAAATATGTATCCAGATTGAGATTTAGAATCATCCGGATCGGTGTTCCAACTAGCATCGGTGTAACCATTAACAACGAGTTGTTCATCACCTCCATAAGAAAGAACCATATCCTTAGTTCTTCTCAAGTACTTAAGGATGTTTTTTACCGCTGTCCAGTGATCCACTCCTGGATCACTTTGATATCTGCTAGTCAAACTAACAGCATATGCAATGTCGGGTCTAGTACATAGCATGGCATACATTAGAGATCCTATGGCTGAGGCATAGGGAGTCTTACTCATCCTTTCTCTATCTTCTGCCGTTGCAGGACTTTGAGTTTTACTCAAGGTCGTATTGGGCAACATGGGCAAGAACCATTTCTTGCTATCTTCCATTCCAAACCTCTTTAGAACTTTGTCCAAATATGTACTTTGTGACAATGATATTAGGCGTCTCGATCTATCTCTATAAATCTTTATGCCTAATATGTAAGCTGCTTCGCCAAGATCTTTCATTGAAAAACTATTATTCAAATATTCCTTGACACTATTAAGAAGGTCTACATCATTCCCAATCAAAAATATGTCATCTACATATAATATTAAGAATGCTACAGAGCTCCCACTCACTTTCTTGTAAATACAAGCTTCTCCATAAGTTTGTATAAAACCAAAACTTTTGATTACCTTATCAAAACGTTGATTCCAACTTCGGGATGCTTGCTTCAATCCATATATGGACCATTGAAGTTTGTACACCTTGTTAGCATCTTTAGGATCGACAAAACCTTTGGGTTGCATCATATACAACTCTTCATCAATGTCTCCATTGAGGAACGTTGTTTTGACATCCATCTGCCATATCTCATAATCATAATATGCAGCGATTGCTAACATAATCCTCACAGACTATAGCTTCGCTATTGGTGAGAAAGTCTCATCGTAGTCAACTCCTTGAATTTGTCGAAACCCTTTTTTGACAAGTCGAGCTTTATAAACAGTAACATTACCATCAGCATCTGTTTTCTTCTTGAAAATCCATTTGTTCTCGACAGCCTTCCGACCATCCGGTAAGTCCACCAAAGTCCATACTTGGTTTTCGTACATGGATCCAATCTCGGATTTCATGGCTTCTTGCCATTTATTGGAATCTAGGCTCATCATCGCTTCCTCATATGTCACAGGGTCATCGGTGTTGTCCACCAACATGACACTCATAACGGGATCATACCAATCAGGAGTGGTACAAGTTCTCGTTGACCTGCGAGGTTCTGTAGCAACTTCAACCAAAGTTTCATGATCATCATCATTAGCTTCCTATCTTATTGGTGTAGGCGCCACATGAACTACTTCCGGTGCTGCACTACTCGCAAGTTCGAGAGAAGGTTCAACAACCTCGTCGAGTTCTACTTTCCTTCCAGTCACTTCTTTTGAGAGAAATTCCTTCTCTAGAAAGGATCCATTCTTAGCAACGAATATTTTGCCCTCGGATCTATGATAGAAGGTATACCCAATAGTTTCCTTCGGGTATCCTATGAAGACAAATTTTTCCGCTTTGGGTTCAAGCTTGTCCGGCTGTAACTTATTTAATAGGCTTCGCAACCCCAAACTTTAAGGAACGAAAATTTAGGTTTCTTCCCAAACCATAATTCATACGGTGTCGTTTCAACGGATTTAGATGGTGCCCTATTTAAAGTGAATGCGGCTGTTTCTAATGCATAACCCCAAAACGATAGCGTTAAATCTGTAAGTGACATCATAGAACGAACCATATCTTAGAGAGTTTGATTACGACGTTCAGACACACCATTACGCTGTGGTGTTCCCGGCGGTGTCAATTGTGAAAGTATTCCATATTTCTTCAAATGCTCGCCAAACTCGTAACTTAGATATTCACCTCCATGATCAGATCGTAGAAATTTAATCTTCTTGTTACGTTGATTCTCTACCTCACTTTTAAATTCCTTAAACTTCTCGAAAGTTTCAGACTTATGTTTCATGAAATAGATATACCCATATCTACTCAAGTCATCCGTGAAGGTAAGAACATAACGATAACCACCGCGCGATGCTACACTCACTGGACCACACACATCGATATGTATGATTTCCAACAAGTCCGTAGCTCGCTCCATCATACCAGAAAATGGAGTCTTAGTCATTTTACCCATCAGACATGCTTCACATCTTTCAAGTGATTCGAAATCAAGTGATTCAAGAAGTCCATCGGAATGGAGTTTCTTCATACGCTTCACTCCAATGTGACCAAGACGACAGTGCCACATATAGGTCGAGTTATCGCTCAATTTCAAACGTTTAGCTTCAATGTTATTAATATGTGTATTTCCACTATCGAGATTCAATAAGAATAGACCATCTATCAAAGGTGCATGTGCATAAAACATATTACTCATATAAATAGAACAACCATTATTCTCGGACTTAAACAAGTAACCGTCTCGCAATAAACATGATCCCGATATAATGTTCATGCTCAACGCATGCACCAAATAACAATTATTTAAGTATAAAAATAATCCTGATGGTAGATGAAGAGGTAGCGTGCCGACCGCGATCACATCAACCTTTTATCCATTTCCAACGCGCATCGTCACCTCGTTCTTCGCTAGCTTCCGTTTATTCTGCAGCACCTGTTTCGAGTTACAAATATGAGCAACTGAACCAGTATCAAATACCCAGGCACTACTACGAGTACTAGTGAGATACACATCAATAACATGTATATCGGATATACCTTTCTTCTTGATGTTGCCGTTCTTCAAATCCGCCAAGTACTTTGGGCAATTCCGCTTCCAGTGACCCTCTCCCTTGCAATAAAAGCACTCAGTATCAGGCTTAGGTCCAGCCTTGGTATTTTTCGCCGGTGTGGCAACTTTCTTACCGCCCTTGGTTTACCTTTTGCTTAGACTTGCCTTTCTTGAATTTGGTGGTCTTATTGACCAACAACACTTGATGCTCTTTCTTGATCTCCACTTATGCAGATTTCAACATGGAGAAGAGTTCTGGCAACGTCTTGTTCATGTTTTGCATATTGTAGTTCATCACAAAGTTCTTGTAACTTGGTGGCAGTGATTGGAGGACATGGTAAATCCCCAAAGCATTAGGAATCACTATACCCAAGCTTTGGAGTTTGTTTGCGTGCCCAGACATCTTAAGCACATGCTCACTGATGGAGCTGCCCTCTTCCATCTTGCAGTTAAAGAACTTTTCAGAAGCCTCATAACTCTCAACTGCCGCGTGAGCCTCAAATATCATTTTGAGTTCACGGACAATATCATGTGGGTCATGGTTCTCAAACCTTTTCTGAAGCTCCGATTCCAAACCATACAAGATAGCACACTGAACTGTGGAGTACTGATTCTTCCGAGTGAGGTAAACATTCTTTACTTCATCGGTAGCATCAGCTGCAGGCGGGTCACCCAGCGGTGCATCCAGCACATAGGTCAAATTACCAGCATTGAGGACAATCCTCAAATTGCGGAACCAATCCGCGAAGTTGCTTCCATTGTTTTTCAACTTTTCTTTCTCTAGGAACGCATTAAAATTGATGGTAGGGGCCGCCATTGATCTACAACATATTTGCAATAGTTTAGACTAAGTTTATAAAAATTGAGTTCTAATTAATAGTTAAATTAATCTAGGTGAACTCCCACTCAAAACAATATCCCTCACATTGTTTTAGTGATCACACGAACCAAATCCACCACATCAAAACCGATCATCACGAGAGTTGATGTAGCTTCAATGGCGAACAATCAACATGTTCATCATATCTACTATATGACTCATGCTTTACCTTTCGGTGATCCGTGTTCCGAGACCATGTGTGTACATGCGAGGCTCGTCAAGGTCAAACCTTAGCTTCCGCATGAGCAAATCTGGCTTGCTCACATTGTATACACTCGCAGAATCTAACACACCCGATCATCACGTGGTGCTTCGAAACAACGAGCTTTAGCAACGGTGCTTACTAAGGATGAACACTTTAAAACTTGAAATTTGTGTGCTTGAGGGATCATCTTATAATGCTACCGTCGTTAACTAAGCAATACAAGATGTATAAAGGATTAACATCACATGCAATTCATAATATGTGATATGATATGGCCTTTCTTCTTGTGCTTTCGATCTCCATCTTCAAGCACGAACATGATCTCCATCATCATCGGCATAGCGTCAAGGTCAATGGCGTCGTTTCATGGTTGTCGTCCACCAGCTTCAACTATTACAACTACTTTGAATAGACACGCGGGTCTTAACAGAATTTAAAGACAACCATATGGCTCCTACCGGTTGCCAACTTACAATAAGGAACATTGCATACATCAAATATAATCACAATCATGGCCATATCACATCACAGCACACCCCTGCAAAACAAAGTTAGACGCCTCTAATTTTCTTTCCATATTTTACGTGGTTTGGGGCTTTCAATAAGCGTCGATCTAACTTACGAACAAGAACCACAACGTTGATGTTTGAACTATTAAGTGCCCGTTGTAAATTGGATCTATACTATGATGGGAGAGACAGGCACCCGCAAAGCCACTTATGCAATACAAGTTGCATGTTGAGCGTGGAGCAAGTCTCATGAACGATGTCATGTAAGGTTAGCCCGGGCCGCTTTATCCCATCATACCGCAAGATGCAAAGTACACAAAAAGCAATTGATAATAAAAGCACCACCGCCCACAATGACCATTGTGTTCTACTCGTGCAACAAATCTACATATAGACACGGCTCTGATACCACTGTAGGGGTTCGTAGCATGGAAAACAAAAAATTTCTACCGCATGCAAACAAACAAGCCAAGATCTATCTACTAGATTGTAGCAACGAGTCGATAGAGGAACTCACCCTCGAAGATTCCAAAGCGGTTAACGAGAGCAGATTCTTGTGGATGATGTAGTCGTACTCTTGCCGATCTCAAGATCGTGTAGACGATCCTTCCGGCGCTGCGTTCCGGCAGCGCTTCCGTAGTCGGTCACACGTTCGGTACTCGATGAAGACCTTCCTCTCCCTTGTTCCAGCAGGCAGCGGAGGTTGTAGCACTCTCCTCGCGATTCCGGCAGCACGACAGCGTGGTACCGGAAGTAGAGGGGAGATCCCACAGGGCTTCGCCTTAAGCCGGAGCGAGTATGGTGGACTATGAGAGAGGCCTTGGTGATCTAGGGTTTAGAGGGCACCAAGGGGAGGGTGTAGCCAGTGGCTAGGGTTTGGGGAACACCCCAGATCACCGAGTTGGTGGTGCCCTAGGCAGTGGCACAAGGAGGTGGTGGCGCCGACGACTTGGAGGAGAGGGCTAGGGTTTTAGGTGTGAGGGGTAGGGGGAGCCCTACCCCTCCTTATATAGGTGGAGGGTGGCCGGTTGGGAGGAGGGATTCCTCCCCCAACTCGGCCTCCTTGGCCGGCGGGTGGAGGGAGGGGAACTCCTCCCCAAGTAGGTTTCCTACTCTCCCTCCACCAAGCAAACTTGACGTTTGACTTTTTCAAATTGGCGTTTGACTTTCAAACTAGGATTTGATTTCTCCCTTTATTTTGCCCAGCCAAGTGACCTAGTACATGATGCAACCATTCCACATTGTCATGACACATTCATGTACCCTTCCCCTCCGGAGTACCGGACCTTCCGGACCCTTCTAGAACATTCCCGATGAAAACACCGGAATCATTCCCGAACTCCGAAACATGACTTTCCTTATATGAATATTATTCTCCGGACCATTCCGGATCTCCTCGTGATATCCTGTATCCCATCCGAGACTCCAAACAACATTCGGTCTCTTTCTCATCATTCCATAACTACTCAACAACATCGAATCCTTAAGTGTGTCTCCCTACGGTTCGTGAATTATGCGGACATGATCGAGACACTTCTCCGATCAATAACCAATAGAGGAATCTGGAAATTCATATGGCTCCCACATATTTCTACGATTACTTTGCGATCGAATGAACCACTTACATACGATACCAATTTCCCTTTGTCTCACGATAGTTTACTTATCCGAGGTTTTGATCGTCGGTATCTCTGCATACCTAGTTCAACCTCGTTACCGATAAGTACTCTTTTCTTGTTCCCGTGGTATGTGATCCCTTGTGAGCCAGTCACATGCTTGCAAGATAATTGGATGACATTCCACCGAGAGGGCCCAGAGTATATCTATCCATCATACGGATGGACAAATCCCACTCTTGATCCATGTGTCTCAACCCATACTTTCCGAACACTCAATGCCATATTTATAGCCACCCAGTTACGGTGTGGTGTTTGATGTTATCAAAGCATCCTTCCGGTGATGGTGATAAGCATGATATCATGGTCGAAGGAATTAGGTTACTATGTATCAGAAAGCTTATAGCAATTAAACTATTAAAATGACTTGATCTTTATTCTATGCTTATCTATAGGAGTATGTCCATCATATCATTCTCCTAATGATATGACCTTGTTATTAACAACATCTCAAATGTTCATGATCAAGAAACCATGATCATCTATTAATCAACAAGCTAGTATTATAAAGAGGCTTTACTAGGGACTCTAATTTAGTTTACAAATCACACAAGTATTAATGTTTCTGGTTAATACTGTTATAGCATGAATGTAAACATTTATCATAAACACAAAGATATAATAAATAACTACATTTATTATTGTCTCTAGGGCATATCTCCAAATGTTATATCACGGGAACGAGAAAAGAGTGCATGTGAGTAACGAGATCAAACTAGGTATGAAGATACCGATGATCGAATCTCGGACATGCGACGATCACAGGTAAGTCATCGTTGAATGTGTGGGAGTCAGTATGAATCTCTAGGTCCCGCTTATGATAATTGATCGGAGAAGGGTCTCGATCATGTCCGCATTATTCGCGAAGCGTAGGGTGACACACTTAAGGGATATCGACATCCATTTGGAGCAAAAGTTTCATGCTGAAAAGAATAACAAGCGCAGGAATTTATTTCACTAGATACCGAAACGGGTTTTCGGGTAAAATTGCAGAAAGTGTTTTTGCATGTGAAATGAAATACTAGAAAGGGGTTATATGAGAATGTTTATCATTAAAGTAATTGACAAAATTCTGAATAAATAAAAGGAGTTTTATTTAATGAGAGTTTGCATTAAATTTGGTGGAAATTTAATGGGAATTTGAGTGGGTTTTTGAGTGGAGAAAATTGAAGGGCCATTTTGTGAGTGGAGTGTCCACCCACATGAATGAGGGAGAGGTGGGGGCACCCTCCATGGCCGACGGCCATGCCCCCTTGGGCTGCCCCCTCCCCTATATAAGGAGCCCCTCCTCTCACTTCTCACTCACACCTCCTCGTGAAGGATCTCTCTCCCCCTCTAGTATTTATCCCCCATGGTCTCGGACTAGCGAGATACATGTTCCCGGTGGCTATTCGACAGGAAAGAGTCGTGCTTCCGCTGCATCACTGGAGCGAGGAGGCGGAGGTTGCTCGGTGTCTTGTACGTGTGTGCGAGCACGGATGCACTGCTGTTTTGTGGCGCTAGGACTTCCTCTCGATCATGAGATCGGCAATAGATCGTCTACATCAACCACGAGTTTGACTCGTTAAGCTTTGTCAGTCTTCAAGGGTATGTTCTCTATGGATATACATCCGCCCGTTGTTTGTATCTAGTAGATAGATCTTGGTACATAGTTGTTCCCATCGTAGGAAATTTTTTGTTTTCTATGCTGCGAACCCTATAGAGGGAGTGGCGCAGCCAGCCGAGGCGTCATGCCGCTGCGTCGTACGCGCACACGGCCTAATGCGCCGTCTCGAAGATCCCGAGCCCGATGCACGAGTCGGCGAAGCAGATCTCCGCGTAGAAGTTTCCCTGCGGGCGCGTGGACCCCAATGTAGCTGGAGGAATTTCCGTGGCAGTGCGGCAACATCTCGTCGGCAGGGAGGCCGCGTGGCGCGCGCATGATAAGCGGCGGCAAAGCGGGCATGGCGCACACTGAGAAAGGAGAGGAAGTTTCAGAGGCAGTTGGAGTGTGCGAGCTCATTGTGAGTTTGCCACACGTGCTAGCCTAAGCGCAGTATGGTCGGGATTGTGCAAAATGGCACGCATGGCAAAAAATCCGCGCGCTTCTACTTGAACGACCGAAATGTACGCGGTAAAATGGCGGTTTTTCGGTGCCGTTGAAGATGCTCTCGTGTGTATAGTGCTCAGTATCGTCTAATTGTATCGTAATCTTAAGGTATTTAATTATGAGGAGTGCTATGTGTCCTCCGAGGGATAATTGCCTCGATCCCCCCGGTCTCCAACGCGACACGTGTCGCAAAAAGCCTATAAATCCATATTTTGTTGTAACCCATCTGGTTTTGCTATAAAATATTCCATTTTTGCTACGTGTAGTAAAAAACAGTTTGATGTAAAAAAAAATAGAAAAATAAGACTGTCTTATTGAAGACTTTGTCGGAGACCTCGCGGGAGACTTTGTAGAAAAAGGTTGTGCTAATATAGCAGATCCGATCTCTCCAGAGGCTTGTCGGAGACTTTCGCCGGTAGACCTCGCCGAAGACCGTATAGCAAAATTTTTACGCTATTGTAGTAAAAACAATATAGAAAAAAAAGTCCTATTCTAGCAAATACGATCTCATTGGAGACCTTGCCTAAGATCTCTCACCAGATACCTCATAACAAAATCATACGATGTTTGTAAGAAAATTGTGTGAAAGTAGCAAAACAAAAGGAAATTGCTATCCAACGATCGGTCTTTAAAATGATAAATCATGGCGAGAAACTAGACAGATTTCCATGCACGAAAATAAAACCAAAACTGCTAATGTCAGCAACGTTTAATGCAAATATTTGAAAATTCAAAATGTTTTATAGTTCAATATGTTTATTCGATTGATGATCCGATTTCACCGCTGGGCTAGTCTCGACGAGATCTTCGAAACTAAATCCCATGTCGATAGGTTTCGAGAACTTTTTTTAAAAACTAAAAAGTTATCCATATGTAATGTCTAAGTTATCCAGACGATACTATATAAGTTACCCACCAGTTAATACATAAGTTATCCATCCTAGAAACGGATAATGTGTTTGAGTTATTTATGCAGAAAAAATAAAATATGATCTTTTACAATTTAGAATCCGTTTTCATCGAGTCGACATAATAAATATGGTGTTATACCCTACCACCCAGTGAACAAATATAACATGCAACGAATAGTCTAATGCCTCGGCTTCATCATCCATCGCCGTTAACACATCGACGACGACGGAATCTCGGTATCCTAACACCTAAGCAACCACGTCTCAATTAAACTAGATTATAGCTCACATTTAATTAACTAAAATAAATATACATGTGCAATCGAGATTTATATATATAAAAAATTACCCACATGAGCAATGTGACAACGTCTCTAGACCTATTTATATAATGGGCAATTTATATGTATCAGGATGAATAACTTAACTACTATGACATAGATACGTCACGTGTTAAAGGTGGATAACATTATTTGCCTCAAAAATTACTCACCAGAAATATGAGAGTTATCCAGACTTCAGTGGGTAAGTTACCTACCAAATGACATGTAAGTTATGGATCACTATAAATATTTACACACAGATAAAATATAAAATTTATTCTAGTGGCTCTGCTTCGACGTGCGTCGTCGTTCTTGCAGCGTACATGTGACTCAACCTCGAAAGGCTACCACGTCAAATATCAAACATGATTTTTTAAGAAATTAAATCTATTCTTCTTTTGCATATAATATAATAAATGATGCCTTATGCCTATCACCACTACCCTAAGTCGTAGTGAATAAACGTAGCGCGTAACCAGCAATCTAGATGTTCGGTTTCATTACCCGTCGCCGTTATCACAGTGTATGGATGATGAAGCCTCGAAGGGTGTTAGGGTACCGAGTATTTATCGCTCGTGTACGCTAACGCATTAACAACTGTAAAGTCTCGGTACCCTAATATCTAGACTACCGTGTTTCAATTAAACTTGTTCAACACGTATGCGAGAACGCCTCTATCCAACACGTTTATATGGTGGATAATTTTTATGTTACATGATGAATAACTTACATATTATGACATGAATAACTTATGTGTTAGGGATGAATAACTATTTGATTCGAAAAAAATTCATTGAAATATATCAACATGGGATCTAATTTTAAAGATCTCGTCGTGACTAATCTAATGATGACAACGGATCTTAAATTGAACAAACGGTCTGATCTACAAGATATTTTAAAGTTTCGATTTGATTATAAAATCGTTGTAAGGGCATATTCACACTTCCCGCCAGGTTCGGCCAACCGGCGACCGGTCTAAGAATAGATTTCCCGAAACAAAAATGAATATGTAGCATAAATATTATGCTAAGATAGCAAATGCTCGTAACACCGACAAACACCATATGTAGCAAGACCGCCCAACATAAATAGCAAACGCTAGAGATAGTCGTAGCAAGCCCGTGCGCCTTAGGTGCATAGCCGTTGCTAGAGGCCATGGCTGCAGAATCCGGCGTCGTGGTTGGAGAAGCCATTGTCGCTGGAGGAGAACGCCCGCCATGGACCACCTTCTTTAAGGTCGTTGAGGACTTCACACCGCCACCATGGGTAGCACCACCGTTTCTAGGTTGGCCGTCCATGGGAGGGGCGGAGCAGCCAGGCACCGTGGGGTGTAGACTCTCCTGCGACAGCTAGGCGAGGCTGCGACGACGCGTCGAGGCCAGGCTACAGCGAGGCGAGGCTACAGCGATGAAACGACCCAGGGGATCGATGTGTGATATCTCCGGAGAAAGCCAATTATTTTCTAATTATTTGTTAATCTTAATGCAAATTTGATATACAAGATGTGTTACATATGCTATGATATCATATCATATTATGGTATCACTAGTATCTCTCTTAATTGATTGTCATGCTACATCATCAATTTGCCAAAGTGGCACCTTATCATATTACCATTACCACTATGACTGACTAATTTAGCATGATAGTGTTGGTCAACTCGTGCGATTTCCACGTGCTCTAATTACTGGCCAAATCAGTGCAGCCAACTGGGTCAGTTCAGTTCGTTGACCGCTACCTGCCGTAAGGTCGATCCTCTTCCCTCCCTTGTGCCATCGATCACCATCCTCCCTCCTACCATGGCAACGACGACGACGGCGTGCGTGACCGGGGCGGGCGGCTTCGTGGCCTCGTGGCTCGTCAAGCTGCTCCTCTCCCGCGGCGGCCGCTACGCCGTCCACGGCACCGTCCGTGACCCCGGTAAGTAATTCAGTTTCTGAAAACCATTGGATTCTTCAGTTGACTCTGACGGAAGCTGAACAAAGATTCGATTTCCTGTTCCTGTTGAAAGGCGACGCCAAGAACGCGCACCTGCCGGCGTTGGACGGCGCCGCGGAGAAGCTGCGGCTGTCCTCGGCGGGGTGTAGCCCCCGGTTCATTGGCTCACGTTCTTGCCGTTGACAATTGAGGCCGCAAGTGAAGCGACCAACTACGCGGCCGCGACGCCCTCGCCCATGGAAGTTCCATCGTTCCCAAACAATGCTTGGTCCGCAATGTTGCATGCATCTTTCTAGGTCTCTTGCCGCGTCTTCGTCTCGGCCTCGCCGTTGTCGTTATAGCCGTGGCCACCCTCGTTGATCATATTGTGCATGACGTCCTCGCCGTCATTTTCCATAAAATCCTACACCCCAATTGACCATCATAAAGCGGAAAGAGCAGTGCACGGGCAATGGCGAAGAAATGTGGCAATCATACCGTGTCGGCGGCGGCCGGCGGCTCGGCTGGCATTTTGCCGAACAGGTTGATTGGCGTCGGCATGTCCGCGAGAGAGATGGTTCGCCGCTTCACCGATGCCTCCGGGGTTGCGTCCGTGTTGGATGGAGTGCGGTTCAGGTCGATGGCGGGCTCTCCCGCCTCCGATGACGTCGCACGGTGATGGTTGAACTAGGACAGTTGGTGGACTCCAAGCGAGGGCATATGCGGCCCTGTCGTCCTGGGCTGAAGTGGTGGTAGGCCGGTAGGTGTGGAAGTGACGGAGCTGGTAGAGGACGTGCCAACCGTGACCAGGCTGGAAAGAGAGATAGTGCCGCCGAAAGCCGCGGTCATCGCCTCCTGCTTGATCATGTTGACGGCGCACCTGGCAGCACTCACTGCCAACTCGTTAGCATCGACCCTATTCTGGGTGGCGAGGAGGCGCTTCTTCTCCTCCGGGCGCTCCGTCTCGAGCCTAACGTCGACGCGTCAATTTCTCACCGCTACCCGCCGGCCAGCGCCCTTGTCCGACTCGATCTTCCGCTTCTTCGGTGTCTGGTCCTTTGCGGGCTTCTTCGCGGCGGGAACGCCGGAGGGCGTAGCATCAACCATGGCGGCAGCATCCATCGCCTTTCCTCCCGCTCCCGCTCCCGCTTACCATTGTTGACAGAATAAACTAGAATTGAATGGATAATTGCAGTTTTGCACGATGGTGTTTAATATCAGTACATTTTGGACCATGTATTGGCTCAGTGTTGAGCATGTTTTATACCCTCTGCAGGACTACCACTACTGCTAGCATATGGGCTGCCGAAAAGTTAAAACAGTCTTCTTTTGCAGGCATACAGTAACAGGAAATCCTGTTGATGTTACCATCTTGAATTGACCCAGACTTAGTAACCACAGTACTAAGATAACAGAAACAATTAACTAGTCCAACACCACGCTTCAGAAAATCTGGACATTATTGTCGGCATGAAAAAGAATTATGTGGATGGAGTACAATTTACTCTATGCATGGTTCTTACGAAACGAAATAAAAATCGAACAAGCACGTCACAGCAACAATACAGTTGAGGAAGCAATGATTTTCTTATAGTCACCTCCCCCTCGCTTGACCATGCCCTCCCTTCATCGAGATTATCTTCCTACCGCGATAATCGGAGGACGAACTGCTGCATCTTCTTCCACCTCCTTGTCATTCACCTTCTCCAACTCCGCCTCCTTCGCCTTCTCCTTTTCATTGGGGACGTTCGGTACGCCCCAGGCCCGAAACTGATAAAATCTATAGTAATATGTTTTTCTTTTCGATATGTCATTTGAGGGCCATCATGCCAAAGGAAAAAGAGAATCCCAGATGAGGCACAAGTATAGCATGCAGCACAGCTACCTCGTTGTACTGACTGCAACAGTCTCCAAGGGAAGAGACAGAGGTAGCAGGGAGGCGAGTTGGAGATGGAATGATCTGTTCTAGGATGTGGCTCGGTGTGGGGGAGAAAACGTTTCTTCGAGAGGGTAGTGCCAACCTTCTGGCAAATGTTTTTAATGTCTAGTGATCTGTTAAATGACAGAGAAACTTTGCCATGGCTGATAGAACAACCTAAGCTTATTGTCACCGCAGCTAGTCAACCATTTCCCCTTCCAAGTTGGCACCACAATTCCCTCATAGAGATCCCTGTCTCCCGTATCCACGTAAACACCGTGTGGAAGAAAACCTTAGCTCCCGAGTCACTCCCGCGAGCGACCGGGAGCCCCCTGGCGGCTCCCCTCCCTCACCCTTCCCCTCCCCTCCCCCTCCCCCCCTCGCCACCGCCAGAGGGCATGCCGGGCGAAGCCCGGGCGGCGACGGCGGCGGCGGGGCCCTTTTCTCCCCCTCACGCGGTGATGGCGGCGCGGGACACAGCGGTCGGCGAGGGCGTAGGGCGCGGCGACGTGGTGCTCGTGGCGCGCTCGTGGCGGTGGGTCCTTGCGGGCTCTGTTGCGGGCGGCACGAGCTCTGCAGTCGACGAGCTGGCGGTGACAGGGCATGTAGGGCGTTGAGGCACGAAGGTAGCCTGGCCGGCGACGGCGCCATGACCTGCCGGACCCGCAAGGAGGCCTCCTGGTGGAGCATCGGGCGGTGCGGCTCCCTCTGCTCGCCTCGAGTTTGGGCCGGGCCCCCGAGCCCTTTCGAGCCCATCGCTTTCACCCTAGATCCGATGGCGACGGTAGCCCGGGGTGCTATCAGTTGCCGATATGGCCGAAGAAGTCTCATCTCCGTCCCAAATCCGATGGCACCTGCAGCCAGGGGGATATAGGTTGCCAATTTGGCCGGACGGGTCTTGCTTGGTAGGTCTCGGTGTGGTGTGGCATGGTGGCAGGGTGGTGCTATTCGAGTTCCTCGCGGCGGCAGCCCTCGGTTCCTCTTGTTCGCTGGTGTGCAGAGTTGGGACGCCGAGTGACATGGATATACCCTACGGGTGCCTCACATTGGTATACCCGGTCCAGCCCAGGGAAAGCCCACGTGAAGGCTTGCTGCCCAAGGAGACTCCGGGTGGCCCAAGCCCAGTAGAAGTTCGACTCCTTGGAGAACACGGCCAAGTTATAGATAGAATATTCAAGGGTGAAACCCTAACTTGTAACCGACTCGACCTACCCGGGACCTGGCCTATCTTTATAAAGGCCAGGAGGGCACGGCGAGGAGGACCTAGACAACTCATACTGACACCTCACGCCAGATCGCATCTGCGCACCTCTTGTAACCTTCGGTTCCACCGTAATCAAGAACAGACAAGCATGAGTAGGGTATTCCCTCCGGGGGTCTGAACCTGGGTAAACCTCGTGTCCCCTTGCTGCGTGTCTGTTAACCGTCTCGCGATCTCCAGCATCCCCATCTTCTCTATACCCAAGTCCATAACAATGGGCATTGACGAGTCGAACCCTCATCACCGGGGCGGCGACCCTGGAAGGTGGGAGTCTGTTGGTTGGAGGGCGAGCCAAAGATTCAGATGTTGGCTGGTGACCACGGCTGTGAGGACGGGTGGTGATCGATGCGTGGCGTGTGGTGGTGGAGCTGGTAGCAAGACCTTGCCAAGGGGAACCCTTTGCCCATCGGGGCCGCGGCGACGACCTCCACAGACACCGTCCCCCTTCCTGAAGGCGTCGTGGTGGCTCTCTCCTGTCAGTTTTTTCGTGCTCCGGGTGAAAACCTTAGGTTCTTGAACCGCGCGGTGGCGGCGTTCTAGCATCGTACTCTTCTTGAAGACGTCGCCTTGGAGCCCACCGCGCGCGGTTCTTCGAAGGTGGTGTGGCGTAGCTGCGGTGCTTCAGTGTTGGAGCTTCGTTCTGCGTTCTTCGGACAGGCTTGCTCCTTGTTTCACACCCTTGGAGTTTTTCTCTAATGGGCTCTTTCCTCAGTGCTTGTCAGCGTCAGTGCGTGGGGAAGGCTGCTCGGTTCTTGATGGCGTTGCCCGCGTCGGTGTAGTAGTCTCGACGGTGTGCATAGTTGGTTGGCGTGCCCAAGCTCTAGGTGAGCTTCAGCCCAACATCTTTGCCCGTCCAGCAAGCGCTCACCCTCCCCGGCTTAGTCTCCGTAGGTGTTGTGCCCTTGGTTTCCGCTGCCAACGACAGCCCCTTTGGTAGGCCGATCTTATATGAGTGTGTGTAATGTTGTGTATAAGCTGTGTACACAGCATCTTGTATCCTCTCGTCATTGTTGGCGTTATTAATTTAACGTCGAGCTATAGGCCTATTATCTAAAAAAAATTGCTCATAAGCAGGTCAATATCACATTTGGCTGACTTGATTTCAACTAAGATTCTGCTAAGCCTCGGTCGATTTAGAAATGTGCAGCCTGCCTTAGTGAAACCGACTGAGTCTAAGAAGACAACCTTAACCGTACCGAGATAATTAACTAACCGAATCTGGGCACTACTTTCAGTACTAAGAAAAAGACAGTTCAGTCTAACAGCGAATTATAAGAACAATAATGATCAAACGATCACGTCACAGCCACAATAGGGTCGAGGATCAACCGAGTAGCTAAATTCTCTAGACAATTTTCTCATAGCCGCCTCCTGGTCGCTTGACGATCCCTTGGCGAAACCTTCGTCGGGATGATCTTCCTACTGCAATCATGGGGGGACGAACTGGTGCCGCATCCTGCTCAGTCGCCACCACTTCCGCCTGATAGTCGTTCTCCACTTCCAGCTCCTCTTTCTCATCGTCTGTGACTTCCAGCTCGTACGTGATGCGGCCCGTGGCCTGGTACTCCCGCCTCATCCTGTCCAGCTCTACAATGATCTCTTCTCTGATCTTCTCCAGCCGGGCGCCCTCCGCGGGGTCGCGCTCGACCAGGGTCCGCGGGATGGGCCTCGCCTCGTAAGAGAGGTAGTAGTCCATCTGGTCTTCCGGCATCAAGAAGGCCTTCGTCTTCGTTCTCTTATTCTTCTTCTCCTCCTCCTCCACATTCATACTCTTCCCGCAGTAATAATCCATCTTCGATGATCTAAGATTTCGTATGATCCTCAGGCGCGCGCCCCTAGATCGAGTGGCAGGACTCGTGTATTTATGAGCGAGAACGCATCGATATGTTCGTATGTAGATCTGCACGGGAATTGGACTCCAGACTGAATCGGATTCAGGAGCAGACCTCCAAATCTCAAAGAGTCTCCAGCACACGCAGAAACGGAATACAAGAAGAAAAACGAGGGAGGCAGGCGCCGATCTGCTCAGTTCCGGCTCTATGTTTTGCTGGGCCTAGGCTATGTTTGGTGGGCCTATGCGAAGTCGACACCGTGGACACTAAGAGCATCTCCAACAGACGCGCTATATAGGTCGTGCGCTATATAAACCGTCAATTTGTAGCGTGCGGAGATGAAATCGGCTCTTCAGCACGCGCTGCAAAAAATTCGGGACACGCGGCTTTTTGCACTATCCCGAGCGCCAAATATGACGTGTCGGCTACAGCGCGCGGCATCGCCGCGGACACGCGCGAATACCCCAACGGCTGAAAATCCCCCCGCGCCCGCGCCCTCCATTTTTCCACCGCGCCGCCGTCGCAAAATTCCGCCGCCGGCCCCGCTGTTGCTCGCCGCCGCGCCGTAGATCCGCCTCGCCCGTGCCTCCTGTCGGCAGTACCGGCCACTCCGCCGCGCTGTACCGACCGAGCGCCGTCGCTACCGACGGGCACAAGGCCGGCGCTTCTCCCCGCCTCGCATGCGCCTTCTCCTCTCCATACCCCGTACCGCTGTCGCCATGTCGTCGTCCACGAGCCTACTGTCAACATGGTGCAGCCAAGATGCTCGCCGATTTGCTCGCAAGGTATGCGCCTTCGTCGGCCGGCCGCCATCATTTTGTCGATTTTTTTTGCTACTAGCTAGTTTTAGTGAAGTCATTTCATATGTATGTTTGTAGAGTTTATCATACGATTTATCGGATGACGAGTACGACCAAGAGGAAGAAGAGAACATGTCCTTACTATTAGCATATTCCGCCGTCAAGAAGCCAAAAATAGGTGGATCGATGTTTGGTAGACAAAAGTTGTGGAGAGAAATGATTGAAGAGCATGAGAAGTTGATGCGGTCGTATTTCAATGAGAATCCATTATTTCCCAAAAGCTATTTTCGGCGGCTTTTTCGGATGAGCATCGACTTGTTCAAGCACATCGCAACGGAGGTGACCAAGTATGATCGGTTCTTTGAGCAAAGGAGAAATGCCGCCGAAGAACTTGGTCATAGCATATATCAGAAGGTGACCGCCGCCTTGTGTATGTTGGCATATGGTATACCATGCCATTCGCTCCAACGACACACATGATGAGCTCCAAAAAGATCTTATGGAAGAATGGTGACATTGGCATGGACAACAATAGTTGCATACTTGTTGTATTTGTTTGAAAACTATATGTTGTATTGTCTCAAAACTATGTTGTATTGTTGTATGTTGATCCGTAAACTTGTTGTATTTGATGTAAACAATTTGACGTACTTGTTGTATTTGTTGTGAACAATTTGTTGTATTTGTATGGTATATTTTTATTTGGGAATTTATGAAGCTTGTTTGATCTTCTTTGATGCTCTACGCGTTGCATAATGGAGCGCTCGGCGGAGGAACTTTTTTAGCGTCCGAGCACGCACTGCATAATAGAGCATCCGGTGAGGGAAAATTCAGCGCAGCGCGCGGCAAACGTTTACAACGCGGTCGCAGCGACATATAGCGCGCCGAATTTTATGCACATGTTGGAGATGCTCTAAGGCTAATATGTAGTCATATATATATATATATATATATATATATATATATATATATATATATATATACTGTATGTCTAGTCGAATGACCGGTTCCTAAATGATGGTGTTTCCCTGATGGAATCAGCTTAATTTCCGGTTCAATGGTCGGTTCCTCAATAGCACAAGAATATATTATACACACATCTGATAGAAAAATTTATATGCTCAAAAACTGGTATGTTCAATGGTCCACATGTAGTGCGAGAATGTGTGCTGAAATTTTGGCCGGTTCAATGGTCTGGATGTATTGCTAGAATGCGTGCTGAAATTTAGTCAGTTCAATGGTCTACTAGTATTGCTAGCTTCCATCATGCGTGAGCTGTTGCTAGTTTGCATGTGTACTTGCATGTACTAGCAATGCATACAAAAAATGCTTTTAATGTAACGGGGTGATGTTTTTCGTTAGATAGTTTGTGCTCCTGCTGCTCAACTTCATGCTTTCTATAGAATATTCAATGGTTGAATTAGTATGCACATGTAGCATCCTAGATAGCCCACTATTTCCCATATAGACATATAATATCTATCCACTTTCATTTGTATAATATTAAGAGTTGACATCCAACAACATATTTTTAGTCTCAAAATATAATAAATAGTATACTTCATGCTAGTTCGATTACTTCAAATAAAAAATAATTCTAATGATTTCACTGACAATGATACTTTTCTTTAAAAAAAGCTTTTTCGAGCATTTCTAGATACAAAATCGTTGAGTACAATCTTAAAATCAATAGAACCCTAATGCTCTCCACAATTAGCTCATCATTTACAGCATATGAAATTTGTGAAATAGATGCATTATCAAATTAGGAAACAACCTATAAAACAATCATTGATTATAATCAAATCGGGAAGATTGAATATACCCGTGGGCAGCCATGGGCACAAGTGTACAAGGACAATTGATTTAATTTCCAAGCAGCAGCCGGTCAGGGACTTAGGGGCTTGAGCCAATTTTCCTTAGAGAAAGATGATCGATTAGCAGGGTAGAACGATCGGGATTGCAAAAAGCACGGTCAGGAACTTAGGGGCTTGAGCCAATTTTCCTTAGAGAAAGATGATCGATTAGCAGGATAGATAGATCGGGATTGCAAAGAGCACGCAGAGTAGCGGCTGTCAAAGACGAAGAGGTATAGGAGACCAGGAGATCGATCGTCGTGTCCCTGCATGTCCATCAGGTGGGTGTCGTGCGGTTTATTCTCTCAGTGGGCTTCCTAGGTCGGCTGTAATGGACTTTTTCATTGCAATTTTTCCAGTCAGATATCTAGAGTATAGAAGAGTATGTAGTTTTGGGCCCCCCACTGGCATGGGCCCTTGGCCATCGCCATGGTCGCGATGGGCCAGAGCCGGCCGGGCCTGGATCTGCTTTCCCTCCCCTTCCCCACACTGTTTACTTTCTTTTTTGGGAAATGTTGCATATCCCCCGGTTGATCGCGTCCTCCCATCGTTCGGGTCGCACACCTAGCAGCGAGGGTCCATCTTATCCCTTTCCCACGTTCTATTATTTATCTCTTTCCCATGAGCAGTTTGTTCCTCACGCGACGAGGCCGCCCAAAATAGAATCCCGCGCCGCCGTCCTACCTTCCTGGCGTCCTGGCGTCGTCGGAGTTGGAGGTTGCCTCCGCGTGGAACTCTGTCATCGGCCCCGTTGTCGCCATGGCCCTACTCATGTGGGCGCTCCATGCACCATCTGAAGGGTTTCGCGGCATAGTAAATCAAAATTTTCTACGGATGCGAACAGAGGGAAAGCCAAGATCTAATCTAGGAGATGCAAGCAACGAGAGAGATTGGATTAGATCTTCATACCCTTGAAGATTCACAGAGCGGAACGTTCGTCGGAACGTGGGTGATGTAGTCGTACTCGCTTCTCCTCCTCGCGATCCGATCCGATCTAGCACCACAAGTGGCGGTGCCTCCGTGAGATGCACACGTGCAGCACCTCGACGTCTCCTCCTTCCTCGGTCCAGCAAGTATGGTGGAGAGACGGATTGGATCTACAACACGACGGCGTGGTGTATATGATGGAGAGTTTCTGCAGCAGGGCTTCGCATACACGCAGTCGGGAGGGAGAGAGAGAGAGGAGGGCAGCAGGGCGACTGGGCTTGGAGGGGAAGGTGTGTGGGGGTGGTGCGCCCCCAGCCCTCTTTATATAGAGGGGTGGGCGGCTGCCCTAGCCCCTCCCCCAAGCCCAAACCGGCGGCCACAAGGAGGAGGAGTGGGGGGCAAGGAAACCCCCCCTTCTAGAAGGTCTAGTTAGGGTTTTACCCTAGCTGGCCGGTTGGGCCCTATGGGGCCTTGTGCCCCTGGACCAATGCGGCCAGGGCACTCCCTCATAGGCCCATGCCCCCTCCTGGAAGGTGGGGCCACGTTGGTCCCCTTCCGGAAGGTTCTAGAAGCTTCTGGTACAATACCGATTAACCCGGAACAATTCCGAACTCCAAAAACTGCACTGCCTTATATGAATCTTAATCTCCGGACCACTACGGAACCTCTCGTGATGTCCCGGATCCCATCCGAGACTCCGAACAAAAACTCATAAACCAATTATCCAATCTATCCTAGCGTCGAGACACGTTAAGTGTGTGACTCTGCGGGTTCGAGAATATGCAGACATGATCTTCTATCAATAATCAACAGCGGGGTCTGGAAACCCATATTGACTCCCACACATTCATCGATGATCATATCGGATGAACCATGATGCCAGGATTCAATCAATCCCATATATATATTCCCTTCATCTCGCGATATTTTACTTGCCCGAGATTCGATCGTCGGTACCGTCATACCTAGTTCAATCTCGTTCACAGCAAGTACTTTACTCGTTCCGTAATCCGATATCACTTTGTGATTAACTCCTTAACCACATGCTTGCAAGCGGTGTTGATATCGATTACCGAGTGGGCCCGAAGTATATCTCTCCGACTTGGGAGGGACAAATCCCATCTCGATACATACAACCCAACAGGTACTTTCCGATCACCTGAGAGACACCTTTATGATCACCCTCTCATAGGATGACGTTTGATGACCTCAAAGCTTTCTTCCGATACCAGGGAGTTGTATTATCTCATGGTCTAAGGAATACAATATTTAACATAAGAAAAGCTTCGCAAAGACGAACACGATGACACGATCTAATTGCTTCGCTTAGTTTGGGTCTGTCCATCATATCATTCTCCCAATGATATGATCTCATTATTAATTGACAACTCATGTCCATGGTTAGGAAACCTTAACCATCATTAATCAATGAGCTAGTCCATAGAGGCGTACTAGGGACACGGTGTTGTTCACAAACCACACAAGTATTAAAGTTTCCACTTAATACAATTCTAGCATAGAATATAAACATTATCATGAACAAGAATTATAATAATAACATCTTTATTATTGCCTCTAGGGCATAATTCCAACAGTCTCCCACTTGCACTAGAGTCAATAATCTAGTTTACATTTGGCAACAATCTCACACCCATGGCACTGAGGTGCTGATCATGTTTTACACGTGGAAGAGGTTTAGTCAATGGATCTGCGACATTCAGATCTGTATGTACTTTGCTAATCTTCAGATCTCCATCTGCTATATAATCTCGGATTATATGAAACTTGCGGTTGATATGCTTGGTCTTTGGATGATATCTTGGTTCCTTAGCGAGTGCTATGGCGCCAGTGTTGTCACACAATATCTCCAGTGGATCCAATGCACTTGGAACCACGCCAAGCTCAGTGATGAAGTTCCTGATCCAAACTCCTTCACTTGACGCTTCTGCTGCAGTCATGTATTCCGCTTCTACTGTAGATCCCGCGATCACGCTTTGCTTGCAGCTTCTCTAGCTCATAGCTCCTCCATTCAAAATATACATGTATCCTGTCTGAGATTTAGAATCATCCTTGTCGGTGTCGAAACTAGCGTCGACGTAACCTTTTACGACGAGCTGTTCATCACCCCCATAGACTAAGAACATTTCTTTAGTTCTATTTAGGTACTTTAGGATGTTCTTCACGGCTGTCCAGTGTTCCACTCCTGGATCACTTTGATATCTGCTCGTCAAACTAAGAGCATTGGACACATCCGGTCTAGTACACAACATGGCATACATGATAGAACCTATGGCCGAGGCATAAGGCACTTTGCTCATAGCTTCCCTATCATTTACCGTAGCTGGACATTGAGCCTTGCTCAATATCTTACCTGACAACATAGGCACTGAACCTTTCTTTGCCTTATCCATTCTGAACCTTTTCAGAACTTTGTCTAGGTATGTACTCTGGCTTAAAGCTATCAGGCGTCTTTGTCTATCTCTATAGATTTTGATGCCCAATATATAAGCAGCTTCACCTAGATCTTTCATTGAAAAACACTTGTTCAAATAACTCTTCACATCGTTAAGCATGTTAATGTCATTTCCAATAATCAATATGTCATCCACATATAGTACCAGAAATGTCACCGAGCTCCCACTCACTTTCTTGTAGATACAAGCTTCGTAGCAATTTGGAACAAATCCAAAGCTCTTGATCACTTGATCAAAAACAAGGTTCCAACTCCGAGATGCTTGCTTCAGTCCATAAATGGAACGCTGAAGTTTGCACACTTTATCAGCATCCTTAGGATCGACAAAACCTTCGGGTTGCATCATATACAACTCTTCATCAATGTTTCCATTGAGGAATGCAGTCTTGACATCCATCTGCCATATTTCATAATCATGAAACGCAACAATTGCTAATAAAATCCGAATGGACTTAAACATCGCTACGGGAGAGAAAGTCTCATCGTAGTCAACACCTTGAACTTGTCGAAAACCTTTCGCGACAAGCCGTGCTTTATAGACGGTAACATTACCATCCGCGTCCGTTTTCTTCTTGAAAATCCATTTGCACTCAACGGCCTTTCGATCGCTAGGAGGGTCCACCAAAGTCCATACTTGGTTTTCGCTCATGGATCCCAATTCGGATTTCATGGCTTCTAGCCATTTCTCAGAGTCTGGGCTCACCATCGCTTCCTCATAGTTCGTAGGTTCACTGTCTTCTACCAACAAGACAGTCAAGACAGGGTTGCCGTACCACTCAGGAGGGGCAAGCGACCTTGTCGACCTGCGACGTTCAGTAGTAGCATCGTCCGAAGCTTCATGATCCTTGTCATTAGCTTCCTCTATTGTTGGTGCAGGCGGCATTGGAACAATTTCAGGTGCTGCGCTACTCTCCAACTCAAGAGAAGGTTCAATAACCTCGTCTACTCTACTTTCCTCCCACTCACTTCTTTCGAGAGAAACTCCTTCTCAAGAAAGGAACCGTTCTTTGCGACAAACACTTTGCCTTCGGTTCTGTGACAGAAGGTATACCCAATAGTTTCCTTAGGGTATCCTATGAAGACGCATTTCTCCGCTTTGGGTTCGAGCTTGTCCGGCATCAACTTCTTGACGTAAGCTTCGCATCCCCAAACTTTAAGAAACGACAACTTAGGTTTAGCACCAAACCACAGTTCATACGGTGTCGTCTCAACGGATTTAGAGGGTGCCCTATTTAAAGTGAATGCAGCGGTTTCTAATGCATAACCCCAAAATGATAACGGCAAATCAGTAAGAGACATCATCGATCGGACCATATCTAATAGGGTTCGGTTCCGGCGTTCAGACACACCATTGCGCTGTGGTGTTCCGGGTGGCGTGAGTTGTGAAACGATTCCACTTGCTTTAAGATGGGTGAGAAAATCGTAACTCAAATATTCACCTTCACGATCGGATCGTAGAAACTTAATCTTTCTGTTACGATGGTTCTCCACTTCATTCTGAAATTCTTTGAACTTTTCAAACGTTTCAGATTTATGTTTCATTAAATAGATATACCCATATCTACTTAAGTCATCGGTAAAAGTGAGAAAATAGCGATATCCACCGCGCGTAGAAACACTCATCGGTCCGCATACATCGGTATGTATGATTTCCAACAAGTCCGTTGCTCGCTCCATCATACCGAAGAACGGGGTTTTGATCATCTTGCCCATGAGGCATGGTTCACATGTGTCAAATGATTCAAAATCAAGAGACTCCAAAAGTCCATCAGAGTAGAGTTTCTTCATGCGCTTTACACCAATATGACCTAGACGACAGTGCCACAAATAAGTAGTATTATCACTATCTACTTTGCATCTCTTAGCCTCAATGTTATGGATGTGTGTTTCATCCCTTTCGAGATTTATAAGAAATAAACCATTCACAATAGGTGCATGACCATAAAAGATGTTACTCATATAAATAGAACAACCATTATTCTCCGATTTAAATGAATAACCGTCTTGCAATAAACAAGATCCAGAAATAATGTTCATGCTCAACGCAGGCACATAATAACATTTATTGAGGTTTAAAACTAATCCCGAAGGTAAAACTAAGGAGAGCGTGCCGACGGCCATCACATCAACTCTTGATCCGTTGCCAACGTGCATCGTCACCTCATCCCTCGCAAGCCGCCGTCTATTCCGTAGCTCCTGTTTCGAGTTACAAATATTAGCAACTGAACCGGTATCAAATACCCATGCACTACAACGAGGGCTAGTAAGGAAAACATCAATAACATGTATATCAAATATACCTTTGATGGTGCCAGCCTTCTTGTCCGCTAAGTACTTCGGACAGTTGCGCTTCCAGTGACCCTTGTCCTTGCAATAGAAGCACTCAGTGTCTGGCTTAGGACCAGACTTGAGCTTCTTCTCAGCAGGGGCAGTGCGCTTGCCGCCGCCCTTCTTGAAGGGCTTCTTTGCTCCCTTACCTTTCTTGAAGGTGGGCTTGTTGACCATCAACACATGATTATCCTTTTTGATGTCCACCTCCGCAGCCTTCAGTTTTGCGAAGAGCTCGGTGATCATATCAGTGGAACCAATCTGATTGTGAGTCACTACAAAACTTTTGTAGC
Organism: Avena sativa; assembly: GCA_916181665.1. NCBI lineage: Eukaryota > Viridiplantae > Streptophyta > Magnoliopsida > Poales > Poaceae > Avena > Avena sativa. The sequence continues at coordinate 425,605,423 of OV702280.1, forward strand.
TGGGAGGGAGTGATTGCAGAACCCTGACAATCTTGAGCTCCTCTGGAATCGTGCATTCCAGTTGCTCAAGGCGTTGAGTGTAGCCCGTCATCTTAATGGCGTGCTCACTAACGTAACTCCCTTCCTCCATCTTGCAGTTAAAGAACTTCTCAGAGATCTCATATCTCTCAGAACGGGCCTGAGTCTGAAACATGGTTTTCAGCTCTTCGAGAATCTCAAAGGGCCCGGGATAGTCTTCAAAACGATTTTGAAGTTCCGGTTCCATAGCAAACAACATGGTGCTCTTAATCACACCATAATCATCTTTGCGCGACTGATAGACAGCTTTTTCATCAGCCGGCGCAGTTGTAGCAGGGGGGTCACCTAACGCTTTCCCAAGGACATAGTCCTTTTGACCGCCAGAGAGAATGATTCTTAGATTGCGGAACCAATTGGTGAAGTTAGACCCATTGTTTCTAAGCTTTTCCTTCTCAGCGAAAACGTTGAAGTTGAAGTTGGATTTAGCCATTTGATCTACAATATTTGCAAGTACAAATTAGACTATGTTCATGATAACTAGTTCAACTTTTAATCAAATTACTAGATGAAATCCCACTAAATTCAACATCCCTCAAGTTGTTTAGTGAACACGATCCAAATTCACCACACCTAATCCGATCTTCACGAGAAGATATGTGGTTTCAATGGTGGACAATGAAGTGTAGATCATATCATTCATATGACTCATGCTTAACCTTTCGGTTCATGTGTTCCGAGGCCATGTCTGTACATGCTAGGCTCGTCAAGTTAGACCCAAGTATTTCCGCGTGTGCAAAACTGGCTTGCACCCGTTGTATGTGAGCGTAGAGTCTATAGCACCCGATCATCACGTGATGCTTGGACACGACGAACTTTCGCAACGGTGCATACTTGGGGAGAACACAGTTTTTATCGTGATCTTTAAGTGAGGAATCATCTTATAATGCTACCGTCGCGATCTAAGCATAATAAGATACATAAAAGGATAAACATCACATGCATATAACTTTATGTGACATTGTATAGCCAATCTTCGCGCAATGATCTCCATCTTGTGCGTGCCGTCATGATCTCCATCACTCCACCATGATTGCCTCCACCACGAATAGCAACTACAACTATTGCTAACTACTTAGCGATAAAGTGAAACTATTACATGGCGCATAAGAAGTTGACACACAGGTCATACACAATTATAAAGACAACCATATGGCTCCTGTCGGTTGTGTACTCATCGACATGCAAGTCGTGAAACATTACAAAACATGATCATCGCATACATTATACACATCACATCTCGGGCCATACCATATCACAGAAAACACTCCCTGCAAAAACAAGTTAGACGCCTCTACTTTGTTGTTGCATGTTTTACGTGGCTTATGGGAGCAGATGCTAAGAACGATTCTTACCTACGGAAAGCCACAACGGTGATATTATGGTTGCCAAACTCCGGTGTTAATCCATGGACAACTATAGTGAGAGAAACTGACATCCACCAGCCGCATGTGTGGAACAAGACACACGTCAAGTGCGGAGCCGGTCTCGCGAACGACGTCGCGTAAGGTTGGCCTGGACCGCTTCAATCTCACTATCCCGCGTCATAAGAAGAACACAAACAAGAGGCTTGAAACAGAAAACATCAACGCCCGCAACAACCATGTTGCGTTCTACTCGTGAAACACATCTACCCATAGATCTAGCTCTGATACCACTGAAGGGTTTCGCGGCATAGTAAATCAAAATTTTCTACGGATGCGAACAGAGGGAAAGCCAAGATCTAATCTAGGAGATGCAAACAACGAGAGAGATTGGATTAGATCTTCATACCCTTGAAGATTCGCACAGCGGAACGTTCGTCGGAACGTGGGTGATGTAGTCGTACTCGCTTCTCCTCCTCGCGATCCGATCCGATCTAGCACCACAAGTGGCGGTGCCTCCGTGAGATGCACACGTGCAGCACCTCGACGTCTCCTCCTTCCTCGGTCCAGCAAGTATGGTGGAGAGACGGATTGGATCTACAACACGACGGCGTGGTGTATATGATGGAGAGTTTCCGCAGTAGGGCTTCGCCTGCACGCATTCGGGAGGGAGAGAGAGAGAGGAGGGCAGCAGGGCGACTGGGCTTGGAGGGGAAGGTGTGTGGGGGTGGTGCGCCCCCAGCCCTCTTTATATAGAGGGGTGGGCGGCTGCCCTAGACCCTCCCCCAAGCCCAAACCGGCGGCCACAAGGAGGAGGAGTGGGGGGCAAGGAACCCCCCCCCTTCTAGAAGGTCTAGTTAGGGTTTTACCCTAGCTGGCCGGTTGGGCCCTATGGGGCCTTGTGCCCCTGGACCAATGCGGCCAGGGCACTCCCTCATAGGCCCATGCCCCCTCCCGGAAGGTGGGGCCACGTTGGTCCCCTTCCGGAAGGTTCTAGAAGCTTCTAGTACAATACCGATTAACCCGGAACAATTCCGAACTCCAAAAACTGCACTGCCTTATATGAATCTTAATCTCCGGACCACTACGGAACCTTTCGTGATGTCCCGGATCCCATCCGAGACTCCGAACAAAAACTCATAAACCAATTATCCAATCTATCCTAGCGTCGAGACACGTTAAGTGTGTGACTCTGCGGGTTCGAGAATATGCAGACATGATCTTCTATCAATAATCAACAGCGAGGTCTGGAAACCCATATTGACTCCCACACATTCATCGATGATCATATCGGATGAACCATGATGCTAGGATTCAATCAATCCCATATATATATATTCCCTTCGTCTCGCGATATTTTACTTGCCCGAGATTCGATCGTCGGTACCGTCATACCTAGTTCAATCTCGTTCACAGCAAGTACTTTACTCGTTCCGTAATCCGATATCACTTTGTGATTAACTCCTTAACCACATGCTTGCAAGCGGTGTTGATATCGATTACCGAGTGGGCCCGAAGTATATCTCTCCGACTTGGGAGGGACAAATCCCATCTCGATACATACAACCCAACAGGTACTTTCCGATCACCTGAGAGACACCTTTATGATCACCCTCTCATAGGATGACGTTTGATGACCTCAAAGCTTTCTTCCGATACCAGGGAGTTGTATTATCTCATGGTCTAAGGAATACAATATTTAACATAAGAAAAGCTTCGCAAAGACGAACACGATGACACGATCTAATTGCTTCGCTTAGTTTGGGTATGTCCATCATATCATTCTCCCAATGATATGATCTCATTATTAATTGACAACTCATGTCCATGGTTAGGAAACCTTAACCATCATTAATCAATGAGCTAGTCCATAGAGGCGTACTAGGGACACGGTGTTGTTCACAAACCACACAAGTATTAAAGTTTTCACTTAATACAATTCTAGCATGGAATATAAACATTATCATGAACAAGAATTATAATAATAACATCTTTATTATTGCCTCTAGGGCATAATTCCAACACCATCCCTTCGTTACCAAGGCCTACCTCGCTGCCCTAGGTACCAGGCGCCCCGTCGTCGTCGGAGATGGAGGCTAGTGCATGGATGCTCCGCCACTGGCCTGACGTCGCCATGACCTTCCACGCGTGGGGCGCTGTCGCCATGGACCACACTCCCGATCCATTCATGTGTGTCCTCAACCTGCAGGCTGTCGCCCTCTTCATGCTAGAGTTGGCGTCGCAACCCTAGTCACCCTCGCCATCTCTTAGTCCTCACCTTCCTTCCAGGCATACAAGGGAGGGGCGGTGGATGATGCTACAATAACGCAATCTTCTTGCTACAATAGTGCAATTTTTTGCTACTACATGTCCAGCGAGTTCTTCGGTGAGGTCCCTAGTAAAAGTCTCCGACGAGGTCTCCGACGAAGTAGGTTTTTTGCTACATTAGCAAAAAAAAAATCTGCTATCACCTTTTACTGGGTTTGCTACAATAGGTTAAATTGTGCAAAGTTTTTGCTACGAGGTGTCCGGCGATGTTTTGCGGGCGAGAGTCTCCGGGGAAGTTAGTTTTTTGCTATATTAGAAGAACTTTGTTGCTACCACCGTCTTTTGATTCTGCTATAACAGTGTCAACTTTTTGCTATAAAGGTTTTCCCCGGCATCGAGGAGAGGAACGGTCAGGCCAAAAAACACGCCTCCAAGAAGGGAGCGGCACCCACATGCATCGCCGTGGTTGGCATAGGACGGCCCGTCCTAGCAGGGTTTTCACCCTGGCCAACGACCGTTCCCCAGGTGAGAGAGACGAGCAGGTGCACAAACCGCCATGGGAGGCGCACTGGTCTCCGACGGAGGAGAGCGAAGTGAACACCACCGCACTGTAGCAGCCATCGAAAATACCCCAGGGATGGTATGAACCGGGTGACCTGGGTCGCTGCCGCCGGCAACCACCACCGCCGCAGGAGGAGGAAGGCGCCCAGGCCAGCCCTTCGGAGAGCCTAGGATGTCACCGACACGACTTGAGGGCAGGGCCTGCACAATCCCATCTGGAGGCCCGCACGGGCCCATCTGAGCCGCACGCGCACGGATGCCGCCAGAGGCCGCACGCCGCGACGCTCCACCGCCGCCACACCACGTCAGCCCCGCACCGTCGGCCGCGCCTCCGGTCCCCAACACGACGGCCACCCTCCGACCCACCACGCTAGGAGTCGAGAGGACTAGGTCCCCGCCGCCCACTTCACCGGCGTCGCAGGGCTTAGCCCGATGGCCGCCTTGGGGGCGACGAAGGGAGGAAGAAGGGGAGGGGCGGCGGAGACAAGGGGAGCTAGGGCTCGCTCCCCGGTCAGCCGGAGGAGGTGACCCGAGGAGCGTGGTCGGGCAAGTCTAGCTGTTTCCCCCCTGTTGGGCGGTCTGGATAAATTAGGAGGGCTACTACCAGATATAGTGTGGAAGATCATTACCAGTAGAATTTGTCATGGAGTCAAGGACATATCTAAGAAATTATTATTTCTGCAGCTGATCTCATTTGTATAACTAGCAATTGAATTTATCTTGAAATACATGTATACACGCAGTGTATATGAAATGTATAGTCAAACAGAATAGCGTTTTGCTAATGCATCTGCATGCACTCTCTACGATTATGTTGATTTGTTGGATACGACTGGGTATACATCTGCTACATGGTTCACCTTTTCGCACACACGGTCCTTCTATTAATCACGTCAAAACGGGTAGAAATCAAGGGGGGAGCGGCGCATCGGCTCCTCTAGTCAGCGGTGTGAATGAGAAGAGGAGACGATAGGAGAAGTCGATTTGACAAGGGACACAGACCACGAGTGAAGACATACAGACGGGCTTATAGCTCCTATGCGACGTCTTTACATGGAATTGGAAGGAAAGCGACATCGTTGAAAAGAATAGCTCGCATGCGACGGATGTGAGGCAACTAATATCCCAGGGCCACACGGGCCTTAAATCGGTCGTAAGGACACATTTAACTTTGTTCCAATATTAGGGTTAAGCCAAACCGGTTGGTTGGGACAGCCAGTCAAACCAACCGCTTCCGACCGAGAGCGCGCGTAACACTGACTGTAGCTTCCCCGACGGCGGCGGCGGACCTCACCCATCGTTCTCGGCGCCGGCAGCGGTGGCACGGTAATTAATTTAGGCGGCGGAGCTTTCGTTCGACGACGAAGGTGGTGAGTGCCATTTGAAAGCTAATTCCTCTCCCATTCTTCTCAATTCGAGATCTGAGCGTGCCCATTGATGCTAGATTATGGAGGCGAGGGTGTGCTGAACGGGGCGAGGGGGAATGATATGGAGCATGGAGAGGGGACTTCTAATCGGTATATCCCGTATCTCTGCACTTAATTTCTCTAAGGTTGAGCTCTCTGTTCGCTTCCGCTAGCTCACAGTGCCCGCCAAAAACAGGGGAGACGATGTTGCGCGCCAAACCTTCGAATTTCGCATCAATTTCTTTCCCTCTAGGGCTGTTTTAGTTGATGGAAGCACGCAGATCATTGAGAGAGACACGGTTGTTAAATGGGAGGTGGAATTAGAACATGTTGATCCCCAAGAGCTAATAAACATGGGAGAGGAGGCAGTAAGGAAAATGGTGGAAAAAATTGGGGATAGTGTGGTTTGGGGGCCAGAGCAAGAAGTTTCTTTGTTACGATTTGATGATTGCAAATGTGACTATGTTAGGGTTGAGACAGGGGAACATATAGTTGATGAAATCGATGAGAGAAACGGTTGGACAAGCAAAACTGTTCTGTTTTTAGCAGAGCTCATTGATCTGAAACCTGATTCGAGGGTTGGATATGTGGCCTCGAAGCTGGCTGCTCAGATGGTCGAGGATGATTGGGCTGCACAAAGGCAAGTAATGCCTATACTTACTGAGTTGGAAGTGTTAACAGTGGAGGATGATGATGCTAATGCACAAGGGGAGGCTGCAGATGGTAATGCACAAAGGATTGTAACTGTTGATTGGAATTCAGTTGAGATACATGACCGCACTGATTTGGTCATTGCACCAATAGATGACATTGAAATGGCAAAGCTTTTTGGCATTCCTATAGATGACAGAGACAAGGAGAAGAAGAGGGATGAAGCTGCAAATGATGGTGACAACCATTTAAGAGATGAAGAGGCAGATATAGATCTAGAGTTGTTGGAAAATGCTGCAGTTCATGTAGATGATGCACATGATGATGAGCTAGTAACAGTTTATGACAAAGAGGACCCAGTTATTGAAGTTGGGAGATTGTTTCCAAGCATGGATGAATTCAGGATGTGTTTCAGGACATATGCAGTCAAACGTGAGTTTGCTACCAAGACTATGTGGACTGATAAAAAGAAGTTCTATGCAAAATGCATAGGTTATGATGGTGGTGCCAAGCCTTGCAAGTGGTATATATCTGCTAGACGCCAACCTGATGGAAGGACAATAAGAGTGAATCAAATTCCAAAACCTCATACTTGCATTACAAGTTCTCAAACAGTTACAAAGATGACATCACAATTATGGGTTGCAGAAAAGATCAAGCCCATTTTAGCCACAACACCAAACAGCACTGCAAAGAGACTGAAAATAGACTTGGAAAAGCAGTACCCCATTAAGCTGAATTATACTACAGTGTGGAAGGCAAAGCAAAGGGAAATGAAAGAGCTATATGGTGATTGGGCAAATACCTTTCGAATGCTTTATAACTTCAAAGCAGAAGTAGAGAAGAGGTCACCTGGCAGTGTTGTGGAGATAGATACTGAGGTAACAGCTGATGGGAAAGTCTTCTTCTCTAAATTCTTCATGGCTTTAAAGCCTTGCATCGTTGGCTTCAAAGCAGGTTGCCGTCCATATTTGAGTATAGACTCATCTTTCTTGACTGGAAAGTGGAATGGTCAACTAGCAGCATGCAATGCTTTAGATGGACACAATTGGATGTTCCCTGTAGCTATTGGCATGTTTCAGTCTGAGACAGAGGCATCATGGACATGGTTCATGATGCAGTTGAAAAGATGCATAGGGCCAGTCTCTCCATTGGCAGTGCACACAGATGCATGTAAAGGTTTAGAAAATGCAGTGAAGATTGTTTTACCTCATGCTGAGCAGAGGGAGTGCTTCGGCCATATGTGGATGAATTTGATCAAAAAATTCAGAGGAGATGATTTTGGACGCATGTGGCCAGCAGCAAGATCTTACACCAGGCAGACACATTCATATCACCTTGAGAAGATTAAGGCGGCATGCTCTGAGGAGGATAGGGTCAAGTTTTGTACATGGTTGGAAACCTACCATTCTCTTTTATGGTACAGGTCTGGTTTTAACACTGCCATCAAATGTGATCATATCAACAATAATTTGGCAGAAAGTTTCAACAACAAAGTGAAGGAGTTAGAAGACTTGCCTGTCCATGACATGGTTAACCAGATCAGGATCATGATCATGAGGTTGTGGGAATTGAGAAGAAGGCTTGGTGATGTTCTTCAAGGAGATAAGCTTCCTGATGTTGTGCAGCAGGTGGTCAACAGGAGCAGAAATCTTGCACATTTGCGTGTTGAGAAATCCTCATTGTGGGGTGCTGAAGTCAGAGATACAAAGACTGGCAGGAGGCATGTTGTTGACACTCAATTGCATGAATGCACATGCCTTGAGTGGCAACACACTGGGAAGCCTTGTGAGCATGCCATACTTTTCTTGGCCTCCAAACACAAGCTAAATATGCACCCATATTTGCATGAGTATTATTCTGTAGAAAAATTCAAGGCTGCATATGGAACACCAATTCCAGCACTTACAGATCAGTCTCAGTGGCCTGAAGTGGACATTCAGTTCTCCTTGTGTCCTCCTTTGATGAAAAGAAAGGCTGGCAGGCCCAAGCAGAGTAGATTCAAGGCTTGGTTTGAGAAAGGTGGGAGCAGCAAGAAGGGAAAGAAAGATGAAAAGAAAGATGCCAAGCCAAAAAGGGCCCAAAAAGGTAACAAGAATAGATGCAAACTCTGTGAAGAACTTGGACACCGAGCTGGCTCTACCAAGTGCAGATACACTGCTGAAAAGCCAAAGTATGTTCATCCAAAATCTATCCCATTTATTGTTGATGATTTTTCTCCCCCAGCTAAATTGCTTGTTTTCAGGAGGAAGCGTGGAGAAAAAGGCCCACCTCTTGTTGTTGACGAATGCTGGCCAGTGAAAAGGGCAAGAATCAATGGCCAAAGAAAGAAGAGAACTAACCAGATCATGTTTGGTGCTGCTGAGGTGCAATCTGAACTTGTTTTGGAGGATGATGTGCAAACTGTTGAGGCTTTAGGGCACACCGTTTCTGATTTGGAAGCTCTGGTGCAAAATGAGGGGCAAAATGAGCCTGTTGTTGAGGCTCTAGTGCAAAATGAGCCTGTTGTTGAGGCTCTGGTGCAAAATGAGCCTGTTGTTGAGGCTCTGGTGCAAAATGAGCCTGTTGTTGAGGCTCTGGTGCAAAATGAGCCTGTTGTTGAGGCTCTGGTGCAAACTGACCAAGTTGTTGAGGCTCTGGTGCAAAGTGACCATGTTGTTGAGGCTCTGGTGCAAAGTGACCATGTTGATGAGGCTCTGGATCATGATCATGAGGTTGTTGAGGAGGTGCAGGAGGTGAAGGAGACTCTTGGACGTGCTGTGGGGAGGCCAGATGGTAATGGTAAGAAAAAGAAGAGCATAAACCTATTGTGTGGTGTGAAACTTGTGAAGGAGAAGAAAACGAGGGGTAAGAAGAGCCAAAAGAAATAGACATTTGTTATTGTTGTAAACATTTGACACTTGTTGTTGTAATAATTTGGCACTTGTTGTTGTAAACATTTGTTATTATAATAATTTGTCACTTGTTGATAATTTGGACAAAATTCAAATATGATGGTAAATTTGAATTTCAACATATGTAGCTATGTCACTTTTCTATGTTTGTATGAGATTCCAACGTTTTTCTCATGTACAATACAACTCATCCTCACCCTGATCCCTTTTGTGAAGTACAACTCACCCTCACCCAAAATGGGGTAGAAATGGGCTCCAAAGCTAGGGTAAACCACCCCATTTCTAAGCAAGTTTTTTTTCGACCATTTCTAAAACCAAGTTAGATATTTTTCCTCAGAACTATGTCACATAACATGACACCATGCGAAGGTTTTGTATTTTTTTGATTTTTTTTGAATTAGTTATGCACATTTGAATGTCTGGTCAAACTTGAAGGGTTTTCATAAATATTCTTAGCTAGGGGCTGAGGCTCGCAAAACTAGCATTGGATCTCTGATGAAATAGCATGTTGTGAACCTAAAAATTATTTTTACAAAAAATCATCAGCATGGAATCATGTACATGTAGTTCATATCTTACCCACTTCCAGCCGATTCGGCAGGATTTGTCTTTTTCACCAGGGATGGAATAAAAGGTTTGAGATACTCAGGTTGGGAAATTGTACATTCTAGGTGGTCTAGTATTTTTGAAAAATAGGATGTTACCATTTTGAAACTTCAATTTGGTGGTTGCTTCACAAATCCCCCCTCTTTCGGCACTCAGAAAATAGAAAATGATTTTTCTGTGCGTCGAAAAGGAAAACTTTGTGCTACAACATTGTTAGTCATCCCATTATAGACATGCATGCCAAATATGGGCACATTATCACAAACTATGCCTTGATTCTAGCCATATCATTGGTCATTTGACCCGAAAGCCAGAAAACCTCGGAGGAGATAGGTCATTTTGTGAAGGGTTTTTTGAAATATGATCAATAGACCAAGTTTGATATTTTTCCTCACAACTATGTGACATAACATGACACCATGCGAAGGTTTTGTATTTTTTTGATTTTTTTTGAATTAGTTATGCACATTTGAATGTTTGGTCAAACTTGTGAAACCCCGTTGACTGCATCCTAAACCCCGCTAACCCTAAGGCCGAATGAGGACCGTAGATCTAACCCTAGCGCGACACTGTGGCCGTCCGATCGCGTCTTCTAGAAGGATTCCGCGGGTGGCTCTGGGCGATCCGTGGAAGGGCTTGTTCTGCAACCTGATTGGTTGGCGTCTGTTAGAAGGATTTCGTGGCTAGCTCTTGGCGATCCGTGGGATGGATGATTCTGGAATCTGATTGGCTTCATCGTTTTTACGTGCAACAGCGTGGCATGCGAGCGTGGCATGCGAGGGCGCTGGACGGGGCGGGCTGCACCATGCGGGCATGCAGCTGCCCCTAGCGTCGCAGTCTAGCTATTTTACGTCCAACAGCGCTGCAGCGTATTTACTCCCTCCGTCGCATTAAATAAGTTTACGTGTAACAACTTTCTCCAATCAAACTTACTCCCCTCAGGTTCATTGTAATAAATGAGACTTTGCATGATACCACATCTATGTTATTTTGGCTTGTGGATAGCCTTAGGCTGGTCATAGTGCTAAGTAACTAAGACTAGTAACTTGCACATGTTACTAGTTGATGTTACTACCTTCATAGTGGATGATAACATATGTATGATGTCATGCAAGAGCTAATTAATTAGGTTGTAGACTCATATGATCTTAGTATGTGTGATGTTATGGTAACTAGCTAAGTTACTACCTCTCTCTCTTTCTTCATTAATTGTCATGCCATGTCACCAATTTGCCTAATTGGCATTGCATGTACATGCATGTTACTACCTAAGTTACTCCCACTATGACTAGTCTTATGGACTACTTTTTGGCTTGTGGATAGCCTTATGGACTACATAGTGGATGCCCAAGTGCATTGGAAAGGTAGAAGTACATTTTTTGTGGACAAATTTTGAAGCCAAACGTACACTTATTTGTGGACAGAGGGAGTATGCATGTCACTATGACCAGCAGAAAAAATATCAAAATCTAAAATATGTAATAAATATAACGTACAGCGTTGGCACACTCGAGACCGTTGGACCGAGCATGGCATGCGAGGGCGCTGGGCGGGGCGGGCTGCACCATGCATGCAGCATGCAGGGTCGGGGGCGGCGGTGCAGGGGTTACAGTACGTCGCATCCTAGCTATTTTTTTCTCTCTTTCGCATTGATCACGCCCGCTTCCCACACGCAACGCAGCGCACGCGTCTCGTCTCGGCGTCTGGGCGGGCTGCACCATGCATGCAGCAGCTGTCCCTAGCGTCGCAGTCTAGCTATTTTGCGTGCAACAGCGCTGCCCCATTAAATAAGTGTACATCGAACAACTTTCTTCAGTCAAATTTACTTCCATCTGGTTCATGCGCCATACAAAAAAGTCAATATTACTCCCACCGATTTTTCTTGCGTGTGTAAAAACGAACGAGTACCTTGGTACTAGATTCCTGCATTTATTACCGAAGTAATTCAAGGCCAAATTATATTTTCCCTTTTATTTTTCACTGCCAATGAACAACTACATTGGACGTTTTTTTCTCTCTTTCGCATTAATGCACATGCATGCATGCAGGGGCGGGGGCGTCGCATCCTAGCTATTTTTTTCTCTCTTTCGCATTGATCACGCCCGCTGCCCCGCTTCCCGTCTCTTTCGCATTGATCATGCATGCAGGGGCAACGCAGCGCACGCGTCTCGTCTCGGCGTCTGCGCCAACGCGACGCTGGATTCCCACGCCGCCCTTCACGCTCCGCCCTCAATAAATAGGCAAAACGCCTTTGCCTCCTCATCTCATCTTGCCCCTCATCTCTTCAACCTCGAGCCCGTCCCTTTGCCTCCTCCCAGCCGCCCCCCAAACACTCCGACCATGGCGACCTCCCCCTTCCGCCTCCCTTCCGACGAAGAACTCAGCGACGAGGACAACCACCCGGACCACCAGCAGTGGTGGGAGCAGCCCACGGGCCGTCCCCGCCCCAAGCGTGGCAAGAAGGAGAAGTCCCCGCCCTGCCCCTGGGGAGACCAGGGCCCCATCGTCCACAACCCCGTCCCCAACCTCCCCGGCGGCGGCGACCTCCCCTCCGAAGCCTACTGGGCTAAGGCGGCGAAGGAGGAGGCAAGGGAGGAGGCTCGCATGGCCAAGTGGGAGGAGAAGGCGGCCCAGTGCGCCTTGAAGAAAAGGCGCATACGGCGGGAGGAGGAGCAACGGGAGGCCAATGGCCGGGCTTCTGGGAGGAGCAACGGAAGCGGGACCAGCGGGAGAGGATGGCGGCGTGGAATGCGGCCCGGAATGCGGCTGCACCGGCACCGCCTCCACCGCCGATGGAGTAGGGGGTTAGGGTTTAGGGGCTAGCCCAGGGTTTAGGCGGGGCGCCTATTCCGCCCCTTCTATATTATTGTACCTTTTTATTTTTATTGTAATGTTATCAATCCCCCCTATCTAATATAAGTAATGTTATCTTTGTTTTATTGTAATATTATTGCGCCTATTCCATCCCTTGTTTCATTGTAATCTGTGTTTATTGTATTGTCATTTGTCAAAACACCCAAAACAACAAGTGTATAAAACAAAAGACACAAAAACAAGTTCATATAATACTCGTGCAATATTTATATATTTACAAGTGTATAAAACAAAAGACACAAAAACAAGTTCATATAATACTCGTGCAATATTTATATATTTACAAGTGTATAAAACAAAAGACACAAAAACAAGTTCATACAACACATGGTTCATTTTCAAATAAGACATTTACATATTTACATAAGTTAAAGGAGCGCCCAAGTTATGTTAGTTAAATGGATGTCCTTGGACTTCATTTATATATTTATTTTTGCAAAAAAAAAGATTGCAACCTGAGCACGAGTATCTGCAGATCCACACGTTCCTATTTAGATTGTAACGTGAGTACCATTTTTTTGCCCAATCAACATATAGTTACTATTGGGTCTGGATACGTCCATTTTGGCATGGCTAAGTTATATTTGGGCCTGGCCTTTTTCAATCCTCGTCAATTGTTTTTTTTACTTTTCAACCCCTCCCCCTCCCCTGCACACGGGCGCCCCCTGCACACTGATAAAAGGAACACTGACGAAACTGAAGAAACACTGATTTCGAAAACAGAGCAGCTCAAAATTAGCCCGAATTTGTGTTGCATTTTATTCAAGACAAAGACATAGACCATTACATCCATTACAAAGCATCACTCGAACACTGACTGCGCTGTCTAATGACTAACGATGAGGAGATAAACTAATCCGAGAGAAATTACACAAAAATAAAAAAAACCGGCCATCAGATTGTCCTGCTTCTTCAATTCGATGATTTGCCTTAGCTGCTTGTTCATCTTCTTTAGCTCGGCCTTCACTTCCGCATCCACCGTAGTACCAGCGGAAATGGGGTTGCCACATCCCAGTTGCTCCACCACGGACGGGTTTTCGAGCTCCCGGGATGCTACCTCCACCCCAATTCGCTCGATGTACTCATCAAGCCACTCAAAATGCCCACATTTTGGCAGTTCCTAAAATCGCAGAGATGAACCCTAAATCCCAAACTCGATGAAATGCATGAAATTTCGAAAGAAAAGCGAGAAATTGGCGCTCGGAACACTCAGATCTCACCTTTCCCGGCTCGGGCTTGCTCTCACACTTCACAAATTCCCGACCAATGTTGCCGTTCTTGTCGGTGGATGTGACAAGCCGCTTCAGGGGCGCGGTACGGGGGCAATCGGGGCACCTCCTCATCGGCACCACACCATACCGAGGCCATGAGCGGTGGGAGGAAGCAGAGCTCGACATCCCTCGCCGGCGTTGCCGCACTTGCTCGCCGGAGAAGAAAACAGAAGGGGATGAGATGCTGGAACGGTGGCGGGAGTGCTCGGGTGCGGGGACGGATCGGGGCCAACGGCTCTCTTCAACCACAGGGTGGGTCCCACGATATGAGGTGGACATCAGGTGAGTTCCGCCGTGACGTGGAGAGGCTGTGGGTCCTACTGTGCTCAGCTGATTCGAACTCGTTGACGGTCTCGTGGGGTTAAGTGGAAGTGTCGCACGGGAGCTATTTGCCGCTTCAGAAGTGTCGCGTGCGATCTATTCTTTTCAACGATGTCGTGTTCCTTCCAATTCCATGTAAAGACGTCGCATAGGAGCTATAAGCCCCATACAGATAGAGCGCTCTTTTCTTCATTAGTGATACGTGCGTGCATACATGGACGAACTCCTGAGCTGCTAGCAGTTTAGCTGGTCGATTGATGAATTTTCTTTCTCTAAGTTAGCACGGGTGCGTGCCTGAGTGGGCCCCTTATCAATCGGGGGTCCTGTGCCACCGCACCGGTTGAACCGGCTCAGGGCCGGCCCTGCATAAAATGGGCCCTGTACATGGGTAATTATAGAGTTGTTTGTTAGTTCAACTTATATATTGATCAAAATACGAGTGTATTTAGTCAAGTTTTAGCACTGGGAGAAAGGAGCGAGCTTGGGAGCACCATGGCGTCCCCTGACCCTCAACGACGGTGAGCTGTGCGCGTGACCTTCCCTGGCGGGCGTGCCTAGTGGTTCGGCTGATGGCGTCACCCTCCCCGGCGGTTACCCCTCCTGAGTCACTCCGAGGCTGGCGTTGGGCGGACGTGGCCGACGAGATCGACGAGGAGGTGGCCGCGCGGGCGGTGGAGGCGGCCTGTTGCTCGACGCCGGGCCTGCCAACGCTGGGGGATTACCTTGACCGCGCGCTCTCTTGCCCGCTCGTGAGGAGGAAGCCTCGTCGGGGACGCAAGACGCCGTCGGAGGGTGGGTCGGCGCCGCCGCGGGTGCCGGGGCTATCGGGGTTCCAGCGGCTGGAGTTTCTGCTCGCGGCGATAAAGGCGACCCTAGATGGGCACGCGTCTCTGAGGAGGAATGCTGGCGGAAGCCAGGTCCGGGCGACGGTTGATTCGGCGGAGCCGCTGTCGGCGCTGCGTTCGTCGTCGCCGCCGCCGCTGGAGGCTTACTCGCGGGGGGAGGGAGAATGCCCTCCTCTCCCGGACGCGGTTGGGAGTGGGCCGGCCTGCGGGGGGCTCATTTCGAGCGGCTGCGTTCTTGCGGGCCGCATCCTCCCCTGGCGTTCCCAGGATGCGCGAGCGATAGCCACTCCCCCGACGCGGGCCTGTGTTGGGCCGAACCCTCGGGTGGGCTCCTAGCTCTGGCTCCACAAGGGCGCCTTGGACTTGTCGCTAGGGCACCCTACTTCTCCCGAACAGATCCGTAGACACGCCTCCAGCGCTCGCACCGTGAAACCAGCTGCGCCGCCGCCGCCTCTGACCATCTCCTTCGCCGCCGCGCTGATGAAGTGCCACCACGAATCCTCGCCGAGCCCCTCCCCGTCCCCTCGCCATCACCGTCACTCACGCCCTCGCTCTCCGAGCCCGAGACCGACCATGGTGGCGCCCTACCGCCCTCCGGCTCGCCGCTCGTCGGTCCGGCACCCATCGCCGCCAGGGGGCCACGTGCCGCAGCACCGCAGGGAGGCCGGAACGGGCCGCTTCGACCACAGGCGGGAGGCCACCCGTCGGTCTCCTGCTGCCAGGAGCCCCCCTCGGGGCAGATCTCCAGCGCGGCGTTCACCGGGGCGTCGGGCGCCCTCGCCGGTGGACCTGCAGCGGGAGCATCATACAAGGAATCTGGCTATATATGACCCTCTATTTTTGTCACATAATCGTCATAATATTCCATTTATGACGATTCTATTACGATTTTGAGATCGTCAAAAGCTAGGCGTCGCAAATAAACTATAACGACATTTTTGGTAAAATTGTCATAACCATCTATGACGATATTGGATCGTCATAGACGTTATGACGATCCAATATCGTCATGGGCCATCTAGCCAGGCCAGCTCGGATCCTACGTGGCCAATCCTACATGGCAAAATTGTGACAAAATGAATCGTAATGTGAATTCAGCCCAGTCCAGTTCAGTCATTTGTGGGCCGAGTCCAATAATTCAGAATTTTTTTTTGATCAATTCCGTTTAGTTACATGGATCGAGCCCATCATATGGGCTTTTTTATTTCTAGGCTATGGCCTTTTCTTCAATGAGTTTATTCTGTATTTTTTTGAATTGTTCACTGTTGGAATCTAATATTGTTTTGGCCACGGTCATTTTAAAGCCCAAACATTATTTGGGTCATTTCCTACGAGCCCAAATATCTTTCAGATTATTTCTTACGACCGAGCAGTCAAGAACCCAAATCAAATAAATTCCAAATCAAATAAATTTTCGCAAATGACATAAAAAATTATAATAAATATTTCAATCAAGCCATATTACATAACCTGGAATGTAAAACAGTTGGGGCAATGCAGTATATTACAATCATTCATAGTTTAGACCATCCAAGATCATGTATAATAACTAGCTAAAAAACAGGACTGTCTACTCTACACTTTGCTGAGTATGTAATAATATCTTCCTTTCTCCCAACTTCAGCCTTGAACTCCTGTATAAGAGATAAAATGATAGCCATCGAGTCAGAATTAAGCATATCTTCTAACAATAACATAGAAAACTAGAAACACAATAAAGAATATATTTACAAGAACCAAACTCTAAATCAACAAATTACAGTACCATAGGACTAGAAGATCACAAACTAATCGTTACTGGCACTCAAATATACACATGTAATTCATCAAATGCACGACTTGGATAATACAAGTACCAGATAGCACACAAACTAGTACTGCATCAGATATGACCAAACTGTATAGGGTGCATGGGAGAAGAAGGCAGCTGCATCATATTAGCTAGAGAACCAAACTACACAGGGTGCATCATGTTAGCTATACCATCATATTATTGTTCCATATTATCATCACATAAGGGTCTCAAGACAATACTACCAGGAGATGGTTTTACATTAAGCTTTTGCTTGTTCCCGCATGAACAAGAATCTACATGCACAACTCGGCCCCAGCCAAGACGCGCAACCATGCAAAAAAGATCTGAATATTACTGATAAACTATTGATGAACAATACAAGTAAAGCTTGATAGAGCATTAGAAACAGAAAATGATAGATGAGTGAAAGCTAACTGATTATGTTATGCAAAGGAATGCAGTAGCAAAAGCAGATCTGACGTATGATCAATTCAAAACAGTTGAGTTTTCCTTTTAAGAAGTCGACAAGGAGTTGAACAATTAGTAGCAAGTATCACCAGGACATTCATATGAGCTAATGATGTAGAAACAGAAATATAAATCTGAGTGGAGTGAGAATTTAGTAACCTGAACCAACTTTCTAGATTGTGACAAGTCAACCATCTGTCCTTCCACTTGGTCAAGGTCTCGCTGATGCTGCACACTTCGGTGTTAGTAGAGAAAAACTGCAATAGAAGAGGATGGAGGTAAATGGATGATCTGCACTTTGACTGACATACACTGAGTGGTATTCATTTAGGTGGGCACGGTAGGCCTTCATGTCGGCTCTAATCTGTCATCTCAAGGAACTTCATGTCGGCCTCTGTTAGGCACTTGTCCCACACCTGACCAAAATCAACCAACTAGTCAGGAGTTGGAATTGACATCTAACATACGTACCACTGAGTCAGAGTGAGAGTAGTAGGTACCTCGTAGGAGAGCACCCGCCACAGGTTATAATATGTTTTAATTCTTCTATCAAACAAGTTTGTAGTTATTTGTTTCTCCTCATTCCTATAGTAAACATAAAAGAATAGCACACCGAAAAGTTTTAGTTACAAGGAAACAGAAAATAGTACATCCATGGGACAGGGATCATGAATTAAGTAAACCAAAGCATATTCTACTTTGTCAATCAGATAGGTTCCTACACCATCTCAAGTCAAGTGCCTTGTCAATCAAATATGTAAAATTAAAGTAAATGAAGCAACAATATATCAATGCAAGTAGATGTATGTTTTAGTTACAAGTAAACATAACCTAGTACATCTATGATCTCACAGGCAATGTCAGTTTCTATTTACTGCAGTTGTGATCCATTTTTAGCTATGGTTCCTTCAACAATAATAAGAAGATCATGCATCAATGACTTCCATTTTACTGCTAATGCAAATTCTGCATTCATTCCTAAGCATCACTTGTTTGTAAATAAGCAAGATCAGCAAGAGAAATTTACAAGCTACACTTATAGCTTGGTAGTTTCCTTGTTGGCCTTGGTTATAGCCATATCCACCATACCCACCTTGATTATCATAGTACCCACCATCTTGTTTGTAACCCCCTTGATTATCATACTGCCCACCATCTCAGAATTCTAATCTAGCAAACAAAAATTAACAGTAGTATCAAATCTCAGTAAACAAATAGTAGGGCATCAACAAATCAATGACTATACAATGTGTATGTGACTAGGAATCAGTATACATGCATCCATGGACATACTTAATAGGGGATGTCATTTCTCTTATTTGTTCATCTACATACATGCATCAGGATATACAAAAAATTAGGAACTAATCAGTATCAAATCTTAGCTAAAGCTAGTAGTACAATAGTGCTAGAATCGAGGTCATCGGCCATTCCTACAAATTATGGTACTAATAGCTCCTAAATATACCAATTGCTAGCTGCCAGGCAAAAATTGGCAATCATATGAGTTTTTTTTGCAATCACAGATCCACAAATAGTAATAACAGGAACACGATTGCTTGTATCCCTTTCTCAAAATCACAAGTGCTGATCTATATGATACAACTGCCAGTACCTTGCGTACTGGACCTGGGCAATAACAAAGTTCAACTGGCATGTCCGAGTGCTTGTATAACAGAGGTAGTTTTTATTAGCTCAGCAAACATCAAATCTGGCATGGTAAAGTTCAGTGCAGGACAGGACTCTCCGTGGGAAGAGAGGTTAGTAGGCAGGACAGAATTACTCACCGTAGATCCCTTGTTCTAGGGGTCGAGGAAGACGGCACGCGCTCGACGACGGGCTTGAAGCGGATGAGCACGACCTTTCTAGCGCGTCGCGCTGGCGATGGTGGTGGACCTAGGGCGCCACCGCCTCCTTCTCCCCATCCACTCCTTGGGCGACGCCACGGCACCGCCAGCTCGTCCTTCGCCTGCGTCGCGGATGGTGAGGGAAGAGAAGCAAGCCACGGGAACATCGGCGTCGGTGAAGGACGGGGCATGTGGGCCAACCGCATCTGCTCCGGACGATGAAGACGGAAGCTGACCTTGGTCACCACCACCCGCCGCTGGGCGCCGACATCGCCATGGAGAGCATGCTCCTCTCTATACAGCCGGGATCCAGGGCTAGGGTTTCTGTTGTAGGGGCGGTTTGCTGGTACCACGAGGTGGAATGAAGAGGGAGGGAGGAGGGGCCCGGGGAGATGGTCTGCAGGGAAGTGAGTGGCCGGAGTTGGCCGGGATCTAGGCCGCCACTGGCAGAGGAGGACATGGGAGGAGGGAGAAGGCGTTGAGAGGTGAATCGAACTTGTGGATCTAGGGAGTACGCGGAGGAACCACTGTCTCCGCAGGCGGGCGAAGGCAGATGAATGGGCGAGACGAGAGGGCGGCCGCGGGTCACGAGGGCAGATGGAGGGGCGCGGCCGTGAATTTGTGGTGGCGGTGGCGACGAATGGGAGGGTGGAGAAGGGAGATGAGTGCTGCAGGGTGGGAGGGGATTAGGGTATGGGTGATGTTCCTCTCGATCTTGGCCGAGGCAGGGGGATGTTGTTGCCAAGGCAGGGGGTGGACGGAACTGGCCGGGATCTTGGCCGGCGGCGGAGAGGGGGAGAGGAATCATGGAGGAGGGAGTTCGGCGCTGGGAGGCCAGGACGATAGTTTTTTTACAGGGGTGGGGTTGGTGGTTTTGGGTTCTTATCCCGCCTATTGGGCCCAAATTTCGCTAGGTCTACGCGCGTATGGTGTGCCAGGTCATCGATCCAGTGCAAGTTCCCACCGAACACCATCTCAGCCGTCCATCCTGTTTACATCCAATGGCCGATATTTCCCTCCTCTTGTATCTTGACCTTCCTAGCACTATGACGATTTTGCCTTATAAAATTACGACGTTTTTGTACAAAATTGTCATAAGTTTTCTAGGCTTGAACCCTCCCAAATAGTCCATGACCATGTGATGCATAATTGTCATAAATCTATGACGATTTTGTCCACGGTCACTACCAAAAGGTCATAGGCTGACACATTTCTTGTAGTGCATGATCTGCGCAGGGAGCTGGAGCGCCGTCCATGGAACGGGACAGGCTCCTCTCATGGGCAGAGACAGGAGGGAAGGATCTTCCTAGATGGGTCGCGCTCGCAAGGTGCTCGTCAGCCGTCCCAACCGCAACAAACCACTGCTGTGGGCCAAAACGGGGCAAAGAAGAAGAAAAACAAGAAGAGAAGACGTACACAAGCGACTGAGATGGGCGGACAACAGGGTAGGGCGGGTACAGGAGGGAGCCAGATTGGGAATCCCTCAGTGCCACCACCCTCAGCTGCCCCTGCCGTGGACCGTGGCGTGACTCAGGCGGAGTCATCCGCGGTTGGCGCCGGGGCGCCTCGCCCGAAGTCCCCGTCGCGGAACAAGTGCTTTAACTGTGGGGAGGTGGGTCACTTTCGCTCGGAGTGCAAGGAAGATGAGCATTGTCTGTTTTGTGGAGACCCCTCTCATCGGGTTTTGGACTGCACAGCTCGCTCCCCATACCGTGAGCGCAACATCCTCGAGCTTCTGGGCCATGGTATTGATCCTGGGTTTTACTACATTGACCTGGGTGGGATCGAGCTTTCTGTGCCCCAGAACTTGGCCGAGATCCGTGTGTTGCCTGAGCAGGACCCTCCCCTGATGGAGGAGGTCACGATTGACACCATCCGCGCGGAGCTGAGGTCCTATGACCCTGACTACGCGTGGAATGTGAGGGAGACTTCCCCCATGGTGTTTTCCATGATCTTTCCATCGAGGGAGGCTCTCCGTGTCCTTTCTTGGAGCCAGACCACCATCTTGCCGGTCCATAACATCAAGGTCTCCATCCGGGAGTCGTGTGTTCACCCCGACACTTCTTCCTCTCTTTCGACGGTTTGGGTGCGCATCCACGGGATTCCTGATGAAGCAAAGAAGGAAAAGTTCATCAAGTTGATTACGCAAGCGATTGGCAAGTTTGTCTGTGTGGATGAGGGATCGCTCGGTGGCCATGGTCCGGTGCGTGTGTTGGTCAAGTACCCAGATCCATCGAAGCTCGATTGTACATTGCCTACTTTCTACTTCGGGACGACAGGAGGACCATCACGGTGGAGCTGGAGCGGGACCAGGATGGGCCCCCCTCCCCCTCTCCGGAGCTTTTCGAGCACCGCCGTGACCCGGGGCAGGGGCGGTGGATGACTCGTCTAGTGAGGACTCAGGGGACGACCGGGATCTCCTTGAGCCCGCACCGGCTATGCCTGCTGCGCCCCCCACCTGCGGCTCCCTCTGCGGGCAGCCCTACCACCCACATGACGTCTCTGGCTCTCGAGCCAGTCCTCTCCCGGTCCCTCCCGCCTGTGGACGTCCCGCGCTGCCTGCGCCCCGACCCTCCGGTTTCCGAGGAGCTGGGCCTGGCCCCCTATGGCTCGAACATGGGTGGGGAGCTCGAGTACCTGGGCCTCTCGGGCTTTGTGGCTCTGAAGTCTGCCTCGCGCTCCAGCCCCCTGGAGACCAGAGACTCTTCCAGTGTGGGGATGGTGGTCGCTCCGCCGACCTCTCCCCGCTCTCCTAGGGCCGTCTATTACTCTCTCTCCCCGGGCTCTACTCCAACCTCGCCCCGGAGGTCCCCAGCCGTCGTCCCAGCCATTCCTGCTCCTCCGGCTGGGGAGCCAGTCTCGGTCTTCCCCGACACTCCTGAGGCAGGGGCCATGATCCGCGCCGCTCGCCGCCCCAAGCCCAATCCTCCCACACCTTCACGCTCTAGTGCCAGGATCGCGAGAGCTAGGGGCGGGACTGATGGGAGGGAGCCTACCGTCCTCGAGTAGGCGGTGTCTCGGATGGAGGTCTGTAACCTCGACCTAGGTACGTCGACCCTTCCATAACCCCAGTCCATCCTTACTTATCCTCCTTCGGGATCCAGGTTTCGGTATTGGCAGATGTCCCTGAAGATCATTTGGCAAGGGTGGCCAGTGATTGCGGGGTGGTGTTCCATGGGGAACGCGGACCCCGCATAGAGCAGATCGTCGTGATTAAGGCAAAGGAGGTCTACGATGGGGCACTTGCAGCATCTCGCGCTCAGGCGGAGCGTGAGAAGCTGGTTGTGCCCCAAGCCCCGAGTAGCGGGGGTACTCCCTAGTGCTTGTCAGGTGGCGCGACCGCCTCTGTGGCTTCCCAGGCGGGGGGAAGCGGGGGAGGCCACCCAAGCCCGCGTCTAGGCCCTCGATGATTGGTAGGGCCCGATCTGTCCCTCATAAAGGGACAACCCCGGAAGTTCCCCTATGATTGAGGCGATTTTCGCATTCATCTGGAACATCAGGGGTTTCGGTCACGACGGCAGAAGACAGCAACTCAGGGACTACTTGAGACAAGAAGATGTTGATATTGTGGGCCTTCAGGAAACGATTCGGCAAGACTTCTCGATCCTTGAGCTGCAGGGATTGAGTCGTCATAGGTTTGTTTGGCACTGGCTGCCGGCGTCCGGCCACTCCGGTGGGATCCTCCTTGCGGTGAAGGAGGAGACCTTTGTGGTCGACGACATGGACCACGGGGAATTTTTTGTGAGTATGTTACTCACTCATAGGCGGAATAACCTCAGGTGGGAGGTTATTATTGTCTATGGCCCTGCGGACCACCGTAGATCCCCGGCCTTCCTTGCGGAGCTAATCGCCAAGGTAGAGAGGTGCTCCACTCCGGTGGTCGTGGCAGGGGATTTAAATCTGATTAGATCCCCTGATGATAAGAGCTCGGAGAACATGGATCTTCCTAGGATGCGGATGTTCAATGACTGTATTGCCGACCTGGCCCTCCGTGAGATCACCCGTGTGGGGGGACGCTACACGTGGACCAACAACTGGGCGGACCCTATCTGAAGCGTGTTGGATAGGGTCCTTGTTTCGGTTGATTGGGAGCTGGCCTATCCGCTGTGCTCGTTGCGTGCGATCAAAAGGATTGGGTCAGACCACTGCCCCCTTTTGCTGTCCTCTGGGGTGGCCAACCCCCGAAACTGAACCGTTCCCACTTTGAGAACTTCTGGCTTCTTCAGCCAGGTTTTATGGAAATGGTTCGGCTTAAATGGGAAGCTGCGGCCATTTCGGCCCCACAGGTACGCTCGACTATAGACACCTGGCACTTCTGTGCGATGATGGCCCGCCAATTCATGTGTGGCTGGGGGGCTAATATCGGCGCGGACCTGCAGCGAAAAAAAGGGGATCTCCTAAGTGCTATACAGGATTTAGACCGGGTGTCAGACGTGGATGGGTTGTCGGCTGAGGAGTGGATGCAACGCTATGCTCTGGAGGACTCTCTACTTGAGATTTACCGGGGTGAGGAGTCCTTCTGGCGGCAGCGGAGCCGCCAGAACTGGATTCTTAAGGGGGATGCGAACACGGCCTACTTTCATGCCATTGCTAATGGTAGACGTAGGAAGTGTTCTATACCGTGCCTATGGGAGGATGGCCGGATCTTAGAGGAGCCCAGGGAACTGTCCTCCCATATCTATGCTTTTTACAAGGAACTTTTCTTGGCAGCACCCCGCACTGGGGTGGCCCTCGCGATGGACTTCTGGCCAGTAGGGGCCAGGGTCTCGGAGGAGGAGAATGTGGAACTCTTACTCCCATTCCTGCCAGAGGAGGTGAAGCTGGCCATCATGGAAATGAAGGCTAGCTCTGCACCTGGGCCAGATGGTCTTTCGCTTATTTTCTTCTAGAAGTTCTGGGACAAAATACAGGGGGTTATTATGCCTATGTTCCAGGAGCTCTACGTCGGGACCCTCGTGATGGCTAGGCTGAATTTTGGAATTATTTCCCTGATTCCCAAGATTGTGGGGGCCACGGATATACGCCAGTTCAGACCGATCACGGTAATAAATGTGATCCAGAGGATCTTTTCTAAGGTATGTGCGCGTAGGCTTGCTCCGATTATGGAGAGGTGACGCATCCATACCAGTTTTCCTTCCTTAAAGGGAGGTTTATCCATGATGGGATCTTGGCGCTTCTTGAGATTATTCATGAAGTCAAGGTTAGACGCCAGAGGGGCGTCTTCCTGAAATTGGATTTCCAGAAGGCATATGATAGGGTAGATTGGGCCTTTATGCGCCAGGTTCTCCAACGCCGAGGGCTGGATGATCGTGTGATAGGGTGGATCATGCAGATTATCTCGAGTGCGAGCACGGCTATGAACATTAATGGAGAGGTGGGCCCTTTTTTCAAACCCTCTTGTGGGGTTCGACAAGGGGATCCGATTTCTCCCATCTTGTTCAATGCCGCAGTGGACGCCCTTGACGAAATCTTGGAGAAAGCCAAGACTTCCGTCCACATCACCGGGGTTGTGGGGCATCTCATCCCGGATGGGGGAGTAAATCACCTCCAATATGTCGATGACACTATGATCATGATAGAGGGGTCTGAACAGGATATCATTAACCTGAAATTCCTACTCTGTTTTGAGGCCATGTCGGGCCTCAAGATCAACTTTGATAAGAGTGAAGTCATGGTGCTAGGCTACTCTGCTGAAGACCAGCAGAGGATCGCGAATAACCTGAATTGTCGGTTGGCGGTATTTCCCCTTAACTACCTTGGTATGCCAATTAGGGACACCAGGATCCTTATTAAGGACTTGGATCCCCTCATGGCTCGGGTTAAGGCGAAATCCGAGCCCTGGAAGGGGTGCTTTACCTCCAAAGGGAGTGAGACCATCCTTATTGATTCCTGCCTCTCTAGCCTCCCCATGTATATGATGGGGTTGTATCTTCTCCAAGAGGGGGTCCATGCGAACTTCGATAAGGAGCTCTCCCGGTTCTTCTGGATGGCTAATGATGGTCACCAGAAATACCATATGGTTAAATGGGCCGACATTTTCGCCCCTAAAGACCTTGGGGGCATAGGTATCATCTCCTCTCGCAAAATGAATGTGGCGCTGATGCTCAGATGGGTGTGGAGGATCCTCAAAGACGAGGGCGGCCTATGGTTACAACTGATAAAAGCTAAGTATCTCCGGGGACGGCCACTTCTGGCTTGTGAACGCCGGGAGGGATCTCAATTTTGGAGATCTATCCAGGATATCAAATCGGAAATTCGAAAAGGAATGAACATTTCCATAGGCGATGGAAGAGGCTCCCTTTTCTGGCTGGACCCTTGGTGTGGTGCTCGTCCTCTCCGTCATGAGGCCCCTGAGTTGTTCACGATCTGCACGGAGCCTTTGCTCCTGGTGGTTGAGGCATGTCAGGGTGGGGCATGGCAGATCGCGTTCTGACGGAACCTTGGGGAGGCAGAACGGGCTTCTTGGGAAGAGATACGTGACAACCTCCCGTTGTCCCTAGCTCTGTCCCCGGACAACGTATCGTGGCG
The DNA here is from genome assembly GCA_916181665.1 of Avena sativa. NCBI lineage: Eukaryota > Viridiplantae > Streptophyta > Magnoliopsida > Poales > Poaceae > Avena > Avena sativa. The sequence continues at coordinate 425,631,197 of OV702280.1, forward strand.
GCTAACCCCCTCGGGGACCTTTACGGTAGGGTCGATGTACAAGGCCCTTTTTAGTGGGCCCTCTCTCGCTTGGACTTCCCCGCTCTGGAAGGCCCCTCTGCCTCTGAAAATTAAAATTTTTGTCTGGCAACTGCTTCGTGATCGGTTACCTTCGGGTGTCGAGGTGGCCAAGCGGCATGGCCCTGGGGATGGCCTCTGCCCGCTGTGCGCCGTCCCGGAATCGGGTACCCATATTTTCTTCTCCAGTCCCGCGGCTCACCTCCTATGGAACTTCATCCATGAAGCGTTGGGGCCTGAGTGGCAGGCCCCTGACCTGGGAGAGTTCTTGGAGGCCGCGGCAAACCAGACCCAAAAGGGGAGGCGCCTTTTTTGGTTACTATTTGCGGCGATGACATGGACCCTGTGGAATATCCGCAATAAGATGGTCATAGAGCGTGTGTTCCTACACCATGCCTCTAACTCGATTTTCAATTTTTTGGCGTTTTTGCAGCAATGGTACCCGTTATGTAGACCGCGGGACAGAGCACGCCTGGACGCGATGCTGGAGCACTTGATAGGGGCGGCCCGCCGCCTAGATTCTTCGTCCGGCCGCTGAGCACTTTTCCTGCTGGGAGTGGTGCCTTTTTTGCTGTGTGTGGGACGCGTTGCCTGTTTGACGTGGGTCCTGGGTTTCAGTGCGTTCTGGTTTGTGTGTGTTGGGTGTGGTGGACTTGCGCTCGTTGGTTTGTACTGAATATTGTCTGGATGTTGTTTTATTTTATAAAGCTGGGCGTATGCCTGTTTCGAGGAGGAAAATACTTAAAATTTATATATTGTACAAAAATACTCAAACATTTTTTTAAGAAACACCTGGAGCAGCAAGGAATTCTATTGACCACTGCAGACCCAGGACGAATTTATAAGAAAATCAACCCTTCTATTAATCACGTCAAACGGCTGGAAATCAAGGGGAGAGCGGCGCATCGGCTCCCATAGTCAGCGGTGTGAATGAGAAGAGGAGACGATAGGAGAAGTCGATTTGACAAGGGACACAGACCACGAGTGAAGACATACACAGACAGAGCGCTCTTTTCTTCATTAGTGATACGTGCGTGCATACATGGACGAACTCCTGAGCTGCTAGCAGTTTAGCTGGTCGATTGATGAATTTTCTTTCTCTAAGCTAGCACGGGTGCGTGCCTGAGTGGGGCCCCTATCAATCGGGGGCCCTGTGCCACCGCACCGGTTGAACCGGCTCAGGGCCGGCCCTGCATAGCATAGCGACGCTTTGATACATACAGGCCATTTCCGTCATGTGTGAAGTTTTGTTCTGTATTAGTGTCAACAATATTGTCAATCCGAAATTGAGCTGAAGCTCTATTTTTCACGGATTGAATTGGTATTGGACGACCTCATCATCAGTTCAATAACCAATTCCCTGCACTCAGCACTAGAACGTCTACATCCAACGAAACATGACAGCAGCATAGATATATAAACAGTAAAGTATGAAATATGTACGAAACGTATATCAATGCGATGGAGAAATACAACACAAGTACTAGTACAATAATCCTCGCGTTGGTCCTGAGGTCAGAAGATCAGAACGCGAGGTGGTTATTCGATCAATCTTATAACAAACAGCACGCACGCTATACCTTAACCAGAAGCTTAGCAGTACGTATGCAGTACGACTTCTGGGGCGAAGCATGCATAGTACTAGTACATCGAACTGGATGGACAGTGACTGATCATCTCATTCCACGGCCCTAGGATCGAAGTAGGAGCCACCGGCGAACTTGGACTTGAGAAGCTCCACCACGGAGGCGTCCACCCGGAGCGCCCTGGTGAGCACGGGCGTCGGGATGGGCGGGTCGGAACCGAAGAGCGAGAGCGGCACGAAGACGATGCCTGGGTCCTGGCTGTCGAACGACACCACCATGGTGGCCTGCGCCTTGCCGACGTTGTACTGGAAGTGCATGAGGCCACGCGGGATGAGGAAGGTCTCCCCGGCCCCGAGCACCTTGGAGTAGAGCTTTGTCCCGGAGTCGACGCTGCCGATGATGCCGACGAGGAGCTCGCCTTTCAGCACCATGCCGATCTCGGTGGCGCGCGGGTGGACGTGCGGCGGGTTGGTGCCCCCCGGCGCGAAGTCGACGCGGTTCATGGACACGCCCTGCGTGTTGGCGCCCGGGAACTGCGCCACGTCGAGCCGCGTCACGGCCGAGCCGTTCGGGGTGTCCGTGGTGTTGCCGGCCCTCGCGAGCCTGGACGAGAAGAGGAAGCCGTCGCCGGCCTCCGAGGTGGGCTTGCAGGGGTACCCGTTCACGGAGATCTTGCTGTCGAGGTCGCCACGCAGAAGTCCTGGAGAGGGTCCGGGTCGGCGGCCAGGACGGTGGATGGAGCGAGGAGCATCATGGCGGCGAAGAGGAGGCCAGCCGCTAAGGTTTTGGAGTTGGAGCACGCCATTTTGGAGTGTGTGTGTGTGTGCACCGTAGTAGTGGCTTAGCTGTTGTGGAATGAGTTAATAGTTTTTGAGCAACGGAGTCGTTTATATAGGGATTCACACGCAGGCATATCCATGCATGCATGCATGGAGCTAGTTATCTACTACTACTCGATCATGTGCTTCATGTGTGAACACGCGACATAGATTGCTGGCGTTGAGATGTCACCTTGTGATAGAAATGGAGCTCAATCGGAGGGAGTTACCTGGACGTATAATATTGGCGTCGATATGTCACGGCCTTGTGATATATCAAAGGAGCTCAGAGTGAGTTACCTAAACGTTCGTCATCTTAGAGATGTCACCGGCCTGGTGATAGAAACGGAGCTGGGCTTAAGGTCAGCGATCATGCTATACCGTCGTCTCGAACGGGACGGGACCTACAAAGAGAGGCCGGCAAGTTTATCTCATCTAGCGTACGTGAGTTGGTGCTGTGCGTACTTCTAGGTAGAAGCTACAAAGATGCGTCGTGTGTTTTGGAAGGAACCCGATATATATATGGAGCACTGAGTACTGGTTATTACAGTGTTTCTCAATCATGGAGCGAAATTCATAAGAGTATATCTCCGTGACATGACCTAACATAACTATTGTTTGGTCTTAGCTAGCTGGAGTATCTCATCCTTATTCTTGAAGCATCCATACATATACAGATTACATATATTGCACTGTTAAACAATATAATATAAATGAATACGCAGGCACCAAAGGTCCATTCCTATTTTCGCGAACAATCCATCTAATTTCTTAGAGTAAATTCCACATTAATTTTACCCCCTAAGTTTCACTTCTTTTACGCTAATTACCTCATTTAGAAAAATTCCATCCGGATTACCCCATTTAGCGAACGAATTGATGTCCTGATTTGGGCAAGAGATTGGTGGGCATCACGTGTACATGCCACTGTGGACCCACAGTTCAAAATGCATATAGAACTTTAAAAGAGGTAAAAATTGGCACAATTTTTGCTAAATGGTGTAATTAGAATAAAAATTTGGTAAATAGGGTAATTAGCATCAAAAAGTGAATTCTGAGGGTCAAAAGTGGAATTTACTCAATTTCTTATCGGGCTTGCGCTGTTGGACGCAAGGGGGCCAACTCTGAACTTGTAACAAAAAAGTTCTCTAAAGCTTACACATAAGGGCAAACTCTATTCAACGCTCATTTGCGTGCGTTACCCTGTCGACGCCTACCCCTCTGTGAATCTCGGCCTGACCCGTTTGTTCTTGTTGCACCAGATGTCTTACGACTATGCCTATCTTTTTTTTTCGGCAAGTCTCTGCATTTTCTGTACATGCTAGCTATATAGGTGCACTGAGAATCCGAGATCCCTATACGTAGGCAAAAATCATAGAATTAACCTAATTAATGAATGATCTCATAAAATAACCACGGGTAGAAAAAGGCCCATGCGTCCCGGTTGGTAAGGGCCATTAGTCCCGGTTGCCCAACCGGGACGGGGCAATCGGGACTAAAGCTCCTCATTTTGGCACATTTTGTTGCCGCGGCAGCATTTTCGCCACTTTTTGTGCAGCGGCAGAGAATTCATTTAGGTTGTTTTATTGTTTATTTAGTGTTTTGCACTTATCAACGAAGGAACCTTATATTACACAAGATCATCATGACAACATTACATTCAATACACGGATCGAGTTCATGCACTACATACAAAAGTTGCTATTCGATGCTACCGGCCAATTTCTTGAAAGTTGCTATTTTTACAATTCCTATTGTCTATACACAGCCGAGTAGTATTCCCTTTGTGTGTTTAGGACTTCTGCATCCAAGAATCCCGCCAATTCCTCCTGAATTGCTCGTATGCGATCCTTTGGCAGAAGACCGTCCCGTAGACGTTCGATCTGATTTAAAAAAAGAGTCAGCCTATATGAATATGAAACTAAACACAATTTGATGGTAATAAAAAACTATAGAAATTGTTTACGTACGTGGAGTTGCTCTAAATTTCTGCCCTTCTCATCGCACGTCTGCCGGATGAACTCGCATACATAGTATCCACATAGATTGTTACCTGGTCCCTGCGTCAGGCACTTTACGAGAACAGAGTTCAATCAAAATAATAATCAAGCATGATAATAACTGTATCAAAACTAGAATCAAAGAGATGCGCGGATATAGCTAGTGGTGCTTACATCTAGTGGTTGAAATGTAAGCTCCTCTTTCCAAACACCCCTAGCCTTCTTGGTGAACCGTTTCCAAGCGCTGCCCGGCGTAGAAAACGAATAAAATAAGTTATTAAGTACTTGATATCATAAAATTCACGAACGTTGCCGATATAGTGTCGTAATGATTAGAATTACCGCTGGAGAAGTATCTGCATGTCCTTCCACGTCTCAAGGGGTTTATGTTTCGAGTCCATGACTAGTACACGCCCTTTGTCAAGTTGAATGATTAATAGAATATAGTGGTACCTGCGAATGCAGAACTAATCAATTATATACTTAACATCGAGTAAGCGAAATAGAAAGTGTATACAAGACAATAACACTCACTGGAAGTTGTAAGGAAATAGTATTTCCCTTTTGGTTTCTTGAAACCTTAACGCGTGTACTATATTATCCTCCGTATCCTGGGGGCTTATTTTGAGATTAGCTTCATGAACCCAATATGGGTCAATGAAGCCAATGTCATAGATTTGTCCTCTGCTGCATTCGAGAATCTTCATTCTGCATATTACAGTATGATTATATACATGCAATAAACAAAATAATATAGATGGAGACTAAATTAATTACAGAATTAGTACTTACAGACAATAGGCACTCATGATCGATTTGTTCAAGGCGTCTTGATTGAATAATTGAAATAGTTCATCAAATTCAATGGATATCATGTCATCCTTATCTTTCCCATGATGCTTTTTTGTAACCCTCAGCACTATCCAGTTAGCCCCGGCCCTTGTGGCATGCATGTACCAGTTATGCAATCTTCGCATTTTTGTTGGAAGATTGTTTACCTCCTCAGGTTTGACGAGAGTTTTTCCGTACTGGTATTGGTATGCTACTTCACTCACGGGGAAGAACTCTAACTGGGATAAGTACTGGGCAATACTCATACCTTGAGCAGCGACAGCTTCTCCGTATTGTGCAACTACCTCTGGATCATACTGCTCTTCGGTCCCATATTTGCTCGACCCCACATTGGTTTGAGAAATCACCTTGAGAGGGGCGCAAGTCTGTTTTGCTTGTTCTCCGAGCTGGGCAACAGATTTCCCGCTTGCATCAGTACTGCTCTTCGAGGCTTTTTGTGCCGCATGTGACTTGAGAATAGAACGCTCATAGTCTGATGACAGCTTTGGCTCGGGTTGATGAAGATTCTTTAGCATTTTCAACACTTTGGCTTTTTCTTCTTTGATGCTGGGGAACTCTGGCTCTTTCGGGCGCCTCAGCTTAGCGAAAAACGCTGTCGTTTCCGCATCAACGATCGCCGCAGTCTCCTCTTCAGTACAGTCATAAGCTCTCTTGGGAGGAACCATTGGTACTTTTGGAAGAGGCTCTTGTTTACGTTTCGGCGATCGCTTACGACGCACAGTAGTTGTACGCTTACGCTTTTTATCCTGAGGCGCCGGCGATGGCTCCCGCGGCGATGGCTGCACCGGAGATTGGTGAGGCGACGGAGCCGGGTGAGGCGACGAAGACGGCTGCCGCGGCGGCGACGACCTCGCTGGAGACGGGTGAGGCGGCGGCGAAGATGGCCTTGGCGTGTGATTTCGAAGCACGATACAATCCTTCGGCCATAGAATGGTGACGTTTTTTTGCGTCACCCAGCACAGTCACATCCCCTTCACCAGCAGGGTAGTGAAGATCCAAAACCTCAAAGGTGGGCATGATTTCATCCACGCCGACAACAGCGTAGCCCTCTGGAACCGGACGATAGTGGTAAGTTGGTGTGGGTCCAATTGGTAAGGCATAGCCGACCGCCACCTTCATTGATATGTTCACAACTTTGACATGTAGCTCGCAGTGTGTCATCTCCGTGATATCATCCACTAGGTAGCCAACAGGAGCCATCGTCGGTGCATCATCGTCATCGCCATTGTCATCACCCGGGACCTCGGTGGAAGCCACACTGCTTTTTCGATTATTCGATAGGCCGGTAGCATCGAATGCAGTGTGCTGCTGAGATGGGCCGGTAGTACTTTGCTCTTTAAGTGTGTTAATTTCATCTTGTTGTTGCTTTAATCGTTCTTCAATTAAACGCATTCGCTCTTTCTGACTTTCTGCTTCAACTGCCGCCCTGTCCTTACTCCTCTGACGGATTCTATCAGGATATTTCTTCCTCTCTTCGGGAAACCCAGTCCTCCATGATTGGGAGCCTATTGTGCCTCGTGTTCGTCCATCATGTTCCTTATTTCCAAGGGCGAGTGTGAGCTCATCATTCTCTCTATCGGGAATGAAGTCCCCATCTTTAACAGCCTTTACTGCTTTTCTGATCCTCTCGATTGGCAAGGGGTCTTCTTTATGTCGTATGTTATATATACACCTCTCTTCCGAGTCCAACGTGCCCCCATGCCCGTAAAACCAATTCCTTGCACGTTCTACCCAATCGTCTGTCTCTGGGGTGATATTTTTATCACGCAATTCCTGCTCAAGTTTCTCCCACTTAGGAATGCCAACCTTGTAGCCACCTTGCCCCATAGTATGGTGATACTTCTTCTTAGCAGCATTCAGCTTATTCGTTTCAGACATTTTCTTAGCTTTTTCTGATTTCTTGTATTCCACAAACTCATCCCAGAATGGTTTTATCTTCTCAAACTGAATATTCTTGAAATCGGAAGTCTTCTTTTTCACGACATAGTCAAGGTGCAATCTTTTCTTCCAGTTGGTGAAACACTGGGCCATCTTCTTCAAAGCCCACTCCCTGACCTTAGCCTCCATGGCTCTCCCATGTTGTAAGGCGTCCTCAACTGGATCCTCCGCATTTGGATCCAGCTCTATCTTCGGTAGTTTGAAATTAACCATGAGCCTCTTCCACAGTAAATCTTTGGCGTGGTTAGGGACAAATAAACATGTTCCCTCTTCATCCGCATTAGCAGGCCTATTCCAATTTCTAATGGTGATCGGGATTAAGTCCCTAACGATTACTCCGCATTGTGCCACAAATTTGGTTGCGACAACTTCGGGAGCTGTCGGTCTGCCGTCTTCAGCGACATCTTCGATCCTGAACCTCTCATGGTCTTGCAACTTTTTGGTTGGGCCTCGTCTGCTCTTTTCAGTAGATTCCTTCGATCTGGAGGGCTAAAAGAAGAAAGATCGTCGTTACTATTTCTATATAGATAGCAGATGATTAATTAATGAATTGATTTATATTACATGCACCTCGCCGGAGCGGTCGTCTTCTCGATTACACAAGGCATCGCCTTCTCCCTCGCGGAAGGCAACACCTTCAACCTCAAACAAGTTGTCTACTCCGGTAAAAAGAGGATCACCCTCACCGGAGTTGTTCAGAAACGTTGATACGTCTAAATTATCTTCCCCACGGATCACACCTTGGATCAACTCTTCCTTTTCTTCGTCTCTGACGTGTGGGTCCATATTTCCTGCATAGGTGGAAAAACGAATAAGTCAAAGCGGCTAAAGGAGAAAGTTAAGTACGGTGTTGAGAGATATAAACCCTAATTCAGAGAAACCCTAATATATACATACACAATAATAAAAATGAAGAGAAAGGGAAACCGTGTAGTAGATAGGCACATCGTCGAACCCACATGCACCTAAGTTGCTTGAAAATGTGAATCGGGTCTGGGGCTACCCACAGTGACTGACCAGTGGGGCCGAAGACCAATAATACCAAACTAATTAATAAACCTAATAATACCTAACTAATAATAAACCTAATAATCCAAACACCAAAAAGAAAGGGAAACAATCAACACATGGCATCGATGCAATGCTCAAGCAAGTATGATGATATGACAAGTTAATTTGCATTGGAATGTAACCCTAAGAAATGCTCGACGATTTAATCGGGGTTCCGAGGGGTGAAAACCCTAACTCGGAGAAACTCCGGAACACATGAGAGGGGTGGATTTGTTCTTCTAATTAAACTTGTAATTTAAGTTGTTGAACAATGCATGATTATAGCTTAGATATCTAGGTTTCATTTTTCTGAACATTTTGATATATTATTCATATTTTTATGACTTATAGATTAAAACAAGGATAATGATATGACACGTTAATTTGTATTAAAAAGTAACCCTAAGACATGCTCGGCAATTGAAACGGGGTTCCGAGGGGTGAAAACCCTAACTCGGCGAAACTCCGGAGTATATGAGAGGGGTTGATCTTGTTTTCTAATTAAGGGGTGGCCGAACGGAGGTGAATCGACGGCGGCCGGAGCTCGGGAAGATGGGTTGCAGAGCTTGATTAAGGCCGAGCAGGGACGATTCCTTTGGCGTAGAGACGCAGTCCAGCACAGCGGAGCTCCTCGGCGACGAGCTCGGCGGGCAGCCTGCCGGCGTCGTGGGGGGGGGTTTCTGTGTGCGCGCGTCGATGAATGAGATGGGGAAGAACAAGAAGAAGAGGGTTTGGAATGCCCTGGCAAAGGTGCATCGTCAAACTCACATGTATATGAGGGGTATCGATGTTCTTCCAACTAAACAAGGGTTTAAAGTTTCTTGACAATGTATTATGATTGCTTAGACACATGGCTCTCAAATTTCTGAACATTTTGATACATTATACATATTTTTATGATTAAATATGAATTAGTTATTGATTTTACAAAATTATATTAATTTCTGCTATTTTTAAACATTTCTGAAAAGGATTAAGCCATTACTGCATCACCCTGACGTCATCAACCCTATCCCTAACTTTCTACACCGGGGCTGCTCCTACCCACATGTTGGAGATATGCCCAAGAGGCAATAATAAAGTGGTTATTATCATATCTTCACACTTATGATAAATGTTTACATACCATGCTATAATTGTATTAACCGGAAACATTAATACTTGTGTGATTTGTAAACTAAAATAAGAGTCCCTAGTAAAGCCTCTTGTTAAACTAGCTTGTTGGTTAATATATGATCATGGTTTCCTGATCATGAACATAGAGATGTTATTAACAACAGGATCATATTGTTAGGAGAATGATATGGTGGACATACTCCTATAGATAAGCGTAGCATAAAGATCAAGTCATTTCAATAGTTCAATTGCTATATGCTTTCTGATACATAGTAACCTAATTCCTTCGACCATGAGATCATGCATATCACCTTTTCTGGATGGATGCTTTGATGTCATCAAACACCACACCGTAACAGGGTGGCTATAAAGGTGGCATTGAGTGTTCAGAAAGTATTGGTTGAAACACATGGATCAAGAGTGGGATTTGTCCATCCATATGACGGATAGATATACTCTGGGCCCTCTCGGTGAAATGTCATCCAATTAGCTTGCAAGCATGTGACTGGTTCACAAGGGATCACATATCACGGGAACGAGAAAAGAGTACTTATCGGTAACGAGGTTGAACTAGGTATACAGAGATACCGACGATCATAACCTCGGATAAGTAAACTATCGTGAGACAAAGGGAAATTGGTATCGTATGTAAGTGGTTCATTCGATCGCAAAGTAATCGTAGAAATATGTGGGAGCCATATGAATTTCCAGATTCCTCTATTGGTTATTGTTCGGAGAAGTGTCTCGATCATGTCCGCATAATTCACGAACCGTAGGGAGACACACTTAAGGATTCGACGTTGTTTGAGTAGTTATGGTATTATGAGAAAGAGACCGAATGTTGTTCGGAGTCTCGGATGGGATCCGGGATATCACGAGGTGATCCGGAATGGTCCGGAGAATAAGATTCATATAAGGAAAGTCCCGTTTCGGAGATCGGGAATGATTCCGGTGTTTTCATCGGGAATGTTCTAGAAGGTTCCGGATTGTCCGGCACTCCGGGGGGAAGGGTACATGAATGTGTCATTGAATGATTGCATCATGTACTAAGTGTTCTTGCTGTTCCAAAACTTGAAAGTCAAACTGCCAGTTTGAAAGTCAAACGGCTAAAACAGGAAACTGTGGAAAACAGGAAACTGTGGGAAACAGGAAACTGTGGGAAACAAGCAAGAGGAGTTTGAAACCAACTTGGAGGAGGAGTTCCTCTCCTCCAAGCCGGCGCCCAGCCCTAGGCCGAGTTGGGGAGGGACTCCCCTCCCTCCCTGGCGCGCCTAGCCCCTCCACCTATAAAAGGAGGGGCAGGGCCTCCTCCTTGAGACACACAAGTTTCTACCTCTAATCTCCGGTTTAGAGCCGTTTTGGTTTAGAGCTTCTAATTGCTTTAGCCTGCGGTTTAGAGCCTTCTAATTGGTGTGTCTAATCTCTAGACCACTAATAGCCCTCTCTCATAATCCACCATACTCGCTCCGGCTTAAGGCGAAGCCCTGCGAGATCTCCCCTCTACTTCCGGTACCACGCCGTTGTGCTGCCAGAATCACGAGGAGAGTGCTACAACCTCCGCTGCCTGCTGGAACAAGGGAGAGGAAGGTCTTCGTCGAGTACCGAACGTGTGACCGACTGCGGGAGCGCTGCCGGAACGTGGCGCCGGAAGGATCGTCTACGCGATCTTGAGATCGGAAAGAGTACGACTACATCACCCACGAGAATCTGCTCTCGCTAACCGCTTTGGAATCTTCGAGGGTAAGTTATTCCATCGACTCGTTGCTACAATCTAGTAGATAGATCTTGGCTTGTTTGTTTGTATGCGATAGAAATTTTTTGTTTTCCATGCTACGAACCCCTACACCACAACCACTGACTAGGGGGCCCTAGGCCGATCTGGGTCCACCCCGTGGCCACGTAGGCGCCACGTCAGACGCGGCGGCGCGGGAGGCGTCAGGCGGTGGTCGCCGGCGATGATCTGGGCCACCCTAGCACGTGCGGAGGGGTGCGCTGGAAAGAGCGTGACAAGGGGAACCACATAGTGGTGGCGTCGCCCCTTTAGGGTCACCCGAGTGAGGCTTGCGACGAGCGGCAGCGACGGAGCTCACAAACGAACGGCACGCGGTGGCTACAAAGATCTAGGAGGCAAACGGAGGGTGCCCTGAGCACAAGAAGCTCACCACGGTGCTCGACGTGGGGTCTTGGAATCCAGGCGAGGCCGAAGGTGAGCTAATCGACGACGGCGAGCTTTGTCGGGGTCGGTGACGAAGACGACGAGGTTGGCGACGATTCCGTTTGCCAGAGAGGGAGAGAACGCACGCGAGGGGGAGAAAGAGGGAGAGAACGCACCGCGACGCACGACGGCGGACAGAGGCGACGCTGGGCAGCCTGACGGCGGGGCGGCGACGTCTTCCTATGCGCGCACGTCGGAGTTGCAGAGAATGGAGAAGGGGAAGGAGAGGAACGGGCGTCGTGTATAAGGGGGGAGAATATGTCCCGGTTGGTGGCTCCAACCGGGACTAAAGGGTTATACGTCCCGGTTGGAGCCACCAACCGGGACCTATACTCCAATATTTTCAGCAGACCAAGGGTTGATGCGCAGGGGGTCTTTAGTCCCGGTTGGTGGCTCCAACCGGGACATATTCCCCTGTTTTCAAAAAATTTCAGGTATTTTCTCTCTGTTCCCGCCTTATTTTTTATTTTGGGGTTTAAATTTGTATTGTTTTTTAAATGATAATTAATTTGGAATTTAGAAAAACTTTAAACATAAAAAGTGTTTGGATTTGAATAAATAATTCAAAACCATTTTCTGTTTTAAAAAATAATTAATGTAACCATTTAAAATATGAACCATTTACAATTAAAAATGAATTAACTTATATTTTTTTAATATCAATTTGGAATTTAGAAAAACTTTAAACATAAGAAGTGTATGGATTTGAATAAATAATTCAAAAACATATTCTATTTTTAAAAAATAATTAATGTAACCTTTTAAAATGAATTAACTTATATTTTTGAATATTAATTTGGAATTTAGAAAAAATTTAAACATAAAAAGTGTTTGGATTTAAATAAATAATTCAAAAACATTTTTTGTTTTAAAAAATAATTAATGTAACCATTTAAAATATGAACCATTTACAATTAAAAATGAATTAACTTATATTTTTTAATATCAATTTGGAATTTAGAAAAATTTTAAACATAAAAAGTGTTTGGATTTAAATAAATAATTCAAAAACATTTTCTGTTTTAAAAAAATAATTAATGTAACCATTTAAAATATGAACCATTTACAATTAAAAATGAATTAACTTATATATTTTTAATATCAATTTGGAATTTAGAAAAACTTTAAACATAAGAAGTGTATGGATTTGAATAAATAATTCAAAAACATATTCTATTTTTAAAAAATAATTAATGTAACCTTTTAAAATGAATTAACTTATATTCTATTTTTGAATATTAATTTTTAAAACGACCCGTTTTTTGCGCTCGGAAAATGGAAAAGGGCTTTTCCGTGCGACAAAAAGGAAAACTTCCTCCTGCAACATTGTTCTCCATACCAATGTCCACACACATGCATAATATGGGCACAACATCACAAACTATGCCGTGATTCAGCATATAACATCGGTCATTTGGACCGAAAGCCATGAAACCTCGAACATGATAGGTCACTTTGTGAAGGTTTTTTCGAAACATGATCAATATACCAAGTCTGGTATTTTTCCTTTCAACTATGTAACATAATATGACACCACGCGAAGGATTTTTATTGTTCGGATTTTTTTTGAATTTATTATGCCCGTTTTCAATTATCTGAATTTCTAACTATGGTCGAACCGGTGTGCATGAAGATAGGGGACGGGCATCATTAGAACTTGCATTGGATCTCTGAAGAAACCACATATTGCGAGTCTAAAAATGATTTTTTCAAAAAATCACGGGCGATAGATCATGTACCTGTAGTACAAACCGGACCCACTTCCTACCGATTCGGCAGACATTTGTCCTTTTTACCCGGGATGGACGAAAAGGTTTGAGATGTACCGGTTGGAAGATAGTCCATGTAAGGTGGTCTAGTATTTTAGGAAAATGGGACGGTAGCATTGTGAAACGGCATTTTGGTGGTTACTTCACAAAACGACCCGTTTTTTGCGCTCGGAAAATGGAAAAGGGCTTTTCCGTGCGATAAAAAGGAAAACTTCCTCCTGCAACATTGTTCTCCATACCAATGTCCACACACATGCATAATATGGGCACAACATCACAAACTATGCCGTGATTCAGCACATAACATCGGTCATTTGGACCGAAAGCCATGAAACCTCGAACATGATAGGTCATTTTGTGAAGGTTTTTTCGAAACATGATCAATATACCAAGTCTGGTATTTTTCCTTTCAACTATGTAACATAATATGACACCACGCGAAGGATTTTCATTGTTCGGATTTTTTTTGAATTTATTATGCCCGTTTTGAATTATCTGAATTTCTAACTATGGTCGAACCGGTGTGCATGAAGATAGGGGACGGGCATCGTTAGAACTTGCATTGGATCTCTGAAGAAACCACATATTGCGAGTCTAAAAATGATTTTTTCAAAAAATCACGGGCGATAGATCATGTACCTGTAGTACAAACCGGACCCACTTCCTACCGATTCGGCAGACATTTGTCCTTTTTACCCGGGATGGAAGAAAAGGTTTGAGATGTACCGGTTGGGAGATAGTCCATGTAAGGTGGTCTAGTATTTTAGGAAAATGGGACGGTAGCATTGTGAAACGGCATTTTGGTGGTTACTTTACAAAACGACCCGTTTTTTGCGCTCGGAAAATGGAAAAGGGCTTTTCCGTGCGACAAAAAGGAAAACTTCCTCCTGCAATATTGTTCTCCATACCAATGTCCACACACATGCATAATATGGGCACAACATCACAAACTATGCCGTGATTCAGCACATAACATCGGTCATTTGGACCGAAGACCATGAAACCTCGAACATGATAGGTCATTTTGTGAAGGTTTTTTCGAAACATGATCAGTATACCAAGTCTGGTATTTTTCCTTTCAACTATGTAACATAATATGACACCACGCGAAGGATTTTCATTGTTCGGATTTTTTTTGAATTTATTATGCCCGTTTTGAATTATCTGAATTTCTAACTATGGTCGAACCGGTGTGCATGAAGATAGGGGACGGGCATCGTTAGAACTTGCATTGGATCTCTGAAGAAACCACATATTGCGAGTCTAAAAATGATTTTTTCAAAAAATCACGGGCGATAGATCATGTACCTGTAGTACAAACCGGACCCACTTCCTACCGATTCGGCAGACATTTGTCCTTTTTACCCGGGATGGACGAAAAGGTTTGAGATGTACCGGTTGGGAGATAGTCCATGTAAGGTGGTCTAGTATTTTAGGAAAATGGGACGGTAGCATTGTGAAACGGCATTTTGGTGGTTACTTCACAAAACGACCCGTTTTTTGCGCTCGGAAAATGGAAAAGGGCTTTTCCGTGCGACAAAAAGGAAAACTTCCTCCTGCAACATTGTTCTCCATACCAATGTCCACACACATGCATAATATGGGCACAACATCACAAACTATGCCGTGATTCAGCACATAACATCGGTCATTTGGACCGAAAGCCATGAAACCTCGAACATGATAGGTCATTTTGTGAAGGTTTTTTCGAAACATGATCATTGTTCGGCACACATTTAGTCCCGGATGTAGTCACAAACCGGGACTAAAAATATTTTCCGCCATTTCCCACCTCTTCCCGCCAAGTTTTCCCGCCCTTTCCTTTCTACTAGAGCTTTTAGTCCCGGATGTAGTCACTAACCGGGACTAAAGATATTTCCCGCCATTTCCCAAAGCTTCACGCCAAGTTTTCCCGCCCTTTCCCTCTATATTTAGGGTGATCGTGTCATGGCTATCCACACATCCACACCTTCCTCTCTTAGAACAATGGACAACGCCTACTGGGCCATTCTGACCCTCGAGGAGACCGAGGCGCTGTGCGCCTCCAACTACCCTTGTCCACCGGGGTACCGGCCGCCCGCCGGCTGGATGCTGAGCGCTGGAGGGGTTCCTGTCCCTCCTGTCCCTCAAGGTTCCGCACGCCAGGCGGCCATCACAAACCACTTCTACCACGAGCTCACGCCGGAGCAGCGGATGGATCCCTAGTGGGATCCCGACAACTATGACACCTGGAATGCCTTCTTCGCTAATAGGTGGGAAAGGGAGCTCGCCAGGTACGAGGGTGATGGCCCGCCACCGGTGAACCACAACGAAGTCGGCCGTCGTCTGTGGTGGGCGAACCGTACTATCATCGAAGTGATGCGCTACATCGCCGGGGGAGACCATCCTCGCCTACGGTGCCCACGAGTCCACCCGCCACAGGCCCCACACTGTCCCGGCGGTAGCGGCATCGTCTTCCAGGAGACCCCTCTCCCACCCGCCGTGAATCCGAGGCTGGAATGGCCCCTGGTATATGCCATGGATGGGCTGAGGATCCCCGAAGTGGCAGGTGACGATGACGATGATGATGACGACGACGATGAAGACCCTGAAGCTGCGTACTATAGGACTAGGCATGATTATGACTAAAGGGGGCGGCTTTAGGCCTGAGTGTTAGCTAGTCCCGGTTTGTCCCGGTTTTTAATATTAATAAATGTCTTAAGTGTTACCTAATAAATAGAGGGAAATGTCTATATAAAGAGAGGGTTCATATTTAGTCTCGGTTGGAGAAACCAACCGCGACTGAAGAGATTGCGGCAGAGTGGGCCAGACAACACTAATAATAGGGGTGAGTGTCGACATTATGTCGTGCGGCTTGTACCTTGTCCCGGATGGTGTCACCAACCGGGACTAAAGATGAACCTTTAGTCCCGGTTGGAGACACCAACCGGGACTAAAGATGAGTCAGCACTACTAATAGGGGTGAGTGTCGACATTATGTCGTGAGTGTCGACATTATGCCGAGATGCTTGTACTATAAATATGCATCCTTGTGAGTCCAGTCCTCCAGCCAGTTTGAGGCATCTCCAAGATGGTTTTAGAGAGCAGGGACACCACTACGGCCAGTTTTAGGGAGATGCCGACGGAGCCCAGTCCTCCGGCATCTCCGAGAAACTGGTCATAGAGGCACTCCCTAATATGTGAAATTAGTTATCTCCGAGGCGTATTGATCTAGTTAGTGAAGTTACAAGCTGCAAGATGGTTTTCGAGAGCAGGGACACCACTACGACCAGTTTCAGGGAGATGCCGACGGAGCCTAGTCCTCCGGCATCTCCAAGAAACTGGTCATAGAGGCACTCCCTAATATGTGAAATTAGTTAGCTCCGAGGCGTATTGATCTAGTTAGTGAAGTTACAAGCTGCAAGATGGTTTTCGAGAGCAGGGACACCACTGCGGCCAGTTTCAGGGAGATGCTGATGGAGCCCAGTCCTCCGGCATCTCCGAGAAACTGGTCATAGAGGCACTCCCTAATATGTGAAATTAGTTAGCTCCGAGGCGTATTGATCTAGTTAGTGAAGTTACAAGCTGCAAGATGGTTTTCGAGAGCAGGGACACCACTACGACCAGTTTCAGGGAGATGCCGACGGAGCCCAGTCCTCCGGCATCTCCAAGAAACTGGTCATAGAGGCACTCCCGGTCCAGCCACAAAACGGGACTAACACTCAAGACATTTATTAATATTAAAAACTAAGACTACAAAACCGGGACTAAAGGCCACAAACCGCGAAAGATATCCTTCGGTCAAGCCACAAACCGCGAAAGACATGAACTAGAGTTACATAATATGAGCATGAACTTCTTGGCATATGTCATTCCTTATGACCGCTTCAGACGTAACCATGGAGCATCTTCTTTACTTAACGGAATGCTTGGGTCAGTTTTCACTGTGAAGGGCGGAATTTCATCAAACTTATTATAATCTTCTGACATGTCTGTCTTGTCCTCGATTCCCACGATGTTTCTTTTCCCTGAAAGAACTATGTGACGCTTTGGCTCATCATATGATGTATTCGTTTGCATATTTTTTATTTTTTTCGGTCTGGAGGACATGTCCTTCACATAGAAAACCTGAGACACATCATTGGCTAGGACGAATGGTTCATCTCTATAACCAAGATTGTTGAGATCCACTGTTGTCATTCCGTACAACTGGTCTATCTTTACCCCTTCCCCATTCAGGTTGACCCATTTGCAGCGAAACAAAGGGACCTTAAAAGAGACTCCATAGTCTAGTTCCCATATCTCCTCTATGTAACCATAATATGTGTCCTTTTGTCCATTCTCGTCTATTGCATCAAAGCGGACACCACTATTTTGGTTGGTGCTCTTTTTATCTTGGGCGATCGTGTAGAATGTATTCCCATTTATTTCGTACCCTTGGAAATTCAATACAGTAGAAGATGGTGACGCGGCCAACAAGTATAGCTGATCTCCAACAGTGGTGTCATTCAAGAGATGTGTCCGCATCCAACCACCGAAAGACTTCATGTGTTCATCTGTAATCCATGATTCAGGCTTCCCCGGGTTTTTCGAGCGTACAATATTCTTGTGTTCCTCGATATACGGAGCTGCCAAGGTGGAATTATGTAGAACTGTGTAGTGTGCTTTAGTGAAAGAATCCCCGTCCCTACATATCATTGCTTTCTTTCCCAGCGTGCCTTTTCCACTTAGTCTTCCCTCATGCCGCGAGTCAGAAACACCAATCGGCTTAAGGTCAGGAATAAAGTCAACACAAAACTCAATGACCTCCTCTGTTCCATATCCCTTGGAGATGCTTCCTTCTGGTCTAGCACGGTTATGAACATATTTCTTTAAGACTCCCATGAACCTCTCAAAGGGGAACATATTGTGCAGAAATACCGGACCGAGAATGGCAATCTCTTCCACTAGATGAACCAGGAGATGCGTCATAATATTGAAGAAGGATGGTGGGAACACCAATTCAAAACTAACAAGACATTGTACCACATCCTTCTGTAACCTTGGCAGAATATCTGGATTGATTACCTTCTGAGATATTGCATTGAGGAATGCACACAGCTTCACAATGGGTACTCGAACATTTTCCGGTAGAAGCCCCCTCAATGCAATCGGAAGCAACTGCGTCATAATCACGTGACAGTCATGAGACTTCAGGTTTTGGAACTTTTTCTCTGCCATATTTATTATCCCCTTTATATTAGATGAGAAGCCCGACGGCACCTTGATACTGTAAAGGACTTCAAACAAGATTTCCTTCTCTGCTTTGGTAAGAGCATAGCTGGCACGACTTAAGTGACGCCCTTTATC
Source organism: Avena sativa (assembly GCA_916181665.1). Lineage (NCBI taxonomy): Eukaryota > Viridiplantae > Streptophyta > Magnoliopsida > Poales > Poaceae > Avena > Avena sativa. Next base: position 425,649,926 of record OV702280.1, read on the forward strand.
CGTCTTGTTATCTGTATGCATGTTCTTTGGGTCTTTCATAATTTGTTGGTCCTCCCGTGCTTCAGGTGTATCTTTTGTCTTCCCATACACGCCTAGGAATCCTAGCAGGTTCACGCAGAGATTCTTCGTCACGTGCATCACGTCGATTGAAGAGCGGACACGCAGGACTTTCCAATATGGCAGCTCCCAAAATATAGATTTCTTCTTCCACATGGGTGCGTGTCCTGTAGCGACGTCGTTCGGAACTGATTGACCGCCGGGACCCTTTCCAAAGATTACTTCTATGTCCTTGACCATACCAAATACATCATCACCAGCAGGGAGTTCAGGCTTCTTCCGGTGATCTGCCTCACCTTTGAAATGCTTGCCTTTCTTTCTTACGGGATGATTGGTCGGAAGAAATCGTCGATTCGCCAGGTACACAACCTTCTTGCATTTATGCAAATATGTACCTTCGGTCTTATCTAAACAGTGGGTGCATGCCTTATATCCTTTGTTTGTCTGTCCTGAAAGGTTACTAAGAGCAGGCCAATCATTGATGGTTACGAATAACAACCCTCGTAGATTAAATGGCTCCTGTTTGTTCTCATCCCACGCACGTACACCTGGTTTGCCCCACAACTATAAGAGTTCTTCAACTAATGGCCTAAGGTACACATCAATGTCGTTGCCCGGTTGCTTCGGGCCTTGGATGAGCACTGGCATCATAATGAACTTACGCTTCATGCACAACCAAGGAGGCAGGTTGTAGATACATAGAGTCACGGGCCAGGTGCTGTGACTGCAACTCTGCTCCCCAAAAGGATTCATGCCATCCGTACTTAGACCAAACCATAAGTTCCTTGCGTCACCTGCAAAGTCTGGGAAGTCTCTCTCGATTTTTCTCCACTGTGACCCATCAGCAGGGTGTCTCAACTCCCCGTCTTTCTTACGGTCTTCTTTGTGCCATCGCAACAACCTGGCATGCTCTTTGTTTCTGAACATGCGTTTCAACCTTGGTATTATAGGAGCATACCACATAACCTTAGCAGGAACCCTCTTCCGGAGGGGCTCTCCCTCAACATCACCCGGGTCATCTCGTCTGATCTTATACCGCAACGCGTTGCATACCGGGCATTTATCTAAATTCTCATACTCCTTACCGCGGTAGAGGATGCAGTCATTAATGCATGCATGTATCTTTTGCACATCTAATCCCAGAGGACAGAGAGTCTTCTTTGCTTCGTAGGTACTCTCGGAAAGTTCGTTATGTTTTGGAAACTTTGGCTTCATTATTTTCAGCATCTTTTCAAATGAGGAGTCAGTTAGACCACACTCTGCCTTCCATCGCAACAATTCCAGTGTGGTATCGAGCTTTGTGCTGCCATCTTCACAATTTGGGTACAACAATTTCTTGTGATCTTCTAACATGCCCTCTAACTTCAACTTCTCATTTTCTGTTTCACAGTCTCGCTTTGCATCAGAAATGACCCTACCAAGTTCATCAGCCGGCTCATCTGATGCCCGTTCTTCACCTTTTTCCTCTCCATTGTCTTCCATTGCAGTATCACTGTATTCAGGAAACATATGATGATAGTTGTTATCATCATCTTCTTCTTCACCATCTTCCATCATAACCCCTCTTTCCCGTGCTTGGTCCAGCAATTATAGTTGGGCATGAAACCTTTCATAATCAGGTGGCCGCGAATGATTTTCGAGGAAGAGTACTCCTTGTTGTTCCGACATTGAACACATGGACAACGTATAAATCCATTCTCTTTGTTTGCCGTAGCCACATTGATAAATTTATCTACGCCTTTGATATACCCGGCTACCCGCCGGTCACCGTACATCCATTCCCGACCGTTTATCTGCATCATATAAGTAAGTTTATCAAAAAACAGGACATCATAAATAGTGAAATAACTAATTCACACCGACACATGAATTGTATCAATGACCTAGAAAAGATAAGATTGCTAACCTCGATCGAGGGAAATAAAGAGGAGAAAGCTCAAGTGCGTCTCGGACACCTTCTATATTTTTGTTCTATGAGAAATTCAACGGGATTTTTCACTCAAACATTTCAACAAACACCTTCAATGCATGCATGAGAAAAAACTAGCACACACCCTCACACCTTACACCATTCGAAAAAACAGAATGGAGGCAGAGGGGGCTGGGGCGTTGCATTTATAGAGGTCAAGGGGTCTTTAGTCCCGGTTGGAGCCAGCAACCGGGACTAAAGGTGCGTGCCACGCCACGTGGCTGTGGCCAAACCTTTAGTCCCGGTTGGTGGCTCCAACCGGGACGTATTCCCCCTTACCAACCGGGACCCATGCCCCCTGGCCCCGTGCCCGCTCCAACCGGGACGCGTGCCAGCATTAGTCCCGGTTGGTGGCGCAACCGGGACTAATGCTCCGAGGGGTCGCGAACGGATGGCCCTTTTTCTACTAGTGAACCTACTTTTTTTGAAGAATGATGACTGATGTCTTACAACTATGCCTAGCTTTCCTTGTTTTTTCCGGCAAGGCTGCTATTTCGGTACGTGCTAGGTATATAGGTGCAGTGAGAATCTGAGATCCATACATGAGAAAGAAAAACGAGTGAGTTCTCGAGAGGTGTGGGGAACCCGATCTATGGTGAAGTTTTTAGGAAAAGTAGTGTTTTCACAAGATTAGGTTTGGGTATTGGTAGACATCTTCTTCTTGATTCGCCAGATCGATCTTGGATTTTTTTTCATAGTTGCCGCAAGGAGGATTATCCTTGCAATATTTGTCCCCACTTCTACCTCCTCGACAATGGAGATTCGTATTCTCGACTCCCCTGCGATGTTGACCAGCATGTTCGGTTTCTTTTTGTTGGAGATATGCCCTAGAGGCAATAATAAATATAGTTATTATTATATCTTTGTGTTTATGATAAATGTTTACATTCATGCTATAATAGTATTAACAAGGAAACATTAATACTTGTGTGAATTTGTAAACTAAAATAAAGTCCCTAGAAAAGCCTCTTTGTAATACTAGCTTGTTGGTGAATAAATGATTGTGGTTTCCCTATCATGAACATTGAGATGTTATTAACAACAAGATCATATCGTTAGGACAATGATATGATGGACATACTCCTATAGATAAGCGTAGCATAAAGATCAAGTCATTTTAATAGTTCAATTGCTATATGCTTTCTGATACATAGTAACCTAATTCCTTCGACCATGAGATCATGCTTATCACCATCACCGGAAGGATGCTTTGATGACATCAAACACCACACCGTAACTGGGTGGCTATAAAGGTGGCATTGAGTGTTCGGAAAGTATTGGTTGAGACACATGGATCAAGAGTGGGATTTGTCCATCCATATGACGGATAGATATACTCTGGGCCCTCTCGGTGAAATGTCATCCAATTAGCTTGCAAGCATGTGACTGGCTCACAAGGGATCACATATCACGGGAACGAGAAAAGAGTACTTATCAGTAACGAGGTTGAACTAGGTATGCAGAGATACCGACGATCAAAACCTTGGATAAGTAAACTATCATGAGACAAAGGGAAATTGGTATCGTATGTAAGTGGTTCATTCGACCGCAAAGTAATCGTAGAAATATGTGGGAGCCATATGAATTTCCAGATTCCTCTATTGGTTATTGTTCGGAGAAGTGTCTCGATCATGTCCGCATAATTCACAAACCGTAGGGAGACACACTTAAGGATTCGACGTTGTTTGAGTAGTTATGGAATGATGAGTAAGAGACCGAATGTTGTTCGGAGTCTCGGATGGGATCCGGGATATCACGAGGAGATCCGGAATGGTCCGGAAAATAAGATTCATATAAGGAAAGTCCTGTTTCGGGGTTGGAGAATGGTTCCGGTGTTTTCATCGGGAATGTTCTAGAAGGTTCCGGAATGTCCGGCACTCCGGAGGAGAAGGGTACATGAATGTGTCATAACAAGTTGGAATGGTTGCATCATGTACTAGGTGTCATTGCTGAACAAAATAAAGGGTTAAATCAAATCCTAGTTTGAAAAGTCAAACGCCAATTTGAAAATTCAAACGACTATTTTGTTTGGTGGAGGGAGAGTAGGAAACCTACTTGGGGAGGAGTTCCTCTCCCTCCACCGCCGGCCCTTGGAGACCGAGTTGGGGAGGGACTCCCCTCCCCTTGGCGCGCCCCCTCCACCTATATAAGGAGGGGCAGGGCTGCCCCTCCAAGACACACACCACGCACCCCGCAAACCCTAGCTCCTAGCCGTCGGCGCCGCCACCTCCTGCTGCCGCCGCCTAGGGAAACTCTAGCCGCCAACTCGGGCTGCCCCAAGCCCTAGCCGCCGGCCCTAGCCCCTCCACCTTGGTGTGTCTAAACCCTAGATCACCGAGGCTCTCTCATAGTCCACCATACTCGCTCCGGCTTAAGGAGAAGCCCTGCGAGATTTCCCCTCTACTTCCGGTACCACGCTATCGTGCTGCCGGAATCACGAGGAGAGTGCTACAACCTCCGCTGCCTGCTGGAACAAGGGACAGGAAGGTCTTCATCGAGTACCGAACGTGTGACCGACTGCAGAAGCGCTGTCGGAACGCAGCGCAGGAAGGATCGTCTACGCGATCTTCAGATCGGGAAGAGTACGACTACATCACCCACGAGAATCCACTCTCGTTAAACACTTTGGAATCTTCGAGGGTGAGTTATTCTATTGACTCGTTGCTACAATCTAGTAGATAGATCTTGGCTTGTTTGTTTGTATGCGGTAGAAATTTTTTGTTTTCCATGCTACGAACCCCTACAGTGGTATCAGAGCCGTGTCTATATGTAGATCTATTGCACGAGTAGAACACAATGGTCATTGTGGGCGGTGGTGCTTTTATTATCAATTGCTTCTTGTGTACTTTGCATCTTGCGGTATGATGGGATGAAGCGGCCTGGGCTAACCTTACATGACATCGTTCATGAGACTTGCTCCACGCTCAACATGCAACTTGTATTGCATAAGTGGCTTTGCGGGTGTCTGTATCTCCCATTATAGTATAGATTCAATTTACAATAGGCACTTGATAGTTCAAACATCAACGTTGTGGTTCTTGTTCGTAAGTTAGAACGACACTTATTGAAAGCCCCAAACCACGTAAAATATGCAAAGAAATTAGAGGCGTCTAACTTTGTTTTGCAGGGGTGTGCTGTGATGTGATATGGCCATGATTGTGATTATATTTGATGTATGCAATGTTCCTTATTGTAAGTTCGCAACCGGCAGGAGCCATATGGTTGTCTTTAAAATTCTGTTAAGACCCGCGTGTCTATTCAAAGTCGTTGTAATAGTTGAAGCTGGTGGACGACAACCATGGAGCAGCGTCATTGACCTTGATGCAATGCCGGTGATGATGGAGATCATGTTCGTGCTTGAAGATGGAGATCGGAAGCACAAAGAAGAAAGGCCATATCATATCACATATTATGAATCGCATGTGATGTTAATCCTTTATGCATCTTGTATTGCTTAGTTAACGACGGTAGCATTATAAGATGATCCCTCATGCACATGAATTTCAAGTTCTAAAGTGTTCACCCTTAGTAAGCACCGTTGCTAAAGCTTGTTGTTTCGAAGCACCACATGATGATCGGGTGTGTTAGATTCCGCAAGTGTATACAACGTGAGCAAGCCAGATTTGCTCATGCGGAAGCTAAGGTTTGATCTTGACGAGCCTAGCATGTACAGACATGGTCTCGGAACACGGATCACCGAAAGGTAAAGCATGAATCATATAGTAGATATGATGAACATGTCGATTGTTCGCCATTGAAGCTACATCAACTCTCGTGATGTTCGGTGTTGATGTGGTGGATTTGGTTCGTGTGATCACTAAAACAATGTGAGGGATATTGTTTTGAGTGGGAGTTCACCTAGATTAATTTAACTATTAATAAGAACTCAATTTGTCATAAACTTAGTCTAAACTATTCCAAATATGTTGTAGATCAATGGCGGCCCGTACCATCAATTTTAATGCGGTCCTAGAGGAAGAAAAGTTGAAAAACAATGGAAGCAACTTCACGGATTGGTTCCGCAATTTGAGGATTATCCTCAATGCTGGTAATTTGACCTATGTGCTGGATGCACCGCTGGGTGACCCGCCTGCAGCTGATGCTACCGATGAAGTAAAGAACGTTTACCTCGCTCGGAAAAATCAGTACTCCACAGTTCAGTGTGCTATCTTGTATGGTTTGGAATCGGAGCTTCAGAAAAGGTTTGAGAATTCAGACCCACATGATATTGTCCGTGAACTCAAATTGATCTTTGAGACTCACGCGGCAGTTGAGAGCTATGAGGCTTCTGAAAAGTTCTTTAACTGCAAGATGGAAGAGGGCAGCTCCGTCAGTGAGCATGTGCTTAAGATGTCTGGGCACGCAAACAAACTTCAAAGCTTGGGTATAGTGATTCCTAATGCTTTGGGGATTTACCGTGTCCTCCAATCACTACCACCAAGTTACAAGAACTTTGTGATGAACTACAATATGCAAAGCATGAACAAGCAGTTGCCAGAACTCTTCTCCATGTTAAAATCTGCAGAAGTGGAGATCAAGAAAGAGCACCAAGTGTTGATGGTCAATAAGACCACCAAATTCAAGAAAGGCACGTCTAAGCAAAAGGGACACTTCAAGAAGGGTGGTAAGAAAGTTACCGCACCGACGAAGAGGACCAAGCCTGGACCCAAGCCTGATACTAAGTGCTTTTACTGCAAGGGAGAAGGACACTGGAAGCGGAATTGCCCAAAGTACTTGGCGGATTTGAAGAACGGCAGCATCAAGAAGAAAGGTATATCCGATTTACATGTTATTGATGTGTATCTCACTAGTACTCGTAGTAGTGCCTGGGTATTTGATACTGGTTCGGTTGCTCATATTTGTAACTCGAAACAGGTGCTGCAGAATAAACGGAAGCTAGCGAAGAACGAGGTGATGATGCGCGTGGGAAATGGATCAAAGGTTGATGTGATCGCGGTCGGCACGCTACCTCTTCATCTACCATCGGGATTAGTTTTATACTTAAATAATTGTTATTTGGTGCCTGCGTTAAGCATAAACATTATATCGGGATCTTGTTTATTGCGAGACAGTAACTTGTTTAAGTCCGAGAATAATGGTTGTTCGATTTATATGAGTAATATGTTTTATGCACATGCACCTTTGATAGATGGTCTATTCTTATTGAATCTCGATAGTGGAAATACACATATTAATAACATTGAAGCTAAACGTTTGAAATTGAGCGATAACTCAACCTATATGTGGCACTGTCGTCTTGGTCACATTGGAGTGAAGCGTATGAAGAAACTTCATTCTGATGGACTTCTTGAATCACTTGATTTCGAATCACTTGAAAGATGCGAAGCATGTCTAATGGGTAAAATGACTAAGACTCCATTTTCTGGTATGATGGAGCGAGCTACGGACTTATTGGAAATCATACATACCGATGTATGTGGTCCAATGAGTGTAGCATCGCGCGGTGGTTATCGTTATGTTCTTACCTTCACGGATGACTTGAGTAGATATGGGTATATCTATTTCATGAAACATAAGTCCGAAACTTTCGAGAAGTTTAAGGAATTTCAAAGTAAGGTTGAGAATCAACGTAACAAGAAGATTAAATTTCTACGTTCTGATCGTGGAGGTGAATATCTAAGTTACGAGTTTGGCGAGCATTTGAAGAAATGCGGAATACTTTCACAATTGACACCGCCGGGAACACCACAGCGTAATGGTGTGTCCGAACATCGTAATCGAACTCTCTTAGATATGGTTCGTTCTATGATGTAACTTACATATTTACCGCTATCATTTTGGGGTTATGCATTAGAAACAGCCGCATTCACTTTAAATAGGGCACCATATAAATCCGTTGAAACGACACCATATGAATTATGGTTTGGGAAGAAACCTAAATTGTCGTTCCTTAAAGTTTGGGGTTGCGAAGCCTATGTAAAGAAGTTACAGCCGGAAAAGCTTGAACCCAAAGCGGAAAAATGCGTCTTCATAGGATACCCAAAGGAAACTATTGGGTATACCTTCTATCATAGATCCGAAGGCAAAATCTTCGTTGCCAAGAATGGATCCTTTCTAGAGAAAGAATTTCTCTCGAAAGAAGTGACTGGAAGGAAAGTAGAACTCGAAGAGGTTGTCGAACCTTCTCTCGAACTTGCGAGTAGCGCAGCACCGGAAGAAGTTCCTGTGGTGCCTGCACCAATAAGAGAGGAATCTAATGATGATGATCATGAAACTTCGGTTGAAGTTGCTACAGAACCTCGCAGGTCAACTAGAACTCGTACCACTCCTGATTGGTATGATCCCGTTATGAGTGTCATGTTGGTAGACAACACCGATGACCCTACGACATATGAGGAAGCGATGATGAGCCCAGATTCCAATAAATGGCAAGAAGCCATGAAATCCGAGATTGGATCCATGTATGAATACCAAGTATGGACTTTGGTGGACTTACCGGATGGCCGGAAGGCTGTCGAGAACAAATGGATTTTCAAGAAGAAAACATATGCTAGTGGTAATGTTACTGTCTATAAATCTCGACTTGTCGCAAAAGGGTTTCGACAAATTCAAGGAGTTGACTACGATGAGACTTTGTCACTAGTAGCGAAGCTAAAGTCTGTGAGGATTATGTTAGCAATCGCTGCATATTATGATTATGAGATATGGCAGATGGATGTCAAAACAGCGTTCCTCAATGGAGACATTGATGAAGAGTTGTATATGATGCAACCCAAAGGTTTTGTCGATCCTAAAGATGCTAACAAGGTGTGCAAACTTCAAAGGTCCATATATGGATTGAAGCAAGCATCCCGAAGTTGGAATCAACGTTTTGATAAGGTGATCAAAAGTTTTGGTTTTATACAAACTTATGGAGAAGCTTGTATTTACAAGAAAGTGAGTGGGAGCTCTGTAGCATTCTTAATACTATATGTAGATGACATATTGTTGATTGGGAATGATGTAGACCTTCTCAATAGTGTCAAGGAATATTTGAATAATAGTTTTTCAATGAAGGATCTTGGCGAAGCAGCTTACATATTAGGCATAAAGATTTATAGACATAGATCGAGACGCCTAATATCATTGTCACAAAGTACATATTTGGACAAAGTTTTAAAGAGGTTTGGAATGGAATATAGCAAGAAAGGGTTCTTGCCCGTGTTGCCCAATACGACCTTGAGTAAAACTCAAAGTCCAACAACGACAGAAGATAGAGAAAGGATGAGTAAGACTCCCTATGCATCAGCCATAGGATCTCTAATGTATGCCATGCTATGTACTAGACCCGACATTGCATATGCTGTTAGTTTAACTAGCAGATATCAAAATGATCCAGGAGTGGATCATTGGACAGCGGTCAAAAACATCCTTAACTACTTGAGAAGAACTAAGGATATGGTTCTTTCTTATGGAGGTGATGAACAGCTCATTGTTAATGGTTACACCGATGCTAGTTAGAACACCGATCCGGATGATGCTAAATCACAATCTGGATACGTATTTACTTTGAATGGTGCGGCAGTTAGCTGGAGGAGTGTAAAGCAAAGCATTGTGGTGAGATCTTCAACTAAATCGGAATACATGGCTGCTTCGGAGGCTTCACAAGAAGCAATATGGATGAAAGAGTTCATTACATAGCTCGGTGTGGTTCCTAATGCGTTGGACCCAATGTATATCTACTGTGATAACATGGGCGCCATAGCCAATGCGCAAGAACCAAGGTCACACAAGAAGCTGAAGCACATCAAGCTACGTTTTCACGCTATTCGAGAACATGTCCAAGATGGGGACATAAAGATTTGCAAAGTACACACAGATCTAAATGTGGCGGATCCGTTGACTAAACCTCTCCCGAGGGAAAAACATGACCAACACCAAACTGCCATGGGTGTTCGGTATATTACCATGTAATCTAGATTAGTTGACTCTAGTGCAAGTGGGAGACTGTTGGAGATATGCCCTAGAGGCAATAATAAATATAGTTATTATTATATCTTTGTGTTTATGATAAATGTTTACATTCATGCTATAATAGTATTAACAAGGAAACATTAATACTTGTGTGAATTTGTAAACTAAAATAGAGTCCCTAGTAAAGCCTCTTTGTAATACTAGCTTATTGGTTAATAAATGATTGTGGTTTCCCTATCATGAACATTGAGATGTTATTAACAACAATATCATATCGTTAGGAGAATGATATGATGGACATACTCCTATAGATAAGCGTAGCATAAAGATCAAGTCATTTTAATAGTTCAATTGCTATATGCTTTCTGATACATAGTAACCTAATTCCTTCGACCATGAGATCATGCTTATCACCATCACCGGAAGGATGCTTTGATGACATCAAACACCACACCGTAACTGGGTGGCTATAAAGGTGGCATTGAGTGTTTGGAAAGTATTGGTTGAGACACACGGATCAAGAGTGGGATTTGTCCATCCATATGACGGATAGATATACTCTGGGCCCTCTCGGTGAAATGTCATCCAATTAGCTTGCAAGCATGTGACTGGCTCACAAGGGATCACATATCACGGGAACGATAAAAGAGTACTTATCAGTAACGAGGTTGAACTAGGTATGTAGAGATACCGACGATCAAAACCTTGGATAAGTAAACTATCGTGAGACAAAGGGAAATTGGTATCGTATGTAAGTGGTTCATTCGATCGCAAAGTAATCGTAGAAATATCTGGGAGCCATATGAATTTCCAGATTCCTCTATTGGTTATTGATCGGAGAAGTGTCTCGATCATGTCCGCATAATTCACGAACCGTAGGGAGACACACTTAAGGATCCGACGTTGTTTGAGTAGTTATGAAATGATGAGTAAGAGACCGAATGTTGTTCGGAGTCTCAGATGGGATCCGGGATATCACGAGGAGATCCAGAATGGTCCGGAGAATAAGATTCATATAAGGAAATTCCTGTTTCGGGGTTGGAGAATGGTTCCGGTGTTTTCATCGGGAATGTTCTAGAAGGTTCCGGAATGTCCGACACTCCGGAGGAGAAGGGTACATGAATGTGTCATAACAAGTTGGAATGGTTGCATAATGTACTAGGTGTCATCGCTGAACAAAATAAAGGGTTAAATCAAATCCTAGTTTGAAAAGTCAAACACCAATTTGAAAAGTCAAACGGCTATTTTGTTTGGTGGAGGGAGAGTAGGAAACCTACTTGGGGAGGAGTTCCTCTCCCTCCACCGCCGGCCCTTGGAGACCGAGTTGGGGAGGGACTCCCCTCCCCTTGGCGCGCCCCCTCCACCTATATAAGAAGGGGCAGGGCTGCCCCTCCAAGACACACACCACGCACCCCGCAAACCCTAGCTCCTAGCCGCCGGCGCCGCCACCTCCTGCTGCCGCCGCCTAGGGAAACCCTAGCCGCCGACTTGGGCTGCCCCAAGCCCTAGCCGCCGGCCCTAGCCCGTCCTCCTTGGTGTGTCTAAACCCTAGATCACCGAGGCTCTCTCATAGTCCACCATACTCGCTCCGGCTTAAGGCGAAGCCCTGCGAGATCTCCCCTCTACTTCCGGTACCACGCCGTCGTGCTGCCGGAATCACGAGGAGAGTGCTACAACCTCTGCTGCCTGCTGGAACAAGGGAGAGGAAGGTCTTCGTCGAGTACCGAACGTGTGACCGACTGCGGAAGCGCTGCCGGAACGCAGCGCCGGAAGGATCGTCTACGCGATCTTGAGATCGGGAAGAGTACGACTACATCACCCACGAGAATCCGCTCTCGTTAAACACTTTGGAATCTTCGAGGGTGAGTTATTCTATCGACTCGTTGCTACAATCTAGTAGATAGATCTTGGCTTGTTTGTTTGTATGCGGTAAATTTTTTTTGTTTTCCATGCTACGAAATCCTACACTTTTCGCTGGAATACTTGTGGTGGTACTTTTGCGAATGTTGATGGATTACTCCAATGGCTGCGCGCGTGCATGTAGTCTTGACATTGCGGCTTAAATTAAAATTATAGAAGAACCCTCGTTGGTTTTTACAGGTCTATGGTTTGACATCCGTGTCATATTTATTGGGCTGCCTTCAGACAAGTGCAAGATAAGAAGATTTTGAAAACCTTCAAGATTTGCTTATTTTCTTTTAGATTTTGTTTTGTAGTCGTCGGAGACAGTTTATTGATCTCTTCCATGTACTATTTGTTACTATAAATATATGTGGTATTGATTTTAAAAAAAAAACGAGTGAGAGACACGCTCGCTCCTAGCTAGCTTCTCATCCGCTTCTTTTTACATTTTTTACTATCGTTTTCTCTTTTTCTATTGTCTTTAGTTCAATTATTTTATTTTATTTTTCTTTTCACTTTAGTTTTTACTAATTTTCTTGCTTACTTTATGTTTTCTGTTTCCATTTTATTTTCTGCTATTCGTGGATTAAAAGAAATTTCATAAGAGAGAAAAATGATCACATGGTTCAAAATAATTGCTCAAATGGTTTAAAATAATTGCTCACGAGGCTAAAAGTTGTTCATATATTTCAAAAAAAAATTTGTGAGGTTTAAAGAATGTTCAGCTCAGAGAAAAATGTTCATACAATTCAAAATAGTTATTCACGGTGTTCAAAATAATTGTTCATGAGGTTGAAAAATGTTAGTATAGTTTAAAACATTTGTTTGCATGGTTTAATAAGTTTTCATACGAGAGAATCACAAGGTTTAAAATAATTGTTCTCGAGGTAAAAAATTACTCATATAGTTCAAAAACATTATCCACGAGGTTTAAAAAATGTTTATACGAGAGAAATTCGAAATAATCATTCATAGGTTCAAAATAATTGTTCATGAGGTTGAATTTCATACGGGAGTAGTAGTTTTCATGCAGTACAAAATAATTCTTTACAAGGTTCAGAATAATTATTCACGAGGTTAAAAGTTGTTTATATAGTTCAAAAATATTGTTCACGAGATCAAAAAATATTCATATGAGAGAGAATGTTCATGCAGTTCAAAATAACTATTCACATGGTTAAAAATAATTTTTCACGAGGTTGAAAAATGTTAGTATTGTTTAAAACATTTTTATTCGCGAGGTTTAAAAATGTTCATACGAGAGAAAAATGTTTTATACAAAATAATTCTTCACGAGGTTAAAAAGTTATTCATATGGGTCAAAAAACATTGAAGTTCACATGTCAGAAAAATGTTCACGCAGTTCAAAATATTTGTTCATGTTCCGGTGGTTGTTAGTATAGTTTGACACATTTGCTCGCAAGGTTAAAGTTGTTCCTACGAGAGAAGTAGTGTTCACACAGTACAAAATATTTCTTCTCACAAGGTTCAAAACACATTATGTGGCTACACTATTTTTTCAGACCAGCCTATATGTAGTCGCTTCACATTCCTATTTTTCTAGAAAATAGTAAAATAAATATAAGTTCAAGATTTACGAAAACTATATAGTTCACTGAGTCGGAGTGGCCTTTATAAGTGACCTTGTGCGTGAGCCTCATTAACCATAGACTATAAAACATCAGCTGCTAAGACAAACAACAAAGGAGATAGTGGGTTTCCTTGTCATACCCCTCTTCTACATTTGAAGGTGGAGCCTGGAAACACTGATGAAGTGGCATAGCTCAAAATTTGTTTAATTCAGTACCACTTTGGTCCAACCCTTGTGATGCAGCACCGGCATAATAAAAGAATGATCAACTCTGTTCAAGGCCTTCTCAAAATATAACTGGAGGATCACGTTTTCCTTCTTGGCTTTACAACAATAATGCAGGTTAAGAAAAAAAAAATGCAGGTACTCATAGGCCCAGTCTTGTATGGTTCTTGATTTTATAAACCCATATTAATTCTCATGTGTAAGGTTTTAATGACTGTATGCAACCAGTTGGCTAACAGTTTAGTCAAAAGTTTGAGGGTCCTATAATCATTAACAATAGGCATAAGTGATGCCTCTATTAATGCTGTCTAGGCCTAGATGTGCCTGATGGAATTGATCACAAACATCGTATAAACCCTTCCTCTTAACTGGCTAGCATATTCGGGGACCGGAATCGGAAGCTGACGTTGGCTTCAGATCGAACTAGCACATGGACGTAGGATTGGAAGGAACTCGACTGTTTAATTTGCCACCGGACTCGCGCATCTATTTCGGTGAATCAAAGATTGATTAAAAAAGACCCGTTGTTAATGCACGTCTTTTATTGTCCCTCTACCAGGGCCGGCTCTATATTGTTCGGGGCCCTTGGGCGAAGTCGACAAAAGAGCCCCTAATAACAATATATATATATATACGTATAACTAGACATATAGACGATATATGTATCAATTTTATTTCAAAATATTTGAAAGCATATAACCACACGTTCATAATCGAGATGTCCAAATAATTATCAAACGCTAAAGCATTGTGATATTTAGATAGAAAAAATAAAAATGGTAGATGCTAGCCAATACCTAATGAGATCATAGACAATTAAGCTTCAGTGCTTGGAGATTGTTCATCACCACTAGGAGCATCTTGTTCTTCCCTCATATTGTCCTCATTAATATTAACATCAATATCTGCATGGCAAACAAAAGATTGTAATTAATTACTTATTTACACTTGGCAAAATTGACGCTAGTTAGTTACTTACCGTTTTCCGGGGATTGTTCATTAGCCTCAAGATCTATATTTGAATTATTCTCATTATCTTCTTCGAGATCAGATTCTTGCCTTTGATTATTATTTTTAACATCAACACTACTTTTTGTTAGAAAAAAACTTTTTTAAAGCACCTCTTTGTGAATCAATATGATTCTCTCTCTTTCTTTTCTTCTTTTTCGCAGCACACGACAATTGCTTTCCCATCGTAAAACCTATCAAAGATTAATGTGATGGAATTTACACCAAATTATAATCTTAAAAATTATAAATCTAATTAAGGGATTAATTAAAAGGATTAGAGGAGGTATTAATAAGAAGGGATTAACTTACAGAGGGCAGGGCCGCAGCCGCCAGGGCGCTGGGCGATTGGGCGTGTCGCGGTGTCCAAGAGAGAGCAGCAGGCCTGGAGCAGGAGCAGCTGAGACGGCGAACTGGCGACTTGGCGAGCGCAGGGCGGCACCGCGACAGGGCCTGGGCCTGGGCGTGGGCGAGCGTCGTGACTCACCAGTCGCGAGAGACAGGAGAGACCGAGAGCGGCACGACCTTTCATTTCACGATCGTCGATCGATTGAGAGTTTGGGAATTGGGATCGATCTCTAGCCTCCAGGCCTGCTCGGCTGCTCTCCCCGGTATGGGCAGGTTCAGCGTCATTTGTTCAGTTCAGCCAGGAAGGGGCCTGTGTTCAGCGCATGTGCATAAAAAATATGGGCCCCCCTTGGCCTGGGCCCTTGGCCGTTGCACAACTCTGCCATGGGCTAGAGCCGGGCCTGCCCTCTACTCCCAACTATACCTGGTAACTATTTCCTCCGTTTGGGATTATAAGTCCCGCACAAATAACTAGGTTGCCAATTTGAACAACAAAATATAAATAATATAACATAAAAATTATACCATTAAAAACTTTAGAGGTTATATTTTCTAATGGTATAACTTTTGTGATATATAAGTTATATTTTGTTGGTCAAATTAACAATCTAGGTATACGCGTAGGACCTATAATCCCGAACAGAGAAGTACTACTCGTTCCTAAGTTTTTAAAAAATAATTAATTTCTCTGATCCATATTACTTGTCACTAAAATAAATATATCTAAACATGTTTTGATGCTAGATCTATTTCAACGATAAGTAATATGAATGGGAGAGAGTATTAACACATGGCGTTGTTGCCACGACTATAGATGCAATTGGTCTGGGTCGCCCCATTGGCCCTCCTGGACCTAATTTTTGTTTCCATGAGGTTACAGGTTCGGCCTATAAGAAAATAGGGTCCAATAGGTTCTAATCCTTTGGACCCTAGGGTTGAATTTATCTTCGAATATACGAAAGTGTCGGCCGCATCATCTTCATGGTTCGCCACCACAGCAACTCGCCAGGAGCAACTGGCGCAGGCTCGCCGAAAAAAAGGATCCACACGGGCGACTGCATTGAGCAAACGGAGCCCGCAGGAAGGTGGTGACGACAAGGAACGTGAAGGTGGTGGTTACATCACCTGCGCACCATTGGAGGATGCTCGTCGATGGCGGTGTCGTGTCGCTGCGCGTCATCGACGGTGCCGCCGGTTCGGCAATGTTGATTAAGAAACTCAGATTCTCCTTTACCCAACAAAAGAAGAAGATCAGTCTGACCCTATTGAATTGATGCACTACTAGGAAAACGTCTATAGATAATCCACACATCCATGGCGTACGTGTTAGTGGTGCCCCACGGGTAAAATATGCATGGCGCACTGCCCACATGTGTCCTACGGCTAACTTCCGTAAGCGTGGCACATATGAAGGTGATGCGTCATGGCCATGTGTGGGCCAGGGCATAGGTGGCCGCAGACCGCACACCTAGCGCACCCTGACCTAGTGTGCTACGGGTGTGTGGGTTGTGACCTGCTGCATAAACTTACACGTAGGACACCCTGCCTAGTGCCCTACGGCTAAGTACCCTTCACCAACTCTACCCCTACACCCCAATCGCCTGTTTAGGCTTTGCAAAAAATAAAAGAAAATGATAAACATTTCAAAAATAAAATCCTCTCATATGTAGGTAGTTACTGTGATCTAGTTTGTAGGAAAATTAACAAACAATAATTACGACTTTTTCTAAAAAAAAGTCATGTCACGGTAAAACGGGCATAATTTTTGCATATGATGTCGAAAAATACGTCTAATATACCAAAATGATGAGAACTTTGGTCGTTTAGCGATTTTTTAGAATTTCAAAATTCGAAAGAGTAAAAAGTTGCGGTCAAAAGATCGTTTTTTCCTACAAAAATATATCGAGGGCAACTTACCCGTAGCGCACCACCACCTAGTGCGCCACGAGTAAGTTGGGCGGGATTCAAAATTTGAATCCCCACTCCGCCCACCTACCCCTCTATTCTCCCCTACCCTTCTCATTTTCATTCTCCTCCCTCCTCATTTTCGTTATCTCTTATCCTCCTCCTTTTCCATCTCCTCCTTCCCCTTCTCTCTCCAGTCTCCTCCTCTCCTTGCAGTGACAACAGCGGCCTTTTCCTCCACCTCCTTGCTCCGGCCTCCTCCTTTCCTTGCAATGACGACAGCGACGGCGTCCTTCTCCTCCTCCTTGCAGTGATGACGAGCGACGGCGACTTACTTCTCCTCTCCTACCTCCCTTCCTCCCTCCCTTTATCCAGCCACACCTCCTCCGCCCTCTCTTCCTCACCAGCGACGACGACGAGGACTAGCGCGGCCACGGCCTCCTGCACCTCCCTGTGGTGGTAGGTCGTAGCCTCCCTGTGGTGGTAGGTCGTAGCCATGGCCACCATGCTCCAGCGAGGCGACACGACGGCGGCGATGCGGACTCGATCGCTTTTGCAATTCAAAATAGGGGTGTTTTTTTCATTTTTTGTTTTTTGAAAAACACAGCGGTGGCGCACCTGGTAGTGCGCTACGCCTAACCCCATATAACCGTAGGGCACCAGGACAGTGCGCTACGGACACGTTTTAGCCATAGCGTATAGCTAGTGGCGTACCCCTAGTGCGCCACAGAAGGGGAAACCATGTGCGCCACTAACCGTCATTTTCCTAGTAGTGATGCACTAGCCATCTAGACCAAAAGTTCAAACTCATGGAAAGGGCTAGGCGTGTACTAATATTCTTAACACTCCTCTCACGTCTAGGCTATTTTAGTCTTCAGCGTGGGTTCGGTGCAAACCGCAAAATCTTTTTTTTAATACTGCGTGAGCAGTGTCTTGAACTTGAGACCTCTTGGTTTTGATACCATATTGAGTTGATACACTAGTCATCTCAATCAAAAGTCCGAACTAATGAAAATAACTAGACGCATATTATATTCATAACAGACCCATAGACCTATGATTTTCTGAAATGTTCGAAGGTCCAACAACCGGACCGGACCGGTTGCATCATGAGCCACGGCCCGCTTAGCCGGTAAAGTATGGTATCTACTCCTCTTAGGCTTTGTTTGGTTTCATGGGTTTTGATCCACCAGCGGATTCAACCCCTGCAGGGATTGGGTGAACCCCGCACGTCACCCCAATCCACGCTAACCCCTCTCCCCATATTCCCTGTTTAACCATGCCTGTTGTCCGTTCGGTTAATCCCTGCATAGGCAGCGACATGCACAGGCAGCGACAAGCCCAGGAGGTACAAGCAGCAAGTAGATGTAGAGCACGTATCAGACATTAAAAAAGCAACAACTTTGAATCAGCTTTCAGGACATCAATCAAAACTACTCCCTCCGTTCAAAAATAATGACTTGGATTTGTCTTGATTTGTATGTATCTAGACGCGTTTTAGTGCATAGATACATTCGAACCTAAACAAATGCAAGTCACTTATTTATGGATGGAGGAAGTAGACTAAATGAGAATGATCTCTCAAACAAATAAAGTATGAAGTGCTTTGAAATATCAACAACTGAAGCAGGAAGTGCATGCAATAGGATACTGCTAGTTCCAGTTATACAACAGAATGATCCGCGATGTCCTTCTTGAACGCTTCAGCTTCAAGGATGATTTGGCTCCTTGGCTCCTCATTCGTCTACCTTTCTTAGAATCTAATTTGCACAAGACAGATGAAATCAGAGCAATAGAAATAATTTGATTTAAGCATCATGGCACAATCTGATTTGAAGCATTATGGAAAAAGTAGACCATGACAACTACAACCTATCTGCTTGACAATTAAAAGATGACATATCACATACATGCTCACTCTGGAAGCTAAAAGGAAATCTGCTCGCAATTAAAAAGAATGGTTCAACAGGTCCAACAGTATACATGTTTGACAAGAACTTGCTCCTATATCAAGCATGCATGTTAACTACAATATCAACCCACTACTATCAGATTACTCACAATTAGAGTTCAAATAGCACTATGGCATAAAATATTTATAATATCAGATTACTCACAACTAGAGTTCAGATTACTCACCTCGGCGGTCTGTCTGTCATACAACTCTCCCAAGGCATCAAAAAGCAGAAAAGCCTTAGTACGGAACTTCCCTATCTTTGGAAATGACTGCACAATAGAAAAGTAGACGAGTGATATACCATAATAAGGAATATCTTACTATAATAAGAAAATGACCAGATGCATGTAAGGAGCTGAAACTATCTTAAAAAGAAACAGGCCACTAGTTACAAGTAGAAAAATGGATAGTGTAGAAACAGAAACATAAATACAATTCATCAACTGCAGCTAACATATATAACAGGAACTAGTAGTATCACCAAGCGAAAATCTGGACAAACATGTGCTATTACCTCACAAGCTAACATGTTAGTGGAAATCTTCTATAAATTCTGTTGTATAACTGGAACTAGCAGTATCCTATTGCATGCACTTCCTTTTTTAATCACATTAACAAAATACTCGAATGATTTGATTATGCACTCGTGATCTATTGTGAAGAAACAGAAAATATTTGCCATCAGAACTCATTGAACCAAACTCTGTGCTCTAACAAATGTCAAAAAAAGCTTATGGCAGTGCAAGCTGTTTGGAAATAGTGTCACATGGTAATATCTATCGATAATATTCAGTCAGTGGTGAAGGACTAAACAAAAAAAAATCTCTACAGTTTTTAATTGTTATTTACCTTTATAAAGATATCCTGGTTTTAGGTCAAAGTCTGGCCCTCCCTATCCCTCGTCGTTCTCTATACCTGCAGTTTAGCAAAGCTCAGCTCAGCTCAGGGCATTGATAATCGAGGTGTCATGGAAACGTTTTCTGTGAACAAATGGTGCAGATATAAGAATGAATCGTCCGTCCTCATAATGTCAAGTTAAGAAACAACACAAAAAATCACTCATGTGCTTGAATCATCAAAATTTTGTAAGTGCTGGAGAATAAGTTTCAGGTAACAAAAATACCGGCAATAGGTGTCCTTCTCCAACATCAAATAGAATAAATACAAATGATAGTGCAAATCAAAAACTCCACAACCATGTATTATAAACATCTAATCTCAATTCACACAGCTATAAGAACTTTTATGTTGATTAAGAAAGTTGTACGTATCCACCAGAAAAACAGACCAGCACAGACAACAAGCCACTTGGCATATCAAAAATAAAAGTCATAGGCTGCTATTGCAGTCGAATTAGGACACCCAGCCGCTAACAACATTCGAGATACTAACTGGTTTTCCAGAATTCTATGCTTAAGCATACAAAACCAGCGCCATCGAGAATGAAAACTTAGCAAATCACACAAAAATAAGAGCGGTAGGCTGAGAGAAACACAAGTGCATACATACAGCTACTCATTGTTGGTTCAGTCCACCATTGGCAAGAACTCATGATCAGATTTGACCTTGCTTAGATGTATACATGGTCCTATCTGAAATTCAGCAGAAAGAACGGTGTGTCCTGACTCATGAGTCCTGTCCAATCCGTGTATCCAAAATGTTCAGGTACCAAAATATTGGTGTTCTGTAAACTGCAGTGCACAACGGCGCTACCAAAATATTCAGGTACCCCAGCGATCTCCTTCCCCGTGTTATGACCCATCTCATTGAAGGGTTTCGCGGCATAGTAAATCAAAATTTTCTACGGATGCGAACAGAGGGAAAGCCAAGATCTAATCTAGGAGATGCAATCAACGAGAGAGATTGGATTAGATCTTCATACCCTTGAAGATTCGCACAGCGGAACGTTCGTCGGAACGTGGGTGATGTAGTCGTACTCGCTTCTCCTCCTCGCGATCCGATCCGATCTAGCACCACAAGTGGCGGTGCCTCCGTGAGATGCACACGTGCAGCACCTCGACGTCTCCTCCTTCCCCGGACCAGCAAGTATGGTGGAGAGATAGATTGGATCTACAACACGACGGCGTGGTGTATATGGTGGAGAATTTCTGCAGCAGGGCTTCGCCTACAAACAGTCGGGAGGGAGAGAGGAAAGCTAGCAAGGCGGCTAGGGTTTGGAGGAGAGGTGTAGGGGGTTGGTGCGCCCCCACCCCTCTTTATATAGAGGGGGGGCACAGCCCTAGCCCCTCCCCCAAGCCCAAAGGATAAGGAGTGGGGGGCATGGACTCTCCCCTCTTCTAGAAACCCTATCTCTAGTTTAAACGATTTAAACTCTCTAGGATCGGCTGGGCCCTATGGGGCCTTGTGCCCCTGGACCAATGTGGCCAGGACACTCACCCATAGGCCCATGCCCCCTCCCGGAAGGTGGGGCCACGTTGGTACCCTTCCGGAAGGTTCTAGAAGCTTCCGGTACAATACCGATTAACCCGGAACAATTCCGAACTCCAAAAACTGCATTGCCTTATATAAATCTTATTCTCCGGACCATTTCGGAACCTCTCGTGATATCCCGGATCCCATCCGAGACTCCGAACAAAAATTCATAAACCAATAATCCAATCTATCCTAGCATCGAGACACGTTAAGTGTGTGACCCTGCGGGTTCGAGAATATGCAGACATGATCTTCTATCAATAATCAACAGCGGGGTCTGGGCACCCATATTGACTCCCACACATTCATCGATGATCATATCGGATGAACCACGATGCCAGGATTCAAACAATCCCATATATATATTCCCTTCGTCTCGCGATATTTTACTTGCCCGAGATTCGATCGTCGGTACCGTCATACCTAGTTCAATCTCGTTCACAGCAAGTACTTTACTCGTTCCGTAATCCGATATCACTTTGTGATTAACTCCTTAACCACATGCTTGCAAGCGGTGTTGATATCGATTACCGAGTGGGCCCGAAGTATATCTCTCCGACTTGGGAGGGACAAATTCCATCTCGATACATACAACCCAACAGATACTTTCCGATCACCTGAGAGACACCTTTATGATCACCCTCTCATAGGATGACGTTTGATGACCTCAAAGCTTTCTTCCGATACCAGGGAGTTGTATTATCTCATGGTCTAAGGAATACAATATTTGACATAGGAAAAGCTTCGCAAAGATGAACACGATGATACGATCTAATTGCTTCGCTTAGTTTGGGTCTGTCCATCATATCATTCTCCAATAATATGATCTCATTATCAATTGACAACTCATGTCTATGGTTAGGAAACCTTAACCATCATTGACCAATGGGCTAGTCCATAGAGGCGTACTAGGGACACGGTGTTGTTCACAAACCACACAAGTATTAAAGTTTCCGCTTAATACAATTCTAGCATGGAATATAAACTTTATCATGAACAAGAATTATAATAATAACATATTTGTTATTGCCTCTAGGGCATAATTCCAACAGTCTCCCACTTGCACTAGAGTCAATAATCTAGTTTACATTTGGCAACAATCTCACACCCATGGCACTGAGGTGCTGATCATGTTTTACACGTGGAAGAGGTTTAGTCAATGGATCTGCGACATTCAGATCTGTATGTACTTTGCTAATCTTCAGATCTCCATCTGCAATATAATCTCGGATTATATGAAACTTGCGGTTGATATGCTTGGTCTTTGGATGATATCTTGATTCCTTAGCAAGTGCTATGGCGCCAGTGTTGTCACACAATATCTCTAGTGGGTCCAATGCACTTGGAACCACGCCAAGCTCAGTGATGAAGTTTCTGATCCAAACTCCTTCACTTGACACTTCTGTAACAGCCATGTATTCCGCTTCCACTGTAGATCCCGCGATCACGCTTTGCTTGCAGCTTCTCCAGCTCACAGCTCCTCCATTCAAAATATAAACGTATCCTGTCTGAGATTTGGAATCATCCTTGTCGGTGTCAAAACTAGCGTCGACGTAACCTTTTACGACAAGCTGTTCATCACCCCCATAGACTAAGAACATTTCTTTAGTCCTATTTAGGTACTTTAGGATGTTCTTCACGGCTGTCCAGTGTTCCACTCCTGGATCACTTTGATATCTGCTCGTCAAACTAAGAGCATTGGACACATCCGGTCTAGTACACAGCATGTCATACATGATGGAACCTATGGCCGAGGCATAAGGCACTTTGCTCATAGCTTCCCTATCATTTACCGTATCTGGACACTGAGCCTTGCTCAATATCTTACCTGACAACATAGGCACTGAACCTTTCTTTGCCTTATCCATTCTGAACCTTTTCAGAAATTTGTCTAGGTATGTACTCTGGCTTAAAGCTATCAGGCGTCTTTGTCTATCTCTATATCTTGATGCCCAATATATAAGCAGCTTCACCTAGGTCTTTCATTGAAAAACATTTGTTCAAATAACTCTTCACATCGTTAAGCATGTTGATGTCATTTCCGATAATCAATATGTCATCCACATATAGTACCAGAAACGTCACCGAGCTCCCACTCACTTTCTTGTAGATACAAGCTTCGTAGCAATTTGGAACAAATCCAAAGCTCTTGATCACTTGATCAAAACGAAGGTTCCAACTCCGAGATGCTTGCTTCAGTCCATAAATGGAACGCTGAAGTTTGCATACTTTATCAGCATCCTTAGGATCGACAAAACCTTCGGGTTGCATCATATACAACTCTTCATCAATGTTGTCATTGAGGAATGCAGTCTTGACATCCATCTGCCATATTTCATAATCATGAAACGCAGCAATTGCTAATAAAATCCGAATGGACTTGAACATCGCTACGGGAGAGAAAGTCTCATCGTAGTCAACACCTTGAACTTGTCGAAAACCTTTTGCGACAAGTCGTGCTTTATAGACGGTAACATTACCATCCGCGTCCGTTTTCTTCTTGAAGATCCATTTTCACTCAACGGCCTTTCGGTCGCTAGGAGGGTCCACCAAAGTCCATACTTGGTTTTCGCTCATGGATCCCAATTCGGATTTCATGGCTTCCAGCCATTTCTCAGAGTCTGGGCTCATCATCGCTTCCTCATAGTTCGTAGGTTCACTGTCTTCTACTAACAAGACAGTCAAGACAGGGTTGCCGTACCACTCAGGAGGGGCACGCGACCTTGTCGACCTACGACGTTCAGTAGCAGCATCGTCCGAAGCTTCATGATCCTTGTCATTAGCTTCCTCTATTGTTGGTGCAGGCGGAACTGGCACAATTTCAGGTGCTGCGCTACTCTCCAATTCAAGAGAAGGTTCAATAACCTCGTCAAGCTCTACTTTCCTCCCACTCACTTCTTTCGAGAGAAACTCCTTCTCAAGAAAGGAACCGTTCTTTGCGACAAACACTTTGCCTTCGGTTCTGTGATAGAAGATATACCCAATAGTTTCCTTAGGGTATCCTATGAAGACGCATTTCTCCGCTTTGGGTTCGAGCTTGTCCGGCATCAACTTCTTGACGTAAGCTTCGCATCCCCAAACTTTAAGAAACGACAACTTAGGTTTAGCACCAAACCACAGTTCATACGGTGTCGTCTCAACGGATTTAGATGGAGCCCTATTTAAAGTGAATGCAGCGGTTTCTAATGCATAACCCCAAAATGATAACGGCAAATCAGTAAGAGACATCATTGATCGGACCATATCTAATAGGGTTCGATTCCGGCGTTCAGACACACCATTGCGCTGTGGTGTTCCGGGTGGCGTGAGTTGTGAAACGATTCCACTTGCTTTAAGATGCGTGAGAAAATCATAACTCAAATATTCACCTCCACGATCGGATCGTAGAAACTTAATCTTTCTGTTACGATGGTTCTCCACTTCATTCTGAAATTCCTTGAACTTTTCAAATGTTTCAGATTTATGTTTCATTAAATAGATATACCCATATCTACTTAAGTCATCGGTAAAAGTGAGGAAATAGCGATATCACCGCGCGTCGAAACACTCATCGGTCTGCATACATCGGTATGTATGATTTCCAACAAGTCCGTTGCTCGCTCCATCATACCGGAGAACGGGGTTTTGATCATCTTGCCCATGAGGCATGGTTCGCATGTGTCAAATGATTCAAAATCAAGAGACTCCAAAAGTCCATCAGAATGGAGTTTCTTCATGCGCTTTACACCAATATGACCTAGACGACAGTGCCACAAATAAGTAGTATTATCACTATCTACTTTGCATCTCTTAGCCTCTCTTAGCCTCAATGTTATGGATGTGTGTTTCATCCCTTTCGAGATTTAGAAGAAATAAACCATTCACAAGAGGTGCATGACCATAAAAGATGTTACTCATATAAATAGAACAACCATTATTCTCCGATTTAAATGAATAACCGTCTTGCAATAAACACGATCCAGAAATAATGTTCATGCTCAACGCAGGCACATAATAACATTTATTAAGGTTTAAAACTAATCCCGAAGGTAAAACTAAGGAGAGCGTGCCGACGGCCATCACATCAACTCTTGATCCATTGCCAACGCGCATCGTCACCTCATCCCTCGCAAGCCGCCGTCTATTCCGTAGCTCCTATTTCGAGTTACAAATATTAGCAACTGAACCGGTATCAAATACCCAGGCACTACAACGAGGGCTAGTAAGGAAAACATCAATAACATGTATATCAAATATACCTTTGATGGTGCCAGCCTTCTTGTCCGCTACGTACTTCGGACAGTTGCGCTTCCAGTGACCCTTGTCCTTGCAATAGAAGCACTCAGTGTCGGTCTTAGGACCAGACTTGAGCTTCTTCTCAGCAGGAGCATTGCGCTTGCCGCCGCCCTTCTTGAAGGGCTTCTTTGCTCCCTTACCTTTCTTAAAGGAGGGTTTGTTGACCATCAACACATGATTATCCTTCTTGATGTCCACTTCTGCAGCCTTCAGCTTTGCGAAGATCTCGGTGATCGTATCAGTGGAACCAATCTGATTATGAGTCACTACAAAACTTTTGTAGCTGGGAGGGAGTGATTGCAGAACCCTGTCAATCTTGAGCTCCTCTGGAATCGTGCATTCCAGTTGCTCAAGGCGTTGAGTGTAGCCCGACATCTTTATGGCGTGCTCACTAACGGAACTCCCTTCCTCCATCTTGCAGTTAAAGAACTTCTCAGAGATCTCATATCTCTCAGAACGGGCTTGAGTCTGAAACATGGTTTTCAGCTCCTCGAGAATCTCAAAGGGCCCGGGATAGGTTTCAAAACGATTTTGAAGTTCCGGTTCCATAGCAAACAACATGGTGCTCTTAATTACACCATAATCATCTTTGCGCGACTGATAGACAGTTTTCTCATCAGCCGGCGCAGTTGCAGCAGGGGGGTCACCTAACGCTTTACCAAGGACATAGTCCTTTTGTCCGCCAGACAGAATGATTCTTAGATTGCGGAACCAATTGGTGAAGTTAGACCCATTGTTTCTAAGCTTTTCCTTCTCAGCAAAAACGTTGAAGTTGAAGTTGGATTTGGCCATGTGATCTACAGTATTAGCAAGTACAATTTAGACTATGTTCATGATAAATAGTTCAACTTAATCAAATTACTAGATGAACTCCCACTAAATTCAACATCCCTCAAGTTGTTTAGTGAACACGATCCAAATTCACCACACCTAATCCGATCATCACGAGAAGAGATGTGGTTTCAATGGTGGACAACAAAGTGTCGATCATATCATTCATATGACTCATGCTTAACCTTTCGGTTCTTGTGTTCCGAGGCCATGTCTGTACATGCTAGGCTCGTCAAGCTAGACCCAAGTATTTCCGCGTGTGCAAAACTGGCTTGCACCCGTTGTATGTGAGCGTAGAGTCTATAGCACCCGATCATCACGTGATGCTTGGACACGACGAACATTCGCAACGGTGCATACTTGGGGAGAACACAGTTTTTATCTTGATCTTTAAGTGAGGAATCATCTTATAATGCTACCGTCGCGATCTAAGCATAATAAGATACATAAAAGGATAAACATCACATGCATATAACTTTATGTGACATGGTATAGCCAATCTTCGCGCAATGATCTCCATCTTGTGCGTTCCGGCATGATCTCCATCACTCCACCATGATTGCCTCCACCACGAATAGCAACTACAACTATTGCTAACTACTTAGCGATAAAGTAAAGCTATTACATGGCGTATAAGAAGTTGACTCGCAGGTCATACACAATTATAAAGACAACCATATGGCTCCTGCCGGTTGTGTACTCATCGACATGCAAGTCGTGAAACATTAGAAAACATGATCATCGCATACAATATACACATCACATCTTGGGCCATACCATATCACAGAAAACACTCACTGCAAAAACAAGTTAGACGCCTCTACTTTGTTGTTGCATGTTTTACGTGGCTTATGGGAGTAGATGCTAAGAACGATTCTTACCTACGGAAAGCCACAACGGTGATATTATGGTTGCCAAACTCCGGTGTTAATCCCATGACAACTATAGTGAGAGAAACTGACATCCACCAGCCGCATGTGTGGAACAAGCCACACGTCAAGTGCGGAGCCGGTCTCGCGAACGACGTCGCGTAAGGTTGGCCTGGACCGCTTCAATCTCACTATCCCGCGTCATAATAAGAACACAAACAAGAGGCTTGCAACAGAAAACATCAGCGCCCGCAACAACCATGTTGCGTTCTACTCGTGAAACACATCTACGCATAGATCTAGCTCTGATACCACTGAAGGGTTTCGCGGCATAGTAAATCAAAATTTTCTACGGATGCGAACAGAGGGAAAGCCAAGATCTAATCTAGGAGATGCAATCAACGAGAGAGATTGGATTAGATCTTCATACCCTTGAAGATTCGCACAGCGGAACGTTCGTCGGAACGTGGGTGATGTAGTCGTACTCGCTTCTCCTCCTCGTGATCTGATCCGATCTAGCACCACAAGTGGCGGTGCCTCCGTGAGATGCACACGTGCAGCACCTCGACGTCTCCTCCTTCCTCGGACCAGCAAGTATGGTGGAGAGATAGATTGGATCTACAACACGACGGCGTGGTGTACATGGTGGAGAATTTCTGCAGCAGGGCTTCGCCTACAAACAGTCGGGAGGGAGAGAGGAAAGCTAGCAAGGCAGCTAGGGTTTGGAGGAGAGGTGTAGGGGGTTGGTGCACCCCCACCCCTCTTTATATAGAGGGGGGGGCGCAGCCTTAGCCCCTCCCCCAAGCCCAAAGGATAAGGAGTGGGGGGCATGGACTCTCCCCTCTTCTAGAAACCCTATCTCTAGTTTAAACGATTTAAACTCTCTAAGATCGGCTGGGCCCTATGGGGCCTTGTGCCCCTGGACCAATGCGGCCAGGACACTCCCCCATAGGCCCATGCCCCCTCCCGGAAGGTGGGGCCACGTTGGTCCCCTTCCGGAAGGTTCTAGAAGCTTCCGGTACAATACCGATTAACCCGGAACAATTCCGAACTCCAAAAACTGCATTGCCTTATATGAATCTTATTCTCCGGACCATTCCGGAACCTCTCGTGATATCCCGGATCCCATACGAGACTCCGAACAAAAATTCATAAACCAATAATCCAATCTATCCTAGCGTCGAGACACGTTAAGTGTGTGACCCTGCGGGTTCGAGAATATGCAGACATGATCTTCTATCAATAATCAACAGCGGGGTCTGGGCACCCATATTGACTCCCACACATTCATCGATGATCATATCGGATGAACCACGATGCCAGGATTCAAACAATCCCATATATATATTCTCTTCGTCTCGCGATATTTTACTTGCCCGAGATTCGATCGTCGGTACCGTCATACCTAGTTCAATCTCGTTCACAGCAAGTACTTTACTCGTTCCGTAATCCGATATCACTTTGTGATTAACTCCTTAACCACATGCTTGCAAGCGGTGTTGATATCGATTACCGAGTGGGCCCGAATTATATCTCTCCGACTTGGGAGGGACAAATTCCATCTCGATACATACAACCCAACAGATACTTTCCGATCACCTGAGAGACACCTTTATGATCACCCTCTCATAGGATGACGTTTGATGACCTCAAAGCTTTCTTCCGATACCAGGGAGTTGTATTATCTCATGGTCTAAGGAATACAATATTTGACATAGGAAAAGCTTCGCAAAGATGAACACGATGATACGATCTAATTGCTTCGCTTAGTTTGGGTCTGTCCATCATATCATTCTCCAATGATATGATCTCATTATCAATTGACAACTCATGTCTATGGTTAGGAAACCTTAACCATCATTGATCAATGGGCTAGTCCATAGAGGCGTACTAGGGACACGGTGTTGTTCACAAACCACACAAGTATTAAAGTTTCCGCTTAATACAATTCTAGCATGGAATATAAACTTTATCATGAACAAGAATTATAATAATAACATATTTATTATTGCCTCTAGGGCATAATTCCAACACTCATCTATACAGACGCTTGATGACATGCCAAGAACCTACCTCTCCCGACCATGCCAAGAACCCTAGAATTTGTTAGCGAACATGCCAAAAATCCTAGAAAATGTGAGAGGGCGAGGAGGAAGACTAGGTGCTTACCCCTGCGAAGCAGACGGAGGTGGAGATGGCGTCGGAGGTGAAGTTTCACGGGCGCCGCTGAGCTTGCAGGATGGTGATGTCTCCGGGTCTAGATCGCGCCGCCGGTTCATTGCTCTGCCGCCGGTGAGAGGGAGGAGCACGCTTTGATCTAGATTCGTTGCGCCGCCGCCATCCCTCCGGCGCCGCTGCCAGCGTCCCTCCGCCCTCGCCGCCGCCAGCCCTCCAAGTCGCATGAGAGAGATAAGGTCGGGCTGAGAGAGACGACTCGTTTCGGCTCGGGGATTAGTTCCACGGATTCAGCCCCGAGTTTTGTTTCCCTGCGAAACTGAAGGGAGTTTGGGGGGAATAGAGCGGGGTGGAGTTTCGGGCGGGACTAACCGAACACGTAAAAGAAAGAGGTCGGGAATTAAACCACGCGTGTGAGATACCGGCTGACCCACGGGGATACCCGTCCGATCCCGGCCGGTTTGGGATGAAACGAACAAAGCCTTAGGCAAGAGAACATCAGTCTCTGCACCTGCTTGTGTAAGTAACAATCACCAGAAACGAACAAATTTTCCTCTCGTAGAGAATCAAACGTAGCAAATCATCAGTGCTGCATGGACAGACACTGACAGAGAGTTAACAAACTGGGCTTACCAGGCCAAACAGGCTAATGGTTGATCCTTTCGACAAATCGTTGGAGTCCGAGTATAGCTGGCTTACCATTTTCTATGGAAGGAGAGGCATGTAGCAGGCTGATGTGGAGTCCGAGTATAGCTGGGTCGAATGGCCAGATACTGGGCCTCCTCACCGCTTGCAAAAAGGAGCCAGGTGACTGCCATGGGAACACCTATGATTTATCGCCGGCAAGTCATTTCTTCATGTGCGAAGTTTCCGAATTCTGACCCGAAGCCTGCAAACCGAGGAGGAGTACTAAATATAGAAGCTCTCTATTATTTCCAGCTCTTTATTAAGAGCTGAGAAGAAGTACTGCATCTATGGCTGTATCTGCTGCAGAGTGTGTCCGTCTATAAGGGGCAATCAAACTCCGGGTTGGCTAAATCTCCGCTCTGAATTCAGAAACAAGGCCTTGTCTGGCCTACGAACCGCTCGGCTATCGGTCTTGTTCTTCTGACCGTGGGTAATCCGTTCCAGAGCCCCACTCCTCACCGCAAGATCCATTCCAGAGTCATTTGAGAAGATTCATAACCTAGCTACTGGACTATACCGTCCTGCCAAAATAAAATCAGTAGTTCCTCCGGTCCATAGTAATAGTCTTAATTTTATCTAGATTTGTATGTATCTAGACTACGAATCTAGATAAAATTAAAGCATTAATATGAATCGGAGGGTACCCATTTTCTCTGCATGTGCTATCACCTATAGAGCAGCGATTGCCCAGTCAGTTCACGCTTTCAGGTACGCTCAAAACTGCCAAGGGAGCGAGCAGGTGCTCCGTGTTACCCACTCCCTAGTAGGCTAGCAAGTTGCACGCTTTTGAGCTGTGCCTGTTCCGTGCAGCACCGTAGATTAACTCGACCTCAGTTTTTTGCAGAGGGTTGGACGACTGATGTGGACTCAAATGTTCTTGAGTCCAAAGAGCGTAAAAAAACCTCTTTTCTTTTAAAAAGGGCCGGGACCTAACTTAACTAAGTTGCAAATTACTCCCTCGGCTTCTAAAAAGATTTTGCCTATTTCTTTAAATTTACATTATTATACTATATAATAAAACGCATCTAAATATATGTATATTAACCAAATCTGCCATACCATTTTCATTTACCGAAGATCTTAGAACTGAAGAATATAGACCTAAGGGTATCTCCAATAGCTGCGAATTTTTTTTAAATAATACATTTTTTTAATATTTTCTAGATCTATTACACGTTTTAAACATTTTACAAAAATAGTACTTTGTCGGTCTGGAGGAGGCCGATTGGGCCAGTCGGTCTGGAGCAAACCGACTGAGCGTCGGCGCGTAAGACAGCTGGGGTCCGCGTTGGCCAATCGGCCTGGAGCAGGCCGACTACCCAATCGGCCTGGGCCAAGCCGACTGCCCCTACTCTGCATGCATGTGTTGGCCATGCATGCTTGAGCCAGTCGGCCTGCCCCAGGCCGATTGGGGCAGTCGGCCTGCCCCAGGCCGATTGGCCAACGCAGCCCAGCGGCCCCACGCGCCGACGCCCAGTCGGCTTGCTCCAGGCCGATTGGCCCAGTCGGCTTGCCCCAGGCCGACAAAGTGCTAGATCTGTAAATTACAAAAAAACGTATAATAGAACTCAAATTAATTAATTAATTCGTATTATTTAAAAAAAATCGCCCCAATAGCTTACCTATTTTGGGTAAGCCAAATTGTGTTATGGGTAGAGGAGAGAGAAGGATGGGCTTACCCATATTTTGTTTGCTCCAAGAACTTACCCATATTTTGGCTATCAAAAAGCTATCAAGTCCTCGGAAAAATAGAAACTACAACCACGTCAACATTTTTTACACATAAGACCTAAAAAGAAAAAGGAAATACAATCGGGTACCTGGCTATTCGGGAGGGGGTAGAGCCGTGACGAGCTCCGTCGGCGCGCCATCCCTGGACACGGGGTGAAGGGCGAAGATAGCGGAGGACTGTCGAAGACCCGTTCGTGGCCGCACTAGACACGGGCGAGCACCGCCCGTGCTCCGATGACGCCAATGGCGCACGGTGAACATGGAGCCATGCCAGCCGTGGGCGGGTGGGATGGAGGTGGCTAGAGGTGGAGGGGCGCTGGTCAGTTGTTGCTCGAGCGCCAATAAATATAATTATAGTAGGAGATTCACCGCAATAAGAAAATAGGAATTAAGTCACTCTTAAGTCTTCACCCAAAAAAAATTAGGCGAGCTCTAGACGTCCTCAAGACGATGGGAGCCTCGTCCTGTTTTCCTGCACGCCACGTGTCCTCCAAAATCGCTTCAAATCTTGTTTTTGCTGCAGTAGCAAAAAGGCTTGTTTTCGCTACTGTAGAAAAAACGGTTCAATTGAGAAAATAGAAATAACTATCTCGATTCCCGCTTTTGTCGCAGTAGCAAAAAAAGACCGCTTTTGCCGCCGTAGCAAAGAAACAGTTCGGCCTAGAGAACTCCCCAGAAAAAACCTCACGGGAGATGACATAGCAAAACATTTAACCTATTGTAGCAAACCCAATAAATCGATGGTAGCAGATTATTTTTGCTAATGTAGCAAAAAACCTACTTCGCCGGAGACCTCGTCGAAGACTTTTCTAGGCAACTCGTCGGAGACCTCACCAGGGATGTCGTAGCAAAAAATAGGAGAACGATTGTAGAGAAATATTTGTACTACTGTAGCAAACCCGTTGACCGTCGGTACCGATGACACCGACCGTCGGTAGAAAAAATCCGTCACCGTAAAGGTAGTAACAGCATCAGCCATTGCTAGCAGCCCCTCGTGCCACTTGCAGCAATGGTGTCGGCCGTCGGTAGCAACCACGACTACCGGGGAGGCCGGCATCTCCAGCGAGGACATGGTAGGGCGCCAGGGCGTGTCGAACTTGTAGTCGAGGCGATCTCGAACCACTTGACCTCCATGACCATCATCCACCTCCTGGTCCTCCTCGTACTCCACGTCGTCATGGCAGCCATGTCTCGGAGAGACCATGTGCCGAGGCAGACGACGGCCATGATTGAGGTGGAGCTCGTGGGGCAAGAAGGGAGCGATCGGGACGGGCTATAGGCGCAGCGCCATGAACGGAGAGGCGGACCTCTCGGGGCAAGGAGGGAGCACGTCATGCTCCGATAGCACGCACATGTTGGGCGTGGCGAGGGGGGTGCAAGGACCAGGCACAATTGTGTTAGGAAGGCGGCGGCACAAAGCGACGGCCAGGGCGGAAGGAAGCGGCGGCGAGTGGATGGATCGGCTCCTAGGATGACTTTCATGGTCTTGTTCACGGGAGAAAGAAATGGGATGAGATTGGAAGAGATAAGACGTGGAACCCACTGTAAGAGGGACAACTAGAAATAAGTGGTGCACATGCGGTCGAATCATCGTCCGGAGAAAGGAAATTATTTTTTAAAAAAATAGGGCTCTGATCTAGTACTACCTCCTTCCACCTAAATTCATGCAGATATTGTTCACATATATATATAGATCCGCATCCAAATCGAGAATTACCTATATATATGGATATATACTGAGATCTATAGATATATGCATTTCCACACATACGACAAGGACTTCCTACAACCATACACACCTCCCCAGGCCATCATCACGGCCGCCGCCACCGCCGGCCATCTCACAGCCATCGGACATTCTGTCGGACTGTCCGATTTGTCTCTCCCAAGCTCCCCCACGCCATCGCTGCCGCCGTGCTAGCCCTGCCGGCATACACCTATGAGGCTAAGTCGAGGTATGCGCCGGCAAGGACGAGTCACCGACTCGCCGGACCCAACCGCTACCACCGCATGCGGACATGACCGTCGCCGGTGATGATATGTACAACTGTGTTCTTTTCGTTTACGTAGAGATCGTGCTAATACAGGTATGACAAAAAAACATATTATTTGGTTGAGTTATAGGGGGTTTTGTACATAATTACATATACATGTATATATACTAATTATAAAAGGGTATCAAGAGCCGTCAGATTATACAAGTTTGTACGAGTTTAGGCGGGTGTGAAATACTGGATCAGAGGCGTCTTTGTGTCTAAGATTAAATATACGTACATATACTAATTACGAGGGTATTAAGCGATCTGAGCCGTCTTTGTGTCTAAGATTATACGAGTTTGTACGAGTTTAGGTGGAATTGGAAAATACTGGATCAGAGGCCAAAAAATTAAAGTACGTAGCAGATTAATTTCACCTTACAGAAAGACTATATAGAGCTAAAGCTAATTCAAGCTGACGATCTTATCATCCTTGGTAGTCAGGTGGGACGATTTGGTCTTGATGAACGCCAGGCAGTCGGCGATGGCCTCGGCGTAAAAGGAGCCCTGGTCCTTCTCTGCCGACGCTAGACGACGGCGGCAGCGAGCGCCGTGGGATGCAGATACACTCGACGTTGAGCAGCTGATCATGCCGCGGGCGGGGACGGGGATGCACCTGAGCTCTTCCACGATCCTGCCGATCAGGCCGACGAGGCCGGACAGCCGCATTCGCAGCCGGAGCAGCGGGCCCAGCCGGATACCGCCGCGGCGCACGCGCGGGCGCCCTCGCCGGCCGGCCTTGTGGCTGCTCGCACGGTTGATCAACATTGGTCGTTTCTTGCCGCTGCCTGCCGTGAAGCTGTATCGAATACCAATGGGGGTATGGTGGACTAACTGTATAGCGTTGCTTATATACAGCGACATTTCACCGTCTTTCACTTTGGGCGGGGAAACCGGTAAGACTGTCACCAATTTAGTTTGGCGTCATTTGGAAATGCGTGGGCTATACTACATTTGGTAGACTATTTGTTTATACTCGAGAGGCTTTGTAGAAAAATTATGCACCACTTGTAGAATGCTAGTACCAGTACTTCCCTAAGCTCCGTTGTTTAACATGTGATGCCCGCCCAGTTCCTACTGAAGTTGAGTGATTTTCTATGAAATTCGATGCCATCCAAACGACCTGCCCAGCTACAGGGTACAATATTTAGCATAGCAGCAAATAAAGATCAGGGACAGAATCTAGCATACACCCACCCCACAAATTCTCTGTTCGTTCTTGCAAGGGAAATTTGGTTCTATACCATTAAAAGAACCACACTTTTGGTCTGTACCATCAAAAGCTCCATCTTCAGGCATATACCATCGAAAGTTTGCAACTCTTTTGAATGTTGCCAACTCTGTTAAGTGTCCGTTAGTTATGACCACAATACCCCTTCCTTCATGAAAGCATTGGACAGCTCCAGCTCAAAGAAAAAACATTGGACAACACCTCATTTGCTTGCATTCAGCAAATGAATATAAACAGGATGACACCATAACAACAGGATTTAGTTTAACATGATATCTGCCATATAACAGCAGCTCAGAATGACATTATAGCATAATATAAGTCAACATTTCAGGATATAACATAAATCTAAGCTGTCACGGAATTACATCCAAATAGCAAGTTAGCAAAATACCACGGAACAGTTTGTTAGCAAAATACCACGGACCATTAGACTAACACAACTACTCGATGATAAGCCTGCGATTGATTCCTCCGGGTGAGATTGATGCCATCCTCCTTGTTGTCACACCCTGGCTTGCTGGAGAGAGGGATGCCATTCGCCTTGTGGTCACACCTGGGCTTGTTGGAGAGAGGGATGCCATTCGTCTTGTGGTCACACCTGGGCTTGTTGGAGAGAGGGATGTCATCCTCCTTGTGGTCACACATGGGCTCGACATTACTTTTGGATCAAAAACAAAGTTGGATGGCTCAGCAACAATGTTTGACGTCTCAGCAGATTCAGTTTTGGCTTTCCTGCAAAGCACACGTAGAGTCAATGAAGAAAAATATATTTTTCATATATAAGGCATATTGCTTCAGATTTTACAATATCTTTGTTGTTTTGGTTTCTTCGGACGAGGCGGCGGAAGTTCTTGTTCTAGTTCAGCTTGAGTTGCATAACATCCCTTCTCAATATGTCCAAACTGAAAGCATCTTTTGCATTGATACGGACCTCTTTTTCCTGGCTCTCCACTAGACTTGATTCTCTGCTTCCTTGGTCTACCAGCAGGCCTTTCTAGTGGTGGAGGAACCACTTCAAAAGGTGGGTCATTCTTCGGCCATTGAGATTTGTCACCCATTGGAGTGACCTCAAACTGATAAGCTAGCTTGAACCTCTTTACCGAATAGTAGTTGTCCACAAAATCTTTAATTTTTAGCTGTCGAACTTTCCCAATGAAAAATATAGCATGAGTGCACGGTTTTCCGGACACCTCCCACTGTCCACAACCACATTCCCTTTTTGCAAGGTCAACACCATACCTCCAAGTCTTCCCTTCATTTGTTGTTCCTGAAATCTCAGCTGAGAGTAATCCACTTTTGGTGAAATCATAGTGCAGCCCTCTGCTCTTCATGTTCAACTCATGTAATACACTTGGAAGGATACGTCCTTCAAGTTTCTCGGCTATCACTTTCCTGGTGGCTATCTTAGTTGTGTCCATCAATGGCAGTTGCTGCAGCCAATTGCCCTTTATACTTTCCAGTGAGGTGAGTGAAATCAACACCAAGATACAGTCTGCACCCAGACAGAAATCCATCAACACAAGCTCTAATACTCACAAACATCCTTGAAAAGTGCATTTTCCCATTGATCTTCTTGCAATCGATCTCGACAATGC
This sequence comes from Avena sativa, assembly GCA_916181665.1. Classification (NCBI taxonomy): domain Eukaryota; kingdom Viridiplantae; phylum Streptophyta; class Magnoliopsida; order Poales; family Poaceae; genus Avena; species Avena sativa. Next base: position 425,686,668 of record OV702280.1, read on the forward strand.
TTCCCGGACAAGATTCTTCTAGTGCTGCTTTGAACCTCCATAGCATTGTGAAACTCTCCTCCCAACCGTGAAATATTTCTGAATCCGATATGTTTCTCTCTCAAGATCAGTGAGTGTATATATTTCTGAATCCACAACCCAGCTAACAGTCCTGCCTTTATTGTAAATTTTCATACCATCTACTCCCTCTATTTCAAAATATAAGATGTTTTAGGTTTGTGAAGAAAATATATCTAGACTTCTTCTAGTGTGTAGATTCACTCCAAACCTGAGTGAACCTATATACTAAAAGTAGTCTAGATACATTTGCTTTACAAAGCTAAAACATCTTATATTTTAAAACAGAGGGAGTATAACCGTGAAATATGCACCGACCAGAATATCGTCTAGGTAGAGCATCATCGTAGCATGCGTGATTAGCGAGTAGCGAACATATTCAGCTTAGAGGGCGCCAATAATAGGATGCTAGAACACATGGCGTCGTTGGCACTGCCCGGTTCGGTAGGGTATCTACCTTTTAGGCAGAGGGCATCGGTCTCTGCACCTACTCGTGTAGGTAACAATCATCACAAACTAACAAATTTCCTTTCCATTCGTAAAGAATCAACCGTTGCTGATCAACTTTTCTTTTTGAGATTGATCAATTTTTATTTTTTTTTAAGAGAGGACAGGAATCTTTATTCATGGACAGCCATAAGACGTACATAATCTGGAAGTTCAATCAGCCACACTCGGTGGCCCAAAGGATAGGATATAGAGTTTCTAGCTACCAAATGCGCAACTGCATCACAGTTCCTACTCTCGTGATGAAATCTCACTAATTCAAAACTTCTAGATATAATTTCAATTCCAGATAAAATAGCACTAATATGGGCAAAAATTCTTGAGTGCGTCGATTTGGAGGACGGGCTCCCATGTAGAACTTTATTTTATTTCATTTTTGGAAAAATCAAAATTTAAAGGTTCAAAAATTCTTAAAAAATATAGGGAGATAGACAATGATTTATAATACGCATTTGCAAAATATCATGTGAAACAATTTTGTATCCTTGCCTTAGTGAAAAAGAGAACAGTTAGATCTGAGTATGAACGGTGCAACCTTGAATGGGCCCCCTCTTTTCACTGAATTTGTCAAAAAAAAATCTGCGTAAAAAATACAATGTATTTTTCTTTAAAAAATTCATACATGTATTTTACATTGTGGGCGAATATTTTTTTCAAAAACATTTGACGCTTTTCGATTTTTTTTAAAGTTCTCTATGGTGCCCGTCCTTCAAATCGATTTTCCAAAAAATTCTTTTCCTTCATCCGTTTGATGACCTTAAGACAGTCAGAGGCAACCAACATCTTCTGCACTCCCAAATTCTCAGCTAGCACAAGGGCTTCAGCACACGTCATAGCTTCTAAGGTTGCCGTATTAGGAACACCATTAATCGTCCTTGACGATGCCCCCAAGAAAATGACATCGGCATCTCTACAAACTGCACTCACAACACCGTGGCTATCATCTCTAGCCACAGTCCCATCGACATTAATGTTCATCAGGCCTTCAAGAGGTGGTATCCAACAAGCAGCTCGACCAAGAGAAACTTGCACCGAACTGTGATGTTTGGTATCCAAATCTCCCAAATCGTCAAGGAACCTTCTCACAAAGTCATAGGTGCTGAAAGGACTTTGGAACTGCCCCTCATGTATAGCTTTCCGTCTTGTGATCAAAACTGCCCAGAGAGTCGCCAACATCTTAACGAAACCCCTGTGATCAAGTGATTCCTGCATTGCAAAGAGCCATTGACGTGCATCAAGCATTGAGTTCATCGACATGTGCTCGCTGATCTACTCATCTACAAGTTTTTTTAGAGGAAAGGAGCATATATTAATATCAGATAATACCAATTACACTCAGCCTCTACAACAGCGCATTGCCCTAGCGGCCATACAGATGCACACAGCAAAAAAAAAGAATTACAAAAAAAAATTACCGCTACAGTGACTCGTTCATTGAAACAGCAGTACTACCACCACCAAGACAACACCAGAAGTCCAGCTTCTCCGAAAACGACGCCTCCAAGAAGAGAACAGTGCACAAACATTGTCATCGCCCGATCAAAGATCTAGGTTTTCACCCTGAAAAAAGTCCGCGCTCTCAAAACAATACCTTCAGTAAGGCCATTGCGAGGCACAACCAATTAAGGCCAGACCGTAGGTTTTCACCCTGATAGATAGGACCATGAACCTCTCATGTGCAGTCGCCCCCACTTGCGTGTCACTGCTTCAATTCACAAGTCACCTAGCCAATTTCTCATCACCGTCCAGACTCGAACCACCATTGTTTGTCCTCAGATCTCGGTCTCCATGACTTTCTTCGTCAGCACCATGGAACAAGAACATGCTCCATGATAATAACAGCCAACAAAGCTTCGAAGCACACCCTCTAAAACCAAACGGTCAGGGTAAAACATGCGTGCGTACGACCGAATTCAATCCTTCCAGAAAACTCACGGCATGATAGCATTTATGGAGTTCGCCGGCGGAGCCTTCCGGAACACGACACAGAAACCAGATCAATGGAGACCAACATCCGGAAGATCATCGTCTTGGCTTGAGAGGGATCCAGGACCACCTCCTTTATTAAAACCGAGCCAGCAGCCCCACGCCACCCGCCGGAAACTAGCAGGATCCGTCGCAAGACGGCAAGACCACCCGGCTGACCATTCCGACGGAGAAGGAGGCCACCACCACCATGCCGGAGGCAGATGCCCCAAGCGCCCTAGTGTCACGGACAAGGCCCGGGTCGCCTGGGTGTCGGCGTCGAGGCCAACGTACGGGACAGATCGCGGCTAGGCCCAGATCCCCACGGCCGCCTGCCGCCATCTGGGCCGAGGATCACCGGTCGCCGCTCGCCGCAACACCACCGCCAAACCAGCCGGGACGGTCGCCGCCGCCTTCCCGCCAGATCGCGATCAGGGCCGCCGCCGCCGCCATGCCTCCAGGTCTTTGTCTGGCAACGATCCGGGCGGCGGCGGCAGGGAGGAGAGACCACGGGAGGGAGAGCTCGGCGGGGAGGGGAGGCCGCCCGACGCGGCGTGGCGCCACCGCGCGGGTGCGGAAGGAGGTGGGGTCGGAAGGAGGGTGCAGGAGGTTGGATTTAGATCTGGAAGGAGAGTACCACGGGACAGTGAAGCAACATGGAAGATTGCAGTTACTTGGTTACTCATCTACAAGTACCCACACACAACGAGTTATATGCAGTCAATCAATGAATGGCGCCAAAAATCCTTTGTCCAATTACAGATTTGACAATCTGATCCCGCAGACGTGTTATGCGCGTGTAGTACCATCGCTAACGGGAGGCTATAATATTATGGTTTGGCCTCCATGCAAAAACTCGGACCTTCGAGGGAACTTTAGTCTTCTATGGTCTTGACCAATTTTTCACCTCAGTTCATGCTAGAGGCTACCGGTTTATGTGTCAACCAATCCTCATGAACCTTTATTGTCCTTATCAACATTGATTAGGCTGATCAGACACTAAAAACTCCATTGAGTTCATGCTTCCACGCCCACCGGTCGGTCTGGCTAACAGAACTGAGAGGAATCCTCTTAATCACAATGTGCAGCCATGGGCAAGAATATAGTACTCAGTACATCCTCCTTCCAACTAGCGTTTGTACTGTTAATCAGTTCCTAAACCATTGTCTATTGATTATGTCCTTGAGCAGTGATCGGCCTCCGAGGGACCTGTCTAGGGCTCGATTTTCGCCTCCTTTGTTATTTTGTTCCTTTGGGCGATGTTGTGATGTAGCCCCAGCGGACCTTTTTTCTTTTCTCTTTTTGGCGTCAGTGTTGGTTACGAACTTTGCACTCGGATTTGCCTTTATTTATAAAGGGAGATGAAAGGCTGTTTCGAGAAGAAATCCAATTATGATCCTAGATATTTGTACTTCCGCCAACTCCATTTCACTCGACAATGCCCTTCTTCAGCACCCCTACCCCCTCATGAATTCTCCACACTTGTATAGCGAGTATAGCAAGGTTAAAAAGCTCCAAATCTCTAAACCCAAGACCAGCCATATATTTTGGTTGGATTTTAACATCCCACGAGCGCGAGACCCATGCTGGCTTCATATTCCCATCTCGGCTGCCCCACCAAAATTGACTTATCAAGGAACTAATGTGCTCAATATTAGTGTATGTAATATGTCTACGTATACGATAAGGAGTAGTACTCCGATTGTATACGTACCTTCTCTGTATTGCCACGTAGGGGTTTTTCCGTACACTATATAACACGCAACCGACGATCCGAGAGGGTACGATCGTTCCACCAAAACACCTAAACCAATATGGTATCAGAGCAGGCCTCTTCCCTACTCCAGCCGCCGTAGAAAACCCTAACAAAACCCGCCGCCGCACCAGCCCTGCCGCCGCCGTCGTGTTCGACCGTCGCCGCCGTTGCTGCTGTCGCCGCCCACAACTACACACCGACAAACAAATCTGCCGCCGCCGCCGCACAAACACATCTACAAACCCTAGACAAACCTCGTCGCCGCCGCAAGATCTTGCCGCCGCCACACTCACAATTCCAAACAGTCACCGCTCCTTTCGCCGTCGCTGTGTCGCGCCATGGGATCCTCGTCTGCTGCAGTCTCCCTCACCGCCGCACTTGGTGCGCCTCCCTCTCAACTCCTGACAGGTGACAACGCCCTTGTCTAGAAAGCCTTGGTCATCCACGCGCTCCGTGGTGCCCATGTTCTTCCTCTCGTCGAGGGCACAGACAAGGCTCCACCAGAAACAATTGAAGTTGAAGATGCTAATCAGAAGAAAATCAGCGTCGAGAACCCGGCCTACACCACTTGGGTGTCACGTGATCAACAAGTTCTTCGCTGGTTACTCAATGCTCTGTCTCCAGATGTTTTAGCCCATGTGATCGGACTCGAGAAATCCGCAGAAGTCTGGACCGCCGTCAATGAACTTTTCTCTCCGAAGTCCAAGTCCAGAATCCAGCAACTTCGCTCCACTCTGAATGATACTCGCAAGGGTGATCTCACAGCTGACAAATACTTTGCAAAGATGAAGTGCCTCTCCACCGAGCTTGCTTCAGCGGGTAAGCCCCTAGATGATGATGAGCTGATCTGGTATATTCTCAATGGGCTTGGCACTGCATACAATAGCCTCAACACTGTTGTCCGTGCAAACCCGAACACCACTCTCACGGAGCTTCTGGGACAGCTCCAGGCATATGACAAACTGCACAAGCCGACTGATGATACAGGGTTCATGTCTTCAGCTAACGTTGCTCGCCGTGGAGGTGGAGACCCGCGTACTCAAGACCGTCCTCGCCCATATGATGGACGCCCTGACCGTGGTCGTCAAGACCGTGACCGTCAGGACTACCGAGACCGCAACGATCGCCGTGATGGTGGCAATCATCAGGACAACCGTCGCCGCTATGAGGATGATCGTCGTGATGCTGGCCGCACTCAGGAGTACCGCCGTGGTCGCTATGATGATGATCGGCGTGGTGGTGGCGATCGCCGTGATGACACTCGTCGTCGCAATGATGGTGGCCGCCGTCGTGATCGAGTCCCCACTCGGTTTGTTGATGTCACATGCCAAATCTGCAAGAAATATGGACACCCCGCGAGTGACTGTTGGTGGCGTTTTCAGGATGACACAGATGATGAGGGAGACCGAGGACACAAGAGCTCTAATATGGCATCTTATGGAGTTGATACCAACTGGTATCCTGATACTGGTTCCACTGATCATCTTACAAGCCAACTGAACAAGCTCACTACTCATGACAAGTACCAGGGGCGCGATCAAGTCCACACTGCAGATGGTAATGGTATGCACATCAATCACATTGGTCATTCTATTTTATGCACCCCAAACAATTCTTTTCATCTCAATAATGTGCTTCATGTCCCACAAGCCACTAAAAATCTTTTATCTGTCCATCGTTTCACTCTTGACAATGATATTTATCTTGAGTTTCACCCATTCTTTTTCTTGATAAAGGATCGCGCAACCCGGAGAGTTCTGTTTAGAGGACCATGCCGTGATGGTCTATATCCGCTCATGTCGGTCGCCAATGGGCCTTCCCGGCATGCCTTCATCTCAATAAAGCCGTCATCATCCACTTGGCATCGCCGTCTAGGACATCCTTCTTCTTTTGTCGTTCAACAAATACTTAGGAAACACAAGCTTCCTTATTCTTCTGAAACAACTCCTTATGTGTGTGACTCTTGTCAGCTTGCCAAGAGCCATCAACTGCCCTACCCTATTTCTACTAGTGTTTCAACTGTTCCTTTGGAACAAGTGTTCTCTGATGTATGGGGTCCTGCACCTGAGTCTCTTGGTAAACACAAATATTATGTCAGTTTTATTGATGATTTTAGCAAAGAGACTTATGTGGTGTCTTCCAGGAGGTCAAGTTTCTTCATATGGGTAGAGAGGGTAATAAAGCGGCACATTGTTGTGCCAAAGAAGCTTTAAGTGTAGGTTTTTCGCACTTTGATGTAATTCCTGGATTCCTGGCTGGTGTGATCCAGGCCGAGTGTAACCGCTGTCCCGTTTAATAAAGCAGTGGATTACGATAAAAAAAAGAAACTAATGTGCTCACAAAGCCCAAGGGGAAGTTTAAAACATGACATGGAGAAAACTGGGCGCCGACCGAGCAACCGATTTACTTACGACTTCTTTGCCTCCTCCCAACAAGATTTGTTCAATCCATCATAGGATCTTCTTCCAAACCCTGTCCTTCAGATATTTGAATGCTCCTCTTTTTTACTTCCCCACATTAGATGATAAACCAAGATATTTCTCATTAAGAGATTCATTGGTCACTTGTAGAATGCCTTTGACTACATCTCTTACATTCTTATGACAACACTTGTTGAAGAATGTCGGGACCCAAAACCACACAATATACCTCCAGTGTTTCATCAAGTTCCACCGCCACATCTAGATTTTCTTTAAAGAATAAAATGTTGCCGTCTCAAATAAAAGATAATTAATTTGAGGCGAGGTTGCCTGATGTCTCTTCGTGTTGAAGCAGACACGACAAGTAGTCTTTTGCTACAAGCAAAAAACAAGTACGGTCAAATGAGATCCCCTTGGGTTTAAGATTTTCTATCCCGCCACCTGTTAAGGGCTTGTTTGGATGTACCTGGATTTTTATCCCAGAAAATCAAATTCCGACTGGAAATCCAAAAAACAGTTTAAATCACCGTGATTTTATTTTCCACCTTCCTACTAGTGGATTTATTTCTCTAAAAAAAGACTGGGTTCCTCAACTACCAAACAAGCCCTAAAGTCTAAAGAGGACCAAGAACGAGACCGAACGCACACCACGCATAACCATATCCACCCACTGTCTACTAAAACCAAGTTTGGTCATCATAGCTTCCAAATAATCTTACTTGACTTTATCATAAGGCTTTATCATGTCCAACTCCAAAACCAGACATACCCTAAACCTAGACCAAATTTGGGCTCGAAATGCGTCGGTCCAAAACCTATAATCCGTTTGAGTTGCGGCATCGTGAAAATATTTGCGTTACGCGTGTCCTCCAAAGCCCATGTCCGTTTGAGTCGTACCGATTTGGGTATTAACTCCGAGTTCAGAAACAAGTCTGTCTGTAATGCGTTCGATCGGATGTCCCTCTTATTCATCTGACCGCGAGGAATCTCATCCAGGCCCCTCTCCTCACCAAGATCCATAGAGCAAGCAGTGGGTCTCCTCCCCCGTTCTCCTCCCCCGCGAGTTGCTTTGAGAGTCGTGCTCAGAAGGTCGAGGCCCTTCCGCGCCCTTCCCGCCGAAGTAGCCGGTGGGAGGTGGCGGCGGAGGGTCGCCGAGGTAGTTGTAGGGCTTAGTTTCTTTGGCTTCTTGCCGGTAGTGGGCACTCTGCCCGGTAGGTGGAGCGGAGCCCCAGATCTCGGCGACCAGATCTGGGAGTTTTTAGGGTTATTTCTCCTCTTTTTTTTGGCCCGATGGTCGACGCTAGAGACGGAGAGAAGAACAACCGCCTTCGTCAATAAATCAAGGGTCGCGGGCGTTCCTTCGAGTGGTGGCTGCACACTATGGCTTTTCCTGGCCGGCCATGGAGGCGAGGAGGAAGAGCATGGTGTTGCAGCTTGCAGTGATGCGGATCCTCTCTCGGCCAGTCGTGGTGGCGAGGAGGAGTGGAGAAGCTCGGCTGCGACCTTCTCCAGCGGGTCGGCCTGTTCTCCTGTCAAGGGGACAATTTTGGTGGAGCTCTTGGAGTGGGTGGATCGTCTCCTTCCTCTTCCAGGTCGCTGTGGTGGCGACTCAGCGGAGGATGGTAGGTTGGTTCTTCTTCCTCCTCGAGCTCTGCAGGTATCTGAAGCTGTGACATGTGGAGTTCCCAAGCAAAGGCGACGACATCGGAGCTATTCTTGGCTAGAGAGGCCACTCCACGCTCGAAGATCTTCGAGCCTTGCGTTGCGCCATGTTGGCGCACGCTCAAACCTCCGGTGTGGAGGCTCTGTATGGAGCACCTCGAAGGATCCCCCCCCCCCCAAGCGCCACCAAGTGGTTTCGTCCCCGTCATCGCTCTGGGGGCCGACGAGACGTGCTCACTATCGACGGCGGTGGAGAAGAAGCCCATGGACCCGATGGCCTTTTTCTTTTAGTTATAGGAGCTTCTTTGCATATGTTGCGGTAGTGCTTTTGTTGTTCCCCTCTTTCGAGAGTTTTCCTGCAATTCGTACCCACCGATAAGTTTAATGCAGCTTCTGGGGTGACCCTATCCCGTTTAAAAAAAAACATGTTCTTCCACAAAAATGAAATAAAGAACCACCCAGTTTTCGCTGCATGTTGTACACGTACGCTCCAAAGCGAGAAGGGGTCACGTATAAACGGAGCGGGTACATGCGCATCTACGCGGTCAATAAGTGCAGTCGCCCTAGTACTTGTCGTCTGTGTATGTTCCTAGCAAAGTCACGCTTTATTTTTTCATCAAATTAAAGGGATCACCCCTGCGGCTAAGAAAAGGATGACCATAAAACAATCTGCCGGTTTACCAAAGTACAATCAAGCAGTTGATTTCAGTACGTGGCGGTTCATTACATGGCAAACGGGAGCAGATCACCGACCACAACATGTTTTGCCTTCATGGCGCCTACTGAAGAAAATACAGTAGACCGTAAGACTTAGCAAACGTACGCATTCTTGTCGAAGATCCGCTATGTCTACTGTTGCACTGCTGGTCCAGCGAGCATCATCGTTAACTTGGAGACCACGTCTAAATTGGTATTTTCCTGCACGTACGGCCCAATCGAGACACAGCTGTTTGTTAGCATACCCAATGATGGCAGTGTACACTCTAAGGGCGACGACATGGACGATGGAGGAGAGACAGATCATTCAAACATAAGAAGCCAACAGGAGGAAAGGAGGACGACGCGGCCCATGAAGCCCAACCGCAAGTATGTCGGGCCGACGTGGGTCCAGTAAAGCTAATACATACCCGACACGAGGCGATGGGAGGGCCATCCAGAAGGATCACGGTGGCGAAACGGCTCTGTCTCTCACCCTCTTGCTTCTCTGATTCCCATCCTTGCTTCTCTGTTCTTCCAATTTCCTGGTTGAATCATTGTATCTGGATTATTGTGTTGTTAATCAATTCGAATCCTAGAGATAACCTTACACCGGTTATCAGAGCCAGTCCACCACTCTTCTCCCCACCAAAAAAAACACCCAGATCTGGCGACGATCATCGAGACTCGCCGTCAGAAGCAAGTCCGTGAATCAGGCGAATCCACTATGGATGATAGCGCGAAGGAGCTCCTCAAGCACCTAACCGGCTTGATTCGGGAATCGGAGGTCAAGGTCACGTCGCAGCTCGCGAGTAGATCAGACGCGGTGGAGAAGTCCGTGGAGGCGCTGGCGAGCGATCTCAACTCATGGCGGCCCCGTTTGGAGGCCCGCGTGGATGACCTCACAGCGGCGGTCGCGGCACTCCAACAACAGGCGGTCAAACATCCTCTCGGCGCGCCGACGGTGTCGATTGGCGGAGATCCTGCAGCAGCCCGCCTCGCTGATGCCCGCGGCCAAGACCTGCCCCCTCTCTTGGGAAGACGGCCAGCTGGGACAGATCTCGGGCAAGGCCACCGCGAGTCGATGCTTCCCCGGGGTGCGGCGCTCGGAACCACTACGGTTTCGATGCCCCCCCGGTCACAGGTACGATTAACTTCCAGACTCCCATTCATTTGCGCTCAAATTTCACCGAGATGGAGTGTTCAGCAAATCAGTTGTTCACACAATTAGGATAGGCCAATCCTTCGTTATAGTTTCCGTTGTTTGATGGAGACAATCCACAGATGTGGAAAACGCTCGCGGAGCAGTATTTCATCATGTTCGCTATTCATGAGTCCTATTGGGTTCCTATGGCGACTCTGAATTTTACTGGGTCACCAAAAGTCTGGTTACATTAAGTTCGCAAAAATCTTAGTAGTCTCGATTGGAGTTCATTCTGTGCGTTGCTTTGCACACGTTTTGGTAGGGATAGACACCAAATGCTGATTCGTCAGTTTTTCATACTTAGACAGCATGATACAGTTTCTGAATATATAGAACGCTTTGAAAATGTTATGAATAACTTGATAGCCTATTCTGATGCAATTCATCCCTTGTATTTTTTGACTCGGTTCATCGAGGGGTTGAAGAATGATATCCGAGCTATGGTGATGGTACAAAGACCTCCGGTCTAGATACTGCTTGTGCTTTGGCCTTATTACAAGAGGAGGTTGCTGAAAGTGTTAAGATGCCAAACCATCGATTCCAAGAGTATCCATACAAGGGCAGACCTTTGTCGTTGCCTCCATCTCCAAGCAGAAACCGTGTACCAACTTCCGTTCTTGCTTCTCAAGATCGCAGAGGTCAGGAAGGAGCCAGGGGAACTGCTGATCACTCGTCAAAGCTGGCAGCTCTCAAAAAATACAGAAAAGCTCGCGGTCTCTGTTTCAAGAGTGGTGAAAGATGGGGTCACGAACACACTTTCCCAGCTACTATTCAATTACATGTAGTAGAAGAATTGCTTGAGCTCATGGGTGCAGATGCTTTGGGAATAACAGAGGTGCATGTGGAAGGACAGGTTGCTAAAACTTTGTGCACAATTTCTCTACATGCTTTGTCTAATGAAAAATCAGATGTTGAAGGAGCTCCTACAGTACTACAGCTAAATGGTTGGGTGCAAGGGCAAGCGGTTCACATGCTGGTTGATTCTGGTAGCACAGCCTCCTTTGTCAATGTCCAGTTGAAATCAAAGCTTCAAGGTGTTACACATCTGCTATCACCTATTCGTGTCAAAGTTGCGGACGACCATCAGTTAAGTTGTACTGAAGAAGTTCGTGACTGTACTTGGTCTACACAAGGGCATCAGTTTCAGACTAATTTCAAGTTGCTTGCTCTCGGAGCTTTTGACGTGATATTGGGGCAGGATTGGCTCTACAAGCACAGCTCCATGTATATCGACTGGCCGACAAAACGTCTTGAAATTTCTGACAACGGCAAGCCAGTATTTCTGCAAGGTCTGGGCCCTGCTGAAATTATCTGTCACACAATTGCTACGGATCAGTTGTCAGGCTTGCAGAAACAGGGGGATATTGAACAGATCTTAATCATCTCAGCCGTGACATCGGATGCACAACAAACGGCAGACGCAATTCCACCAGAAGTTCATAAGGTTCTACAGCAGTTTGGCGATGTATTTGAGGATCCAGCTGGCTTGCCGCCTCAACGTGCTTGTGATCACCACATACAGCTCATTGAAGGAGCACAACCAGTGCGAATACGACCTTATCATCATACACCTGCAGTCAAAGATGAGATCAAATGACAGGTAGCAGAGCTGTTGAAATCTTGCATTGTTCAGAACAGTACGAGCGCATTTGCGTCTCCGGCAATCCTTGTTCAGAAGAAGGACCTCACTTGGCGTATGTGCATTGACTACGGGCGATTGAATGCCATGACAGTTCCTACAAGGTTTCCGGTGCCAGTAATTGACGAGCTGATTGATGATCTTACCGGGGCACAATTCTTTTCAAAACTTGACCTCCGTGCGGGATACCACCAGATATGATTGGCTCCAGGAGAAGAGCACAAAACAGCATTTTATACTCACTCTCGGCACTACGAGTATAGAGTTATGTCATTTGGATTGTCAGGGGCACCGGAAACTTTCCAAGGGGCTATGCATGAGACGTTGAAGACAGTATTGCGCAAATGTGCGCTGGTCTTTTTCGACGACATCTTAATTTATAGTCAGTCATGGGAACAACACTTGAAAGATCTTGCAATGGTGTTGTCTTTGTTGCGGAAGGATCAATGGCGGGTAAAAATGTCTAAGTGTTCCTTTGCACAGCGTAGCATTGCTTATCTTGGCCACATTATCAGTGGAGCTGGCGTGGCGACTGACCCAAGTAAAATTTAGGAAGTGGTTTAGTGGAAAAACACCAGCTAATGTGAAAGAACTAAGGGGTTTTCTCGGGCTAGCGGGATATTACAGGAAGTTTGTGCGTCACTTTGGTATCATCGCTAAACCATTGACCCAATTACTGAAGAAGAACACCATGTTCAAATGGTCTTCGATGACTGACATTGCCTTCAATGTTCTGAAGAAGGCACTGGTGATGGCGCCAGTACTTGCTATTCCTGATTTCAACAAACCTTTTGTTTTGGAGACTGACGCAAGTGACCTTGGCATTGGAGCTGTGTTGCAGCATCTCGACCATCCCATTGCTTATCTTAGCAAGCCACTTGGTCCACGCACTAGCGGCGGTCTGTCTGCCTACGAAAAAGAATACCTGGCTATTCTTATGGCTGTGGAACATTGGCGTTGTTATTTGCAACATGCTGAGTTTACTATCAGAACTGATCAACACAGTTTGGTTCATTTGGAAGAACAGCGTCTGAACACTTATTGGCAGAAAAAGGTCTTCTCTAAGTTGCTTGGTTTGCGTTACAGGATCATTTATAAGAAAGAGAAGGAAAATGTGGCAGCATACACATTGTCTTGAAAAATCCATGAGCCAATTCTAACAGTGGCAGCCATCTCTATTTGCCAACCATCTTGGATGGATGACGTAACAGTGGGCTATGACAAAGATGAAGAGGCCAAGAAGTTGTTGATTGACGTTGCACTCAAACCAGCTAATTCGACCCTTTATACACTGGATAATGGGCTCATTCGTCATAAAGGCAGAGTGTGGATTGGGAATAATCTTGAGCTACAAACTAAGATATTCCAGGCCTTTCATAGTAGCTCCTTGGGCGGACATTCTGGGGCACCTGTGACTTATAAGAGGATCAAGCAATTGTTCATGTGGCCGGGGATCAAGAAACAAGTAAAAAGATGGGTCCAAACGTGCCAAGTTTGTCAACAAGCAAAACCTGAACGTGTCACATATCCGGGGCATCTGAAACCGTTGCGAGTGCCTAAACGGCCATGGCAACACATTGCCATGGACTTCATCGAAGGTTTGCCTCAATTAGGTCCTTATAACTGTCTTCTGGTGATCGTAGATCGGTTTTCCCGGTATGGCCACTTCATCCCTTTGGCACACCCATACAATGCTGCCAAAGTAGCTTCCCTCTTTGTAGATTATGTCTATAAATTGCACAGATTACCAGAGTCTATCGTATCCGATCGTGACCCAGTATTCACTAGAAACTTATGGCGTGATTTGTTCAAGTCGATTGGTACAGAACTTAAGCTAAGTACAACTTACCATCCAGCGAATGATGGCCAAACAGAAAGACTGAACCAGTGTGTTGAAACATACTTGAGATGCTTTGTGCACACATGTCCGAAGAAATGGAGTAAGTGTATATCATTGGCCGAGTATTAGTACAATACTAGCCACCATTCTACTCTCAGTAACTCTCCATTTGTGGTGCTATATGGTCATGAGCCACGACACTGGGGAATTGAGGCGCCAGGCAGATGTTCAGTATCCAATTTGCAGTCATGGTTATCTGAACGTCGTGTTGTGCATGATCTACTTCGTCAGCATTTGCTTCGGGCACAACAAATCATGAAGAAGCAAGTGATAAGAATCGTACTTTCAGACAATTCAAGGTGGATGATATGGTCTTCTTGAAACTTCAACCTTATATCCAGGCTTCAATAGCTCCACGTGCTAACCATAAGCTACTCTTTAAATACTATGGCCCTTTTCGAGTGGTGGCAAAAGTCAGGGAGACAACATACAAATTGGACTTACCTGCTGGTTCCACTATTCATCTGGTTTTCCATGTCTCACTTCTGCGAAAGATGTTGACGGATGGTATGCCTACTTCCTCTACCTTACCTTCAGATACTGACCATCTAGCTATTCCTTTTAAGATCATGTCTACGAGATGGCGCAAGAAAGCGAATGCAGTGGTTGAACAAGTACTTGTACAATGGACATCTGGTGATGCTGGTTCTGCAACTTGGGAAGATCGAGAGGAGCTAACAAGCCGCTTTCCACGAGCCCTAGCTTGGGGACAAGCTGGCTCTCAAGGGGGAGGGGGTGTTAGCATACCCAATGATGGCAGTGTACACTCTAAGGGCGACGACATGGACGATGGAGGAGAGACAGATCATTCAAACATAAGAATCCAACAGGAGGAAAGGAGGACGACGCGGCCCATGAAGCCCAACCGCAAGTATGTCGGACCGACGTGGGTCCAGTGAAGCTAATACATACCCGACACGAGGCGATGGGAGGGCCATCCAGAAGGATCACGGTGGCGAAACGGCTCTGTCTCTCACCCTCTTGCTTCTCTGATTCCCATCCTTGATTCTCTGTTCTTCCAATTTCCTGGTTGAATCATTGTATCTGGATTATTGTGTTGTTAATCAATTCGAATCCTAGAGAGAACCTTACGCTGTTGGGCAGTCATGTCCAGATTTTTGCGTACACTCCCCATGCGAGGCTGCGACAGCTTTGTCGTCTTGACCAAAATGGATCTACTTTAGCCGTCAACGGGAACGTTCCTTTTCGTTAAATCGATGGGGAAAAAAAGGTATCCGGTGGATGCGTGCCATGCGATCCTTTTTGTTTTGTTTTGGCAATCATGGCATGCGATCCAGGAGACGGTAGAAAAGGCTCGAAGGTAGGCCATGCGCCGGCCGGTCAGGCGACTTGATTTCCGCCTTTTGGCCCCACGAACACGGAGCGGTGGAGACGATTCGATCAGAGGACGTCCCGCCGCTTAAAGGGTTGGGGGATATATAGGAGGCTTGGAACCAAAACCTTGCTCGTCAATTCTGCCACCTCCGATTCATGGCAAAAATCACTGTTTTTACCTAATTAACGATTGATCTCACAAATTGACCTACTTTTTCGAAGATATCTCGATCTGACATGTTTTCATGGCGCTTTACCAGAGGGCGCCATGGTCAGTAGCACGGCGCCCTCTGCAAAAGCGCCATGCCCCCATGGTGCTCCCTCAGAAAACACCATGGCCCCGTCCGACGTGGCGGCAGTCGTGGCACACGCGGGCCCGTTTTAATGTTTGGCGCTTTCCGCCGGGGCGCCATGCTACTAGGCACGTCGCTTTTGCGGAAAGCGCCATGGTCCTTAACCCTAGAAAAGGCTCGGGCGCCCTCCCAGCGCCATACCTCTTTGTTTCACCCAGCTCCTCTCTCTCTCTCGCCCCAAGCTCTTCCCCTACTCGAATCCCTTCGAATCGGTTGCTTTTCTCCGTGGATTTGGACTTCCCCTTGCTTCAAGAGGTAATCTCCCCCTAACCCCTTGGTTTTGTCCAAATAGATTTGTGAAATTTGGTTGTATTTTGGTAAAGAATGTAGAACCCTAACCCTAGCTATATCTTGGTTTGATGTTGTTTCTTCTAGTTATTAGATTGGTATTTTATGGCTAGGATTTGTATAAGTGGCATGACTTGTTTTAGTTGGTAGCTACGGTTGGTGGTGGTAATATAGTTGTCTTTGATGCGTAATGGTTGGTGTCATTGTTTTTTAGATGGCAAGAATCGTTAATGTTCATCATGTGGACAAGGCCGCATTCTTGAAAGGCAATACCGAGTGTGACCCGGAGGAGGTAGTCATGGTGTTTGGCACAAGTCCTACATATGCCGAGGTTGTGAAAAGAGTGAGGAATGATTTGAAATGGATGGAACCTAGTGATGTGTATGTTGGAGATATGCCCAAGAGGCAATAATAAAGAGGTTATTATCATATCTTCACACTTATGATAAATGTTTACATACCATGCTATAATTGTATTAACCGGAAACATTAATACTTGTGTGATTTGTAAACTAAAATAAGAGTCCCTAGTAAAGCCTCTTGTTAAACTAGCTTGTTGGTTAATATATGATCATGGTTTCCTGATCATGAACATAGAGATGTTATTAACAACAGGATCATATCGTTAGGAGAATGATGTGATGGACATACTCCTATAGATAAGCGTAGCATAAAGATCAAGTCATTTCAATAGTTCAATTGCTATATGCTTTCTGATACATAGTAACCTAATTCCTTCGACCATGAGATCATGCATATCACCTTTACCGGATGGATGCTTTGATGACATCAAACACCACACCGTAATAGGGTGGCTATAAAGGTGGCAATGAGTGTTCAGAAAGTATTGGTTGAAACACATGGATCAAGAGTGGGATTTGTCCATCCATATGACGGATAGATATACTCTAGGCCCTCTCGGTGAAATGTCATCCAATTAGCTTGCAAGCATGTGACTGGCTCACAAGGGATCACATATCACGGGAACGAGAAAAGAGTACTTATCGGTAACGAGGTTGAACTAGGTATGCAGAGATACCGACGATCATAACCTCGGATAAGTAAACTATCGTGAGACAAAGGGAAATTGGTATCGTATGTAAGTGGTTCATTCGATCGCAAAGTAATCGTAGAAATATGTGGGAGCCATATGAATTTCCAGATTCCTCTATTGGTTATTGTTTGGAGAAGTGTCTCGATCATGTCCGCATAATTCACGAACCGTAGGGAGACACACTTAAGGATTCGACGTTGTTTGAGTAGTTATGGTATTATGAGAAAGAGACCGAATGTTGTTCGGAGTCTCGGATGGGATCCGGGATATCACGAGGTGATCCGGAATGGTCCGGAGAATAAGATTCATATAAGGAAAGTCCCGTTTCGGAGTTCGGGAATGATTCCGGTGTTTTCATCGGGAATGTTCTAGAAGGGTCCGGATTGTCCGGCACTCCGGGGGGGAGGGTACATGAGTGTGTCATTGAATGATTGCATCATGTACTAAGTGTTCTTGCTGTTCCAAAAACATGAAAGTCAAATTGCCAGTTTGAAAGTCAAACGGCTAAAACAGGAAACTGTGGAAAACAGGAAACTGTGGGAAACAGGAAACTGTGGGAAACAAGCAAGAGGAGGTTGAAACCAACTTGGAGGAGGAGTTCCTCTCCTCCTTGGCCGGCGCCCAGCCCTAGGCCGAGTTGGGGAGGGACTCCCTCCCTCCCTGGCGCGCCAAGGCCCCTCCACCCATAAAAGGAGGGGCAGGGCTCCTCCTTGAGACACACAAGTTTCTACCTCTAATCTCCGGTTTAGAGCCGTTTGGTTTAGAGCTTCTAATTGCTTTAGCCTGCGGTTTAGAGCTTTCTAATTGGTGTGTCTAATCTCTAGACCACTAATAGCCCTCTCTCATAATCCACCATACTCGCTCCGACTTAAGGCGAAGCCCTGCGGGATCTCCCCTCTACTTCCGGTACCACGCCGTTGTGCTGCCGGAATCGCGAGGAGAGTGCTACAACCTCCGCTGCCTGCTGGAACAAGGGAGAGGAAGGTCTTCGTCGAGTACCGAACGTGTGACCGACTGCGGGAGCGCTGCCGGAACGCAGCGCCGGAAGGATCGTCTACGCGATCTTGAGATCGGAAGTGTACGACTACATCACCCACGAGAATCTGCTCTCGTTAACCGCTTTGGAATCTTTGAGGGTAAGTTATTCCATCGACTCGTTGCTACAATCTAGTAGATAGATCTTGGCTTATTTGTTTGTATGCGATAGAAAATTTTTGTTTTCCATGCTACGAACCCCTACAGTGGTATCAGAGCCGTGTCTATATGTAGATCTGTTGCACGAGTAGAACACAATGGTCATTGTGGGCGTTGATGCTTTTATTGTCGATTGCTTCTTGTGTACTTTGCATCTTGCGATATGTTGGGATGAAGCGGCCCGGGCTAACCTTACATGACATCGTTCATGAGACTTGCTCCACGCTTGACATGCAACTTGTATTGCATAAGTGGCTTTGCGGGTGCCTGTTTCTCCTAGCATAGTTAAGATCCAATTTACAACGGGTGATCAACAATGATAGTATCAATGTTGTGGTTCTTGTTCGTAAGTTAGAACGACACTTTTTGAAAGCCCCAAACCACGTAAAATATGCAAAGAAAGTAGAGGCGTCTAACTTTGTTTTGCAGGGGTGTGCAGTGATGTGATATGGCCATGATTGTGATTATATTTGATGTATGCAATGTTCCTTATTGTAAGTTGGCAACCGGCAGGAGCCATATTGTTGTCTTTAATTTATGTTAAGACCCGCGTGTCTATTCAAAGTAGTTGTAATAGTTGAAGCTGGTGGACGACAACCATGGAGAAGCGTCATTGACCTTGATGCAATGCCGGTGATGATGGAGATCATGTTCGTGCTTGAAGATGGAGATCAGAAGCACAAAGAAGAAAGGCCATATCATATCACATATTATGAATTGCATGTGATGTTAATCCTTTATGCATCTTGTATTGCTTAGTAGACGACGGTAGCATTATAAGATGATCCCTCATGCACATGAATTTCAAGTCATAAAGTGTTCACCCTTAGTTAGCACCATTGCTAAAGCTTGTTGTTTCGAAACACCACGTGATGATCGGGTGTGTTAGATTCCGCAAGTGTATACAACGTAAGCAAGCCAGATTTGCTTATGCGGTAGCTAAGGTTTGATCTTGACGAGCCTAGCATGTACAGACATGGCCTCAGGAACACGGATTACCGAAAGGTAGAGCATGAGTCATATAGTAGATATGATGAACATGTTGATTGTTCGCCGTTGAAGCTATATCAACTCTCGTGATGATCGGTTTTGATGTGGTGGATTTGGTTCGTGTGATCACTAAAACAATGTGAGGGATATTGTTTTGAGTGGGAGCTCACCTAGATTAATTTAATTATTAATTAGAACTCAATTTATCATAAACTAAATCAAAGTGAATTTGCATAGTTGTTGTAGTCATTGGCATCCGTTTACCACCTTACGCTTAGTTATAATTGAGATGATAGAACTATAGAATTCTGGTTAGTTACTTTCCGAACTGGTATCGTATTGTTTTTGAAGTGTTAATCTAAAGTCTAAAATTCCTATTGCAAACTTTCAGTAAGTTCCGGTTACTCCATGAAGTTTAATAATTGGTATTAAAACAAGAGTGACAATTCCAAGTGTTAGTGTATCATGTTTGTCTCCATGATTCTTGATATTCAAAGAATTGTCTTAATATCAAGGTTATCTAGGATCTGAAAGAGTTGTTTCAGAAACCATGATGTGTGGAAGATATTGTGATATCTGAAACGAAGTTTTGGTTGCAACATGATAGAGTATAATATGGCTAAAGTCATGTTCTCATATTTGATGAGAATTTGCAAAAGGTTGGAGACACTAGTTGTCCTAAACCTCCAAAAGTTTTTGGGAGAGCAACATTATACTCACGATTCACCGTTACAAGCTAATAGTAGCTTGATCATGGATAATTCCATAATAAGGGTGAATATTTGATGTAGGTAAAATATTTACTACACCAAGAGATTACTAAAGAAAGGAATTTGAAAGAACACCAAACATTTGATGATGGTGATCTACTTCAAAGTGCAAGTCCAAAGACATTGGTATTTAACTATACACGCTTTTGGACTATATGTCATATGTATGACTCCACTATTGATATTGATAGATTCTTTCAAACAGAAAAGGAAATACTGAAAGAGAATCTCATAAATATATGGCAGAAAAGAAAAGACTAGAATTGTTCAGTTTAAGTATATGGATGATATACATGTTATGGCTATATTCTTTGCTTATTAAACAATGTGGTTCTTAAGTATTTAATACTGAATTTGTTGGTGTGAATCGTCATACGAAACAACACAATTCATGAACTACAATGGCCTAAGTAACTAGCAAAAGAATATGTGATGATGTTCATCGAGAACAAATAAAGGGTTATTGTGTTGCTCGTTAAACATCAAAGCTTGCCTTCAAAGATTTGTTTTATCAGGTATTATGAGAACAAAAGGGTTGTTCAAATAATTGCCGTAATCCATAAAAGATGGATGATTCACAAATCTTGTTGGAGAAATCACATCCATAAAACTAGTGCTAAAAATGTCGAAAGACAAATTGATTGAAAGATCACTTAGGAAGTGACATCGCCGTTTGAATTATAATGGAAAGAAAACATGAAGAAACTCCATGTTGATGGAATTTTGGAGTCTTCTGATTTTTGATCAAATGACGCTTGTGAAACTTTCCTAGAGATAATTAAAACTTCGTTCATAGGCCAAAAGGGAACGAATGACTAGCTTATTGGAACTTGTACATATTGTTGTATGAAATCCATTATGTGTAGTCAAAAGCGATGGATTTCAACTTCATATGCTTTCTCAAAAAAATTGAGTGAATATATGAATATTTACTTGATAAGGATAAAGTATGAAGCACTTGAAAAGTTCAAAGACTTTCAAGATGAAGTGCAAAATCATTGTAACAAGAATATGAATAGTTTATGATAAGATCATAAAGGAAAATATTTAAGTTACAAGTTTAGCATAATACCTAAGATTTAAGGAATCGTTCCGTGGATTTGCATTTTCCCGAAACACCATAAGTGTATGGAGCGTTCGAGATATGTAATTAAACCTTGTTTGACATGGTAAGATCAAAGGTATAATTTATAAAACTGCCATTATATTTTAAAGATTAAAAGCTTTAGAGATTACCGTTTTTCCACTGAAAAGAGCTTCATCATAATCCGTTGAAATGACACCATATAAAGTTATGGTTTGGGATAAAACCCAAGTTGTCCTTTCTTAAACATTGGTATGCTTTGCATAAGAAAGATGTTTGCAACCAAAGTCGGATGAACCTGTCTTTGTATGTTATTTCGAATAACTGTTAAGTATTCCTCCATAACACCAGAGACAAAAGTGTTTGTCGCTTAGAACGTCAAATTTCTTTTGGAAGGAATTTTTTCGTGAAAAGAAAAGTGGGAGGACAATAGAACTTTGATAAGGTTAAAAGAACCTTAGCTATATGTGCAGAGTTGCGCAGCGCCGAAAAGTGTTCCGGAGGCAGCAACAATGCTCATGGCTCACGTACCTCAAAGGTTGTGGTCACGGAGATCTAAGTTCCTATTGAAACAAGTAGGTCGGGTAAACAATCAAATACCAAGATTTGAGGGTTGAATCATTATTTGAGAATAATAAACCGACTACATGCAAAGAAGCGATGATGGGCCCTGACTCCGTCAAATGGCTTGAAGCCATAAAATCCGTGATAGTTCCATACACGAGAAATCAAGTTTTGAACTTGAAGGACCCTCGAGAAAGGTGTAAGACCTTACAGTTGTGTTTGGATCTATAAATAAACAGACATGGATGTTGCACATCTATGAAATAATCGACATATTGGGAAAGAGTTCACAACAATGTTCAAAGGTTGACTATGACAAGATTTGATCTTTCATAGTGATATTTAGTCTAGACGGATTAATGTATCAACCACTACATATAATTTTGTTATATGGTAGTTGAATAAACAAAACAAGTTCTTCTAATAGAATCGTTACCTAGGACATGTGCATAACACGGTCCATAGGGTTTTGTTAATTCAAAGGATGCTAAAAGCATATGCAAACTTCAATGGTTAAAGTGAGCATCGCGGAGTTGGAATCTTCACTGTGATGAAACTGTTAAAGGAGTTTAAAAGTTCATTAGAGACGATGAAGATGCTTGCATTTGCAAGAAATTAAGTGGGAGCGCTAAGACATGTTTCTAATACATTATGTGGAAGACATATTGTTGATTGGAAATAATGTATCTTTTATTAACACATATTAAGAATTTCATCCCGATGAAAGACTTAGGCAAAACCCAAATATTTGGCATCAATAGACGCTAATATGGTTGTGCCAGAAGTACATAGACAAGATATTGAATGAGTTCAATATAGAAACTACAAGAGAGGTTCTTGTCGCACAGAAAGGATTGAATGAGTTCAATGTTGATGATATATTCAAGTGTATTGACATTTGGTAAAGTGAAACAAATAATCAAGTATAGATTGATACTTGATGTATGAAATCAAAAAGAGTATTTATATCAATCATACTGTGATATGTACAAATCCAGATATGTCCTATGCTCTAAAAGTTGTGAGCATATACCAGAATGATTCGTAAGATGATCATTGGACAATAGTAAGGATATTCTTATGATCTTTTGGAAGAACTAAGAGTATATTATTTGTAGAAGTGACAAATAGATGGTTAGTTCATTGTAAAAGTACTACATTGATACTAGTTTTGTCACAAAGTACAAATTAAGTTTATCTCAATCTAAACTAAGGGTGGCACAATATAATGGAAAGTGAGTTCCATAATGGATTTGGATGATTTCCAAAGTTAAGACATTGTGACAGATACTACAACAAAAGGCTAAGTATATGACTGCTATTATAGCAGCAAAAGAGGGCATTTGTGTCAAGAAGTTTGTTATCAAACTAGGTGTAGTTCACAGTGGGATAATACTATGAAGATATATTGTGCGACAATATTATCAACATATTTTAACCCCAAAGAGCTAAAGGTCACACCAAAAGACCAAATTTGTACAAAGCCATCTCATTAGAGAATGAGTGATGCGTAGAGACGCAAAGACATGCAATTACACACGGACCTGAAAGTATCAGATCCGGAGATCAGTTGACCACTAGCAATCGTGTGCATACAACACCGGAAAGCCATAGGTGTTGAATACACAAAGGTTTGAAACTAGATTATTGACTCTAGTGCAAGTGGGAGACTGTTGGAGATATGCCCAAGAGGCAATAATAAAGAGGTTATTATCATATCTTCACACTTATGATAAATGTTTACATACCATGCTATAATTGTATTAACCGGAAACATTAATACTTGTGTGATTTGTAAACTAAAATAAGAGTCCCTAGTAAAGCCTCTTGTTAAACTAGCTTGTTGGTTAATATATGATCATGGTTTCCTGATCATGAACATAGAGATGTTATTAACAACAGGATCATATCGTTAGGAGAATGATGTGATGGACATACTCCTATAGATAAGCGTAGCATAAAGATCAAGTCATTTCAATAGTTCAATTGCTATATGCTTTCTGATACATAGTAACCTAATTCCTTCGACCATGAGATCATGCATATCACCTTTACCGGATGGATGCTTTGATGACATCAAACACCACACCGTAACAGGGTGGCTATAAAGGTGGCAATGAGTGTTCAGAAAGTATTGGTTGAAACACATGGATCAAGAGTGGGATTTGTCCATCCATATGACGGATAGATATACTCTGGGCCCTCTCGGTGAAATGTCATCCAATTAGCTTGCAAGCATGTGACTGGCTCACAAGGGATCACATATCACGGGAACGAGAAAAGAGTACTTATCGGTAACGAGGTTGAACTAGGTATGCAGAGATACCGACGATCATAACCTCGGATAAGTAAACTATCGTGAGACAAAGGGAAATTGGTATCGTATGTAAGTGGTTCATTCGATCTCAAAGTAATCGTAGAAATATGTGGGAGCCATATGAATTTCCAGATTCCTCTATTGGTTATTGTTTGGAGAAGTGTCTCGATCATGTCCGCATAATTCACGAACCGTAGGGAGACACACTTAAGGATTCGACGTTGTTTGAGTAGTTATGGTATTATGAGAAAGAGACCGAATGTTGTTCGGAGTCTCGGATGGGATCCGGGATATCACGAGGTGATCCGGAATGGTCCGAAGAATAAGATTCATATAAGGAAAGTCCCGTTTCGGAGTTCGGGAATGATTCCGGTGTTTTCATCGGGAATGTTCTAGAAGGGTCCGGATTGTCCGGCACTCCGGGGGGGAGGGTACATGAGTGTGTCATTGAATGATTGCATCATGTACTAAGTGTTCTTGCTGTTCCAAAAACATGAAAGTCAAATTGCCAGTTTGAAAGTCAAACGGCTAAAACAGGAAACTGTGGAAAACAGGAAACTGTGGGAAACAGGAAACTGTGGGAAACAAGCAAGAGGAGGTTGAAACCAACTTGGAGGAGGAGTTCCTCTCCTCCTTGGCCGGCGCCCAGCCCTAGTCCGAGTTGGGGAGGGACTCCCTCCCTCCCTGGCGCGCCAAGGCCCCTCCACCCATAAAAGGAGGGGCAGGGCTCCTCCTTGAGACACACAAGTTTCTACCTCTAATCTCCGGTTTAGAGCCGTTTGGTTTAGAGCTTCTAATTGCTTTAGACTGCGGTTTAGAGCTTTCTAATTGGTGTGTCTAATCTCTAGACCACTAATAGCCCTCTCTCATAATCCACCATACTCGCTCCGGCTTAAGGCGAAGCCCTGCGGGATCTCCCCTCTACTTCCGGTACCACACCGTTGTGCCGCCGGAATCGCGAGGAGAGTGCTACAACCTCCGCTGCCTGCTGGAACAAGGGAGAGGAAGGTCTTCGTCGAGTACCGAACGTGTGACCGACTGCGGGAGCGCTGCCGGAACGCAGCGCCGGAAGGATCGTCTACGCGATCTTGAGATCGGAAGTGTACGACTACATCACCCACGAGAATCTGCTCTCGTTAACCGCTTTGGAATCTTCGAGGGTAAGTTATTCCATCGACTCGTTGCTACAATCTAGTAGATAGATCTTGGCTTGTTTGTTTGTATGCGATAGAAAAATTTTGTTTTCCATGCTACGAACCCCTACAGTGTATGAGTTGGTTGGAAGGTATAACGCCGGGTTTGGCCATCACAATAGATTGAAGATAATGCCTATCAACTCTGAGTTAAATTGGAGTGCGTATAAGGAGATGGTGGCGGAATCTGAAGATAAGTCACTCGAGATATTTGGCACAAGAAAGGTTGCGGCTCAGCTGCACATTGACTTGAACCGACATGTTTCCATAAGCCCGGCTCGAGGTGAGCCACATGTGTATGACACAACAATGAGCCAACCTCCATTGATCCTGGTTCGCGTAGAGCCAACCTACGATGATACAACAACGAGGCAACCTTCCATGATCCCTTTTCGCAATGACAACTATCAAGCACCTCAAATGGAGGATGATGACTTTGAGGGTGATGAGGTTGAGTATGGGCTTCGTGACAATGAAGTAGGAGATGTGGAGGCAAATTGCCATGAGGAGGACATGGACCATGATCTCCCTTATTTGAGGTGTCATGCATCGGACTCCGAGGATGAAGGACCGGATGAAGATGTGGATGAGGATGGTCTAACGGTTAAATTCGTCGAAGCTCACAAAAAAGTAGTAGGTCGGGATCATCGACCTTCATTGTTCCATGATGTTAGTCTTGCGGATGAGGCCCAAGTTGACGGTGGAATTAGTCGAGTGCTCGAGGCACGAGCACCTTCTAAAAAGGACCTGAAGCCGAAAAAGTACGGGATAAATCCCGGGGTGAAGTTTGATAGCTTGTTGGAATTTCAGATGTGGATCAAGGACTATGCGGTGAAGTACCACCGACCGTACAAGGTGGCTCACTCGGACACTAAGGTGCATTACACAGTCAAGTGTGAGAAGCAAGGATGTCCATGGGTTGTTCGCGTACGACCATTGAGGGGCGGGCCACAATGGATCATTGTAAGTTGTCAGTCCATTCATATGTGTGATGACAAGTTTATCAAGGATGCCAAAGTTGTTAAGGAGGACCATCGGCAGCTGACCTCCGATTTCATCGCGTATAGAGTTGCAAATAACATAAGGTCTCTCCCAACATATACTATTAAGGGTGTCATAGATTTGGTTAAAGAAGTATTCGGTTATAAAGTGAAGTATGGTAAGGCGTGGAAGGCCAAACAAGCCGCATTTAAGATGTTGTATGGTGATTGGGAAGAAGCATACAACCGCCTCCCTAGGTTGTTGAACGCTGCAGCATCATGCGGCGCCTCAGGATGAGGGACCGCATTCGGGTTTTCGATCTCCTCAATCCTTGCATAGAACTTCTGAACATACTTGTGATGATATGCAACCCAATATTTTTCCCTCTTCTGCTTGATCTTGTCCAATCTACAATCAAATTCATCGACTTAATACTATCATGAGACGCCCAAGAAAATTAGATACTGAGTGTATAAGGATCACTCACCCGTGAAGAGCTATGCTAGTGTCCTTGTATGGCGGCGGGGTCTCCTGAAATAATCCAAATTGCCTCATCACCCATTGTGGAAGGTTGAACTCAACAGCGTAGACACAAATCAATGGGGCACGAATCCTCCAGATATGTGCTTCTTGCATACATTTGCGATTCAAGTCCGGCGCGAACCAAACACCCGTACCCACATTCCCTCTAGTTCCGTATGGCTCCCATTCCACCTGAGCGAGGAACACAATATTAGCATGTCGACTCGAAGTATATATGGTGGAAAAGATGAGTTCTTGAGAACAATCAAATTATTACCTTCTCCGGGGTTAGCAAGTCGATTTGGTTAGTGTAACGCAAGTAGCATTTCTCGGATTCACCGTGGAATACTTCGGTATTATCCCACAAGTACGCCCATGTAGGAGCGCGGAGACGGCTATTGCCATGATCATCCCATGGTTTTTCCTTCATCGGAATGGGTCGACCAACTGGTATGCGCAACCAGGACCTGTAGGGGTTCGTAGCATGGAAAACAAAAAATTTCTACCGCATACAAACAAACAAGCCAAGATCTATCTACTAGATTGTAGCAACGAGTCGATAGAATAACTCACCCTCGAAGATTCCAAAGTGTTTAACGAGAGCGGATTCTCGTGGGTGATATAGTCGTACTCTTGCCGATCTCAAGATCGTGTAGACGATCCTTCCGACGCTGTGTTCCGGCAGCGCTTCCGCAGTCGGTCACACGTTCGGTACTCGATGAAGACCTTCCTCTCCCTTGTTCCAGCAGGCAGCGGAGGTTGTAGTACTCTCCTCGCGATTCCGGCAGCACGACGGCGTGGTACCGGAAGTAGAGGGGAGATCTCGCAGGGCTTCGCCTTAACCCGGAGCGAGTATGGTGGACTATGAGAGAGGCCTCGGTGATCTAGGGTTTAGACACACCAAGGATAGAGGGCTAGGCCGGCGGCTAGGGCTTGGGGAAAGCCCCAAGTCGGCGGCTAGGGTTTGCCCTAGGGAGGCGGCTGCTGCAGGAGGGCCGGCGGCTAGGGCTAGGGTTTTGGGTGGTGGAGGTGTAGGTCTAGAGGGGGCAGCCCTGCCCCTCCTTTTATAGGTGGGAGGGCGCCGGCCAAGGGGAGGGAGTCCTCCCCCAAGTCGGCCTCCAAGGCCGGCGGGTGGACGGAGGAGGACTTCCTCCCCAAGTAGGTTTCCTACTCTCCCTCCACCAAGCAAACTTGCCGTTTGACTTTTCAAATTGGCGTTTGACTTTTCAAACTAGGATTTGATTTATCCCTTTATTTTGCTCAGCGATGACACCTAGTACATGATGCAACCATTCCAACTTGTTATGACACATTCATGTACCCTTCCCCCCCGGAGTGCCGGACCTTCCGGACCCTTCTAGAACATTCCCGATGAAAACACCAGAATCATTCTCCAACTCCGAAACATGACTTTCCTTATATGAATATTATTCTCCGGACCATTCCGGATCTCCTCGTGATATCCCGGATCATATCCGAGACTCCGAACAACATTCGGTCTCTTACTCATCATTCCATAACTACTCAACAACATCGAATCCTTAAGTGTGTCTCCCTACGGTTCGTGAATTATGCGGACATGATCGAGACACTTCTCCGAACAATAACCAATAGAGGAATATGGAAATTCATATGGCTCCCACATATTTCTACGATTACTTTGCGATCGAATGAACCACTTACAT
This sequence comes from Avena sativa, assembly GCA_916181665.1. Lineage (NCBI taxonomy): Eukaryota > Viridiplantae > Streptophyta > Magnoliopsida > Poales > Poaceae > Avena > Avena sativa. The sequence continues at coordinate 425,714,804 of OV702280.1, forward strand.
ACGATACCAATTTCCCTTTGTCTCACGATAGTTTACTTATCCGAGGTTTTGATCGTCGGTATCTCTGCATACCTAGTTCAACCTCGTTACTGATAAGTACTCTTTTCTCGTTCCCGTGATATGTGATCCCTTGTGAGCCAGTCACATGCTTGCAAGCTAATTGGATGACATTCCACCGAGATGGCCCAGAGTATATCTATCCGTCATATGGATGGACAAATCCCATTCTTGATCCATGTGTCTCAACCCATACTTTCTGAACACTCAATGCCACCTTTATAACCACCCAGTTACGGTGTGGTGTTTGATGTCATCAAAGCATCCTTCCGGTGATGGTGATAAGCATGATCTCATGGTCGAAGGAATTAGGTTACTATGTATCAGAAAGCATATAGCAATTGAACTATTAAAATGACTTGATCTTTATGCTACGCTTATCTATAGGAGTATGTCCATCATACCATTCTCCTAACGATATGATCTTGTTGTTAATAACATCTCAATGTTCATGATAGGGAAACCACAATCATTTATTAACCAACAAGCTAGTATTATAAAGAGGCTTTACCAGGGACTCTAATTTAGTTTACAAATCACACAAGTATTAATGTTTCCTTGTTAATACTGTTATAGCATGAATGTAAACATTTATCATAAACACAAAGATATAATAATAACTACATTTATTATTGCCTCTAGGGCATATCTCCAACAGGACCATATGGTCAGTAGCACCATAGGTCCACCAATACTTGCTCATTTTCCAGTTCTACAACACGCCTCGTCCAGCTGCACATACAACAAGCATACATAAGTATCCGGTCGATCAAGCATATGTACTACTACCATGCAATATATATGGTTTATTACCTGTCGATACAAGTAAGCAAGTGCCGCCGAACCCCAACTGTGCATATAGCCCCATTCCGAAATAGAGTGAGCCACATGAATGAAGCATTCCCTCCAGTGCCATTGAGAAAAGTGTCCTACTAATGGCATACCATAAGTATGCACGGGCATACATCTAGATCACCTCCTCATCGGCGTCCTCGGGGCACTTGCTGAAATTTTCTTGTATCCATTTGTAAGTAGCACCGGCAGACATCTTCTCTTGCGTTGGCGCCTTACCAATTAAGCCAATCATCACTTCACGCCACTTACCCGAATCTGAGCTCATACACACGGGCTGTCCTTTGATGGGAAGCGCAAAAATCATGGAGACGTCCTGCAGAGTGACCGTCATCTCACCACAAGGGAGGTGAAAACTTTGTGTCTCCGGTCTCCATCTATCAACAAGCGCTGTGATCAAACAAGGGTTCATATGCGGCGTCGAACGCGAGACAATCTGGATGAAAGGGAGAAGTCCAGTCCGCTCAACATATGGAGTGTAGCGCTCATCATATGGCATCTTCTTGCTATGCACCTCCTTGGATCTTAGGTGCAACCACTTGAAGACATGCTTATTCTCCGCGATGTACCGCCCACGGTGCCGTTGATCATAATGCCCATGCAAAATAGATTGTCCTTCCATCCTACAAGTGGTTGCAAAAATCCAAGTGAATACACCATCCACCACAATATGCACATATGAATACATATATGAGTAAATTCATGACATATACAATTCATTCCATATAAACAATAGCCCAACAATTGCCATATATGCCAACAATAGCCCAACAATAGTCCATATATTAATACATTCATTCCATATCATCTACACAAATCACAATATGAACACACCATTCAACTAAGCTACTAACCCTAACTAAGCATTTCATATCATCTACACACCATTTCATATCTTTGTATTCATATGCCCATATGTACATGTCAAATATAAACTACTAACCCTAACTAAGCAATTTCAATGATTTACTAACTAACTTTAACAAACTATCATTCTACCACACTTATGAATACAAAGAAATTCGACATTATACCATATACATGCCTCGTTGCCAAAGAACTAGGGTTAAGAGGTAGAGGACCATGTGATGATTTCAACCAATACAACAAGGAGAATCAAAGGAGAATACCTCAAGTGGGGGGAGAGGAAGAAATTCCACCAGGAAATTGACTCAGATATGAGGGGGGAGCATGTGGATTTGAGGGGGATTGGGGGGAGCCGCCGCCGCTGTCTCTGTCTGCTCGGGGAGGGGTATGGCGCAGGGGGTACGGCGCTGGGAGGGGTAGGGGGAGGGCGCCCGAGCCTTTTCTAGGGTTAAGGACCATGACGCTTTCCGCAAAAGCATCGTGCCTAGTTGCATGGCGCCCCGACGGAAAGCGCCAAACATTAAAATGGCCCGCTTGTGCCACGACCGCCGCCACGTCGGACGGGGCCATGTCATTTTCTAAGGGAGCGCCATGGGGGCATGGCGCTTTTGCAGAGACGCCGTGCTACTGACCATGGCGTCCTCTGATAAAGCGCCATAAAAACAGGTCAGATCAAGATATCTTCAAAAAGTAGGTCAATTTATAAGATTAATCGTTAATTAGTTCAAAACGGTGATTTTTGCCCCGATTCATTGCGCAACTGCTCGCTCGTCATCGCTGCGCCGCTCGTTGACTGGCATGAGCCGTGCGCGGGTGGCGTGGATCTGAGACGCCGTGACCACCGGCTGACCGGCAGTCGGCAGCCGTACGGGAGGAAAGCAAGACGCACGCTCCATCGGAAGAATACCCCACCCCATCCACGTCCATCCAGGAACCCGGCTAGTCAGCAGCACGCGTGGCCCGTCCCACTCCCTCCTCGTGACACCTGCACTAGTACGTGCCCGTGGCAGGGCAGGGCAGGGCAGCGACCTTCGGCATGGCGTCTTCAGTGGAGTGTCAGGTTCGCTTGCTCTGATGAGTCTGAACAGACGGGAAATGACCGTTGCCGGCCATGGGATGGGGCCGCCGGCCGTGGGAGTGCGTGCGGCGATTCTCTCTATTTACACCGTCTCGTCGTTAATTTGGGCTTTGTGCCACCGGACCGGAAAAGGCGGTGAACACGTCGTAAATTAGCTAGAAAGTGGTGCATGTACTAACCTCCTTGTCGTGCAGTTGTACCCTAGGTTTCTTCTGCCATGGACGATGGTACCCGGAACCGGAAGTGGAGTGAAGATGGCAGCGTCACGGTGAAGGACAAACCCAAAGAAGAAGAAGCAGCAGCGTGCGCCGAGAACTCGGAGGGAGTGTAGTACTACTGGGTTTGCAGGGAGTATATACTGTACGTACGGTGGCGGCCATCAACTCCGCTTCCGTCCCGAGCACTTTCCGGTACTGCTTACTGGTAAAAAGCGGAGCTAATTAATCCTTCCACCAATGGAAAGGTATCTCGCGTAATCCTCGACACTGTTCCCAATCCCCGACACTCCCACTCGCGCCGCTCTGCTCTGCTCACTGCTCCCCATCCGCGGCGGACAGGCAGAGGCGACAGGACAATGCGGACCGAAGCGGCCGCAGGCGGCGGCGGCATTGCGGCTGGTCCGGCGCCCCCCGCGCTCCTTTGCTTCGACCTCAAGCCCTTCCTCGCCGCGCTCACCGTGCTCACGCTCCTCACCGCCGCCTGGCAGCTCCGCCCCTACCACTCCCTCCTCGCTCCCCCATTCTCCGCCTGCCTCGACCCGGCTGCCGTCACCAACTCGACTTCGTCGCCGTCTCGCCTGCTCGCCGTCCACGGCAAGGCGTCCAGCTCCAGCTCCAACGCCTCCTCCTCGCTGCCGAAGCGGCAGGCTGCCGCGCCAGAGCCCGACCCCAACAGGCGGGAGTTCCGCGCCGTGGGGAGCGCCGCGGCGCTGTTCGTGCAGATGGGCGCGTACCGCGGAGGGCCGTACACCTTCGCCGTCGTCGGGCTCGCGTCCAAGCCCACCCACGTCTACGGCAAGCCATGGTTCCGCTGCGAGTGGGTGCCCAACAGGCGCGCCAACGACTCCGCCTCCGCCTCCCCACCACCGCCAATCCGCGCGGCCAACACGTACCACATGCTCCCGGACTGGGGCTACGGCCGGGTCTACACCGTCGTGGTGGTCAACTGCACCTTCTCCGCCGCGCCCAACGCCGACAACGCGGGGGGCAGGCTCGTGCTCAACGCCTACCACGGCGCCTCCCCGACACGGTACGAGCGGATCGAGGCGCTGGAGGAGGCCCCGGGGGCCTACGACGAGGCGGCGTTCCGGCCGCCGCACAGGTACGACTACCTCTACTGCGGCTCCTCGCTCTTCGGCGGCCTCAGCGCGGCGAGGGTGCGGGAGTGGATGGCCTACCACGCGCGCTTCTTCGGGCCACGCTCGCACTTCGTGTTCCACGACGCCGGCGGCGTCAGCCCCGCCGTGCGCGCCGCGCTCCAGCCCTGGGTGCGCGCCGGCCGCGCCACGCTGCAGGACGTGCGCGCGCAGGCCGAGTACGACGGCTGGTACCACAACCAGTTCCTCGTCGTCAACGACTGCCTGCACCGCTACCGGAACGCCGCCAAGTGGACTTTCTTCTTCGACGTCGATGAGTACATCTTCCTGCCTGACGGGCGGACGCTCCAGAGCGTGCTCGCCGAGCTCGAGCCCTTCACGCAGTTCACCATCGAGCAGAACCCCATGTCGAGCAAGTTGTGCGCGCGGGACACCGGCGATCCCAACACCGACTACTCCAAGTATGTGACTGTTTCTTGCCCAAAATTTGACGGTTTGGTTCAGTGTTTGGTGACCATTTGAACTGCAATTACCGAATTAGGAATCTCAACGCTTCAGGCTGGCTAATGCCCCCCATAGTTCAAAGCTAAAATGATTGGAGCCAGACTTTTGAAATGCCGCTTCATTTTTATGCCCTTGTTTTCTATTTTTAGTTGGAACTAAGAAATTTTATGTGGCAGTGGAATTTTGAGTCTACAATTTATCTAAGCTAATTCTGGCAATGCAGTGACCAAATCCTACCTTCACTATTTGTATTGATTTTGTTACATTTGTCAATGGTATTATCTGAAAGATTTATTCTTCTTGCTGAACTCTTTTTGCAGTCAATGGGGGTTTGAGAAGCTAGTTTTCCGGAATTCAATCACCGGTGTGAGGCGCGACAGAAAGTACGCGATCCAGGCCAAGAACGCATACGCTACTGGTGTGCATATGTCTGAGAACGTAATCGGCAACACCACTCACAAGACGGAGCACCTCATCCGGTATTACCACTACCACAATACAATCAATGTTCTCGGTGAGGTATGCCGTGAGTTTGTGCCAGTACCACCCAAAGGTGGCCTGACATGGTCCGAGAAGACGCCTTGGTACTACGATGACAGTATGAAGCGCCTGGCAGACGCTGTGCGGGAATTCGAGAAGAAAGCCATTGGTAATGTGCGCGTGTGAATGTGGCATGACCACCAGATAATGAACTTGGTGTACAGTATTGCTGTTGGCCATCCATGAAGCTTGGCAAGGGCATCCGAGGTGTTATCCGCCTAACAAGTAACCTATGATCTGGAGCTTCTGAATTGATAGAGATGTGAAGAAAGCAAAGTCGCAACCTCAACGAAAATGCAGATCGCGTGCCCCTGCAATTCCAGTTTCAATCAACAAAGGTGAGAATTTTGTATAAAGAGACCTCCTCCGTGTAAATTTCATTGTTTTACGGTTCAAACACATTGATTGTATTGCATTCACGCTCCAAGTAGATAATAACTCGTTTATGAATTATGATGCATTTCTAGAACAGATAAACTTGCAACTCTCTGTTCACCGGGCTGCAACAAAGTACAAATGACACTGTTCTTCACCCTAATTGTTGTTGGATCAATACTCAAGTTAATGCATGAAGGTAACTTGCTGAATAAACTTGCTGTTATTGGCATGTCCTGTAGCGCTGGAGTAATGGAATACCGATTTCTTGCCCTGAGCAGTCATCACTCATCAGGCAGTGTGTGTCATAAAATGTGTAGCTAGAAAGACAAAGAAAAGCAGGGGACCGGGAGATGGGCATGGTTGTATGATTTGCATGATTGGTGTGGAAATTGGTTTGGCCCATAGCAGTAGCATGGTAGTGTGATACTGTCTCCAGCTGCTGCATTCTTTGTCATGGCATTTGGTTCGATGTGCTGCTAATTATTTTTTGTGGACCCAGTTCACATTCCCGATCTGTTGCGATGTGAGTAATATCAGTAGTAATACTAGCACTGTGCCATTTTGCTTTACTACCAAGCCATTAGGTTTGAAGGGTCGGTTACCGATTACTTTCTGTTTGTTCATACGTAGGTTTTTCTGATGTATATTGTCAGTATCTATCTCTGTTTTCTCAGTTCATAGATTTTTTAGAGACTTGTTCATAAGTACATGAAGCTGATGTACCAACTGCAGTTCATGATACTACATTGAGTACTAACTGGGAACAATATGTACTACGTTATCAATGTGAGGATCGCTGCATTAACTGGCACAGCTGTTACAGTGCACAACAGCCCAATAGATCCAAGTAGCAGCAAGGGACAGGCGAATGCCATGCCTGATATAACTTTGCACCCGAATTCAGTAAGCAGTAATGCTTGGTAGGGCCAAGTTTTCAACTTGTGCAAAGGAGCTAACAGCCTCGGTTGCTTTGCTGTATCGACCGGGAATTGGGCATTTTTCAGTTTCCACTCCTTGATGCTTGCAAACTGAATACATTTTGCAAACTGGGAAATGAAATATACATGCTGTTTTTTTTGGAAATGGATACATGCTGTGTGTCAACATCAGGAAGACTTTCTCGATTTTCAGCTCTTTGAAATATTTGACCTTCTCGGTTTTCAGCTGTTTGAAATATTTGACCTCTCGTGCTCTGCATCTCGTTTTATTTCTGTTGCAACGCATGAGCATATGTGCTATCAGGCTGGCCGTCTCTAGAAATTTGGACCATGGTGCACAAGTAAAATAGGGCGCTAAATTTTAAACTTTTTATATTACTAAAGCATTTTTTTACTTTGTTATATAATTGTAGTACGAATTATTTTGTACAATATTTAGAATTATCTCAAATATATCTGATAGTAATAGCAACAAGCCAGCTATTCTCTCCAAGCCATTTGGGAGCAAAGAAATAAGCATAAAATAATTATATTAATAATTTTTTGATAAAGAGTATATATTAATATCGTGAAAATACCAATTACACCAGGCTCTGCAATAACGTGGTGCCTTCGCGGCAATATGGATGCACACAACTAAAAAAGAAAGAACTCAAAAAACGCCCTGCTATAGCGATCTATTTCTTATAACGACAACACTAACACAACACTAACACCATCAGAACAACACCAGAAGTTCAGCTTTTTCAAAAACGATGCATCCAATAATAGAATAGTGTATAAGCGACATCATCGCACCAGAAGTTCAGCTTTTTCAAAAACGATGCATCCAATAATAGAATAGTGTATAAGCGACATCATCGCCTGATCGTAGATCGTAGGTTTTCATCCTGAAGCGCTTTCAAAATAGTGCCTTCAATAAGATTATTGCCAGACACAACCAATTAAGGTCGGACCTTGGATTTTCATCCTGAAAGGAAGGTAAGACTTTGAACTTCTTCTGTGTAGACGTCCCCACTTGCATATCGCTCCTCGAAGTCACAAATCACCAAGTCAATTCCTTGTCTCCACATAGATTTAAACCATCATTGCTAGTCCCTAGATCTCGGCTTTCATAACATTCTCCACCAACACCATGGAACGAGAACATGTCCTATTGATAACTTTGAAGTATTCCCTCTAAAACCAAACGGCCAGAGTAAAACACGGGTGCGTACGACCGAATCTCACCCGATCCAACAATGTCCATGCATGAGTTTCCCAGTAGAGTTCGTCGGCGGAGCCTTCTAGAACACACCACTGCAGCCAGATCGATAAGGACATGAATTCGACAAGTCTTCATCTTGGCGCGAGAAGGAACCCTAGGACCACCTCCATTATTCGTGATACTAGCATGCCCCCACGCTGCTAGTCGTCTCCTTGCCGGATTGGTCGAATAGGTAGAAGGTAGTCCAGTGCAAGCCTGCAGGTCACTAGTGTCCCGAGGGCAGCCATAGACCATGCAGCGCCGGCCCTGGCTGAGTCCATCCGGCCAGATCAGGCCTCATAACCCAGATCCAGTCTCGATGGCGCAGATCGACGCATCCTCCTCGACAGCCCCCCGTTGGAGATCCTCAGGACCCGGCCAGCGATGGCCGCGCTGCTCTGTGCCCCCACCGGTGTTGCACCGTCTCCCGTGAAAAACAGTTGGGCAACACCTTTCCTTCCTAGCCGCCACTCGATGAGAAGGGGGCCGCTACCGCTGCCAGCGATGGTAGAGGCGGCGACCCGAGGGGAGAGGGTGGAGGGGATAAAAAGCACTATAGAAAACACATGGTACACCGCTGACCGGAAGCCATCGACATAGGCTAAATTTTCGTCGGCGTAGCAAGGCGTCAGCCTAGACTCATTAGCCGTTGGCGTAGTAAAACCGTTGGAATAGCAGCTACGCCGACGACTTAGATGGCCCCACCTGATGGCTAACAACCATTTGGATACGACGACGGCTTAGCCGTCGGCCTATTTTTTTTTCAAAAAACATTTTTTTTCCAAATTTTGAATTGTTTGACTCGTTAATCTCACAAACGTCTTATTTAACACTAAGTATGCTTAATCTCTATTAAATTGTATTCATGATCAAACTTCCAAATCGGTCACCCGTCCTCACACTTCTCCAGCCCCAACACACTTTATTTCTTTGTTCTTTTCAGATGAGATTTCGATAAAGAAATTAGATCTTGTTGATAATACTACCATACCAATTCTATTAACCCTTAGACCATGGTATCACACACCTTTAATTTTTAAATTTCAAATAATTATTTAGTTAAAAAAAAATGAATAAGTAATAATAATCTTGAATTCAAATGGCAACAAAATAAATATTTTTTCCTTTTCTATTTAATATGGTATAATTCATATTTTAAATCCATAAATAAAAATTCGACAAATAATATGTCTAAATCGATAATAAAAATGAGAAGTATCCAAACATGAAATCCCTATCATCTTTTTAGTCATGTATCATGTCATTTTAAATAAAATTTATTTAATAGTGTTCAAATCTTCAAAAAATTATACTCCCTCCAACACCATATTAGTTGACTCAAATTTGTCTAGATACGGGTGTATCTAGTTCTAAAACTTGACTAGATACATATATATCTAGATGAATCTAATTCAACTAATATGTGTCGAAGGGAGTATCAAAATTTCCCTTTTGAATTTGAGGATTCTAAAAAATCCATATCTCGGGGTTGAGCCTCGTTAAATTTGCAGTGGATCTCTGATGAAATAGTATATTGTGAATTCAAAAATGATTTTTAAAAAAATCATAAGCATCAGATGATGTACCTGTAGTTCAAATTCGATCCACTTCCTACTGATACGGTAGGAATTTATGTTTTCCAAGAGGGGTAGACGAAAAGGTTTAAGATACCCTAGTTGGACATTGTCCATGCAAGGTGGCCTAGTATTTCTGAAAAATACGATGGTACCATTTTAAAAAAATTATTTGATGGTTACGTCATAAAACACCTTATTTTTGGCACACATAAAATAGAAAATGGCTTTTTGATACGCCAAAAAGGAAAACTTCCTGATACAACATTATTCGCCATCCCATGATTCACATGTGTGTACAATATGGACACATTATCATAAATTATGCCATGATTCTAGGCATGACATTGGTTATTTGGCCTGATAACCATGAAACCTCGAACATGATAGCCCATTTCTGAGAAGATTTTTTGAGATGCAATCAATATACCAAGTTGATATTTTTCCTTGTAACTATGTCATATAATATGACACCACGCCAATGTTTTACATTGTTTGGATCGTTTTTGAATTTTTATACCCGTTTCAAACTATGGTCAAAACGGTAGACATGAGGATTTTTAGCTCGGCACTGAGCCTCGCTAAACTTGAAGTGGATCTCTGATAAATAACATATGTGAACCTAAAAATAATTTTTCTAGAAAAAAGAAATCATGAGAATTAGATCATATACCTGTACTTCAAATCTGACCCACTTCCTACTGATTCGACAAGAATTTGTCTTTTTCATGAGAGATGGACGAAAATATTTAAGATATCCCGGTTGGGACATTGTCCATGCATGGTGGCCTAGTTTATTTTTAAAATAGGGTGGTACATTTTGAAACTTCCATTTGATGGTTGATTCACAACACACCCTTTTTGGCACACGTAAAATATAAAATGGCTTTTTGGTGCGATAAAAATGAAAATTTTCTCCTGCAACATTGTTCGTCATCTCATGCTGCATATGTGTGCATAGTATAGGCCACGATTCTATCTATAATATTGGCCGTTTAGTCTGAAAACCATGAAACCTCAAACATGATAGCTCATGTCTGAGGAGATGCAAACAATATACCAAGTTTGATATTTTTTCTTGCAACAATGTCACATAATATGACACCATGCGAAGGTTTTACATTGTTTGGATCGTTTTTGGATTTTTTTATGCTCGTTTTAAACTATGGTCAAAACGACGGGCATGGAGATTCTTAGCTCGGGGCCGAGCCTCACTAAACTTGCAGTGGATTTCTGATGAAATATCATATTGTGAAACTAAAAATGATTTTTTTCCAAAAAATCATGAGAATCAGACCATGTACATGTAGTTTAAATCTGACCCACTTTCTAGTGAATATGGTATGAATTTGTCTTTTCATGAGGGATGGATAGAAAGTTTTAAAATACCCCGTTCGGGATATTGTCCATGCAATATGGTCTAGTATTTTAAAAACATGGGGTGGTACCATTTTGAAACTTTTATTTGGTGGTAGCTTCATAAAACACCCTGTTTTTTATACTCGAAAAATAGAAAAATATGTTATACGAAATTATATGTAATTTTTATATTTTATTCAACAAAAACATGTAATATTTGAGTTTAGTTAGATAGATCTTTTATTTTGCATATTTTGATATATTATATGTATTTTTATGAATTAGAATGATTTAGTTATGATTTTTATAGGATTAATGAGACGGATGAATTCCTCTACCTTGATGAAAACAAGAAACTTGCAACACGAAAGTTGTGAGAAACGGTGAGATCTAGCTAGTCCTAAAAGAAAATTTTGAACGGTTGACCGTGTGTGATGAATCTAAAGAAATTCATGCAAAAAAGTTCTAACTTTGATCACGAATCTGAGAAAATAAGGATCAGGAAACTCGGTGCCGATGTTTGGAATGAAACCCATCGTCGATAGGCATATTTTTGGCGTAGAGTTTGATTTGATTCGAAAGCTATACATGCTAATTGCATGTTGTTGGACTAAACATGCTAAGAAAGAAGAGAGAAAAATAATCACATGTTGCATCGATAGAGGCAGACACGTGGACTTTTTTGTGCTCTCGTCAACCTGGCTTCACGGAATCTGCTGTTTCGGCAGTTCCAGTAGACCTGAGAATGCTTTTAGACTGGTCCTAGTGGGAGTATCACAATACTAGTATTATACATATGATACTAGTGTATGATACTATGTATTTAGTGCATTGTATCATGTAGTAGTATCATAATAGTGGTATATTTATTGATTTGTAGAATCTCTATGTAAAATGTGTGTACAAGATTTACTTGCCATTATGATTTCTAGTTTTACGTGCTATGATACGGTATTTACTTATGATACTCTAACCACATCTCTCTTTAATAATTGTGATGCCACATCAGATTTTTGCCAAGTTGGCATGCATGATACACATTATGATACTAGCACTAGGAGCAGAGCGCGGGATACAATGTGAAAGAAGCCCATGCATCCAATCAACCTTTTTTTTCTGTCGGGATTGGCTAGACTTCGCACAGCGGCAGAATGGACAAAAATAACCCATTTTTAAAAAAATTTCACAAACTGAACTCTTGGTGAAACAATTTCACAAAACTAACTCTTTTAGTAGCGCCTAACACAAAGGCGCTATGCTCAACGGTGTAACGCCTTTCTGAAAAACGGTACACTCTTTGCCAGCGTGGCACGCGGGTCCCATGATACGTTTGGCTGGAACTCACTATACGTAGCATAGCGCCTATGCGTAAGGCGCTACACTAGCCTACATATATAATAGATTTTTTCTGATGTATATTGTCAGTATCTATCTCTGTTTTCTCAGTTCATAGATTTTTTAGAGACTTGTTCATAAGTACATGAAGCTGATGTACCAACTGCAGTTCATGATACTACATTGAGTACTAACTGGGAACAATATGTACTACGTTATCAATGTGAGGATCGCTGCATTAACTGGCACAGCTGTTACAGTGCACAACAGCCCAATAGATCCAAGTAGCAGCAAGGGACAGGCGAATGCCATGCCTGATATAACTTTGCACCCGAATTCAGTAAGCAGTAATGCTTGGTAGGGCCAAGTTTTCAACTTGTGCAAAGGAGCTAACAGCCTCGGTTGCTTTGCTGTATCGACCGGGAATTGGGCATTTTTCAGTTTCCACTCCTTGATGCTTGCAAACTGAATACTTGTGGGGTATCGCAACTGCTGAGCTCTGATACCACTCTGTAACACCCTCAGAATCGAACCTATGCAAGTTTTAGCGGAACCCGCCAAACCCGCATAGAAACGATTCAAAGGTGCCCACCAGGCACTCTCGTGCGGGTGGAAAACGAAGTAATAACATTACACAACAGTCCTCGATGGGACCCACAGAACAGATATATATACAACAGCGACTCTATGAGTCAAGAATACAGAGATAATATACAAAGATCCAAATCACCTTGAAAACGATAGAGCGTCCGACTACGGACAAGATGCAAATGGGGCTAAGAGACCTGAAGAATAACCAATGGCGTCCATAACCCTGCCCAGGCCAAGCCGGAAGGGTAACCCTGCTAACGACGTCGATCTTAAAACCTGCTTAAACAAAAGGGGTGCCGACAAAGGGCAAAGGAAAAAGAGGAGCGTCAGTACTGAGGCCAGTACACGGCGAGACTAGAATTCGGCGGTCCTCGCCTACACAGGTATGGTGGACTGAGCGGCAGCGGCAGCATGCACTAAACAACCTACAGAGACTCGATACAACTGGCGGTTATCGGAGAGGGATAAGAAAGACCTATTCGGAACCAACCTGATGCTAACACCAAACAAACCCATCCTGGTGTTTCCCCCTCGAGACCAATCGAGGAAGTCAACCGAGGAACTCACACGGTTGGCAGTTTTATTTATTCAGTTTTCGTTGCAGCAATTACTAGTCAGGTATAGATAGTCATCCTGATAAAATAAACAGTGGGCAATTTTAGTTAACCATTCCGTTATAGTTGCACCACTTACTAATCCGATACAAATAGCATGAGATAACCCAAAAACCCAGCAGTTGTTGGTACTTTTATTTAGCCATTCCGTTGTAGTTGTAATACTTACTAGTCAGATACAATGGTAGCAAGCGACAACCCAAACAATCAATTGTGGGCAGTTTTATGTAGCCATTCCATTATAGTGAAGCTGATTACTAGTCATTATAAAGTCAAATTTATAGCACTACTTTAGTTATAGTTGTCTATGATCGAGATACTGTGCTCCAAGTCGTCCATAACCGCGGACACGGCTTTCAGAAAGTTTTACCCGGCCGGGGTGCACCAATAGCAACACACACTCGATCAACCTCGGAAAAACCAAATCAAAACCCAACGAGGCCTTCACGACAAAGCAATCACTGGATTCAGAAATATTTCAGGGGGCCACCCCTTAAAGTAGACCCGCAACGAAGCCGGCCGGCTCCGAGACGGACTCAAGGTTGTGGGGACGGCTGTGAACGACTGGGAACCCAAAACTGGGCTTGTCGACACCGCGGAATCGTGCCACGATCCTAAGCAGTACAGTGTGCTCCTCGCACAATCGTAAATAAAGCAGTAAAGCATGGCATAAGTACAGGATAGTAATAAAACCCCAAACTAGTTTGTGGCCCCAAGAAATAAGAATGAATCAAGCTCTGGCTCAGGGGGGTCCCATAAGCCTCCCGGATGTGGATAGCGCGATAAATCAAGGAACAGGTATCAAGCACTCGGGGTCCTACGGGACACAAGTGGACGGTCAACAACCAAATAACATCTATTGCCCACCTGTGCTTCTGCTTACCTATTTCAATTTTAGTTGTTAAACAATAATTAAGGTGAGCAATAAATAAAGCCATGATCATCTCCAACATTAAACAGGCGGCAATTCTCCAACAACTGTGGTACTTGACGACACGCAACAGCACTTGAGCAAGCGACTACGACGCGCAGGTCCAACTATCTACCAAACAACAGGTAATAGGAGGTGTCCAAGGCAATATAAGGCTGCAAGGGTTATCACGGGTACGAAAACTAGAGCAACGCAACACAGATAGCAATAGATCAACAGGAGGGAATAAATACTATAAAAGTAAGATAGGTAGAAAGGGGGAGATGCTCGCCTGAAACACATTGTCGAAGGTTCATCCGAAGATCGGGGCGAAGCTCACATCAACTCAACGGCCTTATCCGCGAAGAAGCAAAACACTAGAATAAACACCGGATGCAATATTTAATACTACGGCAGAAGATCGGGCATGATGCATGTATGATGTATGGCATGGTAAATATGCGGTGCAATTAGGTCATGTTAAGCGGAACCGGGGCCCCGACATTTAATTAAACGGTTCAAGTTATTTATCTACCCCGCAAATTAAATGTTGTCATAACATGGCAGAAGGTAGTACCGGGTTCGCTACACCAATTTAAATGAGGACAATATAAGACTGGATTTGCCCGCATATGGGCCCCATATTTAATTATATGGTGAATCGGCATAAGGCCCCCAACCCACATGACATGAATGCGAGTATGACAATTTAATACGCATCAAGTATATATTTTTAAAATAGGGTTTCGGGAAGGGGTTCACACATTAGGGGGGGTCTCGACGAACTTGAGGTTCCGGGGTTCGGGGTTGGTCTCAGGGTTCAGGGTTCGACGGGATCGGCGGGAGCGGATACAAGACGGAGAACTTGTCGTGACGTGCCGGAGATCTTGGTTCCAAGCGGTCGACCTTGTCGGGCCCACGGATCGGCTGGTCTTGTCGTTCGGAAGTAGAACTTGTCGTACTTGTGGCGTTCTTGGCGTCCTTCCGGTTCGGGTTTTGGCGTCCGAGGGAAGCACTTGTCGTATCCGTGAAGACGATCATGTCGGTCCACGGGGTCCAGCCTTCGGGGTTCGACGGGTGTCTTGGCGTCCCATGAAGGCATCCTCGGTGCTCCGTGTCGAAGGCTTCGGGGTACTCAAGTCCGTGTGGGCGATCTCGTCGTTCCGTGTAGGCGTTCTCGAGGTCGATGGCGAACTGGTCCGGTACCGGGGTTTTTCGGAGGTCTTGGCGCGGCACCGGGGTCTCCAGGGTTCCACGATTTCCGGGCAGAAGATCTCGGGGTCCATGAAGAAGATCTTGTCGCATCCGTGAAGGTGACGTCGGTATCACGGTCGTGGGTGAACTTGGTTAACGATAGAACCTTCGGAGATCTTGGCATTGGTATAACATCGGTCACGCGGACGTCATCATAGGTGAGGAACCCGGCGATGCACATGTTGTCGTTGACCTTGAGTAGGGGCAAACCACAACACCACACAGATAAACTAACGCCGGGAACAGGAACAAGGACCTGCTGACGGTGTTGTTTGCAGGGCGAAGTGCTTGCGTGATCCATGAGTCCCACCGTGCACAACACGTGCAGCCTTGGCTTGGAATGGAGGTAACAGGACCGGCCGAGATGTATCCGCGCGCAGAGGCGACACAGGATGCCGGCTCGCAGGAGGGGGCACGTCAGGAAGCCGACGGCGGCTCGGGGCGGCCTCAGAGGCGACGCGGGCCAGAGGCGAGAGACGGGGCACGGGGAACTCGAACGGAGGCAGAGTGATGGAAACCGTGGCGGTGGTCCTGGCGGCCGGCGGTAGAGACGGGGTGCAGCGGGGCTTGGCGAGGCAGAGGAGGGACCGCCGGCGACGGCGAGGACGCGGGAGGAGGCCGGCCGGAGGGACTCCGCGAGGTGGCGGGGAGCTGCCGAGGGGGGGCCGGCCGGAGCGCGGGGCCACGGCGGAAGACGGGGAGGAGGTCGGCGGTTGAAGCGAGGCGGCCCGCGGGTGGGTCGAGGCCGAGCGGGGCGACCAGAGCTCGCGGGCTCGCTGGCGGCGGCGAGGGGGCGCGCAGGAGGACGCCGGGGCGGCTCGGGGTCGGTGAGGCGGTGGCCGAGAGGGGAGAAGGAGGAGGAAGGCAGGGCGGAGGCGAGGTCGCTGCGGAGGGGACGCCGGCGGCGGCAGCTTGCAGCAGAGGGGGAGAACGGCGACGGGGGCGGCCCATGCGGCGGCGACGAGGCGGTTGCAGGAGGGAAGGCGGCGGCAAGGTCGGGGAGGGGCTTCAGGCGGGGCGGTGGCTGACGGGAGGAGGCAGGAGGAGGGGATCGTGCGGGAGGAGCGGGGAACGCGAGGTGGGCGCGGTCAACAGCGGTGGGGCCAGAGAGGAGAGAAGGGAGCGTGCGAGGGGGTTCCTGGGGAGGGCTCTGCGCGAGGTGGGGCCAGAGGGAGGGTACCGGGCGCGGGGTGTGGGTGCGTGGTTGCATGTGTGAGGTGGTAGCTGGGGCTGGGTGAGGAGTGGGGTGGTGATGTGGAGGCGGGGCAGGGCCAGGGGGTGAGGTGGCGCCCAGGGGTTGGTGGGGGGAAGAGGGGAGGTGAGGTGTCGAGAGGGGGTTGGTTGGGGTGAGGTGGAGGTGAGCTGGGTAGGTTAGGACTGGGTAGCTTTAGGATTTTGGGCGAACCGTTTTCTTCTGGGGGTGGTCGTTCGGGTCGAATCGGCCCGTTCGACTGCTCCCACTAAAATAATTAAATGTCTTATTTATTTAAAACGGGGCCTTTGCAATCCGATAACAGACAAAACAAAATAATCCGGAGTCCCGGGTTTGAATTTGAAAACAAGACGGGGCGTTTTAGAAAACAAAAACAGGCTTTGCGAAAATAGTTTTAGACAAACAATGCATGATGATGACGATGCAATGCACAAATTCAACGCGATTTTCTAGTAGTGGTTTTGCGGGATGCCACATACTAGCATGCCCCCACGCCGCTAGTCGTCTCCTTGCCGGATTGGCCGAATAGGTAGAAGGTAGTCTAGCGCAAGGCTACAGGTCACTGATGTCCCGAGGGCAGCCATAGACCATGCAGCGCCGACCCTGGCTGAGTCCATCTAGCCAGATCAGGCCTCATAACCTAGATCCCGTCTCGATGGCGTAGATCGACGCCTCCTCCTCGACAGCCCCCCGTTGGATATCCTCAGGACCCGGCCAGTGACGGCTGCGCTGCTCTGTGCCCCCACCGGTGTTGCACCGTCTCCCGTGAAAAACCGTTGGGCAACACCTCTCCTTCCCAACCGCCGCTCGATGAGAAGGGGGTCGCTACCGCTGTCAGCGATGGTAGCGGCGGCGGCCGGAGAGGGAGAGGGTGGAGTGGATAACTACGGTATCATCATAAAGCACTATAGAAAACACACGGTACGCCGATGTCCGGAAGCCATCGTCACATGCTAAATTTCCGTCTGCGTAGCCCCGTCGGCGTAGCAAGGCGTCAGCCTAGACTCATTATCCGTTGGCGTAGTAAAACTATCGGCATAGCAGCTACGCCGACGACTTAGATGGCCCCACCCGATGGCTAACGACCATTTGGATACGACGACGACTTAGCCCTCGACCTAGTTTTTTTTCAAAAAACATTTCTTTTTTTCCAAATTTTTAATTGTTTGACTCGTTAATCTCACAAGCGTATTATTTAACACTAAGTACACTTAATCTCCAGTTAAATTATACTCATGATCAAACTTCCAAATTGGTCACCCATCCTCACACTATTTTAGCCCCAACACACTTTACTTCTTTGTTCTTTCTGGATTAGATTTCGATAAAGAAATTAGATCTTGTTGATAATACTACCATACCAATCCTATTAACCCTTGGACCATGGTGTCACATGCCTTTATTTTTAAAATTTTAAACAATTATTTAGTTAAACAAAAATGAATAAGTAATAATAATCTTGAATTCAAATGGCAACAAAATAAATATTTTTTTACTTTTCTATTTAATATGGTAAATTCATATCTTTAAATCTATAAATCAGAATTTGACAAATAATATGTCTAAATCGATAATAAAAATGAGAAGTATCCAAACATGAAATCCCTATCATCTTTTTAGTCATGTATCATGTCTTTTTAAATAAAATTTATTTAATATTGTTCAAATATTCAAAAAATCATACTGACTCAAATTTGTCTAGATACGAGTGTATCTAGTACTAAAAATTGAATAGATATATATGTATCTAGATGAATCTAAGTCAACTAATATGGATCAAAGGGAGTATCAAAATTTCCCTTTTGAATTTGAGGATTCTAAAAAATCCATATCTCGGGGTTGGGGCTTGTTAAATTTGAAGTGGATATCTGATGAAATAGAATATTGTGAACCCAAAAATGATTTTTTAAAAAATTATGAGCATTAGATCATGTACCTGTAGTTCAAATTCGACCCACTTCCTACTAATACGGCATGAATTTGTGTTTTCCACGAGGGGTAGACGAAAAGGTTTAAGATACCCTGGTTGGACATTGATGCAAGGTGGCCTAGTATTATGAAAATAGGGTGGTACCATTTTAAAACTTTTATTTGATGGTTATGTCACAAAACACCTTATTTTTGGCACACACAAAAAAGCCTTTTTGGTGCGCCAAAAAGGAATACTTCCTGATGCAACATTGTTCGCCATCCCATGATTCACATGTGTGCATAATATGGGCATATTATCATAAACCATGCCACGATTCTAGGCATAACATTGGTCGTTTGGCCTGATAACCATGAAACCTCGAACATGATAGCTCATTTCCGAGAAGGTTTTTTTGAGATGCAATCAATATACCAAGTTGATATTTTCCTTGTAACTATGTCATATAATATGACACCACGCCAATGTTTTACATTGATTGGATCATTTTTGAATTTCATTTCAAACTATGGTTAAAACAGCGGGCATGAGGATTCTTAGCTCGCGGCTGAGCCTCGCTAAACTTGCAGTGGGTATCTGATGAAATAGCATATTATGAACCTAAAAGTGATTTTTCTAAAAAAAGTCATAAGCATTAGATCATGTACATATACTTCAAATTTGATCCATTTCCTACCGATTCGACAAGAATTTGTCTTTTTAATGAGGGGTGGAAGGAAATTTTTAAGATACCCCGGTTGAGACATTGTCCATGCATGGTGGCCTAGTATATCTTTAAAATGGGGTGGTACCATTTTGAAACTTCTATTTGATGGTTGATTCACAAAACACCCCTTTTCGGCACACGTAAAATAGAAAATGGGTTTTTTGGTGCGATAAAAAGGAAAATTTTCTCATGCAACATTGTTCGTCATCTCATGATGCATATGTGTGCACAATATGGGCATATTATCACAAACTATGCCACGATTCTAACCATAACATTGGCCGTTTAGTCTGAAAACTATGAAACCTCGAGCTCATGTCTGAGGAGATGCAAACAATATACCAAGTTTGATATTTTTCCTTGCAACTATGTCACATAATATGACACCATGGGAAGGTTTTACATTGTTTGGATCGTTTTTGAATTTTTTATGCTCGTTTTAAACTATGGTCAAAACGACGGGCATGGAGATTTTTAGCTCGGGCCTGAGCATCGCTAAACTTGCAGTGGATCTCTGATGAAATAATATATTTTGAAACTAAAAATGATTTTTTCCAAAAAATCATGAGCATCGGACCATGTACCTGTAGTTTAAATCTGACCCACTTTCTAGTAATATGGTATGAATTTGTCTTTTTTATGAGGGATGGACGGAAAGTTTTAAAATACCCGGCTGGGACATTGTTCATGCAATGTGGCCTAGTATTTTTAAAAAATAGGATGGTACCATTTTGAAACATTTATTTGATGCTTGCTTCATAAAACACCCTGTTTTTTACACTCGGAAAATAGAAAATGTCTTATACGAAATTATATGTAATTTTTATATTTTATGCAACAAAAACATGTAATATTTGAGTTTAGTTAGATAGTTTTTTTTGCATATTTATATATTATATGTATTTTTATGAATTAGAATGATTTAGTTATGATTTTTATAGGATTAATGAGACAGATGAATTCCTCTACCTCGATGTAAACAAGAAACTCGCAACACGAAAGTTGTGAGGAATGGTGACATATAGCTACTCCTGAAAGAAAATTTCGAATGGTTGATCGTGTGTGGTGAATCTAAATAAATTCATGCAAAAAGCTCCAACTTTGATCACGAATATGAGAAAATAAGGATCAGGAAACTCGGTTCCGATGTTGGGAATGAAACCCATCGTCGATAGGCATATTTTTCATGTAGAGTTTGATTTGATTCGAAAGCTATACATACTAATTGCATGTGGTTCGACTAAACATGTTAAGAGAGAAGAGAGAAAAATAATCACATGTTGCATCAATGGAGGAAGATACGCGGACTATTTTGTGCTCTCCTCAACCTGGCTCCACGGAATCTGCTGCTTCGGCAGTTCCAGTAGACCTGGCTGGAGAATGCTTTAGGCTAGTCCTAATGGGAGTATCATAACTAGTATCATACATGCCATGTTGGAAAAAATATGACATGACATGTCAATTAATGAAGAAAAAGATGGTGGTGGTATAATATTATAATACGGTATCATAGCATACAAAAACTAGATATTTTAATACCAAATAAATTATGTACACATATTTGTATTGGTATTCTATAAACAATTAAATAATATGTAATTATAATACTACTGTATGATACTATGTATAGAGGAATAGTATCATATGCAAAATATCATATGCATCCTATCATATATGATACTCCTACTAGGACTACCTGGACTTCGCACAGCCTACCAAATCCCGTCCTTAACTACTATTTAATATCCACTAAAAATGCTACGATTTAATACTAATAGTTCATAAAAAGATGTTCATATCAATATTGTGGGACATTTCTTATTCGTACAAACTTCACACACATACAGTGAATAGTAAAAATACTAGCCCGAGTGCCAGGGCCGGCTCTAACCCATGGCGGGGTTGTGCCATGGCCAAGGGCCCAGGCCAGAGGGGGCCCAAAAAAATTTAGCGTTACAAGAGCCCAGACCAGGGAAATCGATCGAAGCAGCTAGACACGCATCGCCAGGAATCGAAACCGAAACGTCCTCACCCCTGGAATCGAAACCGAGCGCCCTCACCCCTAGAATCGAAACCGAAACGTCGCGCTGCCGCCGCATCGCCAGGCACGCAGTCGCCCACGCGGACGCGGCAGACGCCCACTTGCCCCTGGAAGGAAGATCGAAGGAGCCACGCGCTGATGTACTCTCTAGACTAGAGATTGATATTTCCTACCGAGTACCGGGAATCGATCAACCGAACTGGAATCCATCTACGCATCGCTCTGCTCCCCATGCCCCAGTCCAGCAAATGGTACGATCAGTTGTTGTTTATTCCGATTCCATTGTTAGATTAGAGATTTAGTGTTTCTAGTTTAATATACTTTATCAGTCCGAAATTAAGTGATCCAGATTTGTCTAGATTTATCTATATCTAGACAAATTTTAGTGTATAGATACATACAAACTAGACAAATTCTATGTAACATTTCCGAACGGATGAAGTATTCTTTTCACAATTGTAGGTGTTCTAATGTTGCCTAAAAAACACAAGTCTAGTGCTGAGAAGAGAAACAGAAGAGAACTTTTAGTTTTCTTAGTCGTTGGATGACATTGTTTTAGTGCTTACAATTATTTTTATATTGTACCATTCAATTTAAGAATGTCTGGTTGGATTTTACCTCTTAATATTTTGCAAAAAGAAAATAAATACATGTAGGTCTATATATTTATATGCGGTACATATATATTGCCTTTTGAGGCCCATGTATCGGCTTCGCCTAGGGCCCTTCAAAACACAGAGCCGGCCCTGCCGAGTGCCACGGGTCAACGGCTACATGTATATAACATTCTTTTGCCGATCGACGTGATAGTATTTGAGAAGTGCATTCTTTTGCTGACGTTATATATTGAGCGCGCCCATCTCCTGGAGGAAGGCGTCAGCGTGCTCCGGCTTGACGCAGAGGGACATGATGTCGATGCCATCCTTTTCCTTGCATGGCGGGCACACGACGCACACAAACCCCACCGTCTGCTCCGTCCTCCACATCACCCGCGACGCACCCCCGCTCCCGAAATCCACCGCCTCTAAACCAAGGTTCCTCCAGCTCGTTAAAGTGAGCGCGTTGTACCTCGGGGGCGCCTGCTGCTCATGAGCTTCATGATCGTCTGTACCGCCGTTGGCGTTCTCCAGTAGTATGTCTGGCATCTTCTCCTTGGCAAGCTTGATGAGTTTCACCAGATACTTGATGTCGCTGCTCGCCACCGTGCCTCTTGTCGCAACGACCATCTGAATGGCGAGGCAGTTGCCGTAGTAGCCGTTCTTGGCACCGACGAGCTCGCGCACGTTTTTCGTGAAGACGAGGGGCACCAGAGCATCAGGGTCATCGTTGGAGATGGCCGCGCGGGTGCGGCACCGCCAGAGGACCGCGGCGACGGCGTCAAACGTAGTGCAGTCGCCGCCGCACTCGGCCTTGATGCGTCCGATTACGCTCGAGGGGACGGTTACGTCAAGGCTGGCCAGTTCCTCAGTCTCGATGCGGATTTGCGACCTCACCGCGGCGACCATCTCCGACGGGAGGCACGGGAGCGCTCCGTCGACATCGGACCTGACCGGAACGACGGAGGGCACCGGCATTCCCCGGGCAAGCTCACCGACAGCCTGCAGGAACTGCGCCATCCCGTGGCCGTCAGCCATGACGTGGTTCCACGTCACGCCGACGACGAACCCGCCACAAGTGAACTCGGTTACCTGCATCAGCAGCAAGGAGTCGCCGAGCCCGCAATACTCGGTAGGATAGCGAACGGCGAGGTCCATGAGGAGGAGTGACGACGTCTTGACCGCTTCGTCTAGGGTGCAGCTGGCCGACGCAGCCACGAACGAGACACCTTCGCCCGTGCAGGCGATGTGCGCCAGCTCCCCTTCGTCGGCTCCAACAGCGGCAACTATGCGGCCAGCCATAGGGTGGTAGTGCACCAGTGCCTGCGACAAGGCCTTCTTGATGGTGCCGATGGGGTCGGCGATTGGCCGGTCGAAGACGAGGAGCTGCGTGGTCGGAACAGGAACCAGAAACTTGTCAAAAGAGGAGAGATTGATGATGCCGTCGGTAGGCATGTCTGGCTCAGAAGGGCCGACGACCACCACCGGCGAGGACTTGGACACTAGTGTGTTCATTATGCTTTGTGTTGCTCTTAGAATGGGAATTGGTCGTCGATGGTCTTAATTCCCGCTTGGCGTTGCTGTTTATATAGGCGTTAAGTGAGCTCAAGTGGTGTTATCGCCATATTTTGGCCAAAGGAGGAGTTGGGCCGTGGTCAAGATGGGCTTAGAAGATACGTATATGCAACGTGTTGTTTAATCGGCCTCGTGTGTTGATTTGGGCTAAATTGCCCGTGTATCTTATATTGTAATAGATTCCGTTTAGATTTAGGTAAGAGATAGAGTTGTAGAGTTATTCCAAAGACAGAAAGTCTCCGGACTATAAATATGTACCTAAGGTTATCGAGAAAAGGAGGACAATCACGTTCACAACAAACACAATCTCGGCGCATCGCCACCCCTTGTTTCTAGGGTTTTTTCTCGGGTAAGTGCCATGCTGCCTAGATCGCATCTTGCGATCTAGGCAGTATCTACTTATGCGTTATCTAGTGTTACTCGTACTGAAGCCTTGTTGATGGCGAGTAACACTATTATCATAGATTTGTTTGGATTAGCATCAGTACTTTTCGCTATGATTGTTTAGTTATGCTACCTCTAGCTATCTCGCCGCCGTTGCACCTTTTCCCGGGTGTAAGGGTGGCATCTTGCTTGATCTTTATTTAAGTCGATTTGATCTGTTATAGTTGTGCCTTGTTCTCCAAGGTTTAGTTTGATATCCACATGATCAGGCCTTGCAAACGGGTTGAACGATCCAGTAGTATGTAAGATATGGTTTACCAATCCCAGAGGGGGTGTTCCGGGAATTGACGTTACGTTGGTTTTTAGGCCTTCTCTAGGATTAGTTTTCTATTATCTTTTGTATCTACTAGGCTCAATTACGTGTAGGATGTTCCAGTCATGTAGTGAAAACATTAAACTGTCGTAGATCGATTTAACTTGTATTGATGAAGCAAAACCCCATGTTATAATAGATCTAATGCAGAACCATGGGATAATCGGCTCTGGGAGCCGATTCACAGGGAAACCTGGGAGCCGGTCACGGCTCGAATTTTACGTATACTAGTTTACCATGCAGGAAACCAATCGAAGCAATCCTTCACCTTCCTGACCAGGTATAGGTCAGGTGGCACGCCCTCGAACCAAGCCAGGACGTGTGCCGGAGTTTTGCGGGCCGTTGCCCGAGGGACCAGGGCCCACCAGCAGTCCTGGGAGCCTCCCGGCTCTTCGTGTTGCCCGCCGTTGCTCGCCGGTGGGTTTTGGTAGGCAACACATTCTGGCACGCCCGGTGGGACCCTTAAAACAACGTCTACATCAACATCCGACGCTGCGATGGACAACAGACCGGTCACGTACGATGAGCTGCCTGAGGAGCACAAGGCGAAGTATGATGACGTCAAAGCTCTCTTCGAAGCCGATCTCATCGGCTCTTTTGAGAGGACTCGTAAGCATGGCATCAGGTGGAAAGGGTTCTCACCCGAGGGTGCTCTTGATGAGGTGGATCTGTCTGTTCCTTCAGAGGAGCGCACCAGAGCTCTGCGCCAGGAAGTCAACTACATGGTGGCTCATTCTCTTCACCGCCATTCTGAGAGCTTGGTAAACGCTTTCGAGCGGATCGCAGTTCGCGTAGTTCAGGAGATCGCGAAACATCAGTACTCTCCGTCGGGGCCTACTCTGGGGACTCACCAGGGAGAAAGACCACTCCAGGCCAGGCCACCGCTGCCATTCACACTTGCAGCTCCAGAGCCACCAGGGGCACCGACGTACGTCGTCTACAAGGTCGGAGGCGACCCTGGCGATTGCCAATTCCTGTGTGAACCACCTAAAGAAATCCCACATGGATACGTGTGCACCTACGTGCCAGACTGCAACAGCTTGACGCGCACGAACCAGGTTGCAACCGCAGGGAGTGCTGGGGCAGGAGTTTCTGGAGCAGGGGCTTCGGGAGCAGGTGTTTCTGGAGCAGAATCTCTGGGATGGACGCCGACAAATAGGCGTGGCTAGCCAAGTATGCCACTGGAACGAGTCATGAGAATCTAGCCCCTGCAGCCCAAACAACGGAGCAAATCCGTACCATCTTGAGAGACCAGTTCGGCTTCGTGCCGAAGAGAAGGACAATCGGCTATTCAAAGCCGTACCCCAACGAGTTTGATCTGATCCCGCTGCCACCCAAGTATCGGCTCCCTGAGTTCTCGAGATTTAGCGGGTCAGAAGGGTCGAGCTCGATCGAGCACGTGAGCCGATACCTGGCACAGTTAGGCATGATATCAGCATCAGATCAGTTGCGCGTAAGGTTCTTTGCGCAATCTTTGACAGGACCAGCTTTTGGGTGGTACACCTCGCTACCACCTGATTCGATCTAGACCTGGAAGCAACTGGAAGAGCAGTTCCACATTCAGTACCATTCAGAAGCCACCGAGGCTGGCATTGCAGACCTGGCACAGGTGCGGCAAAAGCGAGGAGAAACGGTAGCCGAGTACATCCAACGCTTCAGGACTGTCAAGAACCGATGTTACTCAGCTCGTTTAACTGAGAAGGAAGCGGTCGAGCTGGCAGCGTTGGGTCTCGCAGCACCCATCAAAGATCTGGCTTTCCAAGTAGAGTACAACTCGTTGGCGCACATGTCCCAGAAGCTGACGATGTATGAGCAGCGCCACCCTGAGTTGTACCAGGACAAGTTCAAACGTCCGATAGGCCTGGTCGATACAGAAGAAGAAGACCCCGCGCAAGACCAGGAGGTGGCCGTGGCTGAATGGGCTCGGGGGGCAGACCCCGTAACCTGCAAATGGGTGAAACAGCAAGGGCCTGCAAAAGGGTTCGACTTCGATGTGAGCAAAGCTGAGCAAATATTCGATTTACTGCTGAAAGAAAAGCAGCTGAAGTTACCTGAAGGCCACAAAATCCCTACGGCTCAAGAGATGAACGGAAGACCGTACTGCAAGTGGCATCACTCGTTCACCCACACCACCAATGACTGCAAAGAGCTACGTCGCCAGATCCAAACAGCGATAGAGCAGGGCCGCCTCATCCTGGGGCAATTCGCCATGAAAGTAGACACCAACCCGTTCCCCGGCGTCAACATGGTAGAACACAGCCACTCCACGAGGCTCCAGTTGGACTTCTCGTTCGATGTCAACATGGCAGGAACAGGGTACCACCATGGCACGTACAGGGAGGAAGGCGGCCGCTCTCACGGCAGAGTAAGAGAGGAGGCTGGTCCACGCGACCGGCCCAGCTACGACAACAGGCGGTACTTAACTGAGGAACAAGTAAAAAGTGTGCGATATCAGAAACCACATTCCACGCATCTCCTTAATAAGTATGAGCGTCAGTATGACCAACGTCGCCGACGCGACGGAGAAGATGAAGGATATGAGCACCTCGCTTGGGGACCGTCAAAAGAAAAAGAAGGCGCAGACAAGCATTGGGATTGCCCGTTCTTCAAGTATTGCTGGGACGCGGGAATGAGCCGATTGCCTACGATCGATAACTGCCCCGAATGCGGACAGCAGAAGGAGGACACGGAGCCGGTGTCAGTGTTTAAGCGCCTAGGGCCTCTCCCGCCTCAGCGCCGACGCAGGGAGTCGTCTCGAGCACAAGGTCTCAAGGAGCCAATGGATGACAAAGAGAAAGACAGGTATCACCGTCCAAGGTGGTGTCCCGACGGACTCAGACATACCCAAAAGCGTAGAGTACAGCGACTGCGTAACTTGGAGGAAGCCGAAGCGCAGTATCTCCACGCTCTAAAGAAAGCACGGCCCGATCTGGCCGTTAAAATTAGGCAGACCTTGGAAACGGAAGATCACCCGAAAAGGAAAGAGTGGCGCCCCAAACCGGTAAAAGCCGATGCAAAGACATCGGCTGGCACAAACATGGTATTCATACTTCCGTCAGAGTTCTGCGCGCCACGAACCAACAAGCTACCAGTGGCACAGTTCGACTGCGGCCCATGGCCAGTTATCTTTGAGAAGCCACGTGAAAAGGGTTACAAACATCTGAAAGCACTGTACCTACGAGGTTACATCAATGGGCAACCTGTCAGCAAGATGTTAGTGGACACCGGAGCGGCAGTCAACATAATGCCATACTCCATGCTACGGCGTTTGGGACGCTCCACTGCAGATCTGATCAAAACTAACGTCACTTTAAGCGACTTCAACGGCCAGACTTCAGAAACGCAAGGCGTACTAAACGTAGACCTGACCGTGGGCAGAAAAACAATCCCTACGTCATTCTTCGTCGTGGACAGCAAAAGCACCTACGCTGTCTTGCTAGGGAGAGATTGGATCCATGCCAACTGCTGCATTCCATCCACGATGCACCAGTGCCTAATACAGTGGGATGGAGATGAGGTGGAGGTCATTCATGCAGACGATTCCGTCGAGGTCTCCATTGCTGGCATGAACGTCTGGGAAGCAGAAGACCAAGAGCCGATCTCTGGAATCAGTCTAGACGGCTGTGAACGCATTGAGGCTACAAAAAACGGGGTGAGGCTGGTCTTATCCACCGGCCTGACAGAGTAGCAAAGCCCACGATGGTACATGGTACGGCCGATCCCTGCGATCGGCCACAAAAAACAAAAAGCAGCAACCTTGCGACGAGCAGATCATGCAGTCGTAGCAGGGAGATTCCCAGCCATTGTAAAACCATAAGGTGTAAACCGTCCTTGACTAATACAATCAAAAAGGGGGCCGATTCAGGCAATCGGCCCAAGTTATTTTTGTTAACCTCACCTACTGTTTGCCCTGTGCTTAGCATCGATTTGACAGGTGACGGAAAGCTAGGATATGGATTTACATCTGCTGATGAACTAGAAGAGATTGACATCGGTCCTGGGGATAAGCCAAGACCAACATTTATCAGCAAGAAGTTGGATCCGAATCTGCGGGGTCCGATGATAGCTTTGTTGAAAGAATATCCAGATTGCTTTGCCTGGGATTATACAGAGATGCCTGGGCTAGACAGGAGCATCATCGAGCATCGACTCCCACTTAAAAAAGGATTTCGGCCATTCCAGCAGCGAGCACGACAGATGAAGGCCGAAATTTTGAAAGAAGTCAAGAAGGAGATCGAGAAAATGTTGGCAGCCGATTTAATCAGGCCATGCAGGTATGCTGAGTGGATTTCTAGTATCGTACCTGTAGAGAAAAAGGATGGCCGCTGGCGTGTGGCCATAGATTTTCGGGATCTCAATAGAGCTACCCCGAAAGATGAGTATTCGATGCCAGTAGCAGAGACGTTAATCAACGCAGCTGCCGGTCATAAAATCTTGAGCTTCATGGATGGCAATGCCGGTTACAATCAAATTTTTATGGCTCCGGAAGATATACACAAGACTGCATTCAGAGTCCCAGGTTCGGTGGGGTTGTTTGAATATGTAGTCATGACGTTTGGACTGAAGAACGCCAGCGCCACATACCAAAGAGCCATGAATTACATCTTCCATGACCTGATCGGCAAGCTGGTGGAAATTTATATCGATGACGTAGTGGTCAAGTCAGCCTCAGTACAAGGACACTTGGATGATCTGCGACACGTCCTGGACCGAACAAGAAAATTCGGGCTACGGATGAATCCAAAGAAGTGTGCCTTCGGTGTGACGGCCGGTCAGTTCTTGGGCTTCTTGGTCCATGAACGAGGAATTGAGATCGGCCTGAAAAGTCAGGAGGCAGTGCGAACAATGAAGCCACCTACCACGAAGAAAGAACTGCAGTCTCTCATCGGCAAGATCAACTTCGTCAGAAGATTCATCTCCAATCTGTCAGGAAGGATAGAGCCGTTCATGGGACTTGTAAAGGTTAAATCTGATGAAGAGTTCAGCTGGGGGGCAGAACAACAACGAGCCTTCGACGAGATCAAAGAATATCTGACGAAGCCGCCAGTATTGGTTCCGCCCCAGCCGGATAGGCCATTCTACATTTACTTGTCAGTAGCGGACACGTCCATCGCCTCAGTGGTGGTGCAAGTTTATGACGGGCTGGAGCGAGTGGTATTTTACATCAGCAGAAGGATGCTGGATGCATAAACGAGGTACTCTGAGATCGACAAGTTGTGCCTCTGCCTGTTTTTCACCTGCACCAAGCTGCGCCACATTTTGCTATCAGCAGAGATTGTCATCGTCTGCAAATCAGACGTTATAAAGCACATGCTGTCGGCTCCTATGTTGAAAGGCCGACTGGGCAAATGGATGTTCGCATTATCGGAGTTTGACATCCGGTATCAACCCGCGAAAGCAGTTAAGGGGCAGGCATTGGCCAACCTTATCGCTGAAAGGATCAACACCAATATAGCAGCACTGTCCATACGAGCGTGGGCTATGTTCTTTGACGGGTGTTATCGCCATATTTTGGCCAAAGGAGGAGTTGGGCCGTGGTCAAGATGGGCTTAGAAGATACGTATATGCAACGTGTTGTTGAATCGGCCTCGTGTGTTGATTTGGGCTAAATTGCCCGTGTATCTTATATTGTAATAGATTCCGTTTAGATTTAGGTAAGAGATAGAGTTGTAGAGTTATTCCAAAGACAGAAAGTCTCCGGACTATAAATATGTACCTAAGGTTATCGAGAAAAGGAGGACAATCATGTTCACAACAAACACAATCTCGGCGCATCGCCACCCCTTGTTTCTAGGGTTTTTTCTCGGGTAAGTGCCATGATGCCTAGATCGCATCTTGCGATCTAGGCAGTATCTACTTATGCGTTATCTAGTGTTACTCGTACTGAAGCCTTGTTGATGGCGAGTAACACTATTATCATAGATTTGTTTGGATTAGCATCAGTACTTTTCACTATGATTGTTTAGTTATGCTACCTCTAGCTATCTCGCCGCCGTTGCACCTTTTCCCGGGTGTAAGGGTGGCATCTTGCTTGATCTTTATTTAAGTCGATTTGATCTGTTATAGTTGTGCCTTGTTCTCCAAGGTTTAGTTTGATATCCACATGATCAGGCCTTGCAAACGGGTTGAACGATCCAGTGGTATGTAAGATATGGTTTACCAATCCCAGAGGGGGTGTTCCGGGAATTGACGTTACGTTGGTTTTTAGGCCTTCTCTAGGATTAGTTTTCTATTATCTTTTGTATCTACTAGGCTCAATTACGTGTAGGATGTTCCAGTCATGTAGTGAAAACATTAAACTGTCATAGATCGATTTAACTTGTATTGATGAAGCAAAACCCCATGTTATAATAGATCTAATGCAGAACCATGGGATAATCGGCTCTGGGAGCCGATTCACAGGGAAACCTGGGAGCCAGTCACGGCTCGAATTTTACGTATACTTGTTTACCATGCAGGAAACCAATCGAAGCAATCCTTCACCTTCCTGACCAGGTATAGGTCAGGTGGCACGCTCTCGAACCAAGCCAGGACGTGTGCCGGAGTTTTGCGGGCCGTTGCCCGAGGGACCAGGGCCCACCAGCAGTCCTGGGAGCCTCCCGGCTCTTCGTGTTGCCCGTCGCTGCTCGCCGGTGGGTTTTGGTAGGCAACACATTCTGGCACGCCCGGTGGGACACTTAAAACAACGTCTACATCAACATCCGACGCTGCGATGGACAACAGACCGGTCACGTACGATGAGCTGCCTGAGGAGCACAAGGCGAAGTATGATGACGTCAAAGCTCTCTTCGAAGCCGATCTCATCGGCTCTTTTGAGAGGACTCGTAAGCATGGCATCAGGTGGAAAGGGTTCTCACCCGAGGGTGCTCTTGATGAGGTGGATCTGTCTGTTCCTTCAGAGGAGCGCACCAGAGCTCTGCGCCAGGAAGTCAACTACATGGTGGCTCATTCTCTTCACCGCCATTCTGAGAGCTTGGTAAACGCTTTCGAGCGGATCGCAGTTCGCGTAGTTCAGGAGATCGCGAAACATCAGTACTCTCCGTCGGGGCCTACTCTGGGGACTCACCAGGGAGAAAGACCACTCCAGGCCAGGCCACCGCTGCCATTCACACTTGCAGCTCCAGAGCCACCAGGGGCACCGGCGTACGTCGTCTACAAGGTCGGAGGCGACCCTGGCGATTGCCAATTCCTGTGTGAACCACCTAAAGAAATCCCACATGGATACGTGTGCACCTACGTGCCAGACTGCAACAGCTTGACGCGCACGAACCAGGTTGCAACCGCAGGGAGTGCTGGGGCAGGAGTTTCTGGAGCAGGGGCTTCGGGAGCAGGTGTTTCTGGAGCAGGAATCTCTGGGATGGACGCCGACAAACAGGCGTGGCTAGCCAAGTATGCCACTGGAACGAGTCATGAGAATCTAGCCCCTGCAGCCCAAACAACGGAGCAAATCCGTACCATCTTGAGAGACCAGTTCGGCTTCGTGCCGAAGAGAAGGACAATCGGCTATTCAAAGCCGTACCCCAACGAGTTTGATCTGATCCCGCTGCCACCCAAGTATCGGCTCCCTGAGTTCTCGAGATTTAGCGGGTCAGAAGGGTCGAGCTCGATCGAGCACGTGAGCCGATACCTGGCACAGTTAGGCATGATATCAGCATCAGATCAGTTGCGCGTAAGGTTCTTTGCGCAATCTTTGACAGGACCAGCTTTTGGGTGGTACACCTCGCTACCACCTGATTCGATCCAGACCTGGAAGCAACTGGAAGAGCAGTTCCACATTCAGTACCATTCAGAAGCCACCGAGGCTGGCATTGCAGACCTGGCACAGGTGCGGCAAAAGCGAGGAGAAACGGTAGCCGAGTACATCCAACGCTTCAGGACTGTCAAGAACCGATGTTACTCAGCTCGTTTAACTGAGAAGGAAGCGGTCGAGCTGGCAGCGTTGGGTCTCGCAGCACCCATCAAAGATCTGGCTTTCCAAGTAGAGTACAACTCGTTGGCGCACATGTCCCAGAAGCTGACGATGTATGAGCAGCGCCACCCTGAGTTGTACGAGGACAAGTTCAAACGTCCGATAGGCCTGGTCGATACAGAAGAAGAAGACCCCGCGCAAGACCAGGAGGTGGCCGTGGCTGAATGGGCTCAGGGGGCAGACCCCGTAACCTGCAAATGGGTGAAACAGCAAGGGCCTGCAAAAGGGTTCGACTTCGATGTGAGCAAAGCTGAGAAAATATTCGATTTACTGCTGAAAGAAAAGCAGCTGAAGTTACCTGAAGGCCACAAAATCCCTACGGCTCAAGAGATGAACGGAAGACCGTACTGCAAGTGGCATCACTCGTTCACCCACACCACCAATGACTGCAAAGAGCTACGTCGCCAGATCCAAACAGCGATAGAGCAGGGCCGCCTCATCCTGGGGCAATTCGCCATGAAAGTAGACACCAACCCGTTCCCCGGCGTCAACATGGTAGAACACAGCCAATCCACGAGGCGCCAGTTGGACTTCTCGTTCGATGTCAACATGGCAGGAACAGGGTACCACCATGGCACGTACAGGGAGGAAGGCGGTCGCTCTCACGGTAGAGTAAGAGAGGAGGCTGGTCCACGCGACCGGCCCAGCTACGACAACAGGCGGTACTTAACTGAGGAACAAGTAAAAAGTGTGCGATATCAGAAATCACATTCCACGCATCTCCTTAATAAGTATGAGCGTCAGTATGACCAACGTCGCCGACGCGACGGAGAAGATGAAGGATATGAGCACCTCGCTTGGGGACCGTCAAAAGAAAAAGAAGGCGCAGACAAGCATTGGGATTGCCCGTTCTTCAAGTATTGCTGGGACGCGGGAATGAGCCGATTGCCTACGATCGATAACTGCCCCGAATGCGGACAGCAGAAGGAGGACACGGAGCCGGTGTCAGTGTTTAAGCGCCTAGGGCCTCTCCTGCCTCAGCGCCGACGCAGGGAGTCGTCTCGAGCACAAGGTCTCAAGGAGCCAATGGATGACAAAGAGAAAGACAGGTATCACCGTCCAAGGTGGTGTCCCGACGGACTCAGACATACCCAAAAGCGTAGAGTGCAGCGGCTGCGTAACTTGGAGGAAGCCGAAGCGCAGTATCTCCACGCTCTAAAGAAAGCACGGCCCGATCTGGCCGTTAAAATTAGGCAGACCTTGGAAACGGAAGATCACCCGAAAAGGAAAGAGTGGCGCCCCAAACCGGTAAAAGCCGATGCAAAGACATCGGCTGGCACAAACATGGTATTCATACTTCCGTCAGAGTTCTGCGCGCCACGAACCAACGAGCTACCAGTGGCACAGTTCGACTGTGGCCCACGGCCAGTTATCTTTGAGAAGCCACGTGAAAAGGGTTACAAACATCTGAAAGCACTGTACCTACGAGGTTACATCAATGGGCAACCTGTCAGCAAGATGTTAGTGGACACCGGAGCGGCAGTCAACATAATGCCATACTCCATGCTACGACGTTTGGGACGCTCCACTGCAGATCTGATCAAAACTAACGTCACTTTAAGCGACTTCAACGGCCAGACTTCAGAAACGCAAGGCGTACTAAACGTGGACCTGACCGTGGGCAGAAAAACAATCCCTACGTCATTCTTCGTCGTGGACAGCAAAAGCACCTACGCTGTCTTGCTAGGGAGAGATTGGATCCATGCCAACTGCTGCATTCCATCCACGATGCACCAGTGCCTAATACAGTGGGATGGAGATGAGGTGGAGGTCATTCATGCAGACGATTCCGTCGAGGTCTCCATTGCTGGCATGAACGTCTGGGAAGCAGAAGACCAAGAGCCGATCTCTGGAATCAGTCTAGACGGCTGTGAACGCATTGAGGCTACAAAAAACGGGGTGAGGCTGGTCTTATCCACCGGCCTGACAGAGTAGCAAAGCCCACGATGGTACATGGTACGGCCGATCCCTGCGATCGGCCACAAAAAACAAAAAGCAGCAACCTTGCGACGAGCAGATCATGCAGTCGTAGCAGGGAGATTCCCAGCCATTGTAAAACCATAAGGTGTAAACCGTCCTTGACTAATACAATCAAAAAGGGGGCCGATTCAGGCAATCGGCCCAAGTTATTTTTGTTAACCTCACCTAATGTTTGCCCTGTGCTTAGCATCGATTTGACAGGTGACGGAAAGCTAGGATATGGATTTACATCTGCTGATGAACTAGAAGAGATTGACATCGGTCCTGGGGATAAGCCAAGACCAACATTTATCAGCAAGAAGTTGGATCCGAATCTGCGGGGTCCGATGATAGCTTTGTTGAAAGAATATCCAGATTGCTTTGCCTGGGATTATACAGAGATGCCTGGGCTAGACAGGAGCATCATCGAGCATCGACTCCCACTTAAAAAAGGATTTCGGCCATTCCAGCAGCGAGCACGACAGATGAAGGCCGAAATTTTGAAAGAAGTCAAGAAGGAGATCGAGAAAATGTTGGCAGCCGATTTAATCAGGCCATGCAGGTTATTGCTCAAATGTCTGGGGACAGCTGAGGCCAATCGGCTCCTACACGAGGTACACGAAGGCGCTTGTGGAACTCACCAATCGGCTCACAAGATGAAGTGGTTGATTAGGCGATCAGGGTTTTATTGGCCTACCATGCTCGAGGACTGTTTTAAGTACTACAAAGGGTGTCAAGCATGTCAGAGATTTGGAAAAATTCAGATGGTACCCGCGTCAGCAATGAACCCCATCATCAAGCCTTGGCCATTCCGAGGTTGGGGCATGGATATGATCGGCAAGATCAATCCTCCGTCAAGCAAAGGCCACATGTGGATTTTGGCCATCACGGATTATTTCACCAAGTGGGTGGAAGCTGTCCCTATGAAGTTAGTAAGTTCAAAGGATGTCGTCGATTTTGTGAAAGAACACGTCATTCATAGGTTTGGGATTCCCCAGACTATCACGACCGATGGAGGTTCGGTCTTCACTTCTCACGAGTTCAGAGAGTTCTGTGAGGACACAGGGATCAAGCTGATGCGATCATCTCCGTACTATGCTCAAGCAAATGGGCAAGCTGAAGCGTCCAACCAGAGCCTTATCAAGCTGATCAAGAGGAAAATCGATGAGAACCCTAGGCGTTGGCACGAGGTTTTATCAGAGGCTTTATGGGCTTACCGCATGTCATGTCATGGGGCGATAAAAACCTCGCCGTACCATCTAGTCTATAGACAAGAAGCCGTATTGCCTTGGGAAATTACGGCTGGGTCGAGATGTGTCACTTTTCAGAACGATCTAACGACTGAAGAATATGCAGCCTTGATGAGTGACAGCGTTGAATATTTGACTGAGCTTAGGCTGTGGTCGCTTGAGAAAATCAAAGAGAACAAGGCCAAAGTAGCTCGTGCATACAACAAGAAGGTGAGGCCTAAGGAGTTCCATGTTGGCGATCTGGTATGGGAAGCGGTGTTGCCATTAGGGACTAAGGATGCAGCATATGGTAAATGGTCTCCAAATTGGCACGGGC
The DNA here is from genome assembly GCA_916181665.1 of Avena sativa. Taxonomy (NCBI): domain Eukaryota; kingdom Viridiplantae; phylum Streptophyta; class Magnoliopsida; order Poales; family Poaceae; genus Avena; species Avena sativa. The sequence goes on from OV702280.1 coordinate 425,750,528, forward strand.
CATACAGGGTAGATCAAGTTTTAAGAGGGAACGCGTACATGCTGGAGGAGCTGGATGGCGTGAAATTCCCAGTGGCTGTCAACGGTCAGCATCTCAAGAAATATTTCCCAAGCATGTGGGATGATGGACAGTGAGATATGGGGGCCGATACACGAAATCGGCCAATAAAAAACTTATTATTATATATTTCCCAAGTACGTGGGATGATGGACAGCGAGATATGGGGGCCGATACATGAAATCGGCCAATAGAAGTATACAGCCGATGCACAGTCATCGACTTTAGAGTTTCAAAACTGTTACAAGAAGACGCCAGTTTACATAAACGAGCTACTGAAGAAATGCCTCGAAGGCTTGGAGGGCGTCAGCACGGACACGGTCCACCTCGGCGATCTCGGCTTCGTCATCTTCATCCTTGCCCGTCACCAACTGCTTGTTCAGGGCACGTATTTCTGCCAGATCGGTCTTCAGTTCGGCTTTGAGGCTCTCTACTTCATCTTGGGAACGGGCGATGGATGCTTCTTTGTCAAAAATGAGTTGTTTTGTCACCCGGACCTTTTCTTCAAGATCTTCCAGCTCCTTTTTCAGAGATGCGAGCTCGGTGGTACTGACAGAGGTGTCAGTTTTGGCATCAAGGGACGCCTTTTTCTCATTGAGCTGCTGACATCTGTCGGCAATATTCGCCTTCAGCGGGAGTTGGGCACGGCGCAGGTTGATCCTTTCACGAGCTAGATTCACCCTTGACACGAAGAAGGACAAAGTTAGGACGGGCCAAAGCTTCACCTGCAATGTTACTGGGAGTTGGTCTTGGATTTCAGCAAGAACGCCCTTCACCTCTTCAGAACCCTCGATCAGCTCCTCGATCGGGGAAGACAGTAAGGCTCTAAGTCGTTGGAATTGAGGTAGAACAGCCCTGGCTTGTGGTTCATCGGTGGCAACAGAGGGAGTTGGATCGATGGAGTCAGGATCAAAGGTCAGCAAGCCTGAAATGTCACCACCCTGGCAGCCCGAAAAGGCGTCAGTGTGCGTCCAATAGGGAAGAATAAAGCCGACAGAGGTTAACATACCTCTCCTAAGACCGAGGGGGTAGCAGACGGCGAGGCGATCGGTTTGTGTGTGGTTGCTGGGGGAGTTACCAAAGTGGTGGCCATTTCATCTGCATTTTCGGGGATTGCCAGGTCTGGTTTGGCTAAAGGCGTCGGCGCGGCCCCTACCTTCCCACCAGAAGCCTCAGTTGTCTGCATGAAAGGTGTTTAACCGATGAAGATGATGGTGAACTGGCAGACAAAAGGGAATAAGGGGCAAGAGCATAAAGGATGATGATTTTTTGGAACCTCTTGGCTCGATGAAGAAGCTTGTAGTCCTTTACGAGCTCTCTTGGGACCCACAGCTGGCCCGGCCTCGACTGGTGCTCGGGGGGCAGCAGGTTCAGGAACCGACCTTTTCCTAGAAGCCGATGGTGGCACATCTGGCTGGCTCGGGGTGATGGTCCTCTCAGAATCCGTTGGGCTCGATTCTCCCTCATTGGGTTGTGTGTCCTCGTGGGATGTTTCTTCGACGGAAGCCTGCAAAAGAAGGAAGGCTATTAGACACAAGCACATCTGCAAGAATGAAAAAATGAGAAGAAACGGCCAAGACATGGATCAGCCTACATGCGAGCTTTCTGGAGAAGGGCTCCGGTGTCTCAAAGTCTTCCTGGCAGCTACATTCTTCGTCGTCGTTCTTATCTTGGTGGGAACTCGAGGGGCAGCTGATGTTGAAGTTCCTTGCTTCTTAGAAGCCGATTGAGGTGTTATCGGCTGTTTCTGCATTATTACCTTTTTCAAAGGCGGCGAGTTTTTGCAGAAAAGAACCACAGGAGCTGGCGGAAAGAACTCAAAAGGGGAGCCATCGCTGTGTGTGGGTTCAGGGCCATCTTGTTGCTGCAAAGGGAGAAATTGGGTTAGTAAAAGAATCATTTATGAGCTGCGTTAAGAAAATGTATAAGCAGTGGTACCTGTTCCACGGGGATGTCATAATCGGCATCAAGGTGTTTCAGCAACGGCCCCAGAGCTTTCCTGAAAGTGTGGGTTTTCCACATCGACCACCAGTCCTCGAAGCCATCAATTGATGAAGCGAAGGTGAGGTCATTTGGAATGGGGATGGTCAGAGCATCAAAGAAGGAGTAACACCTCTGACTGCGTGACGATTCTGTTCTGCAACGCATTCTGACGACGCGTAACCCGATACAGGAAAAAAAAAGAGGAGAAGGGAAAAAACGGAGTGGTTTTGGAATTATTATTACCAAAACCAGGGGGGCATGTGTTATCGTCATATTTTGGCCAAAGGAGGAGTTGGGCCGTGGTCAAGATGGGCTTAGAAGATACGTATATGCAACGTGTTGTTGAATCGGCCTCGTGTGTTGATTTTGGCTCAATTGCCCGTGTATCTTATATTGTAATAGATTCCGTTTAGATTTAGGTAAGAGATAGAGTTGTAGAGTTATTCCAAAGACAGAAAGTCTCCGGACTATAAATATGTACCTAAGGTTATCGAGAAAAGGAGGACAATCACGTTCACAACAAACACAATCTCGGCGCATCGCCACCCCTTGTTTCTAGGGTTTTTTCTCGGGTAAGTGCCATGCTGCCTAGATCGCATCTTGCCTTCACCCTTGACCCGAAGAAGGACAAAGTTACGACGGGCCAAAGCTTCACCTGCAATGTTACTGGGAGTTGGTCTTGGATTTCAGCAAGAACGCCCTTCACCTCTTCAGAACCCTCGATCAGCTCCTCGATCGGGGAAGACAGTAAGGCTCTAAGTCGTTGGAATTGAGGTAGAACAGCCCTGGCTTGTGGTTCATCGGTGGCAACAGAGGGAGTTGGATCGATGGAGTCAGGATCAAAGGTCAGCAAGCCTGAAATGTCACCACCCTGGCAGCCCGAAAAGGCGTCAGTGTGCGTCCAATAGGGAAGAATAAAGCCGACAGAGGTTAACATACCTCTCCTAAGACCGAGGGGGTAGCAGACGGCGAGGCGATCGGTTTGTGTGTGGTTGCTGGGGGAGTTACCAAAGTGGTAGCCATTTCATCTGCATTTTCGGGGATTGCCAGGTCTGGTTTGGCTAAAGGCGTCGGCGCGGCCCCTACCTTCCCACCAGAAGCCTCAGTTGTCTGCATGAAAGGTGTTTAACCGATGAAGATGATGGTGAACTGGCAGACAAAAGGGAATAAGGGGCAAGAGCATAAAGGATGATGATTTTTCGGAACCTCTTGGCTCGATGAAGAAGCTTGTAGTCCTTTACGAGCTCTCTTGGGACCCACAGCTGGCCCGGCCTCGACTGGTGCTCGGGGGGCAGCAGGTTCAGGAACCGACCTTTTCCTGGAAGCCGATGGTGGCACATCTGGCTGGCTCGGGGTGATGGTCCTCTCAGAATCCGTTGGGATCGATTCTCCCTCATTGGGTTGTGTGTCCTCGTGGGATGTTTCTTCGACGGAAGCCTGCAAAAGAAGGAAGGCTGTTAGACACAAGCACATCTGCAAGAATGAAAAAATGAGAAGAAACGGCCAAGACATGGATCAGCCTACATGCGAGCTTTCTGGAGAAGGGCTCCGGTGTCTCAAAGTCTTCCTGGCAGCTACATTCCTCGTCGTCGTTCTTATCTTGGTGGGAACTCGAGGGGCAGCTGATGTTGAAGTTCCTTGCTTCTTAGAAGCCGATTGAGGTGTTATCAGCTGTTTCTGCATTATTACCTTTTTCAAAGGCGGCGAGTTTTTGCAGAAAAGAACCACAGGAGCTGGCGGAAAGAACTCAAAAGGGGAGCCATCGCTGTGTGTGGGTTCAGGGCCATCTTGTTGCTGCAAAGGGAGAAATTGGGTTAGTAAAAGAATCATTTATGAGCTGCGTTAAGAAAATGTATAAGCAGTGGTACCTGTTCCACGGGGATGTCATAATCGGCATCAAGGTGTTTCAGCAATGGCCCCAGAGCTTTCCTGAAAGTGTGGGTTTTCCACATCAACCACCAGTCCTCGAAGCCATCAATTGATGAAGCGAAGGTGAGGTCATTTGGAATGGGGATGGTCAGAGCATCAAAGAAGGAGTAACACCTCTGACTGATGAGAGGATCAGGCAGGTCGGCCCTGCACTCCGTAAGATGATGGAGGAAGAGATGGGGAGGTACTTGCCCAAGGCCAAATTGCCGGGCCACTATGACCGTCTGGTAGAATTCATACCCAGGCTTGATGATTCTGTTGGATGTACTCATACCAACTGGAAGGAAACAGGGTCGGATCACAATGGAAAAGAGTTGCCGGGTGCTGGTGTCATCGGCAAAGTTATCTAGCCTGAAGGAGAGTGGATTTTCGAAATGATCAGACTCTTCCATGTAAGGGAAGAAGGTAGGATTGTCTAGACCTTGAAAGAAAGTGCTGAACCACTTGGCTGCTTCCTGAGGGGATAGTTTGCTGCCTGGCAGCCTATACAAAGCTTGGCCATAACTAGTGCATCGGATCTGCTTCCCCTTGACATCTGGAAAGGTACAGCTCGCCAAAAGGGGGAAGTCTGGGATATGATTCTGAAAGTACAGCTGAGCCCATAGTTGAATGAACCACCAAGGACCACCTGTTTTGACTGCTATGCCTGAGAACAGCTTGGCAGACATCAACTGAAGACATCGATAGACCTCTCCAAGGAATAGTTTGCCGATGCCAAGTTGAGTACCTTTGGCCAGTTCGTGGGCTAGGGAGAGATAGTTCTTGGTTGGAGCAAGAGAAGGGCCACAGAATATGAAATGCTCCAGCCAGAAGTTGAGAAAGGCTGTATGTTCTTTCTCTGAGACAGGGCCCTTTGTTTTCATATGGCGTTGGAGGTAGGCACCCCAGTTTGTGCAGTCTGTTTTAGAAGACAGTTTGTAGGGGACTTTGGTCAGTTTAAAAGCAGAGGGGCTGGGTGATGTGACATCTAGGCCGGTGATCATCACCACGTCTAACAGGGTTGGTGACATAGGGCCATGACCAAACATAAAGCAGTTCAGAGCGTCAGACCAGAAGTAGCCGATGGTTTTCAGGAGGTTCTCGTGTTTCTCAAGAGGAGACAATGATAAATGCAAGGCATCGGCTATTCCCGTGGTTTCCCATTGGGATTGGTAAGCTCTAGCTACTCTACTGAACCAAGAGACCCAGTGTTCAGGGGGATTAGGCCAGGCTCGTAGACAGTCGGCCCAAGAGTTCAGATCTAGGTCTTGGCTTACGAAGGGGATTCTATTGGCTTCGCAAGAAATCAGATGAGCAGGGCTAGATTGTGTGCGAGGGCCAAGACAGAGGGAGTTTGGGAGAGACGGATGCGGCAGCAGAATGTCTGAAACCTAGAAAATTTAATGGTGGAATAAGGCATTAATTCAGGTGTTCGCCATTAAGTCTACCATCGTGTTCAGACTGCGAGGAGTAGGCGTACCTTCAGACCGGAGACCTCTGGGTTGGTGTTGGACGATTCCGCCATCTAGTTCGCCGGCGGAGATGAATCTGCGCAGTTGGGGATCGAGGGTTTTTTGTCGCTGTGAGCTCGATCTGGTCAGTGGGCGATTGAAGATCTAGGTCGCCTTTTTTGAAGAAGGTCGCAGGTTACCGTTTGAGACTGAAAAGCAGCCGCTTAGGTTTGCCTAAATATGCGACCAAGTTTTGACCTTGTCAACGTTTTTGGGAAAGCCGATGTCCATCGGCTCTTTAAGTTTTGACTTAATTAACGGAATGAGTGCGGTAAAAGCCGATACAGCATTATCGGCTTCTGGAGCATCGTCCTATTTTGGCTATCGGCAAAATTGGGACGAAAAAAAAGCAATCTTCGAGAAACAGATTTTCATTCATTCATTCAAAAGCTGATTGCTTACAAAAGGGGTGATTGATTACAAAAGGGAGCTTACTACTACTACTACTACTACTACTACTACTACTGGTTCCTAATCTAGAGGCCGAGGTCGTCGTCGCTGTCGTCGCCGCCGTCCTGTTCGCTGTCCTCAGCACTGCTACCGGCGTCGTCTTCGCTGCTGCTGCTGAAGATGCCAGCGGGGGCCTCCTCATCCTCGTCGTCGTCTTCGGTGTCCTCGCTGGACCCGGCGCGGAAGTACCTCACCGGCTGGTACTCTTCGGAGGAGTTGTCCTCCTCCGCTTCCTCCTCCTCGTCGGAGGAGTCGACGCCGTCCCAGGACATGGCGTCGTCGGTGCTGTCCGCCTCCAGTTCCCCATCAGCGAGGAACTGCAGATCTTCCTCGCCGTCAGTCAAGGACGCGTCGTCCTCCGACCAAGCGGCGAAGTCCCAATCCCTCTCGTCCCACCATTGTGGGGTGAGAGTGTGGTACGCCGCCATCGGCGGGTGTTCTGGCGTCGGCTCTCAGTCGCTCATTGAGTTGGAGGCTTGGGAGGACAGGCCAGATGAACCGGAGGAGGCCATGGCGGAGAATGAGGGTTTTTCGGCGGAGGAGGAGGAAGGGTTTTTTTGGCTACTGGAGGAAGATGGGGATTGCGAACTGTTTAGGTGAATTTAAATAAGGGGAATAGTATGAAGAGGTTCAATGCTATAGCAGTTTCCCAGAAGGCACTGCCGAAATTGTCAGATCATGCACTGCGAAGAAGTTGAGAAGACAGGGCATCATGATGAAGGGGTAGCGTGACGATTCTGTTCTGCAACGCATTCTGACGACGTGTAACCCGATACAGGAAAAAAAAAGAGGAGAAGGGAAAAAACGGAGTGGTTTTGGAATTATTATTACCAAAACCAGGGGGGCATGTGTTATCGCCATATTTTGGCCAAAGGAGGAGTTGGGCCGTGGTCAAGATGGGCTTAGAAGATACGTATATGCAACGTGTTGTTTAATCGGCCTCGTGTGTTGATTTGGGCTAAATTGCCCGTGTATCTTATATTGTAATAGATTCCGTTTAGATTTAGGTAAGAGATAGAGTTGTAGAGTTATTCCAAAGACAGAAAGTCTCCGGACTATAAATATGTACCTAAGGTTATCGAGAAAAGGAGGACAATCACGTTCACAACAAACACAATCTCGGCGCATCGCCACCCCTTGTTTCTAGGGTTTTTTCTCGGGTAAGTGCCATGCTGCCTAGATCGCATCTTGCGATCTAGGCAGTATCTACTTATGCGTTATCTAGTGTTACTCGTACTGAAGCCTTGTTGATGGCGAGTAACACTATTATCATAGATTTGTTTGGATTAGCATCAGTACTTTTCGCTATGATTGTTTAGTTATGCTACCTCTAGCTATCTCGCCGCCGTTGCACCTTTTCCCGGGTGTAAGGGTGGCATCTTGCTTGATCTTTATTTAAGTCGATTTGATCTGTTATAGTTGTGCCTTGTTCTCCAAGGTTTAGTTTGATATCCACATGATCAGGCCTTGCAAACGGGTTGAACGATCCAGTAGTATGTAAGATATGGTTTACCAATCCCAGAGGGGGTGTTCCGGGAATTGACGTTACGTTGGTTTTTAGGCCTTCTCTAGGATTAGTTTTCTATTATCTTTTGTATCTACTAGGCTCAATTACGTGTAGGATGTTCCAGTCATGTAGTGAAAACATTAAACTGTCGTAGATCGATTTAACTTGTATTGATGAAGCAAAACCCCATGTTATAATAGATCTAATGCAGAACCATGGGATAATCGGCTCTGGGAGCCGATTCACAGGGAAACCTGGGAGCCGGTCACGGCTCGAATTTTACGTATACTTGTTTACCATGCAGGAAACCAATCGAAGCAATCCTTCACCTTCCTGACCAGGTATAGGTCAGGTGGCATGCCCTCGAACCAAGCCAGGACGTGTGCCGGAGTTTTGCGGGCCGTTGCCCGAGGGACCAGGGCCCACCAGCAGTCCTGAGAGCCTCCCGGCTCTTCGTGTTGCCCGTCGTTGCTCGCCGGTGGGTTTTGGTAGGCAACAAGTGGACATTTGGTTAACAGGAAACGAGCGTTAGGTACTTAGACTTTCAGTTCCATTTCTGTATGAAACAGAACAAGTTGTTGCTATTTTGTCAGCTATAAGTTTGTGGCAGTCCATGTTCAACTAAACGGACCGCTTCGTAGCGGTTGAGCTTCACCTTCGTTTTTTTGACAAAGGATAATATATTACTCCATCCGTCCCAAATTACTCTGCCGTTTTAGATTTGGTCAAAGTTTATGAAGTTTGACTTTGACTTAACCTAAAACGCAGAGTAATTTGGGACAGAGGGAGTAGTAACATGCATGATACTAGTTACAGTTGGCCTTTACAACAACACAATATTAAAAGCCAATCAAAGATCTCAAGCATAGGCATAATCAAATCTATCTATATATTATATGCTAAAAATATATACAAATGCCTAATAGAAGCACTTGTATAACTAAGCGGGAAGCTTCGTAGCGATCGAGCTTCACTTTGCTTTTAATCAAAGATTTCTCCTAGAGTCTCCTAAGCCAAGAATCTACAGCTGCAAAAACGATGCCTTCACCACGAAACAATGCCAAAAATCGTTATCATCGTTTGTCTCAGAAGCCATGCGAGTCAAAGCTGGCACTGATTGGACCTCGACAAAGCCGCACCGACGAGCAGGACAAATCGGAGGTGCTATCCCCGATCGAGCCCATAGGGACCCAAATCGAGCCCAACACGTCCTGCCGCCACCCTTGCTGATCTGGACGACCGCCATATTGTTTGGAGTGGTCTGAAGGGGGAGCGGTGCTACTTTATTGCGCATCATTGACGACCAGTCTTGGCGGCACGGTGCAGCGGAGCCTCGACGTGAGTTGAGTGATGACGGACACGGGAATGGTGGAGGCGTCTTCTGGCGCGATGGCAGCGTCAACTGCAGGTGTCGCTGCGGTTTTGCAAATCTCTGCTCTAAAGATGTTTCTGCGGTTGGTAGGGTAACTCCTTCACTTAGAGCACGTCTCGGGTATGCGAATGTTCCAGGTTGCTAGCTGATGAAATGATTTCGTTGTTTTTCTGGGCGTAAGGCCATGTTGACATGATTTTTACCCATTGTCGGTACGTGTTGTGTGGTGGATTCAGATTTTTAGTGTATGCTCTTTGTACATCCTTTATCGAATAAATTAATAAAAATGTCCGTTAAGTCTTATATGCAGATGCCAGGGTCCGGTCCTCCATTTCGAAGAAAATCAGATGGCAGATTATCGGGATATATGGAGCACGCTCATCTTGCACGATAGCCCTTCCACCGGTCTGATTTTTTATCCAACGCCTAGCTGGTAATTTTAGTTTTTCAGCTTGCCACGTGACAACTTACTCGTAGGACCACATCCTAAATAGCTGCCCCATATTGGAATTCCAGATTATACAGTCTTGTTTTTCCACAAAAGGTTAATATATTAATATCAAGATTTCATGATGGTTCTCGCAAATGTGAGGGTATCATTTGGCATCATCTTTAGCGGTATCGTAAGTGCTTGTAAATAAGTTTTGAAATGGAGGAGGCCCAAATTACAACTTCATCTATATGGTGAGGGTGTAAGGTTATTTTGTATTCAAATTCGAAGTCTTGCGCCTTATGCCGCAATTTGAGCAACCAATAATAGTGCTCGCTCGGCCCGGAAAATAATTTCATGTATTTGTCCAAATATGTATGTATCTAGATGGGATTTAGTATATACACCTAGAAATCTAGACAAATCTATGACATCCTTTTCAGGATAAAGAAAATACTAACTTAGATTTAATATTCGAAAACCGTGTCTACATTTATCACAAAACTTTTTCCAAAAACGTTAATTTTTAGCTTTTACACTTGTAATAGAATTTTTTTCTCAAATTTACAATTTTAAAGATTGGTTAATGTGCCCAAAAAATGATAACCATTTAGGACCTTTCAGCTCGTATGCTCAAGATAGCTTGTTTTTATTGTCGTTGAAAATCTTATAGAGTACCAATAGATGTGTAGTATGTACAACTAATCTTTGTATCAAAATTTCTTTTAGATTTTATCTACACATGATACACAAAAGTGCCAAGAAAAATTAGTTTCTTTGTCTTTTCCGAGAAACAATTTTGTGACTTTTTGTATAGCCTAAGATATAAATATATTTGACAAAACTTCGCTGGTATGCACTCCCTCCATTTCAAAATATAAGATATTTAGCCTTCTTTTAAACACATATATCTAGACGATTTTTAGCGTGTATGTTTACTCATTTTGCTCTGATCTTACACACTAAAAGGAATCTAGATAAATGCGCTTTATAAAAAGGTTAATCATATGATATTTTAAAACGGAGGAAGTAGAATACATTTATACATATCCGCCAAAAAAATACCTACTTTGGAAACTTACAAATGTCATTCTTGATTTTTTTTTTGAAATTTTGGGATCCCCACAGCCAAAATTATGCAATTAAACTAAGAGGCTTCTATATTTATAGCGTTTGAAGTGATATAAGATGAGTTGTATGTGCTTGATATTTGATTGGTACAATAATTTTCTTTTAGTTCCGACAGCGAGTCAGGATGTACAAAACATATGAGTTTTTTAGGTCTTACAAATTGTATCAGAAGATGTCGTTAAAAATGAAAATTGGAAGATTCAATGTTCCCAAAGGCTTAACTATTCGAGAACTCGAGACATATTTGGAGAACATTATTTCATTACTACACATGATTAGACTGAGTCTATATCATCAATATTATGTAGATATGGTAATTATATGATACAAGAGCATAGAACTATTTGAGCTTCCCATGTGAGCAAGCATGTTAGGCTTGGTATTTTTTGCGTGTTAAACCCTCAATCATATGTGACTGCTATTGTGTCTGCTATTGGAATAGTACACAACAAAATTATACTTCAACCCTGACCCAAGTGTTATGTTGTTTATACCCACTGGTAGAGAACGCCCCATGCGTCCCGGTTGGTAAGGGCCATTAGTCCCGGTTGCCCAACCGGGACGGGGCAATCGGGACTAAAGCTCTAACCTTTAGTCCCGGTTGCCCCACCAACCGGGACAAATGGGGGCACACGTGGCGGCATCAGAGCGCGAGGGGGGGGGGGGGGGGTGGAGCTCTAGTCCCGGTTCGTAACACGAACCGGGACTAATAACCTGCTGCCGCGGCAGAGATTTGGCCCATTTCTCTGCCGCGGCAGAGAATTCATTTTGGCACATTTTGTTGCCGCGGCAGCATTTTCGTCACTTTTTGTGCCGCGGCAGAGAATTCATTTAGGTTGTTTTATTGTTTATTTAGTGTTTTGCACTTATCAATGAAGGAACCTTATATTACACAAGATCATCATGACAACATTTTACATTCAATACACGGATCGAGTTCATGCACTACATACAAAAGTTGCTATTCGATGCTACCGGCCAATTCCTTGAAAGTTGCTATTTTTACAATCCCTATTGTCTATACACAGCCGAATAGTATTCCCCTTTTGGGTCTAGGACTTCTGCATCCAAGAATCCCGCCAATTCCTCCTGTATTGCTCGTATGCGATCCTTTGGCAGAAGACCGTCCCGTAGACGTTCGATCTGATTTAAAAAAGGAGTCAGCCTATATGAATATGAAACTAAACACAATTTGATTGTAATTAAAAACTATAGAAATTGTTTACGTACGTGGAGTTGCTCTAAATTTCTGCCCTTCTCATCGCACGTCTGCCGGATGAACTCGCATACATAGTATCCACATAGATTGTTACCTGGTCCCTGCGTCAGGCACTTTACGACAACAGAGTTCAATCAAAATAATAATCAAGCATGATAATAACTGTATCAAAACTAGAATCAAAGAGATGCGCGGATATAGCTAGTGGTGCTTACATCTAGTGGTTGAAATGTAAGCTCCTCTTTCCAAACACCCCTAGCCTTCTTGGTGGACCGTTTCCAAGCGCTGCCTAGAAAACGAATAAAATAAGTTATTAAGTACTTGATATCATAAAATTCACGAACGTTGCCGATATAGTGTCGTAATGATTAGAATTACCGCTGGAGAAGTATCTGCATGTCCTTCCACGTCTCAAGGGGTTTATGTTTCGAGTCCATGACTAGTACACGCCCTTTGTCAAGTTGAATGATTAACAGAATATAGTGGTACCTGCGAATGCAGAACTAATCAATTATATACTTAACATCGAGTAAGCGAAATAGAAAGTGTATACAAGACAATAACACTCACTGGAAGTTGTAAGGAAATAGTATTTCCCTTTTGGTTTCTTGAAACCTTAACGCGTGTACTATATTATCCTCCGTATCCTGGGGGCTTATTTTGAGATTAGCTTCATGAACCCAATATGGGTCAATGAAGCCAATGTCATAGATTTGTCCTCTGCTGCATTCGAGAATCTTCATTCTGCATATTAAAGTATGATTATATACATGCAATAAACAAAATAATATAGATGGAGACTAAATTAATTACAGAATTAGTACTTACAGACAATAGGCACTCATGATCGATTTGTCCAAGGCGTCTTGATTGAATAATTGAAATAGTTCATCAAATTCAATGGATATCATGTCATCCCTTTCTTTCCCATGATGCTTTTTTGTAACCCTCAGCACTATCCAGTTAGCCCCGGCCTTTGTGGCATGCAAGTACCAGTTATGCAATCTTCGCATTTTTGTTGGAAGATTGTTTACCTCCTCAGGTTTGACGAGAGGTTTTCCGTACTGGTATTGGTATGCTACTTCACTCACGGGTAAGAACTCTAACTGGGATAAGTACTGGGCAATACTCATACCTTGAGCAGCGGCAGCTTCTCCGTATTGTGCAACTACCTCTGGATCATACTGCTCTTCGGCCCCATATTTGCTCGACCCCACATTGGTTTGAGAAATCACCTTGAGAGGGGCGCAAGTCTGTTTTGCTTGTTCTCCGAGCTGGGCAACAAATTTCCCGCTTGCATCAGTACTGCTCTTCGAGGCTTTTTGTGCTGCATGTGACTTGAGAATAGAACGCTCATAGTCTGATGATAGCTTTGGCTCGGGTTGATGAAGAGTCTTTAGCATTTTCAACACTTTGGCTTTTTCTTCTTTGGTGCTGGGGAACTCTGGCTCTTTCGGCCGCCTCAGCTTAGCGAAAAACGCTGTCGTTTCCGCATCAACGATCACCGCAGTCTCCTCTTCAGTACAGTCATAAGCTCTCTTGGGAGGAACCGTTGGTACTTTTGGAAGAGGCTCTTGTTTATGTTTTGGCGATCGCTTACGACGCACAGTAGCGGTACGCTTACGCTTTTTATCCTGAGGCGCCGGCGATGGCTCCCGCGGCGATGGCTGCACCGGAGACGGGTGAGGCGACGGAGCCGGGTGAGGCGACGAAGACGGCTGCCGCGGCGGCGACGACCTCGCTGGAGACGGGTGAGGCGGCGGCGAAGATGGCCTTGGCGTGTGATTTTGAAGCACGATACAATCCTTCGGCCATAGAATGGTGACGTTTTTTGCGTCACCCAGCACAGTCACATCCCCTTCACCAGCAGGGTAGTGAAGATCCAAAACCTCAAAGGTGGGCATGATTTCATCCACGCCGACAACAGCGTAGCCCTCTGGAACCGGACGACTGTGGTAAGTTGGTGTGGGTCCAATTGGTAAGGAATAGACGACCGCCACCTTCATTGATATGTTCACAACTTTGACATGTAGCTCGCAGTGTGTCATCTCTGTGATATCATCCACTGGGTAGCCAACAGGAGCCATCGTCGGTGCATCATCGGCATCGCCATTGTCATCACCCGGGACCTCGGTGGAAGCCACACTGCTTTTTCGATTATTCGATAGGCCGGTAGCATCGAATGCAGTGTGCTGCTGAGATGGGCTGGTAGTACTTTGCTCTTTAAGTGAGTTAATTTCATCTTGTTGTTGCTTTAATCGTTCTTCAATTAAACGCATTCGCTCTTTCTGACTTTCTGCTTCAACTGCCGCCCTGTCCTTACTCCTCTGACGGCTTCTATCAGGATATTTCTTCCTCTCTTCGGGAAACCCAGTCCTCCATGATTGGGAGCCTATTGTGCCTCGTGTTCGTCCATCATGTTCCTTATTTCCAAGGGCGAGTGTGAGCTCATCATTCTCTCTATCGGGAATGAAGTCCCCATCTTTAACAGCCTTTACTGATTTTCTCATCCTCTCGATTGGCAAGGGGTCTTCTTTATGTCGTATGTTATATATACACCTCCCTTCCGAGTCCAACGTGCCCCCATGCCCGTAAAACCAATTCCTTGCACGTTCTACCCAATCGTCTGTCTCTGGAGTGATCTTTTTAGCACGCAGTTCTTCCTCAAGTTTCTCCCACTTAGGAATGCCAGCCCTGTAGCCACCTTGCCCCATAGTATGGTGATACTTCTTGTTAGCAGCATTCAGCTTGTTCTTTGCAGAAATTTCCTTAGCTTTTTTCCGATGTCTTGTATTCCACAAACTTAGCCCAGAATGGTTTTATCTTCTGAAACTGAGTCTTCTTGAAATCCGGAGTCTTCTCTTTCACGACATAGTCAAGGTGCAATCTTTTCTTCCAGTTGGTGAAACACTGGGCCATCTTCTTCAAAGCCCACTCCCTGACCTTAGCCTCCATGGCTCTCCCATGTTGTAAGGCGTCCTCAACTGGATCCTCCGCATTTGGATCCAGCTCTATCTTCGGTAGTTTGAAATTAACCATGAGCCTCTTCCACAGTAAATCTTTGGCGTGGTTAGGGACAAATAAACATGTTCCCTCTTCATCCGCTTTAGCAGGCCTATTCCAATTTCTAATGGTGATCGGGATTAAGTCCCTAACGATTACTCCGCATTGTGCCACAAATTTGGTTGCGACAACTTCGGGAGCTGTCGGTCTGCCGTCTTCAGCGACATCTTCGATCCTAAACCTCTCATGGTCTTGCAACTTTTTGGTTGGGCCTCGTCTGCTCTTTTCAGTAGATTCCTTCGATCCGGAGGGCTAAAAGAAGAAAGATCGTCGTTACTATTTCTATATAGATAGCAGATGATTAATTAATGAATTGATTTATATTACATGCACCTCGCCGGAGCGGTCGTCTTCTCGATTACACAAGGCATCGCCTTCTCCCTCGCGGAAGGCAACACCTTCAACCTCAAACAAGTTGTCTACTCCGGTAAAAAGAGGATCACCCTCACCGGAGTTGTTCAGAAACGTTGATACGTCTAAATTATCTTCCCCACGGATCACACCTTGGATCAACTCTTCCTTTTCTTCGTCTCTGACGTGTGGGTCCATATTTTCTGCATAGGTGGAAAAACGAATAAGTCAAAGCGGCTAAAGGAGAAAGTTAAGGAGAAACCCTAATATATACATACACAATAATAAAAATGAAGAGAAACCCTAAACCTAGCTACAAAAAGGAAACCGTGTAGTAGATAGGTAACTCTAGCTAAAATCAACTAAAATCAATATTCCGGAGTTCCGAGGGGTGTAACCTAGTTCAGAGAAACCTCCGATGCATATGAGAGGGGAACATGAGTATAAGGCTACAAAAGGGAAACTATCCAGCAGATAGGTAACACTAGATACTAACAAAATACCATATTGGAATCGATTTAAGAGGGTTCAGAATGCCCTGGCGAAGGCACATCGTCGAACCCACATGCACCTAAGGGGTATTAATGATTCCTTATCTAACGACAGTGACTGACAATGTGAATCGGGTCTGGGGCTACCCACATTGACTGACCAGTGGGGTCGAATACCAATAATACCAAACTAATTAATAAACCTAATAATACCTAACTAATAATAAACCTAATAATCGAAACACCGAAAATAAAGGGAAACAATCAACACATGGCATCGATGCAATGCTCAAGCAAGTATGATGATATGACAAGTTAATTTGCATTGGAATGTAACCCTAAGACATGCTCGACGATTTAATCGGGGTTCCGACGGGTGAAAACCCTAACTCGGGGAATCTCCGGAACATATGAGAGGGGTGCATTTGTTCTTCTAATTATACTTGTCATTTAAATTGTTGAACTTGCATTTTGGTTTAATAAAGAAAGAACAAATCAAACCCTAAACCCTAACTTCCCCCTCCATTTGAAAACCATTCAAATGAGTTTTGTATTTAAACAACTAACTACATGAGTTGAGCCCAAAGTGTATAAAAGGGTCTCACACTATTTCATATACTTTATAAAAGTTTCTGTAAGTTGAAAAGATTCAAAACAGATTTGAAATTCAAATTACAAAAGGGAAATCAGAAATAGAAATAGAAAAAATTTCTGGAAATAAAAAATGTATCCAACCTAGCTACTGGGCCGAGCCCATCTCTCCTTCTCTCTCTCTGGCGCTAGCAGGAAGCCCACCCGGGGCCCAAGAGCAGCCCAGCCAGGCCCGTACCCCTTCGGCCTTCTGTTTCTGTCTTCTTCCTCCCCGACGCAAGCAGCTCGCGGTGGCTCGCCGCCGGCCACCCGATGCGCCGCCGCATGCCAAGATCATCGTCGCCGCCCCCGCGAGCCTATAAGAGCTCCAGCGCCGCCATCAACAACCCTAGATTCTCTTCTTCCCCGTTTTCCCCCTTTGCCCGAACCCTAGCTGCGTAGGTGTTGCGTCGCCCCGCCGTCTCTGGCCACCTCACGGCCAGTCGAGGCCGCCGTTGGAACCGCCTCATCGCGAAGATCATCTCCACCGGAGGAATCAGCCCCGCGTTCTTCGAATCGTCGCCATCGACCTCTTCTCGACGACGACGACGGTGAGCGGCGGTGGTGGCAGGGAGTCGACGGGGAGGATGAACCAGAGCGAGAGGGGGCGAGAGAGAGGGTCCACGAGGACCAGCAGCATACCAGGTGTGCGGTGGTGGTGTCGGGGAGGCGAGGCGAGGTCAGGAGCCGACGAATCGACGGCGGCGATTGTCGGGCTCGAGGGTCGTTGGCGACGATTGGGAGCGAGCGGGGCCGATTCCTTCAGGGAGAAGCCTCGGGGCGACGAGGCAAAGCTTCCTGCACGCTTGGCTGGGCGAGGGGCGGCCGGTAGGGCGTGCACGGCGGCGGGGCAGCCTGACGGCGTCGTGCGCGAGAAGAGAAGAGGTGGTGAGATGGGGGAAGAAGAAGAGGAGGGGCACCCAGTTATAACCAAAGGACCTTTAGTCCCGGTTGGTGGCTCCAACCGGGACTAAAGGGTTATACGTCCCGGTTGGAGCCACCAACCGGGA
This sequence comes from Avena sativa, assembly GCA_916181665.1. Classification (NCBI taxonomy): domain Eukaryota; kingdom Viridiplantae; phylum Streptophyta; class Magnoliopsida; order Poales; family Poaceae; genus Avena; species Avena sativa. The sequence goes on from OV702280.1 coordinate 425,767,641, forward strand.
CCTATACTCCAATATTTTCAGCAGACCAAGGGTTGGCGTGCAGGGGGTCTTTAGTCCCGGTTGGTGGCTCCAACCGGGACATATTCCCCTGTTTTCAAAAAATTTCAGGTATTTTCTCTCTGTTCCCGCCTTATTTTTTATTTTGGGGTTTAAATTTGTATTGTTTTTTAAATGATAATTAATTTGGAATTTAGAAAAACTTTAAACATAAAAAGTGTTTGGATTTGAGTAAATAATTCAAAACCAATTTCTGTTTTAAAAAATAATTAATGTAACCATTTAAAATATGAACCATTTACAATTAAAAATGAATTAACTTATATTTTTTTAATATCAATTTGGAATTTAGAAAAACTTTAAACATAAGAAGTGTATGGATTTGAATAAATAATTCAAAAACATATTCTATTTTTAAAAAATAATTATTGTAACCTTTTAAAATGAATTAACTTATATTTTTGAATATTAATTTGGAATTTAGAAAAATTTTAAACATAAAAAGTGTTTGGATTTAAATAAATAATTCAAAAACATTTTCTGTTTTAAAAAATAATTAATGTAACCATTTAAAATATGAACCATTTACAATTAAAAATGAATTAACTTATATTTTTTTAATATCAATTTGGAATTTAGAAAAACTTTAAACATAAGAAGTGTATGGATTTGAATAAATAATTCAAAAACATATTCTATTTTTAAAAAATAATTAATGTAACCTTTTAAAATGAATTAACTTATATTTTTGAATATTAATTTGGAATTTAGAAAAATTTTAAACGTAAAAAGTGTTTGGATTTAAATAAATAATTCAAAAACATTTTCTGTTTTAAAAAATAATTAATGTAACCATTTAAAATATGAACCATTTACAATTAAAAATGAATTAACTTATATTTTTTTAATATCAATTTGGAATTTAGAAAAACTTTAAACATAAGAAGTGTATGGATTTGAATAAATAATTCAAAAACATATTCTATTTTTAAAAAATAATTAATGTAACCTTTTAAAATGAATTAACTTATATGTCCGTTTTTTTTGAATTTATTATGCCCGTTTTGAATTATCTAAATTTCTAACTATGGTCGAACCGGTGTGCATGAAGATAGGGGACGGGCATCGTTAGAACTTGCATTGGATCTATGAAGAAACCACATATTGCGAGTCTAAAAATGATTTTTTCAAAAAATCACGGGCGATAGATCATGTACCTGTAGTACAAACCGGACCCACTTCCTGCCGATTCGGCAGACATTTGTCCTTTTTACCCGGGATGGACGAAAAGGTTTGAGATGTACCGGTTAGGATATAGTCCATGTAAGGTGGTCTAGTATTTTAGGAAAATAGGACGGTAGCATTCTGAAACGGCATTTTGGTGGTTACTTCACAAAACGACCCATTTTTTGCGCTCGGAAAATGGAAAAGGGATTTTCCGTGCGACAAAAAGGAAAACTTCCTCCTGCAACATTGTTCTACATACCAATGTCCACACACATGCATAATATGGGCACAACATCACAAACTATGCCGTGATTCAGCACATAACATCGGTCATTTGGACCGAAAGCCATGAAACCTCGAACATGATAGGTCATTTTGTGAAGGTTTTTTCGAAACATGATCAATATACCAAGTCTGGTATTTTTCCTTTCAACTATGTAACATAATATGACACCACGCGAAGGATTTTCATTGTTCGGATTTTTTTTGAATTTATTATGCCCGTTTTGAATTATCTGAATTTCTAACTATGGTCGAACCGGTGTGCATGAAGATAGGGGACGGGCATCGTTAGAACTTGCATTGGATCTCTGAAGAAACCACATATTGCGAGTCTAAAAATGATTTTTTCAAAAAATCACGGGCGATAGATCATGTACCTGTAGTACAAACCGGACCCACTTCCTACCGAGTCGGCAGACATTTGTCCTTTTTACCCGGGATGGACGAAAAGGTTTGAGATGTACCGGTTGGGATATAGTCCATGTAAGGTGGTCTAGTATTTTAGGAAAATAGGACGGTAGCATTCTGAAACGGCATTTTGGTGGTTACTTCACAAAACGACCCGTTTTTTGCGCTCGGAAAATGGAAAAGGGATTTTCCGTGCGACAAAAAGGAAAACTTCCTCCTGCAACATTGTTCTACATACCAATGTCCACACACATGCATAATATGGGCACAACATCACAAACTATGCCGTGATTCAGCACATAACATCGGTCATTTGGACCGAAAGCCATGAAACCTCGAACATGATAGGTCATTTTGTGAAGGTTTTTTCGAAACATGATCAATATACCAAGTCTGGTATTTTTCCTTTCAACTATGTAACATAATATGACACCACGCGAAGGATTTTCATTGTTCGGATTTTTTTTGAATTTATTATGCCCGTTTTGAATTATCTGAATTTCTAACTATGGTCGAACCGGTGTGCATGAAGATAGGGGACGGGCATCGTTAGAACTTGCATTGGATCTCTGAAGAAACCACATATTGCGAGTCTAAAAATGATTTTTTCAAAAAATCACGGGCGATAGATCATGTACCTGTAGTACAAACCGGACCCACTTCCTGCCGATTCGGCAGACATTTGTCCTTTTTACCCGGGATGGACGAAAAGGTTTGAGATGTACCGGTTGGGATATAGTCCATGTAAGGTGGTCTAGTATTTTAGGAAAATAGGACGGTAGCATTCTGAAACGGCATTTTGGTGGTTACTTCACAAAACGACCCGTTTTTTGCGCTCGGAAAATGGAAAAGGGATTTTGCGTGCGACAAAAAGGAAAACTTCCTCCTCCAACATTGTTCTACATACCAATGTCCACACACATGCATAATATGGGCACAACATCACAAACTATGCCGTGATTCAGCACATAACATCGGTCATTTGGACCGAAAGCCATGAAACCTCGAACATGATAGGTCATTTTGTGAAGGTTTTTTCGAAACATGATCATTGTTCGGCACACATTTAGTCCCGGATGTAGTCACAAACCGGGACTAAAGGGATTGCGGCAGAGTGGGCCAGACAACACTAATAATAGGGGTGAGTGTCGACATTATGTCGTGCGGCTTGTACCTTGTCCCGGATGGTGTCACCAACCGGGACTAAAGATGAACCTTTAGTCCCGGTTGGAGACACCAACCGGGACTAAAGATGAGTCAGCACTAATAATAGGGGTGAGTGTCGACATTATGTCGTGAGTGTCGACATTATGCCGAGCTGCTTGTACTATAAATATGCATCCTTGTGAGTCCAGTCCTCCAGCCAGTTTGAGGCATCTCCAAGATGGTTTTAGAGAGCAGGGACACCACTACGGCCAGTTTCAGGGAGATGCCGACGGAGCCCAGTCCTCCGGCATCTCCGAGAAACTGGTCATATAGGCACTCCCTAATATGTGAAATTAGTTAGCTCCGAGGCGTATTGATCTAGTTAGTGAAGTTACAATCTGCAAGATGGTTTTCGAGAGCAGGGACACCACTGCGGCCAGTTTCAGGGAGATGCCGACGGAGCCCAGTCCTCCGGCATCTCCGAGAAACTGGTCATAGAGGCACTCCCTAATATGTGAAATTAGTTAGCTCCGAGGCGTATTGATCTAGTTAGTGAAGTTACAAGCTGCAAGATGGTTTTCGAGAGCAGGGATACCACTGCGGCCAGTTTCAGGGAGATGCCGACGGAGCCCAGTCCTCCGGCATCTCCGAGAAACTGGTCATAGAGGCACTCCCTAATATGTGAAATTAGTTAGCTCCGAGGCGTATTGATCTAGTTAGTGAAGTTACAAGCTGCAAGATGGTTTTCGAGAGCAGGGCCACCACTATGACCAGTTTCAGGGAGATGCCGACGGAGCCCAGTCCTCCGGCATCTCCAAGAAACTGGTCATAGAGGCACTCCCGGTCCAGCCACAAAATGGGACTAACACTCAAGACATTTATTAATATTAAAAACTGAGACTACAAAACCGGGACTAAAGGCCACAAACCGCGAAAGATATCCTTCGGTCAAGCCACAAACCGTGAAAGACATGAACTAGAGTTACATAATATGAGCATGAACTTCTTGGCATATGTCATTCCTTATGACCGCTTCAGACGTAACCATGGAGCATCTTCTTTACTTAACGGAATGCTTGGGTCAGTTTTCACTGTGAAGGGCGGAATTTCATCAAACTTATTATAATCTTCTGACATGTCTGTCTTGTCCTCGATTCCCACGATGTTTCTTTTCCCTGAAAGAACTATGTGACGCTTTGGCTCATCATATGATGTATTCGTTTGCATATTTTTTCTTTTTTTGGTCTGGAGGACATGTCCTTCACATAGAAAACCTGAGACACATCATTGGCTAGGACGAATGGTTCATCTCTATAACCAAGATTGTTGAGATCCACTGTTGTCATTCCGTACAACTGGTCTATCTTTACCCCTTCCCCATTCAGGTTGACCCATTTGCAGCGAAACAAAGGGACCTTAAAAGAGACTCCATAGTCTAGTTCCCATATCTCCTCTATGTAACCATAATATGTGTCCTTTTGTCCATTCTCGTCTATTGCATCAAAGCGGACACCACTATTTTGGTTGGTGCTCTTTTTATCTTGGGCGATCGTGTAGAATGTATTCCCATTTATTTCGTACCCTTGGAAATTCAATACAGTAGAAGATGGTGACGCGGCCAACAAGTATAGCTGATCTCCAACAGTGGTGTCATTCAAGAGATGTGTCCGCATCCAACCACCGAAAGACTTCATGTGTTCATCTGTAATCCATGATTCAGGCTTCCCCGGGTTTTTGGAGCGTACAATATTCTTGTGTTCCTCGATATACGGAGCTGCCAAGGTGGAATTATGTAGAACTGTGTAGTGTGCTTTAGTGAAAGAATCCCCGTCCCTACATATCATTGCTTTCTTTCCCAGCGTGCCTTTTCCACTTAGTCTTCCCTCATGCCGCGAGTCAGAAACACCAATCGGCTTAAGGTCAGGAATAAAGTCAACACAAAACTCAATGACCTCCTCTGTTCCATATCCCTTGGAGATGCTTCCTTCTGGTCTAGCACGGTTATGAACATATTTCTTTAAGACTCCCATGAACCTCTCAAAGGGGAACATATTGTGCAGAAATACCGGACCGAGAATGGCAATCTCTTCCACTAGATGAACCAGGAGATGCGTCATAATATTGAAGAAGGATGGTGGGAACACCAATTCAAAACTAACACGACATTGTACCACATCCTTCTGTAACCTTGGCAGAATATCTGGATTGATTACCTTCTGAGATATTGCATTGAGGAATGCACACAGCTTCACAATGGGTACTCGAACATTTTCCGGTAGAAGCCCCCTCAATGCAATCGGAAGCAACTGCGTCATAATCACGTGACAGTCATGAGACTTCAGGTTTTGGAACTTTTTCTCTGCCATATTTATTATCCCCTTTATATTAGATGAGAAGCCCGACGGCACCTTGATACTGTAAAGGACTTCAAAAAAGATTTCCTTCTCTGCTTTGGTAAGAGCATAGCTGACACGACTTAAGTGACGCCCTTTATCCGTCTTGTTATCTGTATGCATGTTCTTTGGGTCTTTCATAATTTGTTGGTCCTCCCGTGCTTCAGGTGTATCTTTTGTCTTACCATACACGCCTAGGAATCCTAGCAGGTTCACGCAGAGATTCTTCGTCACGTGCATCACGTCGATTGAAGAGCGGACACGCAGGACTTTCCAATATGGCAGCTCCCAAAATATAGATTTCTTCTTCCACATGGGTGCGTGTCCTGTAGCGACGTCGTTCGGAACTGATTGACCGCCGGGACCCTTTCCAAAGATTACTTCTATGTCCTTGACCATACCAAATACATCATCACCAGCAGGGAGTTCAGGCTTCTTCCGGTGATCTGCCTCACCTTTAAAATGCTTGCCTTTCTTTCTTACGGGATGATTGGTCGGAAGAAATCGTCGATTCGCTAGGTACACAACCTTCTTGCATTTATGCAAATATGTACCTTCGGTCTTATCTAAACAGTGGGTGCATGCCTTATATCCTTTGTTTGTCTGTCCTGAAAGGTTACTAAGAGCAGGCCAATCATTGATGGTTACGAATAACAACCCTCGTAGATGAAATGGCTCCTGTTTGTTCTCATCCCACGCACGTACACCTGGTTTGCCCCACAACTGTAAGAGTTCTTCAACTAATGGCCTAAGGTACACATCAATGTCGTTGCCCGGTTGCTTCGGGCCTTGGATGAGCACTGGCATCATAATGAACTTACGCTTCATGCACAACCAAGGAGGCAGGTTGTAGATACATAGAGTCACGGGCCAGGTGCTGTGACTGCAGCTCTGCTCCCCAAAAGGATTCATGCCATCCGTACTTAGACCAAACCATAAGTTCCTTGCGTCACCTGCAAAGTCTGGGAAGTCTCTCTCTATTTTTCTCCACTGTGACCCATCAGCAGGGTGTCTCAACTCCCCGTCTTTCTTACGGTCTTCTTTGTGCCATCGCAACAACCTGGCATGCTCTTTGTTTCTGAACATGCGTTTCAACCTTGGTATTATAGGAGCATACCACATAACCTTAGCAGGAACCCTCTTCCGGAGGGGCTCTCCCTCAACATCACCAGGGTCATCTCGTCTGATCTTATACCGCAACGCGTTGCATACCGGGAATTTATCTAAATTCTCATACTCCTTACCGCGGTAGAGGATGCAGTCATTAATGCATGCATGTATCTTTTGCACATCTAATCCCAGAGGACAGAGAGTCTTCTTTGCTTCGTAGGTACTCTCGGGAAGTTCGTTATGTTTTGGAAACTTCGGCTTCATTATTTTCAGCATCTTTTCAAATGAGGAGTCAGTTAGACCACACTCTGCCTTCCATCGCAACAATTCCAGTGTGGTACCGAGCTTTGTGCTGCCATCTTCACAATTTGGGTACAACAATTTCTTGTGATCTTCTAACATGCCCTCTAACTTCAACATCTCATTTTCTGTTTCACAGTCTCGCTTTGCATCAGAAATGACCCTACCAAGTTCATCAGCCGGCTCATCTGATGCCCGTTCTTCACCTTTTTCCTCTCCATTGTCTTCCATTGCAGTATCACCGTATTCAGGAAACATATGATGATAGTTGTTATCATCATCATCTTCTTCACCATCTTCCATCATAATCCCTCTTTCCCCGTGCTTGGTCCAGCAATTATAGTTGGGCATGAAACCTTTCATAATCAGGTGGCCGCGAATGATTTTCGAGGAAGAGTACTCCTTGTTGTTCCGACATTGAACACATGGACAACGTATAAATCCATTCTCTTTGTTTGCCCTAGCCACATCGATAAATTTATCCACACCTTTGATATACCCGGCTACCCGCCGGTCACCGTACATCCATTCCCGACCGTTCATCTGCATCATATAAGTAAGTTTATCAAAAAACAGGACATCATAAATAGTGAAATAACCAATTCACACCGACACATGAATTGTATCAATGACCTAGAAAAGATAGGATTGCTAACCTCGATCGAGGGAAATAAAGAGGAGAAAGCTCAAGTGCGTCTCGGACACCTTCTATATTTTTGTTCTATGAGAAATTCAACTGGATTTTTCACTCAAACATTTCAACAAACACCTTCAATGCATGCATGAGAAAAAACTAGCACACACCCTCACACCTTACACCATTCGAAAAAACAGAGTGGAGGCAGAGGGGGCTGGGGCGTTGCATTTATAGAGGGCAAGGGGTCTTTAGTCCCGGTTGGAGCCAGCAACCGGGACTAAAGGTGCGTGCCACGCCACGTGGATGTGGCCAAACCTTTAGTCCCGGTTGCTGGCTCCAACCGGGACTAAAGACCCCTTACCAACCGGGACCCATGCCCCCTGGCCCCGTGCCCGCTCCAACCGGGACGCGTGCCAGCATTAGTCCCGGTTGGTGGCGCAACCGGGACTAATGCTCCCAGGGGTGGCGAACGGATGGCCCTTTTTCCTCTAGTGACCCCACATGCATAAGTTGACCACGACCCAAGTGTTATGTTGTTTATACCCAACAGGCATAAGTTTATTTTTTTGTTGAAATCCCAAGCATACACATGATATATCATAAGGAGACTGTTGAGTATATGATTTGAAGATTTATCTCAAATTTACAATTTTGAAGATTTGGTAAATGTGCCCAAAAAATGATAACTATTTAGGACCTTTTAGCTCGTATGCTCAAGATATCTTGTTTTTGTTGTTTTTGAAAATCTTATAGAGTACCAATAGATGTGTAGTATGTACAACTAATCTTTGTATCAATTTTTTTTAGATTTGATCTACACATAACAAACAGAAGTGCCGAGCAAAATTGTTTTGTTTGTCTTTTTCGAGAAGCAATTTTGTGATTTTTGTATACCCAAAGATATAATATATTTGACAAAACTTAGCTTGTATGCACTCCTTCCATTTCAAAACATAAAATATTTAGCCTTTTAAAAAACACATATATATATAGACTTTTTTGGCGTATATATTCACTCAATTTGCTCAAAACCTACACACTAAAAGGCGTCTAGATAAATATGCTTTATAAAAAGGTTAAACCTCTGATATTTTAAAATGGAGGAAGTAGAATACATTTATACGTATACACAAAAAAATACCTACTTTGGAAACTTAGAAATGTCATTTTTGACTTTTTTTGAAATTTTGGGCTCCCCGCAGCCAAAATAAGCAATTGAACTAAGAGCCTTCTATATGTATAGCTTTTGAAAGTGATATACGATCAGTTTTACGTGCTTGATATTTGATTGGCACAATAATTCTTTTAGTTCCGGCAGCAAGTCAGGATGTACAAAACATACGAGTTTTTTAGGTCTTACAAATTGTATGACAAGGTGTCATTAAAATTGAAAATTGGGATTTCTATTTTCATGTCCCTGGCTTCTTAGTTGTACTTAGTTTTCTCATCCGCTTAGCTTTTCCCCACTTTTTCTCCTTCTTCGAAACTCATCAAAGAGCTCAAACTATAGCTGTCGTCAGGTTGACCGTTGGCTAACGTGTAAGGCCGCGTGGTGTGGGACCATGTGGAGCCGGTTGGTCAGGAACACGTTATGCTGACGTGTAGGGCCATGCTGGGACTGCGTGGGGCGGGTTCGTTGGGAACGTGTTATGGGGGACGTGGTGTGAGACCATGTGAGGCGCGTTTGGTGGTTACGTGCGCCCTGTCTTCTAAATTTGAAGTTTTCTTTTTTATTATTTTTTATGATTGAACTTTTTAAGAGCGTATTTTCCCCATCTCTCGCTAATAGTTGTGTTTTTTCCAAAAAGGTAGCGAATCTAGAGCAGATTCTCTCTTCATTCATTGTTTCTTTTGGTCCTTGTTTTTTCTTAATCTGGTAGCAAATCTAACCAACACCATAAATACATTCAGTAAGCAGAAAAAATATAGATAAAACAGCTAATATTGGATATGTATAGTACGGTACTTAATGAGGTTCGACAATTAGACTGCTCAGTAGAAGCAATAGACAAGTTCAACACAGAGGACAAGTTCAACACAAACAATACAAACGAAGCTGCTTTACAGGAGCAGCAGCAGCAACAACACAAGGATCAGTGGCCCCTTATGGCCTCCGCTAGGAGTGTCTCCGCCTCCTCCCTCTGGCACTTCCTCCACTTCTTGCTGCCCTGTCCCTTGACCTTGGGCTTGATCGGGGGCATGCGACTGTCTTTGATGGCCACCTTCTGGAGGTCCCGGAGGTGAAAACCGAGCGCTCGGTGCTCGGCTCTGAAGCCGTGGACGTTCACGGACAGGCCGCAGGTCTTCACGTCCTCGGCATGCTTCACGAGGGAGTTGAAGTCGATGGCGTGTATCCTCCTGGTGCAGAAGGGGCACCTGTAGACATCACCGAAAAAAAAGTTGTCGTACTAGCTGGACTTCAGTCTCCTCAGCACCTGGCAAGTCTTGGTGTCCTTGGACTCGTTGTCGCTACAGACATCGCTGCTATCCACCTGTTGGAAAAACAGTAGCATGCAATAAGGACATGATTGAGATACCTTGATTATTGGGATTGATTATTTGTATAAATTAACCGATTGAGATCCCCTGATTATTTCCAAATCCCCAAATCTCAAACCAAATTTAATACTGATCCCAACTACCGATCAGTGTTAGTACTAACTAGGAAATCCCTTAACTGCAACTCAGAGAACAAATAAAATAGGATTAAAATACGAACAGGGGGATTCATCAAAATACGAGATCTAACACAAGAGGATTAGCTGTAAAATACCTAGCATCAAACGATTGAAAATACGAACGGCCGAACCCTAATAACACAGATCTAGTATCCAACAATGGGAATGGGGGAAGAACAAGGGAGGAGAAAACCCTAGTTACCTCCGACCATGGGTCGACGATGCTGGTGTCGTAGGGGTTCTCTAGAGTGATGTAATCCTCCTTCTCATAGGGGTCACATGTAGGGGTTCGTAGCATGGAAAACAAAAAATTTCTATTGCATGCAAACAAACAAGTCAAGATCTATCTACTAGATTGTAGCAACGAATCGATAGAGGAACTCACCCTCGAAGATTCCAAAGCGGTTAACGAGAGCAGATTCTCGTGGGTGATGTAGTCGTACTCTTGCCGATCTCAAGATCGCGTAGACGATCCTTCCGGCGCTGCGTTCCGGCAGCGCTTCCGCAGTCGGTCACACGTTCGGTACTCGATGAAGACCTTCCTCTCCCTTGTTCCAGCAGGCAGCGGAGGTTGTAGCACTCTCCTCGCGATTCCGGCAGCACGACGGCGTGGTACCAGAAGTAGAGGGGAGATCTCGCAGGGCTTCGCCTTAAGCCGGAGCGAGTATGGTGGACTATGAGAGAGGCCCTTGGTGATCTAGGGTTTAGAGGGACCAAGGGGGTGTGGCCGGCGGCTAGGGCTTGGGGAAGCCCCAAGTCGGCGGCTTGGAGAAACCCTAGGAGGCGGCGGCGACTTGGAGGAGGCCGACGGCTAGGGCTAGGGTTTTGGGTGTTTTGGGTAGGGGAGCCCTACCCCTCCTTATATAGGTGGAGGGTGGCCGGTTGGGAGGAGGGAGTCCTCCCCCAACTCGGCCTCCTTGGCCGGCGGGTGGAGGGAGGAGGACTTATTCCCCAAGTAGGTTTCCTACTCTCCCTCCACCAAGCAAACTTGCCGTTTGACTTTCAAACTAGGATTTAATTTCTCTCTTTATTTTGCCCAGCCATGTGACCTAGTACATGATGCAACCATTCCACATTGTCATGACACATTCATGTACCCTTCCTCTCCGGGATGCCGGACCTTCCGCACCCTTCTAGAACATTCTTGGTGAAAACACCGGAATCATTCCCCAACTTCGAAACCAAGGTTCCTCCAGCTCATTAAAGTGAGCGCGTTGTACCTCGGGGGCGCCTGCTGCTCATGAGCTTCATGATCGTTTGTACCGCCGTTGGCGTTCTCCAGTAGTATGTCTGGCATCTTCTCCTTGGCAAGCTTGATGAGCTTCACCAGATCTTTGATGTCATTGCTCGCCACCGTGCCTCTTGTCGCAAGGACCATCTGAATGGCGAGGCAGTTGCCATAGTAGCCGTTCTTAGCACCGACAAGCTCGCGCACGTTTTTTGTGAAGACGAGGGGCGCCAGAGCATCGGGGTCATCGTCGGAGATGGCCGCGCGGGTGCGGCACCGCCAGAGCACCGTGGCGACGGCGTCAAACGTAGTGCAGTCGCCGCCGCACTCGGCCTTGATGCGGCGGATTACGCTCGAGGTCCATGAGGAGGAGTGACGACGTCTTGACCGCTTCGTCTAGGGTGCAGCTGGCCGACGCAGCCACGAACGAGACACCTTCGCCCATGCAGGCGATGTGCGCCAGCTCCCCTTCGTCGGCTCCAACAGCGGCAACTATGCGGCCAGCCATAGGGTGGTAGTGCACCAGTGCCTGCGACAAGGCCTTCTTGATGGTGCCGATGGGGTCACCGATTGGCCGGTCGAAGACGAGGAGCTGTGTGGTCGGAACAGGAACCAGAAACTTGTCAAAAGAGGAGAGATTGATGATGCCGTCGGTAGGCATGTCTGGCTCCGAAGGGCCGACGACCACCACCGGCGAGGACTTGGACACTATTGTGTTCATTATGCTTTGAGTTGTTCACAGAATGGGAGTTGATCGATGGCTTTAGTTCTCGCTTGGCGTTGGTGGTTATATAGGCGTTAAGTGAGCTCAAGTGGACATTTGGTTAACAGGAAACGAGTGTCAGGTACTTAGACTTTCAGATTCATTTCTGTATGAAACAGAACAAGTTGCTATTTCGTCAGCTATAAGTTCAGTCAATGTTCAACTAAGCGGACCGCTTCGTAGTGGTTGAGCTTGGCTTTTTTTTGACAAAGAACAATATATTAGTATAAACATGCCTGATAGTACTAGTTACAGTTGGCCTTGACAACAACACGATATTAAAAGCCAATCAAAGATCTCAAGCATACGCATAATCAAATCTGTCTATATATTTATATGCTAAAAATATATACAAATGCCTAATAGAAGCACTTATATAACTAAGCGGGAAGCTTCGTAGCGATCGAGCTTCACTTTACTTTTAATAAAGATTTCTCCCAGGAGTCTCCTGAGCCAAGAATCTACGCCTGCAAAAATGATGCCTTCAGTAGGAAACGATGCCAAAAATCGCCGCCATCATTTGTCTCGGTTTTCACCGGTAGCCGCGCTGAGTCAAAGCCGGCACTGATTGGACCTCGACAAAGCCTCGCTGATGAGCAGGACAAATCGAGGCAACGCCGTAACTATCGCGCAAATTATACGTGACTGATTAAATCCTAGTCAGAAAGTGGGAGTCATCATCGTCTAGTTCCATCAACTTTGCCGCTGCAGACGGTTGAGCTCATCAGGCGTCAGCAATGACGTTATTAATCGCAAAAACAAAGGCCAGAAATGATTCTAATCTTTCGATTGATGGCAAAAATACTTACTCGAGTCTGTGACTTGACCAAATACTCGGGTGCTACTCCTATCAGGAACGCTGGTCGCGCTCCTGCAGAGTTGGTAAGGTCCCTGGGGCACTCCTTCCAGTCCTGAAATACTTTTCCGACACTATTTTTTCATGCTTCGAGTCCTCCTTCGAGTCTACGACTCAACTACGGATTCCGGGGCTACTCCCATAGGGAGCGCTGGTCCTATCAGGAACGCTGGTCGCGCTCCTGCAGAGTTGGTAAGGTCTCTGAGGCACTCCTTCGAGTCCTGAAATACTTTTCCGACACTATTTTTTCATGCTTCGAGTCCTCCTTCGAGTCTACGACTCAACTACGGATTCCGGGGCTACTCCCATAGGGAGCGCTGGTCGCACATTTGAAAATAGCATCGAATACTGATGGAATTCTCAAGATCTTCCGAAGAACTTCTGGATCTCTATGTCATATGGCCGAGGACTATAAGTCTCTACTTAAGTCTATGACTCGAACAGACACTCGCGGGCTACACCCATAGGGAGTGCTGTTCGTGCACCCTATGAATCAATTGGATATGATCTTTCAGATCCTTTACGGCTACGGTAAACATAACCTACAAAACAATTGGCAATTTCGCCTGAAATAACGCTAAGAGAGATAACGTCTCCCTAGTCACCCGAAACGTCTCCGCAACGATAAACTTTCGGATGTTGTGTCTGTGACGCAAAGATAAGACGTACAGATACAATATGATGGCCTGATAATGCACCCAAATACGCTTTGTCGGTAATAATACGTGTTAACAGGCACGATAAAAAATACCGATGGGCGCAATTAGTACATAACTTAAAACACTGGAATTCGACTCATGTAAGACCTCCGCGGCCTGAGTCGAATTACACCAGCAATTTTCCATATTTGAGTTCGGGGACTCGAGTCTGAGTAGGTAGCATTATTTTGCCCAAAGGCAGTTAACTGACCCTGATTCGTCGGAAGAGTTAGGCATGCATATCAACTATCCCTATGAACTAATAGCTTGACCTGAAAAGCATATTCAGATGAAAGCACTCGAAGACTTAAGAGTCTCTAGTCAAATCTACGATTCGAATAAACACTTGGGGGCTACTGACATGGGTATGCCCTAGGGTGCCTAATGTTAGCCTACCCAGTACGTCCTGGCAGAAGCCCATGGAGAGGATGTACCTCGATCATAAAGCCCAGGAGGATTTCGGGTGGCCCAAGCACATGAAGGATTCGACTCCTTGGAGGACACACTTTCTTCAGATAGAAACTTGAAGAGAAAAAACCCTAAAACTTGTAACCGACTCGACCTACCCCGAGACCTAGCCTATATATAAAGGCCAGGAGGGCACGGCGAGGAGGACCCACCTCATAACCTAGCACACACCTCGCCAGATCCAATATGCGTACCCTTGTAACCTTCATCTTTTCCATTAATCGAGAGCAGACAAGCAGGAGTAGGGTTTTCCCTTCGGGGGCCTGAACCTGGGTAAACACCATGTCTCGTGTTGCTTGTCTGTTAGCCGTTCCGTGATCTCCAGCATCCCCTCCTTCTCCAAAACCCAAGTCCATAACAATGGGCATTGACGAGTCGAACCCTCGCTAGAGGTGCTAGCCCCGATCAAGCCCATAGGGACCCAAATAGATCCCAACATGCTATGCCGTCACCCTTGCTATTCTAGACGACCTCCATATTGTTTGGAGTGGTATGAAGGGGGAACAGTGCTACTTTATTGTGCATCATCGACGACTAGTCTTGGTAGCATGGTGCAGTGGAGCCTTGGCATGAGTAGCGCGTGCTGACGGACACATGCAGGGTGGAGGCGCCTTCTGGTGCCATGGCAGCGTCAACAGCAGGTCTCGCAGAGTGTTTGTGGATCTCTACTCTCCTCGAAACAGACATGCGCCAAACTATATTAATATAGCAACCATTTGATACCGCTGCTGGGCTAGACAGTACAACGCCCAATAGAGAAATACAGAGAACCAAAAAAGAAAAAGAAAACAAATTCGATAATAGTGGCTCGACGAAAATGGGGAGGACCGGCGACCATTGCGTCCTCTAGCTAAGTTCTACCACAAGTTTAGCATTCTGAAGCATCGAGCACCAAGAAGCACCTCCAGGAAGGAAGGCAACGGTGACGACGCTGCTGCCCAAACAGGTCCTAGGGTTTCCCCAGTATGCTCCGGGAGGTGGGAAAGAGGTACACCTAGCGCCCTTCAAGAAGGACAGTGGCACCCGCATAGGGCTGTCAAAAAAGCTCGGGCTTGACAAACTGTGCGAGTTCGGCGCGTTAACAGCTCGGCTCGAGCTTGATTCGTCTCTCTAAAAAACCAAACTCGAGCCTGTTTTCGAGCTCGCGAGCTTAGACGAGCCGAACTCAAACAGTTTGATAAAGCTCGTGATTTTTGTACAGCCGTAAAATTGAGGCTGCTATTATTATTCCATCTGCTGTAAGACTGCTAAAATAATTATGCTGGCATGTTGGCACTATATTACTATTATATGAGACTCCGAGCCATTTCTGCTATTCCGTTTTCAAGATTTACTATTTTCTTGCTACGTAGTTGTATGTCTATATTTGGATGTACTAAAAGTTTCTTACCGAGCTTCAACAAACCGAGCTCAAGTCTACTCGAGCTTTGGTCGAGCCGAACTCGAGCTTAAATGTAGACTCGAAGGTCAACCTAGGCTCGCTCGAGCTCGGCTCGAGCTTCTACCGAGCTCGAGCCGAGCCTAACAATGTTCGCTCGAGTTCGGCTCGTTGACAGCCCTACACCCGCATGTGTCACCACGTCGGTGTCAAGATGACAAGGATTTCTCCCGACCCCTAAAAAAAACCACACCTCCGGACACTTCACAGTGCTCCACCATGCTTGCCGCCTGCCAGCATACGCCTCACCTGTCTTGCATCGTCCACCGCCATCTCAGTGTAACACATGAAGTAGGGTCGATAAACCAGCAATGAGGAAGCACAGGTAAGGGTTGCCGATACAACAATGCGTGGGAGAGAACTACCTCCACCACCAGAAGGCGGCAGCCGACCGGATACAGCCATAGGTCAAACTAGGCCCACCTGGCCTGGCCGAGCCCACCAGGGCTTGTGAAGACCCGCCGTCACACTGCAGTAGGGGAACCATCGTCCTGGCCGACCCCACACAAGCCCCTACTTCCCCGGCCCTTTAGGGATCAACTACCATCGGTGTGAGAAACACCCCGGCCTCCACGAGCTCAACCCCTCGGAGCGACAAGAACCACCATGGTGAGACCCTTGGTGCCGACATGGGGGCCGAAGCAAGATCCGGGCCCACCTGGCCTAGATCCTTTGACATAGAGGGAGCAGCGCTACGGATACGCTCCGTAGCCTGCTATCCGAGGACCAACGGTGCTAGGCCCTCCGGGACAGCTCTGGTGCTCAGACCATGCGCCGAAAGATGGGGTTCGGGCCGCCGCAACCTCAGCCCCTGGAACCACGCGCATGGTCAGGCCAGCCCAGATCGAGCCCAACCTGGCCCAGATCTGGGTCGAGCCCCCATGCCGCCACGGCTCATCTCCGGCCGCCTCCTCATGTCCATCACCACCGCCCCATGACCGGTTCTAGAGGACTCCACCACTGCCACACCTCTCCACCATCCTCGGGGCCAAGCCCACCTCCGAGATCCGGGCCAAGCCCGCATCGCCCGTAGCAAGATGTGGAGGTCGCCCGAAGGCTGCCACCGCCTTCGCCACACCACGAGGCCTCCACGTCGCTGTCGAACTAGCCGCGCCCCTCGCAAGCACGCCTCCCTCACTAGACGCTTCTACCCGTGCCGATTCCTCTCCGTGAGGGGAAAAAGTCCCCGCCGCTACCCGCGCGCAGGCGTAGCCCAGCGGCACCATTCGACGACAGCGAGGGGAGGAGGGAGGAGGAGAGGATACCTGGGCGATGGCTAGGGTCCCCTCCCGTCGCTCACAGGAGCAACGAGGAGGGAGACAGGTTCCGCTTTCCCGCCTTGTTTAATTTTATGGGCGATGGTAAGAACTCCAATTTTTTCTGGATATCTGCTCTAAATATGAACCTACGGTTGGTGGGGTGACCGCTTCTGTAGGGCGTGCTTGAGGTTCTCGCGAAGAGTCTGCTAGATCGGATGGCCAATCTGTTTTTGCTTAGAGCGTGTCAGCTGTAGAACACATTTATACTAAGGTAACACGAAACTAAGGTAAACTAGACTTGTCCTTATTTATTTCTTTTTAGCTTTGCTTTCCAATGTTCGATTAACCTATGTCTTATAGGGAAAAAGCTATTGTATATATCCGTGAATCCGGATCGAAGGTATCAACGCTTTTCTGGCGCCATTGCTGGGGAAGCAATTTCGCTATCCTGGTGAGGTCACTACAGACCTTGTTGTTAGTTTACTTTCTTGTTATATAACCTGGAGTGCATATCAATCTCTTTATTCTTCATCCAAACTCCATAATGGTAAGGTCACTACAGACCAGTTGTTAGTTTACTTTCTGATCCTGGTGAGGTCACTACAGACCTTGTTGTTAGTTTACTTTCTGATCCATGGCTCTTATTTATTTTTGTGATTTTTAAGTAATGAAAACAAATAACAAGTAACAAATATCAATCTCTTTATAAGACCTGCAGTGCATATCAATCTCTTTATTCTTCATCCAAACTCCATACTACCTCCAATATCTTCAAATTTACTCAATCCTTCTTCAATTCCTTGCACTCAATCGATCTAAGGTATGATTCTCCTCCGATCCCCAAGTTATTTTTACAAAATCTCCACTCAATCATTCACCATTGTCAATCTAGACTTAGGTCTTGTTTTTTATTCAATATTGATGTTAAGCATGCTTATCATTGTTTTAGAGGAGAATTCTTTTGTAACTAGTGTGGAGTATCACATATGCTATGTTTCTATCGGATCAAAATTTATTTTTAATCTTAATTGTTTTAGATGAACACGGGGAGCCATACACATGTGGTGGCTGCCGCATCTTCCACACCATCCGTTGATACGTTGACCCCCGAGTCACTTGGCATCGAGTTCACCAAGGAGTTCCACTCGAAACGTTTTAATTGTCTAAAGCTTCAGGAAATCAAGTCCGCCAAGTGGGCAACGCATGCTGATTTTGATTTACTTTGCAACAATGTTGGTTTGTATGACTTTGTCTTTCAGGATGTCACCACATATCGCCGCTTGACACTTGAGTTATTCAGCACCTTGACGCATACAGTGGATCCTTACTATTGTACCGAGGAACAAAGGGCTGGAGTTGATCGCGTCAAATTCCGCCTAATGAACCATGAGTACATCCTAATACTCGACCAATAGGCTCAATGTTTTGGGTTTGCCAATAACACCACTGATGTACGCACAACTACTTTTATTTTAGACCCTGCACCTTGGCAAAATTTTGACTTGATGAGAATCCGTGGGAACATGCCTAAGGGAAACCAAATTGATCACCCTGCTATACGCTATTTATTTTATGTAATTGCAAACACCTTGCAGGCACGTGGTGAGTTTACTAGAGTTAATAGGGAGGACATGTTGATCCTCGCCAAGGATTAACTTAATACCAAATTTGGGCGCTTTTCTTGTGTTTTACCTTAAACAGTAATCTCTTCAAACTTGTGGACCCATATGTGAAGGAGGAGTTGTGATCGTCCTTGCACGCGCACTTCACGTTAACCTAGGTAATATCCAACCATTTTGGTAGGAAGTAATCGTCTCGGTCTCTCTACTCTGAGAACATGTGGTATGGTCTCTAAAACTCATGGTAGATATTTTCTCGATATACCTTGAGCGGATCACTTGATCCCAGCTCCTTTGCCAAATGGTATCTTCTCTATTTAGGAGGGAAATTTGTGTTATGACGCGCAGGTTGAGGCTAATCTACCCCCACAATAGATACCCATGGGAGAAGGAGGAGATGAATAAATAGAACAAGAAGAACCCGAACAAGATGACCAGCCACCAAACTACTACACCACTTATGAAGATATCTTTGCACTTGAAGGAAATATCCAAAACATGAACAACCTCTCCATCAAGGGACATGAGATTGCCAACTTATACTTTGTCAAGCATATACTCCATAGTTTGTTCACTTTAACCTTAATCACTTCAAGATGCTTATGATAGGGGCAATGAGGGCTGAAAGCTAACAAGTACCATAATTTTTGGAAGCTCCTTTTGAAACTTGAAATCCCTGCTTCCCTTTATGAAGGGCCTTTATTCCACTATTATGTTGAGTCTCCACCTTCTACCTTTAGGCACCATTAAAAGAGCATAGTTTCCATTCTTAGTTTTATGTGAAGTGTCCCAAAACTTATTGATTGATGCATATTGTTGATATTACTTGTTCTTGAACCATTTGTATCTAGTCACTCTTATGAACCTTGAAGGTGTCCTATGCATCTATTTGCTACTCCATGAGGGACAAGCTGATTGCCACTATGCCATGTTTTCAGTATGTGAAACAATGAAACGTTTTTCAATGCATGTTATGTAGGGGTTCGTAGCATGGAAAACAAAAAATTTCTATCGCATACAAACAAACAAGCCAAGATCTATCTACTAGATTGTAGCAACGAGTCGATGGAATAACTTACCCTCGAAGATTCCAAAGTGTTTAACGAGAGCGGATTCTCGCGGGTGATGTAGTCGTACTCTTCCCGATCTCAAGATCGTGTAGACGATCCTTCCGGCGCTGCGTTCCGGCAGCGCTCCCGCAGTCGGTCACACGTTCGGTACTCGACGAAGACCTTCCTCTCCCTTGTTCCAGCAGGCAGCGGAGGTTGTAGCACTCTCCTCGTGATTCCGGCAGCACAACGGCGTGGTACCGGAAGTAGAGGGGAGATCCCGCAGGGCTTCGCCTTAAGCCGGAGCGAGTATGGTGGATTATGAGAGAGGGCTATTAGTGGTCTAGAGATTAGACTCACCAATTAGAAGGCTCTAAACCGCAGGCTAAAGCAATTAGAAGCTCTAAACCAAAACGGCTCTAAACCGGAGATTAGAGGTGGAAACTTGTGTGTCTCAAGGAGGAGCCCTGCCCCTCCTTTTATGGGTGGAGGGGCCTTGGCGCGCCAGGGGAGGGAGGGAGTCCCTCCCCAACTCGGCCTAGGGCTGGGCGCCGGCCTGGAGGAGTTGGACTCCTCCTCCAAGTTGGTTCCAACTCCTCTTGCTTGTTTCCCACAGTTTCCTGTTTTAGCCGTTTGACTTTCAAACTGGCAATTTGACTTTCATGTTTTTGGAACAGCAAGAACACTTAGTACATGATGCAATCATTCAATGACACACTCATGTACCCTCCCCCCCCCGGAGTGCCGGACAATCCGGAACCTTCTAGAACATTCCCGATGAAAACACCGGAATCATTCCCGAACTCCAAAACGGGACTTTCCTTATATGAATCTTATTCTCCGGACCATTCTGGATCACCTCGTGATATCCCGGATCCCATCCGAGACTCCGAACAACATTCGGTCTCTTTCTCATAATACCATAACTACTCAAAACAACGTCGAATCCTTAAGTGTGTCTCCCTACGGTTCGTGAATTATGCGGACATGATCGAGACACTTCTCCGAACAATAACCAATAGAGGAATCTGGAAATTCATATGGCTCCCACATATTTCTACGATTACTTTGCGATCGAATGAACCACTTACATACGATACCAATTTCCCTTTGTCTCACGATATGTTACTTATCCGAGGTTATGATCGTCGGTATCTCTGCATACCTAGTTCAACCTCGTTACTGATAAGTACTCTTTTCTCGTTCCCGTGATATGTGATCCCTTGTGAGCCAGTCACATGCTTGCAAGCTAATTGGATGACATTTCACCGAGAGGGCCCAGAGAATATCTATCCGTCATATGGATGGACAAATCCCACTCTTGATCCATGTGTCTCAACCAATACTTTCCGAACACTCAATGCCATCTTTATAGCCACCCAGTTACGGTGTGGTGTTTGATGTCATCAAAGCATCCATCCGGTAAAGGTGATATGCATGATCTCATGGTCGAAGGAATTAGGTTACTATGTATCAGAAAGCATATAGCAATTGAACTATTGAAATGACTTGATCTTTATGCTACGCTTATCTATAGGAGTATGTCCACCATATCATTCTCCTAACGATATGATCTTGTTGTTGATAACATCTCAATGTTCATGATAGGGAAACCACAATCATTTATCAACCAACAAGCTAGTGAAGTATAGAGGCTATACTAGGGACTTCAAATTAAGTTTACAAATCACACAAGTATCAATGTTTCCCTGTTAATACTATTATAGCATGAATGTAAACATTTATCATAAACACAAAGATATAATAATAACTACATTTATTATTGCCTCTAGGGCATATCTCCAACAGTCTCCCACTTGCACTAGAGTCATCTAATCTAGATTACATGGTAATATACCGAACACCCATGGCAGTTTGGTGTCGGTCATGTTTTGCCCTCGGGAGAGGTTTAGTCAACGGATCCGCCACATTCAGATCTGTGTGTACTTTGCAAATCTTTATATCCCCATCCTGAATATGTTCTCGAATAGCGTGAAAACGTAGCTTGATATGCTTCAGCTTCTTGTGTGACCTTGGTTCTTGCGCATTGGCTATGGCTCCCATGTTATCACAGTAGATAGACATTGGGTCCAGCGCACTAGGAACCACACCCAGCTCTGTAATGAACTCTTTCATCCATATCGCTTCTTGTGAAGCCTCCGAAGCAGCCACGTATTTCGATTCAGTTGAAGATCTCACCACAACGCTTTGCTTTGCACTCCTCCAGCTAACTACTGCACCATTCAAAATAAATACGTATCCAGATTGTGATTTAGAATCATCCGGATCGGTGTTCCAACTAGCATCGATGTAACCATTAACAACGAGCTGTTCATCACCTCCATAAGAAAGAACCATATCCTTAGTTCTTCTCAAGTACTTAAGGATGTTTTTGACTGCTGTCCAATGATCCACTCCTGGATCACTTTGATATCTGCTAGTTAAACTAACAGCATATGCAATGTCGGGTCTAGTACATAGCATGGCATACATTAGAGATCCTATGGCTGAGGCATAGGGAGTCTTACTCATCCTTTCTCTATCTTCTGCTGATGTCAGACTTTGAGTTTTACTCAAGGACGTATTGGGCAACATGGGTAAGAACCCTTTCTTGCTTTCTTCCATTCCAAACCTCTTTAGAACTTTGTCCAAATATGTACTCTGTGACAATGATATTTGGCGTTTCGATCTATCTCTATAAATCTTTATGCCTAATATGTAAGCTGCTTCGCCAAGATCCTTCATTGAAAAACTATTATTCAAATATTCTTTGACACTACTAAGAAGGTCTACATCATTCCCAATCAACAATATGTCATCCACATATAGTATTAAGAATGCTACAGAGCTCCCACTCACTTTCTTGTAAATACAAGCTTCTCCATAAGTTTGTACAAAACCAAAACTTTTGATTACCTTATCAAAACGTTGATTCCAACTTCGGGATGCTTGCTTCAATCCATAGATGGACCGTTGAAGTTTGCATACCTTGTTAGCATCTTTAGGATCGACAAAACCTTTGGGCTGCATCATATACAACTCTTCATCAATATCTCCATTGAGGAATGCTGTTTTGACATCCATCTGCCATATCTCATAATCATAATATGCAGCGATTGCTAACATAATCCTCACAGATTTTAGCTTCGCTACTGGTGAGAAAGTCTCATCGTAGTCAACTCCTTGAATTTGTCGAAACCCTTTTGCGACAAGTCGAGCTTTATAGACAGTAACATTACCATCAGCATCTGTTTTCTTCTTGAAAATCCATTTGTTCTCGACAGCCTTTCGGCCATCCGGTAAGTCCACCAAAGTCCATACTTGGTTTTCGTACATGGATCCAATCTCGGATTTCATGGCTTCTTGCCATTTATTGGAATCTGGGCTCATCATCGCTTCCTCATATGTCTCGGGGTCATCGGTGTTGTCCACCAACATGACACTCGTAACGGGATCATACCAATCTGGAGTGGTACGAATTCTCGTTGACCTCCGAGGCTCTGTAGCAACTTCAACCGAAGTTTCATGATCACCATCATTAGCTCCCTCTCTTATTGGTGCAGGCACCACAGGAACTTCTTCCGGTGCTGCGCTACTCGCAATTTCGAGAGAAGGTTCGACAACCTCGTCGAGTTCTACTTTCCTTCCAATCACTTCTTTCGAGAGAAATTCCTTCTCTAGAAAGGATCCATTCTTGGCAACGAAGGTTTTGCCTTCGGATCTATGATAGAAGGTATACCCAATAGTTTCCTTTGGGTATCCTATGAAGACGCATTTTTCCGCTTTGGGTTCTAGCTTGTCCGGCTGTAACTTCTTTACATAGGCTTCGCATCCCCAAACTTTAAGGAACGACAATTTAGGTTTCTTCCCAAACCATAATTCATACGGTGTCGTTTCAACGGATTTAGACGGTGCCCTATTTAAAGTGAATGCGGCTGTTTCTAATGCATAACCCCAAAATGATAGCGGTAAATCTGTAAGTGACATCATAGAACGAACCATATCTAAGAGAGTTCGATTACGACGTTCGGACACACCATTACGCTGTGGTGTTCCCGGCGGTGTCAATTGTGAAAGTATTCCGCACTTCTTTAAATGCTCGCCAAACTCGTAACTTAGATATTCACCTCCACGATCAGAACGTAGAAACTTAATCTTCTTGTTACGTTGATTCTCTACCTCACTTTGAAACTCCTTAAACTTCTCGAAAGTTTCGGACTTATGTTTCATGAAATAGATATACCCATATCTACTCAAATCATCCGTGAAGGTAAGAACATAACGATAACCACCGCGCGATGCTACACTCATTGGACCACACACATCGGTATGTATAATTTCCAATAAGTCCGTAGCTCGCTCCATCATACCAGAAAATGGAGTCTTAGTCATTTTTCCCATCAGACATGCTTCGCATCTATCAAGTGATTCAAAATCAAGTGATTCAAGAAGTCCATCGGAATGGAGTTTCTTCATACGTTTCACTCCGATGTGACCAAGACGACAGTGCCACATATAGGTCGAATTATCGCTTGATTTCAAACGTTTAGCCTCAATATTGTTGATATGTGTATTTCCACTATCGAGATTCAATAAGAATAGACCATCTATCAAAGGTGCATGTGCATAAAACATATTACTCATATAAATCGAACAACCATTATTCTCGGACTTAAACAAGTAACCGTCTCACAATAAACAAGATCCCGATATAATGTTCATGCTCAACGTAGGCACCAAATAACAATTATTTAAGTATAAAACTAATCCCGATGGTAGATGAAGAAGTAGCGTGCCGACCGCGATCACATTAACCTTTGATCCGTTTCCCACGCGCATCGTCACCTCATTCTTCGCTAGCTTCCGTTTATTCTGCAGCACCTGTTTCGAGTTACAAATATGAGCAACCGAACCAGTATCAAATACCCAGGCACTACTACGAATACTAGTGAGATACACATCAATAACATGTATATCAGATATACCTTTCTTCTTGATGTTGCCGTTCTTCAAATCCGCCAAGTACTTTGGGCAATTCCGCTTCCAGTGACCTTCTCCCTTGCAGTAAAAGCACTCAGTATCAGGCTTAGGTCCAACCTTGGTCTTCTTCGCCGGTGTGGTAACTTTCTTACCACCCTTCTTGAAGTGTCCCTTTTGCTTAGACATGCCTTTCTTGAATTTGGTGGTCTTATTGACCAACAACACTTGGTGCTCTTTCTTGATCTCCACTTCTGCAGATTTCAACATGGCAAAGAGTTCTGGCAACGTCTTGTTCATGTTCTGCATGTTGTAGTTCATCACAAAGTTCTTGTAACTTGGTGATAGTGATTGGAGGACACGGTAAATCCCCAAAGCATTAGGAATCACTATACCCAAGCTTTGAAGTTTGTTTGCGTGCCCAGACATCTTAAGCACATGCTCACTGACGGAGCTGCCTTCTTCCATCTTGCAGTTAAAGAATTTTTCAGAAGCCTCATAACTTTCAATTGCCGCATGAGTCTCAAAAATCAATTTGAGATCCTCGACAATATCATATGGGTCTGAATCCTCAAACCTTTTCTGAAGCTCCGATTCCAAACCATACAAGATAGCACACTGAACTATGGAGTACTGATTCTTCCGAGCGAGGTAAACATTCTTTACTTCATCGGGAGCATCAGCTGCAGGTGGGTCACCCAGCGGTGCATCCAGCACATAGGTCAAATTACCAGCTGTGAGGACAATCCTCAAATTGCGGAACCAATCCGCGAAGTTGCTTCCATTGTTTTTCAACTTTTCTTTCTCTAGGAACGCATTAAAATTGATGGTAGGGGCTGCCATTGATCTACAACATATTTGCAATAGTTTAGACTAAGTTTATGACAAATTGAGTTCAAATTAATAAAGAAATTAAACTAGGTGAACTCCCACTCAAAACAATATCCCTCACATTGTTTTAGTGATCACACAAACCAAATCCACTATATCAACACCGATCATCACGAGAGTTGATATAGTTTAAATGGCGAACAATCGTCATGTTCATCATATCTACTATATGATTCATGCTTTACCTTTCGGTGATTCGTGTTCCTGAGACCATGTCTGTACATGCTAGGCTCGTCAAGATCAAACCTTAGCTACCGCATAAGCAAATCTGGCTTGCTTACGTTGTATACACTTGCGGAATCTAACACACCCGATCATCACGTGGTGCTTCGAAACAACAAGCATTAGCAACGGTGCATACTAAGGGTGAACACTTTCGAACTTGAAATTCATGTGCATGAGGGATCATCTTATAATGCTACCGTCGTCTACTAAGCAATACAAGATGCATAAAGGATTAACATCACATGCAATTCATAATATGTGATATGATATGGCCTTTCTTCTTTGTGCTTCTGATCTCCATCTTCAAGCACGAACATGATCTCCATCATCACTGGCATTGCATCAAGGTCAATGACGCTTCTCCATGGTTGTCGTCCACCAGCTTCAACTATTACAACTACTTTGAATAGACACGCGGGTCTTAACATAAATTAAAGACAACCATATGGCTCCTGCCGGTTGCCAACTTACAATAAGGAACATTGCATACATCAAATATAATCACAATCATGGCCATATCATATCACTGCACACCCCTGCAAAACAAAGTTAGACGCCTCTACTTTCTTTGCATATTTTACGTGGTTTGGGGCTTTCAATAAGTGTCGTTCTAACTTACGAACAAGAACCACAACATTGATACTATCATTGTTGATCACCCGTTGTAAATTGGATCTTAACTATGCTAGGAGAAACAGGCACCCGCAAAGCCACTTATGCAATACAAGTTGCATGTCAAGCGTGGAGCAAGTCTCATGAACGATGTCATGTAAGGTTAGCCCGGGCCGCTTCATCCCAACATACCGCAAGATGCAAAGTACACAAGAAGCAATCGACAATAAAAGCATCAACGCCCACAATGACCATTGTGTTCTACTCGTGCAACAGATCTACATATAGACACAGCTCTGATACCACTGTAGGGGTTCGTAGCATGGAAAACAAAAATTTTCTATCGCATACAAACAAACAAGCCAAGATCTATCTACTAGATTGTAGCAACGAGTCGATGGAATAACTTACCCTCGAAGATTCCAAAGTGTTTAACGAGAGCGGATTCTCGTGGGTGATGTAGTCGTACTCTTCCCGATCTCAAGATCGTGTAGACGATCCTTCCGGCGCTGCGTTCCGGCAGCGCTCCCGCAGTCGGTCACACGTTCGGTACTCGACGAAGACCTTCCTCTCCCTTGTTCCAGCAGGCAGCGGAGGTTGTAGCACTCTCCTCGCGATTCCGGCAGCACAACGGCGTGGTACCGGAAGTAGAGGGGAGATCCCGCAGGGCTTCGCCTTAAGCCGGAGCGAGTATGGTGGATTATGGGAGAGGGCTATTAGTGGTCTAGAGATTAGACTCACCAATTAGAAGGCTCTAAACCGCAGGCTAAAGCAATTAGAAGCTCTAAACCAAAACGGCTCTAAACCGGAGATTAGAGGTGGAAACTTGTGTGTCTCAAGGAGGAGCCCTGCCCCTCCTTTTATGGGTGGAGGGGCCTTGGCGCGCCAGGGGAGGGAGGGAGTCCCTCCCCAACTCGGCCTAGGGCTGGGCGCCGGCCTGGAGGAGTTGGACTCCTCCTCCAAGTTGGTTCCAACTCCTCTTGCTTGTTTCCCACAGTTTCCTGTTTCCCACAGTTTCCTGTTTTAGCCGTTTGACTTTCAAACTGGCAATTTGACTTTCATGTTTTTGGAACAGCAAGAACACTTAGTACATGATGCAATCATTCAATGACACACTCATGTACCCTCCCCCCCCCCCCCCGGAGTGCCGGACAATCCGGAACCTTCTAGAACATTCCCGATGAAAACACCGGAATCATTCCCGAACTCCGAAACGGGACTTTCCTTATATGAATCTTATTCTCCGGACCATTCCGGATCACCTCGTGATATCCCGGATCCCATCCGAGACTCCGAACAACATTCGGTCTCTTTCTCATAATACCATAACTACTCAAAACAACGTCGAATCCTTAAGTGTGTCTCCCTACGGTTCGTGAATTATGCGGACATGATCGAGACACTTCTCCGAACAATAACCAATAGAGGAATCTGGAAATTCATATGGCTCCCACATATTTCTACGATTACTTTGCGATCGAATGAACCACTTACATACGATACCAATTTCCCTTTGTCTCACGATATGTTACTTATCCGAGGTTATGATCGTCGGTATCTCTGCATACCTAGTTCAACCTCGTTACTGATAAGTACTCTTTTCTCGTTCCCGTGATATGTGATCCCTTGTGAGCCAGTCACATGCTTGCAAGCTAATTGGATGACATTTCACCGAGAGGGCCCAGAGAATATCTATCCGTCATATGGATGGACAAATCCCACTCTTGATCCATGTGTCTCAACCAATACTTTCCGAACACTCAATGCCATCTTTATAGCCACCCAGTTACGGTGTGGTGTTTGATGTCATCAAAGCATCCATCCGGTAAAGGTGATATGCATGATCTCATGGTCGAAGGAATTAGGTTACTATGTATCAGAAAGCATATAGCAATTGAACTATTGAAATGACTTGATCTTTATGCTACGCTTATCTATAGGAGTATGTCCACCATATCATTCTCCTAACGATATGATCTTGTTGTTGATAACATCTCAATGTTCATGATAGGGAAACCACAATCATTTATCAACCAACAAGCTAGTGAAGTATAGAGGCTATACTAGGGACTTCAAATTAAGTTTACAAATCACACAAGTATCAATGTTTCCCTGTTAATACTATTATAGCATGAATGTAAACATTTATAATAAACACAAAGATATAATAATAACTACATTTATTATTGCCTCTAGGGCATATCTCCAACATGTTATTCATGATCTTTGTTTGTAGCCTTTCATGTTGCATGCATAGTTACTTTGTATTATTGTTAGAACTCCATCTTTCATACACATGTTTTGAGTTCTTTGATCCCAGCTTTCAATGCATGCAAATGGTTTGATCAAGGTTTTGATGGTGCATGTCACCTCAAAAATTATTTGTTTAATCATTTACCTACTCGAGGATGAGCAGGAGTTCAGCTTGGGGATGCTTGATACGTCGTAAACGTACCTATAATTTTTGATGATCCATGCTTGTTTTATATCATTTGTCTTATGTTTTGTCTACACTTTGAGGTATTTTTATACACTTTCTTAACTAACCTATTGACAAGATGCCACATTGCCAGTTGCCTGTTTTCTACTTTTTTTGGTTTCAGAAAGCTAAAAAATTTATATTCTCGGAATTGGACGGGACAAAAGCCAAAGTTCATATTTTTTCTGGAGCGATACGGAAAATCGAAGACAAGACGGAGGAGGACACCAGGGTGGCCACACCCTAGGTGGGCACGGGTCCCACACTGGCCACGCCCATAGGGGTTGTGGGCCCCCTGGCCCTCCATCGACCTTGCCTCCTTCGCCTATAAGAAGCCCCTGACTCAGAAACCCTAAGGAATCGACCAGAAAGCCACGAAAAGTTCCGCTGCGCCGCCGCCACCGAAGGGGAGATTCGGGGGACAGAAAGTCTCTGTTCCGGCACCCTGTCGGGATGGGGAATTTCCCCCGGAGCTATCTCCATCGATATCCACCACCATCTTCATCACCGTTGATGATTCCCATGATGAGGAGGGAGTAGTTCTTCCTCGAGGCTAAGGGCTCTCCTGGTAGCTATGTGCTCATCTCTCTCTCTATGCATGATCTTGTTGTGGTCATGAGCTTTGTAATCTAGTATATCTACCTTGCTACTCAAGTTCTTCAATAAATCTCTGCTCTCCCCATGTGTGTGAAAGTGACAGTGTGCACGCCATGGTGGCACTTAGGCTAGAGTCTACATAAATACTCATTGTGCTTTAATAGATCTATGATTTTCCCCATGTGTGTGAAAGTGACAGCGTGCACACCGTGTGTGGCACTTAAGCTAGGTTATATACATTTTTGTCATGAGCATATTTGGAGTTGGATGTCTCTATGAAATTTTGGTGTTTGTTGGAACCATCTAGAGCTCAAGGTGATAGTGTGGGGTTATCTAGATTGGGAAAGGCGGACTTTGAGGTGTGCTGTTATAGCCCTACCATGGATTAGAGTGTCCAACCGGAGAGTAGTTAAGAGTAGTATCATGAAGAGAGGATATTTATATGAGAGTGTTCACTAGTGAAAGTATGATCCCTAGGCCTTGTTTCTAAACATTGAAACACCGTTTGCATCTAGATCTGTTGCATGTTTGCTTGCTGCCATCCTTTTGCCTTTAGTCTTTACCTCACCGTCAAGCTATTTTTCTGGCATTCACACACGTTACCCCATGTCAACAACAAGTTAGAAGCTTTCTGGCACCGTTACCACTTGTATTTAACTATCTCTTCGCCGAACTAGTGCACCTATACACCTGACAAGTGTATTAGGTGTGTTGGGGACACAAGAGACTTCTTGTATCTTGATTGCAGGGTTGCTTGAGAGGGAATACCTTTGAGCACTTCCTCCCTGAGTTCGATAAACCTTGGGTGATCCACTTAAGGGAAACTTCCTGCTGTTCTAGAAACCTCTGCACTTGGATGCCCAACAACTGTCTACAAGAATAGAAGTGCGTAGACATCAATCATCAATATTTTCAAGCAAACTAGAAATTTAAAATGCACCGTTCCAAGCAATAAATTCTTCAGTTTGTTCCACATCATAGAAGTCATAATTTCCTTTAATATAAGAAGATATGGTAACATTATCATTATATTCACATTGAAAAGGGAGGTATTTATCACTACTAGAAAAACGCCTATTCGTGGCGCACATGAAAAGGCCTTCTGTGGCGCACTAGCAGTGCGCCACGGGCCTCGCGCTACGGCTATCTCATAGCCGTGGCGCACTGCATGGTGCGCCACAGAAGTTTAGATATAGGCGTGGCGCACATGCCAGTGCGCCACAGAAGTTTGGGCAGGTGCGCCATGCGTATGAAACGATAACCGTGGCGCACTAGGTGTTGTGCGCCACGGATATAAATTTCAAAATTCAAAAAAAGCAGCAGATCTGGATCTCGTCGTCAGTGCCATCGCGTGTCGGTGCAGGTCGCCGTCATCGCCTCCTCGTCGTCACCTCGTCGTCGTCGTCGTCGTCGGAACTGCAAGGAGGAGGAGGAGAATAGGAGGAAGAGGAGGAGAAGATGAGGAGGAGGAGAAGAGGAGGAAGAGGAGGAGGAGAAGGAGAGGAAGAGGAGGAAGAGGAAGAGGAGGAGAAGAAGAGGAGGAGGAGGAGGAGAAGAAGAGGAGGCCTCGTCATCGTCGGAACTAAAAGGAGGAGGAGGAAGAGGAGGAGAAGAAAGGAGCCCGCTGTCTCGTCGTCGGAACTGCAAGGAGGAGGCCGCCGCCGCCATCACCATGTTCACTGCAAGGAGGAGGAAGAGGAGGAGAAAGGAAAAGGAGAAGGAGAAGGAGAAGGAGGAGAAGAAGAAGGAAATGAGAAGGGAGGAAAAGGAAAAGGAGAGAAGGGGAGGGAAGGTGGGCGGGGTGGGGATTCGAAATTTGAATCCCGCCCAAGCTTTCCGTGGCGCACTAGGTGGTGGTGCGCTACGGGTAAGCCGTCCTCTATTTTTTTTCTTCAGGAAAAAACGGTCTTTTGACCGTAACTTTTTACTCTTTTCGAATTTTGAAAATCTAAAAAATCGCTAAACGACCGTAGGTGGTTGCGAGCGGATGCGAAATCTCGTTCTCGTCATTTTGGTATATTATACGATTTTTTTTGATATCGTATGCAAAAGTTACGACCTTTTTACCGTGGCATGACTTTTTTTTGCAAATAAAGTCAAAACTCATGTTTGTTAATTTTAGTAGAAGCTATACCACATTACCTACCTAAATATGAAAGGATTTAATTTTTTGAAGTATTTATCATTTTCTTTTATTTTTTGCAAAACCTAAAAAGGCGATCCACGGGGGGGGGGGGGGGGGTGGAGTTGGTGCAGGATAGTTAGGCGTAGGGCACTAGGGCAAGGTGTCCTACTACTAAGTTTATACATCTGTGGCGCACATGCCATAGTGCGCCACAAAAGTTTGTGGCCGTTTCATAGCAGAGGGGGGCGTGCGCTTAGGCGTAGCGCACCCCCCCATGTGCGCCACAGATGAGACTAACAACCGTGGCGCAAATGACCCTAGTGCGCTACAGATGTTTGGCGTGCGGCCAACATGCCCCTGGCCCACACACATCTGTGGCGCACTATAGTCATGTGCGCCACGGTTGTTCTAGTTACTAGTAGGGCACTGCCCACAAGTGAGCCACGCCTGTTTTAGTCGTGGGGCACTTCAACCATGTGAGCCACGGATGTGCTGATTACCTATAGCCGTTTTCCTAGTAGTGTATACCTCCTACAGCAACAAGATTTATCACAACAATAAGTAACATTATAAGTAGAGAACACCTTTTTAGCAATGGTATTCAATTTATCAATTTGTTCCCATAAGTGTTTCCCCTTTTGTGATAAGCGGTGTTCCTTATAATAATATTTTTGTTCTTCTGTGAACCCACCTTGCCAATAGGAACTAGTTTCAAAGAAACCAACCATTGAAAGAAAGCATGACAAAGCAAGGCAATAACAGGCGACCAACTATAGCATGAACTAATTTGTTTTTATAATTTTTGATAAGAGAAAGCAAACCAAATGAAACGAATTTTTTGGAGTTTTTGATAAAAGAAGCAAACAAAACAAGGCAAAAGAAACTAAGCAAACCAAAAACAAAGTAAAGAGAAAGGTTGTGAAGGACTCCCCTTGTGAAGCCGTCCTTAGCCTCCCCAGTAACGGCATCATAAAATAGATTGATGCGGCTCAGATCACTATAGAGCTTCGTTGGGAGACCCCAAGAGGAAGGTATGATGAGCACATCAGCAAGTTTTCCCTTAGTAAGAAACCGAGGTTATCGAACCAATAGGAGGAAGGAAACGATCCAAAGGTGTTGCTAGCAACTTGGAAACCTGCACAACACAAACTCAAGACTTTGCCCCAACGAACAGTGAGGGTGTCAATCTCACCGGTTTGCTGAAAACAAATGATTAACTGTATGGTGTGGAAGGTAATGGTGGTTTGCAGAAAGTAAACAGTAACAATAGAAGATGTATCAATGGTAAAGATTTGACCGGCGCGAGGTCCATAGTTCACTAGAGGTGTTCTCCTTAAGATAAACAACATGGCATGCTGGGTAAACAAATTACAGCGGGGCAATTGACAGGACTGAGAAAGGCATAACAATGCAATACTAGACATTCATGATCCTATGAGATTTGATTGGGCATTACAACGATATACATAGAACGCCATCCAACTACATCTATGACTAGTAATCCACCTTCAGGTTATCATCCGAACCCCCTCTAGTATTAAGTTGCAAGCAACTGATAATTACTTTAAGCAAAGTGTGTAAGGTAAACAATACACTTGTTCCATGAACAAGAGATTGTTGTTTTCTCCCTAGTAGCAACAACACATCTACAACCTTAGAGATTTCCGTCACTTCCCTAGATTCAATAGAGGCATGAACCCACTATCGAGCATAAATACTCTCTCTTGGAGTCACTAGCATCTACTTGGCCAAGATATCTACTAGAAATGGAGAGCATGCAAGATCTCAAACAACACAGACATGATAGAATCATTAACCAATCTGACATAGTAATCTCAATATCCATCGAATGACCGCAAACACAACATGCATGATTACAAATAGATGATCTTGATCATGAACGGAGCTCACAAGATCTAAACATGGTAGCACAAAGGAGGAGAAACAACCATCTAGCTAATACATTGCCCCTTGTCCAAGGTGGAACTACTCACGCATCATGCCGGCGGCTGGCATGGTGATGAAGAAGGCCTCCTGGATGATCTCTCCCCTCCGGCAGGGTGCCGGGAAGAGCTTCAGATCCCCCCGATCTAGGGACGATGGTGGCGGCGGCTACAGACTGTTTCATGGAAGATTGATCGGGTACTTAGGGATTAGGTATCGGGGGATTATTATAGGCAAAGAGGGAGGCCGAGGGGGTGCCCGAGGCAGCCGCACCCTCCCCAGGCGTAGGCCAGGCCAGGACGCGTGGCCAGGGGGTGTGGCCTCCTCGAGGCCCTTCTCCGTCTCGTCTTCTGGCTCTGTGTTCCCCACGGTAAAATATTGACTTTGGATTTTGTCTCGTCCAATTCCGAGAATATTCATTTTCTGACTTTTCTGGAATAAAACACAATAGAAAACAGGCAACTGACACTATGGCATCTTGTTAATAGGTTAGTCCCAGAAAACATATAAAAATACCTGAAAGTGTAGACAAAGCAAAGCAAAGTAGATACTAAACAAGCATGGAACATCAAAAATTATAGATACGTTTACGACGTACCAATGTGATGTGCCTATATAATTTCCATTAAGTTTGTGGTTGATTTTAATTACTATATTATGTGTGCTTGACTATATGTGGGATGCTTAATGCATGTTGTCCAAATAAGGGCCTAGACAACATGATGCTTTGTTCTACATAGATAGAATCTTGTTTGCTAGCAAACTGGCGACCCTCGAGTGACACGGGGATATCAATGGGAAACTAGTTTGACTCGAGGATCATGAGGAGACACAGACATTATTGCATTAGTCTAATCCAAGGAGATTAATTGCTAAGCAACCTGAAGGATCTTAATCGTATAGTGACTGACCATGGTTGTGGTAAACATGCTAGTAGGATTATCGAAGTTGGGATGAAATCTACCAAGAGGATTTTCAGCTAATTATGGGTTGCTCACCTACACACATACTTATAAGATTATAATTTTTACACTTATCACTCATCCATCTGGAACATTCACTATCACCATGAACTGAAACTCCCCGCGCCTACTTTGTCATCTGTAGAAAACAACAATAAATTGTTCTTTACTTTTATGCTTTTTATTTCTAAAGTTTACATTTTAGTTTTATTTAAATACTTTCATTTAATCCAAACTCTATTCTTATTCCAACATTTGCAGTCAATTCAGTCGAAGACTTATGACAACTTCGGTGTGACAGAGACTTCACCCATAAACACTTACCTTTGGGATCCCTATGGGACCGACATCTTAACTTCGAAACTAGCTACAAACAATCTTTGCACTTGCAGCCATCACCTATATAGTACTCTTGTCATCTCTCTAACTTTGATAAGCCTCGCAAATGAATGAAGTGTTATGCACATATGACTACCAACCGTAAGCGAATTCTTATTCTCATTGTTTCCAGTTTAAACACTGAATTACTTATAGTTCTTTTGTATTTCGTCTTGCTCGAGGGCGATCAAGGTTTGAGCTTTGGGGAAGTTCATGGCTCTGAAATTTTCCATCTTTCTCTGTGTTTAAACATTGTTTTTAGTCAAGCAATTGACAATAAACTCTCAATCCTTGCCTCTAATGGCTAATAATTGCAAAGATATGAAAAATCTTGCCTTGAATTGTGTTGTGAAGGAAATCATGGGTTTTAATGCGAAATCAGGAGTCATAACGAAGGAATTAGAGGAAACCCACATGTCCAAGTAATTGGGGAGCAATTTCCAGGCACCAATGCGTGTAACGAACAGTGGTACGGGCAGGGTCCGCCCATACGGGGTGCTGGCGGCTATGTCTCGTTAAACCCTACAGCTCTCGTGAAGACTCCTATATATTTTGAGGTTCTAGCCACCGCCCAGATAGCCGCCATTCTCAGATTTCATCACAAACACCACTAAAAGAGATCCACACCATTGTCCATACATTCCACCATCCATCCCTCCACAATACATAGTCGTTGCTTTGTACTTTAGATATCCTTGTGATTTGGCGACCATTGTAAGAATATTCAATTTCAATCTAAGTATTTTGCATAATGATTTCTATCCTTGATCTATTTGTTATGAGTGAGTAGTCCGCATGGGCTGCGGGTTGGGGAGAAACCTCGCAGCAACTATGTGCATCTAATTATGGGAGTATTGTATTCTATTTGCAATTGAGATTTGTATCTTTTGTTTCTTTGTCTATTGTCTCGATCTGTGGACTTGTAGGTACCCAAGATCCCATAGATTGATAAAGTATTGAGGTGAGATACTTGGCTAGCAGCGATCTCATAGAAACACCAGTGACAAAAATGGTAGTACGGTCTTCGCTTAGCGACCCATTCGGTATCACAACAACATCACCAATCAATGCTTTAATTTGTGTTCTTCACTTAAAAATCGTTTGTAGCCCGTGGCTTCGGTGTGAACTCGGTTGGATTAAAAGGCTATTGCTATGCTTGTTGCATCACGGGGGCTTTAGTATACTAGGATGTGTTGCCCACAAGAGATTATCTCCATTCAAACATTACACATGACTATGTTTATTATTATCTTTTATCCCATTTGATGTGTAGCTGCATGTGGATCTTCAACCCAGGCCTATCTCCATCCATTGATTCAACCCACTATAAAAGTAAACTATATTGGTCCGGTAAACTAAGGTAAAATGAAACAACAAAGTCTTGTATACACGTCCTTATTTATTTCCTTTTAGCGTTGCTTTCCAAGGTTCGATTAAACCTAGGTCTTCTAGGGAAAAAGCTATTATACTACATACGTGAATCCGGATCTAAGGTATCACTCATCATCAAGCATGAAGGTGATAAAACTAAACATGGACTTTGGAGTTTGTTACCTTTGTTTCCTTCATTATCATATAGAGTTCATAGGCTCAATTCCTTTCAATGAAACATAATATGCAAGTGTACTATGAAGTTGTATCTTTTACACATCTATAAATATGTTGAACAATAATTGATGGTGTGATAAAACAAATGATGAACAAAATAAACCTTCAAGAACATTTTGATGAACCTATAGAATTAGATACTCTTTCATGATTGGCATTGGTTTTTCATGCATTTATTTTTGGGCTACTTCTTAGTTTCATGCCCTTGACTGGAAGGATCACTTCTTAGTTTCATGTCTTCCCTTGAGATTGTTGGAGATATGACCAAGAGGAAATAATAAAGTGGTTATTATCATATCTTCATGCTTATGATAAATTTTTACATCCCATGCTATAATTGTATTAACTGGAAACATTAATACTTGTGTGGTTTGTAAACCTAAAAGAGTCCCTAGTAAGGCCTCTTGTTAAGACTATCTTGTTGGTTAATATATGATAATGGTTTCCGGATCATGAACATTGATATGTTATTAACAACAAGGTCATATCACTAGAGAATGATGTGATGTACATACTCCTATAGTTAAGCATAGCATAAGATCTAGTCATTTAAATAGTTCACTTGCTATAAGATTTCAATACATAGTGACCTAAATCCTTCGACCATGAGATCATGTTAATCACCATCACCGTATGGATACTTTGATGACATCAAACACCACTTTGTAAATGGATGGTTATAAAGGTGGCATTGAGTATTCAGAAAGTATGTGTTGAGGCACATGGATTGAAAGTGGGATTTGTCCATCCATATGAAGGATAGATATACTCTGGGCCCTCTCGGTGGAATGTCATACAATTGGCTTGCAAGCATGTGACTGGATCACAAGGGATCACATATCATAGGAACGAGAAAAGATTACTTATTGGTAACGAGGTTGAACTAGGTATGCAGAGATACCGACAATCAAACCCTGGATAAGTAAAGTATCGCGAGACAAAGGGAAATTGGTATCATATGTAAATGGTTCATTCGATCACAAGATAATCATAGAAATATGTGGGAGCCATATGAATTTCCAGATTCCTCTATTGGTTATTGATCGTAGAAGAGTCTCGGTCATGTCTGCATAATTCACGAACCGTAGGGAGACACACTTAAGGATTCGATGTTGTTTAGTAGATATGGAATGTGAGTAAAGAGACCGAATGTTGTTCGAAGTCTCGGATGGGATTCAAGATATTACGAGGAGATCCAAAATGGTCCTGAGAATAATATTCATATAAGGAAAGTCCAATTTCGGAGTTCGGGAATAGTTTCGGTGTTCCATCAGAATGTTCTAGAAGGGTCTAGAAGGTTCACCGATCCGGAAGGGGAAGGGTACATGTATGTGTTACGACAAAGTGGAATGGTTGCATCATGTCCTAGGTCACTTGGTTGGACACTTGGAAGAGAGAAATCAAACTCTAGTTTGAAAGTCAAAAAGACAGTTTGAAAAAGTCAAACTGGGACAATGATTTCCAAGTGGAGGAAGGGAAGGAATCCTACCTAAGGGAGGATTCCTCCCTCTCCCTTGTGCCGGCGACATGAAGTGGAGTTTGGGGAGGACTCCCTCCCCCTTGGCACCTCCCCACCTATAAAAGGAGGGGTAGGGCACCCCATTGCCCACACAAGAAACCCTAGGTTGGCCGTCGCTCCCCTATCTAGTTGCGGCTAATCTAGATCTCCTCTAAACCGCTATCGACTAGCTAAACCCTAGTTGCTAGATACCTCTAAACCTCATCCCTCTAAACCCTAGATCACTGGGGCTCCCTCTACTCCACCATACTCGCTCCAGCTTAGGCAAAACCCTGCAGGATCTCCCCTCTACTTCCGACACCACGCTGTCGTGCTGCCAAAATCGCGAGGAGAGAGCTACAACCTCCGCCGCCTACTGGAACAAGGGAGAGGAAGGTCTTCATTAAGTACCATACGTGTGACCAACTGCGGGAACACTACTGGAACGCAGCTTCGGAAGGATCGTCTACGCGATCTTGAGATCGGCAAGTGAACGACTACATCACCCACGAGAATCTGCTCTCGTTAACCGCTTTGTATCTTTGAGGGTTAGTACTCTATCGAATCATTGCTATAATCTAGTATATAGATCTTGGCTTGTGTGTGTTCATGCGATAGAATTTTTTTCCATGCTACGAAGCCCTACAGTGGTATCAGAGCCGTGTCTATATGTAGATCTGTTGCACGAGTAGAATACAATGGTCATTGTGGGCGGTGGTGCTTTTGTTATCAATTGCTTCTTGTGTACTTTGCATCTTGCAGAATGGTGGGATGAAGCGGCCCGGGCTAACCTTACATGACATCATTCATGAGACTTGCTCCACGTTTGACATGCAACTTGTATTGCATAAGTGGCTTTGCGGGTGTCTGTCTCTCCCATCATAGTGAAGACTCAATTTACAACGGGCACTTGATAGTTCATGCATCAACGTTGTGGTTCTTGTTCGTAAGTTAGAACAATACTTATTGAAAGCCCCAAACCACGTAAAACATGCAAAGAAAATTAGAGGCGTCTAACTTTTTTTGCAGGGTTGTGTTGTGATGTGATATGGCCATTATTGTATATTATGTATGCTATGATCCTTATTGTAAGTCGGCAAGTGGCAGGAGCCTTATGGTTGTCTTTTAATTTTGTTAAGACCTGCGTGTCTATTATTTAAAGTAGATGTAATAGTTGATGTTGGTGGACGACAACCATGGAGCGGTGCCATTGACCTTGATGCCATGCCGGTGATGATGGAGATCATGTTCGTGCTTGAAGATAGAGATCGTAAGCACAAGAAGAAAGGCCATATCATATCACATATTATGAATTGCATGTGATGTTAATCCATTTATGCATCTTGTATTGCTTAGATCGCGACGGTTGCATTATAAGATGATCCCTCTCACAAAATATCAAGTTATAAAGTGTTCGTCCTTAGTAGGCACCGTTGCCAAGACTTGTTGTTTCGAAGCACCACGTGATGATCGGGTGTGTTAGATTCTGCGAGTGTATACAACGGGAGCAAGCGATATTTTCTCATGTAGAAACTAAGGTTACATCTTGACGAGCCTAGCATGTACCTACATGGTCTCGGAACACGGAATGCTGAAAGGTAAAGCATGAGTCATATAGATGATATGATGAACATGATGATTGTTCGCCTTTGAAACTACATCATGTCACGTGATGATCGGACTTGGTGTACTGGATTTGGTTCATGTGATCACTAAAACAATGTGAGGGATATTGTTTTGAGTGGGATTTCAACAACAATATGATTAAAAGTTGAAACCTATTTATCATAAATTAATACAAAGTGAATTTGCATAGTTGTTGTAGTCATTGGCATCCGTTAACCACCTTGCGCTTAGTTATAATTTTGATAATATAATTATAGAATTCTGGTTAGTTACTTTATGAACTGGTATCGTATTATTTTGAAGTGTTAATCAAAAGTTTAAAAGTCATATTGCAAAATTTCAGTAAGTTTCGGTTACTCCGTGAAGTTTAATAATTGGTATTAAATCAAGAGTAACAATTCCAGTGTTAGTATATAAGTCTCATATTTGTCTCCATGATTCTTGATATTCTTAATATCAAGGATATCTAGGAGCTGAAAGAGTTGTTTCAGAAACCATCATGTGTGGAAGATATTGCGATATCTAAAATGATGTTTTGGTTGCAACATGAGAGAGTATAATATGTAAAAAATTTAGGTTCTCATATTTGATGAGAATTTACAAAAGGTTGGAGACACTAGTTGTCCTAATCCTCCAAAAGGTTTTAGAGAGCAACATTATACTCACAATTCACCGTAAGCTAAAAGTAGCTTGACCAAGAATAGTTTCATGATAAGGATGAATATAAGGTGTAGGTAAAGTGTTTTACTACACTAAAAGATACCCTAAAAAAAAGATTACTAAAGAATGGAATTTGAAAGAACACCAAACATTTGATGATGGCGATATAAAGGATATTGGTATTTAACTATATACGCTTCAGAGTATGTGTCATGTGTATGACTCCACTATTGATGTTGATAGATTCTTTCAAACAGAAAAGGAAATACTGAAATAGAATCTCAAAAATATATGCCAGAAAAGAAAAGACTATAATTATTCAGCTTAGGTATATAAGGGTATATGTGTTATTGTTGTATTCTTTGCTTGTTAAACAATGTACTTCTTGAGTATTGGATACTGAATTTGTTGGTGTGAATCATCATAACAAAACAACACAATTCATGAACTACAATGGCCTAAGTAACTAGCAAAAGAATATGTGATGATGTTCATCGAGAACAAATAAAGGTTTGTTGTGTTGCTCGTTAATATCAAAGCTTGCCTTCAAGATTTGTTTTATCGGGTATTATGAGAATAAAAGGTTTGTTCGAATAATTGTCGTAATCCATAAAAGATGGATGATTTACAAATATCGTTGGATAAATCGCATCCATAAAACTCGTGCTAAAAATTTCGAAAGACAATTGATTGAAAAATCACTTAGGAAGTGACATCGCCGTTTAAATTATATTGGAAATAAAACATGAAGAAACTTCATGTGGATGGAATTTTGGAGTCTTTTGATTTCGATCAAATGACGCTTGTGAAACTTTCCTAGAGATAATTAAAATTCCGTTCATAGGCCAAAAGTGAACGAATGGCTAGCTTATTGGAACTTGTACATATAGATGTATGAAGACCATTATGTGTAGTCTAGAGCGATGGATTTCAACTTCATATGCTTTCTCCAAAAAATTGAGTGAATATATGAATATTTACTTAATGAGGAGGAAGTGTGAAACATTTGAAAAGTTCGAAGACTTTCAAGATGAAGTGCAAAATCAATGTAACAAGAAAATAAAGAATTTATGATAAGATCATAAAGGAAGATTTTGAGTTACAAGTTTAGCAAAACGCCTAAGATTTGAGGAATCGTTTCATGGATTTGCGTTTCCCGAAACACCATATGAGTATGGAGTTTTCGAGATATGTAATAAAACCTTGTTTGACATGGTAATATCAAAGGTGTGTGAGTTATAAAACTTCCATTTTATTTTAAAGATTAAATCTCTAGGGACTACCGCTTTTACACTGAAAAGAGCTCCATCATGATCTATTTAAATGACACCATATAAAGTTATGGTTTGGGATAAAACCCAAGTTGTACTTTCTTAAACATTGTTATGCTATGCATAAGAAAGATGTTTGCAACCAAAGTCGGATGAACTTGTATTTGTATGTTATTTCGAATAACCGTTAAGTAATCCTCCATAAACACCAAAGACAAAAGTGTTTGTCGCTTAGAACGCACTACTAGGAAACCATCTATAGATAGACAAATTTTCTATGGCGCATATGTGTGACCATGCGCCACAGATAAACTCCAGTGGCGCATTTCAGGCAATGCGCCGCAGAAATCTTCACACTTCTGTGGCGCATATAGGGAAACAATGCGCGACAGAAGTTTGGTGGACCCGCCACCGGGGTTGGGCTCCCTCACTTTCTGTGGCGCATATATCCATATGCGTCACAGAAGTTCCAACTTGCAAAAAAATAATAGAAAATGAAAAACACTTTAAAAAATAAAATCCTTTCACATAGTGGTAGGTAATGTGGTCTAGTTTGTAGGAAAATTAACGAACATGCATTTTGACTTTTTATGCAAAAAAAGGTCATGCCACGGTAAAATGGCCGTAACTTTTGCATACGATGTCGGAAAAATACGTATAATATACGAAAATGACCAGAACGAGATTTCGCATCCGCTCGCAACCACCTTTGATTGTTTAGCGGCTTTTAGATTTTCAAAATTCGAAAAGAGTAAAAGTTATGGACAAAAGATCGTTTTTTCCTCCAATAAATAAAAAAGGAGAAACTTATGTGGTGCATTTCTTCCATATGAGCCACATAAGTCTTGGGCGGGATTCGAAATTTGAATCCGCCGCCCCTTCTTCCTCTCTTATCCTCTTCCACTCCTCCACCCTTCTCCTCCTCCACCATTCTTCTCCTCCACTTCTTCTCTCCTTCTCCTCCCCCTCTTCCTCACCTTATCCTCCTCCACCCTGGTGAGCTCATCCTCCTCCTCCACCCCGGTGAGCTCCTCCTCCTTCTCTTCCTCCTCCATCCCGGTGAGCTCCTCCTCCTCCTCCACCACCCCGGTGAGCTCTTCCTCCTCCCTCCTCCATCCCGGTGAGCTCCTTATCCCTCCTCCCTCCTCCACCCCGGTGAGCTCATCCTTCTCCTCCTCCTCCCACCTCCCTCCTCCTCCACCCCGGTGAGCTCCTCCTCCTCCTCCTCCTCCTCCTCCGGCGGCCTCCTCCTCTCCTCCACCGACAACCTCCACCTAGTCCTCCGGCGAGCCCCTCCTCCACCAGCGACCTCCTCCTCTCCTCCATCGGCGACCTCCTCCGGTGACCCCTACCTTCGGCGATCCCCACCTCCGGCCAGTCTGGCTGTCTTTTTTTAATTTGAAAAATGCGCCACAGAAGTTTTGCGCCACAGAAGTCTCAAAAACTTCTGTGGCGCATTTCAATATGCGCCACAGAACTACACTTTAGTGGCGAGATAACAGTGGCACATCCCATATGCGCCATAG
Source organism: Avena sativa (assembly GCA_916181665.1). Classification (NCBI taxonomy): domain Eukaryota; kingdom Viridiplantae; phylum Streptophyta; class Magnoliopsida; order Poales; family Poaceae; genus Avena; species Avena sativa. The sequence goes on from OV702280.1 coordinate 425,810,576, forward strand.
AAGTCCCAAAATGATGCGCCACTAATAGGCCTTTTACTAGTAGTGACGTCAAGTTTCTTAAAAAAGAATTTTTCATGAAAAGTTAAATGGGAGGACAATAGAACTTAGATAAGGTTAAAATAACCTTAGCTATATGATCAAAGTTCCGTAGCACCGGAAAGCGTTTTAGAGGCATCAACAATGCTCATGGATCACGTGCCTCAAAACTTGCGGTCACGGAGGTCTAAGTTCCTATTGAACCAAGTATGTCGAGTAAACAATCAAATACCAAGATTTGAGAGTTAGATCATTATTTGAAAATGATGAACCGTCTACATGCAAAGAAGTGATGATGGGCCCTGACTCCGTCAAATGGCTTGAAGCCATAGAATCCGTGATAGTTCCATACACGAGAAATCAAGCTTTGAACTTGAAAGACCCTCTGAAAGGTGTAAAAACCTTACAGCCGTATTTGTATCTATAAATAAATAGACATAGATGTCTCACATCTATGAAATAGTCGACATGTCGGGAAAATATTTTACAACAATGATCAAAGGTTGACCATGACAAGATTTGATCTTTCATAGCGATATTTAGTCTAGATGGATTAATATAGCAACCACTACATATAATTTAGTTATGTTGTAGTTGAATAAACAAAACAAGTTCTTCTAATAGAATGGTTACCTAGGACGTGTACATGATATGGTCCAAAGGGTTTTGTTAATTCAAGTGATGCTAAAAGCGTATGCAAACCTCAATGGTTGAAGTAAGCATCGAGGAGTTGGAATCTTCACCATCATGAAACTATTAAAAAAGTTTAAATTCATCGGAGATGATGAAGAGGCTTGCATTTGCAAGAAATTAAGTGGGATCACTAAGACATAATTCTAATACATTATATGGAGGACATCTTGTTGATTGGAAATGATGTATCTTTTATTAACACAAGTTAAGAATTTCATCTTGATGAAAGACTTAGGCAAAAACGAATATTTGGCATGAATATCTATATGGATAGATTGAGACGCCAATATGGTTATGCCAAACATACATAGATGAGACACGAAAGGTTCTTGCCACACAGAAAGGATTAAATCAAAATTCAAGTGTGTTGACACTTGGTATAAGTGAAACAAAGATTCAAGTATTTTTTGATACTTGATGATTGAAATCACAAAGATAGTTTATCAATCATACCGTGCTATGTACACATACAGATATGTCCTATAATCTAAATGTTATGAGCATATGACAGAATGATCCATAAGATGATCATTGGACGATAGTAAGGATATCCTTATGATCTTTTGGAAGAACTAAGAATATATTATGACAAATGCTACATTGATAAAAGTACTACATTGATACTAGTTTTGTCACAAAGTACAAATCAAGTTTATATCAATCTAAACTAAGGGTGGCACAATATAATGGAAACTAAAGTTCCATAATGGATTTGGATGAGTTCCAAAGTTAAGACATTGTGACAGATACTACAAAAAAGGCTAAGTATATGACTGCTATTACAGCAGCAAAAGAGGGCATTTGTGTCAAGTAGTTTGTTATCAAACTAGGTGTAGTTCATAGCAGGATAATACAATGAAGATATATTTTACGACAATATTATCAACATGTTTTAACCCCAAGGAACTAAAGGTCTTACCAAAGGACCAAATTTATACAAAGCCATCTCATTAGAGAATGCGTGATTGATGATGTAGCTCAGATCACTGTAGAGCTTCGTTGGGAGACCCCAAGAGGAAGGTATGATGAGCACAGCTGCAAGTTTTCCCTCAGTAAGAAACCAAGGTTATCGAACCAGTAGGAGGAAGGAAACGACCCAAATGTGTTGCTAGCAACTTGGAAACCTGCACAACACAAACTCAAGACTTTGCCCCAACGAAGAGTGAGGGTGTGAATCTCACCAGTTTGCTAAAAACAAAGGACTAACTGTATGGTGTGGAAGGTAATGGTGGTTTGCAGAAAGTAAACAGTAACAATGTAAGATGTATCAATGGTAAAGATTGGACCAGCGCGGGGTCCATAGTTCACTAGAGGTGTTCTCCTTAAGATAAACAACATGGCATGATGGGTAAACAAATTACAGCGGGGCAATTGACAGGACTAAGCAAGGCATAACAATGCAATACTAGACATTCAGGATCCTATGAGATTTGGTTGGGCATTACAACAATCTACATAGACCGCCATCCAACTACATCTATGACTAGTAATCCACCTTCAGGTTATCATCCGAACCCCCTCCAGTATTAAGTTGCAAGCAACGGATAACTTCTTTAAGAAAAGTGTGTAAAGTAAACAATACACTTGTTCCTTGAACAAGAGATCGTTGTTTTCTCCCTAGTAGCAACATCAAATCTACAACCTCAGAGATTTCTGTCACTTCCCCAGATTAAATAGAGGCATGAACCCACTATCAAGCATAAATACTCCCTCTTGGAGTCAATAGCATCTACTTGGCCAAGATAGCTACTAGAAACAAAGAGCATGCAAGATCTCAAACAACACAGACATGATAGAATCAATAAGATAGAATCATTAACCAATCGAACATAGTAATCTCTCTATCCATGGGATCCCCGCAAACACAACATGCATGATTACAAATAGATTATCTTGATCATGAACGGAGCTCACAATATCTAAACATGGTAGCACAAAGGAGGAGAAACAACCATCTATCTACTAAATGAACCTGTAGTCCAAGGTGGAACTACTCACACTTCATAACGGAGGCTGGCATGGTGATGCAGAAGGCCTCCGGGATGATTTCTCCCCTCCGGCAGGGTGTCGGGAAGAGCTTCAGATTCCCCCGATCTTGGGACGATGGTGGAGGCGTCTACAGACTATTTCGTGAAAGATTGGTCGGGTACTTAGAGTTTAGGTATCGGGTGATTCTTATAGGCAAAGAGGGAGGCTGAGGGGATGCTCGAGGCGGTTGCACCCCCTAGGGGCGGGCTAGGACAATCCGCGCAGCTAGGGGTGTGGCCCCCCTGAGGCCCTCCTCCATCTCGTCTTCTGGATCCGTGTTCCCCACGGTAAAATATTGACTTTGGCTTTTGTCCCTTCCAATTCCGAGAATATTCATTTTCTGACTTTTCTGGAACCAAAAACAACAACAAAAAAAATGCAACTGGCACTATGGCATCTTGTTAATAGGTTAGTCCTAGAAAACATGCAAAAATACCTCAAAGAGAAGACAAAGCAAATCAAAGTAGATACTAAACAAGCATGGAACATAAAAAATTATAGATACGTTTCTGACGTATCAAGCATCCCCAAGCTTAACTCCTTCTCGTCCTCGAGTAGGTAAGTGATAAAAAGAATAATTTTTGAGGTGACGTGCACCATCAAAACCAAGATCAAACCATTTGCAAGCATTGAAAGCTAGGATCAAAGAACTCTAGACATGTGCATGAAAGATGGAGTTCTAACAGTAAGACAAAGTAACTATGCATGCAACATGAAAGGCTACTAACAAAGATCATAAATAACAATGCATTGAAAGACGTTTGTTTGTTTCACATATAGAAAACATAGTATAGTGGCATTGAGCTTGTACCTCATAGAGTAGCAATAAATGCATATGACACCTTCAAAGTTCATAAGGGTGACTAGATACAAATAGTTCAAGAACAGGCAATATCAACAATATGAATCAATCAATAAGTTTTCGGACAATGCACATAGAACTAAGAATGGAAAATATGCTATCTTAATTGGTTCGTAAAGATAGAAGGTGGAGACTCAATATAATAGTGGAACAAAGGCCCTTCATAAAAGGGAAGCAAGGATTTAAAGTCCTAGAAAGAGCTTCCAAAAATTATGGTACTTGTTAGCTTTCATCTCTCATTGCCCATATCATAAGCATCTTGAAGTGATTAAGGTGAAAGTGAAAAAACTATGGAGTATATGCTTGAAAAAGTATAAGTTGGCAAGCTCATGTCCCTTGAGTACGAGGGCCGCTCCTCATGCTACTCAATTTTAGTCACCGGTAAGTTCTTGTCATAGTAAGTACATGTGTATCATAGAGAACCACCAACGGGGTACCCCTTGCACATGATACATGAGCTATCCCATATCAAAATGACAGGGCAAGTAGACAATGAGCATCTCAGTAAATAATGCTTTTCTCTCTCTTTCCTCTTTTCTCATCTTTTTTCTTTTCTTTTTCTCAATATCTATCTCTCTTTTTTTATAAGAAGACTGCTTCATAGATTGCTCACTATGGTGATGCTACAAGTTTCCACCATGATTAGGCATGGCTTAGGCTAGCGGCCCAGGCGTTTCTCTAACATATATACATAACTCCATGGACTTACAAGCTCCCCTTTCATTTCACACCGACGACATCCACAAACAAAAGAGTATGATATCAACTCGGTACAATGTACAAGTGCAATGTTGAAAGCGTTCCCCATGACAACATGGTTCTGCTAATTCTAATGTATAAGTGCAAGAATGTACAACATTGATGACACAATGGTTCAAGTTTATTTAGGGGCAAGAAAAATAAAGTGTGCCATTAAGTTTGTGAGCGCTTAAATCACTAAGTTTCACATAACAAGTTTAATTTGGAAGATAGATAAAATAACAATATACTTGGAATGGTGTAACACACCATGCATAGGAATTTATAGTGGAAACTTTGTAATAACTTGGTTTTTGGGAGTTGGATGCATGAGTAGAGCTTACTCATACAAGTGGAGGCTAGCAAAAGACTGGGAGCGACCAACTAAGAGAGCAATAATGGCCATAATCACGCAGAGCAACAGAACATTACTAATCAAAGCATAAAGTGGTACTACAAGTCAAAAACTAAATGATCATAGAGCATATGGTGACTGGTTCATAGTCATAACATGGTGTGAGCATGTGCCAAGTCAACCCAAACAAAGCATCAAAGGAGAATACCATAATACTATGCTTTTGTATGCTAAAACAATGCATGATTCTTTCAAGGCACATTAAGCAATCCTAATTGTTTGGAACAAGTCATGCTACAACAATAATAACTAAGCATAAGGTCAAAACAACATCTAGCATGACATGATAAAGTCTAAGTCATAGTCAAAGCAAGCTCCTCTTGTACTACTAAGCAAGAACTTCCTGCTCCTTTCCATCTCCAATCAACTTTTTTGAAGCAACACGGAGAAAACGGGGGTCCAACCACTTTATTCAAGAAAACTAAGCAAACAAAAACCAAAAACTAAAACTAAGACGCTCCAAGAACAACACAACTATGCATGAAACAATAAAAACGAAGTGTCTAGAAAGACCTAAGATTTTTATTGCTGAAGAAGGGATGCCTTGGGCATCCCCAAGCTTTGAAGCTTGTACCTCTTGAATATTTCTTGGGGTGACACAGGGTGGCATCCCCAAGATTGAGCTTTTGTCCATTCTTCATCTCATTACATCATTCTTTCTCTACACCTGCAAATTTTCCTTGATACAAAACTTCACACAATCTTCATTAGCAACATTAGTGCATTCAAAAGATAATAGACCTTTGGGTTTAGTTTCAAAACAGAATTTTTTTCACTAAATACACAATATACCGTATCAATTCCCTGAAAAAGCTCAATTTCCCAAAAAGAACTGTTAGACCCCTCCTTTATAAAGGAAAGGATCCTTGTGATTGCAATGCTAGTCCCTGGATCAATGCTAGCATCCACAGTTTAAGATGAAGTACACAGAAACAAAGGTCGTTTATTACATCCATTCCAGAGATAACATAGTATTTTACAACTCATGGCCGTAGGCCTAATACAAGAGTTTTAAGGAATAAGTAAATAAACATAAGTCTTCATCTTCATGTGCCACAGGCAAGCATGTTGAGTGTAGACTCATGACTCCTACTCATCATCGGAATAACCTGCAACATCACAAGTTACAGCCACAGAGGGTCAATACTTTGGAATAGTATTGGCAAGTGATACCTTAGTATATTTTAAGTGGACTATATTACTATATGCATTTGGCTAAGTGTAGCTTGGCTTGCTTTGCTTGAAAATAAGTTTTCCTATTAGTTGAAATCACTAAGTTTTCTTTGTCAAAACATTCCCAAAGAACCACCAATAGACATTGGGGTCTTCTCCCTTGTTCACCCATAAATTTTACTTTAGAAGTTGGAGTGATGAGATTCTTGTAGCTTCCATGTCTTGATGCTCAAAGGTGTCCATTGCCTTGGACAAGGCTAAGTACTTAGGTTTTCCATCTGCAGAGGTTGTGCACTTTCCCCACCAGACTTGGTTTCCCAAGACAGGACCTTTCAGAAGCCTTTCCTTAGTCAAATGGACGCGTTCCAACCTATCATCCCATCTACCACCAACTGTCCAAAAGACTAAGTTCTAGCAACCTATATGATCAAGGCAGAGCCCATATTGCCAAGTGGTTGCACTGTAAGCTTTCTCAACACTTGGCCTCCAAATCCCTTTGTGCCTGGGTGGCATACCACAAGTGAGATACACAACCCAAGTCCATGGCCTTGTGTAACCACTCAACATAACCCAAACATCCATTCCACCCAGGAGGTTCATTTGTCTTAGTTGTTTTATTAGAAAACATAAGTCTCTTGACTTAGAAATATTTCTATCATAATAAGTATAGATGTTCACCACCCTTGTTTGCTAAGTAGCTAGACTAAGCAGGTTATGATAACTTAACTTAGGAGAATTTCCCTAGCAATTCTACTATTCTACTCTACTTAGGATTTCCCATCTTAGCACTAGGCAAAATAGCATGCAATACTTTAGCAAAATATCTAATGCTAGTACAAAACTTAGGATAGGAATATTCATGAAAATATCACTTGCCTTGGTAGTGGGGAGAGTAGCACTCTTCACAATCACAATCACTAGCAAAATCTACACAAGAAATTATAGCATACAATTACACACAATTATATACAACCAAAAATAATATGAATGCATGCATGCAAGAATTTACTAAGTGGTGATTTTTGAAAATTCTACCAAGTATGCTCATGTCTACAGAAACTTAACATGTCACAAGTTTGCCAACTAAACTTATTTGGCACCAATATAATTTACCAAAATAAATCTCTACTTAAAATGGCCTTAAAACATGTTCTACAAATAAAATCATTTTAACTGTTACTATATGCTAAATAAATTGGATATTCAGAAAGGTCTTGTTTCACTGAATCCAACGGTATAAAATTTGCAAAAATCTAACGTGGCAATCAAAAGTTATAAGCATTTGAATTTGGATCAAATTTCTGGTTTTAAATCTATTTTTAGATCTAACCCTAGCCACGCGTCGCGCTGTGATTGGCGCGTACCGCTTCGGTTGGATCGCGCTCTGCAGCCGCAGGATCTAAACAGATCGTACGCTCCAGATCGCGTACCGCTTCGGGGTTAAGTGGATCTATCCTAGCGCTTCGATACAGATCCAACGATCCGAAACAACGAGCCAAAATCTGGCGGCGCTTATCGGCTGTGCGCGGCGGCGACGACCAGACAGTGGCGGCGCCGGCGGTACAGATCGCTAGGTGGATGGGGAAGATGCTCACCGAGACCGCGAGGATGTGGGGATGCTCGACGTGTGATCAGCTCGGCAAGGGGCGCTCAGGGTTGCGGTAGATTTCTCGCCGGAGTTGGATCTGGCAACGGTGGTTCTGCTCGAGGTCGGAGGCAACGTTGTAGATCACTAGGATGCCAAAGGGAGGTGTGGTTAGATGCGGAAGATCACGGAGAACATGCGAGCGTTAACGACAAGGTTCGGGGCGGTCTGGACTTACCACTAGAGCTCGCCGGAGTTCGTGCAGAAGACGGTGGCGGCCAGTCGTCGACGTTGCCGAAGCTACGGTTCATGCGAAGGCAAACGGAGGGTGTCAGAAGGTGCACAGAGATTCACTGAACATGATAGCGTAAACGCGAGACCGAGGGAAACTCTAGGCTCACCGGAATTTGCCGGCGCAGTCGTCGGAGACGGCGGGGTTGCAGAGAGCAATGCGCGCAGCCTGGGGGCGTTCTGTGCTTGGGGTTTGGGGGAAAAGAGAGAGGGGGCAGAGGGGGTTTATATAGCTTGATCATGAGCGAGAATCACTCGGGCATTGATTCGAATTGACGCCGCGAATTAAACACAGAAAACGGCCGCGTTGATTTGGGGACGAACAGGTCGTGTGCGGGTGGAGACGATGCTGACGTGGAGAAGGCCCGCTTGTCAGCGATGTGTGCGAGGTGGAAGTGGGGTCTGCCTGTCAGCGGCTGAACGCGTGCGCTCGCGCGTGAGAGAAGTAAAGAAAGGTTCCCGGGTGGGCTTGCTGGGCTTGATTCGCTGCTGGGCCAGAAACCTGGCGCTCGGCCTGTTTCCTTTGTTTAAGTCTTTTTCTTTTCTAATTCTATTTTCTGGAATGATTTTTGATATGAATTCAAATCCTTTTGAATTCGAACAAAACTGGGGATCTTTGCAGGGTTCTGTGGTTTCAAATACAGTCATTTAACCAAGTGGTTACCTTGTAAGGGCCTGGTCAAGCTTGGGTTTTGAAACAAACAGAGACTTGTCTCTAGTTTGTGAATGATTGAAATAGGGTTTAGAAAATATTTCTAAATTGGAAACTTGGGTTAAAATGCTACACCTAATCTTTCCAACAATGGAGGCAAGCAATCAAGTTCCTAAACAATCCAATCCCAAAGGGTGATGGCCAATTGAGTTGAATTTGCACACATGAAATCATAGCTCAACTTTTGTCTCTAAATGATTTTTGAGAAAAACCCTAAATGGATGAATGATGCAAGAATGATATGAATGAGTTTTGGAACATGAATTTAGGGATGTTACAAGAACCCAAAAAGGAATCAATAAGAAGGAAATGCAAATAATGGCAAAAATCTGTCAAAACAGACCAGCAGGTAGAAACCGATTTTTTCGAAGACCTTCTGTTGCTCAAATAAAAAAGTGTTGAACAAACGAAAGTTAGATAACAACCTGGGGGATTTATTAAGAAAATTACATCTAAATACTACTTACATAGATTTTACACGAATTTTTACAGTGGAGCACAAAAATCGGTTTCGGGACATCAACTCCCCAAATCTTACTTCCCTCTCATTAGAGGTTATTCTTGGCACAAAAATCAAATAAAAAGGATAAGGAGAGGTTATTACAGAAGTAATAACTTCCAAGACTCAAGAAAACTATTGGGTTATCTCCCAATAAGTACTTTTCTTTAATGCCTTTAAGTTAGGCACAAGAAGCAAGAATCAAGTATTTTCAAATGAAGAAGCATTAACATCAAACCTTGCTTTCAAAGGAGGAGCAAAAGGCAACTTCTCTATCCTCATAGTGAAGTGTTCAATACCTTTTTTGAATGGAAATTGATATTTAATGGTGCCTTCTTTCATATCAATGATTAGGGGTGGGCATAAAAAACCAAAACCGAACACCGAAACCGAATTAACCGGAACCGAAACCGAATACACCGAACACGAATTTTAGCCGAAACTAATTTCGGTTAGTAAATATGATTAACCGAATTTATAAATAGTAATTCGGTTTTGACTCTCTGTTAACCGAAATAACCGTATAAACCAAAAAATATACGTTATAGAGCTAAATATATTTGTGATTTTGTCCCAGGCGTCTATTACTGTACATAGATACTAGCTCATGCGAAAAAAAGACATGGATGCAAAAGCTTCCAGGCAACCCATGCATGTACATATGTCTTTAGCCACATGCACGTACATGTTCGTGGTTTAACTGTCAATTGTGTCTATGAATTTTGCTGAAAGCCTTTTAATTGTTTTCCTATTTCAGATATAATCATGTATTTTAGCTGAACTCTCAACACATACACTTTGTTGAATGTATACGGCTTGGAAGATAAATATCATTTTTTTGAACGAGCAAGATAGACATCATGCTTATTATGTTTTTTTCTACACATGCGTTCAAGACATCCGCTAGCCATGTATTGCTTTAGGTAGTCGGGCGACCTGGAGGTTCTTCCGGTGCGCTGATGAGTGGTTTAGCTCGTATGGATCTGACATAAATTATGGCACAGTGTTGTTATTTCTAGAAGTTTGGTTAAAAACCAAACACCGAACCGAATTGTCCACTAACCGAACTATCGATTAATTAGAAAACAGAAATAATTTTGGTGCCTATTTTGTAGAAACCGAATTATAGAAAAACCCGAAAAATCGAACCGAATTAACCGAATGCCCACCCCTATCAATGATGGCACCAACAGTTCTAAGAAAAGGTCTTCCCAAAGTAATAGGACAAGAAGCATTGTAATCAACATCCAAAACATAGAGATCAACAGGGACATAAACATTATTAACCATAATAAGAACATCATTAACACTCCCCATAAGTTTCTTTTTAGCATTATCATCAAGTGGGATATCCAAATAGCAATCTTCCAAAGGTGGCAAATTAAGCATTTCATAAATCTTCCTAGGCATAATAGAGACACTAGAACCAAGGTCACATGAAGCTTTGAGATCAAAGTCATTCACTTGCATATTAATGATGGGTTTCCAACTATCTTCTACTTTTCTAGGAATAGAGGCTTTGTGTTTCAACTTTTCATTCTTAATTTTAATAAGAGCATTTGTAATGTGTTTGGTGAAATCCACATTCATATCACTAGAATTAGGACTTCTAGTAAGCTTTTTTAGGAACATAATTACCTCAGAAATATTGCAACCATCAATATCAAAATCAAACTTAGCATCACTAGTAGTAGACTCATTGGGTTTAGGCATTGTGGTAGGAGGAATAGGGACTTCTTATGGTTTGGTGGCATCCATATTGGTGGTGGTAATAGCGCACACACCATTGTTTCTAGAAATTTTAGCTTCTCTTTCCCATTTAGTATGTAGTTGAGCTAACAGTCTAACATTTTCATCAATATTAACTTGTATGGCATGATTAGCAGCAAAGTTACTTTCCGAGGTTTCAGGTTTAGCAGCCATTTTATTAATCAAAGAGGATTGTCCTTGAGACAAAGAGGAAATATTTTTCTCAACATTCAAAAGCTTTTCCTCCACAGTTTTGTTGAAAGTAATTTGTTTACTAATAAAGTCTTTGCACATGATTTCAAGTTCAACTTGCTCTTGTTGAGCAACCAAAGAGGCTAAGGGAATATTATTTGGATCTATATGAGCTTTTCCATTAACAAGCATAGCCAAGATAACATCAATCTTATCACTCAAATATGAGGTTTCTTCAACATAATTTACCTTCTTACCATGTGGAGCTCTCTCAGTGTGCCATTCAGAATAGTTAACCATCGAATTATCAAGGAGATTTGTTGCAGCACCTAAGGTAATGGTCATAAAGGTATCTCCAATAGCTGAATCCAACAAATTTCTTGAAGAGAAGTTTACACCTGCATAAAAAGTCTGGATAATCATCCAAGCAGTCAGTCCATGAGTGGTACAATTCTTTACCAAAGATTTCATTCTTTCCCAAGCTTGAGCAACATGTTCATTATCAAGTTGTTTAAATTTCATTATTTCACTTCTCATAGATATAATCTTAGCAGGAGGATAGTATTTTCCAAAAAATCATCTTTGCACTTAATCCAAGAATCAATACTATTTCTAGGTAAGGATAGCAACCATTCTTTAGCTTTTCCTCTCAAGGAGAAAGGAAAAAGTTTGAGCTTAATAATATCTCCATCTACATCCTTATATTTTTGCATCTCACAAAGTTCAACAAAGTTATTGAGGTTGGCAGCAGCATCATTAGAACTAGCACCAGAAAATTGCTCTTTCATCACAAGATCCAACAAAGCAGGCTTAATTTCATAAAAGGTAGCATCAGGAGAACATGGAGCAATATGTGTACTTAGGAAATCATTGTTGTTTGTGCTAGTGAAGTCACACAACTTGGTGTTCTCAGCAGAGTTCATTTTTGCAAAAGTGGAGCAAACCAACAGCAGCAGCAACTAGAGTAGGAACTATTTTTTTGTGTTTTTGATAAGAAAAAGCAAACCAAACGAAACTATTTTTTTGGAGTTTTTGATAAAAAAGAGGCAAACAAAACAGAGAAAAAGAAACTAAGAAAGACAAAAAACAAAGTAAAGGAAAGGTTGTGAAGGACTCCCCTTGTGAAGCCGTCCTTAGCCTCCCCGGCAACGGCGTCAGAATAGCTTGATGATGTGTAGCTGAGATCACTATAGAGCTTCGTTAGGAGACCCCAAGAGGAAGGTATGATGAGCATAGTAGCAAGTTTTCCCTCACTGAGAAACCAAGGTTATCGAACCGGTAGGAGGAAGGAAATGACCCAAAGGTGTTGCTAGCAACTTGTAAACCTGCACAACACAAACTCAAGACTTTGCCCCAATGAATAGTGAGGTTATCAATCTCACCGGTTTGCTAAAAACAAAGGATTAACTGCATGGTGTGGAAGGATATGGTGGTTTGCAGAAAGTAAACAATAACAATGGAAGATGTATCAATGGTAAAGATTGGACCGGCACGGGGTCCATAGTTCACTAGAGGTGTTCTCCTTAAGATAAACAACATGGCATGCTGGGTAAAAAAAATTATAGCAGGGCAATTGATAGGACTGAGCTAGGCATAACAATGCAATACTAGACGTTCATGATCCTATGAGATTTTATTGGGCATTACAACAATATACATAGACCGCCATCCAACTACATCTATGACTAGTAATCCACCTTCAGCTTATCATCCGAACCCCCTCTAGTATTAAGTTGCATGCAACGGATAACTGCTTTAAGCAAAGTGTGTAAAGTAAACAATACACTTGTTCCATGAACAAGAGATCGTTGTTTTCTCCCTAGTAGCAAAAACACAGCTACAACCTTAGAGATTTCTGTCACTTTCTAGGATTAAATAGATGCATGAACCCACTATCAATCATAAATACTCCATCTTGGAGTCACTAGCATCTACTTGACCAAGATAGCTACTAGAAACAAAGAGCATGCAAGATCTCAAACAACACAGACATGATAGAATCAATAAGATAGAATCATTAACCAATCTGACATAGTAATGTAAATATCCATTGGATCCCCGCAAACACAACATGCATGATTACAAATAGATGATCATGATCATGAACGGAGCTCACAAGATCTAAACATGGTAGCACAAAGGAGGAGAAACAACCATCTAGCTACTACATGGACCCGTACTCCAAGGTGTAACTACTCACACTTCATACCGGAGGCTAGCATGGTGATGAAGAAGTCCTTCGGGATGATCTCTCCACTCCGGCAGGGTGCCGGGAAGAGCTTCAGATCCCCCGATCTACGAACGATGGTGGCGGCGCCTACAGACTGTTTCGTGGAAGATTGATCGGGTACTTAGGGTTTAGGTATCGGGTGATTCTTATAGGCGAAGAGGGAGGCCGAGGGGGTGCCCGAGGCGGCTGCACACCCTAGGCGCGGGCCAGGCCAGGCTGTCCGGCCAGGGGTGTGGCCCTTTCGAGGCCCTCCTCCGTCTTGTCTTCTGGCCCCGTGTTCCCCACAGTAAAATATTGACTTTGGCTTTTGTCCCGTCCAATTTCGATAATATTCATTTTCTGACTTTTCTGGAACCATAAACAATAGAAAACAGGCAACTGGCACTGTGGCATCTTGTTAATAGGTTAGTCCCAGAAAACATATAAAAATACCTCAAAGAGAAGACAAAGCAAAGCAAAAGTAGATACTAAACAAGCATGGAACATAAAAAATTATAGATACGTTTACGACTTATCAGTGATGCGTAGAGACGCAAAGACATGCAATTACACACGGACCTGAAAGTGTCGGATCCAAATATCAGTTGACCACTAGCAATAGTGTACATACAACACCGCAAATCCATAGGTGTTGAATACACAAAGATTTGAAACTAGATTATTGTCTCTAGTGCAAGTGGGAGACCGTTGGAGATATGCCTAAGAGGCAATAATAAAGTGGTTGTTATCATATCTTCATGCTTATGATAAATGTTTACATCCCATGCTATAATTGTATTAACCAGAAACATTAATACTTGTGTGGTTTGTAAACCTAAAAAGAGTCCCGAGTAAAGCCTCTTATTAAAACTGGCCTGTTGTTTAATATATGATCATGGTTTCCTGATCATGAACATTGAGATGTTATTAACAACAAAGTCATATCACTAGAGAATGATGTGATGGACATACTCCTATAGTTAAGCGTAGCATAAGATCAAGTCATTTAAATAGTTCACTTGCTATAAGCTTTCAATACATAGTGACCTAAATCCTTCGACCATGAGATCATGTTAATCACCATCACCGGATGGATACTTTGATGACATAAAACACCACTTCATAACTGGGTGGTTATAAAGGTGGCATTGAGTATTCAGAAAGTATGTGTTGAGGCACATGGATCAAGAGTGGGATTTGTCCATCCATATGACAGATAGATATACTCTGGGCCCTCTCGGTGGAATGTCATCAAATTGGCTTGCAAGCATGTGACTGGATCACAAGGGATAACATATCATAGGAACAAGAAAAGAGTACTTATCGGTAACGAGGTTGAACTAGGTATGCAGAGATACCGACGATCAAACCCCGGATAAGTAAAGTATCGCGAGACAAAGGGAAATTGGTATCGTATATAAATGGTTCATTCGGTCACGAAGTAATCATAGAAATATGTGGGAGCCATATGAATTTCCAGATTCCTCTATTGGTTATTGATCGGAGAAGAGTCTCGGTCATGTCTGCATAATTCATGAACCGTAGGGAGACACACTTAAGGATTCAATGTTTTTTAGTAGATATGGATTGTGAGTAAAGATACCGAATGTTGTTCGGAGTCTTGGACGGTATCCAAGATATCACGAGGAGATTCGTAATGGTCCGGAGAATAAGATTCATATAAGTGAAGTCCAATCCAGAGGTCGGGAATAGTTTCGGTGTTTCCACTGGAATATTCTAGAAGGGTCTAGAAGGTTCACCGACCTAGAAGGGGAAGGGTACATGTATGTGTCATGAAAAATTGGAATGGTTGCATCATGTCCTTGGTCACTTGGTTGGACACTTGGAAGAGAGAAATCAAACTCTAGTTTGAAAGTCAAAAAGACAGTTTGAAAAAGTCAAACTGGGACAATGATTTCCAAGTGGAGGGAGGGGAGGAATCCTACCTAAGGGAGGATTCCTCCCTCTCCCTTGTGCCGGCCACATGAAGTGGAGTTTGGGGAGGACTCCCTCCCCCTTGGAACCTCCCCACCTATAAAAATAGGGGTAGGGCTCCCCCTTGCCCACACAAGAAACCCTAGGTTGGCCACCGCGCCCTCTCTAGTTGCGGCTAATCTAGATATCCTCTAAACCTCTACCGACTATATAACCCTAGTTGCTATCTACCTCTAAACCTCGGCCATCTAAACCCTAGATCGCTGGGGCTCCCTCTACTCCACCATACTCGCTCTGGCTTAGGCGAAGCCTTATGGGATCTCCCCTCTACTTCCGACACCACGCCGTCATGCTGCCAGAATCGCGAGGACAGAGCTACAACCTCCGCTGCCTGCTAGAACAAGGGAGAGGATGTTCTTCATCAAGTATCGTACGTGTGAGCGACCACGGGAGCGCTGCCGGAACGCGGCGCCGGAAGGATCGTCTACGCGATCTTATGATCGGAAAGTGAACGACTACATCACCCACGAGAATCATCTCTTGTTAACCGCTTTGGATCTTGGAGGGTTAGTACTCTATCGACTCGTTCCTATAATCTAGTAGATATATCTTGGCTTGTGTGTGTTCATGCGATAGAATTTTTTTGTTTTCCATGCTAAGAACCCCTACAGAGATGTTTTGCATCCTGTATCGAAAGTAAGCATTGAATATATATATGTTAGTCCTCCATAAAGAATGTAAAATAAGATTTTGAGCTATGTAGTTCATGTCAACAATACTAGTAAGGATGGGGTTCCAAGTATCTTTTATTTTCAAAGCTTCATATGGTTTATGTGCTAAACATCTTACAAGTTGATTGTTTCATACACCTAGTCTACGACCTTGAACTCCTCATGCTACTCAACTTAGGCATGTCATTGTATACTCATGTTGGTCTATGATACCGCATCACTGAAGTACCTCTTTCCCCTGTGTAGCTATATGCCCCCTTTTGTATTATTTTTGCTTATTCATTCATTTATTCGTTTAGCATAATAGGTAATATATTTCCTTGGTTGTGTTCAAGGTGGGAGGGGGAAGTATCTCTACTCCAGAAGAACAAGAAAACAGACATATGAATCATATCAACAAGGATCATCATACTGTAAGTTTCTACCATGTCATGCATGGTTTTGACTAGCGGTTTAGGAGCATTTTCTCTCAACATGCCTACTCCAGTGTGCACACTTTATTTCAGATTGGTGCAATCCATAGGTAGAACTTAAACATGATTAATATTCAACATTCAATATTGAATGCTTTGTGCCATGCTAGCATTGTTTAGCCAACAACCACTAATAAGATGTGAAGCACAAAATTTTCCATAGTGGTATCACCCCAAACCTTACTTTCTTATGAGCTTTAAAATACATAAAAAGTTGTTTTAAGAATTTTTGGAGGATTAACATACATACTATAGTTGAAAGTATCGTTTGCCACAAGTAGGTGGATATTCCTAGTCTAGTTTTAAGGGTCTTGGAACAAGTCTTAGCTTGTGTTGAAAAAGGCTTAGCAAAAAGAGATCTAACGAGTGTGCCATCTAGTTTATAATGTCAACATTTTTTTCTCACCTTAATTCTTAATGTTGAACATAAATATAAAAAACCAAGAGATACAAAGTAATAGGCATAAAATAGATCATGCTTCATATATAACACTTGAGCTTAAGAACTAGACATAACATGAATTTCAACATTTGTTTTTATCTCCACTTTTCTTTTATTCCGTGGCATTATTTTTTAATTTTTAATCTTATGAAGATAAAGTTTTCTATTCAGTATCTAATCATAAACATTTATAATAATTGTGGTTTTATTTTTAATGCAAAACAAAAGTAAACTGACAAAATAGACGCTCGAAGTTTCTATGATAGTTCTATGTTGCTCAAAAAACAAAGTTTAGAGGTTTGAAAACCGAGAGTTGAGTAGGTCCAGAGGGGTGCCTTGGGCATCCCCAAGATTATGGTTTGCGCCATCCTTGGATTGCTCTTGGTGTGATGTTCCTCTCTTCCCTGTCAAAAAACTTCAACACAATACTTTTTCTTCCATATCTTTTCTGAGAGGTGACATTAGTGGCACAAGAGTATAATAGTTGCTAAATATACATCAATGACAAAATTATTTATAAATGTTCAAGTAAGAATATAATGTTCATACATATCCCTAGCATATAATATGACTCATACAAATCATTTTAGGACACTTGGGAATGGTTAAAACAAAACATGGCAGAATCTGTCCAAATTTTAGCAGTAGAAAAACAATTTTTTTAGCCCACTTAGGTACGTAAGGAATTTTAGCAACTTTTTTGCATATAGAATATGAAATTTTTTAAATTATTTATAAATTTTAGTGCAATCGGAGTTATAGAAAAATTAGAAAATTCTTGCACTAAAAAATTTTCTACAAAAATTTGCTACTCCATATGTTTAGAAAATTTTAAAACATCCAAAATGGGTTCTACTTGGTACTTTATTACAAACTACAGAAATAAAACCAAAACAAAACTCTCTTTCTATAGCAAGAGTTCAAAAAAATTCCAAAATAAAAATAACCGGGTTGGCTCCCGCAAAGCACTTTCTTTATATCCATATAGCTAGGATTTACTTACTTGGTTTAGGTGATATGGAATTCATGGGATAGCTTGTGCATCTTTGCTACATCCTTCTTCCTTGGAAAATGTTCCATAAAATTATTCTGAGGAAATTGAAATTTCACATTTCCTTCTTTTTGATCAATGACTGCACGTGTGATTCTCAAAAAAGGTCTACCAAGTATTATTGGACTTGAGGTATTGCTCCCCATGTCCATGACAATAAAATCAATAGGTACAAATGTCATATGTAATTCAACCATACTATCTTGAAATTTTCCTAAAGCATGTTTAGTTGAATAATCAGCAAGTAAAAGATCTATAGAGCATTTTCCCATAGGTTTTAAATCAAGTAAATCATATAAATCTGTAGATAAAACTGAGACACTAGATCCTAAATCTAGAATAGCATGATGTGTCTCTTTTCAATAGTGATTAATACCTTGGGGATCCATGCATACCCAAGCTTTGGTGGTATCATAGCTTCTCTATTATATCTTTGAATCTTTCCTTTTATAACATATTTTTCCATGTAAGAACCAAATCCTGCTTGATGACTATTAAAATATGGATCATTAGATTTTTTTGCAACAAGTTAATGAGTTCATGCAAGCTACATTTATCAAGATCAAGTGTGGGTTCTTTTGTTTCACTTAGCATTTTAACTTCTTTTGCTTTTTTATCATTTGTTGGTTCTTTTTCACCTTTAATCATGGTAGTTTCTCTATCATCTTTTAATGGTTGTTCCACCACTTGGATCTTGAGTTGTGATAATAGTGGTTCAAGGAGATCATTATAATTCATTAATTCATTATAAGTTTATTCCAAATATGGTGTACTTGTGATGATTCTAATAGAATTCATACCTATGGCTGGTGGTCCTTGTGGTTTTCCTGCAGACATACTTAACAAAGTTGCTTGATTATCAACGAGTTTTGATAAAGCTTTGTCCAATCCAGGTGCTTGGTTTTGTAAACCTTTAATATCAGAACTTATGGATGAAAGTGACTTATGAAGTTCTTCTATCATGGTGGCATGGTGAGCTACTTGTTCATTAACATTTTTAGGGACTTAATAACCCTTGACATCAGTGATTCTAGCGCTGTATATTACGCGTTAGCCATGAGATTTGGAATGGGACAGAGAAGTCAGCTGTATCTTCTTCCTCTCGCATGAAGCCGGATGTGTAGGTCGTGGCTGTTATCCTCGTAGCATGCATATTAATTGGTAATTCGTAGAGGATATGCAGCATATGGGTGGGAACCCTCATCGTCCCATGATAGTTCTGGCATCTAACGGTTTGTACAAACCATTGCCGTAATTTATTATGTGGGCATGGTGTACACCAAGGAGGCATGCGGGGTCGCGAAGGGGGCAGTGATTGGCTTGGACCAACTACTGGGCCCCACATCATGGAATTGTGTACGGGAAAGTACGCCCGGTTGTGCAACAAGGAGTTGATATCTCATGGGTAAAGTAACGCACCTCTGCAGAGTGTAAGAATTGTAACTTGTTACTCCCTGTTCCGGGAAGGAGCTAAGAACTCGGCAGGAAAGGAACTCCATGAAAGTTCTGCTCAACCTGTGAAGGCTGATTGATTGTCATAGTTTTTCAGAATAAAATCAATCTTTGAAGAAAGATTTACAAAAATTGCATAGTGCCAAGGATTTATAATCCGAGGTGGTAGTTAGATCATCAAACTTTCCTCCTTGCATATAATGAACTTGTTGGGTAACGCTGTTACTCATTCTTTCCTTTGATCCCTTGCTTAGACTCTGAGGATCCCGAAGACGTGCCAATGTATGCAGCCGAATGTCAAGAAGGTGTGTTCTACGAGGAACCTGATCTGTCCGGAGGAGTTGAAGGAATGGATTATGAAATCCGCTATGGTGTCGATGACAACGAGTCCAACTAAGTATCCCTAGTTAGTAGTAACCAACGGAGCCGAGCAGCATGAACTCTATAGAATAAGCTGTTGAGCTCAACTCCTAGATGGAGTTGCTACTTTTAAATTCCGCTGAACACTTTATATTTTGGTTTGTAAGTTAGATCTTTTGGAAGTCTTGAACTTTCAGTATTGTAATAATAATACTGTGTGTACTTTTGTAATATGGACCCGCAATGTTTCTGTTGTACCACTCTGAGGGATGTGATATTTACGGAACGGTGTTCTGTGGATGTCATGTCAACGACTATAGTGTACTATACATGCAGTGGTATGCTGGGTCACCGCAGTGCGCCTCATACTTAGGTTGTGGCACGATCTGCAACGTTAGAGAATCTCCACTCGTTGGGCGAACCCAGGCCGAAATCTGGACCAAACTTTGGCCGGATGGCACAAGTTTTTGGCCTGGGTATGCCCAGTTTCCCACTCACGTACCCAGGCCGAGTTCCCGGGTCGCCCGTTTCCACTCAAATTCGGCTCAAGTTCGTCCAAATTTTGGCATAGTTCGTCATACAATGAATACAAAACATTTTAAGACCAAAGTTCGGCGAAATTTTAAACAGAGTTCGGCGTAAATGTAAACATAGTTCGGCCAGAAGTGAAAATACAACATATTTCGGCCAAGCTCGGCCTAGTTCACGCTGGGCATATACGACGTGTTGCCCCTGCGTATCCATACCATAGGTGCTCAAAAAGATCATACTGCAGTTATTGATGCATCGCCGGATCAAGTACTGTTCCCCGGACATTGCAATCACTGCCCTGCAGAACCTATACAAGCAATCAAGGGCGGTGGACTCGGCGATGCGGAGATATTCATCGGCACTGTCAGCCGGCGCTCCATATGCAAGCAACCTCATCGCCACGGTGCACTTCTGAAGCGAGGAAAACCCAACCAAGCCGGTGCAGTCCTTCTTGCAAAGGAAATATGGGTTGAACTCCCGGATGACATGCACGATCTTGAGGAAGAGCTTCCGACTCATCCTGAAACGGCGGCGAAACACGTCCTCTCCATGGAGTGGCTGGTCGGCGAAGTAGTCAGCGTACAACATGCAGTAGCCCTCTATCCTTTGTCTCGCCTTGCACTTCCGGCGACCTGGCGCCGAACCACCGTGCTTCGGCTTCGCCATCTGCATGTACAGCTGGGCGAGCGATGCGAGGATCTGCAAGTGCTCTTCACCTTCGGCGACCTTGGCGCTCTCCTCCTCCAAGAGTACGGCGAGCATATCCTTGTCGTCGGAGTCCATGGAGAGTATCTCGTCCTCGTCGGAGTCAATGGCAAGTATCTCCTCATCGTCGAAGTCCATGGCCGAATCCGGCCAAATGCCGAACACTTAGCGGGTGTGGTGGTGGGAGCACGTAGCGAAGCAGAGCTACGGCGAGGCTGGGTCAGCGAGATCGGTGGCGGGGAAGGCGTGGTGGTGGGCGGCAACTACGGCGAGCGTAGCTAGAGGTGTGGGCATGTCTCGGCGCGCAGGAGCTCCGCCGGCGAATTCATGGCGACAGGAGGCGCTGGGAGCTCTTCGCGGCAGTCTGGGCGAGTGGAGTGGGTGGGAATGGGAATGTCTCGCCGACAGAGCTGGCCCACGCCCTTTTTGTGGCGTCCGGCATCCCTAGGGCGTACCCGGGAACCTGGGTTTGGCTTGGGTAGGCCGGACCAAAACACGCCGAAATTCGGATGAAAACAGGTCCCTGGGTACGCGACTGGGCCAATTTTCGGTGTCCGGATCGGCGTCCTAGGTAGGCGAGTGGAGATGCTCTTAGTATCCATGTGTACCACGCATAACTTCGTATCACTCGAATTCAACAAAATGGCAAGTAAGGTGGTACCTTTTGAGTATGCTTTTATTCTATTAGTGTTGTCTTGGTTCCTTAAATTTTATGATAGCACCATTGTTATCACAATAATTCTCCATGAGATTGGACATGCCGTGAACCACACCAAAATCCATCATAAGACTAGTCACAATGGGGAGTATTATATAGTAATATCATGCATATGATACTAGTATATTATACCATCTTCACAATGCATAGTATCATATAGTAATATCATAGTCTTAGTGTATTTATTGTTTTATAGAATCTCAATATAAAATTGTGTACAGGATTTATTTGAGATTAGTTTTCTAGTTTTATGTATTATGATACAATATCTACCTATGGTATCAACACAATCTCTTTCATCATTAATTATAGTAACACATAAGCATTTTGCATGCATGTGGTGCATGATACCACCTATGATACCCCCATTGAAACTAGTCTAAAGTTCCTAATCCAAACATTATGATGAACGATTAAGATACGACTAAACGGGAGAAACAAGGACACCAATAGCTCCCCCAACATCATCAGTGAAGGTGGTCCCATGATGGAAACAGATATAAAAGGCCATTAGTTCACACGATGTCGCCTCCATTGTCCGTGAAGGATAGGGAAGACCAAAACTATATGCCACGTAAACGTTTGGGGGCTTTCCCCCCGCCTCCCAGCAGTTACACTAGTGCAGAGCCCCCCCTTTAACTCCGGTTGGGAGGGCCCTCTAACAGCGGTTCCCCAACCGCTGTTGAGGGTTCGGTGTTAGAGGGGGGGGCCTTTAACACCGGTTCTTATACGAACCGGTGTTAAAGGGTGGCGCACGTGGGGCTGCCGCAGGGCTCAGCCCCCCCCCTTTAACACCGGTTCGTATCTAGAACCGGTGTTAAACGTTCTTCTGCCGCGGCAGAGATTTAGGCCGTTTTCCTGCCGCGGCAGAACTCTGCCGCGGCAGGAAAACGGCCTAAATCTCTGCCACGGCAGACTTCTGCCTCTGCCCCGTTCTGGGCGTATTTCTGCGGGAGGGGGGGAGCGAGGGATCGGGAGCGGTATACACATAAATCGTCATCGGTACATACGAGTAAATGAATAATTAAGCAACTATTATTATACACAAACATCATCATCGGCACATACATCGTCATCGGCACATATACATCGTCATCGTTCATTTTGGTGGATATCTGAAGAGTTCTCCGCCAGGCGTGACGACCTCATCAAGTATGAACCCCGCCAATTCCTCTTGAATGGCTCGTATGCGTTCAAATGGTAGTAGTTGGTCCCGCATCCGTTCGATCTGAATATATATGAAGAATGGGCCGTCAATATATATAAGAATAAAACTCAACACAATTGATGGTAATAAAATAATGTTGTGGACTTTGTTTACTTACTCTAAGTTGTTCTAGTGCGGCTTGGCCCGTCGCACATATCGTGTTGCGAATGAACTCGCAAACATAGTACCCACATAAGTTATTGCCGTGTCCCTGATGCGCGCACTTTACGAGAATAGAGAGTTCAATCAAAATAATAATCAATAAAGCATGATATAATGGAATTGGAAGCTAGCTAGTATTACTTACATTTTGGTCTACAAATTTTAGTTTGTCTGACCATTCACCCACGGCCCTGCCCGTGAACCTTTTCCAAACCTTGTCCGGCAAAGAAAATGGATAAAGGAGTAATTAATTAGTTGTTGTCACGAAAGTTGCCGATCTAGTGCGATAATATGATTGAAATTACCTCTGGAGCATCTCTCTAAAGTCTGCCCATAGCTCTTTTTCTTTTCATAACGAGTCCATGACAAGGACTTTTCCTGAGTCGGGTTGAATGACTAGCAGAATAAAGTGGAACCTACGCACGCATAACTCATCATCAGTTACACTTAACATCGAGTAAGCCGATACAGAATGTGTACAAGAGAGAGGGTAACAGTACTCACGAGAAGTTGTAAGGCAATAGTATTTCCCTTTTGGTTTGTTGTCTCAGTAAAGACTTTAGCAAGTAATCTTCTGTTTGCCCGGGTTTGTCTCTTACCACTTGTTCATGAACTCTATTTGGGTCAACGAACCCAATGTCAAAAGGGCCTCCTTTCATGCATTCCATAACCTTTTTCCTGCATAATAGTATATACATATATGGTGAGCATATATATATATATATACATGCAATTAATGAAGTGAATGAGATGAGATAAAAATTACAGAAATAGTACTTACACACAATAAAGGCTGATGATAGATTTGTCGAGTTCCTTCTGATTGAATAGAAAATGCAAGTCTTGAATGTTGAAGTCGATTGCGTCGTCTCCGCACAAGAAAATCTGATCTCTTATATGCGCCGTGATCCATTCTACCTTTCTCGTCTTGCAGAAATCAAGGTACCACTTGTGCAATTTTCGCATCTTTGTTGGTAGATTCTTGAGCTCCTCTTTCTGGACGAGATTCTTCCCATACTTCCATGGCTGTATGGGGTTGGCATTGCATTTGGGCAAGTTGTCTCCCATGACGTTCAAGTATGCAATGTAAGTCATCCCCATCTCATTGGCCTTTCTTTGTAGCTCTGCCTCGTAATCATTTACGGGAGGAGCGTCCCGTGTGTCGAACATTTGGAGCGGGGCGCATGATTGGTTTTCCTGCTCTCCGAGCCTGTGAACTGTTTTCTGGGGTGCCTCACGACTGCTACTTTCAGTCTCCCTGCGGCACCTTGCATCCGCCTTCAAAATCTGGCGCTCGTAGTCCGGCACAAGTGGGGTTTCAAGTTTCAAAAGATTTTTGTAAAACTTCTCCACCACCGCCGGATCTATTTTCTCCTTTGGCTCGGCCCGTCTAGGTGCAAAGAATTTCTTGACCTGTTCTTCCGAGATCCTATTGGTCTCCTCGTCGCTGCGATTCCACGGTAAAACCGGCAATGGCTTGGCAGAAGGCTGCGGGACGTAGTTTTTTGAACTCTTTGGCGTACGGTTTCCTGCGGATTTCTTTGTGGCAGTGCTACTGATGCTCCTCGTGGCAGTGCTCTTCCGCTTACGCTGAGGAGATGGCTGAAGCACCGGAGATGGCTGACGGGCCGGAGATGGCTGCCGCGCAGGAGATGGCTGACGGGCCGGAGATGGCTGCCGCGCAGGAGATGGCTGTCGCGCCGGAGATGGCTGCCGCGCAGGAGATAGCTGAAGCGGCTCAGACTGCTGACGCTGCGGAGACGGCGGGGGTGCCAGTGACCTCCAATTTGGAAGCACAATGTGTTCCTTCTTCCAAAGAATGGTTGTTTTCACTGCAAATTTGAGTTGAGTTTCCCCTTCACCTGTAGCATGGTCAAGCTGTGCTTCCTCATATTCCTTCACAACCTCATCCACCCCGACAATAGCATAGCCACCTGGAATCGGTCGGCAGTGGTAAGTTCCACCAGCTACAGGAGGTAAGGCATAGCCGATAGCCACCTTAATGGATAAGCCCATTAATCTCACATGCAGCTCAGCGTGTTCGCTCTCCGTGATCTCATCCATGGGGTATCGAGGACCCGTCATTTCAAGCGCGGGCTGCACGTTCTCCGTGGAAGCCACACTGCTTTTCCGCGCAGAGTCTGGGCCACGGGCAGCTTCCAATGCAGGCTCTTCGTGCCGCTGAGATGGGCCGGTAGCTTGATGGCTCTGTTGTGCATTCACTTGCGCCTGCAGCGCCGCAAGTGCATGTTCTATCTGTGTCATCTGCTCTGTACGCTCTTTTTCTTTTCTGCCGCGCCATCTGAAAGAATCGCTCCAGTCGGCAAACCCATCCTTCCACGTCATACCCCCTGTGCCTCGTGCATGTCCAGGGTGTTCTTTTTTACCGATGGCGCGTGTGAGCTGGTCATTCTCTCTGTCAGGATGGAAGGTCCTGGCGGATGTTTCCTCGTATGCCGTGATGAGTTTAGTGACGGGTTTGGCAAGGAGGGTTGGGAAGATACACAATCCTGTTTCTGGGTCCAACCTTGCCCCGATTCCGTAGAACCAAGTCTTTGCACGTAGGTCCCACCCATCTGTCTGGGGTGTGATCCCTCTCTCGCGCAGGGCCTTCTCAGCTTCCTCCCACTTAGGCCTCTGAGATATGTAGCCACCTGACCCCGTCCTTTGGTGATATTCCTTCTTCAGGGCATTAAGCGTATTGGTTTCTGACCTCTTTTTAGCAATAGCACTTTTTTATATGTCTCAAATTCGGGCCAATGAGGTCTTATCTTCGCATAATATGCGTCTTCAAAATTTGGAGTCTCGCCAGATTTGACAAATTTGTTCAATTTTGTCTTCCAGTTGCGGAAAGCGTCAGCCATCTTCTTTAGAGTCCACTCTTTGACCTTTTCCTTTATAACCGGGTTGTTTTCATCCTCCTCTGGCGGAAGGGTGAAATTTACCAACAACGAATTCCAAAGCGTTTCTTTGGATCTGTCATCGACAAAGGTACCATCGCCCTTCTTTGGCTTATTCCAATTTTCAATTATTATTGGGATTTGGTCCCTAATAAGAACTCCAGCCTGACGTACAAATTTGTCTGCGGCCTTCTTGGGCTCCATCGGCCTGCCATCAACACGGACTGCTTCGATCGTGAACTTTGCACGATCTTTCAACCGCTGGCTTGCGCCTCGCTTGCTCTTTTTCGTAGAAGAAGATGGTCCTGGCTGGTCGATCCAGAGGGCTAAAAGAAGAAAGAAGCGTTAATTAATACATGTAGAAGAAGATTGTTGGTGGAAGTCAGCAGAGGCTTAATCAATGCATATACCTCGCCGGACTTTGTAACCATTAAATTGCGTTAACCGGAGTCTTCATCTTCTCCATGACTAGTACTTGAGCTGTCGTCATCATGTCCCTCCAAGTTCAGATATTGTGAGGTGTCCTCATCAATAATGTTCTCCGTTATTTCTTCTTCTTCAAGGTTTCTACTAAGTGGATCCATAGTTTCTAAAACAATAATATTATCTAGAGTAAGAGTGTAAACATTCAAGTGGACTTGGATTCATACACAAATATACATATTATTCATACAAAAATACACAAATGAAATTAAAACCCTAAGGATGCTTGATCATTTTAAAGGAGTTCCGAGGGGTCCAAACCCTAATTCGGAGAAATCCCGGATGCATATGAGAGGGGCTAGCTACAGTGGCTGACCGGAGGCTGGCGGCGTTGGAGAGCGACCTAGGGAGCGCGAGGTAGCGTGATGCGGCCTACCTAAAACGGGCGTTGTTCGAAAGAGGAGGCCGAGGCAAACATTATAGCGACGGAAAACAACTTGGCAGAACAGATACAATGTGGAGGGGATGTCCCCAAGATAGGCCCCAGACCGAGGGGAGAAGCCACGACGCTCGCCAAAGAGCTGCCCGCGTAGTCCACCTTCTAAGGCCGCCACCGACATCCGCGAACTCTAGCCACCACTCCGACGACCAACGACACATCGCATCGCCGAAGAGAGGGACGCCGTGCCGTCGTTACCAGCGGACACACCTGCAACCCAGAAGGACCATGCATACACCCCGACATCGCTGGCATAACGCACCCCACCTAGGCCACATCGGAGCTCGCACCCCACCTAGGCCGCATCGCGAGCTCGCACCCCATGGCCACCACCGGAGCTTGCACCCCACCTAGGCCGCCCCCGCAGCCGAGAGGGGAGGCCGTCCCCGTACCGCGCCTGGGCCCTGGGCCTCCCCGACGAATCCGCCTCCCTGACCCATCCCCTCCACATCCCTGTCATTGGCCCCAATCCGTGGACGCGCTCGCGTAGCCGCTCCTGCCCGCCACACCCGATGACGCGAGCTACCACCGACAATGCGAGCTCGAAATCAGGTTTGGGTCTTCCCCTGTCAAAGCTGTCTTCGTGTCCGATTTGATCCTACTACTAATAAGTACAATGGTTTGATTTATATACAGAAGTATATGAAATTGAATCAAAAATCAGAGTAGTAAATTTCAAACCCTCTAGCTTACAACATTTCTTGTAGATTGTAAATGGAATCAATAGCAAATTTCGAACGACGCAGAGGACGGAGTGGCGCCACCGCGCGAGCTCCACTCTGCCGGCCGGTGGCACCACCGCGCGAGCTCCACACCGCCGCGCGCCAGGAGGAAACAGAGAAGGGGAGGAAACAGAGGGGACGACCAGGCGCGGTCCGCTAGCTCACCATGGCGTCGGGGTTCTTGTAGGCGCCGGCGTCGTCGTCGGCTTCGGTGGCGCACGCGCGGTGGCGGTGGCGGTCGTCGGCTTCGGTGGCGCGCGTGCGGTGGCGGTGGCGCGCACGCGGTGGCGAGGGCGGTGACGGCGAGGGCTGGAGGGCTTCGGTGGCGAGGGCGCGCGGTGGCGACGGCGAGGGGTTCGATCGATCTGGCTCTGGGGGGGAAGAAAGGAAGGGGATGGCGCATTTAATACCCCCCCCCTTTAACACCGGTTCGGGGCTGGAACCGGTGTTAAAGGGGAGGAATTCGTTTCGCGCGCGCATTTATTACCACACCCCCCCTTTAACACCGGTTCCAGACAGGAACCGGTGTTAAAGGGGGGCTGGTGCGTGCGGGAAACGAAATAAATGCCCCCCCCCTTTAACACCGGTTCCTGTCTGGAACCGGTGTTAAAGGGGGGGGCATTTATTTCATGCATTAAAGGGGCATTTTTAATTCAAAAAATATGATATGAATTTAGAAAATTCATATCTTTTTCATTTCAACTCAGAAAAATATGAATAATATATCATAATTTTTAGAAAAATAATATCTATCCATTCATGTAAATCATTTTATATTTACTTTACATGAAAATTTTCAAAATAATTAAAACACTTACATATAAATTTTGATTATTCAATTCAAACAAAAATAAATTTTAAATCCTAAAACTTTGAACATAAGAAATATTAAGCATCTAAAAAATGATTTTTATTAGATCAAATCATATTTTAATGCCGCATCTTTTGTATTAACATTTTTGAATTGATTGGATATTTAAATGTCGCATCTTTTGTATACACTTGAATCTCACCAAGCCTCGCTCAACTTGCATTGTTTTTTGATAAAATAGCATATTGTGAACCTAAAAATGATTTTTGTAAAAAATCATGAGCATCGTATCATGTACTTGTAGTTCATATCTGACCCACTTCCTGCCGATTCGGTAGGAATTTGTCTTTTTCACCAGAGGTGGACTGAAAGGTTTCAGATCCCCCTGTTGGTACATTGTGCATATAAGGTGGTCTAGTATTTTTGTAAAATGTGTTGGTGGTTTTTTGAATTAGCCATTTGGTGGTTGCTTCACAAAACCGTCCGTTTTTTATGCTCGGAAAATGGAAAATGCCTTTTTGGTGCGATAAAAAGGAAAACTTCCTCTTGCAACATTGTTTGCCATGCCATGATGCACATGTATGCACAATATGGCCATATTATCACAAACTATGCCTTGATTCTAGCCATAACATTGGTCATTTGACCCGAAAGCCAAGAAACCTCGAATGAGATAGGTCATTTTGAGACAGTTACATAAAGCCGAACTGGAACTGAAAATTAAGATACATAAAAGAACTGAAAATTAAGATACATGGCCAGATTAAGTAACAATCGGCCGAACTGGAACTGAAAATTAAGATACATAAAAGAACTGAAAATTAAGATACATGGCCAGATTAAGTAACAATCGGCCGAACTTGTTTCGGAATGTTGGAGTGATTTAGTCATGCTCCTGCCTACACCTGTAATACTCGCCACTGTAGTCGTCGTACTCGCCGCCGCCGTCATCGCTGTCGTCGTCGGGGTCGCCGTAATTGAACCTCTGGAGAGTATGCGTGGGCTGGACTTGAGGGTAGCGCGTGGGCTGGACTTGAGGGTAGCGCAGATGGGGGTTAGAGTCGGCGGCAGTGTCATAGGCCATGACACTCTGGAGAGTCCGACCGCGCCACCATAGCCGACGGCCGACCTCGTTGAAGTTAGGAGGAGGTGGACCGTCCTCCTCGTGCCTGGCGAGCGCCCTCTCATGCCGATCCACGAAGAAGGCTTCCCAAGTAGGGAAATAGTCGGGATGCCATCTGGGATTCCTCCGCTGCTCCGGCGTGAGCTCGAAGTAGTAGTGGTTCGTGATGGCCATCCGGCGCGCCACACCTAGAGGGACAGGAGGAACCGGCACGCCTCCGACGCTCAGCATCCAGCCGACGGGGACACAGTAGCCCGGCGGGCAGGGGTAGTTCGAGGCGCAAAGCGCCTCCGCCTCCCTGGGGGTTAGTGCTACGGTGAAAGCCATGGGAAAGAGTGATGAGGTTGCAGATATGAGTCTAGAGATGTGCAATGACAATGGAGGCCAAACCCTACATATATATATAGTGAACTAGCGGGAAGAACTAGAGGGAAGAACTGGCGGGAACAAAAATGGCGGGAAGAAAAATGGCGGGAAGAAGAACTGGCGGGAAGAAAAATGGCGGGAAAAAATGGCGGGATGAACCTTCAGTCCCGGTTGGAGACACCAACCGGGACTAAAGATGAACCTTTAGTCCCGGTTGGAGACACCAACCGGAACAAAACACGAGTCAGCACTAATAATAGGGGTGAGTGTCGACATTATGTCGTGCGGCGTGTACCTTGTCCCGGATGGTGTCACCAACCGGGACTAAAGATGAACCTTTAGTCCCGGTTGGAGACACCAACCGGGACTAAAGATGAACCTTTAGTCCCGGTTGGAGACACCATCCGGGACAAAACACGAGTCAGCACTAATAATAGGGGTGAGTGTCGACATTATTTCGTAAGTGTCAACACTATGTCGAGCTGCTTGTATTATAAATAGGCATCCTTGTGAGTCCAGTCCTCCAGCCAGTTTGAGGCAGGGACACCACTACGGCCAGTTTCAGGGAGATGCCGACGGAGCCCAGTCCTCCCGCATCTCCGAGAAACTGATCATAGAGGCACTCCCTAATATGTGAAATTAGTTAGCTCCCAGGTGTATTGATCTAGTTAGATAAGTTACAAAGCTGCAAGATGGTTTTCGAGAGCAGGGACACCACTACGGCCAGTTTCAAGGAGATGCCGACGGAGCCTAGTCCCCCGGCATCTCCAAGAAACTGGTCATAGAGGCACTCCCTAATATGTGACCGCGCGCGTTTGAAGATCAGATCTTAATGGTAAGTACGAATCGGGACAACTTCTTCTCATAGTCCCGGTCCATCCACAAAACATGACTAACACTCAAGACATGTATTAATATTAAAAACATGAACTAGAGTTACATAATATGAGCATGAACTTCTTGGCATATGTCCTTCCTTATGATCGCTTCAGACGTAACCATGGAGCATCTTCTTTACTTAACGGAATGCTTGGGTCAGTTTTCACTGTGAAGGGCGGATTTTCATCAAACTTATTATAATCTTCTGACATGTCTGTCTTGTCCTCGATTCCCACGATGTTTCTTTTCCCTGAAAGAACTATGTGACGCTTTGGCTCATCATATGATGTATTCGTTTGCATATTTTTTCTTTTTTTTGGTCTGGAGGACATGTCCTTCACATAGAAAACCTGAGCCACATCATTGGCTAGGACGAATGGTTCGTCTAAGTTCTTCATAAGATTGTTGAGATCCACCGTTGTCATTCCGTACTTCTTGTCTACCTCGACCCCTCCTCCTGTTAGCTTGACCCATTTGCATCGAAACAAGGGGACCTTAAAATTAGGTCCATAGTCAAGTTCCCATATCTCCTCTATGAACCCGTAATACGTGGTCTTTTGCCCATTGTCTTCTGCTGCATCGAAGCGAACACCACTGTTTTGGTTGGTGCTCTTTTTATCTTGGCCTATCGTGTAAAATGTATTCCCATTTATCTCGTACCCTTGGAAAGTACATACAGTCGAAGATGGTGTCCTGGCCAACAAGTACAGCTGATCCCCAACAGTGGTGTTATTCATGAGAAGTCTTTGCAGCCAGCCGCCAAAACTCGCCATGTGTTCACTTATAATCCATTCATCAGACTGTCCCGGGTGTTTGAGGCGTATTAAATTCTTGTGTTCATTGATATACGGGGCAACCAAGATAGATCTTTGTAAAACCGTGTAGTGTGCTTGATTGAGAGAATGCCCGTCCCTACATATCATTGCTTTACATCCTAGGGTGCCTTTTCCACGTAGTCTCCCCTCATGTCGTGATTCTGGAACACCAATCGCCTTAAGGTCAGGAATAAAATCAACACAGAACTCAATGACCTCCTCTGTTACATAGCCCTTGGAGATGCTTCCTTCTGGCCTAGCACGGTTATGAACATATTTCTTTAAGACTCCCATGTACCTCTCAAAGGGGAACATATTGTGTAGAAATACAGGACCGAGAATGGCAATCTCTTCTACTAGGTGAACCAGGAGATGCGTCATAATATTGAAGAAGGATGGTGGGAACACCAACTCAAAGCTGACAAGACATTGGGCCACATCTGTTTGTAACCCTGGTAGGCTTTCTGGATCGATTACCTTCTGAGATATTGCATTGAGGAATGCACATAGCTTCACAATGGGTACTCGAACATTTTCAGGTAGAAGCCCCCTCAATGCAATCGGAAGCAATTGTGTCATAATCACGTGGCAGTCATGAGACTTCAGGTTTTGGAATTTTTTCTCTGCCATATTTATTATTCCCTTTATATTCGACGAGAAGCCAGACGGGACCTTGATACTGCTCAGACATTCAAAAAAGATTTCCTTCTCTGCTTTGGTAAGAGCGTAGCTGGCAGGAGTTAAGTGGCATCGTTTACCCTTCTCGTTCTCAGGATGCATAGGCTCTTCAGGGGCCTTCAGACGTTGCTGGTCCTGTCGTGCTTCCGGTGTATCTTTTGTCTTCCCATACACTCCTAGAAAGCCTAGCAGGTTCACGCAAACATTCTTCGTCGCGTGCATCACGTCGATTGAAGAGCGGACCTCTAAGACTTTCTAATAGGGTAGGTCCCAAAATATAGATTGCTTCTTCCACATGGGCGCGTGTCCGGCATCGTCATTCGGAACAGATAGACTGCCAGGACCTTTTCCAAAGATTACTTCTAGGTCCTTGACCATACCAAATACCTCCTCACCGGTACGGAGGATAGGCTTCCTCCGGGGTTCTGCCAGACGTTTGAAATGCTTGCCTTTCTTTCTTACTGGATGCAGGTTCGGAAAAAATCGGCGATACCCTAGGTACACAACCTTCTTACATTTATCCAAATATACACTTTCAGTATCATCTAAACAGTGTGTGCATGCATTGTATCCCTTGTTTGTCTGCCCTGAAATGTTACTAAGAGCAGGCCAATCATTGATGGTTACGAAAAGCAATGCTCGTAGGTCAAATGTCTCCCCTTTGTGCTCATCCCACATACGTACACCTGGTTTGGCCCACAGCTGTAAAAGTTCTTCAACTAATGGCCTTAGGTACACATCAATGTCGTTGCCGGGTTGCCTCGGGCCTTGGATGAGCACTGGCATCATAATGAACTTCCTCTTCATACACAACCAAGGAGGAAGGTTATAGATACATAGGGTCACAGGCCAGGTGCTGTGACTGCAGCTCTGCTCACCAAAAGGATTCATGCCGTCTGTACTTAGACCAAACCTTAAGTTCCTTGCGTCACGTGCGAAGTCCGGGTACTCTCGCTCGACTTTTCTCCACTGTGACCCATCAGCGGGGTGTCTCAACATCGCGTCTTTCTTACGGTCTTCCATGTGCCATCGCAACAACTTGGCATGCTCTTTATTTCTGAAGAGACGTTTTAACCGTGGTATTATAGGAGCATACCACATAACCTTGGCGGGAACCTTCTTCCTAGGGCCTCGCCCTCAACATCGCCAGGATCGTCTCGTCTGATCTTATACCGCAGTGCAGTGCATACCGGGCATGCATCCAAATTCTCGTACTTCTCACCGCGGTAGAGGATGCAGTCATTAATGCAGGCATGTATCTTCTGCACGTCTAATCCTAAAGGGCAGACAACCTTCTTTGCTTGGTATGTACTGTCGGGTAACTCATTATTTCTTGGAAGAAGATTCTTCATTTTTACCAACAACTTTGAAAATGCGCTGTCAGTCACACCATTCTCTGCCTTCCATTGCAGCAAATCCAGTGTGGCACCTAGCTTTTTGTGGCCATCTTCGCAAGTTGGATACAACAACGTTTTGTGATCCTTTAACATCTGCTCCAGCTTCTCCTTCTCCTTTTCAGTTTCACATTCTTCCTTTGCATCAGTAATGGCCCGACCAAGATCGTCATCAGCGGGCCCATCTGCTCCCTCTTGATCTTCATTATCTACCTCCGTTGCATTATCATCATATTCAGGATACATATTATGATACTTTTCATCATCCTCTTCTTCTTCGTTGTCTTCCATCACAACCCCCTTTTCTCCGTGCTTGGTCCAACAATTATAGCTAGGCATGAAACCGGATCGAAGCAGGTGGGCGTGAATGGTTCTGGTATTTGAGTAGTCTTTCTTGTTCTGACAGTGAACACACGGACAGCACATAAAACCATTGTGACCACAGTTTGCATTAGCCACAACGATGAAATTTTGGAGGCCCGTAATGTACTCGGAAGTGCAGCGGTCACCGTACATCCATTGCCGATTCATCTGCATTAATATGTAGTATATATCAAAAAATAATAGGGAGATGACCATTTATATATATAGTACATCAATGACACATGAAACTATAGTTGCCGACCTCGACCGAGACGGAAAGAGCAACAAGAAAGCTTATTTTGAGCTCTCGGGCATTTCATCGAACACCTCTAGTGCATATGAAAAAAACACAAACTAGCACTCTTCACACCCTCTTGCTAGGCTCCAAAATGTGAAAGAATGGAAGAGTGGGGTGTGTGTGGGCTGGGGTGGTGTCTTATATAAGCCCCCCCCCCCTTTAACACCGGTTCATGCCACGAACCGGTGTTAAAGGGGGGAGGTGCGCGGGCCACTGCTGCAGGGACGAACCGGTGTTAAAGGGGGCTCCTTTTTTGCCACAGGGGTCACGCTGGTACGGCCCTTAACACCGGTTCGTAGAAGAACCGGTGTTAAAGCCCCTTTTCGGGATCAACAAAAGACCTCGTTTCCACTAGTGTTAGAACGCCGTCAAATATTATAGCAAGTGGTCTAGATAGATCCATAGAGGTGGTGGACTTTGGTGACTAGAGGCTAGTTTTAACCGAGCCATGATCAAGTGGATATGCAATGCCACGACATATATAAATTCACTTATGTTGTATTTAGTCATGCTTGCGTGGGAAACCGGCTGCAAAACAAACCATCCATGCTTATCAAGAAGAATATAGTAATCTACTAAGTTGATCCTTTTGTATGGAAGATAACGTCACGTGTGAGATCAATGATGTAGACCTGAACCTGTATCTTAGTGAAACAATCAGTGGGAAATATTATTGTTTATTTGGAACATCGGCAAGAAACATACACAAGCGTGTTTGGGTTTCTTGTCTCGTTTGGATACGATTATTATGTTGTGCAAGAGCAGGGCGCTGTGTAAGAGTATATCTACTCCGATTTTACTTGCTCTGTTTCGTATTTTTTTTGTCATAGTTTTAGTCTAAATTTAAACTACAATCACGGCAAGAATTATGAAACAGACATAGTAGTAGATTTTCAGATGAAATGAAACGGCTCGTGTAGTTCTTTTTTCTTGTGACAAACTACAGAGTATCTTGGCCTTCTCTGCACACGTATGTACTGTACACATACTTTTCAGGTGCGTAACAACGGATGTCTACCCTGTCTTCTAAAAGAAGCACCTCTCAGATAGTTCCGGACTTCTGGGCACTGGCTGAACGGTCTTGCGAAGGACAAGTTAGCCATTGAACCATCGAGAGGAGTGGACGACTCTTCTTGTCAAGAAAACACAGATCAATTATTCCGCGCCGCCGAGGGTTCGAGAAAAGCCAGCAACAGAACAAACCGAAGATGATCGCTGTCTTCTATCCTGGTGACGTCTAAGCTAGTCTAGCATAGGTCAGAGGCGGGTGGGGAGAACACAAAGCAAAGAAAAGAAAAAAGGAGAGGAAATGGAGCATCGATCATCACTCAGCCACTCAGGATTAAATGGTGAAGGAAGGGACAAGTTATACATGACATCTTTTTCTAGTTTTGGCTTCATGTGTCCGATACTATGGGGATTCTTTTTGCCCTTAATATCTCTTCTCTGAAACAAATGGGAATTTAAAGATTCCCTCCTTGTGTGTGGGAAAAATCTTTCTTCTATTGCTAGGTGCACTAGAACATTTCACTAACGGTTGGTGGTGGCCTGTTTCTTACGAGAATTTATTACTGCATCATGTTGACACAAATGAGTAAACCGTGTTCACAAGCATTCGCAACAACCAAAAAATGAGAATTTTTCTTCCAATTACGTTTGTCAATAATTGAATGATTTACTGTGTTCCAAACAAGACTATGTACTTTCTTTTTTGTTTGTTTATATATGAACAGTTCAACTTTACCAAAGACCAAATTAACACATCTAGTAAGCTTATGTAAGGTTTTGCTCACAAAATTGTTGTTCAACTATGCATGCTTATTTCCTTACAACATGTCTTATTTTATTTCTCGTCTTTCTACAAATAGCTTTACCTCATCATGATATTTGTTGACGGAGAGTGTTGATTACTTGCTCGTTAAGGACGGATTTATTTACATATTGGATTTCGATATGGTTTACTGAACTTACCATGTGTTGGGACTTATTTAACTCTTAACTTGTTTATAATATTTTAACTTTTGTGACCTAACTCTAAATCAACAATGCAAATATGACCATCCTAACACATGGTCTATAATAGATGACTTCTTGTTGTACACGAATCAAAAAATCCGCCATCAAGTCTTGTCCTCTAAAACATCTTTTAATATAATGTTAAAAAGGGTCCCGCCATAATTCTAGGTACTACGGTGATTTAATTGTAGAGTATCTTTGTATCCACTCTCTTTACATGTGTAGAGCACAAGTATGTTGCGGAAGAGATATGAGAAGTTAAAAGAGATATGTATGCCCCAAGATAGATAAATAAATAAATATTCATATGGAAAAGAGCCATGAGAAAATACGGGCACAATTGTGAGATACCAAAATTTTATTGCTTGCTTTGGAAGGGCATGACCATGTCTACTTGTCCAATATAAGAGGATATGCTCCTCTATAGCCCTTTCTTTCTTAAAGGACGTATCAAGTACTATTATGCATGTACAATTATCGAATGCTTGCTAGAAATAGCCATAGGAACCAGCCATCGAACTTGACTCTGACTTGGTGCTCAAGATGCCCGACTGATATTGTTGTGGTAATAAACTGAGAGGGGTTACGCAAAAGCAATTGGACACAAATACACAAACCAATGAAATAAAGGAAAATAAATTGCACACCATCGTCATCACACACCATAGACCTTATCACCCGAGTGGCCATCTTCCACAAAGCAGAGTCCTGTCAAATGCCCCGTATTGCTCAGCGTGGGAATCTATTTCCTTGTTCTTTTTCTTTCCCATCTCTCTTTCACAACGTGGGAATTTGTATGCCTAAAATGGTCTACTTGTTATTAGTGTAATCAGGTTGATACAAGTTAGTACACCTTGTTCACAAGCCAGTGATTTGGGGCAAGATTTTTCTTCCGATGACACCTGGAGATTTTTGAATGATTAAAGCTTTCTTGTGTTCCAAACTAGATTGGGAAATTCTTTGTGTTAATTATATTTACTTGCATATCAAGTTAGGGTTTAGGCCGGTGCGCTGCACCTCCTCTCCCCCCCCCCCTCCTATATAAACCATTGTATTCTCTCATTGTACTATCATCAATTATTATTATCACAAATTTACATGGTATCAGATTAAGGTTAGATTCTAGGGAATGGCTCCCACGCCTCCCACCCCACCGCCGCCGCCCCCTCCGGGGTTCTTCGAGTGGTGCGCCGCCATGGCCGCCGTCGCGGCTGCCAAACCATCCACCTCATCCGCTCCACCTGCCCCGGCACCACCACCGGCTCCACCTGCAGCACCAGCTTGGCGATCTTCTCAGGACCCTTGGACTGGCATGGTTCAGGATTGGCCAATGCCCTGGACCGCGCCCTCTCCTGTTGGCGCGCCACCTGCCTACACTGGTTCGTGGCAGCCCGGCGTGCATCCTCATACAAGCTCACCTGGCCTCCTTGCACCACGGGTCCCTGCACAAGCTCATTACGCCGCTCCTTCACCGCCCATGTATGCTGCACCATCGCCGGCTCCCTATGCCTCGCCGATGCACTCGCCGATGCCCTTTGCTATGGGTCCTTATGGCTCTTCGGCACCGGTCACTTATAATCCTGGAGGCTTCTACTCGCCATACTCCATGTACTCGACTCCTGCTGCACCGCCACCACCTGCGCCAGTACCTGATCCGTCAACTGCACTGACTCCCTCTACTCCGAGCTAGGACCAAGCTGCGTTTCTACAGGCCATGAATAATTTTGCTGCTCAAGGTAACTCAGGTACTGATTGGATTTTCGATTCTGGTGCTTCTAGTCACATGTCTTCATCGAATACTATGCTGTCAACTTGCATACCATCTCATTTTTCATCCATTACATTATGCGATGGTTCCTCCATACCAATTTCATGTGTCGGTCATACAAACCTTGCATCTTCCACTTCCAAACCACTCATACTTAAAGATGTCTTAGTTGCACCAGCCCCCATTAAAAATTTAATCTCTATTCGTCGTTTCACCAAAGAAAACCATGTTTCCGTCGAATTTGACCCTTTTGGCTTGTCTGTGAAGGATTTCATGACCAAGGCGGAGATCGCTCACTTCGATAGCTCTGGCGACCTCTACTCTGTTCATGGCGCTCCTGCGGCCTCGCCTCCATCATCCATGCTCGCCTCCGTAGATCTATGGCATAAATGCTTAGGCCATCCGAATAAAGCCACTTTATCCTCTCTACTTAGTGATTTTTCGATCCCTTGTAATAAAGAGATTCATAATTCCTCCGTTTGTGAGTTTTGTCAACAAGGAAAACATGTTCGTTTACCATTTGCGCATTCTACTTCTCATAGTACTTATCCCTTTGAACTTTTGCACTGTGATCTATGGACCTCTCCAACCATGAGTCTCTCCGGTTTCAAATACTACTTAGTTATTTTAGATGATTTTACACACTTCGTTTGGACTTTTCCACTTCGCAAAAAATCTGATGTCCACTCACTTTTTATCAACTTTCCTATGTCAACACACACTTCTTTTTACCCATAAAATTTATCCAATGTGACAATGGAAAAGAATTTAACAACTTTGCAAACCGTAATTTCTTTCTCCAACATGGCATTCTCCTTCATTTCTCTTGCCCTTACACTTCCCCACAAAATGGCAAGGCTGAGCAATCACTCCGCACCATCAATGACATAGTTCGCACACTCCTCATTCAATCATCTATGCCCTCCACATTTTGGGCTGAAGCTCTTAGAACCGCAACCTATCTCCTCAATATTCGACCATCTAGCACTAACCCAAACACCACACCTTTCTATTCCCTTTTTCTCTCTCACCCAAACTACACTGAGCTTCGCGTTTTTGGTTGCCTTTGCTTTCCCAATGTCTATGCAACTTCCCCAAACAAACTCTCTCCTCGTTCCCTTCCTTGTGTCTTCCTAGGTTATTCAGATGAACACAAAGGCTACCGGTGTTTTGATCTTGTGACCGGTCACATTCACATCTCTAGGCATGTCACTTTCGATGAAAACACCTTTCCTTTCGCCACTAGAACCCCTACATCTACTCCCACCACATCCACCCCTCGCTCAGCCAATTCCATAAAACCTCACTTTTTCGTTCCTAACCTGCCCTACAACCCTGCCACGGCTGCCCCCTGCCCTCCCTCGACCAATACCGCTCCCGATTCTCCTGCCACGGTACTCCCTAACCCTGCCCCGGCCGACTCGGCTGCCTCGACAGCCCCATCAGCACCCGTGTCTCGACCACCCATAACCCAGGTTTCTGCTCGCCGCCCCAAAACTCCTGCCCCCGACAATCCAACTACCCAATCCTCTGTCCCTCATGCTGCTGCGTCCTCCTCCTCCGCTGCGCTGGATGCAGCAGCTCCTCCTTCACATGCCGTTCCCATTATCGCACCTACCAACGACCATTCCATGCGCACACGTGCCAAGTCTGGTTTTCGACTTCCTCAAACACGCCTCAATCTCCATGCTTCTCCAACTCTCTCACCTCTTCCCAAAACATACAAATCTGCTCTTCTTGATCCGAACTAGTCCGCTGCCATGCGCGATGAGTTTCAAGCACTCCAATCCAATAACACATGGCAACTTGTTCCCCGACCTCCTAATGCAAATGTTGTTTCTAGAAAGTGGGTGTTCCGTCAAAAAATTCATTCTGATGGCACTCTCTCTCGGTATAAAGCGCGTTGGGTTTGTCGTGGGTTCTCTCAACAACACGGTGTCGATTACGACGAAACTTTCTCTCTAGTAGTTAAACCTAGCACCATCCGAACCATTCTTAGTCTTGTTATTTCCTCTTCCTGGCCCATTTATCAACTCGATGTAAAAAATGCTTTCCTCCATGGTTCCTTAAACGAAGTCGTCTATTCTCAACAACCTTCCGGTTTCGAAGATTCTTCTTTTCCTGATCACGTTTGCCTTCTCCAAAAATCTCTCTATGGCCTCAAATAAGCACCCCGAGCCTGGTTTCAACGTTATTCAAACTATAGGATTCATTCCCTCTCGTTCTGACTACTCTCTTTTTGTTTACCACTCTAACACCCAGGTTGCATATCTCCTACTTTATGTTGATGATATAGTTCTCACTGCCTCCTCCACAACTTTTCTCACTCATATTATTTCTCTCCTACAAACTGAATTCTCTATAACTGATCTAGGTTCCCTTCATCACTTCTTAGGTATAGCTGTCACTCGTGATTCTTATGGTCTTTTTCTCTCTCAACGTCAGTACTCTGTTGATCTCCTAACTAGAAATGGAATGTTAGATTGTCAACCATCCCGTACACCTGTAGATACTTCTTCTAAATTTTCCTCGGATGGTGATATTTTTCCTGATCCGACTCTATACCGTAGCTTAACTGGAGCCCTTCAGTATCTCACCAGTACACGTCCAGAAATATCATATGCTGTCCAGCAAGCTTGTCTTTACATGCATGATCCAAGAGTCCCGCATTTTAACCATATCAAACGCATACTTAGATATCTCAAAGGTACATTAGATCATAGTTTGCATATCAACCACTCAACACCCACATCATTGACAGCATATTCCGATGCAGACTGGACTGGTTGTCCAGACACTCGTCGATCCACTTCAGGATACTGTGTTTTTCTTGGCAATAATTTAATTTCTTGGTCTTCGAAGCGTCAGCTTACGGTTTCTCGCTCGTCCGCAGAGGCTGAGTACCGTGTTGTTGCTCACGCAGTTGCTGAAACAGTTTGGTTGCGTCAGTTACTTGTTGAGTTACATCGACCTATTGGTCAGGCCACAGTGGTATATTGTGATAACATTTTAGCTGTTTACATGTCTGGAAATCCAGTTCAGCATCGGCGGACAAAGCATATCGAGATTGACATCCATTTTGTTCGAGAGAAGGTCGCTTTGGGAGAAGTGTGTGTTCTTCATGTGCCTTCTACGGCCCAGTTTGCAGATATTTTTACCAAAGTACTTGCTACTACACCATTTACAGAGATTCGTTTCAGTCTCAACGTTGTCGAGCCCACGGTTGAGACTGCAGGGGATGTTAGATTATATTGACTTGCATAACAAGTTAGGGTTTAGGCCGGTGCGCTGCACCTCCTCTCCCCCCCCCCCTCTCCTATATAAACCATTGTATTCTCTCATTGTACTATCATCAATTATTATTATTATCACAAATTTACACTTTGTCTTGTTTAAATGATGAATAGTTCAGCTTTACATAGCCGGTAAGCATGCTTATTTCCCTACAAGATGTGTTATTTATTTATCATCTTTCTGCAAATAGCTTTATCTCATAATGTTATTGCTTGACGGAGAACGCCCTCTTCGGGTTTTTTTTACTTGCTGGTTAAGGATGCATTTATTTATATATTTGATTTTGAAATAGCTTACTAAACTTATTATCAAGCGTCGGGACTTATTTAACTCTTGACTCGTCTATAATATTTTTACTTGTGCAACCTAACCCTAAATCACTGATGCAAATATTACCATACATGACTTCTTGTTGGAGACGAATCAAAAAATTCGCCATCAAGTATTATCCTCTGAAACATGTTTTAATATAATGTTTAAAAAGGGCCCCACGATAATTCTTGGTATGATGATGATTTAATAGTTAGATTATTTTGTATCCACTCTCTTTACATGTGTAGAGCGCATATATGTTGTTGAAGAGATATGAAAAGTTAAAGGGGTTGTGTATGCCCCAAGGAAAATAAATAAATATTTATATGGAAAATCACCATATTGAAAAAAAGGGGTAATAACTGCGAGATACCAAACTTATATTGCTTGCTTTTCAAGGGCATGGCCATGTGTACTAATTTACGGTCAACATGTCCAATATAAGAAGATATGCTCCTCTATAGCCCTTTCTTTCTTGAAGGACGTATCAAATACTATTACGCATGTACAATTTGAATGCTTGCTAGAAATAGCCATAGGCACCATCCATCCAACTTGACTATGACTTGGTGCTCAAGATGTCGAGATAAACTGACAGGTGTTATGCAAAGCAATTGGATACAAAAAAAAATTTGCACACCATCGTCATCAAACACCATAGTCCTTATCACCCCGAATGGCCATCTTCCACAAAGCAGAGTCCCCGTCGGCCGACCCATATTTCCCAGCGTGGGAATCTGTTTCCCTCTCCTTTTTCCTTTGCCACATCCCCCATGCCATCTCTCGTTCGTCACTCGCGTCTCACAAAATCTTTATATTTCAAAATAGACCGTCGCAACAAGGCAAGAAGATTTGGAGAGTATATGCAAAGAAACTGGACGTGGATACAAACCACAAGGCATGAAGATGGCAGAAAGCAAATGAAAAATAAATCGTACACCGTCGTCATCAAGCACCAAAGTCCTTATCGCCCCATGGTGGCCATCGTCCACAAAGCGGAGTCCCCATCGGACGACCTATATTTCTCAGCGTGGGAACGCGTTTCCCTCTTCTTTTTCTCCGCCACATCCTCCA
Organism: Avena sativa; assembly: GCA_916181665.1. Classification (NCBI taxonomy): domain Eukaryota; kingdom Viridiplantae; phylum Streptophyta; class Magnoliopsida; order Poales; family Poaceae; genus Avena; species Avena sativa. The sequence goes on from OV702280.1 coordinate 425,853,260, forward strand.
TGCCATCTCTCTTTCGCCGTTCGCATCTCGCAAAAATTGTATATTAGAAACTATAAACCCTCCTAGGGGTTTCTAGATGTACCAGGTACTCCATATACCGTCGATATTATTGTGGTGTGTTTTCTATGAAAGCAGACATTCTTGCGTGACAATTATACTCCTTGAATGAGTGGTGGCAGCAGTAAAGCGCATCCGATCTTGTCCATGAATGTATATATAATCTCAATGAGAAGAATATGTCATTGATGTGGGCAGAAAATAGAACAACCCAACCGGGGTGTAGAATTGGGCAATTACGTCAAAGGATGGGCGGGCGAACAGAAAAAGAGACGATTATTTAGCTTTAGCTATCGCAGGAAAGAGCCGTCGACACGTCTCCGAAACAAACCGCCTTACATGGGCCGCCTCCCTGCTTCCACCGTTGCATTTCGTTTTTTTCTTTCTTTCGTTGTCACGCGGAGGGGAGGGGAGGGGAGGGGAGGGAAAGCGAGGCATCGATATATATCTGTGTCCATAAAAACAACGAAATATATATTTATGTTTTTCCTTTCCTGTGACATATACGATCACACGATACCCGGCCAAGTTTCGTCTCGATTTTCTTCCAGAAGAGGCCGGCCCGAACCCGATTCAATCCCCTTCCTCGCTCCCTCCGTCCGCCGTCATCTCCAGGCTACTGCTGCCGATCCGAGTCGTCTTCCTCAGCTCCACCCCGTCCAGCAGGTAACCATCGATTCGTTGATAATACTGTTATCGTCCTGCCGGGGCCCCTGCCTGGGTCTCGGGACATCACATCACATCGTGGTGTTTACTTTACTTTAATCCGCCCTGTTCCTGCATTCATCTCCCGTCCTCCCCCTCATACTTTAATCAGTCGCCAGGAAGCAGATTGATTGATCGATTCTTCTTCCTGGTTAGCAATCCGAAGGCGCCGACCCTGGAAGAAGATTGTAGCATGGTAAACTTCTCTTCTTGGCAGATTATCAATCTAATCTGTAGAGATGTAGCAGTAGCTTAATTTAGTTCGTGTATATAGTAGGACTAGCTATGTACTAGTAGTACAGAGTTGCATTTTGTTTTCGTTAATAACTGGGTGGTGTGTGTGTGTGCATGGAGATGCCGTGCAGGTGATGGTGAGCGTGCAGAGCCCCGGCGCGATTGTGCGGTCGGAGGAGGACCTGGGCCCGCCGTGGCTGCGCCCGCTGCTGGGCACGAGCTTCTTCGTGCCGTGCCCAGCCCACCCGGACCTGAGCAAGAACGAGTGCAACCTCTTCTGCCTCGGCTGCGCCGCCGCCGCCGCCGGCGCCCTCTGCTCCTACTGCCTCCCGGCCCACCGCGACCACCACGTCGTCCAGGTACGCGCACTGCTACTCCATCCCAATCTATCTATTCTATATCCAGGTGTGGTTTCTGATCGGCGGCGGCGGTGGTCGTACCACGACGTGCTTGCAGATACGGCGGTCGTCGTACCACAACGTGATCCGGGTGTCGGAGGTGGGGAAGCTGATCGACATCGCGCACGTGCAGACCTACGTCATCAACAGCGCCAAGATCGTCTTCCTCAACGGCAGGCCGCAGGCCAGGCCGGGGAAGGGCGTCACAAACACCTGCGAGATTTGCTGCCGGAGCCTGCCGGACTCGTTCCGATTCTGCTCACTCGGATGCAAGGTACTCATCTCTAACTCTGTCTTCTTCTTCTTACTAGTTACTACTTCCAAGCTCCAAGTTCCAAGTCCAAATAGCTAGCTTCTGCTAGCTACTCTTCCCCTTTTTGTTTCTTTCTCTGAAAACAATTCTTTACGACCCTCTTCTCTCCCTCTCTGAATCTGTCCAAGGCTAGTCAACGCCCACCTGAGTGCAATGCAATGCAGTATTCTTCACTTCTCCTACGGCCACATGGCCATGGCCGATGAGCGGTGCTACCACGGCTCGCGGGCACGCGTGTGCCCAGTCTCCACGGCTCCACGCCACGCCATGCCATGGAGAAAGCAGCCGTATCCTATCGCGGAAAGCGGCGTGTGTCAGTGGGTGGAGAGAGGAATTTGCGGCAGCAGCAACTCGCGAATAAGTTACTAGCAATTCTTCATCAGAGAATCAATTGGAGGGTGTGCGTGCTTTCCTTTCCTTTCTATCTACCTGGAGTAGTGACCACCACCACCACTTGCTAACTGCATTGGCCTAACTAACTAAAACGTGCACCATCCATCCATAGTGCCACGAAACAATGCAACCACACACAACAGTGCCAGGGAAAATTCTGGGTTTATTAATGGTTCAACAGAATGTGTGTGTTCAAGAATAGGTGTCTTTGCCTTTGCGAGGACATGGAGTGAGGCATGAAAGATGTCGTCGGCGAGCAGGGACCTAGCTATATTTGTGTACTTGAGCCTTAATTCTGGGATTTGCTTGGACCACATTTGCACCAACCAACTACCTAAAACACTTTTTGTTCTTTCCTTCCGGGAGAGCTTGATGGACAAATTCAGACCCTCCCTACTCCAAAGCATAGTCAGTCAGTCATCATGCACTGTGAACGGCAAGTCTCCGGGTTCAGTTTAACTGACATTAAGCTTGCACGGTAAGGCTAATTATTCGGTCTTTCTTTTCCTCTAATCTTGTGCCGCAAACTTGTGGCATTCCATATCAGTTATTGCGCTTTTGAACTTTGTGGCTAGCTTGTTCGTCGGTACGTGCGCAGAGGTTGAATCCGCCTAAAATGGCCCCTCCCCTTTATCTATTTCTTAGCCTATCCGACCTACCCATTCATTTCCATCGATCTCTGCTGCTGTAAATAGAGATCTTGCTTGCATGGGCACGGGTGGTATATAGCCAGAAAAGGGATGAGTATGCTGTTTGGTTCACTAAATCATAACCTGACACTGCCTGCCTTTTAACTTTTAACCATGTTTGCTTACCTACCAGGTTATGTGCATCACACGATGCAAAACACAGAGGAGTCTTATTATGTCCCATTATAGAAAATTTTACTGTGAGGCGTAAGCTAAATTGTACACGTTAAGATTGCAACTGCAATGGGCATTAGTATACGAGAGAGAACTGCCCCGGCCATAGGAGTTGAGGCTAAGGTATTACTTTGGGTGGAGGCTGCTTTCAGGGAGTAGGTAGAGTTGAGACATCATCTCCGGATCTTTCAGCCATAATAGACTTGCTTTTGTTTGCTCTTTCAGAGATGAAATGCATTGTTTATCCAGTTAAAACCTGGCCCCTCTTTTCCCCTCTGAAAAGAGGCTTTGCGTTATCCAGATAAAAGTTGACTTCTCCGAGGTGATGTTCTACCCGAATCATGCACTCGTCATTTGATTGCCTGGTCTGGATATATTTAGCCATGGACATGCATGGTATTTGGTGCAAATCTGGGTCTTCTTAATTTGCCAGATTGCCATAACTAGGGAATATGGGAACAGATTCATACCTATTTATTTGGATCAGAATAATGATACCGTTCATGTGTATCTGGGTTGAGATTAGCAGCACCTTTTCTTGCAACTAGCGAGGGAGTTGCATTGCTTGCTTTGCTTCACTTTTTTTTATGTGAAGTTCATGCAAGATTCTTTCCTTCCAAACTTACATTCCACATAGAGAATAATTAGTGAAGTTCATCTCAACTTCATTTTTGCTAGAACTTTTAAGTTTCCATGTCAAAACTGAAGGGGGTCACTGTAGGCATGTAAGGCCAAGTACATTTGCAAGCTCTATAAATTTTAGAAAATAATCAGTGTCAATGAGGACAAGGAGATGATGTACCCGGTGGCCGGGGTTTCATCAAATGCAACGGCGACAGATGGATAACAATGCCCAACATCATCAAGTTTTTTCAAACGTCTTCGTCAGCTCAGTTCACGGTTTCCTTTGAAAGCTACGCTTGTGGCAGAGGAAAATTCAAAACTCTGCCGTGTAGATTTGGACTACATTAATTAGTGCCTTGATTTTACTTGGTAGTCATTTCACTGATGTGTGCTTGTTCCTGGCGTTTGATTGGTTTTTTCAGCTCGGGGGAATGCAGTGGGACCCGACCCTCACGTTTGCCATCCGGCCCAAGCGTGGCCAGGACTCTGGTGGCGAAGGCTATGGCTCCGACGACGACTCGTTTAGTCCCAGGAAGCTCCGGAGGGCCGGGTTCGAGCTAGGCCGGTTCGATCGGGGGATCCGGTGGTCTGATGACGAGGGCAGCAAGTCCCACAACGGGTCGATGACGCCAACGACACCGCCGATGAACCGATGTCGGCCATCAAGGAGGAAGGGTATCCCTCACCGTGCCCCGTTCTACGGTTAGAATTCAGTGAAACCATTCAGCCTTCACTCTACATCCCACCCAAAGTGACAGTCCTACAACTACTATAGTAATACAATGTGTGATGTGTCAGTCGAGTCTGAGTGGTTTAGTGGTCCAGTTAGTAGGCCACTAGCTAGATATTAGCGAGCATGGTATGTATACTTGTATATATATATATACATAGATAAATACATACATACACGATAATGTAGGTGACGTATGTGTAAATACGGATGTATTGGCAAAGGTTGTCAAATCGCATAAGACCAACTTCATGTAGAAAAATAAGGTGAAGGGGGTCAGAAACATATAGAATAGAAACACATGTAGGGTTTTAGTTTGGGTAGACCGAGATTGATATGTGAAAAATAATAATCATCATGTATTTGTCTCGGTTTGTAGTATTTAATTTGGCTGTCTACCCCCACCCAATGTGTTTATTAGCGTTGTGGTGTGTAGTTAATTTCAAGTTTCAGCATGCTTGCAGGAACATAATTTGTATAGATGGTGTATGTTATTACTGGGAGAAACAAAAACAGAAAAAACGAACAATGCCTCAAGAATATGTTATGTAGCTGATCTTTGTTGAATGTTCAATGTCCGTGTTGCGGCTACATAGATACGTTTGAGTAACTATATCTGTAGCATTCTCCTGGTAACGTACTGAAAGTTGTTTGCATGTAGTGTTCTGAATCATATGATAGCCACTTAGCCATGTCGAGAAAACCTCTAAATCACTGAGGGTTCTGTTATCCACTTGAATTATTTGAAGTTCAGATCACTAGGATTTTGTGTCTCAGTTGGAGAGACTTGGGCAATAAATCCTATATATGGTCAGCAAGACATGTCTTCTCCTTGACATTCATAAAGTTCAAGCTCAGCCACTAGTTTTTCTTCGATTTAAGGGTTCATGCTCCTACTTTTTCATTTATCAGTGACAAACTGATGATAATACAACGTCTCTTTCTGTTTCGTCACGGCTGAAAACTGAAATAAGAACAACTCAACCAACATCTAACATCAGATGGCAGGGAACAGTCCTCCCTCTCACCTAGAGCAGGGACAGCCAAACTAAACTTATGTTTCGAAAAAGGCCTACTAAAACTAAACTATCAGGAGCACAACGAAATAACTTAGTCTCAGGATTTTATCGAATGTCAGCATCTATTCCATAGAGCAGAGGAACCCAGCCACGTTTCCTCGAGAACACCTTAGACTCCATCTGCCATAGCAGTTGCCCTCATGTTCACTGCTTTTCTTCCGTTCCTGGCTTCTGAAGAACACTCCATTGATTTAACCACTTTGTAGTTGCTAAACCATTGGTTAATGATCCCAATGTAATGTCTGATGATTGCACAAACTTCTGGGACTAATCCATAAGGTTGGAAACACCTGGTTCACCCCCAATCATCTTGGAGTCCAAATTCTAAAGGTGATCATGTTTTTCCTGGTTGGATCTTGGATATGCTCAAATCTCTCTTCTCCTTCACAAAGGTTGAAGCTTGGGGCTTGGGGAGGAATTGAGAGCTCTAGCAATGGTAACAATATGGATCCAAGAGTCCTCCATGTTGGGAACGAGAGGGGTTTAAATAGACCCGCTCTGGGAAACTAATTGCTGGTAGTTTTTCAGGGAGTCAGAATCTCCATGGAAAATCAGGACAAAGATCCAGAGCTTCGAGAAAATTCAGAACCGGAACAAATAATTCTACATCCAAGTCCTAGCACTCGGATTAGCCTCTGGTTTTCCATGTCTAGTTATTACACTTTCTAGAATAGATCTTTATCTCTGGATTTCATAGTCGTCAAATAAATCGTGGCTTTGTTTAGAGGAATTTGCTTTGGTGCTCAACAACGACCCTTCCTCATCAGTCTTCCATTGAACTCCTCCTTCCATAACACAACTTTGCAAGCGCAATGTGATTTCTTAACTAGTGCATAGTTTTTTTCCGAAGAGAAAGGTCATACGTTCCTGCCTATTCACCCATGATTGAACACATTACAGCAACAACATCAAAGCCCTTTTTCCTAAGTAAGTTGGGGTAGGCTAAATTTGAAACCCAACAAAAATATAAAGAAACCAAAAAAGATCCCTAAAAGAACAAAGGGGAGAAAAAAGTAAAAAAAATAATGAGTAAACAACAATTTTGGCACATGGATTGTTAATTTCCATGCAGTCCTATCAAGAGCCAAACCTAAGGAACATTCCAATCCCCCGAGTCTCGTTTTACCGTCTCCTTCCATGTCAACTTTGGTCTCCCTCTTCTCCTCCAAGTATTTTTCATACCCTTTAGAAGATGACTGTTAACTAGTGTTTCTGGAGGCCTCCGCTAGATATGCCCAAACCACCTTAGTTGCTGTTGGACTATTTCTCGTCGTTCTATGCCACCCCTACTCTATCACATATTACCTTGTTCTTAATTTCGTCCTTTCTTGTATGTCCATACATCAACCGTAGCATGCACATCTTCGCAACATTCATTTGTTGAATGCGTTGTCTTTTCATGGGCTAATATTCTGCTTCATATAGCATCGCATGTCTGATTGCCTTCCTATAGAACTTCTTAAATTTCATGGGACCTTATCATAAAGGTAGCCGGATGCTTCTAGACACTTTAGCAACCCTGCCTTGATCTAGTGGTAAACATCCCCGTCGATATCGTTGTTGCTTTGCAGCATGGATCCAAAGTATCGAAATGTGTCTCTCTTAGGCACTATCCGTCCTTCTAAACTAACCTCTCCGTATTCGCCCCAACACCACTAAAGTCACGCCTCATATACTTGGTATTGGTCCTGTCAAGTCTAAACCCTTGGATTGCAAAGTCTGCTGCCATAATTCTAACTTCCTATTTACACCAACCTTGGTTTCATCTACTAGCACCACATCATCAGCAAAGAGCATATACCAAGGAATATCTCCTTGTATATCTTGTGTCACCTCATTCATCACCAAGGAAAGCATGTATGGGCTTAAGGTTGACCCATGATATAGTCCTATCGTGATTGGAAACGTATCGGTCCCACTATCACCTATGTCAACACTTTTCAACATTATCGTACATGTCACTGATAAGGGTAATGTACTTTGTAGGGACATATCGGTCTCACTATCACATACGTCAACATTATAGTACATGTCCCTGATATTGGACACCATGATTGTGGATGATCTCCTCCTTGCCATCATGCTGAGTAACCCACCCTTGATTAAACTTGAGGCGATGAATGTGGTTTTTCCTTCTATGGGAATTGATATGAATGTGAAATATTTTTTTTTGTTTGCGTGTCCTTCCTTTATATTTGCAATGTAGATCTTTGTTTTCCTTTCAACTATGGACAAGGCAATTACTTTTCTCTTCAACTTTTCCCTAAGGTCAAACTCCCCCATGGATAGATGTCTATGTTCTTAAGCCTTCTCAAGATGAAGGATGGCGAGAAGGGTCGCATGAAATAGGATGTTTGTGTGGGGGAAAAGAGCCCGTGCCCACTTGGCAAATTTCTTGGCTTTGTGACGCTATTTATGGAATAGGACTTGACAAGGTTCATTTGCGTCGTTGGGTCATTCGCTGCCTTTGAACGACCTCCCCGAAACCGGGTAGGCGAGCCCAAAAGTTTTCGAACTTGAAGGATCTCGGTCTTTGAGGAGTGCGATCGTGAGCGAGGATCAAGGGACAATGATCCGACAAGGACAATGATAAAGCATGGAGGACATGCGTGTCGAATCGAAGGTCCCAGTCGGAGTAATCTTTGTGTAGGTCCTTCATGTAGATTAGGTAGCATCTAGCGTCGACTAAAAACACTTTTTACTCTTTTGGTTTCTTTTCTTTGGGTTTTGTAACGAACATGTTGGTTTCTGATAACAGAAATCGAATAGGAAGCTCTTTAAAAAAAAAGGTGCGGGCATCTTTCCTCCCGCAAAAGAAAAGGAGGCCGTGAATAGATGGCTTCCCGCCTCCTTTGCACCTGCGGCAGGAGGCGGTGGGAACCTCGGACCTGTATTCTACGTTGTAGTAAGGTCCCAAAGTTAGAGTCTAGTCTACGTGTTATAGGTTTGGTTTGAGAAGTTTGGGACCAATTCAAGGGTTCAACTTCAATGGCGATGACTTCGGCTCTAGGACGCCGATCCTTAAGGGCACATGCACGAAGATTCCCGACTGTCATGCCAGCTTCGGTAAGGAAACGGCGACAATAGCGCGTCGACGGCTCTCTCCAGTGGCGGTTATTCTTGTGAACTCATGGAATAGATCTGATTTTTCAAAAAAAAAAGGGGGGGGGGGGAGGGGGGGGGGGGTGAGGGCAAATACTCAGTTTTTCTCATTGACACCAAATAGATGCTTTGTTTGTTAGCCACTCAGCGAAAGAATTACACTGGCCAACGAACTTAACCACCGCCCACCAACGAACGAACCCAACGGGCAACGGTTTCCAGCAACCGCTAGGAAAAGACACTGCCCTGATTGACAAGTCACACACGCACCTTCCTGTCCAAGAAAGAAACTCTGAAGGGGACGCAGCGACCATGGGGGAGCGAACGAACGAACGAAAGAACGATGCCGGCCTGCCTCCCGAAAGGTGTGGTTCCCGGCAGGAGCCGTCGGCCTTGGTGGCCGTCCAGGTCGCTGTCACCGCACGGCCGGCGTGGACGATAACGCTTTCAGATAGAAATCGACCGGCTTAATAAACTACGGATTAGTACATATAGGCTGCACTGGTCTACCTACGAACTGTTAGTACAGTATAGTACGTAGTAGTATATATCAGGATGGTGCATAACCACGTTTTGCTTGGACGTTTGTTGCGGTTTGAACTGGTTTACAGATTGGCGTAGGAACGACGCGAAGGAATCACGGGAACTTTTATCAATTTCTGAGGCGGAGGCAAAGAGGAACTTTGGTGCGGTTCAGAGTATGTGGTCAGGTCAGTTAAGGTTTATTGGCAGATGGACATGTATAAACTTTGAGCTATCAGTTGTACTCCCTCCATTTCAAAATATAAGATGTTTTAGGTTTATATGAAAAAAATGTATCTAGGCTTGTTATAGTGTCTAGATTCACTTCAAATCTTAACGAACCTACATATTAAAAGTAGTCTAAACACATTTGCTTCATAAATCTAAAACATCTTAGAGATCGTTTGGTATCCATCATTTGGGCCTGAAATCCTGAGATTTATTTTATAATTTTATCTCTATGTTGTTTGGTTGGCACAGAGTTGACCCATTATTTTATTTGGCAAATCCATTAAAATATATCCATGTATAAACCTGATTCCTATCTCAGACCTATCATTTTCAAATTCCGATGGCAGCCAAACATGTGGGTATTTTGTAATCATAATATAAATGAAATAAATCCATGGATGTCAAACGACCTCTTACATTTTGAAACGGAGGAAGTACTATGTACTTACTTCAGTATCTACTTCATATACTCCCTTTGTCCGGAAATACCCTGCATTCTGGGTTTAGTCAAAGTCAAACTTCATGTAGAAAAATTTATATACATCTATAATATAATATAAGTATTATTAGAATCATCATAAGATATATTTTCATATTATATACATTTACTGTTATAGATGTTTATAGTTTTTCCTATATTTTCTACCAAACTTTACAAAGTTTGACTTTAACTAAACCTAGAATGCGACAGAGGGAGTATTAATGTTTTTAACTTTGTCTAGATTTATATGTATCTAGCTAAATATTTAAAATAAATGTATTCATATTTAGACAAAATTGAAATATGGACCAGAGGTAGTAGTAAAATAATCATTTGACGTGGATCCCACATATATATATATATATATATATATATATATATATATATGTCTTTTGGCTTAAAACATCTTCCTACAACGACGACAACAAGCACACCTAGCCCAATCCAGGCAAAAAAAATGGCGAGCAGTCGGGGCACTAAGCCTTTGGACCGATGTCAAAGCCAACGCCAAACACAACTAAGGCATGACCAAAATAGTGCGGAGGTGGAGGGAAAGTTAGAAGGGATTAAAGTGTGTGAAAATGCTCCGAGTTTTAACCATCTATTGTTTGCAGATGATTCGCTCATTCTCTTGAAAGTTACTGATGAGAGTGCGCAACATCTGCAACATGTGCTACAACTTTACGAGGTTTACTTGGGGCAAACAATAAATGTGGAGAAATCTTCTATCATGTTTAGTAAAAACACAAGAAATCAAGCAAAGGTTGCAAGGATGACTCGGTTGGGTCTGGCTATGGAAGGGAGAAATGAAAAATATCTGGGTCTCCCGGTATATGTTGGAAAGTCGAAGATGAAGGTATTTGAATATCTAAAGGACCAGGTATGGAAAAAAATACAAGGATGGAAAGAGAGATTTTTATCCAAGGCAGGGAAGGAGGTGCTGATTAAAGCATGTGCACAGGCTATTCCTATGTTTGCTATGGCATGTTTTGATATCACCAAAGGACTATGTGACCAAATTAGCTCTCTGATCTGTAGGTATTGGTGGTCCCATATGGAAAATAAGAATAAAATGCATTGGGTAAGTTGGGAGACTATGACCTTGCCAAAAAGTGAAGGTGGCCTCGGTTACAAGGATCTGCATTCTTTCATGTAAGATCCCTCCTTTATGAAGGAAATGGATCCCTGTGATTGCAATGCTAGTCCCTGGATCATTGCTAGCATTTACAGTTTAAGATGAAGTACACAGATACAAAGGTCATTATTACAGGCATTCCAGAGACAAACATAGTCTTTACAACTCCAAGGCCACAGGCCTAATACAAGAGTTTGAATAAGTAAATAAATAAAAGTCTTCATCTTCATGTGCCACAGGCAAACATGTTGAGTGTAGACTCATGACTCCTAATCCTCATCAGAGTAACCTGCAACATCACAAGTTACAGCCACAGTGGGTCAATACATTGGAATAGTATTGACAAGTGATACCTTAGTATAATTTAGGTGGACTATATTTCTATATGCAATTTGGCTAAGTGTAGCTTGGCTTGCTTTGCTCAAAATAGGGTTTGCCTATTAGTTGAAATCACTAAGTTTTTCTTTGACAAAACTTTTCCCAAGGAACCACCAATATACATTGAGGTCCTTCTCCCTTGTTCCCCCACAAGTTTTTACTTAGAAATTGGGATGAGGAGATTCTTGATAGCTTCCATGTCTTGATGCTCAAGTTGTCCTTTTCCAGGGACATGGCTAAGTACTTAGGTTTTTCCATCTGCAGAGGTTGTGCACTCTCCCCACCAGACTTGATTTTCACCAAGACAGGACCTTTCAGAAGCCTTCCCTTAGACCAAATGGACGCGCTCCAACCTATCATTCCCACTACCACCAACTGTCCAAATGGCTAAGTTCTAGCAACCTATGTGATCCAGGCAGAGCCCATTTTGCCAAGTGGCTGCACTAGAAGCTTCTCAACACTTGGCCTCTAAAATCTCTTTGTTCCTGGGTGGCTTTCCACAAGTGAGATACACAAGGTTCACCAGTCCCCTGGCCTTGTGTAACCACTCAACACAAACCATTCCTTCCATTCCACCTAGGTGTTTCATTTACTTAGTTGTTTTATTAGGCAAAACACAAGTCCAAAGACTTAGAAATAATTTCATCATAGCATGTATATAATTCACCAACCCTTGGTTGCTACTATCTAGGCTAAGCATGGCATAGATAATATCTTAACTTAGAAATTTTCTAGCAATTCTACAACTACTAGGATTTCCCAACATGGCATTTAAGCAAAATATAACATGCAAGGCTAACAAAATATTTCTAATGCTTAATAGAAAACATAGGAACAAAATATTCATGAAGTAACACTTGCCTTGGTAGTTTGGAGAGTAGCTACACTCCTCACAATCACAATCACTAGCACCAAAATCTACACAAAGAATCATAGCCATAATCACATACAAAACATATACAATCCAAAATATATGCATGCATGCAAAATGATATGTGATGATTTTTAAAACTCAACAAAGCAAGTGTACAGTACTGATTCATAAACAAGTTAAAAACTTGCCAAGCAACATTTAATTAAACCCTAAATCAATTCTTAAATAATTCACATACTCAAATTAGTCCTACACAAGTTTCTGCAAATAAAGTCATTTTAACATAAGCAAATCATTAAACACATTGCATATTTAGAAAGAGCCTCCTGATTCCAACGGTATAAAATTTGTCAAATTCTAACGTGGGGATCAAAAGTTCTAGCCAAAACAAATTTAAACATCTAATAGATTCAAATTCTGTTTTTAAACTCTAATAACATATGCCACGCGTCTTACTCTAATTGGCCCGTACCGTTTTGCGTAGGATCACGCTTCTGAGCCGTTAGATCTACTTAAACCGCACGGCTCAGATCTACTCGTACCGATTCGTTAAGTGATCTAATCCTGCACGCTGGATCCAGATCTGACAGCCCTGGATCAAACGACCAAAGCTGGGCGGCGCTGGCGGTGGCTACTGGCGGCGGCGAGCTCGGCCTACGACGGCGCGGCGCTACAGGTGGTCCTAGGGTCGTCGGAGGGGCTTACCAGAACCGTGGCGACGCACTGATGCTCAACCTGGCGGCGGCTTGGCAAGGGGCGCACGGAGTGGGTTGCTGGAGCTCGTCGAAGTTGCGGGCGGCGTCGGGCTTGGGTGGACGGCGATGTTGGCGACGCTCCTGGTCTCCCTAGCACGAACAAGCGGCATCAGGTGATGCACAAGACAGTGGCGAACAACATCGTGTGAGTCAGAGGCGAAGGGGAACAAAGGGCTTACGGAATTTGGTCGCCGGAGTTGAGGGTGTCGTCAGGAGCTTGCGGTGTTGAACGGAATCGACGACCTGGGGCAGTATAAAAGGAACCAGCGGTGTTAGTAGATGCGCAAGAAAGTGGCGAGGCTGTCTGCAAGAACCAGAGGGAGAGGGGCGCACGGGGCTCACCGGAATTGGTCGCCGGAGAGCTCTCTGTCTGCGGCGGTGCGAGGATGAATGCGGGCAGCCTGGGGGCGCTCTGGGCTCGGAGTTTGGGGGGAAATGGAGAGGGGACAGAGGGGGTTTAATTAGGCAAGGCGGGGGCGTGAATTACTCCTGCAGTCAACGCGAATTGACGAGCGAATCAACCAGGTAACGCACGACGTGATTCGGGGAAGAACACGTCGCGGTGGGGTGGAGACGACGACGCCGTGTGGGCCTTGGCTGTCAGAGAGATAAAGAGAGGGGGAGTGGGTCATGCCTGTCAGTCACTCAGCGGGTGCGGGGGCGAGTGAAAGAAAACGGTTCGCGGGGTGGTGGTGCTGGGCTTAGCTGGGCCAGTTGGGCCAGATTCGACTAAAGGCTTATTTTTTTTCTCTTTTAAGCTTTTTCTTTTTCTGTTTGCTTTTCTGAAATGGTTTTCAAATTTCAATTCAAATCTGTTTGATTCCAAAACTTTTCAGGATTTTTGTACAATAAATCTTGTACTCAAATAAGTGTCAAACACATCTGTTCACTCAAACACACTTGGGTCTTTTGAAAATAAAATAAAACCATGCCTTTATGAGGTGTGATAATAGGCATAGAATTGGTTTTTATTTCATATTTTGCTTTGAGACTTTTCTCAAGTTTTTGAAATCACTTGAGTTTGGATTCTAAACCATACTGAATGATTAACAGTACCTTTCTCAAAAACAAGTAAACTTACATAAAATATTGAGCAACAAAGCTTCTGTTTTGAAATGTTTTGTTTGAAATGAAACTCATATGATCATGGATGCATGGATGATATGCATGAGTTTGAAACATGATTTTAGGGATGTTACAAATTTAACCCCCTTAAGGTGAATCTCGCCCTCAAGATTCGGGTTGGCTAGCAAATAGGTGAGGGTGGTCTTTCCGAAGATCATCTTCTCTCTCCCATGTTGCTTCCTCTTCGGAATGATGGTTCCACTGAACTTTGCAAAACTTGATAGTCTTGGTCCGTGTGACTCTTTCTACAGTCTCAAGAATCTTGATAGGCTTCTCCTCATAAGTGAGGTCACTCTGTAACTGAACCTCTTCCAAAGGTATAGTATCCTTCAGAGAAGTTTCTTCCATTTCTGGATGACATTTCTTAAGCTGACTCACATGAAACACATTATGGATGGCTGACAAAGACTCTACCATTCAATTTCATAAGCAACTTCTCCTTTGCGACTCAGAATCTTGAATGGTCCAACATATCTTGGGGCCAACTTTCCTTTGACTCCGAACCTCTTCACTCCACGAAGTGGTGACACTCTAAGATAGGCTCTATCACCCACTTCATAGGTGACTTCTCTACGCTTAGGATCTGCGTAGCTTTTCTGTCGGGACTGTGCTATCTTCAATCTGTCTTTAACCAACTTGACTTTCTCTTCGGCTTCTTTGATAAGTTCCGGTCCGAACAAACTTCTTTCTCCCACACCATTCCATAACAATGGGGTGGTACACTTTCTCCCATAGAGAAACTCAAATGGTGCCATCTCAATGCTGGCTTGATAGCTGTTGTTATAAGAAAATTCTGCGTAAGGCAGACTTTCGTTCCAACTGGCACCATAGTCTAGGGCACATGCCCTCAACATGTCTTCAAGAATCTGATTAGTCCTTTCTGTCTGTCCATCAGTTTGAGGATGAAAAGCAGTGCTGAATTCCAACCTCGTTCCCAATGACTCATGTAACTGTCTCCAAAAATGGGAAGTGAATTGAGTTCCCCTATCAGACACAATACTCTTGGGCACTCCATGTAGACATACAATTCTACTCATGTAGATCTTGGCCAACTTAGCACTTGTATAAGTTGTCTTCACGGGTATGAAATGAGCCACTTTAGTTAGGCGATCCACTACTACCCAAATAGAATCATAACCTGATCTGGTCCTTGGTAATCCGGTAATGAAGTCCATATCAATCTTGTCCCACTTCCAATCAGGAATAGGTAGTGGTTGAAGCAAACCAGCTGGTTTCTGATGTTCCGCTTTCACTCTACTACACACATCACACAAAGCAATATGTTTGGCGATGTCCTTCTTGAGGTTATTCCACCAAAATCTTTCCTTCATGTCCATGTACATTTTGGTGTTACCCGGATGAATTGAATACGGAGAGTTGTGTGCTTCTTGCAAAATCAGTTTCCGAAGCTCCGGATCTTGTGGAACACAGATGCGTTTCCCATGCCATAAAGTACCCTGTTCGTCTTCACGGAACCCTTTGGCTTTTCCTTTGCCAATCTTTTCTTTAATCTCTTCGATTTCCTTATCAATCTTCTGGGCTTCTTTGATCTCGTTCAACAAAGTGGGTTGAACATCCAAAGACATGAGATGTCCTTCGGGCACAATCTCCAATCTGAGATCTCTAAATTGGGCACACAAATCATCTGGCAATTCTCCTTTTGTAAGGCCATTCACAAAAACCTTACGGCTTAAGGCATCCGCTACAACATTTGCTTTACCGGGATGGTATTGCAAACTCAAGTCATAGTCCTTGATGAGTTCTAGCCATCTTATTTGTCTCATATTAATTTCCTTCTGGGTGAAGATATACTTCAAACTCTTGTGATCTGTGAACACTTCACAACGCTTACCCAAAAGGTAGTGTCTCCATGTTTTGAGTGCATGGACAACAGAGGCTAACTCTAAATCATGAGTAGGGTAGTTCACTTCATGAGTTTTGAGTTGTCTCGAGGCATAAGCCACAACTTTTTCGTCTTGCATAAGTACTGCTCCCAAACCATGATGGGATGCATCACAATATACTTGGAAATCCTTTTCCAAGTCTGGCAAACACAAAACTGGTGCTATCACAAGTCTCTTCTTCAATTCCTGAAAGCTGAGTTCACAACCTTCAGACCAAGCAAATTTCTTGTCTTTCTTTAGCAATTCTGTCATAGGCTTAGTTACCTTGGAGAAATTCTCAATGAACCTTCTGTAGTAACCTACTAAGCCAAGGAAACTACGAACTTCTTTCACTGACTTGGGAGATTCCCATTCAGTTACAGCTGAAACTTTAGCAGGATCAACTGCTACACCATCTTTTGTCATAACATGACCAAGAAATCCAACTTCATTTAACCAGAATTCACACTTGCTGAATTTGGCATACAGTTTATGCTCTCTAAGCTTCTCAAGTATCAATCGCAAATGTCCTTCATGTTCTTCTTTGCTCTTGGAGTAGATTAAAATGTCATCGATGAAAACGACAACAAATTTATCAAGGAATTCCATGAACACCTTGTTCATCATATTCATGAAGTATGCTGGAGCATTGGTCAAACCAAATGGCATCACGGTATACTCATACAATCCATACCTTTTAGTGAAAGCTGTTTTAGTTATATCTTGCTCCCTTATCTTGAGTTGAAAATAGCCTGACCGGAGATCAATCTTTGAGAACACACAAGCTCCTTCTAGCTGATCAAACAAGTCATTGATTCTAGGCAAAGGGTATTTGTTCTTGATAGTCACCTCATTGAGTGAACGGTAATCTATGCATAACCTTTGACTTCTATCTTTCTTTTCCACAAACAGCACTGGGGCTCCCCAAGATGAAGAACTTGGTTGAATAAATCCTTTCTGCAACTGCTCTCCGAGTTGTTTCTTGAGTTCTTTCACTTCATCAACTGACATCTTGTAAGGTCTCTTTGCTATTGGTCCAGATCCTGGTAGCAAATCTATAAGAAACTCCACATCTCTATCTGGTGGCATTCCCGGCAATTCTTCCGGAAATACGTCCGGATATTCACTCACAACTGGCACACTGTCTATGCTAACCCCCTTAAGAGAATTTAGCTTACTCCCTTTTGATTCAAAGTTAGACTTGAATTTAATCCGTTTTCTTTCCGGGGTTGTGAGTGCGACAGTACGATTAGCACAATCTAGTACTCCTTCATACTTAGCCATTCAATCCATTCCCAATATTACGTCCAGTCCTTGGGAATCTAGGATTATCAGACTCACTGGAAACTTATGCTTTCCAAACTCAATTACTAGTTCCCGGCATCCAAGACTTACTATCATATCTCCACCTGGAGAACTAACTTTTATTGGACACCCAATGTTTTCAGTTGGAAACCCATTTCTATCAACAAATGCTTTTCATATGAATGAATGCGATGCTCCAGTATCAAAAAGAACAAATGCTGGAATAGAATTGAGTCTGAACTTACCAGCAACAGCATTAGGCTCCTCATAGATTTCCTCCACATTGATATGGTTAACTTGTCCCTTCTGAAAAGGGTTGGGCTTGTTGGGTCCTTCAACTTTATTTTCTGGGCATTCATTTGCATAATGCCCCATCTTCTTGCACTTGAAGCATTCAACCTGACTGATGTCCTTCTTGACAGGCTGGCTTCCACTGCCACTTCCATTTCCACTGTGGTGGCTCTTATATCCACCCTTGTGGTTCTTGTACTTGTCATTGTCATGACTACGGTGATGCTTGTTGTCATGACGGTTGTGGTTGTGGTGCTTGTTGAATTTCCCATTCTTGTGGGATCCTGATCTTCCACCGTCATCATAATGGGAACGTTTGTGAGACGATCCCGAGATGTGCTTGTCCGAGTGCTTTCTCTTCCTGCTCTCAACTTGCTTCATTTTGTTCTCCAAAATAGCAGCCTTATCACAAAGAGACTGGTATGTGGGTACATATGCCACAGCCAACTGCAGGTTCAGCTCATCATTCAAGCCTTCAAGAAATTTTTCCTTTCTCTTAGCATCGGTGTCAACTTCATCCGGTGCATAACGCGCCAGATTGTTGAACTCCTCAATATATTCAGCCACGCTGCAGTGGCGCTGCTTCAGATTATGGAACTCTTTCTTTTTCAGACTCATCACTCCAGATGAGATATGAGCAGTGCGAAAGCCATCCTCAAAGATAGTCCATGTCACATCTTCTATGGGAGTGGTGATCTGGAAGTTATCCCACCAAGTGGCGGCTGGTCCTTCCAGCAAATGTGCTGCAAATCTGACCTTTTCTGTATCAGTACAGCCCACAGTTACCAAGTCCTTGTTCATAGAGCGTAGCCAATCATTGGCCACCATGGGATCAGTCGTTCCTGAGAACTTTGCTGGCCTCAATCTCAAGAACCTGGTAAGCATGTCAAAACCTGGTGGGTTGTTGTTGTTATTGTTGTTATTGTTGTTGTTGTTTTGGTTCTGGATGAGCGTCGTCATCATTTGCATCAGCTGAGTTTGAGCGGTCATCATTTGCTGCATTTCTGGAGTGATGTTGTTGTTGGGGTTGGGGTTTGCACGACGGGGAGGCATCTGTGGTTTATTCAATAGAGATAAGAATGAGATACCCATAGATGCTTTCATGCACAATACATCACATAAACAATCACAAAGCATGCAACATAACGATAAAGATTCAACAACCAGATAACAAGTTCGCAAAGTAAAACACACACAAATAACAAGCCATCCACATGTTGGATGGTCAATAACAAGTTCTCAACGACAATTATGATAATAAATGATAAATGAGTTGTCAAATCTACTCCTCGACATCAACCTCCTCCTCGACGAAGGTAAGACCTGCGTTCTCCATCACGGTCTTGTATTCCTCGACACTAGTGGTCAAGGTCTCTATCTTGGTTTTGAGAGCCCTCTTCTGGGAACGAAGCCTCTCAATTACCGTCTGCTGATGCTCGAGCTCGAAGTCCTTGGCCTGCAGTTCTTCAGTCATGTCCCGGATCTTCTTGTTCCTATCCTAGACTCGCTTCTCCTGACTCTTGAACTTTCTGTCCTGGCTCTCGAACTTCGCCTCCATCTCCTTAACTATCTCATCTTGCTCCGCGAAGAGCTTGTCCTTCTCGCGAAGCTGCACCTGGAGTTCGTCATTGCTGAGCATGACGTTGGTTCTATCAGAGTCCACGTGCCTAATGAGAGCCTCTAAGTCCTGGAGGTATAGACGAATCGGCTCCGCTGTGTCCCTCGAATCGTCCTCGAAGTCGATGGACTCTCCATCCTCATCACGTCTACCGAAGACGTGGAAGTGAGTACCTCTAACCTGTCGGGAGTGTCTCCCCAACAGACGTCCTATCAGATCCTGCATGACTACCTCAAGGCCTCTCTCCTTGTCGTCGTGCATGAGCTTGAAGACGAGGGCCTCCGTGGTAGGCTCAGTCTGGCGTCCGGGCTGGTTGACCTTGAAACCCCAGAGGTCTTTCCTCTCAAACTTGGTGAGGGGAAGCACCATGATGGTAGGAAGAGGGAGATTGAGCAAGGTAGTAAGCTCAACAATACGAGGACGAAAGCGAGTTCCCTGGAACTCCTCAACAGTGCTGATGGTAACAGTAGGCATCTATTTATAAGATAGAAAAGTTAGAACAACACAACTTAAGATGAAAACACAAGGCAAAACATCACATACATAACCTTGGAAATCAAAACACACAAGTCATGGCATACAAGAATCCATTACATCAATCAAGGTTCAACTTATTTAAGGTATCATTTGGAAAATAAGGTGATAAGTGGTGGTCCAACTAACGTAGTACGTTCACAATCCTATCTCACTGGATCTGTTGGCTAACATAATGTTTCTAGAAGCAAGCAACCTATCTTGTTCACATGACTCCATCACTAAGTCTATAATGTATCCTCTTAAAGTTTGGTTGGTAGCCTCCAACTCTTGGGTATGTTTCTTCTCTTCTTTCAGGCTATTTTGGATGTTGAACATTCTGCACTTGACTCTTTCACCAAGTTCTTTGATGGTCTTCCAAGCTGCATCCCTTGCTGAGTCAAAGAATGTAGGGTGCATCACTGAGTTGGTGAACATGCAGAATCCTGAGTCCTTGTGGTTGTCTTCCTTGTTTTTATACAAGTGAAGTTGCACCCACCAGTACTCAACTCCTTCATCCATCACAGGAAAACCTTTGTACACAGCTGCACCATGTATTTCCATTGCAACCATGAGGTCCTTGAGAGCCTTTGGGAATTCTGTCTCACACTCCAAGGTCATTGTCATGAGTGGTCCTATCCTCACGGCTTCGTTGATGGAGTTCATCTACAATTGGAGATGAGAAAGAAGATTAGAAAAGTTTACGTGAAGAATAGACAAGTGTAGAAGTTGTTGAAAATTTTTCCTTAGTGGTTTCCAATCCTAGGGTCATAATCCTACAGGCAACACAGTGCTCTGATACCATCTGTAAGATCCCTCCTTTATAAAGGAAATGGATCCCTATGATTGCAATGCTAGTCCCTGGATCATTGATAGCATCCACAGTTTAAGATGAAGTACACATATACAAAGGTCATTATTACAGGCATTCCAGAGACAAACATAGTCTTTACAACTCCAAGGCCACAGGCCTAATACAAGAGTTTGAATAAGTAAATAAATAAAAGTCTTCATCTTCATGTGCCACAGGCAAACATGTTGAGTGTAGACTCATGACTCCTAATCCTCATCAGAGTAACCTGCAACATCACAAGTTACAGCCACAATGGGTCAATACATTGGAATAGTATTGGCAAGTGATACCTTAGTATAATTTAGGTGGACTATATTTCTATATGCAATTTGGCTAAGTGTAGCTTGGCTTGCTTTGCTCAAAATAGGGTTTGCCTATTAGTTGAAATCACTAAGTTTTTCTTTGACAAAACTTTTCCCAAGGAACCACCAATATACATTGAGGTCCTTCTCCCTTGTTCCCCCACAAGTTTTTACTTAGAAATTGGGATGAGGAGATTCTTGATAGCTTCCATGTCTTGATGCTCAAGTTGTCCTTTTCCAGGGACATGGCTAAGTACTTAGGTTTTTCCATCTGCAGAGGTTGTGCACTTTCCCCACCAGACTTGATTTTCACCAAGACAGGACCTTTCAGAAGCCTTCCCTTAGACCAAATGGACGCGCTCCAACCTATCATTCCCACTACCACCAACTGTCCAAATGGCTAAGTTCTAGCAACCTATGTGATCCAGGCAGAGCCCATTTTGCCAAGTGGCTGCACTAGAAGCTTCTCAACACTTGGCCTCTAAAATCTCTTTGTTCCTGGGTGGCTTTCCACAAGTGAGATACACAAGGTTCACCAGTCCCCTGGCCTTGTGTAACCACTCAACACAAACCATTCCTTCCATTCCACCCAGGTGTTTCATTGACTTAGTTGTTTTATTAGGCAAAACACAAGTCCAAAGACTTAGAAATAATTTCATCATAGCATGTATATAATTCACCAACCCTTGGTTGCTACTAGCTAGGCTAAGCATGGCATAGATAGTATCTTAACTTAGAAATTTTCTAGCAATTCTACAACTACTAGGATTTCCCAACATGGCATTTAAGCAAAATATAACATGCAAGGCTAACAAAATATTTCTAATGCTTAATAGAAAACATAGGAACAAAATATTCATGAAGTACCACTTGCCTTGGTAGTTTGGAGACTAGCTACACTCCTCACAATCACAATCACAATCACAATCACAATCACTAGCACCAAAATCTACACAAAGAATCATAGCCACAATCACATACAAAACATATACAATCCAAAATAGATGCATGCATGCAAAATGATATGTGATGATTTTTAAAACTCAACAAAGCAAGTGTACAGTACTGATTCATAAACAAGTTAAAAACTTGCCAAGCAACATTTAATTAAACCCTAATTCAATTCTTAAATAATTCACATACTCAAATTAGTCCTACACAAGTTTCTGCAAATAAAGTCATTTTAACAGAAGCAAATCATTAAACACATTGCATATTTAGAAAGAGCTTGCTCTCCTGATTCCAAGGGTATAAAATTTGTCAAATTCTAACGTGGGGATCAAAAGTTGTAGCCAAAACAAATTTAAACATCTAATAGATTCAAATTCTGTTTTTAAACTCTAATAACAGATGCCACGCGTCTTATTCTAATTGGCCCGTACCGTTTCGCGTAGGATCACGCTTCTGAGCTGTTAGATCTACTTAAACCGCACGGCTCAGATCTACTCGTACCGATTCGTTAGGTGATCTAATCCTGCACGCTGGATCCAGATCTGACGGCCCTGGATCAAACGACCAAAGCTGGGCGGCGCTGGCGGTGGCTACTGGCGGCGGAGAGCTCGGCCTACGGCGGCGCGGCGCTACAGGTGGTCCTAGGGTCGTCGGAGGGGCTTACCAGAACCGTGGCGATGCACTGATGCTCAACCTGGCGGCGGCTTAGCAAGGGGCGCACGGAGTGGGTTGCTGGAGCTCGTCGAAGTTGCGGGCGGCGTCGGGCTTGGGTGGACGGCGACGTTGGCGACGCTCCTGGTCTCCCTAGCACGAACAAGCGGCATCAGGTGATGCACAAGACAGTGGCGAACAACATCGTGTGAGTCAGAGGCGAAGGGGAACAAAGGGCTTACGGAATTTGGTCGCCGGAGTTGAGGGTGTCGTCGGGAGCTTGCGGTGTTGAACGGAATCGACGACCTGGGGCAGTATAAAAGGAACCAGCGGTGTTAGTAGATGCGCAAGAAAGTGGCGAGGCTGTCTGCAAGAACCAGAGGGAGAGGGGCGCACGAGGCTCACCGGAATTGGTCGCCGGAGAGCTCTCTGTCTGCGGCGGTGCGAGGATGAATGCGGGCAGCCTGGGGGCGCTCTGGGCTCGGAGTTTGGGGGGAAATGGAGAGGGGCGGAGGGGGTTTAATTAGGTTGGCGTCTTCTCACGGATCCAAACTTATTATGTGCAAGGGTGTTGAAGGCAAAATATTATCCTGATGTTTCGGTGCTGCAAGCCCAACCTTGTGGAGGTATGTCTCACACTTGGAGAAGCATTCTCAAAGGTGTTCAGTTGCTAAGAGAAGGGGTGATCAGAAGAGTTGGCGATGGCTTGAGGATTGATTGCTGGAAATGACCCATGGATTTCGAGAAAATGGAATAGGCAACCGATCACAAGAAGAGGTAACGCTGTTGTGACGACAGTACACGAGTTAATTAATCCAATTAGAGGTACTTGGGATGAATCCATGGTAAATGACATTTTCTCCCAAGTGGATGCTCGACAAATCCTTGCCATGCCATTGCGGGAGGGAATGGAAGATTTCTGGGCATGGTTCTATGAACCAAAAGGTTATTTCTCGGTCAAAACAGCATACAAGTTGCACCGTCAGCTTCTAAAGATTAATAGCCCAGCTTATATTGGAGAGACTTCAAATGGCAAATATCATTTTGATTGGTATACTATCTGGAATAGTCCGTGTCCGCCTAACATTAAAAATTTTCTTTGGCGCATGGCACACAACTGTCTGCCAGTTAATTGGAATATCAAACGCCGAGGGATAGGGGCTTATAGCTCCTATGCGACGTCTTTACATGGAATTGGAAGGAAAGCGACATCGTTGAAAAGAATAGCTCGCATGCGACGGTTGTGAGGCAGCTAATATCCCAGGGCCACACGGGCCTTAAAACGGTCGTAAGGACACATTTAACTTTGTTCCAATATTAGGGTTAAGCCAAACCGGTTGGTTGGGACAGCCAGTCAAACCAACCGCTTCCGACCGAGAGCGCGCGTAACACTGACTGTAGCTTCCCCGACGGCGGCGGCGGACCTCACCCATCGTTCTCGGCGGTGGCGGCACGGCAATTAATTTAGGCGGCGGCGCTTTCGTTCGACGACGAAGGTGGTGAGTGCCATTTGAAAGCTAATTCCTCTCCCATTATTCTCAATTCGAGATCTGAGCGTGCCCATTGATGCTAGATTGTGGAGGCGAGGGTGTGCTGAACGGGGCGAGGGGGAACGATATGGAGCATGGAGAGGGGACTTCTAATCGGTATATCCCGTATCTCTGCACTTAATTTCTCTAAGGTTGAGCTCTTTGTTCGCTTCCGCTAGCTCACAGTGTCCGCCAAAAACAGGGGAGACGATGTTGCGCGCCAAACCTTCGAATTTCGCATCAATTTCTTTCCCTCTAGGGCTGTTTTAGTTGATGGCAGCACGCAGATCATTGAGAGAGACACGGTTGTTAAATGGGAGGTGGAATTAGAACATGTTGATCCCCAAGAGCTAATAAACATGGGAGAGGAGGCAGTAAGGAAAATGGTGGAAAAAATTGGGGATAGTGTGGTTTGGGGGCCAGAGCAAGAAGTTTCTTTGTTACGATTTGATGATTGCAAATGTGACTATGTTAGGGTTGAGACAGGGGAACATATAGTTGATGAAATCGATGAGCGAAACGGTTGGACAAGCAAAACTGTTCTGTTTTTAGCAGAGCTCATTGATCTGAAACCTGATTCGAGGGTTGGATATGTGGCCTCGAAGCTGGCTGCTCAGATGGTCGAGGATGATTGGGCTGCACAAAGGCAAGTAATGCCTATACTTACTGAGTTGGAAGTGTTAACAGTGGAGGATGATGATGCTAATGCACAAGGGGAGGCTGCAGATGGTAATGCACAAAGGATTGTAACTGTTGATTGGAATTCAGTTGAGATACATGACCGCACTGATTTGGTCATTGCACCAATAGATGACATTGAAATGGCAAAGCTTTTTGGCATTCCTATAGATGACAGAGACAAGGAGAAGAAGAGGGATGAAGCTGCAAATGATGGTGACAACCATTTAAGAGATGAAGAGGCAGATATAGATCTAGAGTTGTTGGAAAATGCTGCAGTTCATGTAGATGATGCACATGATGATGAGCTAGTAACAGTTTATGACAAAGAGGACCCAGTTATTGAAGTTGGGAGATTGTTTCCAAGCATGGATGAATTCAGGATGTGTTTCAGGACATATGCAGTCAAACGTGAGTTTGCTACCAAGACTATGTGGACTGATAAAAAGAAGTTCTATGCAAAATGCATAGGTTATGATGGTGGTGCCAAGCCTTGCAAGTGGTATATATCTGCTAGACGCCAACCTGATGGAAGGACAATAAGAGTGGATCAAATTCCAAAACCTCATACTTGCATTACAAGTTCTCAAACAGTTACAAAGATGACATCACAATTATGGGTTGCAGAAAAGATCAAGCCCATTTTAGCCACAACACCAAACAACACTGCAAAGAGACTGAAAATAGACTTGGAAAAGCAGTACCCCATTAAGCTGAATTATACTACAGTGTGGAAGGCAAAGCAAAGGGCAATGAAAGAGCTATATGGTGATTGGGCAAATACCTTTCGAATGCTTTATAACTTCAAAGCAGAAGTAGAGAAGAGGTCACCTGGCAGTGTTGTGGAGATAGATACTGAGGTAACAGCTGATGGGAAAGTCTTCTTCTCTAAATTCTTCATGGCTTTAAAGCCTTGCATCGATGTCTTCAAAGCAGGTTGCCGTCCATATTTGAGTATAGACTCATCTTTCTTGACTAGAAAGTGGAATGGTCAACTAGCAGCATGCAATGCTTTAGATGGACACAATTGGATGTTCCCTGTAGCTATTGGCATGTTTCAGTCTGAGACAGAGGCATCATGGACATGGTTCATGATGCAGTTGAAAAGATGCATAGGGCCAGTCTCTCCATTGGCAGTGCACACAGATGCATGTAAAGGTTTAGAAAATGCAGTGAAGATTGTTTTCCCTCATGCTGAGCAGAGGGAGTGCTTCGGCCATATGTGGATGAATTTGATCAAAAAATTCAGAGGAGATGATTTTGGACGCATGTGGCCAGCAGCAAGATCTTACACCAGGCAGACACATTCATATCACCTTGAGAAGATTAAGGCGGCATGCTCTGAGGAGGATAGGGTCAAGTTTTGTACATGGTTGGAAACCTACCATTCTCTTTTATGGTACAGGTCTGGTTTTAACACTGCCATCAAATGTGATCATATCAACAATAATTTGGCAGAAAGTTTCAACAACAAAGTGAAGGAGTTAAAAGACTTGCCTGTCCATGACATGGTTGACCAGATCAGGATCATGATCATGAGGTTGTGGGAATTGAGAAGAAGGCTTGGTGATGTTCTTCAAGGAGATAAGCTTCCTGATGTTGTGCAACAGGTGGTCAACAGGAGCAGAAATCTTGCACATTTGCGTGTTGAGAAATCCTCATTGTGGGGTGCTGAAGTCAGAGATACAAAGACTGGCAGGAGGCATGTTGTTGACACTCAATTGCATGAATGCACATGCCTTGAGTGGCAACACACTGGGAAGCCTTGTGAGCATGCCATACTTTTCTTGGCCTCCAAACACAAGCTAAATATGCACCCATATTTGCATGAGTATTATTCTGTAGCAAAAATCAAGGCTACATATGGAACACCAATTCCAGCACTTAGAGATCAGTCTCAGTGGCCTGAAGTGGACATTCAGTTCTCCTTGTGTCCTCCTTTGATGAAAAGAAAGGCTGGCAGGCCCAAGCAGAGTAGATTCAAGGCTTGGTTTGAGAAAGGTGGGAGCAGCAAGAAGGGAAAGAAAGATGAAAAGAAAGATGCCAAGCCAAAAAGGGCCCAAAAAGGTAACAAGAATAGATGCAAACTCTGTGAAGAACTTGGACACCGAGCTGGCTATACCAAGTGCAGATACACTGCTGAAAAGCCAAAGTATGTTCATCTAAAATCTATCCCATTTCTTGTTGATGATTTTTCTCCCCCAGCTAACTTGCTTGTTTTCAGGAGGAAGCGTGGAGAAAAAGGCCCACCTCTTGTTGTTGACGAATGCTGGCCAGTGAAAAGGGCAAGAATCAATGGCCAAAGAAAGAAGAGAACTAACCAGATCATGTTAGGTGCTGCTGAGGTGCAATCTGAACTTGTTTTGGAGGATGATGTGCAAACTTTTGAGGCTTTAGGGCACACCGTTTCTGATTTGGAAGCTCTGGTGCAAAATGAGGGGCAAAATGAGCCTGTTGTTGAGGCTCTAGTGCAAAATGAGCCTGTTGTTGAGGCTCTGGTGCAAAATGAGCCTGTTGTTGAGGCTCTGGTGCAAAATGAGCCTGTTGTTGAGGCTCTGGTGCAAACTGACCAAGTTGTTGAGGCTCTGGTGCAAACTGACCATGTTGTTGAGGCTCTGGTGCAAAGTGACCATGTTGATGAGGCTCTGGATCATGATCATGAGGTTGTTGAGGAGGTGCAGGAGGTGAAGGAGACTCTTGGACGTGCTGTGGGGAGGCCAGATGGTAATGGTAAGAAAAAGAAGAGCATAAACCTATTGTGTGGTGTGAAACTTGTGAAGGAGAAGAAAACGAGGGGTAAGAAGAGGCAAAAGAAATAGACATTTGTTATTGTAAACATTTGTTATTGTTGTAAACATTTGACACTTGTTGTTGTAATAATTTGGCACTTGTTGTTGTAAACATTTGTTATTATAATAATTTGTCACTTGTTGATAATTTGGACAAAATTCAAATATGATGGTAAATTTGAATTTCAACATATGTAGCTATGTCACTTTTCTATGTTTGTATGAGCTTCCAACGTTTTTCTCATATGTACAATACAACTCATCCTCACCCTGATCCCTTTTGTGAAGTACAACTCACCCTCACCCAAAATAGGGTAGAAATGGGCTCCAAAGCTAGGGTAAACCACCCCATTTCTAAGCAAGTTTTTTTCGACCATTTCTAAAACCAAGTTAGATATTTTTCCTCAGAACTATGTCACATAACATGACACCATGCGAAGGTTTTGTATTTTTTTGATTTTTTTTGAATTAGTTATGCACATTTGAATGTCTGGTCAAACTTGAAGGGTTTTCATAAATATTCTTAGCTAGGGGCTGAGGCTCGCAAAACTAGCATTGGATCTCTGATGAAATAGCATGTTGTGAACCTAAAAATTATTTTTACAAAAAATCATCAGCATGGAATCATGTACCTGTAGTTCATATCTTACCCACTTCCAACCGATTCGGCAGGATTTGTCTTTTTCACCAGGGATGGAATAAAAGGTTTGAGATACTCAAGTTGGGAAATTGTACATTCTAGGTGGTCTAGTATTTTTGAAAAATAGGATGTTACCATTTTGAAACTTCAATTTGGTGGTTGCTTCACAAATCCCCCCTCTTTCGGCACTCAGAAAATAGAAAATGATTTTTCTGTGCGTCGAAAAGGAAAACTTTGTGCTACAACATTGTTAGTCATCCCATTATAGACATGCATGCCAAATATGGGCACATTATCACAAACTATGCCTTGATTCTAGCCATATCGTTGGTCATTTGACCCGAAAGCCAGAAAACCTCGGAGGAGATAGGTCATTTTGTGAAGGGTTTTTTGAAATATGATCAATAGACCAAGTTTGATATTTTTCCTCACAACTATGTCACATAACATGACACCATGCGAAGGTTTTGTATTTTTTTGATTTTTTTTGAATTAGTTATGCACATTTGAATGTTTGGTCAAACTTGTGAAACCCCGTTGACTGCATACTAAACCCCGCTAACCCTAAGGCCAAATGAGGACCGTAGATCTAACCCTAGCGCGACACTGTGGCCGTCCGATCGCGTCTTCTAGAAGGATTCCGCGGGTGGCTCTGGGCGATCCGTGGAAGGGCTTGTTCTGCAACCTGATTGGTTGGCGTCTCTTAGAAGGATTTCGTGGCTAGCTCTTGGTGATCCGTGGGATGGATGATTCTGGAATCTGATTGGCTTCATCGTTTTTACGTGCAACAGCGTGGCATGCGAGCGTGGCATGCGAGGGCGCTGGACGGGGTGGGCTGCACCATGCATGCAGCTGCCCCTAGCGTCGCAGTCTAGCTATTTTACGTGCAACAACGCTGCAGCGTATTTACTCCCTCCGTCGCATTAAATAAGTGTACGTGTAACAACTTTCTTCAGTCAAACTTACTCCCCTCAGGTTCATTGTAATAAATGAGACTTTGCATGATACCACATCTATGTTATTTTGCACTATGTAGTAGTAACTTAGACTAGTAACATATGCATGATACCACATCACCTATGTATAAGGTGGAACATTTGCTATAAGATAGGACCCACACGGAAATGGCTATAAGGTCAAGTTCACCATAAGCTGGGACCCACATGTCTGTTAAAAGTACACACACGCAAGAGAGAGAGGAGAGAGTAAAATAATTGTTTATTGCTTGTGGGCAACCCATAAGCTTGTAGGTCACCCTTAAGGAAAATCTTCTAAAGTAAACCTCCACTATGTATATGGATAGCCATATGAACTACTTTTTGGCTTGTGGATAGCCTTATGGACTACATAGTGGATGCCCAAGTGCATTGGAAAGGTAGAAGTACATTTTTTGTGGACAAATTTTGAAGCCAAACGTACACTTATTTGTGGACAGAGGGAGTATGCATGTCACTATGACCAGCAGAAAAAATATCAAAATCTAAAATATGTAATAAATATAACGTACAGCGTTGACACACTCCATTGACCGTTGGACCGAGCGTGGCATGCGAGGGCGCTAGCGGGGCGGGCTGCACCATGCATGCAGCATGCAGGGTCGGGGGCGGCGGTGCAGGGGTTACAGTACGTCGCATCCTAGCTATTTTTTTCTCTCTTTCGCATTGATCACGCCCTCTTCCCACACGCAACGCAGCGCACGCGTCTCGTCTCGGCGTCTGGGCGGGCTGCACCATGCATGCAGCAGCTGCCCCTAGTATTAAATAAGTGTACGTCGAACAACTTTCTTCAGTCAAACTTACTTCCATCTGGTTCATGCGCCATACAAAAAGTCAATATTACTCCCACCGATTTTTCTTGCGTGTGTAAAAACGAACGAGTACCTTGGTACTAGATTCCTGCATTTATTACCGAAGTAAATCAAGGCCAAATTATATTTTCTCTTTTATTTTTCACTGCCAATGAACAACTACCTTGGACGTTTTTTTCTCTCTTTCGCATTAATGCATGCATGCATGCAGGGGCGGGGGCGTCGCATCCTAGCTATTTTTTTCTCTCTTTCGCATTGATCACGCCCGCTGCCCACACGCAACGCAGCGCACGCGTCTGCGCCAACACGACGCTGGATTCCCACGCCGCCCTTCACGCCCCGCCCTCAATAAATAGGCAAAACGCCTTTGCCTCCTCATCTCATCTTGCCCCTCTTCTCTTCAACCTCGAGCCCGTCCCTTTGCCTCCTCCCAGCCCCCAAACACTCCGACCATGGCGACCTCCCCCTTCTGCCTCCCTTCCGACACCGAATTAAGCGACGAGGACAACCACCCGGACCACAAGCAATGGTGGGAGCAGGGGGCGCCCACGCGCCCCAAGCGTGGCAAGAAGAAGAAGTCCCCGCCCTGCCCCTGGGGGGATCAGGGCCCCATCGTCACCAACCCGGGAGTCTCCAACCTCCCCGGCGGCGGCGACCTCCCCTCCGAAGCCTACTGGGCTAAGGCGGCGAAGGAGGAGGGAAAGCAGGAGGCTGCTATCGCCAGGTGGGAGGAGAAGGAGGCCCAGCGCACCTTGAAGAAAAGGCGCAGACGGCAGGAGGAGGAGCAACGGGAGGCCAATGGCCGGGCCTTCCGGGAGGAGCAGCGGAAGCGGGACCAGCGGGAGAGGCTGGCGGCGTGGAATGCGGCTGCACCGGCACCGCCTCCGCCTCCACCGCCGATGGAGTAGGGGGTTAGGGTTTAGGGGCTAGCCCAGGGTTTAGGCGGGGCGCCTATTCCCTTCTATATTATTGTACTTTTTTCTTTTTATTGTAATGTTATCGATCCCCCCTATCTAATATAAGTAATGTTATCCCAATATTATCTATCCCCTTGTTTCATTGTAATCTGTGTTTTATTGTATTGTCATTTGTCAAAACACCCAAAACAACAAGTGTATAAAACAAAAGACACAAAAACAAGTTCATATAATACTCGTGCAATATTTATATATTTACAAGTGTATAAAACAAAAGACACAAAAACAAGTTCATACAACACATGGTTCATTTTCAAATAATACATTTACATATTTACATAAGTTAAAGGAGCGCCCAAGTTATGTTAGTTAAATGGATGTCCTTGGACTTTATTTATATATTTACTTTTGCAAAAAAAAAGATTGCAACCTTAGCACGAGTATCTGCAGATCCACACGTCCCTATTTAGATTGTAACGTGAGATACCATTTTTTTTGCCCAATCAACATATAGTTACTATTGGGCCTGGATACGTCCATTTTGGCATGGCTAAGTTATATTTGGGCCTGGCCTTTTCCAATCCTCGTCAATTGTTTTTTTACTTTTCAACCCCTCCCCCTCCCCTGCACACGGGCGCCCCCTGCACACTGATAAAAGGAACACTGACGAAACTGAAGAAACACTGATTTCGAAAACAGATCAGCTCAAAATTAGCCCGAATTTGTGTTGCATTTTATTCAAACCAAAGACATAGACCATTACATCCATTACAAAGCATCACTCGAACACTGACTGCGCTGTCTAATGACTAACGATGAGGAGATAAACTAATCCGAGAGAAATTACACAAAAATAAAAAAAAACGGCCATCAGATTGTCCTGCTTCTTCAATTCGATGATTTGCCTTAGCTGCTTGTTCATCTTCTTTAGCTCGGCCTTCACTTCCGCATCCACCATAGTACCAGCGGAAATGGGGTTGCCACATCCCAATTGCTCCACCACGGACGGGTTTTCGAGCTCCCGGGATGCTACCTCCACCCCAATTTGCTCGATGTACTCATCAAGCCACTCAAAATGCCCACATTTTGGCAGTTCCTGAAATCGCAGAGATGAACCCTAAATCCCAAATTCGATGAAATGCATGAAATTTCGAAAGAAAAGCGAGAAATTGGCGCTCGGAACACTCAGATCTCACCTTTCCCGGCTCGGGCTTGCTCTCACACTTCACAAATTCCCGACCAATGTTGCCGTTCTTGTCGGTGGATGTGACAAGCCGCTTCAGGGGCGCGGTACGGGGGCAATCGGGGCACCTCCTCATCGGCACCGCACCATACCGAGGCCATGAGCGGTGGGAGGAAGCAGAGCTCGACATCCCTCGCCGGCGTTGCCGCACTTGCTCGCCGGAGAAGAAAATAGAAGGGGATGAGATGCTGGAACGGTGGCGGGAGTGCTCAGGTACGGGGACGGATCGGGGCCAACGGCTCTCTTCGACCATAGGGTGGGTCCCACGATATGAGGTGGACATCAGGTGAGTTCCGCCGTGACGTGGAGAGGCTGTGGGTCCTACTGTACTCAGCTGATTCGAATTCGTTGACGGTCTCGTGGGGTTAAGTAGAAGTGTCGCACGGGAGCTATTTTCCGCCTCACAACCGTCGCATACCAGCTATTGTTTGCAACGATGTCGCTTTCCTTCCAATTCCTTGTAAAGACGTCGCATAGGAGCTATAAGCCCGAGGGATAGATGTCGAGACCTTGTGTCCAGCTTGTAAGCGACTCAATGAAGATGGAGGGCACCTGTTCTTAAACTATAAAGGAGTAAGAGCAATATGGCGTGAGCTAGGTCTGAAAGATGTAAAAAAAATTCTAAATGCTTGCCATGAACCGAAGGATGTGATTACCACCATTATGCAACAGGAAACAAGGGTCAAAATGAAGTGTATTGCTCTATTGTGGAGCTGGTGGAAAGCACGTAACAAACTAAATACAGGGGGAGGAGTCTCGAGGCAAGATCTTTTGGTAATCCAAGTTAAAAGACTAGCTGCCAAATATGAAGAGTTCTTTGTGGATAAAATTCAGGGACCAAACCAAGCTGTACCAAAATGGAAACCACCTGAGGGGGATGTTCTCAAGATTAATACCGATGGGGCTTTCAATCCCGTGTCTAGAAGCGGGGGTTGGGGCTTTATTGTCCGTAATTCTGAGGGTGAAGCTGTCGGCGCTGCCGCGGGGAAATTAAATCATGTCAATGACGCTCTACAAGCAGAAGCAGAAGCGTGCAGTCGAGCTTTGCAAGTGGTGCAGAATTGGGGAATTTCTCGTATTATTATTGAGTCAGACTCTCAGCTGCTAGTTCAGGCGATCAATAGAGGTGAAGATGAGCGTGTCCCAAATGGTGTCCTTTTTAAAGAGATCAAGGAATCTTTGTTTCTAAACTTTATC
This sequence comes from Avena sativa, assembly GCA_916181665.1. Classification (NCBI taxonomy): domain Eukaryota; kingdom Viridiplantae; phylum Streptophyta; class Magnoliopsida; order Poales; family Poaceae; genus Avena; species Avena sativa. Next base: position 425,886,426 of record OV702280.1, read on the forward strand.
TGTTTTAAATTTAGTTTCTGTCCAAGGGCCTGTAATAAAGTCGTGGACGTTCTCGCCGCTTATGGTGCAAGACTGTGTGATGTTTCCGAAGCCGTATGGCCGGATCATGCTCCAGCCTTTGCACAAGTAGTTGTTGCCAGCGATCTTGCTGAGCATGTTAAGTAATGGAAGGTTTTCCGGTTCAAAAAAAAAACGCACCACCAATACGCCTAGAAGGAAGCAAGAAAGTGGCAAGGTCTGGTAGAACTTAGGAAGGAGTCGACTAGAGCATTTTGGCGACGATGTACATTGCGCTTCAAAGACTCACGCCATGAGCAGTAGCCACAGGGCCGTATCCGAGAAAATAGGGGCTCGGTGCGAAACCAGAAATTATAGGCTCTTGACGTGACGGTTGGCCATACGGAAAACATGATTTTCTAATATATAAACCTTCTCCTAAATGCAATAAGAGAGGAAGGAGTTCCTGTGGTGCCTGCACCAATAAGAGAGGAAGCTAATGATGATGATCATGAAACTTCGGTTATAGTTGCTACAGAGCCTCGTAGGTCAATGAGAACTCGTACCACTCCTGATTGGTATGATCCCGTTATGAGTGTCATGTTGGTGGACAACACCGATGACCCTGCGACATATGAGGAAGCGATGATGAGCCCAGATTCCAATAAATGGCAAGAAGCCATGAAATCCGAGATTGGATCCATGTACGAAAACCAAGTATGGACTTTGGTGGACTTACCGGATGGCCGGAAGGCTGTCGAGAACAAATGGATTTTCAAGAAGAAAACAGATGCTGATGGTAATGTTACTGTCTATAAAGCTCGACTTGTCGCAAAAGGGTTTCGACAAATTCAAGGAGTTGACTATGATGAGACTTTCTCACCGGTAGCGAAGCTAAAGTCTGTGAGAATTATGTTAGCAATCGTTGCATATTATGATTATGAGATATGGCAGATGGATGTCAAAACAGCATTCCTCAATGGAGACATTGATGAAGAGTTGTATATGATGCAACCCAAAGGTTTTGTCGATCCTAAAGATGCTAACAAGGTATGCAAACTTCAACGGTCCATCTATGGATTGAAGCAAGCATCCCGAAGTTGGAATCAACGTTTTGATAAGGTGATCAAAATTTTTGGTTTTATACAAACTTATGGAGAAGCTTGTATTTACAAGAAAGTGAGTGGGAGCTCTGTAGCATTCTTAATACTATATGTAGATGACATATTGTTGATTGGGAATGATGTAGACCTTCTTAATAGTGTCAAGAAATATTTGAATAATAGTTTTTCAATGAAGGATCTTGGAGAAGCAGCTTACATATTAGGCATAAAGATTTATAGAGATAGATCGAGACGCCTAATATCATTGTCATAAAGTACGTAATTGGACAAAGTTCTAAAGAGGTTTGGAATGGAAGATAGCAAGAAAGGGTTCTTGCCCATGTTGCCCAATACGACCTTGAGTAAAACTCAAAGTCCGACAACGGTAGAAGATAGAGAAAAGATGAGTAAGACTCCCTATGCCTCAGCCATAGGATCTCTAATGTATGCCATGCTATGTACTAGACCCGACATTGCATATGCTGTTAGTTTAACTAGCAGATATCAAAGTGATCCAGGAGTGGATCATTGGACAGCGGTCAAAAACATCCTTAAGTACTTGAGAAGAACAAAGGATATGGTTCTTTCTTATGGAGGTGATGAACAGCTCGTTGTTAATGGTTACATCGATGCTAGTTGGAACACCGATCCGGATGATTCTAAATCACAATCTGGATACGTATTTACTTTGAATGGTGTAGCAGTTAGCCGGAGGAGTGCAAAGCAAAGCGTTGTGGCGAGATCTTCAACTGAATCGGAATACATGGCTGCTTCGGAGGCTTCACAAGAAGCGATATGGATGAAAGAGTTCATTACAGAGCTGGGTGTGGTTCCAAGTGCGCTGGACCCAATGTCTATCTACTGTGATTACATGAGCGCCATAGCCAATGCGCAAGAACCAAGGTCACACAAGAAGCTGAAGCATATCAAGCTACGTTTTCACGCTATTCAAGAACATGTCCAAGATGGGGACATAAAGATTTGCAAAGTACACACAGATCTGAATGTGGCGGATCCGTTGACTAAACCTCCCCCGAGGGCAAAACATGACCAACACCAAACTGCCATGGGTGTTCGATATATTACCATGTAATCTAGATTAGATGACTCTAGTGCAAGTGGGAGACTGTTGGAGATATGCCCTAGAGGCAATAATAAATGTAGTTATTATTATATCTTTGTGTTTATGATAAATGTTTACATTCATGCTATAATGGTATTAACAAGGAAACATTAATACTTGTGTGATTTGTAAACTAAAATAGAGTCCCTGGTAAAGCCTCTTTATAATACTAGCTTGTTGGTTAATAAATGATTGTGGTTTCCCTATCATAAACATTGAGATGTTATTAACAACAAGATCATATCGTTAGGAGAATGATATGGTGGACATACTCCTGTAGATAAGCATAGCATAAAGATCAAGTCATTTTAATATTTCAATTGCTATATGCTTTCTGATACATAGTAACCTAATTCCTTCGACCATGAGATCATGCATATCACCTTTACCGGATGGATGCTTTGATGACATCAAACACCACACCGTAACTGGGTGGCTATAAAGGTGGCATTGAGTGTTCGAAAAGTATTTGTTGAGACACATGGATCAAGAGTGGGATTTGTCCATCCATATGACGGATAGATATACTCTGGGCCCTCTCGGTGAAATGTCATCCAATTAGCTTGCAAGCATGTGACTGGCTCACAAGGGATCACATATCACGGGAACGAGAAAAGAGTACTTATCAGTAACGAGGTTGAACTAGGTATGCAAAGATACCGACGATCATAACCTCGGATAAGTAAACTATCGTGAGACAAAGGGAAATTGGTATCGTATGTAAGTGGTTCATTCGATCGCAAAGTAATCGTAGAAATATGTGGGAGCCATATGAATTTCCAGATTCCTCTATTGGTTATTGTTCGGAGAAGTGTCTCGATCATGTCCGCATAACTCACGAACCGTAGGGAGACACACTTAAGGATTCGACGTTGTTTGAGTAGTTATGGAATGATGAGTAAGAGACCAAATGTTGTTCGGAGTCTTGGATGGGATTCGGGATATCACAAGGAGATCCGAAATGGTCCGGAGAATAAGATTCATATAAGGAAAGTCCTATTTCGGGGTTGGAGAATGGTTCCGGTGTTTTCATCGGGAATGTTCTAGAAGGTTCCGGAATGTCCGGCACTCCGGAGGGGAAGGGTCATGAATGTGACATATCAAGTTGGAATGATTGCATCATGTACTAGGTGTCATTGCTGAACAAAATAAAGGGTTTAATCAAATCCTAGTTTGAAAAGTCAAACGCCAATTTGAAAAATCAAACGGCTATTTTGTGAGGTGGAGGGGAAGTAGGAAACCTACTTGGGGAGGAGTTCCTCCCCTCCACCGCCGGCCCACTTGGGATCCGAGTTGGGGAGGGACTCCCCTCCCCTTGTCCGTCGCCTCCCACCTATATAAGGAGGGGCAGGGCTGCCCCTCCAAGCACACAAGTTGCCCCCCTCTAAACCCTAACCCTAGCCGCCGCCTAGGGCACTCGCCGCCGTCGCCTAGGTCAAACCCTAGCCGCCGGCCTAGCCCCCTCCTTGGTGTGTCTAAACTCTAGATCACCGAGGCTCTCTCTCATAGTCCACCATACTCGCTCCGGCTTAAGGCGAAGCCCTGCGAGATCTCCCCTCTACTTCCGGTACCACGCCGTTGTGCTGCCGGAATCGCGAGGAGAGTGCTACAACCTCCGCTGCCTGCTGGAACAAGGGAGAGGAAGGTCTTCGTCGAGTACCGAACGTGTGACCGATTGCGGGAGCGCTGCCGGAACGCAGCGCCGGAAGGATCGTCTACGCGATCTTGAGATCGGGAAGAGTACGACTACATCACCCACGAGAATCCGCTCTCGTTAAACACTTTGGAATCTTAGAGGGTGAGTTATTCCATCGACTCATTGCTACAATCTAGTAGATAGATCTTGGCTTGTTTGTTTGTATGCGACAGAAAATTTTTGTTTTCCATGCTACGAAACCCTACAGTGGTATCAGAGCCGTGTCTATATGTAGATCTGTTGCACGAGTAGAACACAATGGTCATTGTGGGCGTTGATGCTTTTATTGTCGATTGCTTCTTGTGTACTTTGCATCTTGCGGGATGTTGGGATGAAGCGGCCTGGGCTAACCTTACATGACATCATTCATGAGACTTGCTCCACGCTTGACATGCAACTTGTATTGCATAAGTGGCTTTGCGGGTGCCTGTTTCTCCCAGCATAGTTAAGATTCAATTTACAACGGGTGATTGTCAATACTAGTATCAATGTTGTGGTTCTTGTTCGTAATTTATAACGACACTTATTGAAAGCCCCAAACCACGTAAAACATGCAAAGAAAGTATATGCGTCTAACTTTGTTTTGCAGGGGTGTGCAGTGATGTGATATGGCCATGATTGTGATTATATTTGATGTATGCAATGTTCCTTATTGTAAGTTGGCAACTGGCAGGAGCCATATGGTTGTCTTTAATTTTGTTAAGACCCGCGTGTCTATTCAAAGTAGTTGTAATAGTTGAAGCCGGTGGACGACAACCATGGAGAAGCGTCATTGACCTTGATCCAATGCCGGTGATGATGGAGATCATGTTCGTGCTTGAAGATGGAGATTGGAAGCACAAAGAAGAAAGGCCATATCATATCACATATTATGAATTGCATGTGATGTTAATCCTTTATGCATCTTGTATTGCTTAGTTAACAACGGTAGCATTATAAGATGATCCCTCATGCACATGAATTTCAAGTCATAAAGTGTTCACCCTTAGTTAGCACCGTTGCTAGAGCTTGTTGTTTCGAAGCACCACGTGATGATCGGGTGTGTTAGATTCCGCAAGTGTATACAACGTGAGCAAGCCAGATTTGCTCATGCGGAAGCTAAGGTTTGATCTTGACGAGCCTAGCATGTACATACATGGTCTCGGAACACGGATCACTGATAGGTAAAGCATGAATCATATAGTAGATATGATGAACATGTCGATTGTTCGCCATTGAAACTATATCAACTCTCGTGATGATCGGTGTTGATGTGGTGGATTTGGTTCGTGTGATCACTAAAACAATGTGAGGGATGTTGTTTTGAGTGGGAGTTCACCTAGATTAATTTAACTATTAATTAGAACTTAATTTTTCATAAACTTAGTCTAAACTATTGCAAATATGTTGTAGATCAATGGCGGCCCCTACCATCAATTTTAATGCGTTCCTAGAAAAAGAAAAGTTGAAAAACAATGGAAGAAACTTCGCGGATTGGTTCCGCAATTTGAGGATTGTCCTCACAGATGGTAATTTGACCTATGTGCTGGATGCACCGCTGGGTGACCCACCTGCAGCTACTACTACCGATGAAGTAAAGAATGTTTACCTCGCTCGGAAGACTCAGTACTCCACAGTCCAGTGTGCTATCTTGTATGGTTTAGAATCGGAGCTTCAGAAAAGGTTTGAGAATTCAGACCCACATGATATTGTCCGTGATCTCAAATTGATCTTTGAGACTCACGCGGCAATTGAGAGCTATGAGGCTTCTGAAAAGTTCTTTAACTGCAAGATGGAAGAGGGCAGCTCCGTCAGTGAGCATGTGCTTAAGATGTCTGGGCACGCAAACAAACTTCAAAGCTTGGGTATAGTGATTCCTAATGCTTTGGGGATTTACCGTGTCCTCCAATCACTACCACCAAGTTATAAGAACTTTGTGATGAACTACAATATGCAAAACATGAACAAGCAGTTGCCAGAACTCTTTGCCATGTTGAAATCTGCAGAAGTGGAGATCAAAAAAGAGCACAAGTGTTGATGGTCAATAAGAGCACCAAATTCAAGAAAGGCAAGTCTAAGTAAGGGACACTTCAAGAAGGGTGGTAAGAAAGTTACCGCGCCGACGAAGAAGACCAAGGCTGGACCTAAGCCTGATACTGAGTGCTTTTACTGCAAGGGAGAAGGTCATTGGAAGCGGAATTGCCCAAAGTACTTGGCGGATTTGAAGAACGGCAACATCAAGAAGAAAGGTATATCCGATATACATGTTATTGATGTGTATCTCACTAGTACTCGTAGTAGTGCCTGGGTATTTGATACTGGTTCGGTTGCTCATATTTGTAACTCGAAACAGGTGCTGCAGAATAAACGGAAGCTAGCGAAGAACGAGGTGACGATGCGCGTGGGAAACAGATCAAAGGTTGATGTGATCGCGGTCGGCACGCTACCCCTTCATCTACCATCGGGATTAGTTTTATACTTAAATAATTGTTATTTGGTGCCTGCGTTAAGCATGAACATTATATCGGGATCTTGTTTATTGCGAGACAGTTACTTGTTTAAGTCCGAGAATAATGGTTGTTCGATTTATATGAGTAATATGTTTTATGCACATGCACCTTTGATAGATGGTCTATTCTTATTGAATCTCGATAGTGGAAATACACATATTAATAACATTGAGGCTAAACCTTTGAAATCGAGCGATAACTCGACCTATATGTGGCACTGTCGTCTTGGTCACATTGGAGTAAAGTGTATGAAGAAACTCCATTCCGATGGACTTCTTGAATCACTTGATTTCGAATCACTTGATAGATGCGAAGCATGTCTGATGGGTAAAATGACTAAGACTCCATTTTCTGGTATGATGGAGCGAGCTACGGACTTATTGGAAATCATACATACCGACGTGTGTGGTCCAATGAGTGTAGCATCGCGCGGTGGTTATCGTTATGTTATTACCTTCACGGATGACTTGAGTAGATATGGGTATATCTATTACATGAAACATAAGTCCGAAACTTTCGAGAAGTTTAAGGAGTTTCAAAGTGAGGTAGAGAATCAACGTAACAAGAAGATTAAATTTCTACGTTCTGATCGTGGAGGTGAATATCTAAGTTACGAGTTTGGCGAGCATTTGAAGAAATGCGGAATACTTTCACAATTGACACCGCTAGGAACACCACAGCGTAATGGTGTGTCCGAACGTCGTAATCGAACTCTCTTAGATATGGTTCGTTCTATGATGTCACTTACAGATTTACCGCTATCATTTTGGGGTTATGCATTAGAAACAGCCGCATTCACTTTAAATAGGGCACCATCTAAATCCGTTGAAACGACACCGTATGAATTATGGTTTGGGAAGAAACCTAAATTATTGTTCCTTAAAGTTTGGGGTTGCGAAGCCTATGTAAAGAAGTTACAGCCGGACAAGCTTGAACCCAAAGCGGAAAAATGCGTCTTCATAGGATACCCGAAGGAAACTATTGGGTATACCTCCTATCATAGATCCGAAGGCAAAATCTTCGTTGATAAGAATGGATCCTTTCTAGGGAAGGAATTTCTCTCGAAAGAAGTGACTGGAAGGAAAGTAGAACTCGACGAGTTTGTTGAACCTTCTCTCGAAATTGCGAGTAGCGCAACACCGGAAGGAGTTCCTGTGGTGCCTGCACCAATAAGAGAGGAAGGTAATGATGATGATCATGAAACTTCGGTTGTAGTTGCTACAGAGCCTCGCAGGTCAACGAGAACTCGTACCACTCCTGATTGGTATGATCCCGTTATGAGTGTCATGTTGGTGGAAAACACCGATGACCCTGCGACATATGAGGAAGCGATGATGATCCCAGATTCCAATAAATGGCAAGAAGCCATGAAATCCGAGATTGGATCCATGTACGAAAACCAAGTATGGACTTTGGTGGACTTACCGGATGGCCGGAAGGCTGTCGAGAACAAATGGATTTTCAAGAAGAAAACAGATGCTGATGGTAATGTTACTGTCTATAAAGATCGACTTGTCGCAAAAGGGTTTCGACAAATTCAAGGAGTTGACTACGATGAGACTTTCTCACCGGTAGCGAAGCTAAAGTCTGTGAGGATTATGTTAGCAATCGCTGCATATTATGATTATGAGATATGGCAGATGGATGTCAAAACAGCTGTAGGGGTCCCAACCTTAGATAAGATTGATCCCTCCTGTGTTTACAATGCTAGTCCCTGGATCAATAGCTAGCATCCACAGTTAAGATGTAATATCAAGAAACAAAGGTCATAATACAACTTTATAACCAGGAATAACATAATTTTATTACATCTTTCATAGCTCATATGGCTATTACATTACATTGCAGCGGAATAACTATAAGCATGGGGTCCTTCATCTTCAAAGTGCCACAGGCAGATGTTGGTTGTAGACTTTGTAATCCTAAACAATCAATCTTCACTAAAATCAATCAAACCTGCAACATACAAGTTACAGCCACAAAGGGTCAATACATTTGAATTGTATTGGCAAGTGATACTATATTTGTATAGTGGAGTCTATCAGCTATATGCATTTGGCTAAGTGGAGTTGAGGCTTGCATTGCTCAAAATAGATTTTTCCTTAACATTTGAAAATACTAAGTTTTTGCTTGACAAAATCATTTTTCTCAATCAAAGATTTCAAGATCCTTGTACCAAGCCATCTCTCCATCAATGATTGAAGAATTCAAACAACCCTTGTTCAAACCACAAGTTTTAACTTAGAAATTTGAATGATGAGATTCTTGATTGCTTCCATGTCTTGATGCTCAAATTGTCCTTTACCAGGGACATGGCTAAGTACTTAGATTTTACACTCTGCAGAGGTGGTGCACTTTACCCACAAGACTTGGTTTCCCAAGACAAAATCTTTCAGAAGCCTTCCCTTAGACCAAAATGGACGCGCTCCAACCTATCAAACACTACCACCCACTGTCCATATGGCTAAGTTCTTGCAACCTATATGATCATGGCAGAGCCCATATTGCCAAGTGGTTGCACTTGAAGCTTCTCAACATTTGACATCTCAAATCTCTTTGTTCCTGGGTGGTCATCCACAAGTGAGATACACAATCCAAGTCCATGGCCTTGTGAACCACTCAACCATTCTCCACCGAGCTATTCCATTCCACCCAGGTGATTCATTAACTTAGTTGTTTTATTAGACAAAATCACAAGTCCTTTAGACTTAGAATATTTTTCCATAGTGTGAATATATATTCCACCCATGTTTTCTATTAGCTAGGCTAAGCTTGGTAGTAATAGGAAACTTAACTTAGGAAATCCTACTAAGGATTCATCTACTAGGTTTTCTTATAGCAATATCTATACTTAGCAAAATCCATGCAAGTTTTACTTAGCAAAATCACTAATGCATAGTGAAAGTATTGGGATAGAAAGTATGAAGCATCACTTGCCTTTTTGGTAGGGAATGGTGGTTCACTCCTTGATCTTTCTAGTCTCACACTTCACTACAAATCAATCAAGCAAACACAAATTCAATTCACATTCCAAACCAAAGTCAAACAAACAATTCTTCACACACACAAAGTAGTGGAATCTAAGTCATGCATGGGAGCATGCACAAGATAGTTTTACTTTGCAAAGGGGGTCTCTATGGGGTTTCTAAACTTTGTAAGATCCAAATTGGTCATTTACCAAAGTGTCAAAGTCATTAGTTAGAGGGTTTTGCCCAAAAACCAATTTTAAATCCATTCATCATTTTATGTGGTGAAAAATGTTTTTATTAAGGCAAAACTCTTAGGTTGTTTACCAAATGATTTGCTAATTTGCAAAACTTGGTGTTTTAGGTCAGTAGGTTTGGTCCAAAACATTTCCTTAAAGTTTTCTTTCCATAAACATTTTCATAACAAAAACCATTCTTTTTATTTGGCTAGAAAATGACTAAGTCAAGTAATCCAACCTAAATTTTTCCAAAATCATTTTTAACACTAAGGGTTGGTTCCTAGGGTCAGTAAGGTCACAACAAACCATTTTTCAAAGGTTTTAATCAAAAAATCATTTTTAAACAATTTTTATACTCTAAACAAGCATACAAATGTTTCTGCAATTTCAAACAAGTTAACAGATACTATTTGCTAAACTAAGGGCATGGTTGGCTAGGGTTTGTTCTCCTGAATCCATTGATATAAAATTTGCCAAATTTGGACGTATGGATCAAAAGTTATAAGGGTTTGAAGTTTGTAAATAATTTTGATTTCAAATTCTAATTTCAATCTATCCGGTGACACGCGGCGGCTTCTTATTTGTCGGTACCGTTTCGGTTGGATCGCGGCTGTGGTGCGTTGGATTAAGTCTAATCGTGCGGCCCTGAACGCATACCCCTTCGCGTTAAGTGATTCTAACCCTGCTCGCTCAATCTAGATCGGACGGCTGTGGAGTGTTCGACTATAGACGGGCGGCGCTGCGGCGGCTGCTGGCGGCGGCGACTCTGTTTCACGGCGGCGCCGGCGATATAGGAAGCGAAGAAGAGGGGGAGTGTGCTCACCGGGTTCGCTGACGCTCGCTGATGCTCAACGTGGTACGGGTTGGTGAAGGGGCGCACTGGGTCGGGCTTGATTGCTCGCCGGAGTTGAAGACAACGTCGGGCGGCTCTGTCTAAGGTCGAAGTCGACGTTGCAGATCATGCGGAGGCAAACAGAGGGCGTAGTTAGGTACGCAAGACCAAGGCGAATACGTTGGTGTGATCGGAAAGACGCGGGGCGGTCAGTGCTTACCGAGGAAGATCATCGGAGAGGTTGCAGACGCGGCGGCGTTCGGAAGTTTGACGTAGCCGAGGCTCTAGGGCGCCCGCGGTCAAATGGGTGGTACGGGGAGGAAGGTCTGGGAGTGGGGAAGCTGCTAGGGTGCTCGAGAAGGCAGGGGGTGGCGTGTACTGGCCTGAATTGGCCGGAGACGGTGGTCGGAGCCGAGGCAGTCGAGGAGAGATTGTGGCGGCCTGGAGGCGTGCTCGGGGAAGGAGGCAGAGGGGAAACGAAGAGGAGTGATTGACGTTTAAAGGGGCGTGGTTATTACGAGAAATCAAGGCCTCCTTCACGTGCAATCAATCGCCGGAGTAACTCACTGCAACGGTCAGGGCGACGGAGTCCGGTTGAAGACGATGAACAGAGAAGGGTGGGTCCGCTTGGCAGTGAAAGAAAGGGAGTGGAGGTGGGGCCAGTAGTCATTCTCTGTGCGGTTAAGTTTCTGAGTGAGAAAAGAATGCTTCAGGGAGGAGAGCAGGTGGGCTAGGTGGGCTTCCTGGGCTGTTGGGTTGGGTTGGCCATTTCCTATTTTTTTTCTGTCTGATTCCTTTTTCCTTTTCTAATTCTATTTTTCTGTTTTGAATTTCAAACAAACAAACAAACAAGGTTCACATCAATTCAAACAACACCCAAACTTTGTAAATTTGACTTGGTTATGTTCAGTAGCCTGAACCTAAATCTAAAATCCATAATTTTTAAATAATAAAGTCCATTATTAATTAAATAAATGCCCATTGCTAATTAATCAAATTAGGTTTTGATTTATTTCAAACTCAATTTAAATCCATATATTTTCCAAAACCAAAATAGTGGGTTGTATTTGAAATAAGGTATATCTAAAAAGCTTGTTTAAAATAAATAACAATTTTGTTAAAGGTTCCATTTATAATTAAATAAAATGGACCATGGTTTATTAATAAAATAGGGTTTGATTTTATTAATAAAATCTTTATTTGAAACCTAAATATTTTCAAAACTAAATCAGTAGGTTTTATTTGGAAATAATAAATACTTGGAAACTTGTTTTAAAACAAAATAACATTTTATTTTAGAGTCCATTATTAATTAAATAAAATAGACTTTCATTATTAAATCAACTAGGGTTTGTTTTATTGAGAATATTTATTTTGAAATCTAAAATAAAACCAAAAACACTTTAGTAGGTTTTATTTGTGAATATCAAATATTTGGAAAACTTATTTTAAATAATTTAATAAGTTTTGATGTTTCAATTAAATTGGTAAAACCTTTTATTTAAATAAAGTTGGATATTAAATCCTTATTAATTTATTTAAATAAACCTTTGCTAATTTTATTTAAAATAAAATGTTTTAATTTCCAAAGCTTGGCCAAGGTTTAATTTGGCTTTATAAAATATTCTTTATTTATAAATCCACTTTTTCTTTTGAAAGCCAAAACCTTTTAATTAAAAGATCCAAAATAGTAGTCTAAATATTTTGAAGTTTATTGTTTATTTAACTTTTTAAATCCCTTTAGGATTTCATTTGATCCAAATAGGTTTTGAAAGCTTCCAATTGGATTCAAAAAGTTTCTTCTGGCCTTGAAAATCAAACAAAGTTTTATTTTATTCATTTATTTTCACATTACAAGATTTGGAAAATCTTGGGATGTGACAGGCTACCACCCTTAAAATAAATCTCGTCCTGAGATTTGGGGAGGCTAGGGTTACAAGCATGTTCAAAACAACTAGGGTACTACCACCCTTAAAAATTTTCAAACAAAAATTACACATTGTCCTTCTTGGGATCATGAGAAATACTTTCTCTAAGCAAACAGTTGCATTTATGTCCTTAATTTCCATGCTTGACTCATGGGCCAAGGTTGAGATACTTCATAGACTTGTTTAACTTGTTCTCCATCCTTTCTGGACAATTGTTTGCATAGTGGCCTAGTTCCCTGCATTTGAAACATGTGACAAGGTTGAGATCCCTCATAGGCTGGTTTATCTTATGCTTCATCTTTTCTGGACAGTTGTTTGCATAATGTCCTAACTCTTTGCAGTGTTTGCACATCACTTGGCTGATATCTTTCTTTTCCTTTGGTATCATTGCCTCTTGTTTGTTTCTGTGGTTCTTCTTCTTTTCTGGGCATTCGCTGGCATAGTGTCCCATCTCTTTGCAATTGTAACACTGCAATTGGCCTATGTCTTTCTTCTTCTTGTTAGGTCTCTCCAAAGCTAGGAGTTCTTCTAGTTCATGTTCTTCATAGGTGGGAGATCTTTCTCTCTTCTTGGGGCATTGATCTTCATGCTCCTTGGATGCATGATCCTTGTATCTAAAAACATTGCTAGCTTGGGTTCCTTCTAGAATAACATCTTTGTCATCCTTGTTGTCATTAGCTCTTTGGGAAAAGTTTTCTCCCATGTTGATCATTTGAGTAACCAATCCTTGCAACATTTGGGATTGAAGTTTCAAAATCCTTTGTATGGCTGGGTCTAGTCCATTGTTGTTGGCTAAAAGCTGAGTTGTCTCTTGGCTCAACTGGTTTTGGGTTGCTATAAGTTCTCTCATGTTGTCTTCTTGGTTGGTGTTGGTGTCTCTTGGAGTAGTCATCTGTTTGGGTTGGATTGGGATTAGAATAGGCAAAATATCTCTAAGGAAATGTTTCTAATCACACACATCACAATTCACACAAGCAATTGCAAGCAATCACAAACCAACACTTCACTCAAACAACAAAGTTCAAGCACATACTTAGGCAACAAAATATTTTTGTTACACCACTTAGGTTGGGGTGTTTGACTTAACTAAATTATGGTGGTCCATCTAAATGGTTTACTTGTGATCTTCCTTCTTTCTTGATTCTTCTTACTTGAGATCATGGTTTCCTTGAGAAAAAGCTCTTGGTCACAATTCTTCAAAGTTGTTGATGGCTTCTTCTTATTTTGCATTCCCTCAGTCTCTAAATCTTGAGTAAGATTTCCTTGTTTCACTTGTGGTCCTTAGTAGTTTTCAAGTTGGAAGTCCTTGGTGAATATACTGAAGATGTTGAAGTCATTAGAGTTGAAGAAGTTGAAGAAGTCCTTTGCACATGGTGTAGTCTTTAGTCATGGGTAGGTTTTTCCATCAAGTTGAAGTAGAGGAGAAGTAGAGTTGAAATCAAAATGGTTGAGGAAAGAGTTTACAAGTGTTTTTGTAAATAAGTTTTGGATCAAAATATAACTCCTATTTTTCTAAGGGTTTTTGTCCAATCCTAGGGTTTACAAATCCTACAGGCAACACAATGCTCTGATACCATCTGTAGGGGTCCCAACCTTAGATAAGATTGATCCCTCCTGTGTTTACAATGCTAGTCCCTGGATCAATAGCTAGCATCCACAGTTAAGATGTAATATCAAGAAACAAAGGTCATAATACAACTTTATAACCAGGAATAACATAATTTTATTACATCTTTCATAGCTCATATGGCTATTACATTACATTGCAGCGGAATAACTATAAGCATGGGGTCCTTCATCTTCAAAGTGCCACAGGCAGATGTTGGTTGTAGACTTTGTAATCCTAAACAATCAATCTTCACTAAAATCAATCAAACCTGCAACATACAAGTTACAGCCACAAAGGGTCAATACATTTGAATTGTATTGGCAAGTGATACTATATTTGTATAGTGGAGTCTATCAGCTATATGCATTTGGCTAAGTGGAGTTGAGGCTTGCATTGCTCAAAATAGATTTTTCCTTAACATTTGAAAATACTAAGTTTTTGCTTGACAAAATCATTTTTCTCAATCAAAGATTTCAAGATCCTTGTACCAAGCCATCTCTCCATCAATGATTGAAGAATTCAAACAACCCTTGTTCAAACCACAAGTTTTAACTTAGAAATTTGAATGATGAGATTCTTGATTGCTTCCATGTCTTGATGCTCAAATTGTCCTTTACCAGGGACATGGCTAAGTACTTAGATTTTACACTCTGCAGAGGTGGTGCACTTTACCCACAAGACTTGGTTTCCCAAGACAAAATCTTTCAGAAGCCTTCCCTTAGACCAAAATGGACGCGCTCCAACCTATCAAACACTACCACCCACTGTCCATATGGCTAAGTTCTTGCAACCTATATGATCATGGCAGAGCCCATATTGCCAAGTGGTTGCACTTGAAGCTTCTCAACATTTGACATCTCAAATCTCTTTGTTCCTGGGTGGTCATCCACAAGTGAGATACACAATCCAAGTCCATGGCCTTGTGAACCACTCAACCATTCTCCACCGAGCTATTCCATTCCACCCAGGTGATTCATTAACTTAGTTGTTTTATTAGACAAAATCACAAGTCCTTTAGACTTAGAATATTTTTCCATAGTGTGAATATATATTCCACCCATGTTTTCTATTAGCTAGGCTAAGCTTGGTAGTAATAGGAAACTTAACTTAGGAAATCCTACTAAGGATTCATCTACTAGGTTTTCTTATAGCAATATCTATACTTAGCAAAATCCATGCAAGTTTTACTTAGCAAAATCACTAATGCATAGTGAAAGTATTGGGATAGAAAGTATGAAGCATCACTTGCCTTTTTGGTAGGGAATGGTGGTTCACTCCTTGATCTTTCTAGTCTCACACTTCACTACAAATCAATCAAGCAAACACAAATTCAATTCACATTCCAAACCAAAGTCAAACAAACAATTCTTCACACACACAAAGTAGTGGAATCTAAGTCATGCATGGGAGCATGCACAAGATAGTTTTACTTTGCAAAGGGGGTCTCTATGGGGTTTCTAAACTTTGTAAGATCCAAATTGGTCATTTACCAAAGTGGCAAAGTCATTAGTTAGAGGGTTTTGCCCAAAAACCAATTTTAAATCCATTCATCATTTTATGTGGTGAAAAATGTTTTTATTAAGGCAAAACTCTTAGGTTGTTTACCAAATGATTTGCTAATTTGCAAAACTTGGTGTTTTAGGTCAGTAGGTTTGGTCCAAAACATTTCCTTAAAGTTTTCTTTCCATAAACATTTTCATAACAAAAACCATTCTTTTTATTTGGCTACAAAATGACTAAGTCAAGTAATCCAACCTAAATTTTTCCAAAATCATTTTTAACACTAAGGGTTGGTTCCTAGGGTCAGTAAGGTCACAACAAACCATTTTGCAAAGGTTTTAATCAAAAAATCATTTTTAAACAATTTTTATACTCTAAACAAGCATACAAATGTTTCTGCAAATTCAAACAAGTTAACAGATACTATTTGCTAAACTAAGGGCATGGTTGGCTAGGGTTTGTTCTCCTGAATCCATTGATATAAAATTTGCCAAATTTGGACGTATGGATCAAAAGTTATAAGGGTTTGAAGTTTGTAAATAATTCTGATTTCAAATTCTAATTTCAATCTATCTGGTGACACGCGGCGGCTTCTTATTTGTCGGTACCGTTTCGGTTGGATCGCGGCTGTGGTGCGTTGGATTAAGTCTAATCGTGCGGCCCTGAACGCATACCCCTTCGCGTTAAGTGATTCTAATCCTGCTCGCTCAATCTAGATCAGACGGCTGTGGAGTGTTCGACCATAGACGGGCGGCGCTGCGGCGGCTGCTGGCGGCGGCGACTCTGTTTCACGGCGGCGCCGGCGATATAGGAAGCGAAGAAGAGGGGGAGTGTGCTCACCGGGTTCGCTGACGCTCGCTGATGCTCAACGTGGTACGGGTTGGTGAAGGGGCGCACTGGGTCGGGCTTGATTGCTCGCCGGAGTTGAAGACAACGTCGGGCGGCTCTGTCTAAGGTCGAAGTCGACGTTGCAGATCATGTGGAGGCAAACAGAGGGCGTAGTTAGGTACGCAAGACCAAGGCGAATACGTTGGTGTGATCGGAAAGACGCGGGGCGGTCAGTGCTTACCGAGGAAGATCGTCGGAGAGGTTGCAGACGCGGCGGCGTTCGGAAGTTTGTCGTAGCCGAGGCTCTGGGGCGCCCGCGGTCAAATGGGTGGTACGGGGAGGAAGGTCTGGGAGTGGGGAAGCTGCTAGGGTGCTCGAGAAGGCAGGGGGTGGCGTGTACTGGCCTGAATTGGCCGGAGACGGTGGTCGGAGCCGAGGCAGTCGAGGAGAGATTGTGGCGGCCTGGAGGCGTGCTCGGGGAAGGAGGCAGAGGGGAAACAGAGAGGAGTGACTGACGTTTAAAGGGGCGTGGTTATTACGAGAAATCAAGGCCTCCTTCACGTGCAATCAATCGCCGGAGTAACTCACTGCAACGGTCAGGGCGACGGAGTCCGGTTGAAGACGATGAACAGAGAAGGGTGGGTCCGCTTGGCAGTGAAAGAAAGGGAGTGGAGGTGGGGCCAGTAGTCATTCTCTGTGCGGTTAAGTTTCTGAGTGAGAAAAGAATGCTTCGGGGAGGAGAGCAGGTGGGCTAGGTGGGCTTCCTGGGCTGTTGGGTTGGGTTGGCCATTTCCTATTTTTTTTTCTGTCTGATTCCTTTTTCCTTTTCTAATTCTATTTTTCTGTTTTGAATTTCAAACAAACAAACAAACAAGGTTCACATCAATTCAAACAACACCCAAACTTTGTAAAATTGACTTGGTTCTGTTCAGTAGCCTGAACCTAAATCTAAAATCCATAATTTTTAAATAATAAAGTCCATTATTAATTAAATAAATGCCCATTGCTAATTAATCAAATTAGGTTTTGATTTATTTCAAACTCAATTTAAATCCATATATTTTCCAAAACCAAAATAGTGGGTTGTATTTGAAATAAGGTATATTTAAAAAGCTTGTTTAAAATAAATAACAATTTTGTTAAAGGTTCCATTTATAATTAAATAAAATGGACCATGGTTTATTAATAAAATAGGGTTTGATTTTATTAATAAAATCTTTATTTGAAACCTAAATATTTTCAAAACTAAATCAGTAGGTTTTATTTGTAAATAATAAATACTTGGAAACTTGTTTTAAAACAAAATAACATTTTATTTTAGAGTCCATTATTAATTAAATAAAATAGACTTTCATTATTAAATCAACTAGGGTTTGTTTTATTGAGAATATTTATTTTGAAATCTAAAATAAAACCAAAAACACTTTAGTAGGTTTTATTTGTGAATATCAAATATTTGGAAAAGTTATTTTAAATAATTTAATAAGTTTTGATGTTTCAATTAAATTGGTAAAACCTTTTATTTAAATAAAGTTGGATATTAAATCCCTATTAATTTATTTAAATAAACCTTTGCTAATTTTATTTAAAATAAAATGTTTTAATTTCCAAAGCTTGGCCAAGGTTTAATTTGGCTTTATAAAATATTCTTTATTTATAAATCCACTTTTTCTTTTGAAAGCCAAAACCTTTTAATTAAAAGATCCAAAATAGTAGTCTAAATATTTTGAAGTTTATCGTTTATTTAACTTTTTAAATCCCTTTAGGATTTCATTTGATCCAAATAGGTTTTGAAAGTTTCCAATTGGATTCAAAAAGTTTCTTCTGGCCTTGAAAATCAAACAAAGTTTTATTTTATTCATTTATTTTCACATTACAAGATTTGGAAAATCTTGGGATGTGACAACATCATTCCTCAATGGAGACATTGATGAAGAGTTGTATATGATGCAACCCAAAGGTTTTGTCGATCCTAAAGATGCTAACAAGGTATGCAAACTTCAACGGTCCATCTATGGATTAAAGCAAGTATCCCGAAGTTGGAATCAACATTTTGATAAGGTGATCAAAAGTTTTGGTTTTATACAAACTTATGGAGAAGCTTGTATTTACAAGAAAGTGAGTGGGAGCTCTGTAGCATTCTTAATACTATATGTAGATGACATATTGTTGATTGGAAATGATGTAGACCTTCTTAATAGTGTCAAGAAATATTTGAATAATAGTTTTTCAATGAAGGATCTTGGCGAAGCAGCTTACATATTAGGCATAAAGATTTATAGAGATAGATCGAGACGCCTAATATCATTGTCATAAAGTACGTATTTGGACAAAGTTCTAAAGAGGTTTGTAATGGAAGATAGCAAGAAAGGGTTCTTACCCATGTTGCCCAATACGACCTTGAGTAAAACTCAAAGTCCGACAACGGCAGAAGATAGAGAAAAGATGAGTAAGACTCCCTATGCCTCAGCCATAGGATCTCTAATGTATGCCATGCTATGTACTAGACCCGACATTGCATATGCTGTTAGTTTAACTAGCAGATATCAAAGTGATCCAGGAGTGGATCATTGGACAGGGGTCAAAAACATCCTTAAGTACTTGAGAAGAACGAAGGATATGGTTCTTTCTTATGGAGGTGATGAACAACTCGTTGTTAATGGTTACACTGATGCTAGTTGGAACACCGATCCGGATGATTCTAAATCACAATCTGGATACGTATTTACTTTGAATGGTGCAGCAGTTAGCTGGAGGAGTGCAAAACAAAGCGTTGTGGCGAGATCTTTAACTGAATCAGAATACATGGCTGCTTCGGAGGCTTCACAAGAAGCGATATGGATGAAAGAGTTCATTACAGAGCTGGGTGTTGTTCCAAGTGCGCTGGACCCAATGACTATCTACTGTGATAACATGGGCGCCATAGCCAATGCGCAAGAACCAAGGTCACACAAGAAGCTGAAGCATATCAAGCTACGTTTTCACGCTATTCGAGAACATGTCCAAGATGGGGACATAAAGATTTGCAAAGTACACACAGATCTGAATGTGGCGGGTCCGTTGACTAAACCTCTCCCGGGGGCAAAACATGACCAACACCAAACTGCCATGGGTGTTCGGTATATTACCATGTAATCTAGATTAGATGACTCTAGTGCAAGTGGGAGACTATTGGAGATATGCCCTAGAGGCAATAATAAATGTAGTTATTATTATATCTTTGTGTTTATGATAAATGTTTACATTCATGCTATAATGGTATTAACAAGGAAACATTAATACTTGTGTGATTTGTAAACTAAAATAGAGTCTCTGGTAAAGCCTCTTTATAATACTAGCTTGTTGGTTAATAAATGATTGTGGTTTCCCTATCATGAACATTGAGATGTTATTAACAACAAGATCATATCGTTAGGAGAATGATATGGTGGACATACTCCTATTGATAAGCGTAGCATAAAGATCAAGTCATTTTAATAGTTCAATTGCTATATGCTTTCTGATACATAGTAACCTAATTCCTTCGACCATGAGATCATGCATATCACCTTTACCGGATGGATGATTTGATGACATCAAACACCACACCGTAACTGGGTGGCTATAAAGGTGGCATTGAGTGTTCGGAAAGTATTGGTTGAGACACATGGATCAAGAGTGGGATTTGTCCATCCATATGACGGATAGATATACTCTGGGCCCTCTCGGTGAAATGTCATCCAATTAGCTTGCAAGCATGTGACTGGCTCACAAGGGATCACATATCACGGGAACGAGAAAAAAGTACTTATCAGTAACGAGGTTGAACTAGGTATGCAGAGATACCGACGATCATAACCTCGGATAAGTAAACTATCGTGAGACAAAGGGAAATTGGTATTGTATGTAAGTGGTTCATTCGATCGCAAAGTAATCGTAGAAATATGTGGGAGCCATATGAATTTCCAGATTCCTCTATTGGTTATTGTTCGGAGAAGTGTCTCGATCATGTCCGCATAATTCACGAACCGTAGGGAGACACACTTAAGGATTCGACGTTGTTTGAGTAGTTATGGAATGATGAGTAAGAGACCGAATGTTGTTCAGAGTCTCGGATGGGATCCGGGATATCACAAGGAGATCCGGAATGGTCCGTAGAATAAGATTCATATAAGGAAAGTCCTATTTCGGGGTTGGAGAATGGTTCCGGTGTTTTCATCGGGAATGTTCTAGAAGGTTCCGGAATGTCGGCACTCCGGAGGGGAAGGGTACATGAATGTGTCATATCAAGTTGGAATGATTGCATCATGTACTAGGTGTCATCGCTGAACAAAATAAAGGGTTTAATCAAATCCTAGTTTGAAAAGTCAAACGCCAATTTGAAAAGTCAAACGGCTATTTTGTGAGGTGGAGGGGAAGTAGGAAACCTACTTGGGGAGGAGTTCCTCCCCTCCACCGCCGGCCCACTTGGGATCCGAGTTGGGGAGGGACTCCCCTCCCCTTGGCCGGCGCCTCCCACCTATATAAGGAGGGGCAGGGCTGCCCCTCCAAGCACACAAGTTGCCCCCCTCTAAACCCTAACCCTAGTCGCCGCCGCCCTCCATAGTCGCCGCCTAGGGCACTCGCCGCCGCCGCCTAGGTCAAACCCTAGCCGCCGGCCTAGCCCCCTCCTTGGTGTGTCTAAACTCTAGATCACCGAGGCTCTCTCTCATAGTCCACCATACTCGCTCCGGCTTAAGGCGAAGCCCTGCGAGATCTCCCCTCTACTTCCGGTACCACGCCGTTGTGCTGCCGGAATCGCGAGGAGAGTGCTACAACCTCCGCTGCCTGCTGGAACAAGGGAGAGGAAGGTCTTCGTCGAGTACTGAACGTGTGACCGACTGCGGGAGCGCTGCCGGAACGCAGCGCCGGAAGGATCGTCTACGCGATCTTGAGATCGGGAAGAGTACGACTACATCACCCACGAGAATCCGCTCTCGTTAAACACTTTAGAATCTTCGAGGGTGAGTTATTCCATCGACTCGTTGCTACAATCTAGTAGATAGATCTTGGCTTGTTTGTTTGTATGCGATAGAATTTTTTTGTTTTCCATGCTACGAAACCCTACAGATAGATGCTAGAACCTCAATTGGAAGATGAAGAGGAAATGGTATGCGAGGAAAATATACTCCCTCAAGGTTCTACAATTTAAATGAGGGTGCAGATCTATTCTTGAAAAATTGAGACAGCATTATTCCTCGTAAGAGCCGCGATTGGAAGACGAACAAAACTATGCTCGCGTAGCAAGAGAAAGAAAGGACATAGAGAGACGTCTGTGAGTTGGGCCTACCGAGTTAATTCGGTTGCTGATTTCTAGGCCGCATGCAGCAGTACTCCATGGAATTAGGCTCAACTAACCGGTAATTATCCTTATTAAGTAGGACTATTAGTTTAGCACAGAAAATTTGGGGCCCTCCTAATCTGGAGGCCCTGTGCGGTCGAACCTTCTGAACATGCGTCCCGTACGGGCCTGAGTAGCCAACACCGACGAGGCCACCATATCCGAATGCCACATTGGGGACACCCCTCGCACCTAAGCAGTGCCTTCATGAAGGAAAACGACATGGATGCGCTGTCGCTGCCTGGTCTGACAAAGCATACATAGGGTTTCCCCTGGCACGAGGGAAAGAACGGTCAATCCCATGATCACACCTCCAAGGAGGGGAATGAAGTCCAACTAGGTTTTCAATCCCATGATCACGAGGGAAAGCATGCAGGCATCACTGTGATCAACATCAAAATCACCAAGCTAGGTTTTCACATGGTCCACGACCGCCACCCCGACGAGACAGAGAAGGTTGCCGGCTTGAACCACCGCCACAGGGAGTAGCCGGTTGCCGATGGAGGAGAATGAAGTCCAACTACGCCACCGCAGAAACTTCCCAAAGCTCACCAGGAACGAGACCGAGATGGTCTGGTCCAGGCAAACTAGGATGTTGCCACCACCGGAGCAATGGCTCCGGCCACCACTGCCGCCGGAGGAGGACCACCAAGGGAGCCCCCGCAGAGGGCCAAGCCGGCGCGACCCAGGGCAGGCCCACACAAGCCTATTTGGGCCCGCGCGAGCTCGGGCGCCAACCGCGAGATCTGGCCGAGCGGAACAGGGCGCTAGGGCTCCGCTGCCCTGAAGCCGGCCGCCGCGACCCAACGAAGCCAGCATAGACCAGGTGTCGCCGTGCCAGCAAGCTAGAGCCAGCGGGCCGCCATCGTCGCCCCAGAGCCCGACGACTACAGGCACCAGCACTAGACAAACCGCCCCATCACCCTTTGGCAGCGGGGGTCCACCGCCCTCGCGGGGCGGAGGCCAGCGGCAACGGCGTCGAGGGGG
This sequence comes from Avena sativa, assembly GCA_916181665.1. Classification (NCBI taxonomy): domain Eukaryota; kingdom Viridiplantae; phylum Streptophyta; class Magnoliopsida; order Poales; family Poaceae; genus Avena; species Avena sativa. Next base: position 425,909,082 of record OV702280.1, read on the forward strand.
GTTGCAGAGGAGGGGACAGGCGGTGACGCAGGATTTTCGTCCCTGGTGCCGCCTGGGGTGGGACACGGGGGGAGCAGAGACAGTTGTGACTGAAGCAAGTGTGAAGGGCATGATACTGATTTACATATTTTTTAGATCAACAGGCCATAGCCCATTCCATTTTTATTGAAAACGAAATGTCAAATGTTACAGCGAAAATGAAAGCTCTAGACGTTTGAGCTCAGGCTAAAGCCACAAAACAAAACGAACTCAACAACCAGCTACTGCTAGTTCGACTACAGTAGCAAGACATAAGCTATCTAGACTACAAGCGAAAAGATAGATTCGACCATCAGTTAACCTGATTATAACTCAAAATGAATAAAAATGGCACACATGCCAGAACCCAGCCTCCAGTGGAAACTTAATTGACTCCCCCTCCAATGAAGCGTCGAACCAGGGCTTCTGGAGTCCGAGTCCGAGGGCTGATCCCCGTTGCCATCCTCCTTTTCTTCAAACGTTTGTTAGAACGGGGGCTTCCAACGTTTTCGGCTCCATCCTCCTTTTCTTCAAACGTTTGTTAGAGCTGGGGCTTCCAACATTTTTTGTTCCATCCTCTGCAAGCATTGTTCCATAAAGCTTGATTGCTTTGTTGAACATAGGAGAAACCACCTTTTGAGCATCTTTGACAGGCGATGCCACATTACCGGCATTCCATACCAATAACATCATCGAAAAAATGTCATTTCTCTGCTTCCACACGGTCCACATGAGACCGGCACCCACCATGTTAACTACATCATTTTTATTATTAATGACCCATAACCTTGCTACATTCTCATAACTGCCACCTACTTGTCGATTCAGAATATTAGACAGTTTAGTCCACATAAGTTTGACAATATCACAGGAGAAAAATAGATGGTATAAGCTTTCATTCTCAGCGCAGAAAGATGCCAGTTACATCTTGTACTGTTTGTCTTTTATCTCTAGTGAGTAACTTATTGTGTGATAAGAACCAAAGGAAAACATGTACCCTAGGGGGCACACACAAGCTCCAAACAGGAAGGGTGTATATATAGGGGTAACCCCCTAAAATTAAGCACTCCATACAGGGATTGCAAGGTATAAAATTAAGCACCAGCCCATCCTGATTGAGCCAAGAAGGCCCCATCTATATTTAAAACTTTGACTACAAGTATAATTTTTTTATTTCTAAGAGTGGTAACAAAACTTATTTGAGATGAGTGATTTGGTCATACGACTTGCAAAACGTAAAAACACAACACTTAACTTACGTTGGATGAGTGGTTTGGTCATCAACCAGCTTGAAAACCCGGTTCCGAGCCGGTTCATAACCAAATCACTCATCCAACGTAAGTTAAGTGATGGGTTTTCACGTTTTGCGAGTTGTGTGACCAAATCACTCATCTCAGATAAGTCCTGTGACCACTGGTGCTTTTTTCTCCATAATAAATATACCAAAACATAATTACCAAACTAGTGTTGCCCAACCACCGATCCTCCCAAAACTTGATTTTATTTCTATCACCGATCTTCCATTTGTCTCCTATTTTAGCAGCATTTGCAGCCCACATAACTTCTTTCCAAAAAGAAAAGTCATCTAAGGTTTTGCAATTGAAAATATTACTTCATTCGATCCATATTATTTGACTTGAATTTATCAAAATTTGGATGAACCTATATACTAAATAGTATTTAGATTTATCTAAATTTAGATAAATTTAAGTTAATTAATATGGGTCGAAGAGTGTTGGATTTTACTGATTTATATAGTATGGACAGCAGATGTGAATATGGGGACGCACGACCGGATCACGCGTGCCTTCAGGCTGCAGCCATGCCTCATGTCATGTGAAAAACATATTCTACTATCGATCGATCGGGCGCACGAGAAGCACGCCCTCCGCTAGCGCCGCGCAAGCTAGCCAAGCCACGTCACAGTGGCAGCGAAATTACGTTCAGTTCTTCTGTCCTCGCGTCGCTCAAATCAAGCAAGCTAGCCTGCACGTGATGGTACGAGGATTAATATACGACCTGCCGGCGGCCGACTGACGTACAGTACTCTGCCAGCTATAGCGGCCACACGTACATCTCGTGCTTTCCGCTTATCTTATCCCCGTTTTGAGTGGCTCACAGCTTGCAGGCGGGCAATGGTCTCCAGAGCGATCGACCAAGCTAGTACAGTACTATCTTGGTCGGCCTTTTGCGCTGGGTAGAAGTATAGAACGGTACCAATAGTAGCTGGACTGCACAAAAGGAACCGTGATTTTTTTTTTTCCATACCGACACCCAAACATAAGGCCGGGTTCCACTATCGTAAGATAACGAAACAGCATCCACACACAAGTTTTACACAAGCCACGCTCTCAAGCTAGTGTTCCAAATAACACGAAAGAAAACGAAAAAACTGGGTAAAACAGAGTTCTACATCCATCATTTTTGTAACTACTTATGTGAACCAAATACTGGCACTCCTTTCTCTTCGGTCGAAATTCTCTCTTCTTCGACGAGCCCTCAAGCTATTGCATTCTTTCTTCGTCTCCCCATCTGTGACCGGTGAGCCGGACAAGAGCATCTCCACTCGGTTCCTAGAAGGCCGTTTTCAGGGCGAATTTTTTATCCGGCCACCAAAAAATGACCTAGTCGTATTCCCAGCAAGCCGGTTTCATCTGGATTTGGCCCAACTTTCGTTCGGGGTTCCCAGGCCGATCCCGGGGCGCTGGGAGAGCCCTAGGAATGCCGGATGAAGCGGAATCAGAAAAAAAAGGCTCCGCTTGTGGCCCCGTTCGTCAACAACCGGAAGCCGAGTTGTCGTCATCCCTTTGCCTCGGCTCCCGTTCCGGACCACCGGGCATTGATTGCCCGTCTCATCGGCCATGCGTCGCCATAATGGCGTGCCACCGTCGGCTCGCCATCCCGTCATTTTCTCTTTCTCCGCCCACGCCCCTCCCGCCTTCGCCGCCCATTTTGGCTATAAAAGTCGGCGCCCTCACTGGCTCACAACACACACTCTCAAGATTCTCCCATTCCCCTGACCACGAAATCCAACTCCGACGAGTAGAAGTTCTCGGCTAAAGCCATGGAGGAGAGGTACCCAGGCGACCTGGTGGCGGCGAACGGCTTCGGACGACGTACCCTCCAGCCGTGGGAGGCCCGGATGTTGCACAACGCCGGCTACATGGCGCCGCCCAACTTCCGGTGCCCGCCCGAGGACGACGAGATGGTCGAGGAGATTCAGGCCGCAATCACGACGATGGAGGATCCCAACCTCGTCGAAGACCCCGATAACCTTGCTTACTAGGTTTAGTTCTTCGCCGACCGCCGACTCCGGGAACTCGCCGCCCATGAAGTCCCTCCCGGTTCGCCGCCGAAGCGCAACAATGCGGTTTTTCGTCGTCGCTGGTGGAGTACGCCAGGAAGGACGCCGACGGCGGTCCTGGAGCACATCGCCGCGGGCAACCGCCCTAGGTTGGGGCTTACCCCGCTCACTATCGTCGGCGGCAAGGGCGAGGCGTGATGGCTAACGTGAAGCCTGTTGGGAACCCCAAGAGCAAGGTGTGAGGCAGCACAACAGCAAGTTTTCCCTCAGTAAGAAACCGAGGTTATCGAACCAGTAGGAGGAAGGAAACATCACACAGGTGTTGCAAGCAACGCGGAGACCTGCACAACACAAACTCAATACTTTGCCCCAACGAATCAGTGAGGTTGTCAAGCTCACCGGTTTGATGTAACAAATGATTAAACATATGGTATGGAAGGTAATGGTTTGCAGCAAGTAAACAAGTAACAATGGAAGATGTCTCAATGTAAAGATTGGACCGGGGTCCATAGTTCACTAGAGGTGCTCTCCTTAGATAAACATGGCATGAAGGGTAAACAAATTACAACAGGGCAATTGACAGGAACTGAGCAAGGCATAACAATGCAATACTAGACAAAAAGATCCTATGGGATTCGATTGGGCAATACAACAAGATACATAGACCATCATCCAACTGCATCTATGACTAGGAGTCCACCTTCAGGTTATCATCCGAACCCCCTCCAGTATTAAGTTGCAAGCAACAGACAACTGCTTTAAGCAAAGTGTGTAAGGTAAACAATCCACTTGTTCCATGAACAAGAGACCATTGTTTTCTCCCTAGTAGCAACAACACATCTACAACCGAAGAGATTTCTATCACTTCCCTTGGAAACTAGAGGCATGAACCCACTATCGAGCATAAATACCCCCTCTTGGAGTCACTAGCAACTACTTGGCCAAGATAGCTACTAACAACGAAGAGCATGCAAGATCGCAAACAACACAGACATGATAGAATCATAAATACAAAACCATTAATCAATCTGACATAGTAATCTCAATATCCATCGGATCCCCACAAACACAACATGCATGATTACAAATAGATTAGATCTTGATCATGAACAGAGCTCACAAGATCTTTACATGAAAGCACAAAGGAGGAGATACAACCATCTGGCTACTACATGGACCCATAGTCCAAGATGGAACTACTCACACATCAAACCGGAGAGTAGGCCTCCAGGATGATCTCCCCTCCGGCAGGGTTCCGGGAAGAACTTCAGACCTGTGGCATCCCGCAAAACCACTACTAGAAAATCGCGTTGTTTTTGTGCATTGCATCATCATGACCGCATGCTCATGTCATCATGCCACATTGCATTTGAGCATCGTCATCATCTTGCATTTGCTTGCATAAAACTATTTGCGGAAAAACCTATTTCTGTTTTCTAAACGCCCGTCTATGTTCCAAACGCAAAACCCGGGTCTCCGGATTATTTTGTTTTATCTGCTATCGGTTTGCAAAAGCCCTGTTTGAAATAAATAAAATATTTGATTATTTTTAGTGGGGCAGTCGAACGGGCCGATTCGACCCAGTCGACCACCCCCGGAATAAAATCGGTTCACCCAAACCCTAAACCTAAATTCACCCAATCCTATTCTACCCACCAACCGCAGCTCGCCACCTCACCCCTCCCCCAATTCCCTACCCACCTTGCCACCTCATCAATCCCCCTCTTTTTCCCCCCTCTCTCTCTTTCCCACACACAGCCCTCCTACCCTCTCTCCCTTGCAACCGGGCCCCACCCTCTCTGGCCCACCTACTTCCTCACTCAAACCCCTCCCCCAAACCGACCCACCCCGGGTCCCACCAGCCCCGCACCTGGCCCCACCCGCAGCCACTCCCTCTCTCCCCCTGGTCAAACCCTCCCCAACCCCACTCACCCACGCGCTGCAGCCCCCTCTCCCTGCCCCGCGGCCCCACCCCTGGCTCCACCGGCCCACCTACCTCTTCCCCCACCCCGCCCGCGTCTCTCTCTCCAGCCGGTCCCACCCCCAACCCCCCCGCGGCCCCGTCCCCCACCTCGCGCTCGCCTCCCCTGTTCCTCTTCCTCCTCCCGCGCGGCCTCCCCTCTGCGCCTCCGCCTCGCCTCCTCCGCCGCGAGTCCGGCCCCGCCGCTCTCCTCTCCTCCGCCCTCCCTCGTCCTCTGCGCCGGCACGCCCCTCGCCGGAGCCGCTCGTGGCCTCGCCGACGCCCCTCCGACCCTGCACCGCCTCCCCGTCGTCCCGCCTCCAGCCGCGGCCGCCGGAGCCCTGCCGCCGCCAGGCTCGCCCGCACCCCCGTGTGCCCGACCCCCGCCGCCTCCTCTCAGCTCGCCAGCAGCACCCCTCTCCGGCCGCGAGCTCCGTCACCACAGCTCCGGCTCTCCCCGCGCCGGCGACCCCTCCTCCCCTACCTCCCTGGTCGACGCTCCCTGCCGCCATGCTACTCCGGCCCTTGTCCTCTGGTCTGTAGTGCTGCGTCAGTTGCTGCGTCCCAGATGGCTGCTTGCTCTGCTTTGTAATCCAAGGCATGTCCCGCGGGCATATGTTCCTCCATGTTGGTTTCTTGGTTACTGCCAGTACAAGTGCAGCCCACATGCCTCCCAACACGCTGGTCCAAGGATGAACATGTGTCTTCTCCCTGCCGTAGTGGATTCCTAGTCCCGCGTTGACAAGATCTTCAAGACCGCCATTCGGTAACGTTTCCGTCGATAAGAATAACAACATGAAAGTATGTCGCCAAGATCTTCCGAGGACCTCGCCAAGTCCTACTGAAGAGTTGTGCACCAAGCCTCGCCGAAGACACATGCGCCTATTCAAGATCGTCACTGACCACCGGAAGCCGGAACATCAAGTTCTTCCTCCCGAACCCGAGGTCCCTCGATCCATGGATCCGATGGCGCGAGGCTCTTCTTCCAGGCACATCGAGTTCGCCACCTCAGATCCGAAGCCCCTGAGACCCCGAACCGAAGACCGATCCGAAGCGCCAAGGCCTTCGACAAGGAATCGACAAGATCATCGCGGAACTCCAAGGTCTACTTCGTAGGTTACCGAACGCCAAGGTCGCCGACACGGAACGCCAAGTTCGCCACCTTGAACGCCTTGACCGTCTACACGGACCCGAAGACCACGGATGCGACGAGAACGACATCGACCAGGGCGAGTCCGATGCGCCCCCGACGCCAACCAAGTCCTTCTTCCCGGAATGCCAAGTTCTCCATCTTGTATCCGATCCCGCCGATCCCGTCGAACCCTAAACCCTGAGACCAACCCCGAACCCTCGGCGAACCCCAAGATCTTCGCAACCCTATGTGTGACCCTTTTCCCGAGCCCCTATTTTATAAATTGTCGACTATATAAATTGTTGCATATTTAATTGTTCATCTCGCATACATATTGTGTGGTTTGGGGGCCTTATGCCGATTCACCTCATAATTAAATATGGGGCCCATATGCGGGCAAATATAGTCTTATATTGGCCTCATTTAAATTTGTGAAGCGAACCGGTGCTATCTTCTGCCATGTTAATCCAACATTTAAATTGCGGGGTAGTTAAACAACTTGAACCATTTAATTAATTGTTGGGACCCCGGTTCCACTTAATATTGCCCAATTGCGTCGCACCTTTGCCATGTCATACATCATACATGCATCATGCCCGATTTTCTACCGTAGTATTAAATATTGCATCCGGTGTTTATTCTAGTGTTTTGCTTCTTCGCGGATTGGGCCGTTGAGTTGATGTGAGCTTCGCCCCGATCTTCGGTTGAACCTTCGACAATGTTTTCAGGCGAGCATCTCCCCCTTTCTACCTATCTTACTTTTATAGTATTTATTCCCTCCTGTTGATCTATTGCTATCTATGTTGCGATGCTCTAGTTTTCGTACCCGTGATATCCCTTGCAGCCTTATATTGCCTTGGACACATCCTATTACCTGTTGTTTGGTAGATAGTTGGTCTTGCGCAGCATAGTCACTTGCTCAAGTGCTGTTGCGTGTCGTCCAGTACCACAGTTGTTGGAGTATTGCCGCATGTTTGATGTTGGAGATGATCATGGCTTTACTTATCGTTCACTTTAATTACTGCTTAACAACTAAAATTGAAGTAAGTAAGCAGAGGCACAGGTGGGCAATAGATGTTATTTGGTTGTTAACCGTCCACTTGTGTCCCGTAGGACCCCGAGTGCTTGATACCTGTTCCTTGATTTATCGCGCTATCCACATCCGGGAGGCTTATGGGACCCCCCTGAGCCAGAGCTTGATTCCGTCTTATTTCTTGGGGCCACAAACTAGTTTGAGGTTTTATTTACTATCCTGTACTTATGCCATGCTACTGCTTTATTACGATTGTGCGAGGAGCACACTGTACTGTTTAGGATCGTGGCACGATTCTGCGGTATCGACAAGCCCAGTTTTGGGTTCCCAGTCGTTTACAGCCGTCCCCGCAACCTTGAGTCCGTCTCGGAGCCGGCCGGCTTCGTTGCGGGTCTACTTTAAGGGGTGGCCCCCTAAAATATTTCTGAATCCTGTGATTGCTTTGTCATGAAGGCCTCGTTGGGTTTTGATTTGGTTTTTCCGAGGTTGATCGAGTGTGTGTTGCTATTGGTGCACCCCGGCCGGGTAAAACTTTCTGAAAGCCGTGTCCGCGGTTATGGACGACTTGGAGCACAGTATCTCGATCATAGACAACTATAACTAAAGTAGTGCTATAAATTTGACTTTATAATGACTAGTAATCAGCTTCACTATAATGGAATGGCTAAATAAACCTGCCAACAATTGCTTGTTTGAGTTGTCGCTTGCGACCATTGTACCTGACTAGTAAGTATTGCAACTATAACGGAATGGCTAAATAAAAGTACCAACAACTGCTGGGATTGGGGTTATCTCATGTTAATTGTATCTGACTAGTAATTGTTGCAACTACAATGAAATGGTTAAATAAAACTGCCCACGGCTTATTTTATCAGGATGACTATCTATACCTGACTAGTAATTGGTGTAACGAGAACCGAATAAATAAAACTGCCAACGGTGTGAGTTCCTCGGTTGACTTCCTCGATTGGTCTCGAGGGGAAATGCCAGGATGGGTTTGTTTGATGGTAGAATCAGGTTGGTTCCGAATAGGTCTTTCTTATCCCCCCTCTGATAGCCGCCAGTTGTACCGAGTCTCTATAGGTTGTTTAGTGCATGCTGCCGCTGCCGCTTCAGTCCACCATACCTTTGTAGGCGAGGACCGCCGAATTCTAGTCTCGCCGTGTACTGGCCTCAGTACTGACCGCTCTCTCTTTTTCCTTTGCCCTTGTCGGCACCCCTTTTGTTTAAGCAGGTTTTGAGATCGACGTCGTTAGCAGGGTTACCCTTCCGGCTTGGCCTGGGCAGGGTTATGGACGCCATTGATTATTCTTCAGGGCTCTTAGCACCATTTGCATCTTGTCCGTAGTCGGACGCTCTATCATTTTCAAGGTGATTTGGATCTTTGTATATTATATCTGTATTCTTGACTCATGGAGTCGTGTTGTATATATATCTGTTCTATGGGTCCCATCGAGGACTGTTGTGCAATGTTATTACTTCGTTTTCCACCCGCACGAAAGTGCCTGGTGGGCACCTTCGAATCGTTTCTATGCGGGTTTGGCGGGTTTCGCTAAAACTTGCATAGGGCCGATTCTGAGGGTGTTACAGAGTGGTATCAGAGCTCAGGAGTTGCGATACCCCACAAGTCCAGCCTGTAGGATAACCTAGCTAACGGCCGAAGTAGAGTGTCAAAACTATTTTTGCAAAATCGGTTGGATAGTTCTGATTAGGCCTGATTTTACTCCTTACCCCTCTGCTATTCTCCTCTTACCTCTACGTGTTTTGAATCCGCTCTCGTCTCTTTCTTCGAGTCCAGGAATTCTCGTGGTTGGGTTTTCGTCGTACCTTTAGGTTTTCGCTTCCTCCTTTGGTAACGGTGTTGCTACATCTGGTCTTCCTGCTATCCGAGGAATCCTTCGTCTGGTGGACTTCTCTTGGTTCCTTCTCGTGTCTTCCGGTGTTTTTCGACGCGACGATATCATCTACGCCAGATCCGATGCAGAGTCTGCATCACTCCTTTGTTTCCGAGCCTCGAGTGTCGAGATCTTCAGTCTAATTCCGAGAGTTGGTTGCATAATTCGCCTATTCGTGTGCCGAGTAATGGTTTGGGTGCGCGATGGACTGATCACCATCCGACTACTCTTATCATTCACTCTTGTACATCGAATCAGTGGATCCAGCAGTTTTACTCCGTCCACGGAAGTTAGGGGTGGCTTTATTTGTGGATACCTCTACCTTCGACCTTTTGTTCCCGGAGTGTCCTCTCGACGATCACGGACAACGACCTCTTGTTAGTGGTGTCGCGAGGATCTATACGAAGCGAGAAGATTCAGGACGCCGCCTTCTTCCCGGTACCATGAGGCGGATCTCGAGGGCGAGATCCATTGTTAGTGGTGTCGAATTGTGGCATCCCGCAAAACCACTACTAGAAAATCGCGTTGTTTTTGTGCATTGCATCATCATGACCGCATGCTCATGTCATCATGCCACATTGCATTTGAGCATCGTCATCATCTTGCATTTGCTTGCATAAAACTATTTGCGGAAAAACCTATTTCTGTTTTCCAAACGCCCGTCTATGTTCCAAACGCAAAACCCGGGTCTCCGGATTATTTTGTTTTATCTGCTATCGGTTTGCAAAAGCCCTGTTTGAAATAAATAAAATATTTGATTATTTTTAGTGGGGCAGTCGAACGGGCCGATTCGACCCAGTCGACCACCCCCGGAATAAAATCGGTTCACCCAAACCCTAAACCTAAATTCACCCAATCCTATTCTACCCACCAACCGCAGCTCGCCACCTCACCCCTCCCCCAATTCCCTACCCACCTTGCCACCTCATCAATCCCCCTCTTTTTCCCCCCTCTCTCTCTTTCCCACACACAGCCCTCCTACCCTCTCTCCCTTGCAACCGGGCCCCACCCTCTCTGGCCCACCTACTTCCTCACTCAAACCCCTCCCCCAAACCGACCCACCCCGGGTCCCACCAGCCCCGCACCTGGCCCCACCCGCAGCCACTCCCTCTCTCCCCCTGGTCAAACCCTCCTCAACCCCACTCACCCATGCGCTGCAGCCCCCTCTCCCTGCCCCGCGGCCCTACCCCTGGCTCCACCGGCCCACCTACCTCTTCCCCCACCCCGCCCGCGTCTCTCTCTCCAGCCGGTCCCACCCCCAACCCCCCCGCGGCCCCGTCCCCCACCTCGCGCTCGCCTCCCCTGTTCCTCTTCCTCCTCCCGCGCGGCCTCCCCTCTGCGCCTCCGCCTCGCCTCCTCCGCCGCGAGTCCGGCCCCGCCGCTCTCCTCTCCTCCGCCCTCCCTCGTCCTCTGCGCCGGCACGCCCCTCGCCGGAGCCGCCCGTGGCCTCGCCGACGCCCCTCCGAGCCTACACCGCCTTCCCGTCGTCCCGCCTCCAGCCGCGGCCGCCGGAGCCCTGCCGCCGCCAGGCTCGCCCGCACCCCCGTGTGCCCGACCCCCGCCGCCTCCACTCAGCTCGCCAGCAGCACCCCTCTCCGGCCGCGAGCTCCGTCACCACAGCTCCGGCTCTCCCCGCGCCGGCGACCCCTCCTCCCCTACCTCCCTGGTCGACGCTCCCTGCCGCCATGCTACTCCGGCCCTTGTCCTCTGGTCTGTAGTGCTGCGTCAGTTGCTGCGTCCCAGATGGCTGCTTGCTCTGCTTTGTAATCCAAGGCATGTCCCGCGGGCATATGTTCCTCCATGTTGGTTCCTTGGTTACTGCCAGTACAAGTGCAGCCCACATGCCTCCCAACACGGTGGTCCAAAGATGAACATGTGTCTTCTTCCTGCCGTAGTGGATTCCTAGTCCCGCGTTGACAAGATCTTCAAGACCGCCATTCGGTAACGTTTCCGTCGATAAGAATAACAACATGAAAGTATGTCGCCAAGATCTTCCGAGGACCTCGCCAAGGCCTACTGAAGAGTTGTGCACCAAGCCTCGCCGAAGACACATGCGCCTATTCAAGATCGTCACTGACCACCGGAAGCCGGAACATCAAGTTCTTCCTCCCGAACCCGAGGTCCCTCGATCCATGGATCCGATGGCGCGAGGCTCTTCTTCCAGGCACATCGAGTTCGCCACCTCAGATCCGAAGCCCCTGAGACCCCGAACCGAAGACCGATCCGAAGCGCCAAGGCCTTCGACAAGGAATCGACAAGATCATCGCGGAACTCCAAGGTCTACTTCGTAGGTTACCGAACGCCAAGGTCGCCGACACGGAACGCCAAGTTCGCCACCTTGAACGCCTTGACCGTCTACACGGACCCGAAGACCACGGATGCGACGAGAACGACATCGACCAGGGCGAGTCCGATGCGCCCCCGATACCAACCAAGTCCTTCTTCCCGGAACGCCAAGTTCTCCATCTTGTATCCGATCCCGCCGATCCCGTCGAACCCTAAACCCTGAGACCAACCCCGAACCCTCGGCGAACCCCAAGATCTTCGCAACCCTATGTGTGACCCTTTTCCCGAGCCCCTATTTTATAAATTGTCGACTATATAAATTGTTGCATATTTAATTGTTCATCTCGCATACATATTGTGTGGTTTGGGGGCCTTATGCCGATTCACCTCATAATTAAATATGGGGCCCATATGCGGGCAAATCTAGTCTTATATTGGCCTCATTTAAATTTGTGAAGCGAACCGGTGCTATCTTCTGCCATGTTAATCCAACATTTAAATTGCGGGGTAGTTAAACAACTTGAACCATTTAATTAATTGTCGGGACCCCGGTTCCACTTAATATTGCCCAATTGCATCGCACCTTTGCCATGTCATACATCATACATGCATCATGCCCGATTTTCTACCGTAGTATTAAATATTGCATCCGGTGTTTATTCTAGTGTTTTGCTTCTTCGCGGATTGGGCCGTTGAGTTGATGTGAGTTTCGCCCCGATCTTCGGTTGAACCTTCGACAATGTTTTCAGGCGAGCATCTCCCCCTTTCTACCTATCTTACTTTTATAGTATTTATTCCCTCCTGTTGATCTATTGCTATCTGTGTTGCGATGCTCTAGTTTTCGTACCCGTGATATCCCTTGCAGCCTTATATTGCCTTGGACACATCCTATTACCTGTTGTTTGGTAGATAGTTGGTCTTGTGCAGCATAGTCGCTTGCTCAAGTGCTGTTGCGTGTCGTCCAGTACCACAGTTGTTGGAGTATTGCCGCATGTTTGATGTTGGAGATGATCATGGATTTACTTATCGTTCACTTTAATTACTGCTTAACAACTAAAATTGAAGTAAGTAGGCAGAGGCACAGGTGGGCAATAGATGTTATTTGGTTGTTAACCATCCACTTGTGTCCCGTAGGACCCCGAGTGCTTGATACCTGTTCCTTGATTTATCGCGCTATCCACATCCGGGAGGCTTATGGGACCCCCCTGAGCCAGAGCTTGATTCCGTCTTATTTCTTGGGGCCACAAACTAGTTTGAGGTTTTATTTACTATCCTGTACTTATGCCATGCTACTGCTTTATTACGATTGTGCGAGGAGCACACTGTACTGTTTAGGATCGTGGCACGATTCTGCGGTATCGACAAGCCCAGTTTTGGGTTCCCAGTCGTTTACAGCTGTCCCCGCAACCTTGAGTCCGTCTCGGAGCCGGCCGGCTTCGTTGCGGGTCTACTTTAAGGGGTGGCCCCCTGAAATATTTCTGAATCCTGTGATTGCTTTGTCGTGAAGGCCTCGTTGGGTTTTGATTTGGTTTTTCCGAGGTTGATCGAGTGTGTGTTGCTATTGTTGCACCCCGGCCGGGTAAAACTTTCTGAAAGCCGTGTCCGCGGTTATGGACGACTTGGAGCACAGTATCTCGATCATAGACAACTATAACTAAAGTAGTGCTATAAATTTGACTTTATAATGACTAGTAATCAGCTTCACTATAATGGAATGGCTAAATAAACCTGCCAACAATTGCTTGTTTGAGTTGTCGCTTGCGACCATTGTACCTGACTAGTAAGTATTGCAACTATAACGGAATGGCTAAATAAAAGTACCAACAACTGCTGGGTTTGGGGTTATCTCATGTTAATTGTATCTGACTAGTAATTGTTGCAACTACAATGAAATGGTTAAATAAAACTGCCCATGGCTTATTTTATCAGGATGACTATCTATACCTGACTAGTAATTGGTGTAACGAGAACCGAATAAATAAAACTGCCAACGGTGTGAGTTCCTCGGTTGACTTCCTCGATTGGTCTCGAGGGGAAATGCCAGGATGGGTTTGTTTGATGGTAGAATCAGGTTGGTTCCGAATAGGTCTTTCTTATCCCCCCTCCGATAGCCGCCAGTTGTACCGAGTCTCTATAGGTTGTTTAGTGCATGCTGCCGCTTCAGTCCACCATACCTTTGTAGGCGAGGACCGCCGAATTCTAGTCTCGCCGTGTACTGGCCTCAGTACTGACCGCTCTCTCTTTTTCCTTTGCCCTTGTCGGCACCCCTTTTGTTTAAGCAGGTTTTGAGATCGACGTCGTTAGCAGGGTTACCCTTCCGGCTTGGCCTGGGCAGGGTTATGGACGCCATTGATTATTCTTCAGGGCTCTTAGCCCCATTTGCATCTTGTCCGTAGTCGGACGCTCTATCATTTTCAAGGTGATTTGGATCTTTGTATATTATATCTGTATTCTTGACTCATGGAGTCGTGTTGTATATATATCTGTTCTGTGGGTCCCATCGAGGACTGTTGTGCAATGTTATTACTTCGTTTTCCACCCGCACGAAAGTGCCTGGTGGGCACCTTCGAATCGTTTCTATGTGGGTTTGGCGGGTTTCGCCAAAACTTGCATAGGGCCGATTCTGAGGGTGTTACAAGACCCCCCCTCGATCTAGGGATGACGGGGGCGGTGGCGGCTATAGAAGGTTTCGTGGAATATTGATCGGGTACTTAGGGTTTCTGCATCGGGAGCTTCTTATAGGCGAAGAGGCGAGGTAGGGAGGCGGCCAGGGGCCCCACACCCTGATACTCCCAATTTTCATCACCATTCTATATCATAATCTACCTCTATTCATTGATATTTGTCTTATTATGAGGTATTACTAATGGTTTTTCATCTGTTTATGCATGTTGGATGATTCCTGGAGGATGGGCTGCCGGAATCTGGATTCTGATGGAAAAGAAGGCGTTTCGGTGCAATTTCGCGAAGATTAGAAAATACCAGAAAAATATGGAAACATATTATTTTACCAAAAGACGAAGAAAGCCAGAAGGAGGAGCGAAGGGGGGCCTCAGGGGGACCACACGTCCCTAGGCGCGGGCCCACCTGACCCTGCGCCTAGGGCAGTTGTGGCCCACCTGCCCGGCCTCCGACTCCGCCCCTTTGCATATATCTTCCCTACGGAACCCTAAGCCTTGGGGGGGGGGCGACCACAGATAGATTTCCACCGCCTCTGGGGGCGGAAAACACTGAGGACGTGTTTGGTTCGGAGTTTTTTGCACGTAATCTGATTACAGCGGGATCTGAAACCATTAATCGTGTTTGGTAAAGATAGGCGGTAAACGAATACCACGTAAACGAATTCCACCCCTATTCACAGATGATTCCGGTCGCCCCCCACCGGAATCAATTCGCGTTACCACTCCTGGTCGACGTCTTGCCCAGTTCAGCACCGTGAGCTCTTTCTCCCTCGGCTCCGTTCCGCCGATGGCCGGCCCTTCTCCAGCGAGGACTAGCATCGCCTTCAACCCCAATCCTCTCCCCGAGCTCATTCTCCCCTAATCCCCTACCTCCAATCTTCATCGTCCACCTTCCTCCGGCGAGGAGCAGCATCAGCCCAGGAATTTTTCGCTGATCCACGACACCAGATCCTCGTTGTGAGCACCCCCCCCAGATTCAGTGTGAAATTTGTCCAGATCTGATCCATTTGTGACTAGTTTCCAGATTTTAGGTAGATGATTTGGGGCGTTTTTTTTGCTTCATCGTCCCTACATCTTTGAATGGATACTGATGCCTTTGCTCAACCAAACAATTTTCTATTTTTACTCATTCCGGTACCAGTACCAGTGTAATATGATTACATTAATGTTTAAGGTACTGTTTCTGAACCAAACACGTCCTAAGAGAGAAATATCTCTCTGGCAGACAGATTTCTGCCGGGGGAATTCCTTCCCGGAGAGGGGAAACCGTCGCCATCAACACCATCATCAAGCTATGCTTTATCGGGATCATCATCATCATCCACACCATCATCTCCACCAGCACCATCACCACCACTCTGTCCTGCTGTAACAATTGTGTTGGATATTGCTTAGTTCATTAGGGGAAACTTTCCCAGTGTTAATTACTATTGTAGTTGATGCTTGTGAGTGGAACCATTGGATTATTGTTTATGTTCAGATTGTTATCCATTACCATATCATCTTTGATCCTGATCCATATGATGTCTCGTGAGTAGTTCGTTTAGTTCTTGAGGACATGGGAGAAGTCATGTTGTTAGTAGTGAATCTGTGATGAGTTATTATTCAATGGTTTAGTATTTAATTTGTGGTGTTATTCTTCTAGTGGTGTCATGTGAACATCGACTACATGATGCTTCACCATTTATGGGCCTAGGGGAATGCATTGTGTATTTGGCTACTAATCGTGGGGTTGCCGGAGTGACAGAAACCCGAACCCCCGTTAGGACACCTTTGCACAAGGGAGTGTAGGATCTCAGAGTTTAAGGCTGTGGTTAGATTTATATCTTAATTACTTTCCTATAGTTACAGATGTTTGCAGGGGGTTTAATCACAAGTATGTATTAGTCCTAGGAAGGGCGGTATGTTATCACAGGTTCACCCACACAACACTTACAAACACCAAATAAGAGTACTCAGCTATTTGAAGTGAAAGCACTTGACAAAATTCCCATGTGTCTTCGAGAACGTTTGGTCCTTATAAGTATTTCCACCGGATTGTCCTTTGCTAAGAAAGGATTGGGCCACTTTCTCCGTTTGTTTGTTACTTCTGTTACTTGCTCTTTGTTTTGTTGCCTTGTCAGAAAACCACTAAAAATCCCTTTGCTAAGTATTCACAGGGACTTCCTGCTCCATACCACTGTTCAGCACCTTCTGCTCCT
Organism: Avena sativa; assembly: GCA_916181665.1. Taxonomy (NCBI): domain Eukaryota; kingdom Viridiplantae; phylum Streptophyta; class Magnoliopsida; order Poales; family Poaceae; genus Avena; species Avena sativa. The sequence continues at coordinate 425,925,592 of OV702280.1, forward strand.
CGTTGGGATCGACACTCCTATTTATCGAAAGTACTATGATACACCCCCTATACTTGTGGGTCATCAAGAATATTTTCTGGCGCCGTTGCCGGGGAGTGAAGCACTATTGAAGAGTGGAACTGGTAAGTAAAACTTTTACTGTGAGTATTTCTTTTGGTACTTCTTGTTACTTTGTTTCCATTATGGATAACCCACTTGGTTTTCTGTTTGGGAAAACTACTACCACTGCTATGGTAGTAGATGAACCACCTCCTGTTGAGGATAGATCCTTTTAAGATGCCTACAAGTATTATTAATCGTGTTATGGATAATTATTATTTTGGGGATGGAACTGTCCATCCTGATGATCACTTGCTTTTTATCCATGAATTATGCGGGTTGTTTATGTGTGTAGGTATCACAACTGAACAGGTGAAGAAGTTGCTCTCCATATCCTTGAAAGGGAGAGCTGAGGCATGGTATAAGCTGCTGAAGAATGGACAGTCCATGGAATGGGATGAGATGGCATCTCTCTTTTACTCTAAATTTTATCCTCCTAGTGAAATCCATAAGGATAGAAGTCTTATATATAACTTTTGGCCTCTTGATGGAGAGAGTACAGCTCAAGATTGGGGGAGACTGAAGTTATTAATGCCTAAATGTACTATTCATGAACTCCCTAACAATATTATTCTCAATAACTCTTAGGCTAGGCTGTCTCTTCATGATAAAGATTTACTAGATGCCTCTTGTGCTAGATCATTCACAAGTATGAAGGAAGAAGCTAAATGGGATCTCTTACACTGTATTCAAGATAACACTGAAGCTTGGGAAAATGACAAAGGAAGAAAGTCAGGTATAAACTACGATTATGAATTTATTAAATCTTTTATTGGTATTTATAACTTTTGTGATATTAGCAATGAGTTTGGTCTTGATTCCCAAAGTATTGCCAGCTATTTTAAGGCCTTTGACTCTTACATTGAAATTCCCAAGAAGAAGTGGAATAAGTACCATGCTCCTTATAAAGATGTTGTTAGTCATGCTCCTGTTAGAAGTACTTAAGTTTGTACTACTAATAATATTGTGCCTGAACCCCATGTTGAGAACATGCCTTTCCCAGCTAAGGTAAAGGAGTATTCTATGATTATTAGTGCAAATAGCAAAGGTACAATGAAAACTTTGGAGCCTGGTAAGCACTGGAGTGATGAACCTGTGGTAGATATTGTGAAAGACATTGTCACTAGAAATATAGAGGATGAGCACATTGTCTTCTGTGAAGACGCGTCTAATATTATTTCTCATCCTGGTAAGGTTAGAAAAGCTAGTGTTCATGTGCTTTCTGTTAAAATTGTTGATCATTGCTACTATGGTTTATGTGATATTGGTGCTAGTTCTAGTGCTATTCCTTATAAGCTTTACAGGGAAATTATGCACGAGATTGGTCCTTGTGAGCTTGAGGACATTGATGTGGTTATTCACCTTGCTAACAAGGAGACCATTTGCCCTATTGGTATTGTAAGAGATGTGCAGGTTCTCTGTGGTAAGATTAAATATCCTGCTGATTTTCTAGTGCTTAATTCAGCATCTAGCAAAACTTGTCCTATCATTTTTGGTAGACCTTTCTTAAACACTTGTGGAGCTATTATTGATTGTAAGAAGGAAAAAGTTTTAACTAAGTTTGATAGAGATTCTTATGAGTTTAACTTTTCCAAATTTGCTAAAGCTCCTTGTGGAAATAGCTTGCCTAATAAATATATCAGGATGGAACAACTTGCTTCTATTGATCCAGTCTATGACCTTGGACCTCTTTTTGGTAACAGTAAGTATGCTTACTTAGATGATAAAGTTGTTACCAGTGATAGTTATATTGTCAACTTTATTCAAAGTGCTACTGAAGATTATTTTGAGAGAGGGAAACATGATTTTACGCATCCCAATGATGTTAAGTTTCCCCGTTTTATGTTGAAAGCTTTGAAGTTGCATATGTTTTGTCTTCATATGCTTGTGGCTTTTTGTTTCAACAATTAGTTTTCTCATGATACCCCCATGCATAGGAAGTGGGTTAGACTCAAGTGTGTTGGCTATTTGCTTCTTGATGCTCTTTTTCACTCCAGATATATATATCCTATGTGAGCATCTTTGAAAGTTTCAAGCCTAACTAAAAGGCATTAAAGAAAAGTACTTTCTGGGAGATAACCCAAGAGTTTTGTTGAGTCTTGGAAGTTATTACCTCTGTAATAACCTCTCCTTAAAGCATCTCCACTCGCCTCCAGGACGCCGATCCGGACGCCGAAATTAGGTCTGGACGCCGAAAATCGGCCTAGTCTCGTACCTAGGGACCTGTTTTCTTCCGGATTTGGGCGTGTTTTGGTCCGGCCTACCCAGGCCGTACCCAGGATCCTGGGTACGCCCTGCGAACGCCGGACGCAGCGAAAACGGGCGTGGGCCAGCTCTGTCGGTGAGAGAAGGCTGAGCTCCCGCCCTTTTCTTCCCTCCTCCCGCTTTTCTTCCCCATTCCCCTCCCTCCACTCCGCCGAGCTCCCCGCCCGACATGCCGCCCAAGATCTTCGTCCAACCCAAATCTATCCTCTACGAGGGTCCGGCAGAGACGAAGGCGAGGAAGCCGAGAGCGCCGCCGACGAAGCCGGAGGGCATGTACTTCGCCGACTGGGAGAAGAAGGAGCACGCCAGGCAGATCGCGTCGGCCGATCGGTAGGGCAGGAAGGAGAGGGCGAAGCTCCCGCAACAGCAAGCAGCAGCGGAGGAGAAGGCAGCGACGGAAGAGCAGGCGATGGTGAAGGCGAAGCAGGCGGCGGCGACGAGGTCAACGTTGATGGCGGCGCCGTATCCACCACACTGGGGAAGCCAGGCGAGCGTCGGCTCGCCCGCCGGATTCTCGGTGATCTCTCCGGCAGGCTTCCAGGAGAGCCAGGCGACTGCTTGGCAGAGGTACTCCTCGTTGCCCGAGTTCGACGGCGGGTTCAACCCGAACGTGATCTTCCCCTGCCCGGCACCACGCCCTCCTTCGGCCTTCGGTGTGGACATCAACCTCCCCTAATCCAACTCTCCGGCGTACGCAAGCCCCGCTCTGCGTCGCGGACCGCTGCCTTCCGGCGGAAGCTCGGCGCCCTTCGGTGAGGCCAACAAGCGCAACCTATTCGGCGGAATGTCAGGCGCCCTTCCGGCCGGCATGTCGGCCGAGGCGTACATGGAGGACTTGATCGCAACAGGCTCGGCCTCCAACCACCCCTCCTTCTTCACGGAAGAGCAGACCCGAGCCGACGCTGAACACGACATTGAGTCCCAGGACCTCGCCGACACCGACACCGAGGAGACGCAGGCCGCGAAGATACAACCAGAGGACGCCGAGGCTAAGACGAAAGGCAAGAAGGGGAAGAATAAGTCGGGCACTTCGGCGGATGCTCGGATCAAGTGGACCATGGCCGAGGACACCTGCCTCTCCAAAGCTTGGAAAACGGTGAGCATGGATCCGATCACCGGTGCTAACCAAAATTCAGACAATTATTGGTGGCGCGTGAAGGTGGCATTTGACGAGCGTAGCATGTGCAACCCAAAGTATCACAAAATATACATGGAGCGAGGGGAGAAGGCTATTACCAATCATTGGGCGATCATCCAGACTGCCTGCAGCAAGTGGCATAGCTGCATGGAAGAGGTCGACCGGACACAAGCCAGTGGGGAAAACATGGACAACAAGGTACTCGTGAACACTAGCTTTGTCGTGCACTCTCTTCCATTTTGACACACTTGACACACTTTCATTTTGCAGCTGCGTCGTGCACTTGCTCTGTTTCGAGAGGACATGAAGATGGAGTTCAAGTTCCATCATGTCTTCGAGAAAATCGAGAATTGCGAGAAGTGGCGGGACACTCGCCTGAGTCTCTCCAAGAGCAAGGATGGCGTCTACAACCCCGAGGCCCCGTCCGCTGCTGCCGGCGAAGGAAGACCTGAGATCGGCCAGAAGAAGGCGAAGATGCTCAAGGCCGCCGGACCTCCTATCGAGCGTCTCCAGGTTTTGATCGAGAAATGCATCGCCGACACGAGGGCGTAGGCCGAGAAGAGGGCTGAGAAGAGCGAGGAGCACTGGAAGCAGCTGATCGAGACACAAGGGGAAAAGGTGGCCCTCATCAAGGCCAACCTCACCGAGAAGAAGGCCAACTACACTGCCAAGAAGCGCAACACGGACCTCAAGTTCCTGATGGGCGGCGAGCACACGTCAAAGATGAGCTCGCCGGTCAAGGCGTGGTACATGGCGCAACGTCAGGCCATCCTGCAGGGCATGACCACGGCTTCCCATTCCTCTGTGCCGAACGTACCTGCTCCGGATTCCCCCACGCCGAGCTCTGCTTCCACTTCCTCCAACCCGGCGGCCTTCACCGGCGAGACGGACGACAACGATGCGTTGGCCACACCGCAGGAGCCCATACCCATCGACGACTGAGAGACTTTTCCCGCCGAATTTGTGGGCGTTTCTATAATAATTTTCCGCCGAATTTGTGGATGTTTCTGTCGAACACCTTGTGGCCGATCACTCACCGGTGGGAACGAGAAAGATTCAAATATGTCGCCATTTTGTGTTCGCCTAGGTACTCGGCCTGGGTATGCGAGTGGGAAACTGGGCGTACCCAGGCCAAAATCAAGTTCCGTCCGGCCAAAAAAAAGGTCCGGATTTCGGCCTGGGTTCACCCAACGAGTGGAGATGCTCTTATCCTTTTTGTTTTGATTTTTGTGTCAAGTTTAACTACTTTTGTGAAGTAGAGGAGTTGTGAAAAGTGGCTGTCCGAGGACAGATTTTTGTGCTGCATTGTAAAAATTCATGAGGAAGCTCAGTACTTCGGATTGAGCTACATTTTTTTGAGCTTGTTCTCCCAGTTTTTACCCAACTTTAAATCAGTTCTGCACTTTTTGATTTGAGCAGCAGAAGGTCTTCGAAAAAATCAATATTTACCTGCTGGTCTGTTTTGACAGATTCCTGCCATTCATTTGCATATTCCTCTTACAGAAGCTTTTGTTTTGATGGGTTTTCAGTTGAAGTGTGTACCAAAGGTTTATTGTTTTTTCCTACACTAATGTTGTCATTGAGTTGCGCAAAAGTTTTGTATGAAGGAAATTCGCAGGAGGAAAAGAGAAGGAATCTGCAGAGTTCGTTTTTTGAATAGGTAAAAGTAGTGAAAACAGAAGGTTCGTGAAACCCTAATCCTTTTATATTTTTGATGTTTTTAATACATAAAGGAAGTTACGAGATGAAACTGAAGAGGAAACGGAGCCTGGGGTGGACAAACCCACCCCAGGCGCCGGCCCAGCCTGGCCGCGCCTGAGGGGGGTGTACCCTCCTCGAACTTCGCCTCCGCTTCGTTTCCGTGTCAAAACCTTCCATATGCTTTGAAACTTCGTAATATATAACCCCTCATGTACCCCGAGGTTCTTGCATCGTGTTCTCGTCATGTTTTCGTTTCGATCTGTTTTTGTTAGGAAATCTTCTCAAGTTTAGAGCACCATGGCCTCCGCCAATGATAAAGGCAAGAAGCCCGAGGAAGAAGAACCTCAAGTCCCCAAGGAGGAGGAGATTTCAGTAGGGTATGAAGGTGACATGGAGGAGGACAAGCAACCGGACACCCGCGCTACCGTCGCAAGCATTGGTTTGGTGGCACAACCTACCCAACTTAGGAGGACAGCACAGATGTCTACAGGAGGGAGAACTCCGCGTCATATCCTCGCTCCGCGCACACTTCCTCCTAGTACCCCTTGTTCTAACCGTGCAGGTAAGAAACGCTCTAATTTGGAAGAATGGAGAAAGAATAACAAGGACTGGGATCCTCGGTCCGAGTTGATCATGGGCTGCATTGAGCATAATTCAGAGTTAATTCGTACTCTAACCTTCGATATGGAGGATTTGAAGAAACTTGTTGAAGACCTTATCAAGAGAACACCAGCACCACCGAAGGAGTAATTCGTCATCAGGTTTGGCACTCACTTGGCTTGTTCCAAACTTGGGGGAGTGTCGCGGTATCACCACCATTATCTTTTATCTTTTACCTTCTTAGTGGATTCATATCTATGGTAGAGGGGTTATCTTATAGTTTGGTATGCATGTGGAAGTATCTCTCCTTTAGTTGATTATCTATGTATCCCTTGGTGTGAGTGCCTTTATTGAATATTAATGGGAAGTCTCATCTTTTACTTTTTGCACTTCTTATTTTTAGTTTCCAATCTCTATTATATGATGGATCTTGTTGTTCAGTATTGGCACCACTTTGGGATCATCAGGTGGATCTAAATTGGTTTTGGCAAACCAAGTTCTGGTCAGTGGCATTAATTTGAAAGAAAAAGAAAGAAAAGGCTTACAGGTATTTGGTATCATTTGTTTTCTTTCTTGTTGGCTCATAAGTTAGTATTCTTTATTTAAGATTATTTTGTGTCTTCAAGGAAGATTGCATGTTTGACTTTATTACTTGTATGTTTTCTTGTTTCTTTCAACTCTCTTGCTTGCTACTTAGCCTTGCTAGCCAAAAACCTGTTTTGAGAAGGCATACTTCTCATGTTTCCAAAACCCTTTGAACCAAGAACCTTTGCCATTTGTTTCCACCATATCTACCTAGTAGTTCTTGCTATTCCTAGCAAATTCTCAAGCTTCATCTACCGTTCGAATTAAAAAGTATTTTGTTATGTGAAAACTAGTTAGTAAAGCTCTCACGAACTTGATGGCACACTTTATTTACTTGCCCATAATAAACTTGAACCATTGTGAACATCGAAGTTGTATATGCTTGCATCTATACGTTGTCATTAGCAGACCGTGCTGTCACGGGGAACGTTTTCAACATTGCACTTGTACTCTGTACACAGTTGATATCGTGCTCTTTTGTTTATGGATGTCAACGGTGTGAAATAAAGAGGGAACTTGTAAGTCAATGGAGTTTGTATTCTGTGTTAGCGAAACGCCTGGGCCGCTAGCCTAAGCCATGCTTAATCATGGTGGAAACTTGCAGCATCACCATAGTGAGTCATCTATGAAGCATCCTCAATAAAAAGTTATACACATAGTAAATAAAAAGATAGTTGAGATGCTCATTGTGAGCTTGCCTTGTCATTTTGGTTATGGGAAAGCTCCTATACCATGTGCAAGGGGTACCCCGTTGGCGGTTCTCAATGATATGCAAATACTTACAATGACAAGAACTTACCTGGACCCAAAGTTGAGTATGCATGAGGAGTGGCCCTCATATTCAAGGGACATGAGATTGCCAACTTATATTTCGCCAAGCATATACTCCATATTTGTTCATTTTAACCTTAATCATCTCAAGATGCTTATGATAGGTGCAATGAGGGATCAAAGCTAGTAAGTACCATAATATTTTGGAAGCTTTTTATGACTTGTAATCCCTGGTACCCTCTAAGAAGGGACCTTTCTCCTAGTTACCAGTTGAGTCAGTAAACCCACTTCCTCTCTATCTCCAGCAAGCATTTGAGTTGTTGTGCTTCAAGCATTCATGTGGTGATTTATTCAATCATGTTCTTCATCTTCCTTGCTTGCACAAAACTCTTATCTATTGAGTATTACTTTGAAAGCCTTCACTTGTGAAAAACCTTTTTGAGCAAAGAGTGCTCCTATTTTGAAACTTCTATAAAAAGCTTTTGTGAAACTGTTTGCCAGGTGTTCTCTGACCAAGAACAAGTTTGCCAATTCCAATTATGATTTATCTTTATGCATCTGTATTGTGACTGCTGTAGTTGTCTGCAAGCTAAGTTATATAATGGTGAGTTGCTTTCTTCTATGAGTTGTGCAATGGTAAGTGTGATGCTTCTTGTTTGTATTCTTTTATTGACACTTCACTCCATAAACCTGTGGACATGTTTACTGAGCTCAGTATTCACTTGGGGACAAGTGAAGTCTAAGCTTGGGGGAGTTGATACGCCCAATTTGCATCACCATTCTATATCATAATCTACCTCTATTCATTGATATTTGTCTTATTATGAGGTATTACTTATGGTTTTTCATCTGTTTATGCATGTTGGATGATTCCTGGAGGATGGACTGCCGGAGTCTGGATTCTGATGGAAAAGAAGGCGTTTCTGTGCAATTTCGCGAAGATTAGAAAAATACCAGAAAAATATGGAAACATATTATTTTACCAGAAGACGAATGAAGCCTGAAGGAGGAGCGAAGGGGGGCCTCAGGGGGGCCCACACACCCCCTAGGCGTGGGCCCACCTGACCCCGCACCTAGGGAAGGTGTGGCCCACCTGCCCGGCCTTCTGACTCCGCCCCTCCGCCTATATCTTCCCTACCGAACCCTAAGCCTCAGGGGGCAACCACAGTAGATTTCCGCCGCCTCTGGGGGCGGAAAACACCGCGAGAGAAAGATCTCTCTGGCAGACAGATTTCTACCTAGGGAATTCCTTCTCGGAGAGGGGAGACCATCGCCATCAACACCATCATCAAGCTAGGCTTCATCGGGATCATCATCATCATCCACACCATCATCTCCACCAGCACCAGCACCACCACTCCATCCTGCTGTAACAATTGTGTTGGATATTGCTTAGTTCAATAGGGGAAACTTTCCCGGTGTTAATTACCATTGTAGTTGATGCTTGTGAGTGGAACCATTGGATTATTGTTTATGTTCAGATTGTTATCCATTACCATATCATCTTTCATCTTGATCCATATTATGTCTCATGAGTAGTTCGTTTAGTTCTTGAGGACATGGGAGAAGTCATGTTGTTAGTAGTGAATCTGTGATGAGTTATTATTCAATGGTTTAGTATTTAAGTTGTGGTGCTATTCTTCTAGTGGTGTCATGTGAACGTCGACTACATGATGCTTCACCATTTATGGGCCTAGGGGAATGCATTGTGTATTTGGCTACTAATCGTGGGGTTGCCGGAGTGACAGAAACCTAAACCCCCGTTAGGACACCTTTGCACAAGGGAGTGTAGGATCTCAGAGTTTAAGGCTGTGGTTAGATTTATATCTTAATTACTTTCCTGTAGTTACGGATGTTTGTAGGGGGTTTAATCACAAATATGTATTAGTCCTAGGTAGGGTGGTATGTTAGCACAAGTTCACCCACACAACACTTACAAACACCAAAGAAGAGTACTGAGCTATTTGAAGCGAAAGCACTTGACAGAATTCCCATGTGTCCTCGAGATGTTTGGTCCTTATAAGTATTTCCACCGGCTTGTCCTTTGCTAAGAAAGGGTTGGGCCACTTGCTCCGTTTGTTCGTTACTTCTGTTACTTGCTCTTTGTTTTGTTGCCTTGTCAGAAAACCACTAAAACTCTAGATTCGTGTCCCTCATGGTAAAATATTGACTTTGTCTTGTGTCCCGTCCAATTCCGAGAATATTGATTTTCTGCCTTTCTGGAACCAAAAACAGAAGAAAACATGCAACTGGCACTCTGGCAACTTGTTAATAGGTTAGTTCCAGAAAAGATATAAAAACACCTCAAAGTGTAGACAAAGCAAAGAAAATTAAATACTAAACCAGCATGGAGCATAAAAAATTATAGATACATTTCCGACGTATCAAGCATCCCCAAGCTTAACTCCTGCTTGTCCTCGAGTAGGTAAGTGATAAAAGAATAATTTTTGAGGTGACATGCACCATCAAAACCAAGATCAAACCATTTTCAAGCATTGAAAGCTGGGATCAAAGAACTCTAAACATGTGCATGAAAGATGGAGTTCTAGCAATAGGACATAGTAACTATGCATGCAACATGAAAGGCTACAAACAAATATCATGAATAACATGCATTGAAAAACGTTTGTTTGTTTCACATACAGAAAACATAGCATAGTGGCAATTTGCAAAACAACACAGCGAGAACGGGGGTCCAAACTACTTTATTCAAGCAAAATAAACAACCTAAGCAAAGCAAACGAAAACTAAGACACTCCAAGAACAACACAACTGTGCATGAAACAATAAAAATGAAGTGTCTAGACAGACCTGAGATTTTTATTGATGAAGAAGGGGATGCCTTGGGCATCCCCAAGCTTTGACGCTTGTACCTCTTGGATATTTTTTGGGGTGACACAGGGGTAGCATCCCCAAGCTTGAGCTTTTGTCCATTCTTCATCTCATTACATCATTCTCTCTCTACACCTGAAATTTTTCCTTCATACAAAACTTCACACAATCTTCATTAGCAACATTAGTTTATTCAAAAGATATTAGACCTCTGTCAAAGCTTTGGAACAGCAAGTCTTTTCACTAAAAAGTAAAAACACAAGCTACTGTAGTAACTCCTTCAAAAAGCTCAATCCACCTAAAGAGAATTCAAAAAGGAATTGATACGTTGGAAACGTATCTATAATTTTTTATGCTCCATGCTTGTTTTGTATCTACTTTGCTTTGCTTGTCTACACTTTGAGGTGCTTTTTACATGTTTTCTGGTACTAACCTATTAACAAGTTGCAACAGTGCTAGATGCCTGTTTTCTGCTGTTTTTGGTTTCAGAAAAGTTAGTAAAGAAATATTCTCGGAATTGGACGGGACAAATGTAAAAGTCAATTACTTTTCGTGGAGAACAAGAAGTCCATAGGAGAGCCGGAGGGGCCAGCCAGGGGGGCAGACCCACCCCAGGCGCGGGGCCAGGTGGGCCCGCGCCTGGCTAGGGTTTGGTGGCCCTGGCCGCCTCCTGGTCTCGCCCCTTCGCCTATAAGAAGCCCCCGATGTGGAAACCCTAAGTACCCGATCAGAAATCCACGAAACCGTCTGTAGACGCCGCCACCATCGTCCCTAGATCGGGCGGATCTAAAGTTCTTCCTGGCACCCTGCCGGAGGGGAGATCATCCCGGAGGCCTTCTCTCTCTGGTATGATGCATGAGTAGTTCCACCTTGGACTATGGGTCCATGTAGTAGCTAGATGGTTGTATCTCCTCCTTTGTGCTTTCATGTATAGATCTTGTGAGCTCCGTTCATGATCAAGATCTAATCTATTTGTAATCATGCATGTTGTGTTTGCGGGGATCCGATGGATATTGAGATTATTATGTTGGTTTGATTAATGGTTTTGTCTTTATGATTCTATCATGTTTGTGTTGTTTGTGATCTTGCATGCTCTCCGTTGCTAGTGGTTATCTTGGCCAAGTAGTTGCTAGTGACTCCAAGAGGGGGTATTTATGCTCGATAATGGGTTTGAAAGAGCATTTCCTATCCTTCTAATTTTGATGTTTGATAACAGCACACTTATAGGTCTAATCGTGTGCTAAGTGTATCACAGGTTTGATAGATTCTGGCACAAATATTGACTTGCCTGTTTGCCCTTGCCAAAAGTCATTGTGCCAACCGGTAGTACCGGAAAAATGACCGGTACTACCGCTTGGCACCGGTACTACCGGTCCTAGTACCGATTGGACCCGTGCAAGGTTGGGAGGGATGGTTTTTCCTCAGTACCACCCGATACCGCAGAGCGGAACTACCGCTTGGACACGGTAGTACCACTCATCAGTACCGGGCAGTACTGGGGAAGGACCAGCCCTTCCCCTCTCGCACGGTGCCCACCGGTACTTGGGACCAGTACTATCGCCCTGACCGGTAGTACCGCGTCTTGTGACCGGTACTACCGCTTGGGGGTAGTACCGCAGGGGTGTATCGGGCAGAACTGAAGCTGGCTCGACCAAGAATTGCATCTCCGGTACCTGGTCCGATACTGGACCGATAGTACCGCTTGCAACCGGTACTACCGCTTGAGTACCGGTACTACCGCTTGAGTACTGGTAGTACCGGTGCATTTATTGCTCCAACGGCCAGATTTATCCAAGGGGTATAAATACCCCTCCACCTACCTTGGGATAATCTGCTCATTTGCATTAAAGTCAAGACCACCATTGGAGCCACCAAATCCTCAAGATCTCCTCAATCCACCACCCAAAGTCCTTGATCTTTGGGGAATCGAAGGAGGAGGCCTCGATCTACTACTTCACCAAGAGAGATCTTCATTTCCCCCTCATTCACTTGAGGGCCCCTTTGCTCTAGTGTTTTCTTGGAAACCCTAGTTCTAGATTTGGTTCTTACAAGCTTGTCTTTGATTGTCTTGACAGCTTTCTTGTATTTGGGATCCTCCAATTAAGTTGTGGATGTGTGCCCCAAACTTGTAAAGGTGCCGGCTTCCACCTTGAAGGTCGTCGATATAGTGGAAGGTGGACCGATCCCGTTGGGGTGAGGTTCATCAGAGAACAAGGGAGGCCTTTCGTGGCGTAGGTGGTTTGATACCACCCCCTCTCCAAATGTAGACGTACTTCCCCTCAAAAGTAAGGAACTACGGGAAACAAATCCTTGTGTCTCCGCGTCCACCTCTTTGGTTACTTCTATCCTTTACCGCACTTTACCTACTTGCTCTTGCTTAGTGTGTGTTTACTTGTGCATGTTCGTCATATAGGTAAATTCACCTTAGTTGCATTATCTAGAGAATTTACCTTATTGTCAAACCCTAATTTGAAAAGGAACAAAATTTGAAGTAGCACCTATTCACCCCCCCCTCTAGGTGCCCATACGATCCTTTCAATTGGTATCAGAGCTTCAGCTCTTTATTTGGGCTTTACCGCCTAAGAGAATTTGTGTAGCCGCGAAGGGGATGGTGATGGTGAGCCCACCACGGTGACCATGGAAGATCTCAAAAACTTGGAAACAAGATTGAGCTCTTACTTGGTCTACAAAGTCAAGAAGATGCTTGAGCAACTTCTTAAAGACAAAGATGGCTCATCATCCCCCTCTCCTCAAGAGGATCCTCCATCCGTTTTACCTAAAGGGAATACTCCGGTATCCCCCGAGGATATAATGGTTAGGGGTAAACAAGACAACACTAATTCCTCCACACAAAATGATGGTGGGAAGGGTGAGCACCTTGATTCATGGTACTCTCCCGACCCTCCAATCCCTCACCCTCATGTATACAATAGAGGTGACCCACCTAAGCTTGAAGAATCTGCTACTTTTGCTCAATGGCAATCACTAATGTGAACTCATATGCGCAGCTCTTGCATTGAACTATGGAACATCATCGAGCATGGACTCTTTATTGGGGATCCAAACAACTTGACAAGAAGAGAGGTTGTCAATAGTCAACTTAATGCCACTGCTTTGCATATGATTCAACAAGGATTGGGGACAAAGGATTTTCCACACATTGAGCACTTTAGCATTGTCAAGGAAGCTTGGGATGCCCTCACTGTATTGTTTGTTGGAAATGAGAGTATGAGAAGGAATCGGTATGATGCACTAAGCAATGAAGTTGAAGGCTTGTACATGATGGAAGGTGAAGATCATGAAGACATGTACCGAAGGCTCAAGACCACTGCCACCGCCTTTAGAAACATGGGTGCCTCACATGTGGATGATGCGTGGATAAAAAGGAAATATGTGAGTGCACTCATGCCCTTTGAGCCCACCGACTTGAAGAGCCTACAAGGAATACACAACTACCATATCATGACCACCAATGAAGTTATGCAAGAGATGGCCGCTTTCAAAGTTGCCTCCAAGAATGCCAAAGATGCCCGTGCTCGTGCCCTCGGTATGAGCAATGTTGTCAACGTTGCATTGAAAGCCAAAGTTGTTGAACATGTGGATGGTGATGACAGTGATGATGGCCTATGCATGAGCAACCCAGAAGATGTCAAGAAGTTTCATGGTCAATATATGGCCTTCTATGCAAACAACTTCTGGAAGAACCCCAGGAAGGCCAAGATGGAAATGAAACGAAAAATCAACCCCAATGGACTAAGAGGCAATATGCCAAGATTGAGAACTTGCTACACTTGTGGTGACAGAAATCACTTCTTGGCCTGTTGTCCATATGAGAGAAGAGAAGATCATGGTGGAAAACTAGTGCCAAAGATAGCTTCCAAAGCCCCTTACAAGAAACCCTTCATCAAGAAGAATCCCATCAACAAGAAGTCAGAAGAAATTGTCTTGATCACTCATGAAGAATACTCCTCCGACAATGAAGATGATGACTATGAGGAAGAGGAAACTTCTAATGGTGTGGCGTCTCTAGCCACTACTTCTACTCCGACATTCTCACTCTTTGATTCTCCAAATGATAATTCTCCCATCAAGAACGTCACTTGCCTTATGGCAAGAGGAACGAAGGTATCCCCATCATCTCGCTCCACTCCCCTAGCTAATGATGAAATTGATGATGAGATGTCTCTTGAGGTTAAAAGGGAATTAATTGCTTTCGATGAGTTTATGACTAACCTACAAGGGGATGCTAAGATACATTTTGGTAACATCTTAGATCAACTTTCCCATACACAAGAGCTCCTAGATGTAAGATGTAAACTTGGGCATGAACACATGATTGAGCTAGAGGCTTTAAACAATGCTCTAGAAGAAGAACAAGAGACTAGGATTTCACTTGAATTAAAACTTGAAGGGCTTGATGAGGACAATGACATTATTGTTAATAAACTCATCAAAGAACGTGATCATGCTATTGCTAAATACAAAAGGGCTAAAATGGACAAGATTGAGTTTGGTGTGGTTCATGAAAAACTTGCCGAGGACTTAAGTTTGCTTGACAAGGCTCACAAGGCTTTGGAAAGTGAATTCTTGTCACTCACAAAGTCCCATGAAACGCTTCAAACTCAATTGGCCAATATTCCTTCACCTAGTAACTTCATTTCATCTAGTAGTACAACTATTCTTGAAGAAAATGCTGGGTTGAAGGGGAAGCTAGCCAAGGCCACATATTCCACAAGGCAACAAGTCCATTGATGACCTTTTGAGTAAGAAAAGGCCTAGTGGTGATAAAGCGGGCATTGGTTTTGTCTCCAAAACTAAGAAGAACAACAAGAATAAGAAGGCCAATCCTGCACAAGAGATCAACAAGGCCATTGTGGATAGTAAGACCACAAATGGTAAAACTATGTCTCATGATGACTTTGCGGGAAGTGCTAACCCTCACTATGTTCTAATGCATGATTATTATGGTGATGTGTATGCACAATATGTTGGCCCATATGATGGTTATATTGCTTGGTCTATTTGGGGACCCTTGTTGCTAACAAAAGAGGACCCATTGAAAAATGGGTACCTAAAAATTAGCTTGCTCTTTTGTAGACTTATGCTTCCGGAGGGTCAAAGTGGGTGCTTGATAGTGGTTTCACGAGTCATATGACCGGAAGCTCGTCTATTGTCAAGGACTTAAATCCAAATGATGATCAAATCTCTGTGACATATGCCAACAAGTCAAAGTCTAAGGTAATGGGTTTTGACAAGGTAGTGGTTGCTCACGACATTACACTCGTGAACGTCATGCTTGTTGAGACTCTTGGATACAATTTACTTTCAGTCTGTGCTCTTGGAAAGATGGGCTTTGCCATCTTTATTGATGTTGATATTTTGGTCCTCTTATGGAGCAAGTCTCTCAAGGTCGCTTTCGTTGGGTGCGTCGAGCATGACTTGTATGTGGTGGAATTTTCGGGGCAAGCCACTACAAGTCCGATGTGCTTATTCAGAAAGGCCGATGTGGGTTGGTTATGGCATCGCCGACTAGCCCATGTCAATATGAGAACTTTGCAAAGTCTCCACAAGGAGGGCCATATTGTTGGACTAAAATAAAATGTTTCCTTTGCCAAAGATCGTGTTTGCAGGGCATGTGTTCTAGGGAAGATGCATGATGCTCCCCACAAGCCTAAGAACCGCATCAAGTCTACCAAGATCTTGGAGCTCCTCCATGTGGACCTTTTTGGTCCTCCATCTCATGCAAGTCTTGGTGGGAAGAAATATTGTTTGGTGATTGTTGATGACTTTTTAAGATACTCGTGGGTATATTTCTTAAAGTTGAAGAGTGAGACCCAAAAGACCTTCATCGACTTCATCAACATGGTCCAATGTCAATACAATTTCCCGTGTTGATCATAAGGAGTGACAACGGCACCGAGTTCAAGAACTACACCTTGAATGATTTCCTTAGTGATGAGGGGATAAAACATCAATATTCCGCTTCATACACCCCTCAACAAAATGGTGTGGCCGAAAGAAGAACCGGACTCTTATTGAGATGGCTAGGACCATGTTGGCGGAGTTTAAATCTCCATACAACTTTTGGGCCGAAGCCATCTCCACCGCTTGCCATGCTTCAAACCGGCTCTACCTCCGCATAGAAATCAACAAGACTCCATATGAAATACTTACCGGTAACAAGCCCAACATATCTTACTTCCGGGTGTTCGGTTGTAAGTGTTTCTATCTCATAAAAGGTGTTCGTTTGTCCAAATTCGAGTCTAAAGCATTAGAGGGTATTTTTGTTGGCTATGCTCTCGAATCTCACACTTATAGAATCTATGATAAGCTCTCCGGAGCCGTCATAGAATCTTGTAGTGTGACCTTCGAAGAATATGATGGTCCCCAAGGGGGTGTGTTGATGCTTGTGATGCAGATGATGAAATGCCTCAAGAAGGCATAGGAAGAATGGGTGTGGGATATATCCGCCCCGTTGAGGAACCCCTTATGGTGGATCGAGAAGAACTATGCTCCACTCAAGTGGAGCCCTCATCTTCACAACATCAACAAGCTCCATCCACCAAGGAGGACAATGACTCAAGCCAAAGACAAGATGTGGACCCTCATCATGATGATCACAGTGACAACTCTAGTAAAGGGGAGCTTGATTCATTCTCTAGGATTTCAAGTGGTGCCAAAGCATTTACTCAAGGAAGATCCATACAAACTGCTTTGAGGCAAGCTCAAATTGATGCTAGAAGAACACTTGATCAAGACCAAGGTCAATCTTTGCCTCTAGATGAAGAGAATGATTCCGATGATCAAGGACAAGTTAATGGTCAAGACGAGGACCAAAATGATGAATAGGGTCCCCCAAGAAACAACATGGAGATCCACGCTCGTCGTGAAGCTAGAAAGGAAAGAATGTTGGAATTAAGAAACCACTCTCTCCAAAATGTAGTTGGTGATCTAAGTAAAGGCATCTCCACAAGAGCACAATTGAAAAGGTTTAGTGAACACCAAGCTCACATCTCCATGATTGAACCTAAGAAAGTGTGGGAATCTCTTCAAGATTCTGATTGGTTAGATGCTATGCACAAAGAGCTCAACAACTTTGAGAGAAACAAAGTATGGAAGTTAGTTGAGAAGCCAAAGGAGTGCTGCAATGTTATTGGAACAAAGTGGATATTCAAGAACAAGCAAGATGAGCATGGAATTATAGTAAGGAACAAGGCTAGATTGATTGCACAAGGGTACTCTCAAATTGAAGGCATTGACTATGGAGAGACTTATGCACCCGTGGCTCGCCTTGAGTCCATCTGTATCCTTCTTGCTTATGCGGCACATCATAACTTCAAGTTGCAACAAATGGATGTAGAGAGTGCATTTCTTTATGGTCCACAAAATGAGTTGGTATATGTTAAGCAACCCCCAGGATTTGAGGACCCCAACTTCCCAAACCATGTCTACAAACTTGATAAGGCGCTCTATGGGCTCAAGCAACCCACACACGTGGTATGAGCACCTTAGAGAGTTATTGTTTGACCGTGGATTTGAGGTTGGGAAAATCGATACCACTCTTTTTACTAAGAAGGTCAATGGGGAGCTTTTTGTATGCCAAATATATGTTGATGATATTATCTTTGGCTCATCTAACAAAGCTTTTAATGATGAATTCTCAAAGCTTATGACTAGTAGGTTCCGGATGTATTTGATGGGGGAGTTGAGAGTATTTCTTGGTTTTGAGATCAAGCAAGTTAGAGGAGGGACATTCTTCAATCAAGCCAAGTATACTCAAGATATGCTCAAGAGATTCAAAATGCAAGATTTAAATGGAGCTCCTACTCCCATGGCTACAAAGACTCATCTAGAACAAAATCCAAATGGTAAAGATGTGGATCAAAAGGTATACCGGTCTATGATTGGTTCTTTGCTTTACCTTTGTGATCTAGACCCGATATTGTGTTGAGTGTAGGTGTGTGTGCAAGATATCAAGCGACTCCTAAAGAAAGCCATTTAATGGTGGTCAAGAGAATCTTTCGATATTTAGTTCATACCCCATTTTATGGTCTTTGGTATCCTCGAGGCTCAACATTTGCTCTTTGTGGATACACGGATTCGGATTGGGCGGGTGATAAGGATGATATAAAATCAACATCTGGGGCTTGCCAATTCCTTGGTAGGTCCTTGGTATGTTGGTCTTCTAAGAAGCAAAACTGTATATCTCTCTCCACTGTTGAAGCCGAGTATGTGGCAGCTACTAGTGCTTGCACCCAATTGCTATGGATGAGGAAAACTTTAAAGGAATACGGTGTCCATTGTGACAAAGTGCCTCTTCTATGTGAAAATGAAAGTGCCATCAAGATTGCCTACAACCCGGTGGATCACACAAGGACAAAGCATATTGAGATTCGCCATCACTTCATTAGAGATCATGTTGCTCTAGGTGATATTGATCTATCATATGTGTAAACCAAAGATCAACTTGCCGATATCTTCACGAAGCCACTTGATGAAGCAAGGTTTTGCTATTTGAGGAATGAACTAAATATCATAGATTCAAGGAACTTGAATTGATTTTCTTGCATTCTCACCTATGATTCGACCCATATTTGATTTAGGTGTAGGCATGGATAAAGGGGGAGCGCGGTCCTAATTTATTGGACTATCCCTCCCCCATTATGCCCAAAGCAATAAAAATCATTCCTCTTAATATCATTTTGTGATATGTGAGCTTAAATGATGAGTTTCGGTAATGGACCCAAGATATATCTTCGTGGTGCCAAGCCGAGTATACTCATATATGGTGGCATAGGCCACCGCCCTCTCTCTTTCGAGAGGTTGGTTTTACTCGTGTTTGTCATCCTTTGAGTTGTTTTCATTGATCTTAGTCTCATGCACTCTATTTTGGTTCTTGACATCTTTATCTCGATTTTTAGAGTGCATGTGCTTCCCAGTGCAATTATCTTAACCCAATCCTTTCTACTCCCTCGAAAACCCCTCTTCCAATCCGCACAAGAATTCCCCATTTTTTCCTGGCTATGGAATCAGGTGGGACCGGTACTACCGGTTGTATGAGCGGTACTACCGGACCTGGGTGGTTCCCAGGTCGTGTCCTGGAAAATACTCCAAGAAGCGGTACTACCGCCCACGTGCCCGGTACTAACGGTCACCGGTCCTACCGGTTGCTGAACCGGTACTACCGCTCTCAAGCGGTACTACCGCTTCAGTAACCGGTACTACCGGTCGGCGAATTCTGGTATATATTGGCTGTGAGTGGGGAAGCACCCAGCAGTGCCCTATTCTCCCCCACGTCCTACACACATACCTGCGCTGCCGCTAGAGCCCGTGACGCCACCGGAGCCCTGCCACGCCCTCCTCTCCCCGGATCCTCCTTGGATTCGGACTCTTGGCGGGCTCCCACTCCTTTTCCACCGCCATGGATCTCGGTACAACCGCCCTTTCTCTCTCACTTTTAATTTCCTCACCGGATCTAGGTTTTGCTTAGATTTGTGAAGAAATTGACATGTTGTGAGGTTGTACGTCCATACTTCCCGTGTTACTTAGTAGAATCTATGGTTTACCAAGTGTTGAGGTCACTTTTGGATCGGTTTCTACCAGATCTGATGCGCGTGTACCGTTCGACCGGTAGTACGGGAATTTTTTCCGGTACTACCGCTTGCATGCGGTACTACCGGTTGTCAGGTCCGGTAGTACCGGCCCCAACTGACCTCAACACTTCTACTAAACCTTGAATTCTCCCTTGTTCTTTGATGATTCTTGTGCCCTTATCCCCCCTGCTATTCTCCCTCTTGCTTTCACAGATGCAGGTGGTTCTAGGGGTGCGCGTAAGCGCTCCAAAGCTAGTCGTGAGATTGTTGAGGAAGAGACGGAGTCTGAGGATGAAGTTATGCCACAGCCAAGGCGTCGTTCGAAGTTGTCTGCTACTCGAGGTGGCCGTGGGGGTCGTGAGGGGGTCACCAAGCGCTCTGCTGGGCGTGGCAGCTCTCCCCCGTCTCGCCCCCTTCCTCGGGGCGCACCAAGAGTTACAGCTTAGGGCCATCAGGGCCAAGGAAACTGTCTGACATTTATGAGTCTGAGTTTCGGGCTCTCAGGATTGACAATGCATACTCCCGCAACCGTGACGAGGACAGAGAAGACAGTCTGTTCTACAATGATTTCCAAGAGCACGTCTATCATGAGGTTCTTATGACAAATATTCAGATGGTGGTGCCTCAGTTGTGGATTGACATGGAGCACATCAACAAGAACCTTGACTATTTTGCTGAAGCCAAGGAAATCTGCTCTAGCCTTGGCTTGTTCCCTATCATGGAGTTCCATTATAACTACAAGCCACTCCTCATTGCGCAGTTCTATGCCACTACACATTTCCACACTGGCAGCACTCAGAAGATCACCTGGATGACACAAGGTGCAGTCAAGGAAGCCACACTTGCGGAGTTTGCTGCAATATTGGGGTATGAAGATCCCGGCCGTGACTTTCCTTGTGGTTTCCGCTGTCACTTGCGGGATCACCCCTCCAAGAAGGATGTCCTTACACCTCTGTATGACATTCTCCATCGCATTTTCCGTGAGACTGTTGCTCCTCGTGCGGGTAACAAGGATGAGATACATGGATTTTTTTAAAAAACCCGCACGATTTCCGAGGCATGAGGCTCCTCTGAGGTGACCGTTGGTCGGCCTCCGGCTTTCGCCGGTGTCTCACCGGCAAAAGCTCTGCATGGATTCCTCAGGTTTTTTTTTGGAAGATCACCTACTCTGGTGTGACCACGGGTGGTAAGTTTCTTGAGGGCTCTCTCGCTCTCTCGGCTGATTCTTGGTTGGTTCTTCTCAACGCCAAAGGCTCTCATCTTGACGGCAGATGTTTGGAAAAGGGGGAGAAGATCTCTATTGGATCTGTTTTGAGGTTCCCTCTCATATCTCTCGTGTTAATGATTCTCTGGATCCTTCATCTGGTTTTCTTGGTAGATCTCCTACCATCTCTGGAACAGATGAGGAAACTGGTTTTAAATGGCATGCCCTTTGCTCCTCTTTGCCGGCTGATGATCTTGAGCCTTCTAAAGGTTTTTTGATGCTTTTCCCTAGTTCAAAAAGGCTGGTTCTCCTCAATCACAATGAGGTGGTTATTGATGCTAGATATTTGATTCAAGGTGAGGTTTTGGCCTCGGGTATTTCTATTGATCTTCAAGTTAAGAGGGTTGTAGTTGGCGCACAGATTTTGCCCAGCCCTTTGGTTAAGAAATTTTCCCTCAATATTGAGAAGATTGTGCCAAAAACACTGGATTTCACCGAGGACCTTCCTATGGAGTGTGCTATCAAGGATGAATCTTTGAGTCGACCTGCCCTGGATTTTTCATTAGGGCAGGATTTTGAGAAGAAGATTTTTGATAAATTCAGGCATCAAGTTAATTTCCTTGGTGGCTTCAGAAAGAGACCTTTCTACCTGGTTTGTTCTTTTGGAAGAGCAAATTTTAAGTTGGATTTCCATACGGTTAGTCTTGCACTCCAAGCTTGTTTTGGTGGTGAGGCTTCTAAATTCCAAGTAAAATTTCTGCAAGATAGAACTTTTCGTTTCTCGGTTGCTTCACGGGCAGTGGGTTTTGAAATCTACAATATTTCATAGTTTTCATGCAAGTCGTTTGTGATTCATGTCAACCTTTGGGGTAATGGGGGCCCAAATTGGATCTTTGAAGAAAAGGAGTTCTACAAAGAATCTACAGGAGATTGGAAAGTTGTCACGTACAAAAAGAAAAACTCCAAAAAATCTCCTTTGTTGAAGCCTAGCAATAAAGGTGTTTCTGTTTTTCATCGACTCAAATTTCTGAATCCTGTTGCGATTTCATCGCCTGCTCCTGCTGAACATAATAAGTGCGATTTCAAATCAAGCATTCAAGATAGATCCTATGCGCAGGTTCTCGCTGATGGCGGTGTTAAATTAGTAGTAATGCTGGTCGGGTCATCAGGAGGCGCCAATCGCACGGCATTTAAACTACCTGGTATCGTTCCTTTTTTGAAATTCCCTTCCTTCCCAAAATGCATGTGGCCCGACAATTCTTACAAGGGGTAGTTCAAGGCCCAGAAGAATACTCTTTCTCGGCCCATCGTTCACAACAGTTTTCACGAGTTCACCATTTCTTTGCAAAAAAACAACTATTGTTTTCCCTCTCTCCTCAACTCCCCGTCTGCAGAAACCCCATCCCTCCCTTGCTCGTCGCCGGTGAAGTCTGTCGAAATGGCGAACATCCCAATTGATCCTGCTCCTCTCTTGCCGAATGGCTTCCAAGTTCTGCAAGTGGCTGGATGGAATCGTGTCAAGAGGGTGGTGGTGCCGCGGAGGTCGAGGACTCATGAACAGTATGCTATCGCTACCATTAATCCCCTCCCCCTGGTCTAGTCCCTTTCTTGAATATTCGTGATGTCCTGGTTGATTTCCTCAACAATGAGGCTCGTGTTCACTTTCGGGATGTCCAGACATGTCCTTTTGGGGCTGCATATGTGCAATTTCACCATGTCAGTGACAGGGACAGGCTCATCGCGGCTAGCCCCATTCCGTTTCAAGATGTGCATGTTTCTTTCGTTAAGCATAATGAGGGGGAAAATTGGAGGAGGGCTCAATTTAACAATGAATGTTGGGTGATGCTAGTTGGTCCTCCCTTGGACCACTGGCATACTGAGGATCTGAATGCGGTTTTTGCTGATATTAGGAAGGTCCTTTTATGGGAGAGGGACCCGGATCAAAAAGGAAGGATTCTTGCAAAGATACGTGTTACTGATCTGGTTGATATACCCAAGAGTGTAAGGTTTACTATTGGCGACTTGGTGGAGTCTGAATCCTGGAATTTTTCTGTTGAAGTGCTGCAAAGTGACCTGCTTGGGGGGGCACCTGATGAGGACCCACTTCCAGATGACAATGTGGACCCACATCCTGCACCTGTCTTTGGGCCCTAGATCCCCCCTCCTCCCCCTCCCCCCCTGCTCCTGGGGGTGGTTGGGGTCAGTGGTTGGCCCCTGTGCAGGATCCTGCTCCTGAAGGTGACAATAATGAAGGTTGGGGCCCCTAGGAAGCTGCTGCTCCTGTTCAAGGCCCTGTTATTGCTCCTGGTGAAGACATGCCAGCGGATAACCATAATCTTCCCCCACAGGATGTTAACAGTGGGGTTACAGGTGCCATCCTTGTCCAAGACTGGGAGTCAGATGATGATGAGTCTGTAAATGCTGAGCCTGTGGTTGTTGAGGGTCAGGATGTGGTTGCTGGGCCTCAAGGTGTTGGTATTGGTGAGGGCCTTCGGAACATTTTACAGAACTATTTGATTGATGATGATGATGATGATGTAAACTCAGATGATGAGGGGAGGGTGGAGAGCCCCATGGATTCAGGTGCTCTGGCTGCTGAAAATGAGGATTGGATGTTGGAGGATCAGCACCTCCTTTCTCCTAATGAAGCACATCTCCAGGTGTGATTGGTGAGAACTTTTGTGTCAATACCTGATGTGCATGCTGCAAAACAGGGTTTTTCCTAACAAGGCCTGGAGCTCTGGGAAAGTTATTTTGCTCCTCATATTTAGAAGAACTCTTCTTCAAAAGGCTCTCTCATGTGTGATATCCCTGTAAGTTGGTTTAAATTTATTACTCTCATGCTTGATACTCCTGAGAAGTTTAGTTGGGTCAAGAGCTTTCTTACTTCTCCTTTATGGGAAATTATTAAGGAGCCTATTGCTGAAGAGAACTCCATTTCTTTCATCATCCCTAATGAAAGCATTTCTCAGATGGCTCCTCCTTGTCTGGGCATTGAAGCTAAGAAATCTTCCTGCTCTCCCTCCACCCCTTCCAGAAAGAGAAAGGGCAAGGAGCCTCTAGTTGACACTAAGGTGAGAAGAAGCCCTAGAATTGTTGAACTGAATGGGGGTTTTAAAAGACACTTAAACTGCTTAATTGCTGATTGCCTGGTTTGCAATGCTGTTCCACCTTGTTTGAATCCTAAAGTGGTTAAAAATCTTGCTTCCTATTTCTTCAAGGTAAAGGATGGTGACCTGGAGAAGAGGTTGCTCAAGAAAGGGAAAGCCACTGAAGTGGCAGTAAAGGCTCCTCCAAAAGGCATCATCAAAGGAACTGGCTCATCAAGCTTGAGCATTGGAGGAAAGAAGAAATCTGGGGCTGCTGGTACCTGTGGTCAGCAAGCCAAGAAGAAACCCCCCACTTAAGTGTTTTAATGTATCAAACTATGTCTTTTGCTGGAGACTTGTTGACTCCCTGTTCTGAAGCATGCTCTAGTAGTCTTTTGATGTGTTTGTTACTTATTGTTGAATCTGTCAGTGGTGTTATGATATGGATTGCCTTTTGTCTATGTGGTTGTAGTTTTCTCAATTGGGTGGTTACATTACTTATATCACCCCATCATTCTACATACATCTGGTTTCTTAATGGATAACAAAAGAATTTGGAAGATTTTGAACTGGAATATCAGGGGAATTAACTCTGAAAAAAATGGGTTGCTCTCAGAAATAAAATTGATGAGTCTGGCTGTGATATTATTTGCCTCCAAGAAACTAAGAGAGAAGATTTTGACATCTCTTACATAAGAAAATTCTCCCCCCCCAAATTTACCAATTTTGAATTTCTTCCCTCCAGGGGAGCCTCTGGGGGTTTGATCACCATTTGGAATAGTTCTCTGTTCTCTGGGCATCTTTCCTTTCACAATGAGTTCTCCATCTCCATCACCTTGACATATCTCTTGTCCAATGAAATCTGGATCCTCACCAATATTTATGGGCCATGCTTACCTGAAAAAAAGGCAGATTTATTAGATTGGTTTGGAAATATTGATATGCCTGATGATATGGATTGGCTCATTGTGGGTGACTTCAATTTTTGTAGAAAGCCTTCTGATAGAAATAGACAGGGTGGGGATGTGAATGGTATGCTTCTTTTCAATGAAGCCATTAATAATTTGGGTCTCATAGAATTACCCCTCAAAGGTAGAAAGTTCACTTGGAGTAACATGCAAAAAGAACCCCTTTTGGAAAGGCTGGACTGGTTCTTTACTTCTGCTTCCTGGACTCAGAGCTTTCCTTCAACTTTTGTTGCTCCTCTTACAAAGCCTACCTCTGATCATTTTCCTTGTGTCATCTCCATTGGCACAATAATACCCAAAGCTCAGGTTTTCAGATTTAAAAATTATTGGATGCATCATAAGGATTTTAAAGCAATTGTTCAAAATGCCTGGAACATTCCTGTTGGTTTTCAGGATTCTGCCAAAAAAATTAATGCTAAATTCAAAAATGTAAGAAGGGGGCTGAAGCTCTGGGCAAAAAATCTGCCCTGCCTGAAATCACAAATCTGCAATGTTAATGCCACCATTGATCTACCAGATGCTATGGAGGAAATGAGAACTCTTACTATCCTAGAATGGAATCTCAGAGATCTCCTGAAGAATCTTATAATTTCTCTTTTACAAGATCAAAATGCTTATTGGAAGCAAAGGGGAAAAATTAAATGGGTCAAGCTGGGTGATGAGAACACAAAATTCTTTCATTCCAAAGCTACCATAAGTTTCAGGCATAACTACATTTCCATGCTCAAAGATGATTCTAATGATGAGATTCAAGATCATGATGGTAAAGCAGATCTTCTTTGGAAAGCCTTTAAAGATAGATTGGGTACATCTGATAAGCCTGAAATGCACTTCAATCTTAGTGACTTGGCAGGGGAATGTTTAAGGCAAGAGGACAAGGATGCTTTGGAAAAACCTTTCTCTGATGAGGAGATTGAAGATGTAATTAAAGATCTTCCTAATGATAAATCCCCTGGCCCAGATGGTTTTAACAATGAATTCATGAAACAATGTTGGCCTATTATTAAGGATGATGTGAAACAACTCCTTGTGGATTTCTATGAGGGGCAGACTTCCTTGGAAAGCATTAATGCCTCTTTTATCACCCTCATTCCAAAATTGAAGCTCCTTTGACACCTGCTGATTTTAGGCCTATTTCTCTGCTAAACAGTGTCCTCAAGATTATAACCAAAATTCTGGCTAACAGACTACAAAAGTTTATCCTTAAACTTGTCCACAAGAACCAGTATGGTTTTCTCAAACAAAGGTCTATTCAAGACTGTTTATGTTGGGCATTTGAATTCCTTGATCAATGCCACAAGTCCAAAGAAGAAATTTTAATTCTTAAGCTTGACTTTGAAAAAGCTTTTGGTAGAATTGAGCATTCAACAATTATCAATATTCTCAAAGCCAAAGGTTTTTGTGATAAATGGATTTCTTGGATTCAGTTAATCTTTGGTTCGGCTTCCTCCTCTGTTCTGTTAAATGGAGTGCCTGGTAAGAAATTTTATTGCAGAAGAGGTGTAAGACAAGGAGATCCTTTATCTCCTCTCCTGTTCGTCTTGGCTGCTGATCTTCTTAAAAGCATCCTCAATAAAGCAATGAATATTGGTCTTCTCTCCCTTCCCATTGAGGGTGTGTTCTGTCCTGATTTCCCTATTGTGCAGTATGCAGATGACACTTTATTAATCCTTAAGGCTGACTCAGAGCAATTATTGTGCCTCAAGGCTCTCCTACTTTTGCTCTCTCCAGTGGACTCAAAGTTAATTATTCTAAATCTAGTATGATGCCAATTAACATGGACACTGTGAGGCTTGAGCACTTTGCCAATACACTCTCATGCCTCCCTGACTCATTGCCATTCACCTACCTTGGACTGCCTTTAAGCTTTAATAAGCCTGCAGTGGAACATTTTCTGCCTATTGTTCAGAGAGTTGAGAGAAGATTGTGTGGGTTGCTGATTTTCTTAATTATGGGGGAAATTGCAGTTAGTTAAATCTATTTTATCATCCCTTCCCATATATTATATGAGCTGTTTTGATCTTCTTGTCACTATTAAAGATCAGCTGATTAAGTATATGAGACAATGCTTGTGGAGGAAGAAAACATCTGATGTTCAAGCTAGGGGTCAAGCTCTTGTTGCATGGAATAAAGTTTGTAGACCAAAGAACCATGGGGGATTGGGGGTGCTTGACCTTAATGTTCAAAACTCAGCACTTCTTTTAAAGAATTTGGATAAATTTTACAATCATAAGGATATCCCATGGGTTCACCTTGTCTGGAACACTTATTATTGCAATGGTAAACTACCTGGAAGAAGTCTGGAGGGATCCTTTTGGTGGAAAGCTCATCTGAAATTGGTTGACATATTTAAAGGAATTGCAAAGTGCTCGGTGGGTGATGGAAAATCCATCCTTCTCTGGTCTGATATGTGGAATGATGGATGTCTACAACATAAGCTTCCTCATCTTATTTCTTATGCAAAAAACCCACACATCTCTGTCCATGAGTTTCTACAGACAGCTAACATACAAGATCACTTTTTTCTCCCTCTGTCACAGCAAGCTTACCAGGAATATCAAAGCCTTGAGCAAATACTCAGTGATGGCATGCAGGGGGAAACTGACAACTGGAGTTATATTTGGGGCAGTAATATTTTTTCAGTCCAAAAAGCTTACTATTCATTATCTGGTTATCATCCTGTTCAGCCACATTTTTCCTGGTTGTGGAAATCCTCCTGTCAACAAAAGCATAAGTTCTTCTTCTGGCTGTTGCTCCTTGATAGGCTAAACACACGGAGCCTTCTAAAAGGAAACGGTTTACTCTGGCTTCTTATGAATGTGTGTTTCATGGCTGCACCAGTGAGGAAACTATTCTACACTTATTTTGGGGCTGTCCTTTAGCAAAAGCTTGCTGGGCTGAAATTTCCCATGTCCAAGTGGCTGATCACAATCTTTTTGAAGCTTTAGCCAGTATTAAAAAAGATCTTAAAGTCCCTTTTGCAATGGAAATTATTATCCTAGGAGCTTGGGGCATATGGATGTGCAGAAACAATGAAATTTTCAACAACAAGCATGCTTCTCTTGAGGAATGGAGGGCTATTGTCGCCCAGGAATTAAGATGGGTCATGTGTAGAATTAAGAAAAAGAATTATCAGGGCCTCAAAGATTGGATTAGAAATAATTTAGACAGGAGATAGCTGCTCAGAATATTATCCCTCTTTTGAGGTGGCCGGAAACTTGTAAATACTTCTTTGTAACTCTATATGATTTATAAAAATTGCAGTGGGGTTCTTTACCCTACTGTTTTACCCTCAAAAAAGATACATGGCTTTTCTATTGACTTGATGTTCAACACTTTCCTCAACCGTGACTCAGGCACCGCTCTTGATGTGATAGATTATATATGGAATGAGATGGTTGCTGCTACACATTCTCGGAGGGTTCCACCATTTGCTGAAGGGATACGGGTAGGCTACACTAGTGCAAATCAAAATTTTCTACCGCGTAAACCAGGAATACTATTGTCATAGATCACGGTATTACCACTAGATGCGCAGTTGCGGAATTGATGAAGCACGTCGAGGCAGTGTAGTCGTTCCACGTCTCCTCCTTGTCCTCGTCCCACGAGAAGCTCCCCTTGCGCGGCTCGTCCAAGTGCCACAGATGCAGCACCTCCGAGGTATCCACACGTGCGGGGTGGAAGCGTCAGACGCCGGACTGCTAGGTCTGCGCGTGCAACACAGGCGTGAGGTGTGGCGGCTGGGTGGAATGGTCTAACCCTGGTCAGCTCGCCCCACCCTTTCTTATATAGACGTCCCTAGTGGGCTTCTACATTAGCAGCCCATTAGTAGCCTAAGCCAGGTCTAATTCGGATCCAATCCTCATTAGGCTTCCAGCCCCTTAAGTGTGTGACCCTATAGGTTTATATACGTATAGACATGACACGAATACACTTATTCTGCCAATAGTTGGTAGTGGCCTATAGCAAGACGTGCCAACTCCTAAACGCATACAAAGATCATATCGGACGAACCATCACAAGGTTTAGTACATGTCTTTCCCTTTGCCTCACGATATTTGGTCTAGCTCCAAGCTAACCTCTCTTTCTCGATACCGTAACTCGGAATCCCTTTACTAGGTTAACTCTTAACCTTATGTAGCACGGCCATGTATTTCTGGATCCGATCACTCGAGGGGCCCAGAGATATCTCTCTCAAGTAGAGAGGGGCAAATCCCATCTTGATTGACCATGCCTTGCAGCATGTTTCAGGACAAACCCGAAAGCTACCTTTATAACTACCCAGTTACGGAGTAGCGTCTGATAGCCCCAAAGTAGGTCGATCCACATCTCAAGTACATGCGACAATCTCTGGTCTAAGGACAAAACGTACACGATGTATAGAGAGAGCTGCAAGTCTAATTGCCAGTCTCATGTTGGGTCAGTCAAACCCCATGTTCATAACATGTGTCCACATCATTGGTTTGACATCTCCATGTCTATGACTTGCGAAACATAGTCATCAACCAATCGATGTGCTAGTCTAATATTCGTGTGTGTCCTCACATGAACTCCGACTAGGGACAACTATTAAATAACCATACAATTAAAGAGTTTCACAAACAATTCACATAATTTCCAATCAATACAAGTTGCCTGATATGGATATTCAAGGAACATTACAATAACTCATGGATACATATGAAATATAAGCATCACTATGATTGCCTCTAGGGCATATTTCCTTCATTTGCTCCATACATTATGGCCCTCATTGTGTCCAAGTGCCCTCCCATTGCTAGGACACTATCCACTCATCCTCTCATTGTGCATCGGCCCAAGGCACTCAAGATCAAGAAGCATGCTAAACCCCGCGTTGTGGCGGAAGAGGATGAAGAGGATGACTCTGAGGATGCTGACAGTGGTCGTGCCACAGACTATGTTGTCTCCCGCCGCAAGAATGCCAAGCCCTCTTGGGCCAAGAGGATGGAGGCCAAGCTAAAGAATATTTTCTGCTTCCAAGTTGACAAC
Source organism: Avena sativa (assembly GCA_916181665.1). Lineage (NCBI taxonomy): Eukaryota > Viridiplantae > Streptophyta > Magnoliopsida > Poales > Poaceae > Avena > Avena sativa. Next base: position 425,955,447 of record OV702280.1, read on the forward strand.
CAGAAGCGCATGTATGAGGCTCATGTGTATGACAAGAAAGCTAGTGCTCAGCAGAAGGACATGATGGCAGTCCAAGGTTTGACCGTCTCCGAGGGGTCCGAGACCAACATCACCCCTGAAGAACAGTGGATCTCTCAGCACAACCATTGGGACGATGATGTCTCTTCCTTGCTCCGTGCTCCACCCCCCTACGAGGAGGACTTTGATGATGATGAGGAGGAGGATTGAATGTCGGTATGGTAGTCTTGCACTTGTCCCTTTTTTGCGTCTTGATGCCAAAGGGGGAGAAGTTGCACTTTAGGCACGGGTGTTGCACGAGAAGTCACAAGATCGTTCTTACTTTGATCCTTTTATTGCTTGTGAACTTCGATTTCCTTCTATTTTATGTGTGAACTCTATGTATGGTTGAGACTATGTGGTTATGTCGTCGATCCATCTTGTCAGACTATGTGGTTTATGTCATGGATCCATCTTGTGATGATATGCGTTATCCATTGTATATATATTTCTCATCACAAGTTATTGTGCAAAGGTATGGTTTCAAATGCTAGTATCTATATTTGTGCACTTATGTTGGGTTTGTAAAATAGAGGGGGAGGTTTGTTTCTACTCATCAAGGGGGAGCCCCGTCTCTATTTTACAAATGCCATGAGTTTCTTCATAAAATCATCTTGCAAAAGTGTGTTGTCATCAAACACCAAAAAGGGGATATTGAAAGAGCATTTCCTATCCTTCTGATTTTGATGTTTGATAACAGCACACTTATCGGTCTAATCGTGTGCTAAGTGTATCACAAGTTTGATAGATTGTGGCACAAATATTGACTTGCCCGTTTTCCATTGCCAAAAGTCATTGTGCCAACCGGTAGTACCGGAAAAATGACCGGTACTTCCGCTTGGCACTGGTACTACCTGTCCTAGTACCGGTTGGACCCGTGCAAGGTTGGGAGGGATGGTTTTTCCTCAGTACCACCCGGTACCGCGGAGCGGCACTACCGCTCCAACCGGTAGTACCGCTCAGCAGTACCGGGCAGTGCTGGGGAAGGACCAGCCCTTCCCCTCTTGCACGGTGCCCACCGGTACTTGGGACCGGTACTACCGCCCTGACCGGTACTACCGCTTGGGGGTAGTACCGTAGGAGTGTACCGGGCAGAACTGAAACTGGCTCGACCAAGAATTGCATCTCCGATACCTGGTCTTGTACTGGACCGGTAGTACCGCTTGCAACCGGTACTACTGCTTGAGTACCGGTCCATTTATTGCTCCAACGGACAGATTTCTCCAAGGGGTATAAATACCCCTCCACCCACCTTGGGACAAGCTGCTCATTTGCATTAAATTCAAGACCACCATTGGAGCCACCAAATCCTCAAGATCTCCTCAATCCACCACCCAAAGTCCTTGATCTTTGGGGAATCGAAGGAGGAGGCCTCGATCTACTACTTCACCAAAAGAGATCTTCATTTCCCCCTCATTCACTTGAGGGCCCCTTTGCTCTAGTGTTTTCTTGGAAACCCAAGTTCTAGATTTGGTTATTATAAGCTTATCTTTGATTGTCTTGACAGCTTGCTTGTATTTGGGAGCCTCCACTTAAGTTGTGGATGTGTGCCCCAAACTTGTAAAGGTGTCGACTTCCACCTTGAAGGTCGCCGATATAGTGGAAGGTGGACCGATCCCGTTGGGGCGAGGTTCATCGGAGAACAAGGGAGGCCTTTCGTGGCGTAGGTGGTTTGATACCACCCCCTCTCCAAACATAGACGTACTTACCCTCAAAAGGAAGGAACTACCGGAAACAAATCCTTGTGTCTCCGCGTCCACCTCTTTGGTTACTTCTATCCTTTACCGCACTTTACCTACTTGCTCTTGCTTAGTGTGTGTTTACTTGTACATTTTCGTCATATAGGTAAATTCACCTTAGTTGCATTATCTAGAGAATTTACCTTATTGTCAAACCCTAATTTGAAAAAGAAGAAAATTTCAAGTAGCATCTATTCACCCCCCCCCCTCTAGGTGCCCATACGATCCTTTCACGGTTCATGCCTCTAGTTTCCAAGGGAAGTGACAATAATCTCTTCGGTTGTAGATGTGCTGTTGCTACTAGGGAGAAAACAATGGTCTCTTGTTCATGGAACATGTGAACTGTTTACCTTACACACTTTGCTTAAAGCAGTTGTCTGTTGCTTGCAACTTAATACTGGAGGAGGTTCGGATGATAACCTGAAGGTGGACTTCTAGTCATAGATGCAGTTGGATGACGGTCTATGTATATTGTTGTATTGCCCAATCAGCCTCATAGGATCTTTCTAACTAGTAATTGCATTTTTATGCCTTGCTCAGTTCCTATCAATTGCCCCGCTGTAATTTGTTTACCCTTCATGCCATGTTGTTTATCTAAGGAGAGCACCTCTAGTAAACTATGGACCCCGGTCCAATCTTTACCATTGATACATCTTTCACTGTTACTTGTTTACTTGCTGCAAACCATTACCATTACCTTCTACACCATACATTTAATCCTTTTTTACAGCAAACCGGTGAGCTTGACAACCTCACTGATTCGTTGGGGCAAAGTCTTGAGTTTGTATTGTGCAGTTCTCCGTGTTGCTTGCAACACCTATGTGAAATTTCCTTCCTCCTTCTGGTTTGATAACCTCGGTATCAACTAAGGGAAGACTTGTTCTTGTGATCTTCACACCTTGCTCTTGGGGTTCCCAACAAGACTCCACATCAAGCACCAAGTTATTTGGCACCACCAAGGAGTCATCAGGAATAAATAAGAAGCAAATGCAAATAATGGCAGAAATCTGTCAAAACAGACTAGCAGGTAGAAACCGATTTTTTCGAATGCCTTCTGTTACTCAAATCAAAAAGTGTTGAACTAACAAAAGTTATCTAACATACTGGGGGATTTATTCCTAAATTTTCAGCTCAATCCGAGTTACAGAGACTCCTCACGAATTTGTTTGGTGGAGGACATAAATCTGTTTCGGGACAGCAACTCCCCAAATCTTACTTCCTTCTCATTAGAGGTCATTCTTAGCATAAAAAGCAAACAAAAAGAATAAGGAGAGGCTATTACTGAAGTAATAACTTCCAAGACTCAAGGAAACTCTTGGGTTATCTCCCAACAAGTACTTTTCTTTAACACCTTTAAGTTAGGCACATGAAACAAGGAGAATCAAGTATTTTCAAATGAAGAGGCATTAATATCAATACTTGCAAAATCTTCAACTATGAAAGGTATCTCATCCAAATGGGTTTTTGAGGATCTCTTCTCATCTTTCTTTGGTCTACTACTTTCATCAAAAAGATTTTCAGGAGCAATCCAATCAAAATTCTTTTCAAAGGCTTCATGCATTCCAACAAGCTTAAAGGGTATGTGTATCTTAAATTCTTCTCTAGGCTTAGTTTTATCAGAGATACCCACAACATCTACACAATAGCCTAGCATATTGAAACGATCAAAGACTTTTTTGGCTTCCCTAGAAACATCATGGAATTCTTTTAATAAAGTTTCAAGGATGAATTCTCTCTTTTCAGCATTCTTTTCTTCTTTTAGTTTTAGGAACAGAATTGTATGAAGGGTTAAGGCTAACAAACCTATCCTCCAACATATGAACTAAAGAAGATGCAGCAATCTCATAATTAGGAGCAAGCTCTGCTATAGATTTATCCTCAATATCCTCATGCTTGCTAACATGATTAAAGAATTCTTAAATATTATCTTTCCCAATTATGGAGCCACTACCAATCGCAAGATATTTCAGGGCGGACTTGGGGAACAACATGGTGAGCTAGAGCAGGAACTAATTTTTTTTGTGTTTTGAATAAAGAAAGCAAACCAAACTAGACTAATTTTTTTTGAGTTTTTGAAAAGAGGCAAACAAAACCAAGCAAACTAAAAACAAAGTAAAGAGAAAGGAAGTGGAGGACTCCCCTTGTGAAGACGTCCTTAGCCTCCCTAGCAACGGCGCCAGAAAGAGCTTGATGGCTAACGTGAAGCTTGTTGGGAACCCCAAGAGCAAGGTGTGAGGCATCACAACATCAAGTTTTCCCTCAGTAAGAAACCGAGGTTATCGAACCAGTAGGAGGAAGGAAACGTCAAACATGTGTTGCAAGCAACGCGGAGACCTGCACAACACAAACTCAAGACTTTGCCCCAATGGATCAGTGAGGTTGTCAAGCTCACCAGTTTGCTGTAACAAAGGATCAAACGTATGGTGTGGAAGGTAATGGTTTGCAGCAGGTAAACAAGTAACAGTGGAAGATGTATCAATGGTAAAGATTAGACCCGGGTCGATAGTTCACTAGAGGTGCTCTCCTTAGATAAACAACATGGCATGAAGGGTAAACAAATTATAGCAGGGCAATTGACAGGAACTGAGCAAGACATAACAATACAATATTAGACAAAAATATACTATGAGATTCGATTGGGCAATACAACAAGATACATAGACCGCCATCCAACTGCATCTATGACTAGAAGTCCACCTCAGGTTATCATCCGAACCCCCTCCAGTATTAAGTTGCAAGCAACAGACAACTGCTTTAAGCAAAGTGTGTAAGGTAAACAATCCACTTGTTCCATGAACAATAGATCGTTGTTTTCTCCCTAGTAGCAACAGCACATCTACAACCGAAGAGATTTCTGTCACTTCCCTTGGAAACTAGAGGCATGAACCTACTATCGAGCATAAATACCCCCTCTTGGAGTCACTAGCAACTACTTGGCCAAGATAGCTACTAACAACGGAGAGCATGCAAGATTACAAACAACACAGACATGATAGAATCATAAAGACAAAACCATTAATCAATCTGACATAGTAATCTCAATATCCATCGGATCCCCACAAACACAACATGCATGATTACAAATAGATTAGATCTTGATCATGAATGGAGCTCACAAGATCTATACATGAAAGCACAAAGGAGGAGATACAACCATCTGGCTACTATATGGACCCATAGTCCAAGGTGGAACTACTCACGCATCATACCGGAGAGAAGGCCTCCGGGATGATCTCCCCTCCGGCAGGGTGCCAAGAAGAACTTCATATCCCCCCGATCTAGGGACGACGGTGGCGGCGGCTATAGAAGGTTTCATGGAATATTGATCGGGTACTTAGGGTTTCTGCATCGGGGGCTTCTTATAGGCGAAGAGGCGAGGCCGGGAGGTGGCCAGGGGCCCCATACCCTACCTAGGAGCGGGGCAGGGCCCACCCGCGCCTAGGGGGTCTGGCCACCCTGGTTCGCATCTCCGTCTCGTCTTTTGGAATCGTGTCCCTCACGGTAAAATATTGACTTTGGCTTTTGTCCCGTCCAATTTCGAGAATATTGATTTTCTGCCTTTCTGGAACCAAAAACAGAAGAAAACAGGCAACTGGCACTGTGGAAACTTCTTAATAGGTTAGTTCCAGAAAAGATATAAAAACACCTCAAAGTGTAGACAAAGCAAAGCAAAGTAGATACTAGACAAGCATGGAGCATCAAAAATTATAGATACGTTTCCAATGTATCAAGGCGCACCTCTCGGGCGAACTGGCTACCCAGGAGGATGGGAAGCCTCAGCTCGTCGTCCTTCGCCACCTCGGCCTCCTGCTCGTCCGGATCTCTGCCGGCACAGTCGCCGCGGGCCAGCGACGAGGCTCTATGTCCCGTTAAGTGATGATGGCACCCAGCACTGTCGTGGGACGCTTCGTTGGAAACCCCAAGAGCAAGGTGTGATGAGCACATCAGCAAGTTTTCCCTCAGTAAGAAACCGAGGTTATCGAACCAGTAGGAGGAAGGAAACGTCTCAAAGGTGTTGCAAGCAACGCGGAGACCTGCACAACACAAACTCAAGACTTTGCCCCAACAAATCAGTGAGGTTGTCAAGCTCACCGGTTTGCTGTAACAAAGGATTAAACGTGTGGTGTGGAAGGTAATGGTTTGCAGTAAGTAAACAAGTAACAGTGGAAGATGTATCAATGGTTTGCAGCATGAACCCACTATCGAGCATAAATACCCCCTATTGGAGTCACTAGCAACTACTTGGCCAAGATAGCTACTAACAACGGAGAGCATGCAAGATCACAAACAACACAGACATGATACAATTAATAAGACAAAACCATTAATCAATCTGACATAGTAATCTCAATATCCATCCGATCCCCGCAAACACAATATGCATGATTACAAATATATTAGATCTTGATCATGAACGGAGATCACAAGATCTATACATGAAAGCACAAGGAGGATATACAACCATCTAGCTACTACATGGACCCGTAGTCCATGGTGGAACTACTCACGCTTCAGAGCGGAGAAGAAGGCCTCCGGGATGATCTCCCGTCCGGCAGGGTGCCGGGAAGAACTTTAGATCCCCCCGATCTAGGGATGATGGTGTCGGCGGCTACAGAAGGTTTCGTGGAGTTTTGATCGGGTGCCTAGGGTTTCTGCATTGGGGGCTTCTAATAGGCGAAGGTGCGAGCCAGGATGGCCACCAGGGGGGCCTCACCCTACCCAGGCGCGGGGTGGGCCCACCCACGCCTAGGGGGGTTTGGCCGCCCTGTGGCGCCTCTCCATCTCGTCTTCTGGCTTCGTGTCTCCCACGGTAAAATATTGACTTTGGCTTTTGTCCCGTACAATTCCGAGGATATTGATTTTCTGCCTTTCTGGAACCAAAAACAGAAGAAAACAGGCAACTGGCACTATGGCAACTTGTTAATAGGTTAGTTCCAGAAAAGATATAAAAACACCTCAAAGTGTAGACAAGGCAAAGAAAAGTAGATACTAAACAAGCATGGATCATCAAAATTATAGATACGTTTCTGACGTATCAAGCATCCCCAAGCTTAACTCTTGCTCGTCCTCGAGTAGGTAAGTGATAAAAGAATAATTTTTTAGGTGACATGCACCGTCAAAACCAAGATCAAACCATTTGCAAGCATTGAAAGTTGGGATCAAAGAACTCTAAACATGTGCATGAAAGATGGAGTTCTAACAATAAGACAAAGTAACAATGCATGTAACATGAAAGGCTACAAACAAAGATCATGAATAACATGCATTGAAAAACGTTTGTTTGTTTCACATACAGAAAACATGACATAGTGGCATTCAGCTTGTCCCTCATAGAGTGGCAAATAGATGCATAGGACACCTTCAAAGTTCATAAGAGTGACTAGATACAAATAGCACAAGAACAAATAATATCACAATATGCATCAATCAATAAGTTTTGGGACACTGCACATAGAATGGCAACTATGCTCTCTTAATGGTGCCTAAATGTAGAAGGTGGAGACTCAAATAATAGTGGAAGAAAGGCACTTCATAAAGGAAAGCAAGGATTTCAAGTTTCAAAAAAGAGCTTCCAAAAATTATGGTACTTGTTAGCTTTGAAGTGATTAAGGTTAAAGTGAACAAAGATGGTGTATATGCTTGACAAAGTATAAGTTGGCAATCTCAAGTCCCTTGAATACGAGGGCCACACCTCATGCTACTCAACTTCAGTCACCTATAAGTTATTGTCATAGTAAGTACATGTGTATCATAGAGAACCGCCTACGGGGTACCCCTTGCACATGGTACAGGAGCTATCCCATAACCAAAATGACAAGGCAAGTAGACAATGAGCATCTCAGCGATCTTTTTATTTACTATGTGCATAGCTTTTTATTGAGGATGCTTCACAGATTGCTCATTATGGTGATGTTGCAAGTTTCCACCATGATTAGGCATGGCTTAGGCTAGCGGCCCAGGCGTTTATCTAACACAAAATACATAACTCCATGGAATTGCAAGATCCCTCTTTATTTCACACCGGTGATATCCATAGACAAAAGAGCATGATATCAACTGTGTACAAAGTACAAGTGCAATTTTGAAAACGTTCCCCATGACAGCACGGTTCTGCTAATTCCAACGTATTAGTGCAAGCATATACAACATAGATGACACAATGGTTAAAGTTTATTAGGGGCAAAGAATATAAAGTGTGCCATCAAGTTTGTGAGGGCTTTAATCACTAAGTTTTCACATAACAAAATACTTTTTAATTGGAACATAGCTAAAAACATGAATATACTTGGAATGGTGTAACACACCATGCATAGGAGTTTATAGTGGACACTTTGGAATAACTTGGTTTCTTGGGAGTTGGAAGCATGAGTAGAGCTTACTCATACAAGTGGAGGCTAGCAAAAGACTGGGAACAACCAACTAAGAGAGCAATAATGGCCATAATCATGCAGAGCAATAAAAAATTACTCCCTCCGTTCCTTTCTATAGTGCCTATAGTTTTTTAAGAAAAATTCCAAAATATAAGATATAGTGTGTTACACAAGTTGTTTGGACAACTTTTTTAGGGAGTTTACATAAAGTATATAGCGTTTCATGGCTCTTGCAAACTCCTCTATTTTATCACATCAATTATCCACGATAAACCCCACCCAAAACTATTTTAATTTTCTCTCCACATCTGTTTCTTAATTTCCGTGCCAAAAACTATAGGCACTATAGAATGAAACGGAGGGAGTACTATTCAAAGCATAGAGTGGTACTACAAGTCAAGGACTAAGTGATCATAGAGGCTATCGTGACTTGTTCATAGTCATAACATGGTGTGAGCATGTGCCCGGTCAACCCAAACAAAGCATCAAAGGAGATTACCACAATACTATGCTTTTGCATGCTAAAACAATGCATAATTCTTTCAAGGCACACTAAGAAATCCCAATTGTTTGGAACAATACATGCTACAGCAATAATCACTAAGCATAAGGTCAAAACAACACCTAGCATGTCATGCTAAAGTCTAAGTCACAGTCAATACAAGTTCCTCTTGCACTTATCAAGCAAGAACTTTCTACTCCTTTCCAACACCAAGCAACTTATTTGAAACAACACAGCGAGAACGGGGGTCCAAACTACTTTATTCAAGAAAAATAAACAAACTAAGCAAAGCAAACGAAAACTAATACGCTCCAAGAATAACACAATAGTGCATGAAGCAATAAAATAAAGTGTCTACACAGACCTGAGATTTTTATTGATGAAGAAGGGGATGCCTTGGGCATCCCCAAGCTTTTACGCTTGTACCTCTTAGATATTTCTTGGGGTGACATCCCCAAGCTTCAGCTTTTGTCTATTCTTCATCTCATTACATCACTCCTTCTCTACACCTGAAATTTTTCCTTCATACAAAACTTCACACAATCTTCATTAGCAACATTAGTGTATTCAAAAGATAATAAACCCTTGGGTTTAGCTTTGGACAGCAAAACTGTTCACTAAAAACACAAGATACTGTAGCAAGTCCTTCAAAAATCTCAATTCCCCAAAAGTGAACTCAAAAAGGAATCAATAATAAGCAAATGCAAATAATGGCAGAAATCTGTCAAAACAGACCAGCAGGTGGAAACCGATTTTTTATAAACTCTTCTGTTGCTCAAATCAAAAAGTGTTGAACTAAGTAAAGTTAGCTAACATACTGGAGGATTTATTTGTAAATCTTCAGCTCAATCGGACTTACAGAGACTCCTCACGAATCTTTATGGTGGAGGAAACAAATCTGTTTCGGGACAGCAACTCCCCAAATCTTACTTCCCTCTCATTAGAGGTCATTCTTGGCACAAAAAGCAAACAAAAAGTATGGTCATTACTGAAGTATTAACTTCCAAGACTCAAGGAAACTCTTGGGTTATCTCCCAACAAGTACTTTTCTTTAACGCCTTTAAGTTAGGCACAAGAAGCAAGCAATCAAGTATTTTCAAATGAGGAAGCATTAACATCAAACCTTTCTTTCAAAGAAGGAGGAAAAAGCAACTTCTCTCTCCTCATAGGGAAGTGTTCAATACCTTTATTGAATGGAAATTGATATTTAATGGTGCCTTCTTTCATATCAATGATGACACCAACAGTTCTAAGAAAAAGTCTTCCCAAAGTAATAGGACAAGAAGCATTGTATTCAACATCCAAAACATAGAAATCAATAGGGACATATGCATTGTTAACCATGATGAGAACATCATTAATACTCCCCTTTAGTTTCTTCTTAGCATTATCATCAAGTGGAACATCCAAATAACAATCTTCCAAAGGTGGCAAATCAAGCATTTCATAAATCTTCCTAGGCATAATAGAGACACTAGAACCAAGATCACATGAAGCTTTGAGATCAAAGTCATTCTCTTGCATATTAATAATGGGTTCCCAACTATCTTCTACTTTCCTAGGAATAGAAGCTTTGTTTTTTAGCTTCTCTTCCTTAATCTTAACAAGAGCATATGTAATGTGTTTGGTGAAAGCAACATGCATATCACTAGCATCAGGACTTATAGAAAGCTTTTGCAAGAACAGAATCACTTCAGAAATATTGCAACCATCTATATCAAAATCAAACTTAGCATCATTAGTAGTAGACTCATTAGGATTAGGCACTATAGGAGGAGGAATAGGGACTTATTGTGATTTAGTGGTATCCATTCTAGTGATGGTGCACACACTTTTGTTTCTATCAATTTCAGCTTCCCTTTCCCACTTAGCATGAAGTTGGGCTAACAGTCTAACATATTCATCAATAGTAACTTGTATGGCATGAGTAGCAGCAAAGGTATTTTCCATGGTTTCAGGTTTAGCAGCCATTTTGTTAATCAAGGAGGACTGTGCTTCAGACAAAGAGGAAATATTCTTCTCAGCATTTAAATTTTTTGACTGTAAACTAGGAATTTCTCTATTCATATTCTCAAGCTGATGATTAATGTTTTTTAAGATAACAGATTGTTCTTCCATAGTTTTAGTGAATATCTTGTTTTTCTCATATTGCATCTGCATAAAGTTTTTAGTGGATCTTTCAACTTCTAGAATCCTATCTTCACTAGGCATTCCAGATCTACCATGGTAAGCATTTCCATTATTAGGAGGATAAGGCCTATAGTTATTACCATAAGTATTGTTGCCAAAATTGTTGTTTCTAATGAAGTTCACATCAACTTGCTCTTCTTGAGCAACCAAAGAGGCTAAAGGACATTGTTTGGATCTAAAGGAGCTTTCCCATTAACAAGCATAGCCATTATAACATCAATCTTATCACTCAAAGAGGAGGTTTCTTCAACATAATTTACCTTCTTACCATGTGGAGCTCTCTTAGTGTGCCATTCAGAGTAATTAACCATCATATTATCAAGGAGTTTTGTTGCAGCACCCAAAGTGATGCCCATAAAGGTACCTCCAGCAGCTGAATCCAACAGGTTTCTTGAAGATAATAATCCAAGTAGTGAGTCCATGAGTGGGACAATTCTTAACCAAAGACTTCATTCTATCCCAAGATTGAGCAACATGTTCATTATCAAGTTGTTTAAATTTCATAATGTCACTTCTCATAGATATAATCTTAGCAGGAGGATAGTACTTTCCAATAAAAGCATCTTTGCACTTAGTCCAAGAATCAATACTATTTCTAGGCAAGGATAGCAACCACTCTTTAGCTTTCCCCCTCAAGGAGAAAGGAAACAGCTTGAGCTTAATAATATCTCCATCTACATCCTTATACTTTTGCATCTCACAAAGTTCAACAAAGTTATTGAGTGGGCAGCAACATCATCAAAACTAGCACCAGAAAATTGCTCTCTCATTACAAGATTCAACAAAGCAGGCTTAATTTCATAAAAGGTAGCATCAGGAGAAGGTGGAGCAAAAGGAGTGCTAAGGAAATCGTTGTTGTTTGTGCTAGTGAAGTGACACAACTTGGTGTTTTCAACAGAGTTCATTTTGGCAAAAGTGGAGCAAGCCAACAACAGTAGCAGCAAAGCAGGAACTACTTTTTTGTGTTTTTGAATAAAGAAAGCAAACCAAACTAAACTAATTTTTTTTTGGAGTTTTTGATAAAAAGAGGCAAACAAAACCAAGCAAAAGAAACTAAGCAAACTAAAAAAAAGTAAATAGAAAGGTTGAGGAGGACTCCCCTTGTAAAGATGTACTTAGCCTCCCCGGCAACGACGCCAGAAAAGCTTGGTGATGGCGCCCAACACTGTCGTGGGACGCTTCATTGGAAACCCCAAGAGCAAGGTGTGATGAGAACAATAGCAAGTTTACCCTCAATAAGAAACCGAGGTTATCGAACCAGTAGGAGGAAGGAAACGTCTCAAAGGTGTTGCAAGCAACATGGAAACCTGCACAACACAAACTCAAGACTTTCACCCAACGAATCAGTGAGGTTGTCAAGCTCACCGGTTTGTTGTAACAAAGGATTAAACGTATGGTGTGGAAGGTGAAGGTTTGCAGCAAGTAAACAAGTAATAGTGCAAGATGTATCAATGGTAAAGATTGGACCGGGGTCCATAGTTCACTAGAGGTGCTCTCCTTAGATAAACAACATGGCATGAAGGGTAAATAAATTACAGCAGGGCAATTGACAGGAACTAAGAAAGGCATAACAATGCAATACTAGACAAAAAGATCCTATGATATTTGATTGGGCAATACAACAATATACATAGACCGCCATCCAACTTCATTTATGACTAGAAGTCCACCTTCAGGTTATCATCTGAACCCCTCTAGTATTAAGTTGCAAGCAACAGAAAACTGCTATAAGCAAAGTGTGTAAGGTAAACAATCCACTTGTTCCATGAACAAGAGACCGTTGTTTTCTACCTAGTTAACATCCCAGCATTTAGGAACTCACGAATGGTAGATTTAGGAATTTGGAATGTTGCATGTATTCATCTGTAAAAAATGGGGGTAAATTTTTTGCCAAACTAAAACCTAAAGTGATCAAGGTTTCTTTCATACTTTGAGATTAGGATTAGTCTTAAAGGATGATTGCTATAGACTTTGATATGATCTTTGAGGAATTATGTGTTTTGGGAAATGAAATTTGAATTTAAAACTTGAGTGTTTGAATTTTAATTCAAATGATTTTTGAATAATGTTTGAATCTTGATTTAATTAAGAGTTAACCAATTTAACTCAAACTTTATTTAAAGAAAGCAATTAAGAATATGAATATCTATTTCATATTTTCATTCAATAAATAAGTTACAAAAAATGTAACTTATTGAAATCATCCACAATCTTCACCATAGCAAATAAATAAAGAATAAGAATATTTATTTATTGATGATAGTATAATCTTTATTACAAAATAATAAAATGAAGCTTACAAAAGAATAGAACAAAAATTACAAAAGAATAAAGAAGATTACATATGACTATTCTACAAATAAACCTAAACTAAAATTTTCATTTCCAATCTATACCTGCAAAATAAACAGAAACTGAATAGAAAAAGAAAAGTTAGGATTAGCATTGTTTTACTCTCAGACTTGTCAGTGAAGTGCACTAATCAAGGTTCATCATGGAGTAAACTTATAAAAGGGTCAAGTTTCACCAATATGAAAGAATGTATCTTTCATAATTTTAAGCCAGAAGTCAAATAACAGCAAGGAGGGGCAAGTTTCACCAGCCAGGTAAAAGTAAACTGATAACAGTAACTCTCAAATTCAGAGCATATCCACACGATGCACAGCAAGCACACAGGCAGGACACACACCAAAGTGCATGGTGTGTGTGCTGTCAGCACCTCAGCAACAGCCCAGCAACACAAAACTGCTCAGCACAGCCGTGGAGAGGCACTAGTGCATCTCTTCACTGCTCACACACACACAAGAACAGCTAGCTTAGCCAGAGCCTAATAAACCAGCCACACCATCTCACATCATATCAAGCCACATATCACCTGATGGTGACATAAGGAGGAGAAGGATCAGGTGAATAGCAAGGCCAAGCTCACAAGAGCTAGGAGGAGCAGAGTTCCTCAAGGCCAAGCACAAGCATCAAGGGAATACAAGAACATCGTCAAGGGGAGAAGTACTGGATCAGACCAGCAACACCACCAGCATATCAATCCATCACCAACATAGTTTTTGTGGTGAGCATCATAAACAACCATGTGATCTATTTATCTTATCCCAAGCAAAGTATATATGCTGATGCATAAGGCAACCTCTCAATAATCACCCAAGTGGGGTGAAGCTATCCTAGAGGTTTTAAACATAAAGATCAAGATCAAACTCTTTTCAAAACACCAAATTCTCAGACCAGCCTCACAGAATTGGTGATACCAAAGGCGACCTTTATATTCTATCATTTGTTCTTACAAAATCTGGGCACATCTCCAAGGAGTAGCACCTCAGATTTTATAAGCCACAAACAAAACCATATATCATTTGGGATCGTATTCTAATTATTTATTCATGATCAAAGAATCATTAGATTCTACTGAATTAAATTCAAAACAAGCATCATCTAGCAAGCCAACAATAACTAAGTCAGTAAATTCTCACTGACTAGATCATTGCCAGTATCAAGATACTGACAATTGATACACAAATCAATTCACTAGAGTACCTGCCAGAGGCAATAATATGCAATCCTAGCATTTAATCCAACCTTAATCACACATCAAAAATAGCACCACATAATAAAATGGTGGTGGTCACTAACAATGAGGTGCAGAGCATCCCAAATCCCCATTAAACAGCACAACCAGATCATAGGAGCATCTTACAAGTACCAGACATGAACCCTAAATGGAATAAATCATCTTAATCAGGACAAGATAGTAACCAGAGAGGTCACTACCAACATCTAGAATAGGATGGGCGAGCACAGAGAGCACAAGGGGGAGAGGAAAAGAACTCACCAAAGGTCCTCGCTGGAGACTAGAAGAGGAAGCGGAGGTGGCCGACGACCATGGCGGCATGGGGAGCACCCCCAGGAGGGCGCTACGACCCATACAGCGCCACGGTGGCGACCATAGCCACGCCTAGAGGCTAGGTGAATCACCACGACACACAACAGCAGCGGCGGCGCCAGGATCCACGCCAACCCCAAACCCTAGGGTTCGGGACGGCATCGATTTGTCGCAGGAGAGCTCCATGCTCAAATCCAGTTGGACAGGAGGAAAGGGCGTAGTCGACAACCTCCTCCGGCACCATGGCGGCGACCAGAACGGACCATGACGGCGGGAATCGTCGGCGGCGACATCATCGACCACGGGGTCGGGGATGTAGGAGGAGAGGAGTGAGCTCGAGGGTGAGAGACACCGAGTGGGTGGGCTAAGTTGGGCCAGAACCCTTCGGGGTGGCTGTTTTGACTATGCCTCATGGGCCACAAGGGCCCAATAATAATAAGCCAGCCCCCCAAAAAAACCTTTAAGGCCTGTTTTAATAAATAGAAAAAGACCAAAATGCCCCTAAACTTAATTAAATTCAGAAAATAAAATAAAAGTCCAAAAATTATAAAAAATATATTTTTGGATTCACAAAAATCCAAGCTATCCAAGTAAATTAAGATATAAAATTTTAGACATTTAAATTTTATTAAGAATTTTTTAATTTATATATTCCTTATGGAATTTTACAAAATTATTGAAAGATGATAAAAATAAATAAAAATCACTTTCATCATATATTAATATTGTAGTATTTTAGAAAAATACTAAACAAACATTTAATAACAATTTTTAATATTTAAGTGATAATTCTTAAAAGAATTATTAAATCAATAAAAGGGAAATAAAATAAAAGAATAAAATATTCTATTATAAATATTAAAAATTAATATTAATATAAATCTTTTATTATTAAAAATAATTTTTATAATAATGAGAAAAATACATATCAAGTTAAATGATGCACTACATT
Organism: Avena sativa; assembly: GCA_916181665.1. Taxonomy (NCBI): domain Eukaryota; kingdom Viridiplantae; phylum Streptophyta; class Magnoliopsida; order Poales; family Poaceae; genus Avena; species Avena sativa. The sequence goes on from OV702280.1 coordinate 425,971,150, forward strand.
ACTTTGCATAATCATTTTGCTTCTTTAAATATTGTCCTTACCAGGCAATAATGATGTTTTTGTAGACATAGAAGCTCAAGGTCCGGTGAAAGCATCTGACTTCACTACCTTGCCATCACAAGGCAAGTTCATCACTTTATCATATCCTTTGAAGAGTATTTATCAAAGTATTTGCAAATTGTGTGTTATCATATATACTCTAAAATAAAGAAAATATAAATTTCACAAATAAAGAAATCATAGATATCATCCTAAGTGATGATATAATGGAGCAATGGAACTTGGGGTTCTATTTGCAACAATGATGATCAATTAGGAACTTAATAACCCCTGACATGAGTGATTCTAGCGCCATATATTACGCTTTAGCCATGAGATTTGGAATGGGACAGAGAAGTCAGCTGTATCTTCTTCCTCTCGCATGAAGCCGGATGTGCAGGTCGTGGCTGTTATCCTCGTAGCGTGCATATTAATTGGTAATTCGTAGAGGATATGCAGCATATGGGTGGGAACCCTCATCGTCCCACGATAGTTCTGGCATCTAACGGTTTGTACAAACCATTGTCATAATTCATTATGTGGGCATGGTGTACACTAAGGAGGCATGCGAGGTCGCGAAGGGGGCAGTCATTGGCTTGGACCAACTACCGGGCCCCACATCATGGAATTGTAGACGGGAAAGTACGCCCGGTTGTGCAACAAGGAGTTGATCTCTCATGGGTAAAGTAACGCACCTCTGCAGAGTGTAAGAATTGTAACTTGTTACTCCCTGTTCCGGGAAGGAGCTACGAATGCGGCAGGAAAGGAACTCCATGAAAGTTATGGTCAACCTGTGAAGGCTGATGGTCATAGATTTTTATAATAAAATCAATCTTTGAAGAAAGATTTAAAAAAACTGCATAGTGCCAAGGACTTATAGTCCGAGGTGGTAGTTAGAGCATCAAACTTCCCACCTTGCATATAATGAACTTGTTGGGTAACGTTGTTACTCATCCTTTCCTTTGATCCCTTGCTTAGACTCTGATGATCCCGAAGACGTGCCAATGTATGCAGCTGAATGTCAAGAAGATGTGTTCTACGAGGAGCCTGACCTGTTAGGAGGTGTTGAAGGAGTGGATTATGAAATCCGCTATGGTCTCGACGATAACGAATCCAACTAAGTATCCTACTTAGTAGTAGCCAACGAAGCCGAGCAGCATGAACTCTATAGAATAAGCTGTTGAGATCAACTCCTAGTCGGAGTGCTACTTTTAAATTCCGCTGAAACACTTTATATTTTGGTTTGTAAGTTGAAACCTTTTAAAGTCTCGAACTTCTGGTATTGTAATAATAATAATGTGTGAATGTTTGTAATATGGACCCGCAATGTTTCTGTTGTACCACTCTGAGGGATGTGATATTTACAGAACGGTGTTCTGTGGATTTCATGTCAACGACTATAGTGTATTGCACATGCAATGGTATGCTGGGTCACCGCAGTTGGTATCAGAGAAAATTGCTTTGATCTTAGGTTGGAAACCTAGTAAAGGGTAGTACATGTAGGAAAGTTTAGCAACGATAAAGAATTCTCTAAAAGTAATATAATGGGTATTCAAATGAGAATATTCCGTTATATGTTTTAGTGCGATAATTCTTTGTTATGATGCAATATATTATGGGATACTAATCACAACTATTTTCTAATATACAGAGATATGACACCAAAGTTTCCAAAACAGACTTTGGTAAGGAAAGAGGAGACTCTTGATGATTATCAAGGATCATTCACCGATCAACTTCGTCAACTTTTAAAGATCTTTAGTTGTCAAACTAGAATTCCAGTGAATACTATCACTTACCTTGATGGCCGAATGTTATCCAAGTATCGTGTGAGTATCCAACTTCCAGAGGAGCTTGGATTATATCACGATCTACCTATAGGTGAAGGTAGGAGTCATTTAGCAGCATATCATGCTGCGGTTGTGGAGGCGGTAGCTAATATCCGGGAGCATAAAACTAAGGAGTTAGAAGGTAGAACATTCTCTGTGATACCTCATGATTCTATAGACTCGGAGCCTATACCCGATCATCTTACTTTGGTTAAGAAGCATCCTAAGTTAGCTTCCAAGATTATGGATAGATATCGAACACTCGTTGCGTCTTTTTACAAGTCACATCAAGTGATTATTGTAGATAAAAATGACATGTTAGAGGATCTAACTGGTTCGGAAAGGAGGAAGAAGTTAGCATTCCAGTTAGAGAAGGAAGAAGGTAGTAGTGCAACACCTATCTTAAGGATATACCTATAGATCCTGAATCTTTTATACCATATCCTTATTCACCAAGTTCTGAACCTAGGCATGATCCTACTATGGATATGAGGTATGCAGTACCACAGGGCTTAGAGGATGGTTCTGACTCAGAACTTCCTATTGATAATTTTGATGGTTGGAGAAGGGGGTCATATGAAGGATCTCATGAACACCAGATGTCCACAGATGGTTCTGACAGAAATGTTGGACAATCTAGCTGGATGGGTGCAAGGATTAACCATAGTAATAGTAGTAGAAATGCCATGTCAATAGATAATCAGGATGAAGAATAAGATCCCGAGGAGAGAGTGTTTGAATCATCAACATCTCAAAACCCAAAGAATAGACATTATCCAGTGTTTAACTATCTTGTCCAAAGGAGCACCTGGGAAGCAGCAGGATCTGCGTATCTTGTTGACAACTCAAGGAATGAAGCTCAGGAGATGCAGGCAGGAGATAATGTTGAATATGTTTCTGAAGACTTTTCAAATGAGCTGGAGGGAGTCAATGCGCTCAGATTGAGTAATAACTCAAGTCCTGACACTTCAGATACAGAGTATGTTCCTTCTGGAAGGCCATTTGTTCCACAAACTGTGCGACGAACAACACGCCATCACGGTTGGACATCAGGCATGTATGATGAGCGTAGTTACTACTAGAAGGAGGCAAGAGATATCAAGTACCGTGTATTGTACTCCAAGAAATAAGATAGTTAGATGAATAAGGTAGGTTTGTGATTATACCTAAATGGTATATGTTGTAGTGACTTTGTATTATTATGATATTATGTATAATATGTGAAATGCATATTTGGATTTTCTTTGGATCTTCATTGTGTGACTAGTTCTGTGCGTAAAGTCGAGCTCAGAACACATGTGCATGATGTAATTATGAGTATTCGCTTTATGTTGCAGGACTAGAGGGTCATGGATACGGGTGTAGAAATGGAAACTGAGCAGCAGCGGATGGAGCGAGAGGCCAAGGAGAAGGCCGATGCAGATGCAGCAAATCAGGGAGCATTGCCACCACCACCAATGAGGCCGTTAATGGATCAGAACTTTATGCAGTGCATGCAAATGATGCAAGAGACCCAGAACAAGTTCATGGAAGAGCTGCTGGGACGATCAAATCAGAGGGAACCTGAAGGTGGAGGCGTGCGTCTATCTGATTTCCAGAATGCAAGGCCGTTACCTTTTGCATCAGCTCCTGAACCAATGGATGCAGAAGATTGGCTAGCAGATACAGAAAGGAAGCTGAAGATTGTAGGTTGCAATGATGAGGAGAAATTGAGGTATGCAACTCATCTTCTCACTGGACCTGCAGCATCTTGGTGAGAGAATCAGTTGGCTATGCAACAACCAGGAAGGGAGTTTACCTGGGAAGATTTCAAGCAGAGATTCTGTGAATATCATGTTTCGGAAAGTGTTATGGAGTGGAAGCGGAGAGAATTTGAGGAGCTTCGGCAGGGATATACTAGTGTCATGAAGTACATATGGGAGTTTAGTCAACTGTCTCGCTATGCTGAGGAGGATGTCAACACCGAAGAGAAGCGGAAGAAGTGTTTTCTGCATGGGTTAAACCCATTTGTGAAAATGCAGCTAAGGTTAGCCAATAAGGAAACTTATCAGTAGTTGCTGGATGCAGCCATTACTTTTGAAGATGATTATAAGAATGTCCAAGAGGATAGGAGGAAGAGAGCCAAGAAGGAAACCAAGAGAATTCAGGCCAGAAAACCTAAACCCAACCTGGAGTTCAAACCTCGGAATAGGAACTATGGTAACAATAACAATAACAATAACAAGGGCAGTGGTGGAAATCAATCCAATCCGAGAAGGAATGTTATTTGTAACAATTGTGGAATTCCAGGGCATTTCTAGAGGGAATGCAAAAAGTCTGTAGTGATCTGTTACGGTTGTGGTCAGAAGGGGCATATCAAGCCCGATTGCCCAAGCAAACCACCAGGAGGTTGGCCTACCAAGGGAGGAGGAAAAGCCAGTGGAGGAAATGGACAGCCAAATAAAGGAGGAAATAATGGCAAGAACAACAATGGCAAGAGGAACTGACCTACCAGGAAACTGAACTATGCAACCCTCGAGGAGGTGGATAATTCGGAGCATGCAGTAATAGGTACGCTCAATATCCTTACCAATCCCGGCAAAGTTCTATTTGATACTGGTGCAACTACTTCATTCATTTCTGAAGAATTTTGTGATAAGTTTGGGATTAGAAGGGCAACGTTAGAAAGCCCTATGACCGTAGTTACGGCAGGGGAAATGTGATTGTACGCCACATAAAACAAGATCAGTTTATCTCGATCTATGGTTGTACATATTTCGTAGACCTTTATGTGATTCCTTTGAAGGGAATTGCAGTAGTGTTGGGAATGGATTGGATGATGGAACACGGAGCTCAGATAAATTGTGAGGAGAAAACTGTCTCAATCAAAACTCCAAGTGGAGCAACGATAGTTTACCAAGCAGATAAGCATAGTCATATCATGTTGGATTTGCAGTTGAACTCAATGAAAGAGGTCAAATTGGAAGATATTCCTATAGTAAATGAGTTCCAAGATGTTTTTCCAGCAGAGCTACCGGGAATGCCACCAGACCGGGAGATAGAGTTCACTATTCATCTAATTCCTGGTATAGCAACAATAGCCCAAGCACCATATAAAATGAGACCCAAAGAGTTAAAAGAACTCAAAGATAAAATTGATGAGTTAGCCAGAAAAGGATTTATTCAGGAAAATGTATCTCCATGGGTAACACCGGTAATCTTTGTGGATAAGAGAGATGGTGGAAGAAGAATGTGTGGATATTATAGAAATCTGAACAACGTTACTATCAAGAATAAGTATCCTTTACCAAGAATTCAATATTTGTTTGATCAAGTGAAAGGAGCTGGATTATTCTCAAAGATCGATTTAAGATCTGGATACCATCAAATAAAAATCAAACCGGAAGATGTTCCAAAGACAGCCTTTGTCTCAAGATATGGACACCATGAGTATCTGGTATTACCATTTGGTTTGACCAATGCACCTGCAATATTCATGAATCTGATGAACAAGATCTTCATGACATATTTGGACAAGTTCGTCATAGTCTTTATTGATGATATTCTGATATATTCCAGCATGCTGATCATTTGAGAATAGCATTGCAGACTCTAAGGGAACACAAACTTTATGCTAAGTTTAGTAAGTGTGAATTTTGGCTAGATGAGGTAGAATTCCTCGGTCATGTGATCAGTAAAGATAGAATTGTTGTAAATCCATCTAAAGTTCAGTCAGTACTAGAGTGGACTACACCAACCAATGTGAAGCAAATTCGAGGTTTCTTAGGAATGGCTGGTTATTATCGGAGATTCATTGAAGGTTTCTCCAAAATAGTCGGACCAATGACCAAATTGTTAAGAAAGAATACACCATTCAATTGGGATGAGAAGTGTGAAGCAAGTTTTCAAGAGTTGAAGACTAGGTTAACCACAGCTCCAATCTTAGCAGTTCCTGAAACAGGGAAGGACTTCACAGTATACTGTGATGCATCTAAAGAAGTTTTGGGTTGTGTATTAATGCAAGATTGGAAAGTGATTGCTTATGGTTCAAGACAACTGAAACCACATGAAGTCAATTATCCAACTCATGATTTAGAGTTAGCAGCAGTAGTTTTTGCGCTGAAAGGATGGAGGCATTTTCTATATGGAGCCAGATGTGAGTTATACACTAACCATAAAAGTCTCAAATATTTCTTCACTCAAAAGGAATTGAATATGAGATAGAAGCGTTAGTTGGAACTAATCAATGATTATGATTTAACAATCAACTATACTCTAGGGAAAGCAAATGTTGTAGCTGATGCTTTAAGCAGAAAGAGTGCAGATATTCAGCCTAGTAATCGGGAGTTACCAAAAGAGTTACAAATGGACTTGGAAAGATTAGAGCTTCAATTCATCAGAACAGAGGTTCTTGGAGGATTAGCTACTATGCAGGTAGTTGCATAGCAGGACAGTGATCTTAAACAAGAAATTTTAGACATCAAGCAGAAGATCCTTTTATTGCTGAGGAAATTCGGAGGATATCTCAAGGGCAAAAATCAGTTTTCCTCCTTGGAGATTATGAGTCTTTATGGTTTCAAGACCGTCTATGTGTTCCAGATGTGACTGATATTAGAGATGTCATACTCAGAGAAGCACATGAAACACCATATTCTATACATCCAGGAAGTACTAAGATGTATATGGACCTGAAAAAACTATTCTGGTGGAATAACATGAAAAGGGCTATTGCTAAATATGTATATGAATCCCATTCTTGCCAAAGGGTGAAGGCTGAACATCAAAGTCCAGTAGGACCATTACAACCTTTGGATATTCCCGAATGGAAGTGGGAAGAAATAGGTATGTACTTCATCACAGAATTGCCCATGACACCTAAACAGAAGGATATGATATGGGTAATTGTGGACAAACTCACTAAGAGTGCACATTTTATTCCGGTGAATCAAAAAGATAATGCCGAGAAGTTAGTTGAAGTATATGTCAAAGAGATAGTAAGTAAGCATGGAGTACCCAAAAATATCGTAACTGATAGGGGATCAGTGTTTACTTCAGCATTTTGGAAACAATTTCATGAAGCACTTGGTTCAAAGTTAGATTTCAACACAGCCTATCATCCTGAGACAGGAGGTCAAACAGAGAGAACAAATCAAATACTAGAAGACATGCTAAGAGCGTGTGCATTAGATTTTGGAGGTACACGGGAAGATCATCTACCATTGGAAGAATTTTCTTATAATAATAGCTATCAGAGTAGTCTAAAGGCAGCTCCATACCAAGTTCTGTACGGAAGGAAGTGTAGATCACCAATATGTTGGTATGAGCCTGGAAGAAGCAAAGAATTTGCACCAGATTATATTAAGGAAAGAGAAGATATCATTGATAAGATCAAGGATAGACTGAAAATAGCTCAGAGTAGGCAGAAAGTTATGCTGATCAAAGTCGAAGATCATGGCATCCAGAAGTAGGAGACATGGTATACTTGAAAGTAAGTCCAATGAAAGGGGTGAAAAGGTTCGGAGTTAAAGGAAAACTGAGTCCAAGATACATCGGACCATTCAAGATATTGAGTCAAAACAGAACTATGGCTTATGCTTTAGAGTTACCATGAAGATTGGCTCAAGTGCACAATGTTTTCCATGTGTCACAACTTCGTAAATATTTGAAAGTTCCAGATGATGCAATTACACATCAAGAGATAGAACTACAAGCAAACTTGACCTATATTGAAAAGCCCTGTAAGATTCTAGAAGAAAACTAGAAAAGGTTGAGGAACAGAGCAATCAAATATTGCAAAGTACAATGGGAACATCACCGTGAAAGAGAAGCCACGTGGGAGAAATAAGAGGACTTAAGAAAAACCTATCCAGAACTATTCAGGTACATCTCCACAAACTTCGGGACGAAGTTTAATTTAAGGGGGGAAGTCTGTAACATCCCAGCATTTAGGAACTCACGAAGGGTATATTTAGGAATTTGGAATGTTGCATGCATTCATCTGTAAAAATGGGGATAATTTTTTTGCGAAACTAAAAATGGGGATCGTATTCTAATTATTTATTCATGATCAAAGAATCATAAGACTCTACTGAATAAAATTCAGAACAAGCATCATCTGGCAAGCCAACAATAACTAAGTCAGTAAATTCTCACTGACTAGATCATTGCCAGTATCAAGATACTGACAATTGATACACACATCACTTCACCAGAGTACCAGCCAGAGGCAATAATATGCAACCCTAGCATTTAATCCAACCTTAATCACACATCAACAATATCATCACACAATCAAATGGTGGTGGTCACTAACAATGAGGTGCAGAGCATCCCAAATCCCCATTAAACAACACAACTAGATCATAGGAGCATCTTACAAGTACCAGACATGAACCCTAAATGGAATAAATCATCTTAATCAGGACAAGATAGTAACCAGAGAGGTCACTACCAACATCTAGCATAGGATGGGCGAGCACAGAGATCACAAGGGGGAGAGGAAAAGAACTCACCAAAGGTCCTCCCTGGAGACTAGAAGAGGAAGCGGAGGTGGCCGACGACCATGGCGGCATGGGGAGCACCCCCAGGGGGGCGCTACGACCCATACAGCGCCACGGTGGCGACCATAGCCACGCCTAGAGGCTAGGTGAATGACCACGACACACAACAGTAGCGGCGGCGCCAGGATCCACGCCAACCCCAAACCCTAGGGTTCGGGACGGCATCGATCTGTCGCAGGAGAGCTCCATGCTCAAATCCAGTTGGACAGGAGGAAAGGGCGTAGTCGATAACCTCCTCCGGCACCACGGCGGCGACCAGAACGGACCATGACGGCGGGAATCGTCGGCGGCAACATCATCGACCACGGGGTCGGGGATGTAGGAGGAGAGGAGTGAGCTCGAGGGTGAGAGACAGCGAGTGGGTGGGCTAAGTTGGGCCAGAACCCTTCGGGGTGGCTGTTTTGACTATGCCTCATGGGCCACAAGGGCCCAATAATAATAAGCCAGCCCCCCAAAAAAACCTTTAAGGCCTGTTTTAATAAATAGAAAAGGACCAAAATGCCCCTGAACTTAATTAAATTCTAGAAAATAAAATAAAAGTCCAAAAATTATAAATAAAATATTTTTGGATTCACAAAAATCCAACCTATCCAAATAAATTAAGATATAAAATTTTAGACATTTAATTTTATTAAGAATTTTGTAATTTATATATTCCTTATGGAATTTTACAAAATTATTGAAAGATGATAAAAATAAATAAAAATCACTTTCATCATATATTAATATTTTCGTATTTTAGAAAAATACCAAACAAACATTTAATATCAATTTTTAATATTTAAGTGATAATTCTTAAAAAAAATATTAAATCAATAAAAGTCAAATAAAAGGGAAATAAAATAAAAGAATAAAATATTCTATTATAAATATTAAAAATTAATATTAATATAAATCTTTTATTATTAAAAATACTTTTTATAATAATGAGGAAAATACATATCAAGTTAAACGATGCATTACATTACTTTGCATAATCATTTTGCTTCTTTAAATATTGTCCTTACCGGGCAATAATGATGTTTTTGTAGACATAGAAGCTCAAGGTCCAGTGAAAGCATCAGACTTCACTACCTTGACATCACAAGGCAAGTTCATCACTTGCTCATATCCTTTGAAGAGTCTTTATCATAGTATTTGTAAATTGTGTGTTATCATATATACTCTAAAATAAAGAAAATATAAATTTCACAAAAAAAGAAATCATAGATATCATCCTAAGTGATGATATAATGGAGCAATGGAACTTAGGGTTATATTCGCAACAATGATGATCAATTAGGAACTTAATAACCCCTGACATCAGAGATTCTAAAGCCGTATATTACGTGTTAGCCATGAGATTTGGAATGGGACAAAGAAGTCAGATGTATCTTCTTCCTCTCGCATGAAGCCGGATGTGCAGGTCGTGGCTGTTATCCTTGTAGCGTGCATATTAATTGGTAATTCGTAGAGGATATGCAGCATATGGGTGGGAACCCTCATCGTCCCACGATAGTTCTGGCATCTAACAGTTTGTACAAACCATTGTCGTAATTCATTATGTGGGCATGGTGTACACCAAGGAGGCATGCGAGGTCGTAAAGGGGGCAGTCATTGGCTTGGACCAACTACTGGGCCCCACATCATGGAATTGTGGACGAGAAAATGAAGGGAATATGCCCGAGAGGCAATAATAAAGTGGTTATTATCGTATTCCTTATTTATGATAAATTTTTATTTTACATGCTATAATTGTATTAATACGGAAACGTTAATACATGTGTGTTTAATAAACAAAAAGGAAGTTCCTAGTTATGCCTCTCTTATAAACTAGCTCGTTGATTAACATGATGATCAAAGTTTCATGATCATGGATATTGGATGTTGTTAATAACGAGTTCACAACATTAGTGTAATGATGTGATGAACATTCATCCGAAGTATAGCATTACGATCAAAGTCATTGAGTTTATATTGCTATAACAACTTACGAAGTGATCCTAATCCTTAGACCATGAGATCATGTCAATCACTAACACCGGAAGAGTTTCTTGTTGACATCAAACGTCACATCGTAATTGGGTGATTATAAAGATGTCTTCAAAACTACTAAAGTGTTATGTTGAGACTCATGGATCAAGAGTGGAATTTGTTCATCCCGATGACGGATAGATATACTCTGGGCCCTCTCGGTGATATCACATTGATTAGCTTGCAAGCAAGTGATTTGATCACTAGAATGTTATATCACGGGAACAAGAAAAGAGTGCATGTCGGTAACGAGATTAAACTAGGTATGGAGATACCGATGATCGAATCTCGGACATGTAATATATCGTGAAACAAAGGGATTAAGATACTAGCATAAAAGGTTCACACGATCACAGAAGTCATCGTTGAATGTGTGGGAGTCAGTATGGATCTCCAGGTCCCGCTACTGATTATTGATCGGAGAAGGGTCTCGATCATGTCCGCATTATTCGTGAACCGTAGGGTGACACACTTAAGGGATACCGACACCATTCGGAGCAAATGATATGCCAGAGAAAGAAAAAGGAAAGCGCAGGAATTTATTTCACTAGACACCGAAACTGTTTTAGTTGAAATTGCTGAAAATGGTTCTGCATGTGAAATTGAAATGTTGTAAGGGGTTTTATGTGAATATTTTTTAATTAAAGTAATTAACAAAATTCTGAATAAATAAATAAAAGAGTTTTATTTAAATGAGAGCTTGCATTAAATTTGGTGGAAATTTAATGCATGTGAGTGGATTTTTGAGTGGAGGCTTTTTAATGGGAGTGGAGGCTTTTCATTTTGAGTGGGAGCTCCACCCACATGAATGTGGAAGAGGTGGGGGCAGCCCCCATGTCTGGGCGCCATGCCCCTTAGGTGCCCCCTCTCCCCTATAAAAGGCCCCCCTCTCCTCCTCTCAAAGCACACCTCCTCGCGAAGGATCTCTCTCCCCCCTTTAGAATTTTCCTATGGTCTCGGATCAGCGAGATACATGTTCCCGGTGGCTTTTTCTGGAAGGATTTGTTGCTTCCGCTGCTTCACTGGAGCGAGGGCGGAGGTTGTCGGGGTACCCGTACGTGTGTGCGATCACGGATGCACCACTGCTTTGAGGTGCTGGACTTGATCGTGCTGGACCAGATGGACCAGATGGACTTCATCACGATCTTGAGATCGGCAAGCGTTCGTCTACATCATCCACGAGTACAACCCAGTTAACGCTATTCGGTCTTCGAGGGTATGTATTCTATGGATGTATATCCACCCGTTGCTTGTATCTAGTAGATAGATCTTGGTACTTAGTTGTTCCCATCGTAGGAAATTTTTTGTTTTCTATGCTGCGAACCCTACAGTGGTATCAGAGCCGGATCTATGCGTAGATGCTTTGCACAGGTAGTACACATATGAGTATTTGAGCAATGATAATCATTTTATTGCTTCTTAGTTGTACTTTGGATATTGGTGGCATAGTGGGATGAAGCGGCCCGGACAAACTTTACATGTCCTCGCACATGAGACCTGTTCCACGCTTGATATGCAACTAGTTTTGCATAAGTGGCTAGCGGGTGTCTGTCTCTCCTACTATAGTCAATATCTAATTTGCAACGAGTTGTCAATAATTTGGTTATCCTTGTTGTGGTTCATGTTCGTAGGTAAGAACGGTTCTATCTTCGAAAGCCCTAAGCCACGTAAAACGTGCAATGGATAAATTAGAGGCGTCTAGTTTAGATTGTTGCTGGGCTAGTGTTATGATATGGTGATGTTGTAAGTAGAAGTATGAGATGATACTCTTACAACAAACATAATGTGTAAACTCCATAGACCTTGGATTTACACATAAAGGTATGATAGTGATCATACCACGATGCACATGATATAGATCATATGCGGGAACCATATCATTCCACTAATTAACATGTGATGTTTGATTGCATCTTATATTTCTTGTTTGGCGTTTTATTAGCATAATAAGATGATCCCTCATTTAGATATCAAGATAAAAATGTGTTCTTCCTTAAGTATTCACCGACAATGTTTCGTCGCTTCAAGGCATCACGTGATGATCGGGTGTACTTGAATCCACGAGCATATCTCGGGTGTAAGACAGTTACACACGCGAATACTAAGGTTCTTACTTGGCGAGCCTAGCATGTACAGACATGTCCTCGGAACACGGACCGAAAGGTTAAGCATGAGTCATATAGTAGATATGATGCCCATTTGATGCTCGCCTTTGAAGCTACACCGACTCACGTGATGATCGGACTTGGTGTAGTGGATTTGGTTCATGTAATCACCAAAAAGGCACGAGGGATGTCGTTTTTGAGTGGGAGTTCATTTCTAATTTGGATTAGTAGAACTCAATTTATCATAAATTAAATCAAATTGAATTTGCATAATTTGTTGTAGTCATTGGCATTCGTTCACCACCTTATGCATAGTTGTAATTGAGATAATAGAACTATAGAATTCTGGATATATACTTTACGAACTGGTATCGTATTGTGTTGAGTGTCAATCTAAAGTTTAAAGTCCTATTGCAAACTTTCAGCAAAATTTTACTTACTCCGTGAAATTTAATAATTGGTATTAAATTGAGAGTAACAATTCCAGTGTTAGTATCTTAAGTATCATGTTTGCCTCCATGATTCTTCATTGTTTTAATATCAAGTTTATCTAGGAGCTGAAAGAATTGTTTCAGAAACCATCATGTGTGACAGATATAATGATATCTGAAACAATTTTTTGGTTGCAATATGATAGAGTATAATATATGTTCTCATATTGGATGAGAATTTACGAAGGTTGGAGATGCTAGACATCCTAATCATCCAAAAGGGTTTTGGAAAGTAACGTTATACTCACGATTCATCTTTATAAGCTACAATAGCTTGATCATGAAAGTCGTCATGATAAGGATGAATAGAAGATGTATGTAAAGTGTTTACTACACTAAAAGATTACTAAAGAATGGATTTTGAAAGAACGCCAATCATTTGATGATGGTGATCTACTTCAAAGTGCAAGTCCAAAGGTATTATTATTTGAATATACACGCTTTGGACTATGTGTCATGTATATGGCGCCACTTTTGATGTTGATAGATTCTTTTAAAAGGGAAAAGGAAATGCTGAAAGAGAATCTATAAAATATATTCGGCAGAAAAGAAAAGACTGGAAATATCCAATTTAGGTATATGGATGATATACATGTTATGGTTGTATTCTTTGCTTGTTAAACAATGTGGTTCTTGGGTATTGGATACCGAATTGGTTGGTATGAAATTTCATACGAAACAACGCAATTCATGAACCACAATGGCCTAAGTAACTAGCAAGAGAATATGTGATGATGTTCATCGAAAACAAACAAATCGTTGTTTGTATTTCTCGTTGACATCAAAGCTTGACTTTAAGATTTGTTTTAATAATTGTTATTTGAATCAGGTATTATGAGAACAAAGTTTGTTCAAATAATTACCGTATTCCATATAAGATGGATGATTTACAAATATAGTTGGAGAAATCACATCCATAAAACCTAATGCTAAAATGTCGCAAGACAAATGATTGAAAGATCACTTACGAAGTGACATTGCTGTTTAAATTATATTGGAAAGAAAACATGAAGAATCTCCATATTCATGGATTTTTGGAGTCTTTGATTTGATCAAGTGACTCTTGTGAGACTTTCCTCAGGATAATTAAAACTTCGTTCAAAGGCCAAAGAAGAACGAACGACTAAAATATTGGAATTTATACATATCGATGTACGTAGTCCATTATTTATAGTCGTAAGCGATGGGTTTCAACTTCATATACTTTCTCCGGAAATTTGAGTGAATGTTCAACTAATGAGAATGAAGTATGAAATATTTGAAAATGTTTCAAAGACTTTCAAGATGAAGTGGAAAATCATTGTAACAAGAAAATAAATGGTTTATGATTTTATCATAAGGGATTTGTTTGAGTTACAAGTGTAACAAGAAAATAAATGAATTATGATTTTATCATAAAGGGATTTATTTGAGTTACAAGTTTAGCAAAACACCTAGATTTACATATCCCGAAACACCATAGGAATATGGAGTGTTTGAGATTTGTAATGAAACCTTGTTTGACATGGTTGGATCAAAGGTGTTATTGATAAAACTGCCATTATGTTTTAAAAAGATTAAAGCTTTAGAGACTACCGCTTTTACACTGAAAAGAGCTCCATCTTGATCCGTTGAAATGACACCATATGAGTTATGTTTTGGGGTAAAACCCGAGTTGTCATTTCTTAAATTTTGGTATGCTAAACATAAGTAAGATGTTTACAACCGAAGTCGGATGAGCATGTCTTTGTAGGTTATTTCGAATAACAATTGGTTATTCCTTCATAACACCAAGGACAAAAGGGTTTGTCGCTTGAAACGTGAAGTTTCTTGGAGAAGGAATTTTTCGTAAAAGTTAAGTGGGAGGACAATAGAACTTTGATAAGGTTAACGAACCTTAGCTATATGTGCTGAGTTGCGCAGCGCCGGAAATCGTTTCGAAGGCTGCCATAATGCTCATAGCTTATGTGCCTCAAAGGTTGTGGTCACGGAGATCTAAGTTCTTATTGAACCAAGTCGGTCGAATAAACAATCAAATACTAAGATTTGAGAGTAAACCATTATTGTTTGACAATGATGAACCGACTATATACAAAGAAGCGATGATGGGCCCTGACTCCGTCAAATGGCTTGAAGCCATAAAATCCGTGATAGTTCCATACATGAGAAATCAAGTTTTGAACTTGGAAGACCCTCCGGAAAGGTGTAAAAACCTATCGGTCGTATTTGGATCTATAAAGAAACAGACATGGATGTTTCACATCTATGAAATAGTCGACATGTCGTAAAGTATTTTATGACAATGTTCAAGGAGTTGACTATGACAAGATTTGATCTTTCATAGCGATATTTAGTCTGGACGGATTAAAGTAGCAACCATTACATATAGTTTGGTATATGGTAGATGAATAAACAAAACAAAGTTCTTCTAATAGAATGGTTACCTAGGACGTGTACATGACACGGTCCAAAGGGTTTTGTTAAATTCAAAGGATGCTAAAAGGGCATGCAAACTTCAATGGTTGAAGTAAGCATCGCGGAGTTGGAATCTTCACCATGATGAAAAAGGAGTTTTTCATTAGGAGACGATGAAGATGCTTGCATTTGCAAGAAATTAAGTGGGAGCGCTAAGACATATTTCTAATACATTATGTGGAGGACATCTTGTTGATTAGAAATGATGTATCTTTTATTGACAAAGGTTAAGAATTTCATTTCGATGAAATACTTAGGCAAAACCCGAATATTTAGCATGAATGTCTATAGTGGATAGGCTGTCACGCTAATATGGTTGTGCCAAACGTACATATATAAGATATTGAAGGAGTTCAATATAGAAACGACAAGAAAAGGTTCTTGTCGCATGGAAAAGGAATTGAATCAAGATTCAAGTGTATCGACACTTGATAAGTGAAACAAGATTCAAGTTCTTTGACACTTGATGAGTGAAATCACGAGAATGTTTTGATTAATCATACCATGATATGTACACATCCAGATATGTCATATGCTCTAAGTGTTATGAGCATATACCAGAATGAATCATAAAATGATCATTGGACTATAGTAAGGATATCCTTATGATCTTTTGGAAGAACTAAGAATATATTTGTGTAGAGGTGACAAACAATTACAAATAGTTCATTGTAAAGCGTTACATTGATACTAGTTTTGTCGCAAGATACAAATTAAGTTTATCTCAATTTAAACTATGAGTGGCACAATGAAATGGAAAGAAAGTTTCCATGATGGATTTGGAAGAGTTCCAAAGTTAAGACATTGTGACGAATACTACAACAAAAGGCTAAGTATATGACTGCTATAGTAGCAGCAAAGGAGGGATTTGTGTCAAGTAGTTTGTTATCAAACTAAGGTGTGGTTCGCAACGGGCTAACACTAAATATATATTGTATGACAATAGTATCGACATGATTTAACCCCAAGGAACTAAAGGTCTCACCAAAAGACCAAATTTATGCAATGCCATCTCATTGGAGAATGAGTGATGCGTGGAGACGCAAAGACATGCAAATACACACGGATCTGAAAGCATCAGGTCCGTAGATTATGTTAACCACTTGCAGTTGCGTATATGGAACACCAGAAAGCCATAGGTGTTCAATACGCAAAGTTTTCAAACTAGATTATTGTCTAGTGCAAGTGGGAGACTGAAGGGAATATGCCCGAGAGGCAATAATAAAGTGGTTATTATCGTATTCCTTATTTATGATAAATGTTTATTTTACATGCTATAATTGTATTAATACAGAAACGTTAATACATGTGTGTTTAATAAACAAAAAGGAAGTTCCTAGTTATGCCTCTCTTATAAACTAGCTCGTTGATTAACATGATGATCAAAGTTTCATGATCATGGACATTGGATGTTGTTAACAACGAGGTCACAACATTAGTGTAATGATGTGATGAACATTCATCCGAAGTATAGCATTACGATCAAATTCATTGAGTTTATATTGCTATAACAACTTACGAAGTGATCCTAATCCTTAGACCATGAGATCATGTCAATCACTAACACCGGAAGAGTTTCTTGTTGACATCAAACGTCACACCGTAATTGGGTGATTATAAAGATGGCTTCAAAACTACTAAAGTGTTATGTTGAGACTCATGGATCAAGAGTGGAATTTGTTCATCCCGATGATGGATAGATATACTCTGGGCCCTCTCGGTGTTATCACATTGATTAGCTTGCAAGCAAGTGATTTAATCACTAGAATGTTATATCACGGGAACGAGAAAAGAGTGCATGTCGGTAACGAGATTAAACTAGGTATGGAGATACCGATGATCAAATCTCGGACATGTAATATATCGTGAAACAAAGGGATTAAGATACTAGCGTAAAAGGTTCACACGATCACAGAAGTCATCGTTGAATGTGTGGGAGTCAGTATGGATCTCCAGGTCCCGCTACTGATTATTGATCGGAGAAGGGTCTCGATCATGTCCGCATTATTCGCGAACCGTAGGGTGACACACTTAAGGGATACCGACACCATTCGGAGCAAATGATATGCCAGAGAAAGAAAAAGGAAAGCGCAGGAATTTATTTCACTAGACACCGAAACTGTTTCGGTTGAAATTGCTGAAACTGGTTCTGCATGTGAAATGGTGTTGTAAGGGGTTTTATGTGAATGTTTGTTAATTAAAGTAATTAACAAAATTCTGAATAAATAAATAAAAGAGTTTTATTTAAATGAGAGCTTGCATTAAATTTGGTGGAAATTTAATGCATGTGAGTGGATTTTTGAGTGGAGGCTTTTTAATGGGAGTGGAGGCTTTTCATTTTGAGTGGAAGCTCCACCCACATGAATGTGGAAGAGGTGGGGGCAGCCCCCATGGCTGGGCTCCATGCCCCTTGGGTGCCCCCCTCTCCCCTATAAAAGGCCCCCCTCTCCTCCTCTCAAAGCACACCTCCTCGCGAAGGATCTCTCTCCCCTCTTTAGAATTTCCCCATGGTATCGGATCAGAAAGATACATGTTCCCGATGGCTTTTTCTGGAAGGATTTGTTGCTTCCGCTGCTTCGCTGGAGCGAGGGCGCGGAGGTTGTCGGGGTACCCGTACGTGTGTGCGATCACGGATGCACCACTGCTTTGAGGTGCTGGACTTGATCGTGCTAGACCGGCTGGACCAGATGGACTTCATCACGATCTTGAGATCGGCAAGCGTTCGTCTACATCATCCACGAGTACAACCTCGTTAACGCTATTCGGTCTTCGAGGGTATGTATTCTATGGATGTATATCCACCCGTTGCTTGTATCTAGTAGATAGATCTTGGTACTTAGTTGTTCTCATCATAGGAAATTTTTTGTTTTCTATGTTGCGAACCCTACAGGAAAGTATGCCCGGTTGTGCAACAAGGAGTTGATCTCTTATGGGTAAAGTAACGCACCTCTGCAGAGTGTAAGAATTGTAACTTGTTACTCCATGTTCCGGGAAGGAGCTACGAACGCGGCAGGAAAGGAACTCCATAAAAGTTCTGGTCAACCTGTGAAGGCTGATGGTCATATATTTTTATATTAAAATCAATCTTTGAAGAAAGATTTACAAAAAATGCATAGTGCCAAGGACTTATAGTCCGAGGTGGTAGTTAGAGCATCAAACTTCCCACCTTGCATATAATGAACTTGTTGGGTAACACTGTTACTCATCCTTTCCTTTGATCCCTTGCTTAGACTCTGAGGATCCCGAAGACGTGCCAATGTATGCAGCTGAATGTCAAGAAGATGTGTTCTACGAGGATCTGACCTGTTAGGAGGTGTTGAAGGAGTGGATTACGAAATCCGCTATGGTGTCGACGATAACGAATCCAACTAAGTATCCTAGTTAGTAGTAGCCAACGAAGCTAAGCAGCATGAACTCTATAGAATAAGCTGCTAAGCTCAACTCCTAGTCGGAGTGCTACTTTTAAATTCCGCTGAAACACTTTATATTTTGGTTTGTAATTTGAAACCTTCTAAAGTCTCAAACTTCTGGTATTGTAATAATAATAATGTGCGAATGTTTGTAATATGGACCCGCAATGTTTCTATTGTACCACTCTGAGGGATGTGATATTTACAGGATGGTGTTCTGTGGATGTCATGTCAACGACTATAGTGTACTACACATGCAGTGGTATGCTGGGTCACCGCATCACTTCCCTTGGAAACTAGAGGCATGAACCCACTATCGAGCATAAATACCCCCTCTTGGAGTCACTAATAACTACTTGGCCAAGATAGCTACTAACAACGAAGAGCATGCAAGATCACAAACAACACAGACATGATAGAATCAATAAGACAAAACCATTAATCAATCTGACATAGTAATCTCAATATCCATCGGATTCCCGCAAACACAACATGCATGATTACAAATAGATTAGATCTTGATCATGAAGGGAGCTCACAAGATCTATACATGAAAGCACAAGGAGGAGATACAACCATCTAGCTACTACATGGACCCGTAGTCCTAGGTGGAACTACTCACGCTTCATACCGGAGAAGAAGGCCTCTGGGATGATCCCCCCTCCGGCAGGGTGCCGGTAAGAGCTTCAGATCCCCCTAATCTAGGGACGATGGTGGCAACGGCTATAGAAGATTTCGTGGAGTTTTGATCGGGTGTCTAGGGTTTCTACATCGGGGCTTCTTATAGACGAAGGGGCGAGCCAGGAGGGCCACCAGGGGGGCCTCACCCTACCCAGGCGCGGGGTGGGCCCACCCCCGCCTAGGGGGGTTTGGCCGCCCTGTGGCGCCTCTCCGTCTTGTCTTCTGGCTTCGTGTCGCCCACGGTAAAATATTGACTTTGGATTTTGTCCCGTCCAATTCCGAGAATATTGATTTTCTGTCTTTCTGGAACCAAAAACAGAAGAAAACAGGCAACTGGCACTGTGGCAACTTGTTAATAGGTTAGTTCGAGAAAAGATATAAAAACACCTCAAAGTGTAGCAAAGCAAAATAGATACTAAACAAGCATGGAGCATCAAAAATTGTAGATACATTTCCGACGTATCATTAAGCGGGAGGCCGACACGCCGATGCGCTTGCCGTCGAGGACGAGGTCGCGTGGCATCATCATCAACGAGCCCCGCGCGCCATCATCGCCGACCGGCCGGCTTCGCCTGCGCCAGCCAAAGATGGAGCCGGCGTACTGGGTGGTCCCCGTCGACGAGGATGCCTTCGCCATGCGGATGGCGATGACACGCTCTCTCAACGATGTGCCGTCGATGCCAGAGCCGGACGCCCTCGCCTGGTCCAGGGTCGACTAGGAGCGCGAGGAGGCACGCCAAGTTCAGCGCCACCAGGAGGAGGCCGAGTGCGTGGCTAGAGCTCGCCTACCAGGCCACGCCACTCATCGTCGTCGTCGACGACGACGGCCCCTCGTCCCAGCTATGGCGTTACGGCGACGCCGGCCAGGGTAGCTCCCGCCCCCACCGCCGAGCGACGATGGCAAGGCGGACCCCGGCTACACATGCTTGTATCGTAACTTTGGCATGTGAGCAGCGTTCGTCGGCATCGGCATCGGCCTCGGCCGTTTCTATGTTTGTTTAGTAATTTTTTTTAGGTTTTTTAGCCTAATGAAGTCAAAATTCGGGTGTTCTCATGAATTTGATATAGTGTGGATGAATTCCCCCATTATTAATAAAAATCGTCTATATTCACCTAAAATTTGCCAAATTTAAATGAAATTTGGCCAAAGCCGAAACTCGGCTGAAAACGCGAGCGGAAAACTAGCATATGCGTCCATCGCTATTTAGCGCCGAATTTTGGTCCAACCAGGTACTCTAACGTTCACATCTCGCTGATATCTCTACTGTTCGCAGTTGCTTCAGAATTGCTGTCCAGCTAAGCCTCATTCCCGTCGCCAAACAGGAGAAACCAATTGGTGGGGGAAAACAGCAAGTCGCGGAAACAGAGGCAGAAGGGGAAAGCAGAAATCCCGTCGTCGCGTACGCTGATATACGCGGTACTAGTGGACCGCGCACCAGCCGTGAGCCTGCAACTGCCGCCCGCGGCTGGGGGTCGACGGAGGGGGCGAGACGAGAGAGAGAGAACCCGCCGCGGTTTCGTGCGTGACGGGCCCATGAGTCACCACGCGGGCAACGAAACTGTATACTGTATTATTACTTCTTTTGACCTTGAAAACAGTAATTGCGCGGGTATATTCGCGGAAAAAGAAAACGTAAACGTACAGATATACTATACCTGTACAGTAGCACGATGCCGCCGCCGCCGCCGCGTCAGCGCCCACGCGCCGACCCCAGCCCATGGTTTCTGGTCCCGTGACTTCCCTCGCCTGCCCTCCTGGTTGGATCGCGCTAACCTGAGAGCGCCGACTTTGCATCCCGGTCCTCGTAGAGATGGTGTTTTGCAACCACAAGCAGGTGGATTCGAGGCCTTCTTTCTTGGAGGAGAGGCAATGGGAGGAGGGTCACCTATGCTCTTCTCGGAGTGGTCTTGACTTTAAAATTAATTAATAGCTGCAAATTCACCTGGTTGACCTGGAATTAAAATTATTTTCCAGGTTAAGTTGACCTCACCTCAAGATAAGATATTAACAACTTCCAAAGCTATATAAGTTATAGAAAAACGAATTGTAGAATTCTCAGAATCGGGTCAATTACAGGGCACAGCCAACTATCAGGCATTGGGCTCAGCTAACTTGAAAGACAATCAAAAATCAGACAGGTCATTGCGCATAACCCAAATAGGTGTTTCAAGTATGTATTAGCGGAATCGTGGATTGTTTTTTGATGGAGTCTGGGAATTTTGTGAAGAATCTGAAAATAATCAAGAAAAAATCGTAAACACTTTGACGTGCGAACTGTTGAAATGCTAGAGCAATTTTACTATAGTCATTCAGAATTAAGGTTTCAAGTTTGAAAATTCAAACTTTTGTGAAAAAACATGAAAGAATTCCAGAATATCATGAACTAATTAACTATTTGGCCAAAAGTAGTTTTCAAGCTTTTTTGTGAAAAAGGTAATACTACCAGTATACTTCGAAGTACGAACACTATACGCAACGATTTAATGACAGGAAGCACGGACTGTTTGGGGTGAAAAGAAATGAACGAGTCTTCGCGAGTAACAAACTCACAATAACACAAAAGCAGGGGAGCGAAACGTAAATATGAGCCTAACTTAATTCGTTTGGAAAGTCAACCTTGCCCCTCCTACTGTCCTCCACGTTCGGCGCAGCGCATCCTCTGCTCTATACACCAAACACCAAACACATTCATCCGTATACACGAACTGTTAATGGGATCAGGCCTTTCTCACAATCACCGGAGCAGCGTCTCGCCTCAGCAGCAGCAGCCGTCGTCGGCCCGCGTCATCGCCGCCGACGGCTCGCTGACCGAGTTCCCTGCCTCCTCCCCTGTTAGCGTGTCCGATGTTCTCGGCGACAATGCGGGACGCCGGTTCTTCGTGTGCAGCTCCGACGCGCTCTACTTCGACGAGGACGTGCCCGCGCTTCACAGCAGCGAGCTGCTCCGTCCTGGCCAGATATACTTCGTGCTCCCCGCGGCCATGCTCGGGCGGCCCCTGTCAAGCGCTGACATGGCAGCCATGGCGGTGCGGGCGAGCGAGGCGCTTGCATCGAGAGCGCGGCCACTCGGGAGCGGGCGCAGCGGCGGCGTCAGGAAAGCGGGCGTCGCGCCGGTGCACGCCGAGAGCGGGCCTGCGGACGTCGACGGCCAAGCCAACGAGAAGCTGAACGAGAGGACTCTCGGGGAGGACTCTTTGACAGGTTCCGGTAATCCAGCAAGAAATGGCAAGAGGTTGGCCGTGGCTGCATTTCCGCCGGCCAAGAGGGCGCTCACGCGGCTGGGCACCATCGAAGAAGATGCCTAGTGACCAAATGGCATAAGAACATCGTCAAGCCATGAAGTGGAATGGAAATATAATTAAGATTTATTGATACTTAGATTTTTTGTGTTGGCCTGTTGTTTAATTTGTACTAACTATTCTTTGATCTAATGGTGGTTCAATTGTTAAAGGTTAGGAAGAAATGAAAAAACATACTGTAGATAAATTGGTTCAATTGTTAATGGAGTATTCCCTCCGTTTAGAAATATAAGATGTTTTAGGTTTGTGAAGGAGATGTATCTAGACACCTTTTAGTGTATAGGTTTAAACGAATCTAAACACTAAAAGGTGTCTAGATACATCTCATTCATAAATCTAAAATATCTTATATTTCCAAACGGAGGGAGTAATATATAGTGCCGTCGCACATGTATATGATAATAAAGGGGGATGAAATTTGGTTAAATGGTCAAAGAAGCCTGCTTTTGATCATGCATGTGATAATGTGCGGTTGACTATCACACATGACTTCTTCTTAGTCACAGTTGTGATGCCTAAGATCTTTTTGTATATGCCCTACCGGCCTTGATTTGTGGACTATGGTGAGGAGATGGTGATAACTACAAGACCGTGATGGCGTGTGCTCATAGGTGGCAAGTTTGGCGGAGAGATTCGTAGTGTCCGGGTGTCTAGTTTGAGGGGTCGGGAGAAATTCTTGTTGTTTCGGCACCGACACGGTGACGCTTGCAGGTTTCGATGTCCTTCCTGAAGGGTGTCGGGTGTACCTCTCCACCATCTCCTATAATGTACCAGGGAAAAACCTAGAACGTGTTCTGGGGTCCCCTTGGTTTGTTTCGGACAACAGTATCATCGCTTTCCTTGTAGGACGTGTCGCTTGGTACTCACGCTTTAGAGAGCTAGAAGTGTGGGTGGAACTTCTCCGGTGGATGCAGTGGTGGCGAGTCATCTCCCTTTTTTTTGAACCATTGGTGTCAGCATTGTTTATCTTTTATTTTTCTTTCTTATTTCTTTTAGTCTGGTTTTATGTTGTTGGCCCCAACATTAGCATCCCAGTGTATCAGTCGGTTGCTATATTAATATAGCAGGACACAAGCATGTTTCGACGAGATCAAAGGTAGAACTGTTGGGTATAAAATATATGCAACCGCAAAGAAAATGTTAGCCTGATGCGTGGTTGCTCTAAAAGAAAATTACGTTGTTGCAAATTCAGAATAGTTACTTTAACTCGATTTTCGATAAATGAATTACGTGATTGCTCTAAAAAAAAGTCTGTGCACTGCCAAAATGTTAACCTGTTTTTTTTTTTGAGAACCAACCACTAGTGCAGAGCCCCCCCCCCCTTTAACTCCGGTTGGGAGGGCCCTCTAACAGCGGTTCCCCAACCGCTGTTGAGGGTTCGGTGTTAGAGGGGGGGGCTTTAACACCGGTTCTTACACGAACCGGTGTTAAAGGGTGGCGCACGTGGGGCTGCCGCAGGCCTCAGGCCCCCCCTTTAACACCGGTTCGTATCTGCAACCGGTGTTAAAGGTTCTTCTGCCGCGGCAGAGATTTAGGCCGTTTTCCTGCCGCGGCAGGAAAACGGCCTAAATCTCTGCCACGGCAGACTTCTGCCTCTGCCCCGTTCTGGGCGTATTTCTGCGGGAGGGGGGGGGGAGCGAGGGGGAATCGATCGGGAGCGGTATACACATAAATCGTCATCGATACATACGAGTACATGAATAATTAAGCAACTATTATTATACACAAACATCGTCATCGGCACATACATCGTCATCGGCACATACATCGTCATCGTTCATTTTGGTGGATATCTAAAGAGTTCTCCGCCAGGCGTGACGACCTCATCAAGTATGAACCCCGCCAATTCCTCTTGAATGGCTCGTATGCGTTCAAATGGTAGGAGTTGGTCCCGCATCCGTTCGATCTGAATATATATGAAGAATGGGCCGTCAATATATATATATATATAAGAATAAAACTCAACACAATTGATGGTAATAAAATAATGTTGTGGACTTTGTTTACTTACTCTAAGTTGTTCTAGTGCGGCTTGGCCCGTCGCACATATCGTGTTGCGAATGAATTCGCAAACATAGTACCCACATAAGTTATTGCCGTGTCCCTGATGCGCGCACTTTACGAGAATAGAGAGTTCAATCAAAATAATAATCAATAAAGCATGATATAATAGAATTGGAAGCTAGCTAGTATTACTTACATTTTGGTCTACAAATTTTAGTTCTTCTGACCATTCACCCACGGCCCTGCCCGTGAACCGTTTCCAAACCCTGTCCGACAAAGAAAATGGATAAAGGAGTAATTACTTACTTATTGTCACGAAAGTTGCCGATCTAGTGCGATAATATGATTGAAATTACCTCTGGAGCATCTCTCTAAAGTTTGCCCATATCTCTTTTTCTTTTCGTAACGAGTCCATGACAAGGACTTTTCCTGAGTCGGGTTGAATGACTAGCAGAATAAAATGGAACCTACGCACGCATAACTCATCATCAGTTACACTTAACATCGAGTAAGCTGAAATAGAATGTGTACAAGAGAGAGGGTAACAGTACTCACGAGAAGTTGTAAGGCAATAGTATTTCCCTTTTGGTTTGTTGTCTCAGTAAAGACGTTAGCAAGTAATCTTCTGTTTGCCCGGATTGGGTTTCTACCACTTCTTCATGAACTCTATTTGGGTCAACGAACCCAATGTCAAAAGGGCCTCCTTTCCTGCATTCCATAACCTTTTTCCTGCATAATAGTATATACATATATGGTGAGCATATATATATATACATGCAATTAATAAAGTGAATGAGATGAGATATAAATTATAGAAATAGTACTTACACACAATAAAGGCTGATGGCAGCTTTGTCGAGTTCCTTCTGATTGAATAGAAAATGCAAGTCTTGAATGTTGAAGTCAATCGCGTCATCTCCGCAGAAGAAAATATCATCTCTTATATGCGCCGTGATCCATTCTACCTTTCTCGTCTTGCAGAAATGAAGGTACCACTTGTGCAATTTTCGCATCTTTGTTGGTAGAGTCTTGAGCTCCTCTTTCTTGACGAGATTCTTCCCATACTTCCATGGCTGTATGGGGTTGGCATCGCATTTGGGCAAGTTGTCTCCCATGATGTTCAAGTATGCAATGTAAGTCATCCCCATCTCATTGGCCTTTCTTTGTAGCTCTGCCTCGTAATCATTTACGGGAGGAGCGTCTCGTGTGTCGAACATTTGGAGCGGGGCACATGATTGGTTTTCCTGCTCTCCGAGCATGGGAACTGTTTTCTGGGGTGCCTCACGACTGCTACTTTCAGTCTCCCTACGGCGCCTTGCATCCGCCTTCAAAATCTGGCGCTCGTAGTCCGGCACAAGTGGGGTTTCAGGTTTCAAAAGATTATTGTAAAACTTCTCCACCACCGCCGGATCTATTTTCTCCTTTGGCTCGGCCCGTCTAGGTGCAAAGAATTTCTTGACCTGTTCTTCCGAGATCCTATTGGTCTCCTCGTCGCTGCGATTCCACGGTAAAACCGGCAATGGCTTGGCGGAAGGCTGCGGGACGTAGTTTTTTGAACTCTTTGGCGTACGGTTTCCTGCGGATTTCTTTGTGGCAGTGCTACTGATGCTCCTCGTGGCAGTGCTCTTCCGCTTACGCTGAGGAGATGGCTGAAGCACCGGAGATGGCTGACGGGCCGGAGATGGCTGCCGCGCAGGAGATGGCTGACGGGCCGGAGATGGCTGCCGCGCAGGAGATGGCTGACGGGCCGGAGATGGCTGCCGCGCAGGAGATAGCGGAAGCGACTCAGACTGCTGACGCTGCGGAGACGGCGGGGGTGCCAGTGACCTCCAATTTGGAAGCACAGTGTGTTCCTTCTTCCAAAGAATGGTTGTTTTCACTGCAAATTTGAGTTGAGTTTCCCCTTCACCTGTAGCATGGTCAAGCTGTGCTTCCTCATATTCCTTCACAACCTCATCCACCCCGACAATAGCATAGCCATCTGGAATCGGTCGGCAGTGGTAAGTTCCACCAGCTACAGGAGGTAAGGCATAGCCGACAGCCACCTTAATGGATAAGCCCATTAATCTCACATGCAGCTCAGCGTGTTCGCTCTCCGCGATCTCATCCACGGGGTATCGAGGACCCGTCATTTCAAGCGTGGGCTGCACGTTCTCCGTGGAAGCCACACTGCTTTTCCGCGCAGAGTCTGGGCCGCGGGCAGCTTCCAATGCAGGCTCTTCGTGCCGCTGAGATGGGCCGGTAGCTTGATGGCTCTGTTGTGCATTCACTTGCGCCTGCAGCGCCGCAAGTGCATGTTCTATCTGTGTCATCCGCTCTGTACGCTCTTTTTCTTTTCTGCCGCGCCATCTGTAAGAGTCGCTCCAGTCGGCAAACCCATCCTTCCATGTCATACCCCCTGTGCCTCGTGCATGTCCAGGGTGTTCTTTTTTACCGATGGCGCGTGTGAGCTGGTCATTCTCTCTGTCGGGATGGAAGGTCCTGGCGGATGTTTCCTCGTATGCCGTGATGAGTTCAGTGACGGGTTTGACAAGGATGGTTGGGAAGATACACAATCATGTTTCTGGGTCCAACCTTGCCCCGATTCCGTAGAACCAAGTCTTTGCACGTAGGTCCCACCCATCTGTCTGGGGTGTGATCCCTCTCTCGCGCAGGGCCTTCTCAGCTTCCTCCCACTTAGGCCTCTGAGATATGTAGCCACCTGACCTCGTCCTCTGGTGATATTCCTTCTTCAGGGCATTAAGCGTATTGGTTTCTGGCCTCTTTTTAGCTATAGCACTTTTTTTATATGTCTCAAATTCAGGCCAGTGAGGTCTTATCTTCGCATAATATGCGTCTTCGAAATTTGGAGTCTCGCCAGATTTGACAAATTTGTTCAATTTTGTCTTCCAGTTGCGGAAAGCGTCAGCCATCTTCTTTAGAGTCCACTCTTTGACCTTTTCCTTTATAACCGGGTTGTTTTCATCCTCCTCTGGCGGAAGGGTGAAATTTACCAACAACGAATTCCAAAGCGTTTCTTTGGATCTGTCATCGACAAAGGTACCGTCGCCCTTCTTTGGCTTATTCCAATTTTCAATTGGGATTGGGATTTGGTCCCTAACAAGAACTCCAGCCTGACGTACAAATTTGTCTGCGGCCTTCTTGGGCTCCATCGGCCTGCCATCAACACGGACTGCTTCGATCGTGAACTTTGCACGATCTTTCAACCGCTGGCTCGCGCCTCGCTTGCTCTTTTTCGTAGAAGAAGATGGTTGCTGGCTGGTCGATCCAGAGGGCTAAAAGAAGAAAGAAGCGTTAATTAATACATGTAGAAGAAGATTGTTGGTGGAAGTCAGCAGAGGCTTAATCAATGCATATACCTTGCCGGACTTTGTAACCATTAAATTGCGTTCACCGAAGTCTTCATCTTCTCCATGACTAGTACTTAAGCTGTCGTCATCATGTCCCTCCAAGTTCAGATATTGTGAGGTGTCCTCATCAATAATGTTCTCCATTATTTCTTCTTCTTCAAGGTTTCTACTAAGTGGATCCATAGTTTCTAAAACAATAATATTATCTAGAGTAAGAGTGTAAACATTCAAGTGGACTTGGATTCATACACAAATATACATATTATTCATACCAAAATACACAAATAAATATACAAATGAAATTAAAACCCTAAGGATTCTTGATCATTTTAAACGAGTTCCGAGGGGTCGAAACCCTAATCAGGATGAGTCAGAGGTCCAATTTGTATACAACTTTTAATCTATGCATGTAGTACAATTTATATTAGCTGGTGAAACTACGTTGCCCGCGAACCCGCCCCGCTTGACACCCTATCTATACTACTACTCCCTCCATAATTACATGTCATCTTAGTTTCGAGTTTCCCAATTTTGACCATCAAGTTCACCACCAACACTAAGTAAACAATATTATCGATGTTACAACATCAGAAACTTTACTCAAATATGAATACACGACTACATCTTTTATACGTCACACATATTCCCCACATTGTTCACATTGTTCACATTGTGCCGCCAACTTTGACACATTGTTCACATTGTGCCGCCGCCGACTGCCAGACGCAGAGGCGTGGACGGCGGCTCCGACGGCGAGGGCGAGGGCGGCCGCTCCGAGGGCGAGGGCGGCGGCTCCGACGGCGAGGGCTGGACGCGGTGCCGGCGCGGCTGCTCTCTGCTCTCTGTGCGCGGATGCATTATAAAATAATTGCATTTTCAATTATTTCATTTTAAATTATTTTTTGGAATATTATAAAACCATTTGCATTTTTGGAATTTACATAAACAATTTTCTTAATTAGAAAACATTTATGGAAATGTTTTTGTCGCTTACAGATAGGGCCCACATGTCAGTTATTTTCTTCACTGAAATAATTACAGAAATAATAAAAGAAAAAGAAAACGAATATTGCATCACGCTGACGTCAGCAATGGAGCTCCTCTCAGGTCGATCTTGCTCCCATCGATCTGCTACACGCGGGGACTTGTGGTTGGGCTGGTTGGAAAGAGGAGGTCGAGGCGGACCTAGTAGTGGCGGCGCCTCCCCTTTTTGGTCGCCGGAGAACAGAGAACGACGAGGAACTGCGGCGGTTGGCGGCGGTTACACGATGCGGAGGCGATATAGACCGTGAGGGAGGAAGAGAAGATGTGCCTGAGCACCAGAGGCTCACCAGGAAGCCGATGGTGGGGTCGACGAGGCCGGGGAAGGTCGGGGACGCCGGCGTTGTCGATGGCGAGCGGCGGACAGAGGTGGGTGACAGGGCCGACGATTCAGGGCACCCACGGACGATTCCTCCCTCACTCTCCGAGGGCGGTGGCGGCCGGCGGTGGCTTCTCTCTGCTCCGATGGGCGGTGGTGGTGGCGGCGCTTCTCTCTGCTCCGATGGCGCGCGCGCGGTGGCGGTACGGTGGCGGTGGCGATCTGGCTGCTCTGGGGGAAGAAAGGAAGGGGAAGGTGAATTTAATACCCTCCCCCTTTAACACCGGTTCGTGGCTGGAACCGGTGTTAAAGGGGGGAATTCGTTTGCGCGCGTATTTATTACCCCCCCCCTTAACACCGGTTCCAGCCACGAACCGGTGTTAAAGGGGGGGGGGAATTCGTTTGCGCGCGTATTTATTACCCCCCCCCCCTTTAACACCGGTTCCAGCCACGAACCGGTGTTAAAGGGGGGGTGGGTGCGCGCGGGAAACGAAATAAATGCCCCCCTTTCACATCGGTTCCTGTGTGGAACCGGTGTTAAAGGGGGGGCATTTATTTCATGCATTAAAGGGGCTTTTTTAATTCAAAAAATATGATATGAATTTAGAAAATTCATATCTTTTTCATTTCAACTCAGAAAAATATGAATAATATATCATAATTTTCAGAAAAATAATATCTATCCATTCATGTAAATCATTTTATATTTACTTTACATGAATTTTTTTTAAATAATTAAAACACTTACATATAAATTTTGATTATTCAATTCAAACAAAAATAAATTGTTAAATCCTAAAACTTTGAACATAAGAAATATTAAGCATCTAAAAAATGATTTTTATTAGATCAAATCATATTTTAATGCCGCATCTTTTGTATTAACATTTTTGAATTGATTGGATATTTAAATGTCGCATCTTTTGTATACACTTGAATCTCACCAAGCCTCGCTCAACTTGCATTGTTTTTTGATAAAATAGCATATTGTGAACCTAAAAATGTGTTGGTGGTTTTTTGAATTAGCCATTTGGTGGTTGCTTTACAAAACCGTCCGTTTTTTATGCTCGGAAAATGGAAAATGCCTTTTTGGTGCGATAAAAAGGAAAACTCCTCTTGCAAACTATGCCTTGATTCTAGCCATAACATTGGTCATTTGACCCGAAAGCCAAGAAACCTCGAATGAGATAGGTCATTTTGAGACAGTTACATACAGCCGAACTGGAACTGAAAATTAAGATACATAAAAGAACTGAAAATTAAGATACATGGCCAGATTAAGTAACAATCGGCCGAACTGGAACTGAAAATTAAGATACATAAAAGAACTGAAAATTAAGATACATGGCCAGATTAAGTAACAATCGGCCGAACTTGTTTCGGAATGTTGGAGTGATTCAGTCATGCTCCTGCCTACACCTGTAATACTCGCCACTGTAGTCGTCGTACTCGCCGCCGCCGTCATCGCTGTCGTCGTCGGGGTCGCCGTAATTGAACCTCTGGAGAGTACGCGTGGGCTGGACTTGAGGGTAGCGCGTGGGCTGGACTTGAGGGTAGCGCAGACGGGGGTTAGAGTCGGCGGCAGTGTCATAGGCCATGACGCTCTGGAGAGTCCGACCGCGCCACCATAGCCGACGGCCGGCCTCGTTGAAGTTAGGAGGAGGTGGGCCGTCCTCCTCGTGCCTGGCGAGCGCCCTCTCATGCCGATCCACGAAGAAGGCTTCCCAAGTAGGGAAATAGTCAGGATGCCATCTGGGATTCCTCCGCTGCTCCGGCGTGAGCTCGAAGTAGTAGTGGTTCGTGATGGCCATCCGGCGCGCCACACCTAGAGGGACAGGAGGAACCGGCACGCCTCCGACGCTCAGCATCCAGCCGACGGGGACACAGTAGCCCGGCGGGCAGGGGTAGTTCGAGGCGCAAAGCGCCTCCGCCTCCCTGGGGGTTAGTGCTACGGTGGAAGCCATGGGAAAGAGTGATGAGGTTGCAGATATGAGTCTAGAGATGTGCAATGACAATGGAGGCCAACCCCCTACATATATATATAGTGAACTAGCGGGAAGAACTGGAGGGAAGAACTGGCGGGAAGAAAAATGGCGGGAAAAAATGGCGGGATGAACCTTTAGTCCCGGTTGGAGACACCAACCGGGACAAAACACGAGTCAGCACTAATAATAGGGGTGAGTGCATGTCGACATTATGTCGTGCGGCGTGTACCTTGTCCCGGATGGTGTCACCAACCGGGACTAAAGATGAACCTTTAGTCCCGGTTGGAGACACCAACCGGGACTAAAGATGAACCTTTAGTCCCGGTTGTAGACACCATCCGGTACAAAACACGAGTCAGCACTAATAATAGGGGTGAGTGTCGACATTATTTTGTAAGTGTCAACACTATGTCGAGCTGCTTGTACTATAAATAGGCATCCTTGTGAGTCCAGTCCTCCAGCCAGTTTGAGGCAGGGACACCACTACGGCCAGTTTCAGGGAGATGCCGACGGAGCCCAGTCCTCCGGCATCTCCGAGAAACTAGTCATAGAGGCACTCCCTAATATGTGAAATTAGTTAGCTCCCTGGTGTATATAGTGATCTAGTTAGAGAAGTTACAAAGCTGCAAGATGGTTTTCGAGAGCAGGGACACCACTACAAAGATATACGGGGCAACCAAGATAGATCTTTGTACAACCGTGTAGTGTGCTTGATTGAGAGAATGCCCGTCCCTACATATCATTGCTTTACATCCTAGGGTGCCTTTTCCACGCAGTCTCCCCTCATGTCGTGATTCTGGAACACCAATCGCCTTAAGGTCAGGAATAAAATCAACACAGAACTCAATGACCTCCTCTGTTACATAGCCCTTGGAGATGCTTCCTTCTGGCCTAGCACGGTTATGAACATATTTATTTAAGACTCCCATGTACCTCTCAAAGGGGAACATATTGTGTAGAAATACAGGACCGAGAATGGCAATCTCTTCTACTAGGTGAACCAGGAGATGCGTCATAATATTGAAGAAGGATGGTGGGAACACCAACTCAAAGCTGACAAGACATTGGGCCACATCTTTTTGTAACCCTGGTAGGCTTTCTGGATCGATTACCTTCTGAGATATTGCATTGAGGAATGCACATAGCTTCACAATGGGTACTCGAACATTTTCAGGTAGAAGCCCCCTCAATGCAATCGGAAGCAATTGTGTCATAATCACGTGGCAGTCATGAGACTTCAGGTTTTGGAATTTTTTCTCTACCATATTTATTATTCCCTTTATATTCGACAAGAAGCCAGACGGGACCTTGATACTGCTCAGACATTCAAAAAAGATTTCCTTCTCTGCTTTGGTAAGAGCGTAGCTGGCAGGAGTTAAGTGGCATCGTTTACCCTTCTCGTTCTCAGGATGCATAGGCTCTTCAGGGGCCTTCAGACGTTGCTGGTCCTGTCGTGCTTCCGGTGTATCTTTTGTCTTCCCATACACTCCTAGAAAGCCTAGCAGGTTCACGCAAACATTCTTCGTCACGTGCATCACCTCGATTGAAGAGCGGACCTCTAAGACTTTCCAATAGGGTAGGTCCCAAAATATAGATTGCTTCTTCCACATGGGCGCGTGTCCGGCATCGTCATTCGGAATAGATAGACTGCCAGGACCTTTTCCAAAGATTACTTCTAGGTCCTTGACCATACCAAATACCTCCTCACCGGTACGGAGAACAGGCTTCCTCCGGGGTTCTGCCAGACGTTTGAAATGCTTGCCTTTCTTTCTTACTGGATGCAGGTTCGGAAGAAATCGGCGATACCCTAGGTACACAACCTTCTTACATTTATCCAAATATACACTTTCAGTATCATCTAAACAGTGTGTGCATGCATTGTATCCCTTGTTTGTCTGTCCTGAAATGTTACTAAGAGCAGGCCAATCATTGATGGTTACGAAAAGCAATGCTCGTAGGTCAAATGGCTCCCCTTTGTGCTCATCCCACATACGTACACCTGGTTTGGCCCACAGCTGTAAAAGTTCTTCGACTAATGGCCTTAGGTACACATCAATGTCGTTGTCGGGTTGCCTCGGGCCTTGGATGAGCACTGGCATCATAATGAACTTCCTCTTCATACACAACCAAGGAGGAAGGTTATAGATACATAGGGTCACAGGCCAGGTGCTGTGACTGCAGCTCTGCTCACCAAAAGGATTCATGCCGTCTGTACTTAGACCAAACCTTAAGTTCCTTGCGTCACGTGCGAAGTCCGGGTACTCTCGCTCGACTTTTCTCCACTGTGACCCATCAGCGGGGTGTCTCAACATCGCGTCTTTCTTACGGTCTTCCATGTGCCATCGCAATAACTTGGCATGCTCTTTATTTCTGAAGAGACGTTTTAACCGTGGTATTATAGGAGCATACCACATAACCTTGGCGGGAACCTTCTTCCTAGGGGCCTCGCCCTCAACATCGCCAGGATCGTCTCGTCTGATCTTATACCGCAGTGCAGTGCATACCGGGCATGCATCCAAATTCTCGTACTTCTCACCGCGGTAGAGGATGCAGTCATTAATGCAGGCATGTATCTTCTGCACGTCTAATCCTAGAGGGCAGACAACCTTCTTTGCTTGGTATGTACCGTCGGGTAACTCATTATTTCTTGGAAGAAGATTCTTCATTTTTACCAACAACTTTGAAAATGCGCTGTCAGTCACACCATTCTCTGCCTTCCATTGCAGCAAATCCAGTGTGGCACCTAGCTTTTTGTGGCCATCTTCGCAAGTTGGATACAACAATGTTTTGTGGTCCTTTAACATCTGCTCCATCTTCTCCTTCTCCTTTTCAGTTTCACATTCTTCCTTTGCATCAGTAATGGCCCGACCAAGATCGTCATCAGCGGGCCCATCTGCTCCCTCTTGATCTTCATTATCTACCTCCGTTGCATTATCATCATATTCAGGATACATATTATGATAGTTTTCATCATCCTCTTCTTCTTCGTTGTCTTCCATCACAACCCCTTTTTCTCCGTGCTTGGTCCAACAATTATAGCTGGGCATGAAACCGGATCGAAGCAGGTGGGCGTGAATGGTTCTGGTATTTGAGTAGTCTTTCTTGTTCTGACAGTGAACACACGGACAACACATAAAACCATTGTGACCACGGTTTGCATTAGCCACAACGATGAAATTTTGGAGGCCCGTAATGTACTCGGAAGTGCGGCGGTCACCGTACATCCATTGCCGATTCATCTGCATTAATATGTAGTATATATCAAAAAATAATAGGGAGATGACCATTTATATATATAGTACATCAATGACACATGAAACTATAGTTGCCGACCTCGACCGAGACGGAAAGAGCAACAAGAAAGCTTATTTTGAGCTCTCAGGCATTTCACCGAACACCTCTAGTGCATATGAAAAAAACACAAACTAGCACTCTTCACACCCTCTTGCTAGGCTCCAAAATGTGAAAGAATGGAAGAGTGGGGTGTGTGTGGGCTGAGGTGGTGTCTTATATAGCCCCCCCCTTTAACACCGGTTCATGCCACGAACCGGTGTTAAAGGGGGGGGTGCGCGGGCCGCTGGTGCTGGGACCTTTAACACCGGTTCGTGGCACGAACCGGTGTTAAAGGGGGTGCTCCTTTAATGCCACAAGGGCCACGCTGGTACGGCCCCCCCTTTAACACCGGTTCGTAGAAGAACCGGTGTTAAAGCCCCTTTTCGGGATCAACAAAAGACCTCGTTTCCACTAGTGAACCCGTGGTTGGATGGTTAGGAGGACAGTGGTACCCCAGCCCACCAGAGTTCAAATCCTAGGTTTGACGCTTTGGTGTCTCATATAGGCGGAATATTCTTTCAGTGGGAGGCGACGTTCCCGTCGATAGCGAGGCGTCTGCGGTGACTTCGTCAATCTCAAGACTCGCCGGCTCAGTCTCTCGAAGATGCTCATAGGGGTAGGATGTACGTGCGTGTGTTCATAAGGATGAGTGTATATACGCATTGTGAGCGTCTGCGTTTGTACTGTGTTTCTCAAAAAAAAAAATACTAACCTGTTTTTATTTTTTTCATTTTCATGACACCAAATAGTAGCGTAAAATTAGACCGACCAACTACCTTAACCACCGCCCGCCCACTAACGAACCCAAGGGGCGACAGTCCCCAACAAGCGTCATAAAAGTCTCACACGCTCCTTCCTGTCCAAGAAACTGTGAAGAGGACGCAGCGAGCGAGGCCGGCTTGGACGATAATAACGTTTTGGATAGAGATCGACCGGATTAAACAAGCTAGTTTTAGTTAATTGTGTCAGAGACAGGCGGCACTGATCTACTGCTATATAATCAATCAGGGTTTCTAGGAAGCACGTTTTCCTTGGGCTTTTGTTGTTGTTTGAATTTGGTTTAGAAATCGGCGTAGGAAGGACGCGAAGGAGGAATCACGGGAATTGATCAATTTGTGAGGCGGAGGCAGAGGGCAAATTTGGTGCGGTCAAGTGCTGGTTCAGAGTATGTGGTCAGGTCTACTTGCAGATGGACATCCAGCAGGGCTAAAAAACCAATTGACGTCGTCTTTGCTCCGTAATTCAAAGTTAGTAATGCATCTAATCGAGGTACGCAGTCCCCTGCTCCATCATCCCTTCCCTACCCATCTTGCGCCGCCATCCATTGTGTCACTGCCTCCCATCTTACAGCGACGCTCTCCCTCTATCGATGGCCAGAGCCCAGCAAGACGAAGAACATGGCAATGAGTAGGTACCGTCGGGTCCCCGGTACCTGGCGGGTGGCGGGTATGGTGAAGATCTAAACCCGGCGACGGGTTCGGGGGCGGGTCGCGAGGGAGGGTCGGTGCGGGTATGAGGTGGAGGGCAAACCCAGCCCCGAAAACCCGGCGAGTGCCATCCAGAGGGACTGCGGGAGGAAGGAGCAGTAGGGAGGAGGTGCGCTGGTTGTCGGGAGTTGACGAGGTGGGGCGACGGCGAGGCACCGAGCTCGGGCGATAGGCGATGGGCTCCATATCGAACGAAGGAAGGGACGAAGCGAACGACTGAACGAAGAAGGCCATCTTGGACGACGGGCGGCAGTGTCTAATATCGAATGGAGGAAGTCATGAAGCAAAAGACTGAACGAAGGCGCTACTCACGTCCTCTAGAAATGGCCTTTTTTCTACTCTCTCCATTCCGTAAAGGGTGTCTTAGATTTTTCAAAAATTGGATGAATCCATATACTAAAATATATCAAGTTTAATTTAAATTTAGTTAAATTTGCGACATCTTTTCAAGACGAAGGAAGTATTTTTTTTTCTGTATATAGAGCGGACCAAAATTGCAGGGTGGTCAGCACCACCCTGGTCACCCTATGGATCCTCCTATGAATAAAAGTAGTCTAGATACATTTGCTTCACAAAGCTAAAACATCTTATATTTTAAAGCGGAGGGGTAGTTTAAATAGAAGTTGTGCTTTTTTCGATCAAAAGGGATTTTATTCCCCCGTTCCTTTTCATAGAAAAGAAACGCCAAAACAGGTATCCAGAAGTCTTAAAAGATTACAGACCATTGCTAGAAGAACTACTCTAAAATCTACCACGGGAAGCAACTTACTAAAATTCAGGATAAACCTAGAGAGAAACTGCCCAGAACGACTACAAAAGTAAAACCAGAGAACGCAAGCTCCGACACCACAAGGGCAAGGCAACCTGAGACTACCAAGGGGAGGAACAACTCAAAACACAACGTGGATGGAGTCTCCTTCGTCCGAGTGCTGCTGTAGGTAGCCCAGCGATGTCTTTCCCACATGCATCTTCTCTAGAGCTGAGGTTTTTCAGGTAGAGAACCAGCCAAAGTTTGGGCATGTCAGCACGGGGTAAGCCTCAATGGTCTTCTTAGTTTTTGCAGTAGTCGTTCTATAAACTGGGCCGTTTCTCCGCTTCCTAGATCCTTGAAAGGAACTTTCCAATTTGTCAGATAGAAAAGCACCAGACTCCACACATGTTTCATATTAAGCTAAGTAGTTATGTTAAAAACTAAGTTATTCCTAAAATTCCACAGCCCCCACAGGGCAGCCGCAAAAACTACATTAAAATGTAAAAACTTTTTATTACACAACCATCTACCAGCTACTGACTCATAATCTGATACTTTAATATTAAAAATCTTAAACACATCAGCCCATAACATTCTAGCTACAACACAGTCGAAAAGCAAATGATGAACAGATTCAAACTCCTTACAGAATTCACATTCTAGAGGTTTAGGGATACCTCGAGCTCTCAAGTTATCCCTAGTCATGATTTTATTTTGAGAAAGGAGCCACAAAAAGACTTGGACCCTTCGGGGAATTTTAAGATTACATACAGCAGGCAAAAAATCTGTTTAACTCCTCTAAAGTTTACTACAGCATACATAGAACTTGAATAATAGACCCCTTTTTTGAATCAAATTGCCAGATCAACTGGTCTTCTTGATTACTAAAGACTATACTACTGGCAACAGTTATCAACTCTTGCCATTGTACCATCATATTATCATTAAAGGTCCTTCTAAAATTATTCCTAATCTATACACCATCCCAAATCTCAGCAACAGTCAAAGTTTGCTGGTTTGAAATGATGTACAAATCCCAGAATTGCACAGCTAAGGGGGAATTATCAAACCAGACATCTTCCCAAAATTTTATTAATCTACCATTTCCCACCTTCCATTTATATCCTATCTTAACAACTTTAGCAGCCCACATCACTCCTTTCCAGAAAGTAGATGGATGCACATCCTGACAAGATAAGATATTAGGACTTTTAGTTTCATACTTAGCATCAATAACTCTGCTCCACAAGGATCCCTCTCCCTGAATGTATCTCTTGATCCAAGAGCCAAGTACAAAGATTAAGATCTTGTAAATTTGGAATACCCATACCCCCAAATTCTTTTTTCATGCAGATAGAAGGCCAGTTAGCTAGGTGAATCTTATGATTCCCCTCCTCATCATTCCACATGAAATTATCTAAATTAGAATTTAAAAGATTCAAAGCCCGCTTAGGGAATTTGAAAAAAGAAAGAAGGTACACTGGAATGCTAGCCAGAACAGCTTGAATAAGGGTCTTCTTAGCAGTATAGGATAATAACTTTCCTCTCTAGACAGTCATCCTAGCCAAGATATTCTCAAAAAGAGGTTGCAAATCCTCCCTACTTAATCTATCAAAATGTAGAGGTATTCCTAAGTATTTAACAGGGAACTTACCAGCTACACATTGAAAGATATCAAGGAAAGGAGTAAGCTCCTCCTGATCTAAATTAATAGGAATTAATTCACTTTTATGGAAATTAATCCTCATACGAGAGAGTTGCTCAAAACAAGTAAGTATCCATTTCAAATTTCTAGCTACTTTAACATCTTTATCTAAGAAAAGGAGAGTATCATCAGGATATTGTAAACTGATCACCCCTCCAGGGACAAAATTTGGACATAACCCCCTAATCAGGTTATGTTGGGCCCATTTAATTAACATTCTAGAAAAAACATCCACTATAGAATTAAAAAGGAGAGGTGCAATAGGATCTCCTTGCCTCAAACCTTTTCCTGTAAGAATAAAGATACTTTCTACATCATTTATTTTTACACCTACAGACCCACCAGCAGTAACCTGCTTAATCATACTAATAAAAGTATTGTCAAAACCCCTACACTCTAGTACCGCATATAAGAACTCTAAATTAACTCTGTCATAAGCCTTCTCATAATCTATCTTTAAAACTAGACCTTTATCTTTCTTCTTATGCACTTCATGAACAATTTCATGGGCAGTGACCACACTTTCCAAAATAAATCTACCTTTAATAAAAGAAGATTGATAAGAAGAAATTAACCTTCCAATAATCTTGGTATATCTAGTAGTTAAAACTTTAGTAAAAAATTTAAAGGAACAATTCAACAAACTAATAGGTCTAAATTTCCTCATAGATCTAGCATCATTTTCTTTAGGAATAAGAGTAATCATAGCAAAGTTCAATCTATAAAGGTCCAATTTATCTTGTGACCAAGCATCAAACATGGCCAGAAGATCAAACTTAATAATATCCTAGAATTGTTGATAGAACATAAAATGGAAACCATCTGGACCAGGGGCCCCATCAGAATAAGAAACAAAATCAGCTGTTTTTATATCTTCCTCTGAGAAA
Organism: Avena sativa; assembly: GCA_916181665.1. NCBI lineage: Eukaryota > Viridiplantae > Streptophyta > Magnoliopsida > Poales > Poaceae > Avena > Avena sativa. The sequence continues at coordinate 426,010,873 of OV702280.1, forward strand.
GCCCCTCCTAATATATTATTCTCCTCAGCACTGACTTTCTCTTCACTAGAGAAAAATTCAGGTCTGAGATTAATATCAGCCCTAGGCTCAAAACCAAATAACTCTCTATAAAAATCTAGATCTACCTTAAGCATTTTCTTTTGTTTCAGTAACAGGGCCCTCAGGTCCATCTAAAACAGGAATCATCTTCTTCCTTCTTCTCTAGTTAGCCACAGCATGAAAATAAGCAGTATTCCTATCCCCCTCTAATATATCTCTATCCCTAGATCTTAGCTTAGCTTTAGTTTCCTCCATAATCCAAAAATTATTAAGACCTCTAAGGATAAACTCAAATTTATCCCTCTCCTCATCACTAAGAGGAGTAGTTTCAGATTTAATGTCCAGAATATCATATTCTACCATCAAATCCTTCTTCTCTTTTCTAATGGCAGCCTCTAAATTAGCACTCCACCCCTTAGCTAATTTCCTAAGGTATCTAATTTTAGCTTGCCAAATATCTACCACATCTACACTCCTTACATTAATAGACCAAGCTTTCATCACTACTAGTCTAAAATCAGGTTTAGAAAGCCACCATTTCTCAAATTTAAACCTTCTATTTTTAATTACCGGAGATTCACCAGACTCCCAAATAATGGGAGTATGATCACTGCAAATTCTAGCTAAAGTCTTAGCACTATCCAAAGGGAATAGACTATCAAAATTAGTAGAACAAAAAATCCTGTCAATCCTACTCATAATAAGGTTTTCCTAGTTATTTCCCCAGGTATAAGCTCTACCAGCTAAGCCTATCTCCATCAAAGCCCAAACATCTACCCATTCGTTAAATTTATCCATCCATCTATAATCCACATTACCACTACTCTTATCACTAGCAGATCTAATCAAATTGAAATCCCCTCCAATCATAGCAGGGCCATCCCAATTAATAAAAAGCTCATGTAATTCAGAAATAAAAGCATGTTTATTATCCTCATAAACAGGACCATAAACATGACCATAAATAGTAGAAATTCTAAAAGTAGCACCATTAGACTTATTTCTAAGAACAGAGCTAACAAAAAAATTTAACCTCCCAATTAATGATCTCAAACATATCACAGTTAACCCCAACCAGTATGCCTCCTGCAGTACCAACAGCAGGCAGGTAGTTCCAATCAAAATTTCTATTACCTAATAAAGACTTTAAATAGGAATTACTAAATTGATCCTTTTTAGTTTCTTGAAAACCTATATAACCAACTTGAAGAGGAGCAATATTGTCATCAATAAATTTCTTGCTACCAGGAGCAGAAATGCTCCTATAATTCCAAAAAGACACAATCATTTAAACTTTTTCCTGGGGTGCTTGCCCCGAGACTTATTTACTACCTCAATCCAGCCCTCGGCCAGATCATCAACCACATCCTTCTCAGTAGAGGAAGTTTTTTCTATTGACTTATTACTAGAACTAACAACAGAAACATCTACAGAATCATCTACAAAACCATTCAAGTCTAAATATTCATTTAAAATAACACCTACAACTACAGCCATGCTTTCTAATTCATCTACAGGTAAAACATTAAAAGTATTGGAATTCATTATACCTTTCATTTTGGCTTCTCAAGATTAACCACTTTTTTCCTTTCCATAGCTTTGTCCAGCACTCTCTGAGACCTGTCAATCCTACTGCTTTGTCTGATAGGATGAACATGCCCCTAGGCTTTCATCTTTTTGACTCTCCCAGCATCATTCCTCAGATTATGATCAACAATTTCTTTCATAGAAGGTAGAAGACAGTCAGGCAAATTCAGGCCCACTCCTTCAGTAGCAACTTTTCCCTTGGAAAGAACCTTGTTCCTCATTCCAAAAACCAGAGACTTGATCCATCTTCCTAGAGGGAATAGGAGATTTGTCCCAAACAAAACCCCATGAGCTGTTAATCAAGCCTTTGTTCTGAAGGATCTGGTACACTTTGTTTGCACTGAACACTTCATCCTCCCGAGCTTCATTGTCACCAGCAACCATTCTAGCCCTAGCTCCAGTATGTCCCTGAGCATTGGTAGCCTGATTACTAACATCACCTTTATCCTGAGGATCAGCATTCCTGTCAGGATCCAGACCACCCTACCTCTGATTGTTCTCACAGCTTCTATTTTGGTCAAGCTCATCCCCTAAGAGATCCTCGGTTTCATCCTCCTCCACAGGAATTTCAGCTATAAACCCAACTGGAATAAACCCCCATGGAAATGAAACTACACTTAACTTTCACCCTAACACACTTTGCATTATCTTTAAAGACACTTAGCCAGTCCACATCCTGCAAGATGCCACAAACAGAGCTAACCTGATCAAGCACATTCCATTCACACCACTTAGCCTGGAGCCTAGTCACTTTGACCCAAGTATCTACCAACACTTCCAAAGGCTCTTGGTCATCATTCCAAGCCACAACCTTCACCTAGATCCTATCTCTAGACAAGCCAAACCTAGGATATCCAATGACCTGTTCCACCAGGATATGGGAAGGGAATTTAACCAGAAAGACACCTGGCGGCCCCAACTCCCTTACCTGCCATGGCCAATTTGTCTTGTATATTTTGGAAAATTCCTCGGCCAACTCTGTTCTAGAGACCATACCACCTTCTACCACAACTAAGCCACAATTTTTTGTTAAAGACACTAGATTCACAATCACCTCAGGTGTCTCTATGTGATAGAACCCCAAACCAGTAGAAGCACTACCAACATACGTTGCTAATTGGTGTGGCCTCTTCTTGACTGGACATGTATCAGCCCTATGGTTGACAGCTTTGTAGACAAAACATGCAGCGTGCTTGGTACAAACAGCCTGATGATGTCCAGGTTCCCCATAGCACATACAGATTGAGCTGGTGTAATTCAACTGAGCTAGCACCTCACTCCCTGTATTAATCTGTTCCTGCTGTGTGCCCCCTTTCTTCTTAGATTTACCCTGCACCTTAGGCTTCTGGTTATCCCTACTACTCTGAGATTGCTGTTGTTGGGCACCCCCTTGAGAAGACGCAACCCACTGATTTGATTGCAGACTAAACTGTGGTGGTGGTGGTGGAGGATAAGGTGGAAAACCCCAGGAAAACCCCAATGTGGTGGCATACTCCCTGGCATAAAAGCATAAGGAGGAGTATGCTGAAATCCAAAAGGAGGAGGAGACATCTGAGGATACTCATACCCTTGCATCTGCTGCTGCTGCATCTGGGGATGCTGCATCTGTTGTTGTTGCCAAGCTTTAGGCCTTTTACCCTTTCCTTGCTTCAAACCACCCCCAGCCATGGACATCTTCTCCAGACCTGAATCCAGTGGCAGCACATCCTCAACACCCAAAACCCTCAAGCCCACCAACTCCTCTGCCGCCAGCTTGGGAAGGAGAGAACAAACCATAGAGGAGATAGGAGGGATGGTTTTAAGGGGTGGTGTAGTGGTGGGTTTACGAAAATGCCACTGAATATGCCAAAGTTGGTGGAAAAAAGGCTCCACCTCACAGTCACCATGGACCAAGCTTCCTTCCCCAACTTTATCACTGCAAGTTGGACCCCTCCATAGACAGCACCTCCTCCTAGTAGCATTAGCAGGGAGAAGTTCTCGCTTCTTCTGAAGTCCAAAACCAGCAGACTATTCTACGGCCAGCCCCTCTCTGAATTTTTCAGCCAAAACTTCAGAGACAGCGACAGACCACTGACCATCTACCTGGTCCGAGACAGGATCAGGAGGGATTCCAGAGCAATTTTCTCCAGCGTTCAAGACTGAGCTATTTGACCCGATTTGACACGATAGAATTGATGTAATGAATACCGGATCACTCGTACTAGAGCAGACAAGGTTACCAGTCCCACGACCAGACATCTTCGTTTCTTCCTCTCGTGGCCCGTCAGATCCATCTGCCCCAAGAGCCTCGAAACTTCCCTGGACAAACCTGCGCTGGTGACATCTCCTGTTGAATAAAAGAGCAATTTACTAAGCGAATTATCCATAATAAACGCTAGATAAAACATGATTAGAATAATAGGCAATATACTAATCATGTGAAATAGCGAATACATATTAAGGCATATAACCAAACAGAATGCAAGACAAAGATCTTGAGATGCGATCAGAACAAGTTTGAGAAAGAAAACATACACGACAGCAGCAGAAGAGGAACCGCCGGTGTTCGTTTTGACACCGTCGTTAGCCATGTCGTCGAGGAAGAGGGTGCTGATGTCAGGGAAGAAGTCCTCGTTGGGGAAGACGTTGGCGCAATCGCTATCTGAGAGGGAGTCCGTGATGAAGCGAGTAGTCGCGCCGGTAGCGCTCCCCAAAAACCTTATCGCCCTTCTCCCGTATAGTACTCGAAGCAGCGGGGTCTTGGAGGCCTACTGTCCCGGCTCGCGGTGCACGCCGCAAGACGGGATGGGGAAGATCTAGGTAGCGAAGTGCTCTAGAACCGGAGGCGCAAAGGATGTGTGGCAGTGTGTCTGAGAGGAGGCGCGACCTGTCTCTTATATAGACAAAGAGGGGTAGGCAAACAGGCTGCACAGAAGATGAAACGAACGGACAGAAGTTGAAGCGAACAGGCGGCAGCCTCTCTTAGTTCGTATTTATTTAGCTCGTATTAAAAGTCCACTCGAGCAAAACGTTTCAACTTCTGTACGACTGTTCATATATCATTCATGCGTGGCAAAATAAAGATCGGCTCCTCGGCGAGATTCCCGCAACCCGCAACCCGCGGCGCGCGCATCATGACGTGGCGAGGCGAGGCGAGGCGAGCGAGGAGGAGGAGCGCGCGTGTGGAACTCTCTCCTTCTCCTTCTCATCCTTTTTACCAAGTGGCAGGAGAGCTCACCTTATAAGCTGGTCCAACTTCCACTCAACTAGCAATGTGGGACTAAACATTTGTCCCAGCTCTTTCCTTGCATAAATGGGCCAAATGAGCCTCTAGGATTTCAGGAATTTATTGGCATATAATAAATGGGCTGGGCCTAATTAGGCAAAAATTCCAACAATCCCCCACCAGATCCCAGAGGCACATGAAGTTTGCCTTTGGTTCCAAAACATTATTTTTATACCAGTATCATAGTGGAGACTGTTAAGTTGAACTTCCACCTAGAGCTTTATGTTATACTAGGCTGCAACTTGTACAGTGGACTATGTCTTGAACTGCAAGTTTGCTGCAAACCTAGCTTCACAAAAAGTCTTGACTGATACTAGGCTGCCGTGGGACTTCCCCGCAGGTGGAGCTTATACGTCATACTCCATGACCTTTCATGAGTTTATTAGAGAGCACCCTACTCTCATAGACTGTGACGTTTTAACAGTCAGACTCATATAGGTGTGTTCTTCAAAAGATGTTCTACAGGACAACATATTTGCTTAGGATAAGCCACTTAGAACACATTAAGATAATAAATCAACCTGCCGTGTAGAATAGGAAAGCATTGCATCTTTATGGAGTGGTGTTTATTAAAGTAGGGATACTTTTCTCTCAGCTAACCAACAGCTTGTCTCCCAATTCTAATTCACGGGATCTCCGATCACATAGAATGGTTTACCACTATGGAAAGCTCAATTTGTGGGTCTCATACCCATCTCCTTCGATGCATTTTCTATCACCTTGCGTGATAGACCCTTTTTGAAGGGATCGACCAAGTTTTTAGATGTTTGGATATAATCTAATGCAATAACTCTGGAATTTCTCATTTTCCTGACAGATTTAAGTCTCCTCTTCACATGTCTTGATGACTTCATATTATCCTTAGAACTATTTACCTTGAAAATCACAGTTTGATTATCGCAGTTCATAAGGATTGCGGGTATTGGTTTTTCAACCATAGGTAAGTTCATCAAGAGTTCACGAAGCCACTCTTCTTCAACAGTGGTTGTGTTTAATGCTGTGAGTTCTGCTTCCATAGTTGACCTCGTTAAGATGGTCTGCTTGCAAGACTTCCAAGAAACAGCGCCACCAGCAAGCGTGAATACATATCCACTTGTGGCCTTTATCTCGTCAGCATCAGATATCCAATTTGAATCACTATAACCCTCTAGTACCCTTGGATACCCGGTATAGTGTATGTCATAGCTCGCAGTGCCTTTTAGATATCGCATAACTCTCTCAAGAGCATGCCAGTGATCATCTCCTGGATTTGAAACAAATAGACTGAGTTTGCTTACGGCAAAGGCGATGTCAGGCCTCGTGGCACTAGATAAATACATAAGAGAGCCAATAATTTGAGAGTATCTCAGTTGGTCTCTAGCATTTCCTCGATTCTTTCGAAGCAATACACTAGGATCATACGGTGTAGGAGAAAACTTGAAGTCGCTATACCCGAAACGACTCAAGATCTTTTCCACATAGTGGGACTGAAGCAATGTAATCCCACCATCATCCTCTCTCAATAGCTTGATGTTCAGGATGACATCAGCTACTCCCAGATCCTTCATCTCAAAGGAACGAGATAAGAAATCTTTGACCTCCTTAATTGCATTAAGGTTGGTTCCGAAAATCAGTATATCATCAACATACAAACAAAGGATGACTCCCTCACCCCCACCATGGCGATGGTACACACATTTGTCAGCTTCATTTACAACAAAGCCTGCAGCAGATAAAGTTCTTTCGAACTTCTCATGCCACTGCTTAGGGGCTTGTTTTAGACCATATAAATACTTCAACAACTTGCACACCTTTCCTTCTTGACCATTTACCACAAAGCCATCTGGCTGATCCATGTAAATTTCCTCATCCAACTCTCCATTAAGGAAAGCTGTCTTAACATCCATTTGATAAACGAGAAGACCATGAGAGGCAGCCAAGGAGAGTAATACTCGAATGGTGGTCAATCTGTCAACAGGTGAGTAAGTGTCAAAGAAGTCTTCACCTTCTTTTTGAGTATATCCCTTGGCCACAAGTCGTGCCTTGTACTTCTCAATAGTACCATCAGGTCTAAGATTTTTCTTAAACACCCACTTGCATCCTACAGGTTTACACCCATAAGGGCGATCAGTGATCTCCCATGTTCCATTAGCTAAGATAGAATTCATCTCACTATGGACGGCTTCCTTCCAGTAGTCAGCATCAGGAGATGCATATTCTTCTGAAATGGAAGTGGGAGTGTCATCCACAAGGTACACAATGAAATCATCACCAAAAGACTTTGCAGTCCTTTGTCTCTTGCTCCTTTTAGGAATTTCATTATCATCCTCCTTAGGACTTTCAGAGTGTTCAATTGGAATGGTAGGTTTAGAGAATGTAGCAAATTCCTGATTAGATGAACTAGGTATCTCCGGATTTGATGAGTTAGGTTTATCCTTCATTGGAAAGATATCCTCAAAGAAAGTCGCATCAGTCGACTCCATGATTGTTCCGACATGAATGTCAGGCACTTCAGATTTTACTACCAAGAATCTATAACCAATGCTATGGAAAGCATAGCCCAGAAAAACACAATCAATGTTTTTTGGTCCAAGCTTGCGCTTCTTGGGGATTGGTACATTAACCTTTGTCAAACAACCCCAAGTACGTAAGTAAGAGAGTTTTAATCTTTTCTTCTCCCATTCTTCGAATGGAGTAATTTCTTTGTTCTTTGTGGGAACTCGGTTTAGGACATGACACGCGTTCAATAGTGCCTCCCCCCACCATTCCTTAGAGAGACCCGATGTGTCTAACATGGCGTTAACCAAATATGATAGAGTACGGTTCTTTCTTTCGGATACTCCATTTGACTGGGGTGAGTAGGGAGGCTTACTCTCGTGAATTATTCCATGTTCCACACAAAAGAAATCAAACTCGTTGGAAAAATACTCTCCACCACGATCAGACCTAAGCCTCTTAATCTTTCGATCAAATTGATTTTCTGCCTCAGCTTTATAGATTTTGAAGAAACTCAAAGCCTCATCTTTTGATTTCAGAAGATACACATGACAATATCTCATAGAGTCATCGATCAAGGTCATGAAATATTTCTTTCCACCTTTTGTCAACACACCATTCATCTCACAAAGATCAGAATGTATGAGCTCTAGTGGTGTTAAATTTCTCACTTCTGCAGTCGTATGTGACTTGCGAGGTTGTTTAGCTTGCACGCAGACTTGGCACTTAGATCCCTTAATAGTTGTGAAATCAGGGATTAAATTCATTTTGGCTAGCCGCGTCATACAACCAAAATTAATATGACAAATACGATAGTGCCAGACATTTGATTCAAAATTTGTGTAAATATGATTAACAACTTTATTACAAATGTCTGACAGGAACAAGCCTCCGCACTCATAGCCTTTCCCAACAAAGGTTCCATACTTCGAAATTACAAATTTATTGGACTCGAATACAATCTTGTAGCCATCTCGACATAGAAGAGATCCGCTAACAAGATTTTTATTTATTGAGGGAACATGATGCACGTTCTTCAGGCGCACGGTCTTTCCCGAAGTGAACTTCAGATCGACCATACCAACACCATGAACAAAAGAATGCGAGCCGTTCCCCATCAGTATGGTTTGAGTCCCTCTGACCCAACATCTTTCATCTCAACGTCGTCCATGACAACATTAGCAGTCTTGTTGCCCTTCCCATGCTGGAGCTTGTCAAAGCGGTTGGGACAAGCAGGATCCCAATGATCAGGATCACCGCATACATGACAGGCACCTTTCCTCTTATTAGTCTTCTTCTTGAAGCTGGTAGACTGTGAGGCCTTGTTCTTTCTATCGAACTTCCCTTTGCCGTCAAACTTGCCTTTGTTCTTGAACTTATGAGGCTGGAAGTTCCTTTTCTGTACCAGATTGGTATTAGAACCTCCCTCGGTACCTCGAGCACGTGTGTCTTTTGCTCTCACCTTCTCTTCCACATCAAGAGTCCCAATGAGATCTGTCACGGAGAACTCTTGTCTCTTGTGCTTTAGAGAAGTAGCAAAATTCCTCCATGACTGAGGAAGTTTGGCAATAATGCCTCTGGCAACAAACTTGTCTGGTAACACACAAGTGAAGTGCTCAAGCTCCCTGGCAAGTGACTGTATCTCATGAGCCTGCTCCACAATGGGGCGGTCATCAACCATCTTATAGTCATAGAATTGTTCCATGACATATAGTTCACTGCCAGCATCGGAGACTCCAAATTTTCTCTCGAGCGCATCCCACATATCCTTGTCATTGCTAAATCATAGATATGAATCAACAATATTGTCGCCAAGGATGCTGATCAAGGCAACCTTGAAAGTGGTATCAAGTTTTTGGAACGCCTCTTCCTGAGCGGGATTAAGTTCTCCCTCAGGTGCGCCATAGATGGCGTTATAGCAGCTCATGGTCTGAAACCAGAGCACTGCTCTCGCACGCCATCGTTTGTAATTGACACCTTCGAACACAGGTGGCTTCATAGAAGCAACAAAGCCACTTGGGGCAAATTGTCTGAAATAAGGTTTTTTGGATTGTTGAAGAAAAGAGCAATTTACTAAGCGAATTATCCATAATAAACGCTAGATAAAACATGATTAGAATAATAGACAATATACTAATCATGTGAAATAGCGAATACATATTAAGGCATATAACTAAACAGACTCCAAGGCAAAGATCTTGAGATGCGATCAGAACAAGTTTGAGAAAGAAAACATACACGGCAGCAGCAGAAGAGGAACCGCCGGTGTTCGTGTTGGCACCGTCGTTAGCCATGTCGTCGAGGAAGAGGGTGCTGATGTCAGGGAAGAAGTCCTCATTGGGGAAGACGTCGGCGCAATCGCTATCCGAGAGGGAGTCCGTGATGAAGCCAGTAGTCGCGCCGGTAGCGCTCCCCAAAAACCTTATCGCCCTTCGCCCGTACAGGACTCGAAGCAGCGGGGTCTCGGAGGCCTACTGTCCCGGCTCGCGGTGCACGCCGTAAGACGGGATGGGGAAGATCTAGGTAGCGCAGTGCTCTGGAACCGGAAGCGCAAAGGATGTGTGGCAGTGTGTCTGAGAGGAGGCGCAACCTCTCTCTTATATAGACACAGAGGGGTAGGTAGACAGGCTGCACAGAAGATGAAACGAACGGACAGAAGTTGAAGCGAACAGGCGGCAGCCCATCGGACAGCCTCCACTAAGTTCGTATTTATTTAGCTCGTATTAAAAGTCCACTCGAGCAAAACTTTTCAACTTCTGTACGACTGTTCATATACCATTCATGCGTGCAAAATAAAGCTCGGCTCGGTGAGATTCCCGCAATCCGTGGCGCCCGCGACGTGGCGAGGCGAGCGAGGAGGAGGAGCGCGCGTGTGGAACTCTCTCCTTCTCCTTCTCATCCTTTTTACCAAGTGGTAGGAGAGCTCACCTTATAAGATGGTCCAACTTCCACTCAACTAGCAATGTGGGACTAAACATTTGTCCCAGCTCTTGCCTTGCATGAATGGCCAAATGGGCCTCTAGGATTTCAGAAATTTATTGGCATATAATAAATCGGCTAGACCTAATTAGGCAAAAATTCCAACATCTCAATCTCCGAGCAAACCTTATGCGTCCGCATGATCGCTCCCCTGAGGCTCCCCATGTTCAATCCATGCATGCCTTCCCTCTGTGTTTGAGCCGGGAGGGCCAGTACAGCCTACCCATCTCGCATCCCGTATGTCAATGCCGAGGGAGCCGAAGACGAGCTTGCCCGAGGTTGACGAAGCAGTTCTGAGCGAGGAGCTCGAAAACCCCAGGAAGATACCTCCCTCTGCTCGTCCCACTGTCTCCTCGCCCGCCCCCAAAACCTTCCCCGTGTCAACCGAGCTGCAGCTCGGCTCATCCTCGCCTCCATCCTCCGCCACCGCCAGTGTTAATCTGCGCGTCGCCGCGGATCAAGCTCGGTGGAGAAGAGGCGGATAGGTTGAGAAAAACTCACCAGAGCGAGCAATCTGCTGGGGGAAGGTAGGATAAGGAACGGGCACATGGATCCAGAGCACACCCGGACCTCCGACCCCCTCCGCAAAGGACGGGAGACATGTGAGACGTGTCGGGAGACGCCATCCTATTTCGTTGTGCTTTTTGTAAAAGGCCGTACTACGCGTCCCCCGGGGGATATTTCCCTAAAATCCCCGGGTCCTCAAGCCAACACGTGTCCTCTAAAAATCCCCAAAATCCCGCTTTTGCTACAAACATACCAGTTTTTGCTACAAATAGTCCCGTTTTTGCTACATGTAGCAAAAAACGGTTCGGCCTAAAAAATACAAAAAAAGTATGGACCTCGCCGGAGGTCTCGCCGGAGACCGTGTAGAAAAAAAATCCTAATGTAGCAAAACTGACTTCGCCGAAGATATCGCCGAAAAAAAACGTCGCTGAAAACCTTCATAGCAAAAAAATTACGCTATTGTAGCAAAAACACAAAACGGTGGTAGCAAAATATTTTTTCTAGTGTAGCAAAAAAGACATCGTCGGAGACTCAAACCAGAGACCTCGTAGCAAAACGTAGACATTGGTTGTAGCAAAAAAAATATATGAAAATAGCAAAAAAAAATATGAATACATAACAAAAAAAAAATATGCCGTGGTAGCAAAATCCTAAAGCCCATGTGTAGCGTCGCCGCCAACTAGTAGCAAAACTTGACTTCGCTTGCAGCATAGCCGCTGGCCACAAGTAGCACGCCTCCACATGTAGGGGGCGGCAAGCTCTGGCCGCAAGATGGGAAGGCGGCGAGCTCCGGCGGCACGATGGTGCGGGGCAAGGAGAGGACGCGGCGAGCTCCGACAGCACACGGCAAGCTGCGGCCGACAACTAGGAGATGAGATCGGTGAGCCGACAAGGGGATTCGAGCCGGCGACGGCTCCATATCCAGCAATTTAGCTGCACGAGAGGGGAAGGGGAAAAAGAGAGGCGGCGGGAGAAGGAGATCCATGGCCGCATCGCCATGAACAATAGGCGGAGCTCGCAACGCAGAGAATGAAAACCATGGCTGCATCGACACATCACGTCAGGTTGATTGATGGAGCCTGCCGAGGCAGCGTGCTTGCCGTCGACAGGGGATGGCGCGCATGCCGGCGGCGGGAATGGCGTGCTGGCCGGCAGTAGGGAGAAGGGGGCGGCGAGACGAAAGGAGGATTCTCAGGAAGATGAGGAAAAGTCGACGGAGAAGATAAAGGCTCATGATGGTCTTTGGCTTCGGGACCTTGATCGCTATGTAACACTTCATGATTAATAAAGTTCCAGCCGGAAAAAAAAATGAACCCAAAGGGGCGACGGTCTCCCGCAAGCGTCCGAAAAGTCTCACGCGCTCCTTCTTGCCCAAGAAACTGTGAAGAGGTCGTAGCGAGGGCCGGCATGGACGATAAATGTTTTGGATAGAGATCGACCGGCTTAAACTATAATTGTCTGACGAGCTGCACTGGTCTACTACTCCTATATATATAATCAGGATGTCGCAGAACCACGTTTTGCTTGGGCTTTTGTCGGGGTTTGAATTTAGTTTACAAATCGGCGTAGCAACGACGCGATGGATCGGAGGAATCACCGGGATTGATCAATTTGTGGGGCGGAGGCAGAGATCAACTTTGGTTTGGTGCGGTCAAGTGCTGGTTCAGAGTATGTGGTCAGGTCAGGTCGATTTACTCGCAGATGCACAACCGACAGGGCCAGAAAAATAATCATTTGACGTGGCTCCTATCGATATGCAGAACTACAGTAGTGCATCACTCTTGTGTACGGTTTGGAGGCATCCAATTCCAAACCGTGTGATTAAACCCAGAATTGATCGAGAGGCGGGATGGCCTGCGCACCACACGAGACTGCCTTTTCAACTCGTGCAGAGTACGTACGGTACATGTGAACAATGGAGACGCACGATGTAGCCCATGCCTAGTATACGTGCGAGACAGAAACATGTGGAACGATCAACCTGGCAACGCATGAGAACCACGCAAAGGTACCGGCCAGCCCAAGCCATGTGGTGATGTGGTGTTAGAACATCTTCAATGGGCCGACACATTCCGTCCGAGCTGTCCAAACTTGTCCACACGGATGCGCGGGGCATGCACGACGTTCAGCGGACCGACTCATTCGGACAAACGTTCTGAATCGATCCATCTGTGCATCAATTTGGGTAATGGTTGTGTCGGTCCGAACGTGCATGTCCCGCCCGTTTGTGCCGCTGGACCATCCGTCAGCCACCGTTTACCGACGGCATTGATTCGGACGCGGCCGACAGCATCGATTCTGACGCAACCACGGCAGCGATTTAGAGGTGCTGCGCGAAAGGCTAACTGGCGGCAGCATGCGCCATCAGTGGCAACGAGACGGCGCGCTGACCACTAGGCACCGTCTGCGTGTCGGCATTGATGGCGAAGGAGAGGGAAGCTACGCGTGTTCACGAGCGGCTGGGCTATTTAAGCATGCGCCCGTCGGTGCCGCCCACCTCACCTCTAGCCATCGCAAACCCTAGCCGCCGCTGGATCAGGAGCCTCCCGTCGGCCCAACGGTGGGGGGCTCGCTACCAATCTAAGGCGTACTGGGTCAAGTTCCTTGAGTTGGAGCACAAGGTGCAGCGCGCCACCACCATCCGCCGCGACCTGATGTCGGGGGAGGTCTACCTCGTCCCCGACATCGACTCGGACGACGAGGGCACCGTCAACCACTTCGACGCCGATCTCGACAGCGAGGACGACAACAACGAGGAGAAGTATGATGACGACATCGTCGTCAAGCAGGAGGCGATGGACGACGTCGCCGCGAACCTGCCCCCGGAGTACCGCGAGGTGCTGGCGCGGGGCTGTGACGAGGACGCCTTCACCGACAAGGCCATTGCGGCCAGCGCGCGGGAGGAGGAAGCCTAGTCGGTCGGCTTCGAGGAAGCCGTCCAGCTCATCGGCATGGTGGCACAGGCGAACGTCCAGCTGCCTCCACCGTCGCCACTGTCGGGATGGGCGCCTTTGATCGCGCCGGAGGTGGGGATGGAGCTGGCGCACCTCCAGCACGGTTGGGCGTCGTGGCCTGGACAGGTGGTCAATCTACCTGTGCCCGCTCCGGCCCTGTCGCCGCGGACCTCTGGATGCCACCGGAGTACATCGACCTCGACCCGTAGATGGACGAGGCGGCGCCGACATGCGAAAATGGGTAGCTAGGGCTAGGAGTAGTTTGAATTCCGTTTTTATATTTTAAATGTAAATTAAGTACGAACTTTGCTAGTTTTTACCGCGAACGAATTTTGTTTGAATTTGCAAAAAAAATGACAGGCCCAAATCAAACAAATGAGTCACGCCGCTGGACACGGTTGGCCGGACAGGCCAGCCCCTATCACCATTCCGACCACGACCAGACATAAACATACTATAGGTCTGTCCGGCGGAGATGTCCTGAGCGGCACACAGTTCAGAGGCAATGATATCCAGCACGATCGAGCATTTCTGTCACCAAGCAGTAGAATTGGAGAAAGGAACGGGGAACAGGAAGTCGCAGAAACAGAGGCAGAAGGGGAAGGAAACTGTTGGGAAACTGGGCCGGTAGAGGCCCATTCGATGTGTCCTCTACCAGGCTAGGGTTAGCCCATGTGGGTATCCTATCCCCTTAGTCTATAAATAGAGGAGCATGTTGGATATATGCCCTAGAGGCAATAATAAATGTAGTTATTATTATATGTTTGTGTTTATGATAAATGTTTACATTCATGCTATAATAGTATTAACAAGGAAACATTGATACTTGGGTGATTTGTAAACTTAATTTGAAGTCCCTAGTATAGCCTCTATACATCACTAGCTTGTTGGTTGATAAATGATTGTGGTTTCCCTATCATGAACATTGAGATGTTATCAACAACAAGATCATATCGTTAGGAGAATGATATGGTGGACATACTCCTATAGATAAGCGTAGCATAAAGATCAAGTCATTTTAATAGTTCAATTGCTATATGCTTTCTGATACATAGTAACCTAATTCCTTCGACCATGAGATCATGCATATCACCTTTATCGGATGGATGCTTTGATGACATCAAACACCACACCGTAACTGGGTGGCTATAAAGGTGGCATTGAGTGTTCGGAAAGTATTGGTTGAGACACATGGATCAAGAGTGGGATTTGTCCATCCATATGACGGATAGATATACTCTGGGCCCTCTCGGTGGAATGTCATCCAATTAGCTTGCAAGCATGTGACTGGCTCACAAGGGATCACATATCACGGGAACGAGAAAAGAGTACTTATCGGTAACGAGGTTGAACTAGGTATGCAGAGATACCGACGATCATAACCTCGGATAAGTAAACTATCGTGAGACAAAGGGAAATTGGTATCGTATGTAAGTGGTTCATTCGATCGCAAAGTAATCGTAGAAATATGTGGGAGCCATATGAATTTCCATATTCCTCTATTGGTTATTGTTCGGAGAAGTGTCTCGATCATGTCCGCATAATTCACGAACCGTAGGGAGACACACTTAAGGATTCGACGTTGTTTGAGTAGTTATGGAATGAATGAGAAAGAGACCGAATGTTGTTAGGAGTCTCGGATGGGATCCGGGATATCACGAGGAGATCCGGAATGGTCCGGAGAATAAGATTCATATAAGGAAAGTCCCGTTTCGGAGTTGGGAAATGTTTCCGGTGTTTTCATCGGGAATGTTCTAGAATGTTCCGGAATGTTCGGCACTCCGGAGGGGAAGGGTACATGGATGTGTTGTATCAAGTTGGTATGATTGCATCATGTACTAAGTGTCATCGCTGTTCTAAATAAAGGATTAATTCAAATCCTAGTTTGAAAAGTCAAATAGCTAAATTGAAAAGTCAAACGGCTAAATTTGGAAAGAGGAAAAGAGGAGGAAGTGGGAAACCGAGTTGGGGAGGGAATCCCTCCTCCAACCGGCGGCGCCCCCTCCAAGCCGAGTTGGGGAGGGACTCCCCTCCCTCCCCCTTGGCCACCGGCCCCTCCACCTATATAAGGAGGGGCAGGGCTCCCTCCTAGCACACACAAGTCCCTCACCTCAAACCCTAGAAGCTGCAGCCCACCATAGCCGCCGCCGCCCCCCTAGGGCTTTGCCCTAGCCGCCGACTTGGGGGTCCCCGAAACCCTAGCCGCCGGCTCTAGCACCTCCTCCTTGGTGTGTCTAAAACCTAGATCACCGAGGAGCTCTCTCATACTCCACCATACTCGCTCCGGCTTAAGGCGAAGCCCTGCGAGATCTCCCCTCTACTTCCGGTACCACGCCGTTGTGCTGCCGGAATCGCGAGGAGAGTGCTACAACCTCCGCTGCCTGCTGGAACAAGGGAGAGGAAGGTCTTCGTCGAGTACCGAACGTGTGACCGACTGCGGGAGCGCTGCCGGAACACAGCGCCGGAAGGATCGTCTACGCGATCTTGAGATCGGGAAGAGTACGACTACATCACCCACGAGAATCCGCTCTCATTAAACACTTTGGAATCTTCGAGGGTAAGTTATTCCATCAACTCATTGCTACAATCTAGTAGATAGATCTTGGCTTGTTTGTTTGTATGCGATAGAAAATTTTTGTTTTCCATGCTACGAAACCCTACAGAGCAATCATTTTGCGGGAGTTTACCGAGAGAAAGTTCAATAAAGTTTCCCCCTGTTCCCTATGTCATTTTCTTGTGTAATCTTGTGTGCCTTCGACTCTAGTCTTCTTCCTCGGGTGTGGAGCACCCTCGGGACCGGCCAGCCGGCAGGGGGTGCTCAACGCGTTATCAGCACGTGTCTTTCCGTCGATCCTCCGTTAAGCCACCGTCGAGCCTGCATCACGCAGGATTTCGTTGAATGTAACCCGAATCTGACCGCAAAAATGGATTCGTCTCTCGATTTCCTTTCAAGATTTGCGTTTAGATCTTAGATCAGATCCCATCTAAGGTACGGATTTTCCTTCCTGGGAGTCGAGCTGACCTGCTATCGCCGACCAATGTCGATTTAATCACTCATGGATCAGGAACTTGTTGACTATACCAGTGCACCTGTTGTGCCGATCTAATTTCTATTTAGTAGATCGGACTGATCTTGGTCGTTTTAATTAGTTGATCGGATCGATCTACAGTTTGTCATGTATTTTTTTGCAACCGCACGTACACACGCGCTTTCTACAAGCTGTTGCGCCATGGTTCTGCCGACCGCGCCGCCGCATGCGCGCTGCCGCCCGGCCCTGCTGACCGTTGTGCGCCGCTCGCCGCCCGCGCCTGGCCCCGTCGCCGAACACTGCCCGCGCCACGGGCGCTGGCCGCGCCATGGCCCAGCTGGCCGCGCGCCCGCGCCATGGCCACCGTCGCCACTGCGCGCGCGCCCCGCCGCCCCTAGCCCCGTTGGCCACGCCACCGCCCCGCCGCTCGCCGGCCTCCCTCCCATGCACGCCTCCGCTGTGGCCCAGCCGGCCGCCGCCGGTGCGCTGGCTGTGCTTGCCGCTGGCGCCGCACGGCCCCGCCCCGTTCGCCATCGCACCGCCGCTGCACGGCCGCGCACCCGCGACGCGCACGCTGCCGCAGCAGTAGTCGGTCGCCCGCCTGCGCGTGCCCCGCTGTGCGCGCATGCCGCTGCCCGTGCCGCTGCCGCGCTCGCCGTGCCGCCGCAAGCTGTCGCCGCGATGCCCGTGTTGTGCTGCCGCCTGCCCGCGTGTTGCGCCGCCGCTGGCCGCGCCCCGCTGACCGCCGCCGAGCCGGCCGCCGAGCCGCTGGCGCCCAAGCCGCCGCATGCGCGCGCTGCCGCCCGGCCCTGCTGGCCGTGTCCACCGCGCCGGTCGCTCGCCGTCGCCGTGGGCCGCGCACGTGCAACGGATGCTCGCCGCGCTCGCCCAAGCCACGCATGCAGCAGCTACAGTGGCAATCGTGGGATTGATCCGGGTGGGCCGCACCACTTGGCCAGGTGTTTGGGCCGCACGTGTAGTCCATTTTCTGGACCGTTTTTTTTAATATTTTGTACGCGCCTGCGACCTCCGCCGGCCACGCCCACACGCCAATCGCTCCGCCGGTCCGGCCTACTGCCGGCGCCGCCAGACGGCCCCCAGCATCACCATACCGGCGGACAACGCCAAAGCCCTGCATTTCCTCCGCCATCACATGTGTGAGACTCTCAAAAACGAGTACATGGCAGAACGGAGTGCTTCGGCCCTTTGGACCGCCCTCAACAAGCGATTCTCTACGCTGAAGTACACCATTCAGCCACAGGCGGAGGCAGATTGGATTCGTATGAGGTTTGCGGACTTCAAGACAGTAGGAGAGTACAACTCAAGGATTTGTACCATTCTTCAGCTGTGTGGGACCAGTACCACCGATCAGCAGAAGATAGACAAAACTCTCTCCACATTCCATCCGGACAACATCCAGCCCTCGCGAAACATGCGCCAGCAAGGATTCACGGAATATGCAGCGCTTATTGATGCTCTCCAGGTGGCCGAGGCGCAGGATAATGTTCTAAAAAGGAACTTCTCCGTGCAACCCTTCGTGGGGGGCCCAAGTCATGAGGCTAATGCCGGTGCCTACAAGGTGCGCAAGCCCATCCACAAGAAGAGAGGCAAGAAGGGCAAGAAGGGCCCCAACTCCTCCAACCCGGCCAAGCAACGCAAGGTGGGCAAGGGGGAGGCAAGGCCCCAGGACTGCTTCCGCTGTGG
The DNA here is from genome assembly GCA_916181665.1 of Avena sativa. NCBI lineage: Eukaryota > Viridiplantae > Streptophyta > Magnoliopsida > Poales > Poaceae > Avena > Avena sativa. The sequence continues at coordinate 426,029,412 of OV702280.1, forward strand.
CTCCAAGACTCACTTCTCCAGGCAGTGTCTGTCCCCTAAGCACGTCGTGGACGCGTTCAAGGCCAACAAGAAGGCGCGCGAGGCGTACCTTGTCCAGGTTGAGGCACCACTGGCGCCCGGAGCGGCGCCTGTGCAGAACGTCGCACCCGTAGTGACGCAGGACGTAGCACAAGTGGCAGCACCTTCGGCGGTTCCCACGAACGCCGCTGTGCCCATGGAGGTTGAGCACGTTGTGCCCCCCCTCCGCCTCAGCTAGAAATCTCTGCTGCCTCGATGATGATAGCCAACGAAGAGAAGCTCAATGATCTTGAGATACAGGTTGAGATTGATGGTTTCTTTGCAGAATCCACCTAAGCTCCTTTTTGTTGTGATGATTTCTTTTCCGCAAATAATCTGATACAATTTTTCGATATGGTTGTAAGCTCTATGAGAGCATAACATTTATTTGTTTACGGCGATTGGATGACAATTATTTCATTCATTTATTCCATTATTTGGTTGTGTGATGTTCTGAAATGTTTATGTGTTTTACTTACTTGATGTAGCATCTTCCTCGCTCCATTATATTAATTAGGCACTATATTTTAGAACGCGTGTGGCGCCCAAATGGAGGAAACGTGCCTTGCTGATAGCGGCCCCACAAATACCATCTTGAGAGAAACAAAGTATTTTGAGTCTATTACCAAAAACCCTGGTAACATAATAACGATCGCCGGCTGCGGTCCGAATGTAGTTGGCTCCGGAAGAGCAACTATCATACTCCCAAATGGAACAACTCTGATCATTGAAGAGGCATTGTTGTATCCGGAGTCGACTCGTACTCTCTTGAGTTTTAGAGACATCCGCGCAAATGGTTTCCATGTAGAAACCGATGATGATGAGAATAGAAAGGATTTCCTACTCATTACCAAGCGTGACGAAAATGGTAAACATGTTGTCGAAAGACTCCCTTCATTAGCTACTGGGTTGTACTACACTAAGATAGTAACACCACCTATTTACACTATCCATAAGACTGTCTTTAGAAGCTCTGAACTATTCTGCCTTTGGCATGATAGGTTAGGCCACCCCGGTCTTAGGATGATGAGAAATATAATTAACAACTCGAACGGTCATAATGTTAATGTGAAAAATTTCCCGAATCCCGATGATTTCGTGTGCTCCGCATGCGCTACGGGGAAATTGATCATTAGACCGTCCCCCCTAAAGGTGAAGGATGAACTCCCCGCGTTCTTGGAACGTATTCAAGGGGATATATGTGGTCCAATTCAGCCCCTCTCAGGGTCGTTTCGGTACTTCATGATGCTCATCGATGCTTCCTCTAAATGGTCCAATGTTTGCCTGCTGTCAACAAGGAACCATGCTTTTGCAAAGTTGATCTCTCAAATCATACAAATAAGGAATAAATTGCCTGATTATCGTTTAAAGTCTATTCGAATGGACAATGCCGGAGAATTTACTTTAAAGGCATTCGATGATTATTGCATGGCAACTGGAATCAAACTTGAGCACTCTGTACCGCATGTCCACACTCAAAATGTACTTGTGGAGGCATTGATTAAAAGGATTAAATTCATTGCCAGACCACTCCTTCAGGGTTGTAATTTACCAACTACATGTTGGGAACACACGGTGTTACACGCCGCTAATCTCATCAACTTTCGACCATCGGCCTACAACATCCACTCTCCTATCCAACTTGCGCAACGGTCGGCACCGAAAATTTCCCACCTACGTAGGTTCGGCTGCCAGGTATATGTACCTATACCACCACCCCAGCGATCAGCAATGGGACCGCTCCGTAAGTCGGGGATATACGTTGGTTATGAGATTGTGTCCATAATCAGGTTCTTGGACCCCTTGACAGGTGACTGTCACACGGCCCGTTTTGCTGACTGCATTTTTGACGAGGATCTTTTTCCGACTTTGGGGGGAGGTAATCAACCCTAGATGACAAAAGTCGATAAATCACGTGGAAAGCCACGGGGATCCACGCTCATGACCCGTGCACTGTTGAGACTAATAGAGAAGTCCAAAAGATACTAGATTTGCACTCCCTAGTGAATCAACTGCTCGATCATTTTAGTGATTTAAAGACTGTGACAAAGTCGCATGTGCATGCACGCAATGCACCGGAAAGGGTTGAAATACCGAAGAAAAATGATGGTATACCCGCTCCTGCTCCAAGGCCTAAGAGGACGCAGAATCCGGTTTCTCAAATTCCAAGTACCCGGGGACTCCCGAAGAAAAAGGATAAGAGAGATTTATTACAGTCTGCCCCTATTGAGGGGAGCCAGTTGAGACCTCGCACAAGTACGGATATTTCAGTGCACGAAATTCCGGACTTAAATTTTCCTATATCGGAAATACCCAGCGAAGTTGTGTGCGCACACATCGGAGCGGGAAAGCTAAAGGACCTAGCTCCTGGATTGGGAAATCCGGTGGAGCAAGAGGATGTGCCTGATGCACTTCATGACGAAATAGCCATTAACTATGTTAATTCGGGCGAGTCATACAACCGAGCCATGGCAAATGTCGACGTTAATTTTGCCAAGAAAATTGCCTCAATCATAGATCTTGACCCTGAGCCTAAAACGCTCGCTGATTGCAAGAAAAGGTCGGATTGGAAAGATTGGCAGAAGGCAATTACTGCTGAATTATTATCGTTAAACAAAAAAGAGGTATTTGGACCTGTTTGTCTAACTCCTCCCCATATTCGCCCCGTTGGCCATAAGTGGGTTTCTGTTCGAAAGAGAAACGAGAATAATGAAGTAGTAAGGTACAAAGCAAGGCTCGTTGCTCAAGGTTTCACTCCGCGACTAGGTATCGACTTTGAGGAAACTTACTCTCCGGTCATGGATGGAATTACCTTTAGATACTTGATCTCAATGGCAGTAAACATGGACTTAAAAATGAAACTAATGGATGTTGTCACCGCTTACCTATATGGTAACTTGGATTCGTACATATACATGAAAGTACCAGAAGGTATCCCTGTCCCGAACCAGGATAGAGCAAACAAGAGCTTATACAGTGTTCAGCTTAAGAAGTCATTGTATAGACTAAAGCAGTCAGGTAGGATGTGGTATAATCGTTTAAGCGATTTCCTTCATCAGAAGGGCTACGCGAGCAATGAATATTGCCCATGTGTTTTTATACGAAGATCCTAGGATGGTTTCTGTATTATCTCGGTGTATGTGGACGATTTAAATATAATCGGTACACCTGACGATATTGAGGAAGCGAGTTCCTACCTGATGTCGGAATTCGAGATGAAAGACTTAGGCAAAACCAAGTTCTTCCTGGGTCTGCAACTTGAGCATTACCCTGCTGGGATTCTAGTTCACCAGTCGGCCTACACCCAGAAGGTGTTGGAACGATTTGGGTTTGAAAAGGCATATCCTTCTAAGACCCCGATGGTCGGAAGATCTTTGCAGCAAGACAAGGACCCGTTCAGGCCTAAAGAAGAGGGAGAGGAAATTCTGGGACCGGAATTCCCCTACTTAAGTGCAGTTGGCGTACTAATGTACCTCGCAAATTGTACACGGTCGGATATTGCATTCGCCGTCAATTTGCTTGCAAGGTATAGTTCTGAGTCTACCAAAAGGCATTGGAAAGGCGTTAAGGACATCTTTAGGTACATACAAGGGACAAAGGACCTTGGCTTGTTTTACCAAAAGAACCAAGACCTATCTGTTGTAGGCTATGCAGATGCTGCGTACCTTTCGGACCCGCACACAGCCAAGTCGCAGACTGGATATGTTTTCCTTTGTGGTGGAACAGCGATTTCCTGGAAATCGTCTAAGCAAACTCTTGTGTCAACTTCGACGAACCACTTGGAAATCATAGCATAATATGAAGCATCACGAGAATGTGTATGGCTTCGACGAGTAGTCAGCCACATCTAGATGTCATGTGGACTGAACACCGTACAAACCCCAACAATTATCTATAAAGATAATGCCGCTTGTGTTACACAAGTCCAGACGGGTTACGTGAAGAGTAATCTCACAAAGCATATAAACCCCAAGTCCTTCTATGCACATGAACTGCAAAAGATGAACGAAGTGAAAGTCTTGCATACTAAGTCGTGTGAAAATCTCGCTGATTTGTTCACTAAATTATTGCCAGCATCTTCTTTCGAGAGATGTGTCCGTGGAATCGGCATGATGAGACTTAGGGAGATGCAAGGTTCAGGGGGAGAATCTTCACAAACTCATCGCTGAAATCTTGATCCCGATGATTGAGTGCTTAACTTTATAGTTAAGTGAATTGTACTCTTTTTTCCTTAGTGAGTTTTTATGAAGTTTCTCACATGAGGTTTTTAATGAGGCAATTCGTGCAACATTGCAAGAAGTATAACATGTGCATTTCTCCATATTTTTTTCACTGGTTTTTTCGAAGTTTTAAGCCATGGTTATACAGATAAGATACCCAGGTGTGGTTGGAAAACTGGGCCGGTAGAGGCTCATTCGGTGTGGCCTCTATCAGGCTAGGGTTAGGCTATGTGGGTATCCTATCTCCTTAGTCTATAAATAGAGGAGCAATCATTGTACGAGAGTTTAGAGAAAGTTTAATAAAGTTTCTCTCTGTTCCCTGTGTCATTTTCTTGTGTAATCTTGTGTATGTCTTTAACTCTAGTCTTCTTACTTGAGTGTGGAGCAATCTCGAGACCGGCCAGCCGACAAAAGATGCTCGACAGAAACGTCATCGCCTACACTCGTAATACGCGGTAGGGGACCGCGCACCAGCTGTGTGGCCTACACTGCCGCGGCTGGGGGCGCGACACAGCAGGTAGGCACAGCGCCCCGCACCAGCAAATCCGGCAGAAACGACGACAGGGTCATGGTAAGGATGGCCCAAAAAGAACGCGGCTCCGTGCGTGAGGCAGTGGCCACGCGTCCAACGAAATGGAAATTATCCAGGTACAGTCACAGGAAAGAAGTATTCCAGTAATGCTACGTACGTGTATGTATTCCCTTTTTTTTTATTACTTCGTGTTCTAGCAATTTTTAAAGTTAAACTTTGTCAACTTTGACCAAAAATATAGGAAAATAAATAAACATTTATTATTTCAAATACATATATTATAAAAATATAACTTACAAAGATTTCAATATTATAAGTTTTATATTATAAATACTTTTATTTTTTACTAAATATTTGGTCAAACTTTAATTTTTTTTGACTTTGACTAAATCTCAGAATACAATCTAATTGTGAACGGAGAGAGTACGATCCATAAATCCAAAACAACGTGCGCGCGGCGATGCGTCCGGTTCGCCGCCGCGTCAGCGCCCACGCGCCGACCCCAGCCTGATGGATGGATGGTTTCTGCTAGTTCCGTCAACAGCCGTCCCTGCTGGTTGGATTGCGTGGACTTTGCATCCCGGTCCTCGTTTTGGGACGGTTGTTTTACAAACAAAGACACAAGTTTGTTGGTTTGGAGATTTCTTTCTTGGGGGAGAGGCTACGCGATTACATATAGTACTATCTAGTGTTTGACTTTGAATTTGATAACTAGAAATTTACATGCAGTTTGCGAGCTAAGTTGACCTCAAACTAAAATATTAACCAACTGCAGACCTACATGTTATTACAAAATAAAAAAACAAATTGCATTCTGTGAATTCAGGTGTCATGTATTTATGTTGTGTTAGTCATTATATTTTTTTACGAAAAACATTAGTCGTTATATATCTGTAAAGGTTGTTCTTTTTTGACGAGAAAAAACATATATATAGCTCTATAGTCTCTAAAGGTTGATTCCATTGCAGAGAACGTAAACATGTGTGGAGTTACTAGCGCAGACGTTAGTGGCTCTTTCGGGTGATTGGAGACGTGGACAAAAACCTCGACGATCTTTATTGTTTATTGTAGTTTGTTCATCTAAATATAGTTAGGACAACCAAACAAATAAACAGGGTCTTGGAAATTGCAGGCATGGCCAAACTCCATCGTCATTGCCAACTATCTACCTTTTGCAAATATAGGTCACAAAAATCACATCATAATGTAATTCCTTTACCCCTTCTTTTCTGCTGAGTAAATTTCAAAAGAAAAACAACACAGCTGGGACTATGGTTGCTCATAACCTCATTGTCATATTAATGGAAGTAACTGCAATTTGGACATGCAACTGCACACAACTCAAACAGACACAGACAATGACTATGTATTAGTGATTCTAGAATAATGGATTAACTTCTGATGGGATTTTCTTAATTAATCTAAAAAAGAGTGAAGAGAACCATATATGGTTTCTTGTGCGCACTTTTTAAATGTTAGAGCAGAGCGACCAATCATTCAGTCAAAAATATTTTTTTCAAGCTTTAAACTTCGGTTGAAAACTCAAACTTCTCAAGGAAATATGAAAGCATTCTGGAAAATTATAAATGGTCTCCTTTTCTTTTTGCCACTAAATGGTCTCCTTAGGCCATGCACAATGAGAGGTGATAAAATAAACATCTTGTTAAGCATTTGTGCTTATTTCTATAAAAGAGGTGTCTAGTTAGGCATATATCTATTATAAGTAAGCACCAATGTTTAAAAACGGTTTATTTTTCTAAGCACGGTACTAAGCATCTTGCATTGTACATGCGGAAAATGAAATTTAACCAAACCAATTAACTATATATGGTAAAAAGAAGTAGTTTTCCACCTTGCCAGAATCACTAATCCACACTTGAATGTGTCCCCTAGATTCATCTGGTTCTCCAAGAACATATTATGATCACTGATGATGAAAATTATATAGACGTAATTTTTGAAGAGCGGAACAGTAAATATGCAGCAATTAATGACAGCAAACACAGTTTGTTTTAGGCGAAAAGAAAGGAATGAGTCCCACCTTTGACACTGGCCATGAGTATTCATTTTTGACGAGTAACAAGATCACAATAACACAAAACTAGGGGGTGCTAAATGTCAAATATAATTCAATTCGTTTGGAAAGTCAACCTTGTCTGTCCTACTGTCCTCCACGTTCGGCGCATCGTCTATAAAACCATCTTTTTTCAGCACCCTCGTCACCAAACACCAAACCATTCATTCGCATACACATTACTGTTGATGGGATCAGGTTTTTCTCACAATCACCGGAGCAGCGTCTCGCCTCAGCAGCAGCCGTCGTCGGCCCGCGTAATCGCCGCCGACGGCTCGCTGACGGAGTTCCCTGCCTCCTCCCCTGTTAGCGTCTCCGATGTTCTTGGCGACAATGCGGCACGCCGGTTCTTCGTGTGCAGCTCCGACGCGCTCTACTTTGACGCGAGCGTGCCGGCGCTACAGGGCGGCGAGCTGCTCCGGCCTGGCCAGATATACTTCGTGCTCCCCGCGGCCATGCTCGGGCGGCCCCTCTCGAGCGTTGACATGGCAGCCATGGCGGTGCGCGCGAGCGAGGCGCTTGCAGCGAATGCACGGCCGCTTGGGCGCGCGCGCGGCGCCGGCGTTAGGAAAGCGCGCATCACGCCGGTGCACGCCGAGAGCGGGCCTGCCGATTTCTACGGCCAAGTTAACGAGAAGCTGAACGAGAGGACTCTCGGGGAGGACTCGCTGACAGGTTCCGGTAGTCCGGCGAGAAATGGCAAGAGGTTGGCCGTGGCGGCATTTCCGCCGGCGAAGAGGGCGCTCACGCGGCTGGGCACCATCGAAGAAGATGCCGAGTGACGGAATGGCATAAGAATATCGTCAAGCGATGAAGTGGACCGGAAATATAATTAAGATTTGTTGATAGGTTTGTTTGTGTCCTGTTGTTTAATTTGTACAGTACTAACTATTCGTTGATCTAATGGTGGTTCAATTGTTAAAGGTTAGGAAGAAATGATAAAACATAGATAAATGTGCAGTTTGGTTAATGTGCCATATATAGTGCCGTCGCATATGTATTTGACAATAAAGAGTGATGAAATTTGGTCAAATGGTCAAACAAGCCTGATTTTCATCATGCGTGTGATAATGTGCGGTTCACTATCGCACATGACTTCTTCTTAATCACAGTTGTGATGTCTATGATCTATGGCGACGCCAAGAAATGAAAGTTGGGTATTCATCGTAATTTTTTTCTCAATTGCAATATATGAACCATAGCTACACAAAATTGTATACGACAATAACAAATTTATGATCAAGTACAATTCCATAATAATGAGATAGTAATTCCATAATAACTATCAAGTACCAATCCTACAATAGTTCAATAATAACTATTCGCATTACCTCTTGGTTGAGGCAATTTGGACAGAAATAACCTATAAAAAAATTCACGAAATGAACTCCGGCGAAAAGAAATTTACTTGACTAACCCTTTTTGCAACGCCATACGCGCTGGCGCCGCACCCTGTAGAGCAGCGCCATGAGGCGTGGCGCCACGCTCCTGCCAGCGTGGCTCGCCCGTGGCCTCGTGGGCCCCGGTCCCGTTAGTGCGGCGCCACACCATGTGGCGCCGCACTCTGTAGTGCAACGCCAGCGCGTGTGGCGCCGCACTTTAGGTCTTCTACTAGCCCGCGGCCAGCCCTCCCCGACCCAACTCATTCCTTTCCCAGCCCACGAACAGAGAAGGGAGCATGGCGGCGGCGGCTCGACTCTCCACCTAATGCACCTCACGAATTTGGCCAGATCTAGGGATTTCTTCCAAGAATCGTGCTCCCAATCTCCTCCCCCAAGTATTCTCTCTAATCCTCTCAATTCCATCCACAAATTTCTCCCTTTTTGTCCCTTATTTGCAATTTTTGGTCAAACCCTAAATTGTATGATGAAACCCTAGATTGTATTTCATTGCCATGTTTACTTGATTTTTAGGTTTAGGAATGCTTATAAGATGGATAGTGAAACCCTAGTTATTATGGGATAGTGAAACCCTAGGTTCTATGTGAGAAATTGTATGGTTACATCTAGGTGTGTTGATTTTTGTTCATGTAGGATGAAATTTTTGTTCATGTTAGAACTATTGCCAATATATATTACCAACTCTAGATGCTAGAACTATAGGTAGAGTAGGATGAAATTCTAGAGTAAGATGCTAGAACTATTTTTGTTCATGTTACAATTATAGGTAGAGTAGGGTAGGATTTTTGTCATGTTACAATTATAGATAGAGTAAGATGGAGTATATGTGACAACTATAGTTGGAATAAGATGGACATTTTGTAATTGTTCTTATTCTCTCTATTGTTTTGAATATGTAGGATGTATCTAAACCCCCTTCTAAACAATGCTCACTATGATGTTCAACACCGTGCCTACAAGATGTTGGAGAAGAGACGGGTACTAAAAACTTTCATGCAAGTCGAACAAGATGTCATGTTTGTTTAGATGGAAATCTAACCTTTGCCATTGTATGTTTGTAGGAGCTTCTACCCCTTCGACTTAGGTACCATGAGGTCTCTTCCGGCAAGATGTGTTATGATGAGCAGTACACTCCGTACATCCAGCAGCTAGGACTCCTCCCCTTTATCCAGATGGTCACTCGGTCCACACCGGCCTTCAACCTTGCTCCGATCACCGCGCTTGTGGACCGGTGGAGGCCGGAGACGCACAGTTTTCACCTTAGGACCGGTGAGACTACGGTCACATTGCAGGACATGAGCATGATCCTGGCACTCCCAATCGAGGGAAACCCTGTGTGCATAAGCTCTAATTCATACGGGTGGCGTGATCAGATGGTCGACCTTATAGGAAAGGATCCACCCGAGGCTATAAACGCGAAGGGGGGAAGACTAAGGGTCGCTGCTGGGGCTACTTTTAGTTGGATCATCCAGAATTTCAAGATCTGCCCCGAGGATGCCGATGAGGAGACAATCAAGACATACACTCGTGTGTATGTGGGGTACATCATCACGAGGACTCTCTTTCCTGACAGCAGTGGGGATCGTGCTCAGTGGCATTGGCTCAAGTTGCTCATTACTTTTGACTCTACCCTCAGTTGGGGTTCGGAGGCTTTGGCCTGGTTGTACCGTCAGGTAATTAGTTCTTTACAAATGTTGTTGTATATTTCTGCATTACCTCAAAAAATATTGTTCTTACCAAATGGTTGTTCACTTCATCTGCAGCTGGATGATGCTTGTCTTAGGAGCGCCAGCGATGCAAGCATTGGGGGTTGTTTGCTCCTTCTTTCGGTGTGGAGCTGGGAACGCTTCCCTATTGGACGACCGAAATTGTTGAAATTCAATCCTTATATTGATGACGACAGGGACGACCTTCTCCCCACGTGGGCTTACAAGTGGGATGTGGTCTCCGAACCGCCAAGCGACCCAGTGGAGGCGTACAAGAGGTACACCAACGAGTTTGACACGATCACCATGGATCATGTAATTTCCTCGGGTGCGGTCAATTATATATCTTGAACTTGTAATCTTTGAACTTGACATGCGTGTGGTATGCTGCAGGTGACGTGGGAGCCATACGGTCGAGGGGAGCACTTTGGTGTTCCGGAGGACTATCGCCTTAACCCTGTTTGCTTCAGAGAATCCCGTCTGTGGCTAATGTGTTGCCCCATGGTGTGCATGTGGGATGTTGAGTATCACCAGCCACAGCGTGTCATGACCCAGTTTGGGTTGTTTCAAATTGTCCCGCCTGAGTGGAAGGACACGGAATTTCAGCTCCATGGGTAAGCTATTAACTACCTTAACATGTGATGTATTTATCCATCGCCAAAATAACGCTCTAGGACTTGTTGTTGTGTGTAGCTGTGACAGGAAGAAGCAAAAGAAGGAGAAGGATTGGGACAAGCTTCACAGGAAGCATGTTGAGAAATTCAGGAGGTGTGTGATCGAGGCTAAGAAAGCAAAAGGAACACAGTAAAGGACCTTCAGTCAGGATGCTTTCAACAACTACATCACATGGTTCATTGAAAACGCACGGGTGGAGATATACCCACGAGCATTTCGGGACTCGATCTTGGAGAAGCCATTGTTGTTCGATGACTTTGCAACCGAACAATACAACATCATGGTCAGAGAAGGGCGACAAGCCGAGTTTGCTCCTTTGGTCAACTTCATGGTAAACTGTGTCAAATGTTTGTTTTATGCCTTAGCCATTTTCACACCTTGAATGGATAACTTACTAGTTTCTTGTCTATGATAGCGCGTGGAGGTAAGAAAGTACGCCGATGCATGCGAAGATGCTTTGGACACATACCCTTGCGGAGAGAAGGGAGAGGGTCTGTTTCGTGAATTCGTTAAGAAGTAGGGCCAACGGTTAAGGCGGCTGTCAGACTTGCTAGGTTGTCATGACCCCGAGGTGGAAACACCGTCCGCGTCACGGTCCAACACGCCCCAAGGTGACAATTCTGGCAATCATCACTCCACATCCGAGGACGAGTCGAACACACCTGAGGTAGTACAACCATTGCATCCCTCGCCGCCCCTTGTATTACTATATGTCCTTACCAATCTTCTTTTGTTGACAGCCCCAAGGTGAGGAAAGCGTCTCCGACGAGATGACATTGGGAAACTACACCCGATACAAGGTCCATGAGCGGTCGGTAGGGTTCGCAGCATAGAAAACAATATTTTTCCTACGATGGGAACAACTATGTACCAAGATCTATCTACTAGATACAAGCAACGGGTGGATATATATCCATAGAATACATACCCTCGAAGACCGAATAGAATTAACGAGTTTGTACTCGTGGATGATGTAGACGAACGCTTGCCGATCTCAAGATCGTGATGAAGTCCATCTGGTCCAGCCAGTCCAGCACCATCAAGTCCAGCACCGCAAAGCAGTGGTGCATCTGTGATCGCAGACACGTCCGGGTACCCCGACAACTTCCGCGCTCTTGCTCCAGCAAAGCAGCGGAAGCAACAAATCCTTCCAAAAAAATCCACCGGGAACATGTATCTCGCTGATCCGAGACCATGGGGAAATTCTAAAGGGGGGAGAGAGATCTTTCGCGAGGAGGTGTGCTTTGAGAGGAGGAGAGGGAGGCCTTTTATAGGGAGAGGGGGGCACCCCAAGGGCATGGCGCCCAGCCCATGGTGGCTGCCCCCACCTCTTCCACATTCATGTGGGTGGAGCTCCCACTCAAAATGAAAAGCCTCCACTCACATAAACATGCCTCCACTAAAAAATCCACTCACATGCATTAAATTTTAACCAAATTTAATGCAAGCTCTCATTTAAATAAAACTCTTTTATTTATTTATTTAGAATTTTGTTAATTACTCTAATTAACAAACATTCACATAAACCCCTTGCTAGTATTCAATTTCACATACAGAACCAGTTTCAGCAATTTCAACCGAAACAGTCCCGCTGTCTAGTGAAATAAATTCCTGCGCTTTCCTTTTCTTTCTCTGGCATATCATTTGGTCCGAATGGTGTCGGTATCCCTTAAGTGTGTCACTCTACGGTTCGCGAATAATATAGACATGATCGAGACCCCTCTCCGATCAATAATCAGCAGCGGGACCTGGAGATCCGTACTGACTCCCACACATTCAACGATGACTTCTGTGATCGTGTGAACCTTATATGCATGTAACTCAATCCCTTTGTCTCGCGATATATTACATGTACGAGATTCGATCATCGGTATCTCCATACCTAGTTTGATCTTGTTACCGACATGTACTCTTTTCTCGTTATCGTGATATAACATTCTAGTGATCAAATCACTTGCTTGCAAGCTAACTAATGTGATATCACCGAGAGGGCCCAGAGTATATCAATCTGTCACTGGGATGGACAAATTCCACTCTTGATCCATGAGCCTCAACATAACACCTTCGTAGCACTGAACCCATCTTTATTATTACCCTGTTACGGTGTGACGTTTGATGTTATCAAGATACTCTTCTGGTGTTAGTGATTTACATGATCTTATGGTCTAAGGACTAAGATTACTTCGTATGATGTTATAGCAATATAAACACAATGACCTTGATCGTAATGCTATACTTCGGATGAATGTTCATCACATCATTCCAAAAATGGTGTGACCTCGTTATTAACAACATCCAATTTCCATGATTAGGAAACCTTTGATCATCTTGTTAATCAACGAGCTAGTTTATAAGAGAGGCATAACTAGGAACTTCCTTTTGTTTATTAAACACACATGTATTAACGTTTCCGTATTAATACAATTATAGCATGTAAAATAAACATTTACCATAAATAAGGAATACAACCACTTAATTATTGCCTCTCGGGCATATTCCCTTAGTCTCCCACTTGCACTAGAGACAATAATCTAGTTTGAAAACTTCGCGTATTGAACACCTATGGCTTTCCGGTGTTCCATATACGCAATTGCAAGTGGTTAACATAATCTACGGATCTGACGCTTTTAGGTCCGTGTGTATTTGCATGTCTTTCCGTCTTCACGCATCACTCATTCTCCAATGAGATGGCATTGTATAAATTTTGTCTTTTGGTGAGACCTTTAGTTCCTTGGGGTTAAATCATGTCGATACTATTGTCGTACAATATATCTTTAGTGTTAGCCCGTTACGAACCACACCTTAGTTTGATAACAAACTACTTGACACAAATGCCCTCCTTTGCAGCTACTATAGCAGTCATATACTTAGCCTTTTGTTGTAGTATTCGTCACAATGTTTTAACTTTGGAATTCATCCAAATCCATCATGGAAACTTTCTTTCCATTTCATTGTGTCACCCATAGTTGAAATTGAGATAAACTTAATTTTGTATCTTATGACAAAACTAGTATCAATGTAATGCTTTACAATGAACTATTTGTAATTGTTTGTCAGCTCTACACAAATATATTCTTAGTTCTTCCAAAATATCATAAGAATTTCCTTACTATTGTCCAATGATCATTTTATGATTCATTCTGGTATATGCTCATAACACTTAGAGCATAGAACATATCCGGATGTGTACATATCATGATATGATTGATCAAAATATTCTTGTAATTTCACTCATCAAGTGTCAAAGCACTTGAATCTTGTTTCACTTATCAAGTGTCGATACACTTGAATCTTGATTCAATTATTTTCCATACGATAAGAAACTTTTCTCGTCGTTTCTATATTGAACTCCTTCGATATCTCATATATGTACGTTTGGCACCACCATATTAGCGTCACAGTCTATCCATGTAGATATTCATGCGAAATATTCGGGTTTTTCCTAAGTATTTCATCGAAATGAAATTCTTAACATTTGTCAATAAAAGATACATCATTTACAATCAACAAGATGTCATCCACATAATGTATTAGAAATATGTCTTAGCGCTCCCACTTAATTTCTTGCAAATGCAAGCATCTTCATCGTCTCCAGATGAAAACTCCTTTTTCATCACGATGAAGATTCCAACTCCGTGATGCTTACTTCAACCATTGAAGTTTGCATGCCCTTTTTAGCATCCTTTGAATTAATAAAACCCTTTGGATTGTGTCATGTATACGTTCTAGGTAACCATTCTATTAGAAGAACTTTGTTTTGTTTATTCATCTACCATATACCAAATTATATGTAGTGGTTGCTACTTTAATCAGTCCAGACTAAATATCGCTATAAAAGATTAAATCTTGTCATAGTCAACTCCTTGAACATTGTCGTAAAATACTTTACGACATGTCAACTATTTCATAGATGTGAAACATCCATGTCTGTTTCTTTATAGATCCAAATACGACCGATAGGTTTTTACACCTCTCCGGAGGATCTTCCAAGTTTAAAACTTGATTTCTCGTGTATGGAACTATCACGGATTTTATGGCTTCAAGCCATATGAAGGAGTCAGGACTCATCATCGCTTCTTTGCATGTAGTCAGTTCATCATTGTCAAACAATAATAATTTACTTGGTTCAATAAGAACTTAGATCTCCGTGAGCACAACCTTTGAGGCACATAAGATATGAGCATTATGGCTGCCTCCGGAACGATTTACGGCGTTGCGAAACTCAACACATTTAGCTAAGGTTCGTTAACCTTATCAAAGTTCTATTGTCCTCCCACTTAACTTTTATGAAAAATTCCTTTCTCAAGAAACTTCACGTTTCAAGCGACAAACCATTTTATCCTTGGTGTTATGGAGGAATAACCAATTGTTATTCGAAATAAGCTACAAAGACATGCTCATCCGACTTTGGTTGTAAACATCTTAGTTATGATTAGCATACCAAAATTTAAGAAAGGACAATTGGGTTTTACCCAAACCATAACTCATATTGTGTCATTTTAACGGATCAAGATGGAGCTTTTTTCAGTGTAAAAGCGGTAGTCCCTAAAGCTTTTCATTTTTTAAAACATAATGGCATTTTTATAAACAACACCTTTGATCCAACCATGTCAAACAAGGTTTCGTTACAAATCTCAAACACTCCATATTTCTATGGTGTTTCGGGAGATGCAAATCTAGGTGTTTTGCTAAACTTGCAACTCAAATAAATCCCTTTATGATAAAATCATAAATCATTTATTTTCTTGTTACACGTGTAACTCAAATAAATCCCTTTATGATAAAATCATAAATTATTTATTTTCTTGTTACAATGATTTTCCACTTCATCTTGAAAGTCTTTGAATGTTTTCAAATATTTCATACTTCTTTCTCATTAAGTGAATATTCACTCAAATTTCCAGAGAAAGCATATGAAGTTGAAATCCATCGCTTACGACTACACATAATGGACTACATACATCGTTATGTATAGATTCCAATATTTTAGTCGATCGTTCTTCTTTGGCCTTTGGACGGAGTTTTAATTATCTCAAGGAAAGTCTCACAAGCGTCACTTGATCAAATCAAAGACTCCAAAAATCCATGAATATGGAGATTCGTCATGTTTTCTTTCCAATATAATTTAAACGGCGATGTCACTTCATAAGTGATCTTTCAATCATTTGTCTTGCGACATTTTAGCATTAGATTTTATGGATGTGATTTCTCCAACTAGATTTGTAAATCATCCATCTTATATGGAATACGGTAATTATTTGAAAAATCTTTGTTCTCATAATACCTGATTTAAATAACGATTATTAAAACAAATCTTGAAAGCAAGCTTCAATGTCAACGAGAAATACAAAATACGGTTTGTTTGTTTTCGATGAACATCATCATATATTCTCTTGCTAGTTACTTAGGCCATTGTAGTTCATGAATTGCGTCGTTCTGTATGAAATTTCATACCAAACAATTTGGGATCCAATACCCAAGAACCACATTGTTTAACAAGCAAAGAATACAACCATAACATGTATATCATCCATCTACCTAAATTGGATATTTCCAATCTTTTCTTTTCCATCAAATATATTTTATAGATTCTCTGTCAGCATTTCCTTTTCCTTTTTAAAAGAATCTATCAACATCAACAGTGAAGCCATATACATGACACATAGTCCAAAGCGTGTATATTCAAATACAAATACCTTTGGACTTGCACTTTGAAGTAGATCACCATCATCAAATGATCGGTGTTCTTTCAAAATCCATTCTTTAGTAATCTTTTAGTGTAGTAAACACTTTACATACATCTTCTATTCATACTTATCATGGCGACTTTCATGATCAAGCTAATGTAGCTTATAAAGGCGAATCGTGAGTATAACATTACTTTCCAAAACCTTTTTGGATGATTAGAATGTCTAGCATCTCCAGCCTTTGCAAATTCTCATCCAATATGAGAACATATATTATAATCTATCATATTGCAACCAAAACATTGTTTCAGATATCGTTATATCTGCTACACATGATTGTTTCTGAAACAATTCTTTCAGATCCTAGATAATATCGATATTTGAATCAAGAATCATGGAGTCAAACATGATACTTTAGATACTAACACTGGAATTGTTACTCTCGATTTAATACTAACTATTAAATTTCACGAAGTAAATAGAGTTTGCTGAAAGTTTACAATAGGACTTTAAACTTTAGATTGACACTCAACACAATACGATACCAGTTCGTAAAGTATATATTCAGAATTCTATAGTTCTATTATCTCAATTACAACTATGCATAAGGTGGTGAACGAATGCCAATGACTACAACAAATTATGCAAATTCACTTTGATTTAATTTATGATAAATTGAGTTCTTCTAATCCAAATTAGAAATGAACTCCCACTCAAAAACGACATCCCTCGTGTCTTTTTGGTGATCACATGAACCAAATCCACTACACCAAGTCCGATCATCACGTGAGTCGGTGTAGCTTCAAAGGCGAGCATCAAATGGGCATCATATCTTCCATATGACTCATGCTTAAACTTTCGGTTCGTGTTCCGAGGACATGTATGTACATGCTAGGCTCGCTAAGTAAGAACCTTAGTATTCGCGTGTGTAACTGTCTTACACCCGAAATATGATCGTGGATCTAAGAACACCCGATTATCACGTGATGTCTTGGAGCGACGAAACATAATCGGTGCATACTTAAGGGAGAACATATTTTTATCTTGATATCCAAATGAGGGATCATCTTATTATGCTAATAAAACACCAAACAAGCAATATAAGATGCAACAAACATCACATGTTAATAAGTGAAATGATATGGTTCTTTGATACGTCGGAAACGTATCTATAATTTTTGATGCTCCATGCTTGTTTTGTATCATTTGTCTTATGTTTTGTCTACACTTTGAGGTGTTTTTATATCTTTTCTGGAACTAACCTATTAAAAAGTTGCCACGGTGCCAGATGCATGTTTTCTTCTGTTTTTGGTTCCAGAAAGGCAGAAAATCAATATTCTCGGAATTGGACAGGACAAAAGCCAAAGTTATTATTTTTCCTGGAGCAACACGGAACCACGAAGCAGAGCCGGAGGGGGCCACAGGGTGGCAAACCCCCGCCTAGGCACAGGCAAGCCCTGGAAGCGCCTGGAGGGGGTGTGGGCCCCTGGACGCCCACCGACCTTGATTCTTGCGCCTATATGAAGCCTCCGACCCAAAAACCCTAGGGAATCCAGAAGAAATACACGAAAACCTCTGTAGCGCCGCCGCCGCTAAAGGGGAGATTCGAGGGACAAAAAGTCTTTGTTCCGGCACCCTGCCGGGACGGGGAAGTGCCCTCGGAGCCATATCCATCGATCTCCATCGCCATCTTCATCACCATTGCTGGTTCCCATGATGAGGAGGGAGTAGTTCTTCCTCGGGGCTAAGGGCTCTACCGGTAGCTATGTGTTCATCTCTCTCTCTATGCATTATCTTTTTGTGGTCATGAGCTTTGTAATCAAGTAGATCCACCTTGCTACTCAAGTGCTTCATTAGATCTCTGCTCTCCCCATGTGTGTGTAAGTGACAGTGTGCACGCCATGGTGGCACTTAGGCTTGAGTCTACATAAATACTCTTTGTGCTTTAATAGATCTATGGTTTTCCCCACGTGTGTGAAAGTGACAGCGGGCATACCGTGTGTGGCACTTTGGCTAGATTGAATATTTGTTATGAGTTATATTTGGAGTTGGATGTCTCTATGAAATTGTGGTGTTTGTTGGAACCATCTAGCGCTCAAGGTGACAGTGTGGGGTTATCTAGATTGGGGAAGGCAACCTTTTAGGAGTGTTGTTATAGCCCTACCAATGATTAGAGTGTTCAACCGGAGAGTAGTTAAGAGTAGTATCATGAAGAGAGAATATTTATATGAGAGAGTGTTCACTAGTGAAAGTATGATCCCTAGGCCTTGTTTCTAAGCATTGAAACACCATTTGCTACTAGATCCGTTGCATGTTTGCTTGCTTCCATCTTTATTCAGTTTGCCGGGAAGGTTACCTTTCCTCCACATCAAGCTCTTTTCTGGCACCGTTACCCCACGTTAACAACAAGTCAGAAGCTCTTTTCTGGCACCGTTACCACTTGTATTTCACTATCTCTTCGCCAAACTAGTGCACCTATACACCTGACAAGTGTATTAGGTGTGTTGGGGACACAAGAGACTTCTTGTATCCTGATTGCTGAGTTGCTTGAGAGGGAATACCTTTGACCACTTCCTCCCTGTGTTCGATAAACCTTGGGTGATCCACTTAAGGGAAACTTGCTGTTGTTATACAAACCTCTGCACTTGGAGGCCCAACAACTTTCTACAAGAATAGAAGTGCATAGACATCAAGCTCTTTTCTGGCGCCGTTTCCGAGGAGGTAAGGTAAAAGGTACTCACATCCTCCGGTGTGAGTGCTCGAACTTATTTCCTTTAGATTCTGCAATTTTGTATTTTTGTTTCTTGTTTTCACTAGTTAGGCTTAATGGAAAACAATAAAAAAATTAGAGAGATTGATAGCATTTATCTTGAGTTAGGACATGAAGTGTTTGAAGATAAAATTAAAAAACCTCTGGAGCTTTCTTTACATGCTAATAGCAATGTTATTAGTATGAATTTTTTGAACACCATTGTTACTAATGGTATGGAAACGTCTAAGCTTGGGGAAGCTAGTTTTTATGAGAAAGATATTTTTAGTTCCCCAGCTTTAGGGAAGAAAATTTGCTCTGATGATACTTTATCTCCCATATGTGGTAATTCTAATGATACATGTGATCCACATACTGAAAGTGTCCCTTTTAAAATACCTAATAAAATTGTTGAACGTGTTATGAACAACTACTATTTTGGAGATGGAACTGTCCATCCTAGTGATCATTTAGTCTTTATACATGAATTATGCGAGTTGTTCAAGTGTGCAGGTATTTCAATGGACCAAGCTAAGAGGAAACTATTCCCTTTCTCACTTAAGGACAAATCAATGGAGTGGTATGAGCTACTAGATGATCCTCATCATTTGGAGTGGAAGGAACTTGAATCTCTCTTTTATTCTAAATTTTATCCTCCTCATGAAATTCATAAAGATAGGAATTATATTTATAATTTTCATCCTCATGAGGGAGAGAGTATTGCCCAAGCTTGGGGGAGATTGAAGTCACTAATGCTCAAATGTCCCATTCATGAGCTCCCGAGTAATGTTGTTATCAATAATTTTTATGCAAGGCTTTCAGGACATTACAAGGACTATCTAGATACCTGTTCAGAGGGATCTTTCACAAGTAAGAAGGTCAAAGATAAGCGGGATCTTCTTGAAACAATTCAAAGCAATACTGAAGATTGGGATAACGACAAAGGTAAAGAACCAGGTATAAACTATGAGTATGATTGCATTAAGTCTTTCACTGAAACTGCTGATTTTCAAGAGCTTAGTGCTAAATATGGTCTTGATCCTCAAATTCTTGTTAGATACTATAGAGTCTTTGCTTCCCATATTAATGCTCCTAAATAAAAATGGGACATGTATCATGAACCTTTTAAAGACACTTGCATGGAAAATGAAAATGTTATTAATGATTGCAATAAACATGCTCAAACTTCTGAAAGTACTATTTCTTATAAGCATATTAATTTTTGTGGTATGCATAGACCTTGTGATAAGAATCAAATAGAAGAAGAATATAGTATCACTCACTGGAATGAAAAAAAGAGAAAGTGGTATAGGGCTCTAGATGATCTTGGTAAAAAAGTTTGTTCCCTCTATCCTTTTATTTGTGAACTTTGCTTTGAAGTGGGTCATTTCAATTTTCAATCCTCAGGCCATAATAATCCTGCAAGTTTGTATTGTGATAACATGATCACTAATAATCAACATGATGAACTTACATTATTTTTGGGGTGTGAAGAGTTATCAAGAAAAACTTCTTTGATAGACATGAGTAATTTTGATATGAATAGCGTCCTGCATGGTTGTCATATTTATTGTGTTGAAAACTGCCACACAAATACTTACATACAAAATCTTATAAAATATGATATTTTACCAAATTATGACAGGACAGATATGTGTTTTGATCTTATTAATGAAAAGGAGGAATCCTCCAAAGTTTCTTCTATTGTCTCTAATAATAAGCCAGGGTATGTGGAGAACTTCCTTTCAAGCCTCTCCCTCCTAAAGAGGAGAAGAAGAAGAATAAGAAGAAGAAGAAGAAGAAGAAGAAGAAGAAGAGGAGGAGTAAAAGGAGAGAGGAAACGGTATCTTCCTCTAATCATGTTGCTCCTATCATAGTTTTTGCTGATGAGTCTGAACTAGATGATGTTCCTATGCCTGTTACATATAGTAGTGATCATGATTGGGAAAAGCACACCACTTTTGATATTGAAAATATCTTTGGTACCAATTCTGAAAATGATGATATTAATAGTTGTTGTGCTATTAGTGCTATTCATGTTCCTTCCAATGATGATATGTTTAAAAATGAACACACTTGGGAAGATAGCTATTCTATTGCTTATGATGATACTATACCTCCAATATATGATGATTACAATGATGAATATGATATTTTCAGTCCACCTACTATTGAGGAGAAAATTTATTGTGATTACAATATGCCTCCTATATTTGATGACTATGGTGATGAGAATAACAATGATACCTATTTTGTTGAATTTGCTCCCAGTACAATTAATAAGAATGACTATGCTTATGTGGAGAGTAATAATAATTTTATGCATGTGGCTCATGATAAGAATATTTTATGTGATAGTTATATTGTTAATTTTGTTCATGTTGCTACTGAAAGTTATTATGAGAGAGGGAAACAAGGTTTTATCCATCTAAGAATTATTAAGTTTCCCCTCTATGTGCTGAAAGTTTTGAAGTTGCACTTGTTTTGTTTTCCTATGCTTGTTGCTTTGTGCTTTCATGACTTGTTTATTTACAAGATTCCTATGCATAGGAAGTGGGTTAGACTTAAATGTTTTTTGAATTTGCTTCTTAATGCTCTCTTTGACTTCAATTCATAGTTCTTATGTGAGCATCTTCTCAAGCTATCAAGCCTAACTTGAAGGCGTTAAAGAAAAGTACTTGTTGGGAGATAACCCACGTGTTTCCTTGAGTTTTGGAAGTTATTACTTCAGTAATGACCTCTCCTTATCCTTTTTTGTTTGCTTTTTGTGCCAAGAATAACCTCTAATGAGAGGGAAGTAAGATTTAGGGAGTTGCTGTCCCGAAATAGATTTCTGTCCTCCACCATAAAAATTCGTGAGGAGTCTCTGTAACTCGTATTGAGCTGAACATTTACGAATAAATCCCCCAGTATGTTAGATAACTTTTATTAGTTCAACACATTTTGATTTGAGCAACATAAGGTCTTCGAAAAAATTGGTTTCTACCTGTTGGTCTGTTTTGACAGATTTCTGCCATTATTTGCATTTGCTTCTTATTGATTCCTTTTTGGGTTCTTTTTGGGAAATTGAGATTTTTGAAGGATTTACTACAGTAGCTTGTGTTTTTAGTGAAATTTTTTGCTGTTCCAAAGCTTTGCCTAAGGGTCTAATATCTTTTGAATACACTAATAGATTAGCGGCGCATAAACCATGTTCGTCAACCAAGTTTGTTCAGTGGTCGTAACGTAATTCGTTAGTGGGGAAAAACCGGGCCAGGACTCAAAAGAATTTGGCGAAGTGTTTGTTCCTGAACGAGGGAAGTGGAAAGACAAAGAGGGATAGGGAGCTCGCCTCCTTCTTTTTTGTAATCGCCGAAATTGTACGACGACCCTTCTTGTTCCAGGCATACGACCCTGAGACGTGACGGTGTCACTTTTCCGGCCCGGTAAAGTGAAAGTTATATAAATAAGAATAAGAAAGATAAGCGTGATGTTGTCGTGTTGTCAGCAATCAAATTATCGTAAATAGATAGTGCGGTTGCGTTGTTTCAATTTCTGTATGTCGGTCCTTGGGTTACAAAGGCGTGGGCCCGCTTACTAATACGGAGAGGGTTCCGAATGAATCCAAAACTTCTGCGCTTCGTTGGTAGAACCCACGCCAATATCATATTGACTCTCTCTCGTCCAATAAGAGTTTACTAGAGTTACTTTATTCAAATTCTCTCCTTTCCAACACAAGGCGGGAAAAAGAGTAATAGGACAACAAGCAATATTGCTTTCATTTATTTGGAGTTGCTAATGAAGATTGTGTGAAGTTTTTTATGAAGGAAAAAATTCAGGTGTAGAGAGAGAATGATGCAATGAGATGAAGAATGGACAAAAGCTCAAGCTTGGGGATACCACCATGGTGTCACCCCAAGAAATATTCAAGAGGTACAATCGTCAAAGCTTGGGGATGCCCAAGGCATCCCCTTCTTCATCAATAAAAATCCCAGGTCTTTCTAGACACTTCGTTTTTATAGTTTCATGCACAGTTGTGTTGTTCTTGGAGCGTCTTAGTTTTTGTTTTTTGTTTTTGTTTGCTTAGTTTGCTTGAGTAAGTTGGTTTGATCACAACACACTTCTTTTGGAGAGAGACACACTCTGTTTTCATTGCCTAGAACACTCTGGTTTTCATTCTTATTGTCTTGTGAGTGTTCTCTTTTGCTAGCACTGTGTTTAGCCTTAGTTTTCTTGTGCTTTCAGCTTAGAAATTTTTAGTTCTTCTTTGTAGATTGTGTGAGACAATCTCACTGATCTTTATTGATTATTATCTTTGTGAGTTGTTTCAAATAAGTTGCTTGGTGTTGGAAAAGATTAGAAAGCTTCATGCTTTAGTGGTACAAAAGGGAGCTTTTTTTGACTGTGGCTTAGACTTTATCAAGTCATGCTAGGTGTTGTTTTGACCTTATGCTTAGTAATTATTGCTGTAGCATGACTTGTTCCAAACAATTAGGATTGCTTAATGTGCCTTGAAGGAATCATGCGTTGTTTTAGCATACAAAAGCATAGTATTGCGGTATTCTCCTTTGATGATTTGCTTGGGTTGACTTGGCACATGCTTACACCATGTTATGACTATGACAAGTCACCATTAGCCTCTATGATCATTTAGTCCTTGACTTGTAGTACCACTCTTTGATTTGATTAGTATGCTTTGTTGCATTGCATGATTATGGCCATTATTGCTCTCTTAGTTGGTTGCTTCCAGTCTTTTGCTAGCCTCCACTTGTATGAGTAAGTCTTACTTATGCTTCCAACTCCCAAGAAACCAAGTTTTTCCAAAGTGTCTACTATAAAATCCTATGCATGGTGTGTTACACCATTCCAAGTATATTCTTGTTTTCAACTATCTTCCAATTAATTACTATTTTGTTATGTGAAAACTTAGTGATTAAAGACCTCACGAACTTGATGGCACATTTTATTCTTTGCCCCTAATAAACTTGAACCATTGAGACAACTTTGTTGTATATGCTTGCACTTATAAGTTGGGATTAGCAGAACCGTGCTGTCACGGGGAACGTTTTCAACATTGCACTTGTACTCCTGTACTCCATTGATATCATGCTCTTTTGTCTATGGATGTTACCGGTGTGAAATGAAGTGGGAACTTGTAAGTCCATGGAGTTTGTATTCTGTGTTAGAGAAACGCCTGGTCTGCTAGCCTAAGCCATGCCTAATCATGGTGGAAACTTGCAACATCACCATAGTGAGCTATCTATGAAGCATCCTCGATAAAAAAAGCAATGCATATGGTAAATAAAAAGATTGCTGAGATGCTCATTGTCTGCTTGCCTTGTCATTTTGGTTATGGGAAAGCTCATGTACCATGTGCAAGGGGTACCCCGTTGGCGGTTCTCAATGATATGCAAATACTTACAGTGACAAGAACTTGCATGGGCCCTAAGTTGAGTATCCATGAGGTGTAGCCCTCATATTCAAGGGACTTGAGATTGCCAACTTATACTTCATCAAGCATATACTCCAGCTTTGCCACTTTAACCTTAACCACTTTAAGATGCTTATGATAGGGGCAATGAGGGCTGAAAGCTAACAAGTACCATAATTTTTGTAAGCTCTTTTTGAAACTTGTAATCCCTGCTTCCTTTATAAAAAAGGCCTTTCTTTCACCACTATTATTTGAGTCTCCACCTTCTACATTTAGGCACCATTAAGAGAGCATAGTTGTCATTCTGTGTGCAGTGTTCCAAAGCTTATTAATTGATGCATATTGTGTTATTACTTGTTCTTGTGCTACTTGTTTCTAGTCACCCTTGTGAACTTTGAAGGTGTCCCATCTATATTGCTACTCTATGAGGGACAAGCTGATTGCCACTATGCCATGTTTTCTATATGTGAAACAAACAAACGTTTTTCAATGCATGTTATTTATGATCCTTGTTTGTAACCTTTCATGTTGCATACATAGTTACTATGTCCTATTGTTAGAACTCCATTCTTTCATGCACATGTTTAGAGTTCTTTGATCCCAGCTTTCAATGCTTGCAAATGGTTGGATCTTTATTGTGAGGGTGCATGTCACCTCAAAAATTATTCTTTTTATCACTTACCTACTCGAGGACGAGCAGGAGTTAAGCTTTGGGATGCTTGATACGTCATAAACGTATCTATAATTTTTGATGCTCCATGCTTGTTTTGTATCATTTGTCTTATGTTTTGTCTACACTTTGAGGTGTTTTTATATGTTTTCTGGAACTAACCTATTAACAAGTTGCCACAGTGCCAGTTGCCTGTTTTCTTTTGTTTTGGGTTCCAGAAAGGCAGAAAATCAATATTCTCGGAATTGGACGGGACAAAAGCCAAAGTTATTATTTTCCCAGAGCAACACGGAACCACGAAGCAGAGCCGAAGGGGGGCCACAGGGTGGCCAAACCCCCATAGGCATTTTAGAGACCATTAGTAAACCCTAAGGGGGAGAGTAAACAGTAAACAAAAATTAGGTTGGAGAAGAAATACTAACTTATGTCAACAATAAGCCTTATTTTCATAAGGTTAAAAGAAAGTCATTATTTAAAAGTACTTAAGATAATAACAAAAGATTGTCTAAAAGCCTGATAGAGTAAAAGCTTGAAATAATAAAATAGAATAGTCTTAACAGACCAATTCAAAAAGAAACAATTCTTAAGTAATTCTTAAGAAGTAATAACACACACCCAATTGTACAAGTAACGAGGAACAAGAAATTCCAATGGGTATGGACTAAATGAGTTCAAATTCAATCTTGGAAGGATCACCAGTATAACTCATACAATGATAAATCAAAGATTAGTCTTTTAGCCTAAATTATTATTTAATAGAACTAAAACCCTATTTTAGTGAGACTCCCTAGACCTTATATAGTATAGCAAGTAAGTTCGACGATCAAGTAGAGGATTTGGAATAGAATACCTACTTAGGAATAATGAACTAAAGAAAAGACCACTAATTAAGGAGTTTATAATAAAGACATATTCCTAAAGAAGAATGATAAAAGGAATTTTCGAGTATTGGAGACAACAAGTTGAAGGTTGTTGAGTATGCTGAGAATTTAAGAAAAAGATATGGATATGGGATACTACAATTATTCCATTGAGGTTATCATGTAATGGAGAAATGCAGTAACCACTACAAGTCAATTCCTTACTCCGAAACATGAGAGGGTGCGAACTTCGAGGACAAAGTTTATTTTAAGGGGGAGAGTCTGTAACATCACGGGATTAACACCTAGAAATAGAGAGGACACAGGTTTGTGCATTGCATTCATGCATAAGAAAATCCGGGAAATTTCCGCGCAAAACTAAAAGAGCTATAGAGGGATCGGGATCTCTCTTGTACTGAAGGAAACTTCAAAGCAAGTGCGATGGATTTCGACACGACCTTTGTAGAATTCTTTGTTTTAGGGAAAATTTGTTCAAACATGTATTTGAATTTCAAATATGAAATTCAAATGAATTTATAAAATTCACAAATAGGATTTGTAAATATTTAATAACTTGAAATAAAATGATTATAGAAATGATATAAAAAGTATTCTTGATTAATATAAATATATATACATATAGGATTACATTGATCTTTTACAATAAATAAATAAAAGAAAAGTACCAGGAAACAAATATGTAGAAAAAGGAAAGGCAATACTGAAATAAATAAAAGAATTCCTTATTACTAGAAAATATATATAACACTGTCTTTACAATTGGATTGTAAAAGAAAAAAAAGGAAATAAGTAAATTTTATTATTTAAAACAAACAACATTTATTTACAAAGGAAGAATTAATAAATAAATAGTTCATTTATTACAATCACAATAATATAACACAAAAGAATTCTTAACTATAAGATGAATACAGATATTTTAAATGACAATTTTAATAAATGAATAAAAGAAGTGTTCCTAAAGGAAAATATTCACTTCATTAATTTAAATCAATGTTACAATGTTTTCTTACAGAAGAAAAATGAATAAAGATTACAATAGAAATAGTAACTTCAAATAAATATTACATTGTCTTATACAAATGAATAAATGAATTACAAAAGAATAAACATTTTAGGAAACTAAACTTATATCCCTACTCTAATTCTTCTATCTATCAATTCCCAAACCCTGCAAAGAACTTCTGTACCTGCAAGACAAAATAAGAAAAATAAATATAAGATGTGAGGGGGTTAGTTTTGGTTGCTCTCAGTAAGTACAGTGAAGTGCACTGCCACTGTTCATCATAGAGCTTAATTAGGATGAGGGGCAAGTTTCACCAAATAGAGCAATTGTTCTTATCAGATATGTAGCCTCAGTCCTACATCATTGGCCATAAGAGGGGCAAGTTTCACTAAATCAGTAAGTGGGGTAAATTTTACCTTGTCTAGTAAATCAGAATAGTCAAAAGTAGGAAAATATCATCCCTTTTCACTTGGTCTTATCCACACACAGGAGGCAAGCTCACAGACAGCTCACACAAGACATGCAGGTGTATGTGTTGTCAACACATAAAGACACCAGGGAGATGATAAGGCAACATGTTGCCGTAGCAGTAGAGCAAACACTGATCTAGTTTCCTCCAAACCATTACATAACCACATCCACCCAGTTCTATTCACACTACATGTTCTTCTCAAGAACACACATTCAATTCTTCACCATAGTAAGAAACAGCCAATACAACCAACACGGATCAACCACCCTAGTTTACATCCTATATTCCTAGCAATCTGGTTGCTTCGATGAGCCATCCAGATGTAGGTCAGGATCAAACAATATCAAGAGGAGGAGGAGAATATCAAGAAGGATGCCAGTAGCAGATCAGCACCACAAGGAGGGAAGAAAATAGTTCCAGAAGCTTACCAGCAGAAGATCAACAACAATTTGAGGAGGAGCATGCTAGCAGTAGACTAAAAAGTAGTTGATCAAGATATACAACAGACCATAAGCCAATCATAAACAGCAGGTAAAAATATCATCAGAACTACCCACTAGATTATGCAGCATCTGTCCTTATCTCTTGTATACAGATCTAGAAACAAAAGGGAAATAATAACCATCAATTAGTTCCATCTACCCTTCCACTAGATTTTCATCTAGGAGGATTGGATGGAGTATTACTCTCAGGTTTGCAAAGCGATGCTTTGCCAAAATCATCATGGAGTTATTAAAAGCCATATAATAGCATCCATTCTTCTTTATATCAATGCCTCAGCCTTTGCATCATTGGCAGGGGCAAAGGCATCAGATCATATATGCCATGGTCATACTACTGTGCACACTCCAAAGGGAGGCACCACAGTAGTAAGATCACAGCAATAAGAGCCACCAAAATTAATTGCATAGTTTAAAGCTTATTAAGAAAGCCACTAACGCAATGAACCACATCATTTGACCAACATGTCAATAGAGTATTTGCAAGCCAAATAAAGCCATTCTACAAATTATCTTTAATCGGCTAGCCTCAAGTCATTCAAGTAAATGATTTTATCATTTTCCTAGACAAGTAGTCTAGGAATCATCTATAAGGCAATCTTATCTGTCCTTATCAAATTTAAGTCTCAGACTATGCATCATAGACCAAGCTGGTGCTTTCTAGTTTAAAACTAGATAATAGCAGATCTACTAATGAGCTACTACAGGGCACATTCCAAAGAATGGTAGCACCTCTGTAGCAGTCCTATCCTTTATCAGCTTACAAACACAATAAAGCAACTATCAATAGTCATTTAAATCATTTTCCTAGCCACCTTTGGTTAGGAATCATTCTAAGAGAATATGTACAATAAGGGACCAAGATCATTACTGAACCATAGGTTCAGTTCATCATATAAACACAAGTTCCACACCTAGAGACAAACATCTGGTTATTCAAACAATAAAAAGCACCACTGAAGTCAGGATCAGCTCAGCATACAATTTTCATGTCTGGCCAATTTAATGTCCAGCAACCAGGGGAATCACAAAATAATTAAGCCTCAGGTAATCATATTCCCTAATTACTATCAGTAATCAAGTATGCAATTTAACCACTGACAAGTTAATGCCAGAAGCATTACCAACAACACCCTGAACCAAAAAGTTCAGAGTTTAGTGATTTTAATCCATAAGCAAGATATCTGTCCTAAGTAAATTAAGAAACATTAAACATTCCCTAGCATTTCATTAGTTATAGGGACCTCAGGAGGTCACAAACAATATACACAATTTTAAGACAGTAAGGAAATAAGAAGAAAAATCCAATATCATAACAATCTGAGCAGTAAAATAATCTAATCATAAAACACACACGATTAGATGTAGTTTATATCTGTTCTTATCAGTTTGAAACACTACAAACCTACTAATATAAAATCTTAAGCCCAACCAACATATACTTTGCTTTATTTAATTTCAAGTTGAGCTCATATGAATATATTCAACTAAAACAAAAAGGAAACAATCTTCTGGAACCGAAAACAGAAAACAACATCAGGGAGAGATCAATTTGAGCAAGGAAGAAACCAGGGAATCGAATGTGTACCTGACGCCCATGGCGCAACCACCGCAGCGTGGCGAGGCAGGGCCCGTGCTAGTACAGTGGTGCGCGCAAGGGGATGACTTCACCATTACCACACCACATTCACACCAGGAACCGTGTCATGGGGAGGTCACCGGCGTCGAAACACCATGGTGAACCAGAGTTCAAACCCTAACCCTAGTGAAGGAAGTAGAGCGGCCAAGGAAGGAAGCTGCAGATCAATCTAAGGAAGGTAGCGGAGAAAGCCACAACGACGAAGCCCCGACGACCAACATCAACAACCACGGCGTCGTGCACAGCCGGAATCGGGTGAGCGGCGGCGGCATTAAGCAGAACCGAGAGGGGAACGAGGATGCTAGTGGGGGTGTGGCGTGCGTGGGATGAGGGGGTGGGCCGGGACCAAGATGACCCCGAGCCAGGTCAAAATGGGCCAGGTCGACCCATGTGTCCAACCAAACGGCCCAGGCTAAGTAGAATAAGAAATAAAACAAATGAATTACCAAAACACCTTATAAATTTTTTTAGCCCTAGAAAAATACAGAAAAATCCTAAAAAATACATATTATATATCAAAATGTTCACAAAAATAATATCTACCTAAGAAAAATATAAAACTACCTGTTTGAGTTGAATAAAATACCACTAAATGTTATAGTCACTAGAATTCTCAATAAATTCTAACAATATAAGAAAATATCCTAAACAAATTAATAAAAATCATTTTTGTATATAAAAATAACTCCACTATTTTATAAAAAATACTAACTCAACTCTTCTATAAATAAAATTGAAAGTAAATATTTAAATACATTTAATCCTTTATGGAATTTTATGAACATAAAAATAATACTTAAAAATAAATAAAAATCATTTTTAAGGTCTTGAATAATTATATTACACTATAAAAATATTAAATATATTATTAGAAAAGTCTTTAATATTTTAAATAATAAATCCTTATCTAATACTTATTTTGTGAATTCTTTAAAAACAATTCCTAAGTAAGCAATAATCACAATTCTTATAAAACCTTGAGCAATTAGTGTCTTAGTACTAATTCCAAACCCATAACTTGAATTCATAATCAAACTTAAGTATAACTTTTAACTTTAAAATATTCTTTTAAAAATCTTATAAAAAAACCTTTTTAAATAAACATTGGGTATCACTCATATATATAATATGGTGAATAATCATTATATCTTAACCACTATTAACATAACTTCAAATTCTAACAAATTACTAAGATCATCTAATTATGCTTCCATTAAATAAATACATATTCTTTTCATAATAGCAAAACAAATTTAATCTGATCCTTCGCTTAAATAGAAAGTGAATAATTCCACACCTTAGTTATACCTATCATAAATCTAAAACTTGGGAATAATTAAAACATATTACATCTTAAGTTTATTTACCCTTTTAAAGTTAACTTGAGTCTCAAGCTTATAAACATCATGTCTAATACACTACTTATGTTTTTATAGTTAACTTTGGTCTATTTTAATTAAGACATAATGCATCTCAAGTCCAAACTAATCAATCAAATACCAGAAGGCATTAATCACGTTCTATTAACAATAAAGATTGCTTAAACATTATAAAGGGAATCTTTTCTTCAAATGTTATTCTTCTTGCCACTTCACACAAACAAGTCTATAATAATTCCTTCAGCTCTTAAGAACTCAACTCAAGGACTTTTTATCCCAGTCATCAGATAACAATTAATCATAATCACATTACTCTATCCGTATTTGTATATTTTGGATTGTTAACACTTAATTTCCTTATCAATGTCATTGCTTATGAAATAAACTTAAAGATAAACCCAATCTTAAAGAAGATACCTAAGATCAACTTATTCAAAATACTAAGGGTTTCACTTTTGGAATTATAAAATTGCATAGAATTATTTATGCATAATGGCATCTTGCTTCTTTAAACATTAGTCCTTACCGGACCAATGATGATGATTTCAGATCTTCGATCTTCTATTATCTCGAAGACCGTGAGTGCATAATCTTGCAATAACAAAAGGCAAGTTCACACTTGCTCATGTCCTTTGATTATTTTCTGTAAAGTATTTTGCAAATCCAGTGTTGTCATCACCTGCATTTGAAAAGGTCAGAAAACACTATTTTCATAATAATATTATTATGGGTTATTTACCATGAGGTAAGAACCTATTATGAAAGTTCTGGTGGTAAAGGAACATATTATTTAGGACTTAACAACCAATGTCGCCAATGATTCTTGCGCCGTATATTACGCGTTAACCATGAGGTTTGGAATGGGACAGAGAAGTCAGCTGTATCCTTTTCCTCTCGTATGGAGGCAAGACGACCTTAACGTGACGTTGTGATTCCTTGTGCGGATCCAACATATGGTTGGGCACCCTTATGCCCCCACAATTTTGGTGTCTAGATTATCTATGGATGGTGCTTAGTTGATGGGCATATGAGATCGCGGAGAGCCAGTGAGCCGGCCCCGAAGGATCGTGCAGACATATGAGATCGCGGAGAGGGCAGTGATTGGCTTGGATCTTAGTCTGGGCCTCACACCAAGGAAGTATGAACGAACATGCAATTCGGATGTGCAACAAAGCTAAGATCTCTCATGGGTAAAGTGACGCACCTCTGTAGAGTGTAAGAACTGTAACTTGTTACTCCCTGTTCCGGGAAGGAGCTACGAACGCGGCGAGAAAGGAACTCCATGAAATTTTTGGTAAACCCGTGAAGGCTGACGGACATAGCTTTTCAGAATAAAAGCAACCATTGAAGAAATGTTTACGAAAACTAGCATGGCCTATGACCTATGGTCTGTGGCTATAGATATAGTGCATCAAACACTCATTTTCTAGTGAACTTGCTGAGTACGCTCGTACTCAAAGTATCTTCTCAACCCTTGCTAGGTTCTAAAGCCAGTACAGACGAAGTTTACATCAAGTTATGCTCCAGGATTATCACTAAAAGCTTAAGTTCTTCAATAAAGTCAACATATGCATCCACTCAAGTGAAGACGAAGTTACTGATTAGATAAGAATAGAATCTCTAGCCATAGAACCTACTTCTGTAGAGTATTGCAATAGAAGCAATGCAAGCCTCAATAGTTTAGATACTAGTCCATTAGTATATTAGATTTGAGTTGATTATTTATAATTCTTCTTTGTAAGAAGTTTCTTTCTCTCTCTTTAACCTAGAGTGTTCTCTAGATCTTGTGTAAAGAGTTGAGTTGTAACCTATAGTCATGTCTTGGACCTGCTGTGTTTCTGTTGTACCACTCTAAGGGATGTAATACTAGTGAACGGTGTTTCATTGGTGTTATGTCTACGATTATAGTGTATTACATCATGTAGTGGTATGCTGGGTCACCGCATTTATTTATTTATTCAAAAAAAATTTAATTACTCTAATTAACAAACATTCACATAAAACCCCTTGCTAGTATTCAATTTCACATGCAGAACCAGTTTCAGCAATTTCAACCGAAACAGTCCCACTGTCTAGTGAAATAAATTCCTGCGCTTTCCTTTTCGTTCTCTGGCATATCATTTGGTCCGAATGGTGTCAGTATCCCTTAAGTGTGTCACCCTATGGTTCGCGAATAATGTAGACATGATGGAGACCCCTCTCCGATCAATAATCAGCAGCGGGACCTGGAGATCCGTACTGACTCCCACACATTCAACGATGACTTCTGTGATCGTGTGAACCTTATACGCATGTAACTCAATCCCTTTGTCTCGCGATATATTACATGTCCGAGATTCGATCATCGGTATCTCCATACCTAGTTTGATCTCGTTACCGACATGTACTCTTTTCTCGTTCCCGTGATATAACATTCTAGTGATTAAATCACTTGCTTGCAAGCTAACTAATGTGATATCACCGAGAGGGTCCAGAGTATATTTATCCATCATTGGGATGGACAAATTCCACTCTTGATCCATGAGCCTCAACATAACACCTTCGTAGCACTGAACCCATCTTTATTATTACCCTGTTAAGGCGTGACGTTTGATGTTATCAAGATACTCTTTCGGTATTAGTGATTGACATGATCTCATGGTCTAAGGACTAAGATTACTTCATATGATGTTATATAAATATAAACACAATGACCTTGATCGTAATGCTATACTTCGGATGAATGTTCATCACATCATTCCAACAATGTTGTGACCTCGTTATTAACAACATCCAATGTCCATGATTAGGAAACCTTTGATCATCTTGTTAATCAACGAGCTAGTTTATAAGAGAGGCATAACTAGGAACTTCTTTTTGTTTATTAAACACACATGTATTAACGTTTCCGTATTAATACAATTATAACATGTAAAATAAACATTTACCATAAACAAGGAATACGATAATAACTACTTTATTATTGCCTCTCGGGCATATTCCCTTCACGGTCTGACTACATGTTCAAGCCAAGGCAACCCAAGAAGCCTTACACACCCGACCCTTCCGCGGCCAAGGCAAAGAAGTCCAAGCAGACATACCGTTTAGAGGTGTATGTGTTGGAATTATGCCCTAGAGGCAATAATAAAAATGTTATTATTATAATTCTTGTTCATGATAAAGTTTATATTCCATGCTAGAATTGTATTAAGCAAAAACTTTAATACTTGTGTGGTTTGTGAACAACACCGTGTCCCTAGTATGCCTCTATGGACTAGCTCATTGATTAATGATGGTTAAGGTTTCCTAACCATAGACATGAGTTGTCAATTAATAATGAGATCATATCATTGGGAGAATGATATGATGGACAGACCCAAACTAAGCGGAGCAATTAGATCGTGTCATCGTGTTCATCTTTGCGAAGCTTTTCTTATGTCAAATATTGTATTCCTTAGACCATGAGATAATACAACTCCCTGGTATCGGAAGAAAGCTTTGAGGTCATCAAACGTCATCCTATGAGAGGGTGATCATAAAGGTGTCTCTCAGGTGATCGGAAAGTACCTGTTGGGTTGTATGTATCGAGATGGGATTTGTCCCTCCCAAGTCGGAGAGATATACTTCGGGCCCACTCGGTAATCGATATCAACACCGCTTGCAAGCATGTGTTTAAGGAGTTACTCACAAAGTGATATCGGATTACGAAATGAGTAAAGTACTTGTTGTGAACGAGATTGAACTAGGTATGACGGTACCGACGATCAAATCTCGGGCAAGTAAAATATCGCGAGACGAAGGGAATATATATACGGGATTGATTGAATCCTGGCATCGTGGTTCATCCGATATGATCATCGATGAATGTGTGGGAGTCAATATGGGTTTCCAGACCCCGCTGTTGATTATTGATATAAGATCATGTCTGCATATTCTCGAACCCGAAGGGTCACACACTTAACGTGTCTCGACGCTAGGATAGATTGGATAATTGGTTTATGAGTTTTTGTTCGGAGTCTCAGATGGGATCCGGGACATCACGAGAGGTTCCGAAATGGTCCGGAGAATAAGATTCATATAAGGCAATGCAGTTTTTGGAGTTCGGAATTGTTTCGGGTTAATCGGTATTGTACCGGAAGCTTCTAGAACCTTTCGGAGGGGGACCAACGTGGCCCCACCTTCCGGGAGGGGGCATGGGCCTATGAGGGAGTGCCCTGGCCATATTGGGCCAGGGGCACAAGGCCCCATAGGGCCCAGCCGGCCAACCTAGGGCAAAACCCTAGGGGAGCTTCTAGAAGGGGGGGAACTTGCCCCCCACTCCTCCCTCCTTGGCCACCGGCCCTAGGGTTTGGGGGAGGGGAAAGGGCTGGACGCCCACCCCTCTATATAAAGAGGGCTGGGGGCGCACCCCCTCCCACACCTCCTCCTTAAGCCCTAGCCGCCCTGCTGCCCTCCTCTCTCTCTCCCTCCCGACTGCGTGTAGGCGAAGCCCTGCTGCAGAAACTCTCCACCACTTGCACTGCGCTGTCGCGTTGTAGATCCAATCCATCTCTCCACCATACTTGCTGCACCGAGGAAGGAGGAGACGTCGAGGTGCCGCACGTGTGCATCTCTCGAAGGCATCGCCACTTGCGGTGTTAGATCGGATCGGATCGCGAGGAGGAGAAGCGAGTACGACTACATCACCCACGTTCCGTCGAACGTTCCGTTGTGCGAATCTTCAAGGGTATGAAGATCTCATCTAATCCCCCTCGTTGTTTGCATCTCCTAGATTAGATCTTGGCTTTTCCCGTTCTCATCCATAGAATTTTTTTGATTTCTTATGCTGTGAAACCCTTCAGTGGTATCAGAGCTAGATCTATGCGTAGATGTGTTTCACGAGTAGAACGCAACATGGTTGTTGCGGGCGTTGATGTTTTCTGTTGCAAGCCTCTTGTTTGTGTACTTCTTATGACGCGGGATAGTGAGATCGAAGCGGTCCATGCCAACCTTACGCGACCTCGTTCGCGAGACCGGCTCCGCACTTGACGTGTGGCTTGTTCCACACATGCGGCTGGTGGATGCCAGTTTCTCTCACTATAGTTGTCATGGGATTTACACCGGAGTTTAGCAACCATAATATCACCGTTGTGGCTTTCCGTAGGTAAGAATCGTTCTTAGCTTGCTACTCCCATAAGCCACGTAAAACATGCAACAACAAAGTAGAGGCGTCTAAATTGTTTTTGCAGGGAGTGTTTTCTGTGATATGGTATGGCCCAAGATGTGATGTGTATGTTGTATGCAATGATCATGTTTTGTAATGTTTCACGACTTGCATGTCGATGAGTACACAACCGGCAGGAGCAATATGATTGTCTTTATAATTGTGTATGACATGTGTGTCAACTTCTTATACGCCATGTAATAGCTTTACTTTATCGCTAAGTAGTTAGCAATAGTTTCAGTTGCTATTCGTGGTGGAGGCAATCATGGTGGAGTGATGGAGATCATGCCGGCACGCACAATATGGAGATCATTGCGCGAAGATTGGCTATACCATGTCACATAAAGTTATATGCATGTGATGTTTATCCTTTTATGTATCTTATTATGCTTAGATCACGACGGTAGCATTATAAGATGATTCCTCACTTAAAGATTAAGATAAAATTGTGTTCTCCCCATGTATGCACCGTTGTGAAAGTTCGTCGTGTTCAAGCATCATGTGATGATCGGGTGCTATAAACTCCACGTTCACATACAACGGGTGCAAGCCAGTTTTGCACACGCGGAAATACTTGGGTTTGACTTGACGAGCCTAGCATGTACAGACATGGCCTCGGAACACATGAACCTAAAGGTTAAGCATGAGTCATATGAATGATATGATCGACACTTCGTTGTCCACCATTGAAACCACATCTCTTCTCGTGAAGATCGGATTAGGTGTGGTGAAATTGGATCATGTTCACTAAACAACTTGAGGGATGTTGAATTTAGTGGGAGTTTATCTAGTAATTTGATTAAGTTGAACTAGTTATCATGAACATAGTCTAATTTGTACTTGCAAATATTGTAGATCAAATGGCTAAGTCCAACTTCAACTTCAATGTTTTTGCTGAGAAAGAAAAGCTTAAGAACAATGGGTCTAACTTCACCAAATGGTTCCGCAATCTGAGAATCATTCTCTCTGGCGGACAAAAGGACTATGTCCTTGAGAATGCGCTAGGTGACGCCCCTGCTATAGATGCGCCGGCTGATGAGAAAGCTGTTTATCAGTCGCGCAAAGATGATTATGGTGTGATTAAGAGCACCATGCTGTTTGCTATGGAATCGGACCTTCAAAATCATTTTGAAGATTATCCCGGGCCCTTTGAGATTCTTGAGGAGCTGAAAACTATGTTTCAGACTCAGGCCCGTTCTGAGAGATATGAGATCTCTGAGAAATTCTTTAACTGCAAGATGGAGGAAGGGAGTTCCGTTAGTGATCACGCCATAAAGATGTTGGGCTACACTCAACGCCTTGAGCAACTGGACTGCAATATTCCAGAGGAGCTCAAGATTGACAGGGTTCTGCAATCACTCCCTCCCAGCTACAAAAGTTTTGTAGTGACTCATAATCAGATTGGTTCCACTGATACGATCACTGAGCTCTTCGCTAAGCTAAAGGCTGCGGAGGTGGACATCAAAAAGGATAATCATGTGTTGATGGTCAAAAAGCCCCCCACCTTTAAGAAAGGTAAGGGTGCAAAGAAGCCCTTCAAGAAAGGCGGCGGCAAGCGCGTTGCCCCTGCTGAGAAGAAGCTCAAGTCTGGACCTAAGCCGGACACTGAGTGCTTCTATTGCAAGGACAAGGGTCACAGGAAGCGCAACTGTCCGAAGTACTTAGCGGACAAGAAGGCTGGCACCATCAAAGGTATATTTGATATACATGTTATTGATGTTTTCCTTACTAGCACTCATTGTAGTGCCTGGGTATTTGATACTGGTTTAGTTGCTAATATATGTAACTCGAAACAGGAGCTACGGAATAGACGGCGGCTTGCGAGGGATGAGGTGACGATGCGCGTTGGCAATGGATCAAGAGTTGATGTGATGGCCGTCGGCACGCTCTCCTTAGTTTTACCTTTAGGATTAGTTTTAAACCTTAATAAATGTTATTATGTGCCTACGTTGAGCATGAACATCATATCTGGATCGTGTTTATTGCAAGACGGTTATTCATTTAAATCTGAGAATAATGGCTGTTCTATTTATATGAGTAACATCTTTTATGGTCATGCACCTGCTATGAATGGTTTATTTCTTCTGGATCTCGAAAGGGATGAAACACACATCCATAACATTGAGGCTAAGAGATGCAAAGTAGATAGTGATAATACTACTTATTTGTGGCACTATCGTCTAGGTCATATTGGTGTAAAACGCATGAAGAAACTCCATTCTGATGGACTTTTGGAGTCTCTTGATTTTGAATCATTTGACACATGCGAACCATGCCTCATGGGCAAGATGATCAAAACCCCGTTCTCCGGAATGATGGAGCGAGCAACGGACTTGTTGGAAATCATACATACTGATGTATGCAGACCGATGAGTGTTTCGACGCGCGGCGGATATCGCTACTTTCTCACTTTTACCGATGACTTAAGTAGATATGGGTATATATATTTGATGAAACATAAATCTGAAACATTTGAAAAGTTCAAGGAATTTCAGAATGAAGTGGAGAACCATCGTAACAGAAAAATTAAGTTTCTACGATCCGATCGTGGAGGTGAATATTTGAGTTATGATTTTCTCACGCATCTTAAAGCAAGCGGAATCGTTTCGCAACTCACGCCACCCGGAACACCACAACGCAATGGTGTGTCTGAACGCCGAAATCGAACTCTATTAGATATGGTCCGATCAATGATGTCTCTTACTGATTTGCCGTTATCATTTTGGGGTTATGCATTAGAAACTGCTGCATTCACTTTAAATAGGGCACCATCTAAATCCGTTGAGACGACACCGTATGAACTGTGGTTTGGTGCTAAACCTAAGTTGTCGTTTCTTAAAGTTTGGGCATGCGAAGCTTACGTCAAGAAGTTGATGTCGGACAAGCTCGAACCCAAAGCGGTGAAATGCGTCTTCATAGGATACCCTAAGGAAACTATTCGGTATACCTTCTATCACAGGACCGAAGGCAAAGTGTTTGTCACAAAGAACGGGTCCTTTCCGGAGAAGGAGTTTCTCTCGAAAGAAGTGAGTGGGGGGAAAGTAGAGCTAGACGAGGTTGTTGAACCTTCTCTTGAGTTGGAGAGTAGCGCAGCACCTGAAATTTTTCCAGTGCCGCC
The DNA here is from genome assembly GCA_916181665.1 of Avena sativa. Lineage (NCBI taxonomy): Eukaryota > Viridiplantae > Streptophyta > Magnoliopsida > Poales > Poaceae > Avena > Avena sativa. Next base: position 426,068,769 of record OV702280.1, read on the forward strand.
TGCACCAACAATAGAGGAAGCTAATGACAAGGATCATGAAGCTTCGGACGATGCTACTACTGAGCGTCGCAGGTCGACAAGGTCGCATGCCCCTCCTGAGTGGTACGGCAACCCTGTCTTAACAGTCTTGTTAGTAGATGACAGTGAACCTGCGAACTATGAGGAAGCGATGATGAGCCCAGACTCTGAGAAATGGCTAGAGGCCATGAAATCCGAACTAGGATCCATGAGCGAAAACCAAGTATGGACTTTGGTGGACCCTCCTAGCGACCGAAAGGCCGTTGAGTGCAAATGGATATTCAAGAGGAAAACGGACGCGGATGTTAATGTTACCGTCTATAAAACACGACTTGTCACGAAAGGTTTTCGGCAAGTTCAAGGTGTTGACTACGATGAGACTTTCTCTCCCGTAGCGATGTTTAAGTCCATTCGGATTTTATTAGCAATTGCTGCATTTCATGATTATGAAATATGGCAGATGGATGTCAAGACTGCGTTCCTCAATGGCAACATTGATGAAGAGTTGTATATGATGCAACCCGAAGGTTTTGTCGATCCTAAGGATGCTAATAAGGTGTGCAAACTTCAGCGTTCCATTTATGGACTGAAGCAAGCATCTCGAAGTTGGAACCTTCGTTTTGATCAAGTGATCAAGAGCTTTGGATTTGTTCCAAATTGCTACGAAGCTTGTATCTACAAGAAAGTGAGTGGGAGCTCAGTGACATTTCTGGTACTATATGTGGATGACATATTGATTATTGGAAATGACATTGACATGCTTAATGATCTGAAGAGTTATTTGAACAAGTGTTTTTCAATGAAAGACCTAGGGGAAGCTGCTTATATATTGGGCATCAAGATCCATAGAGATAGACAAAGACGCCTGATAGCTTTAAGCCAGAGTACATACCTAGACAAAGTTTTGAAAAGGTTCAGAATGGATAAGGCAAAGAAAGGTTCAGTGCCTATGTTGTCAGGTAAGATATTGAGCAAGGCTCAGTGTCCAGCTACGGTAAATGATAGAGAAGCTATGAGCAAAGTGCCTTATGCCTCGGCCATAGGTTCTATCATGTATGTCATGCTGTGTACTAGACCGGATGTGTCCAATGCTCTTAGTTTGACGAGCAGGTACCAAAGTGATCCAGGAGTGGAACACTGGACAGCCGTGAAGAACATCCTAAAGTACCTAAATAGGACTAAAGAAATGTTCTTAGTCTATGGAGGTGATGAACAACTCGTCGTAAAAGGTTACGTCGACGCCAGCTTTGACACCGACAAGGATGATTCTAAATCTCAGACAGGATACGTTTATATTTTGAATGGAGGAGCTGTGAGCTGGAGAAGCTGCAAGCAAAGCGTGATCGCGGGATCTACAGTAGAAGCGGAATACATGGCTGCTGCAGAAGCGTCAAGTGAAGGAGTTTGGATCAGGAACTTCATCACTGAGCTTGGCGTGGTTCCAAGTGCCTTGGACCCACTGGAGATATTGTGTGACAACACTAGCGCCATAGCACTCGCTAAGGAACCAAGATATCATCCAAAGACCAAGCATATCAACTGCAAGTTTCATATAATCCGGGATTATATAGCAGATGGAGATCTGAAGATTAGCAAAGTACATACAGATCTGAATGTCGCAGATCCATTGACTAAACCTCTTCCACGTGCAAAACATGATCAACACCTTAGTGCCATGGGTGTTAGATTGTTGCCAGATGTAAACTATATTATTGACTCTAGTGCAAGTGGGAGACTGTTGGAATTATGCCCTAGAGGCAATAATAAAAATGTTATTATTATAATTCTTGTTCATGATAAAGTTTATATTCCATGCTAGAATTGTATTAAGCGGAAACTTTAATACTTGTGTGGTTTGTGAACAACACCGTGTCCCTAGTATGCCTCTATGGACTAGCTCATTGATTAATGATGGTTAAGGTTTCCTAACCATAGACATGAGTTGTCGATTAATAATGAGATCATATCATTAGGAGAATGATATGATGTACAGACCCAAACTAAGCGGAGCAATTAGATCGTGTCATCGTGTTCATCTTTGCGAAGCTTTTCTTATGTCAAATATTGTATTCCTTAGACCATGAGATAATACAACTCCCTGGTATCGGAAGAAAGCTTTGAGGTCATCAAACGTCATCCTATGAGAGGGTGATCATAAAGGTGTCTCTCAGGTGATCAGAAAGTACCTGTTGGGTTGTATGTATCGAGATGGGATTTGTCCCTCCCAGGTCGGAGAGATATACTTCGGGCCCACTCGGTAATCGATATCAACACCGCTTGCAAGCATGTGGTTAAGGAGTTACTCACAAAGTGATATCGGATTACGGAACGAGTAAAGTACTTGCTGTGAACGAGATTGAACTAGGTATGACGGTACCGACGATCAAATCTCGGGCAAGTAAAATATCGCGAGACGAAGGGAATATATATATGGAATTGATTGAATCCTGGCATCGTGGTTCATCCGATATGATCATCGATGAATGTGTGGGATTCAATATGGGTTTCCAGACCCCGCTGTTGATTATTGATATAAGATCATGTCTGCATATTCTCGAACCCGAAGGGTCACACACTTAACGTGTCTCGACGCTAGGATAGATTGGATAATTGGTTTATGAGTTTTTGTTCGGAATCTCGGATGGGATCCGGGACATCACGAGAGGTTCTGGAATGGTCCGGAGAATAAGATTCATATAAGGCAATGCAGTTTTTGGAGTTCGGAATTATTTCGGGTTAATCGGCATTGTACCGGAAGCTTCTAGAACCTTCCGGAGGGGGACCAACGTGTCCCCACCTGCCGGGAGGGGGCATGGGCCTATGAGGGAGTGCCCTGGTCGCATTGGGCCAGGGGCACAAGGCCCTATAGGGCCCAGCCGGCCAACCTAGGGCAAAACCCTAGGGGAGCTTCTAGAAGGGGGGAACTTGCCCCCGCTCCTCCCTCCTTGGCCGCCGGCCCTAGGGTTTGGGGGAGGGGCAAGGGCTGGCCGCCCACCCCTCTATATAAAGAGGGCTGGGGGCGCACCCCCTCCCACACCTCCTCCTTAAGCCCTAGCCGCCCTGCTGCCCTCCTCTCTCTCCCCCTCCCGACTGCGTGTAGGCGAAGCCCTGCTGCAGAAACTCTCCACCACTTGCACCGCGCCATCGCGTTGTAGATCCAATCCATCTCTCCACCATACTTGCTGGACCGAGGAAGGAGGAGACGTCGAGGTGCTGCACGTGTGCATCTCTCGGAGGCATCGCCACTTGCGGTGTTAGATCGGATCGGATCGCGAGGAGGAGAAGCGACTACGACTACATCACCCACGTTCCGTCGAACGTTCCGCTGTGCGAATCTTCAAGGGTATGAAGATCTCATCTAATCCCCCTCGTTGTTTGCATCTCCTAGATTAGATCTTGGCTTTTCCCGTTCGCATCCGTAGAATTTTTTTGATTTACTATGCTGCGAGACCCTTCAGGATGATGAAGAGGAACCGAGGAGGAGGAGGAGGAAGATGCCTGCGAGATGGGGCCGAGGAACGAAGACCACCCGTGGGAATTAGAGTAGATGTGGTCGCATGAACATGGTAGATGTGAACTTTGGTGTTGTTTGAACTTGGTACTTGTAATGGTACTTTGTGATGTTGTTGCAGCAACTTGGTACTTTGTGATGTTGTCAAACCATGTGATGTTGTCGTTTGAACTTGGTAGATATCGAACCATGTGATGTTGTCGTTTGAACCATGTTTCTTGTATCAATCTTGTTATGCCCTCAAAAAATTAAAAGTATCAATCTTCCCCCAAACAAACAGAATAAGGAAATCAGTACAGCCAGGAAAGTGCGGCGCCATAAGGTACGGCGCCGCACACGAGCTATGTGCTGGGCAAGTAGTCACAGTAAAGGGAGGCACCAATGTGCGGCGCCACTACTCACGGCGCCGCACCATCTATTTTGGAGCCCATGTGCGGCGCAAGGCAGCATGGCGTCGCAGTGTGCAACTCATGGCCCCGTGGCGCCGCAGCGTGCAACGCCACCACATGTGCGGCGTCAGGCATCATGGCGCCGCACTATGCAACGTATGGCCCTGTGGCGCCGCACCGTACAACGCCACCACGCCTGGCGCCGCACATTGACTCCAAAATAGACAGAAGGTTCTGTACGTTGCTGTGCCCATGTGCGGCGCCATGCATCACAACAACAATACCATGAACAATTCTTGTCTACATGGTGAACATGAACAATTCTTGCCATGTCTAAGATAATCACAACAACAATACCATGGTCAACATGCTCAATACATACAAATTCTACCATCAACAAAATGTCCAACCAATATGCCAATGCAACAATATTCTACCATGCATCTTACAAAACAAACTAGGGTTTGCAAGATATGGATCAAAACAAGAAATTAATGGGTGAAATCAAAGAAGAAAGGGTAGAATACCTCAAGGCACTTGGGGGGGGGGACCGAAATCCACAGAGAGAGGCTTCCGATTTGGGCACTAGGAGGAAGGAGGTTGAGGGAGGACCGGAGCCGCCGCCGCCGGTGCTGTGCTTCCTGTGGGTGAGAAGAATGAGCTGGGTCGGAGGAGGGCTGACCGCGCGCTGGTAGAAGACCTAAAGTGCGGCGCCACACGCACTGGCGTTGCACTACAGAGTGCGGCGCCACTAACGGGAACGGGCCCACGAGGCCACGCGCGAGCCACACTGGCAGGAGCGTGGCTCTACAGGGTGCGGCGCAAGCGCGTACGACGTTGCAAAAAGGGTTAGTCAAGTAAATTTCTTTTCGCCGGAGTTCATTTCGTGAATTTTTTTTATAGGTTATTTCCGTCCAAATTGCCCTTGGTTGAAGCCTTGGTCATATCCTCAGCTTACAAATTACTCTCCAGTTCATATTTAGTATCATGCTCGCAATAACACCAATTGCAGATTGCTTTTGAACTGAACAGGAGAAGTAGTCAATTGTGGGGCAATCTGATTCGGTGTTGATGTTTATCTGTCTTTTTTCTTTCAATGCTTTTTCCCACAACGTAAACATGCTACTGCCCAGTAAATATGTTAAAACAATATGGATAACACGTCATGAAGTCAAGACAGCCGAGTTGGTCTACTAGCGAACCCTTACCCAAGGGGCGACGGGTCTCCAACAAGCGTCAGAAAACTCCTTCGTGACCAAGAAACTCAGAAGAGGACGCAGCGATCGAGGCCGGCGTGGACGATAATCTTTTGGATAGTGGTCGACCGGCTTAAACTACTACTTAGTTAATTGATTGTGTCAGACAGCCGGCACTGGTCTACTGCTATATACTACTAGTACTAGTAGTAATCAGGACGTTGCAGAGCCACGTTTTGGTTTGCCTTTTGTTGGGGTTTGAATTTGGTTTACAAATCGGCGTAGGAAGGACGCGAAGGAGGAAACACGGGAGCATTTGATCAATTTCTGGGGCGGAGGCAGAGAGGAACTTTGGTGCGGTCAAGTAGGTTCAGAGTATGTGGGCAGGTCAGGACGTCAGGTGTACTTGCAGATGGACAGCCAGCAGGGCTAAAAAAATCCCAATTGACGTCGTCTTTGCTCGGTAATTCAAAGTTAGTAGTGCATCCGATCGTCACTCATGATTTGGAGCGAGGGTTCCAAAGCTTGTGATTAAACCCAGAATTAATCAAAGCGGGACGGGATGGCCTGCGCAGGAGACTACTTTTCAACTCGTAGGACGTCTCGTAGTACTCCGTTTTAAAATATAAGATGTTTTAGTTTTATGCATCAAACGTATCTATACTATTTTTAGCATGTAAGTTTACTTAGGTTCGAAATGGATCTACAAACTAAAACAGGTTTAGATATATTTTTTTCACAAATCTAAAACATCTTATATTTTAAAACGGAGGAAGCAGTTAGTTAATTATGTCATACAGGCGGCACTGGAGTACTATATATAATCAGGATGTCGCAGGATCAAGTTTTGCTTTGGGCTTTTGTTGGGGTTTGAATTTGGTTTAGAAATCGGCGTAGCAACGACGCCAAGGAGGAATCACGGGAATCGATCTATTTCTGAGACGGAGGCAGAGACGAACTTTTTGTTTGGGGCATCTGAGAGTATGTATGTGGTCAGGTCAGGTCGATCTACTCGCAGATGCGCAACCGACAGGGCCAAAAAAATAAAATCCTTTGACGTGGCTCCGTTATACACTACGGTAGTGCATCGCTCCTATGATTTGGAGTCTTCCAAACCATGTGATTAAACCTAGAATTGATCAAGGCGGGATGGCCTGCGCACCACACGAGACTGCTTGTTCAACTCGTGCAGAGTACGTACGGTACATGTGAATATGGAGACGCACGATATAGCCCATGCCTAGTACGTGCGGGACAGAAACACGTGGAACGATAAATACGGCGACTACAGCAAACGAGCCTAGCGCCGACGGCCAGGGCCCCTCCGCGTAGGCCTAGTACCCCGTCGGCGTAAGCTAGTCCGACGGTGGCTGTCGGCGTACCGGACGTAGCGTATGGCTCCACCTCGTCGGTCTAGCCCCTGGCCCAACGGTGTAACGGTGCCGTCGGCGTACGTATTGTCGGCGTAGGCCTGGTGGGGTCCACCTGGCGCAGGCCGTTAGCTCTGGAAGCTATACGCCGACGACTTTGCCTCGGCCTAAGTGGGCTTGCTGGGCCGCACAGACATCTACGTCGACGGGTTCCCTGTCAGCCCAAGTGGACATGTGCCATATGGTCATGTCTATGATGACGGCAAGGCCAGTTTTTGATATTTTTTGTTCGTTGCTTGTACATTATAAATTCTCACAAACAATTCTCAGATTTCAGCCACAGTATAACACATGCACATCGACACAAACATAAGATCATCATCATTAAAAGATCATAGCTAGATCATCCATACATAGGTACATCATCATCCAAACAATATAGCTAGTATATCCACACATAGGTACTGTTGGAATTTTTGCTTAAATAGGCCCAACCCATTTATTATATGCCAATAAATTTCTAAAATCCTAGAGGCCCATTTGGCCCATAAATTTCTAAAATCCTAGGGAAGAAATGTTTAGTCCCACATTGCTAGTTGAGTGGAAGTTGGACCAGCTTATAAGGTGAGCTCTTCCACCACTTGTATGAGCTTGAGAAGAGAAGACATATACACGTGCGCTCCTCCTCCTCCTCCTCGCTCGCTCGCTCGCCATGTCGCGCGCGCCGCGGGTTACGGGTTGCGGGAATCTCGCCGAGCCGAGTTTTATTTTGCCACACATGAATGGTATATGAAAAATTATACAGAAGCTGAGTGGACTTTTAGTACGAGCTAATTAAATACGAACCGAGTGAAGGCTGTTCGGTGGGTTGCCGCCTGTTCGCTTCAACTTCTGTCCGTACATTTCATCTCCTGTGCAGCCTGTCTGCCTTCCCCTCTATGTGCCTATAAAAGAGAGAGGTCGTGTCTCCTCTCAAACACACAGCCACATATCCTTTGCGCCTCCAGTTCCAGAGCATTGCGCTATTTAGATCTTCTCCATCCCGTCTTGCGGCGTGCACCGCGAGTCGGGACAGTAGGCCTCCGAGACCCCGCTGCTCTGAGTCCTATACGGGAGAAGGGCGATAAGGTTTTTGGGGAGCGCTATCAGCGCGACTACTGGCTTCATCACCGACTCCCTCACGGATAGCGACTGCGGCGACGTCTTCCTCAATGAGGACTTCTTCCCCGACATTAGCACCCTCTTCCTCGACGACATGGCTAACGACGGTTCCAACGCAAGCGGTTCCTCTACTGCTACTGCCGTGTATATTTTTTCTCAATCTTGTTCTGATCGCATCTAAAGTTTTATGCCTTGCGGTCTGTTTGGTTATATGTCTTAATATGTATTCGCTATTTCACATGATTAGTATATTGCCTATTATTCTAATCATGTTTTATCTAGCGTTTATTATGGATAATTCGCTTGGTAAATTGCTCTTTTATTCAACAATCCAGAAACCTTATTTTAGGCAATTTGCCCCAAGTGGCTTTGTTGCTTCTGTGAAGCCACCCGTGTTCGAAGGTGTGAATTACAAACGATGGCATGTGAGAGTAGTGCTCTGGTTTCAGACCATGAGCTTCTATAACGCCATCTATGGCGCACCTGAGGGAGATCTTAATCCCGCTTAGGAAGAGGCGTTCCAAAAACTTGATACCACTTTCAAGGCTGCCTTGATCAGCATTCTTGGCGACAATATTGTCGATTCATATATGTCATTTAGCAATGGCAAGGATATGTGGGATGCGCTCGAGAGTCTTTGTCATATTAATTTTGGTTGTATAACGCGGCTAGCCAAAATGAATTTAATCCCTGATTTCACAACTGGTAAGGGATCTAAGTGCCAAGTCTGCGTGCAAGCTAAACAACCTCGCAAGTCACATACGACTGCAGAAGTGAGAAATTTAACACCACTAGAGCTTATACATTCTGATCTTTGTGAGACGAATGGTGTGTTAACAAAAGGTGGAAAGAAATAATTCATGACTTTGATCGATGACTCTACGAGATATTGTCATGTGTATCTTTTGAAATCAAAAGATGAGGCTTTGAGTTTCTTCAAAATCTATAAAGCTGAGGCACAAAATCAACTTGATCGAAAGATTAAGAGGCTTAGGACTGATCGTGGTGAAGAGTATTTTTCCAACGAGTTTGATTCTTTTTGTGCGAAACATGGCATAATTCATCTGAGGACGCCTCCCTACTCACCCTAGTCAAATGGAGTAGCCGAAAGAAAGAACCGTACTCTAACAGATTTGGTTAACGCCATGTTAAACACATCGGGTCTTTCTAAGAAATGGTGGGGGAGGCACTATTGACTACGTGTCATATCCTAAATCGAGTTCCTACAAAGAACAAAGAAATTACTCCATTCGAATAATAGGAGAAGAAAAGATTAAAACTCTCTTACTTACGTACTTAGGGTTGTTTGGCAAATGTTAATGTACCAATCCCCAAGAAGCGCAAGCTTGGACCAAAAACCATTGATTATGTTTTTCTGGGCTATGCTTTTCATAGCATTGGTTATAGATTTTTGATATTAAAATCTAAAGTGCTTGACATTCATGTCGGTACAATCATGGAGTCGACTAATGCAACTTTCTTTGAGGATATATTTCCAATGAAGGATAAACCTAACTCATCAAATCTGGAGATACCTAGTTCATCTAATCAGGAATTTGCTACATTCTGTGAACCTACCATTCCAATTGAACACTCTAAAATTCCTAAGGAGGATGATAATGAAATTCCTAAAAGGAGCAAGAGACAAAGGACTGCAAAGTCTTTTGGTGATGATTTCATTGTGTACCTTGTGGATGACACTCCCACTTCCATTTCAGAAGCATATGCATCTCCTGATGCTGACTACTAGAAGGAATCCGTCCATAGTGAGATGAATTCCATCTTAGCTAATGGAACATGGGAGATCACCGATCGCCCTTATGGGTGTAAAACTGCAGGGATACAAGTGGGTGTTTAAGAAAAAGCTTAGACCTGATGGTACTATTGATAAGTACAGGCATGGCTTGTGGCCAAGGGATATACTTAAAAAGAAGGTGAAGACTTCTTTGACACTTACTCACCTGTTGCCAGATTGACCACCATTCGAGTATTACTCTCACTAGCTGTCTCTCATGGTCTGCTCGTTCATCAAATGGATGTTAAGACAACTTTCCTTAATGGAGAGTTAGATGAGGAAATTTACATGGATCAGCCAGATGGCTTTGTGGTAAATGGTCAAGAAGGAAAGGTGTGCAAGTTGTTGAAGTCTTTATATGGCCTAAAACAAGCCCCTAAGCAATGGCATGAGAAGTTCGAAAAAACTTTAACTGTTGCAGGCTTTGTTGTAAATGAAGCTGATAAATGTGTGTACCATCGCTATGGTGGGGGTGAGGGAGTCATCCTTTGTTTGTATGTTGATGACATACTAATTTTCGGAACCAACCTTAATGCAATTAAGGAGGTCAAAGATTTCTTATCTCGTTCCTTTGAGATGAAGGATCTGGGACTAGTTGATGTCATCCTGAACATCAAGCTATTGAGAGATGATGACGGTGGGATTACATTGCTTCAGTCCCACTATGTGGAAAAGGTCTTGAGTCGTTTCGGGTATAGCAACGTTAAGTTTTCTCCTACACCGTATGATCCTAGTGTGATGCTTCGAAAGAATCGAGGAAATGCTAGAGACCAACTGAGATACTCTCAAATTATTGGCTCGCTTATGTATTTAGCTAGTGCCACGAGGCCTGACATCGCATTTGCTGTAAGCAAACTCAGTCGATTTGTTTCAAATCCAGGAGATGATCACTGGCATGCTCTTGAGAGAGTCATGCGCTATCTAAAAGGCACTGCGAGCTATGACATTCACTATAATGCGTATCCGAGGGTACTAGAGGGTTATAGTGATTCAAATTGGATATCTGTGTAGGGTTCGCAACATAGAAAACAAAATTTTTCCTACGATGTGAACTATATACCAAGATCTATCTACTAGATACAAACAACGGGCGGATGTATATCCGTAGAGAACATACCCTTGACGACCGACAAAGCTTAACGAGTTCAACTCGTGGTTGATGTAGACGATCTCTTGTCGATCTCAAGATCGAGAGGAAGTCCTAGCGCCGCAAATCAGCAGCGCATCCGTGCTCGCACACACGTTCGAGGCACCGAGCAACCTCCGCCTCCTCGCTCCAGCGATGCAGCGGAAGCACAACTCTTTCTTTCCGAATAGCCACCGGGAACATGTATCTCGCTAGTCCGAGACCATGGGGGATAAATTCTAGAGGGGGAGAGAGATCCTTCACGAGGAGGTGTAAGAGACAAGTGAGGAGGGGGGCTCCTTTTATAGGAGGAGGGGGGACCCCAAGGGGGTGGCCGGCGCATGGGGCTGCCCCCTTGCCCTCCCCTCTTCATGTGGGTGGACACTCCACTCACAAATCTCCTTTAAATTCCCTCCACTCAAAAGTCCACTCAAATTCCCATTAAATTTCCACCAAATTTAATGCAAACTCTCATTAAATAAAACTCTTTTATTTTATTCAGAATTTTGTCAATTACTTTAATGACAAACATTCACAAATAACCCCTTGCTAGAATTCTATTTCACATGCATAACCACTTTATGCAATTTCACCCGAAAACCTGTTTCGGTATCTAGTGAAATAAATTCCTGCGCTTGTTCATTCTTTCGGCATGAAACATTTGCTCCAATTGGATGTCGGTGTCTCTTAAGTGTGTCACCCTACGGTTCGTGAATAATGCGGACATGATCGAGACCCCTCTCGGATCAATAATCAGAAGCGGGATCTGGAGACCCATACTGACTCCCACACATTCAACAATGACTTTCTTGTGATCGTCGGAACCTTTTACGCTAGTATCTTAATCCCTTTGTTTCACGATATATTACATGTCCGAGATTCGATCATCGGTATCTCCATACCTAGTTTGATCTCGTTACCGACATGCACTCTTTTCTCGTTCCTGTGATATAACATTCTAGTGATCAAATCACTTGCTTGCAAGCTAATCAATGTGATATCACCGAGAGGGCCCAGAGTATATCTATCCGTCATCGGGATGAACAAATTCCACTCTCGATCCATGAGCCTCAATATAACACTTTATTAGTTCTGAATCCATCTTTATAATCACCCTGTTACGGTGTGACGTTTGATGTTATCAAGAAACTCTTCCGGTGTTAGTGATTGACATGATCTCATGGTCTAAGGATTAGGATCACTTCATAAGTTGTTATAGCAATATAAACTCAATGACTTTGATCGTAATGCTATACTTCGGATGAATGTTCATCACACCATTACACTAATGTTGTGATCCCGTTATTAACAACATCCAATGTCCATGATCAGGAAACCTTGATCATCTTGTTAATCAACGAGCTAGTTTATGAGAGAGGCATAACTAGGAACTTTCTGTTTGTTTATTAAACACACATGTATTAACGTTTCCGTATTAATACAATTATAGCATGCAAAATAAACATCTATCATATACTTGGAATACACATAATAAACACTTTATTATTGCCTCTCAGGGCATATTCCCTTCAATCTGATGCTGACGAGATAAAGGCCACGAGTGGATATGTATTCACACTTGCTGGTGGCGCTGTTTCTTGGAAGCCTTGCAAGTAGACCATCTTAACGAGGTCAACTATGGAAGCAGAACTAGACACAACCACTGTTGAAGCAGAGTGGCTTCATGAACTCTTGATGAACTTGCCTATGGTTGAAAAACCAATACCCGCAATCCTTATGAACTGCGATAATCAAACTGTGATTTTCAAGGTAAATAGTTCTAAGGATAATATGAAGTCATCAAGACATGTGAAGAGAAGACTGAAATCTGTCAGGAAAATGAGAAACTCCGGAGTTATTGCATTGGATTATATCCAAACATCTAAAAACTTGGCAGATCCCTTCACAAAGGGTCTATCACGCAACGTGATAGAAAATGCATCGAAGGAGATGGGTATGAGACCCACAATTTGAGTTTTCCACAGTGGTAAACCACTCTATGTGATCGGAGATCCCGTGAATTATAATTGGGAGACAAGCTGTTGGTTAACTGAGAGGAAAGTATCCCTACTTTAATAAACACCACTCCATAAAGATGCAATACTTTCCTACTGCACGGCAGGTTGATTTATTATCTTAATGTGTTCTAAGTGGCATATCCTAAGCAAAGATGTTGTCCTGTAGAACATCTTTTGAAGAACACACCTATATGAGTCTAAATGTTAAAACGTCGCAGTCTATGAGAGTAGGGTGCTCTCTAATAAACTCATGAAAGGTCATGGAGTATGACGTATAAGCTTCAAGCGGGGAAGTCCCACGGTAGCCTAGTATCGGTCAAGACTTTTTGTGAAGCTAGGTTCGTAGCAAACTTGTAGTTCAAGGCATAGTCCATTGTACAAGTTGCAGCCTAGTATAACATAAAGCTCTAGGTGGAAGTTCAACTTAACAGTCTCCACTATAGTACTAGTATATAAACAATGTTTTGGAACCAAAGGCAAACTTCATGTGCTTCTAGGATCTGGTGAAGGATTGTTGAAATTTTTGCCTAAATAGGCCCAGCCCATTTATTATATGTCAATAAATTCCTGAAATAGTAGAGGCCCATTTGGCCCATTCATGCAAGGCAAGAGCTAGGGCAAATGTTTAGTCCCACATTGCTAGTTGAGTGGAAGTTGGACCAGCTTATAAGGTGAGATCTTCCACCACTTGTATGAGCTTGAGAAGAGAAGACATATACACGCGCACTCCTCCTCCTCCTCGCTCGTCTCGCCACGCCTCGGCACGTCACGACACGCGCGCGCCGCGGGCTGCGGAAATCTTGCCTAGCCGAGCTTTATTTTGCCACGCATGAATGGTATATGAAAAGTTATACAGAAGTTGAAACGTTTTGGTCGAGTGGACTTTTAATACGAGCTAATTAAATACGAACTGAGTGGATGCTGTCCGGTGGGCTGCCGCCTGTTCGCTTCAACTTTTGTTCGTTCGTTTCATCTCCTGCGCAGCCTGTCTGCCTTCCCCTCTGGGTGCCTATATAAGAGAGAGGTCGCGCCTCCTCTCAGACACACAACCACACATCCTTTGCGCCTCCAGTTAGATCTTCCCCATTCCGTCTTGTGGCGTGCACCGCGAGTCGGGACAGTAGGCCTCCGAGACCCCGTTGCTTCGAGTCCTGTACGGGAGAAGAGCGATAAGGTTTTTGGGGAGCGCTATCAGCGCGACTACTAGCTTCATCACGGACTCCCTCACGGATAGCGACTGCGGCGACGTCTTCCCCGACGAGGACTTCATCCCCTACATCAGCAACCTCTTCCTCGACGACATGGCTAACAACGATTCCAACGCATGCGGTTCCTCTACTGCTACTGCCGTGTATATTTTCCTTTTCAATCTTGTTCTGATCGCATCTAAAGTTTTACGCCTTGCAGTCTGTTTGGTTATATGACTTAATATGTATTCGCTATTTCACATGATTAGTATATTGCCTATTATTCTAATCATGTTTTATCTAGCGTTTCTTATGGATAATTCGCTTGGTAAATTGCTCTTTTATTCAACAGGTACACTTCCGAAGAGCTGCCCGAGAGACCCATGTCTCCCCGCGTCAAGAAAGGCGAAGGCGGATGTCGAGTAGCCGTCGTAGAAGCAACACCGGAAGAAGGAGAAGTACCACCATGAACACCACCACCGGTAGAAGGAGAAGCACCGCCACCCTCAGCACGATGGGAAGAAGGAGAATCACCTCCACCAACACCAGCGGAAGCACCAGGAGAAGCACAACCAGTATGAACCGGTGTCATCGCGCGCAAGATAGTCGGCGAGGCATCAGGACGAACAAAGTGTGCACTGTCGGACCATCCTGGTCCCTACATGTTTGAGGCAGAGTTGGCAACCATCAAGGCACAGTTTTGTGGTAATAATTGGTTTGGCAAATAACTTACCGGGGTCCCTAAGTATAAGGTCAAGGCATATTCGTCCTTCGATGGAAAGATTGGCTGCGGGTCATGGCGGTAGCATATCCCGCACTCCAGTGGTATAAAACCTCTGGTCAGCCTGCAAGATAGTTTAGATGTGAGGCATTGCAGAAATATAGATTCAAACTAGAGAATGCGGGACTTGTCATCTTTTGCAAAAATAAAGGTTGAAACTTACCTCATCGTGACACTCTGCCCACTCCTCGTAGGCCGCTCGGGCCTGGAACCACGTCTCGAGCGTCACCAAGTGTTCCGCATGAGTGGCCTTGTAGGCCACGTCCAAAACAGGCTACAATTTCAAAAATAATGAATCTCGTCATTAAAAATATAGTGGGAAATAAATTGGGAAAAAAGGAAAAGTAAACGACCTAGGCTGACGGCATTGTCGTCGGCATATACGTGGTGCCCTAGCTAGGCCTACGGTCTGGCCGTTGACGTATCTACGCGCCTAACGTCGTCAACCGCGCCAGTCAGATGGGCTGTTTGGCAGGGCCACGTGGCCTCCTACGCCGACGACACCCGTTACGACGATGATCATCGTCAATAGGTTGAACGGTTACGTCGACGGCGACCGTCGAGGGTTTGGGCCCAGGGGCGGAGCCAGGATCCAGACAAACCCCGGGCCAAATTTCAATTTAGTGTTGTAATTAGATTGAGTGCTATGCTAAATTAATAATTTTGCACTAGTATATAGGTGAAAATTATTCTGCACCCCGTGCCATGGCCCCTGTTGCCAGGGGTGTGGCTCCGCCACTGTTTGGGCCCTACGCCGATGGGTTCATACGTCGACAGTCACCTGGCCCGGCTGACAAGCCTGCACAGCTGTGCCGACGGGCCTGATCTTTCACCATTGGCGTATAGGAAGGCCATCGGCATTTCTTGTTATTCATTTAGTGAGAACCACGCAAAAGGTACCGGCCGCCCCTCTAGCTAGCCCAAGCCATGTAGATGTGGTGATAGGGTAGGTGACTATCCATCGACCACGGGATCCAGCAGGGCCCATGTTCTGTCCTCGAACCGCAAGTGGTGGTAGGAGGATTAGGTCTTTCACAATAGGGTGTATCTTAGCATATTACCCTAGAAAAAATAAATTGTTAAGAAACAACTTCTCCAGTGGATTGTTTTTTAAGTGGTACTAGTAAACTGCCCGTGCGTTGCTACGGGCTAATAAAACAATTTTTTTTTTACACCCAATAACTCTCCAGGTTTATCCAAATATGGCAATATTGAGGACACTATCTTGTCAATGGTTGCATCTGCAAACGCCTACACCTCCCAGAAGCGTAAGATAACAGAGCAGCTATATGGATCAGTAAAGAGAAAATAAAAATACAAGTATGACCTGGTATCATTGTATATACGAATTTAAGTGGGAAACTGAATTCATGAAATCTTGGATACACAAATTTAAGTGGGGAACCAAATTGCACTTCTTCACCACCGAGGATCCTATATCCGGTATATGCATGTTAAAACGGAGTGATCAATCTGTATGAAACCCTGAACTGGGTATATCTGATAGTAAAAGTGTAAAACACACAAGAACAGACTAAATAGAAAATTGTTTAGTAGAATACTAAAAATTAGTTTAGCTCAGCCAATTAGTAGCGTAAGAAAATTCTGAAGGAGAAAATTAAACAGAGCTTGAAGCAAGGAAAGCAAGCGAACCGTGAATATACTTATACTATAAACGTGTATTTCTACATATCAAGGGTCAGCTTCCTCTCTACACCAACATAGAGCACCCCTGCTTGGCACGGTGGTAAACGGCAGGGAGCGGGTACTTTCACCCGTTGGCGCTGAAGGTGTTCTACACGCCGTCCATGTCTCAAGCGTGGCATCATTTTCCTGCTGGTAGAACCAGTCACCACCAAGTCGGCCAGCATGTTGGTGAGTGTCGCTAGCATGCCGCCCATGTCAATGTCAATGTTGGGCGGCGCCAGGCACTCATTTCGCTTTTATGCTTTATAACATCGGTGTGGATATTTATATGCAAGGCCCTCAACTAAATCTGGATGACATCAGAAGGATATTTTGCTTTTGCAGAAGATAACTTAATACTTCTTCCGATCCATATTACTTGTCACTAAAATGGATTTATCTAGGCATGTTTTAATGCTAGATACATCTATTTCAACGACAAGTAATATGGATCGGAGAGAGTACCTTTTTTATCTCGTTATCTACTTAAATTTATAACTACTTAACTTAATTTTATAAAAATAATTAGTACATTATTTTATTCTTCCTCCGACCGGAAAAAAGTGTCTTGAATTCAGCTAGATTCACTTGTACCTACACACTAAAATACGTATAAATATAGATAAATCCGTGTCACTTATTTTAGGTCGGATGGAATACATGCTGAAGGTATATGTACATATGAGATCAATCTATGTCCTACACCGAATAATCAGTTCCTACACCGAATAATCAGTTCCTTGACGAACCGTAATTCTACACATGTTATTAAATCTTTCTTAGCAAAATTAATTATTTCTTGAAGTCCCTGGCGATTATAGAAGCTACAAATGACCTTATTAATGTCATCTATTTGTTATTTCAGTAGACCATGTGTTATATAGTAAATGAAAAAAATGGAAACAAATAGTGAATATACATATATATAATCTAATAGGCACTACCATTGGATTTTGCACCAGCTATATATAATTTACTGTGGAATATAAGACTTATCTCTGTAAGAAAATCACCTGATGATCTCGCGGGCTATCTTCACCTCCTAAGAAGAATTTAAATTTAACGAAAGGTCTGTAACAAAATGAAAAACCACGTCAATTGTTCAAGATCTAAGAACTCAATTGTGCCACATGTAGTATCCAGGTTTCTATGTCCTGGCAATCCAAAGACTCAGAAAAGACCCTCCAAGTTACCGAATTAGTTCACCCAATTCTGAAATAAAATGCCAACATCAAAGAGAAAAGGAAAAATATTTGTATCTCCAAGCTCAAAACACCTAGCTGCAGATTCCAGCTGAGAGATACTGACATATATATGTTTCCTTACATGTCTGACCTTTTACGACACCTCATTGTTCTCATTACCAAATAGATGACATGAAATATTTGACATCCAAGTCAAAACATGTTATAAGTTAGAGTAACATGTGCTTTAGTTGAACAACATTTTAGTTAAGAGTTACTATCATGCAACATCTACGAGTAAAATATGTGTCTGAGGGCATTTAGATATTTGCTTGCAACTTATGCACATATTACATAATCAGAACCAAATAGAACATAACACATCAGCAATGTTCCAAGAAACTAAGAAGTTAAGAGCATACCCTTAATGGTGGAGTGCTTCTCCTTATGCCATATTCAGTAAGAAGCTCTGCAAATACAAACTTATCAACTGATTCAGTTTCTCGAGTAACTTAGTGCTATGGTTGAGGAAAAAAAATGTTTCTTAGAGACAATTAAAGTGTTATAAAATTCACATTGTTTTGTTATGTTTCCTGCTTTATTTTACAAGCCTGAAAGCTTTTGAATATCACAAAAGCTAAAATGTTGCAGATTGCTCGTGTGTACCATACCTTGGAGTGCATGTTGCGGTGAAACCAGAAGCGGGTGTAATTGCGCATAGGCCTCAGCTCATCTTTGAAGTATGCTGCATCTCCCTGTCGGGCAAACTAAAGCAGAGGATCTCAAGGCAGCCAACCTCATCGGGCACGCTGATGTCCATATACTTACCGAAGTTTCGTAGCGTCAAGATTGTTGGGGCTGTTAGTGGCACTGATGACCATGTCTTGCATGGCCAAGCCCGTCCATGAGCGTGAGCAGCTGCGACACGGCACAGCGATGCGTATTTTTGGGGTTGGGTGCCCAAAAATCATGTACAAATTTGTGTGACGATGTTAGGCTTGGGAGTCACCAGTTATGCTTCGCCTCAATCATATCACTCGCTCGTCCCGTTATCTGACCGACAAATCATGTAAGCACAACTACTTAAAAGAAGAACACTGATTACGAAAGGACATTAGTATATGATCACCGAGATGATAACTGAAACTCTCAACAAGTATATGATCACTGAGATGATAACCTATACTCTCGATAGTAGATTGAACACATTAAATATATATACAAGAATTCGTAAGTCATAATTGTAACAAGTATATTCTAAATCACATCAGTCATGCTACATTCAATAAATCCAATAAGAAGACATGTTGTGGATAAAAAGACTGGATTTTCTATTAGATTGAAAAAAATGTTTTTTTCCATATATGGCATTCTGTTGAGCTTGTAGGGAAAATATTCCAATATTATATTCCAGTTACAATTATTCATCAAAACAGAGTGGATTACGTTCCATTCAGTTCAGCTTGATTTCTGTATAGAGCTGAAACATCTTTGGAAAGCTCTTCCTTTTGGATACATATAACTGGCTTCAACTTTGATAATTAATGCATCCTGCATGTTGCATAGCCAAACTCATTCCAATACGAAGTACAAAGTTGAAGCAATGATCGAGATTGAGAAATACATGATGCCATTAATTAATTCTGAAGACGCAAGAGGTTATATCAAGAATGGAACAAAGGGAGATTTTGCAAGAGGCGTGCATCGAAAAAAATAATTTACATTTTTAATCATATAATTGCACACATTTGCACAATCAAGAAAGAATATGAGGTTATGTAACTATCTATGCATATGGGTCTTCAGAAAGTCACAACGGAGAGGCAAAAGTATTACTTGACATGGTTGGACCTCACTGTACGAATTCCACCATAGGGTTTTCAAAAGCTACATGGCTTCTCGCAGCTCTGTAATAAAATAAGGGAACATAGACTCTGCAAGGTTTAGCATTTGTACAGAGCAAAAGATTGGATAATTAACAACTACAGAGATAATTTTTTCTTAATTAAAATATGCTTTATGCATTGTAAACCAAAGTGAAGATCATGATGCATGAACAACCCATTCATTCCTTCAATCATTTTGTAAAATGCAACAAACTTAGATTCAGTCATATGGTTTAGAAAAGCTTGTGGTTCAGTTTGTAATGCCATGGTAGAAAGTTGAACATTGGATGGGGTAAACTATGACAGATGGAGCATAGTAGCTTCTTATCTACTTGTTGCTGGCAGAGCTTCTCATGGGATAATCTAATTCCATGTTTGACTCTATCCAGAACATATGCCAGCTGTTACTTTCTCTTACACAAATACTAACTATCAGAAAAAAGATACAACTAAAATTTCTTACTACAAATCGAATTATTACCTAGCTTGTCGATGGTACTTTCTCTGGTTCATTTCCTCTAAGTGGCACAAATCATGACTCCATCATCCCCACCCGATCTTAGAAATTCACCAATCGGTCACAAATGCAGGCAACAATTAACTATCGGGCTCTGAGTGCGCATCCTTCTAGATGAAAATAATTCATGTCCTCATATGGCCCTCAAGAAAAGTAAAGCACCAAGAATGTGCTATAGTTAAAACAACTTAATAAACATCTGGATTAAGGAATTCCTGAAGGGAAACATGCACAGAATCAAGTAGTTATTTGAATTTACTTGGACTACTATAGTTGTTAGAGGCAATGGAGGCAAGCATGTTGCGGCCCATTAGACCAGCACCATGGACAACTTAGCAAACTCATCTTTCATTAGTACCTCATCAACACTTGTGGAACACACCTGAAAGTATAGATAATATAGTAGGTTCCTCGACAGTAGTCACACCTTCACCGATATATGTCGTATCAATCATTAACACTGGAAGAATAGTGAACAAAAAATAAGAACCAAGGAATCAACAAACCAACCTGAAAATCCCAAGCATAAACCATACCGTCCTTTTGCCTTCCAAGGAATGTCCCATGGAGAACTCTCACCGAGAATATCTGACAGAGAACTCGTGATTTAAACAGACTCACCACAGAGAACACACAATTTAAACCAACTCACCATGGCGGGACGAAGATGACATGCAGTGGGACAGGAGGGCGAAGACCTCATGGTTCTTAGCCCAGACACCACCATAAACTCGCCAAAAGATACAAAGCCATGCTAGTATATTACTGGTCAACTGGTAGCACTAATAAGAAACTCATGCCAGAATTTTGACATATGCACTCAATTGTACATAAGAAAGAAGTCAATTGTGTGGATTGCTAAGCTGAACTTATCAATGAGCTGATGTTGAACTGCTCAAAGTTACCTGTTATTGACATCTTGCACGGCTGTAGCACTGGCTACATCAGCAACCTTTTACTACAATTTCATTTTTCACGTCATAATGTAGTCTATAGAAACATTCCTTGTGTAATCAACAAAAGGAGAAAATGATCGATAGTTCAAAAGGGACATAGGAAGCATAATAAATTGCTCGCAACTTGATTCAGCTAACAAATCAATGATATCCTATAGAAGATGGCCCACAAAAGTTTTGAAATCTGCAATGAACCAACATGGCTAGATAAGATACAGAAAAGTAAATCTGATGTTTGTTATATAGGACTTCAAATGGGGAGCGATGCCCTGATCCAAACAGAGAGGCAACTTTCTAATCATTGTTCATCTGGGAAAAGAACCATGTGGAAACATTGGACATGTCAATATATTAGGAGAAGCACACAAGAAGTGGAATCAACATAAATATAAACAGTTTTCACTTGATAATACAGATTACAACATCATGTATTGAGACCATGAGACATATATTGAACTACCGGTACCAGCTGCAGCAAATTGATACAACAAACTGAGTCACCAATTGAGACCACACACTGAAACAAACAATTGATATAGCCCCGATTAATCAATTTACAGTACTGGTGTAGACAATTGATCAAGTCCAAATTAAGCCCTGATTAACCAATTTATCAAGCACTGATTTAGACAATTTATGAAATAGACCAGCCATGTAAATATTTAGCACTCACCCAATATTTCAAGTACAGAGAAGGCCTGAGCAGCTTGAGTACCGTCATGGAGCAGAGAAGATTTGTTTCGGCCTAGAGGCAGCTGGAGTCGCAGAGCTGCGATTCCAGCGAGCGTTAGAGGGAGAGGTGTAGGGGCCAGCGCGAAGAGACAGCGGGAATCGCGTCTATGGGCCTGGGAGTGGCGCCGATCCAGGGCTGGAGATGCAACACCTTGGCTGCAGTGTCAAATGATGGAGACGGCAGACACAAAAAATTGGGGCCTCACCTGGTTAAGCCATGAAGGGAGCAGTGATTTGTGGGTCACCTGCTGCACTTCAGAACAACGGATAATAAGGCTTGTTTGTGCGTATGAATCAGCAGAAACATGCAGCCGGCGGCCGGTGGCCGGCGGACGACGGAGTCGGCAACATGGATGTGCGGCGCCGAGGTCTGATACGTGCGCAGCCGACAGACAGGATTGTGTCCCATTGCGGGCGACCTGGTGTGCAAGAGGAGGCAGCGGCATCTGGGCAGGCGAGTCTGCGACGTCTTGATGCGATATCTGGTCAATGTGTTCATGCGAGCAGATGGAGGCGGTTTTGACAACGCAGTAATTAAGCAAGGCACAATTTACGGGATGATGATGGACAAAGGCACGAAGCGGCGGGCGTGAAGTCGGACGAAACCAACGACGTAGTGGCAGAAAACGGAACCACTAAGTTTTTTTTAGATAGTAGAGATATCTACATTTAATGATTTAGATGACATGCATGTATTTGATTGGCCTAACCATGCTTTTTGCCTATGGTTTTGTGCAAGAGGTGTTTTTTATTAAGATACGGCCTCAATCATTTTTCTTATTAACTATGGTGTTACATAGACAGAGTGACTAGAATACACCGCTAAAAACACCCATTATAAAAGAACTTAGTTTGACATGATTATCACCTGCGACGCTAGACAATATTAGAAGTACACTCGTTTGCAAACGGAGAGAGTACACACCTACACGTCTCGTCCCTTCCGCTTATTTTATCACCGTTCAGTAGTAGAAAACTAGCCAAAGGATTTGACCTTTAGTACCGGTTTCGTAAGAACCGGTACTAAAGGATGCATTAGTACCGGTTTAACTGCGCAGGTCACCGGCAAACCTTAGTACCGGTTCATTTAGGTTGTATAGTACCGGTTCGTGTTACGAACCGATACTAAAGGGTTTCGCGCCAAATTTGAGGCAGAGGTGGGTCCAGCGCTGCACCTTTAGTATAGGTTCATATAAAGAACCGGTACTAAAAGGTCTCCAGCTCTATTTATTAACGCGAGCCACCCGAGCCAGCTCCATTTTTGCTTCTCCTCTCATATTTCCAAATATTTCCCTCCTCTCACACTCCAATAAATCTCCATTTTTCTCCACCATTTTGTCAAGATTGACGGCATCGGCCGTCTATCCAAGGGTTAGCAATATCATCTCCATTTCCCTTCATGCATGTACTACATGTAATATATAGTTTGCCTCAGAGAGTACCACTATGCTACATGTAATATATAGTATGCTCCGAAGAGTACCACTATGCATGTACTACTTAATTTGCGATCCTATGCAATTACATATTTTATATATAGGCACCAAGTTGATATGCATCACCTTGATCTTCATGTACTACCTAAACCCAAATGTGTTTCTGGCACATCGACGGGATCCTCGTATGATGAAATGGTCCGATACCCCTAAACCCCTCCTAAACCCTAAACACCGAATTCTTTGCCAAATCTCTGCCACGTCCCCACTTTTGGTACCGGTTCGTGTTACAAACCGGTACCAAAGATTCCAGCCCCGCTGGCTCATGCGTGCCCACATGAAGGCACTTTTAATACCGGTTCGTAAGAAACCGGTACCAAAGGGGGGAATGATTTAGTCCCGAATGATTAGTACCGGTTGCCAAACCGGTACCAAAGCCCCTCTGAAACCGGTACAAAAGGGCATTTTCCTACTAGTGGTTCTGAGCGGCACGCAGTTCACAGGCAGTGATATCCAGCGCGATCGAGCATTGCCGTCACCAGGGCAGGAGAATTGGAGAAAGGAACGGGGAAAACAGGAAGTCGCAGAAACAGAGGCAGAAACGACGACAAGGTCGTGGGAAGGATGGCCCAAAAAGAACGCGGCTCCGTGCTTGAGGCAGTCCCCACGCGCCGAACGAAATGGTACAGTAATTATCCAGCTGCAGTCGCAGGTGAACGAAATACGAGTACCACATACTACGATCCATATCCAAAACAACGTGCGCGGCGACGCGTCCGGCCCGCCGCCGCGTCAGCGCCCACGCGCCGACCCCAGCAGATGATATGGTTTCCGCTAGTAGTTCCGTGACGACTTCCATCACCAGCCGTCCCTGCTGGTTGGATTACGTGGACTTTGCATCCCAGTCCTCGTTTTGGGACAGTCTTTTACAAACAAACACACAAGATTGTTGTTGGTCTGGGGATTTCTTTCTCGGAGGAGAGGCTACGCAACGTATAGCTTTTTTCCAGCCTGGTTTGACTTTTTGAATTTAATAACTACTCCCTCCGTTCCGATATATAAGACGTTTAAGGTTTTTCGGACAACACCAAAATTAGCGACAATGTACAAAAATATCCCCGCAAGCTGTCTGAACGAGACATCCACAAATTGATCGTCGCCTAGCTCGCAGCTGGAATCCTTTGCGCCTCGTCCACCCTCGCGCGAGCAGAATCAATCATAGACGAACTTGCGCCCTTGCTTGCGGCCGAAAATGCGCTCGCTGTCTCCTGGAATCAATTGCCCAGATCGACAGCAGCTCACCTAGATCACCGGCCGCCCGCCCCACCCAGCAGCGCGCCGGAATCGATCGCCGGCAGCCCGCCCCCACCCATCAGCTCGCCGGAATCGATCGCTGGCAGCTCGCCCAGGTCTCCGGCAGCGCACCCCCACCCAGTAGCTCGCCGGAATCGATCGCCCGTAGCTCGCCCAGGTCGCCGGCAGCCCATCCCACCCAGCAGCTTGCCGGAATCGATGGCCGGTAGCTTGCACAGGTCGCCAAAATCGATCACTGGCAGGTCGCGACCAGCCCACCTTCACCCAACTCCTCGCCTGAATGGATCGCCGGCAGCTCGCCGACCCACAGCCCCCGCCGAGCAGGAGCAAAGCACAGACCATGGGAGAAGGCCATCGAGAGTGCTTCAGACTAGGGACACCTCCAGGCATAGTCTAGGCAACCTCCAGGCTTCTCCTCAGTTGCTCCTTTGCTCCCTAGCAGCAGCAGATCGCTGGGATCAAGATGGTTCTCCTGGACCTGTACCTGACTCCAACCGGCGAAGAAGACAAAATTATCATCCATGAAGAAGAATAAGGACAAGATGCTACCGGTGAATGGAGTACTCCCATCTTATGCAATTTACAGTTTGCATACAGTAAAACTGATTGTTTACATACAGTAGAACAATAGGCAAACAAGAAGACAAGATCAAATACAATATGTACAATAGTAAAACTGATTGTTTACATACAGTATGAACAATAGGCAAACAAGAAGGACAAGATCAAATACAGTATATGCAGGGCCACAATTACTCCAAATGAATATATGCAAGAAGTATTTAAATGAATATACTGTCAAATTTGACACTGGCCATAATATGGGAGTATATAATCAGAATATATATGCAGGGCCATAAACCAGGCGTATATGGAGCACTGTCATTATGAATTGAAGGTCCAGCATTTCATAACAGATCTTATTCAGACAACATATACAGTTTGCCATGTGAAACTTTCCGAATTTGAACTAAGATGCTTTTACTTGATGCCAGAAGATGGCGCACATTCAATGCAGTCTTTATAAATTTGTTAGAATAAAAATATGGAGACCAATCATCTATGTACTATAACAGCTTCTGGAAGGTCAGGTGACAGTCAACTGGCAATAAGTTTCAGAATAGTTAAGTGCATATTAAGAGAGACTAATCATAGGCACAAGCTGAGCACTAGACGGATATGTGAAAGAGTACACAGAAAAGAAATGCAGGACAGGAGCTTCAGTTACAACCTTTGAACTATGCCACAATTTTTTTCTTAAGCTATAAGTACAAGCTAGAAGTAAAAGTAATCCAAACCATGCCAGAAACCGTTTTAAGCTATAGTACAAGCTTTGAACCATGCCACACAAAATAGTCAGTCTGATGAGACTGAAATTCAGTGTCTTGATACTGACATCATAGAATGGGATATGGATTTTAGTGCTAACTTCTTTTTCGAGATTGATATTAGTGCTAAATTTTTTTGAGATTGATTTTAGTGCTAACTCGAGTGAGTCCTAAATAAATTTCAGTCACACACAATCATCGTCGTACGTTTCACAGTCAAAAGCAACATCATGACAGTGCTACAACCGACACATGCTGACAATGTGAAGCCTTATCACAC
This sequence comes from Avena sativa, assembly GCA_916181665.1. Classification (NCBI taxonomy): domain Eukaryota; kingdom Viridiplantae; phylum Streptophyta; class Magnoliopsida; order Poales; family Poaceae; genus Avena; species Avena sativa. Next base: position 426,094,640 of record OV702280.1, read on the forward strand.
TAAAATTCAGTACTCAGAAACCATAAGCACAGAAGGGGCAGTCAGAGTTCACTCTGAATTCCTGTCACACGCAATCAACATGTCACCACAGTTCAAATCCACAAGGCTACTACTCGAACAAATCACACAAGAAGTATGCTCTAACAACAAGCATCGAACATAAAGTAACTACAGGCAAAGGATTCGTAGGCCATTCCGAGAAGACAAACACCAAATGTACATTCCGCCCTCAGTCTTGAGATACTGCTATGGTCCAATGCGGCACAAATTGTTGAAATTGCTATGGTCCGATGCAGCAGAATCACAACATCATCCAGATTGGCCAGTCCTCGGAATCGAAGAAACAAATAAGGAGAGAGGGAGAGATACATTGTACCTCTGGTCTTCCTGCCGCTGTTGGTGTAGAGTCCGGGAGCCATGGCGGCGGAGACAAAAGAGGACGACCTGGAGGTGGTGAGGATAGAGCGGGAGGGATATCGCTCCTTCCTCGCATCTTGTATTCTGCACATCCGGACGGGCTGGCTCATGCAGATTGAACCATGCCGACGGCGCTGGTGCTTCAGTTGGCGCAGTTTCCTTGGACGGAAACTCGAAATCCGCGGCGGCACAAACCTTGGCAGGATCAGGGCGGAGCGTGGACTCCCGTACTAAAGGGCGGGCATGCTGCGACCACGAGGAAAAATGCCACCTTTGACCGTGGAGGGGATCTTTGCTGGGAGAAAGCCGGCGTCGGGGAGCAACATGGGGCTCATCTGGGGGAAGGAGGGACGGCGGCGCGCTGCCCTCGGGCGGTGGGAAGCGAGATGCGGCGATATGGCGCTTGGGAGGAAGAGAGAGTCGAGGGGAAAGAGAAAACGATAACGACACCGCACCGAAAAGTGAGGGGCAAATGTGGAAACTCCGGAAATTTCGTTGCCTAAAAAAATTTGGCCGTGACATCGTTAAACGTCTTATATATCGGAACGGAGGGAGTAGAAATTTACCTGTCCCACTTGGAATTAAGAAATATACTCCTCGCAAGCTAAGTTGACCTCAAACTAAAATATTAACTAACTGCAGTGCTACATGTTATTACAAAAGGAAAAAACTACTCTCTCCTTTACGGTTTGCAGGACGCCTAATCAAATTTGGTTTTTTCCAAAACTGCAGCGTTCCTAGGCACATAAGTGTAACTTTGTGATAATAATAATAATTAATGATTTTACAATAAGAGAATACAATGGTTTATATAGGAGAGGGGAGGAGGAGGTGCAGCGCACCGGCCTAAACCCTAACTTGATATGCAAGTAAATATAATCTAACATCCCCCCGCAGTCTCAACCGTGGGCTCGACAACGTTGAGACTGAAACGAATCTCTATAAATGGTGTAGTAGCAAGTCTTTTGGTAAAAATATCTGCAAACTGGGCCGTAGAAGGAACATGAAGAACACGCACTTCTCCCAAAGCGACCTTCTCTCGAACAAAATGGATGTCAATCTCGATATGCTTTGTCCGCCGATGCTGAACTGGGTTTCCAGACATGTAAACAGCTGAAATGTTATCACAATATACCACTGTGGCCTGACCAATAGGTCGATGTAACTCAACAAGTAACTGACGCAACCAAACTGTTTCAGCAACTGCATGAGCAACAGCACGGTACTCAGCCTCTGCGGACGAGCGAGAAACCGTAAGCTGATGCTTCGAAGACCAAGAAATTAAATTATTGCCAAGAAAAACACAGTATCTTGAAGTGGATCGACGAGTGTCTGGACAACCAGCCCAGTCTGCATCGGAATATGCTGTCAATGATGTGGGTGATGAGTGGTTGATATGCAAACTATGATCTAATGTACCTTTGAGATATCTAAGTATGCGTTTGACATGGTTAAAATGCGGGACTCTTGGATCATGCATGTAAAGACAAGCTTGCTGGACAGCATATGATATTTCTGGACGTGTGATGGTGAGATACTGAAGGGCTCTAGTTAAGCTACGGTATAGAGTTGGATCAGGAAAAATATCACCATCGGAGGAAAATTTAGAAGAAGTATCGACAGGTGTACGGGATGGTTGACAATCTAACATTCCAGCCCTAGTTAGGAGATCAACAGAGTACTGACGTTGAGAGAGAAAAAGACCAGAAGAATCACGAGTGACAGCTATACCTAAGAAGTGATGAAGGGAACCTAGATATTCATAGAGAATTCAGTTTGTAGGAGAGAAATAATATGAGTGAGAAAAGATGTGGAGGAGGCAGTGAGAACTATATCATCAACATAAAGTAGGAGATATGCAATCTGGGTGTTAGAGTGGTAAACAAAAAGAGAGTAGTCAGAACGAGAGGGAATGAATCCTATAGTTTGAATAAAGGTAGAAAAACGTTGAAACCAGGCTCGGGGTGCTTGTTTGAGGCCATAGAGAGATTTGTGGAGAAGGCAAACGTGATCAGGAAAAGAAGAATCTTCGAAACCGGAAGGTTGTTGAGAATAGACGACTTCGTTTAAGGAACCATGGAGAAAAGCATTTTTTACATCGAGTTGATGAATGGGCCAGGAAGAGGAAACGGCAAGACTAAGAATGGTTCGAATGGTGCTAGGTTTAACTACTGGAGAGAAAGTTTCGTCGTAATCGATACCGTGTTGTTGAGAGAACCCGCGGCAAACCCAGCGCGCTTTATACCGAGAGAGAGTGCCATCAGAATGAAATTTTTGACGGAACACCCATTTTCCAGAAACAACATTTGCATTAGGAGGTCGGGGAACAAGTTGCCATGTGTTATTGGATTGGAGTGCTTGAAACTCATCGCGCATGGCAGCGGACCAGTTCGGATCAAGAAGAGCAGATTTGTATGTTTTGGGAAGAGGTGAGAGAGTTGGAGAAGCATGAAGATTGAGGCGTGTTTTAGGAAGTCGAAAACCAGACTTGGCACGTGTGCGCATGGAATGGTCGTTGTTAGGTGAGATAGTGGGAACGGCATGTGAAGGAGGAGCTGCTGCATCCGGCGCAGCGGAGGAGGAGGACGCAACAACATTAGGGGTAGAGGATTGGGTAGCTTGATTGTCGGGGGCAGTAGTTGTGGGGCGGCGAGCGGAAACCTGTGTTATGGGTGGTCGAGACACGGGTGTTGATGGGGCTGTCGAGGCAGCCGAGTCGGCCGGGGAAGGATTAGGGACTACCGTGGCAGGAGAATCAGGAGGGGTATTGGTCGAGGTAGAATAGTGAGCAGCCGTGGCAGGGTTGCAGGGAAGGTTAGGAACGAAAAGGTGAGGGTTTATGGAATTAGCTGGGCGAGGGGTGGATGTGGTGGGAGTAGATGTAGGGATTCTAGTGGCGAAAGGAAAGGTGTTTTCATCGAAAGTGACATGCCTAGAGATGTGAATGTGACCGGTCACAAGGTCAAAACACCGGTAGCCTTTGTGTTCATCTGAATAACCTAGGAAGACACAAGGAATGGAACATGGAGAGAGTTTGTTTGGGGAAGTTGCATAGACATTGGGAAAGCAAAGGCAACCAAAAACGCGAAGCTCAGTGTAGTTTGGGTGAGAGAGAAAAAGGGAGTAGAAAGGTGTGGTGTTTGGGTTAGTGCTAGATGGTCGAATATTGAGGAGATAGGTTGCGGTTCTAAGAGCTTCAGCCCAAAACGTGGAGGGCATAGATGATTGAATGAGTAGTGTGCGAACTATGTCATTGATGGTGCGGAGTGATCGCTCAGCCTTGCCATTTTGTGGGGAAGTGTAAGGGCAAGACAAACGAAGGAGAATGCCATGTTGGAGAAAGAAATGACGGTTTGCAAAGTTGTTAAATTCTTTTCCATTGTCACATTGGATAAATTTTATGGGTAAAAAGAAGTGTGTGTTGACATAGGTTTTAAAGTTGATAAAAAGTGAATGGACATCAGATTTGTTGCGAAGTGGAAAAGTCCAAACGAAGTGTGTAAAATCATCTAAAATAACTAAATAGTATTTGAAACCGGAGAGACTCACAATTGGAGAGGTCCATAGATCACAGTGCAAAAGTTCAAAGGGATAAGTACTATGAGAAGTAGAATGCGCAAATGGTAAACGAACATGTTTTCCTTGTTGACAAAACTCACAAACGGAGGAATTATGAACCTCTTTATGACAAGGGATCGAAAAATCACTAAGTAGAGAGGATAAAGTGGCTTTATTCGGATGGCCTAAGCGTTTATGCCATAGATCTACGGAGGCGAGCAGGGATGATGGAGACGAGGCCGGAGGAGTGCCATGAACAGAGTAGAGGTCGCCAGAGCTATCGAAGCGAGCGATCTCTGCCTTGGTCATGAAATCCTTCACAGACAAGCCAAAAGGGTCAAATTCGACGGAAACAGAGTTGTCTTTGGTGAAACAACGAATAGAGATTAAATTTTTAATGAGGGCTGGTGCAACTAAGACATCTTTAAGTAGGAGTGGTTTGGAAGTGGAAGATGCAAGGTTTGTATGACCGACACATGAAATTGGTATGGAGGAACCATCGCCTAATGTAATGGATGAAAACTGAGATGGTATGCAAGTTGACAGCATAGTATTCGATGAAGACATGTGACTAGAAGCACCAGAATCGAAAATCCAATCAGTACCTGAGTTACCTTGAGCAGCAAATTTATTCATGGCCTGTAGAAACGCAGCTTGGTCCCAGCTTGGAGTAGAGGGAGTTGGTGCAGTTGACGGAGCAGGTACTGGCGCAGGTGATGGCGGTGCAGCAGGAGTCGAGTACATGGTGTATGGCGAGTAGTAGCCTCCAGGATTATAAGTGACCGGTGCCGAAGGGCCATAAGGACCCATAGCAAAGGGCATCGGCGAGGCATAGTGAGCCGGCGATGGTGCAGCATACATGGGCGGTGAAGGAGCGGCGTAATGAGCTTGTGCAGGGACCCTTGGTGCAAGGAGGCCAGGTGAGCCTGTATGAGGATGCACGCCGGGCTGCCACGAACCAGTGTAGGCAGGTGGCGTGCCAACAGGAGAGGGCGCGGTCCAGGGCATTGGCCAAGCCTGAACCATGCCAGTCCAAGGGTCCTGAGGAGATCGCCAAGTTGGTGCTGCAGGTGGAGCCGGTGGTGGTGCCGGGGCAGGTGGAGGAGTCGGTGCTGTTGGAGGAGGCCGTGGTGCAGGCGGCCGATAGATAGGACGGGTGCCCCTATAGTTTGGGCTAGGGCGCCAACCTGGCGGTGGAACAGGCGCAAGCGGCGCCGGAGGCGGTGGCGGTGCAGGAGACCGTGGAGCAGCAGCATAGGCCTGAGGGCGAGACTCTTGAGTGGTCATGGCGCGGTCCGCCCAGGAGAGCATGGAGCGGACTTCTGCAAAGGAAGGAGACGGCCGCATCATGGGGATGAAGGACTGCTGCTTGTCAAAGCGCTGATTGAGGCCGACGAGGAGGATCTTGATGAGCTGTTTGTCCTCAACGGGATCACCGAGTTCACGGAGTTCATCGGCGATGGTCTGGAGGCGCTGGCAGTATACCCCTACGGGCAAGTCGCCCTGGGCGGTGTTCCGAAGCTCCGTGTTGAGCGTGTTGACACGGGCGTCGGCGTTGTCCTGAAAAAGCTGACGGAGGGCTGCCCAAAGGGCGGCGGCGCTGGTGGCAGCCCTGAAAACGAGATTGAAAATCTCGGTGCTCACCCGCTGGTAGATCCACTGTATCACAGCGAGATCATCCTTGACCCAGCGGGGATCCGAGGGAGACGGCGTGATGTTGGGGTCGACGTGCGCCATGAGGTCGCAGCGGCCCAAGTGCACCTCAAAAAGATGCCTCCAATGGTAGTAGTTGTGTTTGGGGAGATCTAAAGTGATGGGAATCAATGGAGTAACATCGGAGATTGTATCGGCGAAGTTGATGGTGGTGGTGATAGGAGGTGGGGCGGATGAGGTGGATGGTTTGGCAGCCGCGACGGCGGCCATGGTGGCGCGCCACTCGAAGAACCCCGGAGGGGGCGGCGGCGGCGGGGTGGGAGGCGTGGGAGCCATGCCCTAGAATCTAACCTTAATCTGATACCATGTAACTTTGTGATAATAATAATAATTGATGATTTTACAATAAGAGAATACAATGGTTTATATAGGAGAGGGGGGAGGAGGTGCAGCGCACCGGCCTAAACCCTAACTTGATATGCAAGTAAATATAATCTAACAATAAGAATTAATTATGAGCTAAATACACTACAAGTCCCAATAGTTGTCTACTAGGTGCATTTTAGTCCCACTAGTTGTAAATTGGGGTGAACTAGTCCCAATAGATGTAACACCGTGCAAAACTCATCCCAGATGACTCTCGTGCCGACATGTGGCGGTGGTTATTTTGAGAAAACGTCCCTTTCTTTTTTGTATAGCACATATCACCTAGATAATGCTTACCGTTTCGGTCCCATCTGCCAGGGAAGGTAGCAACAAATAAAACAGTAAGCTCTAGGAGAGATTCGAACTAGCAACCTATACGTTGCAGACACAACCTAGTAACCACGCCAACAAATAAATTTATGAATAATTAAAGACCGAGATAGTTATTCATATTCATATATAAATAGAAGCAGCTAGTACAGTACGCAGTAGTGATCGTGCGCACCAACTTATGTTGTGTGTTGTGCGTCGCGCTAGCTTCTACTGCTGCTGTGGAGAGGGGGTTGGCAAGGCTAGGGCACGAGTGTGCACGCGGTGGTCGTGCTCCGGCAAAAGAGAGCAGGTGCATGCCCATGCCGCTCGTGTTACTAGAACTCTAGGCCTCCATCTAGCACTAGCAGCATGTGCACCAGCACGGTGGTCGGCGAGTGCTCCCACGTCTGCGCCCGGTGCACCCACTTCATCGCCGTGGCGACGTGCGACAGGAAGCCGATGGCGCAGCACCAGTTAGCCTTGCACGCTCCGCTAGATGCTCCATGTGTGCATGTCCGTGTCAAGCAGGTACTGGATCACCTCCGCCCCCCAGTGACGGCTAACTGCACCAGCTGCCCAGATAAGATGCGCATCATGGTGAGCCGCAACACGTCTTGTTGCGCCAGACCGAGCGGATTCACATAGTGCATGCGTGCACCATCAGGCTCCGGAATGCCTACAATATAGTGTCAGCCATGACGGGAAGGTGAACCGGATGGCTACTGCAGCTCGCCCATCTTGCACACGCCAACGGGGTGCGCACTACCGTGAGCGCGTAGTTGATGATATTCACTCGATTGGTGTCGAGCATGGAGAGGCAGATGCGCAACTCCCCAATGCAGTCGTCCTTGAGGAGCTTATCAACATTGGTGGCATCAGTGATCTTGTACCGACGTTGTCAAAGACAATGATGGAGAGCACGCTACAAGGGTCAAACACGTCCTAGATGTACTTCTTCCCTGAGTTCCACCACAGGTTAAACTGGTCCAGGATGGTGCGGGTGCGCGCCCACTTGGGCCCTACTTGAGCATGACGTCCTTTGCGATCTTACTTGGCACTTTCTTAGTTCTCAAAAAAAAATTAGCATTTTCTTGGATGCGCCGCGAATGCCGAGCTCGAGCATGCTCACTAAAGGCTTGGACAGCTGCTTTCGACGTTGCGCGCATGTCGCCACATTAATCGCCTCTTCCGAACCCACCCTCTAGGAAGACGTGCACGTGCACACGCCCGACATCTGGTCGGGCCTCGTCGTTGCACAGACGGAGCCACCATGACAAAAGCCGGAGCTTCGACTGAGCTGTTTTGGGCCGGAAAGTAATGTATAATAGACAATAGTCTATCTCTTCAATAGTAATCTGCAAGTGGTGTAGTGGTAGAGAGATGCACGTTGTTAGCAGTGCAGTTATGAGTTCGAAACCCAGTGCCTCCTTCGTTTATTTTTAGATTGTTCATCTCATCTAACAGGTGAGAGCCACAACGATGGTTACTCTTGCTAAGACAGATAATTCTAGAGTTGTTTTTACAAAACAACTTACATCTATTAGGACTAGTTCACCCCAATTTACAACTAATAGAACTAAAATGCACCTAGTAAACAACTATTGGGACTAGTGGTATATTTAACTCATTAATTATTGATTAATGTTGCAGTTTTCTCCTAACTTCCTGTGCCTGCAACAGTCTTTCACCACTGCATGCGTCTTAACCGCTCACTAACAAGCCTAATTTTTAGCCAATACGTTCACGCATAGGTCCGTGAGATTTTTATAGACAAACAATTGCATTCTGTGAATCAGGTGTCTTGTATTTATCTAGTGTTAGTTATTATATATCTTTAAAGGTTGTTTTTTTCTAAACAAAAAAAAAGCTCTGCAATCTATAAAGGTAAGCACGAGTAGTGTTATAGTTGTGAGTGGCTGTTTCGGGTGATCGGAGACGTGGAACAAACCTCGACGGGCTTTATTCTTTGTGGTAGTTTGTTCATATAAATATAGTTAGGACAGCAAAAGAAATAAAAAAGGGTCTTGGCAAATGAAAGGCATGCCCAAACTCCGTCACCATTGCCAATATCTACCTTTTTAAAAATATTGGTCGCAAAAATAACATCATAATGTAAGTACTTTATCTTTTCTATATTGACTAAATTTCCAACACAGCCGGAGATATGGTTGTTCATAACCTCATTGTCATATTAATGAAAGCAACCGCGATTTGGGCATGCCATTGCGCACAACTCAAATAGACACTTCGACTATGTATTATCGATTCTAGGATCATGGATTATCTCTGGGGTGGAATTTTCTTAGATTAATCTAAAATAATTCAAGAGGACAATATATGGTTTCTTGTGCGCGCTATTAAAATGTTAGAGCAAACTGACCAATCATTCATTCAAAATTAAAATTTCATTAAGATCCAAATTTTGGTTGAAAACTCAAACTTCTAGAAAATTATGAATGGTCTCCTTTTCTTTTAAATGCTCCTTAGTAGAAAACTAATTTTAGCCAAACTAATTAACCATATGGTAAAAATAGTTTTCAACCTTGACAAGATCACAAATCCACATTTGGGTTCTGAGCAAGGAAAAAATAGGGCTATATGAAAAACCAGCGACGGTCTTAAAATATGCTATTAGCATAGTATATTGCGCTATAGCTTGCTATGTGCGAGACATGGTATGCTGGTTAATTTAGCGTGGACTCTATAGATTTGCTATTGCGTGCTATTTTTTCTTTCAAGAGAACATATTGTGATCACTGATGTTGAAAATTATATATACGTAACTTTCAAAGTACTGGGTAGTAAATGTGCAACAATTAAAGACAGGAAACATGATTTGTTTCGGGTGAAAGAAAGGAACGAGTCCCACCTTTGACACCGGCCATGAGTATTGACGAGTAACAAGCTCACAATAACACAAAACCAAGGGGATCTAAATGTCAAATATAATTCAATTCGTTTGGAAAGTCAACCTTGTCTGTCCTACTGTCCTCCACGTTCGGCGCATCGTCTATAAAGCCATCTTTTTTCAGTACCCTCGTCACCAAACACAAAACCATTCATTCGCATACACACTACTGTTGATGGGATCAGGTTTTTCTCACAATCACCGGAGCAGCGTCTCGCCTCAGCAGCAGCTGTCGTCGGCCCGCGTCATCGCCGCCGACGGCTCGCTGACCGAGTTCCCTGCTTCCTCCTCCCCTGTCAGCGTCTCCGATGTTCTCGGCGGCGACAATGCGGGACGCCGGTTCTTCGTTTGCAGCTCCGACGCACTCTACTTCGACGCAGACGTGCCGGCGCTCCACGGCAACGAGCTTCTCCGACCCGGCCAGATATACTTCGTGCTCCCCGCGGCCATGCTCGGCCGGCCCCTGTCGAGCGTTGACATGGCAGCCATGGCGGTGCGGGCGAGCGAGGCGCTGTCGACGGCGAGAGCAAGGCCGCTTGGGCGCGCGCGCGGCAGCGGCGCGGCCAGGAAGGTGCGAGTCATGCCGGTGCGCGACGAGAGCGGGCCTGCCGACGTCGACGGCCAAGTCAACGAGAAGCTGAACGAGAGGACTCTCGGGGAGGACTCTCTGACAGGTTCTGGTAGTCCGGCGAGAACTGGCAAGAGGTCGGCCGTGGCGGCGTTTCCCCTGGCGAAGAGGGCGCTCACGCCGCTGGGAACCATCCAAGAAGATGCCGAGTGACCAAATGGCATAAGAACATGCATGATGCCGAGAGATGAAGTGGAATGGAGTATAAGATTTGTTGATCTCGTGTCTTGTTGTTTCATTTGTATTAATTAACCATTTTTTGATCTAGTGGTGGTTGTTGAAGTGTTAAAAAGATTCAGAAGAACTGAAAAACAGTGTAGATAAAGAAGTCGTTTGGTTAATCTGCTATAGTGCAGTGGTACATGTATTTGGCAATAAAGGCTTTCGATCATGTGATAATGTGCGGTTGACTATATCGCACAATCTCATGGCCAAATTTATTAGGACTTGGGAGAGCCGGGGGGAAAAAGGGGGGAGCAGGGACGAGCTCTGTCTGTCAATACCATCCGGTGAATTTGCAACTTATTACAAAGAAGTCAGCGTTCCCTTTTTTCCCTCGAAAAACAAAAGAGGGCAGCGGTCCATAGGCCAGTTGGTATTGCTGATCCTCGCTGTAAGATGGAATCCATTTAGATTTACGATTTTAACAAATAATACAACGCCGGATTAACATCAGCAAGTCAAGATGGCCGAGTTGGTCTAAGGCGCCAGTTTCAGGTACTGGTCCGAAAGGGCGTGGGTTCAAATCCCACTCTTGACAAACTTTTTCAGGTTTTTTTCATTTGTAGATGTAGATGGATTTGTGCCGTCCTTTGCCACTACCCATACGCCATACGGCCACGGTCAAGAAGTGCTTGGTTAGGCTGAATGAGCTAGCACCGACGATAAGGGCTCCGTGATCACAAACTTTTTGAATTTTTCATTTGTGTTGATGGATTTGTGCCGTCCTTTTCCACTAGACCATACGGCTACGGCCAAGAATTATATCGCTTAGGCTGAGCTATAGCACCGACGGCAAGGGCTCCGTGATCAGAGTGTCTAAGAGCATCTCTAGTGGCTGGTGTATGTGGTAGTCTAAAGCAAATATAGACAACCGAGGGTCAAAAAACGGCTCCAGTGGCTAGTGTATCCCGTGGTCTAAATTTTAGACGTCGTCCAAAACAGCTACCCGTCCTCCACATTTGGACCACCGAGCGACGACGTCCAAAGGAAGCTGCTGTCTCCCGAGCTCGCTCCCGCGCCAATTCGGAGCCGCTGGAGGCGAGGAGGACGCTCGCGCCTCTGCCCCGAGCTCGCTGTCGCAGTGAGGTATGCCCTTTTTTCCCCAATTTGTGGATCGAGCGACAGGAAAAATAAGTCAAGATGTAGATCTCGTTGCCGATTTTTGAGTCGATCTTGGCCGCCCTTGTGCTGGTTTCCGTAGGGGAGATGAGGGACGGTGGCTGCCGAGCTTGTTTGGCCGGTGGGGCGCCACCGTGTGTGGATGCGGACACTCCAGCCGCCGCGCTCGCGTGTGGCCACGGGGTGGAAGGTCCTGGTGGGGTGGGCGGCGGTGTGGATTGGGAATAGGTACCGTGGATGGTTCGTGGGCGGCGGTGAGTTGGATTGGGTATCCATGAGGTGTAGAGCGACCTGGAGCGGCAGTCTGGAGATGGATTGGGTACAAGACGATGAGGTGTAGAGCGACCTGGAGCATGTGGTTGTTTTTCTTTAGAATTCCCGTTCTCTCTCGATTTGATTAATTTGCTGACTGAGTTTTGCTGCTATACGTACATACTCCTATATAGATATGTTGAATTTTGCTACTTCTTCCGACCCATATTAATTGACTCATATTTGTCTAAATTTAGATGAATCTAGACACTATTTTGTATATAGGGAATTTTTGACAAATTGAAGTCAATTAATATGGGTTGGAGGGAGTATTGAATTGCTGCTTGTACTGAATTGACAACATCTATGATTTATTTGTGTACACTGATATATTTTTGTATACTGAATGGATATGTATATACTAATCTGTCTGTGTACAGTGTGCAGATGGACAACATATGTGAGAACAACTCACAAATGGATAACTCTTCATTTCTTGACATGATGAATGTGGGATCGAGTGGTGTAAATTGGGTTGGAACACCAGATTCCAGCCCACTTGGGGGACAATCGACGATGCCATCTCTAAATGTTTCAGCAACCTCCAAGAAGACAAAAGGAGCCTCCACAAAAGGAAAAAATTGGTCAAGTGCTGAGGACAAGGTGTTGATCCAAGCATGGGTAAACACCAGTTTGGATGCGGTGACCGGGACGGATCAGAATTCAAATTCTTATTGGGGAAGGATTTTAGATTACTACAACACACATAGAGAACCATCATGGCCGGAGCGTAATTCTAATGGACTCTCTTGCCGTTATACTGTCATTTCAGCTCTCACGAGCAAGTTTTGTGCACGCGTTCAACAAATAATAAATAGAAATGAGAGTGGTATGACTCTCGCTGACAAGGTATGCATCTATCTTCTAGTTCGCTTCTAATATTCCATATGTGTTGTATGCAAGTGTTTTAACTTTCCATTATTTCAGGAAAGAGATGCACACCTCCTGTACATTGAATTGGATCCTAAAAGGAAGCCATTTACACTAATGCATTGCTATATAGAGTTTGAGAAGTATCCGAAATGGCAGACACGTCCGCTTCCACAGAAGAAACAAAAGAAGACCTCAGATGCAAGTCCAGGTACAACCTCCAACGATGAGGACAGGGCTGTTTGCACTGATGCTGTTTGCACGGATGCTCTAGAAGAAGAGAAAAGACCTCATGGTGCAAAGAACGAGAAGAAAGAGCGCTTGCGGAAAGGTAAAGCTTCTGTATCCGATGCTAATGGTTGCAAGTTATCATTAGAAAGTGTGTGGGCACAAAAGATCGAGAAGGATGATATCAAAGAGGCCACAAAAATTGCTCGGTACGCTCGAGCTTTTGAATTGCAAGAAAAGCAAATTGCATTGCAAGAGAGGGAGGATGCACGGAAGGAGAGGGAGGATGCACGTAAACAGTTTGAATTAGATGAGAAGATCATGCTCATGGATACATCTGGTATGAATGCTGCACAAAAGCAATTCTACATGAATAGACAAGATGAGATCATCACTCGCCGCCACAACACATCTGGTTGAACTTTATCTACTGTCAACTACTTTTGGCTTTGAATTATTTTTTACTTGAACTGTTTTGTGCTGTGAACTATTTGCTACTGTCAACTACTTTTGGCTTTGAATTATTTTTTACTTGAACTATTTGGCACAGTGAACTATTGATAATATTGCAATATCCCATATTACATGATAGGATCCTACTACATTATTATTACAACATGGTACTGAACTAGATCATCTTGAAGCTAAACTAGATCACTCGTGTCCAAACTTTTGCCAGAGGTGTTGAACTAGATCATCTTGAAGCTGAGAATGATCATCTTTGTTTCTAATCTGTTGATGCATCTGAATAAATGCACTTAGCTCTTCTGCATGAGTACGTGATACTCTGACTCTTTCTCCCATTGCCTCATAAGTGTAGTTTTGTCGGCCGGTGTGTCGCTCCTCTTCAACTATCATATTGTGCATTATGACACAAGCTTTCATGACATCACCGAGTTCTTTACGCTTCCATCCTTTCGCAGGTCCTCGAACAATTGCAAAACGAGATTGTAGTACTCCAAAGGCTCGTTCCACATCCTTTCTAGCTGCTTCTTGTTTTTGGGCAAAATGTTTCTTCTCTCTTGTTTGCGGAGATGGTATGGTTTTCACAAATGTTGCCCATCGTGGATATATACCATCTGCAAGGTAATACCCCATTGTGTACTGATGACCCCTGATGGTATAATTCACTTTTGGAGCTTCACCTTCAGCTAGCTTTGTAAACACAGGAGAACGTTCAAGCACATTCAGATCATTGTTAGACCCTGGTAAACCAAAAAAAGCATGCCAAATCCAAAGATCTTGTGAAGCAACTGCTTCCAAGATCATTGTGGGCTCTTTCACATGACCTTTAAACATGCCATGCCATTTTTTTGGGCAATTTTTTCAAGCCCAGTGCATACAATCTATACTCCCTAACATACCAGGGAATCCTCTTTCCTCCCCTATTGCAAGTAATCTAGCGGTATCTTCTTCATTTGGAGATCTCAGGTACCGATCCCCAAAGACTTCACAAACTTTGATCACAAACTTCTTGCAAGCCTCTAGATTAGTAGCTTCTGCGGACCGGATGTACTCATCGGCACCATCAGCCGCTATTCCATAAGTTAGCATCCGCATTGCCGCGGTCATCTTTTGCAACGGATGCAACCCAAGTAGTCCACAAGCACTTCTTTTTTGTGTAAAATAACCATCGTAATCATGTTGAAGTATAGTTTCAACTATGCGATTGAACAAATTACGGGACATCCTAAACCTGTGCCCAAAATCTTAAATGAGATATAGAGGTGAAAAACATCCAAACATCAAGTAATGTATTGGTTACGAACCTTCGCCGAAACAAGTTTTCGGGATAGCGAGGATTTTCTCTGAAGTATTCATTCCAGAGTAAAACAAACCCTGCATCTCTTGCTCGATTGATTGTCTGGCGTCCATGCTTGGAACCACCATGGCGTCGACTGTTTCCCTGCTCTTCCTCCTCACGCTCCGCGAAGGCTGCAAGAATGAGTTCATCGTCGTCGGATGAAGACGACGACGAATCCATGAGCATATCCAAAGAGGAAATGTTCCCACTCATCATTCTATTGTGAGAGAGGATAGAGGAAATCAGGGGAGAAACGAGAGAAGAAACAACCAGGAATGTTGGATGAAAGGTGGAATAGGTGGTATATATAGAATTGAAATATAGCCGTTGGAAATATGGCCATTGAAAATATAGCCGTTGGAAATATAGCCGTTGGAAATATAGACTACCAAATTTAGACTAGCCACTGAAAAAGTGAGGTTGTCTAAAAGAGAATCTTTTTACACCATTGTCTATATAAAGATATAGACTACCAAATTTAGACCTTCCACTAGAGATGCTCTAAGGATGGCAAGAGGTCTTGGTCTTCCAGCATGCTACATCTATGATTCTTCCGCAACAACTAGTCAACTGGCGGCCGGCGGGAGACTCGGTCGTGCCACGCCCGCCGCAGGAGAACCCCCTGCTGGCAGCTGAGAGCGTTGACCGGGAAGCGCAACGCGGTCAGTGAACATGGGACAATCCCGACGTACGGTACGCCGGCCGGTACGGTTCCGGCTTGCGCCGCGTGCAGCACGCGCGCGCCGGGTGGGGGGGGGGGGGGGGGGGGGGGACCGTTGACCAGGTGGACTTGGAAACCGCCGGGAAGTCCATCGTCCTAATCTTCTTCTTCTTCGAGGAGACACGTGAGTGAGACAAGCACGTACGGGCCGGACGTCCTGATCGCTGGCTGATCTTGATCGGTCGGCCCTCTTCAGGTCGACGTGGACACGTACGGCGAGGCAAGGCAGCGGCGCGCGCGCGCCTCGACCGGGTCGCCGGTTTTCTTGTCCGTGCAACACAGCGAGAGAGCCATGCATGAGCCCAACTGATCCTTCCGTTCTAGGCGCGCGACGTACGTGGGCACGCATGATTGGGGAAACCGCGAAAAACGATGTGTGCATTCGTTGGATTTCTCGCAGACGCCGCCGCCGCCACGAATATACTTAATATGGTTCTGAAATCTAGTCCAAGTAGCCTTGGCTATTACCGTCTCGGTCCCCCTTCCCGGCCGAGACCACACGACGAGACCAACGACGACCGCGCGCCGCATGGCGTCGGCGGCGACGCAAATGGCAAGGCACAGCTCAGCGCCGCCCGCCGCCGACGATGGCCACAGCAACGACGACGAGGAGGAGGCGCTGCTCTGGGCGGCGCTGCGGCGGCTGCCCACGCTCGAGCAGCGCGCCCGGCACGCGATCGTGACGCTGGACGACGGGAGCAAGAAGGTGATGATGGACGTGCGCCGCGTAGGGCAGGGCGAGCGCCGCGCCCTGCTAGGCCGCCTCCTGCGGTCCGGCGACCAGGAGGACAACCAGCGCTTCCTGCTCAAGCTCAAGGACCGCATCGACCGGTACGCACAGCTTGATCTTCGCGTGCATGTCCTAAAATGAAATAGATGTCTTAAATTTGTCAAAATTTAAATGAATCTAAACACTAAAATAGATTCATCCAAAATTTAAAAAACTTAAGACATCTATTTTAGGACGGAGGGAGTATAAAATCGTATTAAATAAAGTCAAGCCAAAAAAAATTGCACGTAGAAACAACATGTATGTATGTGTGTTATTTATTGTGTACCGGAACTAAAAACTATGTAGTTTAGACTAAAATGAAAAATGAATAGTAAGAAAAAACCGCCAAACAACAACTCAAGGCAGCCGCAGCATGTATATGGCCAAATCTAACACAAGAAACTATTTGATATCAGACTCAAATTATAGCCACAGCTCCACGATGTTGCTATTGACAAATAGCTACAGTATGGGTCCCGTAGATAAAAATGGTCTTCTCTCCCAACCATGGCCCATTCACAACGAGTCCAACTCCATGTGAAACAATATAATATTGGGAGATGAAAAATTTAGCATTGGAGCAAGAAGTTGCTCTGGTTCCTTCTTTTACTAGTTTTGGAACTATTCTCATAATGTAGGGAACTTAGTTCTAAAAGCTAAAAGAAAATATATAACTACTTTTGCCTATACATTGTGGCTTGCCGTAGTATGTACCTTTTTTAAATTTTATCGATCTATTAGTAATCATCGACATCAGTGCAAAGTAGTCCAGAAGTAATAGAAATTACAAATAGGTCACTGGACCACCTAGACTACAAAGACTAGCACGAGCCGAAGGCTCGCTGCCATTCTCGCCCCTCCATCACTGAAGCTGGGCAAAGCGTGTCATAGTAGAGTTTGTTGTAGCGCACAGACGGAAATTTATCGTGCTAAGATTTTGAAGGACGAGTGCACCAAAGCAGTAACCATCATTGGAGATGACAATTGTAGATTGGAAGAGACAGCCTCAAACCTTACTAAAAAAATTCAAAACACGATTAGATCCCAAGAAATATGTTAGAACACGACTTCACGCATCCTCTGCCGGTGCTAGACGACCACTGGAGCGAGGATAGGACGGGGAGGACATTATTCTTACTTCATGACGTACCCTCGCCTCAACATCCTAAAAAAGACGCTGAAAGCAGTCTAAACAAGGAACGTGAACCTTCCCGTCGGCGAGAGACCGTGGTCCGCCGCACCTTTAAGGCACCAAGGCCACCGGAGACGACGGAGCGGACCGGCGACGTTGCCAACGAGAGGGGCAAAAAATCCTATATGGGATTTACAATGCCATCGCCTTTCTCTTGTCCTGGATTGCATTGTTATCGTCCGTGACAAAGTACTTAGATAACTATATAACTTAATGGTATAGTGAGTATAGTCAGATTAAGGAGTACACATGTCCTGAAAATTAGCATTAAGTTTGGTAAATAAGTGGATGGTCTTGGCTGCCGGTGATCCTAATTTTCAAAACATGCAAAACTATTGTATGCATCAATGGGTATCATAGGTAGTATCATGTGTTTGATGCATACAAAAAACTGACGTGTCACTATATTTATTGATGAGAAAGATGACATTAGTATCATAGATATATACGGAATCATATCACCTAAAATTAGAAAATTTAGTGTCAAAAAAATCTTGTACACAATTTTTTGCATTGATATTATAAAAAATAAGACTATGATACTAATACATGATACTAAAGATAATATTATACACTATTATTATATACACGATACAGTAGGGGCGGTGCCAGGAGTATTCCCTGGTATTCAAGTGAATATCAATGATTTTTCCAACACAAGACAAAAGAGCTATGATTTTAGCAAAATAAAGATGATTTTTATAAAATGAATACCAAGATAGCCAAATGAATACCAGGTTGCAAATTTTTGAAGCCGCCACTGGATACCAGTATAAGATATTGTCCACTGTGTGACCAGTCTAAGTGGCGGACAATTGTAAAATAAATCATGTGCCTGCATATTGACTTGCAAAGTTATTAGTGCAACTTTTGATAAAAGGTAGGATTGTATGTGGCCTCCGAAGGAAGAGAAAATGGAACTTGTTCTGTGAAAATCCTTTGTAATCCTCCTCGTCACTTTGTATTATTTAGGTCAAGTTACGATGCTTTAAAAAAACTCAAACTTTATATGCACATACCTATATACATTCTTGGCATGAATGATTCATTTCATATTTGTATTTTCCACAGAATCAGTATTTTTTTTGCCTAATCACTAGTCCAAAATCTTGTATTTTTACCGAATTTATGTTCATGCGGGATACCGAATATCCATGTTATTATAAAAAAAAAAGCTTATGCGCGATCCTTCTATCCTAGCATGTGTGTCCCTTTCCTCCTCCGAGGAGAACTAATGTCCGGAACACGGGTAGATAAGAAGCCAACTTAACGAGAAAGTTGTAAAAAAACACGCATGAAGAAAATGACACATGTATATACATGTAAACTTTGAAACTTAAATCGGACTATTTGTGATACGTACAAAATTCACGAAAATATTGGGATGCATGGCAAGTTCTAAATTTGTAGCTTAAACACGACGATTTGTGATATTATGATTTTTTGCATAGTGCAAATTTTCAGAACTTGCCGTCAAAATTAAAGGAGTAAGTTTCCCTTTGTTTTAAAATATAAAATGTTTTAGTCTTGTTATAAAACACATGTATCTAAACGACTTTAGCGTGTAGATGAACTCATTTGCTTTAAAACGTACACACCAAAATGCATCTAGATATATGTTTTGAAGAAAAGACTGAAACATCTTATAATTTCAAACGGAGGGAGTACAACATAACTCCATGCGTGGTCTTTTTGTGTTTTTTATATTAAAAAAATGTAACTTTTGCTCAACCCTACACTTCTAGTCCTATGTAGGTAGGACTAGAATTTTTCCTTAGAATTGCAATCCTGCACTTCTCTTCCAAAACTCGCTTAATCATGCATCCATCTTCCAAAATTCATTTGATATAAAGAGGCCTTAGTGTAACCAAGTGCTCCAATATATTTGCTCATTCATGAGCGTCGCACCGGTAATAAGGTCGCGCACTGGTTAGCAAAACAAGGTTGCATTAATAAGTTGTGTAGAGCATGGTTTGGGGTGCCCTCGGCTGAACTTGTAGGTTTGTTGTTTTAGAACTCTATTGTGGTTGATTAATAAAGCGTGGCCTGTATCTAAAAAAAAGTGCTCCAATACATTTGACTAATCTTTTTAAATTATGGTCAAGTCTTGTCACAATTTCGATACTCTCCTTTTTCCTGACCAATTTACATTGGCCACGGTGCATTTTACCACTTGTGCACTATCCACTTAATTCTTCAGATGAGCTTTTCCATATTAAATTTAAGAAAAAAATATCTAATGCTTGTCATTTTTAATAGTTCCTCTGTCTGAAAATAAGTGATTCATATTTGTCTAGATTTGCATGTATCTACACACTAGAACGTGTTTAGATACTACAAGTCTAGACAATTGCAGTCACTTATTTCTAGGAAGTATATATACTTTCTTCGTTTAGAAATATAAGATGTTTTACGTTGATGAAGCTAATATATCTAAACAATTTTTAATGTGTAGGTTCAAATGACATACCTTTAAACCTACACTCTAAAAAGTATCTAGATACATCCTTGAACCTACACACTGAAAAATATCTAGATACATTAGCTTTATCAACGTAAAATATCTTATATTTTCAAACGGATTTGGTTAAAAATGTGGAAATATGCTCAACACCGAAAAGCCAGTTCAGAAAAAAAAAACAGTACTATCAAACCCTGGAAACCTTGGACAATTATGACAAGCTTAACGTTCTGCTTCCTGATTAGAAATGTACTGACAATTTTCTGAAGAACTGCTTAATTTGTAGTCTGTCTGTTCTTCAAAGAACTCTGTGGTCGCTGTGCAATAGATGAACAGAATAAACATATATTTCTTGCACTTCATTTGTTTTCATATATTTGGGTAAGCTTATCATTGGACTGGATCCAAACATCTAAAGGGAGTGTCTGCACTAAATTTACTGTAGAGTTGGCATCACTCTACCAACAATTGAAGTGCGTTTTGAGCATCTAAAGGCAGACGTGGAAGTTTGCGTTGGGACCAGGGGACTGCCAACCGTTCTGAACTCGATAACTAACGTTTTAGAGGTACTATTCTTATTTTTTTATGTAACATGGTGTATTTTGAATAGTACGTTAGTACTAGTCCTGAAACCCATGTTGTTAGTTTTATGTGGTACAAGACTTTTTGAGTTATTGATCAGGGAGCTGCAAATGCATTGCACATATTGCCAAGCAGGAAGCGGAAGATACCAATTCTTCATGACATCAGTGGCATCATCAAGCCTCGTAGGTACAAGTTCTTGGTTGGAGTGGATGTGTGGTTTATGAGTTCAGTATGTCTTCTTAGCATTATGTGTTTTATTTGTTAATTTGCTCTGTTCCTGTACAGAATGACACTGCTGCTGGGCCCTCCAGGATCAGGGAAGACAACATTGCTGCTTGCATTGGCTGGGAGGCTTGGCAACGATCTTCAGGTATACAGGTTGTGCAGTTAATTATTATGCTTTCATGTTTTTTAGGAAACACATGAGAGCTCAGTTAATTCACTATAAAAGAGTCCTTACTAAGTAAAAAATCAGTTATAGATGCGAAACACTGGTCAGCTCTCTGCTAGCTGCTTTCGCTCGCATTCCACTATACGTCTACCTGCAGGATTTGTTGACTATTGGTCATGGAGCTATACAGCACACCTGAAATCTCCATTTTTCCTTTGCAGGTTTCAGGCAAAGTCACTTATAATGGGCATGAAATGGATGATTTTGTGCCTGAGAGGACGGCTGCGTATATAAGCCAGCATGATCTTCACATAGGAGAGATGACTGTGCGTGAGACTCTTGTCTTATCCGCAAGGTGCCAAGGAGTTGGATATTTAAATGGTAAGCGACTATTTATGAACCAAAAATAACAAATATTGCATCTGTTGATTATGATTTCCTTTCTGGCTACTTAGATTTGCTGCTTGAGTTATTAAGACGAGAGGAAGCATCCAACATCAAGCCTGATGTTGATATTGATGTTTTTATGAAGGTGCCTTGCAGTGACCATACATAAATCAAGAAACCATCAAATAAAGATTGCAATTTATGATGTTAACTAATAATAACGTATACATTTAAAATGCTCATATCAGGCGGCTGCACTGGAAGGGCAAGAGTCCAATATCGTCACTGAGTACATCCTGAAGGTACACGTGGCTTGCATAGCCTGAAACTGACTTGCTCTAAGTTTCACCTATCATGTTTGTAGATATTAGGACTAGAAGCGTGTGCAGACACAATGGTAGGGGATGAGATGTTCAGAGGCATATCTGGTGGACAACGGAAGCGCGTTACTACAGGTACTAGCACAAGAATCAACGATTTCATATTGAGATTTTTGGCTTTGCAAACTTCTATTGGATGTAAAATACCAGAAAATCAAAACGGAGCTCGGGCTACATGGAACCCGGGTTTTTTCAGATTATGAAAACTTGATTTCAAAGTATCAAAAAATTATGAAAAAAAATCCTACACGTAGATATTAATGTACTCTATCCAACCACAAAGTCTCACCCCGAAATACCTTGTATTATGGGCTAAAAACATGACAAAATCTGACATATTTTGATGGTTTGAAATCTGGCACTGTTCACTACTTCATATGTCAGATTTTGATTTTTTTGTACAGCCCAGAATACAAAGAATTTCGGGGTGAGATTTTGTGTATTGGATAACGTACATTAATATCTACGTCTAGTATTTTTTTGCGATTTTTTTTAAAACTTCAAACTGACATTTTTGAAAGATTCAAAAAACAGGAGCCATGTAGCCCGAGCTCCAAAAATCTGCATTCGTAAAATACCTGCTAATTGCAAGGTATTACCTTGGTGTATCATGTAGGTGAGATATTGGTTGGGCCGGCGAGAGCACTATTCATGGATGATATCTCCACAGGGCTTGACAGCTCAACAACATTCCAGATCATAAGCTTCCTCAGACAGGCCATCCACATCCTAAGCAGGACGGCGGTCATCTCCTTGCTACAGCCTTCACCTGAGACTTACAACTTGTTTGATGACATCATACTCCTCTCGGATGGGCAGGTTGTGTACCATGGGCCCCGCAAGAACGTGCTCGAGTTCTTTGAGTCCATGGGGTTCAAATGCCCTGAGAGGAAGGCTGTTGCAGACTTCTTGCAAGAAGTACAGTTATATTGCTTGCTGGTTACGTTCGTTTATAACTATTAACTAGTAAGCATATGCGGAAATTTGTTGCACCAGATAATGTCAAGAAAAGATCAGAAACAGTACTGGGCACGACATGACCAGCCTTACCAGTATGTAACTGTGAAGGAATTTGCTGGGGCTTTCAGTTTGTTCCATATTAGCCAAGCCATGGAAAATGAGATTGCAGTGCTCTTTGATAAGAGCGCAAGCAATCCTTCGGCACTGACTACCTCAAAGTATTGTATGAGCACAAAAGAACTGCTGAAAGCCAATGTTGACCGGGAAATTCTTCTCATGAAGAGGAACTCATTCTTCTACGTGTTCAGAATTGTACAGGTAATTGGTTCCTGAAGTTCAGATCAGACTAGATTCTTTTTATGGACTTTTGAGAATAGACTGGTCTGCAGTGATTGTTAAAATTCCAGTTTGTTCCATGGGTACAAGTTGATATGTTGCATTCATTACTTAATACTTTTTCCCACAATTTCCTCCTGTTCATCTGGCAGTGTAGCTGATCTTATTGTCGATCATCGAGATGACGTTGTTCTTCCGTACAGAGATGCACCGTGATTCTGTGGCCAATGGAGGCATCTACATGGGTGCACTCTTCTTTACTACGATCATGATCATGTTCAATGGTCTTTCTGAGCTACCCCTCACCATTTTTAAGCTCCCAGTGTTTTTCAAGCAAAGGGATCTCCTCTTCTATCCTGCATGGACTTATACTGTACCCTCATGGATTCTCAAGATCCCCATCACATTTATCGAGGTTGGCGGGTTTGTTTTCACAACCTATTATGTCATTGGATTTGATCCTGATGTAATCAGGTGAGGTTTGCTAACCATGTCCTATTTTTCTTGATATGGTACCTAATTACTCACATAACAATTTTTTTATCAAGTAGCAAAATATCCCGTGCAATTTGTAGTCTAGTCTCAATATATGTAACTCAATTTTTTCACTTAATTTATTCATATCGCAACCACATGAGTCTGGAGACAGTATGAATTTATTGTTCTTAATGTAATCAAAGTAGTTTGCTCTATCGTATTTCTGTATGCCTAACTCAGACGTTGAAGGAATCATTTACTAATACAGGTAGAATTTAACCAAATTAACATCACCTGCCAAAGATTACTGTGGCCCTCTGCATTATCATACATCTTAAATTAGCATATAAGCAAAAGGATCCGCACCATAATAATTATATGTGACTGAATGTTATGAACTTGTGATAGAATAAACGTGGTTTCACTATCTGTAGGCTTTTCAAGCAATATCTGCTTTTCTTAGCAGCTAATCAGATGGCATCTTCGCTCTTCCGGTTCATTGCTGGGGCAGCAAGAAACATGATTGTTGCATATGTCTTTGGATCATTTGCGTTGCTAGTTTTTATGCTTTTAGGTGGATTTGTCCTGTCAAGAGGTAAAAATCTAGCCTTCTCTTGTTTCCTTTGGATCAGTTGAATCAAACTGCAGCATTTGGTACTAAAACTTGGTTCTTTTTTGACCTCCAGATAGTCTGACAAAGTGGTGGATTTGGGGATACTGGATCTCTCCTCTGATGTATGCCCAAAATGCTGCATCAGTGAATGAGTTCTTGGGGCATAGCTGGCAGAAGGTCTTGCCAGGTTCAACAGAGCCCCTTGGTGTGCTAGTCCTCGAATCCCGTGGAGTATTTCTGGAGTCTATGTGGTACTGGTTTGGCTTTGCCATGTTGCTTGGATTCACTCTTCTATTCAACTCTCTCTTCACTTTATGCCTTGCATATCTCAAGCGTGAGTACAATTGCTACCCTGGTTCACTTTTTGCTGTACTCCCTCCATATCACATACTACCTCCGTCCCAAGGCTTAAGGCATATAACTTTTTTTTAAAGTCAAACCAACTAAAGTTTGACCAACTTTTTAGAAAAAATATTAATATTTACAATACGCAATCCATACCCTTTCATACATCATGAAACATATTTTCAGTTTTTCACATGATATCTATATAATATAATAGTTCTTGATAGTTTTTTCTAAAAGTTTGGTCAAACTTTACATAGCTTGACTTTTCAAAAAAATTATATGCCTTAAGCCTTGGGATGGAGGGAGTATAGATGATGTTTAGGACATGTCTTAAGTCAAACAAAACTTTGACTACAAATACTGTTTCAAATATTTGTATTGAGAACTCATAAATCATATGCTTAGATTTGTCTCGAAATGTGTATTGATACTATTTTTTCTTGTGTTTGATACATATATTATAGTAAAAGTTAGTGGTCAAAGGTAAATCTTGAAGACCGTGTCAATGTCCAAAATGACATCTGTTTAGTGTCAATGTCCAAAATGGCATCTGTTTAGTAGCAATATCATTTTTCTCAAAGGATGCGACAGAAACCACCTATTATAAATTAATAAGTGATTGAAGCTTTGTTCATTTACATTGGTTGCCAACTCAAAAAAGAAACAGAGAACTTTCACAGAAAAACACATCCATTCCACTAACTAGCCCTGCACCTCTTCTGAGAAGATTTTTTCTTTTGTTTTACAGCTTATGGTCACTCCTATCCATCGGTATCAGAAGAAGCGCTGAAGGAGAAGAATGCAAATTTGACTAGCAGCGCTGTAGATGTGTTTTCTAGAGGGAAGGGACCTGGCAACACTTGCTTGACATCTGGCAATGCTCATCAGGCAACTGACAGCTATAACGAAACAGAGTCATCTATTATTGATATCGATTCTATGCCTGCACAAAGGGGAATGATTCTCCCTTTCGTTCCACTCTCACTTACTTTTGACAATATACACTACTCTGTTGAGATACCACGGGTAAGTTGTTTGATAATGAGTGTACAAAAGTTGGGACTTGCTGCAGTTTCATTATTCATTATAACTCGTGACCTGTGATGCAAAACTTCAGGAAATGAAAGCACAAGTATTGCAAGAAAAGTTGGAGCTCCTAAGGGGTGTCAGCGGGTACTTTAGGCCGGGAGTGCTGACCACACTGATGGGTGTTAGTGGCGCTGGAAAGACCACTTTACTGGATGTGTTAGCAGGAAGAAAGACCAGTGGATTTATCAAGGGAAGCATCAGCCTTTCTGGCTACCCTAAGAAGCAAAACACGTTTGCGCGCATCTCAGGGTACTGTGAGCAAACTGATATCCACTCTCCACATGTGACAGTGTACGAGTCGCTATTGTTTTCAGCATGGCTCCGGCTACCACGGGATGTGGATCCAAAGACAAGAAAGGTCAGTTGAGCACAATATGTCTAAGAAACTTCTTGTTGTTTGTTTGTTTGCTGAAATGTTGTGACTCGTGATGAGTGCCAGATGTTCATTGAGGAGGTGATGGCACTCGTGGAGCTCACAACGATGAGGGATGCTTTGGTTGGACTTCCTGGAGTGAACGGTCTGTCAACCGAGCAGAGAAAAAGGTTAACTATCTCTGTGGAACTTGTTGCAAACCCTTCGATCATTTTTATGGACGAACCAACATCAGGACTTGATGCCCGGGCAGCAGCCATTGTCATGAGGACAGTAAGAAACACTGTTGATACTGGTCGAACTGTCGTGTGCACAATTCATCAGCCCAGCATTGACATATTTGAAGCTTTTGATGAGGTGAATAAGTTGCTACCTCACTTCATTAGAAAAAATCTTTTAGACGTTTCATTCCTTTGTAAACACTTTGTGCACCACATCAAACTTGGTCGAGATTACATACTTTCTTTAAGCTAAGAATAGGGGAAGTCTGTCTGGAAAAAAAATAAGGGGAGTCCAATTGACCTAGCAGGCAAGCAAGTGGTACAAAGTTTTAAAAAGGATTCGGGAGGGATTGTGAGGGGGATATGATATACTTACCTAATTTCCTCCGCAGTCTTAGGTTTCGGTGGTGTCTATCACGTGCTTCTACGACCTGGGACTCTTGAGGAATCTTTTCCATATTTTGGTTATGCATGGTAAGATATAAATAAAATAACTGCAAGTTTCAAAGTTTGGGCATTCACCTATTTTTTCTCTTTTTGGACTCAGCCACGAGAGATCCATCTAAATCAATTAGCAAACTCTTGCTTCGATTTTCTGGGGTACCTTTCAAGTGTACCAAAAAGTACTTTGTTAGTAAGGAATCAAATGCTGGAATTTCTATAGATACTCAAATGAAAGACGTAACAAGGGGATAAACCGTCAACTTTAAGAGATGAGAACTATTACAGGCAATTATTACGCTACTGATTGTGATTTTATGAATGAAAATTTGTGATTTTATTCACACAGCTTTTTCTGATGAAGCAAGGTGGGGAAGAGATCTATGTAGGTCCATTAGGACACCATTCTTCAAAACTGATTGAGTATTTCGAGGTAATCTGATATATTTTACAAATATGAAAATTCAAATGTTCTTCACCTTAAATATGTAGCTCATGCGGTTTGATTCTGTTCAGGCAATTGAAGGAATCACTAAAATAAAAGATGGCTACAATCCAGCAACATGGATGCTGGAAGTGACATCAGTATCACAAGAACAAATGTTGGGCATTGATTTCAGTGACATATACAAGAAATCTGAACTCTACCAGTGAGTAACCTAACTTCTCATAATTCCTAGTAGATAAAAAAATCAAGGAAGAGCAAATCAAGCGATTTGATCAATATTCATTAGCCAACTGAAACTATCTTGTAACTGACTAACCTCCACCTTCTAAAAAAGGCACTTTAGGCAATTGTAACTTTATGTTTACATTGCACAGGAGGAACAAAGCCTTGATACACGATCTGAGTACTCCACCAGCTGGTTCGGATGCCTTGTACTTTCCTACCAAACATTCAAGATCTTTCTTCACACAATGCTTGGCATGCCTCTGGAAGCAGAACCTGTCATACTGGAGGAATCCCCAGTATAACGCTGTCCGTTTTTTCTCGACAGCCATTATAGCTCTACTCTTTGGCACCATATTCTGGGGTCTTGGCACGAAAAGGTAGTTCCTCCTCAGTGTTGTAGTTATCAAAAGATATCACGATCCTAGTGTCACCTTCAAAGTGCTTCATTATGTTTGTGCTTTTTGATTCAGAGAAAGACCGCAAGACTTGTTCAATGCAATGGGCTCAATGTATGCTGCTGTTCTAACAATAGGCGTGCTCAATTCAGCATCAGTTCAGCCAGTGGTGGCTGTCGAGCGAACCACCTTTTACCGGGAAAGAGCAGCTGGCATGTACTCGGCTTTCCCATATGCATTTGGACAGGTGGTTCTATAAACTTTAGGCCTTTGATGCATTGAGAGGCGATCCTTTCTTCTCCTTCCTGAATCAGTTGTTTTATCGCGTGTAGGTTGTTATTGAGATCCCGTACACGTTGGCTCAGTCTGGCATATACTCGGTGATAGTCTATCCTATGATCGGATTCGAGTGGACAGTACCTAAATTCTTCTGGTATCTCTTCTTCATTTACTTCACGTTGCTCTACTTCACATTCTACGGTATGATGGCAGTAGGGTTGACGGAGAACCACACCATAGCCTCCGTCGTATCCGCTTCGTGCTACGCCATATGGAATCTCTTCTCCGGGTTTGTGATTCCCCGAACTGTGAGTTAACTCCTCTTTGCTCCATGCTTTTCAATGACTAGCCTGCAAATTTTAAGATTTTCCAAATTAGAAGTCTGATATGCTGTATTCCAACATCTATGTGCTTCCAGAAAATTCCCATCTGGTGGAGATGGTACTATTGGCTGTGCCCTGTTGCGTGGAGTCTGTATGGGATGGTCGTGTCGCAGTATGGCGATGTTGATGATCCGCTCCATGATGGTGTCACCACCACCACCGTGGCAGGATTTGTCAGCGACTACTTTGGCTTCGAGCATGACTCGCTGATGGCGGTTGGCGCAGTTGTTGTGGCCTTCGGGCTGCTCTTTGCGTTCTTGTTTGGTTTTGCGATAATGAAGCTCGATTTTCATAGGAAATGATGACATCACCTTCCTGAAAATGTACAGTTTGAAACTTGGTCATGTCTTTACCAGGAAGAATCCAGCTTGATGTCATGTAGAATCTTCCTAGCATCATCAACCAACTGTGTCATGTCGGAAATGTGAGGTTCATATGTAAACCAAAAATTGCTTTTATAGCAAAGGCCACAAATCCTGGCGCTAGCGATCAACTTGTTTTTGAGACCTTTGGTTCGTTGTTTTCTTTGTTCTTTCTTTTGCATTAATTTAGTGCAATCTCTCAGAACTGAATTTGTTCTTGTGTTTTGTGACGGATGAGATGGGCCACGACAACAACAAAAACTCAGTGCCGACTCTGAACCTGACGATGCTCTTGGATTCATCAAGTGATTTCCCACACCTAACAGAGATCGCGTCGTGCAAATCAGGAAAAAAAAGATGGAATGATTTGTAGAAAGCAATTTAATCCAATGTTCTCATCAAAATTGTGAATCTTCCATTATAAATAATTCAAGTTTACACTGAGACAAAAATAACAGAATGTTACAAGCGATGTTTATTACTATTGTGCTACAGATGCCCTATGCTACTTTGCCATTGCTCAGTAACTTATCATCGATCCTATTGTCATTCTATCTTCTGTGATGACCTGAAGAATACTAGTTACAACAACTCAGGAATGTGCAAGAATCGAATCGATCTTTACTATACATTCTGAACATGGCCTTCCTTGGAAGGCTTTCAAGACCTTGGCAACAATCAACTCTATTCTCTGGGAAAATGCAATGACCAAGCTGTTGCAATGCCCCACGGAATAAGAATTGGCCTGATCAAATGCATCAATGGGGTCTAGAGTACTTGCTAGTATACAGTCATCATATGTAGTCTCCACAGGGTCACATAGGGATCCTCTCTTCAGGAGCTAGGTTGATATGTAGTCTCCACGGCATCACATACCTGTGGGCCAACTGAAATTAGAACAGAACGATTGGCAAAGGTATTGTAATGTAGAGCACTGGCACCACACTTTTCTTCAAAAAGTTGCAACACACCTTGAGAAAGTTGGGTCGTGAAAAGTGTACAACTCATGTGGTCGGTCTGGTCATAGTTGATAGACCCCGGCCTCCCATGGGAACCATACCAGGAAGCCCCATATCAGGCTCATCATCTGCTAACATAACAAATAAAAAAAAGGATTAATTTACAGAATTTGATTTAAGAAATACATCTAGACCATATTGATGGGTGCTGGTCAGCACACATGTTTACTTCCAAATTAACATATACTGGCAATAATTTTGCTCAAAATTGAAAAAGATTCAGATAACTCGGAATCCATATCATCGGGAACACTTAATGTTCTTGTTACGTACCATTCATGTCTTCACCAGAATCGGCACCAGCAATACCGATGCAGGCAAATAAAGATGAATCGTCAACTTTCAAGTGCTCATATGCAAGATACAAGTCCTCAATTGTGGCACTTTCATACAGTGTCGTCAATTCCTTAATACAAGATATATCCTGCATTTTATTGGAACAAATGAAATACATTAAGAGAGTGACAACACCAGAAAAGAGAAGAAAAGAAAAGAAGTGCCCAAAATAATACTATAAAAATAATGAAGGATAAGACATGGGCAGAGTTCCACCAAGTGGTAATAATAATACTCCATCCGACCCATATTAGTTGACTCAAAATTGTCTATATACAGATGTATCTAGCACTAAAACTTGCCTAGGTACATTCGAAGCACAAGGTTTGGTTTTACTTAATTCAGTTAAACTGCTTGATTAGCGAACTGCATGCTACAGCATGAGAAGCTGACAGATGGTACCAAGTACCGACAGTACCTGGTTAAGTGTCAACCAAATCATATACTCCCTCCGACCCATATTAGTTGACTCCAATTTGAATGTATCTATCACAAAAACTTGTCTAGATACATCCAAATTGAAGTCAACTAATATGGGTCGGAGGGAGTAATTATAATTGCAGTCAGGTGAAGTATACATATAATACAAATTCAAACCACTGGGAATTTTTCCTAAAGATTCCTTTGTACTTATTTTGGAGGAAAAATCCCATCCACCCGAACCTCTTATTAGTTTTGTTTTCCCTGTGGTGTCAAACACATTTTGATTCAATCCAGTAGTTTTCATTCCTACAGGAGATGACATGACAGTCGATCTCCGTCCGCTCAGCCTTGTCAGCCATTGTCACCCCGGAGTTAGGCTGAGGTCGTGTGCCACTCATTGTTGCGTGCAGCGGTGCCGCCAAAACCCTCTCCTAGCTGTTGCGAGGAGTTCAATGTCAACGCCAGTTTGGACTCTCTTTCAGTCTCAGGTTGCCTTGTTGCGCATGAAGCTCCTTCAGCTGGTCGAAGTCCGCATCGAGGAGGTGTCTCACCCCCTTCGTGAAGAGGTGGCAACTCTCAAGCTGCTGTTGGCGCGTGTTGGTGATTCTTTGGAGCCGATGGAGGCATGTACTTCTGGTGGCTTGGGGCTCACCCGCGAGCAGGATTCGTTTCCGCTTGACTCCTCTGAGCAGAAGTCGTTTGTGGTTGAGGAAAAACATCTCTACGGGTGTTTCTCTCCTCGGGGCAGTCCCTTCCCATCGCCGCAGCCTGTTGTGCTGGCTGCCTCTGAGAGTAAGGGCATGGATGGGATCATTGCTCCGGTGCTGCAGATCACACCCGAGCTTCATGAGTTGTGTGGGGAATCTTCTGTGGTGCTTCTGTTGGAGCCAAGCTCAATGTGGGGACTTGGCAGCGGCCAAGACGCCGTTGTCACCGCAGTCTCCCGCCTTTGTGGACAGTGGAGTGTTGGCGCGCAACTCTGAGGCTCTTTTTGCTAAAGAGCTTTATGGGCTGCTCGCCAGTTTAGAAGCGGCAAGTCCTGGATATGGCAAGGACATTGCTTGCGTCTTGGCGGGAAAGGCTTCGGAGGACATAATCAAGAAGGTGGAGAAGTCTCTCAGAAAGGTATCTCTGAGGGGCAAAAGAAGGAAAAGAGGCGTAGCAAGGAAAGCTTCGGATGTTGCTTGATTGATGGACCCTTTTTGGGTTGTCCGTTCTGTGGTTCTTTGTGGTGTCGTGCTCCGGTGTCGTCGGTTCGCGGTCATAGTAGGTTGTGGTGCTTGTTGGTTTGGAGGTTGTATGCTTTAGGTGTTGTTATTCTTGTGGTTTTGTTGTAACGGTTTTTGCCCGGTTTTCCATCAATTAACTGGGCAATTCTCTTCTTAATTAATAGATTGGGGCCAAGCTTTTGCCCCCGTTTCAAAAAAAAGACATGACAGTCCAATCCTGTGTTTTTCCTATATCTCGTGTTTTGTCGAACACATTTTGATCCAATCCAGTAGTTTTCTTATTAATTCCTTCGTTTTTCCTGCTGGAAACTGAGCTGTATACAAAACTTGCTCTGTAATTTAGGATTCTATCTCTCCCTAATCATGGGACCCACATGCAAGTGGGAAGTTGGAATCTCCAAACAATGAACGGTCCAGATGTTGGCAACAGGCAGGGACCAGAATAGAATAGCATTTCCCAGAAAGTGGGACAAGAACAAGGCAACCTAACTAACCTTTGCAACCAGGTGCTAGAATGGAGGTCTATTTCTTTTTCCAATTTTCTAAAGAATTTGCACTAATAACCCTCGTGTAGAAATTACCTTTCTAGGCACGGACGAAGACTGCAGGTGGGCTAGCAGACCAAGCCAATAGGCATTTGTCTTTGTCTCAGCCTCGTGTTTCATTAGCAGTGTCCTCTTTGCCTGAAAGAAAAGGGAAGTGCTAATCAAATTAATAGGTAGAAAATGATGGTGCTTGTTACATAATGTTCAGTAGTCAGGTACACACTAGAACAGTAAAGTTATGTTTGCTATGAGCTTGGTATGCGATTAACAGCATTCCCAATATGCATATTCGCCTTAAGTGCATGAAAATCAAACAAGATGTGTGCAGTACTTAAAAATGTGCAGTTTTCTTGAACTAATCTACCTGTTAAGCAACATAGCCATGATTAGAAAGAATAGTAGCACTACTACATACTAGTTGGTATAATGTTAATTTTAAAGCAGAGAACACAAAATAATACGAAAATTTGACTAACCCGGTCCAGCTCTCTTTCAACAATTTTGTTACTATGCAAACCTCTGAGAACACCTTTGCATGCATCGACAGCTTTATGGACCTGGCATCAAAGATCGCAAAATGTTAGTATAAGCAGCAGAAGAGCAGAGAACAAGAAGCTTAATATCGCAACTTAAATACCTTGCTCGGAGTTGAAGTTACCGCGATCACATACCAACCAAGATCCAGTTTGTCAAAAAGATTTAATTCAAAAGAAACATCATAGGTTAATCCCATGGAATCTCGAACTGTTGTAAATAGCCTGAGAGAAAAAAGTGCAGTATCGTCTTAGTAGCGCAAAGTGAAAACCAAGGTTTTTTAGTCAAGAATAACGGCACATGGACATTAATAAGATGTATAACCAAGTATGTCGCTTTATGATACTCCCTCCAACCCATATTAATTGACTTACATTTGTCTAGATTTGGATGAATCTAGACACTATTTAGTATATAGGTTCATCCAAAATTTGACAAATCCAAGTCAATTAATATGGGTCGGAGGGAGTAGTGTAAATGTGAAGTGAATAAATAGGGCATCATCAAGATTTTTGCAGAAGCAAACCACTCCTAACCTAGTCATTCAAAGGTGGCACAGCACAGTGAACACACTGTATCGTGCATGAGATAGCTTTACAATAATAATATAATAAAAAATGCACAGAAATTCTTTACCTGGAATTGATAATTTCAGCCAGCAAACTTAAAGTGATGCCAAAGAAAAGAGAATGGTTGCGGACATTAATATGTGTCTTTCCCACTATATCCGAGCTTGCTGGTTCAGAGATTTCTGATGCGGAAGTATGACAAATATCAGTCCACATGTTTATACACTACTACTCAAGGAGAGCACATCACAGACTATTAGGTTAGAATTACCATCTGCGCTAGAACTTCGAATGACATTAAAGAGGTCCTTCCCTTCAGTAGCAAACCCCCATCGATTAGGTGCCGGGCCAGCAATATATGCACAAGCTCTCTCATCTGTGTCCTTTATGTATACCTGGCAAAGAAGAATCCATAGTCAAATTATGTCTGGACTACAATGACAAAATTATTTGAGCTTTTAAGACTCAAAACACATGATTCCAGATAAGTATCAGAATGTCAAAGTGTATTTCTTCCCAAAATGCTTTGACATGAGGATTACATTGCAAATGTGACTATCTCTATATATATTACAAAAAAAGATGGTAATGAAAGCATACTTGCTGGAAATGCAGATCTGAAGGAAATGGCAGGAAGGAAATCTTCTCAATATGCTCAGCTGTGTTAGAAGAATTTGAAGCCCTTACAGTCCCAAGATAATCGAGAACACAAGATTCTACCTCTTCTTCTGTGAAATCACCAACTACGCTGACCTGTAAGAAATATTTCAACATTAAACTTAGAGCTGGTTAAGAGCTGTAAGAAATATTTCAACAAAAAGTCAGAAATGACAACAAACCTCCATGTTGCTACCCACAAACTGGTTCATGACGGCTTCCTTAACTGATTGAAGAGTCAACTTCTGCAATGAATGTGGAGATGGCTCTACAAACCTTTCATCATTGTTCAACATGGCTACCATAAGCTTGTGAGCCGTGGCACGCTCCAAACTTTTGGGGATAGAACGGTAGTAAGACAAATATAACTGAGCTGCTCTATCGAATGCATCTTCTAGCCACACGTTATGCTGTAACACAAAGAAGTGAATTGTGTAAGTTCAATAAGGTCATGTTTCAGAGAGAACTTAGTTTTCTAATAGCGAGGCAGGTGAGTATGTTATGCCGTAAGTTGAAAATCCACACCTCAAGGACCATATGTAGGAGCTGGAAAGCAGCACGCATGCCATTATCTCTTAAAGCAAACCTAAATTCCATAAAGATAAACTCCTCATTGGATTCCAGAGAGCAGTTTATGAGATTGTTCACACAGAAGAGTTCAACCTGAAATATGTCATATGCAGATCATAAGAAAATGTAAATAATTATCAGCATTAGTAAGATAGAAACACAGTCTGTGAACACCACTAGCAGATTACATATACGAATACTGAGGCTAGTAAAATTAAAACAGTGTATCGCTACATAAAAACAATGGTAATGTTGGAATAATAGTAAAAAAAAGGAGAACTATAAACAGGAATTTGGGGCTAGAACTACATTACAAGAATAGATGTGGTAATCTTGTGACGAGACTAGTTTAAATGTTTATACAGACATAAGTAGTAAGTTCAAAGTTTGGGAAAGCTTGGCTGGCATATAAACTGAATAGTTTGTAGAAGATACCTGTTCCCTAGAGAAGTTACCAACACAGCCGCCTTCACTCAAAGTACGGACACCAACAATAACAGACCCCTTCGACTCAGAATCTTCAGTGGCTCTCCCACCACCTACTATCAGCCGCATGACACCAACCCTTGCCTCATTTTGAGTGATCTGTCATCAATCATCATTAAGCTTTTAGTATGAAGAAACAAAAGCTAAACTACACAGAATTGGCTACTGAAGAAGATGATTCTTCTGTCTCTAGAAAAATAGCCCGAGGTTTCCAGTTGACTATAATACCTTGTAGTTGACGGAAATTCCATTAGATAAGCGGCGTTGTGTTATACCAGTCTCACTGTCAAATACTTTTACCACATCCTGCTCTTTACCAAAAGGAACAAATGATGGTTGGTGTTGCAACTTCAATTCCTCAAGTTCTGATTGAGTAATCAATTCCTTTGGCACCTCAAGCTGCAACCAGGAGAAAAACAATAAATAGGATGCTGCTTTATGGTTTGCACAGTGGTACAAAAAATACATTCAAGCATGAACTTTGCTAAGCCATGTTAGTATAGTTTCATAACAAGCAAAAGATATCATAAATAACCAACATACCTCAGGCTCCGGGTAAATGGGTTCTTCAAGACCTGCCTTCATGGACTCAATTATTTCTTCTGGATGTATCTCAAATTCACTTTCGCCTACTCCATCAATATGGACCTTTTTTGGTACACAGGCCACAATAGCAGCAGGAAGTGGTGCATTGGGTTTTCCAAAGTCCGAAATAAATTCAAGTACTTCTGCACCAACGGTGTTAACCTACATATGGTAAAATGCATTTTATTAAAATGTCATTTAAAAACTAGCAGAGAGTAAAATGCAATGATGCCATTTATTTCCACTATGACTTTTATAAGAAAAATGATAATGTAGTACCTCTTCAAGCGTGACAGTTTCGGCAACCGCAAGCAAACTGTCATGTCCCTGCAGCTGATCCATGACAGTATGGCCAAGTGCATCACTCTCCATAATGAAGTCCAAGTTGTCAACCGAGGGAACACTATCAATCATCATAGCCAGCTGCTCACTATCTTTTATTAGTGCGTCCATATAACGGGTCATTTCTCCCATTGTGACACCGAACTCTTTGAGTCTCCGAACCTAAAACAACATAAGGAGTTGATAAACAGGAATGGAACACTTGTATTTTGGATCAGGAACAGTAGCAAGAGGTGAGGAGGTCAGTTTATCGCAGCGCACTGTCGGAAGTATGAAGAAATGGAGGATCCAACTACTGCAGAGATTCTTGCATGCAGAGATGGCTTACCGCTTGCAGAAGAGAGAGGGGTCAAAAGATTGATTCTGGAGACGGACTGTCAATCCATAGTCAAGCAATGGCATTTAGGTCAAGGGAGGAGGTTGGCGTGAGGCCAAGTGTTTACAGAGATGGAACAAATCATCTCAAATCTTCCAGGATTTAAATTTGGGTTTGTTCGTATAGAGGCTAATAAGGCAGCACACATGTGATTGGACAGGCCCAATCCGGAATTCAGGGACTAGTTCAGTACCAAATGAATGTTTGGCACACATTTGTGGTTAGTCTCGGATGTAGCTTCTTCTGAACTAATCCCTGAATTCCTGATTGGGCCTGTCCAGCATTTTTTTAATAAAGCTGGAGACGTTTTAAACGTAACACTTACAATAAACCGGCTAGTTGGCTAGAGTTCAAGCTTGGCCTGGACTGGCTTAATGTCAAACTCAAAACTCAATTGGCTAGATTTGGTTCCAGCTCACATTTAGGCTGGATTAGGCAAAGATTAAGCTCAGATCATGCCATATTGGACTACGGCTAGTAGGCTAGACAGTTCATAGACCAGGCTAGGCTTGACTTGAGAAGGGCTCATGCTAGGATAATCTTGCTGTAATATCTTCCGTTGTCTTCAGCAATTGTTCTTCCTAAATCATTCCTTGTAGCTAAAAGGTCAATAGTTCTTCACGTACGTACTAAATCGACACTTTTGCACAGATAATTAAATATTAGTACTGAACTGATTCGAAGCTTATTGTATCTAGGTAATTGGTCCATATTGCGAGTGACACAAAACATTCTGCTAAACGACATTTGAAAAACAGGATAACTGAGCCATGAAGGCACAAACCTCATGAACAGCAACTTTGATGGCACTCCTCCAATTTTGGGGTTCAGCTGTTACTGTTAGAGTAGTGACCGTGCACCCTTCCCTTCCAGAGTCACTGTGATCCAGCTCAACTGATGTAAAGGGAGGATTTGAGCTCTGTATAAAAGAACAAAAATAAGACTTTCTCAGTCAGAGAACCCATGCAACTACTCCCTCCGTCCAGAAATAACTGACTTAGGTTTGTCTAAATTCGAATGTATCTAGACGCGTTTTAGTGTATAGATACATTTATATATAGACAAACTCAAGTCAGTTATTTCAGGACGGGGGGAGTACTTGTTTCCTTGTAAAATACGTAAGTGTGCTAACATGTGCAAATTCCTTAGTGGAAGAACCTAGCTATTCAACTCAAATTTCAAGTCCAATGTCAAGTGAAATGAATCCTGAGTAACTAGTAGTTGAGCTGAAGATAAAAAAATATGAAATCTTTTGCGCATCGAATGTCATTTTATGTGGACTGTAGTAGACTGCTAGGCACAAAGCTCCTAATAATGAGAAAATAACATGTACAATTGTGCATACATATGAAAGTATGAAGCGCTTAATCATGCAAGGATATAAAGTTATAAACCAAAGAAAATGTTAAGCTCTGATATAACAAATTTTCTGAAAGAAATAAGATCTAAAAATAGTGTCCATAGGCCATCGGATCATGAATGTTTCTAAAAACCACAAACCTTGTATCTTGTATTGATTCTAAAATGCAGAGCAGATAAAAATATCCGTTTCATCAGTACACTGCGCAGGTCTTTGTATGTCTGAACTCGGTTGACAGGTATCTGTCAAGCAATGGAAAGGAACAGTTAGCCATATGCAGCATGGTTAAGGAACTTCACAGAGAGAACCAGTAAACTAGTTGTCAAAATCATTCTATTCAAATATCTTTAAAGAAGACCATATTAAGGGCACCATTGTTAACATGAGACTTTTTATCCAAAAAACAGATGGGCTATCAAACCAAGTGCCGCGCATGCAGTGCAGCTATGCTGATATGGCTTGTTTATGTACTAAGTATTATAACATGAACTACTAATGGAATGAAAGATTTGGTGGTAAGCTAGCCACATAGGTGCAAACTGCAAAACATAACTAAAGTGTTAAGGCTAGCAGGCAAGCATACCTTACAGAACATGTTGATAGAGAAACTCTGAATCAACTCATGTTGAAAAATCACTGGAGGCTTGGCATCCTGATGAACATCAGGAAGAGACCATTTATGCTCTACGGGGGGTCTAACTGCCTGTCTTTCCCTTTTTATAGGTTTTAGTTTATCTGTGGCAGGTGATTTTTCACCAGTTAGGCTTGCAGCCAAGCCGCCTGGCAGTTTTGGCGCAAAAAGGCTTGCCATGGCACCAAATGGACTTGCAGTCGACATAGGGGCTGCTCCATTTTCCGGAAGTGTATGTTCAAACACAGCCTGCATTGCAATGGGTCAGCTAACCAGCCTGCAACTTAATCCTATTGGAATCGGCTAAACTATCAATAATAATACTTAGTAGTAGGATGTAATTTGTGATTACCTCTATCTCCCTTACTGCTCTGGGAATATCATCAATTTCTCCTACCAGGTATAAAGTGGCATTAGCAGGGTAATACCATCTCTCATGGAATCTGCGGATCTTGTCAGGGTCCCATTTAAGTATTTGCTCCTCAAGTCCAATAGGAAATCTGTTGCTCAATTTGTTTTCCGAGTGTAAATGTTGCAACAACTGCACAAAAGGAGCTGCAATTAGTACAGAAAGATAGTGCCCTATAGTAAATGATTCAGCATTGTTCCAGGAATATTAAAGTGAAATTCCTTCTCAGAAGTTTCCTCAAGTGGTAAACACTGGCCCAAAAAAGACTTACCTGGCAATCAACACGGTACTCGATTGTGTTCATCATCTGGAGCTCTGAAAGAATTGCTCTTCTCTCTTTCTCGACACGAGATGAAGAAAACTTAGGATGAAAAGCTATCTGAAGGGAACAAAATTGAAGAACTTGTTTATACATCTAAGTCATAATGTCAAGAGATCCGTCAAACAGACTAACAGCATCCCATTGTAGCATGCATCTATATTTCAGCTACCAGTTTGATTGTGTCGTCGCATCAATAACAATAACAAAAGATGATAGCAGATAGTTGACAGACACACCATAATTGCTCTAACCAATTGAATATGCTTACTATCTCAAATATCCTTAATGAATAAATAGCCTACAGTCAGGAAACATCCTATAATTCCTACATATAGGAATGCAAATGAGTAACAACACCTTACCTCATTCAAAGCATCCAGCACAGAAGGGAGTAAGGCTTCGCCATATTCCTACCACACGAAAGGCAAACTAATGTCAGATCCTAGATAAACAAAAGAAGACATCTAACTTGATCCATTAGTTTATTTAGAAAATATGAAATCTATGGCAGCCAACAAATATACATTCAAATCCACTTTCATTTAAGTCCTTGTCAAAGAAAATATGGAAACAGGAAGTCATAGATGGCCTCAAACAAACCACCAGGAGTTAATTGACATTGAGAAAAGCCAGAAAAGTAAGGACCTTTGTTTTGGTAGGAGAATGGATATGGAAGACTGTATGGTGGAAGTCTGTATATGCATTAGACCTTGCACCTGTCCCCAAGAGTTTCTCGCGCTTTTTACTCCCAAGAAATGCAACATGCTCAATCATATGTGCAATTCCCTGCTCATCCTCTTCCTCGTCAATTGATCCAACATGAACTTCCATGTGTGCCTCAAACCTGCAAACTAAAATAGTTAGAACCATAGTGCACATATTTAATATGTATATCTAATTTTGCTTTGTCCAACTTAACTGAAGTTTTTGTGTGGCATGAATTAAGCATATTTACTGTGGGTCCATGAATCGGGTTACAATTTTCATGTTCAAGAACTCAAATCAACATGCCGTCTCAGTTTAATTGTTCAAAGGATTCACCTATAATATTTTCAAACGCCTCCGAAGTTGAATACAAATTTTAGAAACAAGAGAGAGAAAGGAAAGCCAAAATGTTTACAAATGTATCCATATACAGGCACGCAATTTTTATGCTCAAGAAATCAAGACAGGTGAAACTATGTAATAATTCAACTATTCAAGGATTTGACCAATA
The DNA here is from genome assembly GCA_916181665.1 of Avena sativa. NCBI lineage: Eukaryota > Viridiplantae > Streptophyta > Magnoliopsida > Poales > Poaceae > Avena > Avena sativa. The sequence continues at coordinate 426,134,545 of OV702280.1, forward strand.
ATTCTGCCACACATCTTTGAGCATTAAAATGAAACAAAAAAAGGCCACATTAACTGATAGATCACTAGGAAATTGTAGATGTTGTAGAAGAGTTCAACAAAATATCAGTTGCAAGAAAATGACCATGGCAGTATGTCCCATGTCATACGTCATAACTACAAGTCCCCACTATGCTGGGAAATACAGCTAGTAGCAGCAAATCATGTACTCCCTCTGTCCCGAATTAGATGTAACAGAAAATTATGGAATTACTTTTGCCAGTAGTGTAATAGATGGAAATGAAATGAGGCTTCCTCACCTATCTGCTGGAACTTTGTTTGGTAGAATAAGATATCTGAGGCCATTCTTCAATTGACCCCGGATTAGCTTTGGATGGGAAGGAAGAGGAGTGTCCAGGACAGCCTCAAGCTCCTCGTTTCCAATGGCATGATCAAGATAAGGTTTATCAAGAGCTGCCTCAGACCATGTTGGGCTTGCAACATGTGGTTCGTCAGGTCCAGCAGCACGCAATATGTGGCTACTTCTGATCTGAAAATCAAATAGTTAAGTTAGAAAATGATACTACACTAATTCTCGACATGAACGGGTGAAGGAGTGGATAATGTGATCACACTATACCCTCCAAATCTGCAATACTATGTACTCCTTGTACTAAATCAGCGACACTTATTATGGATCGTATGGAGTACAATATTTTGTAGACTTATTATATTTCCTTAGAAATAAAACTGCATCGTTGTTTTGCAATAAGTACAAGACCTCTCACTAACTTCAGAATTCGATGTTCCTTCAACATTTAACAGAATGTCTCTAAAATTGTTTGCTGTACAAACCTCACATTAGCTTAAAAAACGAAGATGCGGCTTCTCTCTATTATTAAACTTCTACGGACACATAGCACTTTACTGTTTTCTTACGCTTATTATCCTGATGGTCAACTCACATTTATTGTGCTTATTACATACTCCCGCATCATCATCACAAAATAGGGAACCCGGCAAAATCAGACCACGGGAAGTAAGAAAGAAAGCAATTTTTTTGCCAGCAGTCACCACGCGCAATCAGGGAAACAGCTCCCTAATGATTTTAGATGAGACGAACCTTAGGCCTGCCCCACCGGCTGTGAAGCGATAAGCCCGAGGTGTGCGGGAGCGCGCAGGGCGCGAACCTTGCGAGGCCCGGTCGCCCCCGCCTCCGGGTCCTGGGGAAGCACGAGAGGCACCCGTCCCTCTCCTCACCGAGAATCCCAGCTGCCGACGACCCGAGCCCTTGCGTCCGCCTCCTCAACCTGCATAAACCGACGCGAATTAGCCACGAACGATGAACCCTAACGGGCGGCCTGGTCATTAGGGGTGTAGGTACTCACCTGGGCGAGACGGCGCGGCGGTGGGAGCAGCGGAGGGGGCTGGCCGGCGCGGCGATGGCGGACGAGCGCAGGGCGAGGGAAGGGCGGCGCGCGGCGATTGCGCGTGGGCGGAAGGCGTGGGAGGAGTGGTGGACGGCGGCGGCGGATAGGGATAGGCCCGGGGCGAGGCGCGGGGCCGCGGCCGCGACGGAGGGGGAGGGGAAGGAGGCCATGGTGGGGATGGCCCGGAGGGGGGAGGAGGATAGGAGAGCGAGAGAACGCTGCTCTCTATTACTAGTTTTTTTTTCTGGGTATATATTTATTTTATTTGTGAAGGTAAAATAGGCTGGGGCCTATCGAAGAAGAGTTGGGGGCCGGCACGGCGGCTTTCGCGGCTACGAGAGGCGCTGACGCAAATATCCTCCTCTCCCTCGAGTTGTTTTTGGTGTTTGCATCCGGATTTGGCCCGACCCCGCCCGGAGCAACTCGACGATGGAGCGGGCCCTCCCCGAGACTTTGAAACTCTCCTCTCTTTTGGAAATATATAAACAAAATCCAGTTTTATCATGAATCAAACTTCTCTAAGTTTGACAGGATTTAAACAAAAGTGTTACAATAATGTTTACAATGTCCAATCTATATAACATGAAAATATATTGTATGATGAAGATGAACCTTAAAAAAACTATAGCCGTGTTATAGGTGTCGATAAATTTTCTATGAACTTGTAACTTGGTCAAACTTAAAGTAGTTTAGATTATAATAAAACTAAAACTTCAATTATTTTGGAACCGAGGAGTAATTCCATGCATAATAAAACCTGGAGGATCGTTGATCCAAGCATCTGGAGAAGATTTTGTGGTCTATCTAGCTCTTTTTTTGACCTATAACTAGCTAATTCGTCAGCTATCTCGTTAGCTTATAGTAATTAAAGCTTGCTTTCATGAATTCATCTGCTAAGTGAGCACATTCGTCAAGCACCGTTGTTGGTCTTGAAGAATAGCCCCCTTGATTCATTCCTTTGGTGAAGGCTGATTATTAGGATGAACAATAGTGTGACCCCAACCTATATTGGAGCAAACGAAAGCCCATGTTGCAATGCCATGGCTTTCGTCGTCTTGAAATCATGCACATACATGATCTTATGGTTTGAAACACCAATGAACTTGCCCCTTGAGTATGGAATAATAGCGCCATATATATGCTCGAGTCCTACTTATCTCATCAAAACTGGCATAGACGTTTAATATCACCATGTCACCAATAGGGCATTACCCAACCATGATGTTTAGTCCCAAGCTTCTTCTATGTTGTCGAAGTTCCGTAGTTTGGCACAAGCACCCTGTGAAAATAGTAGTTGTTGTTACCCATTTTGGGCTGGCTTAGAACCAAGACGGTGAAGGCCCATTTTTGAAGATGGGCTCAACGAGCGTGTTTTAGCCCTAAAGCCGGATCAGGATAGAGTTAAGGAACAAGTCAACCAAGGGCGTAAGAAGGAATCAGAAGGCTCCTAAGTTGTTTAAGTGACCCACCAAGGGTTGACACTTACTGCCAATACAAGGGTCGGATCGGTTTCTTACCAGTTCAAATATGGAATAATGATCCATAACTCAGATTGACTCTCAAGAAGGCCTAGTTGATACCGGTTTATGCCTACAATCTCATGGATTTGCATCTATGACAGCATAGAGACAAAGGAAAACTTCTACTCCAACATAGAAGGATCATTAGCGGCTCGATGCGAGAGACGACAACAGACATTTGGGTCCGGGTCTAGTAAGAATACTAGGGAGAAGATACCTAGTTCCGTGCTATAGGTGTTTGAATCATGCTTGTAAATGTGTACGGGACATCTTAGCTTGAATGGGAAGACCAAGCGCCTCATATATATGTGAGAGGTGGTGGAAGACTGAACTTAGACACAAACAATCGACAAAATCAATAGCTTTACTTTTGTCCCTCAACTCTTGTATCTACTCTCCGTTTCCTCACTAACTTCGCATGCAACTCGACCCTTGAATAAAAACCGAGCTAAGAGCGGTCATGTCTGGCTTAGTTCAACCCATAGTCACTGAATACTCGCATAGGGTCCGTCCTAAGGAGTTGGGGTTTCGGGTCTCAAAAATGCCTGCTAGACTGCCTTCTATATCGTGTTTCTAGCTGGCCCCCTCCAGCATGAGTTGTTGTGCATCACCCTCGGTGCAGGAGGTACACATCAACGTGTGCTAGCGTAACTCGCATTTTGTGGCGCCCCGCCAAAACCACTACTAGAAAATCGCGTTGTTTTTGTGCATTGCATCATCATGACCTCATGCTCATGTCATCATGCCACATTGCATTTGAGCATCGTCATCATCATGCATGGTTTTGTCTAAACTATTTTCGAAATGCCTAGTTTTGTTTTCTAAATACCCCGCCTTTATTTCAAATCCAAAACCCGGGACTCCGGAATATTTTGGTTTGTCTAAATACGGTTTGCAAAAGCCCCGCTTTAAATAAATAAGAATTTTAAATTATTTTTGGGAGGCAGCCAGCCAGGCCCGAAAGCCCAGCCGGCCACCTCCAGACAAAAAACCTACCTACCCCAGAACACCCAAAACCTAAGCTACCAAATAACCTACCCAGCCTATCTACCCACCCTACCTCCACCTCACCTGCACCAATCGGTGCACGACACCTCACCTCTCCCTTCCCTCTATCCAATCCCATGCAGCCTCATCAGCCCCTGGCCCCACCCCTCTCACGTCGCGGTCAACCCCGCTACCCCACGCGACCCCACCCCCCCAGCGACACACCCGCACGCGCCTACCCCGCGAGCGGCCACCACCCTGCGTCGCTCGCACGCCACCCATCGCTCGCGATCCCCACCTTCCTCCTCTGCTCTCGATCCTGCAACCGCCTCCATCCCCGAAGCCTCCCCCTCGGCCGCCCTTGCAAGCCCGAGCCACCGGCGGCCCTGCTCCGCCCGTCCCGCGCGAGCCCGAGCCCCACCGCCATGGGCTTCTTCCACCGCTATGCCACCCCACCTCGTCCTCTGTCTGCCGCCTGTCCCGCTCGACGCGACCTCCCCGCGAGGCAGCGCCGACGCTGGCCCTCATCCCCGCAGACCCTGCAGCGTCCATGTCTCCCCTGGTGCCAAGACCTCCCTGCTTCATCGACCCCACCTTACTGCTTCCGCGAGCACGCGCCCTCGCATGCAGGAGCTCGTAGTCTCCATCTCTGGCCGTCCTCACGCCGCCGACTGGGCCCCGCCTCCTCCCTGCAGCTCGTCTCCACCTTGTTTCGCCGCTGATGTGCTCCCCCTCGCATCGTGACCGTCTCTAGGCGTTCCCAGAGCATCGCTGTCTGCAATCCCCTGCTGTCCTTTGACCTCCTTGTCTCAGATAGCCTCTTGCCCGTGTCGCTGTGGTGGGCATTGTTTGCTTGCTAGCCCTGTAGGTGCCCTGGGCGTACCAAGTTCTGTAGTGGCTCTCGTGCCTAGAGTTCTTCTCGATAAGATCTTCAGTGACACACGGAGCACCGAGGATGCCTTCATGGGACGCCAAGACACCCGTTGAACCCCGAAGACCGAACCCCGTGGACCGACATGATCTTCTTCACGGATACGACAAGTACTTCCTCGAGGATGCCAAGTTCTTCAACCCGAATGCCAAGACCGACTTGATGGCGCGGACCCGACAAGATCTTCGCAACGACAAGATCGACACCGACCAGGGCGAATCCGATGCGCCCCGACACCGACCCAAGTCCTTCTTCGCGGAACGCCAAGATCTACTCTGTTATCCGAGAACGATCCCGCCGAGACCGAACCCCAGATCCGGACCCTGAGACCCGACCCCGAACCCCTCGGAGCCCAAGATCGCCGAGACCTAATGTGTGACCCCTTTCTCGAGCCCTATTTTATAAATGTAATATCAAATTGTTGCATATTAAATTGTTCATCTTGCATGCATACTTGTCTGTGGTTTGGGGGCATTATGCCGATTCACCTTATAATTAAATATGGGATCCATATGCGGACAAATCTAGTCTTATATTGGTCCCATTTAAATTGGCATAGAGAACCGAAGCCATGTTTGGTCTTGCTAATCCAACATTTAATTTGCGGGGTAGATAAATAACTTGAACCGTTTAATTAAATGTCGGGACCCCGGGTTCCGCTTAATATGGCCTAATTGCATCACATCTTTTCCATGCCATACATCATACATGCATCATGCCCGATCTTTTGCCGTAGTATTAAATAGTGCATCCGGTGTTTATTATAGTGTTTTGGTTCTTCGCGGATAAGGCCGTTGAGTTGATGTGAGCTTCGCCCCGTTCTTCGGATGAACCTTCGGCAATGTTTTTCAGGCGAGCACCTCCCCCTTTCTACCTATCTTACTTTTATAGTATTTATTCCCTCCTGTTGATCTATTGCTATCTATGTTGCGATGCTCTAGTTTTCGTACCCGGAACATACCTTGCAGCCTTATATTGCCTTGGACACATCCTATTACCTGTTTTTTGGTAGATAGTTGGACCTGCGCGTCGTAGTCGCTTGCTCAAGTGTTGTTGCGTGTCGTCAAGTACCACAGTTGTTGGAGTATTGCCGCATGTTTAATGTTGGAGATGATCAAGACTTTAATTCTTGTTTAATAACTAAAATTGAAGTAGGTAAATGCAGAGGCACAGGTGGGCAATAGATGTTATTTGGTTGTTAACCGTCCACTTGTGTCCCGTAGGACCCCGAGTTCTTGACACCTGTTCCGAGATCGAGCGCGCTAACCACAGGTGGGGTGTATGGGCACCCCCATCGATTTAGTACCTGATTCCAAGTACTGTACTGGGGGCCACAATTAGTTTGGGGCTTTATTACTATCCTGTACTTATGCCATGCTTTACTGCTTAATTTAAATTGTGCGAAGTACTGCACCTGTACTGTTTAGGTAAGCGGAGTGTTTTCGCGGTATCGACAAGCCCGAGAGTTTCGGGTTCCCAGTCGTTTACAGCCATTGGCGCAAACCCTGAGTCCGTCTCGGAGACCGGCCGACTTCGTTGCGGGTAGCTTAGTGGGGTGGCCCCCCGTGCTTGCTTTGGGTCTGGGAAACGTCGTGTCCGAAACCCCGTCGACATACCGTTGGGTGTATGTTTTGTGATCTTGTACCTACCTGATCCGACAACAAGGGTGTAGGTGCGTGTGGGAACTTTGGTGCACCCCTGCAGGGTTAAATCTTTTCGAGAAGCCGTGTCCGCGGTTATGGACGACTTGGAGCACAGGTCTCGATCATAGACAACTATAACTAAAGTTTACTGCTATAATTTGACTTGTATCCGATATGACTAGTAATCAGCTTCACTACAACGGAATGGCTAAATAAAAGTACCAACAACTGCTGGGTTTGGGATATCTCATGCTAATTGTATCTGACTAGTAAGTGTCGCAACTACAATAGAATGGTTAACTAAAACTGCCCACTGCTTATTATATCAGGATGACTATCTATACCTGACTAGTAATTGCTGCAACGATAACCGAATAAATAAAACTGCCAACAGTGTGAGTTCCTCGGTTGACTTCCTCGTTTGGTCTCGAGGGGGAAATACCAGGATGGGTATGTTTGGTGGTAGTATCAAGATGGTTCCGAATAGGACTTTCTTATCCCTCTCTGATAGCCGCTAGTTGTATCGAGTCTCTATAGGTTGTTTAGTGCATGCTGCGCTGCCGCTCAGTCCACCATACCTATGTAGGCGAGGACCGCCGAATTCTAGTCTCGCCGTGTACTGGCCTCAGTACTGACCGCTCTATTTTTCTTTTGCCCTTTGTCGGCACCCCTTTTGTTTAAGCAGGTTCTGAGATCGACGTCGTTAGCAGGGTTACCCTTCCGGCTTGGCCTGGGCAGGGTTATGGACGCCATTGGTTATTCTTCAGGGCTCTTAGCTCAATTTGCATCTTGTCCGTACTCAGACGCTATATCGTTTTCAAGGTGATTTGGATCTTTGTATTGTATATCTGTATTCTTGACTCTTTGAGTCGCTGTTGTATATATCTGTTTTGTGGGTTCCATCGAGGACTATTGTGTAATGATATTACTTCGTTCACCCGCACGCAAGTGCCTGGTGGGCACCTTCGAATCGTTTCTATGCGGGTTTGGCTGGAAGCGCTGAAACTTGCATAGGGCCGATTCTGAGGGTGTTACACATTTGAACCCGCTTTCAATGCAACACGCTTTTTGCTGACTTCGCTAGGGACAAAAATCTTAGATTGTGTCACCATGACTAGTTCAAATATCATGACTCCATCTGAGGTTAGAACTAAGAACTGTAGGGTTCGTAGCATAGAAACAAAAAAATTCTACTGCAAGAACGCATGAAACCAAGATCCAATCTATGGAAAAGCCAAGATCTAATTTAAGAGATAGGTGCAACGAGATTGATGAGAACTAATCCTCGAATATCCAAAGCCTTAACGAGATCTAATCCCGTGGTTGATGTAGTCATTTACTTGCCGATCTCAAGATCGCGATGACGATCCTTTCGGCGACGCGTTTCGGCAGCGCTTCCGCACTCGGTCACACATACGGAGTCGATGAAGACCTTCATCTCCCTGTTCCAGCGGGCAGCGGAGGTAGTAGATCCCCTCGGAATCCCTACAGCATGACGACATGGTGTGGTGGTGGAGGAGGAGAATTCCTGCAGGGCTTCGCCTAAGATGGAGCAAGAAGTAGAAGGATGATGACCCACAAAGTATAGGGAATCGCAACAGCCTTTGAAAGTAGTATTATCCAATTTATTGATTCGACACAAGGGGAGCCAAAGAATACTTGCAAGCCTTAACAACGGAGTTGTCAATTCAGCTGTACCTAGAAATAGTTCTCGCTCACAGCAGTTTATCAGTAGCAACAGTTTGTAGTAGCAATAGCAAAGTAACAACAGTAGTAAAACAAGAGCAATAGTAACAGTAGCAGCAAACAGTAGGATATGAGTACGGTAGGCATAGGGATAGACGGACGGGCGTTGCATGGACAAGTCTAAACATATAAATTCAAGATCTAGGACAATTGCAGATAAATGAGATAAAGCATCCAAGTACTAAACAATCGTAGGCATGTGCTCCATATATAGTCATGCGTGCTCACAATGAGAACTTGCACAACATCTTTTGTCTTGCCATCCCGTTGCAGCGGGGCCTCAAGGGAACTACTAACAATTAAGGTGCTCCTTTTAATAGAGCACCGGAGCAAATCATTAACACTCTGTGAACACATGTGATCCTCACATCATAGCCATCCCCTCCGGTTGTCCCAATTTCTGTCACTTCGGGGCCTTTGGATCCGGACAATGATATGTGTACACAACTTGCAGATAAGATCACAAACAATACTATCATAATGAATCAATAATAATTTCAGATCTAAGATCATGGCACTCGGACCCTAGTGACAAGCATTAAGAACAACAAGTTGCAACAAAGTCAAATAGCACTAATAGAGATTCTAGGCACCATGCCCTAACAATATTATTCGATTACATGATATAACTCATCCAATCCTTACCATCCTCATAGCCTACAGCGGGGGATTACTCACTCATGGATGAGGGAAACTGTTGGAGATATGCCCTAGAGGCAATAATAAATATAGTTATTATTATATCTTTGTGTTTATGATAAATGTTTCCATTCATGCTATAATAGTATTAACAAGGAAACATTAATACTTGTGTGATTTGTAGATTAAAATAAGAGTCCCTAGTAAAAGCCTCTATATAATACTAGCTTGTTGGTTAATAGATGATTGTGGTTTCTCTATCATGAACATTGAGATGTTATTAACAACAAGATCATATCGTTAGGAGAATGATATGGTGGACATACTCCTATAGATAAGCGTAGCATAAAGATCAAGTCATTTTAATAGTTCAATTGCTATATGCTTTCTGATACATAGTAATCTAATTCCTTCGACCATGAGATCATGCATATCACCTTTACCGGATGGATGCTTTGATGACATCAAACACCACACCGTAACTGGGTGGCTATAAAGGTGGCATTGAGTGTTCGGAAAGTATTGGTTGAAACACATGGATCAAGAGTGGGATTTGTCCATCCATATGACGGATAGATATACTCTAGGCCCTCTCGGTGAAATGTCATCCAATTAGCTTGCAAGCAGGTGACTGGCTCACAAGGGATCACATATCACGGGAACGAGAAAAGATTACTTATCAGTAACGAGGTTGAACTAGGTATGCAGAGATACCGACGATCGTAACCTCGGATAAGTAAACTATCGTGAGACAAAGGGAAATTGATATCGTATGTAAGTGGTTCATTCGATCGCAAAGTAATCATAGAAATATGTGGGAGCCATATGAATTTCCAGATTCCTCTATTGGTTATTGTTTGGAGAGGTGTCTCGATCATGTCCGCATAATTCACGAACCGTAGGGAGACACACTTAAGGATTCGACGTTGTTTGAGTAGTTATGGAATGATGAGAAAGAGACCGAATGTTGTTCGGAGTCTCGAATGGGATTCGGGATATCACGAGGAGATCCGGAATGGTCCGGAGAATAAGATTCATATAAGGAAAGTCCCGTTTCGGAGTTGGAGAATGGTTCCGGTGTTTTCATCAGGAATGTTCTAGAAGGTTCCGAAATGTCCGTCACTCCGGAGGGGAAGGGTACATGAATGTGTTATATCAAGTTGGTATGATTGCATCATGTACTCGGTGCCATCGCTGAACAAAATAGAGGGTTTATTCAAATCCTAGTTTGAAAAGTCAAACGCCTAGTTTGAAAGTCAAACGGCTAGTTTTGGGAAGTGGAGAGGGAGGTGGAAACCGACTTGGGGGAGGAGTTCCTCCTCCCACCGCCGGCGCACCACCAAGCCGAGTTGGGGAGGGACTCCCCTCCCCTTGGCCGGCCCCCTCCACCTATATAAGGAGGGGCAGGGCTCCCCTCCTAGACACACAAGTTCCTACCTCTAAACCCTAGCCCCAAGCCGCCGCCGCCTCCATCGCCGTCGCCGGCCCTAGGGCACTCGCCGCCGCCGCCTAGGTCAAACCCTAGCCGCCGGCCTAGCCCCCTCCTCAGCGTGTCTAAACCCTAGATCGTCGAGGGCTCTCTCATAGTCCACCATACTCGCTCCGGCTTAAGGCGAAGCCCTGCGAGATCTCCCCTCTACTTCCGGTACCACGCCGTTGTGCTGCCGGAATCGCGAGGAGAGTACTACAACCTCCGCTGCCTGCTGGAACAAGGGAGAGGAAGGTCTTCGTTGAGTACCAAACGTGTGACCGACTGCGGGAGCGCTGCCGGAACGCAGCGCCGGAAGGATCGTCTACGCGATCTTGAGATCGGAAAGAGTACGACTACATCACCCACGAGAATCTGCTCTCGTTAAACACTTTGGAATCTTTGAGGGTGAGTTATTCTATCGACTCGTTGCTACAACCTAGTAGATAGATCTTGGCTTGTTTGTTTGTATGCGGTAGAAATTTTTTGTTTTCCATGCTACGAAACCCTACAGTGGTATCAGAGCCATGTCTATATGTAGATCTGTTGCACGAGTAGAACACAATGGTCATTGTGGGCGTTGATGCTTTTATTGTCGATTGCTTCTTGTGTACTTTGCATCTTGCGGTATGTTGGGATGAAGCGGCCCGGGCTAACCTTACATGACATCGCTCATATGACTTGCTCCATGCTTGACATGCAACTTGTATTGCATAAGTGGCTTTGCGGGTGCCTGTTTCTCCCAGCATAGTTAAGATCCAATTTACAACTGGTGATTAACAAATACTAGTATCAATGTTGTGGTTCATGTTCATAAGTTAGAACGACACTTATTGAAAGCCCCAAACCACGTAAAACATGCAAAGAAAGTAGATGCGTCTAACTTTGTTTTGCAGGGGTGTGCAGTGATGTGATATGGCCATGATTGTGATTATATTTGATGTATGCAATGATCCTTATTGTAAGTTGGCAACCGGCAGGAGCCATATGGTTGTATTTAATTTATGTTACGACCCGCGTGTCTATTCAAAGTAGTTGTAATAGTTGAAGCCGGTGGACGACAACCATGGAGAAGCGTCATTGACCTTGATGCAATACCGGTGATGGTGGAGATCATGTTCGTGCTAGAAGATGGAGATCGGAAGCACAAAGAAGAAAGGCCATATCATATCACATATTATGAATTGCATGTGATGTTAATCCTTTATGCATCTTGTATTTCTTAGTAGACGACGGTAGCATTATAAGATGATCCCTCATGCACATGAATTTCAAGTCATAAAGTGTTCACCCTTAGTTAGCACCGTTGCTAAAGCTTGTTGTTTCGAAGCACCACGTGATGATCGGGTGTGTTAGATTCCGCAAGTGTATACAACGTGAGCAAGCCAGATTTGCTCATGCGGAAACTAAGGTTTGATCTTGACGAGCCTAGCATGTACAGACATGGTCTCGGAACACGGATCACCGAAAGGTAAAACATGAATCATATAGTAGATATGATGAACATGTCGATTGTTCGCCATTGAAACTATATCAACTCTCGTGATGATCGGTGTTGATGTGGTGGATTTGGTTCGTGTGATCACTAAAACAATGTGAGGGATATTGTTTTGAGTGGGAGTTCACCTAGATTAATTTAATTATTAATTTGAACTCAATTTGTCATAAACTTAGTCTAAACTATTGCAAATATGTTGTAGATCAATGGCAGCCCCTACCATCAATTTTAATGCGCTCCTAGAGAAAGAAAAGTTGAAAAACAATGGAAGCAACTTCGCGGATTGGTTCCGCAATTTGAGGATTGTCCTCACAGCTGGTAATTTGACCTATGTGCTGGATGCATCGCTGGGTGACCCACCTGTAGCTGATGCTACCGATGAAGTAAAGAATGTTTACCTTACTCGGAAGACTCAGTACTCCACAGTTCAGTGTGCTATCTTGTATGGTTTAGAATCGGAGCTTCAGAAAAGGTTTGAGAATTCAGACCCATATGATATTGTCGAGGATCTCAAATTGATCTTTGAGACTCATGCGGCAATTGAAAGCTATGAGGCTTCTGAAAAGTTCTTTAACTGCAAGATGGAAGAGGGCAGCTCCGTCAGTGAGCATGTGCTTAAGATGTCTGGGCACGCAAACAAACTTCAAAGCTTGGGTATAGTGATTCCTAATGCTTTGGGGATTTACCGCGTCCTCCAATCACTACCACCAAGTTACAAGAACTTTGTGATGAACTACAACATGCAAAACATGAACAAGACGCTGCCAGAACTCTTTGCCATGTTGAAATCTGCAGAAGTGGAGATAAAGAAAGAGCACCAAGTGTTGTTGGTCAATAAGACCACCAAATTCAAGAAAGGCAAGTCTAAGCAGAAGGGACACTTCAAGAAGGGTGGTAAGAAAGTTACCACGCCAACGAAGAAGACCAAGGCTGGACCTAAGCCTGATACTGAGTGCTTTTACTGCAAGGGAGAAGGTCACTGGAAGCGGAATTGCCCAAAGTACTTGGCGGATTTGAAGAACGGCAACATCAAGAAGAAAGGTATATATGATATACATGTTATTGATGTGTATCTCACTAGTACTCGTAGTAGTGCCTGGGTATTTGATACTGGTTCGGTTGCTCATATTTTTAACTCGAAACAGGTGCTGCAGAATAAACGGAAGCTAGCGAAGAACGAGGTGACGATGCGCGTGGGAAACGGATCAAAGGTTGATGTGATCGCGGTCGGCACGCTACCCCTTCATCTACCATCGGGATTAGTTTTATACTTAAATAATTGTTATTTGGTGCCTGCGTTAAGCATGAACATTATATCGGGATCTTGTTTATTGCGAGACGGTTACTTGTTTAAGTCCGAGAATAATGGTTGTTCGATTTATATGAGTAATATGTTTTATGCACATGCACCTTTGATAGATGTTCTATTCTTGTTGAATCTCGATAGTGGAAATACACATATTAATAACATTGAGGCTAAACGTTTGAAATCGAGCGATAACTCGACCTATATGTGGCACTGTCGTCTTGGTCACATTGGAGTGAAGCGTATGAAGAAACTCCATTCCGATGGACTTCTTGAATCACTTGATTTCAAATCACTTGAAAGATGCGAAGCATGTCTGATGGGTAAAATGACTAAGACTCCATTTTCTGGTATGATGGAGCGAGCTACGGACTTATTGGAAATCATACATACCGATGTGTGTGGTCCAATGAGTGTAGCATCGCGCGGTGGTTATCGTTATGTTCTTACCTTCACGAATGACTTGAGTAGATATGGGTATATCTATTTAATGAAACATAAGTCCGAAACTTTCGAGAAGTTTAAGGAATTTCAAAGTGAGGTAGAGAATCAACGTAACAAGAAGATTAAATTTCTATGTTCTGATCGTGGAGGTGAATATCTAAGTTACGAGTTTGGCGAGCATTTTAATAAATGCGGAATACTTTCACAATTGACACCGCCGGGAACACCACAGCGTAATGGTGTGTCCAAACGTCGTAATCGAACTCTCTTAGATATGGTTCGTTCTATGATGTCACTTACAGATTTACCGCTATCATTTTGGGGTTATGCATTAGAAACAGTCGCATTCACTTGAAATAGGGCACCATCTAAATCCGTTGAAACGACACCGTATGAATTATGGTTTGGGAAGAAACCTAGATTGTCGTTCCTTAAAGTTTGGGGTTGCGAAGCCTATGTAAAGAAGTTACAGCCGGACAAGCTTGAACCCAAAGCGGAAAAATGCGTCTTCATAGGATACCCGAAGGAAACTATTGGGTATACCTTCTATCATAGATCCGAAGGCAAAATCTTCGTTGCCAAGAATGGATCCTTTCTAGAGAAGGAATTTCTCTCGAAAGAAGTGACTAGAAGGAAAGTAGAACTCGACGAGGTTGTCGAACCTTCTCTCGAAATTGCGAGTAGCGCAGCACCGGAAGAAGTTCCTGTGGTGCCTGCACCAGTTAGAGAGGAAGCTAATGATGATGATCATGAAACTTTGGTTGAATTTGCTACAGAGCCTCGCAGGTCAACGAGAACTCGTACCACTCCAGATTGGTATGATCCCGTTATGAGTGTCATGTTGGTGGACAACACCGATGACCCTGAGACATATGAGGAAGCGATGATGAGCCCAGATTCCAATAAATGGCAAGAAGCCATGAAATCCGAGATTGGGTCCATGTACGAAAACCAAGTATGGACTTTGGTGGACTTACCGGATGGCCGGAAGGCTGTCGAGAACAAATGGATTTTCAAGAAGAAAACAGATGCTGATGGTAATGTTACTGTCTATAAAGCTCGACTTGTCGCAAATGGGTTTCGACAAATTCAAGGAGTTGACTACGATGAGACTTTCTCACCAGTAGCGAAGCTAAAGTCTGTGAGGATTATGTTAGCAATCGCTGCATATTATGATTATGAGATATGGCAGATGGATGTCAAAACAGCATTCCTCAATGGAGACGTTGATGAAGAGTTGTATATGATGCAACCCAAAGGTTTTGTCGATCCTAAAGATGCTAACAAGGTATGCAAACTTCAACGGTCCATCTATGGATTGAAGCAAGCATCCCGAAGTTGGAATCAACGTTTTGATAAGGTGATCAAAAGTTTTGGTTTTATACAAACTTATGGAGAAGCTTGTATTTACAAGAAAGTGAGTGGGAGCTCTGTAGCATTCTTAATACTATATGTAGATGACATATTGTTGATTGGGAATGATGTAGACCTTCTTAATAGTGTCAAGGAATATTTGAATAATAGTTTTTCAATGAAGGATCTTGGCGAAGCAGCTTACATATTAGGCATAAAGATTTATAGAGATAGATCGAAACGCCAAATATCATTGTCACAAAGTACATATTTGGACAAAGTTCTAAAGAGGTTTGGAATGGAAGATAGCAAGAAAGGGTTCTTGCCCATGTTGCCCAATACGACCTTGAGTAAAACTCAAAGTCCGACATCGGCAGAAGATAGAGAAAGGATGAGTAAGACTCCCTATGCCTCAGCCATAGGATCTCTAATGTATGCCATGCTATGTACTAGACCCGACATTGCATATGCTGTTAGTTTAACTAGCAGATATCAAAGTGATCCAGGAGTGGATCATTGGACAGCGGTCAAAAACATCCTTAAGTACTTGAGAAGAACTAAGGATATGGTTCTTTCTTATGGAGGTGATGAACAGCTCGTTGTTAATGGTTACACCGATGCTAGTTGGAACACCGATCCGGATGATTCTAAATCACAATCTGGATACGTATTTATTTTGAATGGTGCAGCAGTTAGCTGGAGGAGTGCAAAGCAAAGCGTTGTGGCGAGATCTTCAACTGAATCGGAATACATGGCTGCTTCGGAGGCTTCACAAGAAGCGATATGGATGAAAGAGTTCATTACAGAGCTGGGTGTGGTTCCTAGTGCGCTGGACCCAATGTCTATCTACTGTGATAACATGGGTGCCATAGCCAATGCGCAAGAACCAAGGTCACACAAGAAGCTGAAGCACATCAAGCTACGTTTTCACGATATTCGAGAACATATCCAAGATGGGGATATAAAGATTTGCAAAGTACACACATATCTGAATGTGGCGGATCCGTTGACTAAACCTCTCCCGAGGGCAAAACATGACCAGCACCAGACTGCCATGGGTGTTCGGTATATTACCATGTAATCTAGATTAGATGACTCTAGTGCAAGTGGGAGACTGTTGGAGATATGCCCTAGAGGCAATAATAAATATAGTTATTATTATATCTTTGTGTTTATGATAAATGTTTACATTCATGCTATAATAGTATTAACAAGGAAACATTAATACTTGTGTGATTTGTAGACTAAAATAAGAGTCCCTAGTAAAAGCCTCTATATAATACTAGCTTGTTGGTTAATAGATGATTGTGGTTTCTCTATCATGAACATTGAGATGTTATTAACAACAAGATCATATCGTTAGGAGAATGATATGGTGGACATACTCCTATAGATAAGCGTAGCATAAAGATCAGGTCATTTTAATAGTTCAATTGCTATATGCTTTCTGATACATAGTAATCTAATTCCTTCGACCATGAGATCATGCATATCACCTTTACCGGATGGATGCTTTGATGACATCAAACACCACACCGTAACTGGGTGGCTATAAAGGTGGCATTGAGTGTTTGGAAAGTATTGGTTGAAACACATGGATCAAGAGTGGGATTTGTCCATCCATATGACGGATAGATATACTCTGGGCCCTCTCGGTGAAATGTCATCCAATTAGCTTGCAAGCATGTGAATGGCTCACAAGGGATCACATATCACGGGAACGAGAAAAGAGTACTTATCAGTAACGAGGTTGAACTAGGTATGCAGAGATACCGACGATCATAACCTCGGATAAGTAAACTATCGTGAGACAAAGGGAAATTGATATCGTATGTAAGTGGTTCATTCAATCGCAAAGTAATCGTAGAAATATGTGGGAGCCATATGAATTTCCAGGTTCCTCTATTGGTTATTGTTCGGAGAGGTGTCTCGATCATGTCTTCATAATTCACGAACCGTAGGGAGACACACTTAAGGATTCGACGTTGTTTGAGTAGTTATGGAATGATGAGAAAGAGACCGAATGTTGTTCGGAGTCTCGAATGGGATTCGGGATATCACGAGGAGATCCGGAATGGTCCGGAGAATAAGATTCATATAAGGAAAGTCCCGTTTCGGAGTTGGAGAATGGTTCCGGTGTTTTCATCAGGAATGTTCTAGAAGGTTCCGGAATGTCCGGCACTCCGGAGGGGAAGGGTACATGAATGTGTTATATCAAGTTGGTATGATTGCATCATGTACTCGGTGTCATCGCTGAACAAAATAGAGGGTTTATTCAAATCCTAGTTTGAAAAGTCAAACGCCTAGTTTGAAAGTCAAACGGCTAGTTTTGGGAAGTGGAGAGGGAGGTGGAAACCGACTTGGGGGAGGAGTTCCTCCTCCCACCGCCGGTGCACCACCAAGCCGAGTTGGGGAGGGACTCCCCTCCCCTTGGTCGGCCCCCTCCACCTATATAAGGAGGGGCAGGGCTCCCCTCCTAGACACACAAGTTCCTACCTCTAAACCCTAGCCCCAAGCCGCCGCCGCCTCCATAGCCGTCGCCGGCCCTAGGGCACTCGCCGCCGCCTAGGTCAAACCCTAGCCGCCGGCCTAGCCCCCTCCTCAGCATGTCTAAACCCTAGATCGTCGAGGGCTCTCTCATAGTCCACCATACTCGCTCCGGCTTAAGGCGAAGCCCTGCGAGATGTCCCCTCTACTTCCGGTACCACGCCGTTGTGCTGCCGGAATCACGAGGAGAGTACTACAACCTTCGCTGCCTGCTAGAACAAGGGAGAGGAAGGTCTTCGTCGAGTACCGAACGTGTGACCGACTGCGGGAGCGCTGCCGGAACGCAGCGCCGGAAGGATCGTCTACGCGATCTTGAGATCGGAAAGAGTACGACTACATCACCCACGAGAATCCGCTCTCGTTAAACACTTTGGAATCTTCGAGGGTGAGTTATTCTATCGACTCGTTGCTACAACCTAGTAGATAGATCTTGGCTTGTTTGTTTATATGCGGTAGAAATTTTTTGTTTTTCATGCTACGAAACCCTACAGAAACATGGATGGTTGATGGAGAGGCGCTGTTGATAATGATGGCGATGATCCTCTCCAAATTCCCTGTCCCGGCAGGGTACCAGAACGAAGTTTCTGGTTCTGAATCGCGGTTTCTGGTGGTGGCGGCGCAGCGGAACACTTTCTGGAAAAACGTCGAACCCTCCCTGATTTTTTAGGTCAGAAGGCATCTTATAGGCGAAGAGGGAGGCCGAGGGGGTGCCTGGGGTGGCCACACCCCCTCCAAGCACGACCAGGCCTGGACCGCACCGCTGGGGGGTGTGGGCCCCCCAGTGCTCGTATCCTGGCTCCATGATTCTTCTGGTGAAATAGGATTTTGGCATATTTTCCGGGATTTTTCCTAATAGTTGGTTTTCTGCACAAAAACAAGACACCATGGTAATTCTGCTGAAAATAGCGTTAGTCCGTGTTAGTTATATCCAAATCACACAAGTTTAGAGGAGAAACAATAGCAAAAGTGATCGGAAAAGTAGATACGTTTTGGACCTAGCAACTCCCCCAAGCTTAGCCTACTGCTTGTCCTCAAGCAATTCAGACGAAAACTGAGTGTGTTAAAAGAACTTTCACGAACACATTTGCTTCATATGATGTATATATTCTTAGCACAGGAGTAGATACTTAGACAATTCTTAATAAGGAGTATGCAACTAAGTCTACTCAATAGTCATTGCAAGCTATGAAGAGATTCAGACTCAATAATAATAAGTAGCATGAAACATAAACATAAGCAACATTGCAATGCTCATAAAAAGGTATGATAGAGTGGTATCTCGCTTGCCTTTGTTTGTAGAGCACAATATAAATGCCAAGGCACCTCTGAAGTTCAAGTGAAGACTAGAAGTAAAGATATCAAAGATACAAGCATCAAATTCATGACATAATTAACCAAGTTTTGAGACAAGTACATTACACTAATAATGAAAATTATGCTCTCAAGAAGGTGCTCATAGAATAAGTGGTGACTCAACAAGGAAGAGAAAAGGTTTTGAAAAGTTTGAAAGGCTTCGAAATGCTGAAAGTAAGGTACTCATTAGCTTTGAGCTCTCATTGCCCCTATCATAAGCATCTTTAGATGGTTAAGGTGAAAGTGAGGTCCAATATGAGTTATATGTTTGACAGACCATAAACTGGAAATATCATGTCCCTTGAGTACATGGGCCGCTCCTGATGCTACTCAACTTTAGTTACCGGTAAGTTCTTGTCATAGTAAATACATGCGTATCATAGAGAACCGCCAACGGGGTACCCCTTGCACATGGTACAGGAGCTATCCCATAACCAAAATGACAAGGCAATCATACAATGAGCATCTCAGCAATCTTCTTATTTGCCATGGGAAAATGGCGTTTTTTTCTCTCTTTCCTCTTTTCAATATGTCTCTTTTTTTAAGAAAAAAGCTTTATAGATTGCTCATTATGGTTATGCTGCAAGTTTCCACCATGATTAGGCATGACTTAGGCTAGCGGCCCAGGCGTTTCTCTAACACATATACATAACTCCATGGACTTACAAGCTCCCCTTTTATTTCACACCGACGACTTCCGCAAACAAAAGAGCATGATATCAACTGGTTATAATATTTACAGGTGTTGAAAGTGTTCCCCGTGACAACACGGTTCTGCTAACTCCCAGCCTATAATTTGCAAGCATATAAATTTCATGGATAGATCACAATGGTTCAGGTTTATTAAGTGCAAGAAATAAAGTGTGCCATCAATTTCGTGAGAGATTTACTAACTAACTTTCTCAAAATAGACAAACATTTTATTTGGAAGAAAACAAGGCATAATGAATATGCATGGAATAGCAAATAATGCTAGTAGGTAGGTATGGTGGACACTGTTGACAATATTGGTTTTGGGGAGTTGGAAACACGAGTAGAGCTCATACTCAGTGCAAGTGAAGTCTAGCAATAGGAAGGGAGCGACAAACGAGAGAGCAATAACTGACATAATCATGCTTGCAACAAAATAGGACTAATTATGGCATGAAAGTGATACAAGAACTTTGAGACAAAATAAATCATTGAGGCTTACTGACTATTGTTTAGTCATATGCATGCGTGAGCATGTGCCAAGTCGATTCACATGAAGCATTCAGAGGAGGATACCACAACATCATACCAAGTTATGAATAGAACAATGCAAGCAAACATTCATATGACATGCTACAAACTATTAGCAAAATGGAGCTAATCATAAGAGAGCAGGAACTACTAAGCATCCATAAATAACATACACATTATATGAACAGACTAAGCATGCTCACAATGATGAGTGTATGTACAAAAATGAAAACAAATAGAGTTCGTTACCATCCTCTTACCACACCTCAAGTTGTCTTAATCTTCATTATTGCCCTTCACTTGTGTGACTTGAATAATAACATGAAACCAAACTCCACTGAGGACTGCTGAACCCTGCAGAGAACTTCGCAAAACCAAAGAAGAAGAACAAATATGTTTGGTGTTTTCGATTTTTTAGCAAGCACACAAAGCAAAAACAAAGAAAGCAAAATCTTTTTGGATTTTTGTTTAAGGCAAACCAAAGCTAAAAAGCAAAGAAACAAACCAAGAGAAACAACGAAAATATTTTTGGTCTTTTTTGTGTTTTGAGAAAGCAGAAACAAAAACCAAAAAGAAAGCGAAACATGGATATACAAAGAACTGGCGAAACATGATATATAGATGAGTGTGATGTCGGTATACCTCCCCCCGAGCTTAGGCTTTTGGCCTAAGTAGGGCTCAACTCCATGGTGACCAAGAAGGTGCACCTCCATAGTACGATGAGGAGGCCCCTTCATCCTGGTACGAGCTCGAGGACGCCCCTATGTAGTGCACAGAGGGGTCATATGAGGGCGCGTCCCCCTGGTAATGTCCGTGGAAGCCACAAATGCGTAGTTGCTCATCCATCTCCTCCTTGGAGTGCGACCAAGGTCCCTGGGAAATACAGAACAAAGTGATCTGGGACAGAGGAGTCTCTCTCTCTTCTCCATCAGTAAACATCATCCTATAAACCAAATTATCAAGGGTAGAGCTAGTAGTGACAAACTGATGCGCTTTCATGGCAGCGAGATCAAGCCTCTGAGGAGCCAAATTTGTATCATTTGGATCAACAGATAGGTCTAAGGCAGCAACAACACGTGCAACAATAATTCCCCCATAAATGGGTCCCTTAGCAGCTAAGCGACGAGCAATGAGAGAACCAAGATTGTATCTGGTTTCATTGTTGAGTGCAGTAGCTAGGAAGACCAAATGATAGTTGGAAATATTGCTAGTGTTCTCCCTACCAAGAACACTAGTGGCAATATAATAAGCAAAATACCTGATAGCTGGGAGTTGAATATTTCTTATCTTTCCACGTTGGTCTCTGCGGTCGTCATCATTAGTTATCCCGCGGTAGAGCTCCAACAAATCAGCGAGTTGAGCTAGAATCTTCTTCACCATCCTAGCCGTTCCAATACCCAAGATTTCACAAAAAAATCAATGTCATGGATAAAGGCTTGTTATAGATTTTGAAAAACACATCTGGTTTGAAAGGGCTGTTAGACAAAGATAAACTCTTCACAAAGATTTTAGTGAGCGTAGCATATTGCACACTCTCATCCTGCATATAACTCGCTAGTCCAACCCTCCGAACCAAGGTTAGGAAATCATTGAGAATCCCTGCAGCCCGCAAGAAGGTTGGACAAGGGAAGGTAGAAGGGTGTGCATCCCCCTCATCTCCCTCGTCGCCAAATTGCGGTGTAATGAGATCCTCATTGTATGAGGGCCTAGCTCGGGAGGATGATCTTAAAGGCCTTGTCCTCCTAGGTGCATCACTCTCAAATATTTCTCCAAAGGTGTGGTTGTCCATTTTTTTCTGAAATTTTTAGACAAACATTAAACCAAGTGATTTCCAAGTTGATAAATGATGAGGAACTACTCTAGGTACTTGCTAGAGGGATAAACATGCATCAAAATGAAATCTCTAAGCAAAGAACAAGCATGGAAGCTCACACAACCTGACACCTATAGCAGCAAAATACTCAAGATACAATCTACCAATCACAAATCTAATTGGACAAGTGGAGAAGACACATACCAAGGAGCAATCCCTCCAAAAATCAGCAACAAAGTGGGTTGGGCAAGGAGATCAAAAATCGGGAGAAAGAACAGCATGAACTCGAGCTTGAGAAATTTTTCCAGTGTTTTTTGGGAGAGAGAAAAAGTGGCTAGAAGGAGGCAACTTGGAGGACCACCGGTGGGCCCCACCCAGGCCAGGCGTGCCCTAGGAGCTGGCCGCGCCACCAGGGAGTGTGCTGGCCTGGTGGGTCCCCCTAGGCCACTCTAGGTGTCCCTCTGCCCCTTTTTTCGAGGAAAAATTAATATGAATTTTTGGGGATTTTTTCGGGAAACTTTATTTTTGGCCAATTTTCAGGGTATGAAAATTGTTTTTCTCGCAGAAAAGATTTTTTAGAAGAAGCAAAAGCAAACAAAAAACAAAACTACAGAAGTTCTAAGACACTCTAACAAGCAAACAACTAGCAAAACTAAAGCTAACAAGAGAAAGAGCAAAAAAAAAACTAGGAAGGAGAAAAATAAAGGTGAGCAAGTATAACCACTATGGAAGCATTGTTTTGTTCATTAAAATCCCTTTGTTAACAAGGTTGATCAAGTCTTGTTACCAAAACAATCTTATATGAAACAAAACTTTGCATTCCACAAAGTGACTATGTTACCTCAAACTTGATAGCAATGGTCCTAATCATAATAGTTTCAAAACTTTCTTGTGGAATGGGACAATATATTTCTCCAACTTTGATGCTCTCAATATTTTTAATGGAATTTAGGCAATAGCTCTTGTCAATATTCTTGGGGAAATAGACAGTATGCTCTGTTATTAATATTAAAAGTTACTTTCCCTTTATTACAATTGATGATAACACTTGCAGTATTAAGAAAAGGTCTCCCAAGAATAATGGACATATTATCATCTTCAGGCATTTCAAGCACAACAAAATCAGTTAAAACTAGGAAATTATGAGCTACTTGAACAGGAACATCCTCACATGTACCAACAAGAATAGTAGTTGACTTATCATCCATTTGCAAAGATATATCAGTTGATATCAACTTTTCTAGTTGTAGTCTCTTGTAGAGAGAAAAAGATATAACACTAACTCCAACTCCCAAATCACATCAAGTAGTTCTAACATAATTATTTTTAATGGAGCAAAGAATAGTTGGAATACCTGGATCACCAAGTTTCTTTGGAACCTTACCATTGAAGGAATACTTAGCAAGCAAAGTAGAAATTTCCTCATTAGGAATCTTCCTTTTATTAGAGATAATATCCTTCATATACTTTGAATAAGGAGGCAATTTAATAGCATCAGTCAAAGGAATTTGCAAAAATAAAGGTTTCATCCACTCACAAAACTTGTTGTAGTGTTCTTCATCCTTTGACTTGTGTTTCTTATTGGGAAAAGGCATAGGTTTCTGCACCCAAGGTTCTCTTTCACTACCATATTTATTAGCAATAAAATCTTTCTTAGTCTACCTAGTGTTGTTAGTGTGCTTCTCAGGTTCTTCCTCAACTTCCTCCTTGTCAGGAGCATCATTTTTATCATTACCACTCTCAGTTTCAGCATTTGAGACAGGTATACTGTTAGGATCTACAGCAGGTTCAGGTGGTTCATCAATTATTTTGTGTTTCTTTTTCTTTCTCTTATGAGGACTACCATTACCTTCAACTTGTTGAGAATCCTGCTCAATTATTTTAGGGTGTCCTTCAGAATATAAAGGATCTTGAATAGATATACCACTCCTAGTTCTAATTCCATAAGCATGTTTATCTCCTAAGGCATTGTAACACCCTAGTTTTAATTAAATTATATATTAGGGTTTTGATTGCGCATTCATAAGCATCATCATTTAAATTGTGCATTGGAGAAAACAAATCAAAACTCTAAACCCTAGTTTTCTCCCCTCTCTTTGAAACACATTCAAATGGTTTGAATTTTGAAAAAAACCCAAAATTATTGGAACCCAAATGGTTATTAAGGGTCTTCTTGTTATTTTAAATATTTACAAAGCCTCTTGTATTTTGAAAATGTTCAAAACAGTATTTGAATTCAAAATACAAAGGAGAAACAGATTATAGAAAAAGGAAAAAGATTCTGCAAAATAAAAACAAGTCACACTAGCTAAAGGCCGCAGCCCAGACCGGCCCACCTCCCCTCTTCTCTTCCTGCCGCTCGCAGCAGCCGCAGCCGGCCCAAGCGCGGCCCACGCAGAGCCCATACCCCTTCAACCTTCTTTTCGTCGTCTTCCTCCTCCTGGACGCACTGCTCGGTGTCGCTGGCGCCGCCGTCGATCTCCGCCGCCTTCCCCTGGCCGTCCGACGAGCCTCGAGGTAGGGATAAGGTCGCGAGGTCGTCGCCCTCGCTCCCCAATCCATTCTTCCCCCTCCCCAGATACCTCTCTCGCTCCCTCCCGTGCAAGCTCAACCCTAACCCCGTCAGACCCTATCGTGCGCCACCGTCTGGAGCCGCTCCGAGCCAAGCTGAGGTTCCTGCGAGCTCCGCCGTGATGTGCAGCTTCTCCTCGCCAAAGGAATCGGGGATGGGAGCCTCCAATCGCTCGCATCGCCTCCGTCTTCCCCGAGTCCGACGCTCGCCGCCGTGGACATTGCCAACGTTCTGGGCCACCTCCGTCCTTGCCGTCACCTTCGTTAGCTTCGCGGTGAGATTCTGGTCCTCAAGGACCCTTACCCTACCTTCCTACCCCACTGTAGCTTGCTGCCGTCATAGCTCGCCGTCCGTCGCCGTCGGGCACCGCCGTGTAGCTCGCTCCGGTGACCAAATCCGGGCGACGCCGCCTCCTTTGCGCTTGCCTTGCTTCGCTGATTCGAACAGAGCCAGTCGCGTGCCCCCGCTTGCCCTCTACCGTCGCCGCCGGCCGTTGTCTGCCGTGCTGCCGTTGTGGTGACGTGTTGCCCGCGTGGCAACTGAGGTGGCCATGTGTAGAGGGAGTGTCCCAACCTTTATTAACATAAGGTGGTGTCCCCTGTGTTTACAATGCTAGTCCATGGATCAATAGCTAGCATCCACAGTTAAGATGTAATATCAAGAAACAAAGGTCATAATATAACTTTATAACCAGGAATAACATAATTTTATTACATCCTTACATAGCTCATTTGGCCATTACATTACATTGCAGCGGAATAACTATAGTCATGGGTCCTTCATCTTCAAAGTGCCACAGGCAGATGTTGGTTGTAGACTTTGTAATTCTAATCAATCAAACTTCACTAAAATCAATCAAACGTGCAACATAACAAGTTACAGCCACAAGGGTCAATACATTTGAATTGTATTGGCAAGTGATACTATGGTAGTATAGTGGAGTCTATCATCTATATGCATTTGGCTAAGTGGAGTTGAGGCTTGCATTGCTCAAAATAGATTTTTCCCTAACATTTGAAAATACTAAGTTTTTGTTTTGACAAAATCTTTTCCAAGGCTTCTCTCAATCAAAGATTGAAGATTTCAAATAACCCTTGTTCAAACCACAAGTTTTAACTTATAAATTTGAATGATGAGATTCTTGATTGCTTCCATGTCTTGATGCTCAAATTGTCCTTTACCAGGGACATGGCTAAGTACTTAGATTTTACACTCTGCAGAGGTGGTGCACTTTCCCCACAAGACTTGGTTCCCAAGACAAGATCTTTCAGAAGCCTTCCCTTAGACCAAAATGGACGCGCTCCAACCTATCAAACACTACCACCCACTTTCCATATGGCTAAGTTCTTGCAACCTATATGATCATGGCAGAGCCCATATTGCCAAGTGGCTACACTTGAAGCTTCTCAACATTTGACATCTCAAATCTCTTTGTTCCTGGGTGGCAATCCACAAGTGTGATACACAAGGTTCACCAGTCCCCTGGCCTTGTGTAACCACTCAACCAAAAACCACCAAGCAAGTCCCATTCCACCCAGGTGATTCATTAACTTAGTTGTTTTATTAAACAAAACACAAGTCCTCAGACTTAGAAATTTTTCCATAGTGTGAATATATATTCCACCCATGTTTTCTATTAGCTAGGCTAAGCTGGATAGTAGTAGGAGTCTTAACTTAGGAAAAATCCTACTAAGGATTCATCTACTAGGTTTTCCTGTAGCAAGGTTTATACTTAGCAAAATTCCATGCAAGTTTTACTTAGAGAAAATCACTAATGCATAGTGAAAGTAATGGGACAAAAAGTATGAAGCATCACTTGCCTTTTTGGTAGAGGGTATAAGTTCACTCCTTGTCCTTGCAACAATCACACTCTTCAAGTCACTACAAATCAATCAAGCAAGGCACAAACTCAATCTACCAATCAAGCAAAACAACACATAAAATAACAAAGTCAAAGTAATGCATGCAAACATGCCAAGCTTTGTTTTGTTTGAAAAAGTGGTTCCTAATGGGTCATAAACATTTGAAAACACCTAATGGTCATTTTGTAAGGTGGCAAAGTCATTTGCAAAAAGGTTTCTCTTCATAAGCCATTTTCAAAACAAAGTATCATTTTATGTGGTGTAGAAATATTTTTACTAAGGCATTAATCTCCAAGGTTCACCAAATATGTTTTCAAACCATAAAACTTGGTGTTTGGGTCAGAGAGTTTAAAACAAAACATTTCCCAAAAGTTTTTCTTCCAAAACCATTTTCAATAAATAAACCACATTTCTATTTGACTAGAAATGGTTTTAAATCAAAGAATCATTCTTTTCCTTCACCAAATGCATTTTTGAAACCACAAAGTGTTTCCTAGGGTCAGTAGGTTCAAATCACACCATTTGCCAAAGATTTTATCCCCAAATTCATTTTTAATCAATTTTCACAATCTTAACAAGCATACAAATGTTTCTGCAAAAACACACATTTTTCCAGAAGCTTTTGACTAAACAAAGGGCATGGTTGGCTAGGGCTTGTCTCACTGATTCCAACGATATAAAGTTTGCAAATTTTGAACGTGTGGTTTGAAAGTTACAAGGGTTTCAAAATGGCATCTAAATCTGATTTCAAATTCTATTCTAAATCATCCAGTGACACGCGGCGCGTTCTGATTCGTCGAAAACGGTTCGTGCGGATCAGGCGACGCAGGCCGTTGGATCTAATTGATATCACGCGGCTCAGATGGAGGCGTACCTCTTCGATTGGATCTAATCTTAGCCAGATGTTTCGCATCCTACGGCTCCTGACTCTCTAACCAAAATCCGGCGGCGCTCAACGGTGGCTGGTGGCGGCGACGGTCAGACGATGGCGGAATCGATGCTACAGGAAGCGAGGGAGGAAAAAAACATGCTCACCGTGCTCGCAAGGATGTGGGGAAGCTCGAGGTGGTGCCGTCTTGTCGAGGGGCGCACTGGAGTGGGCTTGATTGCTCGCCGGAGTGGAGCTGCGCTTCGGCCTTGCTCAGTCGTCGTCGAGAACGGCGCTAGGGATCACTCGGAGGCAAACGAAATGCACGGTCAGATGCGCCAAGACACGGCGAAGGTGTGTGCGTGAACAAGAGGGGTCGGGGTAGTCTGGTTTACCAGAGGGAGGTCGTCGGAGAAGAGCCAGATGGCGGCGGTGCTGGAGGTTGTCGTTGCCGGGGCTCAGGGGCGCCCGCGGGTGAATGGAAAGCGCCGGGAGAAGCGCCAGGGCTAGGGGAGTATGTGAGTGTGCTTAAGGAGGCGAGGGGTGGCAGGACACGGCAAGAATTCTCGCCGGAGCATCGTCGGAACAGAGGGAGTGTAGGGCAAAATTCCGTGTCCTGGGGGCGTGTTGAGATGGGGGAACAGAGGGGAACCAAAGAGGAGTCACTGGCGTTTATCACTGCGTGGTCACGACGAGGTTTAATCCATCCATCAACGCGAATTCAAGGGAATTAACACGGCAGTAAACGGCGAGGAACGGTCGACGCGGTGGAGACGATGAACAGAAAAGGGTGGGGCATACCTGTCAGCGAGAAAGGAGGTGAGGGGGAGGGGTCCACTTGTCAGCGTCCTCGCGGGTTGCTTCTGCGGTGAAGAGAAACGGTTCGGGGGAGAAAAAGGAGCTGGGCTGCTGGGCTGTTGGGCTGGGCCAGACTGTTCTCACATTTTTTTCCTGTCTGATTGTTTTATCCTTTTCTATTTTCTATTTACTGATTTGAAATTCAAACAAACAATTCAATCAACCAAATCAATTCAAAAAAACACCACACTTCACAACTTTGAACTTGGTTCTGTTCAGTAACATAATCCAAAATTCCAAAATAAAATAATATTTTTATTCATTTTAGGATCCATTCATTAATTAAATAAATTGGACCTTTAGTTATTTAATCAAATAGGGTTTAATTTATTTAATAAAATCTTCATTTGAAATCCAAATACTTTCAAAACCAAATCAGTAGGTTTTATTTGAAAATAAAAGATACTTGGAAAACTTGTTTAAAATAAAATAACATTTTTATTTTAGGCTCCATTAATAATTAAATAAAATGGACCTTAGTTATTAAATCCAATAGGATTTGTTTTATTAAAAACTTTATTTTGAAATCTAAAATAAAACCAAAACACTTCCGTAGGTTTTATTTGAGAATATAAAATATTTGGAAAACTTATTTAAAATAAATAAATAAGTTTTAGTGTTTTATTTAAAATGGGAAAAGCCTTTACTATAATAAAATTTGGATATTAAATCCCTATTATTTTATTTAAATAAACCTTTGCTATTTTTATTCAAATAAAAATGTTTTAATTCAAAAGCTTGGCCAAGGTTTTAATTTGGCTTTATAAAATAATCTTTATTTAAATATTTATTTTCCCTTTGAAAACCAAAGCCTTTATAAAAAGATGTCAAAGTAGTAGGAAAATATTTTTATTTTTCCTTTACTAAATATTTATCTTTTTAATCCCTTTAGGATTTCTTTGTTCAAAATAGGTTTGAAGATTTCCAATTGGATTCAAAAGTTTCTTCTGGCCCTGAAAATGAACAAAGTTTTATTTTATTCATTTAATTTTCACATTACAAGATTTGGAAAATCTTGGGATGTGACACCATGGGCCCCTCTGTCAGCCACGATGGGTAGGCACTGCCTCGGTGAGAAATAACAACCCCCCTATCCCACTTTGCCTGCGTGGAGGCTGAGGTGGCTAGTGCCCCACCTGTCTGTCTCTAGGGCTAGCCCAACCCTCGGTGTAAAAAGTAATTTCCTTTGGTTTATTAATTTCTGAAAATGATATAATCTTATAAATTGAATAACTTATTATTTATAAGTCAGAAAATATGTATAATATACCAAACTGTTCAGAAAAATGAGAACTATCTATTTAACCTATAATCATGCATTGTTCAACAACTTCAATGACAAGTATAATTAGAAGAACAAATCAACCCCTTTCATATGCTTCCGGAGTTCTTCTGAATTAGGGTTTTTACCCCTCGGAACCCCGATTAAATGGTTGAGCATGTATTAGGGTTACATTTCGATACAATTTAACTTGTCATATCATCATACTTGCTTGAGCATTGCATCGATGCCATGTGTTGATTGTTTCCCTCTCTTTCCGGTGTTTCGTTCTTTGCGGTAGAATACGATATAGAGATCAAGATCGAAGACCAAGGTCAACACCGTCGAAGGTCAAAGATCGAAGAACAATACTTGACCAACTTTAATCAAGTAAATTACAAGGTTCCCGAAGATCTATTTATCTGCTGTCAACTGGCAAAGGCAAGCATAGCCCCACCATGATATAATCCTATGATTTCGAAAGCATTTCAATTCTGCCATGATGCATACGATTCTACTGTGGTCTTTTATCGATAGATAGAGTATCCTATCTACTGCATACTCCCTTTGAGCTTATATTACCTGATACACTGCTCCTAGCATAACTAGGTTTGGCTCGTGTGCACTGCTAGAGCTATCATCTGTGTTTTGCTTAGCCATGCATAGCTGTCAGTTCTGGTCCATCCAGATGATGCAGATGAGGACTACATTCCTAAGATCCAAAGGCAATCAGTAACATCTTCCGGTGATACTGCTCCGAATGGACTACACACAGTAGACATGAACTCAACGCGTGATCGCATCGCTACTGCATTATACAATGCTAGAAGAAGATGATCAATTTGTTCGGTGTGGATGTTTCTATGTGTATTATGCGACTATCTTTATTTGTTTAATGGTTGGATATGTATTTTGGACAAACCAATATGTGACATATGGTATGTATTAATAACATATTTGTTTATGCACTTCAATAGTAAAGTTTACGTGTTATATTAATTACAGGGACATTACAGACAATTCCTTAGCATGCAGCTAGACAGCCAGCCAAGTTGTCAAACAGTCAAACTCAGAGAAGTAGCTTTTCCTGGACAGTAGCTTTCCCTGCACAGCTGCACAGCCAGCCACAGCCAGCCAGCCACAGCCCAAACAAACAGGCCCAGAGTATCCTATCTACTGCATACTCCCTTTGATCTTATATTACCTAATCCACTGCTCCTAGCATAACTAGGTTTGGCTCGTGTGCACTGCTAGAGCTATCATCTGTGTTTTGCTTAGCCATGCATAGCTGTCAGTTCTGGTCCATCCAGATGATGTATCAGATGTAGAGAATCTAGTATGACAGGAGAACATGATGAGATGGGATCAGAGGTGATATGAGATTAAACATGCTAAGGCTTGTATGGGAGGCCACGGTGGGATGTGGTTTTTCTAGTCCCATGCTCGCCACTACTAGGACCTGAGTTCTTGCCTTTGGAACCAAGACGAGCGTGCAACCACACGGGGCCTGGAAAACCTCACGAGTAACTAACTTGCCTAGTAGATTCCATGAGTCACATAGTTCGGGCGTTCCATTCGACATATGCATAGAAACTCTTTTGAAAGATTTGACGGGTGAAGTTGGTGCATTCATAACAGGTAGGTAAGCGTGGACGGGGTTGCTTGGGGTCGATGGAGCCCCTGTTAACCAACCTCGCCTCACATCTTTAAGTATTGGCTTCAGGATTTGACCCATTACGGCGAAACCATACTTATTGCGTGACTCATGGTCTCGGCGAAATCAAGGTAAAGGTCGTGTCTAACCACCCTCTGCCGGCCTTCCAAGGAAGAGGGCTAATCATGTGGCATTAAGAGAAGTTTAGTACGTGTGGGTAAAGTTGTACACCCCTGCAGGGTAATAATCTTTTCGAAAAGCCGTGTTCATGGTTATGAACGCTTGGTGACCAGATTCTAAGATCATAGAGAACTTAAACCTAATCATAAAACTTGGCAGATCAACGTGTGCTTAAGGATGCTTCCTCGTGGGTACGAGGGGGTGATCCAAGTTCATATGATGATGATTTGGTGGATATCAAAATATGATGATCAATATTTTCGGAAATGTCGCTCTCTTATCCCCTTTTAAAATATTCTGACTAGACGAGCTTCTTCTCCCTCTTGTTTTATAAACAAAAGTGGCTTTATGCAAAACAAGTCCACCAGCCATACGTCTTGCAGAGTACACCCTGTACTCACCCTTGCTTTGTTGATACTTTTGGCAGAGTGAGTATTCCCTAAAGATCAGTTTGGTACTACATCGACATCGATGAGTAGCTTGGGATTCCCGTCCGGCAGCCTGGAATCTATGGGCTGGGACGTCATCGTTATGCTTCAGGCCTCTTAGGCCCTTTGTTAAGTTTGCTATACTTAATAGCATAATTTTCCTTCCGTTGTTTGATGTTTGTGGTCAATGACCTCTGCTTGTAATAATTTGGTTCTCTGCTCAGTTATGAGCTTACTGTAATAAATTTTGTGTCGTAGGGTCACTGTTGTGTTATCAATTCTTCACTGTATATTCTCGAGCTCAAGGTTAAGCTTATGTCAGACGGAGGTCTGGGATTTGTTTAGCTCTGATCCCGGGGGTGTCACAGTTCTCGGTATCAGAGCAGTACCGACCGTAGGAAAACCTTGCTATTGGTCGATGTTGAGTCTAGTGTTTGTGAAAACTATTTCAAAAGCTGAAAAGTATTTGCGAAAACTCTAGTATGCTTCTTTTACTCCTTATCTAGTTTCGCTCTAACTCTGGGTTATCTTATCCGGTGTTGTTTTGGAAAAGTTTTGATATCTCTTCTAATCTTTCAAAACTTAGGTGCCTTCTTAGCATGCCGTTTCTCAACCAGTTGACCTAGTGTTGAGTTCTCTAGAGTTGTGTGTGTTGTGAATTCCTTGTTCCCTTTGCTCTTGTTCATCTGAGAGATTCCTTTCTATCATGATCTCTCTATCCTATGGACGCACAATATTATATTGTTTGTTCCACAGTGTTCTTCTCTAGGCTTCGAGGTTCCCTTTCGCCTTGTGTGCCTCCTTCTCATTTGTTTGGGTACTATAGAAGTTGTTTCTTCTCTTGGAAGCTACCTCATGATTACTATCTTGCAGTGTACTCCATGTCACTCAAGTAGTAATTATTATTTTCTCCGGTTTTAACCCTTGGACTTGAACTTAAGATCCCTGATTGTGCTGGATTCTGGTATTGTGAATCTTGTACATGAAGCTGACCTTTAACCCAAGATCCCTTTTGTTGACCCTTGTCGTTAATGTTCCCACATTACCCCAGGATGGCTGGTATTACCATTCTAGCCTTCAAGCTTGTGGTCTTTGTTGCGATTTAATTATGACAACTAAGGACTTCCCCTACCACATGCTATGGCAGATGTTCTTTAATGGAACCAAGTAGATCACGGCAAGAGTACTCCTCGAGAGTCTCGCATCTATGTTCGTGACTCTGCCACACTTTATCTCCTCTATGCATTGGTTTTCGGGAGATTGTTGACTTATGCATCCACATCTTGGGATTCTATCCTGAGCATGTTCCTTTTTCCTTGTTGTTTTCTGGCCTTTGTCTACCAGTTGGTAGCCAAGTAGTAAATGTGCATCGGTGTCTTCCGAAGCAAGATACTCTTGTGGTCCGTCAAGACAAACCATTTCGGAATGTCTAGGAGAAACAAACTCTAGAACCTCGTCATATCTAGGACCAGGTAAAAATGTTGTAATCCGCAGATCAAGAGGCATTGATTAGCTTCTTTATGTTCTATCTTGAAGTATCACACTCTTTTATACTAAGAGGTCATGTTGAGTTTCATGACCCCTTAATGAAGTGATGCTCCTACACATATTTACCCACCCTCCCTCGAGCTTTCGCGCTCGTGAGTGATGCGTGTGCGTAACAATGTGGCCATCTGGGATTCTTAGCAATTATTATTGTTTTGAACTCTAAGGACATTTGTGTCATTCTTAGCGTGATCGGTTAACCCCGTCACTAAGCAAAGGATGATTGTGCTACCGAGTCCGCTATTCTGGTACATCTCCTCAGTCAAAGAGTTATGCTTGTGCTGAAACTCTGAGACTATGTTCTCTTGCCTTACCAAGCAAGTTTCCTCTCGAACTAAGTGACATATCGGTGGTTCGTGATATTCTAGATGTCTGCTAGAAGTATCGCCATGCTGCCACATGACCGTCTCGTCAAGTTCTTGAGCAAGCAAGTTCTCTGAACTGCTCTTTTATCCAAGGATCTGTACTCGATACCCCTGAACTATTTGTTTGAGCTTAAACAACAACTTGGAGAGTTGTAAGACAAAAGTTCTATCCAACCCTGTTCCTTCTTAAAGGGATGTCTAGTTTTGTTAGTGATGAAGAAAGATAGTATTTACTTTATGGATATATTATTCCCTCCAACCTTTGATTTGATTTGGGTTATCGGTAAATCAAACTCAGTTCCAAAGACTATCTTGATGGTGTTTCTACTTGTGATATTTCACTGGAGTACATCTCCATGACCTTTGGTCTAACCAATATTTTTGCCTTGTTCAAGCAACATATGAGTCCATCTTCTTGGAGTGTTTCGATAAGTTTGTTGTTGAGCCCATCAATGACATTCTTATCTTCTCCATGCTAGACAGAATTCATATGGAACATTGGGCATTAATGTTGGATTTTTTTTCAAGAACCATCTTCGAGCTATCACGAAGTATGTGTTCTGGATGTTAGAAGTAATCTCCTCTGATTCACGTGCAAACGATGAAAGATGTCGCCGTGGATTCGAGAAGAGTTGTCTTTCTTTTCTTTAGGACACATGTGTGTTTTATTGCTAGTACTTTATATGTATGCAGTTGTCTTTCGACAAGTTGTAAATACATGGGTCTAGCAATTCAGCTCGTATTTTGGAGCTTGACACTATAGTCCATATCTTGAGAATCTAGTAACTTTACCTTTGCGGTAAATGTTGCAAACTTTCTATTCGGACATGCTAAGTCTGAAGTACCATACCACCTAACCAAAGTTGAATCTCAAGCAACAGTGATGGTTGGTGTTCCTCAAGGTTTAGACATAGGTCTCTTTGTAATTCTGGCAAGACTAATGTAATGGTTGACACACTTAGCTGGAAAGACCTTCTGCCATATTCTCTTGATTCAGCAATATCAACCACTCTTCATGAGGCATATTCTATGATTTATTATAGGAGTTGTGCTTATGGTTCCTTTGTATCCGAAGTCTGACCTTTACTTGATGATTGATTTCTCGAACATCAAGGAGAACATTTTAAGTAGTGTTGCTAAATGTCTCTCGGTCGATCCTCCAGACCCTTTTATGTTGGCAAGCATTTTGTTGTGCCAAGTAATTGAAGCCTGAGAATGAAGTTTCTTTCTTCTCGTGTCATCAGGAATCTTCTTAACTATTCATCCTAGTGGTGTAAAGTAATATCATAATCTTGGCAAAGATTTTGATAAATCTAGATGAATAAAGAGTTTCCTTTGTTCTCTCAACCATGTTTTAAGAGTGACTATGATTTTGATAATCAGAAGTTCCTCTTGCTACATGTTCCTTGTGATTCTTATGAGTCCTCCCCACCAAAACACCTTCCTGTCTTGGCCTTCTGTTGAATGAAAGAGTGATCCTTCTATTCAAAAGTAGTTCAACAGCTTGGTTTTGTTGATCCATATCTCTGAATCTTAAACCTCTATTTAAGCCGTTTAGTAGAGGTTCCCTATCGAAGTCTGTGGTCATATTCTTTCTGTTGAAATCTTCTTTCTCAGAAGTTTAACCCTTCTGAGTTCCATGGTCTCAATCCTTATGAAGACCAGCTATCTAACAACTTGAAACCTTCTCCTCTTGTTTCTCTGTTATCTTGGTGTGTTTCATGTTCGTCATCTCAGAGTTTTTTCTAAACACTCCATCCATGAGTTGACCATGAGATACTTTGTGTGTTGTTTAGTGTGTTTCCCCTCTTATCTTTAGAGTGGCCCTGTTCCTTTCTCTCTCTCTGTCTCTCTTCCTACCTTTGGAATCTCGGTTTGAGATTCTCTTAAGGGGGATAGAGCTGTAACACCCCAGTTTTAATTAAATTATATATTAGGGTTTTGATTGCGCATTCATAAGCATCATCATTTAAATTGTGCATTGGAGAAAACAAATCAAAACTCTAAACCCTAGTTTTCTCCCCTCTCTTTGAAACACATTCAAATGGTTTGAATTTTGAAAAAACCGCAAAATTATTGGAACCCAAATGGTTATTAAGGGTCTCCTTGTTATTTTAAATATTTACAAAGCCTCTTGTATTTTGAAAATGTTCAAAATAGTATTTGAATTCAAAATATAAAGGAGAAACAGATTATAGAAAAAGGAAAAAGATTTTGCAAAATAAAAACAAGTCAGACTAGCTAAAGGCTGCAGCCCAGACCGGCCCACCTCCCCTCTTCTCTTCCTGCCGCTCGCAGCAGCCGCAGCCGGCCCAAGCGCGGCCCACGCAGAGCCCATACCCCTTCAACCTTCTTTTAGTCATCTTCCTCCTCCTAGACGCACTGCTCGGTGTCGCCGGCGCCGCCGTCGATATCCGTCACCTTCCCCT
Organism: Avena sativa; assembly: GCA_916181665.1. Taxonomy (NCBI): domain Eukaryota; kingdom Viridiplantae; phylum Streptophyta; class Magnoliopsida; order Poales; family Poaceae; genus Avena; species Avena sativa. Next base: position 426,170,444 of record OV702280.1, read on the forward strand.
GGCCGTCCGACGAGCCCCGAGGTGGGGATAAGGTCACCCTCGCTCCCCAATCCATTCTCCCCCCTCCCCAGAGACCTCTCTCGCTCCCTCCCGTGCAAGCTCAACCCTAACCCCGTCGGACCCCGTCGTATGCCACAGTCTGGAGCCGCCCCGAGCCAAGCTGAGGTTCCTGCGAGAACCGCCATGATGTGCAGCTTTTCCTCGCCAAAGGAATCGAGGAGGGGAGCTTCCAATCGCCTGCATCGCCTCCGTCTTCCTCGAGTCTGACGCTCACCGCCGTGGACATTGCCGATATTCTGGGCCACCTCCGTCCTCGCCATCACCTTCGTTAGCTTCACGGTAAGACGCTGGTCCTCAAGGACCCTTCCCCTACCTCCCCACCCCTCTGTAGCTTGCTGCCGTCATAGCTCGCCGTCCGCCGCCATCGGGCACCACCGTGTAGTTTGCTCCGGTGACCAAATCTGGGCTGCGCCACCTCCTTTGCGCTTGCCTTGCTTCGCTGATTCGAACAGAGCCAGCCGCGTGCCCCTCTTGCCCTCTACCGTCGCTGCTAGCCGTCATTTGCCGTGCTGCCGCCGTGGTGACGTGTTGCCCGCGTGGCAACTGAGGTGGCCGTGGGCCCCTTTGTCAGCCACGGTGGGTAGGCACTGCCTCGGTGAGAAATAACAACCCCCCCTATCCCACTTTGCCTGCGTGGAGGCTGAGGTGGCTAGTGCCCCACCTGTCTGTCTCTAGGGCTAGCCCAGCCCTCGGTGTAAAAAGTAATTTCCTTTGGTTTATTAATTTCTGAAAATGATATAATCTTATAAATTGAATAACTTATTATTTATAAGTCAGAAAAATATGTATAATATACCAAAATGTTCAGAAAAATGAGAACTATATATTTAACCTATAATCATGCATTGTTCAACAACTTAAATGACAAGTATAATTAGAAGAACAAATCAACCCCTTTCATATGCTTCCGGAGTTCTTCCGAATTAGGGTTTTTACCCCTCGGAACCCCGATTAAATGGTCGAGCATGTCTTAGGGTTACATTTCGATACAATTTAACTTGTCATATCACCATACTTGTTTGAGCATTGCATCGATGCCATGTGTTGATTGTTTCCCTCTCTTTCTGGTGTTTCGTTCTTCGCGGTAGAATACGATATAGAGATCAAATATAAGACCAAGGTCAACACCGTCGAAGGTCAAAGATCAAAGAACAATACTTGACCAACTTTAATCAAGTCAAGTACAAGGTTCCCTAAGATCTATTTATCTGCTATCAACTAACAAAGGCAAGCATAGACCCACCATGATATAATCTTATGATTTCGAAAGCATTTCAATTCTGCCATGATGCATACGATTCTACTGTGGTCTTTTATCGATAGATAGAGGGGGTGTTTGTTTGGGCTTTTGGTGGCTTTCCACTAGAAAAAGCCAAAAAATCGAACCAAACGGACTAGCTGTGCGGTAGGCTTCGGCCGAAGTGGTTGGGAGAATAGGCTATACCGGGAAGCATGTCCCCAGGTGCTTCCCGCGGCTTCCCGCCAGGCAACGAACCGGTATTTCCTTAAATTACGAAACAAATGCCACCGGGAGAAGTTCACCGGTAAACTCCCAGGCGAGTGTGACCCGTTCGTCCCCCAGGCGAGTGACCCGTTCCGTTCCTAAAAAAAAGACCCCTGCCTAGCGATAGCAGCCGTTCATCCCCCGACCCTGCCTAGCGATAGCAGCCGCCGCCGCCAGGATACCTCCCGCCGCCGCCCCTGTAGCCGATCACCTCCCGCCGCCGCCCTACCTCCAGCCTCCGCCCTACCCCCGCCACCGCCGAGCTCCTCCTATTCCTCCCCGTCTCCATACCCTCGACGCGAGCTTATTTCTTCCTGCCGCCGCCCGGAGCACCCAGGTCGTCCCGCCGCCGTCCCCCGCCGCCCGGAGCACCCAGCTCGTCCCGCGGCAGACCACCTCCCTGGCCAACGTCATCACAGGTATGATTGAGGGGAAATAATTGCAATCTTCATATTTGGGAGGGGCGTACTGTACTGTACTTACCGGCGGTAGGAGACTGGGACGATGCCTGCGCGGTACTGCGCCATGTGGAGGAACATGGGCATGGCGAGGTCGAAGTGTGGCCTGGGAGGGTTGCACCAGCCGCCGCCGTCGGAGGGGAGCGCGTAGTTTGGCGGGCAAAAGTTGGTGGCGGTGACAAGGATGGAGGGCGTGCCCGGGAGGCAGCAGGCCCACCCTGGCTGGTTGACGCAACGGATCTCAAAGTAGGCGCCGCAGCTCTGGCCGTCGTTGAACAGCGTCGTGCTTAGCGCCGCGTTGTTCATGCCGTACCCCTGGCTGTACAGGTTGCCATACCCGCAAGCACCGCCTGTGGAACAGAGAAGAGAGAAGACGAGATCAGATTATGAGATGAGAGCCGACATGGTTTTTTGGAACATTACAAAAAGGCATGCTTGCAAAGCTCCATAAACATGTTTGTTTTATAAACCTAATTGTTGCACCAAGGCATCTGCATGCCTAGAGCAAGAAAGAGAACACCAACTTATAGCTATCAGAAAAGGAAAAGAATAGAAAACACGGCTTCATCCAACCATTCTATTAGTGTATTAATTTTATTATTTGCTTTGATCGGAGAAAATATATATGATTAGACCATGAACCTCGTAGATGAGATATGTTTCACAATTTTATATGTGACGAGACATTACCAGTTTATATTTTGGTACTGGTTGTATTTTGGTTCAGGCTTGCTATGGTACTACTTGTATTTTGATGTGTTGATGTGTTGGTGTGTTCATGTGTTGATGTGTTGATGTTCACATGATACTGCTATGGTCAGGCTTGATGTGTTGATGTGCTAGAAATTATGTGGCTTGCTATGGTATTGCTTGTATTGCTATGTTGTTTGGTGGAAATAAAAACCTATCTTTCGTAAATTTTTCTGTTATAGCTTGAGATTCATTTGCAATGTCGAAGACGGTTTGGAATCCATACTACACTAGAGTTTTCTGCGACATTTGTATGGAGGAAGTGAACGACAACAATAGGAAGGGGGGGGTGCTTGAGTAGGAAGGGTTACAAGAATGGGATTCTATGAAGAAGGATTACACGAGGTGGATGGAATTGCAAAATTCGACCGGGCTTGGTTGGGATCCTATAGCGAAAACTATGGATGCAGATGATGATTGGTGGAAGAATCACCTGGCTATAAGTTATCATGTCTTTACTTGCATTTTCTTTTGTATTGTTATTATGATCATTGGACTGATATCTTCGTAATGTTTTTATTTTCAGATTCGTCCTGACCATGCAAAGTTTAGGAATGGTCCACCTGCCAACTTGGAACAACAGGATGTTATGTTTAGGAAAGCTCATGTCACTGGAGAATCAGCTGCCATTGCAGGTGAGGAAGAAGAAACTGTCAATGAAGCTCCAATAATGCTTGATGATGATACATGTGGACAAGCTAGCACAAAGAAAATAGGGAAGCGCAAGCATGTAAAGAAGGATTTTTTCTCGTCTTACAACAATGCATTGAGCACAATTGTTTCAAGGCACACCGAGGGCAGTTCTTGCAGCAAAGGTGATGAGGTCCCAACTATGAAGGAATTTTTAGGGATGGTTCGAGATTGTGGAGTGCTTGAAGGAACTGATATCATGTACACTGCGGGCAAGCTTTCTATGAACAAGGATCAAAGAGAGGTGTTTGCATCATTTGCAACAACTGAGGGCAGGCTCAACTAGCTCTAGAGGACACACGATGAGATGAACAAGTAGTGTGTGCACCATTTATTTATTATCATTGCAGAACTTATGTGTACCATGAATTATTCCTTTCCTTTTTATTTGCTCGGGACTATTTGTGATGATTGTAAAACTACTACTTATTATTCGATTCCTGTACCACTATGGATATGTTGCGGTGATAATATTTGTTGATTGATGCATGCCTAGTAAATTATTGGGGTGAAAATATTTGTTGATTGATGCGCGTCTAGTAAATTATTGTGTGAAGCATTTGTTGATTGATGCGTGTCTAGTAAATTTTTGTGTTAAGCATTTGTTGATTGATGTGTGTCTATTAAATTGATATGTGAAGCATTTTGACATGTTATAATTTTCTCTTTGCAGATGGATGATGGTGACGATGATCGTGAGTACGAACTAGAAAGGACACGACAGTTGCTCGGAGTGGCTCATGATCTTGCCGTCTTGGGATACTATGGTAATCTCTATAGCCAGAAGTACTTGAATAAAGAACCTAGGAGGATTCCGGAGCAAACTGGGCTTGAATGGGTGAATGAACAACTTGGAAATAGAAAAAGATGCTACAAAATGTTTAGAATGTACCCAGATGTGTTTCATGAATTGCATAACCTTCTAGTTTCTAGATATGGGTTGGTGTCAACTAGAGACATGTCATCTGTTGAATGCCTAGCTATGTTTCTATGGATGGTTGGAGGACCACAGTCATTTAGCCAAGTTGAGAACCATTTTAGTCGTTCAACCGAAACAATTCATAGGAAGTTTCACATGGTTTTGAATTGCTTGAACAAGTTGGGTAAGGATAACATAAAGCCAGTGGATCGAAATTTCAAGGATGTGCATCCAAGACTTCAAGATGCACGCTTTTGGCCTCATTTCAAAGATGCCATTGGCGCCATAGATGGGTCACACATTCCAGTTGAAGTACCTGCAGAAGAGACGGTTAACCATACAGGAAGGCATGGTTACACATCACAGAATATTCTGGCGATATGTGACTTCGATTTGAGATTCACCTTTGTTGTTGCTGGATGGCCTGGTTCGGCGCATGATACACGCATCCTACAATGCGCCATTGAGAAGTATCCAATACAGTTTCCGACCCCTCCTGGTGGTAATTTTCTATATCTTTGTCTACATGGTACACACATAGTTACAAATGCATTGTCATTGATGTTTGATTTTTTTCGTTCATGTGCAGATACATATTACCTTGTTGATTCTGGTTATCCAAATATAAAAGGGTTCTTAGCTCCTTACAAGCAGAACACATACCATATACCAGATTTTCGTCGAGAAGGGAGACCAACAAATAGGGAAGAGATTTTCAACTATCTGCACTCATCGCTCCGAAATGCTATCGAGTGTGTCTTCGGTATATTGAAAAACAAGTGGCGCATATTGAAGTATATTCCTTCTTAAGGTCTGGTTACTCAGAAAAGAATTATTCTGGCTTGCATAGCGCTTTACAATTTTATTAGAGACTCCAACTTACGCGACAAGCAGTTTGATCGGTGTGATGCAGATGAGGACTACATTCCTAAGATCCAAAGGCAATCAGTAACATCTTCCGGTGATACTGCTCCGAATGGACTACACACAGTAGACATGAACTCAACGCGTGATCGCATCGCTACTGCATTATACAATGCTAGAAGAAGATGATCAGTTTGTTCGGTGTGGATGTTTCTATGTGTATTATGCGACTATCTTTATTTGTTTAATGGTTGGATATGTATTTTGGACAAACCAATATGTGACATATGGTATGTATTAATAACATATTTGTTTATGCACTTCAATAGTAAAGTTTACATGTTATATTAATTATAGGGACATTACAGACAATTCCTTAGCATACAGCTAGACAACCAGCCAAGTTGTCAAACAGTCAAACTCAGAGAAGTAGCTTTTCCTGGACAGTAGCTTTCCCTGCACAGCTGCACAGCCAGCCACAACCCAAACAAACAGGCCCAGAGTATCCTATCTACTGCATACTCCCTTTGATCTTATATTACCTAATCCACTGCTCCTAGCATAACTAGGTTTGGCTCGTGTGCACTGCTAGAGCTATCATCTGTGTTTTGCTTAGCCATGCATAGCTGTCAGTTCTGGTCCATCCAGATGATGTATCAGATGTAGATAATCTAGTATGACAGGAGAACATGATGAGATGGGATCAGAGGTGATATGAGATTAAACATGCTAAGGCTTGTATGGGAGGCCACGGTGGGATGTGGTTTTTCTAGTCCCATGCTCGCCACTACTAGGACCTGAGTTCTTGCCTTTGGAACCAAGACGAGCGTGCAACCACACAGGGCCTGGAAAACCTCACGAGTAACTAACTTGCCTAGTAGATTCCATGAGTCACATAGTTCGGGCGTTCCATTCGACATATGCATAGAAAATCTTTTGAAAGATTTGACGGGTGAAGTTGGTGCATTCATAATAGGTAGGTAAGCGTGGACCGGGTTGCTTGGGGTCGATGGAGCCCCTGTTAACCAACCTCGCCTCACATATTTAAGTATTGGCTTCAGGATTTGACCCATTACGGCGGAACCATACTTATTGCGTGACTCATGGTCTCGGAGAAATCAAGGTAAAGGTCGTGTCTAACCACCCTCTGCCGGCCTTCCAAGGAAGAGGGCTAATCATGTGCATTAAGAGAAGGTTAGTACGTGTGGGTAAAGTTGTACACCCCTGCAGGGTAATAATCTTTTCGAAAAGCCGTGTTCATGGTTATGAACGCTTGGTGACCAGATTCTAAGATCATAGAGAACTTAAACCTAATCATAAAACTTGGCAGATCAACGTGTGCTTAAGGATGCTTCCTCGTGGGTACGAGGGGGTGATCCAAGTTCATATGATGATGATTTGGTGGATATCAAAATATGATGATCAATATTTTCGGAAATGTCGCTCTCTTATCCCCTTTTAAAATATTCTGACTAGACGAGCTTCTTCTCCCTCTTGTTTTATAAACAAAAGTGGCTTTATGCAAAACAAGTCCACCAGCCATACGTCTTGCAGAGTACACCCTGTACTCACCCTTGCTTTGTTGATACTTTTGGCAGAGTGAGTATTCCCTAAAGATCAGTTTGGTACTACATCGACATCGATGAGTATCTTGGGATTCCCGTCTGGCAGCCTGGAATCTATGGGCTGGGACGTCATCGTTATGCTTCAGGCCTCTTAGGCCCTTTGTTAAGTTTGCTATACTTAATAGAATAATTTCCCTTCCGTTGTTTGATGTTTGTGGTCAATGACCTCTGCTTGTAATAATTTGGTTCTCTGCTCAGTTATGAGCTTGCTGTAATAAATTTTGTGTCGTAGGGTCACTGTTGTGTTATCAATTCTTCACTGGATATTCTCGAGCTCAAGGTTAAGCTTATGTCAGATGGAGGTCTGGGATTTGTTTAGCCCTGATCTCGGGGGTGTCACAGTTCTCGGTATCAGAGCAGTACCGACCGTAGGAAAACCTTGCTATTGGTCGATGTTGAGTCTAGTGTTTGTGAAAACTATTTCAAAAGCTGAAAAGTATTTGCGAAAACTCTAGTATGCTTCTTTTACTCCTTATCTAGTTTCACTCTAACTCTGGGTTATCTTATCCGGTGTTGTTTTGGAAAAGTTTTGATATCTCTTCTAATCTTTCAAAACTTAGGTGCCTTCTTAGCATGCCGTTTCTCAACCAGTTGACCTAGTGTTGAGTTCTCTAGAGTTGTGTGTGTTGCGAATTCCTTGTTCCCTTTGCTCTTGTTCATCTGAGAGATTCCTTTCTATCATGATCTCTCTATCCTATGGACGCACAATATTATATTGTTTGTTCCACAATGTTCTTCTCTAGGCTTCGAGGTTCCCTTTCGCCTTGTGTGCCTCCTTTTCATTTGTTTGGGTACTATAGAAGTTGTTTCTTCTCTTGGAAGCTACCTCATGATTACTATCTTGCAGTGTACTCCATGTCACTCAAGTAGTAATTATTATTTTCTCGGGTTTTAACCCTTGGACTTGAACTTAAGATCCCTGATTGTGCTGGATTCTGGTATTGTGAATCTTGTACATGAAGCTGACCTTTAACCCAAGATCCCTTTTGTTGACCCTTGTCGTTAATGTTCCCACATTACCCCAGGATGGCTGGTATTACCATTCTAGCCTTCAAGCTTGTGGTCTTTGTTGCGATTTAATTGTGACAACTAAGGACTTCCCCTACCACATGCTATGGCAGATGTTCTTTAATGGAACCAAGTAGATCACGACAAGAGTACTCCTCAAGAGTCTCACATCTATGTTCGTGACTCTGCCACACTTTATCTCCTCTATGCATTGGTTTTCGGGAGATTGTTGACTTATGCATCCACATCTTGGGATTCTATCCTGAGCATGTTCCTTTTCCCTTGTTGTTTTCCGGCCTTTGTCTACCAGTTGGTAGCCAAGTAGTAAATGTGCATCGGTGTCTTCCGAAGCAAGATAATCTTGTGGTCCGTCAAGACAAACCATTTCGGAATGTCTAGGAGAAACAAACTCCAGCACCTCGTCATATCTAGGACCAGGTAAAAATGTTGTAATCCGCAGATCAAGTGGCATTGATTAGCTTCTTTATGTTCTATCTTGAAGTATCACACTCTTTTATACTAAGAGGTCATGTCGAGTTTCATGACCCCTTAATGAAGTGATGCTCCTACACATATTTACCCACCCTCCCTCGAGCTTAAGGATGCTTCCTCATGGGTACGAGGGGGTGATCCAAGTTCAGATGATGATGATTTGGTGGATATCAAAAGATGATGATCAGTATTTTCGGAAATGTCGCTCTCTTATCCCCTTTTAAAATATTCTGACTAGACGAGCTTCTTCTCCCTCTTGTTTTATAAACAAAAGTGGCTTTATGCAAAACAACTCCACCATCCATAAGTCTTGCGGAGTACACCCTGTACTCACCCTTTCTTTGTTGATACTTTTGGAAGAGTGAGTATTCCCTGAAGATCAGTTTGGTACTACATCGACATCGACGAGTAGCTTGGGGTTCCCGGCCGGCAACCTGGAATCTATGGGCTGGGAAGTCATCGTTATGCTTCAGGCCTCTTAGGCCCTTTGTTAAGTTTGCTATACTTAATAGCATAATTTGCCTTCCGTTGTTTGATGTTTGTGGTCAGTGACCTATGCTTGTAATAATTTGGTTCTCTGCTCAGTTATGAGCTTGCTATAATAAAATTTGTGTCGTAGGGTCACTGTTGTGTTATCAATTCTTTACTGGATATTCTTGAGCTCAAGGTTAAGCTTATGATAGACAGAGGTCTAGGATTTGTTTAGCCCTGATCCTGGGGGTGTCACAGGCATTAACTAACATATCCTTTTGTACCTTATCAAGTTGATCAATTTGAGTTTGAACCATTTGAAAGTGTTTACAAAGCATTTTAACATCAGTAGCAGTTCTTTCCACAATATCTTTCAATTCATTAATAGCTTTAGAGTTTTCCAATAAATGATTCTAAACTTGTTCATTAAAATTACCTTTTTTAACTATAAATGTATCAAGTTCATCTAAGCATTGATTAGGAGGCTTACCATAGGGAATGTCACCTTCATCAAAGTGGAGAGAGTGTACCTCAATAGTAGATGAGTGGGGAATTGTCTTACATAATTCTTCTATAGGAGGTAGATTCTTCACATCTTCAGCTCTAATACCTTTCTCCTTAAGACATTTCTTAGCTTCCTTCATCACTTCATTTAATGCAATCACTCCATCTTCTTTGGTGTTGGTGTTGGAACTGGTTCAGGCACAGTTGGTTCATGAGTAATAGGATCAGGTGTATTTAGCTCAGTTGAAGTCCAATCATCATAATTCTTGCCTATTTTAGCCATTATTTCTTCAGCATTTATAGTAGTTCTTTTCCTGAAAACACAATCAGCAAAACTATCTAGGTATGTCCTAGAATCATCAGTTAGTCCATTATAATAAATATCAAGAAGCTCATTTTTAGGTAATGGACATCCAGGATGTGCATGAATCAAGGCAAAGATACTTGTCCATGACTCAGGCAATTTCTCTTCTTCTCTCTGTTTAAAATCAAAAAGTTTCTGCAAAGCAGCATGTCTAGCACTGGGAGGAAAATATTTCTAGAAGAAAGAAGCAATCAAACAATCAGGTCTATCAATGGATCCAGGAGGTAATCTATTAAACCAAGCCTTAGCTTCTCCTTTTAGTGAAAAGGGAAGATATTAGTAACAAAGTACTTGCGCATCTTAAAATCATCAGAGAATAAAGCACTCATAGTAGAAAGCTCATTCATATGTGTCACAACACTCTCATTTTCAGTCCCACAAAAAGCTTCTTTCTCAACAATGTCTAAATAGGATAAATCAAGAGAGAAATCATAATCTTCATCTTTAATATCTATGGGAGAAGTGACAAACTTAGGATCAGAGGACAGTCTAGGAATAATGGTACGTCTCTCAAGGAGACTCTTAATAGCACTAGCACCATGTGTGTTTTGGCACTCTTCAATAAATTCATCAGTCAACTCAATGTAACCATCATTAATATGATATCTCTAGACTCAGGTGAGCTAACAGGTGCAATAGTGTCTTTACTAGGAGTTTCAGTATTTCCTAGTCTAGCCACAGTGGCATCTAGGAAAGGACCTAATGAACCACTTGCATCAAGCACAGTAGAAGTAAAATCATGAGTATCAGAAGCAATTTTAGATTCAGCAGTAGTAGCAGTGTGTGTAGCATGTGTATGTGGTGGTGGTGTAACAAGCTTACTTATAATAGACGATGAATCAAGAGCAGCAGAGGTGTTTAGGTATGTACCTCTTCTTGTAGTGGATGGTAAAATAGGAAACTTTCCATCACGAGACTTACCCATGACGAAAGGAGTAGCAGTGAACAATAATAGATCCAAGTGAACTTACAAATAAAGCTATGCTCCCCGGCAACGGCGCCAGAAAATAGTCTTGATGACCCACAAGTATAGGGGATCGCAACAATCTTTGAGAGTAGTATTACCCAATTTATTGATTTGACACAAGGGGATCCAAAGAATACTTGCAAGCCTTAACAACAAAGTTGTCAATTCAGCTGCACCTGGAAATAGTTCTTGCTTACAACAGTTTATCAGTAGCAATAGTTTGTAGTAGCAATAGCAAAGTAACAGCAGCAGTAAAACAAGAGCAATAGTAACAGTAGTAGCAAACAGTAGGATATGAGTGTGGTAGGCATAGGGATGGACGGATGGGCGTTGCATGGACAAGTCTAAACATATAACTTCAAGATCTAGGGCAATTGCAGATAAATGAGATAAAGCATCCAAGTACTAAACAATCATAGGCATGTGCTCCATATATAGTCATGCATGCTCGCAATGAGAATTTGCACAACATCTTTTGTCCTGCCAGCCCGTTGCAGCGGGGCCTCAAGGGAACTAGTGACAATTAAGGTGCTCCTTTTAATAGGGCACTGAAGCAAAGCATTAACACTCCATGAACACATGTGATCCTCACATCACAGCCATCCCCTCCGGTTGTCCTAATTTCTGTCACTTCAGGGCCTTTGGATCCGGACAATGATATGTGTACATACTCTTGCAGATAATATCACAAACAATACTATCATAATGAATCAATAATAAGTTCAGATCTGAGATCATGGCACTCGGGCCCTAGTGACAAGCATTAAGCACAACAAGTTGCAACAAAGTCAAATAGCACTAATAGAGATACTAGGCACCATGCCCTAACAATCTTATTCGATTACAAGATAGAACTTATCCAATCCCTACCATCCCCATAGCCTACAACAGGGGATTACTCACTCATGAATGAGGGAAACATGGGTGGTTGATGGAGAGGCGTTGTTGATGATGATGGCGATGATCCTCTCCAAATTCCCCGTCCCGACAGGGTGCCAGAACAAAGTTTCTGGTTCCGAATCGCGGTTTCTACTGGTGGCGGCGCAGCGGAACTCTTTCTGGAAAAAACGTCGACCCCCTGAGTTTTTAGGTCAGAAGGCATCTTATAGGCGAAGAGGGAGGCCGAGGGGGTGCCTGGGGCGGCCACACCCCCAGCCAAGCGCGGCCAGGCCTGGCCCGCGCTACTGGGGGTGTGGGCCCCCAGGGCCCCACTTCGTCTCGTATTTTGGCTCGGTGAGTCTTCTGGTGAAATGGGATTTTTGGCATATTTTCCGGGATTTTTCCTGATAGTTGATTTTCTGCACAAAAACAAGACACCAAGGTAATTATGCTGAAAACAACATCAGTCCATGTTAGTTGTATCCAAATCACACAAGTTTAGAGGAGAAACAATAGCAAAAGTGTTCAGGAAAGTAGATACGTTTTGGACGTATCAAAGGAGGAGAGGTGGCGGCTAGGGTTTGGAGGAAGGGGAAAGGGGGCGCCCACCTCCCCTCTATTTATAGAAGGGGCGGCTTGGGTTCCTCCCTTGGCCCACCTCCTCTAGGGCCAGTGCAAGGGGGAGGGGGAGGAAATCTCCCCCAAAGTCTTGTCCCCTATTTTCTAGGGATTCGATCTTATCCCTCAAGAACCTTCCGGAACCTTCTAGAAGCTCCAATTAAAACATTCGAAACTTTTCGACCCTAGAAAATTACTTCCATTATATGAATCTTATTCTTCAGACAATTTCGGACCTCCTCGTGATGTCCTGGATCTCATCCGATACTCTGAACATCATTCAGTCTCCAATTCACATTACATATCTACTTAAACAACATCGAACCTTAAGTGTGTCACCCTACTGTTCGTGAACTATGCATACATGATCGAGACACCTCTCCGATCAATAACCAATAGCGGGACCTGGAGATCCATAATGGCTCCCACATATTCAACGGTGACTTCGTGATCGAATGAACCATTAACATATGATATCGATTCCCTTTGTTGCGTGACACTTTACTTATCCGAGGTTTGATCATCGATATCTCCATACCTAGTTCAACCTCGTTACTGATAAGTACTCTTTACTCATACTGTGATATGACATCCCTTATGACCTAGTCACATGCTTGCAAGCCAATTGGATGACACTCCACCGAGAGGGCCTAGAGTATATCTATCCGTCATTTGGATGGACAAATCCACTCTTGATCCATGCGCTTCAACTCATATTTTCAGAATACCTAATGCCACCTTTATAACCACCCAGTTACAAAGTGGTGTTTGATGTCATCAAAGCATTCATCTGATGTTGGTGATTAACATGATCTCATGGTCGAAGGATTAGGTTACTATATATTTGAAAGCTTGTAGCAAAACGAACTTAATGACTTGATCTTATGCTATGCTTACTATGTGTGTGTGTCCATCACATCATTCTCCTAATGATATGATCTTGTTATTAATAACATCCAATGTCCATGACCAGGAAACCATGATCATCTATTAATCAACAAGCTAGTTTAACAAGAGGCTTACTAGTGACTCTTTTATGTTTACAAAACACACAAGTATTAATGTTTCCAGGTAATACAATTGTAGCATGGGATGTAAACATTTATCATAAACACAAAGGTATAATAATATCCACTTTATTATTACCTCTTGGGCATATCTCTGTTGCTAGCGTGTAGTTGACGTGGGACACTTCGTTGGAAACCCCAAGAGCAAGGTGTGATGAGCACAGCAGCAAGTTATCCCTCAGTAAGAAACCGAGGTTATCAAACCAGTAGGAGGAAGGAAACGTATCAAAGGTGTTGCAAGCAACGCGGAGACCTGCACAACACAAACTCAATACTTTGCCCCAATATATCAGTGAGGTTGTCAAGCTCACTGGTTTGCTATAACAAAGGATTAAACGTATGGTGTGGAAGGTAATGGTTTGCAGCAAGTAAACAAGTAACAGTGGAAGATGTATCAGTGGTAAAGATTGGATCGGGGTCCATAGTTCACTAGAGGTGCTCTCCTTAGATAAACAACATGGCATGAAGGGTAAACAAATTACAGCAGGACAATTGACAGGAACTGAGCAAGGCATAACAATGCAATACTAGACAAAAAGATCCTATGAGATTCGATTGGGCAATACAACAATATACATATATCGCCATCCAACTGCATCTATGACTAGAAGTCCACCTTCTGGTTATCATCCGAACCCCCTCCAGTATTAAGTTGCAAGTAACAGACAACTTCTTTAAGCAAAGTGTGTAAGGTAAACAATCAACTTGTTCCATGAACAAGAGACCGTTGTTTTCTCCCTAGTAGCAACATCACTCTACAACCAAAGAGATTTCTGTCACTTCCCTTGGAAACTAGAGGCATGAACCCACTATCGAGCATAAATACCCCCTCTTGGAGTCACTGGCAACTACTCGGCAAAGATAGCTACTAACAACGGAGAACATGCAAGATCACAAACAACACAGACATGATAGAATCATAAAGACAAAACCATTAATCAATCTAACATAGTAATCTCAATATCCATCAGATCCCCGCAAACACAACATGCATGATTACAAATAGATTAGATCTTGATCATGAACGGAGCTCACAAGATCTATACATGAAAGCACAAGGAGGAGATTCAACCATCTAGATACTACATGGACCCATAGTCCAAGGTGGAACTACTCACACATCATACTGGAGAGAAGGCCTCCGGGATGATCTCCCCTCCGGCAGGGTGCCGGGAAGAAATTCAGATCCCCTCGATCTAGGGATGACGGTGAGGACCTCTACAGAAGGTTTCGTGGAGTTTTTATCGGGTCCTTAGGGTTTCTGCATCGAGGGCTTCTTATAGGCGAAGAGGCGAGTACGAGAGGCGGACAGGGGGGCCACACCCTGCCCAAGCGCGGGCCTACCCCTAACCGCGCCTAGGGGGGAGTTGGCCGCCCTGGTTCGCGTCTCCGTCTCGTCTTCTGGATTCGTGTCCCTCACGGTAAAATATTGACTTTGGCTTTTGTCCCGTCCAATTCTGAGAATATTGATTTTCTACCTTTCTGGAACCAAAAATAGAAGAAAACAGGCATCTGGCACTGTGACAACTTGTTAATAGGTTAGTTCCAGAAAAGGTATAAAAACACCTCAAAGTGTAGACAAAGCAAAGCAAAGTAGATACTAAACAAGCATGGAGCATCAAAAATTATAGATACGTTTCCGACGTATCAAGCATCCCAAACTTAACTCCTGCTCGTCCTCGAGTAGGTAAGTGATAAAAAGAATAATTTTTGAGGTGACATGCACCATCAAAACCAAGATCAAACCATTTGCAAGCATTGAAAGCTGGGATCAAAGAACTCTAAATATGTGCATGAAAGATGGAGTTCTAACAATAGGACATATTAACTATGCGTGCAACATGAAAGGCTACAAACAAAGATCATGAATAACATGCATTAAAAAACGTTTGTTTGTTTCACATACAGAAAACATAGCATAGTGACAATTAGCTTGTCCCTCATAGAGTAGCAAATAGATGCATAGGACACCTTCAAAGTTCACAAGGGTGACTAGAAACAAGTAGCACAAGAACAAATAATATCACAATATGCATCAATCAATAAGCTTTGGGACACTGCACACAGAATGCCAACTATGCTCTCTTAATGGTGCCTAAAGGTAGAAAGTGGAGACTCAATAGTAGTGGAAGAAAGGCCCTTCACAAATGGAAGCAGGGATTTCAAGTTTCAAAAAGAGCTTCCAAAAATTATTGTCACATCCCAAGATTTTCCAAATCTTGTAATGTGAAAAATAAAATAAACAAAATAAATTTTTGTTGAAAATCAGGGTGAAAAGAAACTTTTGTTTCTAAAAGGAAACTTAAAATCCCATCTTGAACAAACTTTGGTAAAAGTATGAATCCAACAAAAATCCAAATCAAGGGAAATGCTTTCCTCAATGAATGTATCTGGAAATTTAAACACTTGGAAAATAAAACCAAACCCTGAACCTTAATGGAATAAAAATCATTTCCAAAGTATCTCCAAGCCTATGGATTTGATCCATATAAAAATTTGTCAACAAACATTCACAAATGATCAAGAAAGACAAATAGAAATATTATAAAACCATATAAATTGGTTTCACTCAATTTGGAACCATAAATAAAATCTTATGAATTTAATAAGAAAAGGAATTAAATTCCCAAAGCTAATAAAGCCCTTATCTAAAAATCCATACCAATTGGTGAGCAAATAATCCAAAAGATCTTTAAAAGGATAAACAAATAATAAACAAGATTTCACAAATTGGAATCACCAAGTTTGGATCTCTAAATAAAAAGATATGGATTTTATAAGAAAAGAAAGAATAATTAAATAAAGAATATTAAAGATCAAACCAAATCTTGGCCAAATCTTTAAACAAGTGGAATGAATTATAATCCCAATCCAAATAAAAATATTGAATAAAGTTTTTCCAAAATAAAATCAAATGGCATAAACCAAACCCTATTGGAATAAAGACAAATCCCAATTTTAAATGATTAATAAATCTTATTAAAAATCTTTCCAAAATAATTCAAGATGAATTATTTGACACCCTTTTTAGTAAACAAAACTTACTGAAAGGTTTTGGAAGAATTTAGAAATTAAATAGAAATTAAAAACATTATTAAATCCTATTTTGATTTAAAACAAGGGCCCTTTTTATTAATTAAAAAGACCCCAAAAAGGATTAAAATAAATTCCCAAAATTGATATCAGAATGTTTTACAAATCAATATTTAAACCCACCCAAAATTTGGCAAAGATTTGAAAACAAATGAGTGTTTGAATTGATTAAATAAAATCAAACCAGAATAAAGGAAAAAGGAAAAAGAAAAACAAACAGAATAAAAAAAATAGAGAACCAAGCCAGCCCAGACAGGGAGCCCACTAAGCCCAGCTCGCAGCCCACCTGCAACTCCTCTGCCGAAACATTTTTCTCACTCAGAAACTCACCCGTGCAGTCACTGACGCGTAGACCCTACTCCCCCTCTCTCTCACGCGGACAGACACGCCCCACCTGTCAGGTTTCTCCCCTACCCGCGACGACCCCTTCTCCCTCCCCTCGTCGCCGTTTCTGGCTATGATTCCGCGGCTTAATTCGCCTTAACGCTGCAGCCATTACTCACTGTGATCACGCACGCTTAAACACCCACGCCCCTCTCCATTTCCCCTCTGTCGCTAGAACCTATACGCCCCTAGGCCGCTCCAATTAGCGCCTAGACCTCGCCCTGCTCCGACGAGCTCGCAACCGAATTCCGGCAGCCCCGTGCCACCCCTTGCCTCCTCGAGCACACGGACGTGACCTCCAGGCCCTGGCGCATCTCCCTGCCTCCTCAGCTCACTCGCGCGTGCCCCACATCTTCGGCAGCGACCATGACTGACTACACCACCGTCTGCAACCGCTCTAGCGACGCTCCCAGGTAAAGTTCGACCGCGCCTCCCCATCTCCTGGATGCACTCATACTCGCCGCTTCTGTGCGCAGCTAACGCACCCTTTTTCGTGCCTTAGCGTGAACCGTACACTCGCCTACGACGACGAACAGAGTCGCCAGACGCCGGTGACAACTACGGCGAGGAATCACCGGTGGTTCCGAGCGCCCCTCGACAAGTGACGACCACGTTGAGCATCAGCGAAGCAAGGCGAACCTGGTAAAGCCCTCCCCCATCACCCTTGCTTCCTAAATCGCCGGCTCCGCCATCGTCTGACCGCGCCGCCGCCAGTCGCCGCTGCTTATTGGTCAAAGCAATAGGGACCGTTAGATCTGCATCTGATGGCTTGGATAGGTTGACTAACCGAAGGGGTAAGGATGAACCTGCGCCGTGCGATGTCAGTTAGATCCAAAAGCCTACAGCGCGTGATCCAGACGAAACGGTATCAGCGAGTAAGAACTCGACACGTGGCTCAGACTTTGTTTTAAAAACAGAAACTTTCCTATTAGAAGTTCAATTTTGTAAAATCCATAACTTTCAAACCACACATCCAAATTTTGCAAATTTTATATCAATGGATTCAGCAAGACAAGCCCTAGACAACCATGCACTTTGTTTAGTAAAAAGCTTCTGGTAAAATGTTTGTTTTTGCAGAAACTTATGCATGCCTGTTTAGATTATAAAAATTGTTCTAAAATGATTTTGAGGATAAAATCTTTTGCAAATGGTTTGTTTTGAACCTACTGACCATAGGAAACAAATGATGGTTTCAAAAATGTATTTGGTGAATCAAAAGAACAAACTTTGGATTTAAACCATTTCTAGTCAAATAAAAATATGGTTTAATTGTTAAAAATAGTTTTGGAAGAAAACCTTTGAGAAATGTTTTGGAATAAACTCCCTGACCCTAAACCCAAAGTTTTGTGGTTTGAAAACATATTTTGTGAACCCTATAGATTAATGCCTTATTAAAAACATTTCTACACCACATAAAATGATACCTTGTCTTAAAAATGGTTTATAAAGTGAAACCTTTTACAAATGACTTTGCCACTTTATAAAATGACCATTAGGTGTTTTCAAATGTTTGTGAACCATTAGAAACCACTTTTACAAATAAAACAATCTTTGGTATGCTGGCATGCATTGTTTTGTTTCTATCATTTCATGTGATGTTTTGCTTGATTGGTATATTGAAATTGTGCCTTGCTTGATTAAATTGTAGTGACTTGAAGAGTGTGATTGTAGCAAGGACAAGGAGTGAACTTATACTCTACCAAAAAGGCAAGTGATGCTACATACTTTTGTCCCATTATTTCACTATGCATTAGTGATATTTCTAAGTAGGACTTGCATGGAATTTTGCTAAGTGTAAACTATGCTATGGGAAATCCTAGTAGATGAAAACTTAGTAGAAATTTTCCTAAGTTAAGATTCCCACTACTATTATGCTTAGCTTAGCTAATAGAAAACAAGGGTGGAATATATATTCATACTATGGAAAAATTTCTAAGTCTGAGGACTTGTGTTTTGTTTAATAAAACAACTAAGTGAATGAATCACCTGGGTGGAATGGAAGGAATGGTTTGTGTTGAGTGGTCATGCAAGTCCAGTATGCTGGGGAAAACTTGGGCATTACCAAGTCCAGTATACTGGGGAAAACTTGGTGTCTCACTTGTGGATGGCCACTCAGGAACAAAGAGATTTGAGATGTCAAATGTTGAGAAGCTTCAAGTGCAACCACTTGGCATTATGGGCTCTGCCTGGATCATATAGGTTGCAATAACTTAGCCAAATGGACAGTTGGTGGTAGGGGAATGATAGGTTGGAACGCGTCCATTCTGGTCTAAGGGAAGGCTTCTGAAAGATCTTGTCTTGGTGAAACCAAGTCTTGTGGGGAAAGTGCACCACCTCTGCAAAGTGTAAAAATCTAGGTACTTAGCCATGTCCCTGGCAAAGGACAATTTGAGCATCAAGACATGGAAGCTATCAAGAATCTCATCATCCAAATTTCTAAAGTTAAAAACTTGTGGTTGAACAAGGGTTTAAGGTTCACCAATTTCTATTGGTGGTTCCTTGGGTGATTTTGTCAAAGCAAAAACTTAGTATTTTCAAATGATAAGGAAAATCTATTTTGAGCAAAGCAAGCCTAAGCTCCACTTAGCCAAATGCATATAGATGATAGACTCCACTATACTGCCATAGTATCACTTGCCAATACAATTCAAATGTATTGACCCTTGTGGCTGTAACTTGTTATGTTGCAGGTTTGTTTGATATTAGTGAAGTTTAATGATTAGGATTAAAAGTCTACAACCAACATGTCTACGTGTGGCACTTTGAAGATGAAGAACCCCATGCTTATAGATATTCTGCTGCAATGTAATGTAAAAGCCAAATGAGCTATGTAAGATGTAATAAATTATGTTATTCCTGGTTATAAAGTTGTATTATGACCTTTGTTTCTTGATATTACATCTTAACTGTGGATGCTAGCTATTGATCCAGGGACTAGCATTGCAATCACAGGGATCCTTTTCCTTTATAAAGGAGGGATCTTACAATTATGGTACTTGTTAGCTTTCAGCCATCATTGCCCCTATCATAAGCATCTTGAAGTGATTAAGGTTAAAGTGAACAAAGATGGAGTATATGCTTGACAAAGTATAAGTTGGCAATCTCAAGTCCCTTGAATACGAGGGCCACACCTCATGCTACTCAACTTCAGTCACCTGTAAGTTCTTGTCACTGTAAGTATTTGCATATCATAGAGAACCGCCAAAGGGGTACCCCTTGCACATGGTACAGGAGCTATCCCATAACCAAAATGTCAAGGTAAGCAGACAATGAGCATCTCAGCGATCTTTTTATTTACTATGTGCATATCTTTTTATTGAGGATGCTTCATAGATAGCTCACTATGGTGATGCTGCAAATTTCCACCATGATTAGGCATGGCTTAGGCTAGCGACCTAGGCGTTTCTCTAACACAAAATACATACTCCAAGGACTTACAAGTTCCCTCTTTATTTCACACCGGTGACATCTATAGACAAAAGAGCATGATATCAACTGAGTACAATGTACAAGTGCAATGTTGAAAACGTTCCCCATGACAGCACGGTTCTGCTAATTCCAACGTATAAGTGCAAGCATATACAACATAGATGACACAATGGTTCAAGTTTATTAGGGGCAAAGAATATAAAGTGTGCCATCAAGTTTGTGAGGGCTTTAATCATAAGTTTTCACATATAGTTTTTAATTGGAAGATAGCTGAAAATAAGAATATACTTGGTATGGTATAACACACCATGAATAGGAGTTTATAGTGGACACTTTGGAAAAACTTGGTTTCTTGGGAGTTGGAAGCATGAGTAGAGCTTAATCATACAAGTGGAGGTTAGCAAAAGACTGGGAGCAACAAACTAAGAGAGCATAATGGCCATAATCATGCAGAGCAACAAAACATTACTAATCAAAGCATAGAGTGGTACTACAAGTCAAGGAATAAATGATCATAGAGGATATGGTGACTTTTCATAGTCATAACATGGTGTGAGCATGTGTCAAGTCAACCCAAACAAAGCATCAAAGGATAATACCACAATACTATGCTTTTGCATGCTAAAATAACGCATAATTTCTTGAAGGCACACTAAGTAATCCCAATTGTTTGGAACAAGACATGCTACAACAATAATCACAAATAATAAGGTCAAACAACACCTAGCATGTCATGCTAAAGTCTAATTCACAGTCAATGCAAGCTCCTCTTGTACTTTCAAGCAGGAACTTCCTACTCCTTTCCAACACCAAGCAACTTATTTGCAAAACAACACAACGAGAATGGGGGTCCAAACTACTTTATTCAAGCAAAATAAACAAACTAAGCAAACCAAACGAAAACTAAGACGCTCCAAGAACAACACAACTATGCATGAAACAATAAAAACAAAGTGTCTAGACAGACCTGAGCTTTTTATTGATGAAGAAGGGGATGCCTTGGGCATCCCCAAGCTTTGAAGCTTGTACCTCTTGGATATTTCTTGGGGTGACACTATGGTGGCATCCCCAAGCTTGATCTTTTGTCCATTCTTCATCTCATTACATCATTCTCTCTCTACACCTGTAATTTTTTCTTCATACAAAACTTCACACAATCTTCATTAGCAATATTAGTTTATTCAAAAGATATTAGGCCTCTGGAAAAACTTTGGAACAACAAGTCTTTTCACTAAAAACACAAGCTACTGTAGTAACTCCTTAAAAAAGCTCAATTAACCTAAAGAGAACTCAAAAAGGAATCAATAAGAAGCAAATGCAAATAATGGCAGAAATTTGTCAAAACAGACCAGTGGGTAGAAATCGTTTTTTCGAACATCTTCTGTTACTCAAATCAAAAAGTGTTGAACTAAATAAATTTAGCTAACATGCTGGGGGATTTATTCGTAAATTTTCAGCTCAATCCGAGTTACAAAGACTCCTCACGATTTTTTTGGGGGAGGACAGAAATCTGTTTCGGGACAGCAACTCTCCAAATCTTACTTTCCTCTCATTAGAGGTCATTCTTGGCATAAAAAGCAAACAAAAAGGATAAGGAGAGGTCATTACTGAAGTAATAATTTCCAAGACTGAAGGAAACTCTTGGGTTATCTCCCAACAAGTACTTTTCTTTAACGCCTTTAAGTTAGGCACAAGAAGCAAGAAGAATCAAGTATTTTCAAATGAGGAAACATTAACATCAAACCTTGCTTTCAAAGGTGGAGCAAAAAGCAACTTTTCTATCCTCATAGAGAAGTGTTCAATACCTTTCTTGAATGAAAAATGATATATAATGGTGCCTTCTTTCATATCAATGATGGCACCAACTGTTCTAAGAAAAGGTATTCCGAAAGTAATAGGACAAGAAGCATTGTATTCAATATCCAAAACATAGAAATCCACAGGGACATAAGCATTATTAACCACAATGAGAAAATCATTAATACTCCCCATGAGTTTCTTCTTAGCATTATAATTAAGTGGGACATCCAAATAACAATCTTCCAACTGTGACAAATCAAGCATTTCATAAATCTTCCTAGACATAATAGAGACACTAGAACCAAGATCACATGAATCTTTGAGATCAAAGTCATTCACTTGCACATTAATAATGGGTTCCCAACTATCTTCTACTTTCCTAGGAATATAAGCTTTGTGTTTTATATTCTCTTCCTTAATTTTCACAAGAGCATTTGTAATATGTTTAGTGAAAGCAGCATGCATATCACTAGCATCAGGACTTCTAGCAAGCTTTTGCAAGAAAAGAATCACTTCAGAAATATTGCAACCATCTATATCAAATTCAAAATCAGCATCACTATTAGTATACTCAATAGGCTTAGGCATAGTAGGAGGAGGAACATGGACTACTTGTGGTCTAGTGGTGATAGTGCACACACTATTGTTTCTATCAATTTCAGCTGCCCTTTCCCACTTAGCATAAAGTTGGGCTAACAATCTAACATTCTCATCAATAGTAACTTGTATGGAATGAGCAGTAGCAAAGGTATTTTCCATGGTTTCAGGTTTAGCAGCCATTTTATTAATCAAGGAGGACTGAGCTTCAGAAAAAGAGGATATATTTTTCTCAACATTTAAAAGCTTTTCCTCTATAGCCTTATTGAAAGTGGTTTGTTTACTAATAAAGTCTTTGAGCATGACTTCAAGTTCAGAGGGGGCCCTTCTAGCATTGTTGTAAGAGCTTCCATGGGAATTTCCATTATTAGGAGGATAAGGCCTATAATTGTTGTTACCATCAAAATTATTCCTATAGGCATTGTTGTTGAAATTGTTGTTTCTAATGAAGTTCACATCAACTTGCTCTTCTTGAGCAACCGAAGAGGCTAAGGGAACACTATTAGGATCTAGAGGAGCTTTCCCATTAACAAGCATAGCCATAATAACATCAATCTTATCACTCAAAGAGGAGGTTTCCTCAACAGAATTTACCTTCTTACATGTGGAGCTCTCTTAGTGTGCCATTCAGAGTAGTTAACCATCATATTATCAAGGAGTCTAGTTGTCGCACCCAAAGTGATGCTCATAAAGGTACCTCCAGCAGCCGAATCCAATAGGTTTCTTGAGGAGAAGTTCAAACCTGCATGAAAAGTCTGGATAATCATCCAAGAGTGAGTCCATGAGTGGGACAATTCTTAACCAAAGATTTCATTCTTTCCCAAGCTTGAGCAACATGTTCATTATCTAGTTGTTTAAATTTCATAATGTCACTTCTCATAGATATAATCTTAGCAGGAGGATAGTATTTTCCAATAAAAGCATATTTGCACTTAGTCCAAGAATCAATACTATTTTTAGGCAAAGATAGCAACCATTCTTTAGCTTTTGCTCTCAAGGAGAAAGGAAAAAGCTTGAGCTTAATAATATCTCCATCTACATCCTTATACTTTTGCATCTCACAAAGTTCAACAAAGTTCTTGAGATGGGCATCATCATCATCAGAACTAGCAATAGAAAATTGCTCTCTCATCACAAGATTCAACAAAGCAGGCTTAATTTCATAAAAGGTAGCATCCAGAGAAGGTGGAGCAATAGGAGTGCTAAGTAAATCATTGTTGTTGGTGCTAGTGAAGTCACACAACTTGGTGTTCTCAGCAGAGTTCATTTTGGCAAAGGTGGGCAAGCCAAAAACAACAGTAGCAGCTAGAGCAGGAACTAATTTTTTTGTGTTTTTAAATAAAGAAAACAAACCAAACTAGACTAATTTTTTTGGGTTTTTTGAAAAGAGGCAAACAAAACCAAGCAAACTAAAAAAAGTAAAGAGAAAGGAAGTGGAGGACTCCCCTTGTGAATACGTCCTTAGCCTCCCCGGCAACGGCGCCAGAAAATCTTGTTGCTAGCGTGTAGTTGACGTGGGACGCTTCGTTGGAAACCCCAAGAGCAAGGTGTGATGAGCACAACAGCAAGTTTTCCCTCAGTAAGTGATGACCCATAAATATAGGGGGTGTATCGTAGTACTTTCGATAAATAGGAGTGTTGATCTGCGGTGACCCAGCATACCACTTCATGTGTAGTACACTATAGTCGTTGACATGACATTCACAGAACACCGTTCCGTAAATATCACATCCCTCAGAGTGGTACAACAGAAACATTGCGGGTCCATATTACAAAAGTACACACATTATTATTATGACAATACCGGAAGTTAAAGATTTCTAAAAGATCCAACTTACAAACCAAATATAAAGTGTTTAGTGGAATTTAAAAGTAGCAACTCCGACAAGGAGTTGAGCTCAATAGCTTATTCTATAGAGTTCATGCTGATCGGCTCTGTTAGTTACTACTAACTAGGTACTTAGTTGGTCTCGTTCTCATCGACACCGTAGCGGATTTCGTAATCAACTCCTTCAACTCCTCCGGATAGATCAGGTTCCTCGTAGAACACATCTTCTTGGCATTCAGCTGCATACATTGGCACGTCTTCGGGATCCTCAGAGTCTAAGCAAGGGATCAAAGGAAAGAATGAGTAACAGTGTTACCCAACAAGTTCATTATATGCAAGGTGGGAAGTTTGATGCTCTAACTACCACCTCGGATTATAGATCCTTGGCACTATGCAGTTTTTGTAAATCTTTCTTCAAAGATTGATTTTATTTCGAAAAACTATGACAATCAGCCTTCACAGGTTGACCAGAACTTTCATGGAGTTCCTTTCCTGCCGCGTTCGTAGCTCCTTCCCGGAACAGGGAGTAACAAGTTATAGTTCTTACACTCTGTAGAGGTGCGTTACTTTACCCATGAGAGATCAACTCTTTGTTGCATAACCGGGCGTACTTTCCCGTCCACAATTCCATGATGTGGGGCTCAGTAGTTGGTCCAAGCCAATCACTGCCCCCTTCGCGACCCCGTATGCCTCCTTGGTGTACACCATGCGCACATAATGAATTACGACAATGGTTTGTACAAACCGTTAGATGCCAAAACTATCGTGGGACGATGAGGGTTCCCACCCATATGCTGCATATCCTCTACGAATTACCAATTAATATGCATGCTATGAGGATAACAGCCAAGACCTTCACATCCGGATTCATGCGAGAGGAAAAAGATACAGCTGACTTCTTTGTCCCATTCCAAATCTCATGGCTAACGCGTAATATACGGTGCTAGAATCACTGATGTCAGGGGTTATTAAGTCCCTACTTGATCATCATTGTTGCAAATAGAACCCTAAGTTCTATTGCTCCATTATATCACCACTTAGGATGATATCTATGATTTCTTTATTTATGAAATTAATATTTTCTTTCTTTTATAACATATATGATAACACACAATTTGCAAATACTTTGATAAAGACTCTTCAAAGGACATGAGCAAGTGATGAACTTGCCTTGTGATGGCAAGGTTTTTTTTTCTCCATACAATCCCCCAGGAAGAGGGATCGGGTTCCATTATCAACAGACAACGGAACAACAACCACACATATCAACGTAGTACTGACCTGCCTAGGGGGTCACAAAGGAAAAACAAGAGGTTCAACTTACACACTGAGCAAACTAAACAGAAATAAAGAAGGAGGCTGGAGACGCAAGAACACCGCCCTCAGGCTAGTGGGTAACCGTCCATAACAAAACACAACAAAAGGGAACTAAAAAACTGGATGCCAACACCATCTTCTCGCAGCCCAGTTCCTTTTTCTCAAGTTCTCCTTCTTTTCTCCCTCCCCCTTTCCAGCTCCGGAGCTTCATGAGCACGATCTCCAGGAATTGCAGGCAGCCCCAGAAAAGGAACAGGGGCCACATCCATAGCTGCCGCATCGGCCAACGCATTCTGTTGAAGAGTATCCGCTCCAGCTTGCAGCACTTCCCGGTCATTCTCCCCATGCAACCCTGCCTAATAACGAATGAACACACAAGCATATATGACCAAATCAACAGGCGAGTTAATGAGTTTTTTTTTCAAAACAAGCCCTATTCCTGAGCTTCCAAATAGCCCAGCAAATTGCCGCTACCACCGTAATCTGCACATTCCTACTAACCCCCATATACTGAGATGCCCACCAAAAATATTGGGAAAAAGATCCAGGTCTATTCGCGACACCAACAGCTCTGCCAACCACCCCCAAACATATTTAGCCGCCACACACGAAAAGAACAAGTGTCCAGTGCTCTCATCCTTATTGCAAAACCTGCAAGTAAAGTCTCCAACCCAATTCTTCCTTCTCATGTTGTCTTTGGTGAGAATAGCATTGTGCCAGATAAGCCACAACCAAATCTTAATCTTCAGGGGAATTTTTGCTTTCCACAGATGTTTAAAACTTCTATCAATCCCAACATTCGACAGGCGTGTGTACATTGACTTAACAGAGAACTTGCCAGATTTATTCCACATCCACACTGGTCTGTCCTTTTCCTGATTCAAACTCACCCCAGACAGCAACTTTCTCATTTGTTCCTGATGATTCAATCCATCAGTATCCAGCCATCTCCTAAAAGAGAGACTCCACCCTTTTTTTGCCATGTCTGCCACCGTGATTGATTCTGACAAATGTCAAATAAATCAGGGAACCTATCTTTCAGGGGTAAGTCCAAGCACCAAGCATCATGCCAGAAATCAGTCAACTCCCCATTACCAATCCTCCTTCTCCTACCAGCCAAATAGAAATCCCTAATCTTAATCAAATCATGCCAACATGGAGAATCACTCTGCCTATGTTTTACATTACTGATCCCACCTTTCTTCAAATATTTTTTCCTCACAAAAACTTGCCATGGACCTTCCTCAGCTTCGAGGCGCCACCACCACTTACACAACAAGCAAATATTAAAAAGCCTAATGTTTTTAATCCCCAGTCCACCTTTTTTTCTAGGCCTACACACATACTTCCATTTAACCAGATGATATTTCTTCTTCCCCACCTTCCCATACCAAAAGAAAGCTCTAGTCTGTTTCTCAATTTCTTCCACATTTGACCTATGTAGAAGAAACATAGTCATAGGGTAAACAGCCACACTGGATACACAAGCAGTGATTTTAACATGCCTCCCTCCCAGGGACAAAGCCCCCCATCCAGCCATCTAACTTTTTCTTCAACCTATCACTAATAAAGCTCATTTCAGCCACTGTACATCTCCTGCTACAAACTGGCAAACCCAAATATTTAATAGGCCAACTAACCTTCTGACAGTTGAACATCTCAGCATAATTGGACAGTTTCTCCTCATCCTCTAACACCATCATCACCTCACTCTTCTCAAAGTTAATCTTAAGACCATACATGGATTCAAACAAATACAACAACAATTTCAGGTTTCTAGCCCCCTCAGGATCATCCTTAATAAACAGAATGGTATCATCAGCATATTGTAAAATGGCAATCCCCTTATCAAACATATTATCAACCAAACCTGTAAACAGCCCACCAGCCTGTGCATTAAGCACCATCTTAGCCAAACATTCCCCTGCCAGATTAAACAGAAAAGGAGAAAAGGGGTCCCCTTGCCTAACCCCCTTAAAGCTGCCAAAGTAAGGACCAGTTTCCCCATTGACCTTAACACTGAGAGTACCCTGAGTCACAGCACTTTTTAACCAAATCATCCAATCTTCACTAAAACCTTTCTGCCTACAACAGTAAAACAAAAAGTCCCAGTTAACCTTGTCATAAGCTTTCTCAAAGTCAATTTTTAAAACCACACCCTGCTGCTTCTGACTTTTCGACTCTTTCAAAATCTCATGCAATAAAGTCACCCCATCTGCAATAAACCTCCCCTTAATAAAAGCAGTCTGACAAGTATCAATTAGTTTCCCCATCACAGGCTCAGTTCTAACTGTCAGAGTTTTAGTAAAAATCTTAAACAACACCTGGAGCAGACAAATAGGTCTATACTTTTGTATCCTATCAGCATCATCGCCTTTGGGCAGCAGAGTAATCACACCATAGTTAATGCTCCTCAAATCAATCTTATGAGCAAAAAAACATCAAACACAGCCATAACATCTGTTTTTATAATTTCCCAACAATGTTGATAGAATTCAATAGGAATCCCATCAGGACCAGCAGCTTTATTTTTCTCCATCTGGTCAATAACCTCTTTAACCTCTTTCTCAGTAAAGGGCACCCCCATTTTCTCCCTATCTTCATCATTAAGCTTCTCCCAGTCCTGCCAATTGTCATCTGCAAGCCTAATAGAAAACCCTCCAGCAGGCCCAAAAAAAGATTTATAATAACTCGTAGCATGCTTCAGGAGATCACAGGTCCCCTGAATCTCATTCTCCCCATCTTTCATTGAAAAAATCATTTTCTTTCTCCTCACCCCATTAGCAATCCTATGAAAATATCCAGTATTATTATCACCTCTAAGCAACCAATTGTCCCTCGACCTTTGCTGCCAAAATCTCTCCTCATTTTCATACACCTCTAGCAACTCTTTCTGAATAACTGCTTTTCTTTTAAGTTGTTCAGCAGTAAGCAAAATCAGCTCCTCAATACTTTCAAGTTCCTGCAGCTCCTCCACCAACCTCTTCTTCTTTTTCTTATCCTCTCCCCTTAAATGAGCCCCCCATCCTTTCAAGTCATTTCTGACATTCTTAAGTTTTTTCTGCAACCTATCAAGACTGTTCTTGCCATTCACACGTTTTTTCCAAACTTTTTCCACCCTGGTCAAAAAGTCATCACACTGTAACCAACTTTTCTCAAATCTGAATTCCCTGCCACCTGTTTCCTGCCCTTCCATAGTATCCAGAATCAAAGGACTATGATCAGAAACCTCTCTAGACAACTTGTGTACTGTAGTAAGAGGAAACAACTTCTCCCATTCTTTACAAACTAAGATTCTATCCAATTTCTCCAAAGTCGGATTTTTCTGGTTGTTGGACCAAGTAAACTGCCCACCAGACATGATGATCTCTCTTAAACCATAAGCATTGATAATCGAATTAAACATATGCCCCCACTTGTTCAAAACATGACCCTTATTTTTTTCAGAGACACATCTGATCACATTAAAATCACCACCCACCAACAAAGGAATAGTTTGATCCTGACAAACCTCAGCTAACTCAACCAAAAACTCCTCTTTATTCTCCTCTTGAGCAGCCCCATACACTATCACCAAATGCCACTGAATCTGTTTCAAAACATCAAACACCTTCATCTTAACATGAAATTTGCCCACAGACACACCAATCTGAATCAATTTAGAGGAACGTAGGCCCCCCAAAATGCCTCCAGACCTTCCCACAGAAGGCAACCAACTCCAGGAGAATTGATTCATAGGATCAATCCTCCTGAAAAAAGCCTCCGAGTAATCTTTCTTAATAGTTTCCTGTAAGCCAATAAAATCAACCTTCTCCTATCTCAACAGACTGTTCAGATAAACACCTGCGCCTTTCTTCCCCACACCCCTAATATTCAAAATAGCACCTATCATAATACAAATTTTCTCTCTCTTGTTCCAGTCACAATACCACTCATAGGGTGATAGTTGTGGACCTTCACAGCAGCAGCCTTTAACTTTCTCTCCCTCACAACAGAACCAGTTCTCAACTTTTTATTTTGTTTCATAGAAACCACAGGAGTAAAATCCTCCTCATCATTACTAGCATCCTTCCAATCCAGAAACAAAACCTTCTCATTCAGATCAGTATCACATTCATTCACCACCTGCCTCCTATCCTGCAAACTATGTCTAGCAATCTCTAAATCTTTCAAGGAATTAATATGTTCCAAAGATATAGAAGAATCATCTATCCCCATTTCCAACGCTCTATGCATAATAATATCATCATCTAGAGCAGCAAAAGAATTATGCAAAGTTAAATTTGTACCTGATAGATCCCTAGGATTTTACTGAGCCAAATGCCCTTCAGCCATGTTTCTAGCACCACCTTGATCAGCCACTCTTGAGCTCCTTCTTATATCCTGTTCTTCCACATCAGCCACCTGTTCAGATTGAGATTCCACACTTTCCTGAGTAGAGCCATCAGGTTGAGACAGGTCAACAGCCACTACTTCTTGATCCTGATTGACAACTTCCATGTCCTGAGCACCCTCCATCCCAGATCCCCCAACAGTCCTTTTTTTTCCACTATCAGAGGAAGAACCAAAAGAGGTATCAGTAGATGCACTCTCATTTTGTGCCTGTGCACCCTCATCTTGCTCATCCTCCTCTTCCAGCAAATGACCATATTGCTTCATAAGTTCATAATGCTTATCACTGCTCTTATCTTTTAACAGACCCCTGATAAAATCATCAAACCTCTAGGGACCAGCAACAATCTCAGTATCGACCTCTTTAACCACAGTAGAGGATAGGTTCTGAACAACATCCATGTGGGCACTGCCCAATCCACCCCCATCAGACACATTTTCCTGAGTATCAACTTGCATCCCCACAACATCTGTTCTGGTTTGATTACCTGTCCCACCACCACCACCAGAACCACCTGCTACATTCTCTCTAATCACAATTCCCCTTGAAGGACCACCACCTCCAGAGCTAGCCCAGATGTTGGCCATTTTAGTCCCAAAAGAAATTCCCCCAGAATCCTCCTGCTCCACCACAACCTGTTTTCCTTTGTCCAACCCAGCTTTACCAGCATCATTGCCACCATGTTGACGACCCCCAGCACCTCCATCACTACCTGCACCAGGAACAGTTCTTTGCCCACTACCATCCTCAGGTCTCCTATGTTCAGCTTCACCCTCCTTATCTTTATCCAACCCATCATCACCATCCTGCCCATCAATCCCCATAGCAGAAGGCAAAGTGGATACAGCATCTGGAGCAAAAATCTCCCTGGTGTATTTGAATTCATAAATCCCACCCTGCATCTCCCCCCTTCTGGTATTAGGAACCAAAGAAACATCCAAACAAGCAATTTTAACTCTTACATAAGCCAAGGTAGTGAAGTCTGATGCTTGCACTGGACCTTGAGCTTCTAGTTCTACAAAAACATCATTATTGCCGGTAAGGACAGTATTTAAAGAAGCAAAATGATTATGCAAGTAATGTAATGTATTATTTAATTCTATATGCATTTTCCCTATATAAGGTGCCTTTTAATAAAGCATTTATGAATATTATTTTTTATATTTATTGCATATATTGAATTATTTTATTTTATTTCCCTTTGAATTTTATTGATTTAATAATTTAGGAATTATTAATTATAAGCTAAAATTTATTATTAAATATTTGTTTAGTATTTTTCAAAAATACTATAATATTAATATATAATGAAAGTGATTTTTATTTACTTTTATCATCTTACAATAATTTTGTAAAATTCCATAAAGAATATAAAATTACAAAATTCTTATAAAAATTTAAATGTCCAAAATTTGATATCTTATTTTATTTGGACAGAGTGGATTATTGTGAATCCAAAAATATTTTATTTATAATTTTTGGACTTTTATTTTATTTTCTATAATTTTATTGAGGTCAGGGGCATTTTGGTCTTTTCTAATTGATCAAAAAAATTATTAAACAACTTGGGCTGGCCTTTTGTGCTTATTGGGCTAGTGTTGCCCAATAGGGCAAGGTCAAAATACCATCCCGAGGGGTTTTGGCCCACCCAGCCCATTCTCTCTGCCTCCCTCTCTCTCTCTCGACCTTATCCTCTCCTCCTCTGACCCGACCCTGTGGCCGGCGATGCCGCCACCATATATTCCCGCCGCCGTCGGCCGTTCTGGTCGCCGTCGTGGTGCGATTTGGGTTGTCGACGACGCTCGTTCGTTCTATCCACTTGGATTTGACTCCGGGGCTTCCCCGTGTCCAGGTCCACCCCATTCCCGAACCCTAGGGTTAAGAAAAGGTGTTGTCGCCACCGCCGCGGTCCCGTCTGCGGTGGTGTGCTCGGCTCGTGTGCTGCTACGGTCGCCGCCGTGGTTGGTGCAGGTTGCAGCGCCCCCTGGGGTGCTCCCTGTGCCGCCGCGGTTCGTCGGCCAATCTCCTTCCTCTTCGATTCGTCAGCGAGGACCTCGGGTAAGTTGCTTATGTGGTTCTTGTCCATGCTACTACCATGAATCTCTTTGTGTGTATTTAGTGGCTTCTCGTGCCTAGTGATTATGCTTTGATTAGGGTTCATCTCCTAATTAGGTTCTTGTTCTGATTAGGGTTCATAACCCCGTGTTGATCACATCCATGATGCTTTTAGATCTAGTGATGATCATACTTGAGCATGAAGAATGATTGTCTGTTGTGGTTAATGATTGGTAGTGGCTTTGATGATGCTAGTTGCCCGTCAGATTTATTCTAGTGATGATTCACTATGATCCCATGCTAGTGTTTCTATGGAATCCCTGATTGGATTATGTTGTTGATCTGATAATTTACTCTACTGTCAGAATGCTTGTACTGACAGTAGTTTTCTCTCAATAGTTGCTTACTGCAATTATAATGTAGGCTTGTATGAGATTATACACAGTGAATCAAATCATTACATGTAATGATTTTTCTATGGATGTATAGATGCATATGATATTGATTCCTGGCACTTGGCTTCAGGAAAATGATATTTATTGGTTGTCCCTTTTATCTGTGGAAACTAAGCAAAGGTTGGTTTTAGTTCATTTAAAACCTGTCCTTGTGATACCATTATGATCTGGCACACAAGTGATGGAGTTTTATTTCTGGTCTTAGCTTGATAATGCTTGTGATTAATACTGGCAAGATAAAATGAAAGCTTTTCTTAACTTTCCTGCCTATGATGTTGGTCTGAGGCTCTAGGATTTAATTCCTAGTTAGTTGAGCAATAGTTTGTTTGAAACTTGTAGGATTAGAGGTGCTACTCTCTCTGGGAGATGTGCCCTGATCTGATAAGATCAAATGAAAAATGACCTAAGTTGCAAAAATTAATAACACTGAACTCAGTGATGCTGGTCTGAGAGTTTAGTGCTTGTGGTTGAGCTTGATTTCTTATCCTTATACTTGAAATCTCTAGGATAGATTCACCTCTCTTGGGTGATTATTGAGAGATCATTTCATAAAAAACACATGCTTTTGTTTAGATAATATGATGAAATCATGTGATGGTTTTATAAGGCTCACCACAAAATTTGATGTTGGTGTAGTAGATTGATGATGATCTTGATCTTGATCTGCTTTCGCTGGCTCCTGAGCTTGCTCTTGAGCTTGCCTGCTCCTCCTAGCTCCTGAGCTTGACCTTGCTGTCCACCAGATTCATCCCCCTCCTTATGTCACCATCCTGGTGATGTTTGGGTTGATCTGGGTGGTTTGGTTTGGCTGCTGTTCTTGGTTTGGCTGCTGTCTACACTGGCTGTTCTTGTGTGATGTGTAGTGGAGTGATGCACTAGTGCTCCCCCCATGGCTATGCTGTGGTTTTGTGTGATTTGACTGTGCTTGTGAGGTCGACAGCACACCATTTGCATGCTGGTGTGTGTCCAGCTTGTGTGCCTGCTATGCACTTGTGGATAGGTTCAGAATTTTTTTGAACTTACCATTACCAAATTACTTTCACCTGGCTGGTGAATTGGTCCCTCTTGGCTGTCATTTGAATTCTGGATTTGAATTTATGAAAGATTAAATCTTTCATATTGGTGAAACTTGCCCCTTTTATAACATTTCTCAATGATGAGTTTGTCAAGTGCACTTCACTGACATATCTGAGAGAAATATACTAACACTAATCTTATTTTGTTTCTATTTAGTCTTTTTTTTGTAGATACAAATATAAAGATGAAGATTTAGTGTAGATTTAGATATAGGATAGTTAGTAGATTACAAATGTAATTTTCTTATTCTTTTGTAATTTTTCTTTTATAATTCTTGTAATCTTTATTTTATTCAATTGTAATAAAGATTATATTATTATTAATAAAGAATATTCTTATTCTTTACTCTTTTTTAAATTGTGAAGTTTGGAATGACTTCAGTAGGTTACATTCTTTGTAACTTGTTTATGTATTAATAATATGAAATGAATTTCATATTCAATATTGTTTTTAGATAAGTTTTAAGTTATAATACTTATCTCTTAATTAATTTAAGATTCAAATCTTATATCTAAATATGTTAAATTATTATTCAAACACTTAAGTTTTAAAATTCAAACTCATTTCAAAACACACATAATTCCTTTAAGATCATATCAAAGTTTATAGCAATCCTCCTTTAAGACTAAACCTAATCTCAAAGTAAGAAAGAAACATTGATCACTCAAGGTTTTATTAGGCGAAAATTTTACCCACATTTTCACAAATGAATGCATGCAACAATTCATATTCCTAAATCTACCCTTTGTTAGGTCCTAAATACTGGGATGTTACAGACTTCCCCCCTTAAATTAAACTTCGTCCCGAAGTTTGTGGAGATGTACCTGAATAGTTCTGGATAAGCTTTTCTTAAATCCTCTTCCTTCTCCCATCTGGCTTCTCTCTCAGGGTGATGTTCCCACTGTACCTTGCAATATTTGATTGC
This sequence comes from Avena sativa, assembly GCA_916181665.1. NCBI lineage: Eukaryota > Viridiplantae > Streptophyta > Magnoliopsida > Poales > Poaceae > Avena > Avena sativa. The sequence goes on from OV702280.1 coordinate 426,205,037, forward strand.
TCTGTTCCTCAATCTTTTCCAGTTTTCTTCCAGAATTTTACAGGGCTTTTCAATATAAGTTAGGTATGCTTGTAGTTCTATCTCTTGATGTGTTATTGCATCATCTGGAACTTTCAAACATTTGCGAAGTTGTGACACATGGAAAACATTATGCACTTGAGCCAATCTTGATGGTAACTCTAAAGCATAAGCTATAGTTCTGTTTTGACTCAGTATCTTGAATGGTCCGATATATCTTAGACTTAATTTCCCTTTAACTCCGAATCTTTTTACTCCTTTCATAGGACTTACTTTCAAGTAGACCATATCTCCCACTTCTGGATGCCATGATCTTCGGCTTTGATCCGCATAACTTTTTTGCCTACTCTGGGCTATTTTCAGTCTATCCCTGATCTTATCAATGATGTCTTGTCTCTCCTTGACATAATCTGGCGCAAATTCTTTGCTACTGCCAGGTTCATACCAACATATTGGCGACCTACACTTCCTTCCATACAGAATCTCATATGGGGTTGCCTTCAGACTACTCTGATAGCTATTGTTATAAGAAAATTCTGCCAATGGTAGGTGATCTTCCCATGTTCCTCCAAAATCTAGTGCACAAGCTCCCAACATGTCTTCTAGTATTTGATTTGTTCTTTCAGTTTGACCTCCTGTCTCAGGATGATATGTCGTGCTGAAATCTAACTTTGAACCAAGTGCTTCATGCAATTGCTTCCAAAATGCTGAAGTAAACACTGATCCCCTATCAGTTACGATCTTTTTGGGTACTCCATGCTTACTTACTATCTCTTTAACATATACTTCAACTAACTTCTCGACATTATCCTTTTGATTCACTAGAATAAAATGTGCACTCTTAGTGAGTCTGTCCACAGTTACCCATATCATATCCTTCCTTTTTGGTGTCATAGGTAATCCTGTGATGAAGTCCATACCTATTTACTCCCACTTCCATTCAAGAATTTCTAAGGGTTGTAATGGTCCTGCAGGACTTTGATGTTCAGCTTTCACCCTTTGACAAGTATGGCATTCAGATACATATTTAGCAATATCTCTTTTCATGTTATTCCACCAGAATAGTTCTTTCAAATCCATATACATCTTAGTACTCCCTGGATGTATAGAATTGTAAGATCCCTCCTTTATAAAGGAAAAGGATCCCTGTGATTGCAATGCTAGTCCCTGGATCATTGCTAGCATCCACAGTTTAAGATGAAGTACACAGATACAAAGGTCATTTATTACATCCATTCCAGAGATAACATAGTCTTTACAACTCAAGGCCACATGCCTAATACAAGAGTTTGAATAAGTAAATAAATATAAGTCTTCATCTTCATGTGCCACAGGCAAACATGTTGAGTGTAGACTCATGACACCTAATCCTCATCAGAGTAACCTGCAACATCACAAGTTACAACCACAGTGGGTCAATACTTTGGAATAGTATTGGCAAGTGATACCTTAGTAAATTTTAAGTGGACTATATTACTATATGCAATTTGGCTAAGTGTAGCTTGGCTTGCTTTGCTCAAAATAGGTTTTTCCTATTAGTTGAAATCACTAAGTTTTTCTTTGTCAAAACTTCTCCCAAGGAACCACCAATAGACATTGAGGTCCTTCACCCTTGTTCACCCACAAGTTTTTACTTAGAAGTTGGAGTGATGAGATTCTTGATAGCTTCCATGTCTTGATGCTCAAGTTGTCCATTGCCATGGACTTGGCTAAGTACTTATATTTTCCATCTGCAGAGGTTGTGCACTTTCCCCACCAGACTTGGTTTCCCAAGACAGGACCTTTCAGAAGCCTTTCCTTAGACCAAATGGACGCGCTCCAACCTATCATTCCCACTACCACCAACTGTCCAAATGGCTAAGTTCTAGCAACCTATGTGATCCAGGCAGAGCCCATATTGCCAAGTGGCTGCACTAGAAGCTTCTCAACACTTGGCCTCTAAAATCCCTTTGTTCCTGGGTGGCTTTCCACAAGTGAGATACACAAGGTAAACCATAGCCATGGGCCTTGTGTAACCACTCAACCAAAAACCACCAATCAAGTCCCTTTCCACCCAGGTGATTCATTGACTTAGTTGTTTTATTAAGGAAAACATAAGTCCAAAGACTTAGAAATATTTTCACTATAGCATGTATATTTCACCAACCCTTGTTTGCTACTAGGCTAAGCATGGCATAGATAGTAACTTAACTTAGGAATTTCCTAGCAATTCTACAACTACTTAGGATTTCCCAACATGGCATTTGGCAAAAAATAGTAACATGCAAGACTTAGCAAAATATTTCTAATGCTTAGTATAAAATATAGGGATGGAAATATTCATGAAGTACCACTTGCCTTGGTAGTTGGGAGAGTAGCACTCTTCACAATCACAATCACTAGCACCAAAGTCTACACAAAGAATATAACCACAATCACATACAAGTCATATACAAGCAAAAATATATATGCATGCATGCAAGATGCTAAGTGATGATTTTTGAAACTCAACCAAGCAAGTGCATAGTACTGAATCATAAACAGGTCAAAAACTTGCTAAACCAAGTTTATTTGACACTAAAACAATTTCCTAAACAATTCATATACTCAAAATAGTCCTAAACAAGTTTCTGCAAAAGAAACCATTTTAACAGAATCTAAACACTAAACACATTGCATAAACAGAAAGGTCTTGATCTCCTGATTCCAACGGTATAAAATTTGCCAAAATCTAACGTGGGATTCAAAAGTTTATAGCTAAATCAAATTTGGATACAAATCTGATTTCAAATTCTGTTTTTAAACAAACCCTAGCCACGCGTCTGTTTCCTATTGGCCTGTACCGGTTCGGGTGGATCGATCAACGCAGATCGTTGGATTTAAGTGAACGTGCACGGCTCAGATCTAACGTACCGCTTCGTTTAAGTGATTCTATTACACGCGTTGGATCTAGATCCAACGGCGCTTGATCAAACGACCAAGTTCTGGCGGCGCGCGGCGACGGCGAGCGGCGGAGCGCTCTGTCAGTGGCGGCGCTGGCGTTCTAGGTCGCTCGGGGAGGGGAGAGTGTGCTCACCAGAATCGCAGTGAGGAGGCGAAGCTCAACGTGGCGGTGGCTTGGCAAGGGGCGCACGACAGGGGCTACTGGAGCTCATCGGAGTTGTGCACGACGTCGGGTAGTTGCTGTCGCAGTCGTTGCCGAGGTTTCGCGTCACCCTAGCACGAACCAGATGGATTAGGAGACGCGCAAGACAATGGCGAACAACCTCGTATGCAAGAGGGGGCACGGGGCGCTCGGAGCTTACCGCAATTGGTCACCGGAGTTGAGGGGGTCGTCTGACTCGTGTGGTCGCCGACGTTGCCGAGGCTCTGGATGTTCCTAGCATGCACCAGAGGGGTCAGGAGATGCGCATGGTCGCGGAGATCGTACTGGCAAGTTTAGGTAGCAAGGGGCGACGGGGTCTTACCGGAATATCTTGCCGGAGATCGTCGGAGCTGCGGCAGTGCAATGCGAAATAGGGGCAGCCTGGTGGCAAGAAGAGAGTGTTGCGTGGGGGGAAATGACCGCGGCGGGGTGTGGTTTAAATAGGCTGAAGCGCGACAGGAAACGCTCGCGGCATCAAGGCTAATTACGCCGCGCCATTACCGGCATCCACAGCAGCGGCGACGTGGTCTGCGGGCGCGATTTGGGGAAGAAGGAGTGACATGGAGAGGGCCCGCTTGTCAGCGAATGGAACAGAGGGGGAGTGGGGTCCGAGTGTCAGCGGCTCGCTGGGTGCGTCTGCGCGTGAGAGAGGGAGAGAGGGGAGCCGGGTGGGCTAAATGGGCTGCGTCTGTTGCTGGGCTCAATTCCTGGCGCCGGCCCTTTTTCATTTCCTTTCTCTTTTCTTTTTTATAAATTGAATTTCTAAAATGAGTTTCAAATGAATTCAAACTCTATTTGAATCCAAATCTTTTTGGGATTTTTGCAGTGTGCAACAATCACATTTCAGGAAATAAAAACAAGTGGTCTCTCTGTCCAAGCTTGGTTCTTTTGAAATAACAAAATAAATAGTGCCATAGCACTAGATTTGCAAATGTTTTGAAAATGGTTTTGAAACCATTTTTATTTTGTAAAATTTTGTTCTAACTCCACACTCAACCAATCAACAAGGGAAACAAACAAACTTGGTTTAAAATATTCAAGCTCTCAAATGGGGGTGGCCATTTGATTTAAGTTTGATCACATAAAATGATAGCACTATGTGCTTCTGTTTTCTTGAATTTGGTTTGAAATTGATCTCAAAACTATATGCATGCATGAATGATATGCAATCTTTGAAATCATGATTTTAGGGATGTTACAAATCTAACCCCCTTAAGGTGAATCTCGCCCTCGATATTCGGATTGGCTAGCAAATAGGTGAGGGTGGTCTTTCCGAAGATCATCTTCTCTTTCCCATGTTGCTTCCTCTTCGGAATGATGATTCCACTGCACTTTGCAAAACTTGATAGTCTTAGTCCTTGTGACTCTTTCTGCAGTCTCAATAATCTTGATAGGTTTCTCTTCATAAGTGAGATCACTTTCTAGTTGAACCTCCTCCAAAGGTATAGTATCCTTCAAAGAAGTTTCTTCCATTTCTGGATGACATTTCTTAAGCTGACTCACATGAAACACATTATGGACAGCTGACAGAGATTCAGGTAGTTCAATTTCATAGGCAACTTCTCCTTTGCGACTCAGAATCTTGAATGGTCCAACATATCTTGGTGCCAATTTTCCTTTGACTCCGAATCTTTTCACTCCACGAAGTGGTGACACTCTAAGATAGGATCTATCACCAACTTAGTAGATGACTTCTCTACGCTTAGGATCTGCGTAGCTTTTCTGTCGGGACTGTGCTATCTTCAACCTGTCCTTAACCAATTTGACCTTCTCTTCGGCTTCTTTGATAAGATCTGGCCCAAATAAACTTCTTTCTCCCACACCATTCCATAACAATGGGGTGGTACACTTTCTTCTGTAGAGAAACTCAAACGGTGCCATCTCAATGCTGGCTTGATAGCTGTTGTTATAGGAAAATTCTGCGTAAGGCAGACTTTCATCCCAACTGGCTCCGTAGTCTAGGGCACATGCCCTCAACATGTCTTCAAGAATCTGATTAGTCCTTTCTGTTTGTCCATCGGTTTGAGGATGAAATGCAGTACTGAATTCCAACCTCGTTCCTAATGACTCATGTAACTGTCTCCAAAAATGGGAAGTGAATTGAGTTCCCCTATCGGACACAATACTCTTGGGCACTCCATGTAGACATACAATTCTACTCATGTAAATTTTTGCTAACTTAGCACTCGTATAGGTTGTCTTCATGGGTATGAAATGAGCCACTTTAGTTAGGCGATCCACTACTACCCAGATAGAATCGTATCCTGACCGGGTCCTTGGTAATCCGGTAATGAAATCCATACCAATCTTGTCCCACTTCCAATCAGGAATAGGTAGTGGTTGAAGCAAACCTGCTGGTTTCTGATGCTCCGCTTTCACTCTACTACACACATCACACAAAGCAATATGTTCGGCGATGTCCTTCTTCAGATTATTCCACCAAAATCTTTCTTTCATGTCCATGTACATTTTGGTGTTACCCGGATGAATAGAATACATAGAGTTATGTGCTTCTTGCAAAATCAGTTTCCGCAGTTCTGGATCTTGTGGAACACAGATACGTTTCCCATGCCATAAAGTACCCTGTTTCGTCTTCATGGAACCCTTTGGCTTTTCCTTTGCCAATCTTTTCTTTAATCTCTTCGATTTCTTTATCAATCTTCTGGGCTTCTTTGATCTTGTCCATCAAAGTGGGTTGAACATCCAAAGACATGAGATGTCCTTCAGGCACAATCTCCAATCTGAGTTTTCTACATTGGGTACACAGTTCATCTAGCAATTCTCCTTTGGTAAGGCCATTCACAAAAACCTTACGGCTTAGAGCATCTGCTACAACATTTGCTTTACCGGGGTGGTATTGCAAACTTAAGTCATAGTCCTTGATAAGTTCTAGCCATCTCCTTTGGCTCATATTAATTTCCTTCTGAGTGAAGATATACTTCAAACTTTTGTGATCTGTGAACACTTCACATCGCTTTCCCAAAAGATAGTGTCTCCATGTTTTGAGTGCATGGACAACAGAGGCTAACTCTAAATCATGAGTAGGATAGTTTACCTCATGAGTTTTGAGTTGTCTCGAGGCATAAGCCACAACTTTACCGTCTTGCATAAGTACTGCACCCAAACCCTGATGAGATGCATCACAATATACTTGGAAATCTTTTTCCAAATCTGGCACACACAAGACTGGTGCTGTCACAAGTCTCTTCTTCAATTTCTGAAAGCTGAGTTCACAACCTTCAGACCAGGCAAACTTCTTATCTTTCTTTAACAATTCAGTCATGGGCTTAGCTACCTTAGAGAAATTCTCAATGAACCTTCTGTAGTAACCTGCTAAGCCAAGGAAACTACGAACTTCTTTCACGGACTTAGGAGATTCCCATTCAGTCACAGCTGAAACCTTAGCAGGATCAACTGCTACACCATCCTTCGTCATAACATGACCAAGAAAACCAACTTCCTCCAACCAGAATTCACACTTGCTGAATTTGGCATAAAGTTTATGCTCTCTCAACTTCTCAATTATCAAACGTAAGTGTCCTTCATGTTCTTCTTTGCTCTTGGAGTAGACTAAGATGTCATCGATGAAAACGACAACAAACTTGTCAAGAAATTCCATGAACACCTTGTTCATCATATTCATGAAGTATGCTGGAGCATTGGTCAAGCCAAAAGGCATTACGGTATACTCATACAATCCATACCTTGTAGTGAATGCTGTCTTAGGTATGTCTTGTTCTCTTATCTTGAGTTGAAAATAGCCTGACCGGAGATCAATCTTTGAGAACACACATGCTCCTTCTAGCTGATCAAACAAGTCATTGATTCTAGGCAAAGGATATTTGTTCTTGATAGTTACCTCGTTGAGTGAACAGTAATCTATGCATAACCTTTGACTTCTGTCTTTCTTCTCCACGAACAAAACTGGGGCTCCCCAAGATGAAGAACTTGGTTGAATAAATCCTTTCTGCAACTGTTCTCCTAGTTGTTTCTTGAGTTCTTTCAGCTCATCAACTGACATTTTATAAGGTCTCTTTGCTATAGGTCCAGACCCCGATACCAAATCTATCAGAAACTCCACATCTCTATCTGGTGGCATTCCCGACAGTTCTTCCGGAAACACATCTGGATACTCCCTCACAATTGGCACACTGTCCATGCTAACCCCCTTAAGAGAATTTAGCTTACTTCCTTTAGATTCAAAGTTGGACTTGAATTTAATCCGCTTTCTTTCCGGGGTTGTGAGAGCAACAGTACAATTAGCACAATCCAGTACTCCTTCATACTTAGCCATCCAATCCATTCCCAATATTACGGCGAGCGGCGGAGCGCTCTGTCAGTGGCGGCGCTGGTGTTCTAGGTCGCTCGGGGAGGGGAGAGTGTGCTCACCAGAATCGCAGTGACGAGGCGAAGCTCAACGTGGCAGTGGCTTGGCAAGGGGCGCACGGCAGGGGCTGCTGGAGCTCGTCGGAGTTGTGCACGGCGTCGGGTAGTTGCTGTCGCAGTCGTTGCCGAGGTTTCGCGTCGCCCTAGCACGAACCAGATGGATTAGGAGACGCGCAAGACAGTGGCGAACAACCTCGTATGCAAGAGGGGGGCACGGGGCGCTCGGAGCTTACTGAAATTGGTCACCGGAGTTGAGGGGGTCGTCTGACTCGTGTGGTCGCCGACGTTGCCGAGGCTCTGGATATTCCTAGCATGCACCAGAGGGGTCAGGAGATGCGCATGGTCGCGGATATCGTACTGGCAAGTTTAGGTAGCAAGGGGCGACGGGGTCTTACCGGAATATCTCGCTGGAGATCGTCGGAGCTGCGGCAGTGCAACGCGAAATAGGGGCAGCCTGGTGGCGAGAAGAGACTGTTGCGTGGGGGGAAATGACCGCGGCGGGGTGTGGTTTAAATAGGCTGAAGCGCGACAGGAAACGCTCGCGACATCAAGGCTAATTACGCCGCGCCATTACCAGCATCAACAGCAACGGCGACGTGGTCTGCGGGCGCGATTTGGGGAAGAAGGAGTGACGTGGAGAGGGCCCGCTTGTCAGCGAATGGAACAGAGGGGGAGTGGGGTCCGAGTGTCAGCGGCTCGCTGGGTGCGTCTGCGCGTGAGAGAGGGAGAGAGGGGAGCCGGGTGGGCTAAATGGGCTGCGTCTGTTGCTGGGCTCAATTCCTGGCGCCGGCCCTTTTCCATTTCCTTTCCCTTTTCTTTTTTCTAAATTGAATTTCTGAAATGAGTTTCAAATGAATTCAAACTCTATTTAAATCCAAATCTTTTTGGGATTTTTGCAGTGCGCAACAATCACATTTCAGGACATAAAAACAAGTGGTCTCTCTGTCCAAGCTTGGTTCTTTTGAAATAACAAAATAAGCAGTGCCATAGCACTAGATTTGCAAATGTTTTGAAAATGGTTTTGAAACCATTTTTATTTTGTAAAATTTTGTTCTAACTCCACACTCAACCAATCAACAAGGGAAACAAACAAACTTGGTTTAAAATATTCAAGCTCTCAAATGGGGGTGGCCATTTGATTTAAGTTTGATCACATAAAATGATAGCACTATGTGATTCTGTTTTCTTGAATTTGGTTTGAAATTGATCTCAAAACTATATGCATGCATGAATGTTATGCAATCTTTGAAATCATGAATTTAGGGATGTTACAAGAATATGGGGTATCATGTGCTTCTTTGAGTATGACATTTCTGATCTCATTCACATCTGGAACACATAGGCAATCTTGGAACCATAAAGACCCATAATCTCCAAGGCGAAAAACTGATTTTTGCCCTTGAGATATCCTCCGAATTTCCTCAGCAATAAAAGTATCTTCTTCTTGATGTCTAAAAATTTCTTGCTTAGGATCACTGTCCTGCTCTGAAACTACCTGCATAGTAGCTAATCCTCCAAGAACCTCTGGTCTGATGAATTGAAGTTCTAATCTTTCCAAGTCCATTTGTAACTCTCTATTGCTTGGCTGAATATCTGCACTCTTTCTGCTTAAAGCATCTGCTACAACATTTGCTTTCCCTGGGGTGTAATTGATTGCTAAATAATAATCCCTGATTAATTCCAACCAACGCTTCTGTCTCATATTCAATTCCTTTTGAGTGAAAAAATATTTGAGACTTTTATGGTCAGTGTATAACTCACATCTGGCTCCATAAAGAAAATGCCTCCATCCCTTTAGTGCAAAAACCACTGCTGTTAACTCTAAACCATGAGTTGGATAGTTGACTTCATGTGGTTTCAGTTGTCTTGAACCATAAGCAATCACTTTTCGATCTTGCATTAATACACAACCCAAACCTTCCTTAGACGCATCACAGTATACGTGAAATCCTTCCCTGTTTCAGGAACTGCTAAGATTGGAGCTATGGTTAATCTAGTCTTCAACTCTTGGAAACTTGCTTCACATTTCTCATCCCACTTGAATGGTGTATTCTTCCTTAATAATTTGGTCATTGGTCCGGCTATTTTGGAGAAACCTTCAATGAATCTCCGATAGTAACTAGCCGTTCCTAGGAAACCTAGAATTTGTTTCACATTGGTCGGTGCAGTCCATTCTAGTACCGACTGAACTTTAGATGGATTCACAGCAATCCCATCCTTACTGATCACATGACCGAGGAATTCTACCTCATCTAACCAGACCTCACACTTACTGAACTTAGCATAAAGCTTATGTTCTCTTAAAGTCTGCAATGCTATTCTCAAATGGTCAACATGCTCTTCCTTATCCTTGGAATATATCAGAATATCATCAATAAAGACGATGGCGAACTTGTCCAACTATGGCTTGAAGATCTTGTTCATCAGATTCATGAATATTGCCGGTACATTGGTCAAACCAAATGGTACTACCAGATACTCATGGTGTCCATATCTTGAGACAAATGTTGTTTTTGGAACATCTTCCGACTTGATTTTTATTTGATGGTATCCAGATCTTAAATCGATCTTTGAAAATACTCCAGCTCCTTTCACTTGATCAAACAAATCTTGAATTCTCGGTAAAGGATACTTATTCTTGATAGCCACGTTGTTCAGATTTCTATAATCACCACACATCCGTCTTCCACCATCTCTTTTATCCACAAAGATTACTGGTGTTCCCCATGGAGATACACTTTCCTGTATAAATCCTTTTCTCGCTAACTCATTAATTTGTTCCTTGAGTTCTTTCAACTCTTTGGATCCCATTTTATATGGTGCTTGAGCTATTGGTGATGTACCAGGTATTAAGTCAATGATGAACTCTACCTCCCGGTCTTGTGGCATTCCCGGTAACTTTGTTGGAAAAACGTCTTGGAATTCATTAACTATAGGAATCTCTTCTAATTTAACTTCTTTCATTGAATTCAACTGCAGATCTACCATGATATGACTTTGTTTATCTGCTTGGTAAACTATCCTTGCTCCACTTGGAGTTTTGATTGAGACAGTTTTCTCCTCACAATTAATCTCAGCTCCGTGTTCCATCATCCAATCCATCCCCAGCACTACTACAATTCCCTTCAAAGGAATCACATAAAGGTCTGCGAAATATGTACGACCACATATCGAGATAACCAGATCTTGTTTTATGTGGCGTACAATCACATTCCCTCCTGCCGTAACTACGGTCATAGGACTTTCTAACGTTGCCCTTCTAATCCCGAACTTATCACAAAATTCTTCAGAAATGAATGAAGTACTTGCACCAGTATCAAATAGAACTTTGCCGGGATTGTTAAGGATATTGAGCGTACCTATCACTGCATGCTCCGAATTATCCACCTCCTCGAGGGTTGCACAGTTCAGTTTTCCGGTAGGTCGGTTTCTCTTGCCATTGTTGTTCTTGACATTGTTTCCTACTTTATTGGGCTGTCCATTTCCTCCACTGGCTTGTCCTCCTCCCTTGGTAGGCCATCCTCCTGGTGGTTTGCTCGGACAATCTGGCTTAATATGCCCCTTCTGGCCACAACCGTAATAGATCACTACAGGCTTTTTGCACTCCCTCTGGAAATGCCCTGGAATTCCACAGTTGTTACAGATAACATTCCTTCTTGGATTAGATTGATTTCCACCACTGCCCTTGTTATTGTTATTGTTATTGTTGTTGTTACCATAATTCCTATTCCGAGGTTTGAACTCCAGGTTAGGTTTAGGTTTACTTGCCTGAATTCTCTTGGTTTCCTTCTTGGCTCTCTTCCTCCAATCCTCTTGGACATTCTTGTAGTCATCTTCAAAAGTAATGGCTGCATCCAACAACTGCTGATAAGTTTGCTTATTGGCTAACCTTAGCTGCATCTTCACAAACGGATTTAATCCATGCAAGAAACGCTTCTTCCTCTTCTCTTTAGTGTTAACATCCTCCTCAACATAACGAGACAACTGGCTGAACTCTCAGATGTACTTCATGACACTAGTATATCCTTGCTAAAGCTCCTCAAATTCTCTCCGCTTCAACTCCATGACGCTTTCCGGAACATGATATTCACGGAATCTCTGCTTGAACTCCTCCTAGGTAAAATCCCTTCCTGGTTGTTGCATGGCTAATTGATTTTCCCACCATGATGTTGCAGGTCCAGTCAGCAGATGAGTTGCATACCTCAATTTTTCTCATCATTGCAACCCACAGTTTTCAGCTTCCTTTCTATATCTGCTAGCCAGTCTTCTGCATCCATTGGTTCAGGAGCTGATGCAAAAGGTAACGGTCTTGCATTCTGGAAATTAGATAAACTCACTCATCCACCTTCAGGTGCCCTCTGATTTGCTCGTCCCAGCAACTCTTCCATGAACTTGTTCTGTGTCTCTTGCATCATTTGCATGCATTGCATAAAGTTCTGCTCCATTAACGGCCTCATTGGTGGTGGTGGTAATGCTCCTTGATTTACTGTATCGACATCGGCCTTTTCCTTGGCCTCTCGCTCCATCCTCTCTTGCTCAGTTTCCATTTCTACACCCGTATCCATGACCCCCTAGTCCTGCATCATAAAGCGAATACTCATAATTACATCATGCACATGTGTTTTGAGCTCGACTTTACGCAGAGAACTAGTCACACAATGAAGATCCAAAGAAAATCCAAATATGCATTTCACATATTATACATAATATCATAATGATACAAAGTCATTGCAACATATACCATATTGGTATTATTACAAAGCTACCTTATTTCTTGGGTACAATACACAGTACTTGATACTACTGACTAGTTGTCTCTTTCTAGTAGTAACTACGCTCATCATACATGCCTGATGTCCAACCGTGATAACGTGTTGTCCATCTCACAGTTTGTGGAACAGATGGCCTTCCAGAAGGAACATACTCTGTATCTGAAGTGTCAGGACTTGAGTCATTACTCAACCTGAGCACATTGACTCCCTCCAGCTCAGCTGAAAAGTCTTCAGAAACATATTCAACATTATCTCTAGCCTGCATCTCCTGAGCTTCATTCCTTGAGTTGTCAACAGAATACGCAGATCCTGCTGCTTCCCAGGTGCTCTCGTGGGCAAGATAATTCAACACTGGATAGTGTATATTCCCTGGGTTTTGAGAAGATGTTGATGATTCAAACACTCTCTCCTCAGGATCTTCTTCTTCATCCTGATCATCTATTGACATGGTATTTCTACTTCTGTTATTAGGATTCATCCTTGCACCCATCCAACTAGATTGTCCAACATTTCTGTCAGAACCATCTGTGGACATCTGGTGTTCATGAGATCGATTGTATGATCCCATCCTCCAACCATCCGAATTCTCAATAGGAAGTTCTGAGTCAGAACCATCCTCTGAGCCCTGTGGTACTGCATACCGCATATCCATAGTAGGATAATGTGTAGGTTCAGGTCTTGGTGAGTAAGGATATGGTATAAAAGATTCCAGATCTATAGGTATATCCTTAAAGATAGGTGTTGCACTACTACTTGCTTCTTTCTCTAACTAGAATGCTAACTTCTTCCTCCTTTTCGGATCAGTTAGATCCTCTAGCATGTCATTTTTGTCTTTGATAATCACTTGACGAGTCTTATAAAAAGACGCAACGAGTGTCCGTATCTATCCATAAACTTGTAAGCTAACTTAGGATGCTTCTTAACCAAATTAAGATGATCCGGTATAGGTTCCGAGTCTATAGAATCATGAGGTATCATAGAGAATGTGCTACCTTCCAACTCCTTGGTTTTCTGCTCCCGGATATTAGCTATCGCCTCCACAAAAGCAACATGATAGGCTGCTAAATGACTCCTACCTTCTCCTATGGGTAGATCGGGATATAATCCAAGCTTCTCTGGAAGTTGGATACTCACACGATACTTGGATAACATCCGGCCATCAAGGTAAGTGATAATGTTCACTGGAATTCTAGTTGGACAATCAAAGAGCTTTAAAAGTTGACGAAGTTGGTCTGTAAATGATCCTTGATAATCATCAAGAGTCTCCTCTTTCCTTACCAAAGTTTGTTTTGGAAACTTTGGTGCCATTTCTCTGTATAACAGAAAAATAATTTTGATTAGTATCCAATGATATATTGCATCATAACAAAGAATTATCGCACTAAAATATATAACGGAATATTCTCATTTGAATACCTGTTATATTGCTTTTAGAGAATTCTTTATCGTTGCTAATTCTCCTACAGGTAATACCCTTTACTAGGTTTCCAACCTAAGGTCAAAGCAATTTGCTCTGATACCAACTGCGGTGGCCTAGCATACCACTGCATGTGTAGTACAATATAGTCATTGACATGACATCCATAGAACACCGTTCCATAAATATCACATCCCTCAGAGTGGTACAACAGAAACATTGCAGGTCCATATTACAAAAGTACACACATTATTATTACAATACCGGAAGTTCAAGACTTCTATAAGATCCAACTACAAACCAAATATAAAGTGTTCAGCGGAATTTAAAAGTAGCAACTCTGACTAGGAGTTGAGCTCAACAGCTTATTCTATAGAGTTCATGCTACTCGGCTCCGTTAGTTACTACTAACTAGGTACTTAGTTGGTCTCGTTCTCATCGACACTGTAGCGGATTTCGTAATCAACTCCTTCAACTCCTACGGATAGATCAGGTTCCTCGTAGAACACATCTTCTTGGCATTCAGCTGCATACATTGGCACGTCTTCGGGATCCTCAGAGTCTAAGCAAGGGATCAAAGGAAAGAATGAGTAACAGCGTTACCCAACAAGTTCATTATATGAAAGGTGGGAACTTTGATGCTCTAACTACCACCTCGGATTATAGATCCTTGGCACTATGCAGTTTTTGTAAATCTTTCTTCAAAGATTGATTTTATTTTGAAAAACTATGACAATCAGCCTTCACAGGTTGACCAGAACTTTCATGGAGTTCCTTTCCTGCCGCGTTCGTAGCTCCTTCCCGGAACAGGGAGTAACAAGTTACAGTTCTTACACTCTGTAGAGGTGTGTTACTTTACCCATGAGAGATCAACTCTTTGTTGCACAACCGGGCGTACTTTCCCGTCCACAATTCCATGATGTGGGGCCCAGTAGTTGGTACAAGCCAATCACTGCCCCCTTCGCGACCCCACATGCCTCCTTGGTGTACACCATGCCCACATAATGAATTACGGCAATGGTTTGTACAAACTGTTAGATGCCAGAACTATCGTGGGACGATGAGGGTTCCCACCCATATGATGCATATCCTCTACGAATTACCAATTAATATGCACGCTATGAGGATAATAGCCACGACCTGCACATCCGGCTTCATGCGAGAGGAAGAAGATACAACTGACTTCTTTGTCCCATTCCAAATCTCATGGCTAACGCGTAATATACGGTGCTAGAATCACTGATGTCAGGGGTTATTAATTCCCTACTTGATCATCATTTTTTCAAATAGAACCCTAAGTTCTATTGCTCCATTATATCACCACTTAGGATGATATCTATGATTTCTTTATTTATGAAAATAATATTTTCTTTCTTTTATAGCATATATGATAACACACAATTTGCAAATACTTTGATAAAGACTCTTCAAAGGACATGAGCAAGTGATGAACTTGCCTTGTGATGGCAAGGTAGTGAAGTCTGATGCTTGCACTGGACCTTGAGCTTCTAGTTCTACAAAAACATCATTATTGCCCGGTAAGGACAATATTTAAAGAAGCAAAATGATTATGCAAGTAATGTAATGTATTATTTAATTCTATATGCATTTTCCCTATATAAGGTGCCTTTTAATAAAGCATTTATAAATATTAATTTTTATATTTATTGCATATATTGGATTATTTTATTTTATTTCCCTTTGACTTTTATTGATTTAATAATTCTTTTATGAATTATTAATTATAAATTAAAATTTATTATTAAATATTTGTTTAGTATTTTTCAAAAATACTATAATATTAATATATCATGAAAGTGATTTTTATTTATTTTTATCATCTTACAATAATTTTGTAAAATTCCATAAATAAAATAAAAATTACAAAATTCTTATAAAAATTTAAATGTCCAAAATTGGATATCTTATTTTATTTGGACAGAGTGGATTATTGTGAATACAAAAATATTTTATTTATAATTTTTGGACTTTTATTTTATTTTCTATAATTTTATTGAGGTCAGGGGCATTTTGGTCTTTTCTAATTGATCAAAAAAATTATTAAACAACTTGGGCTGGCCTTTTGGGCTTATTGGGCCAGTGTTGCCCAATACGGCAAGGTCAAAATACCATCCCGAGGGGTTTTGGCCCACCCATCCCATTCCCTGTGCGTCCCTCTCTCTCTCGACCTTATCCTCTCCTCCTCTAACCCGACCCCGTGGCCCGCGATGCCGCCACCGTCGATTCCCGCCGCCGTTGGTCGTTCTGGTCGTCGTCGTGGTGCGATTTGGGGTTGTCGACGATGCTCGTTTGTTCTATCCACTTGGATTTGACTCCGGGGCTTCCCCGTGGCCAGGTCCACCCCGTTCCCGAACCCTAGTGTTAAGGAAAGGTGCTGTCGCCACCGCCGCGGTCCCGTCTGCGGTGGTGTGCTGGGCTCGTGTGCTGTTGCGGCCGCCGCCGTGGCTGGTGCAGGTGGCAGCGCCCCCTGGGGTGCTCCCTGTGCCGCGGAGGTTCGTTGGCCAATCTGCTTCCTCTTCGATTCGTCAGCGAGGACCTCGGGTAAGTTGCTTCTGTGGTTCTTGTCCATGCTACTACCATGAATCTCTCTGTGTGTATTTGGTGGCTTCTCGTGCCTAGTGATTATGCTTTGATTAGGGTTCATCTCCTAATTAGGCACTTGTTCTAATTAGGGTTCATAACCCCATGTTGATCATATCCATGATGCTTTTAGATCTAGTGATGATCATACTTGAGCATGAAGAATGATTGTCTGCTGTGGTTAATGATTGGTAGTGGCTTTGATGATGCTAGTTGCCTGTCAGATTTATTCTAGTGATGATTCACTATCATCCCATGCTAGTGTTTCAATGGAATCCCTGATTGGATTATGTTGTTGATCTGAGAATTTACTCTACCGTCAGAATGCTTGTACTGACAGTAATTTTCTCTCAATAGTTTCTTACTGCAATTATAATGTAGGCTTGTATGAGATTATACACACTGAATCAAATCATTACATGTAATGATTTTTCTGTGGATGTATAGATGCATATGATATTGATTCCTGGCACTTGGCTTCAGGAAAATGATATTTATTGGTTGTCCCTTTTATCTGTGGAAACTAAGCAAAGGTTGGTTTTAGTTCATTTAAAACCTGTCCTTGTGATACCATTATGATCTGGCACACAAGTGATGGAGTTTTATTTCTGGGCTTAGCTTGATAATGCTTGTGATTAATACTGGCAAGATAAAATGAAAGCTTTTCTTAACTTTCCTGCCTATGATGTTGGTCTGAGGCTCTAGGATTTAATTCCTAGTTAGTTGAGCAATAGTTTGTTTGAAACTTGTAGGATTATATGTGCTACTCTCTCTGGGAGATGTGCCCTGATCTGATAAGATCAAATGAAAAATGATCTAAGTTGCAAAAATTAATAACACTGAACTCAGTGATGCTGGTCTGAGAGTTTAGTGCTTGTGGTTGAGCTTGATTTCTTATCCTTATACTTGGAATCTCTAGGATAGATTCACCTCTCTTGGGTGATTATTGAGAGATCATTTCATAAAGCAACACATGCTTTTGTTTAGATAATATGATGAAATCATGTGATGGTTTTATGAGGCTCACCACAAAATTTGATGTTGGTGTAGTAGATTGATGATGATCTTGATCTTGATCTGCTTTTGCTGGGCTCCTGAGCTTGCTCTTGACCTTGCCTGCTCCTCCTAGCTCCTGGGCTTGACCTTGTTGTCCACCAGATTCATCCCCCTTCTTATGTCACCATCCTGGTGATGTTTGGGTTGATCTGGGTGGTTTGGTTTGGCTGCTGTTCCTGGTTTGGCTGTTGTCTACACTGGCTGTTCTTGTTTGATGTGTAGTGGAGTGATGCACTAGTGCCCCCCCACGGTTGTGCTGTGGTTTTGTGTGATTTGACTGTGCTTGTGAGGTCGACAGCACACCATTTTCATGCTGGTGTGTGTCCAGCTTGTGTGCCTGCTATGCACTTGTGGATAGGTTCAGAAGTTTTTTGAACTTACCATTACCAAATTACTTTCACGTGGCTGGTGAATTGGTCCCTCTTGGCTGTCATTTGAATTCTGGATTTGAATTTATGAAAGATGAAATCTTTCATATTGGTGAAACTTGCCCCTTTTATAACATTTCTCAATGATGAGTTTGTCAAGTGCACTTCACTGACATATCTGAGAGAAATATACTAACACTAATCTTATTTTGTTTCTATTTAGTCTTTGTTTTGCAGGTACAAAGATAAAGATGAACATTTAGTGTAGATTTAGATATAGGATAGTTAGTAGATGTACAAATGTAATTTTCTTATTCTTTTGTAATTTTTCTTTTATAATTCTTGTAATATTTATTTTATTCAATTGTAATAAAGATTATATTATTATTAATAATGAATATTCTTATTCTTTACTCTTTTGTAAATTGTGAAGTTTGGAATGACTTCAGTAGGTTACATTCTTTGTAACTTGTTTATGTATTAATAATATGAAATGAATTTCATATTCAATATTGTTTTTTAGATAAGATTTAAGTTATAATACTTATCTCTTAATTAATTTAAGATTCAAATCTTATATCTAAATCAGTTAAATTATTATTCAAACACTTAAATTTTAAAATTCAAACTCATTTCAAAACACACATAATTCCTTTAAGATCATATCAAAGTTTATAGCAATCCTCCTTTAAGACTAAACCTAATCTCAAAGTAAGAAAGAAACATTGATCACTCAAGGTTTTATTAGGCGAAAATTTTACCCACATTTTCACAAATGAATGCATGCAACAATTCATATTCCTAAATCTACCCTTCGTTAGGTCCTAAATACTGGGATGTTACATGATCCCAACGAGGAGCAGAATGTGCTGAACAATGGTATGGAGCAGGAAATCCCTGTGAATACTTAGCAAACGGATTTTTAGTGGTTTTCTGATAAGACAACAAAACAAGGATCAAGTAACAAAGAAAACAAACAAAGGGAGCAAGTGACCCAATCCTTTCTTAGCAAAGGACAACCTGGTGGAAATACTTATAAGGACCAAACGTTCTCGAGGACACATGGGAATTCTGTCAAGTGCTTTCGCTTCAAATAGCTGAGTACTCTTCTCTGGTGTTATAAGTGTTATGTGGGTGAACCTGTGCAAACATACCGACATTACTTGGACTAATACATACTTGTGATTAAACCCCCTGCAAACATCCGTAACTACAGGAAAGTAATTAAGATATAAATCTAACCACGGCCTTAAACTCTGAGATCGTACACTCCCTTGTGCAAAGGTGTCCTAACGGGGGTTCAGGTTTCTGTCACTCCGTCAACCCCACAACTAGTATCCAAATACACAATGCATTCCCCTAGGCCCATAAATGGTGAAGTATCATGTAGTCGACGTTCACATGACACCACTAGAAGAATAACACCACAACTTAAATACTAAACCATTGAATAATAACTCATCATAGATTTACTACTAACAACATGACTTCTCCCATGTCCTCAAGAACTAAACGAACTACTCACGAGACATCATATGGATCAAGATCAAAGATGATATGGTAATGGATAACAATCTGAACATAAACAATAATCGAATGGTTCCACTCACAAGCATCAACTAAAATAGTGATCAACACCGGGAAAGTTTCCCCTAAGAACTAAAGCAATATCCAACACAATTGTTACAGTGGGACGGAGTGGTGATGATGGTGCTAGTGGAGATGATGGTGTGGATGATGATGATCTCGATGAAGCCTAGCTTGATGATGGTGTTCATGGCGACGATCTCCCCTCTCCGGGAAGGAATTCCCGTGGCAGAAATCTGTTTGCCGGAGAGATCTTTCTCTCTTGGTGTTTTCCGCCCCAGAGGCGGCAGAAATCTATTTATGGTCGCTCCCTTAGTCTTAGGGTTCCGTATGGAAGATATAGGCGAAGGGGCGGAGTCAGGAGTCGGGCAGGTGGGCCACACCTGACCTAGGCGCGGGGTCAGGTGGGCCCGCGCCTAGGGGTGTGGGGCCCCTGCGGCCCCTCTTCGCTCCTCCTTCTGGCTTCCTTCGTCATCTGGAAAAATAATATGTTTCCATATTTTTCTGGTATTTTTCTGATCTTCGCGAAATTGCACCGAAACACCTTCTTTTCCATCAGAATCCAGACTCCTGCAGTTCATCCTCCAAGAATCATCCAACATGCATAAAAAGATGAAAATCCATAAGTAATACCTCATAATAAGACATATATCAATGAATAGAGGGTAAATTATGATATAGAAAGGTGATGCAAATTGGGCGTATCAACTCCCCCAAGCTTAGACTTCACTTGTCCCCAAGCGAAAACTGAGCTCAGTAAACATGTCCACAGGTTTATGGAGTGAAGTGTCGATAAAAGAATACGAACAAGAAGCATCACACTTACCATTGCACAACTCATAGAAGAAAGCAACTCACCATTATATAACTTAGCTTGCAACCAAGTACATCAGTCACAATAGAGATGCATAAAGATAAATCATAATTGGAATTGGCAAACTTGTTCTTGGTTAGAGAACACCTAGTAAACAGTTTCTTAAAAAGCTTTTTGTAGAAGTTTTACAACAGGAGCACTCTTTGCTCAAAGAGGTTGTTCACAAGTGAAGGCTTTCAAAGTAATACTCAATAGATAAGAGTTTGTGCAAAAAAGGAAGATAGAGAACATGATTGAATAAATCACCATATGAATTCTTGAAACACAACAACTCAAATGCTTGCTGGAGATAGAGAGGAAGTAGGTTTACTGACTCAAACTGGAAGTGGGAGAAAGGTCCCTTCATAGAGGGTAGTAGGGATTACAAGTCATAAAGAGCTTCCAAAATATTATGGTACTTACTAGCTTTGAGCCCTCATTGCCCCTATCATAGGCATCTTGAGATGATTAAGGTTAAAGTGCACAGAGATGGAGTATATGCTTGAAGAAATATAAGTTGGCAATCTCATGTCCCTTGAATATGAGGGCCACTCCTCATGCTACTCAACTTTGGTCACAAGTAAGTTCTTGTCATTGTAAGTATTTGCATATCATTGAGAACCGCCAATGGGGTACCCCTTTCACATGGTACAGGAGCTTTCCCATAACCAAAATGACAAGGCAAGCAGACAATGAGCATCTCATCAATCTTTTTATTTACTATGTGCATAGCTTTTTTATTGAGAATGCTTCATAGATAGCTCACTATGGTGATGCTGCAAGTTTCCACCATGATTAGGCATGGCTTAGGCTAGCGGACCAGGTGTTTCTCTAACACAAAATACAGACTCCATGGACTTACAAGTTCCCTCTTTATTTCACACCGTTGACATCCATAGACAAAATAGCACGATATCAACTGTGTACAAAGTACAAGTGCAATGTTGAAAACGTTCCCCGTGACAGCATGGTTCTGCTAATTCCAACGTATAGATGCAAGAATATACAACTTTGATGGCACAATGGTTCAAGTCTATTAGGTGCAAGAAATAAAGTGTGCCGTCAAGTTCGTGAGAGCTTTACTAACTAGTTTTCACATAACAAAATACTTTTTAATTCGAAAGGTAGATGAAGCTTGAGAATTTGCTTGGAATAGGAAAAATGCTACTGTGTAGATATGGTGGACACAAATGGCATAGGTTTGGTTCAAAGGATTTGGAAACATGAGAAGTATGCCTTCTCAAAACAGGTTTTTGGCTAGCAGGGCTAGGTAGCAAGCAAGAGAGTTGAAAGAAACAAGCAAACATACAAGTAATAAAGCCAAAAACATGCAATCTTCCTTGAAAACACAAAAGATCTTAAATAAAGAATACTGAGCTTATGAGCCAACAAGAAAACAAATGATACAAAATACCTGTAAGCCTTTTCTCTTTCTTTCAAACCTCAAAAGGTGTTGCTACTGACCAGAGCTTGTTTTGCCAAAACCAATTTAGATCCACTTGATGATCCCAAAGTGATGCCAATATTGATCAACAAGATCCATCATATAATAGAGATTGCAAAATAAAATAAGAAGTGCAAAAAGTAAAAGATGAGACTTCTCACTAATATTCCAATAAAGGCACTCACACTAAGGGATACATAGATAATCAACTAAAGGATAGATACTTCCACATGCAAACTAAACTATAAGATAACCTCTCTACCACAGATATGAATCCACTAAAAAGGTAAAAGATAAAAGATAATGGTGGTGATACCGCGGCACTCCCCCAAGATTGGGACAAGCCAAGGGGATGCCAAACCTGATGATGAATTACTCCTTTGGTGGTGGTGGTGTTCTCTTGATAAGATCTTCAATAAGTTTCTTCAAATCCTCCGTATCGAAGGTCAGAGTATGAATTAACTCCGAATTATGCTTAATGCAGCTCATGATCAATTCAGACTGAGGATCCCAATCCTTATTATTCTTTCTCCACTCTTCCCACTTAGAGTGTTCCTTCCCTGCATGGTTAGAGTGAGTGGTACGAGGGGGAGGTGACCGTGGAGAGAGGATATGTCATGGAGTTTTCCCTCCTATAGACATCTGTGCTATCCTCTTAAGCTTGGTAGGTTTTTCCAACAATCCAATGCTCGTGACGGTAGCGCGGGTGTCCTGTTGCTTGTCCTCCTCCATGTCACCTTCATACCCTACCAAAATATCCTCCTCCTTGGGGACTTGAGGTTTTTCTTCCTCAGGCTTCTTGCCTTTGTCATTGGCGGAGGCCATGGTGCCCTAAACTTGAGAAGATTTCATGACAGAAACAGATTGAAACGAAAACACGATGAGAACACGATGCACGAACCTCGGGGAACTCGGCGGGTTATATATTACGAAGTTTCAAGGCATAAGGAAGGTACTAACATGGAAACAAAGCGTAGACGGAGTTCGAGGGTGGCACCCCCCTCCAGGCGTGGCCAGGCTGGGACCACGCCTGGGGTGGGTTTGTCCATCCCGGACTCTGTTTCCTCTTCAGTTTTGTCTCGTAGTCTTCCTTATGTATTAAAATATCAAAATATATAAAAAGATTGGAGTTTCATGAACCTTCTATTTTCACCACTTTTACCTATTCAAAGACGAACTCTTCAGATTCCTTTTCTCTTTCTCCTGAGAATTTCCTTCATACAAAAAACCCTTGCACAAACTCAATGACAACATTAGTGTAAGAAAAAACAATAAAACTTTAGGTACACACTTCAACTGAAAACCCCATCAAAACAAAAGCTTCTGTAAGAGGCAAATGCAAATGATGGCAGAAATCTATCAAAACAGACCAGCAGGTAAAGATTGATTTTTTCGAAAACCTTCTGTTGCTCAAATCAAAAAGTGCAGAACTGATGAAAGTTGGGTAACAACTTGGAGAACAAGCACAGAAAAATGCAGCTCCATCCGAAGTAGTGAGCTCCCTCACGATTTTTTACAATACAACACAAAAATCTGTCCCAGGACAGCCACTTTTCACAACTCCTCTACTTCACAAAAGTAGTTGAACTTGACACAAAAACCCAAAACAAAAGGGATAAGGAGCAGTTATTAATGAAGTAATAACTTCCAATACTCGACAAAACTCTTGGGTTATCTCCCAACAAGTACTTTTCTTTAATGCCTTTAAGTTAGGCTTGAAACTTTCAAAGATGCTCACATATGATATATATATATATATATATATGAAGTGAAAGAGAGCATCAAGAAGCAAATAACCAACACATTTGAGTCTAACCCACTTCCTATGCATGGGGGTGTCATGAGAAAACGAATTGTTGAAACAAAAATCCACTAGCATAGGAAGACAAAACAGATGCAACTTCAAAGCTTTCAACATAAAACGGGGAAACTTAACATCATTGAGATGCATAAAACCATGTTTCCCTCTCTCAAATTAACTTTCAGTAGCACTTTGAATAAGGTTGACAATATAATTGTCACTGGAAACAACTTTATCATCAGAATAAGCATACTTACAGTCACCAAAAAGAGGTCCAAGGTCATAAACTGAATCAATAGAAGCAAGTTGTTCCATCCTGGAATCTTTATTAGGCAAGCTATTTTCACAAGGAGCTTTAGAAAATTTGGAAAAGTTAAACTCACAAGAATCTCCATCAAACTTAGTTAAAACTTTTTCCTTCTTACAATCAATAATAGTTCCATAAGTGTTCAAGAAAGGTCTACCAAAAATGATAGGACAAGTTTTGCTAGCTGCTGAATTAAGCACTAGAAAATCAGCAGGATATTTAATCTTACCACAGAGAACCTCCACATCTCTTACGATACCAATAGGCCAAATGGTTTCCTTATTTGCAAGGTGGATAACCACATCAATGTCCTCAAGCTCACCAGGACCAATTTCATGCATAATTTCCCTATAAAGCTCATAAGGAATAGAAGTAGAACTAGCACCAATATCACACAAACCATAGTAGCAATGATCACCAATTTTAACAGAAAGCACAGGAACACTAGTTTTTCTAGCCTTACTAGGATGAGAGATAATATTAGAAGCATCTTCACAGAACACAATATGTTCATCCTTATATTTCTAGTGACAAGGTCTTTCACAATAGCTACCACAGGCTCAATATCAATAAGCTCATCGGACCCCACAGTTTTTTCTTTGCGCTTTTGCTAACCACATTAGCTATAATAGAATGTTCCCTTACCTTAGCAGGGAAAGGGATTTTCTCCACATAAGCTTTAGGCAAAATAGGATCAACCGTACAAACCTCTGTGCTAGCAGGAACATGGGTGACAATGTCTTTATAAGGAGCATGGTACTTGTCCCACTCTTTCTTGGGAATTTCAATATAAGAAGCAAAGTAATAAAAACATTTTGCAAGAACTTGAGGATCAAGACCAAACTCATTACTAATATCATGGAAGTCATCAGTTCCCATAAAAGATTTAATGCATTCATAATCATAGTTTATACCTGAATTTCTTCCTTTGTCATTCTCCCAAGCCTTTGTGTTATCTTTAGTACGATCTAGGAGATCCCATTTAGCTTCTTCCTTCATACGTGTGAATGATCCAGCACACAAAGCATCTAGTAAATATTTATCATGAAGAGAAATCCTAGCATAAAAGTTATTCAGAATAATATTGTTAGGGAGTTCATGAATAGGACATTTAAGCATTAGTAACTTCAATCTCCCCCAAGCTTGAGCTATACTCTCTCCATCAAGAGGCCAAAAGTTATATATAAGATTTCTATCCTTATGAATATCACTGGGAGGATAAAATTTAGAGTAAAAGAGAGATGCCATCTCCTCCCATTCCATGGATTGTCCATTCTTCAGCAGCTTATACCATTCTTCAGCTCTCCCTTTCAAGGATATGGAGAGTAACTTCTTCTTAACCTATTCAGTTGTGATACCTGCACACTTAAACAACCCGCATAATTCATGGATAAAAAGCAAGTGATCACCAGGATGGAAAGTTCCATCCCCTAAATAATAATTATCCATAACACGGTCAACAATACTTGTAGGTATCTTAAAAGGATCTATCTCAACGGGTGGTGGTTCATCTACTACCCTAGCAGTGGTAGTAGTTTTCCCAATCAGAAAACCAAGTGGGTTATCCATATTGGAAACAAAGTAACAAGAAGTAACAAGAGAAATACTCACAGTAAAAGTTTCCCTTACCAGTTCCACTCTTCAATAGCACTTCACTCCCCGACAACAGCGCCAGAAAATAGTCTTGATGACCCACAAGTATAGGGGGTGTATCGTAGTACTTTCAATAAATAGGACTGTCGATCCCAACGAGGAGCAGAAGGTGCTGAACAGTGGTATGGAGCAGGAAATCCCTGTGAATACTTAGCAAACGGATTTTTAGTGGTTTTCTGATAAGACAACAAAAAGGAGCAAGTAACAAAGAAAACGAACAAACGGAGCAAGTGGCCCAATCCTTTCTTAGCAAATGACAAGCCGGTGGAAATACTTATAAGGACCAAACGTTCTCGAGGACACATGGGAATTCTGTCAAGTGCTTTCGCTTCAAATAGCTGAGTACTCTTCTCTGGTGTTGTAAGTGTTGTGTGGATGAACCTGTGCTAACATACCAACCTTACTTGGACTAATACATACTTGTGATTAAACCCCCTGCAAACATCTATAACTACAGGAATGTAATTAAGATATAAATCTAACCACAGCCTTAAACTCTGAGATCCTACAGTCCCTTGTGCAAAGGTCTCCTAACGGGGGTTCAGGTTTCTGTCACTACGTCAACCCCACAATTAGTAGCCAAATACACAATGCATTCCCCTAGGCCCATAAATGGTGAAGTATCATGTAGTCGACGTTCACATGACACCACTAGAAGAATAACACCACAACTTAAACCCTAAACCATTGAATAATAACTCATCACAATTTTACTACTAACAACATGACTTCCCCATGTCCTCAAGAACTAAACGGACTACTCACGAGACATCATATGGATCAAGATCAAAGATGATATGGTAATGGATAACAATCTGAACATAAACAATAATCCAATGGTTCCACTCACAAGCATCAACTACAATAGTAATCAACATCGGTAAAGTTTCCCCTAAGAACTAAAGCAATATCCAACACAATGGTTACAGCGGGACAGGTTTCTAACCTATCTGGGCCGCAACCCACCTCTCTTCTCTCTCTCTCTGCAGCCAAGTGTAGCACGCAGCAGCCCAAGAGCCGGCCCACCTCAGCCCGTCTGGCCCGTACCCCGTCGTCGTCGTCTTCTTTTCTTCTTCCTCAAGCTGCCGGCGAAGCAGCTGCCTGGCAGCACCCTTGCCGTCGATCTCGCCGACGCTGCGATGCGCGCTGCCGCCTGCGAGGATGAGGATAAAGATCGCCGCGTTGAGCTCTTCCTCCCCATACCCGTCTCACTCTCTCTCATGGCCTCTATGGTTTTCCCCAAACTCGACGGAACCCTAAGCCTCGGGCTCCGCCGTGCCCCGCCATTTCCGACCACCCACTCGCCATCTGAGACCGCTGCCGGCTTCGCATCGCCACGCTGATCATTCCTGCCAAAGGAATCGATTGGAGATGCATGGAATCATCGCCATCAACTTCACCTTCCCGAGCTCCGGCCACCGCCTTCTTCGTCATTTTCGGCCATTCCATACCGCCCCCGGCGTCGCCGTCACCACCATCGCGCTCAGGATGAGCTACTGGTTCTTGCAGACCTCCTCTGTCCCTCCCTCTCGCTCCCTGGCATCCTCCCCACCGTGCACCGCCGCTCACCGCCACTGTCCATCGTTGCATCGCCGTCTCCGGCGACCATTTTCTGGCGGTGCCACCACGGTTCGACTCGTCTATTTCCCCTCTTTCCAACTCCCACCCCCACAGCCTCTCGCATGCGCCCAATCGCCAGCTCCATCGTCGATCTGAGAGCAAAGCCATTGATGATGTCAGCATGACATCATCATGATGTGATATTTTCTTTTTATTTCATTTAAATGTTTTCTGTAATTGTTTTATCAAATGGAAAATGTATGACAGGTGGGCCATACCTATCAGGGTTTTATTATTTTCTGTAAATATTTTCTGAAATGATTAAAATTCTGACATGTGGGCCCAAGTTTGGAAATTATTTCAAATATTCCAAAAATTATTTAATATGAATTAAAATTTGGGAAATTCATAACTAATTCATTTTAAATCAAAAAAATACAAATAATATACCAAAATGATCAGAAAAATGAAACCTGTCTAACTAAGCTATAATCATACATTGTTAATCAACTTTGATAGCAAGTTTAATTAGAAGAACTAATCGAACCCCACAGGTGATTCCGATGATTCCCCTGTTTTAGGGTTTGGACCTTAGGAACCCCCTTTAAAGTGACCAAGCATGTTATAGGGTTTATTTCAACACTATTTAACTTGTCATATCATCCATATTGAGTGTTGCTTTCTCTTTTTCGGTGATTGGTTCTCACGAATAGGAACAGAACCCGAAACTGAAGTCAACGCCACCGAAGAGCAGTACCAGTCCAACAACGGACAAGGCAAGCGAAGCCCCACTCATACATATGAATCCTATGATTACAAAGTATTTCATTCTCGTCATATGCATTCGGTTCAACAGTCTTTTATCAGTAGAAAGAGAAATCCTATCTGATGCATGTTTCCCTTTGTGAACTATATTACCTGATCCACCGCTCCTAGCATAACTAGGGTTTGGCTTATGAGCATCGCTAGTGCCACAGTTCAGTCAAGCTTAGCCATGATTAGTGGTCTAATGCCGGTTATTCATGTCATGCACCGGAGATGTGAATGAATCTAGTATGGTAGGTTGTTGAGATGTGATCAGATATGAATGATAAACATGCTAAGGCTTGTATGGGAGGCCACGTGGGATGTGGTTTTTGTAGTCCCATACTTGCCACCCCTAGGACCTGATGTTCTTGCCTATTGAACCAAGACGAGCGTACAACCACACGGGGTCCTGGAAACCCCCTCGACCATCTAACTTGCCTAGTAGATTCCATGAGTCACATAGTTCGGGTTTTCCATTCGACATACGCATATTGGATGTTCTTGAATGGAGGTGAAGGAGGTGCATTCATAATAGGTAGGTAAGCGTGGCCGGGAACAAGAGATGCCCGGCATCCGTAATCTTGAACCCTGCGCACATAATTAGGGACAGGCTTCGGGACTTGACCCGTTATGGCGGCATATCCCTAGTGCGTGACTCATGGTCTCAGCGAAAGCAAGGTAAAGGTCATGGTCAACCACTCTCTGCCGGACTTCCAAGGAAGAGGGCTAATAATTTGGCATTAAGAATCGGTTGGTACGTGTGGGTAAAGTTGTGCACCCCTGCAGGGTTATTAATATTTTCGAAAAGCCGTGTCCACGGTTATGGACGACTTGGGAACGGACGTGAAGATCATAGAGAACTATAACTGAATGTTAAAACTTGTCAACTAAAGTGAGATCCAGAATACTTCCTCGGGGTTGTCTGAGGGGGTAGTCCGGGAAGAGAGGTTCAGTTGATGATGATTCTTGGTAGATATCAAAGATGATTTTAAGAGCTAGAGTTGAAGTCTTCTTATCCCCTTTTGAAAATGATCTGACTAGATGAGTTTCTTCTCCCTCTTGTTTTGAAAACAAAAGATGGCTTTATGCAAAATAACTCCACTATCCATAAGTCTTTCGGAGTACACCCTATACTCAGCCTTGCTTCATTGATGTTTTATACAGATGATGCTACTCCAACTGAAGGTGGTTTCTACGTCGAGGTCGACGAGTAGTCGGGGTTCCCGGGAAGAAGCCTAGGATCTATGGAAGGTCGCTACTTTTGTTATGGCCTCTTAGGAATTTTGCTAAGTTTGTTGTTTAGAACAACTTGTTTGCTTCCGTTGTTTGATGTAACGATGGGTCTGTGACCCTTGGTTTGTATGACCGGTTTGTAACTCTCTTAAGAGTTTACCTTATTAATGTATAGTTTGTTTGTTCTGTAATGTTACCAATTGTTCCCTGCGCGTTTCATAATTTAGGTTAGGCTTATATCAGATGAGGATCTGGTATTTGTCTAGCCCTGATCCCGGGTCGTGACAGATTTTGGTATCAAAGCAGGACTACCTGTAGGAAACCCTTCTAGCTGGTCGATGTTGAGTCTAGAGTTTGAGAAAACTATTTGAAAGCTAAAAACTATTTGCAAAACTCTGAATAGGACTCTTTTTACTCCTTATCCAAGGTTGTTCTATTGCTGAGTTATCTTACCTCGTTTGCTTTGCAAAGTTTTCACTTCTCGTCTATCATTTCAAACTTCTAGGATATACGAGTTTGGGTTGTTTTTCCCTAAGTACTCCGTACTTGGTTGCAAGGCTCAGAGTTTCCAAGATATATCTGTGCAACTGAAGCATTGTTTTTCAACTTTGCTAAGGATGCCTATAATCCTATTCTCTACTCCTTTGTGACTTGTTGGTACATATCATGCTTGCATTCCATTGTTATGGTTTGTATCTAAGTTGGTAGCGTATACGTTTTGTATGCTTGTTCTACTGCCATACTTAATGCATTGATATAATTTTCATCCACATGTTCACCTCTACCATGATCTTTTGATATGGTTTTTACATCCTTTGTTGTACCCTTTTTGGTGAATCCATTCTCATGGTTTCTGTTTCTCCTCAGGATGTCGTCTGGTACTCGTGGTTCTGTTGGCCGTCGAGGAAACAACAATGCTGATCAGGAACTTCCGCCACCTCCCACAATGGCCGAGGTTCTCAATAACATTGAGACCAACCGTCTGAGGAATGAACGCCTTCTAGAGCGTGTGGCGCAGAACACTGAACGTCGTCCTGACGACTGTGTCACACTTGGAGATTTCATCCGCTCTTTTCCTCCAATATTCACCCACTCCAAGGAGCCCCTTGAAGCTGATGATTGGCTCCGCACCATAGAGCGCAAGTTCAGTGCTCTCCGTGTCCGCCCTGCTGACCGTGTAAACTTTGCCACCTATCAACTGGAAGGTGAGGGTGGTGTTTGGTGGGAAGGTTTTCAGAATCTGCAAGCTTAGGGACATGTTGTTACCTGGGAGGAGTTTGTTGCAGCATTCCGTGCCTCTTATATCCCTAAGCCCGTCATGGATCTCAAAAGGAGGGAGTTTCTGGATCTGATTCAGGGGCGCAAGGATATTGAAACCTATGGGCGTGAGTTTACTCGCCTGGCTCGCTATGCAACCAGGGATGTGACCAATGATGAATATAAGCAAGAGCTGTTCCGTAAGGGACTTAACCCTGCACTTCGCTATGAGTTGTTGCCCTTCAAGTTCCAGTCTTTCCAGGGCCTGCATAATCAGGCTCTTACCTTGGAGCATGGAAGGAAGGACATGGAAGTCTCTCGGAAGCGTGAAGAAGGAAATTCTCGTGCTTCTTCCTCTAGTAACAAGAAGCTTCATGTCTTTGTTCCATACAGTGCCGTGCCTCGTGCTCCTTATGCATCCAAGTCTTCTGGCAATAATTCCCATCATCCACAGTCAAATACTGGTGGAGCAAACTATCCTCCTCCTGCTGGTTCTCACACTGGAGTTACCTGTTACTCCTGTGGTCAGCCTGGTCACTACTCAAGGGAGTGTTCTCAAAGAGCTGTCGGACGTAATGATCAACAGGCAAAGAAGAATGATAAGGCTCAAGGTGCTGGACGTGGTCGTCTGACCCATGTCACTGTTGAGGAAGCTCAGGAAGATCCACGCATCATTCTGGGTACGCTCCGTGTCAATTCAATTCTCGCAACAGTCTTGTTTGATTCTGGAGCATCGCATACATTCATAGCACAAGAGTTTGCACGGGAGCATGGTATACCTTTTGAAGCAATGTCTTCCCCTATAGAGATTAGTACTCCTGGGTCTCGTTGGCAGACCATCTGGGTTACTCATGGGGTTGAGATAGATATAGCATATCAAAAGTTTCCCACTTCCCTCATTGCACTCAAGTCAACTGACATAGATTTCATTCTGGGCATGGACTGGTTAACCAAGTATCAAGCCGTCATTGACTGTGCACTTAGAACAGTTTCAGTGACCTCTCCTGCTGGCATAACTGTCAAGTATTGGACTGATGGTTCAAAGTCTCCATCAGCAGTTCTTAAACCTTTCTCGAGGTTGTATGCCATGGATGTCCTACCTGCTCTCGAGGTCCAAGATGTCCATGTAGTCTATGATTTTCCGGAAGTCTTTCCTGAAGAGTTGCCTGGCATGCCACCTGATCGAAGTGTGGAGTTTGTCATAGAGCTAGTTCCTGGAACTGCTCCTATCTCCAAAAGACCTTACCGCATGCCTCCTCATGATTTTTTTGAGTTGAAGAAGCAACTTGAAGAGTTAGAGGGTCTAGGATAGATCCAACCTAGCACATCCTCTTGGGGTTGCCCTACCATCTTTGTCAAGAAGCGGGATACAAATATTCCAAGATTGGTGGTTGACTACCGTCCACTCAACGCGGTGACAATCAAGTATAAGTACCCACTTCCCCGGATAAATGACCTGTTTGATCAATTAGTGTTGCCACTGTCTTCTCCAAAATGGACTTAAGATCAGGGTATCATCAAATCAAGATCAGAAAGGAAGATATCCCAAAGACAACATTCACAACTCGTTATGGTCTTTACGAGTATAGAGTGATGTCCTTCGGGTTAACCAATGCCCCTGCCACATTTATGAGGCTCATGAACTCCGTCTTCATGGAATATCTCAACAAGTTCATCGTGGTATACATTGATGACATTCTAATCTACTCCAAAACCGAAGAAGAGCATGCCGAACATTTACGTTTGGTATTAACTAAACTTCGTGAACATCGCCTCTATGCTAAGTTTTCCAAATGTGAGTTCTAGTTATAAGAGCTCATCTTTCTTGGTCATGTTGTGTCTGCAAGTGGTGTCGCTGTCATACCAGATAAGGTTCAGACCATTCTGGAATGGAAGTCACCTACTTCAGTCAAGGAAGTCCGAAGTTTTCTTGGAATGGCTGGATATTACCGCCGATTCATTGAGAACTTCTCCAAGATAGCCAAGCCTATGACTGATCTTCTTAAGAAAGATAAGAAGTTTGAATGGTCAGAAAAGGCAGAAGAAAGCTTCCAAGCTTTGAAAACTAAGCTAACCACCGCCCTGTTCTTGTCCTTCTGGATACAAGCAAGGACTTCGTCATCTATTGTGATGCTTCTCTCCAAGGGCTCGGTTGTGTGTTGATGCAAGATGGTCATGTAGTGGCCTATGCTTCTTGGCAGTTGAAACCACATGAGAACAATTACCCAACCCATGATCTCGAGCTCGCTGCTGTCGTTCATGCTCTTAAGCAATGGCGACATTACCTCATCGGTAACCGTTGTAAACTTTACTTGGATCATCAAAGCCTGAAGTACCTCTTTACCCAGCCAGATCTAAATCTCAGGCAAAGACGATGGTTGGAACTCATCAAAGATTATGACTTGGGTCTCAACTATCAACCCGGCAAAGCCAATGTCGTTGATGATGCGCTAAGTCGGAAGTCTTATTGCAACAATCTGATGATTTCACAAGCCCAGCATATTCTCTACGAGGAAATCAAGCGTCTTAACCTTGAAGTGGTTCCTTGTGGATTCTTGGCTAACCTTGAAATAAAATCTTCTCTCGAGGACAAAATCAAGGAAGCTCAAAAACAAGATGGTGAGATCACTGAGATCAAAGAACATGTTGCAAGTGGTGAAGCTAAATGTTTCTCCATCAATGATCAAGGTACTCTCTACTTTGGTAACCGACTAGTGATTCCAAACGGTCGGAAAATCAAAGATCTAATCCTTTTGGAAGCTCATGAATCCCCTCTATCTATCCATCCTGGTGGTATCAAGATGTACCGAGATCTCCGTCAAAGATTCTGGTGGAGTGGAATGAAACCAGAAATCGCTCGCTTTGTTGTAGAGATCGACGTTTGCCATCGTGTGAAGGCTAAACACCAAAGGACTGCTGGACTTCTGCAGCCATTGAAAATTCCTGAGTGGAAATGGGATGAAATTGGTATGGATTTTATCACTGGACTTCCAAGGACACAAGCAGGAAATGATGCCATATGGGTAATAGTTGATCGGTTATCTAAAGTTGATCATTTCCTTCTAGTTCGTGAAACTATCCGTGTTAGTCAAATGGCTGATCTGTACATCTCTCAGATCGTTGTTCTTCATGGTGTTCCCAAGAAGATCATCTCTGATCGTGGAAGTTTGTTTACTTCCAAATTCTGGCAGAGTTTCCAAGAAGCAATGGGAACTCATGTATCCTTCAGTACAGCTTATCATCCTAAAATCGATGGTCAAACTGAAAGAGTGAATAAAATTCTTGAAGACATGCTCAGAGCGTGTGTCATATCCTTTGGAAAGAACTGGGAGAAATGTCTTCCTTTTGCGGAGTTCTCCTATAACAACAGTTTTCAATCCAGTTTGGGCATGGCACCTTTCAAATTCCTGTATGGGAGAACATGTCGAACACCGCTGAACTGGACAGAAACCGGCGAAAGACAATTCTTTGGTCCGGACATGATCCAAGAAGCAGAAGATCAAGTTCGCATAATTCGAGAGCGTCTGAAGGCTGCTCAATCCCGTCAGAAGACCAACTACGATCGTCATCATCTTGATGTTCATTATGAAGTTGGTGATCAAGTCTATCTTCGGGTCACTCCTCTGAAGGGTATCCATCGATTTGGTATCAAAGGCAAACTGGCTCCTCGCTATGGTGGTCCCTTTCGCATTCTCTCCAAGAGGGGTGAGCTTGCCTACAAATTGGATCTACCTTCATCTTTTCTAGAGGTTCATGATGTATTTCATGTGTCTCAACTCAAGCGTTTCTTCAAGGATCCCATTCGTGGTGTGGACCATGAAACTTTGGATCTCCAAGATGATTTAACCTACCGAGAATACCCGGTTCGTATTCTTGATGAAATTGAACGCAAGACTCGTCGTCAAACCATCAAATTCCTGAAAGTTCAATGGTCTCATCACTCTGAGTCAGAAGCAACCTGGGAGCGCGAAGATCATCTTCGATCTGAGTACCCTGCCTTCTTTTCTAAAACCTAGGAATCCCGGGTCGAGATTCTTGTAAGTGGGGTAGAGCTGTAACATACCACCCTTTTGTGTAATATAAATAAGGACATGATTGAGCATTGCATGCATGCATAACACTTGCACTTTGATTCAACCAAAGAAGAACAAACAAAACCCTAAACCCTAATAGCTTCCCCTCTCTCTTTGAATCAATTCAAATGGTTTCTATATTTTGAAAAATCTCAAAACAAATGGAGCCCAAATTGTGTTGAGGGCCCCTTAGTGTTTTCAGATATCATATAAAATTTTCTGTGATTTGAAATTATTCAAAACAGATTTGAAATTCAAAATATAAAAGGAAATCAGAAAAACAGAAATAGAAAAGGTTTTCTGGAAATAAAACAGGTTTCTAACCTATCTGGCCGCAGCCCACCTCTCTTCTGTTTCTCTCTCTCTCTCTCTCTCTCTCTCTCTCTCTCTCTCTCTCTCTCTCTCTCTCTCTCTCTCTCTCTCTCTCTCTCTCTCTCTCTCTCTCTCTCTCTCTCTCTCTCTCTCTCTCTCTCTCTACAGCCAAGCGTAGCACGCAGCAGCCCAAGAGCCGGCCCACCTCGGCCCCTCTGGCTCGTACCCCTTCGCCGTCTTCTTCTTTTCTTCTTCCCCGAGCTGCCGACGAAGCAACTTCCGAGCAGCACCCTTGCCGTCGATCTCGCCGATGCTGCGATGCGCGCTACCACCTGCGAGGATGAGGATAAAGATCGTCGCGTCGAGCTCTTCCTCCCCATACTCGTCTCACTCTCTCTCGTGGCCTCTGTGGGTTTTCCCCAAACTCGACGAAACCCTAAACCTCGGGCTCCGTCGTGCCCCGCAATTTCCGACCACCCCCTCTCCATCTGAGTCCGCTGCTGGCTTCGCCTCGCCACTCTAATCATTCCTGCCAAAGGAATCGACCGGAGATGCACGGAATCGTCGCCATCGACTTCACCTTCCCGAGCTCTGGCCACCGCCTTCTTCGTCGATTCCGGCTGTTCCATACCACCCCCAGCGTCGCCGTCACCACCATCGCGCTCAGGGTGAGCTACTGGTTCTCGTAGACCTCCTCTGTCCCTCCTTCTCTCTCCCTGGCATCCTCCCCACCGTGCACCTCTGCTCACCGCCACTGTCCGTCGTCGCATCGCCGTCTCCAGCGACCATTTTCTGGCGGCGCCACCACGGTTCAAATCGTCTAGTTCCCCTCTTTCCAACGCCCACCCCCGCAGCCTCTCGCGTGCACCCAATCGCCAGCTCCATCGTCGATCTGAGAGGAAAGCCATTGATGATGTCAGCATGACATCATCATGATGTCATATTTTCTTTTTATTTCATTTAAATGTTTTCTGTAATTGTTTTATCAAATGGAAAATGTATGACATGTGGGCCATACCTGTCAGGGTTTTATTATTTTCTGTAAATATTTTCTGAAATGATTAAAATTCTGACATGTGGGCCCAAGTTTGGAAATTATTTCAAATATTCCAAAAATGATTTAAAATGAATTAAAATTTGGGAAATTCATAACTAATTCATTTTAAATCAGAAAAATACAAATAATATACCAAAATGATTAGAAAAATGAAACCTATCTAACTAAGCTATAATCATACATTGTTAACCAACTTTGATAGCAAGTTTAATTAGAAGAACTAATCAAACCCCATAGGTGATTCCGATGATTCCCCTATTTTAGGGTTTGGACCTTAGGAACCCCCTTTAAAGTGACCAAGCATGTTATAGGGTTTATTTCAACACTATTTAACTTGTCATATCATCATATTGTATGAGCATTGCACATGCCATGTGTTGAGTGTTGCTTTCTCTTTTCCGGTGATTGGTTCTCGTGAATAGGAACAGAACCCGAAGCTAAAGTCAACGCCACCGAAGAGCAGTACCAGTCCAACAACGGACAAGGCAAGCGAAGCCCCACTCATACATATGAATCCTATGATTACAAAGTATTTCATTCTCGTCATATGCATTCGGTTCAACAGTCTTTTATCGGTAGATAGATAAATCCTATCTGATGCATGTTTCCCTTTGTGAACTATATTACCTGATCCACCGCTCCTAGCATAACTAGGGTTTGGCTTATGAGCATCGCTAGTGCCACAGTTCAGTCAAGCTTAGCCATGCTTAGTGGTCTGATGCCGGTTATTCATGTGATGTACCGGAGATGTGAATGAATCTAGTATGGTAGGTTGTTGAGATGTGATCAGATATGAATGATAAACATGCTAAGGCTTGTATGGGAGGCCACGTGGGATGTGGTTTTTGTAGTCCCATACTTGCCACCCTTAGGACCCGATGTTCTTGCCTCTTAAACCAAGACGAGCGTACACCACACAGGGGCCTGGAAACCCCCTCGACCAACTAACTTGCCTAGTAGATTCCATGAGTCACATAGTTTGGGTTTTCCATTCGACATACGCATCTTGGATGTTCTTGAATGGAGGTGAAGGAGGTGCATTCATAACAGGTAGGTAAGCGTGGCCGGGAACAAGAGATTCCCGGCATCCGTAATCTTGAACCCTGCGCACATCATTAAGGACCGGCTTCGG
This sequence comes from Avena sativa, assembly GCA_916181665.1. Taxonomy (NCBI): domain Eukaryota; kingdom Viridiplantae; phylum Streptophyta; class Magnoliopsida; order Poales; family Poaceae; genus Avena; species Avena sativa. Next base: position 426,241,855 of record OV702280.1, read on the forward strand.
GACTTGACCCATTATGGCGGCATATACCTAGTGCGTGACTCATGGTCTCAGCGAAAGCAAGGTAAAGGTCGTGGTCAACCACTCTCTGCCGGCCTTCTAGGGAAGAGGGCTAATAATTTGGCATTAAGAATCGGTTGGTACGTGTGGGTAAAGTTGTGTACCCCTGCAGGGTTATTAATCTTTTCGAAAAGTCGTGTCCACGGTTATGGACGACTTGGGAACGGACGTGAAGATCACAGAGAACTATAACCGAATGTTAAAACTTGTCAACTAAAGTGAGATCCGGAATACTTCCTCGGGGTTGTCTGAGGGGGTAGTCCGGGAAGAGAGGTTCAGTTGATGATGATTCTTGGTGGATATCAAAGATGATTGTAAGAGATAGACTTGAAGTCTTCTTAACCCCTTTTGAAAATGATCTGACTAGACGAGTTTCTTCTCCCTCTTGTTTTGAAAACAAAAGATGGCTTTATGCAAAATAACTCCACTAGCCATAAGTCTTGCGGAGTACACCCTGTACTCAGCCTTGCTTCATTGATGTTTTCTACAGATGATGCTACTCCAACTAAAGGTGGTTTCTACGTCGAGGTCGATGAGTAGTCGGGGTTCCCGGGCAGTAGCCTAGGATCTATGGAAGGGTCGCTACTTCTGTTATGGCCTCTTAGGCCCTTTGCTAAGTTTGTTGTTTAGAACAACTTGTTTGCTTCCGTTGATTGATGTAATGGTGGGTCTGTGACCCTTGGTTTGTATGACCGGTTTGTAACTTTCTTAAGAGTTTACCTTATTAATGTACGGTTTGTTTGTTCTGTAATTTTACTGATCTTTCCCTGCGCATTTCGGAATTTAGGTTAGGCTTATATCAGATGAGGATCTGGTATTTGTCTAGCCCTGATCCCGGGTCATGACAAAGGTGATGCAAATTGGGCGTATCAGTAAGAAACCGAGGTTATCGAACCAGTAGGAGGTAGGAAACGTCTCAAAGGTGTTGCAAGCAACGCGAAGACCTGCACAACACAAACTCAAGACTTTGCCCCAACGAATCAGTGAGGTTGTCAAGCTCACCGGTTTGCTGTGACAAATGATTAAACGTATGGTGTGGAAGGTAATGGTTTGCAGCAAGTAAACAAGTAACAGTGGAAGATGTATCAATGGTAAAGATTGGACCGGGGTCCATAGTTCACTAGAGGTGCTCTCCTTAGATAAAAAACATGGCATGAAGGGTAAACAAATTACAACATGGCAATTGACAGGAACTGAGCAAGGCATAACAATGCAATACTAGACAAAAAAGATCATATGAGATTCGATTGGGCAATACAACAATATACATAGATTGCCATCCAACTGCATCTATGACTAGAAATCCACCTTCAGGTTATCATCCGAACCCCCTCCAGTATTAAGTTGCAAGCAATAGACAACTGCTTTAAGCAAAGTGTGTAAGGTAAACAATCAACTTGTTCCATGAACAAGAGACCGTTGTTTTCTCCCTAGTAGCAACAACACATCTACAACCGAAGAGATTTCTGCCACTTTCCTTGGAAACTAGAGGCATGAACCCACTATCGAGCATAAATACCCCCTCTTAGAGTCACTAGCAACTACTCGGCCAAGATAGCTACTAACAATGGAGAGCATGCAAGATAAAAAACAACACATACATGATAGAATTATAAAGACAAAAGCATTAATCAATCCGACATAGTAATCTCAATATCCATCGGATCCCCGCAAACACAACATGCATGATTACAAATAGATTAGATCTTGATCATGAACGGAGCTCACAATATCTATACATGAAAGCACAAGGAGGAGATACAACCATATAGCTACTACATGGACCCATAGTCCAAGGTGGAACTACTCAGCATCATACCGGAGAGAAGGCCTCCGGGATGATCTCCCCTCCAGCAGGGTGCCAGGAAGAACTTTAGATCCCCCCGATCTAGGGACGACGATGACGGCGGCTACAGAAGGTTTCATGGAGTTTTTATCGGGTCCTTAGGGTTTCTGCATCGGGGGATTCTTATAGGCGAACATGCGAGGCCGGGAGGCGGCCGGGGGGCCACACCCTGCCCAGGCGCGGGCCCACCCCTGGCCGTGCCTAGGGGGTTTGGCCGCCCTGGTTCGTGTCTCCGTCTCGTCTTCTAGATTCGTGTCCCTCACGGTAAAATATTGACTTTGACTTTTGTCCCGTCCAATTTGGAGAATATTGATTTTCCGCCTTTCTGGAACCAAAAACAGAAGAAAACAGGCAACTGGCACTGTGGCAACTTGTTAACAGGTTAGTTTTAGAAAAGATATAAAAAACACCTCAAAGTGTAGACAAAGCAAAGCAAAGTAGATACTAAACAAGCATGGAGCATCAAAAATTATAGATACGTTTCCGACGTATCAATCTCCAACAAGAACATCTTACAACCAACTTCCGATGAACTCGATGAAGAACAACGCCAAGCTTTCGAGGATATCTAGAACAAAACATGGGAAGAACGCAAGAAGCTACAGGAGAAGCAAGAAGCTGAAGATCAGGAAGCCTACTTGGCTACTTTAAAGAAGCTAAAGGCCGATGGGGGAGTACAAGACGGCTTTGATCATCGACAATGTGCCTTCTATAAGTGACGATGTTTCCTCTCCTATCAAGTAGCAGTACTTCAAAACACGTTTTCACAAAATAACAAACAAGTGTATGATATGTTTAGAAAGTACGAAAATGCTAAGGGTGGTAGTCCTCAAAGAATGCCATTGGTATATCAAATATTGAGCTTGGAGAACCGTATTACTACGTCTTATCCTTACCTAGGTCCTATCCATAGTGTGTCCTATTTGGTCAGTAGACCAACTCAGGTGGCATATCTCCCGGGTCAAGGATCTACATCGAACTAAGGTCCTCTACCGATCAAAATGCCCTCCTTTACTCAACAGATAATGGGCCAACCAAACCTAGATGAGCATATGGAGAAGCTTAAAAAAGATCCATATCAAATTGCTTTCAAGAAATTCGGGATAATGTTGAAACATAAAGTTTATGAAAAGACTTACCCCGGATCCTTCGATAAAATACCATACCCCCAGGTCATAGAGTTCCTATTTTTGTTAAATTTAGCTGGTAAAACCACCAGTGAGCATGTTAACCAATGCTTAGCTCAGCTAGGTGAGGCAATCCATTTAGGACATCTTAAAGTTCGATTGTTTCCTTTGTCACTTACTGGTACAGCGTTTTCATGGTTTTATTAATTGTTTACCACATCAAATCTATAACAAATTGGTAATACTTTAGAAGTAAAATTCCGTGAGCACTTTTATCTGAGAAAGTGAAATAACATTATCACACATAATATCGGCCAAACAACAATCTGACGTATCGGTTATCGATTATGTTAGATGGTTTATAGAGGTTAGGAACCATTGTTACAAACTAACAATTCCATACAAAGATATGGTTGACTTAGTTCTTGTAGTATTAAAGTCTCAACTTCGTGAGAAGATTGTGCACTTTGACTTTTTAATAGTCGGCAAGTTTAAAAAAGAGCTTTGGCTCACGAATTTCGAGCCAATGAAAATAGGGAAATACAGCGGGTGAATCAACATTGGATTAATTTCTATTTGCTTTGCCGACTTAAATGAGAAAGCCGATGTGTAGTTTGCTGAACTAGTTTGGCCATCTAAGGCCAAAACGTACGTTTGCGATGACCTAAAACCAATCGATAAGGAACAAGGTGAATGTTTTAAGTGTGTTTTTGACATAGGAAAATGTGATAATATTTGATGCCTCGTTGAAAGACAAAGTCATTAAACTTCGCCCAGCTATTCCATCTCATGATAAATTAAAACGGTAGGTTTATTATAAGTACCATCACCCTTTTTCCCATGCAACTAATGATTGCAATAATGTCTCGAGGGACGATTGAGCTTTGTCGGCATGGCCCATTGGCCAGAAGTTGTTCCCAATGAACATGCTAGACTTGCAAGGAAAGAAGGTGCTAATTCGTTCGTACATAGGTGGTTGGATCCGCTAATAAAGATAACGTTGTTGGTGGTGAACCCAGGGACAATAAGATCAATGGAAAGATGATGATATGGAGACTCATATGAAGAAGAAACCCAACGCGAAGGATACTATCCAGATCACCACCGAGAATCCTTCGCCTAGGGGCAATGACAGAGGATTTCGGAAGTTGATAGATGTAAATCTAACAGGATTGATCCAAAACCTTGGAATAAGGCCCAGACTAAAGGTGGAAAGCCAATTTACGACTTTCTCTTTGCCAAATATATGCGGGAGATGGACGGTTCAAACAAAAATTGGTCCAACTATCATGGCAAGAGCCAAAGATTGCCATCAGAGGATCGACCAATCCGGAATAGACCATCTAAAAGAGGGGCAGGACCCAAGAACAATCTTTCAAGCCCTATAGTCCTAATAGAGGAAAGTTCGGTGATAACCAATCAAAGTTTCACCATGGTGCTCAAGGAGTTTGTCACACAAAGACATCTAGATCCATGATAATAGATGCAAGGAAGAGCCAGGGGCTTGGAAATGCTTATATTTTTATTGGTACTCAAGTGATCAATGCACATGAGTTGATTATGATTAATGAACCAACTAATTGAAAGCTGATTCTCACAATACAACCAAGACCTGCACCTAGTGACTGGGACTTGAGACAAGGTTTTGGTTGCCAACCTGTCATTGGATCCACATCAAATGATCATAAGGCTGGTACAAGCAGGGAATCTTCCCATAGAGAAAGACAACCTAGAGATCCAAGATATACTCAACAAGGTGGTGTCCTCTAGGTTTAACTAAGACATATAAGAGGAAGCTGCAACAGTTGAGGAAACATGAGATAGCTGGATGCTGGGTTTGAGACATACAGAAAACTGAGGATCCTGTCATCCTAGCTTTGTGTTTTTCTCATTTAAGTTGATGTTTTCTAAGTTTTCCTTATATGTGGTTCTTGTGGAGGATTGTTGTTTCTGATCTCCTGTAGTGGGTTTAGTATTTTCTATCTGTGGGGAAGGTTCACCTCCATACTTGCTTTGTAATAAAACCGATCAAACTGTGTAGGTTGCTATGCGACTTCCCTTAATAAAAGCTAGGGTACAAAACCCTTTACTCAAAAACAAAAACGATTAAATTTAGCACATAACTTCTCTAACCAATCGGATCTCCTGTAGTGAGTCTAGTCTTTTCTATCTGTGAGGGAAGGTTCACCTCCAGACTTGCTCTGTAATAAAACTAATCAAATTGTGTAGGTTGCTATGCGGCTTTCTGCGGTGACCCAGCATACCACTGCATGATGTAGTACACTATAGTCGATGACATAACACCAATGAAACACCGTTCACTAGTATTACATCCCTCAGAGTGGTACAACAGAAACACAGTAGGTCCAAGACATGACTATAGGTTACAACTCAACTCTTTATACAAGATCCAGAGAACATTCTAGGTTAAAGAGAGAGAAAGAAACTTCTTACAAAGAAGAATCAGAAATAAACAACTCAAAAACTATCATACTAATAAGACTAGTATCTGAACTATTGGTCTGGCATTGCTGCTATTGCAATACACTATAGAAATAGGTTCTATGGCTAGAGATTATATTTCTATCTAATCAGTAACTTCGTCTTCACTTGAGTTGATATATATGTTTACTTTTTTACTTCATTGAATAACTTTAGCTTCTGGTGATGATTTCTGGAGCATAATTTGATGTAGACATCGTCTGTACTGGCTTTAGATAGGGCCGGCCCTAGGGAGGGACGTACAGGGCAGCCGCCCTGGGCCCAAAAAAACTGGGGGCCCCAAAAAAGTTAGCCTACTATACATCGTAATAGGCAACCGCTCGACGATTCCTGATGGGGATATGCCCACCGGGATATACCCAGCAGGACGTTTCCGACTGGCCTAGGAACTGGCAAGTGGGCCTGCAAGACGGCGACTGGATCAAGGCCCGGCGTGGATCCAAGCGACTGGAAGCTGAAGGCCCAGGCGAGCAGATAGGCCTAGTCGGATTAGGTTAAACAAGTACCAAAGCCTTAACTGATTCGGTTGAGATATGTAAACCCTAGGGGAGGTGAGCCTATATAAACCTCCCTGCGGGGCGTGTAGAGATACGTTCCATCATACACCCAAGCGACTCGCCGCCTAGCCGCCGAGCTCGCCCATTGTACCACCATCATAATACAATCTAGCAGGAGTAGGTCTTTACCCTCCGGGGGGCCGAACCTGGGTAAAACCCTGTGTCTCCGCCCTCATCTCGCACCGCAGATGGCTGGCCGCCCTTGCCCCTCGTTCTACTACTCGCTGCCGATTGCAGCATCTGCCGTGTCCATTCCCGCGACAGTGGCGCCCACCGTGGGGACTGGCCGGTCTGGCCGGTGTTCTGCGGAGAGATCCAATCTGCCCATCAATGAGACGGTTGCCACCGGCCGCATGATAGCGATCGGCGAAATGCTCCAAATCTTGCCGAGCAGCTACGTCCCGGCGGCGCGAACCATCACACACAGCGTGATCCTGCCGGTCGGCACGATCAGCCTCTTCGTCGGCCTCACCGACGTCATCGTCTCGGAGGACTCGGCTCGCATCCGCGAGTCACTGCCACGCGATCGGCTCTCCGAGAGCCAGATCCCCACGATCCATCACCTCGCCTCCGAGTACAACTCGGCCCACAGCAACGTGGCCGAAAACTCAGCGGCCGCAGAAGACGCGGCCCTCAACGACGACGCCGACTCGGCGACCCCGGCGTCACTCGCCGGATCCATCACCGCGGCTTCACCCGCGGGCTCCATCACCCAGGTCTCCAACATGGGAGACTTCGAGGACCCCTCCATCCTTGGGATCTTCGACTTCGACTCCGGGTCGGAAAATTCCGCCGACCTCCGCGACGGGACCGGTCGCCACACCGCGACCTACATGGCGACCGGCACCGATCTGCCGGAGGATCCCTTCTCCACCCCGATCCCTCCTAATGCCACGGCAACGGAGGTCGAGGAACTCCGCCTGAAGTTGGCAGAGGAAGTGCGCAAGGAGCAAGCCGAGCGTGATTTTTTTTGCCTCGAGCAGGTGACGACGCAGGAGCTATCGCGCTACCACCAGCAGCGAATCAGGTCGCGCCTGAACCCCACCGTCCAGGGGCGCGCCCTGAACTTCGACGACGAAAACGACCCGGCCCGCGTGGCCGAGCGCGCGATCTGCGAGAGCGCGCCACCAGGAGGAAGCGCCCGGCCCCCGCCAGGGTCGACGGAGATGGGCGCCCCACCTCCACCCAACCGCACACCCCCTAGGGACCAGCCGCGGATAGTAGTCTCCTCACGGGAGCGAGACGCAAACGGCCTCCCACTGTTCTCCACCCCGATGGACAACCTCGTGGCGGGCTGAGCAGCAGCCGACAACATCACGGCCACCGGCGACGGCGCCCTTCAGATCCAGTACGACAGGGCCCTGCTCGCAAAGGCCGTCGAGCAGCAAAACGCAGGCGCCGACTCGCAGGGTCGAGTGTACTCGCGTTCTTCGGGAAGCAGAGCGGCCTCGAGCGGCCGCCCAATGGCGGCAAACACCCTCAACTGCCCGCCACCAGAGCCACTGCAGCTCCAACACCGACCCGCGAACGCGACACTCTCCACCAACGACCCCACGCCAGCGACCAACTTCGTCGCCGCCAACGGTCAACCCATCGACGCTCGCACCCACATCATCAACAACCAAAGCTGGCGCGCACGTCAGCCCGACGACCTGCGACACACCCTAACCAATCGCCGCGACGACGAGCCAATGGGGTCGCTAAGTCGACTCGGCCCCAAGTGCTTCGGACCGATGATCCGAGGCGAGAAGTACCCGCCGAACTTCAAGGCGCCGAAGGAGATAGAAAAGTACGACCCCTCGTACGACCCCGCCGTCTGGCTCGATACATACCTCATGGCGATGGGGATCGCAGGCCACACCGACCTGCTAGCCGCCCGTTACCTCCCCCTGATGATGGAGGAGACGTGCAGGAAGTGGATCAACACCCTCCCCCAGGATAGTATCGACTCCTGGGAGGAGATGCGCGACGCCTTCGTCAGGCACTTCGAGTGCTCCTACACCCGCGCCACCACCATCGAAGACCTGGAGCGATGCGTCTAGGGACCTCGCGAGTCGACCCGCAACTGGGTCCAGTGGTGGCAAGAACTCTGGTACAACGCGGTCGGCATCCACCCGGACACCGCGATCCATTGCTTCAAGACCTCGTGCCGCTACGAGCCTTTGGTCGCCAAGCTCAAGCGACATTCTCGCACACTCTAAAACATACCGGACCTCCTCGAGATCGCCAAACGGTACACGGAGGAAGATCCAAACCAGGAAACCGACGACGAGTCGGGAGGTCAACGCCGCACGAGCGGCAACGACAGCGGACGACGGTCCGACCTACGCTACAGCAACACTCGCCTCACCGGCAAGCGCCGCAGTGACGGGCGAGTCGACTTCGTCGCCAACGCCGGGCACGCACAACGCGAGCCCAAAAGCTTCCGCCGCGACGGAGGACAACGCCGCGACGGCGGCAACTACAAGGCCAAGCCAAGGTTCGACCCTGCGGCCCTCCTTAACCAACCTTGTGCGTTTCATAGTAGGGAAGGCAAACCCGCAACGCACACAACCGTCGACTGCCACACCCTCAGGGAGATTGAGAAGGCACGGCGAGCAACGGAGGACCCCGACAACAACCCGCCAAACGGCGGAAAATTCGGCAACGTGGCCGGCTTGCTCCATACCTTCACAGGCTTCAACACGAAGCGCGAGAAGAAGGTCATCACCCGCGCCATCGCCGTCAACGCGGTGGCCTAGGTGGACGTTCCCCAGTTCCTCAACTGGTTGGAGCAGCCCATCACCTGGAGCCGCCAGGACCACTCGCCGTGCATCGAGTACCCAGGCCGAGTCACCCTGGTGGTCAAGCCATAGGTGGGCGACTACTGGCTCCCCAAGACATTGATGGATGGCGGCAGCTCCATCAACATCCTGTACCTGGACACCTTCAGGCGGCTGCGGCTCCCGCAGTCAATGATCGAGACAACCCACACCACGTTCCACGGCATCGTCCCCGGTCGGAAGGCGTACCCGATCGGCAAGGTCACGCTGCCAGTCACCTTCGGCACACCAGCAAACTTCCGCACCGAGCGGATCGTCTTCGAGCTGGTGCTCTTTGACAACCCCTACCACTGCGTCCTGGGGCGCCAGGAATTCGCCAAGTTCATGGCAGCGCCACACTACGCGTACAACGCGATGAAGCTCCCTGGGCTGTGCGGCGTCATCACCATCAACGGCGACCCAGACATGGCCGCCGAGTGCGAGGCCAAAGGAGCAGAACTCGCCGATGCCGTCATCACGGCAGAAGCCAACCACGCCGACGAGCTCGCCAAGTACGCGAGCGGGGTGAACAATGCAACCCCACCATACTCAAGAAGCCCAATTCGGAGGGCGCAAACACCTCAGCCTTCGAGGCAACGACGCACACCCGCACCGTCGAGCTGGTCCCGGGCGACTCCAGCCAGACGGTGACGATCGGAACAGGGATGAGCCCAGCCTAGGAAGGCGCGCTCATCGAGTTCCTCCGTGAGAACAGGGACATCTTCGCATGGAAGCCCTCTGACATGCCTGGTGTCCCTAGGGAGCTCGCTGAGCACAAACTAAATGCCGACCCCAAAGTGCGACCCGTCAAACAGTCGCTGCGGCCCTTCAATGAAGAGCGCCGCCGTGCCATCGCCGAGGAGGTGCAGTGTCTACTCGCTGCAGGTTTCATCCGGCCAATCAAGTACTCCAAGTGGCTGGCAAACTCAGTCCTGGTCGAGAAGAAGAACGGGACCTGGAGGATGTGTATCGACTACACAAACTTGAACAGCGCCTGCCCAAAGGAGCAGTTCGTCCTCCCACGGATCGACCAAATAATCGACTCCACCGCGGGCTCGGAGTCGCTATGTTTCCTCGACGCCTACTCTGGATACAACCAGATCAAAATGGCTGTCGAGGACGAGGAGAAGACGGCGTTCATCACGCCATTCGGAGCCTTCTTCTACACCGCCATGACCTTCGGCCTCAAGAACGCCGGGGCGACCTACCAGCGGTGCATGCAAGAGTGCCTCGCGAGCCAAATTGGCCGCAACATCCACGTCTATATCGATGACGTGGTCGTAAAGTCCGTTCGCCAGGGTGATCTACTCGCCGACCTGGCAGAAACGTTCGCCAACTTGCGAAAATACAAGATAAAGCTTAACCCAGGCAAATGCACCTTCGGTGTACCAGCAGGACAACTACTAGGGTACGTCGTCTCCAAGCGAGGGATCGAGGCGAACCCCACTAAGATCGACACGATCGCCCGACTCGGCAAACCCGAGTGCCTGCGTGATGTCCAGAAGCTGGCCGGGCGAGTAGCGGCTCTCAGTCACTTCATCCCCCGCCTGGGCGAAAAGGCGATGCCCCTATACCGTCTGATGCGCAAGAACCCCACCTTCCAGTGGGACAAGGAGGCGGACGACGCGCTTCGCGACCTCAAGAAGGTGCTACTCGCCGCACCACTACTCGCCGCCCCCGCCGACAAAGAACCCATGCTGGTCTATGTCGCGGCCTCCGAGCGCGTCGTCAGCGCCGTCATGGTCGTCGAACGGCCGGAGGAAGGAAAGGAGCGCCCAGTACAGCGACCGGTGTACTACATCAGCGAGGTCCTCACCGAGTCGCGCCAGCGATACCCGCAGTACCAGAAACTGGTATACGCGGTCTTCAGAGCACAGCGGCGAGCCACACTACTTCCGGGAGCACCCGATCACGGTCGTCTCCTCAGCACCGTTGCAGGACATCATCCGCAACCGTGAGGCGACTGGGCGAGTCGCTAAATGGGCCGTCGAAATCGGCGTCCATAATATCAAGTACGAGCCGCAAAAAGCGATCAAGTCGCAGGCTCTAGCGGACTTCATCGCCGACTGGGAAGAGGCCCAGCAGCCAGAAAAGCTGCCATACCTCCATTACTGGAGCCTGCACTTTGACGGCTCCAAGAACGCGGACGGTGCAGGAGCAGGGATCGTGCTGACCTCACCGAAGGGCGACAAACTCCGCTACGTCCTCTGCCTCGACTTCACCCCCTGCACCAACAACATGGCCGAGTACGAGGCACTACTCCACGGCATGCGAGCTGCCAAGGAGATGAACGTCAACCGCCTATGCTGCTACGGAGACTCCGACCTCGTCGCTGGGCAAGTCGCTGGCACCTACGACGCCGTCTCCCCCACCATGGCGGCATACCGCCAAGCAGTGGACAAGCTGGGCGGAAACTTCGCAGGCTACTCCGTCGAATGGATTGATAGGCGGAAGAACAAGGAGGCCGACACACTCTCTCGCATTGGGTCGGCTCGACTCGCACCACCAGCCGGCGTCTTCCTCGACACGATCACCAAGCCATCAGTCTCTCCCCCAAGGGAGATCGACATCGGAGTCCGACTGCAGCCAGAGGCAGCCTTGGTCGCACTCGTCACCGAGCCAGACGACTGGACCAAGCCCTACGTCGCCTACCTGGAGGCCGGCACCTTGCCGGCAGACGAGACGGACGCCCGGATGATCGCACGCTGATGCAAATCCTTCACCATCATCGACGGCGAGCTCCACAAGCGAAGCGTCACCGGCATGTTCCAACGCTGCGTCCAACCGGCCGAAGGACGCAAGATCCTCCACGACATCCACTCCGGCGACTCTGGCCACCACGCCGGCGCCCGGTCTCTAGTCGCCAAGGCTATGCGACACGGATTCTACTGGCCCACCGCACACGCCGATGCCGTCGACATTGTCCAGCGGTGCGCCGGGTGCCAGAAGTACGCCAACCAGACGCACGTGCCAAGCTCGGCGCTGAAGACAATCCCCATCACCTGGCCATTCGCCGTGTGGGGTATGGATATGGTAGGCCCCTTCAAAAAGGCCCCCTCCGGCTACACCCACCTCCTGGTCACGGTCGACAAATTCACAAAATGGGTGGAGGCCAAGCCAGTCCGGAAATGCGACGGGAAGACCGCCACTAAATTCCTACGCGATCTCATATATCGCTACGGGTTCCCAAACAACATCGTCACGGACAACGGCACCAACTTCGCCAAAGGTTCCATGGCCGAATTCTGCGAAGAACACCACATCCGGCTCGTCCTCGCGTCAGTCGCCCACCCGGAATCCAACGGCCAGGCGGAACGGGCCAATCAAAGCATCCTCCACGGCCTGAAGCCGCGACTCCAAGTACCACTCGAGCGCACCGCCGGGTGCTGGGTCGAGGAGCTACCCTCCGTCATCTGGGGCATCCGCACCTCGGTCAACAGGTCGACAGGATTCACCCCCTTCTTCATGGTGTACGGCGCCGAGGCAGTCATGCCCACAGACCTTGAGCACGACTCGCCGAGGGTCATCCACTACACGGAGGCTGCGAACGAACTCGCACGACAGGATGGAGTCGATCAACTCGACGAGGCACGCGACCTAGCTCGTTCGCGCACCGCCATCTACCAACAAGGACTCCGCCGCTACCACAGCCGGCGGGTGAAAACTCGCACCTTCCAAGAAGGTGACCTGGTGTTGCGCCTCATCCAGGACAAGAAGGGCATGCACAAGCTTTCCCCTCCGTGGGAGGGACCATTCGCCATCAGGCGAGTACTCGGCAACGACGCCTACTACCTCATCGACGTTCGCGGGGACGGCAAACTCGATGTCAAGCGACCATGGAATGTAAACCTCCTACGGAAGTTCTACTCGTAGAACCCCACATATGTACCCTCGAGTCGCTATGAAATAAAAGAATTGGTTACCGCAAATTGCGCCTACTCTCCGTGTCTTGTGCCACTCGCACTCGTAATAACAGCGTCAAGCTAACCGCAGAAGTCAACCTCTGGTACAGCGATCGGCACGGCTAAGTAGTGCGGTGCAAGAGCACTGGGTCACCTCAGGTCTCGCATCGTCCACGAAAAACGCCTACCTGGAGCCCCATTGGAGTCGCCCAGCCCGACTGGCTCTACGAGCCAAGGCAACTGCCTTCGCTTCTTACAGCGACCACGATCCTCCGCATCCTTGACATAGCGACTCGAACGGCCAAGTACCACGCTCGGGGACTGACGACCAGTTCAGCGCGAGCGGCTCGGGAAAACGCCAAGTATGAGAGCATGCCCAGGACTCGCCATGCGACTGACCCACCGGGCCAGGCAGGAGTGATGCGCTCGAACTAACACGCCAAGTCCTCACCCACCCTCGAGTTGCGCCTAGAACAACCAAGTACCACGCTCGGGGACTCGGCCACCCGACCTCGTTCGCGCAAGGGAAAACGGTGAAGTACAGAGCGCTCAAGGGAGTCGCCTTGCGACTGGCTCTCCGAGTCCGGGCGAGTCAACCGCAATAACAAAATATCCAAAAACCGCAAACACATTACAAACGAGGTCAACCCCATAAAAAGGGCGGACGCGCCCGGGGACTCGTTCAACCCTCAATCACAAAACACATGACAAATCACAAAACAGACACGATATCTCATTCAATAGCATGTCGCATTGTCTCAAATTACATAGTATGCCGAATGGCAGAACTGCTACTAACGCCCCAGGGCAACCTAGCTTACTCCGCAGGCTTCGACGATGACTCGCCAGCACCCTGGCGATTGCAGATGAAGGGAGTGTACGGGTTCGACGGATACGTCCTCAACTCACCCGCCATCGCCGCACGAAAGGGCTGCTCGACCTTGAAGTCCCGGTGCTGCGGCCCGGGGTCGTTGGGTGCGACGACCGTTTCCTGGTAAGGAAGGAGGTCGCCCATCGCCTAGACGCGCTCGGAGCACACCGCGGCGCGATCCGTCAACTTGAGCACCTCGGAGATCTCCACCGCGCCAGTCGACGACGGGTAGCCACTTGTCACATCGTCGAGGTCGAAGTCCTTCGGGAAGTGAGCAAGCCCAAGGCTAAGCGCCGTCACCGCTCCACGCCGGAACGCCGATCGCGTCATGAACTCAACGACCGAGGGCGCCTTCTCCAAGTACTTCCACACCTCGACGAGGTCGCTGGGAATTACTTCCGTGGGCGATATCTCCTGGAGGTAGGCTCGGATGCATGTCGCCGACAACGTCGCCGAGTCGACGAGCGTGGCCACACATTGTCGGGCGTCGAACGAGCTCGCCTCTTCCGCGCTGTCAATGATGCGACCTACGAATAGAAGATAACAGTGAGTACGTCAGAGATCACAAAGAGGCACATGCAACAGGCAGGGGCAGACAAACTCACGAATCAAGGGACGGGAGAGTTCCGTGATGAAGCTCTGAAGAGAAGTGTAATCATCCTGAAGCCCGACAACAAGGGCGTCAGAAACCTTACGTTCTTCCGCGGCGGCCATAACGGCGGCCTTGGCTAGACCATCCGCCGAACTCGCTTCTTCTCTCGCCTCCTTCAGCTCGCGCTCGAGGTCGGCGATCCGTTTCTCAGCCGAGCTCAATGCCGATTGAGCCGCTGCCAACTCACCCGCTGGGACAAGTCCCTGGCGAGCCTCCTCTGCCTTCGCGGCAACTGCCTGAAGCCCCTTATTAGCCTCTTGGACGGTGGCCAGTTCCTTCTCCGCGAGGTGTTTCGCTGCCAATCGGTCAGCTGACTCACGTTGCAGACCCTGCACACAATTCAAACAGTTAACCAAAGAGAAATCCTAAGTGCCCACCCGCTGAAATTCAGCGAGTGCGCACTCGGGGACTGGCAATCAAGAAATCCTAAGTGCCCACCCGCTGAAATTCAGCGAGTGCGCACTCGGGGACTGGCAATCAAAAAATCCTAAGTACCTACCCGCTGAAATTCAGCGAGTACGCACTCGGGGACTGGCGATCAACAAATCCTAAGTGCCCACCCGCTGAAATTCAGCGAGTGTGCACTCAGGGACTGGACACGAAAAATAAAAACATGCCACTAAAAGAATCAGACCGCTCCTGCACACCGACCTGATCCTCGGGGACTGGACATACCTGGATGGCTGCGCCAAGCATGCCGTGAAGTTGTATCGCATCCCCAGATGCGAGGAGAGCCGGTGTGTGCCCACGACGCTGCTCGACCTCTGCGTCGGCGACCCTAGGTGCACGGCTCGAGGGAGAGGTCCCACTCGCTGCAGCCGTCCTGGTCATGAAGCGCGGGAACGTTGCGATAGAGGCACCGGCACCAAAGGAGGACGGCTCGGATGCCCCAGGCGAGGGAGCACCCTCCTTCGTAGGTACGGCCGCCTCTGTTGCGGGTTCATTCGGCGTGACCGTCGTGTCGTCGGAGATCGTGATGACATCGTCGCCCTTGGCCTTCTTGGCGCCATCCGCAGGGGCGACGACTTCGTCCGCCTTCCTCTTACGGGAAGGATCCTCCTCGCTGTCGACGGGTGGAACCTTAGCCACGGTCGGGTGGCCTATCTTCTTCGCTCCGGTCCTGTAAATCGATCGTGTGAGCAAAATAATTCAAGTTGCTATGAAAGACAAAAGTAGGTGAGCAAACTCACTTGGCGACTGGAATGAAGCGTAGCCCCGTGCGGATGCCGGCCGGCTTCTCCAGTTCGGGGCCCAGTCGGCGACTGAGGCCCATCTCCAGGACGTCGTGTTCCCAAGACACGGACAGCTTCTTCGTCGTCCAGGCTGCAACGGGAGCTTCTGGGACATCTTCAGGAGGAGCTTCCCTGCGAGGTGAAGCCGCCGCGGCCGGAGCGGCACCTAGCCCAGAGACTGGGGCGAATGGCGGAGGCATTGAGGCCAGTGGCACCTCGACGGTGGCCGTGTCCAGCGCGGCTGCCGTCGGCGGCGCCTTGTCCTTGGCCGGGCTGAGGGCGTCGGAGCTGCTCGCCGAGTGCGGTGGCGAGGCCGGCTTCATCGGCTTTGTCTTCTTCTTCGGAGGAGCCTTCGCCTCCTTCTCCTTCTTCTTCTTCTTCGACGGAGTAGCCTGGCGGCGCGAGGTGGTCTCCGGAAGTTCATCATCGTCATCATGACGCTCGAGGCTTTTACTCGCCTCAAACTCACGCTGACGCTGCCCGCGGGTCTTGCGGACCAGTGGGGCGACCTCCTCCTCGGATTCGTCATCGCCGTTTCTCTCGTCGCTCTCGGTGTCGCCCTTGGTGGGAGGCGACTCGCCCATGTGCTGGACGGACGAGACCGAGTTCTCGTCATCTGAAGGCGGGAGCCATCCTTCCACCACTTGGAATAGCTGCAATGAACACAAAATGAAATTAGAATGACCGCGACTGCAAAAACTGCGACTGCGAATGATGCGAGGTGATTTACCGTTGGGGCTGGATGCTTTGCGGTGTAGGGGGCGACCCCAGCCTTTGCGTCCAGGTACACCTCCTGGGTGATCTTCTTCAGTGCTGGGGTGTAGTCCTCGACCTTCCACTCGGCGAGGCAGGACTTCGTCGAGTCCTCCCGGCCCGTGTATTGATACATGTAGTGGTCGCGCCGAGCCAGAGGGACGAGCCGCCGCCCGAGCCAGCAGTTGTATAATTTGATTGTCTGGAGGCCTTTCTTCTTCAGACTGCGGATGGTTTGGAGCATTTTGTCCACGACCATCCGCTGATCGGTGGGGAGCTTGCCGACTTGGAGACGGCGCGGTTCGGACCGGTTGGCGGAGTATCGTGGGATCGCCGCCTCGCCCTCCGGGGTCGCCTCGGCAACGTAGAACCAAGACTTCTTCCAGTCGCTCGCCGCCTTGGAGGGCAGCATCAAGTCAAAGAATGAAGCCTTCAACTTCAGCTGGAATGTCAGGCCGCCCGCGGCAAGCATTGGGCCGCCCGCTTCCTCGTGGTTGATCCGTCCGTGGAACAGATCTTGCCATAGAGGGAAGTAAGGCCGGCAGCCTAGGTAGCACTCGCAGAACGCCACGAAGATGGCGAGCTGCTCGATGTTGTGTGTACCCAGGTCCGACGGTTGGATCCCGTACTAGGCGCAGAAGCGCCGGAAGAACAGGGACGTGGGGAATCCTAGACCCCGTTCTAGGTGGCTGGTGAAGCAGATGAATTCTCCCTCGCGCGGGTTCGGGTCACTTCTCCGGCCGCGAGGATGCGCCAGCAGCCAGCGCGCAGGATCTCGGCCTCCTCGAAGGATGCCAGTTGCGCCCTCGTACACTTAGATCTACCCCAAGGCTCGGTGGAGAGGGTCATGGCGGAAGGATTTGTGGGGGGTCGGAGGATTTCGGGTCGGCTGGATCGCGATGCGAAGGAAGGCGAAAGTGCGTGCAATCGGAGGAAATGGCGAGAAGATGGTTCTCTGATCGCCTGCCATTCCCCTTATATAGCGGTTGTTACCCGCCAAATCAGGGAGCCGTTACTGTAGGGGTTCGTAGCATGGAAAACAAAAATTTTCTATCGCATACAAACAAACAAGCCAAGATCTATCTACTAGATTGTAGCAACGAGTCGATGGTATAACTTACCCTCGAAGATTCCAAAGCGTTTAACGAGAGCGGATTCTCGTGGGTGATGTAGTCGTACTCTTTCCGATCTCAAGATCGTGTAGACGATCCTTCCGGCGCCACGTACCGGCAGCGCTCCCGTAGTCGGTCACACGTTCGGTACTCGACGAAGACCTTCCTCTCCCTTGTTCCAGCAGGCAGCGGAGGTTGTAGCACTCTCCTCGCGATTCCGGCAGCACAACGGCGTGGTACCAGAAGTAGAGGGGAAATCCCGCAGGGCTTCGCCTTAAGCCGGTGCGAGTATGGTGGAGCTTATGAGAGAGGCTATTAGTGGTCTAGTAATTAGACACACCAATTAGAAGGCTCTAAACCAATTAGAAGGCTCTAAACCGCTGGCTAAAGCAATTAGAAGCTCTAAACCAAAACGGCTCTAAACCGGAGGTAGAAGATAGGAACTTGTGTGTTCTAGGAGGGGAGCCCTGCCCCTCCTTTTATGGGTGGGGAGGCGCGGCCAGGGGAGGGGAGTCCCTCCCCAAGTCGGCCTTGGGCTGGGCGCCGTCTTGGAGGAGTGGGACTCCTCCTCCAAGTTGGTTCCAACTCCTCTTGCTTGTTTCCCACAGTTTCCTGTTTCCCACAGTTTCCTGTTTTAGCCGTTTGACTTTCAAACTGGCAATTTGACTTTCATGTTTTTGGAACAGCAAGAACACTTAGTACATGATGCAATCATTCAATGACACACTCATGTACCCTCCCCCCCCGGAGTGCCGGACAATCCGGAACCTTCTAGAACATTCCCGATGAAAACACCGGAATCATTCCCGAACTCCGAAACGGGACTTTCCTTATATGAATCTTATTCTCCGGACCATTCCGGATCACCTCGTGATATCCCGGATCCCATCCGAGACTCCGAACAACATTCGGTTTCTTTCTCATAATACCATAACTACTCAAAACAACGTCGAATCCTTAAGTGTGTCTCCCTACGGTTCGTGAATTATGCGGACATGATCGAGACACTTCTCCGAACAATAACCAATAGAGGAATCTGGAAATTCATATGGCTCCCACATATTTCTACGATTACTTTGCGATCGAATGAACCACTTACATACGATACCAATTTCCCTTTGTCTCACGATAGTTTACTTATCCGAGGTTATGATCGTCGGTATCTCTGCATACCTAGTTCAACCTCGTTACCGATAAGTACTCTTTTCTCGTTCCCGTGATATGTGATCCCTTGTGACCAAGTCACATGCTTGCAAGACAATTGGATGACATTCCACCGAGAGGGCCCAGAGTATATCTATCCGTCATGTGGATGGACAAATCCCACTCTTGATCCGTGTGTTTCAACCAATACTTTCCGAACACTTAATGCCACCTTTATAGCCACCCAGTTACGGTGTGGTGTTTGATGTCATCAAAGCATCCATCCGGTAAAGGTGATATGCATGATCTCATGGTCGAAGGAATTAGGTTACTATGTATCAGAAAGCATATAGCAATTGAACTATTGAAATGACTTGATCTTTATGCTACGCTTATCAATAGGAGTATGTCCACCATATCATTCTCCTAACGATATGATCTTGTTGTTGATAACATCTCAATGTTCATGATATGGAAACCACAATCATTTAATCAACCAACAAGCTAGTAAAGTATAGAGGCTATACTAGGGACTTCAATTTAAGTTTACAATTCACACAAGTATTAATGTTTCCTTGTTAATACTATTATAGCATGAATATAAACATTTATCATAAACACAAAGATATAATAATAACTATATTTATTATTGCCTCTAGGGCATATCTCCAACAGTTACTACGCGGTGATTACGCCGAAAGTTACCGTTGGATTACCCAACGGCTAGTTTGACCATGTTTAACGGTCCAACTTCAGCCACTTGGCTCGCCGACCCGATCACTACGACTCGACTCGCCAAAGCTGCGATCAAGATGACTAGTGGTTTCCTTCATGAAGGAGCCCGCCGACGATTCGACTGGATGCTTGCTTTGAAGCCGTATACTCTGACTGCCAGCAACCACCTGCGCCCAATCAACGACGGCCTCGGGGACTACTGATGGGGATATGCCCATCGGGGTATATACCCAGCAGGACGTTTCTGACTGTCCCAGGAACTGGCGAGTGGGCCTGCAAGACGGCGACTGGATCAAGGCCCGACGTGGATCCAAGCGACTGGAAGCTGAAGGCCCAGGCGAGCAGATAGGCCCAGTCGGATTAGGTTAAACAAGTACCGAAGCCTTAATTGATTCGGTTGAGATACGTAAACCCTAGGGGAGGTGAGCCTATATAAACCTCCCTGCGGGGCGTGTAGAGATACGTTCCATCATACACCCAAGCGACTCGCCGCCTAGCCGCCGAGCTCGCCCATTGTACCACCATCATAATACAATCTAGCAGGAGTAGGTCTTTACCCTCCGGGGGGCCGAACCTGGGTAAAACCCAGTGTCTCTGCCCTTATCTCGCACCGCAGATGGCTGGCCGCCCTTGCCCCTCGTTCTACTACTCGCTGCCGATTGCAGCATCTGCCGTGACCATTCCCGCGACAATTCCTTTCCTTCCTCTCGATGCTTTGACACTTCGATCGCGAACTGTCCTGGGGCCGAGACACATTAGACGGATCGCGAGGCCAAGTCCCGCCTCGACACGATCACGTCATCGCGCCCTAGGATTCCGGATTACCAGCGTGCTTCGCATTCTTTCCGTTTCCCTTGGTCATCAGGCCATGCGCGTCGCGTCGACGTGTCGTTTACGTTTTCCTCTACGAGTGCGTGCGAGACTGCGACTCTGCAAGTGCCCTCCTTTCCACGTGTGCTTCCCCTAGTGGCCTGACCTGACAAGCTTCTCTGCGTTGATCGCTCTCCCCTCCATGATTGCTCTGTCTCCCCTCATGGGTCTGAGGAAATAAGAAATAGGGGAGACCGTCTACTGACTACTGCTCCCAAGTCCCATCACTTCAGGCCCTGGCGCCCTGCGTTTGCTTCCCCTGTCCCTGGATCGGATCACTTTAGCGTAGCGGGACTCCTCTCGACGATCCGCGGACCACCAGTCCACCACCGCCTGGGTGCGATGCGACCATCGTCTATCGATGATCGACTGCCTACTGGTCTGCTCCCGTACTCGTCCAGCTCATGCCTCTACTGATTACACTCGCCCTAATTCTTAGTTCTTAATTC
This sequence comes from Avena sativa, assembly GCA_916181665.1. Lineage (NCBI taxonomy): Eukaryota > Viridiplantae > Streptophyta > Magnoliopsida > Poales > Poaceae > Avena > Avena sativa. Next base: position 426,262,464 of record OV702280.1, read on the forward strand.
CAAATTTTTAATTGTTGTTCTTGTTTGTAGCGAGCGAGATTAACTGATTATGGTGCCTGAATCCGGTGCTCAGAAAAGTAAAAGGAGGGAACAAGATAAGAAATCAATAGAATCATAGAGAGGATCTTTTCGTAATTGTTTGATGAGCAAACCGAGCACTTCGAGGAATCCAGATGAGTTGGCACTAGTTCTTGTGGGGGAACAAAATGTTGATCCAGAAGATAATGTCGGTATAGAGGACGATGTTCATATCAACGACAGATGATGACAATGTGAGTAATCGGGACGATGAATTTGCTAATGTTGATGATGAACCAGAACCAGTTAGTGTGGATATTTATGATCCAGCAAATTGGGGTACTCTTGATAACAAGGCAAGGAACATATTAGTAGAATTTTCGGAGGAAATTTTAAGGTATCATGCAAACATTGTTATTTTTATATAAATATTATAGTTAGAATTGTACTTAAAATATTTATTTTCCATCATCTCATATATGCATAAAAATTATACTAAAAGGCCCAAAATTTTAGTTTCGCCCCAGGACTCCAAAATCTCAGGACCGGCCCTGGCTTTAGAACCTAGCAAGGGTTAAGAAGATGCGTTGAGTACGAGCGTACTCAGCAAGTTCACTAGAAAAGGAGTGTTTGATGCACTATATCTACAGCCACAGACCGAAGGTCATAGGCAATGCAAGTTTTCGTAAACATTTCTTCAAAGGTTGCTTTTATTCTGAAAAGTTATGTCCGTCAGCCTTCACGGGTTTACCAGAACTTTCATGGAGTTCCTTTCCCACCGCGTTCGTAGCTCCTTTCCGGAACAGGGAGTAAAAAGTTACAGTTCTTACACTCTACAAAGGTGCGTTACTTTACCCATGAGAGATCTTAGCTTTGTTGCACATCCGAGTTGCATTCTCGTCCACACTTCCTTGGTGTGGGGCCCAGACTAAGATCCAAGCCAATCACTGCCCCCTTCGCGGCCCCGCATGTCTCCTTGGTGTACACCATGCCCACCCATTGAATTACGGCAATGGTTTGTACAAACCGTTAGATGTCAGAACTATCGTGGGACGATGAGGGCTCCCACCCATATGCTGTATATCCTCTATGAATTACCAATTAATATGCACGCTACGAGTGATAACAGCCATGACCTGCACATCCGGCTACATGCAAGAGGAAGAAGATACAACTAACTTCTCCGTCCCATTCCAAATCTCATGGTTAACGCGTGATATAAGGCACAAGAATCACTGGAGATATTGGTTGTGAAGTCCTATATAATATGTTCCTTTACCACCAGAACTTTTATAGTAGGTTATTACCTCATGGTAAATAACCTATAATCATATTATTATGAAAATAGTGTTTTCTGACCTTTTTCAAATGCAGGTGATGACAACACTATATTTGTAAAATACTTCACAAAAAATAATCAAAGGACATGAGCAAGTGTGAACTTGCCTTTTGTGATAGCAAAATTATGCACTCACGGTCTTCAAGACAATATAAGATCCAATATCTAAAATCAACATCATTGGTCCGGTAAGGACTAACGTTTAAAGAATCAAGATGCTATTATGCATAAGTAATGTAATGCAATTCCATAAACTCGAATCCCGGGATAAACGTTGTTCTAGGGTTTGGATTTTGGAATTGGTTTCTTTGGAATGTGTTGTCCTTTTAGATAAGTTTCACACTTGTGCTTCTTATTAGGGATTGTGAGTGTGTGTGAAACAATATGTAATTATAATATCATACAACAATAAGATACAAAATTGTGGAATGCTATTCAAAGGTTACTTATATGAGAATTATCTTATCTTCAAATTTTACTATGCAAGTAATGGCATTTATAAGGAACTTAAGTATTAACAATCTTAATATACAAGTAAAGTATAAAGTAATGTGTTTGTGATTAGTTGTCATCTAGTGATTGAAGTGGCAAAAAGAATAACATTTGAAGAAAAGATTTATTTTTTAAGGTCTAAACAATCTTTGTGGTTAATCAAATGTGGTCGATGTTGTTTGTGCTTGCTTGAATAGTTTGGAATTGATATTCTTTACGACTTAATTATAATAGACCAAAGTTAACTATAAAACACATAATAAGGTCTTTAGAATTATACTTAAAATCTTGTAGACTAAAGTTAACTTTAAGAACATGGATGGATTTAAGGTGTAATGATTATGATATTGTGCTTGCTTATCTTATAGTAATTCCTTAAAGTTATTTAATAATGACATTGCTTCTATCTGAGTAGTGGTTTCCTAACATTATAATGGAATAGACTCATTTACCTTTTTATAGATGAGTGGTTATAGTTTGTAAACAAGGAAGTAATATTACTTAACTACTTATGGATTCACTATAGTGTTTTGATATGTTTGTAAACTTGTGGTTGAAGTAATGGAAAATATTTAATTTAGTCACAAATTATTCTTGAAGATTTTATAATGGATAAGGATCCTTTTAGAAAATAATCTATACTTATGGTTGAGGGATAATTCAATAAAATTGTATTTAAAATGTGTTGAACCATTTTGACTTCATATTATCAATATTTAAGACTAATACTATTTATTAGACTCAATTGGCTAATTTCAGAAATATTAACAAATTTTATTTACCCTTATATGAATTATCAACTAAGGAAATAGGTTTAAATTCAAGTTGTTAAATTGTTTTAAATTTTTATTTACCTCAAAAGTAGAATATTATATTTTTAACATGTAGGTATTATTTCTGTGATCATTTTGGTATATTACTTTTATTTTTGTGATTTATAAATAATAAGATATGATTTTTATAAGAGTTATTACTTTATAAATACTTAATAAATAATAAAATAATATTTAACTAAGTGCAATAATAATGCATGATTATAGTTTTAAATTATAGTTCTTATTTTTCTAAGATTTTTGGTATTTTATTTACATTTTTAACATTTACCAATATTAAAATATGATTTTTTAAGTATTAAAACTTATAAAATCTTTATTAAATAATAATTATTCAAATTATTGGCATAATAATGTTTGATAAAAGTTTAATGTTATAGATTTTATTTTTCTGAATTTTTTGATATATTAAACATATTTTTCTGAATTATAAAATAAAAGATATTAAATTTCTAAAGTTTAATCAATTTCTAAAATTAATAAACTAATCATTAAAGGACTTATTGCATCAGAGTGACATCAGCATGACATAACTGTGTGGATAAAACTTTTGGTACTGGAACAGACTTAGCCCTAAGGTCACGGACATGTGGGCCAGTGGCCACATTGGCATGCCACCTAGGCGTGGACCAGTCAACACGCTGACCCGGTCAAACACGATGATGTGGCCAAGGGTGACCTCACCCTGACGTCACCTCGTCGGTGGCATGGCAGACGACGGTGAGGATGGCAGTAGAGGGCGAGCGAGCGTGCGTGCAGGGGCTTGTTCGAACCGTAACAACGAGGCGAGAAAGCTAGTGGTGGCGGCGCTGGGTTTTGGTTGCCGAAACAGTGGTTGCGACGGTGGCTAACGGCGGCGGTGGCAGATGCTCGTCGGGGAAGCAAAGCGTGACGATAACAATCAAAATAAATAGTGCCCGAGCATCGCAGGCTCACTGGGATTGCAGCGAAGCGGTTGCTGAGACGTGAGGAGGTCGAAATCGACGGAGAGCTCGACGATCGGACTTCGGGAACGCGGTTACGATTGAGGCTTCCTAGCCTCCTTCAGCCTTCGTGAGAGGGGGCAATCGGACTGGAAGAGCGAGAAGATCATGGGGGTGGTCTCAGTTGTCCGAAAGGAGCTTTAATTCAACGGCACGAGCTCATCCAGGAGCTAGGGTTTTGGGTCAGAGGGGAACAGAGAGAGAGGAGAAATGGTGCACAGCGAGGTTCTATCGGCAGCGCGAGGGTATTTATAGGCGACGAGAAGCGGTGGCGCGTATTGTGGCGCCGAGGCGGTCGATCGGGCGGTCACCGGAGCTCCACCGAGCTGCTTCCCTGGCATTGATTTCTATCACGAGGAAGAAGAAAGCAAGAAAAGAACGAAGGGGTACTGGGCCGGAGTTGGGCTGCTCGCGGGCTATTTGTGGGCAACGAGTAAGAGAGAGGGGGAATGGCCATGGGCCAGGAGTTGATTCCTCTATTTTTTCTCTCTGTTTGTTTTTATTTTTTGATTTCTATTTTCTGTTTTATTTTCTAACCTTTTTATTTAAGCAATTGTTTTGACTTATCTTTATGGAATTTCATTGCTAATATTGCAGCAATGATAAGATTTAGAATCAATTTGTGAACTTTTATTATATAATGTTATATTTCTTTATTTTGTTTATATAGATCCTTCTAATATTTGGTAAGTGACTTTGTTATTAATTTTCTTTCCATAATAAACCATGGATTTATTAAATGATCTTTCGTTATTTATTTATAAAACTTAGTTCTAGTTAGCTCATAGTTTGGAGGGAAATTTTTATATAATGATCATATATCATTATTTGATGTATGATATACAAAGGAAATCATCTGGTTAACATTACTCCCATAAATCTAGGGAATAATAAGGTATATATATTTTATTATAACTAACATAATAGTTAGGGTTTGAATTGTAAATGTTTACCCTAGGGTTTAGAGTTCTTAATATACTTATATTCTTTTGTTGATGTGAATAACGATTAATGGCTAAACATATTGTCTTTATATTTATGATCTTTATTGATATCACCCTTTAAAATAGAAAGTTATTATCTGGAATGAATTATGAGAGAGAATTGATAACTATAGTTTCTAGACATATATGATTGAAATAAAAGTTAGGGTTTTAAATTATAACTGTTTACCATGAGTTTTAGGAGTTTTAATATTCTTGTTCATCCTTTTATTTATATGAATAAATATTATTGGTTAAGATAGATTGTCTTTATGTTGGTGATCAAGAATGATTTCACCTTTTAGAATAGAAAGTTATTTCCTAGAAGGTCTCATGGAAAAGAATTGATAAAGATAACTCCTAAACACATATGGTTATGATAGTTGGGAATGACAAAGACATTATTGAGTGAATTGCTATAGTAAAATATTACTATGAGCCATTGTGGAAAAATGATGATGGGTGATATCTATATTAGGGCTTAATCAAGTTTTGTTCAAAAGCGCGAAAATTATTCAAATTTTCTATGCATGAATACAATGCGCACATCCGTGTTCAGCTTATTTCTAAGATCTAATGCTAGGATGTTACACTTTCTTTAATGAAAGCTGGAGGATAAAACCTTTTACTCAAAAACAACTACGATTAAATTTAACACTTGACTTCTTTAACAAATCAGATCTCCTATAGTGGGTCTACTTTTTTCTATATGTGGAGAAGGTTCACCTCCAGACTTGCTCTGTAATAAAACTAATCAAACCGTGTAGGTTGATATGCAGATTTATTTAATAAAAGCTGGGGCGAAATCCTTTTACTCAAAAACAACAATGATTAAATTTTAGCACTTGACTTCTCTAACCAATCAGATCTCCTATAGTGGGTCTAGTCTTTTCTATCTGGGGGGAGATTCACCTCTAGACTTTCTTTATAATAAAACTGATCAAACTGTGTAAGTTGCTATGCGACTTTCTTTAATGAAAGCTGGGGGTGGGGGAGGGGCAAAACCCTTTACTCAACAAACAACAACAATTAATTTTTGACACTTTGACTTCTCTAAACAATCAAATATTACATATTCATGTCGACAACTTCCTATTCATGCATATCGTATCCTTTAGTTTACACAGCAGAGTTCTTAATTGGTTTCCCGCCACAACGAGTGGCATATTCTTCTAGTTTTATTCGAGGTTACCCTTTGTTAAGGAAAAATAGTCTTTTCTTTCTCTCTTCTATTCATAAAATAAGTAAAATTATGTACTCCGTAGTGAAAACTCAAAGGAAAGACTGATATCACCCCATTGTCCTAACATTTTTTAAAAAGCCCAATTACTCAAAAAGAACTTTTTTTGAAGGAAAACTCTGAAAGAACCAAAAACAAACTGCTCTTGTTCAAGCCCACGAACGCAGAAGCCACCTGACGCCACCCACCCCCACATAGGCCCAAGTCCCGCTGCTTGGAGTCGCTCTCCCCAAATCCCCCACCCTCGCTCCTCCCAAAGTCAAACACACCCCAAGATTTTCCTCGAACACCTACCCACGATGGCCACCTCCGCCCTTGCCACCCTCTCGGCCACCGCCGCCGCCGCCGGGGTGAAGCGCGTCCTCCTCTCGCGCCCCTCGTCCTCCCTCTCCTTCGCCTCCCGCCGCCTCGCGTCCGCGGCCCCCCTCCGCGCCAGGCTCCTCCGCGCGCCGACGCGGGCCGTCTCGGCGACCGCGGCCCCTGCCGCAGCAACCATCGCGGTCGGCGACCGGCTCCCGGACGCGACCCTCTCCTACTTCGACTCCCCCGACGGCGAGCTGCAGACGGTGACCGTCCGCGAGCTCACCGCGGGCAAGAAGGTGGTCCTGTTCGCGGTCCCGGGCGCGTTCACGCCCACCTGCACCCAGAAGCACCTCCCGGGATTCGTGGCCAAGGCGGGGGAGCTCCGCGCCAAGGGCGTGGACGCCGTGGCCTGCGTCTCCGTCAACGACGCGTTCGTGATGCGCGCGTGGAAGGAGAGCCTGGGCGTCGGCGACGAGGTGCTGCTGCTGTCGGACGGGAACGGGGAGCTGACGCGCGCCATGGGCGTGGAGCTGGACCTGTCGGACAAGCCGGTGGGGCTCGGCGTGCGGTCCAGGCGGTACGCGCTGCTGGCCGAGGACGGCGTGGTGAAGGTGCTCAACCTCGAGGAAGGCGGCTCGTTCACCAACAGCAGCGCCGAAGACATGCTCAAGGCGCTCTGAACGTCTGAATCGCGATCCCCTCCGCTCCCACCGGTCGCCATGATGGTCCGTTCTCTGTTTTCCTAAAGCGCTTTGCTTCGTTTTTTTTTTCTCCTCTTCTGAATAATCGGTGCGGCAACGGCGGCTTGTGCTGCTGCCGTCACCTTGATTTGGTGACGAGTACTGTAGTAGTGCAACGTACTACTGGTAGCTTTGAATTCTCGGTCGTCTTGATGTGAAGCTTCTAGCGAACTATGATCGTGGCAGTGTCCTGGTTTGCAACCTGGCATGACACGGAATGTCACTTTTGCTTGTTATATATGCATCGTATCATACGTGCGTGTCGAGATGGCACGGTTGCATCAATGGATTGTGACGAATCTTGTGAACTTGTGACAGAGAGTGTCAATAAATTTCTGAAGCTACAGCTAGAGTCTTCACGAAATCGTGTAGGGATTCAGTAAACTGAGGGGTCATATGCCTCTTGGCACGAGCAAAGATCTTTATATGAACTAGGCCCAGTCAAGCCTCCGTTTAGTTAGATGGCGTTCATTTTATATAGCCCCTCCGATCCATACTACTGTTTTCAACTTTGTCTAGATTCGTGCTTATCTAATTAAACATTTAGATTAGGTGCATTCATATCTAGATAAAATTGAAAACACTAATATGGACCGGACATAGCAGCTACTCCCTCCGTTCAGAAATATAAGACATTTTAGCTTTGTGAAACGAATGTATCTAGACATCTTTTAGGGTATATGTTCACTCTAAATCTCTACGAACCTATACACTAAAAGACGTCTAGATACATTCGATTCACAAAGCTAAAACGTCTTATATTTCCGAACAGAGGGAGTAGAAATCAAGAGAAAGAACATCGAGTGGCCTAACAAGGAGACTAAAAGAAATAGTTTTGTCTGAGATGGCAATAGGGTGTCAAGTGGGATCCCACCAAATCCCACTTCTAGTTCATTTGCTAAAATCTAGTGTCAAATTTTTGAGCTAGAATTTAACAAATGAATTAGGTGTGAAATTTTGATAAGATCCCACTTGACACCCTAGATGGCAGCGTCCCTGAAGATGGTGACCTAACTTACGGACATGTTTTGGCTGTACTTGTACCACTAGCCAGTGCTTTCTAAGTGGAGATTTTTGGATCCCAGGCTCTAGTGATCATATTTGTCGCGAGTGCGTTCACGGACACAAAAATGCTTTTCTAGCGTGCACGCGACATAGCGTGTTTGTCTGAGCCCTCCATTCAGTTTGCGATTAGAAAATGAGCCAGCTTGCTTCGGTTGTATTTATTTGCATTTCGTTGAGTGGTGTCTCCCACAGTACATTTTCTGACACCTTTTCACACCTTTCACAGTACATGTGTCCTCTCTCCTCTCAATCATCCGTCCTTTTTTCATACACTAAGATCTTAAAATCTTATTTTATGCTTTAACTTTTAAATCAAGTGTCTGATTTATATTCCAATTGCATATTTATGTTTCAAATGCTAAGGACTTTGAAACAAGACCAATTTTAAAAATATTCATACAATTTTTAAAATTCGAATTATGAAACATGATGAAACTCTATGGAACATAGTGAAACTCTATGTATACATGCAAAATTAAATTTTCTGGAAAACCGCAATGAAATTGTAGATACACAATATTGTCAATTATTTTCAGAATTTGATGAATCAAGTTTAAAACAAATTGTTTGAAAAATAATTTTTACCAGGTTTTATTAAGGTTTTCAAAATTTTATTATGTTTTATAATTCAATTTTCAAATATTGTCAAAATATATTCAATATTGGTCTTGTTATAAAACTCTCTATCGCGGGAATCCAAATATTTAAACCGTTTTTAAATGAGACTTTTAGTTTAAGAGCTATAAAAGTTTCAAGATTTACAGCTAAATCCATAAAGTAATAGAGGTGAGAGAATGAGCTGACACAACTGTATAGAAAATGGTAGGAGAGAGAAGGTGGGGCATGCACGGTAGATACCGTGCACGCTAGAATTGCTGCTCTGTTCACGGACACCCCTTTTTAGGTTCGGTATGAGTGTCTGCTTCGCTCAATCTGCACAAACGAGATAAACACATGAGTTTTCACAAAATCGCGTAGCATCCAGCAAGCGAGGGAACATATGCCTGTTGGCATGAACAAAGATCTTTCGATTCTTCTGAAGCCATTATATGAACAGGGACGGTCAAACCTTTATTTATTGCCATTATATGAACAGGGACGGTCAAACCTCTATTTATTTCGACCGTGTGTTTATTTTCTCGAGCGTCCGTGATCACTGGTATGTGATAAACAGTTCCGTCCGTCCAGATTCTAAATTGTCTATGTTAATTGACTAATCCAACATGTATCATACATTCATAGAATCTTAGATGGTCCACTTAACGGAAACTCACTGATGTTCTACAAACCTCTGCATTTGGAGGCCCAACACTGTCTACAAAAATAGAAACGTGCGTAGACATCAGATGGCACAGGCGCCCCTGAAGATGGTGACCTAACTTACATATGTACATGTTTTAGTTGTACTTGTACCACTAGCCAGTGCTTTCTAAGTGGAGATTTTTGGATCCCAGGCTCCAGTGTCGCAAGTGCGTTCGCGGACACCCCTTTTTAGGTTCGGACACCCCTTTTTAGGTTCGGTAGGAGTGTATGCTTTGCTCCAGACAATTTGCACAAACAAGATAAACACACAAGTTTTCATGAAATCGCGTAGCATCCAGCAAGCGAGGGAACATATGCATGTTGGCATGAACAAAGATCTTTCGATTCTTCTGAAGCAATTATATGAATAGGGACGGTCAAACCTTTATTTATTTCGATCATGTGTTGGGATGCGCATGGCCCAATTGGGCTACAACAAAGTGAGCGAGGGAGAAGATTGTTGCGTTCTGGGCGGTGGATAGATAGAACAGGAAATGTGCCACGGGCCAGAATCCTTCATTTACATTTTTATTTTCTCATTTTCTATTTTCTATTTTTTATTTTCTATTTTTACAAACCCCTTTTAAAACTTAATTTTACAAGATTGAAATTACAAAATCTCTTGTGAAATATTTAAAGCATGGCATGGACTTTTGTAATTGGCTGGTTTTACATTCTTTTTGTTATTTGTATAAATCATAATTAGTTGAGAGATTTTACATGGAAAGGAATAATTATTAATTTAGGGTTTTGTTTCTTATTTGTAAACCTTCTTAAAAATATGGTTTTATTTATCTATTGATAAGTGTGATTTTAAATAACTAAGGTGATTTATAATATCTATAAGACCTTTAGAAATGGCATCATGTAATAATTAATATATAGATTATAATGCCTTAAATCTTGTGGTTTTCAAGGTTGTGATCACATTGATTCATAACCCTTTTAGTTTGTATATTTATACATAAATAGATAGGGTTTTAGAAAATATACCCATAGGAAGATGCTTGTAAATAAACAAAAATGGTAAATAGTTTCATTAACATATCTAGAATAAATATAGAATTTAAAAAGGCTTAAAATTTTATTATTGCTAGGGTATTAACCATGGATAGTGTCACTTTATATTTTTAAGTATACAAGGATGAATTCCTAAACTAGTTGTTCCCTATATGTATAGGTCTGTTTGGTTTCTTGATAAACGAATACATATAATGGTTTGTAGCAAGTATATTACTTAAGTGACCAAAGTGATTTGCGTGACATGTGGTAATAACTTATGGGTCTTTAATTCCGAGGATTTATTATGAACTCTAGAGGATTTACTACCCTCATGTTCATTTATAAATATTACTAGAGGATTTACTACCCTCATGTCTTCACATCAACTATCATGCATTGACATGACGAGCTCACTTCTCAATTGTTCTCTCACTAATAATTTCTCCTCCTAAATTCATTTGTAAATCCAATGAGCTTGACACTAAACCTCTACTTATTCAGCTTATAGTGATAACTCTCATCTCTAGAATATCTGTAATGAATCCAAATCTCTTAAAGTGCTTACTCTCTTTCTTTATGAACTATTGTGCTATCTCACTTATCAATCTCAAAAGCCTGTCACTTAAGCCTTTCATTTTCTTCTCACAACTACACATACTTAACTTTAACTACTAATGCTAACTTCCAATCCATTAAATAGTTACTTCTAACTCCACTCATATTCTCCTTTATTACTCACAACCAATATTCCTCTTATAATTGTATATTGCAATCCATACTACACCTCAAGTGTTTACTAATATCTGAGAGGAATGATACTACTCTTATAGTTCCAATGTTGCTCCGGTATGAGCTTGGTAATACTATCCTAACTTCATCTATCTCCAGTACTCATATTCTAACTTCATATTACACTAATGGGACTTGTTATGACTAACCTAAGATAGTATATCTATACTGGGTTTAATCATATTCTTTCCACCAATGTCACTTGTGTATCCTATTGTCATTCACTCCTAGTGACTCAATAATGATCATTATAATCCTTTGATCATTTATGGCTTCGTTTTCCAGTTGGCTAATTAAAGACTTTTATTAATACAACACTAAACTTGTATTATAACTATCTTCTTAGAATTTCCATTTGACTGATGGATATTACTCAATGACTATGTATACTTGATCCAATAATATTACTCCTTGGTAACTACATATTCAAAATTAATCCTTATTATCCTCTTGTTACCAACATATATCTTTATATAAGATAATTCTTCTATTCCATTCAGGAGTGAGTTAACTCCTCCAACTTTCATGTGAATTAGATTCTCTCCTAAGACTCTCATCCTAAAGATGATGACTCAAACTAGCATAACTACTTATCTCTCCTTACTTATTTCTTTAAAGACGTTGGAATGAATACTACTCCCTCCGTTTCGGTTTACAAGTCCTACGCGTATCTCTAGGTTATCAATTTAACCTATATAATTTGAATTATATAGTATAAAAATTATATCATTGAAAAATACAAAGTCTAAAGTATGCGGTGATATATATTTTTGTAATATATACATCATACTAAGTTGCTCAATTTGATGACATAGAACTACGTGCAGGACTTGTAAACCGAAACGGAGGGAGTATAATAGGTCAAGAGTTGATAAACAATTGATAGATCAAGAATTGATCACCCAACATTGATGACAACAGATACTAGAACATGGTTCAACATGGCAAGAAGGATATGTGGTGAAGGGTCTTAGCTTGATTTCCTTCTTACTCAATATAAACTAAAGATTTAGGGCTTAAGATTTACCATGATGTTCATGGTAGAAATAGATAAGAATAAGATAAATCAAGATTTAGTTATTGAATTCCTTTTACTTGAGTTACATACTTAACTTGGTATCCATGAGTTGTTGTAAAGAATACCATGATATGATATCTAGAAGATCTGGTATTAATCATCAAGTAATGTGTTGTGTGTTTAGTTTTATTCCATTTGATCTACCATAGATCAAATTACATTTACCCAAAATAAGGTTTTAGCAAAGATTATATTAAAACTTATCGCACTCAACTTGATGATCTACTTTAATTCCGCCAAGTTAAGAGAAGTTTCAATCACTTTGACAAGTTTTGATCAAAAGCGCAAGAATTATTTCAGATTTTCTATGCATGAATGCAATGCATGCACATGGTCTCTATTTAATTCCAACCTATAATGCTGGAATGTTATAATTATGTAACTAACATTTGTTGATTGTCTTTTGATGGATGCGGTTCTAAGAATAAAACCTTTGACTAAAGAGATAACCACCTCCATCGACTAGATCAAGTGTGTCTTTTGACGGAGGGGTTGGGGGAGGTGAGATGACACCGATCAATTCAAGGCTAGAGTCGAGCGGCCACATGCGTATATCGCGATCGGGAAAATCTCTTGTTATCATGCCATCGCATTTCCGTTCACTATTCATAACAACACTCATCTAACAAACATTAGAAGATATATGGTTTGGCATAGGAACATAATATCACGGTACAGAAAGATCATCAGCAAACATAATGTATAGCTTGTGATTTTGACCGCATCATTTGATCCGCTATGATACAAAAGCTACTTTGATCCAGACCACAAAGTCAAAAAACAATAGTAAGTATAAGCTGTCTTTTAAGATATTTTCTCATTAAAAAAACAAGAGAATTTAATGCTGGAATTTTTCATCTTTGTAGGGACGGTGCCTTGAATTCCCCAAGTTCTCTACACATATATAGATTGCCGCCCTCTCTAGGAAAGATAACAAATTTCAGCAAATTTTGAATATGTTGACCTAGCAGAGATCAAGTGTATGTTTGGCGTCTTGCGCACCCACCAATGATAAATCTTCAAACTATACTGAGACCATTCCACAGTAAGGATTGTGTGTGCATGTGGACTAAAAAATTGTGGGTGTAGCTTAATTCTGGTGAGATGATGCCATGCATATTTTAGATGCAAACTCCATCGGAAACTAGAAATAACTCAGTTACAACCCCACTCGCAACTAAATATTCTTGGTTGCAACCCTACTTGCAACTAAACAATATTAGTTACAACCCCGCTTGCAACTAAAAATCCTACTTAATTGCTATACGTGGTTGCAATTTACAGGACAAATGAATCGATGCAAATCTAGTGTATTATGGCCCGACTGAGCTCTAACTTAATTCTCAGTTGACTAAGAATTAGCAAAACCCATAATACTCCATGTGTGTTGTAGCTTGGTGTTCAATTTTTCACTTTCTAGAATATCTTGCGATCATAAAATTAACCAGTGACTCGTAAAGTGTCATTTCTTCAGTATTAGAAAATGTTACAAAGAAAAGCAGGGTAATAAAGGTGGAACTGGGGGTCTCCAATCGCCTATTCTACGCTGGACCACAGAATTAATCCCCTTTCACTTTCTCACATGCCCTTCCTTTCCCTCGTGCACACATGATTCCCCATGGATGATCCTTAAGCAAAGCAATGATGCTATGCACACAATATTTGCCAAAGCCGACCATTAGGCATTACTTTTCTACGTCACATATGATACAGGGATTTGACATAGATTATCGGTCTCCCACTTAGCCAATCTTCCACTTTTGATCAATATATGGAAACATTATAAAATTTATAATTATGTTCCACCTTTATGTTCTTAATTAATAGATGATGCATGTCTCCCTTGGTTCTTTCACAATTAGGAATAAAAAATTTGTGTAGTTTGGGCAGTGGTTCCAATTCCAATTTCTTATAGCCAAAAATCTTGAGTAGGTCCTCCAAAAGTAGAAGCACATAATTATACCGCAAGAGGATTTCGAAACAAAGTCCTAGCTTAGAATCTAATTTTGTATTTTACATGATCTTTTATGTTGCTGTCATTCACAAGACAATAGTTAGTTTTTGTTTAGATATTGTGATATTATGAAATCAAAGTGGTATCTCAAGAAAGACCTCATCAAAACTCCCAAAATGATGTCCACACATGGGTGCGGGCCAGTGTGCTAGTTCTTATTAGATCAACAGATTATGTTTTTTTTTTTTACTTTACAAAAAAAGTTACTCGTAAAGTGTCATTCCTGCATTAATAGAAAATATTACTACTAGCAAGAAAAGCAAGGCAAAGATGGAACTTGAGATCTCCGATCGCGTGTTGTACGCTGGAAAAGCCGCAATTGCATGCGCACACTAGTCTCTTTTCTCTCGATCGAGCACCTTTCTTGCTACTAAACCGTGCAACATGCGACCATGACAACTCCTTCTGTCTCCTCCCTGCCATGGCAATGGAGCACATGCTGCTTCTCGCCGTCTTCCTCCTCCTCTCCTCGATCTACACGTCGTCGACATCTGCGTCCGCCGATACAGACGACGACGCGGGAGCGCTTCTCCGCTTCAAGGCGTCCGTCAGCAAGGACCCTAGAAGCGTGCTCTCGTCTTGGCAGCAGCAGCAGAAACCGACGCCCGGCGGTGGTGGTGGCAATGCCACGTGGTGCATGTGGTACGGGGTGACGTGCGACGGCGAGGGGCGGGTTACGCGGCTCGACCTCGCTGGCTGCGGCCTCTCCGGGCGCGCCTCGTTCGCGGCGCTGGCTTCCATGGATGCCCTGCGCCATCTCAACCTCTCTGGAAACGCCGCGCTCCGTGCCGATGCCGCTGGAGACCTTACAAAACTGCCCGGTGGCATATGTACGCTCGACCTCTCTGACGGCGGCCTCGCCGGCAGCTTCCCTGACGACATGCAGCTGGGGCACTACTACCCCAACCTGACCGACGTCCGCCTCGCGCGGAACAACCTCACCGGCGCGCTCCCGGGTAGGCTCCTGGTGCCGAGCACCAGTATCCGGACATTCGACGTTGCAGGGAACAACCTCTCCGGCGACATCGCCGGCGTGTCGTTCCCCGAGACGCTTGTCCTGCTCGACCTCTCCGGCAACCATTTCAGCGGCGCGATCGCGCCGTCGCTTTCCGGTTGCACGGGCCTCCAGACACTCAACCTGTCGTACAATGCGCTCTCCGGCGCGATACCGGAGTTGGTAGGCGCCGGCCTCGAGGTGCTCGACGTCTCGTCGAACCGGCTCACGGGCGCCATCCCTCGCAGCCTCGCGGCGTGCTCGTCGCTTCGTGTGCTCGTGGTCTCGAGCAACAACGTCTCCGGCTCGATCCCGGAGTCTCTGTCTTCTTGCCGCGCCCTCCGTCTGCTCGACCTCGCCAACAACAACATCTCCGGCGCCATTCCTGCGGCCGTGCTCGGGAACCTCACCTCTCTCGAGACCCTGCTTCTCAGCAATAACTTCATCTCGGGGCCGCTCCCGAGCACCATATCCGCCTGTAATAACCTCAGGGTTGCTGAGCTCAGCAGCAACAAGATCACCGGCGCGCTGCCGGCCGAGCTCTGCACGCCCGGCGCGGCGCTGGAGGAGCTCCGGATGCCGGACAACCTCCTTACCGGCTCGATCCCTCCCGGCCTCGCCAACTGCTCGCGGCTGCGGGTGATCGACTTCAGCATCAACTACCTGATCGGTCCGATCCCGCCGGAGCTCGGTCAGCTCCACGCCCTGGAGAAGATCATGACGTGGCTAAACGGCCTGGACGGCCGGATTCCCGCGGAGCTCGGGCAATGCCGGAGCCTTCGCTCGCTCATCCTCAACAACAACTTCATCGGTGGAGACATCCCCGTCGAGCTCTTCAACTGCACCGGCCTCGAGTGGATCTCGCTCACCAGCAACAGGATCAGCGGCACGATACGGCCGGAGTTTGGCCGACTGTCCCGCCTCGCCGTGCTGCAGCTGGCCAACAACAGCCTCGTCGGCGCCATCCCCAAGGAGCTCGGCAACTGCAGCAGCCTCATGTGGCTTGACCTGAACAGCAACAGGCTCACCGGCGAGATCCCTCGCCGCCTCGGGAAGCAGCTCCGGTCGACGCCGCTGAGCGGCATCCTGTCTGGCAACACGCTGGCGTTCGTCCGCAACGCCGGGAACGCGTGCAAGGGCGTGGGCGGACTGCTGGAGTTCGCCGGCATCCGGCCTGAGCGGCTGCTGCAGGTGCCCACCCTCAGTAGCTGCGACTTCACGCGGCTCTACTCCGGCGCGACGGTGAGCGGGTGGACGCGGTACCAGACGATGGAGTACCTGGACCTCTCGTACAACGCCCTCGTCGGCGCCATCCCCGAGGAGTTCGGCGACATGGTGGTGCTCCAGGTGCTCGACCTGGCGAGGAACAACCTCACCGGCGAGATCCCGTCGTCGCTCGGCCGGCTCCACAATCTCGGCGTGTTCGACGTGTCGCACAACCGGCTGCAGGGAGGTATCCCGGAATCATTCTCCAACCTCTCCTTCCTCGTGCAGATAGACGTCTCCGACAACGACCTCGCCGGGGAGATACCGCAGCGTGGGCAGCTCAGCACGCTGCCGGCGAGCCAGTACGCCGACAACCCGGGCCTATGCGGCATGCCCCTGGACCCGTGCAGCGACCGGCTGCCAAGGGCAAGCATGTCCGGCCTCGGCGCCACCGCATCACCTGACAGTACTAGTAACAACAGGTGGCCTCTGCCGAGGGCGGCCTGGGCCAACGGCGTGATCCTGGCCGTGCTGGTCGCCGCCGGGTTGGCGTGCGCGGTGTCGATCTGGGCGGTGGTGGTGCGCGCGCGGCGGAGGGAGGTGCGTGAGGCTTGGATGCTGAGCAGCCTGCAGGACGGTACGCGGACGGCGACGACGTGGAAGCTGGGCAAGGCGGAGAAGGAGGCGCTGAGCATCAACGTGGCAACCTTCCAGCGGCAGCTCCGGAAGCTCACCTTCACGCAGCTGATCGAAGCAACAAACGGCTTCTCGGCGGCCAGCTTGATCGGCTCCGGCGGGTTCGGCGAGGTGTTCAAGGCGACGCTCAAGGACGGCTCCACCGTGGCCATCAAGAAGCTGATCCCGCTGAGCCACCAGGGCGACCGCGAGTTCATGGCGGAGATGGAGACGCTGGGCAAGATCAAGCACCGGAACCTGGTGCCCCTGCTCGGCTACTCCAAGGTCGGCGAGGAGCGGCTGCTCGTCTACGAGTACATGACCAACGGCAGCCTCGAGGACATGCTGCACCTCCACCACGAACCCGTCGGCGGTGGCCCGCTGCTGGCGGCGCCATCGTTGTCGTGGGAGCAGAGAAAGAAGGTGGCGCGCGGGGCGGCCAAGGGCCTGTGCTTCCTGCACCACAACTGCATCCCGCACATCATCCACCGGGACATGAAGTCCAGCAACGTGCTCCTCGACAGCGACATGGAGGCCCGCGTCGCCGACTTCGGCATGGCAAGGCTCATCAGCGCGCTCGACACGCACCTCAGCGTCAGCACCCTCGCCGGGACCCCCGGATACGTGCCGCCGGAGTATTACCAGAGCTTCCGGTGCACCGCCAAGGGCGACGTGTACTCTCTCGGCGTCGTGCTGCTGGAGTTGCTCACCGGGCGGAGGCCCACCGACAAGGAGGACTTCGGCGACACCAACCTCGTCGGCTGGGTCAAGATGAAGGTCAGGGAAGGCGCCGGGAAGGATGTCATTGACCCGGAGATGATAAAGGCTGCCACCGGCGACGACGAGACAGAGATGATGAGGTTCCTGGAGATGACGCTGCAGTGCGTCGACGACTTCCCATCGAAGCGACCCAACATGCTGCAGGTGGTGGCCGTGCTCAGGGAGCTCGACGCGCTGCCGCCGCTGCCATTACCTGCTGCGACAGGTGCATGTGATGGCCATGGCAATGGCGCATAGCAACGAGATGGACGGAAGGTTTTGTGTTAATTGCGGCTTATATATCTACTATGTAATAATGTGGTGTAAACAAAGATACTCAATTAGTCATTAATTATCAATTAATCCAATGTTTTCTGCCTGGAGATTGACTAAGCTCAGTGTTGTTGAACATACTCCTCTGCAACAGCACCATCATCGTTATCAGGGATCTATACTGATGAACAGATGAAGTGGGCACACCGGCGCGACATCATCCACCGCATTTCTCTGCAGAATTTCAGTTCAAGGTATCCTGCTCATTAGCCGCATGAAGACCTGCCCAGTATACTATTTAACAAAAAACAGTCATAACAGATTAGATCTACCGCCAGTGAATTTATAATTTTTTTCCAAAACAAGCTCTACTGCTCAGCTTCCAGATCACCCAGCACACAGTTGCTAGGCTGAGAACTGAGAAAAGGGTCCAAGTCTATTGTTGGCACCAATCGACTTGCCAATGACACTCCATACATATTTTGCTGCAGAACATAGAAAGAAAAGATGGTGAATTGTTTCTTCTTCTGGAATTTTGCAATATTTCCAACCCACTTTCTCCTGGTCATAGATCTTTTTTTTTGCTGTAGCATTGTGCCAAATGAGCACCAGCCAGACCCTGATTTTCAGAAATATCTTATCTTTCCACAGGTGTCTAAATGTTCTATCAACACGACTATTAGACAGGTTAGAATACATCGATTTCACTATGAATTTCCCAGTTTTTGTCCACTTCCATTTTGGCCTATCATGTTCCCCATTAAGAGTCCCATCAGCATATTCTGGAGTATCCTAAGTTCCTTATGCAGACCCACATCGAGCCATCTTCTCAAGCTAAAATTCCATCTTCTCCCTGCCATTACTGCTACGGAAACATGCTGGTCATTGCAACTGTCAAAATTCTCAGGGAACCTTTCATTCAAAGGAATCAAACCACCGTCAAGTAGTAACATGTTTGGCACCACTCAGATGAACTGAATACACCGAGTGGCATGTCAGTCAGGCCATACATATATGCTATGCTTCTTACATCACTGGCACTCGGCGGCTTAGTCACGTCGTGTCTATCCGGCTCCGGCAATGCTCTTGTAATCTGTCAGAACAGTCGCGAACCAGCAACCTTTTACAAATGTGCCACCAAAAACCAGCTGCACAAACAAAAACAAGATAACGAGATTCAGATTAATATCTGCAGATCCACATGAAGATTTCTGCATAAAAAAGAGACGATATGTGAAAGCAAGAAGCCATCCAGACTCAAACAGAAGAAAAATAAAGCACAGCGATATAAACTTGACCTACCAAACAACTCGCTTATTCACATGAGCTTATGTTGGACATGTTCAAAAACTTCAAATGGAAGGACAGAACTCACCGCAACCTTTATGGCCAACTGCTCACACATTCCTGACCACCTTCAAGAGGATGGACGCGGCAGTACCAAAAAGTCTTCTAGATTGACCATTATTATTTGAAAGTTGTCCAACTCTTCCCAACAGTTCAAAGTTGTGATTTTGAACTGGAGTACTGTCCATTGAGCTACCCCAAGAGCGACGGAGCTCTTCACAGCCAAGTGCAGACCTAGCAGTGGATGCACAACTACCAAAAGATCTTCTGGATTGATGATTACTTGATAGCTGTGGATCTCTTCCCAACACGGGAAGCTTATGACCTGGAACTGGAGTGGGTACAGTAGGTCGACTGGCATCCGCTCTTGCGTAGGCTGGATACACACGCACAAAGCACCGGGCCAGTAGCACTGATCTCCAATAAGGGAAGAACCTTCTCCTTGTGTATGTGGGATCCCATCCTCTACAGAGTTTATTTTCCACAACCTGTCCCACAATGCCAGAGTTTAAGCATCAGAAAACGAAAAAGGAAGTTATATTTAGCATCAACACTCACTTGATATAGCAAGTTATTTGCATTATTATTGAACAAATTTTCATTCTTAAGCTACATGATACCATTTGATTGATATGAATTATGTTTGTAGCAAGCTGAAGGAACATGAAGAGCAATTGAAACCAGCTTGAATAGCAAGTGAAACTTGCTTTGCTGTTTCCCTCTAAAGATTACTCCCACCATTTCAGATTGTAAGTCGCTTTATCTTTGTCCTATGTCAAACTTGTCACATTTTTTGACCAAGTTTATAGAAAAATGCACTGTCAAGATATATTTCATGGTGTATCTCACAGAACTAGTTTGATGCTATAGATGTTTGTGAATTTTTCTACTTGGTCAAATCTAGAGAAGTTTGACTTACAACAAAGCTAAAACGACTTACAATTTGGAAAACAGAGGGACAATAATACGGGGCACTTTTCCTTCATCAGATCATTCTCAAATGCAACAAAGAGATTCCAGATGGAACAAACTATCCAGTAACACTTACGTATTACTACTATGCTAGCCGGAAAATAACAATGACACGTTCATTTGTCTAATCTCGCAGTGGAATGTTGCTAGGAAATCTAGCTCTGCTCACCTGTGAAATTCAGATAATTTTCCCAAAAGCATTTTGTACTGTTCATTTAGCATTACGTTGCTCTTCTTCCTACGTCAAAAGGTGGATGAGAAACAGATACGCTAGTCCCCGTCACATTAACATGGGCAGACTAATCATAGTTGAAATGACAAGGGATCCTAAATAGGCCACCAAATTCATGACCAAAACGACCATTTGCAGACACCACAAGACCACAGAAGCAGAAAAAAAGGAAGAATAGATGTTACCACAATATAACTAGAGCAAAATAGGCATTAACTCCTTTGTAAAAAAAAGGCACCAGTCATGTTCACAGGATATTGAATTTTAGGGATGCCATAAAAGTATGCATTGCCCCATTCAAAGGATAATTAAACATGAAACGCACAGAAATAGATGCATGTAGATAACAACAGTGTAAACACCGCTGAAAGGGGGTGCCACGTGGTGATGAATTCCTTGGGGACAGGCAAAGACAGAGATTAGAGATGAAAATAGCTTTGCCTTTCTAATCAAAAGATAATGTTTTAGCTTCTATGGTGACATCCTGTAATAGTTGTTAACTAAGCGTGATTTGGTCCAACTTAGTGACAGCTAATGCTCTAGTACGGATAAAAAAAAGTACGGATAAAAATGCTCCAGTGATAACTGATACATTTACTTCTTCCTCTGCAGCACGCAGATTATCCATTCCTGTAACTCCCTTGGTTGAATTCGTAAGCCCTGCTTTCCATGAAACAATAATTAGGGCCCATATTATTAAATTTGGAAAAATTCACTTAAGCCCAACACACCTTTGTGGTATAACTCTTCGTCCGGCTTTATGCAGTCATATGGGCAGCTTCAAGAACAAGTGGAAGAAATAATTAGATAATCAACAAGCTAACCAAAATATTTGCATAAAATTTATTATAGGAAGCAACAAAAGTGTAGTACAGGTTCTTAACATCAACGGTTCCTTCAGTTGGGCAAAACCCATACTCCTTGAGGATAGAAGAAACCTGTTTCAGAACCTCATTGTGGGGCACCTGCATGACATACAAGCTGATATAATAGGAAGGAAACAGCAAATAAAACACATAGGTAGCACATATAATTGAGAAATCAGTGGCCGGGCTAGGAGAAAAAACGGAGGAGCCAAGACATAATTAAACCATCTAATAGCTATTACGATGTCTAATCTACTGTGTATGCAAGTTTTTCCTACGGAAAGACTGGGGGCGCCAGCCAGAGAGACGGGCACAAGTCTGTGCCGCGAGATTTCAAAGCAGGTTGACAGATTTTGATGGATTCTTCAGGAAGCTAACTTGCAACTTTCCGGTCAGTGATTTTGGCCATAAATCGCACGCATAGCTGGCAAAAGCGGGTTGAAAAATTATTTCAAGATGCTACCTTGCAAGGTGCAACGTACAAAGGTAACTATTGGTTGATCGATCTATTCCGGCTGGAACACATGATTGCCAATGAGACGATCACACAACTCATGCCGGCTTTCCTTTCTATTGATCTGAGTTCGTGACAAGTTCTCGCCGAGGGAATTGATCTAGGCTGGTGTCCTCGGACGGTACAAAGAACACCTCGATGACCACCATGACCAGCGATGACAGGGCAATCAACATCTCATCCTCGGAGGAAACAGAGAAGCCGCCATGGCATGACGGCACGGATAAAACCGCAATATGCATACCAACATAATGCATATCACCGGACACACTTATGTCCGACCAAGGGGACCCCAGAGGGCGGTTGGCAAAAAGATTGGCGTGTTCAAGTCTCCCTCGGGAAATATCGTCAACATGGAGACGGAGCAGATGATATGCACCTGTAAAACACGGAGATGTATGTGGAGAGCATAACTGGGGCACCCCATGTAAACGAATCACTTTGTCAATGAACTGTTTGGAGACTGAATGAGCTGTACAAGGATGATGCACTGGAATAAAATGTGCATACTTGGTGAAGCGATCCACGACGACCTCGACCACCATGGCCAGCAACAACCAGTAGCAGGTAGGTATTAATTCATCCCCTTTTCAATCTACAGGTTTGGGACTTATGTGATTTATCTCTTCCCCATGTTGATGTTGGCAAGTTCAGTATTGTTCATGACTTTATGTTATTAGAACTAGGTACTGATTAGAATTAGAATTACAAGTGTACAACAACAACCAAGTCTTTTGTCCCAAGCAAGTTGGAGTAATTAATTTCAGTGTCAAAAATTGATGTCAAAATCACCAAGCTTGTGTTCCTGGAGTATTTGATCTAGCCGATCCTGGTATTCATCAAACAAGCTCTACCTCAATTGTGCAGCGGCAGTATAGTGAAGGTCTTCTTGAATAATTTTGTCCGGACTGATCAATCCCATGGTTTCGTGACTGTAATGGAAGATCATTCGATCCCGTTATGTCCCTGCGCTAACGCGCCTGCCTCTGGAAATCGTCACGGACAAGTTCCCTAAGAACTTGTGCCGTTCATGGCCGTGCAGTTCTTGGACGAAAGATGTCCACAAATCCCACTACGATCTGGATTATATACAACCTCAAGTATGCCCTAACGCAGCTATGCAACCTTTTCATATCTTGCAAATTAAGGAAAGCAGGTTTTCTCTCTCCATCGGGGTTCCAACAATTACTAGATATATATGTGGTCATTTACTCTTTAGCAAGAATTGTAATTGCCTTTTGAGCTGATTGTAGGATTATTCCTTGAGGAAACTCACTGTCAACTGTTGTGATTATTTACATGTTTATCACTTGAGAACAATATATTCTCACCTTTTGTCTCTTTTGAACTGCAACATTGACTGGGTCTGTCTCTACATCGATTTTCTTTATTGATGCTACCAAATCTTTGTTACATTCATGTTTGTCAGTTGCACCATTTACATAAGTTGATTGCTCCATTTAAATTGTAGATGGATAGCTGGACTAAGAATTCAGAGCCCCATTCTGACTAAGTAATAAGTACATGGAATCTGTATAAATGAAATCGTATCGCAGAAGTATGTCAAATGAATTAAATTTTGCGAAGTACATGGAGAAATATTCCAAAACAAAATCGTAGCGTAGAAGTCAGTTAAGAAAAGCATTTTTGCTTTTCTCTCTGTAGACATGATAAGTAGTAGAGTAGTAGCATTATTCTTGCCTCAGTTAGTTCATGATCTTTCAAAGACATCTTCCGATAATGTTATGCAGATATTAAAATATTTAGTGTAACATCGAGATATAAGAACTGCACTACAATTGAAAAAAGGTGGTACCTCTGAATGTGCCTGAATGTATGCAGAAAGGGCTTCACCAGCTTGGGATACTATATCAACAAGCAGGCCCATAAAATCCAGAAATATTTTCTCTTCCTCGAGCAGCTTTCGTGCATTTTTATTTTTATTCTCCAATCTTAGGGTAACCAAACGTCGCACTATACAGCACATGATGATATCAAACCCATCTCGCTTATTATTGCCGTTGCTTATGGAGGAGCACCCCCCATGGATTTGGGCTTGAGCTGCCACAAGTAAAACTGCAAACTGGATAATCTTTCCATCCTTCACGTAATTCCATATCTCATCAACTAGATTATCTGTTCTCTCGGCTAGCAGTTTAATTGTATCCAAAAATATTTTCTGTAAAAGAATCACCATGTAAAAAAACTCAGCGCCTTTAAGAATTTGTATGAAAGCAAGTGGTACAGAATAATTTCCAAAATTAATGACCTCATTTCTTCCTTTTAAAGTAACTACTGGAATAGGAATAATCTCCGGGCAAAAAAAATAAAAAACTGAACGGAATAGAATTGCTGACTGCAAGTCTCTAAAGAAAAATATTCACCAATGAATGTTTACATAAGAAATATAAAAAGGAGAACAATTCAGTATCTGGCAACTGGACACGTAATGTTCTAGCCCTTAGGTATCATTATTAACTTATTAACAGCAATACATGATCTACAAAAATGCCAAAGCTTTCCTTTTATTTATGCTGCAAAATTACTCAGTATAGAGAGTGAAGTGAAACAAACCATTTCAGGCATGCATAGCAGATGGATAATCTTGTAGATATAATCTGGATGATTCTGGTATGGAAATAGATTATCCTCCAGATACTTATGCAGGCAAGTATTCTCGACCGCAACATGAAGTGGGAGTAGGTTCTCAATGATGTCATCCCCGACTGTGCGTACATTGGCTGATGCCCCATGACGAAAGAGTAACTTGATCATGTCAATGGAAAACCTTTCAGCAGCTTCATGGAGAGGGAAGTACCCATATGGGTTAATGCAGTTGGGATTGGCATGCAGTCCATTGAGCCTAGGTACCTTGCCCTCCAATATAACTTTTGCGCATCGTAGGGCATCATAACTGATCATGTAAGTTAAGGTTTGTGAGGTGATGGTATGATCCCATGTCATGCCCTCCTCGTTCACAAAGAAGTGGAGGAAGCACCGGACACTATCCTTTTCTAGGATGGGCCTTAATCTGGGAGATAGTTTAAAGAAGGCCATGTGTACCGACTAAATCATGCACAGATGAAAAAGGTGAAAGGAGATCAGTTATCCCATTAACAAAACACAAATAAATAAATAAAATCCTGTCGACATGCCTTTTGACAAAAGTAAACATGTTTTTCAGCAGACAGCTTGAGTACCCATAATACTAAAGGATAGAAACTAAACAATTAACTAATGCAGCAGAGCTGAATTTTTTGTAAGTTAGGAAAAACCTTAGCAGTAGGATCTTGGGTGATTACATCATTGGGTTTGGACTTGGCAATCGAAACAGCCCGTTGATAAAAATACTGCAAGAGATGATGTAATGTCAAAGCCAGCAGTAAAGGAAAAAAAATAGAAGAGCAAGGAAGAACATAGAGATGAGTGGTTACAATACCTCCTGAATCTTCTTGTAATCCAATTCTCCAGAAACTATAACAGTAGTGCAAGGAAACAATGGTTAAATAGTGAACCCAGACCATGAAGACAGAATAATATTTCAAATGGAGCATGCATCACGAAAACACATACTCCCTCCGTCTCAAAATAAGTGACTTGAGTTTGTCTAAATTCGAATGTATCTAGACACGTTTAGTACATAGATACATCCGGATTTAGAAAAACCCGAGTCACTTATTCTTGACACATGGTGATACGACACCCCGTGCTAAAAGGGCCAAATAAGTTTCTTGCATACTAGCTGACCTAAATGCTGTAAACCTGGATATGCTAAGAAGTTGTGGAAATCCATCAAACAAAAGCTAGTAAGTTTGATGTCTCAGTTCAACAAGAACGGAGACTTACTGTTTACGAAACTTGTGATGCAAATCAGGCCTCAGCTGATTTTTCGGAGTCCTATCAAGAACCCTGATGGCACTACATTTCTAAGTGTCGCATCAAATTTCACACAGAAAGAGCCGCGATTCACACATATCCTTTTCGAGAAAGCGAGACGCAACAATATACCTGACTCCCATACGGAACAAAAAATGAACTACTATTACAGAATAATATTCAAAAATTGATGCATTACCACAGTCTGAGTCCGACATGATTATGCTGAATGTGATGAAGATTGACTATTTGGGTATCCGAAGAACCAGATCTCAAGATTGGCAGCGAGGGGCTAAACTGTGAGGGGGCAGCAACGGGTTGGCGCGGCGGTAGGGTTTCCGGAATCCCCTCGCGCTGATTTCGGCATCCTGAAGGCCGCACAAGATGCATCTCTCGATAGCCCGGTGGGCCTAGTTCTCGCAGCACAAAAAAACATCCGCACCTTGCCCGGACTACAAAGGCCTCATTCGGCCCCAGAGGGATCTACGGATACGAAAAATAAAACCTTTGAAAGAGACGATCTATCGGATCGGGCTATCGCGCAGCCGCATGTAACTATTCCTTCCGATTCATCCAAATTAACCGGACCCTCTGATTCATCCAAATTTAATGGATTCGGATTTTTGTCTACATTCAAATTTATCTAATTATATTTTAGTATTAGATATATCTGAATTGAGATAAATCCGAGTCCATTAATATACCTACATATGTGAAAGTGATGCACTTGAGCAATGGATTCGTGCGTCCACGTTATCCATGGTACTGTAGAAACGCAACTTTGGTACTTCTATAGTGCCGCATCCAATTGCAGGCAGACACGTCCTCTCTCTCCGCGTACATATCCGCAATTCCACACGGCTATGCTCTCGCGATCCTAGCGTCGATCAAATTTCACAAACGGATCCATCCCATCCCTCCCTACCGTGATTTCCCGGCTGATGGGTTGGTCAAAGCGGTGGACAAACCACAAATTGATCCGCCACGATATCTCTAGATGCGCCACGATATCTCTAGAGTCTAGATGCCTTCCTCTACCTTCTCTCTACGTGTCCACCACCAACCGGAATCCCTCTCCTAACCAGCCGCTCTCCTCTCTCGCTCCCTTCCGGAGTTCCTGCCAAAGCTTCTATTGTCGAGCGATAGCGAGAGGAGGGAGGCAGCGATGTGCTACCGGCAGAGCACTGGCGGTCGGTCATGGTGTGGTCCTAACTCTCCGATGATGGCCGCTGATGGCAGGAGGAACAAAGAGGGGTCAGGTCGCCTGGTCTGCTTCCTTGTGCCGCTGCTAGGCATGGAACGGCGAGACCCAACACGTCGAGGGCGTGCGAATGCATCGCCTATTGCGGAAGGAGGCCGGCGACGGGAACCGCTTGGCCGCCATCTGGTCTTCCTGGAGCAGTTGCTGCCGGAACCCAGTACCAGGCTTCTTTATATGGCCGGCGCCAACGACGGACGGCCGACGGGGCGTACTGGGCCATGACAGTGTCAAGGATGCTGTGATTCAATTTTATAGGGTTTCCTTTTCCTAGACGGGTCGAGGTGTGTCTCTCCTACTCTGCCTTCTTGCTACTTTCTTTTTCTTCTGTTTTCCATGCTGAATTCGACGATGTTGTCTGTATTGTTCGCTGGTATGGTAGCTGCCCGCCAGCGAGGTCGGGACCCTTCTACGTTGCCTCCGGCCTTGTGTTGGTGCCGTGGATGTCAAGATGTTACTGTGGTTTCCCCTTCTGGTCGTGCTACCTGTCGTCGTTCTTCAGGTGTTGTGTGAGGAGAGGTAAGCCTCCAGCTCGCGGACGGTCCGCCCGACATGTTGTTTTTCTGTTCCAGCCACGGTCGATATGTCACCCGCATGGTTCTGTGGTTCGTTGCTTCTGTTGCACTCTTTACCGAGGTGTACCGGCTAGGCATGTCTTTTCCATAGGAAGTCCTGGACCAAGAAATGCACTGAACCTATATAGCGGCACATTCAACTCCATTCATTTGTGGTACTGCCATGGCTAATCTCGGCCATGGTGGCAGTGTGTATAGCTACCTGCAGGGTATGTGCAATCCGGTGGAGGATCACTTGCCTTCTGCAAAGAAAGGTAAATCAATACAGCTGCTAATCTGTAGAAGTATTAATATTTACAGCTGAAAATAGACAATGAGGACTGTATGTAATTAATTTTGTTCTCTTCTCTTCGTGGAAGCGTTGAGGGTGCTGCGTACAGTCGTCAACTACCTGCGTTGTCTGCACCTACTCACTCTCATGTCATCTCCTGAATCGACGATGGTGCACACTCTCTACGGCTACCAAGATACAAGATCAAGAGGATAAGAGTTGTTTGGAGCCTGCTAGAAGCGTACAACACGGCTCTAGGTTTGGTTGCCTTCCCCTTCTTATCTAGAACAGAGGTCGATATTTCCTTATTATGCTCTAGAGCTACATAAAATCCATGATTATAACTAGCCCAGAACCCACGGACTATATCCCTTTAGAGCTACATAAAAGGTTTGTCCCAGATGTCAATGATAAGAGAGACACCATTTTTTTCAATCATATAATGCACAATTGAAGCATGTGGATCTTCTTATGAAAACATAATTAGGACATGTCATGGGTAATCTGATTTTTCATTCATTCACTCTAAAACATCTTTTTTTATCTATCAATCTATGAAGGGTTGACTATTTCCAATTGTCCCACACTATTTAGTCGTTCTATCTGAAAATATTGCATTGTTATTTTTTAGGCAGAAGGTTTGTTCGATTTAATGCAAGAGTTTTCAGACCCTCAGAAGACTACCATAAAGGTTCCGAATCAGGTGAGCCAATCCTCCGTGTGCATATAGGTGAGGGTTCAATCTTTGGACAGAAAAACTGGAGATTCTTTGTGTTAGCATATCCACATGTTTTATCCATGGAAAAGCCACGAGAATCTTGATCCTCTTTAGACCCTAAATCCCCCTAAACTGTATCCTGTATATTTGTTCCTAATTACTTTTCCCTTTGCAGTTTAGTTTCAAGATAGTTAGAATCAAATTATTTTTCTTAGTTCCACATACATTGCTGCTGATGCGATTCTCTGTTTTCTTATGCTGAAACCATGCTTGCATGTCACTGCAATATTTTCAGGTTGTGTGCTCTTCTTCCTGATTGATGTGCTGCTAGGTCTTTTGGAAGATTTAAGGAAACATGGAGTTACTCTTATAGAACAATAATACATCTTGCTCTTTTTGATGATGCAGGTGGTAAACTGTATGATTGGTGTAGTTTCAGCTCTTGCAGGAACTTCTAGAGACATGCATTCATTGATGATGTGTGCTTTAGAAATTTTCTTGATGATTTCCGCAACTCTTTTGTTGCAAGATTTGTGCTTAAGTCTAATTATTCATGTTCTAGAATTTTGGCACCGAGGATGTTCTAATATGGGAATGCTAAAAGAAGACAAATTCGATCTTCATGTTTTAAGTTCACCAGCTCAATTATTTTTAGTTTATCTGTACCTAGAAATACATCATCATTGTGAGTGGTTCGCCGGTGGAATTCCACATGGATAACGCCTTCGGCTTCGGTGCAATTACCTGCCGGCCCCATGACACTGACAGAAAGCATGACAAGGAGAAGGTGAGCAACAAAGTGCCTGGCAGGGTAGAGAACATCAACCAGCGTCCTCAGCTCTTTTAGTGGAATATCAAAAGGCCAATATCTAATGCCGGCTCCAAACTGGATAGGCGGACATGATCAGAAGGTGAACACCATGACTATCAAAGGAGATACAAGCGAACACTTTCACTTTTGGTCATATTTTCGTGTTCCATGGCAGCGTATTTTCACAATTAGATAAGTGATAATGCAGTTGTGTATAGAAAGATCT
This sequence comes from Avena sativa, assembly GCA_916181665.1. Taxonomy (NCBI): domain Eukaryota; kingdom Viridiplantae; phylum Streptophyta; class Magnoliopsida; order Poales; family Poaceae; genus Avena; species Avena sativa. The sequence goes on from OV702280.1 coordinate 426,292,218, forward strand.
GACAGTAAACCCTTTCTTTAGGCCAGAGATCCAAATTAGGGGATCTTTTTTATTAGTTAGTACCACCTTCTCAACTTCTTTTGTAGAGCCAGATACAATTCTAGGTACACTCAATATAGAGTTATTCTAAATTAAGAAGTCCAATACTTCCACTTAGCACAGTAGAAATTGCGATATATGCAGAAATAGTAATGGCATACAAATGACATAATATAGCCATGGAGAGATACCAGGAGTCTCATCTTACCCATTTATTCCAGAAAATCAGTCGAAAGATATTTAGCACCTCTGCAATATTAGATTGCTATCGCTCTGAGTTTTTCTCTTTCAGTATAAATCTAGCATATCATTCGAAAGACTAATCCTTAACTTTCATGTTGCTTCTTCTGTCCTCCTTGCAGGTTTCTCTCAAGTCTTGAAGCTAATAGTTCGACATGATGGAAAATCAGATTTGCCATAGATAACCAAAGAGAGGTCACTGTTACCTGATCAAATATATATACTGGTATGTTACGACTACCGTGCTTTGCCAAAATTAAGCAATGTATTTGTTACATGATGGGTCTCAGATTTACATTTGCTCTGGCTAAGATGTGAGATTTATTGAATCATGTTTGTTACTCTTCTAACAAGTTCCAATCACTTGGCCCGTGACATATTGAATGAGAACAAAATGATGTAATTTTCCTTCCATTGTTTTTGGAAAAATATGTGAGACCGAAGTGAAATTTTTTGGACCTGAGTCAGCTGAACTTTAACATATTTCTGTGTAGACGTGTATTAAACAGTAACAAATTGTTCGCCAAAGTAACGTGAACTCTAATAGAATAGGAAGTTCCTCACCGGTCACCACGTAAGAAATACACTTCACACTTAATCCCTTTTTGAACTTCCAAATAATATTTTAATTGACCTACTTGAGAATATTGGTTGTCTAATGTACCCTCTTTATTTCTTTTGTTCTTCTTGAATGTGAATTAATACCTGCTAAAATGTGATGATTTTAGGCAATTTATTGTAAATTCCTTCTGCACCAAGACCTGAAGATACACGACTAACATCGTTGTTATTGACTCAACAAATTTCCCAACCCAGTAAGTCACATGAATGCGAGGATTGGAAATTTTCTGAGCACACTTAGGAATGCAAGATAGGCGAAATGTGTTGATTTGGCTGACCATCGGAAAGAAGCTATGCATCATCTCTCTATACTAGAGCATGGAATTTATGTTTGATAAACTGGCCAAACTTGCTACAGCATGGAATTGATGTTTGATAAACTGGCCAAACTTTATAATTGTCCTTCAAACTAGCATCATACTTGCAATGTGGCATAGCTATATGGGTTTTCTAAGTTTGATTTTATTTGCACAACAGCTTACAAATAATGAACATTCTTTATCAGTTGTAACCCAGTCCAATGCACTCCCCCTTCCCAAAATATAAGATGTTATTGCATTTTTCTAAAATCCATATATCTAGACTATTTTTACTGAGTACTAAGAACAACGTTGCTACCTTATCTATATACATTCCAAGTATTTTCTACCTATTTGAAACAAATGTAAGAAAATAGGTATCGCCACGGGCGCGGCACACACCGCGCCGACTTCCCTAGTATCTATATATTAAGGCGCGGGATTCTTGGCCTGGGAGCACTCCGGCCAGCGTATGAACAGTGCGTGTGGACGAACAGTGAACGGGTTATTCTTGGCGGTCGATTTTCGATCAGACGGTCCGTGTCCTCGCGTGTACTATTTTAGTCAAATTTTGTCCGATCACGTGCCATGTCACATAGACATAATATAATTTTTTGGTTAAAATTTTCTTGCCCAATCGATATCTTTTAACCTTTATCTTTTCTAACTATTCGTTTTAATTTTTTTGCAACCTTTACCGGCCGTTCAATCCGACGGTCCGCGTTCGCACGTGTATTACTCTTTGTCTAATTTGTCTAATCACGTGCCACGTCACGTAGACATAACACAACTTTTCGGTAAAAAAATTGGTCCACCTTTTCTGGCTGTTTGACCGGACGGTCTGTGTCCGCATGTGTACTATTCATCGTCTAATTTGCCTAATATTTTACATTGACACAATACAACTTTTTGGCTAAAATTTTCTTTTCTTAACAGATATTTTTTTCGTATATCTTTTCTAACTATTCGACTTAAATTTTCTAACCCACGTTTTCCGCGTCTGTGGCTGTGCTATTCGCAGTTTAGTTTTGTCTAGTGTGTCACGTTACGGAGATGCAATACAACTTTTGGCTAAAATTTTCTTGTCCTAACCGTTTTTTTTTATATTTATCTTTTCTAACTATTCTGCTCAAATTTTCTGACCCACCTTTTTCGTCCGTTATTTGGTGGCCCATGTGTACGTGTGTACTATTTATCGTCTAATTTTTTCCAATCGTGTGCCATGACATATATTTTTGCCGTTCATCTTCTCTAACTATTCGGCTTAGATTTTCTGGTCCACTTTTTCCGACCAAAATTTTTCTACTTAACGGACACAATGTCTCGGGTTTATTTCATTCCGCTCACACTTTTTCATCTATGATTTTCACATGGTAGTTACCCTTCGGTAATTTTTCATGGGTGGGTAATTTTTTGGTGTAATTCATAATTGGAAATTCAATTTTGTTATACTTTTATTCGTCAACACTGATCGCACCATGGTGCCGCCTCTTTTATCTACAAATAGTGTTACCATTGTCTTCTATCGAAACTTTACACTAATAATCTTCAGCAACAATTTTGATCGATTAATTCATAACATTGTTCCGTGACGCCGCGCCAAATTCCCTAGTTTTGATCATAGGAGTGAGTTTTCTTCTTCATTTTATGGATTACATACATAATTTAGAACATAAAATACATAGAGCCATACATAGTAGAGGATCTATAAATACACAGTTTATAAAGGCTACCTCTAGCGTCGTGGTCTAGTCATTGTCCTCGTCCTCGTCGTCGGTGTGGTACGCCGCGGGGCACATGGTTTCGTTGAAGACCATGACGATGAGAATGACGTGGCCGTTGAAGTTGAAGACGAGGAAGTGCCTGACCTCTAGAAAGTCTGCGTGACGAACAGATCCCTGCGGCGGAGGTACATGTGGCTTGTGTTGTTGAACAACACCTCCATGTCCTAGACGGTGCGACTGGAGTTGTACTCCCGCACATTCACGTGCGTTGGCTCCTTCCCATCGAGCACTCACACGAACTTGTTAGGGAGTCACAATTTCTCCCACAACCCACCAGGAGGATGGTCACGTCGAAATCGAAGCCGGAGATGTCCACCGTGAAGGGCTCGGACGACGTAGGTGGCGACGAGGAAAATGATGGCGATTTGTGTCGACCTCGTCCCCTGCCTCCTCGCCGACCTCATCCTTAGCCGCGCCCAGGGCCCAAGGGCCGTCCTAGTCGTCCTCCTCTTGATCATATGCCTCTGGCCATGGCTGTCGATGTTGTGGTGTGAGGAGATAGCCACAGGGTGGTCAACTTAAAAAGGAAAACCAGTCATGACATTCGAAGCCGATGTGATGGAGGCCGAGAGGCCGTCATTGAAGTCCAACGCCCAGTGCATGTGTTAGGCGGCACACCCAGTGTAGGCGTCCTTCCATTGATGGCTAGAGTCGTTGGGTTACTGCCAGGCAGGCCCAGTGCGGGCGAGGAAGGATGCGGGATGATCGCGCATGGTCGTCTGCGCGTCTGGCCTAAAACATTCCCAACCCAACTTTGGACCAAGAATGGGTCCATCGGCCTGGATGCGTGTGGTCATTTGGGTCTAGTCGCTTGTGCGGTCTTCCCAGTCCACCTGTCTGTTTCGACCATTTCGAACAGATCATGGTCGAATGGGTCGGTCCAATGGAGATGCTCTATCCACCTTATTTCTAACGCACCAAGTGTTGCTCTCTACTTCCGTGTGGTCCTCACGTCGGTGTCTGCATGCGCCAGGTGTCGCAAGGAGAATAAAAGTGAGATGGAATGAGAGAGGAAGGGATATGGACGGTAGTTCCAATTTTCCCTTTTTTGTCTAGAAACTGAAATTTTAAAACAAAATATCTCAAGAATGGTTTCTCTGAATTACAATGTTTTCATATTTGAATTCCTCGCGTCAAGACCTTCAAAATTAGATCTCATAGGTTTGGATAAACTTTTACTATACTTCCTAAACTACTACACATGTCCTTGGATTATGGGGTTAGTGTTCTTGAATTGAGTTGTACTTCAATTTTTCAAAAAAGGGTAGACTTTATGTACTCTTCCTTATGTGTACTTATATGTTGTATGTAGATGTATATGTACCCTGAGTGTTTGTGTACTTGTACTTTGGGCGTTTGCGTACTTTTACTCCATGTATGTGTTCTTACTTGTACTTTTTGTGTCTGTGTACTTATACTATTGGGTGTTTGTGTACTCGTACTCCAAGTATATATGTACTCGTACTATGTGTCTATGCACACGGTCTTATGTGTACTTATACTTCGTGTGTCTCTGTACTTGCACTCGATGTATCTATGTACTTGTACTCGTGTGTCTATGTACTTATACTCCAGGGTGTCTGTGTACTTGTATTGTGTATGTTGGTGTACTCCATCTTATGTGTACTTGTACTTCATGTGTATGTGTACTTGTACTTTGTGTATTTGTTTACCTGTATTTTATGTGTTTGTGTATATAAATCGGGATTGTGTATTTCATACTAAATTTATAGTTTGGTAGTATACTTTGTACTACTTTGGAGGTAACAAAACAGGGGAATGAAGTACTTCATGCGTACCACAGTGCTTCATACCATTGCCAACCTTGCCATGAGAATCGGGGATTCACGCACGCTCCATGTGTCGTGTTCCACGCCACGCGCTCCCGCACCAGACCTTTGGAAAGGTCTCTAGTTAGTGGAACTTGTAGGGTTTCCTAGAATAAATGGGCTAAATAGGATATTCTGAATCAGTGCACCAGATCACTTTACCGATTGAATAGAACACTTACACGGTGGCCCAACTAGCCTTGCTGCTCTCCTAAAACCTTCATATCGCTTATCCCACTAGGAAACCCTCACCTGGCCAGTCACCACCATGGTCGATGGCTTCGCCCCCTTGTTTGTTGCCGGCTACGATGGCCTCACCCACTTCTCCAACAACTGCTACAACACGGAAGGACACACCAGCGCTCTCCATGACGAACTCATCTACGCCATCGTCTCCCGCCTGAACGTCACATATGTCGCTGATACCTTCGATCCGGATTTACGGATGCAGTATAGTAGCTTTTTTCCTAGTATACCTAGGTTTATTGAACCTTGGAAAACAATTGTTGTATGAAAAATATGAGGAACGTCTATAAAACTTGTTTACTCGTTTACCTTACATTTACCGAACCTTCTTAGTTTACTTTGGATTGTTGGTTGTTGCAACGGATGGAAATATGCCAGGGTTGAAGATTCACATGTAGCTGCACATACATATGGGATAAAGATAATAGTAAACACATTCATGTGTGAAATGATCTAATATAGATAGGTTTGTGGGCAACACATCCATAGACACTAAATCCCTTGCGAGCAACATGCATAGCAATAGTCTTTTGATCCAACCGTTATATCACAAAGCACCGGGCTATAAAAAATATTAAGTAAAATACAGATCAAAGTCTTAAGAATGGTGATGTTGCTGTTACTCCCAAGTGGATCCCTAAACTAAAACTGTACTCCCCTTGCTTTCACTGGGTTTCACATGAAGTCATCTGATACGTTGAAAACGTATCTATAATTTTTGATGTTTCATGCTTGTTTAGTATCTATTTTGCTTTGCTTTGTCTACACTTTGAGGTGTTTTTATATGTTTTCTGATACTAACCTATTAACAAGATGCCACAGTGCCAGTTGTTTGTTTTCTTCTGTTTTTGTTCCAGAAAAGGCAAAAAAAAACAATATTCTCGGAATTGGACGGGACAAAAGCCAAAGTCAATATTTTACCGTGGGGAACACGAAGCCAGAGTAAGAGACAAAGAAGAGACACCGGTGGGCCACACCCCCTGGCCGCGCGGCTAACCCTAGCCCGCGCCTGGGGGTGTGATCAGCCTAGGTGCCCCCTGCCTCGCCTCTTCGCTTATAAAGACCCCCTGATACCGAAACCCTAAGGACCCGATCAATCTTTCACGAAACAGTCCGTAGCCGCCGCCACCATCGTCCCTACATCGGGGGGATCTGAAGATCTTCCCGGCACCCTGCCGGAGGGGAGATCATCCCGGAGGCCTTCTTCATCATTCCAGCCTCCGGTATGAAGTGTGAGTAGTTCCACCTTGGACTACGGGTCCATGTAGTAGCTAGATGGTTGTATCTCCTCCTTTGTGCTACCATGTTTAGATCTTGTGAGCTCTGTTCATGATCAAGATCATCTATTTGTAATCATGCATGCTGTGTTTGCGGGGATCCGATGGATATTGAGATTACTATGTCAGATTGATTAATGGTTTTGTCTTATTGATTCTATCATGTCTGTACTGTTTGTGATCTTGTATGCTCTCCGATTCTAGTCGCTATATTGGCCAAGTAGATGCTAGTGACTCCAAGAGGGGGTATTTATGCTCGATAGTGGGTTCATGCCTATATTTAATCTAAGGGAAGTGACATAAATCTCTAAGGTTGTAGATGTGATGTTGCTACTAGGGAGAAAACAACGGTCTCTTGTTCATGGAACAAGTGGATTGTTTACCTTACACACTTTGCTTAAAGCAGTTATCCGTTGCTTGCAACTTAATACTGTAGGTGGTTCGGATGATAACCTGAAGGTGGATTACTAGTCATAGATGCATTTGGATGACGGTCTATGTATCTTGTTGTATTGCCCAATCAAATCTCATAGGATCATGAATGTCTAGTATTGCATTGTTATTCCTTGCTCAGTCATGTCAATTGCCGTGTTGTAATTTGTTTACCCAGCATGCCATGTTTGTTTATCTTAAGGAGAACACCTCTAGTGAACTATGGATTCCGGTCCAATCTTTACCATTGATACATCTTCCATTGTTACTATTTACTTTCTACAAACCAGTATTACTTTCCACACCATAGAGTTAATCCTTTGTTTTTAGCAAACCAGTGAGATTGACAACCTCACTGTTCGTTGGGGCAAAGTCTTGAGTTTGTGTTGTGCAGGTTTCTAGTTGCTAGCAACACCTTTGAGTCGTTTCCTTCCTCCTACTGCTTCGATAACCTTGGTTTCTTACCGAGGGAAAAACTTGCTGCTGTACTCATCATACCTTCCTCTTGGGGTCGCCCAACGAAGATCTACAGTGATCTGAGCCGCATCAAGCCTTTTTCTAGCGTTGTTGTCGAAGAGGCTAAGGACGTCTTCACAAGGGGAGTCCTTCACAACCTTTCTCTTTACTTTGTTTTTGTTTTTGTTAGTTTCTTTTGCTTGGTTTCGTTTGCCTCTTTTTTTATCAAAAACTCCAAAAAATTAGTTTAGTTTGGTTTGCTTTCTCTTATCAAAAACACAAAAAATTAGTTCCCGCTCTAGTTACTGCTGTTGTTGGCTTGCTTCGCTTTTGCCAAAATGAACTCTGCTGAGAACACCAAGTTGTGTGACTTCACTAGCACAAACAACAATGATTTCCTAAGTACACCTATTGCTCCACCTGCTCCAGATGCTAACTTTTATGAAATTAAGCCTGCTTTGTTGAATCTTGTGATGAGAGAGCAATTTTCCGGTGCTAGTTCTGATGATGATGCTGCCCACCTCAATAACTTTTTTGAACTTTGTGAGATGCAAAAATATAAGAATGTAGATGGAGATATTATTAAGCTCAAGTTGTTTCCTTTCTCCTTGAGAGGAAAAGCTAAAAAATAGTTGCTATCCTTGCCTAGAAATAGTATTGATTCTTGGATTAAGTGCAAAGATGCTTTTATTGGAAAATACTATCCTCCTGCTAAGATTATATCTATGAGAAGTGAAATAATGAAATTTAAACAAATTGATAATGAACATGTTGCTCAAGCTTGGAAAAGAATGAAATCTTTGGTTAAGAATTGTCCCACTCATGGACTTACTGCTTGGATGATTATCCAAACTTTTTATGCAGGTTTGAACTTCTCCTCAAGAAACCTGTTGGATTCATCTGCTGGAGGTACCTTTATGACCATTACCTTGGGTGATGCAACAAAGCTCCTTGATAATATGATGGTTAATTATTCTGAATGGCACACTGAGAGAGCTCCACATGGTAAGAAGGTAAATTCTGTTGAAGAAACCTCCTCTTTGAGTGATAAGATTGATGGTATCATGGCTATGCTTGTTAATGGAAAAGATCCTATTGATCCAAATAATATTCCTTTAGACTCTTTGGTTGCTCAACAAGAGCAAGTTGATGTGAATTTCATTAGGAATAATATTTTTGGCAACAATGCTTATGGTAATAACTATATGCCTTATCCTCCTAATAATGGCAATACCTATGGAAACTCCTACAACAATACTAGAAGTGCTCCCTCTGAACTTGAAGTCATGCTCAAAGATATTATTAGTAAACAAACCACTTTCAACAAGACTGTGGAGGAAAAGCTTTTGAGTGCTGAGAAAACATTTCCTGTTTGTCTGAAGAACAGTCCTCTTTGATTAATAAAATGGCTGCTAAACCTGAAACTTTGGAAAGTACCTTTGCTGCTACTCATGCCATACAAGTTACTATTGATGAAAATGTTAGACTTTTAGCTCAACTACATGCTAAGTGGGAAAGAGAAGCTGAAATTGCTAGAAACAATAGTGTGTGCACTATCACCACCACCAATATGGATGCCACTAAACCACAAGAAGTCCCTATTACTCCTACCACAATGCCTAAACCCAATGAGTCTACTACTAGTGATGCTAAGTTTGATTTTGATCTTGATGGTTGCAATATTTCTAAAGTGATTATGTTCCTACAAAAGCTTGCTAGAAGTTCTGATGCTAGTGATATGAATGTAGCTTTCACCAAACACATTGCATATGTTCTTATTAAAATTAAGGAAGAAAAATTGAAACACAAAGCCTCTATTCCTAGGAAAGTAAAAGATATTTGGGAACCCTTCATTAATATGCAAGTGAATGACTTTGATCTCAAAACTTCATGTGACCTTGGTTCCAGTGTCTCTATTATGCCTAGAAAGATTTATGAAATTCTTGATTTGCCACCATTGGAAGATTGCTATTTGGATGTCCCACTTAATGATAATGCTAAAAAGAAACTCATGGGGAGTGTTAATGATGTTCTTATTATGGTTAAAAATGCTTATGTCCCTGTTGATTTCTATGTTTTGGATGTTGAGTAGAATGTTTCTTGCCCTATTACTTTGGGAAGACCTTTTCTTAGAACTGTTGGTGCCATCATTGATATGAAAGAAGGCACCATTAAATATCAATTTCCATTCAAGAAAGGTATTGAACGCTTCCCTATGAGGAGAGATAATTTGATTTTTGATCCTCCTTTGAAATCAAGGTTTGATGTTAATGCTTCTTCATTTGAAAATACTTGATTCTTGCTTCTTGATCCTAACTTAAAGGCGTTAAAGAAAAGTACTTATTAGGAGATAACCCAAAAGTTTTCTTGAAACTTGGAAGTTACTACTTATGTAATGACCTCTCCTTATCCTTTTTATTTGCTTTTTGTGCCAAGAATAACCTCTAATGAGAGCGAAGTAAGATTTGGGGAGTTGCTGTCCTGAAACAGATTTTTGTGCCCCACCATAAAAATTCGTGTAAAATCTCTGTAAGTCGGATAGAGCTGATATTTTTTGAATACATCCCCCAATATGTTATCTAACTTTCTTTAGTTCAATATTTTTTGATTTGAGTAACAGAAGGTCTTCGAAAAAATCTGTTTCTACCTGTTCATGTGTTTTGACAAATTTCTGCCATTATTTGCATTTGCTTCTTATTGATTCCTTTTTGGGTTATTTTTGGGAAATTGAGCTTTCTGAGGGAATTGCTACAGTAGCTTGTGTTTTTAGTGAAAGTTTTTTTGTTCTAAAACTAAAACCCAAGGGTCTATTACCTTTTGAATACACTAATGTTGCTAATGAAGATTGTGTGAAGTTTTGTATGAAGGAAAATTTTCAGGTGTAGAGAAAGAATGATTTAATGAGATGAAGAATGGACAAAAGCTCAATCTTGGGGATGTCACCCCGTGTCACCCCAAGAAATATTCAAGAGGTACAAGCGTCAAAGCTTGGGGATGCCCAAGGCATCCCCTTCTTCATCAATAAAAATCTCAGGTCTTTCTAGACACTTCGTTTTTATTGTTTCATGCACTGTTGTGTTGTTCTTGGAGTGTCTTAGTTTTCGTTTTAGTTTGATTAGTTTTCTTGAATAAAGTAGTTTGGACCCCCGTTCTCGCTGTGTTGTTTCAAATAAGTTGATTGGTGTTGGAGAGGAGTAGAAAGTTCTTGCTTGAATAGTACAAGAGGAGCTTGCTTTGACTGTGACTTAGACTTTAGCATGTCATGCTAGTTGTTGTTTTGACTTTATGCTTAGTGATTATTGCTGTAGCATGACTTTTTTCCAAACAATTGGGATTGCTTAATGTTCCTTGAAGGAATCATGCGTTGTTTTAGCATACAAAAGCATAGTATTGTGGTATTATCCTTTGATGCTTTGTTTGGGTTGACTTGGCACATGATTACACCATGTTATGACTATGAACAAGTCACCATAGCCTCTATGATCATTTAGTCCTTGACTTGTAGTACCACTTTATGCTTTGATTAGTAATGTTTTGTCGCTCTGCATGATTATGGCCATTACTGCTCTCTTAGTTAGTGGCTCCTAGTCTTTTGCTAGCCTCCACTTGTATGAGTAATCTCTACTCATGCATCCAACTCCAAGAAACCAAGTTATTCCAAAGTGTCCACTATAAATTCCTATGCATGGTGTATTACACCATTCCAAGTATATTCTTGTTTTCATCAACCTTCCAATTAAAAAGACTTTTTGTTATGTGAAAACTTAGTGATTAAAGCTCTCACGAACTTGATGGCACACTTTATTTTTATTGCCCCTAATAAACTTGAACCATTATGTCATCTATGTTGTATATGCTTGCACTTATATGTTGGAATTAGCAGAACCATGCTGTCACGGGTAACGCTTTCAACATTGCACTTGTACTTTGTACACAGTTGATATCATGCTCTTTTGTTTATGGATGTTGTCAGTGTGAAATAAAAGGGGAGCTTGTAAGTCCATGGAGTTATGTATGTGTGTTAGAGAAACGCCTGGGCCGCTATCCTAAGCCATGCCTAATCATGGTGGGAACTTGCAGCATCACCATAGTGAGCAATCTATGAAGCTTTCTTCTTATAAAAAAGAGAGACATATTGAAAAGAGGAAAGAGAGCAAAAAGCACCATTTTCCCATGGTAAATAAGAAGATTGCTGAGATTCTCATTGTCTGCTTGCCTTGTCATTTTGATTATGGGATAGCTTCTGTAACATCCCAAAAATACTAAACTTGGATCATCAAAAAGGTTAACAAAAACTTTTCTAATTAAAATTATGAAAGCATGCATATGTGTATGCATTTCATTTGAAATTCTTTTGAACCACCTTGTTGTGTGTTCCTTTGCTTGTAAATGGATGCTTAGGTGAAATAAACATCACCTAAACATTTCCCACACTTTTCCCAAAGACAAGTAAATCAAAACAAATAAAATAAGGGAATGGTCATTTTGACCAATTTAACTCCCATGTCTACTTTGGTTGTCTCAAACTTTCAGAACTTAACAAAAACTTGTTTGTATCTTTACACCCCTTGATTGTACTCATAACAAAGTATCAAGGCCCACTTTGTGATCATACAGAAACTTTCAAATTCATAGTTTAAAGGACAGTTCAAAATTGAATCTTTATCATATGGGAAGATCCCACTTTTTCAAAAACCACTCAAACAAGCTCAACTTTCAAAATCCAAGCATCTGCAGACTCACCAGCACCAACCTAGCACACCCACCAAAAATCTTTTCAAAATTCAAAACTTGAGTTCTTGCGGCCATTTCATCAAACACCTTGCAGATTCAAATCTAACAAAATCAAAACACTAGTGTGCAGTGTTTTGAGCCTAACTGGTTCCCTCTCTAGCTCACAATAGCCTCAGTAGATCATCTAACGAACTTAACTAATCACTAGCACCACTGTGAGCTCGCCAATGCCATCAATGGTGAATAGCCGAAGCACACCATGCCACCCCAGTGTAGACAGCAAGCTAGGAGAGAAACTAGCCGTGCCAACCTTGTCTGGGAGATCACCCATGCCTCACCGCCCCCTCTCGACCAGCCTTGCCTCGAAGACATCGAACACAGCACCCAGGAACGCCGCGCCCGTGCCTCTGTCAACCATGCCGAGCGTGCGCCAGAGCGCCACCCTCGACACACGCCCACAGACCGCGCGCCGCCCTCGCCGCGTGCATACAAGATCGCCACCGACCCAGGAGACCGCCAGACATCCCCGTTTGCCGTCCCATGCCTCACAGCCACCGCTCGCCGTCGAAGACGCCGCCTCTGCCGCATAGAGCATCGCGCGTTCCAGACCAAACCACATCGCCCCTACGCGCGCATTAAAGCCGTAGAGCATCGCCAGGATACCACCAAGCGATCGCCACCACCGACCATGCCTCTAGCAGCCCGTAGCCATGTCACCACCGTCGCCTGCCTATCCCGTTCGGTCTCGTCGTCGCGACTATAAATAGAGGCCACCCCCGCTCGAATTATTCACACCATTCCACTCCTCTCTCACCCAGAACCACCCCACCTTAGTCCCAGAGCAAGGCGAGCAGCGCATCGCCGGAATCGCGCCGGAGCAGGCCGCCTCTGGAGAAGAAGGGCGCCGTCGATTTCGTCCACCCCAGGAGCTGCCGCGACCACCCCTGAGTTTGCCGTCGTCGACTTCGTCGTTCGCCCGCCTCGCCGACCCTCGCCTGCACCCCGTGAGCCCCCAACGACCCCCACTGGCCGCGTTAGGTTTCTGTCTCACCGGCGTTACCCAACATCGACGATGACTCTCAGCCGTTGGATTAGAACCAGATCGAACGCACCACATCACCCCATACCGCTTCGCACCCCCTCTGTCACTAACGCGTGGGGACATCAACTTAAACAGCCCGCGGAAGCGCTACGCTTAGCAGGCTGGCCAAGTATCACTTCCCGCGCAGCCCAGTTATTTGAATTTAACCTTTTCCATTTTATTTCAAACACACTTCTGTACCCAGTTTCAAAAATCAACCCAGATCGATTCAGTGCACCAAATTGAATGAAACCAATTTTGTTAGAAAGGTCTGGGAATGCTGAATCCAAGCCCGTTGGATTCAAGTCATTTGGATCTGTAGATCAACCTTGGCAAAAATAACAAGGCAGAAGCTTTTCTGCATTCAAACATTTTTAAAATTAAAACCATAATAGCTTTTGAGTTGATTCCAACTCTCAAAAATCACATTTAATCATACCTTTCAGAATATATAAAAATATATAGGTTTACTTACAGAAATAATGACCAAGTAATAAAAGAATGCCACATAGGCATTTCTAGCCACTTTAATTAATTAAAATAAAAGGGTAAAACCTTATTAAATTGTGACACCACTTTAAATCACTTTACCATGGACTAAAATATGTGGTGATGACATGTGTCAACATGATCCCATGTTTGGTTTGGAGAATATTAAATCTTAAGTAGTTTTTCAATGAGTAGAAATTACTTTTCTAAAAATAAAAGGAATTAAACCAACCTTTAATCTTGTAATGTTAGTGATGATGCTAGATCATCTATAGGACCCTTTTTTGTGATGATTGCAAGTAGTTAAGTATTGTTTAGTGATTGTGTACATCGTATTTATTTATAGACGCTAGTACCGACCAAGGATACGAGGAGGAAGGAGGATACTACGAAGAAGAAGCCGAGGAGAACTTCAACCACTGCTCTGCACAAGGCAAGCTAACACTTGCAAGATACTTTACCTATGCAAGTCTAATACTACTAGTGAATGTGCAAGATAACCCTTGCAAGATATTCTACTGATACAAGCAAACCCTTACTTGTTACCATGCCAACTATATGCCTTAAGCATATGTGATCATACCCACTTGATAACCCAATCCTAGTTTTATTTGCAAGCTTTATATTTTATTTCCTTATCAAAGCTACTTCCTTAGAGAGTACTCAAGTGACTTGTAGATTCTAGAAAGATATATTTGAAGGTTGCTTAAAGAGCATAAAATTTGGCCTAAGCTAGAAACCTTGATACCATCCTAAGATATACGATTGTACTTAGTTGAAACTCCACTAGCTTACCACCCCTCATTAGTACTTACCCCAACTTGCAGATGCTAGTGCTAAGCATAAAACTTGACCAACTGTAGATGGGAATACTTGGTGAAAATGGTTATGAAAACCTTAGAATGATGGATCATTCTACTGAGATGTTTTGACATGTGTTTCTAAACACCGGATGATTTTGGTGATGAAAATGTTGAGGCATGAGCCATAGCCCTTTATAAAACTGATGGTTGTCTGGATGCGATACCATTCCAATTTTATCGTACAACCACAATACCCGAAGATTGGGTAGGGCTTGACTGGAAACTTATATACCTTAGTATTAGTTCCCTCGTGGCCAAGGTCTGAGCTGAGGCTACCTTGTGAAGATTGTCCACCTATGCAGTACCCAAGATGATAGTTGGTCATGGTTGGGAGGCCAAACTCACGGGAGAGGTGCTTATACTAGGGCGTGTAATTGAAAGGTTAGGATTGATTATACGCATACTGAGTATGGTGAATTCAGGATTTGTTCCTGGCGGATGTATCGAATGTTGTGGTGAAAGTGTACAATCTCTGTAGAGTGTCAAACTATTCGAATAGCCGCGTCCGCGGTTATGGACAGTTGGAGTGGCCATACTGTTCCCCGTCAGACTTTTCAAAATGACTTGTGAAATGAATTGAAACTTTGACTTGACCACAACAGGGTTGTGCTACGAAATACAACTTCCCACTTAGGTGTTATAAACCTCAACTAGATCTCTTGCTTCTGAGCCTAGTATAGATAAATCTGGCTTTTTGCAAAACAACCCTAGAGCCTAGTGTCCTATTATCCAAAAACCCTTTTTCTTGTTAGTATTAGTTTGCGAGTACTTAAAGAGTACTCATGGCTTTGTCCCTGGCTATTCCCGTGGCCAGACTATGAAGCGGAGTACCTAGAGGATGGACCCCAAGAAGGTTACGACAACTAGGATCATCTCCCATCGTCAGCATTGCCTGTGACCCCGAAGATGGAGCTTCGCCTACGCTACCGTTATTATTACGTATTCCGCTGCTTGTGTTGTATTAAGAACTGGATCATGAGATCCTTATTTGTGTAAGACCTTATGTATGGTTTATAATGGATGATGTACTGTGGTATCGAATTTTGTTATGTCTCGCAAAAATGGTAATCCGGGGATTGCGATGTATGGCATAACATGCATCTGGGATTAAAAATCCGGGTGTTGACATCTTCTGTATCATGTGCAAGGGGTACCCCGTTGGTGGTTCTTTATGATGCACATGTAATTACTATGACAAGAACTTACAGGTGACTAAAGTTGAGTAGCATGAGGAGCGGACCTCGTATTCAAGGGACATGAGATTGCCAACTTATACTTTGTCAAGCATATACTCCATAGTTTGTTCATTTTAACCTTAAGCACTTCAAGATGCTTATGATAGGGGCAATGAGGGCTGAAATCTAACAAGTACCATAATTTTTGGAAGCTCTTTTTGAAACTTGAAATCCCTCCTTCCCTTTTGTGAAGGGACTCTTCCACCATTATATTGAGTCTCCACCCTCTATCCTTAGGCATCAGTTAAGAGAGCATAGTTGCCATTCTTAGTTCTATGTGCATTGTCCCAAAACTTATTGATTGATTCATATTATTGATATTGCTTGTTCTTGAACTATTTGTATCTAGTCACTCTTATGAACTTTGAAGGTGTCATATGCATCTATTTGCCACTCCATGAGGGACAAGCTGAATGCCACTATGCCATGTTTTCTATATGTGAAACAAACAAATGTCTTTTAATGCATTGTAATTCATGATCTTTGTTTGTAACCTTTCATGTTGCATGCATAGTTACTTTGTAGTACTGTTAGAACTCCATCTTTCATGCCCATGTTTAGAGTTCTTTGATCCCAGCTTTCAATGCTTGCAAATGGTTTGATCTTCATTTTGATGGTGCATGTCACCTAAAAAATTGTTCTTTTTATCACTTACCTACTCGAGGACGAGCAGGAGTTAAGCTTGGGGATGCTTGATACGTTGAAAACATATCTATAATTTTTGATGTTCCATGCTTGTTTAGTGTCTACTTTTCTTTGCTTTGTCTACACTTAGAGGTGTTTTTATATGTTTTCTGGTACTAACCTATTAAAAAAATGCCACACTGCTAGTTTCCTGTTTTCTTCTGTTTTTGGTTCCAGAAAAGGCAGAAAATCAATATTCTCGGAATTGGACAGGACAAAAGCCAAACTCAATATTTTACCGTGGGGAACATGAAGCCAGAGTACAAGACGGAGAAGATCTACCAGGGGGCCACACCCCCTGGCCGCGCAGCTAACCCTAGCCCACGCCTGGAGGGGGTGTGGCCACCCTGGGTGACCCCCTGCCTCGCCTCTTCGCCTATAAAGACCCCCCGATACCAAAACCCTAAGGACCCGATCAATCTTCCACGAAACAGTCCGTAGCCGCCACCACCATCGTCCCTAGATCAGGGGGATCTGAAGCTCTTCCCGGCACCCTACCGAAGGGGAGATCATCCCGAAGGACTTCTTCTTCATCATGCCAGCCTCCGGTATGAAGTGTGACTTGTAGGGTTCGCAGCATAGAAAACAAAAAATTTCCTACGATGGGAACAACTATGTACCAAGATCTATCTACTAGATACAAACAATGGGCGGATGTATATATCCGTAGATAACATACCCTTGAAGACCGAAAAAGCTTAACGAGTTCAACTCGTGGTTGATGTAGACGATCTCTTGCCGATCTCAAGATCGAGAGGAAGTCCTAGTGCCGCAAAGCAGCAGCGCATCCGTGCTCGCACACACGTACAAGACACCGAGCAACCTCTGCCTCCTTGCTCCAGCGATGCAGCGGAAGCACAACCCTTTCTTCCTGAATAGCCACCGGGAACATGTATCTCGCTAGTCCGAGACCATATGGGATAAATTCTAGAGGGGGAGAGAGATCCTTCACGAGGAGGTGTGAGTGAGAGAGAGGAGA
Organism: Avena sativa; assembly: GCA_916181665.1. Classification (NCBI taxonomy): domain Eukaryota; kingdom Viridiplantae; phylum Streptophyta; class Magnoliopsida; order Poales; family Poaceae; genus Avena; species Avena sativa. The sequence goes on from OV702280.1 coordinate 426,309,506, forward strand.
GGGGGTGCCTTTTATAGGAGGAGGGGGCACCCAAGGGGGTGTCCACCGGACATGGGGGCTGACCCCTCCCCTCCTTCATTCATGTGGGTGGACACTCCACTCACAAAAATCCATTCAAATCCCTCCACTCAAAATCCCACTCAAACTTGCCATTAAATTTCCACCAAATTTAATGCAAACTCTCATTAAATAAAACTCTTTTATTTTATTCAGAATTTTGTCAATTACTTTAATGACAAACATTCAGAAATAACCCCTTGCTAGAATTCCATTTCACATGCATAACCTCTTTATGCAATTTCACCCGAAAACCTGTTTCGGTATCTAGTGAAATAAATTCCTGCGCTTGTTTATTCTTTCGGCATGAAACATTTGATCCAACTGGATGTCAGTGTCCCTTAAGTGTGTCACCCTATGGTTCATGAATAATGCGGACATAATCGAGACCCTTCTCCGATCAATAATCAGTAGCGGGACCTGGAGATCCATACTGACTCCCACACATTCAACGATGACTTTCCTGTGATCGTCGGAACCTTTTACGCTTGTATCTTAATCCCTTTGTTTCACGATATATTACATGTCCAAGATTCGATCATCGGTATCTACATACCTAGTTTGATCTCGTTACTGACATGCACTCTTTTCTCGTTCCCGTGATATAACATTCTAGTCATCAAATCACTTGCTTGCAAGCTAACCAATGTGATACCACCGAGAGGGCCCAGAGTATATCTACCTGTCATCGGGATGAACAAATTCCACTCTTGATCCATGATTATCAACATAACACTTTAGTAGCTTTGAAGCCATCTTTATAATCACCCAGTTACGGTGTGACGTTTGATGTCAACAAGAAACTCTTCCTGTGTTAGTGATTGGCATGATCTCATGGTCTAAGGATTAGGACTACTTCATAAGTTGTTTATAGCAATATAAACTCAATGACTTTGATCGTAATGCTATACTTCGGATGAATGTTCATCACACCATTACACTAATGTTGTGATCTCGTTATTAACAACATCCAATGTCTATGATCAGGAAACTATGATCATCTTGTTAATCAACGAACTAGTTTATGAGAGAGGCATAACTAGGAACTTTCTGTTTGTTTATTAAACACACATGTATTAATGTTTACGTATTAATACAATTATAGCATGCAAAATAAACATCTATCATATACTTGGAATACACATAATAAACATTTTATTATTGCCTCTCAGGGAATATTCCCTTCATGAGTAGTTCCAACTTGGACTACGGGTCCATGTAGTAGCTAGATGTTGTATCTCCTCCTTTGTGCTACCATGTTTAGATCTTGTGAGCTCTGTTTATGATCAAGATCATCTATTTGTAATCATGCATGTTGTGTTTGCGGTGATCCGATGGATATTGAGATTACTATGTCAGATTGATTAATGGTTTTATCTTATTGATTCTATCATGATTGTGTTGTTTGTGATCTTGCATGCTCTCCGTTTCTAGTAGCTATCTTGGCCAAGTAGATGCTAGTGACTCCAAGAGGGGATATTTATGCTCGATAGTGGGTTCATGCCTCTATTCAATCTATGGTTGTAGATGTGTTGTTGCTACTAGGGGGAAAACAAAAGTCTCTTGTTTATGGAACTAGTGGATTGTTTACCTTACACACTTTGCTTAAAGCAGCTATCCGTTGCTTGCAACTTAATACTATAGGGGGTTCGGATGATAACCTGAAGGTGGATTACTAGTCATAGATGCAGTTGGATGGCGGTCTATGTATCTTGTTGTATTGCCCAATAGAATCTCATAGGATCATGAATGTCTAGTATTGCATTGTTATTCCTTGCTCAGTCATGTCAATTTCCCTGTTGTAATTTGTTTACCCAGCATGCCATGTTTGTTTATCTTAAGGAGAACACCTCTAGTGAACTATGGACCCCGGTCCAATCTTTACCATTGATACGTTGGAAACATATCTATAATTTTTGATGATCCATGCTTGTTTAGTATCTACTTTGCTTTACTTGTCCACACTTTGAGGTGATTTTTACATGTTTTCTGGTACTAACCTATTAACAAGTTGCAACAGTGCCAGATGCCTGTTTTCTGCTGTTTTTGGTTTCAGAAAAGTTAGTAAAGAAATATTCTCGGAATTTGACGGGACAAACGTCAAAGTCAATTACTTTTCATGGGGAACAAGAAGTCAAGAGGAGAGCCAGACGGGCCGACCAGGGTGGCCAGACCCACCCTAGGCGCGGGTGGGCCCCACCCTTCGCCTGGCTAGGGTTTCCCGCCCCTGGCCGCCAACTCGGCCTCCCCCTTCGCCTATAAGAAAACCCCAATGCAAAAACCCTAAGCACCCGATCTAATCTCCACGAAACCATCTGTAGCCGCCTCCACCATCGTCCCTAGATCGGGGGGGGGGGATCTGAAGTTCTTCCCGGCACCCTGCCGGAAGGGAGATCACCCCGGAGGCCTTCTCTCCGGTATGATGCGTGAGTAGTTCCACCTTGGACTATGGGTACATGTAGTAGCTAGATGGTTGTATCTCCTCCTTTGTGCTTTCATGTATAGATATTGTGAGCTCCGTTCATGATCAAGATCTAATATATTTGTAATCATGCATGTTATGTTTGCGGGGATCCGATGGATATTGAGATTATTATGTTGGTTTGATTAATCATTTTGTCTTTATGATTCTATCATGTCTGTGTTGTTTGTGATCTTGCATGCTCTCCGTTGTTAGTAGCTATCTGGGCCAAGTAGTTGCTAGTGACTCCAAGAGGAGGTATTTATGTTCGATAGTGGGTTCATGCCTCTAGTTTCCAAGGGAAGTGACAGAAATATCTTCGGTTGTAGATGTGTTGTTGCCACTAGGGAGAAAACAACGGTCTCTTGTTCATGGAACATGTGGACTGTTTACCTTACACACTTTGCTTAAAGCAGTTGCCTGTTGCTTGCAACTTAATACTGGAGGGGGTTAGGATGATAACCTGAAGGTGGACTTCTAGTCATAGATGAAGTTGGATGGCGGTCTATGTATCTTGTTGTATTGCCCAGTCGAATCTCATAGGATCTTTCTGACTAGTAATTGCATTGTTGTGCCTTGCTCAGTTCCTGTCAATTGCCCTGCTATAATTTGTTTGCCCTTCATGCCATGTTGTTTATCTAAGGAGAGCACCTCTAGTGAACTATGGACCCCAGTCCAATCTTTACCATTGATACATCTTCCACTGTTACTTGTTTACTTGTTGCAAACCACCATTACCTTCCACACCATACGTTTAATCCTTTGTTACAGCAAACCGGTGAGCTTGACAACCTCACTGATTCGTTGTGGCAAAGTCTTGAGTTTGTGTTGTGCAGGTCTCCGTGTTGCTTGCAACACCTGTGTGACGTTTCCTTCCTCCTTCTGGTTCGATAACCTCGGTCTCTACGGAGGGAAGACTTGCTGCTTGATTCTTCACATCTTGCTCTTGGGGTTTCCAACGAAGTGCTCCACGCCAGCACCATCAACAAGTTTTCTGGCGTTGTTGTCGGGGAGGCTAAGGACGTCTTCACTAGGGGAGTCCTTAACTTCCTTTCTCTTTACTTTGTTTTTAGTTTGCTTAGTTTCTTTTGCTTGGTTTTGTTTGCCTCTTTCCAAAAAACTCCCAAAAAATAGTCTAGTTTGGTTTGCTTGCTTTATTCAAAAACACAAAAAAATAGTTCCTACTCTAGTTTCCACCTTACTCTAGCTCACCATGTTTCTCCCCAAGTTCGCCCAGAAAAATCTTGCAATAGGTAGTGGCTCCATAATAGGGAAAGATAATATTGAAGAATTCTTTAATTATGTTAGCAAGCATGAGGATATTAAGGATAAATCTATAGAAGATCTTGCTCCTAATTATGAGATTGCTGCAAATTCTTTAGTTCATATGTTGGAGGCTAGGTTTGTTAGCCTTAACCCCTTGATACAATTCTTGTTCCTAAAACTAAAAGAAGAAAAGAATGTTGAAAAGAGGGAATTTATCCTTGAAACTTTATCAAAATAATTCCATGATGTTGCTAGGGAAGCCAAAAAGGTCTTTGAGCATTTCAATATGCTAGGCTCAAGTGTAGATGTTGTGGGTATTTCTGATAAAACTAAGCCTAGAGAAGAATTTAAGATACCCATACCCTTTAAGCTTGTTGGAATGCATGAAGCCTTTAAAAAGAATTTTGATTGGATTGCTCCTTAAAATCTTTTTGATGAAGGTAGTAGACCAAAGAGAGATGAGAAGGGATCCTCCAAAACCCATTTGTATGAGATACCTTTCATAGTTGAAGACTTTGCAAGTATGGATGTTAATGCTTCCTTATTTGAAAATACTTGATTCTTCTTGCTTCTTGTGCCTAACTTAAAGGCGTTAAAGAAAAGTACTTGTTCGGAGATAACCCAAGAGTTTCCTTGAGTCTTGGAAGTTATTACTTCTGTAATGACCCCTCCTTATCCTTTTTGTTTGCTTTTTGTGCCAATAATAACCTCTAATGAGAGGGAAGTAAGATTTGGGGAGTTGCTGCCCCGAAACAGATTTATGTCCTCCACCAAAAAAATTCGTGAGGAGTCTCTGTAACTCGGATTGAGCTCAAAATTTACGAATAAATCCCGCAGTATGTTAGATAACTTTAGTTAGTTCAACACTTTTTGATTTGAGCAACAGAAGATGTTCGAAAAAATTGGTTTCTACCTGATGGTCTGTTTTGACAAATTTCTGCCATTATTTGCATTTGCTTCTTATTGATTCCTTTTTGAGTTCTCTTTAGGTGAATGGAGCTTTTTGAAGGAGTTAATACAGTATATTGTGTTTTTAGTGAAAAGGATTGCTATTCCAAAGCTTTGCCAGAGGTCTAATATCTTTTGAATACACTAATGTTGCTAATGAAGATTGTGTGAAGTTTTGTATGAAGGAAAATTTTCAGGTGTAGAGAGAGAGAGAGAGAGAGAGAGAGAGAGAGAGAGAGAGAGAGAGAGAGAGTGATGCAATGAGATGAAGAATAGACAAAATCTCAAGCTTGGGGATGCCACCATGGTGTCACCCCAATAAATATCCAAGAGGTGCAAGCGTCAAAGCTTGGGGATGCCCAAGACATTCCCTTCTTCATCAATAAAAAGCTCAGGTCTATCTAGACACTTCGTTTTTATTGTTTAATGCATAGTTGTGTTGTTCTTGGAGCATCTTAGTTTTTGTTTTCTTTTCTTAGGTTGTTTAGTTTGCTTGAATAAAGTGGTTTGGACCCCCGTTCTCACTGTGTTGTTTCGCAAATAAGTTTTCTTGGTGTTTCGAAAGGGGTAGTAAGTTCTTGCTTGAAGTGCAAGAGGAGCTTGCATTGACTGTGACTTAGACTTTAGCATGACATGCTAGGTGTTTTTTAGCATTATGCTTAGTGATTATTGCTGTAGCATGTCTTGTTCCAAACAACTGGGATTGCTTAGTGTGCCTTGAAGAAATTATGCGTTGTTTTTGCATGCAAAAAGCTTAGTATTGTGGTATTCTCCTTTGATGCTTTGTTTGGGTTGACTTGGCACATGCTCACACCATGTTATGAATATGACAAGTCACCATTAGCCTCTATGATCGTTTAGTCCTTGACATGTAGTACCACTCTTTGCTTTGATTAGTATGCTTGCACTGCATGATTATGGCCATTATTGCTCTCTTAGTTGGTTGCTCCCAGTCTTTGCTAGGCTCCACATGTATGAGTAAGTTCTACTCATGACTCCAACTCCCACGAAACCAAGTTATTCCAAAGTGTCCACTATAAAATCCTATGCATGGTGTGTTACACCATTCCAAGTATATTCTTGTTTTCAACTATCTTGCAATTAAAACTTTTTTGTTATGTGAAAACTTAGTGATTAAAGCCCTCACAAAATTGATGGCACACTTTATATTCTTTGCCCCTAATAAACTTGAACCATTGTGACAACTTTGTTGTATATGCTTGCACTTATAAGTTGGAATTAGGAGAACCATGTTGTCACGGGGAACGTTTTCAACATTGCACTTGTACTTTGTACTCAAGTTGATATCATGTTATTTTGTCTATGGATGTCATCAGTGTGAAATAAAGAGGGAACTTGTAAGTCCATGGAGTTTGTATCCTGTGTTAGAGAAACGCCTGGGCCGCTAGCCTAAGCCATGCCTAATCATGGTGGAAACTTGCAGCATCACCATAATGAGCTATCTATGAAGCATCCTCAATAAAAAGCTATGCATATGGTAAATAAAAAGATTGCTGAGATGCTCATTGTCTACTTGCCTTGTCATTTTGCTTATGGGAAAGCTCCTGTACCATGTGCAAGGGGTACCCCATTGGCGGTTCTCAATGATATGCAAATACTTACAATGACAAGAACTTACCTGGAACCAAAGTTGAGTATGCATGAGGTGTGGCCCTCATATTCAAGGGACTTGAGATTGCGAACTTATACTTCGTCAAGCATATACTCTAGCTTTGCCACTTTAACCTTAACCACTTCAAGATTCTTATGATAGGGGCAATGAGGGCTGAAAGCTAACAAGTAACATAATTTCTGGAAGCTCTTTTTGAAACTTGTAATCCCTGCTTCCTTTATGAAAAGGCCTTTCTTCCACCATTATTTGAGTATCCACCTTCTACATTTAGGCACCATTAAGAGAGCATAGTTGTCATTCTGTGTGTAGTATTCCAAAGCTTATTAATTGATGCATATTGTGATATTACTTGTTCTTGTCCTACTTATTTCTAGTCACCCTTGTGAACTTTGAAGGTGTCCTATGCATCTATTTGATACTCTATGAGGGACAAGCTGATTGTCACTATGCTATGTTTTCTTTATGTGAAACAAACAAACGTTTTTCAATGCATGTTATTCATGATCTTTGTTTTTAGCTTGTTATGTTGCATGCATAGTTACTTTTTCCTATTGTTAGAACTCCATCTTTCATGCACATGTTCAGATTTCTTTGATCCCAGCTTTTAATGCTTGCAAATGGTTGGGTCTTTATTGTGAGGGTGCATGTCTCCTCAAAAATTATTCTTGAGGACGAGCAAGAGTTAAGCTTGGGGATGTTGATATGTTAGAAACGTATCTATAATTTTTGATGCTCCATGCTTGTTTAGTATCTACTTTGCTTTACTTGTCCACACTTTGAGGTGATTTTTACATGTTTTCTGGTACTAACCTATTAACAAGTTGCAACAGTGTAAGATGCCTGTTTTCTGCTGTTTTTGGTTTCAGAAAAGTTAGTAAAGAAATATTCTCGGAATTGGACGGGACAAACGTCAAAGTCAATTACTTTCCGTGGGGAACAAGAAGTTCAGAGGAGAGCCGAAGGGGCCGGCCAGGGTGGCCAGAACCACCCCAGACGCGGGTGGGATCCACCCCGCGCCTGGATAGGGTTTGGCGCCCCTGGCCGCCGCCTCGGCCTTCCCCTTCACCTATAAGAAAACCCCGATGCAAAAACCCTAAGCACCCGATCAAATCTCCACGAAACCGTGTCACATCCCAAGATTTTCCAAATCTTGTTATGTGAAAAATAAATGAATAAAATAAAACTTTGTTGATTTTCAGGGCCAGAAGAAACTTTTGAATCCAATTGGAAATCTTCAAACCTATTTTGAACAAAGAAATCCTAAAGGGATTAAAAAGATAAATAATTAGTAAAGGAAATATAAAAATATTTTACTACTACTTTGAAATCTTTTTATAAAGGCTTTGGTTTTCAAAGGGAAAATAAATATTTAAATAAAGATTATATTATAGAGCCAAATTAAAACCTTGGCCAAGATTTTGAATTAAAACATTTAGTTTTGAATAAAAAAATAGCAAAGGTTTATTTAAATAAAATAATAGGGATTTAATATCCAAGTTTTATTAAAGTAAAGTCTTTTCCCATTTTAAATAAAACACTAAAACTTATTTATTTGTTTAAAATAAGTTTTCCAAATATTTTATATTCTCAAATAAAACCTACTGAAGTGTTTTGGTTTTATTTTAGATTTCAAAATAAATATTTTAATAAAACAAATCCTATTTGATTTAATAATGAAGGTCTATTGTATTTAATTATTAATGGACCCTAAAATAAAAGGTTATTTTGTTTTAAACAAGATTTCCAAATATATTTTATTTTCAAATAAAACCTACTGATTTGGTTTTGAAAATATTTGGATTTCAAATGGAAATTTTATTAATTAAATCAAACCCTATTTTATTAAATAACTAAAGATCCATTTTATTTAATTAATGAATGGATCCTAAAAAGAATAAAAATATTATTTTATTTTAGGATTTGGTTTATGTTGATAAACAGAACCAAAAACTCATTACAAGTTTGGAAGTGTTTGAATTGTTTGAATGTTTGTTTTGTTGTTTGATTTGTGAATTGATTTTCAAAACATGAAATAGATTTGGAAAAAGAAAAAGGATCAGACAGAAAAAATAGTCCAAAGGACCAAGCCCAACAAGGCCCAGCAAACAGCCCAGCTTCCCCTCCCCAAAAGAAAACGGTTCGCACCAACTTGTTAACCCGCAGTGACACTGACTGGTGGACCTCGTTTTCTTTTCTTCTCTCTCGCTGCTAGTGGACCCACAGCCACATGGTTGTCTTCTTCACCGCGACTCCTTCCTCCCCCCAAACCACGTCGCAGTTGCTGCCGTTGAAAGCTCCATCAATCCCCGTTAATTGCCGCGTTAATTCGTCCAGCCAGCACGCAAGGTAAAATCACCCCTCTCCCCTCTCTGGTTCCCCTCCGTCGTCGGACCTCCCTTGCCCCCAGGTTGCCAAATTTCGCCAGACCTCACCCACTGCCCGATGATGCTCCAGCGAAGATTCCTGCCAGCACACGCCACCTCTTGCCTCCTCGAGCACGCAGCTGCGATCAGCATCCCCAGCGGACCTTTCTGCAGCCGCAACTCGCTCGCGCGCGTCCCTGAGCGTTGGCAACGTTTTCCCCGAGCCAGTGCCGCCGTCTGCACCAACTGCGACGACGTCTCTCTGGTAAACCAGACTACCCCGACCCCTCTCGTTCACGCACACACCTTCGCCGTGTCTTGGCGCATCTGACCGTGCATTTCGTTTGCCTCTGAGTGATCCCTAGCGCCGTCCTCGACGACGACTGAGCAAGGCCGAGGCGCAGCTCCACTCCGGCGAGCAATCAAGCTCACTCCACTGCGCCCCTCGACAAGACGGCACCACCTCGAGCTTCCCCAGCCTCCTGCGATCACGGTGAGCACCTTCCCCTCCTCCCTCGCTTCCTATTTCACCAGCGCCGCCGCCGTCTGACCTCGCCGCCGCCAGCGACCGTCGCTGCGCCGCCAGAGTTTGGTCAATGCAACGATAGCCGTAGGATCTGGATCGAACGAACTAGATAGAACACTTAAACGCCGAAGGGGTACGTGTTCTGGGCCAGGCGATCTGTTTGGATCCAACGGTCTGCAGCGTGATCCACACTGAACCGGTACCGTCCAATTAGAGAGCGACGCGTGGCCAGTTTTGGTTTAAATAGAAATTTGGAAAACAGATTTGTTTGTGATTTTGAAAACACTATAACTTTTGATCCACACGTACAAAAATTGCAAATTTGGTATCGTTGGAATCAGTAGAACAAACCCTAGCCAACCATTCCCTTGGTTTAGCAAATAGTATCTGTTAGAGTGGATGTTTTTGCAGAAACATTTGTATGTTTGTTAAGGATGTAAAATTTTTTAAAAAATGAATTTGGGGTTAAAATCTTTGGCAATTGGATTGATTTGAACCTACTAACATTAGGAAACACTTTGTGGACTCAAAAATGTATTTGGTGAAATAAAATAAAGATTCTTTGATTTAAAATCATTTCTAGTCAAATAGAAATGTGGTTTATTTATTAAAAATGATTTTGAAGGAAAACTTTTGGGAAATGTTTTGTTTTAAACTCTCTGACCCTAAACACCAAGTTTTATAGTTTGAAAACATCTTTGGTGAACCCTATAGATTAATGACTTAGTAAAAATATTTCTACACCACATAAAATGATACTTTGTTTTGAAAATGGTTTTGTAGTGAAACCTTTTTGCAAATTACTTTGCCACTTGACAAAATGACCATTAGGTGTACCCAGATGTCTATGGCCCACTAGGAACCACTTTTTCAAACAAAACAAAGCTTGGCATGCTTGCATGCATTACTTTGACTTTGTTATTTTATGTGCTGTTTTGCTTGACTGGTAGATTGAACTTGTGCCCTGCTTAATTAAATTGTAGTGACTTGAAGAGTGTGATTGTAGCAAGGACAAGGAGTGAACCTATACCCTCTACCAAAAAGGCAAGTGATGCTTCATACTTTGTCCCATTACTTTCACTATGCATTAGTGATTTTGCTAAGTATAAACCTTGCTACAAGAAAACCTAGTAGATGAAACCTTAGTGGAAATCTTCCTAAGTTAAGACTCCTAATACTATCAAGCTTAGCCTAGCTAATAGAAAACATGGGTGGAATATATATTCACACTATGGAAAAATATTCTAAGTCTGAGGACTTGTGTTTTGTTTAATAAAACAACTAAGTTAATGAATCACCTGGGTGGAATGGTAATTGCTTGGTGGATTTTGGTTGAGTGGTTCACAAGGCCCATGTCTATGGTTTACCTTGTGTATCTCACTTGTGTATGGCCACCCAGGAACAAAGAGATTTGAGATGTCAAATGTTGAGAAGCTTCAAGTGCAACCACTTGGAAATATGGGCTCTGCCATGATCATATAGGTTGCAAGAACTTAGCCATATGGACAGAGGGTGGTAGTGTTTGATAGGTTGGAACGCGTCCATTTTGGTCTAAGGGAAAGCTTCTGAAAGATCTTGTCTTGGGAAACCAAGTCTTGTGGGGAAAGTGCACCACCTCTGCAGAGTGTAAAATCTAAGTACTTAGCCATGTCCCTGGTAAAGGACAATTTGAGCATCAAGACATGGAAGCAATAAAGAATCTCATCATTCAAATTTCTAAGTTAAAATCTTGTGGTTTGAACAAGGGTTGTTTGAAATCTTCAATCTTTGATTGAGAGAAGCCTTGGAAAAGATTTTGTCAAAACAAAAACTTAGTATTTTCAAAATGATAAGGAAAATCTATTTTGAGCAATGCAAGCCTCAACTCCACTTAGCCAAATGCATATAGATGCTAGATTCCACTATACTACCAAAGTATCACTTGCCAATACAATTCAAATGTATTTACCCTTTGTGGCTGTAACTTGTATGTTGCAGGTTTGATTGATTTTAGTGAAGATTGTCTGATTAGGATTACAAAGTCTACAACCAACATCTGCTTGTGGCACTTTGAAGATGAAGGACCCCATGACTACAGTTATTCCGCTGCAATGTAATGTAATAGCCAAATGAGCTATGTAAGATGTAATAAATTATGTTATTCCTGGTTATAAAGTTATATTATGACCTTTGTTTCTTGATATTACATCTTAACTATGGATGCTAGCTATTGATCCAGGGACTAGCATTGTAAACACAGGGGACTCCACCTTATATTGTTGTAAGGTTGGGACACTCCCTCTACAGATGGTATCAGAGCATTGTGTTGCCTGTAGGATTTGTAAACCTAGGATTGGACAAAACCCTTAGAAAAATAGGAGTTGTACTTGTTCCAAAAACTTATTCACAAAAACACTTGTAAACTCTTTCCTCAACCATTTTGGTTTCAACTCTACTTCTCTTCTTTTTCAACTGTTTGGAAAAAAAAACCAACCCCATGGCCAAAGACTACACCATGTGCAAAGGACTACTTCAACTCTAATGACTTCAACTTCTTCAACTCTATTGACTTCAACATCTTCAGCATATTCACCAAGGACTTCAACCATGGTTATCACTAAGGACAAGTGAGACAAGAAATATTGCTCAAGATTTGGAGACTAAGGAAACACAACTTAGAAAGAACCCTCATCACCTTTGAAGTTTTGTGACCAAGAGTTTTCCCAAGGAAACCATTATCTCATGCAAGAAGAATCAACCAAAAAGGATGGAAAGATCACAAGTGAACCATATAGATGGACCACCATATTTTGTTTAAAACAAACCCACCCAACTTAAGTGGTGTAACAAAAGTATTTTTGGTTGCCTAAAAATATGCTTGAAACTTGTTGTTTGAGTGGAATGTTTGTTTGTGATTGCTTGCACATTGCTTGTGTGAATTGTGATGTGTGTGATTATAATTATCCCCTTAGAAATATTTTGCCTATTCTAATCCCAATCCAACCCACACAGATGACTTCTCCAAGAGACTCCAACATCAAGGTTAATGATGACAACCACAACCAAGAGAACAACATGAGAAAACAACTACTAGCAAACCAAACCCAGTTGAGCCAAGAAACAACTCAGATTTTAGCCAACAACAATGGACTAGACCCAGCCATACAAAGGATTTTGAAACTTCAATCCCAATTGATGCAAGGATTGGTTACTCAAATGATCAACATGGGAGAAAACTTTTCCCAAAGAGCTAATGACAACAAGGATGACAAGGATGTTATTCTAGAAGGAACCCAAGCTAGCAATACTTGTGGAGAAAAGGATCATGCATCCAAAGAACATGAAGATCAATTCCCTAATTGTGAAGAAGAAAGTCATATCTCTACTAACTGCCCCAAGAAGAGAGAAAGATTTTCCACCTATGAAGAACATGAACTAGAAGAACTCCTAGCTTTGGAGAAACCCAAAAAGAAGAAGATGAAATGCCCCAACCCTAACAAGGAGGATATTACTCAAGTACAATGTTACAATTGCAAAGAGATGGGACACTATGCCAATGAATGCCCAGAAAAGAAGAAGAACCAAGGAAACAAACAAGAGGCAATGATACCAAAGGAAAAGAAAGATATCAGCCAAGTGATGTGTTTCAAATGCAAGGAAGTAGGCCACTATGTAAACACTTGTCCAGAAAAGATGAAGGACAAGTTAAACAAGTCTATGAAGGATCTCAACCTTGACCCATGAGTCAAGTGTGGAAACAAAGGACACTATGCAAAGGTTGCCCAAGAGAAGTTTCCCCAGGATCCCAAGTAAGCCAAGATGTAATTTAGTTTGAATTTTTTTAAGGGTGGTAGTACCCTAGTTGTTTGAGCCTATTTGTAAACCTAGCCTCCCCCAAATCTCGGGAAGAAATTTATTTTAAGGGTGGTAGCCTGTCACATCCCAAGATTTTCCAAATCTTGTTATGTGAAAAATAAATGAATAAAATAAAACTTTGTTGATTTTCAGGGCCAGAAGAAACTTTTGAATCCAATTGGAAATCTTCAAACCTATTTTGAACAAAGAAATCCTAAAGGGATTAAAAAGATAAATAATTAGTAAAGGAAATATAAAAATATTTTACTACTACTTTGAAATCTTTTTATAAAGGCTTTGGTTTTCAAAGGGAAAACAAATATTTAAATAAAGATTATTTTATAGAGCCAAATTAAAACCTTGGCCAAGCTTTTGAATTAAAACATTTAGTTTTGAATAAAAAAATAGCAAAGGTTTATTTAAATAAAATAATAGGGATTTAATATCCAAGTTTTATTAAAGTAAAGGCTTTTCCCATTTTAAATAAAACACTAAAACTTATTTATTTGTTTAAAATAAGTTTTCCAAATATTTTATATTCTCAAATAAAACCTACTGAAGTGTTTTGGTTTTATTTTAGATTTCAAAATAAATATTTTAATAAAACAAATCCTATTTGATTTAATAATGAAGGTCTATCGTATTTAATTATTAATGGACCCTAAAATAAAAGGTTATTTTGTTTTAAACAAGATTTCCAAATATATTTTATTTTCAAATAAAACCTACTGATTTGGTTTTGAAAATATTTGGATTTCAAATGGAAATTTTATTAATTAAATCAAACCCTATTTTATTAAATAACTAAAGATCCATTTTATTTAATTAATGAATGGATCCTAAAAAGAATAAAAATATTATTTTATTTTAGGATTTGGTTTATGTTGATAAACAGAACCAAAAACTCATTACAAGTTTGGAAGTGTTTGAATTGTTTGAATGTTTGTTTTGTTGTTTGATTTGTGAATTGATTTTCAAAACAGGAAATAGATTTGGAAAAAGAAAAAGGATCAGACAGAAAAAAATAGTGCAAAGGACCAAGCCCAACAAGGCCCAGCAAACAGCCCAGCTTCCCCTCCCCGAAAGAAAACGGTTCGCACCAACTTGTTAACCCGCAGTGACACTGACTGGTGGACCTCGTTTTCTTTTCTTCTCTCTCGCTGCCAGTGGACCCACAGCCACATGGTCGTCTTCTTCACCGCGACTCCTTCCTCCCCCCAAACCACGTCGCAGTTACTGCCGTTGAAAGCTCCATCAATCCCCGTTAATTGCCGCGTTAATTTGTCCAGCCAGCACGCAAGGTAAAAGCACCCCTCTCCCCTCTCTGGTTCCCCTCCGTCGCCGGACCTCCCTTGCCCCCAGGCTGCCAAATTTCGCCAGACCTCACCCACTGCCCAACGATGCTCCAGCGAAGATTCCTGCCAGCACACGCCACCTCTTGCCTCCTCGAGCACGCAGCTGCGATAAGCATGCCCCAGCGGACCTTTCTGCAGCCTCAGCTCGCTCGCGCGCGTCCCTGTGCGTTGGCAACGTTTTCCCCGAGCCAGCGCCGCCGTCTGCACCAACTGCGGCGACGTCTCTCTGGTAAACTAGACTACCCCGACCCCTCTCGTTCACGCACACACCTTCGCCGTGTCTTGGCGCATCTGACCGTGCATTTCGTTTGCCTCTGAGTGATCCCTAGCGCCGTCCTCGACGACGACTGAGCAAGGCCGAGGCGCAGCTCCACTCCGGCGAGCAATCAAGCTCACTCCAGTGCGCCCCTCGACAAGACGGCACCACCTCGAGCTTCCCCAGCCTCCTGCGATCACGGTGAGCACCTTCCCCTCCTCCCTCGCTTCCTATTTCACCAGCGCCGCCGCCGTCTGACCTCGCCGCCGCCAGCGACCGTCGCTGCGCCGCCAGAGTTTGGTCAATGCAACGATAGCCGTAGGATCTGGATCGAACGAACTAGATAGAACACTTAAACGCCGAAGGGGTACGTGTTCTGGGCCACGCGATCTGTTTGGATCCAACGGTCTGCAGCGTGATCCACACTGAACCGGTACCGTCCAATTAGAGAGCGACGCGTGGCCAGTTTTGGTTTAAACAGAAATTTGGAAAACAGATTTGTTTGTGATTTTGAAAACACTATAACTTTTGATCCACACGTACAAAAATTGCAAATTTGGTATCGTTGGAATCAGTAGAACAAACCCTAGCCAACCATTCCCTTGGTTTAGCAAATAGTATCTGTTAGAGTGGATGTTTTTGCAGAAACATTTGTATGTTTGTTAAGGATGTAAAAATTGTTTAAAAAATGAATTTGGGGTTAAAATCTTTGGCAATTGGATTGATTTGAACCTACTAACATTAGGAAACACTTTGTGGACTCAAAAATGTATTTGGTGAAATAAAATAAAGATTCTTTGATTTAAAATCATTTCTAGTCAAATAGAAATGTGGTTTATTTATTAAAAATGATTTTGAAGGAAAACATTTGGGAAATGTTTTGTTTTAAACTCTCTGACCCTAAACACCAAGTTTTATAGTTTGAAAACATATTTGGTGAACCCTATAGATTAATGCCTTAGTAAAAATATTTCTACACCACATAAAATGATACTTTGTTTTGAAAATGGTTTTGTAGTGAAACCTTTTTGAAAATGACTTTGCCACTTGACAAAATGACCATTAGGTGTACCCAGATGTCTATGACCCACTAGGAACCACTTTTCAAACAAAACAAAGCTTGGCATGCTTGCATGCATTACTTTGACTTTGTTATTTTATGTGCTATTTTGCTTGACTGGTAGATTGAACTTGTGCCTTGCTTAATTAAATTGTAGTGACTTGAAGAGTGTGATTGTAGAAAGGACAAGGAGTGAACCTATACCCTCTACCAAAAAGGCAAGTGTTGCTTCATTCTTTTTCCCATTACTTTCACTATGCATTAGTGATTTTGCTAAGTAAAACTTGCATGGAATTTTGCTAAGTATAAACCTTGCTACAAGAAAACCTAGTAGATGAAACCTTAGTGGAAATCTTCCTAAGTTAAGATTACTAATACTATCAAGATTAGCCTAGCTAATAGAAAACATGGGTGGAATATATATTCACACTATGGAAAAGTATTCTAAGTCTGAGGACTTGTGTTTTGTTTAATAAAACAACTAAGTTAATGAATCACCTGGGTGGAATGGTAATTGCTTGGTGGATTTTGGTTGAGTGGTTCACAAGGCCCATGTCTATGGTTTACCTTGTGTATCTCACTTGTGGATGGCCACCCAGGAACAAAGAGATTTGAGATGTCAAATGTTGAGAAGCTTCAAGTGCAACCACTTGGAAATATGGGCTCTGCCATGATCATATAGGTTGCAAGAACTTAGCCATATGGACAGAGGGTGGTAGTGTTTGATAGGTTGGAACGCGTCCATTTTGGTCTAAGGGAAAGCTTCTGAAAGATCTTGTCTTGGGAAACCAAGTCTTGTGGGGAAAGTGCACCACCTCTGCAGAGTGTAAAATCTAAGTACTTAGCCATGTCCCTGGTAAAGGACAATTTGAGCATCAAGACATGGAAGCAATCAAGAATCTCATCATTCAAATTTCTAAGTTAAAATCTTGTGGTTTGAACAAGGGTTGTTTGAAATCTTCAATCTTTGATTGAGAGAAGCCTTGGAAAAGATTTTGTCGAAACAAAAACTTAGTATTTTCAAAATGATAAGGAAAATCTATTTTGAGCAATGCAAGCCTCAACTCCACTTATTCAAATGCATATAGATGCTAGATTCCACTATACTACCAAAGTATCACTTGCCAATACAATTCAAATGTATTGACCCTTTGTGGCTGTAACTTGTATGTTGCAGGTTTGATTGATTTTAGTGAAGATTGTCTGATTAGGATTACAAAGTCTACAACCAATATCTACCTGTGGCACTTTGAAGATGAAGGACCCCATGACTACAGTTATTCCGCTGCAATGTAATAGCCAAATGAGCTATGTAAGATGTAATAAATTATGTTATTCCTGGTTATAAAGTTATATTATGACCTTTGTTTCTTGATATTACATCTTAACTGTGGATGCTAGCTATTGATCCAGGGACTAGCATTGTAAACACAGGGGACTCCACCTTATATTGTTGTAAGGTTGGGACACTCCCTCTACAAACCGTCTGTAGCCGCCGCCACCATCGTCCCTAGATCGAGGGGGGGGGGGGATCTGAAGTTCTTCCCGGCACCCTGCCGGAAAGAAGATCATCCTGGAGGCCTTCTCTCCGGTATGATGCGTGAGTAGTTCCACCTTGGACTATGGGTCCATGTAGTAGCTAGATGGTTTTATCTCCTCCTTTGTGCTTTCATGTATAGATCTTGTGAGCTCCGTTCATGATCAAGATCTAATCTATTTATAATCATGCATGTTGTGTTTGCGGGGATCTGACGAATATTGAGATTATTATGTTGGTTTGATTAATGGTTTTATCTTTATGATTCTATCATGTCTGTGTTGTTTGTGATCTTGCATGCTCTCCGTTGTTAGTAGATATCTTGGCCAAGTAGTTGCTAGTGACTCCAAGAGGGGGTATTTATGCTCGATAGTGGGTTCATGCCTCTAGTTTCCAAGGGAAGTGACAGAAATCTCTTCGGTTGTAGATGTGTTGTTGCCACTAGGGAGAAAACAACGATCTCTTGTTTATGGAACATGTGGACTATTTACCTTACACACTTTGTTTAAAGCAGTTGTCTGTTGCTTGCAAATTAATACTGGAGGGGGTTCGGATGATAACCTGAAGGTGGACTTCTAGTCATAGATGCAGTTGTATGGCGGTCTATGTATCTTGTTGTATTGCCCAATCGAATCTCATGGGATCTTTCTGACTAGTAATTGCATTGTTATGCCTTTCTCAGTTCCTGTCAATTGCCCTGCTGTAATTTGTTTACCCTTCATGCCATGTTGTTTATCTAAGGAGAGAACCTCTAGTGAACTATGGACCCTGGTCCAATCTTTACCATTGATACATCTTCCACTGTTACTTATTTACTTGCTGCAAACCACCATTACCTTCCACACCATACATTTAATCCTTTGTTACAGCAAAACAGTGAGCTTGACAACCTCACTGATTCGTTGGGGCAAAGTCTTGAGTTTGTGTTGTGCAGGTCTCCGCGTTGCTTGCAACACGTGTGTGACGTTTCCTTCCTCCTTCTATTTCGATAACCTCGGTCTCTACTGAGGGGAGACTTGCTGCTTGCTGCTTCACACCTTGCTCTTGGGGTTTCCAACGAAGTGTTCCATGTCAGCACCATCAACCATTGATACATCTTCCACTATTACTATTTACTTTCTGCAAACCACTATTACCTTCCACACCATACAGTTAATCCTTTGTTTTCAGCAAACCGGTGAGATTGACAACCTCAATGTTCATTGGGGCAAAGTCTTGAGTTTGTGTTGTGCAGGTTTCCAGTTGCTAGCAACACCTTTCAGTCGTTTCCTTCCTCCTACTTGTTCAATAACCTTGGTTTCTTACTGAGGGAAAAACTTGCTGCTGTACTCATCATACCTTCCTCTTGGGGTCGCCCAATGAAGCTCTATAGTGATCTGAGCCACATCATCATCGTTCGCCACTCATCTCAGCTCAAGCATTTATCAATCCTTGGGATCTTGGTACCTAAAAATCCATGGATCGAGACAAGAGACAAAGATACATATCTTCTGTTCAATCACCCCACAATATTCCCATGTATTAATGTACATAATAGCTGCGAGGTTTCACCCCAACCCACAGCCCCTGAGGACTACCCACTCATAACAATAAGATCAAGTATAGAAAATACTGTACAAAATACTTAGATTGAAATCAAATATTTTTACAATGGTCGCCAAATCACAAGGAGATCTCAAGTACAAGATGATGGCTATGACTATGGAGTGGATGTGGAGGATGGAGTGGATGAACTATGGTGGTGGATCTCCTTTGGTGTTGTTGTGATGCAATCTGAGAATGGCGTCCCTCTGCATGGCGGCTGGAGTTTCTAAATATATAGGTGCCTTCATGAGAGTTATTGTGTTTGACCTAGCGGAGATGTCGCCGCATAGTACGGACCAACCGCACGGATGGGCCTTGCCAGTACGATAGGTCGTTAATCTTGCAGAAAGCTCCTTTTCGACCCTAGTTGACTTGTGAAAGAACATTGTTTTCCCTAAGTATTTTGGTGTTGATGATAATCCCACTTGTGGTTTAATCGTGTGCCTAAGTTTCAGGTTATTCGTTTACTATGAAGTCTATGGACCTCTCTCTTGAAGACTCGTGAAGACGGCGTCCTTTGTTTTTTGCTTTTCATTCGTTGTTGTTGCTTTAGATCGCCGTACTATCAAGAGGGGGTCCACCTTGAAAGGTTGTGGGGAATCATGTTTTCATGCACAAACCATATTTGCACTGCCATAGCCCTCCGTTTGTTCAGCGAGAAAGTGATATTTTGAGCTGTTTCTGCCCTGGCCGTAAATTTCCGGCCATGCGTCGAAAGTTCCACCCACAGTCCGCTGCGGGGATGGCACGGCAGAAGTTCCGACTCAAGTTCTGATTCTAGTTTCGGCTAGATGCAGAATACTTCAGCATTGAAGTGTTCTATTTGCCGAAATTAGCAACATAAGCTGTGTTGGTAGTACCGGTCAGCGGTTCTGGTCAATATTGACCGGTAGCTATGACCAGCATTACCTAGCTACTTCCGCAAGGAAATCCTTGAGCGGTACTTCTTCCCTCCAACAGAAGTTCCAGTCAGGTGGTTTCGCGACCTAGAATTTCCTCCTCTAGTTTCGCCTCACGTTCTGCCTAAGTACTGTATGGTTCAGTTTTGAAACATGCTAACTTGGTCTAGAACTTGCTCCGGTAGTACCATCGGAAGTTCTGCTCATGCCGACCGGAATTTTCGGTCATACTATGGAGCCTCCCCCTTCTGCTTTTGAGCCGTTGGGGCGAGTGCTGAGCGGAAGTTCCGGCCCCTCACCGGAATTTCTGGTGGTGTCGCGAACAAGCAACATTTCATTTTGAAGGGAGCCTATTTAAGGCACCCTTCTTCCTCCTCCCATCTTATCTCTTCAATTTCTCTCTCCTCCATTAATACCAGAGCTTCATCTTCCTAGATCTCTCTCCCTAGCCACTCAAACCTCTTGATATTTTGAGGAGTGGGAGAGGTGACCTAGATCTACACTTCCACCAAAGGAATCTTGATTCCCCCCAACCATCCTTTATGGATCTTGTTACTCTTGTGTTCTTGGAACCCTAGACGGTGTAGGACATCCTCGGAGCTAAGGGCATGCGTTGTGAAGCTCTGTGGTGTCGTCGAGGGCCTCCAATTAAGTTGTGGAGCTTCCCCTTCAACCTTGTTGTAAAGTTTTCGGTTTGCGCCTTCAAGGTCACATGTTAGTGGATTGTGAGCCCGTCATTCTGGTGGAGCTCACCGGAGAAGAAGGTGAGGCCTTTGTGGTGCTCGGGTGACCTTGTGTGGCCCCAACGCCTCTCCAACATAGACGTAGCTTATTTGTAAGTGAACCTACAGTAATTACATCTCTGTGTCTCCTTTCTGGTTACTCGCTCTACACCTTTACTTCTTGTCCTTTACCGCTTTGTTACTTGTTGATTGTTCTCTAGCATATAGGATTGCTCATCTAGTTGCATATCTAGAGAAATTTATTTCTTACAAAGCCTCAACTTGATTAACAAGATAAAAATTGGTAGTCTCCTATTCACCCCCCTCTAGTCGACCAAAGTTGGACCTTTCAACTTGGCTGAGTAGGCAACGTGATAATCTTCAATAAATTCTCCTGATTTCACCTTAAAAGTGTGATTTCCTGCACACCACAAATTAAAACTAAGGATTGCACATATTTGCAATAATTAGTCATTAGTAGTAAGGCTAAAGAGATTCTTGGTCAATTTTTTGACTTAAAATGCGATAAAACCTGAAGAAATATGGAATTTTCAAAGCCATAAACTTCTCCAAAGCTCAAACCTTGATAGTCCTCGAGCAAGAAACAAACAAGACCATAAGGAACACAACGTTTAAACTAAATAACAAGAAGATGAATTCACTTATGATTGGTAATCATATGCATCCAACACCTATTCCATTTGAAAGGCTCATCAAATTTAGAGAAGTGCCAAGAGCACTATACAAGATTTGTTAACTCAAAACAATCAAAGTAAAGTTTGATATAATTATAAACAACTAGAAGTGTAACAATCATTTAAATTCCTCTAGTTAACTCTTAGCTTGCCAAGGAACACTAGGAAGTTTCATATTAACAAATTGTAGAGGGAGTGTCCCAACCTTTATTAACATAAGGTGGTGTCCCCTGTGTTTACAATGCTAGTCCCTGGATCAATAGCTAGCATCCATAGTTAAGATGTAATATCAAGAAACAAAGGTCATAATATAACTTTATAACCAGGAATAACATAATTTTATTACATCTTACATAGCTCATTTGGCTATTACATTACATTGCAGCAGAAATCTATAAGCATGGGGTCCTTCATCTTCAAGTGCCACAGGCAGACATGTTGGTTGTAGACTTTGTAATCCTAATCAATCAATCTTCACTAAAATCAATCAAACCTGCAACATTACAAGTTACAGCCACAAGGGTCAATACATTTGAATTGTATTGGCAAGTGATACTATGGTTGTATAGTGGAGTCTATCATCTATATGCATTTGGCTAAGTGGAGTTGAGGCTTGCATTGCTCAAAATAGATTTTCCTTAACATTTTGAAAACACTAAGTTTTTGCTTTGACAAAATCATTTTTATCAATCAAAGATTTGAAGATCCTTTAACCCTTGTTCAAACCACAAGTTTTTAACTTAGAAATTTGAATGATGAGATTCTTGATCGCTTCCATGTCTTGATGCTCAAATTGTCCTTTACCAGGGACATGGCTAAGTACTTAGATTTTACACTCTACAAAGGTGGTGCACTTTCCCCACAAGACTTGGTTTCCCAAGACAAGATCTTTCAGAAGCCTTCCCTTAGACCAAAATGGACGCGTTCCAACATATCAAAAACTACCACCCTCTGTCCATATGGCTAAGTTCTTGCAACCTATATGATCTAGGCAGAGCCCATAATGCCAAGTGGCTGCACTTGAAGCTTCTCAACATTTGACATCTCAAATCTCTTTGTTCCTGGGTGGCCATCCACAAGTGAGATACACAAGGTAAACCATAGACATGGGCCTTGTGAACCACTCAACCAAAATCCACCAAGCAATTACCATTCCACCCAGGTGATTCATTAACTTAGTTGTTTTCTTAAACAAAAACACAAGTCCTCAGACTTAGAAATTTTTCCATAGTATGAATATATATTCCACCCTTGTTTTCTATTAGCTAGGCTAAGCTTGATAGTAATAGGAATCTTAACTTAGGAAGATTCCCACTAGGGTTTCATCTACTAGTTTTCCTATAGCAAGGTTTATACTTAGCAAAAATCCATGCAAGTTTTACTTAGAGAAAATCACTAGTGCATAGTGAAAGTAATGGGACAAAAAGTATGAAGCATCACTTGCCTTTTTGGTAGAGTATGGGTTCACTCCTTGTCCTTGCAACAATCACACTCTTCAAGTCACTACAAATCAATCAAGCAAGGCACAATCTCAATCTACCAATCAAGCAAAACAACACATAAAATAACAAAGTCAAAGTAATGCATGCAAGCATGCCAAGCTTTGTTTTGTTTGAAAGTTCCTAATGGGTCATGAACATTTGAAAATACCTATTGGTCATTTTGTAAAGTGGCAAAGTCATTTGCAAAAGGTTTCACTTTAAAAACCATTTTCAAAACAAAGTATCATTTTAGGTGGTGTTGAAATATTTTTACTAAGGCATTAATCTATAGGGTTCACCAAATAAGTTTTCAAACCATAAAACTTGGTGTTTGGGGTCAGAGAGTTTAAAACAAAACATTTTCTAAAAGTTTTCTTCCAAAACCATTTTTAATAAATAAACTATATTTTTATTTGACTAGAAATGGTTTTAAATCAAAGAATCATTCTTTTGTTTCACCAAATACAATTTAGAATCCACAAATTGTTTCCTATGGTCAGTAGGTTCATAGCAATCCAATTGCAAAAGATTTTATCCCCAAATTCATTTTTAAACAATTTTCACATCCTTAACAAGCATACAAATGTTTCTGCAAAAACAACCATTTTTCCAGAAGCTTTTTACTAAACAAAAGGCATGGTTGGCTAGGTCTTGTTCCACTGATTCCAATGATATAAAGTTTGCAAAATTTGGACGTGTGGATCAAAAGTTGTGCAATTTAGAAAATTGGAAATCTAATAGATCAAATCTGTCTTTTAAATCAACTACAGGCCACGTGGCTGTTTCTGATTGGTCAATAACGGTTCGCTCGGATCGGCTACGGGGTGCGTTGGATCTAAATGAAAACGTGCGGCATAGATGGACGCGTACCTTTTTGATTGGATCTAATCCTAGCCGGATGTTTCGCATCCTACGGCTCCTGACTCACTAACCAAAATCCGGCGGCGCTCAACGGTGGATGGCGGCGGCGACGCGCTGCTGGCGGTGCTACGGCGGCTACAGGAAGCGAGGGAGGGAACGGATATGCTCACCGGGTCCGCCGTGGTATTCTGGTGCTCAACGTGGTCGTAGGAGAGCAGGGGGTGCACGGGGGCGACGGTGATTGCTCGTCGGAGGAGCTTCCGGCGTCGGGTGGTTCTGGAGGTCGTCGAGGGCGAGGATGGAGGGCACCCTAGGACAAACGGGAGGCACCGTTAGGTTCGCAAAGGCATGGCGATCATCATCGTGTCCACGGGGAAGAGAGGGAAGGTCTGGTTTACCTGGGAGACGTCGCCGCAGTTGGAGCAGACGGCGGCGCTGTCTCGGGGAAGACGTTGCCGACGCTCAGGGACGCGCGCGAGCGAACTGCGGCTGCAGAAAGGTCCGCTAGGGCTTAGGGAGTATGCGACTGTGGTCAAGGAGGAGAGGGGTGGCAAGTACTGGCCGGAATCAGCAAGAAGGGTCGTCGGAGACAGTGGTGCTCGGGGAGGAATTGGGGCGGCCTGGGGGTGCACTTGGGGGAGGAGATAGAGGGGAAACAGAGGAGAGTCATTAGCGTTTAAAGGAGCATGGTCACTGCGAGTAATGTTGGCCGCGTTAAGACGAATTCAAGCCGCGAAATCAAAGCCAGAAACGGGGATGAACTGGTCGCTGCGGGTGAGGACGATGAACAGGAGGGATGGGTCCTGGCTGTCTGCGAGAGAGAGAGCGCGAGTGTGGGGTCCAGTCATCAGCGACTTAGTGGTTAAGTTACTGAGTGAGAAAAGAATGCTTCGGGGGAGAGAGGGGCTGGTACTGGGCCTTGTTGGGCTTGGCCGGCTGGGCTGGTCCAGATCCTATTTTTTTCTGTCTGAAACCTTTTTCTTTTTCCAAATCAATTTCTGTTTTGAAATTTCAAACAACATTCATACATTCAAACAATTCAAACACTTCCAAACTTTGTATTGTGTTAGTTCTGTTTTAACCACAAAAAACCAAAGTCCAATAATAAAATAATTTTTTTTTAGAGTCCATTTTAATTAAATAAAATGGACACTAGTTAATAAATCAAATGGGTTTTTATTTATTTTAAAACTCCATTTGAAATCTAAATATTTCCAAAACCAAATCAGTAGGTTTTATTTGAAAATAGAAGATATTTGGAAAACTTGTTTAAAATAAAATAACATTTTATTTTAGGGTCCATTAATAGTTAAATAAAATGGGCCTTAGTTATTAAATCAAATAGGTTTTGTTTTATTAGAAACTTTATTTTGAAATCTAAAATAAAACCAAAACACTTCAGTAGGTTTTATTTGAGAATACAAAATACTTGGAAAATCTTATTTAAAATAATTTAATAAGTTTTAGTGTTTATTTAAAATGGGGAAAGCCTTTACTTAAATAAAATTGGATATTAAATCCTTATTATTTTATATAAACCTTTACTATTTTTAATCAAAACAAAACATTTTATTTCAAAAACTTGTCCAAGGTTTAATTTGGCTCTATAAAATAATCCTTATTTATAAATCTACCCTTTTCTTTTGAAAACCAAATCTTTTATTGAAAGATCCAAAATAGTAATTTTAAATATTTTGAAGTCTATTGTTTATTTAACTTTTTAAATCCCTTTAGGATTTTATTTGATCCAAAAAGGTTTTGAAAGTTTCCAAATGGATTCAAAAAGTTTCTTCTCACCCTGAAAATCAACAAAGTTTTATTTTATTCATTTATTTTTCACATTACAAGATTTGGAAAATCTTGGGATGTGACAGGCTACCACCCTTAAAATAAATCTCGTCCCGAGATTTGGGGAGGCTAGGGTTACAAATTGGCTCAAAGCAACTAGGGTACTACCACCCTTAAAAATTTTCAAACTAAATTACATCTTGGCTTGCTTGGGATCCTGGGGAAACTTCTCTGGGCAACCTTCTGCATAGTGTCCTTTGTTTCCACACTTGACTCATGGGCCAAGGTTGAGATCCTTCATAGGCTTGTTTAACTTGTTCTTCATCTTTTCTGGACAATTGTTTACATAGTGGCCTAGTTCCTTGCATTTGAAACACATCACTTGGCTGATATCTTTCTTTTCCTTTGGTATCATTAACTCTTGTTTGTTTCTTTGGTTCTTCTTCTTTTCTGGGCAGTCATTGGCATAGTGTCCCATCTCTTTGCAATTGTAACATTGTACTTGAGTAATATCTTCCTTGTTAGGGTTGGGGCATTTCTTCTTCTTCTTCTTCTTCTTCTTCTTTTTGGGTTTCTCCAAAGCTAGGAGTTCTTCTAGTTCATGTTCTTCATAGGTGGGAGATCTTTCTCTCTTCTTGGGGCATTGATCTTCATGTTCCTTGGATGCATGATCCTTGCATCCCCAAGTATTGCAAGCCTTGGTTCCTTCTAAAATAACATCCTTGTCATCCTTGTTGTCATTAGCTCTTTGGGAAAGGTTTTCTCTCATGTTGATCATTTGAGTAACTAATCCTTGCAACAATTGGGATTGAAGTTTTAAAATCCTTTGTATGGCTGGGTCTAGTCCATTATTGTTGGCTAAAAGCTGAGCTGTCTCTTGGCTCAACTGGTTTTGGGTTGCTATAAGTTCTATCATGTTATCTTCTTGGTTGGTGTTGGTGTCATCAACCTTGATGTTGGAGTCTCTTGGAGTAGTCATCTGTTTGGGTTGATTGAAGATTAGAATAGACAAGATATTTCTAAGGAATCAATCCTAATCACACACATTACAATTCACTCAAACAATGTGCAAGCATTCACAAACAACTTTTCACTCAAACAACAAAGTTCAAGCACATACTTTAGGCAACAAAATATTTTTGTTACACCACATAAGTTGGTGGTTTTGTCTTAACTAAAATATGGTGGTCCATCTATAGGGTTCACTTGTGATCTTTCCTTCCTTCATGATTCTTCTTGTATGAGATCATGGTTCTCTTGAGAAAAACTCTTGGTTACAATAACTTCTAGTCATGTGGTCTCCTTCTAACTTTTGCATTCCCTCAGTCTCTAGATCTTGAGCAAGATTTCCTTGTTTCACTTGTAGTCCTTAGTGGTATCCAAGTTGGAAGTCCTTGGTGAACATGCTGAAGATGTTGAAGTCATTAGAGTTGAAGAAGTTGAAGTCATTAGAGTTGAAGATGTTGAAGTCATTAGAGTTGATGAAGTCCTTTGCACATGGTGAAGTCTTTGGTCATGGGGTAGGTTTTTCCATCAAGTTGAAAATAGAAGAGATGTAGAGTTGAAACCAAAATGATTGAGGAAAGAGTTTACAAGATTGTTTGTAAATAAGTTTTGCAACAAATACAACTCCTATTTTTCTAAGGGTTTTGTCCAATCCTAGGGTTTACAAATCCTACAGGCAACACAATGCTCTGATACCATCTGTAGAGGGAGTGTCCCAACCTTTATTAACATAAGGTGGTGTCCCTGTGTTTACAATGCTAGTCCCTGGATCAATAGCTAGCATCCACAGTTAAGATGTAATATCAAGAAACAAAGGTCATAATATAACTTTATAACCAGGAATAACATAATTTTATTACATCTTACATAGCTCATTTGGCTATTACATTACATTGCAGCAGAAATCTATAAGCATGGGGTCCTTCATCTTCAAGTGCCACAGGCAGACATGTTGGTTGTAGACTTTGTAATCCTAATCAATCAATCTTCACTAAAATCAATCAAACCTGCAACATTACAAGTTACAGCCACAAGGGTCAATACATTTGAATTGTATTGGCAAGTGATACTATGGTAGTATAGTGGAGTCTATCATCTATATGCATTTGGCTAAGTGGAGTTGAGGCTTGCATTGCTCAAAATAGATTTTCCTTAACATTTTGAAAACACTAAGTTTTTGCTTTGACAAAATCATTTTTCTCAATCAAAGATTTGAAGATCCTTTAACCCTTGTTCAAACCACAAGTTTTTAACTTAGAAATTTGAATGATGAGATTCTTGATCGCTTCCATGTCTTGATGCTCAAATTGTCCTTTACCAGGGACATGGCTAAGTACTTAGATTTTACACTCTACAGAGGTGGTGCACTTTCCCCACAAGACTTGGTTTCCCAAGACAAGATCTTTCAGAAGCCTTCCCTTAGACCAAAATGGACGCGTTCAAACATATCAAAAACTACCACCCTCTGTCCATATGGCTAAGTTCTTGCAACCTATATGATCCAGGCAGAGCCCATAATGCCAAGTGGCTGCACTTGAAGCTTCTCAACATTTGACATCTCAAATCTCTTTGTTCCTGGGTGGCCATCCACAAGTGAGATACACAAGGTAAACCATAGACATGGGCCTTGTGAACCACTCAACCAAAATCCACCAAGCAATTACCATTCCACCCAGGTGATTCATTAACTTAGTTGTTTTTTTAAACAAAAACACAAGTCCTCAGACTTAGAAATTTTTCCATAGTATGAATATATATTCCACCCTTGTTTTCTATTAGCTAGGCTAAGCTTGATAGTAATAGGAATCTTAACTTAGGAAGATTTCCACTAGGGTTTCATCTACTAGTTTTCCTATAGCAAGGTTTATACTTAGCAAAAATCCATGCAAGTTTTACTTAGAGAAAATCACTAGTGCATAGTGAAAGTAATGGGACAAAAAGTATGAAGCATCACTTTCCTTTTTGGTAGAGTATGGGTTCACTCCTTGTCCTTGCAACAATCACACTCTTCAAGTCACTACAAATCAATCAAGCAAGGCACAATCTCAATCTACCAATCAAGCAAAACAACACATAAAATAACAAAGTCAAAGTAATGCATGCAAGCATGCCAAGTTTTGTTTTGTTTGAAAAAGTGGTTCCTAATGGGTCATGAACATTTGAAAACACCTATTGGTCATTTTGTAAAGTGGCAAAGTCATTTGCAAAAGGTTTCACTTTAAAAACCATTTTCAAAACAAAGTATCATTTTAGGTGGTGTTCAAATATTTTTACTAAGGCATTAACCTATAGGGTTCACAAAATAAGTTTTCAAACAATAAAACTTGGTGTTTGGGGTCAGAGAGTTTCAAACAAAACATTTTCTAAAAGTTTTCTTGCAAAACCATTTTTAATAAATAAACTATATTTTTATTTGACTAGAAATGGTTTTAAATCAAAGAATCATTATTTTGTTTCACCAAATACAATTTTGAATCCACAAATTGTTTCCTATGGTCAGTAGGTTCATAGCAATCCAATTGCAATTTATCCCCAAATTCATTTTTAAACAATTTTCACATCCTTAACAAGCATACAAATGTTTATGCAAAAACAACCATTTTTCCAGAAGCTTTTTACTAAACAAAAGGCATGGTTGGCTAGGTCTTGTTCCACTGATTCCAATGATATAAAGTTTGCAAAATTTGGACATGTGGATCAAAAGTTGTGCAATTTACAAAATTGGAAATCTAATAGATCAAATCTGTCTTTTAAATCAACTACAGGCCACGTGGCTGTTTCTGATTGGTCAATAACGGTTCGCTCGGATCGGATACGAGGTGCGTTGGATCTAACTGAAAACGTGCGGCACAGATGGACGCGTACCTTTTAGATTGGATCTAATCCTAGCCGGATGTTTCGCATCCTACGACTCCTGACTCACTAACCAAAATCCGGCGGCGCTCAACAGTGGCTGGCGGCGGCGACGCGCTGCTGGCGGTGCTATGGCGGCTACAGGAAGCGAGGGAGGGAACGGATATGCTCACCGGGTCCGCCGTGGTATTCTGGTGCTCAACGTGGTCGTAGGAGAGCAGGGGGTGCACGGGGGCGACGGTGATTGCTCATCGGAGGAGCTTCCGGCGTCGGGTGGTTCTGGAGGTCGTCGAGGGCGAGGATGGAGGGCACCCTAGGACAAACGGGAGGCACCGTTAGGTTCGCAAAGGCATGGCGATCATCATCGTGTCCACGGGGAAGAGAGGGAAGGTCTGGTTTACCTGGGAGACGTCGCCGCAGTTGGAGCAGACGGCGGCGCTGTCTCGGGGAAGACGTTGCCGACGCTCAGGGACGCGCGCGAGCGAACTGCGGCTGCAGAAAGGTCCGCTAGGGCTTAGGGAGTATGCGACTGTGGTCAAGGAGGAGAGGGGTGGCAAGTACTGGCCGGGATCAGCAAGGAGGGTCGTCGGAGACAGTGGTGCTCGGGGAGGAATTGGGGCGGCCTGGGGGTGCACTTGGGGGAGGAGATAGAGGGGAAACAGAGGAGAGTCATTAGCGTTTAAAGGAGCATGGTCACTGCGAGTAATGTTGGCCGCGTTAAGACGAATTCAAGCCGCGAAATCAAAGCCAGAAACGGGGATGAACTGGTCGCTGCGGGTGAGGACGATGAACAGGAGGGATGGGTCCTGGCTGTCTGCGAGAGAGAGAGCGCGAGTGTGGGGTCCAGTCGTCAGCGACTTAGCGGTTAAGTTCCTGAGTGAGAAAAGAATGCTTCGGGGGAGAGAGGGGCTGGTACTGGGCCTTGTTGGGCTTGGCCGGCTGGGCTGGTCCAGATCCTATTTTTTTCTGTCTGAAACCTTTTTCTTTTTCCAAATCAATTTCTGTTTTGAAATTTCAAACAACATTCATACATTCAAACAATTCAAACACTTCCAAACTTTGTATTGTGTTAGTTCTGTTTTAACCACAAAAAACCAAAGTCCAATAATAAAATAATATTTTTTTTTATTTTAGAGTCCATTTTAATTAAATAAAATGGACACTAGTTAATAAATCAAATGGGTTTTTATTTATTTTAAAACTCCATTTGAAATCTAAATATTTCCAAAACCAAATCAGTAGGTTTTATTTGAAAATAGAAGATATTTGGAAAACTTGTTTAAAATAAAATAACATTTTATTTTAGGGTCCATTAATAGTTAAATAAAATGGGCCTTAGTTATTAAATCAAATAGGTTTTGTTTTATTAAAAACTTTATTTTGAAATCTAAAATAAAACCAAAACACTTCAGTAGGTTTTATTTGATAATACAAAATACTTGGAAAATCTTATTTAAAATAATTTAATAAGTTTTAGTGTTTATTTAAAATGGGGAAAGCCTTTACTTAAATAAAATTGGATATTAAATCCTTATTATTTTATATAAACCTTTACTATTTTTAATCAAAACAAAACATTTTATTTCAAAAACTTGTCCAAGGTTTAATTTGGCTCTATAAAATAATCCTTATTTATAAATCTACCCTTTTCTTTTGAAAACCAAATCTTTTATTAAAAGATCCAAAATAGTAATTTTAAATATTTTGAAGTCTATTGTTTATTTAACTTTTTAAATCCCTTTAGGATTTTATTTGATCCAAAAAGGTTTTGAAAGTTTCCAAATGGATTCAAAAAGTTTCTTCTCACCCTGAAAATCAACAAAGTTTTATTTTATTCATTTATTTTTCACATTACAAGATTTGGAAAATCTTGGGATGTGACACAAATTAAGTATGAGAGATCATGTTCTAAGTAGCATAACAGTGAAGTGTCTTATTGACACCCACATCAATAGATCAAGACTATCAAAACACTACTATTCTATTCATTGTCTTTCAAGAAAATTTATGAAGTAGTAATGAGACCATGCCAAAGACTCTTTGTGTGAATCTCTATTAATTTTAAAGATAGTTTCCAACAAGGATCATTGAATGATCTTTTAGCAACATTTTGCACATCCTTCAAGAGTACCAATACTTTTCCCCATTATGGTAACAATTTCTACCCATGTCATTAACTCAATAGCCGAAATCAGGGGTTATACCATTGATCATTCGTAGGCCAGCGGATTTATTGGCATCCAAAGGTGTGCATCAAAAATAAGTAAATAAGCTTTAAACAATATCACATTTTGACCCACAACGTTTATCTTTGGCATGCATATCAATAACCACTAGACTTCATTACAATAAAACAACTTCTTTCAAGAGTGCCATCAAGTCTATCAATATATCTATGGGGTTAAGTATCTTCAAAGGTAAACCCTTAAGACAATAACTCGACATACAAGTCATAAATTGGAAACTTTTTCTTATTGTACTTGTTTGGCAATATTATTTCCAAGGCAAGACTCGTTTAGCTACAATAACTAGAGCAAAAACTTCTAAAACTAATTATTCATACAAATAAAAAGATTAACTATTTTGAATTTCTCCCACTAGCATGCAGTGACACTCAAACTTTTTCCTCTCTATATAATTAGGATCTAAATACACATGCATGAATAATATATAGATTAAGTACAACATAATTAAGCTAGTATATAAGTGAATAAAGGATATTAATCGAACCTCGGTGATAAACTATATTGTGTTTTTGTTGTTTTTTGATGATTACTCTGCGCTCAACATTATGCTTGTCGTCGGCATCGCTACCACTCGAAATGTCGATGCAAGCATCCTGCTTGGCCATTTACCCTACATTATCATAAATGAAACAATGAAAAACCCTACTTAACAGAAAACAATAGCTAAATAACCACATAAACTTGGGTACAAATGTTGCACGGAGATCTAGCTACTTCATCTACATATGGATACAATCCTGTCAAATACCATGAAATACTGATGGCTATTTTGTACGAAAGGCGATCTACTACTAGTAGAAAAGGGAGCAATTGTATTAACCTTGTACTGCTGATCTGCAGGGTCGTGTAGTCGATCTGATTTGTAGGAAGCTGGGATGAAGCAGATTCTTCTGTTTGTATCCCCGCCGACCAGAGAATAGAAGACGAGGCCGCCGAGTGGAAAAAGGAGACAGGACAAGTAGGATATTTTTAGATCCATGCTTCGCTTTGTAGGTATACCGAGTCATCTCAAATAGTTTCCTAAGGTATACCCTTGTGCATGACTTGTGATTGTTTTGTCAGAGGTCGCACACAACTAACTTGTTGGTGTTGTGAGGGTATGAACGATAGTCCTCCAAATTTATTTCACAGTCATCGTCTGAGGAGGTCCAGCTGGAATACGAGGGGGAGGAGCCTTCATCATGGTTTGCCACGATGAGGTTCATAGCATGGAAAACAAAAAATTCCTACGCGTGAACCACTATCTAGCCAAGATCATCTACAGATGGTAGCAATGAGTAACTCACCCTCGAATACCATAAGCGGGATTATGTTCCTGAACAAACGTTATCGATGAAGGTGTACACGCGACGATATCAAGATCAGGTACTCACGGCGCCACAACCAGCGACACGTTCGTACTTGGTCACATGTGCAGCTCATTGACGTCCTCCACACCCTCGGTCCAGCGGGACAGCGGCAGAAGGGATCCGCTATAAACTCCTTCTCCACTTCTCTAAGTGTAGACTTCAAACTATTTTGCGGCAGAGATTCACTAAACAATGACAATGGTGGAGCAACACTACAAGGAATCTGGCTATATATGACCCTCTATTTTTGAAAGGGTAATTGCCCCTATGTGTGGTTTTGGTGATTAATGACAATCCCTATGGACTAATGTTTTCACTAAGTTTTGTATGAAGGTATATTCCATAGGTCATGCGTGTAGTCCATGTGTTGGATTCAAGTATGGATGCCATGAAGATAAATATATACCTTGAGTATTGGCATAAAAAACATCGAGTTGAAGAGAAGAATATGATATGATCAAGATCTTGAGAGTGTGATCTCAATAGAAGAATTCAAGATATGGCTCTAAGTTGGTGTCATGATAGCCTCATTAGTTGAGCTATGGTTGACTAAGATTTAGAGCATGTAATCAAATGAAGAGTTCCTTATGTACCTCAAGATATTAAGATGGAGCAAGAGAAGATACTTGGTTGACCAATACAAAGAGTGAAGAGTGATTTCAAGTTGGTCAACACATGAAGCATAAAGAATGTACCACATGGTCTTGTGGTATGGTAAGCCTTGTCAATTTTGCATCATGAACTAACCCATTATATATATGCCTTTGCATTTTCTATATGGGACAGGTATCTTTCCATGGGCATGCTTCAAAAATGAAGATATTATATAGCCCATGAGAGGATGACATCAAGTGGTGATCGTCATCAAGGTTGAGAAGGGCAAGTTCAAGATAAGCATCTCGAGAAGATCATTTGCTTGAAACTTTCCGTCCATATTGGTGATAATGTACATGTGAAGACATGTATTAATGAAGCTATCCCATAGTGGTGTATGGGGAGCAAATTAGGAGTCTTCACGAAGCAACAATGATCAAGTGTTGAATTCTGGCTTGGGTGGAGCTTGAAGCGTTGTCATCAAGATCAAGCAGGATGCACAAGGCAAAGGTATGGCCTTGCTAGGTTTTCCTTTTACCGGTCTCAAGGTGGTTGTTGGGAGACCGGGTTATAGGATAGATAGCCGCACTATCAAGAGGGGCTCCCGGTTGTGTAACTTGATCACATCGTCATAGGGAGCTCAATCGTTTGCATACTTTGCATCTTCCTATTTTGTTGCTTCTTGGTGTTTCTCCATGTGAGGTTCTTGATCTTGTTTCTATCTCTTCAACAAGCCCAAGTTCATCGAAAACGAAATTTGTATGCATCTTCTATGGCGTTTTCGAGTTTGAAGGTTTTATCGGTTCTTATTTAGGGAGGCTTCTTACCTTTCTTCATTTGGTTCTATCCTACTTTGTTGGGCTATGATGTTTCTCTGTACAATCTTGTAGGGCTTGTTGTCCTCGTCAAAACAAGCCCAAGATCATCGAAACCGGTGTCCGTATGCAAAATTTATTGCGTTTTCCGTAAAGTCAGTTTCATCCCGGTTGTGGATCTGGTTCAACTGGCTCCCAGACCGGGTGGTCCGGTGCCAGCACCGGAAAACCGAGATTCAACCGGGTTTCAACCGAGATTCAACCGGGATTTTCGGTTTTTCTATACCGAGTCTATCCGAGACTGTGTACTGACCCTTATCCCGGTTGAGATCCGGTTTTCCGGTCCAGGAACCGAACCATACGGTTCTGGAGCCGGTCCAACCGAACTTTCAACCGGATTCGCACAATTTTCTCCCAACGGCCATATTTGCTTTCCACTATAAAAGGGGTTCTTCTCCCAACGTTTTAGTGCGTTCTTGACCACGAAATTGACCTCCATTATTGAACCTCTTGAGCTTGCTTCCTCCCCCTTCCCTCCTATGATTCTTGCATCTCTTTGAGGGCTTTGGAAGAGGAGATCTAGATCTACAATCCCCACCAATCAATTCCTCCTCTAAGTGAGGGGAACCCATTGGATCTAGATCTTGGAGTCATTGGTTGACTTCCACCATTGTTCTTCCTCTCTAATTCCTCCCTAGCACTTGTTGCTTTGGTGGGATTTGAGAGTGAAGGATTTGAGCACCCTCGGTGGTCTTGCTTTTCATTCTTGCATAAGTGTTGAGCTCTCCATTACGATTTGTTCGAGTGAGAGACCGTGAGCTTGTTACTCTTGGAGGGTCACCTCCTAGTTGGCTTGGTGGTTGGTACCGCGGTGTTCTCTTCGTGGAAGGTTGTGAAGAGACCCGGGATTCTCCTTCGTGGAGCTTGTGAAGTGGTTGTGGAGCTTGCCATCTCTGGAGTGGAAGAAAAGCTAGCCATAAGGAAAGGGCCTATTCCTTCGTGGGATAGAGTCGGAGAAGAAGGTGAGCCTTTGTGGCGCGTGAGGAATCCTTCGTGGAACCTCACACCTCTCCAACGTCACGTAGCCCCCTTCCCAAAGGTGGTGAACACGGGAATACATATTCGTCTCCGCGTGCCTCGGTTATCTCTATATCCGAGCTTACTTTCCTTGTGATAGCCATCGAGCTTGAAGTACTTATATCTTGCTTATCACTTATGGTATATTTATCTTGTGCTATCTTGCTTAGCTTAATTTGTTGTTGGTGCACTTAGTTGAGCCTAGTGTATTTAGGTTTTGTGCTTGTAAAATAAACGTTAGTTTAATTCCGCATTCTATCAAGCCAAAACCGTAATAGTTTTGAAATTGCCTATTCACCCCCCTCTAGGCGACATCTCTATCCTTTCAATTGGTATCAGAGCAAGGTCTCTCCTTGTTTAGGCTTCACCGCCTAGGCGACATCTCTATCCTTTCAATTGGTATCAGAGCAAGGTCTCTCCTTGTTTAGGCTTCACCGCCTAGAGTGTAAAGATGTCGGCTAGTAGTATAGTGCACAATGACACAATTATCTTTGATGGCACAAATTATTCTATGTGGAGAAATTGCTTACTTTGTAATCTTCGGACCTTGTGTCCAAATGTTGAGAGATTTCTAGATGTAGGTTTTTCTCCTCCTATGGATCCTCAAAATCTATCATTAGAGGATGGGAAAAATTTACATCTCGAAGCTCAAGTATCTAATGAGCTTATTTTCTCTTTGAGCCCAAAGTTAATTTGTTCTTGACAATTGTAAAGCGCAAGTCGTCTCATGAGAAGTGGACCAAGCTTAAAGAAATATTTGGTGGTTCCATTTCTAATATTGTCGGTGGTTTCTCCGAGGAGATCTATTTTCCTTCACATCATGAAGAGCTCCAAGTTGCTTCCACATCCGGCCGCGATGAGTTCTCATCTTCACCCACTTCACCAATGTGTGGCAAGACACAAGGTAAAGATATGGTGAGTGGTGTTGGGAATTGCAATGTTGATATTGTGCTCGCTAATGATGATCCTTCATCTCTATCCCATTACAATGTTTATTCTTTGGACTTAAGCACTTCTTGCAACAATAATGCTATATCCCCCTGTGTTGCTAGTCCTTGTATATCCTCTAGAAATTATTTGAGTACTAGTGGAGATGATATGCTTGATTTGCCTTGTTACCATGAACAAAATGCTTCTATTTCCTCTAGTTATTTATCTAACAATGTAGAGGAAATCAAACATTCTATGGAGAAAGACATGATCATGAATGAAGATTCAAGAATATCCTCATCTTCATTCTCCCATGCTCACATGTGCCTTATGGCAAGAGGATCAAAGGTATCTCCTACTTTGGATCCCAATATATCTTGTAAAGATAATAGCAATGATAATGATGATAGTGATGATGACATTGATGAGGATACTAGTGCTCTCTTGCTTGAGTTGACTTTTTTGTGTACCTCTCTTCGTGGTAATAATAAGGCCGTTACTTGTCTCAAACACGTTATGGACACCATAACTAAACAAACGGGAACCATAGAGGAGTTGAATTTCCAACTTGATGATGTGAGTCGGAGATTCAATCTCCTTAAGCAAGAGTTTGCCGAGGAGAAGCACACTAATTGTCTCCTCACACAAAAAATTAAATCTTATGAGCTTGAAAAGGAAAATTCCATTAATGATGCTTGTGCTACTAACTCTACTTCTTGTGAAGCATCTACCCTAAAGGAGAATTTTGAGCTAAGGGCTCAACTTGAGTTGCTAACTATCAAGTATAGGAAATTGGAAGAAAGTCATGAAATGCTCTCAGGCTCTCATAATGATCTTCTAATCTCCCATGATGGGCTAAAGTTAGCTAGTGAGGCAAGTATTACTAAGATAACATCTTATGAGCCTCTTTTGGACATTAGCACAACTTCTAATCAAAATGCTATTTTGCCATGTGCTAGTCCTAGTAATCCATCTAGCCATACTATTGATAAACCTTGTGTTGGATTAATTGCTTTGCCTTGTTGCTCTAACAATGAAGCTTTTACTTCCTCTAGCACTTGTATTTATACTAACCATATACAGGAAATAAAAGAGCTCAAGGCCCAAGTCACTTCCTTAAGGAATGACTTGGAAAAGATTCATGAAGGGAAATACACACTCGATAATATCTTGAGTGTGCAAAAATCCCCTAATGATAAAAGTGGACTTGGATTCAACTCCAATAACAAGAACAAGTCCAATACAAACAATAAGAAGGGCCAAAACCAAGTCAAGAATTCGGCCAATATTATTTGCTTCAAGTGCAAGGTTGAAGGACATCATGTCAGATCTTGTCCATTGAAGAAAAAGAACTTGAGTGAGAAGCAACAAGGGAAGTGGCCACAAGTTCATGTTCAATCCCAAGTTGAAGTTAGGCCACTTCCGAAGAAAAATCAAGATAATGCTCCCCAAGCCAAGAAATCAATGAAGAAGAGAAAGGGGAGCACTTGTTGCTACATATGTCGTGTGAAGGGGCACTTTGCCTCTTCATGTTCAAACGGTACCTTATCTAACCCTATCATTGTTGATGATGATTATTCTCTTAGGAAGGATAAGGATGGCAATGTGTTTGCCAAGTTTGTTGGAACTCAAAGTGGTGTCAAGAAAAGAACCATTTGGGTTGCCAAGCCTATTGTGACTAACCTCTTAGGACCCAACTTGGTTGGGGACCAACTAGCTCAAACTTGATCAATAGGTGTTTATTGAGGGCATTGGTGACTTGGCTAACTCATGAAGAATTAAGGGATCTTCATATGTTATATTTGATCAAGCCAAGTCCTTTGGATTATTATTTCCCTATCTTATATCCAATGTGCCTCTTCGCGGTAACTTGTACTTAACTCATTTATATTGTAAGTTACTTGCCCCTTTACATGTTTTGGTTTTGTACCAAGTATGTGTTTGTATTTGGTGTGCCTCATGCTTGATTATTTTGTGTATTCAAGTATGTCTAGGTGTTTGGCACATCATTTACTCATGTGTTTTATTTTGAGCCTCTAATGCATCTTGATGATATCTTATTTGGCTCTTTTAGAGTGGTTAATGAAACATCCCGTTTTGGGAGAGTGACATGCCTCGCGCATATCTCAAACCTTAAAATATGTGTACATGAGTACTACCACTTAGTATTGATATTGCAAGCTTATCTATTCACTATGTGGTGTATCATACTCATGAGAAATTCAAATTCTAAATGTCCATTAATTATCTCTAGTTGAGGTTGTTTTGCCTCTTATTAAAAAATGAATATCACATTATGGGGGAGTGCTATGCTTCTTTTGCATATCACAATCCTAGGAAATGTGAACATATGAGGTTGTAAGATCCCTCCTTTATAAGGAAAAAGGATCCCTGTGATTGTAATGCTAGTCCCTGGATCATTGCTAGCATCCACAATTTAAGATGAAGTACACAGAAACAAAGGTCATTATTACAGGCATTCCAGAGACAAACATAGTCTTTACAACTCCAAGGCCACAGGCCTAGTACAAGAGTTTGAATAAGTAAATAAATAAAAGTCTTCATCTTCATGTGCCACAGGCAAACATGTTGAGTGTAGACTCATGACTCCTAATCCTCATCAGAGTAACCTGCAACATCACAAGTTACAGCCACAGTGGGTCAATACATTGGAATAGTATTGGCAAGTGATACCTTAGTATAATTTAGGTGGACTAGAAACTATATGCAATTTGGCTAAGTGTAGCTTGGCTTGCTTTGCTCAAAATAGGTTTTGCCTATTAGTTGCAATCACTAAGTATTTCTTTGTCAAAACTTTTCCCAAGGAACCACTAATATACAATGAGGTCCTTCACCCTTGTTCACCCACAAGTTTTTACTTAGAAATTGGGATGAGGAGATTCTTGATAGCTTCCATGTCTTGATGCTCAAGTTGTCCTCTTCCAGGGACATGGCTAAGTACTTAGATTTTTCCATCTGCAGAGGTTGTGCACTTTCCCCACCAGACTTGATTTTCACCAAGACAGGACCTTTCAGAAGCCTTCCCTTAGAACAAATGGACGCGCTCCAACCTATCATTCCCACTACCACCAACTATCCAAATGGCTAAGTTCTAGCAACCTATGTGATCCAGGCAGAGCCCATATTGCCAAGTGGCTGCACTAGAAGCTTCTCAACACTTGGCCTCTAAAATCTCTTTGTTCATGGGTGGCTTTCCACAAGTGAGATACACAAGGTTCACCAGTCCCCTGGCCTTGTGTAACCACTCAACACAAACCATTCCTTCCATTCCACCCAGGTGTTTCATATACTTAGTTGTCTTATTAAGCAAAACACAAGTCCAAAGACTTAGAAATATTTTCATCATAGCATGTATATATTTCACCAACCCTTGGTTGCTACTAGCTAGGCTAAGCATGGCATAGATAAGCATCTTAACTTAGAAATATCCTAGCAATTCTACAGCTACTAGGATTTCCCAACATGGCATATAAGCAAAATATAGCATGCAAGACTAGCAAAATATTTCTAATGCTTAGTAGAAAACATAGGAATAAAAATATTCATGAAGTACCACTTGCCTTGGTAGTTTGGAGAGTAGCTACACTCCTCACAATCACAATCACTAGCACCAAAATCTACACAAAGAATCATAGCCACAAATCACATACAAAACATATACAAACAAAAATATATGCATGCATGCAATATGATATGTGATGATTTTTAAAACTCAACAAAGCAAGTGTACAGTACTGGTTCATAAACAAGTTAAAAGCTTGCCAAACAACATTTAATTAAACCCTAAATCAATTCTTAAATAATTCATATACTCAAATTAGCCCTACACAAGTTTCTGTAAATAAAGCCATTTTAATAGAAGCAAAACATTAAACACATTGCATATTTAGAAAGACCTTGCTCCCCTGATTCCAATGGTATAAAATTTGTCAAATTCTAACGTGGGGATCAAAAGTTATAGCCAAAACAAATCTAAACATCTAATAGATTCAAATTCTGTTTTTAAACCTAAACAGCTGCCACGCGTCTTAATCTAATTGGCCCGTACCGCTTCGCTCAGGATCGCGTCTGTGAGCCGTTAGATCAACATAATCTGAACGACCCAGATCTACTCGTAACGGTTCGTTAAGTGATCTAATCTCGCACGTTGGATCCAGATCCAAAGGCTCTGGATCAAACGACCAAAGCTGGGCGGCGCTGGCGGTGGATACTGGCGGCGGCGAGCTCTGCCTACGGCGGCGCAGCGCTACAGATGGCTAGGGGGTCGTCGGTGACGCTTACCAGAAACGCGACGACATGTTGATGCTCAACCTGGCGACGGCTTAGCAAGGGGCGCACGGACACAGTCGCTGGAGCTCGTCGGAGTTGCGGGCGGCGTCTGTTGCTTGATGTCAAGGTCGTTGCCGAGGCTCTGCGTTGACCTATCACAAGCCAGAGGGTTTAGGAGACGCGCAAGGGTCTGGCGAATAGGACAGTACCAAAGGGAAGGCAAGGGGCGCTTGATTCTTACCGCTATTGCTCGTCGGAGTCGAGCGGCGGCTCTGGTGGTTGCGGGCGTGAACGAGGACGGCGACCTGGGTCACGAGCAGGCAAACCAGGGGTGTTAGTAGATGCACAATGACGTGGCGGTCACGCTCGTTTGAACCAGAGACAGGGGGCGGTCGGAGCTTACCTGAATCGCCTACCGGAGTTGTTCTGTCTTCGGCGGTGCAGAGGCAATTGCGGGCAGCCTGGGGGCGTAGAGGTGGCGCTAGGTGAGGGGAAATGGCCGCGGTGCAGAGGGGATCTTATAGCCAGAGCGGGGGCGAGGATCGCGTGGCTATCAATGGTAATTAAGCGCGCAGTAATAGCGGCGAGGTAACGGCGGAGCGAGCGTCGCAGGCGCGCGTGATTGACGACGAAGGCGACGTGGTCGCAGGGTCCACTCGTCAGCGAGTTAAACAGAGAGGGGGTGGGGTCCTGGCGTCAGTCTCTCAGCGGGTTCGTTTGCGAGTGAGAAGGAGAGAGGGGGAACCCGGGTGGGCTAACTGGGCTGGATCTGTTGCTGGGCTCAATTGCTGGCGCTGGCCTTTTTCTATTTCTTTTCTCCTTTTCTTTTTCTGTTTTGATTTTCTGAAATGATTTTCAAATCCGAATCAAATGAGTTTGAATTCAAAACTTCTCTAGGTTTTTATACTGTAAACCTTGCACTCATAAGTGTGTCAAACACTACTGTTTAATCAAAACACTTTGATCAAATGAAAATAAAATAAAACCAAGCCTTTATGATATATATTCAAATAGGCATAATATTGGTTTATTCACTCATTTTGTTTTTTTGAAATTTTGTTAAAACTTTTGGTGGTGCCTAGGTTAAGCTTTACTGAATCAACAAGTATTCTTCTCATTGGAAGATAGCACTAAGGCTAGAGCAAACTTACATGAAATAATAAGCATAAATGCTTCTGTTTTTTAAATGATTTGTTTGAAATGAAATTCATATGATCATGGATGCATGGATGATATGCATAAGTTTGAAACATGATTTTAGGGATGTTACAAATCTAACCCCCTTAAGGTGAATCTCGCCCTCGAGATTCGGATTGTCTAGAAAATAGGTGAGGGTGGTCTTTCCGAAGATCATCTTCTCTTTCCCATGTTGCTTCCTCTTTGAAATGATGGTTCCACTGGACTTTGCAAAACTTGATAGTCTTAGTCCTTGTGACTCTTTCTGCAGTCTCAAGAATTTGATAGGTTTCTCCTCATAAGTGAGGTCACTTTCCAATTGTACCTCCTCCAAAGGTATAGTATCCTTCAAGGAAGTTTCTTCCATTTCTGGATGACATTTCTTAAGCTGACTTACATGAAACACATTATGGACAGCTGACAAAGACTCTAGCAATTCAATTTCATAAGCAACTTCTCCTTTGCGACTTAGAATCTTGAATGGCCCAACATATCTTGGGGCCAACTTTCCTTTGACTCCGAACCTCTTCACTCCATGAAGTGGTGACACTCTAAGATAAGCTCTATCACCAACTTCGTAGGTGACTTCTCTACGCTTAGGATCCGCGTAGCTTTTCTGTCGGGACTGTGCTATCTTCAATCTGTCTTTAACCAACTTGACTTTCTCTTCGGCTTCTTTGATAAGTTCTGGTCCGAACAAACTTCTTTCTCCCATACCATTCCATAACAATGGGGTGGTACACTTTCTCCCGTAGAGAAACTCAAATGGTGCCATCTCAATGCTGGCTTGATAGCTGTTGTTATAAGAAAATTCTGCGTAAGGTAGACTTTCATCCCAACTCTCTCCATAGTCTAGGGCACATGCCCTCAACATGTCTTCTAGAATCTGATTAGTCCTTTCGATTTGTCCATCAGTTTGAGGATGAAAAGCAGTACTGAATTCCAACCTCGTTCCCAATGACTCAT
This sequence comes from Avena sativa, assembly GCA_916181665.1. Classification (NCBI taxonomy): domain Eukaryota; kingdom Viridiplantae; phylum Streptophyta; class Magnoliopsida; order Poales; family Poaceae; genus Avena; species Avena sativa. The sequence goes on from OV702280.1 coordinate 426,352,133, forward strand.
GTAGCTGCCTCCAAAAATGGGAAGTGAATTGAGTTCCCCTATCAGACACAATACTCTTGGGAACTCCATGTAGACATACAATTCTACTCATGTAGATCTTGGCCAACTTAGCACTTGTATAGGTTGTCTTCACGGGTATGAAATGAGCCACTTTAGTTAGGCGATCCACTACTACCCAAATAGAATCATATCCCGACCTGGTCCTTGGTAATCCGGTAATGAAATCCATACCAATCTTGTCCCACTTCCAATCAGGAATAGGTAGTGGTTGAAGCAAACCTGCTGGTTTCTGATGTTCCGCTTTCACTCTACTACACACATCACACAAAGCAATATGTTCGGCGATGTCCTTTTTGAGATTATTCCACCAAAATCTTTCCTTCATGTCCATGTACATTTTGGTGTTACCCAGATGAATGGAATACGGTGAGTTGTGTGCTTCTTGCAAAATCAGTTTCCGAAGCTCTGGATCGTGTGGAACACAGATACGTTTCCCATGCCATAAAGTACCCTGTTCATCTTCATGGAATCCTTTGGCTTTTCCCTTACCAATCTTTTCCTTAATCTCATCAATTTCCTTATCAATCTTCTGGGCTTCTTTGATCTTGTCCAACAAAGTGGGTTGAACATCTAAAGACATGAGATGTCCTTCGGGCACAATCTCCAATCTGAGATCTCTAAACTGGGCACACAAATCTTCGGGCAATTCTCCCTTGGTGAGGCCATTCACAAAAACCTTACGGCTTAAAGCATCCGCTACAACATTTGCTTTACCGGGATGGTATTGCAAACTTAAGTCATAGTCCTTGATGAGTTCTAGCCATCTTCTTTGTCTCATATTAATTTCCTTTTGGGTGAAGATATACTTCAAACTCTTGTGGTCTGTGAACACTTCACAACGCTTACCCAAAAGATAGTGTCTCCATGTTTTGAGTGCATGGACAACAGAGGCTAACTCTAAATCATGAGTAGGGTAGTTCACTTCATGAGTTTTGAGTTGTCTCGAGGCATATGCCACAACTTTTCCTTCTTGCATAAGTACTGCTCCCACACCATGATGAGACGCATCACAATATACTTGGAAATCTTTTTCCAAGTCTGGCAAACACAAGACTGGTGCTGTCACAAGTCTCTTCTTCAATTCCTGAAAGCTGAGTTCACAACCTTCAGACCAAGCAAACTTCTTGTCTTTCTTTAGCAATTCTGTCATAGGCTTGGCAACCTTAGAGAAATTCCCAATGAACCTTCTGTAGTAACCTGCTAAGCCAAGGAAACTACGAACTTCCTTCACTGACTTGGGAGATTCCCATTCAGTTACAGCTGAAACTTTAGCAGGATCAACTGCTACACCATCTTTTGTCATAACATGTCCAAGAAATCCAACTTCATTCAACCAGAATTCACACTTGTTGAATTTGGCATACAGTTTATGCTCTCTAAGCTTCTCAAGTATCAAATGCAAATGTCCTTCATGTTCTTATTTACTATTGGAGTAGATTAAAATGTCATCGATGAAAACGACAACAAATTTATCAAGGAATTCCATGAACACCTTGTTCATCATATTCATGAAGTATGCTGGAGCATTGGTTAAACCAAATGGCATCACGGTATACTCATACAATCCATACCTTGTAGTGAAAGCTGTTTTAGGTATGTCTTGTTCTCTTATCTTGAGTTGGAAATAACCTGACCAGAGATCAATCTTCGAGAACACACAAGCTCCCTCTAGCTAATCAAACAAGTCATTGATTCTAGGCAAAAGGGTATTTGTTCTTGATAGTCACCTCATTGAGTGAACGGTAATCTATGCATAACCTTTGACTTCTATCTTTCTTCTCCACAAACAAAACTTGGGCTCCCCAAGATGAAGAACTTGGTTGAATAAATCCTTTCTGCAACTGCTCTCCGAGTTGTTTCTTGAGTTCTTTCAGTTCATCTACTGACATCTTGTATGGTCTCTTTGCTATTGGTCCAGATCCTGGTAGCAAATCAATAAGGAACTCCACATCTCTATCTGGTGGCATTCCCGACAATTCTTCCGGAAACACATCCGGATATTCACTCACAATTGGCACACTGTCTATGCTAACCCCCTTAAAAGAATTTAGCTTACTCCCTTTTGATTCAAAGTTAGACTTGAATTTAATCCATTTTATTTCCAGGGTTGTGAGTGCGACAGTACGATTAGCACGATCTAGTACTCCTTCATATTTAGCCATCCAATCCATTCCCAATATTACGTCCAGTCCTTGGGAATCTAGGATTATCAGACTCACTGGAAATTTATGCTTTCCAAACTCTATTACTAGATCCCGGCATCCAAGACTTACTATCATATCTCCACCTGGAGAACTAACTTTTATTGGACACCCAATGTTTTCAGTTGGAAACCCATTTCTATCAACAAATGCTTTTGATATGAATGAATGCGATGCTCTAGTATCAAAAAGAACAAATGCTGGAATGGAATTGAGTCTGAACTTACCAGCAACATCATCAGGCTCCTTATAAATTTCCTCCACATTGATGTTGTTCACTTGTCCCTTCTGAAAAGGGTTGAGCTTGTTGGGTCCTTCAACTTTCTTTTCTGGGCATTCATTTGCATAATGCCCCATCTTCTTGCACTTGAAGCATTCAACCTGACTGATGTCCTTCTTGACAGGCTGGCTTCCACTGCCACTTCCATTTCCACTGTGGTGGCTCTTATATCCACCCTTGTGGTTCTTGTACTTGTCATTGTCATGACTACGGTGATGCTTGTTGTCATGACAGTTGTGGTTGTGGTGCTTGTTGAATTTCCCATGCTTGTGGGATCCTGAGCTTCCACTGTCATCATAATGGGAACGTTTGTGATACGATCCCGAGCTGTGCTTGTCCGAGTTCTTTCTCTTCCTGCTCTCAACTTGCTTCATTTTTGTTCTCCAAAATAGCAGCCTTATCACAAAGAGACTGGTATGTGGGAACATATGCCACAGCCAACTGCAGGTTCAGCTCATCATTCAACCCTTCGAGGAACTTTTCTTTCCTCTTAGCATCAGTGTCAACTTCATCCGGTGCGTAACGCGCCAGATTGTTGAACTCCTCAATATATTCAGCCACGCTGCGGTGGCGCTGCTTCAGGTTATGAAACTCTTTATTTTTCAGACTCATCACTCCAGATGAGATATGAGCAGTACGAAAGCCATCCTCAAAGATAGCCCATGTCACATCTTCTATGGGAGTGGTGATCTGGAAGTTATCCCACCAAGTGGCGGCTGGTCCTTCCAGCAAATGTGCTGCAAATCTGACCTTTTCTGCATCAGTACAGCCCACAGTTACTAAGTCCTTGTTCACAGAGCGTAGCCAATCATTGGCCACCATGGGATCAGTTGTTCCTGAGAACTTTGCTGGCCTCAATCTCAAGAACCTGGTAAGCATGTCAAAACCCGGTGGGTTGTTGTTGTTGTTGTTATTGTTGTTATTACTGTTGTTGTTTTGGTTCTGGATGAGCGTCGTCATCATTTGCATCAGCTGAGTCTGTGCTATCATCATTTGCTGCATTTCTGGAGTGATGTTGTTGTTGTTGGGGTTGGGATTTGCACGACGGGGAGGCATCTGTGGTTTGTTCAATAGAGATAAGAATGAGATACCCATAGATGCTTTCATGCACAATACATCACATAAACAATCACAAAGCATGCATCATAATGATAAAAGTTCAACAACCAGATAACAAGTTCACAAAGTAAAACACACACAAATAACAAGCCATCCACATGTCGGATGGTCAAATAACAAGTTCCCAACAACAAGTATAACAATAAATGATAAATGAGTAGTCAAATCTACTCCTCGGCATCAACCTCCTCCTCGACAAAGGTAAGACCTGCGTTCTCCATCGCGGTCTTGTATTCCTCGACGCTGGTGGTCAAGGTCTCTATCTTGGCTTTGAGAGCCCTCTTCTGGGAACGAAGCCTCTTAATTACCGTTTGCTGATGCTCGAGCTCGAAGTCCTTGGCCTGCAGTTCTTCAGTCATGTCCCGGATCTTCTTGTTCCTATCCTGGACTCGCTTCTCCTGACTCTTGAACTTTCTGTCCTGGCTCTCGAACTTTGCCTCCATCTCCTTAACTAACTCATCTTGCTCCGCGAAGAGCTTGTCCTTCTCGCGAAGCTGCACCTGGAGTTCGTCATTGTTGAGCATGACGTTGGTCCTATCAGAATCCACGTGCCTAATGAGATCCTCTAAGTCCTGGAGGTATAGACGAATGGGCTCCGCTGTCTCCCTCGAAGTGTCCTCGAAGTCGATGGACTCTCCATCCTCATCACGTCTACCGAAGACGTGGAAGTGAGTACCTCTAACCTGTCGGGAGTGTCTCCCCAGTAGACGTCCTATCAGATCCTGCATGACTACCTCAAGGCCTCTCTCCTTGTCATTGTGCATGAGCTTGAAGACGATGGCCTCCGTGGTAGGCTCAGTCTGGCGTCCAGGCTGGTTGACCTTGAAACCCCAAAGGTCTTTCCTCTCAAACTTGGCGAGGGGAAGCACCATGATGGTAGGAAGAGGGAGATTGAGCAAAGTAGTAAGCTCAACAATACGAGGACCAAAGCGAGTTCCCTGGAACTCCTAAATAGTGCTGATGGTAACAATAGGCATCTATTTATAAGATAGAAAAGTTAGAACAACACAATTTAAGATGAAAACACAAGGCAAAACATCACATACATAACCTTGGAAATCAAAACACACAAGTCATGGCATACAAGAATCCATTACATCAACCAAAGTTCAACTTATTTAAGGTAACATTTGGAAAATAAGGTGATAAGTGGTGGTCCAACTAACGTAGTACGTTTACAATCCTATCTCACTGGATCTGTTGGCTAACATAATGTTTCTAGAAGCAAGCAGCCTATCTTGTTCACATGACTCCATCACTAAGTCTATAATGTCTCCTCTTAAAGTTTGGTTGGTAGCCTCCAACTCTTGGGTATGTTTCTTCTCTTCTTCTAGGCTATTTTGGATGTTGAACATTCTGCACTTGACTCTTTCACCAAGTTCTTTGATGGTCTTCCAAGCTGCATCCCTTGCTGAGTCAAAGAATGTAGGGTGCATCACTGAATTGGTGAACATGCAGAATCCTGAGTCCTTGTGGTTGTCTTCCTTGTTTTTGTACAAGTGAATTTGCACCCACCAGTACTCAACTCCTTCATCCATCACAGGAAAACCTTTGTACACAGCTGCACCATGTATTTCCATTGCAACCATGAGGTCCTTGAGAGCCTTGGGGAATTCTGTCTCACACTCCAAAGTCATTGTCATGAGTGGTCCTTTCCTCACGGCTTCGTTGATGGAATTCATCTACAATTAGAGATGAAAAGGAAGATTAGAAAAGTTTACGAGAAGAATAGACAAGTGTAGAAGTTGTTAATTTTTTTCCTTAGTGTTTTCCAATCCTAGGGTCATAATCCTACAGGCAACATAGTGCTCTGATACCATCTGTAAGATCCCTCCTTTATAAGGAAAAAGGATCCCTGTGATTGCAATGCTAGTCCCTGGATTATTGCTAGCATCCACAGTTTAAGATGAAGTACACAGAAACAAAGGTCATTATTACATGCATTCCAGAGACAAACATAGTCTTTACAACTCCAAGGCCATAGGCCTAGTACAAGAGTTTGAATAAGTAAATAAATAAAAGTCTTCATCTTCATGTGCCACAGGCAAACATGTTGAGTGTAGACTCATGACTCCTAATCCTCATCAGAGTAACCTGCAACATCACAAGTTACAGCCACAGTGGGTCAATACATTGGAATAGTATTGGCAAGTGATACCTTAGTATAATTTAGGTGGACTAGAAACTATATGCAATTTGGCTAAGTGTAGCTTGGCTTGCTTTGCTCAAAATAGGTTTTTCCTATTAGTTGAAATCACTAAGTATTTCTTTGTCAAAACTTTTCCCAAGGAACCACCAATAGACATTGAGGTCCTTCACCCTTGTTCACCCACAAGTTTTTACTTAGAAATTGGGATGAGGAGATTCTTGATAGCTTCCATGTCTTGATGCCCAAGTTGTCCTCTTCCAGGGACATGGCTAAGTACTTAGATTTTTCCATCTGCAGAGGTTGTGCACTTTCCCCACCAGACTTGATTTTCACCAAGACAGGACCTTTCAGAAGCCTTCCCTTAGACCAAATGGACGCGCTCCAACCTATCATTCCCACTACCACCAACTGTCCAAATGGCTAAGTTCTAGCAACCTATGTGATCCAGGCAGAGCCCATATTGCCAAGTGGCTGCACTAGAAGCTTCTCAACACTTGGCCTCTAAAATCTCTTTGTTCCTAGGTGGCTTTCCACAAGTGAGATACACAAGGTTCACCAGTCCCCTGGCCTTGTGTAACCACTCAACACAAACCATTCCTTCCATTCCACCCAGGTGTTTCATTTACTTAGTTGTTTTATTAGGCAAAACACAAGTCCAAAGACTTAGAAATATTTTCATCATAGCATGTATATATTTCACCAAACCTTGGTTGCTACTAGCTAGGCTAAGCATGGCATAGATAAGCATCTTAACTTAGAAATATCCTAGCAATTCTACAGCTACTAGGATTTCCCAACATGGCATATAAGCAAAATATAATATGCAAGACTAGCAAAATATTTCTAATGCTTAGTAGAAAACATAGGAATAAAAATATTCATGAAGTACCACTTGCCTTGGTAGTTTGGAGAGTAGCTACACTCCTCACAATCACAATCACTAGCACCAAAATCTACACAAAGAATCATAGCCACAAATCACATACAAAACATATACAAACAAAAATATATGCATGCATGCAATATGATATGTGATGATTTTTAAAACTCAACAAAGCAACTGTACAGTACTGGTTCATAAACAAGTTAAAAGCTTGCCAAACAACATTTAATTAAACCCTAAATCAATTCTTAAATAATTCATATACTCAAATTAGCCCTACACAAGTTTCTGTAAATAAAGCCATTTTAACAGAAGCAAAACATTAAACACATTGCATATTTAGAAAGATCTTGCTCCCCTGATTCCAATGGTATAAAATTTGTCAAATTCTAACATGGGGGATCAAAAGTTATAGCTGAAAGGGCATGTATGCCCCCATGTGTGGTTTTGGTAATTAATGACAATCTCTATGGACTAATGTGTAAATTGAGTTTCACTTGTAGGTTTGTCCATTTGCATCGCTTGGGCCATGTGTTGGTCTCAAGGTTGGAAGATGAAGAAATGTCCAAGGGCTTTGTGCCCATTGGAATCATGAAGAAAGAAGGAGCTTGAAGGTCGATCAAGGCATGTGCAAAGAGTTGCATCAAGATGGATCAACCTCAAGTAAGGATGAAGAAGGACGAGCTCAAGATGCGCCATCTCTAGAAGATCTCATGCTTGAAGCTTGCCATCCTCGTGCTCATGGAATTATGAAGACAAGTTCAAAGAAGAGGTTTCCCCATGGAATATGGGGGAGCATTTTGCAAGTCTTCATCAAGCAAGAGCGAGCAAGAGCAAACAAGAAAGGTGTTCCCACTATAGAAGAACAAGACGGTCTACACCAAGTTCAAGTGGGACGCTCAAGGCAAAGGTATGTTGATAGGGCTTCTCTTTTGCCGGTCTCATGTTGTTAGTTGGGAGACCGGGTTTAGGATAGATAGCCGTACTATCAAGAGGGGCTCTCAAGCGGGTGTCTCGTTTGCATCGTTCGGAGAGAGCTCAAACCTTTGCATTCATAGCATCATCTTTCTTGGTTGTTATTTGGTTCTTGTCCATGAGAGGATCTAGAGCTTGTGGTCATCATCATAACAAGCTCTAGTTCATCATCTAAGGATTTCACTTGCATATCTTATTGCGGTTTTTGATCTTGCGAGTTTTCCGGCTCCACACCTTGGGGGATACTTCACATATATATTTATGATATTTTCTCCCAAGGTGATACCCAATAAAATTGTTGGATTCTATTTGTCGTTATCTTTCCAACAAAATTGGTTTCATCCCATTTGGAGTTCGGATGCAAAAGTTATTGCGTTTCTGGTTTTCTAGTTTCTGGAATTTCTCTGACCGGAAGTTCCGGCTTCCCACCGGAAGTTCCGCTAGGGCATCTTTGCCGCCGAAAGTTCCGGTGGAAGTTCCGGGTCTTCTTCCGCTCACGCCCAGTAACCTTCTGTTTTGAAGCGTTCTATTTGCCGGAACTTTGTCGGAACTTGCTCGGAAGTTCACCGGAACTTCCGGTCTGTTTTGACCGGAACTTCCGATTGCGCTTCTGGAGCGGGCGTCAACGGTCTGATGACCGTTGGAGCCAGGCTGGGCGGAACTTCCGCCCCAGAGCCGGAAGTTCTGGCCATGTTTCGTTTTTTCAGTTTCTCGCTCCGCAGTTTTCGTCCGTTGGCTGGGTGCCACCGGAACTTCCGGCCTCCCACCGGAAGTTCCGGCCAGGTGTCGCGAATGCCCATAACGGGCAGATCTGGGAGCCCTTTAAAAGGGGCTCCTCTTCCCCTTCGTGGGTACTAGCTTTTCTTCTTTGTTCTTGGCTTTCTCTCTCTCCTCCATTGTCAACCTTGAAGAAGCTTTCCCTCTCCCTTTCCCCTCCTATGATTCTTGCATCTTTTTGAGGGATTTGAGAGAGGAGATCTAGATCTACAATCCCCCCAAGTCAAATCCCTTCTTTGTGAAGGAATCATTGGGATCTAGATCTTGGAGAGTTTTGTGTTCTCCTCTTGTGTTCTTCCTCCCTTATTCCCCCAATAGCTTTTGTAGCTTTGTTGGAATTTGGGAGAGAAGGACTTGCCCTTGCATTTGGTGCATAGGTTTGAGTTCTACTCTTGTGTTCTTCCTCCCTTATTCCCCCAATAGCTTTTGTAGCTTTGTTGGAATTTGGGGGAGAAGGACTTGCCCTTGCATTTGGTGCATAGGTTTGAGTTCTCCTCGGAGATTCGGCGAGTTCAAGCTTGTGAGCTTGTTTCTCTTGGGTTCCTTGGAACCCTAGACGGTTGTGTGGTTGGATTGTTGACCTTTTGTGGTCTTGTTGACCTTTTGTGGTCTTGTAGCCTTTTGTGGCATTGTTGGCCTTTTGTGGCATTGTTGGCCTTTTGTGGCTTTGTTGTTGGGAGCCTCCAATTGAGTTGTGGAGTTAGCCCCAATCTTGTACGGGTTCGGTGACCGCCCTCAAGCGTCCCATAGTGGAGCAAGTGCCCGCCTTTTGTGGTGCGCACTTGGGAGAATAGGGTGAGCCTTTTGTGGCGTCGGTGAGTTGCGTGCTTCCGCATCCGGGGTGAGGCCTTGTGTGACGTTGGGTGAGCATCGAGCCACCACAACTCGAGGTGATCCATTTGTGGCGTTCGGAGAGAATTGCGCCATCGCACCTCTCCAACGGAGACGTAGCTTCTTTGGAAGTGAACTTCGGGAAACAAATCTTCGTCTCCGCGTCCATCGGTTATCTCTCAACCGAACCCTTTACTTATGCACTTTACATTGTGATAGCCATCGTGCTTGAAGTATTTATACCTTGCTATCACCTTGTTGCTTGTATTGCTTAGCATAGGTTGTTGGTGCACCTAGGTGAACTTAGTGGCTAGGTTTTGTGCTCAATAAATTAAACGTTAGTTTTATTCCGCATTTACTTGAGCCTAAACCGTAATATTTTTAAAAATCCTATTCACCCCCCTCTAGGCGACTTCCTTTGTACTTTCAATAGCCAAAACAAATCTAAACATCTAATAGATTCAAATTATGTTTTTAAACCTAAACAGCTGCCACGCGTCTTAATCTAATTGGCCCGTACCGCTTCGCTCAGGATCGCGTTTGTGAGCCGTTAGATCAACATAATTTGCACGGTCCAGATCTGCTCGTAACGGTTCGTTAAGTGATCTAATCTCGCACGTTGGATCCAGATCCAAAGGCTCTGGATCAAACGACCAAAGCTGGGCGGCGCTGGTGGTGGCTACTGGCGGCGGCGAGCTCTGCCTACGGCGGCGCAGCGCTACAGATGGCTAGGGGGTCGTCGGTGACGCTTACCAGAAACGCGACGACGTGCTGATGCTCAACCTGGCTACGGCTTGGCAAGGTGCGCACGGACACAGTCGCTGGAGCTCGTCGGAGTTGCGACCGGCGTCTGTTGCTTGATGTTGAGGTCGTTGCCGAGGCTCTGCGTCGACCTAGCACAAGCCAGAGGGTTTAGGAGACGCGCAAGGGTCTGGCGAACAGGACAGTACCAAAGGGAAGGCAAGGGGCGCTTGATTCTTACCGCTATTGCTCGTCGGAGTCGAGCGGCGGCTCTGGTGGTTGCGGGCGTGAACGAGGACGGCGACCTGGGTCACGAGCAGGCAAACCAGGGGTGTTAGCAGATGCACAAGGACGTGCGGTCACGCTCGTTTGAACCAAAGACAGGGGGCGGTCGGAGCTTACCGGAATCGCCTGCCGGAGTTGTTCTGTCTGCGGCGGTGCAGAGGCAATTGCGGGCAGCCTGAGGGCGTAGAGGTGGCGCTAGGTGAGGGGAAATGGCCGCGGTGCAGAGGGGATCTTATAGCCATTGCGGGGGCGAGGATCGCGCGGCGTATCAATGGTAATTAAGCGTGCAGTAACAGCGGCGAGGTAACGGCGGAGCGAGCGTCGCAGGCGCGCGTGATTGACGACGAAGGCGACGTGGTCGCAGGGTCCACTCGTCAGCGAGTTAAACAGAGAGGGGGTGGGGTCCTGGCGTCAGTCTCTAGGTTTGCGAGTGAGAAGGAGAGAGGGGGAACCCGGGTGGGCTAACTGGGCTGGATCTGTTGCTGGGCTCAATTGCTGGCGCTGGCCTTTTTCTATTTCTTTTCTCCTTTTCTTTTTCTGTTTTGATTTTCTAAAATGATTTTGAAATCCGAATCAAATGAGTTTGAATTCAAAACTTCTCTAGGTTTTTATACTGTAAACCTTGCACTCATAAGTGTGTCAAACACTACTTTTTAATCAAAACACTTTGATCAAATGAAAATAAAATAAAACCAAGCCTTTATGATATATATTCAAATAGGCATAATATTGGTTTATTCACTCATTTTGTTTTTTCGAAATTTTGTTCAAACTTTTGGTGGTGCCTAAGTTAAGCTTTACTGAATCAACAAGTATTCTTCTCATTGGAAGATAGCACTAAGGCTAGAGCAAACTTACATGAAATAATAAGCATAAATGCTTCTGTTTTTGAAATGATTTGTTTGAAATGAAATTCATATGATCATGGATGCATGGATGATATGCATAAGTTTGAAACATGATTTTAGGATGTTACAGAGGTAGTGCCACTTAGGGTCGATATAGTTGATTATCTTGTTTCTATGTGGCATGTTGGCTCAAACATGGTCCTATTTTTGTTAGAAAAGTTTATTGCTCGTCTTTTCGGTCTTTTTTTGAGTAAGAAATTCTTGGTGCGGTCTTTCTCAAATACATATCTCTATATATTATTTGGGATACCATTTGCTTCAAGTTATTCTAATCATTGTTTTGCATGATTGTGTGACTAGTTGAAGCTATCAAGAATCTCTATCTTTGCATAGTGCTTAATCTTTTTATATCTATCCTATGATTTTTATTGTGAAGATTTATCTTTAATATCCGTGCAATATACCACCGAAAATCTATTCCAGTACACTCATTGTCTTCGACAATTGATATACTTGTGTGTGGTAGCATTTGTGGATCATCTTCACTTTGGAGTTAACCTCTTATTGTCTTACTTTCTTTCCAAAAAAAATTGTGTGGCTCCCATTGTCTTCCTTGGCTTTTGAACATATCTTTGATGATGTTTTTGATTATTATCAAATGTGTTTTAGTGGAAGACAAACCTTTTCTTCTCGGAACCTTGTGCCATTGTGAAAAGTGTTAAGGGTTTGGTTTATTTGTTGAAACCTTGCTCTTTTGGGAGTTTGTTATCTCATTCTTTATTATCTATTTTGTTTTCTTGAATGAGATAAATATTTAAAGCACTTGTGTTTTTAATTCATCTTTCATGCTTAATAGTTTTTGCTAGGTTCATTTGTTGAACTTTGTTGAACAAATCTTGTGTTGATTTGATTCTTTGATATAGTTTGGACAACAAATGTGTTTTTCACACCTTGTATGCCTTCGTGAATATTTTTAGTGATTTGTCCAAAGTATATCTTCGTTGGATCTTGAAATTCTCGCGCATGCATGTTTAATAAATGTATATCTCATGTCATGTTTTGATTTCTTTTATCCAATATATAGGGTATACTCCATCAAATCCTTAAACGGCTAAGATGTGCATGAAATTCAAATTTCATCTCTAAATATGCACATATTTTTATGGAGTGTATCCTATGTGTTGTGTTTATTCTAACCACTTTGGACCCAATAAGTTTGGGGACCAACATGTACTTGAATGTTGTTTTAGGTACATTGAAGATGCAATGGATGCTTGTCTCGTCTATAAAGAAAGTTTTCACCACATGATAATTGGAGCCAAGCTAGGATGATCTAAAAATTCTTATCTACTACATCATACCATTTCTATCTTGGTAACAAGTATCTTATTCATGCATACTATTTTTTCATCCAATCTCTTGTAGGTTGCATCTTGGCATGAATTTATTTGGTTGTAAATGTTCGATTCTTGCAATTATCTTTGAAAGACTTCTGTATCCTTATTACTTATGTGAGTAATTTGAGATGATGCATATAATGGGGAGTATATAAAATCATGTTCATGATTCACCAATTCCAAATATGCCTTCTAGCAATTTATTGCATATCAACTCCTCAAGGTACTCTCGTGTGCAATATTGTTGAAATTGCATTGAATCATTCCTTTTGATACTTGTTGCCTTTCTCAAAGTATCCCAACTAGCATTAGTTCCCTTAGTGTTAGTTGTGATGGTTTTGAGATTTTTTGTTTTTCTTTGGTGAAGTTCATTGATATACCATAAGATAAAATAGAGCCATGGGCTATACATGCACTTAAGCAAAATATCCTTTTTGGTATATCTCGTGACTTTTGCTTGGATATCATGTATTATTTTTATTAACCTCTTATGTGTGGATGTTTCTTTGTGGATTATTCTCATGTTTTTCCCCTTAGAAACTTATATACACGAGAGTGTTAATCTCTCCCCTTGATATGCTCGCTCTTTTCCGACCATCACTCTTATCCTCTTGATTTTTAATGGTATTGGTAAGGTCTTGATTTATGAGTGCTTGGTTTACTTTTATTTCATCTTCATGCACTCATATCTCATATTTGGTTTCTTTTGGACTTAAGCTTGTATTGACAAGTGTATTGGTTTATATCTAATCCTTGTATCTTGGTTGTGTTCTAAATAATATAGAGGGAGTGAGGATTCCATGTTTGTGCATATTGTATTCAAATGAAACAACCAATTTATGCACGAACCTTGGGGAGCTTCCTTATTTCACTTAGAGCACTATTTGTCCATTTGATTATTTGGATCTTTTGATTGCTTGCTTCATCCGTTGAAGTTCCTTCACCTTGTTATCCTTTTAGCAATCCTTGATCCTCAATATAGTTTGATTTCCTCCAAGTGTTCGTCATTGGATATGTGCATGTGATTTCACTCATATTACGAGTAATGCACACCTTGTGTAGGAACTCATACTATATTGTCCTTCTAACCTTGTTATCCATTTTGGCACTTGTTGTCAATGGGGGAGAAGTTTAGAGGGTTTTAAGGGAAATGGTTTTCTACTTATGATTGGTTTGTTCTTAAGTGTTTGCCTTTCATGCATTTCATCTTTATTGTGTTTTGCATGGTTGTATATATAGTGGAAACTCTCCCAAAGGTTATGCTTGACAATGTATGCAATGAAATTCAAGATCATCACAAGATCATCACACGTGCATATATTGTGGGGGAGTTCGCTCTATATATGTTGGTTCTACTCACATCTCCTGCATTAGTTGTAGTTTATGTGAGTAGAATCGATTTTGATATGGGATAGTATCTTTGTGTTACTTAACCATATCAAATACAACCTCTTGTATACAAATTATTCTTGGATAAGCTGCGTACTTGTTTCTAATATTCATTATATAAACCCTCTTGTTGTGATTGTCATCAATTACCAAAATGGGGGAGATTGAAAGTGTAATTGCCCCTATGTGTGGTTTTGGTGATTAATGATGTAAGGTTCCCAACCTTTAATAAGGTAGAGATCCCTGTGTTTACAATGCTAGTCCCTGGATCAATAGCTAGCATCCACAGTTAAGATGTAATATCAAGAAACAAAGGTCATAATACAACTTTATAACCAGGAATAAAATAATTCATTACATCTTACATAGCTCATGTGGCTATCACATTACATTGCAGCAGAATATCTATAAGCATGGGGTCCTTCATCTTCAAAGTGCCACAGGCAGTCATGTTGGTTGTAGACTTGTAATCCTATTCAACACACTTCACTAACATCAAACAAACCTGCAACATAATAAGTTGCAGCCACAAGGGTCAATACATTTGAATTGTATTGGCAAGTTTCACTACTATGTAGAATTAAGTGGATCCTATCATTACATGCATATTTGTCTAAGTGGGGTTTAAGCTCTTTGCAGAAAGCAATATAGTTTTGTCCTATCTTTTCAAAATAGTTTTTTGATCTTTCTCAAATCTTTTTGAACTTCTTGGAAAACTCCAAGTGCTTCTAATACCTTGTTGTCACCCTCAAGTTTTTAACTTTGAGAAATTGGAAAGTCGAGATCTTCCATAGCTTCAGGCCTTAGTTGCTCAGTGTTGTCCATAACCGGGGACACGGCTAAGTACTTAGAATTTGATCTTCTGCAGAAGTTGTACACTTTACCCACATGACACAATCTCATCTTGATGCCACCAGTGGCCGCTGGATAAGTACTCACCAAGATGGAGTACTGGCAGATTGAGAATGTGACAAAGTCTTTCCATAAAAGTCCTCCCAATACACAATGCTAGCTTGTCTTTGTAACATCCCAGATTTTATCATAGGATGTTATTAGTGCATGCCTCATCTTTTATCATTGCATCCTACAAATGCTCTTTTTGCAACAAAACCCTAACAACAAAATCTACTAAAACCCTAATAAAGAAATCCATCTATGTGAGCAAGAAAGAAGTAATCTTGTTGAACCTTCCAAAAATCTTGTAAAACATTAAAACATGACCCCATGTTGACCACCTCAATTTTATGAATTTTTAGAAACAAATTTTGTCAAGTTTTGACTTAGTATGCAAAAGTTACAAGTGAATTAGTAAAACAGATTTGGAAAAAATAAAAAGAATAAAAAAAAAACTAACAACCTAACCTGCCGGGCCAGCGAACCAGGCCCAACTGCCTGTCTACCGCCCAGCGCAGCAATCTGCTTCGGCCAGCCCGCACCGCTGCTGCCACCGACAGGTGGGGCCGCGCTGTCATCCCCCACCTCCAGCCAGAGTCTCTGGAGAACACGAATCCGGTTCTGATCGGCGCAATCCCCCGTCCCTTGTACGAATCCGTGCCTCCTACGACACGGAATCTTTCCCTCTTATACCGCCGCATCGCTCCCCCTCGTTTCCCTTGTTTTTCTCAAACCCTAGCCCGATTTTCGCAAGCTTCCGATCTCGCCGGAGAGACCCGCCAACGGAGCTCGAGGTTGGCGACCCTCCAGAGCACCTCGAGCCTTGTTCTACCTCCCACGCTACTCACCTCTACCCACTCTACCCTCCCACCTAACTCGTTCCTTCCGAATCGCAGGGGGTCACCGGCAATTGCTCGCCGGAGCCCGTCGGGTCCGAGAGGAGGAACGGCCAACCGCGGGAGAAGGAGGAGGAGAGGGACCGCGTTGAGATAGTTGGGAGGTTCGCCATCGACGTGCGCATCGGGGGCCGTCTTTGTCGCTTCCACTAGGGCCGCAGGACCTCCGGCCACCGTCGACTCCCCCGCCGCCGTCATCTCCATCGCCGCCACCGCCACAGGTCAGTAGAGCAACCTCGGCCGTCCGATTGTAATCTTGTGGACCAGATTAGAGGAGAGGGCGAAGGGGTATCGGCCAACCGCGTTGCGCCGCGTGGCACGCGCGTCATCCCCACGCCGCGTCACCCGCCTGGACAGCTGGACCAACCGGGCGCTGCCACTTGGCGCGTTTCGAGATAGGGTTAATATAGTTTGGTTTGAATTTGGCAGATTTGGTTTTAATCTTGCGAAATTCATATAAAATCGAATATTTGGCCAAATGTAGCTTGTAATATACCGTTGGATTCCTAATTTTATGTAGAATTCAACTATGTAATAATATTGCAGGTTTGCAGTAATGTTTTAGGTGTAGTTTTTAATCATTGGATTAGAGAGTTTTAATCTATATAAAAATAATTGAAATTCCTTTTTGTTTGAATCTTGTTGCAATAATTTGTTTCCACATTACCTACTGATCCAAATCATCAAGCTTTGCTTAGGATTATTAGATCTAACTTGGGGCTATTTAGATGGTTTGATCTCCTATAAACCTCGGAATTGTTTTAGTAATTCAAATTAAATCTAAACCCTTGGAAAATAAATCCTAGTGACACCCCTACACTATCACAACACAAACTTGCTACCTCGATCAATTTAACCAACCTTGCATAAACTACCATGTTGCATGCATGCATGATTTCCTTTGTGTATGCTTTGAGCGAGTTGTGATCAAATCTATGTTTGTGATTCGTTAGATTGCTCGGAGTGCGCTAAGGAGTGCTATTGTGTAGAGTGCTGATCGGATCAAGGCAAGTTACACCACTTGTTCATAATTTTGTCCCAGTTTTGATTCTATGCATGTGATCTTCAAAAATTCTGTAGTATGCATGTGTAGGATATTCTAGTAGATTTTTCCTTAGTATTATTTTGCAAGTGCGATGATTTTGTAGTATGCCATGAGTAGCTCTATACTTAGGATTTCCATCCTAATAGGTACCCCTGTTTTTGCTAAGTATTGCTTGCTATGCTATATATACAAAGTACCGTTGGGGGGTTCGAAAGACAAAGAATTTTCTAAGTATAAAGGCTCTCTAGAGCAAACTTTCTTCTCAAATCCACTTCAAAATAAAACTAAGTTTTCTTCTGGGCGGAATGGTTGTCGGGTCAACGAGTGTGATTTTGGTGGAGGATGGCCGCCCAGGAATCAAAGAAGTCTGCCATGTTTCAGAATTCAGAAGCTTCCAGTGCAACCACAATACATTATGGGCTCTGTCTTGGCCTAGTACTTAGTGGGAAACCTCACCTGGGTACCAACATTTGGAGGTTCTTGGCACGGTTGGATCCAGAAGGTAGAGGGGCTACTAAGGGAAAGCCTCGCCATGGTCTTGTCTGTAAAAGGACTTGATCGTGGATTGTGGGTAAAGTGCACAAACTCTCGAGAGTATTGCAATCTGATCGATCAGCCGTGTTCACGGTAACAGAACGACAATGAGCGTCTGAAGGATGGAGCCTCTGAAGGATCTTCCTCTCTCTTTTCTAAAACAAAGTTTTGAAACCCCATGGCGTGCGTAATATCGCTAATGGGTGGGAATTTGGGAACTTGGTGTGTAATATCCAAGTGACGCTTGGTGCGTAATATCCAAGTGTTTGGTTGTTTGGACACTTGGTGCGTAATATCCTCGTGTGCCACTCGACCTTATTTTATCTAAGCAAATGTTTACAAAGTAGGACAATCCTCTCTTCTCCTCTCTACTTAAGGAAAACTAGCTTTATGCAAATGAACTCCAAAGCCTAAACTAGCCCTGCATGTAGAGATAGTCTTTTCTCTCCTTGGTGTAATTTGCCAATACATTCAAAGTATTGACCCAACTTGTTGGTTGCACGTCTTATGTGCAGAATCCGAAGATTGAAAGGTGCGTAGGGATCGCGGGTCTACACTCGACAAGCCTGGGGCGTTTATGGACTCATGCTGCTTTTATGTTTCCGCTGTTATTTGAGCTAGCATTATGCTAAGCAATTTTGTAATAAATTCATACTCTGGATTCTCCGTGTAATAAAGACTTTGTGTTTTACATGATATTTCATCGACTGTGAGTGCTAGCTATTGATCCAGGGACTAGCATGTTAATCACAGGGACTTAGGATCCTTACCGATCCGAGGTCGCTACAGATGGTATCAGAGCACATCGTTGCATGTAGGACGTGACCCTAGGATTGGAACCACCTCTAATTTTAGTACCTTACTTGTTTCCTACTAAGTTATTTTCCGCACATCTAGTATCTGCTTTCCTCTACTTGTTTAAGTATCTAACCCTCATTCTTCTAACTCAAAGATGACGAGCTTCCTCTACGACACCGTCGCGGACATCGAGCCTCTTCGCTTTGGAGGATGCCTCATGGATCTACTCACACGTTCGGACCTTCCCCTCCCAACAATCCAGGGGAGCACAATGAAGAAACTCCACAAGGACGGCTGTTGGGGAGTCAAGGTCATCCAACCAGGAAAAGAGCGAGGCAAGAACCCGGAGGAAGACATAGCAATCCACATTGTTAGCGATTCCAAGGAGAAGGCCCTTAGCATTTGCTTGCAGCAACTCATTGGTCGCCTATGTGGACGTCATCATGAAGCTCTCCAAGGACACTGCGGTGGCCTCTTTGGAAGAAGAGATGAGGAAGGAATTCCCATGGATTTAACCTTTGAGGAAAGAACTTCTACCAAACGCCGAAGAACACAATATCAAGACTTGGAGTGCCACATCCATGACCTTGAAAAGGGTACCTTCCTCGAGATGTTGAAGAACGACGAGCTATGCGCCCTCATCAAGGAGAAGGAAGAAATGATCAAGCAGCAGGAAGAGGCAATGAAGCTCCAAGAGATAAAATTTCAGGACCAAGAAAAGAAGTTCGCTAACCAAGAGAAGAGGGTGATAAATAAAAACAAGAGAATTAGGGAACTCAAACAGCAGATTGATGGAGATGAAGTGCAAACCGAAGGCCTTTGCAAGATAATCAATGATGTGCGTGCTTCCAAGAGGAACTTGGCAAAGCAACTTGAAACCGCAATGAAGTCAAGTTTAGTGGAGGAGCTACAAAGCGAGAAGGAGGGACTTCAGGAACAGCTGGAAGCCACTACCAAGAAGCTACAAGATGAGATAAAGGACCTCCAAGAGAAGCTTGAAGCCACCACAAAGGAGATGGAGTTGTACAAGACAACTCTAGAGCAAGAAGGCTACTCGTTCGAGGACGAGGAAGAGGAAGGCGTGGAGGATGAGTAGTAGTTGGACCACCTTTAAATTCTATAGTAGAACGTTATTCGCAAATGTAATAAATACCAAGACAAGTTTGGTTTAGTTATACTTGGTTGTTCCCTATGTTAAATTGTGTTGTTATGCCTTGTGTGCCTTGTGTGCTTGGTGTGTTTTCATAAGGGTGGGAGTTTACTACTTAGTCTTTCTGTCTATTTCTTAACTATTCTCTTAAACCCCACAGATGCCGCCAAGACGTGCGAACCCCGAAATTCCGCCAGAAATAGCAGAACTATTGGCCACTCAGAACCAGCTGATCCAACTACTCACTCAGAACATGCAGAACAACAACAACAACCCGCCACCACCACCTCCGCCACCTCCTCAACAGGATCACTTGACTCGGTTTTTGAGGCTGAACCCACCTACCTTCACTAGCATCACTGAACCAATCATCGCTGATGACTGGCTGCGTACAATCAACAAGAAGCTAGACACCGTGCAAGTTGTCGGAGCCGACAGGGTGCGTTATGCCGCACACCAGCTTGAGGGACCCGCTGCAGAATGGTGGGATAACTACCAAGTCACCCACCCGGACATTGATGCTATCACTTGGGAACAGTTTGAGTTAGCTTTTCGTACTCATCATGTGGCTGCTGGTGTCATGGCTCTAAAGAGGCGCGAGTTTCGCGACCTACACCAGCTGCACCGTTCTGTCACCGAGTATGGTGAGCTTTTCAATAAGCTAGCCCGTTATGCACCTGATGATGTTTCCACTGATGCCAAGAGACAGGAGGAGTTCTTAAGAGGGCTCAATGATGAGATATCCATTCAGCTTGTGGCTCAGAAATTTGACAACTTTCAGGAACTCTTGGACAGAGCCATTGTGGTTGAATCAAAGAGGAAGAGCATAGAAAATCGCAAGAGGAAATCCAACCCTCACAAACACTCTGTTCCGTACCAGAAGCAGCGCAATTCCTCACCACCACCTTATAACAATAATGGCCACAACCATAACGGTCATAACCATGGTGGCCACAAACACAATGGGCACAAAAACCGCAATGGCAATGGTGGCAATGGAAAGGATCTCAGTGAGGTGACATGCTTTAAGTGCAACAAGACAGGGCACTATGCAACCTCCTGCCCCGAGAGGAAGAATGGCAATGGCAATGGCAATGGGAATAGTAATGGACACAACCATGGCAATGGGAACGGGAAGAAGCCAAATCCGTTTGTCAAAGCCACGGTGAATCATGTTTCTATGGAGGATGCTTGTGAGGCGCCAGACTCTGTGATTGGTAAGTTCAAACTCAATTCTATTCCCGCAGTTGTTATTTTTGATACTGGTGCATCGCATTCATTCATATCAAGGGTATTTGTGGATAGAGGCAAGATACCAACGGAGACTATAAACTTTCCTCTAAGGGTAAGTTCTCCTGGGGGAGAAATAGTGGCAAACTCCGGTTGCCGGGATTTAGAACTAAGGATTGGGACACACATTTTTCCCACCAGTCTAGTAGTTCTAGAATCACAAGGTTTAGACATAATCTTGGGCATGAATTGGATGACCGAATATGAAGGAGTCATAGATTGTGCCAAGAGAACTGTCATGCTCACAACGCCAGAAGGGAAGAGGATTCGTATCAGGTCGAACTTCGCACTCAAAGAAGTCATGGTGAACTCTCTTAAGGGGGTTAGCTTGGAGGAGGTACCTATTGTAAAGGAATACCCAGATGTCTTCCCAGAAGAGCTACCCGGAATGCCACCCGACCGTGATATCGAGTTTCTCATTGACTTAATGCCAGGCACGGGGCCGATAGCTAAGAGACCGTACAAGATGGATGTGGACGAGTTAAAGGAACTCAAGAAACAGCTTAGGGAACAATTGGACAAGGGGTTCATTCAACCCAGCGCGTCATCTTGGGGAGCACCCGTCCTATTTGTGGAAAAGAAGGATAAGACCAAGAGGCTAGTTGTGGACTACCGCTCGTTGAACGAAGTGACGATTAAGAATAAGTATCCTCTGCCAACATCAACGACCTGTTTGACCAGCTAAAAGGAGCCAGTGTGTTCTCAAAGATCGATCTACGATCGGGCTATTTTCAGCTAAAGATTCGAGAACAGGATGTGCCCAAGACAACATTCACCACAAGATACGGATTGTATGAGTACACCGTGATGTCTTTTGGTCTAACCAATGCCCCAGCATACTTCATGACCATGATGAACAAGGTGTTCATGGAATACTTGGACAAGTTTATCGTAGTATTCATAGATGATATACTCATATACTCAAAGGATGAGAAGGAACATGAGAAACATCTGCGCCTTATTATGGAAAAACTAAGAGAACACAAATTGTATGCCAAGTTCAGCAAGTGCGAGTTCTGGTTAAAGGAAGTGGGATTCCTTGGTCATGTTGTGTCAGCCAAAGGAGTTGCCGTAGATCCTAGCAAGGTTGCTTCTGTGACGGAATGGGAGTCACCCAAGAATGTGGGAGATATTAGAAGTTTCTTGGGTCTCGCAGGATATTACCGGAGGTTCATCGAAAACTTTTCCAAGATAGCAAAACCCATGACGGAACTATTAAAGAAGGAAAAGAAATTCCTATGGACTGAGGCATGTGAAGCAAGTTTTCAAGAGTTGAAGAAACGCCTTGTAACGGCACCAGTTCTGTGTCTGCCTGATATACAGAAGGACTTTCAAGTCTATTGCGACGCTTCTCTACAAGGACTTGGAAGTGTATTGATGCAGGACGGGAAAGTGGTATCCTATGCCTCCCGACAACTTAAGAACCACGAACACAATTATCCCACGCATGACTTGGAACTTGCATCTGTGGTTCATGCGCTCAAGGTATGGAGACACTACCTCATGGGCAAGCATTGTGATGTGTTCACAGATCATAAAAGTTTGAAGTACATCTTCACCCAAAAGGAGTTGAATATGAGACAACGAAGGTGGCTTGAGATAATTAAGGATTATGACTTGGATTTACAGTACCACCCCGGAAAGGCAAACGTGGTGGCTGATGCCTTAAGTCGAAAGGTATATGTAAATGGACTTACCACAGGGGAACTTTCAGAGGATTTACGCAAGCAATTCAGGGACCTCAAGCTAGAGATAGTCCCGAAAGGACACATAGCGACTATGGAAATAGTGTCCACCTTCCAAGAAAGGATCCAAGAAGCACAAAAGGGGGATAAAGAGTTGGAAGAAATAAGAGTCGGGATAAATGAAGGAAAGACTAAAGAATTTCGTCTGGACGAACAAGGAACCCTCTGGTATGGGAAGCGTTTGTGCGTTCCCAGTGACCCCGATATCAGGAAGATGATTTTACAAGAAGCTCATGATTCGCCATACTCAATTCATCCTGGTAACACAAAGATGTACATGGATGTGAAGGATAGATTCTGGTGGAATAACCTAAAGAGAGACATTGCAGAGTATATTTCTCTGTGTGATGTGTGCAACAGAGTTAAAGCCGAGCATCAGAAACCGGCAGGATTACTACAACCACTACCTATACCCGACTGGAAGTGGGACAAGGTAGGCATGGATTTCATCATGGGATTACCCCGGACTCGTTCTGGATTTGATTCTATCTGGGTAGTGGTGGACCACTTCACCAAGGTGGCTCACTTCATCCCCGTAAAGACCACCTATACAAGTGCTAAACTTGCTAAGATATACATGTCAAGAATTGTAAGCCTGCATGGTGTTCCCAAGGGAATTGTGTCAGATAGAGGCACCCAGTTTACTTCAAAGTTTTGGCGACAACTACATGAGTCTCTGGGAACCCGACTAGAATTCAGTACTGCTTTCCACCCTCAAACAGACGGCCAAACAGAAAGGGTGAATAAAATTTTGGAAGATATGTTGAGAGCTTGCGCACTAGACTATGGGTCTAGTTGGGACGATAACCTGCCATATGCGGAGTTCTCATACAACAACAGCTATCAGACAAGTATCAAGATGGCTCCGTTTGAAGTTCTATACGGCAGGAAGTGTAGGACTCCATTGCTATGGAATGGAGTTGGAGAACGCAGTCTTTTTGGACCGGACTTGATAAAGGACGCCGAAGAAAAGGTGCGACAGATTCAGGATAGGCTAAAGATAGCCCAATCCCGACAGAAGAGCTACGCTGATTCCAAACGCAGAGATGTGACCTATGAAATAGGGGACCGTGCATATCTCCGAGTTTCACCCCTACGTGGAGTTAAGAGGTTCGGAATCAAGGGCAAATTAGCCCCACGATTCATAGGACCATACAAGGTTCTGGCCCGTAGAGGAGAAGTTGCTTATCAGTTGGAGTTACCGGAAGGACTGACTGTTCATGATGTGTTTCATGTGTCACAACTAAAGAAGTGCCACCCGGAGATGGCTGAAACACCGCTAAGAGACACCGTTCCCCTAGATGAGGTTCAATTGGAGAGTGACCTTACCTATGAGGAAAAACCCATCAAAATACTGGAAACAACCGAAAGGGTTACCCGCACCAAGACTATAAGATTTTGCAAGGTACAATGGAACCACCACTCCGAGGAAGAAGCTACGTGGGAGCGTGAAGAAGATTTGAAGGCAGAACACCCACACCTATTTGCTAGCCAACCCGAATCTCGGGGACGAGATTCTTCCTAAGGGGGGTAGGTTTGTAACATCCCAGATTTTATCATAGGATGTTATTAGTGCATGCCTCATCTTTGTATCATTGCATCCTACAAATGATCTTTTTGCAACAAAACCCTAACAACAAAATCTACTAAAACCCTAATAAAGAAATCCATCTATGTGAGCAAGAAAGAAGTAATCTTGTTGAACCTTCCAAAAATCTTGTAAAACATTAAAACATGACCCCATGTTGACCACCTCAATTTTATGAATTTTTAGAAACAAATTTTGTCAAGTTTTGACTTAGTATGCAAAAGTTACAAGTGAATTAGTAAAACAGATTTGGAAAAAATAAAAAGAATAAAAAAAACTAACAACCTAACCTGCCGGGCCAGCGAACCAGGCCCAACTGCCTGTCTACCGCCCAGCGCAGCAATCTGCTTCGGCCAGCCCGCACCGCTGCTGCCACCGACAGGTGGGGCCGCGCTGCCATCCCCCACCTCCAGCCAGAGTCTCTGGAGAACACGAATCCGGTTCTGATCGGCGCAATCCCCCGTCCCTTGTACGAATCCGTGCCTCCTACGACACAGAATCTTTCCCTCTTATACCGCCGCATCGCTCCCCCTCGTTTCCCTCGTTTTTCTCAAACCCTAGCCCGATTTTCGCAAGCTTCCGACTCGCCGGAGAGACCCGCCAACGGAGCTCGAGGTTGGCGACCCTCCAGAGCACCTCGAGCCTTGTTCTACCTCCCACGCTACTCGCCTCTACCCACTCTACCCTCCCACCTAACTCGTTCCTTCCGAATCGCAGGGGGTCACCGGCAATTGCTCGCCGGAGCCCGTCGGGTCCGAGAGGAGGAACGGCCAACCACGGGAGAAGGAGGAGGAGAGGGACCGTGTTGAGATCGTTGGGAGGTTCGCCGTCGACGTGCGCATCGGGGGCCGTCTTCGTCGCTTCCACTAGGGCCGCAGGACCTCCGGCCACCGTCGACTCCGCCGCCGCCGTCATCTCCATCGCCGCCACCGCCACAGGTCAGTAGAGCAACCTCGGCCGTCCGATTGTAATCTTGTGGACCAGATTAGAGGAGAGGGCGAAGGGGTATCGGCCAACCGCGTTGCGCCGCGTGGCACGCGCGTCATCCCCATGCCGCGTCACCCGCCTGGACAGCTGGATCAACCGGGCGCTGCCACTTGGCGCGTTTCGAGATAGGGTTAATATAGTTTGGTTTGAATTTGGCAGATTTGGTTTTAATATTGCAAAATTCATATAAAATCGAATATTTGGCCAAATCTAGCTTGTAATATACCGTTGGATTCCTAATTTTATGTAGAATTCAAATATGTAATAATATTGCAGGTTTGCAGTAATGTTTTAGGTGTAGTTTTTAATCATTGGATTAGAGAGTTTTAATCTATATAAAAATAATTGAAATTCCTTTTTGTTTGAATCTTGTTGCAATAATTTGTTTCCACATTACCTACTGATCCAAATCATCAAGCTTTGCTTAGGATTATTAGATCTAACTTGGGGCTATTTAGATGGTTTGATCTCCTATAAACCTCGGAATTGTTTTAGTAATTCAAATTAAATCTAAACCCTTGGAAAATAAATCCTAGTGACACCCC
This sequence comes from Avena sativa, assembly GCA_916181665.1. Taxonomy (NCBI): domain Eukaryota; kingdom Viridiplantae; phylum Streptophyta; class Magnoliopsida; order Poales; family Poaceae; genus Avena; species Avena sativa. The sequence goes on from OV702280.1 coordinate 426,377,540, forward strand.
TACACTATCACAACACAAACTTGCTACCTCGATCAATTTAACCAACCTTGCATAAACTACCATGTTGCATGCATGCATGATTTCCTTTGTGTATGATTTGAGCGAGTTGTGATCAAATCTATGTTTGTGATTCGTTAGATTGCTCGGAGTGCGCTAAGGAGTGCTATTGTGTAGAGTGCTGCTCGGATCAAGGCAAGTTACACCACTTGTTCATAATTTTGTCCCAGTTTTGATTCTATGCATGTGATCTTCAAAAATTCTGTAGTATGCATGTGTAGGATATTCTAGTAGATTTTTTCCTTAGTATTATTTTGCAAGTGCGATGATTTTGTAGTATGCCATGAGTAGCTCTATACTTAGGATTTCCATCCTAATAGGTACCCATGTTTTTGCTAAGTATTGCTTGCTATGCTATATATACAAAGTACCGTTGGGGGGTTCGAAAGACAAAGAATTTTCTAAGTATAAAGGCTCTCTAGAGCAAACTTTCTTCTCAAATCCACTTCAAAATAAAACTAAGTTTTCTTCTAGGCGGAATGGTTGTCGGGTCAACGAGTGTGATTTTGGTGGAGGATGGCCGCCCAGGAATCAAAGAAGTCTGCCATGTTTCAGAATTCAGAAGCTTCCAGTGCAACCACAATACATTATGGGCTCTGTCTTGGCCTAGTACTTAGTGGGAAACCTCACCTGGGTACCAACATTTGGAGGTTCTTGGCACGGTTGGATCCAGAAGGTAGAGGGGCTACTAAGGGAAAGCCTCGCCATGGTCTTTTCTGTAAAAGGACTTGATCGTGGATTGTGGGTAAAGTGCACAAACTCTCGAGAGTATTGCAATCTGATCGATCATCCGTGTTCACGGTAACAGAACGACAATGAGCGTCTGAAGGATGGAGCCTCTGAAGGATCTTCCTCTCTCTTTTCTAAAACAAAGTTTTGAAACCCCATGGCGTGCGTAATATCGCTAATGGGTGGGAATTTGGGAACTTGGTGTGTAATATCCAAGTGACGCTTGGTGCGTAATATCCAAGTGTTTGGTTGTTTGGACACTTGGTGCGTAATATCCTCGTGTGCCACTCGACCTTATTTTATCTAAGCAAATGTTTACAAAGTAGGAAAATCCTCTCTTCTCCTCTCTACTTAAGGAAAACTAGCTTTATGCAAATGAACTCCAAAGCCTAAACTAGCCCTGCATGTAGAGATAGTCTTTTCTCTCCTTGGTGTAATTTGCCAATACATTCAAAGTATTGACCCAACTTGTTGGCTGCACGTCTTATGTGCAGAATCCGAAGATTGAAAGGTGCGTAGGGATCGCGGGTCTACACTCGACAAGCCTGGGGCGTTGATGGACTCATGCTGCTTTTATGTTTCCGCTGTTATTTGAGCTAGCATTATGCTAAGCAATTTTGTAATAAATTCATACTCTGGATTCTCCGTGTAATAAAGACTTTGTGTTTTACATGATATTTCATCGACTGTGAGTGCTAGCTATTGATCCAGGGACTAGCATGTTAATCACAGGGACTTAGGATCCTTACCGATCCGAGGTCGCTACAGTCTTCCAGGCACCAATGTAGGGTTTCAAGTTCCCTAGCACAAATCTAGTTAACCTGAAGATGCCAATGCATGGGACTTCCACTATGTAGTTGACTAAGCCAGAGCCCCTTTAGCATGTGGCTGTACACGAAAGCCACTGTACGAGAAACATGTTCAATCTCTAAGTCCCTGGGTGGTTTTCTTCTAGTGATCAACAAAAGAGATAGCCATATAAACATGGTTCCTTTTGTTGCCACCTTGTCCAACCTTGAGTATCCTTGTCCACCCAGGTGGTTCATTGAGTACTTGTTTTATTATATAAAACATAAGTCTTTTCAATACTTCATATAATCATAACATGTATCCCATCCCAAATATATAGCTGGGCATACTACAACTACATTGTTTTCACTAAGGAATCAAATCATTTCCCAAAGGTTTTACTCAAAAATCATTTCCATATCAAAATCAATATTTTTATTTGACTAGAAATGAGCTAATTCAAGTATTTATTCCTAAATTTCAGCAAAATTTTATTTTGTTTATTTATTTTTCACATTTCAAAATTTGGAAAATTTTGGGATGTGACAGGCTACCACCCTTAAAATAAATCTCGTCCCGAGATTTGGGAAGGCTAGGGTTACAAGTTGGCTTGAAGGCAACTAGGGTACTACCACCCTTAAAATAAAGTCTCATAAGGTTACATTGATGGTTCACTTGACTATGGGCTCAACACTTGATATAAGTCAAGGAATCCTTATTTGACTCAACTAAGTTAACTAGTTCCTGACATCCACTTCTTCTATCTCTTCAAAGTTTCCATCCATGACAATGTGGTTCACATGTCCTTTCTGGGTCACATTGGAGTCATTTCCATTGGCTGTTTGTCACATCCCAAGATTTCCCAAATCTTGTAATGTGAAAATAAATGAACAAAATAAAATTTTGTTTGATTTTCAGGGCCAGAAGAAACTTTTTAAATTCAAATGGAACTTCAAACCCATTTGAATTAGATAAAATCCTAAAAGGATTTAAAAGGTTAAACATTTATTAAAGGAAGTTAAAATGTTTTGGAATTACTATTTTGGATCTTTTAATAAAAGATTTGGTTTTCAAAGAAATAGAAGTTTTATAAATAAGGATTATTTTATAAAGCCCAATTAAACCTTGGCCAAACTTTTGAACTAAAACATTTTTGTTTTGATTAAAAATAGCAAAAGTTGATTTAAATGAATTAATAAGGATTCAGTATCCAACTTTATTTAATAGAAGGTTTTACCAATTTAATTGAAACATCAAAACTTATTAAAATTATTTAAAATAAGCTTTCTAAATATTTGATATTCACCAATAAAACCTACTAGAGAGTTTTGGCTTTATTTTAGATTTCAAAATAAATATCTCAATAAAGCAAATCCTATTTGTTTTCATAATGAAAGTCTATTATAATTAATTAACAATGGACTCTAAAATAAAAGGTTATTTTATTTTAAACAAGTATTTCAAGTATCTTATATTTTCAAATAAAACCTACTGATTTGATTTTGAAAATATTTGGATTTCAAATGGAGATTTTTATAATTAAATCAAACCCTATTTTATTTAACTAAAGAACCATTTTATTTAATTAAAGAATGTATCTTAAAAAGAATAAAAAATTATTATTTTATTTTGGATTTTGGTTTATGTTTCTGAACAGAACCAAATTCATAGTTGCAAAGTTTGTTGATTATTTGAATTGATTTGAAGGTTGTTTAGTTGATTGAAATTCAAAACAGAAATCAGAAATAGAAAAAGAAAAAGTTACAGAATAAAAAAAATGGATTTGGACCTAGCCCAGCCGGCCAAGCCCAGGAAGCCCACCAACCAGCCCAGCTCCTCACCCCGCAGGAAAACGTTTCACACCTCGCATCCGACCCACGCAGAGACTGACCAGTGGACCTCCTCCTCGCTTCTTTCCCACTGACTGACCGACCCCACTTGTCACTGTTCTTCTTTCCCACCCGCACGACCCCTTCTTCCTTCCTCGACGCCGTTACCTGCTGTAATCCCGCGGCTTCAATTCGTCATAATGCCGGGCCTTTACCTCGCCTTGACCACGCACCTTAAATCGCTCGCCCCTCCTCTCCGTTTCCCCTCTGTCACCCCGTAGTATCACGCCCCTAGGCCGCCTCAATTCCTCCCCGAGCCTCTCTGTTCCGACGACCTTCCTCGTCGAATTCCGGCCAAGTGTCACCGCCCCTTGCCTCCCTGTGCACGCTAGCAGACTCCCCACTCCCAGACCTTCCTCCCCGTTCCACCCATTCGACCGCGGGCGCCCCAGAGCCTCGACTTCGACAAGCTCCCGACGCCGCCGCGTTTGTCTTCTTCACCGACGACGTCCACAGGTAGTATTCGACCACCCCGCGCCTCCTCCTTCACGCTCGCATCACTGCAATGACTTTGCGCGTCTAACGCACCCTCTACCTTGCTTCGGCACGCACTGCAGCCTCGCCCTCGACCACGGCCACGCGCAACCGACGCCAGCTGGAACTCCGGCGAGCAATCCACCTCGCTCCCGTACGCCCCTCGACGAGATACTGACACGCTGAGCTTCCCCAGGCGTCTACGAGCACGGTGAGCCAGCCCACTCCTCCTCTAGCTCCCTGTATCACCGAAACCGTCGCGAGCAGAGCCGCGCCGCCGCGCAGCCGCCGTTAACGCCGCCCGTTCCTGGCAAGCGCCTGGTAGCCGTAGGATCTTAATCGCGTGGCCACGATAGATTGACTGAACGAAGGGGTACGCGTTGATCTGAGCCGCACCTGCCCCTTTAATCCTGCGGTCCACGTTGTTGATCCGGCTGAACCGGTACCGTCCAGTTAAAACACGCCGCGTGTCACTGTTCTGTTTAAAAACTGATTTGAAAACAGAATATTTTGTGAATTTCAAACCCTTATAACTTTCAAACCACACGTCCAAAAATTACAAATTTTATATCAATGGATTCAGGAGAGCAAGACCTAACCAACCATGGCCTTAATTTATAAAATAGTATCTGTTAGCTTACTTGATTTTGCAGATTCTTTTGTGAGCTTGTTTAGAGTAGGAAAATTGTTTAAAATTGATTTTAAGGTTAAAACCTTTGCAAAATGGTTTGTTATCAACTCACTGACCCTAGGAACCAACCCATGGTTTTGAAAATGAAATTGGAAAAATTTAGAATGAATTAATTGAATTAGTCTGATTCTAGCGAAGTAATGATAATGGTTTTATTATGAAAAAGGATTTTGGAATAAAACTTTGGGAAAATATTTTGATTCAAAGCCACTGACCCAAAACAACAAATCTTGAGAGTTAGAAACTTTTGGTGAAGACTTAAAGGTTTCAGATTTAATAAAACTATTTTTCCACCACATAAAATGTTGAATGGATTTTAAAATAAATTTCAAGCAAAAACCCTCTAATTAAAGACTTTGCCATTTTGGTAAATGACCAATTTGGACCTTACGAAGTTTATAAACCTAGTGGAGACCAACCTTGCAATAGAACCATCCTTTGCATACTTATGCATGACTTAGGTTCCATTTGCTTTGTGAGTGTGAAATTGTTTGTTTGACTTTGGTTTGGAATGTTAGTTGATTTTGTGTTTGCTTGATTGACTTGTAGTGAATTTAGCAAAGTGTGAGACTAGCAAGATCAAGGAGTGAACTACCATTCTCTACCAAAAAGGCAAGTTACACTATCCTACAAAAGTCCTACTATTTTCATTATACTTAGTGGATTTTGAAAACATGCATGAAAAGATATTTCTATACTTATGCTATGCTAAATCCTAATAGGATTCCCTATACACTCCTTAGTGAAAATATTGAAGTTGTACATGCTTAGCCATGCTATGTTTTGAAAAGAGATACATGTTGAGATTTTACAAAGGTTGAGAAAAGGACTTGTGTTTTACATAATAAAACAAGGACTCAATGAACCACCTAGGTGGAGGATACTTGAAGTTTTGGAGAAGGTGGCAACAAAAGGAACCATGTCTATGGCAATCACTTTGTGTTGTGCTCCAAATGAAAACCACCTAGGAAACTTAGAGATTGAATATGTTTCTCCAATTGTGGCTTTCGTGTGTAACCACATGCTATTATGGCTCTGGCTTAGTCAACTACATTGGGAAGACCCATGCACTGTCTTCAGTTAACTGGACATGGGGATCTGGAATGCTTCATGGGTGCTGAAGGCAAGCTAGCAATGGTGTATGGGAGGACCCTTTGGAAAGACTTCGTCACATTCTCAATCTGCCAGTACTCCATCTTGGTGAGCACTAATCCAGTAGGCCACTGGTGGCAAAAGGATGGGATTGTGACATGTGGGTAAAGTGTACTCCTTCTGCAGAAGTTAATAAAAATCTAAGTACTTAGCCGTGTCCCCGGTTATGGACAATACTGAGCAACTAAAGTTTGAACCATGGGAGATCTTGACATTCCAACTTCTAATATAAAAACTTGATGCACTTGGGGAGTACCAAGGAATTCAAAGAGATTTTGTTAAGCTTGATGCACTTGGGGTTACCAAGGTGCTCAAGAGCATGATGTACTTGGGGTTACCAAGGAACTCATGAGATTTTGATAAAACTTGTTGCACTTGGGGTTACCAAGTAGCTCAAGAAATTTTTGACAAGGACTTGAACACTTGAGTTTCTACCAAGGAGTTCAAGGAACTTGGAAAAGAGATTTGACAAAGGACCAAAACCATTTTTGAAAAGATAGGATAAAATATTGCTTTATGCAAATAAGCCTTAAACTCTACTTAGCCAAATATGCATGTAATGATAGGATCCACTCATATTATACATAGTAGTGAAACTTGCCAATACAATTCAAATGTATTGACCCTTGTGGCTGTAACCTGTAATGTTGCAGGTTTGATTGATTTTAGTGAAGATTGAATGATTAGGATTACAAAGTCTACAACCAGCATTTGCCTGTGGCACTTTGAAGATGAAGGACCCATACTTATAGTTATTCCGCTGCAATGTAATGTAATAGCCAAATGAGCTATGTATGATGTAATAAAATTATGTTATACCTGGTTATAAAGTTATAATATGACCTTTGTATCTTGATATTACATCTTAACTGTGGATGCTAGCTATTGATCCAGGGACTAGCATTGTAAAACACAGGAGGAATCTACCTTATCAGGTTGAGACCTCTACAGATGGTATCAGAGCATTGTGTTGCCTGTAGGATTTGTAAACCTAGGATTGGACAAAAACCCTTAGAAGAATAGGAGTTATATTTTAATCCAAAACTTATTTACAAACCACTTGTAAACTCCTTCCTCAACCATTTTGGTTTCAACTCTACATCTCTTCTACTTCAACTTGATGGACAAAACCTACCCCATGGCCAAAGACTACACCATGTGCAAAGGACTTCTTCAACTTCTTCAACTCTAATGACTTCAACTTCTTCAACATATTCACCAAGGACTTCCAACTTGGAAACCACTAAGGAATACAAGTGAAACAAGGAAATCTTGCTCAAGATTTAGAGACTGAGGGAATGCAAAAGTTGGAAGAAGCCTACATCACTTGAAGTCTTGCAACCAAGAGTTTTCTCAAGGAAACCAAGATCTCATGCAAGAAGAATCAACCAAGAAGGAAGGAAAGATCATAAGTGAACCCTATAGATGGACCACCATATTATAGTTAAGTCAAAACCACCAACTTATGTGGTGTAACAAAAATATTTTATTGCCTAAGTATGTGCTTGAACTTTGTTGTTGAGTGCAAAGTTGTTTGTGAATGTTTGGTTTGTGATTGCATGAACATTGTTTATGTGAATTGTGATGTGTGTGATTAGAATTAAGTCCTTAGAAATATCTTGCCTATTCTAACCTCCCTTCAACCCAAACAGATGACTACTCCAAAAGACTCCAAGGTTGATGACATCAACACCAACCAAGCTGACAGCATGAAAGAACTCATAGCAACCCAACACCAGTTGAACCAACTGACAGCTCAGTTCATAACCAACAATAGTGATAAAGACCCAGCACTACAAAGGTTTTTGGAAGAACAATCCCAACTGATGCTCAAGGTGACTAATCAAATGATCAGCATGGAAGAAAACTATCCCAAAGGAGTGTATGATAACAAGGATGACAAGAATGTTATTCTAGATGGAGCCCCAGCTTGCATTATTTGTGGAGACAAGGATCATACTTCCAAGGAGCATGAAGGACAATGCCCCAATTGTGAAGAAGAACATCCTGTTGGACAATGCCCTACCTCTCAAGCTACTTGCTACCTATGTGAAGGAAGTGATCATACTCCTAACCAATGTCCTATCTACTCCATGGTGGAACAAAGGAAACAAGAAGGATCCAAGTCTACCAAGGGAAAAGGACCACTTATACCTCCAAACAAGACAACCCAATTCAAAGGACTAAAGAAACTTAAGAAACAAAAGCAAGACATGAGCCTTGCACAATGTCGTAAATGTAAGGAAATGGGACACTACTCCAGTGGATGCCCAGAGAACAAGAAGAATAAAGAGATTGACCAAGTGTGGTGCAACAACTGCAAAGAGTTAGGCCACTATGTAGCAACTTGTCCACAAGAGCCACGTAAAGAACTCAAGGACATCCATTGTTTCAACTGCAAGAATCCGGGACATTATGCAAGCAACTGTCCAGAAAAGATGAAGAACAAGTTGAACAAGCCTATGGAGAAACTCAACCTTGGCCCATGAGTCAAGCATGGAAACCAAGGACTCAATGCAACTATTTGCTTAGAGAAAGTTTTCCCAGGATCCCAAGAAGGACAATGTGTAATTTTTGTTTGAAATTTTTTAAGGGTGGTAGAACCCTAGTTGTTTTGAACTTGCTTGTAACCCCAGCCTTCCCAAATCTCGGGACGAGATTTATTTTAAGGGTGGTAGCCTGTCACATCCCAAGATTTTCCAAATCTTGTAATGTGAAAATAAATGAACAAAATAAAATTTTGTTTGATTTTCAGGGCCAGAAGAAACTTTTTAAATTCAAATGGAACTTCAAACCCATTTGAATTAGATAAAATCCTAAAAGGATTTAAAAGGTTAAACATTTATTAAAGGAAGTTAAAATGTTTTGGAATTACTATTTTGGATCTTTTAATAAAAGATTTGGTTTTCAAAGAAATAGAACTTTTATAAATAAGGATTATTTTATAAAGCCCAATTAAACCTTGGCCAAACTTTTGAACTAAAACATTTTTGTTTTGATTAAAAATAGCAAAAGTTGATTTAAATGAATTAATAAGGATTCAATATCCAACTTTATTTAATAGAAGGTTTTACCAATTTAATTGAAACATCAAAACTTATTAAAATTATTTAAAATAAGCTTTCTAAATATTTGATATTCACCAATAAAACCTACTAGAGAGTTTTGGCTTTATTTTAGATTTCAAAATAAATATCTCAATAAAGCAAATCCTATTTGTTTTCATAATGAAAGTCTATTATATTTAATTAACAATGGACTCTAAAATAAAAGGTTATTTTATTTTAAACAAGTATTTCAAGTATCTTATATTTTCAAATAAAACCTACTGATTTGATTTTGAAAATATTTGGATTTCAAATGGAGATTTTTATAATTAAATCAAACCCTATTTTATTTAACTAAAGAACCATTTTATTTAATTAAAGAATGTATCTTAAAAAGAATAAAAAATTATTATTTTATTTTGGATTTTGGTTTATGTTTCTGAACAGAACCAAATTCATAGTTGCAAAGTTTGTTGATTATTTGAATTGATTTGAAGGTTGTTTAGTTGATTGAAATTCAAAACAGAAATCAGAAATAGAAAAAGAAAAAGTTACAGAATAAAAAAAAATGGATTTGGACCTAGCCCAGCCGGCCAAGCCCAGGAAGCCCACCAACCAGCCCAGCTCCTCACCCCGCAGGAAAACGTTTCACACCTCGCATCCGACCCACGCAAAGACTGACCAGTGGACCTCCTCCTCGCTTCTTTCCCACTGACTTACCGACCCCACTTGTCACTGTTCTTCTTTCCCACCCGCACGACCCCTTCTTCCTTCCTCGACGCCGTTACCTGCTGTAATCCCGCGGCTTCAATTCGTCATAATGCCGGGCCTTTACCTCGCCTTGACCACGCACCTTAAATCGCTCGCCCCTCCTCTCCGTTTCCCCTCTGTCACCCCGCAGTATCACGCCCCCAGGCCGCCTCAATTCCTCCCCGAGCCTCTCTGTTCCGACGACCTTCCTCGTCGAATTCTGGCCAAGTGTCACCGCCCCTTGCCTCCCTATGCATGCTAGCAGACTCCCCACTCCCAGACCTTCCTCCCCGTTCCACCCATTCGACCGCGGGCGCCCCAGAGCCTCGACTTCGACAAGCTCCCGCCGCCGCCGCGTTTGTCTTCTTCACCGACGACGTCCACAGGTAGTATTCGACCACCCCGCGCCTCCTCCTTCACGCTCGCATCACTGCAATGACTTTGCGCGTCTAACGCACCCTCTACCTTGCTTCGGCACGCACTGCAGCCTCGCCCTCGACCACGACCACGCGCAACCGACGCCAGCTGGAACTCCGGCGAGCAATCCACCTCGCTCCCGTACGCCCCTCGACGAGATACTGACACGCTGAGCTTCCCCAGGCGTCTACGAGCACGGTGAGCCAGCTCACTCCTACTCTAGCTCCCTGTATCACCGAAACAGTCGCGAGCAGAGCCGCGCCGCCGCGCAGCCGCCGTTAGCGCCGCCCGTTCCTGGCAAGCGCCTGGTAGCCGTAGGATCTTAATCGCGTGGCCACGATAGATTGACTGAACGAAGGGGTACGCGTTGATCTGAGCCGCACCTGCCCCTTTAATCCTGCGGTCCACGTTGTCGATCCGGCCGAACCGGTACCGTCCAGTTAAAACACGCCGCGTGTCACTGTTCTGTTTAAAAACTGATTTGAAAACAGAATATTTTGTGAATTTCAAACCCTTATAACGTTCAAACCACATGTCCAAAAATTACAAATTTTATATCAATGGATTCAGGAGAGCAAGACCTAACCAACCATGGCCTTAATTTAGAAAATAGTATCTGTTAGCTTACTTGATTTTGCAGATTCTTTTGTGAGCTTGTTTAGAGTAGGAAAATTGTTTAAAATTGATTTTAAGGTTAAAACCTTTGCAAAATGGTTTGTTATCAACTCACTGACCCTAGGAACCAACCCATGGTTTTGAAAATGAAATTGGAAAAATTTAGAATGAATTAATTGAATTAGTCTGATTCTAGCTAAGTAATGATAATGGTTTTATTATGAAAAAGAATTTTGGAATAAAACTTTGGGAAAATATTTTGATTCAAAGCCACTGACCCAAAACAACAAATCTTGAGAGTTAGAAACTTTTGGTGAAGACTTAAAGGTTTCAGATTTAATAAAACTATTTTTCCACCACATAAAATGTTGAATGGATTTTAAAATAAATTTCAAGCAAAAACCCTCTAACTAAAGACTTTGCCATTTTGGTAAATGACCAATTTGGACCTTACGAAATTTATAAACCTAGTGGAGACCAACCTTGCAATAGAACCATCCTTTGCATACTTATGCATGACTTAGGTTCCATTTGCTTTGTGAGTGTGAAATTGTTTGTTTGACTTTGGTTTGGAATGTTAGTTGATTTTGTGTTTGCTTGATTGACTTGTAGTGAATTTAGCAAAGTGTGAGACTAGAAAGATCAAGGAGTGAACTACCATTCTCTACCAAAAAGGCAAGTTACACTATCCTACAAAAGTCCTACTATTTTCATTATACTTAGTGGATTTTGAAAACATGCATGAAAAGATATTTCTATACTTATGCTATGCTAAATCCTAATAGGATTCCCTATACACTCCTTAGTGAAAATATTGAAGTTGTACATGCTTAGCCATGCTATGTTTTGAAAAGAGATACATGTTGAGATTTTACAAAGGTTGAGAAAAGGACTTGTGTTTTACATAATAAAACAAGGACTCAATGAACCACCTAGGTGGAGGATACTTGAAGTTTTGGAGAAGGTGGCAACAAAAGGAACCATGTCTATGGCAATCACTTTGTGTTGTGCTCCAAATGAAAACCACCTAGGAAACTTAGAGATTGAACATGTTTCTCTAATTGTGGCTTTCGTGTGCAACCACATGCTATTATGGCTCTGGCTTAGTCAACTACATTGGGAAGACCCATGCACTGTCTTCAGTTAACTGGACATGGGGATCTGGAATGCTTCATGGGTGCTGAAGGCAAGCTAGCAATGGTGTATGGGAGGACCCTTTGGAAAGACTTTGTCATATTCTCAATCTGCCAGTACTCCATCTTGGTGAGCACTAATCCAGTAGGCCACTGGTGGCAAAAGGATGGGATTGTGACATGTGGGTAAAGTGTACTCCTTCTGCAGAAGTTAATAAAAATCTAAGTACTTAGCCATGTCCCCGGTTATGGACAATACTAAGCAACTAAAGTTTGAACCATGGGAGATCTTGACATTCCAACTTCTAATATAAAAACTTGATGCACTTGGGGAGTACCAAGGAATTCAAAGAGATTTTGTTAAGATTGATGCACTTGGGGTTACCAAGGTGCTCAAGAGCATGATGTACTTGGGGTTACCAAGGAAATCATGAGATTTTGATAAAACTTGTTGCACTTGGGGTTACCAAGTAGCTCAAGAAATTTTTGACAAGGACTTGAACACTTGAGTTTCTACCAAGGAGTTCAAGGAACTTGGAAAAGAGATTTGACAAAGGACCAAAACCATTTTTGAAAAGATAGGATAAAATATTGCTTTATGCAAATAAGCCTTAAACTCTACTTAGCCAAATATGCATGTAATGATAGGATCCACTCATATTATACATAGTAGTGAAACTTGCCAATACAATTCAAATGTATTGACCCTTGTGGCTGTAACCTGTAATGTTGCAGGTTTGATTGATTTTAGTGAAGATTGAATGATTAGGATTACAAAGTCTACAACCAGCATTTTCCTGTGGCACTTTGAAGATGAAGGACCCATACTTATAGTTATTCCGCTGCAATGTAATGTAATAGCCAAATGAGCTATGTATGATGTAATAAAATTATGTTATTCCTGGTTATAAAGTTATAATATGACCTTTGTATCTTGATATTACATCTTAACTGTGGATGCTATCTATTTATCCAGGGACTAGCATTGTAAAACACAGGAGGAATCTACCTTATCAGGTTGAGATCTCTACACTCTTCTAGCATCCTTTTTCTTTTTCTTCTCAGGACAGTCTGATGCATAGTGCCCAAGTTACTTACAATTATAGCATTGTAACTGGCTAATGTCTTTCTTCTTGAAAGTGTCATGTTGGTTCTGACCTAGGTCATCTCCATTGTCAGTATCATTTCCATTATTTTCACTTTCATTGCTGTTGTGGTGATACTGATGTGGTTCAGAATCTTCATTGCTCTTTTTGAATGAATGCTTCTTCTTTGATGATCCTGAGTGATTCTTGAGTTTATGTTTCCTCTTTCTGTTCTCAACTTGATTCATCTTGTTTTCCAATATTGTGGCTTTGTCACAGAGTGATTGATAAGTTGGGACATAGGCCACAGCTAGCTGCAGGTTCAACTCATCATTAAGTCCTTCAAGAAATTTTTCTTTTCTCTTAGCATCTGTATCAACTTCATCCGGTGCATAGCGTGCCAGATTGTTGAATTCTTCAATATACTCAGCCACACTGAGGTGACGTTGTTTCAAATTGTGAAACTCCTTTTTCTTCTAGTACATCACTCCAGGTGAGATGTGAGTTGTTCTGAATCCATCCTCAAAAATGGCCCAAGTCACATCTTCAAGGGGAGTGGTGATTTCAAAGTTGTCCCACCATGTTGCTGCTGGTCCTTCAAGTGGAAATGCTGCAAACCTAACTTTTTATTCATCGGTGCAGCCAACAGTCACTAAGTCTTTGTTTACTGAACGTAACCAATCATTAGCTTCCATTGGATCAGTTGTTCCAGAGAACCTTGCAGGCCCAAGTTTCAGAAACTTGGTGAGCATGTCAAGTGCTGGAGGATTATTCTGATTGTTGTTGTTGTTGTTGTTGTTGTTGTTGTTGTTGTTGTTGTTCTGATTCTATATGAGTGTGGTCATCTCCTGCATCAACTGTGTCTGAACTGCCAACATCTGCTGTATCTCAGGGGGTATGTTATTGTTTTGGTTGGGGTTGGCATGACGGGGAGGCATCTGTTGGTTTGATAGGGATGAGTATTGGTGGATAGATTTTTAAGAAGTTTTAACACACAACTCAAAACCAACCAAGTTCAATCAAACAATCAAGCAATCAACAAGCAACTATTCACTTATCAACTTATGAGCTTAACTCATGAGTTGAAGGAAACAAGTTTTCTTGAAAATAATAACTTAGTATAATCATACCTCATAGGTCAATATGATCCATACTCTAACTTGATATCAATGTCTTTGGTAAGCATTCTAATGTCTCTTGGTTTTCACTTGTAGTTCTTAGTGATGTCTAAGTTGAAGTCCTTGGTGAAACTAAAGTTGAAATCACTTGAAGATGTTGAAGTCATTAGAGTTGATGAAATATTTTGCACATGGTGAAGTCTTTGGCCATGGGGTAGGCTTTGTCCATCAAGTTGAAATAGAAGAGATGTAGAATCAAAACCAAAAAGGTTGAGGAAAGAGTTTACAAGATTGTTTGTAAATATGTTTTTGGAACAAATACAACTCCTATTTTTCTAAGGGGTTTTGTCCAATCCTAGGGTTATAATCCTGCAGGCAACACAGTGCTCTGATACCATCTGTAAGGTTCCCAACCTTTAATAAGGTAGAGATCCCTGTGTTTACAATGCTAGTCCCTGGATCAATAGCTAGCATCCACAGTTAAGATGTAATATCAAGAAACAAAGGTCATAATATAACTTTATAAACAGGAATAAAATAATTCATTACATCTTACATAGCTCATGTGGCTATCACATTACATTGCAGCAGAATATCTATAAGCATGGGGTCCTTCATCTTCAAAGTGCCACAGGCAGTCATGTTGGTTGTAGACTTGTAATCCTATTCAACACACTTCACTAACATCAAACAAACCTGCAACATAATAAGTTGCAGCCACAAGGGTCAATACATTTGAATTGTATTGGCAAGTTTCACTACTATGTAGAATTAAGTGGATCCTATCATTACATGCATATTTGGCTAAGTGGGGTTTAAGCTCTTTGCAGAAAGCAATATAGTTTTGTCCTATCTTTTCAAAATACTTTTTTGATCTTTATCAAATCTTTTTGAACTTCTTGGAGAACTCCAAGTGCTTCTAATCCCTTGTTGTCACCCTCAAGTTTTTAACTTTGAGAAATTGGAATGTCGAGATCTTCCATAGCTTCAGGCCTTAGTTGCTCAGTGTTGTCCATAACCGGGGACACGGCTAAGTACTTAGAATTTGATCTTCTGCAGAAGTTGTACACTTTACCCACATGACACAATCTCATCTTGATGCCACCAGTGGCCGCTGGATAAGTACTCACAAGATGGAGTACTGGCAGATTGAGAATGTGACAAAGTCTTTCCATAGAAGTCCTCCCAATACACAATGCTAGCTTGTCTTCCAGGCACCAATGTAGGGTTTAAAGTTCCCTAGCACAAATCTAGTTAACCTGAAGATGCCAATGCATGGGACTTCCACTATGTAGTTGACTAAGCCAGAGCCCATTTAGCATGTGGCTGTACACGAAAGCCACTGTACGAGAAACATGTTTAATCTCTAAGTCCCTGGGTGGTTTTCTTCTAGTGCTCAACAAAAGAGATAGTCATATAAACATGGTTCCTTTTGTTGCCACCTTGTCCAACCTTGAGTATCCTTGTCCACCCAGGTGGTTCATTGAGTACTTGTTTTATTATATAAAACATAAGTCTTTTCAATACTTCATATAATCATAACATGTATCCCATCCCAAATATATAGCTGGGCATACTACAACTACATTGTTTTCACTAAGGAATATATAAGGGTATCCTATTAGGATTTAGCATAGCATAAAATATAGAAATCCTTATCATGCATGTTTCAAAAATCCACTAAGTGCAATTAAAATAGTAGGACTTGGATGATAGTGTCACTTGCCCTTTTAGTATAGAATGTTGGTTCACTTCTTGATCTTGCAAATATCACTCTCTTCTAATTCCACTACAATACAATCAAGCAAACACATATTCAACACAACATTCAAACAACTTAACACACATAAAATAACAAAAACAAGGTCATGCATGCAAGCATGCAAAAGATAGTTTTATTTGTAAAAAATGGTTTCTACTAGGCTCTAAACATTATAAAGTTCAAAGTGGTCATTTACTAAAGTGGTAAAACCATTTGCAAAAGGTTTTATCTATAAACCATTTTTAAATCAAATCATTATTCTATGTGGTTGAAAATGCTTTTATCAAAGCAATAATTTTATATTGTTCATCAAATAAGTTGTTAATTCACAAAACTTGGTGTTTAGGGTCAGAAGGTTTGAATCAAATCATTTCCCAAAGGTTTTACTCAAAAATCATTTCCATATCAAAATCAGTATTTTTATTTGACTAGAAATGAGCTAATTCAAGTATTTATTCCTAAACTTCGCAAAATTCATTTTTAAATCCATGAGTTGGTTCCTAAGGTCAGTAGGTTCACAACAAACCATTTTGCAAAGATTTCACATCAAAATTATATCTAGAACAATTTTTATATTCATAATAAGCCTACACAAGTTTCTGCAAATTCAACCAATTTACCAGAAGCAAAACATTAAAAAAAGTGCATGGTTGCAAATTACATGTTCTGCTGATTCCATTGATATAAAATTTGCAAAATTTGGACGTGTATAACTAAAGTTATGAATTTTTCAAATTTGCATATCAATCAGATTCTAAATTCTGTTTTAATCTTAACCTTGTCCACGTGGCGCAATATAACTGGACGATACCGCTTCGGGTGGGTCGAGCTCTCTGGACCGCTGGATTTCATTTAAATCATATGGCTCAGATGCGCACATACCCCTTCGTCTAAGTTCTAATCACAGCCAGACGATCAAGATCTAACGGATGACATGCTATTGACCAAGAGTGGGCGGCGCTGGCGGCGCACGCTCGGGATGCGGCGGTGCCGGCGGTACAGGACGCAAGGGAATAAGCGGAGGTGCTCACCGTGCTCGCGAGGTCGAGGTGAAGCTCAAGGTGGCGCTGGCTTGGAGAGGGGCGCTCGGAGCTGCTGGCAATTCCTCGCAGGAGTTTGCAACGACGTCTGGCGGCTCTGGTTGACGACGGGGCGACGCTGCAGTTCACCCCAAGGAAAAACAAAGACACGGTTAGATGCGGGCGAATGTGGGGTTCACGTGAGCGTCATCGAGAGGGTTCGGGGCGGTTGGAGTTCACCTGGGAAGTTCGCCGGAGGCGGAACAGACGGCGGTGGCGAGTTGTGGTCGACGAAGCCGAGCTTCCAGAGTGCGCGGGAGCTAGCTGGGGCTATGGGCAGACGCGCAAGGGGCTGGAGAGCATGCTAGTGTGTAGTGGGGGGCGAGGGGCGGCGAGGTGTGGACGGAATCGACGGAGAACCTCGTCGGAGACAGAGCTGCTCGAGCTCGAAATTTACCCAGCCTGGTGGTAGAGAGGGAGAGGCGAGTGAGGGGAAAGGTAGAGGAGAGGCATGCGCTTAAGTGTGCGTGGTCAACGGAGGAGTTAACGCAGGCATTAACTGGTATTCATCGCCGGAATTACTGCCAGAAACGGCGAGGCGACGAGGTCGCGAGGTTGATGACGCCTAGCTGGCGGTGGGGTCTGTCTGGCAGTGAGGGAGAGAGAGAGGGAGATGGGTCCACTGCTCAGCGTCTGTGTGGGTGCGTGTTCGCGTGAAAAATGTTTTGCTGGGGGAAAAAGAGTTGGGCTGCGACAGGGCCTTGCTGGGCTTTGTTTGCTGGGCTGGGTCTGTTTCATTTTTTTATACAGAGTGCCCTTTCTTTTTCCATTTGATTTTCTGTTTTGATTTTATTCAAACAATTCAAACACTCAAATGAATTAAAACCCTTGCCAAAGTTTGTGTAGTTTTTAATTCTGTTTAACAACATAATCCAAAGTCAAAATAAAATAATACTTTTATTCTTTTAGGATCTATTTAATAATTAAATAAAATAGTCCTTTAGTTATTAATTCAAATAGGATTTGATTTATTTAAAATCTCCATTTGAAATCTAAATAATACCAAAACCATTGCAGTAGGTTTTATTTGAAAATATAAAACACTTGGAAAACTTATTTAAAATAATTTAACATGTTTTAGTGTTTAATTAAAATGGAAAAGCCTTTACTTTAATAAAATTGGATATTAATAAATCCTTATTATTTTATTTAAGTAGACCTTTACTCTTTTTATCAAATAGAAATGTTTTATTTCAAAAGCTTGGCCAAGTTTTAATTTGGATTTATAAATTAATCCTTATTTATAATTCTACCTTTGCTTTATAAAAACCATATCTTTTTATTTAAGGATCCAAAAATGGTAATTCCAACTATCATAATTTTATTTATTAATTGTTTATCTTTTTAAATCCTTTTAGGATTTTATTTGTTCAAATTAGGTTTGGATGTTTCCAATTGGAATCAAAAAGTTTCTTCTCACCCTAAATTTCAGCAAAATTTTATTTTGTTTATTTATTTTTCACATTTCAAAATTTGGAAAATTTTGGTATGTGACAAATGACAATCCCTATGGACTAATGTTTTCACTGAGTTTTGTATGAAGGTATATTCCATAGGTCATGCGTGTAGTCCATGTGTTGGATTCAAGTATGGATGCCATGAAGATAAAGATATACCTTGAGTATTGGCATAAAAAACATCGAGTTGAAGAGAAGAATATGATATGATCAAGATCTTGAGAGTGTGATCTCAATAGAAGAATTCAAGATATGGCTCTAAGTTGGTGTCATGATAGCCTCATTAGTTGAGCTATGGTTGACTAAGATTTAGAGCATGTAATCAAATGAAGAGTTCCTTATGTACCTCAAGATATTAAGATGGAGCAAGAGAAGATACTTGGTTGACCAATACAAAGAGTGAAGAGTGATTTCAAGTTGGTCAACACATGAAGCATAAAGAATGTACCACATGGTCTTGTGGTATGGTAAACCTTGTCAATTATGCATCATGAACTAACCCATTATATATTTGCCTTTGCGTTTTCTATATGGGACAGGTATCTTTCCATGGGCATGCTTCAAAAATTAAGATATTATATAGCCCATGAGAGGATGACATCAAGTGGTGATCGTCATCAAGGTTGAGAAGGGCAAGTTCAAGATAAGCATCTCGAGAAGATCATTTGCTTGAAACTTTCCGTCCATATTGGTGATAATGGACATGTGAAGACATGTATTAATGAAGCTATACCATAGTGGTGTATGGGGAGCAAATTAGGAGTCTTCACGAAGCAACAATGATCAAGTGTTGCATTCTGGCTTGGGTGGAGCTTGAAGCGTTGTCATCAAGATCAAGCAGGATGCACAAGGCAAAGGTATGGCCTTGCTAGGTTTTCCTTTTACCGGTCTCAAGGTGGTTGTTGGGAGACCGGGTTATAGGATAGATAGACGCACTATCAAGAGGGGCTCTCGGTTGTGTAACTTGATCACATCGTCATAGGGAGCTCAATCGTTTGCATACTTTGCATCTTCCTATTTTTTTGCTTCTTGGTGTTTCTCCATGTGAGGTTCTTGAGCTTGTTTCTATCTCTTCAACAAGCCCAAGTTCATCGAAAACGGAATTTGTATGCATCTTCTATGGCGTTTTTGAGTTTGAAGGTTTTATCGGTTCTTATTTAGGGAGGCTTCTTACCTTTCTTCATTTGGTTCTATCCTCCTTTGTTGGGCTATGATGTTTCTCTGTACAATCTTGTAGGGCTTGTTGTCCTCGTCAAAACAAGCCCAAGGTCATCGAACTCGGAGTCCGGATGCAAAAGTTATTGCGTTTTCCGTAAAGTCAGTTTCATCCCGGTTGTGGATCCGGTTCAACCGGCTCCCAGACCGGGTGGTTCGGTGCCAGCACCGGAAAACCGAGATTCAACCGGGTTTCAACCGAGATTCAACCAGGATTTTTGGTTTTTCTATACCGAGTCTATCCGAGACTGTGTACTGACCCTTATCCCGGTTGAGATCCGGTTTTCCGGTCCAGGAACCGAACCATCCGGTTCTGGAGCCGGTCCAACCGAACTTTCAACCGGATTCGCACAGTTTTCTCCCAACGGCCATATTTGCTTTCCACTATAAAAGGGGGTTCTTCTCCCAACATTTTAGTGCGTTCTTGACCACGAAATTGACCTCCACTGTTGAACCTCTTGAGCTTGCTTCCTCCCCCTTCCCTCCTATGATTCTTGCATCTTTTTGAGGGCTTTGGAAGAGGAGATCTAGATCTACAATCCCTACCAGTCAATTCCTCCTCTAAGTGAGGGGAACCCATTGGATCTAGATCTTGGAGTCATTGGTTGACTTCCACCATTGTTCTTCCTCTCTAATTCCTCCCTAGCACTTGTTGCTTTGGTGGGATTTGAGAGTGAAGGATTTGAGCACCCTTGGTGGTCTTGCTTTGCATTCTTGCATAAGTGTTGAGCTCTCCATTACGATTTGTTCGAGTGATAGACCGTGAGCTTGTTACTTGTAGGGGTCCCAACCTAATAACGTAGAGTCCTCCTGTGTTTACAATGCTAGTCCCTGGATCAATAGCTAGCATCCACAGTTAAGATGTAATATCAAGAAACAAGGTCATAATATAATTTTATAACCAGGAATAACATAAGTTTATTACATCAAACATAGCTCATTTGGCTATTACAATACATTGCAGCGGAATAATTATAGTCATGGGTCCTTCATCTTCAAAGTGCCACAGGCAGATGTTGGTTGTAGACTTTGTAGTCCTAGTCAATCAAACAATCTTCGTTTAAAAACAATCAACCTGCAACATTTCAAGTTACAGCCACAAGGGTCAATACATTTTGAATTGTATTGGCAAGCTTCACTTTTATGTATAAGAGTGGATCCTATCATTATATGCATATTTGGCTAAGTAGAGTTTAAGGCTTATTTGCATAAAGCATTGTTTTATCCTATCTTTTCAAAAAGGGTTTTAAAGTCCTTTGTCAAATTTCTTTTCCAAGTTCCTTGAACTCCTTGGTAGAAACTCAAGTGTTCGAATCCTTGTCAAAATCTCTTGAGCACCTTGGTAACCCCAAGTGCAACAAGTTTTACAAAATCTCTTTGAATTCCTTGGTAGACACACAAGGGCATCAAGTTTTTATATTAGAAGTTGGAATGTCGAGATCTCCCATAGTTCAAACTTTAGTTGCTCAGTATTGTCCATAACCGGGGACACGGCTAAGTACTTAGATTTTTGTTTACTTCTGCAGAAGGAGTACACTTTACCCACATGTCATAATCCCATCCTTTTGCCACCAGTGGCCTACTGGATTAGTGCTCACCAAGATGGAGTACTGGCAGATTGAGAATGTGACGAAGTCTTTCCAAAAGGTCCTCCCATACATCATTGCTAGCTTTGTCTTCAGCCCCCATGAAGCATTCCAGATCCCCATGTCCAGTAACTAAAGACAATGTATGGGTCTTCCTAATGTAATTGACTAAGCCAGAGCCATAATAGCATGTGGTTGCACACGAAAGCCACAATTGGAGAAGCATGTTTGATCTCTAAGTTTCCTAGGTGGTTTTCTTTTGGAGCACAACACAAAGTGATTGCCATAGACATGGTTCCCTTTTGTTGCCACCTTCTCCAAAACTTAAAGTATCCTCCACCTAGGTGGTTCATTGAGTCCTTGTTTTATTATGTAAAACACAAGTCCTTTTCTCAACCTTTGTAAAATCTCAACATGTATCTCTTTTCAAATTATAGCATATAGCATGGCTAAGCATGTACAACTTTAATGTTTTCACTAAGGAGTGTTTAGTGAATCCTATTAGGATTTAGCATAGCATAAGTATAAAATATCTTTTCATGCATGTTTTCAAAATCCACTAAGTATATAATGAAAATAGTAGGACTTTTGTATGATAGTGTAACTTGCCTTTTGGTAGGGAATGGGGTTCACTTCCTTGATCTTGCTAGTCTCACACTTGCTAAATTCACTACAAGTCAATCAAGCAAACACCAAATCAACTAACATTCCACACCAAGGTTATACAATCAATTTCACACACACATAGCAATGGAATCTAAGTCATGCAAAGGAGGGTTCTTTTGCAAGGTTGGTCTCTACTAGGTTTATAAAATTTGTAAGGTCCAAATTGGTCATTTACCAAAATGGCAAAGTCATTTGCAAATGGGTTTTATCCCAAGACCATTTTAAGATTCTTTCATCATTTTATGTGGTGAAAATTATTCTTATCAAAGCAAAACTTTAGGTTTTTCACCAAGTGAGTTGCCCTTGGCAAGGCTTGGTGTTTTGGGTCAGTAAGTTTGGTCCAAAACATTTTCCCAAAGTTTTCCTTGCAAAAACCTTTCCATAACAAAATCAATGAGTTTATTTGGTTAGAAAATGGCTAAGTTAAATAATTCAACCTATATTTTACCAAAATCATTTTTTAACACCAAGGGTTGGTTCCTAGGGTCAGTATGGTCACTACAAACCATTTTGCAAAAGTTTTAATCTTAAAATAAATTTTAAACAATTTTTATACTCTAAACAAGTACACAAATGTTTCTGCAAATTCAAACAAGCTATTAGATACTATTTGTCAAAATAAGGCCATGGTTGGCTAGGGCTTGTTCTCCTGATTTCATTGATATAAAATTTGTAATTTTTGGACGTGTGGTTTGAAAGTTACAAGGGTTTGAAGTTTGCAATTTATTCTGTTTTCAAAACTGGTTTTAGATCTAATACAGGCCACGCGTTGAGCCGTGATTGGTCGGTACCGATTCGTCTGGATCGCGTGCTGCGGCGCGTTGGATCAAACTGAAAATGTGCGGCGCAGATCGACACATACCCCTTCGGTAAGTGGTTCTATTTTATCCATCCGATCGACATCGGACGGCTCCTGCTGCCTGGCCAAGGACTGGCGGTGCTAGGTCGACGGCGAGCGGCGGAACGGCTAGTTGGCGGCGGCGCTAGCAAAACAGGACGCGAAAAAGAGGGGAAGGATACTCACCAGGCTCGTAATGCAACACTGATGCTCAACTCGCTTGCGGTTTGACAGGGGGCGCTCAGAGGCAGTCGCAATTTCTCGTCGGAGTTGGGAACGGCGACGGACGCGTCAGGTGGTCGTCGGGGACGGCGCTGTGGATCACCTCAACGCGAAACGATGACACGGTTAGATGCGCAGGAGCAAGACAGAGTCGTGTGCGTGAACTAGAAGGCGCGGGGTGGTCTGGTTCACCTGGGAGACGTCGCCGGAGAAGAAGCAGACACGGCGGCGCTCTGTGCTTGACGATGGCGAGGATTGGGGGCGCCCTAAGACAAACGGGAAGTGCCGTTAGGTTCGTATGAGCTTGGAGATCATCATCGTGTTCTCGGGGAGGAGAGGAGCGACCAGAATCTACCTGTGGAGCTCGTCGGAGAAAGAGGCAGACGGTGGCGACAGTGGTCGAGGTGGTTGCCAACGCTTTGGGTCGCTCGGGGGCAAGCTGGTGCTACGGGGATGATCGCCAGGAGGTGTGGATCACGAGAGGATGGTCGAGGAGGCAAGGGGCGGTGAGGGGCTGCCGGAATTGCTGCGACAGCTCTTCGGAGACGGCGGTGGTGCGAGCTCAAATTGTAGCAGCCTCGGGGCAGAGAGGGAGCGGGGAAAAGAGGAGGAGGAGTAGGCGGTTAAATGGACGTGGCCGCGACGAGGAATTAACGCGGCGTTAAGGCGAATTAAACGCGCGGAATCAAGGCCTGCAACGGCAGCGAGGGGGAAGAGGCGTGGTTCGCGGGTGGGGAAGAAGGGGTGTGGTGGGGGGTCGTCTTGTCAGCAAGTGAGAGAGAGGGAGAAGAGGGGCCACCGGTCAGTCTCTGTCTGAGTAGGTTTCTGAGTAAGAAAAGAAACGCTTCGGGGGAGGGAGAAGTCTGGGCTGGACTGGCTTAGTGGGCTGGGCCTTTGCACTATTTTTTTCTGTCTGCTTTATTTTTCCTTTTCTAATTCTTTTCTGTTTTGAATTTCAAACAATTATTCACACATTCAAACAACACTCAAATTAATTCAAACAAACACTCAATTTTACTTTGAATTTGGTTCTGTTTTTCAACTTAATCCCAATCTCAAAACAAAATAATAATTTTATTCTCTTTTTTTATTTAAGATCCATTCTTTAATTTAAATAAATGGATAATATAGGGTTTGTTTTAATATAATCTTCATTTAAAATCCAAACACTTTCAAATCTAAATCAGTAGGTTTATTTGGAAATAAAGAATATTTGGAAAATTTGTTTAAAACAAAATAACCTCTTATTTTAGGGTCCATTAGTAATTAAATCAAATAGAGTTTGATTCTATTAATAAAATCTTTATTTGAAACCTAAGTATTTTCAAAACCAAATCAGTAGGTTTTATCTGGAAATATTAAATACTTGGAAACTTTATTAAATTAAACAAATAAGTTTTTGATGGTTTATAACTGATAGAACCTTTATTAATAAAACTTGGATATTAAATCCTTATTAATTTATTTTAAATAAACCTTTGCTAATTTTATTTAGAATAAAATGTTTTAATTCCAAAGCTTGTCCAAGGTTTAATTTGGCTTATAACATAATCTTTATCTATAAAACTTTTCTTCTCTTTTGAACACCCAAATCCTTTTATTAAAAGATCTAAAATAGTATTTCCAAAATATTTTGTTTTCCTTTATTTAATGTTTACCTTTATGAATCCCTTTAGGATTTTATTTAATTCAAATGGGTTTGAGGTTCCAATTGGATTCAAAAAGTTTCTTCTGGCTCTAAAAATCAATCAAAGTTTTGTTTTATTAATTTATTTTCACATTACAAGATTTGGAAAATCTTGGGATGTGACATTACTCTTGGAGGGTGACCTCCTAGTTGGCTTGGCGGTTGTTACCGCGGTGTTCTCTTCGTGGAAGATTGTGAAGAGACCCGGGATTCTCCTTCGTGGAGCTTGTGAAGTGGCTATGGAGCTTGCCATCTCCGGAGTGGAAGAAAAGCTAGCCATAAGGAAAGGACCAATTTCTTCGTGGGATAGAGTCGGAGAAGAAGTGAGCCTTTGTGGCGCGTGAGGAATCCTTCGTGGAACCTCACACCTATCCAACGTGACGTAGCCCCCTTCCCAAAGGTGGTGAACACGGGAATACATATTCGTCTCCGCGTGCCTCGGTTATCTCTATATCCGAGCTTACTTTCCTTGTGATAGCCATCAAGCTTGAAGTACTTATATCTTGCTTATCACTTGTGGTATATTTATCTTGTGCTATCTTGCTTAGGTTAATTTGTTGTTGGTGCACTTAGTTGAGCCTAGTGTATTTAGGTTTTGTGCTTGTAAAATAAACGTTAGTTTAATTCCGCATTCTATCAAGCCAAAACCGTAATAGTTTTGAAATTGCCTATTCACCCCCCTCTAGGCGACATCTCTATCCTTTCAATTGGTATCAGAGCAAGGTCTCTCCTTGTTTAGGCTTCACCGCCTAGAGTGTAAAGATGTCGGCTAGTAGTATAGTGCACAATGACACAATTATCTTTGATGGCACAAATTATTCTGTGTGGAGAAATTGCTTACTTTGTAATCTTCGGACCTTGTGTCCAAATGTTGAGAGATTTCTAGATGTAGGTTTTTCTCCTCCTATGGATCCTCAAAATCTATCATTAGAGGATTGGAAAAATTTACATCTCGAAGCTCAAGTATCTAATGAGCTTATTTTCTCTTTGAGCCCAAAGTTAATTTGTTCTTGACAATTGTAAAGCGCAAGTCGTCTCATGAGAAGTGGACCAAGCTTAAAGAAATATTTGGTGGTTCCATTTCTAATATTGTCGGTGGTTTCTCCGAGGAGATCTCTTTTCCTTCACATCATGAAGAGCTCCAAGTTGCTTCCACATCCGGCCGCGATGAGTTCTCATCTTCACCCACTTCACCAATGTGTGGCAAGACATAAGGTAAAGATATGGTGAGTGGTGTTGGGAATTGCAATGTTGATATTGTGCTCGCTAATGATGATCCTTCATCTCTATCCCATTGCAATGTTTCTTCTTTGTACTTAAGCACTTCTTGCAACAATAATGCTATATCCCCCTGTGTTGCTGATCCTTGTATATCCTCTAGAAATTATTTGAGTACTAGTGGAGATGATATGCTTGATTTTCCTTGTTACCATGAACAAAATGCTTCTATTCCCTCTAGTTGTTTATCTAACAATGTAGAGGAAATCAAACATTCTATGGAGAAAGACATGATCATGAATGAAGATTCAAGAATATCCTCATCTTCATTCTCCCATGCTCACATGTGCCTTATGGCAAGAGGATCGAAGGTATCTCCTACTTTGGATCCCAGTATATCTTGTAAAGATAATAGCAATGATAATGATGATAGTGATGATGACATTGATGAGGATACTAGTTCTCTCTTGCTTGAGTTGACTTTTTTGTGTACCTCTCTTCGTGGTAATAATAAGGCCGTTACTTGTCTCAAACACGTTATGGACACCATAACTAAACAAACGAGAACCATAGAGGAGTTGGATTTCCAACTTGATGATGTGAGTCGGAGATTCAATCTCCTTAAGCAAGAGCTTGCCGAGGAGAAGCACACTAATTGTCTCCTCACACAAAAAATTAAATCTTATGAGCTTGAAAAGGAAAATTCCATTAATGATGCTTGTGCTACTAACTCTACTTCTTGTGAAGCATCTACCCTAAAGGAGAATGTTGAGCTAAGGGCTCAACTTCAGTTGCTAACTATCAAGTATAGGAAATTGGAAGAAAGTCATGAAATGCTCTCGGGCTCTCATAATGATCTTCTAATCTCCCATGATGGGCTAAAGTTAGCTTGTGAGGCAAGTATTACTAAGATAACATCTCATGAGCCTCTTTTGGACATTAGCACAACTTCTAATCAAAATGCTATTTTGCCATGTGCTAGTCCTAGTAATCCATCTAGCCATACTATTGATAAACCTTGTGTTGGATTAATAGCTTTGCCTTGTTGCTCTAACAATGAAGCTTTTACTTCCTCTAGCACTTGTATTTATACTAACCATATACAGGAAATAAAAGAGCTCAAGGCCCAAGTCACTTCCTTAAGGAATGACTTGGAAAAGATTCATGAAGGGAAATACACACTCGATAATATCTTGCGTGTGCAAAAATCCCCTAATGATAAAAGTGGACTTGGATTCAACTCCAATAACAAGAACAAGTCCAATACAAACAATAAGAAGGGCCAAAACCAAGTCAAGAATTCGGCCACTATTATTTGCTTCAAGTGCAAGGTTGAAGGACATCATGTCAGATCTTGTCCATTGAAGAAAAAGCACTTGAGTGAGAAGCAACAAGGGAAGTGGCCACAAGTTCATGTTCAAGCCCAAGTTGAAGTTAGGCCACTTTCGAAGAAAAATCAAGATAATGCTCCCCAAGCCAAGAAATCAATGAAGAAGAGAAAGGGGAGCACTTGTTGCTACATATGTCGTGTGAAGGGGCACTTTGCCTCTTCATGTTCAAACGGTACCTTATCTAACCCTATCATTGTTGATGATGATTATTCTCTTAGGAAGGATAAGGATGGCAATGTGTTTGCCAAGTTTGTTGGAACTCAAAGTGGTGTCAAGAAAAGAACCATTTGGGTTGCCAAGCCTATTGTGACTAACCTCTTAGGACCCAACTTGGTTGGGGACCAACTAGCTCAAACTTGATCAATAGGTGTTTATTGAGGGCATTGGGGACTTGGATAACTCATGAAGAATTAAGGGATCTTCATATGTTATATTTGATAAAGCCAAGTCCTTTGGATTATTATTTCCCTATCTTATATCCAATGTGCCTCTTCGTGGTAACTTGTACTTAACTCATTTATATTGTAAGTTACTTGCCCCTTTACATGTTTTGGTTTTGTACCAAGTATGTGTTTGTATTTGGTGTGCCTCATGCTTGATTATTTTGTGTATTCAAGTATGTCTAGGTGTTTGGCACATCATTTACTCGTGTGTTTTATTTTGAGCCTCTAATGCATCTTGATGATATCTTATTTGGCTCATTTAGAGTGGTTAATGGAACATCCCATTTTGGGAGAGTGACATGCCTCACGCATATCTCAAACCTTAAAATATGTGTACATGAGTACTACCACTTAGTATTGATATTGCAAGCTTATCTAGTCACTATGTGGTGTATCATACTCATGAGAAATTCAAATTCTAAATGTCCATTAATTATCTCTAGTTGAGGTTGTTTTGCCTCTTATTAAAAAAATGAATATCACATTATGGGGGAGTGCTATGCTTCTTTTGCATATCACAATCCTAGGAAATGTGAACATATCAGGTAGTGCCACTTAGGGTCGATATAATTAATTATCTTGTTTCTAGGTGGCATGTTGGCTTAAACATGGTCCTATTTTTGTTAGAAAAGTTTATTGCTCGTCTTTTCGGTCTTTTTTTTAGTAAGAAATTCTTGGTGCGGTCTTTCTCAAATACATATCTCTATATCTTATTTGGGATACCATTTGCTTCAAGTTATTCTAATCATTGTTTTGCATGATTGTGTGACTAGTTGAAGCTATCAAGAATCTCTATCTTTGCATAGTGCTTAACCTTTTTATTTCTATCCTATGATTTTTATTGTGAAGATTTATCTTTAATATCCGTGCAATATACCACCGAAAATCTATCCAGTACACTCATTGTCTTCGACAATTGATATACTTGTGTGTGGTAGCATTTGTGGATCATCTTCACTTTGGAGTTAACCTCTTATTGCCTTACTTTCTTTCCAAAAAATAATTGTGTGGCTCCCATTGTCTTCCTTGGCTTTTGAACATATCTTTGATGATGTTTTTGATTATTATCAAATGTGTTTTAGTGTAAGACAAACCTTTTCTTCTCGGAACCTTGTGCCATTGTGAAAAGTGTTAAGGGTTTGGTTTATTTGTTGAAACCTTGCTCTTTTGGGAGTTTGTTATCTCATTCTTTATTATCTATTTTGTTTTCTTGAATGAGATAAATCTTTAAAGCACTTGTGTTTTTAATTCATCTTTCATGCTTAATAGTTTTTGCTAGGTTCATTTGTTGAACTTTGTTGAACAAATCTTGTGTTGATTTGATTCTTTGATATAGTTTGGACAACAAATGTGTTTTTCACACCTTGTATGCCTTCGTGAATATTTTTAGTGATTTGTCCAAAGTATATCTTCGTTGGATCTTGAAATTCTCGTGCATGCATGTTTAATAAATGTATATCTTATGTCATGTTTTGATTTCTTTTATCCAATATATAGGGTATACTCCATCAAATCCTTAAACGGCTAAGATGTGCATGAAATTCAAATTTCATCTCTAAATATGCACATATTTTTATGGAGTGTATCCTATGTGTTGTGTTTATTCTAACCACTTTGGACCCAATAAGTTTGGGGACCAACATGTACTTGAATGTTGTTTTAGGTACATTGAAGATGCAATGGATGCTTGTCTCGTCTATAAAGAAAGTTGTCACCACATGATAATTGGAGCCAAGCTAGGATGATCTAAAAATTCTTATCTACTACATCATACCATTTCTATCTTGGTAACAAGTATCTTATTCATGCATACTATTTTTTCATGCAATCTCTTGTAGGTTGCATCTTGGCATGAATTTATTTGGTTGTAAATGTTCGATTCTTGCAATTATCTTTGAAAGACTTCTGTATCCTTATTGCTTATGTGAGTAATTTGAGATGATGCATATAATGGGGAGTATATAAAATCATGTTCATGATTCACCAATTCCAAATATGCCTTCTAGCAATTTATTGCATATCAACTCCTCAAGGTACTCTCGTGTGCAATATTGTTGAAATTGCATTGAATCATTCCTTTTGATACTTGTTGCCTTTCTCAAAGTATCCCAACTAGAATTAGTTACCTTAGTGTTAGTTGTGATGGTTTTGAGATTTTTTGTTTTTCTTTGGTGAAGTTCATTGATATACCATAAGATAAAATAGAGCCATGGGCTATACATGCACTTAAGCAAAATATCCTTTTTGGTATATCTCGTGACTTCCGCTTGGATATCATGTATTATTTTTATTAACCTCTTATGTGTGGATGTTTCTTTGTGGATTATTCTCATCTTTTTCCCCTTAGAAACTTATATACACGAGAGTGTTAATCTCTCCCCTTGATATGCTCGCTCTTTTCCGACCATCACTCTTATCCTCTTGATTTTTAATGGTATTGGTAAGGTCTTGATTTATGAGTGCTTGGTTTACTTTTATTTCATCTTCATGCACTCATATCTCATATTTGGTTTCTTTTGGACTTAAGCTTGTCTTGACAAGTGTATTGGTTTATATCTAATCCTTGTATCTTGGTTGTGTTCTAAATAATATAGAGGGAGTGAGGATTCCATGTTTGTGCATATTGTATTCAAATGAAACAACCAATTTATGCACGAACCTTGGGGAGCTTCCTTATTTCACTTAGAGCACTATTTGTCCATTTGATTATTTGGATCTTTTGATTGCTTGCTTCATCCGTTGAAGTTCCTTCACCTTGTTATCCTTTTAGCAATCCTTGATCCTCAATATAGTTTGATTTCCTCCAAGTGTTCGTCATTGGATATGTGCATGTGATTTCACTCATATTACGAGTAATGCACACCTTGTGTAGGAACTCATACTATATTGTCCTTCTAACCTTGTTATCCATTTTGGAACTTGTTGTCAATGGGGGAGAAGTTTAGAGGGTTTTAAGGGAAATGGTTTTCTACTTGTGATTGGTTTGTTCTTAAGTGTTTGCCTTTCATGCATTTCATCTTTATTATGTTTTGCATGGTTGTATATATAGTGGAAACTCTCCCAAAGGTTATGCTTGACAATGTATGCAATGAAATTCAAGATCATCACAAGATCATCACACGTGCATATATTGTGGGGGAGTTCGCTCTATATATGTTGGTTCTACTCACATCTCCTCCATTAGTTGTAGTTTATGTGAGTAGAATCGATTTTGATATGGGATAGGATCTTTGTGTTACTTAACCATATCAAATACAACCTCTTGTATACAACTTATTCTTGGATAAGCTGCGTACTTGTTTCTAATATTCATTATATAAACCCTCTTGTTGTGATTGTCATCAATTACCAAAATGGGGGAGATTGAAAGGGTAATTGCCCCTATGTGTGGTTTTGGTGATTAATGACAATCCCTATGGACTAATATTTTCACTGAGTTTTGTATGAAGGTATATTCCATAGGTCATGCGTGTAGTCCATGTGTTGGATTCAAGTATGGATGCCATGTAGATAAAGATATACCTTGAGTATTGGCATAAAAACATCGAGTTGAAGAGAAGAATATGATATGATCAAGATCTTGAGAGTGTGATCTCAATAGAAGAATTCAAGATATGGCTCTAAGTTGGTGTCATGATAGCCTCATTAGTTGAGCTATGGTTGACTAAGATTTAGAGCATGTAATCAAATGAAGAGTTCCTTATGTACCTCAAGATATTAAGATGGAGCAAGAGAAGATACTTGGTTGACCAATACAAAGAGTGAAGAGTGATTTCAAGTTGGTCAACACATGAAGCATAAAGAATGTACCACATGGTTTGTGGTATGGTAAGCCTTGTCAATTATGCATCATGAACTAACCCATTATATATTTGCCTTTGCGTTTTCTATATGGGACAGGTATCTTTCCATGGGCATGCTTCAAAAATGAAGATATTATATAGCCCATGAGAG
This sequence comes from Avena sativa, assembly GCA_916181665.1. Lineage (NCBI taxonomy): Eukaryota > Viridiplantae > Streptophyta > Magnoliopsida > Poales > Poaceae > Avena > Avena sativa. The sequence continues at coordinate 426,409,004 of OV702280.1, forward strand.
GATGACATCAAGTGGTGATCGTCATCAAGGTTGAGAAGGGCAAGTTCAAGATAAGCATCTCGAGAAGATCATTTGCTTGAAACTTGCCGTCCATATTGGTGATAATGGACATGTGAAGACATGTATTAATGAAGCTATCCCATAGTGGTGTATGGGGAGCAAATTAGGAGTCTTCACTGTAACATCCCTAAATTCATATTTCAAAACTCATTCATATCATCCTTGCACCCATCATCATTTAGGATTTTTCTCAAAATCATTTCAGAAACAGGAGCATTTGTGGCTCATTATTTTATGTATGAAAACCCTAGCCTTTGTGCTACATGCTAATGAGAAAGATGCTATTATTCATTCAGTATGTTTTGAATTCAAACTTAAGTGATCTCAAAAGCTTGAGCAAGGTTTCAAAACAAAATATGGAATAAAACCAAAGTTTTGCCTATTATTATATCTCCTAAAAGGCTTGGTTTTATTGGATTATTTTCAAATAACCTAAGTCTGAGTGAACAGATGTGTTTTACACCTATTTAAATGCAAGGAACACTGTACAAAAGGCTGGAGCAAGTTTGAATTCAAACTTAATTGAAAAGAGGTTTGAAAACCATTTCTAGAAATTCAATCAGAAAAAGAAAAGGAATAAAGAGAAAAAAAATGGACAACCAGCCAATCTGGCCGACCCAGCCCAACACGGCCCAACTAGCCTGCAGCTCCCACCCCGCGAAACGTTTTCTTTCACCCGCCACCACACCCACCAGCTCGCTGACAGGAAGGACCCACTCCCTCTCCTCCTCTCTCGCTGACAACCACGGCCCACCCAGGCATCATCGTCTCCACCCTCGCGACTGGTTCTTCCCCAATTGACGCCGGGTGTTTCCTGTTTTGATTCGCAGCTTCAATTCGCGTAAATGCACGAGTAAATCTCGCTCGTATCCTCGCTACTAAAACCCCCTCTGTCCCCTCTCCCTTCTCCCCCAAACCCCGAACCCAGAGCGTCACCAGGCTGCGTGAATTGCTCCCTGCAACCCCGCCGTCTCCGACGAGCTGCAGCCACGATTCCGGCCAACTCCGACCACCCCTCTGCTTCTGCTTCACACGAGCAGACTCCGCTTGGCCTCACGCATCTCCTAGTACCTCTGGTTCGCCCGCGCGTGACCCAGAACGTCGGCAACGCAAACGACTGAGCCGCCACCGTCTTCGGCTTCAACTCCGTCGAGCTCCTCCGGTAAGACCAGACCGCCCCAAGCCTTTTTCTTCACGCACGCGTATTCTCCGTGAACTCCTGCATCTAACCACATCCTCTGCTTGCCTTCTCGTGATCGACAGCGTCGCCTTCGACCTCGAACTGAACCATCTGTCGCCAGACCCTACTCCGGCGAGCAATCCACCGCAAACCTGAGCGCCCCTTGCCGAGTTGACCACGCGTTGAGCATCCCCACGTCCTTGTGATCACGGTGAGTACCTTCCCTACCCTTCTAGCGTCCTGTATCGCCGGCGCCGCCACCGTTTGACCGTCGCTGCCGCGCGTAGTCGTTCAGCGCCGCCAGTTAGTGGCTCGCTGATTGAGTCCGTTGTATCTGTATCGTAGGGCTAGGATAGATCTTAAACGAAGAGGTACGTGCGCATCTGAGCCGCCAGATCTAAGTTAGATCCTACGGTCCGCATCTGTCGATCCGACCGAATCGGTACGCGCCAGTAGTTTTGCGACACGTGTCTAGGGTTGGATCTGAAATAGAAATTCAAATCAGATTTAGATCAGATTTTCAAATGGCTATAACTTGAGATTTCCACATTGGAATTTTGCAAACTTTATACCGTTGGATTCAGTGAAACAAGGCCTTTCTGAATCTACAATGTGTTTAACAAATAGTATCTGATAAAATGACTTTTTATACAGAAACATGTTTAAGGCTATTTTGAGTATAGATTTAGTTTAGTAATTTGTATTAGTGCCAAATAAGTTTGATTGGCAAACTTTGTGTATTGTTATGTTTCTGTATCATGCACTTGCTTGGTAGAGTTTTCAAAATCATCACTTAGTAAATTCTTGCATGCATGCATTCATATTTTTGATTGTATATAAATTGAGTGTAATTGTATGCTACCAATTTTTGTGTAGATTTTGCTAGTGACTGTGATTGTGAAGAGTGCTACTCTCCCCATTACCAAGGCAAGTGACACTTCATGATATTTCCACCCTTTATTTTGAATAAGCATTAGAATTATTTTACTAAGTCTTGCATGTTACTTTTGCCAAATGCTATGTTGGGAAATCCTATGTAGTGTAGAATTGTAGAATTACTAGGGAATTTTCCTAAGTTAAGTTACTATGCCATGCTTAGCCTAGCTAGTAGAAAACATGGGTTGGTAAAGAATGTACATGCCATGATGAAATAATTCTAAGTCCTTTGGAACTCATGCTTTTCTTAATAAAACAACTAAGTCAATGAACTTCCTGGGTGGAATGGGACTTGAATGGTGGTTTTTGGTTGAGTGGTTACACAAGGCCATGGATTTGGCTTGCGTATCTCACTTGTGGAATCCCACCCAGGCACAAAGGGATTTGGAGGCCAAGTGTTGAGAAAGCTTACAGTGCAACCACTTGGCAATATGGGCTCTGCCATGATCATATAGGTTGCTAGAACTTAGTCACTTGGACAGTTGGTGGTAGTGGGAATGATAGGTTGGAGCGCGTCCATTTGACTAAGGAAAGGCTTCTGAAAGGTCCTGTCTTGGGAAACCAAGTCTGGTGGGGAAAGTGCACAACCTCTGCAGATGGAAAATCTAAGTACTTAGCCAAGTCCATGGCAATGGACAACTTGAGCATCAAGACATGGAAGCTACAAGAATCTCATCACTCCAACTTCTAAGTAAAACTTGTGGGTGAACAAGGGTGAAGGACCCCAATGTCTATTGGTGGTTTCTTGGGAAGTTTTTGATAAAGAAAAACTTAGTGATTTCAACTAATAGGAAAAACCTATTTTCAAGCAAAGCAAGCCAAGCTACACTTAGCCAAAATGCATATAGTAATATAGTCCACCTAAAATTTACTAAGGTATCACTTGCCAATACTATTCCAAAGTATTGACCCACTGTGGCTGTAACTTGTGATGTTGCAGGTTACTCCGATGATGAGTAGGAGTCATGAGTCTACACTCAACATGCTTGCCTATGGCACATGAAGATGAGGACTTGTGTTTATTTACTTATTCCATAAACTCTTGTATTAGGCCTTTGGCCCTGAGTTGTAAAAGATTATGTTTTATCTCTGGAATGAATGTAATAAACGACCGTTGTATCTGTGTACTTCATCTTAAACTGTGGATGCTAGCATTGATCCAGGGACTAGCATTGCAATCACAGGGATCCTTTCCTTTACAAAGGAGGGGTCTTACATTCACGAAGCAACAATGATCAAGTGTTGCATTCTGGCTTGGGTGGAGCTTGAAGCGTTGTCATAGGGAGCTCAATCGTTTGCATACTTTGCATCTTCCTATTTTTTTGCTTCTTGGTGTTTCTCCATGTGAGGTTCTTGAGCTTGTTTCTATCTCTTCAACAAGCCCAAGTTCATCGAAAACGGAATTTGTATGCATCTTCTATGGCGTTTTCGAGTTTGAAGGTTTTATCGGTTCTTATTTAGGGAGGCTTCTTACCTTTCTTCATTTGGTTCTATCCCCCTTTGTTGGGCTATGATGTTTCTCTGTACAATCTTGTAGGGCTTGTTGTCCTCATCAAAACAAGCCCAAGGTCATCGAAATCGGAGTCCGGATGCAAAAGTTATTGCGTTTTCCGTAAAGTCAGTTTCATCCCGGTTGTGGATCCGGTTCAACCGGCTCCCAGACCGGGTGGTCCGGTGCCAGCACCGGAAAACCGAGATTCAACCGGGATTTTTGGTTTTTCTATAACGAGTCTATCCGATACTATGTACTGACCCTTATCCCGGTTGAGATCCGGTTTTCCGGTCCAGGAACCGAACCATCCGGTTCTGGAGCCGGTCCAACCGAACTTTCAACCGGATTCGCACAATTTTCTCCCAACGGCCATATTTGCTTTCCACTATAAAAGGGGGTTCTTCTCCCAACGTTTTAGTGTGTTCTTGACCAAGAAATTGACCTCCATTGTTGAACCTCTTGAGCTTGCTTCCTCCCCCTTCCCTCCTATGATTCTTGCATCTTTTTGAGGGCTTTGGAAGAGGAGATCTAGATCTACAATCCCCACCAATCAATTCCTCCTCTAAGTGAGGGGAACCCATTGGATCTAGATCTTGGAGTCATTGGTTGACTCCCACCATTGTTCTTCCTCTCTAATTCCTCCCTAGCACTTATTGCTTTGGTGGGATTTGAGAGTGAAGGATTTGAGCACCCTTGGTGGTCTTGCTTTGCATTCTTGCATAAGTGTTGAGCTCTCCATTACGATTTGTTCGAGTGAGAGACCGTGAGCTTTTTACTCTTGGAGGGTGACCTCCTAGTTGTCTTGGCGGTTGGTACCGCGGTGTTCTCTTCGTGGAAGATTGTGAAGAGACCCGGGATTCTCCTTCGTGGAGCTTGTGAAGTGGTTGTGGAGCTTGCCATATCCGGAGTGGAAGAAAAGCTAGCCATAAGGAAAGGACCTATTCCTTCGTGGGATAGATTCGGAGAAGAAGGTGAGCCTTTGTGGCGCGTGAGGAATCCTTCGTGGAACCTCACACCTCTCCAACGTCACGTAGCCCCCTTCCCAAAGGTGGTGAACACGGGAATACATATTCGTCTCCGTGTGCCTCGGTTATCTCTATATCCGAGCTTACTTTCCTTGTGATAGCCATCGAGCTTGAAGTACTTATATCTTGCTTATCACTTGTGGTATATTTATCTTGTGCTATCTTGCTTAGCTTAATTTGTTGTTGGTGCACTTAGTTGAGCCTAGTGTATTTAGGTTTTGTGCTTGTAAAATAAACGTTAGTTTAATTCCGCATTCTATCAAGCCAAAACCGTAATAGTTTTGAAATTGCCTATTCACCCCCCCTCTAGGCGACATCTCTATCCTTTCAATTTTCGTCACAAAGTCATCATAGTAGTCCGTTTATGACGATTCTATGATGATTTTGAGATCGTCCAAAGCTGGGCATCACAAATGAACTATAACGTTTTTGGTAAAATCATCATAACCATCTATGACGATATTGGATCGTCATAACTGTTATGACGACCAATATCGTCACGGACCATCTAGCCTCGCTAGGTAAGTTCCTACATGGCTGATCCGACGTGGAAAAACTATGACGAAATGAGATCGTCGTAATACAAATTCAGCCCGATCCATTACTGTGATCTATATGGGCTAGCCCAATAATGCTGGCATTTTTATTTTTGGTCCTAGGTCATTTGCAGTGCATTTCATTTTATGTCGTGCCTATGGGCTGTCGCTTTTTTAGGGTGTATTCCCTTTTGGGCCTTTGTTCTTTATAGCCAATTTCTTTTTTTATTTTTCAACCTTTTTCCTGTTTATTATTAATTCAACATGGAATTTTTAGATCCAGTACAAACCCAAATTTACAAACCAGCCCAACAACATTTCCAAATATATAGGTCACACAACACAACAATATATCATCGAGAATTTAAACATGATAGCCACGAGGCTAATAAGTAACACTATCACATGACATGATAGCTAGATCATCATAACAGATATAGATAGCTGATACAACAGATATAAACATGATAGCAGATACAACAGCCAAATTTGAGACACAATATCCAAATAGACAGCAGATACAACAGATATAAACATGACAAATTCACTACCGGTTGTCAATACCTGGAGCGGAGCTCCCTACTACTCCTTATGGCACCATTGTTGCTGGCCTAGATATAACACATCCAAGAACTTCCAATATCCTCCTTCGACCTTCTTATTTCTATCAAACAGAAAAACTAGCATAAGTGATACGAATTGGATAAATAAATAGCAGCATATTACCTATTGTAAGTCCATTTCCATAAAAGCTTACAAGTAACAAAATCTAATAGACTAGTGACTACATACTTTGAATTTCTATTTGTTGAATTGACTGACTTTTTACACATGATACACTAACCAATACATGCATTTGTATCACTAGCCGATGCATGTCCTACTAGCAGGCTACAAGATAGGCACTCCACAGATCAAATAGGCTAGTGGCGAGACATGCTAGATCATTGATGACTTGCAATTCCACAAACTACTAAAGCAACTAGATTGATGTAAGCAAAGCAGACCACACAGTATTGAACTAAACATCGGCCAAACCTTGCAACCAACATAGTCATATGTTAATCTGAATCCCTCACATGCGAGCTCATAAGGGGACCAGGAAGATAAATAGATAGGCATATTATACCTTGGAGGTGCGAGTGAGGCGATCTCTGCTGACGCTGACGGAGACGTTGAGGACGAGCTTCCGCGCCTTGATCTCCCACATAGGGTTCAACTGCTTCTTCTCTGTCGACTGCGAGCGCCAAACAGAAAAGGTTTAGGTTCAAACATCTCGATGCAGCTTAACAAGTCTGATGATGCCATATACAGTACCAATAGGACATTTGAAGAAAGAAAAAATGCATCTAGTGATGAATCAATAATACCATTGCTCTCCTATTAAGATTAAGACATGTTTCTCCTAGATCTAGTAAAATTACCAGTACCAAACCATCCATGTAGTTGTACTCGAGAGAGGAAACAAGAATTAAAAGTACCAAAACTAAACTAGGTAATCATTAACACTTGCAATGGAGACTCCAAATGGAATGTAACTCAAGCAAAGGGATTAACTAGATCCTGATAAAAATCCATTGAGAAGTTTCATGGAAGTAAAACTTAAACAAGTATATCACATTGCTCATTTGGCTTTGGGGTGTGAGGCGATGAAGTCCATCGCAACTTTGATGGAATCAATCTTGTCAGCTTCATATATCGAAACCGGATTCCTCTTCCAAGGCCATCACAACCTCCATTGCGTCCATACTGTCTAGGCCAAGATCATCCTTGAAATGGGCATCTGGTTTCACCTATAGGACAATGTAAAGAGACCGATTACTGACATAGAAAGTTGCAAAACTGAGCATATGTTTGAAAGAATTCATAAGGTGTTAGACCACTGAGCAGTTTGGTGCACCCCCACTAAAACACAAAAAGTAAAATAAACCACCACACACAGAGCTGAAATATGAACATTTAGCTCGACTGCTGTAAACTCAGTTGCATAGTTTGTAGATAATCAATAGGTCCAAAACTCAGAATGAAACATCACACATGAGAATACTTATTATGATTGATAGAGGTCTTATACCTATATTGGCTATACATAAACCAGTTGCACTACTACTGCTACTAGAGAAATACATGGTGCATAGTAGACCTCCAATGTATAAATCCAAATGGAAGGGAGACTAAACTAGGTAATCATTAACACTTGCAATGGAGACTCCAAATGGAATGTAACTCAAGCAAAGGGATTAAGTAGATCCTAATAAAAATCTATTTAGACCATAGCTTCAACATCACAAAGGAACTCTACAAAATATGAGAACCCAAAGATGTATCATATGAGGGCAGTGGCCAGATTACAATCTAACCAAATTAAGGTGATTCAACAAAACAGAGTGAAACACACTAGTCTCAAACATGAAGCAAGAAAATATCGGTGGATCACACCACAGACATGAAACAGAGGAAGAAGCAGAGCACTAGATATGCATGCTGTATTAGGATACTTTCTAAACTAAGCATCAAGATTACCACTAACATTTTGGAATAAGCAGAGCACTGTACAGCCGGGGTACATCAACGGAATCGGGGACACCATGAATCTCCGCTGTCGATCTACCTACAGATCATGCTCTTGTAAATCCCATGCCCAAGTCACGCACAACTAGGAACTAGGGATGGTGCTTCGGTCGTACCTCACGGAAGGTCGGCAGGGTTGGCGTTTGGCGAGGCGGCGCGCGTCATTGAGCACTTCGCAGAACTTCACGAAGTCCTTGGACTCGATCTACGCGACCATGCCGGCGGCACGCGCCTTGGGCCCGATCACCATCTGCATATCCTCGGAGCGGACGTACTCCACGGCCTGCTCCACCGCCACCATCGAGGTCGACTTGGACCTCGGTGCCGCGTTCTCGCCGTTCCGCTTCCTACCGCTTGGTGTCGACAGCTTGGAGGTCTTCTTGGCCGCTCCGACACTGCGGACGACAGCGTGTTTTCGATCGCGTGGAGAGCCATGGATTAGTCGCTTGGTGGTCGAGCGAGATTTTTCTCTACTATGGCTGTTGGATGGGGAATCAAAGATGGAAAGGTAGAGGAATCTGTGGGTGGATGCTCGCATGGTTGTGACGACCAAGTTGTGGTGGCGCGCATCGAGCCATAGGAGGGGGTCTGGGGTGGGAGGGGGCGAGAGGGGTGTGGCTGGCAGTGGATCTGGTTCGGGGCATGCTAGGGTTCGGCCGTTCGGGCGCCGCTAGGGTTTCGGGAGAGGGCGATGCGGCTGGGAGAGAATGGGGACTGGGAGTTGGTGGGATGTGTTGGATGCTAGAGGTGGAGGTACGTTGGTGGGCGATGTGTGCTTCTTCGGTGGTCGTTGGATGTGCTTCAACGGTCTAGATTAGGCTGAGATGGGCAATCCACGAGTGGTTTTTTTTATGTAATTGACTAGTTGCAGATGATCTCATATGGTTTTTTCCACCAAAGTCTCGCTCACTGCAGAGTGCATACCGAAAACCTTCGCATAGATATGATATGTTGCACACATGTGTATCTTTGAATTGCGAACAATGTTTACATGAGAAAGTTTTTCCTTCCGTCGCACGGAAAAGCCATTTTCCATTTTCTGAGTGCAAAAAACGATGCGTTTGGTGAAGCAACCACCAAATAATTTTGTTAAAATGCTACCACCCTATTTTTCAAAAATACTAAACCACCTTAGTTTGACAATGTCACAACCGGGAGATCTCATACTTTTCCGTCCATCCCTGACGAAAAAGACAAATTCCTGCCGAATCGGCAAGAAATGGGTCCGATTTAAACTACAGGTACATGATCTGATGCCCATGATTTTTTGCAAAAATCATTTTTAGAATAATAATATGCTATTTCTTTAAATATCCAGTGCAAGTTTAGCAAGTCTCATGCCCTAGATAAGAACCTTCATGCCCGCCGTTTTGACCATAGTTTCAAACAGGCATAAAAAATTCAAAAACGGTCCGATCAATTAAGTCCTTCACATGGTGTCTTATTATGTGACATAGTTTTAAGGAAAAAAATATCAAACTTGGTATATTGCAAGTGTCTTAAAAAATCCTTCTAAGAAATGACCTATTATGTTCGAGGTTTTATGACTTTTGGGCCAAACGGCCAATGTTATGGCTAGAATTGCAGCATAATTTATAATAACGTGCCCATATTTTATGAGATTGGTGATGATCCAGCCGGTTGTTTAAGGTCTTTGTGTGAGACTTCCAGATATACTTTATTTATCTAGATAGAAAATCAATTTTAGAGAAAGGAAGTCAAGTGTCCGGTACCGCCTCAACAATGTGGCCCACATGTTGAATTATCTCTTCATTGTCATTGATACAACAATTTTATCGATATTAGGAATGAAAGACAGATTTATTCTTTCCTTGTTAATAACTGATTTTTCTTTATGACTGGTAAATTTTTTAAGAGAGTGTGTTGAAGAAAAATTAACATTTGACTTACTGGACAAGATCTTGGTGACATGTGCCATTTTACCAGTAAAGTATCTAAGGAATCTATTTGCGTGCTTTTTAGAAAAAGAGGTGATTCTTAATCCAAAAAATTTGAAGCCACTATGTTTTATCTTTTTCCACATGGATCTTCCCATATTCCAAGATAAAACAAGTAAAACCCAAAATGGATTGGCTTGCACATAAAATGATCCGATTTTTGACAAGTACATCAACACATAGGAGCGAGCCAAAAGATGAACTTCCACCTATAGTGTATGGTTATATTCAGAGAAGGTCGGTATTTTCAAGATAAAACAAGAGCGTGCTAGCTACTGAAAAAATCAACTAGAACCTTTGAAATGCAATAAAACATGGGTAGCATATTAATAAAAATATAAAAGTATCAAGAGATCATTAGTACTATAAAACTAAAGAAAGATAACACTAAGGATTTAGAGGGGGCACTACAAGAATGCACCCCCTGCCAACCCATAGCCGACAATTTTTTTGGATGACATAATACAAAAGTACAGCTAAAATTGTTTTACCCGACGGATCACACTAGGGATGCGGGTGGATAATTCACGGGCACAATTGAGCAATGTCGAAATTCGGACTAGATGTTTTCAATTTTTGTTATGCCCCCTTTTTCATACTCTTCATTTTAGGTAGCTTTCACAAATTTAAGTGTCGGTTTTTGAAAATTCTCCATCCTTTCAGTATATATGAAATCATTGGAAGTCAAAATTTTCAAAAAGAAATCAAGTTTTGGATTTTTTCACTATTTCAAAAATTGGAAGTTTGGAACATCCATAAATTTGGAACTTTTAATTTTGACTTTCAGAAATTTGAAAGACTTCCTAAACTAGAAAGTTTCATAATTTCAAAGATTAGATTTTTTGAAATTCCAGCATTTAATAAGTTTAAGATATTGCAACTTTTCAAAGATTCAAACTTTACGTAAATGGATTTTGTTACAAATTTCAAACTTGAACATCATAAAAATATATAGAAGAGAGAGTTGCACGTGGAGGGGCCCACCCGTTCATTGTTACTTCTAGTAGCAGGACGTGTGGGACGTTTCTCATGGGCACATGTGAATGCTAGGGAGATTTCTCGCACAATGGCTCTAAGACAAATTCATGTTGACCACCAAATCAGAATCAAAGGTGAATAAGTTGCTCAAAACACGAAATTTAAGCTTTTAGATGCAAGGAAATTTTGGTAGCACACTAATGGCCAATTCAACTTGTGTTGAATCAATACTAGTGCATAAAATGGTGCTTGCTCTCCTTGGGCAAATGTAACATAGACAACCCCACATCTTCATTTATAGCTTGTTTGACCGGTTTCATGATCCACCTCCAAAACCTTATCTTCCCTTTGTTTCGTCGCCACCGTCAACATTGTCCGCACTCACATACTTGCACACTAAGAGAGAAATAGGTGCTTCCATCCATTAGGACAAGCACTACCCATCTGCCTTCTATTGTCCACCGTAGCTCGTTCCGTGGAATAAATCTTGGCACGGTCGCCATAGGAAAGCTCTGGCGAATCATAAGAGGCTACCCCCCTACAACTAGGCCATGTCGTTTTTGTGGTAGGTGGGAGCTTCCAGGACTTAGGGGTCATGTCACCACCTCATCCTAGGTCAAGCCGCATCGTCATGGGAAGAGGGGGTAGGGAAAAGGTAGGTTGGGTTTCTCTCTATATTTTCCTCCTTGTTGATATGATTAATATGTATGAATTTTAGAAAATCCATATGAAACTAAAAAAGTTCATTTTATAGTAATATGTTCATTTCTAGATCTTTATCCGATAATTTTTGGATTGCTCTCATGATTTTTTATAAAGTTAATAAATAGTGAATGTTCATCCCAATTTTATTAAAATTTGAATATTTAGGAAAATATATAGTCACATGAGTGATTGTATAATTTTCATAAAATAGTGAAACAACTATATGAAAATTTTAGTGTTTCAAGCTAAGGATAAAATACATAAGGGATTTTTCATTTTATAATTCTAGTAGTTCCTAGATTTGTTGAAAGAATCTCGAGAGCTTAGCTATAGAAGGGGAAATATTGAAGGGAAAACCCGTAGAGGTGTGTGGGTGTGTCACCTTCTTGTTATGTCCTCTGTAACAACATTATTGTGGCTATCAGAAAGTAACCCACCTTTACCTATAGAGGGTGAATGCTACTGAGCCCCACCTCAGTGATCTATAGTTCCATAGTATCAAGAAACCACTACATAAGACACATTATGAGTAACGAAATCTTTAGATATTTTATACAACATTAAATCATGTCATATAAAGATATGATATTATATCTATACTAAATAAATATAGTACTTGTGAGACCCAATCTTGAAGACACCTCCAAAATTTAAAGGACAAAGTATTCTTATATATTGCAATTCTCAAATGGAAATAAGACATTAAGTTGTACACGACAATATATTGTGTTGAATGTAGACATATATGATATATACTCAATGGATACAACCACTATCACATTCATAAAAAAAGGTTAACATGAAGACACATCTGGATCCCGACCCAGACAATAGTAAAAAGTGATAAACCACATCATGAAAAATAACTACTTTTAGGTGAATACACGAGCACATATATGAAAGGAGACAACTAGGACAACAAGTGTCAGCATATTTCGCAAAAAAATGAAATACGATATAAACATACAATAATGAATACAACATGCTGAAATTTAATTTCATAAATGCATATCATATCTTTCTATATGATATATATTACCTCATAAGATTTTGCACAATTTGGTCTGGATATTAAGGCCTAGAACTAATGAAAAAAATAGTAAAGCATTAACTGGCAAATGCAAGAGCGCGTCTCTGCATCAATGGGTACAACCAATGAACTAATAGGACTCATAAAAACTTAGCAGCAGTAGAGTAGATAAATAAAAGATTTAGACCATGCACACCAAAACTTCAACTTGTAAATGCAGAGGGATGTGCGCTATATAAATGTTGTATACAGCCGAGTCGACATCTCATCAGCAGCCAACACAATTAAAGCGAAATATTAGAAATATTACGGGAGTACTATATTGGATCGAAAATATATGCTCTCTATGGAATCAAAACGAAATCAAGAGATTTATTACACCTGAAACATCATGAATTGTCACCTACCAAAGCCACACCCTTACACTGAATTGCGGGCCCGGCCGCCCTTCTCTGTACCCTGCGGTTAGCCAGCAAAACTCCTCACTCCTCCATCGGGCAGTCCTCCTTTTATACCCCGCCGAAGCTCCCACCACCAACACCAGCCTGTCAGCCACATTCCAGTCGAGCTCTCCATGCGGGAGCAGCCACCATTTCTTATAGCTCGAGCTAGTCTAAGCGTGTGCGCGTGCTGCCTTGGACGCGGCGGAGCAGCTCGTGGCGATGTGGCAGCAGGTCCGCGGCCCGGTGATCGTATAAAGATATGCTATTATATCTATACTAAATCAATATAGTACTTGTGAGACCAAATCTTGAAGACACCTCCAAAATATAAAAGACAAAGTATTCTTATATGGTGCAATTCTCAAATGTCAATAAGACATTGAAGTTGTACACAGCAATATAGCATAGTGAATGTAGACATATATGATATTTGCTCTATGGATACAACCACTATCGTATTCATAAAAAAAGTTCGACATGAAGACACATATGGATCCCGACACAAACAATAGTAAAAAGTGATAAACCACATCATAAAAAATTAACTACTTTTAGGTGAATGCACGGGCACATATATGAAAGAATGCAGCTAGGACAACATCTTAGCAAAGAGTCAGCATATTTACTCCGGCAAAATCCCTTTGGACCACAAATGAAATACAATAACCATACAGTATTGAACACAACATGCTAAAATATATCTCCTTAAATGCATATCATATCTTTCTACATGGGATATATTACCTCATAAGATTTTGTGCAATTTGGTTTGGATTTTAAGGCCTGGTACTAATACTAGTAAAGCATTTTACTGGTAATATGCAAAAGCGCGTCTACATCAATGGGGTACAGCCAATGAACCAGTAGGCCTCATAAAAAATCAGCAGAAGTAGAGCACTCCAAAAACTTCAACTTGTAAATGTAGAGGGATGTGCCCTATATAAATGTTATATACAGCCAAGACGACATCTCACCAGCAGCCAGCACAATTAAAGTGAAATATTCGAAATATTACGGGAGTACTATTTTGGATCGAAAATATATGTTCTCAATGGAATCAAAACGAAATCAAGAGATTTATTACACCTCGAATATCGTGAATTGTCACGTACCGAAGCCACGCCCTTACGCTGGATTGCAGGCCCGTCCTCCCTTCTCTCTACCCTGCGTGTGGTTAGCCAGCAAAACCCCTCACTCCTCCCTCGGGCTCCTTTTATACCCCGCCCAAGCTCCCACAACCAACACCGCCCTGTCAGCCACATTCCTTATATCGAGCTCTCCACGCGGGAGCAGCCGCCATTTCCTTTAGCTCGAGCTAGACTAGGCGTGTGCGCGTGCTGCCATGGACGCGGCGGAGCAGCTCGCGCTGATGTGGCGGCAGATCCGCGGCCCGGTGATCGTGCCGGTGCTGCGCGCGTCCGTGGCGGTGTGCCTGGCCATGTGCGTGATCCTGTTCGTGGAGAAGGTGTACATGGCCGTGGTGATCACGGCGGTGCGGCTGCTGGGCCGCCGGCCCGAGCGGCAGTGGCGGTGGGAGCCCGTGCGCGAGGACGACGCCGACCCCGAGTGCGGCGGCAGCAACAGCGCCTACCCCATGGTGCTCGTCCAGATCCCCATGTACAACGAGCGCGAGGTACGTACGCAGCACTGTCCTGTGCCTGCCTGTACAGTGTGCACTCTTCTTAGCTCCTGCCATGCCATGACGCGGTCCTTTGTTACTGATTGCCTTGTTGGCGCGGTCGATGACCTGCAGGTGTACCAGCTGTCGATCGGGGCTGCGTGCGGGCTGTCCTGGCCGTCGGATCGGATCGTCATCCAGGTGCTCGACGACTCCACCGACCACGTCATCAAGGTAAAACTAAACCGATCACCGCATGCATAAACGCACAAACCATGTGTCCAAACTCAGCCTATATGATCCTGATTTTACCTTTTCAATTTACGGGAAATGCAACGGGTCCTGAATTTGCAGTTTCTTCTGTTTGTTATGGCGTATGTGCGTGCAGGAGCTGGTGCAGATGGAGGTCCAGCGGTGGGCGAGGAAGGGCGTGAACATCAAGTACGAGATCCGGGACAACCGGCGCGGGTACAAGGCCGGCGCGCTCAAGGAGGGGATGAAGCACGGCTACGTCCGAGACTGTGACTTCGTGGCCATCTTCGACGCCGACTTCCAGCCCGAGGCCGACTTCCTGCGCCGCGCCATGCCCTTCTTGATCCACAACCCCGAGATCGCCCTCGTCCAGGGACGATGGAGATTCGGTAAGATACGAGTACTACTAGGATGTTTTGCTTGTTCCCCTACTTGTTCTGGTCGAAATTCCTCTGCAGGACAATGACATTGCTGTTGTTTGTTTTTGCTGCTGCTTTGATCTGAACAGTGAACGCGGATGAATGCTTGATGACAAGGATGCAGGAGATGTCCCTGGACTATCACTTCAAAGTGGAGCAGGAAGTGGGATCCTCCACCTACGCCTTCTTTGGCTTCAATGGTAAAACTTAGTCTAAGTACATATATATACCTTCTTTGGATGCAATTCAAAACTTGATTTCAGTACATATGCCTTCTCTGCGTTCCCAATTCACATTTGTGTGATTTGGTTCCTTCCTTCTGTAAACATATATATCTGTGTTTGTCTCCCCGTGTTTGTAGTAAGTATTAGGATACTATTTTTCATGATCTTCTAGGGAAAAAATCATGTGCAACTGTATCATTCTACCTTCTGCGTTCTCTGTTCGAGAAAACAGAGCACACATTTCTTGCACAGAGGGAAAGGAAGTAAGGTGCAAAAGAATAGAACACACACACAGGCAGCAGTCAGATCAGGGGACATTTAGGCAGTATAATAAATTGCACAAAAATGTTTGACATTGAGCAGTTTGTCGTCCAAAAAAAGACCTAAAATATTCCAAAAGTTGATCACATTTTCTTGCGGGGACAGTAACTTGCGAAAACACAATCAAATTCTCCAGAAATATGTTCCTGGAGTAACTAATAGATAGCACTACATACCTGGCCATGGATTTTAACAGCATTCACACTTCGCATCCTCTATTCCTCCTTAACATGCAAGATACTTGTCGAACAGGAACCGCTGGTGTGTGGCGCATATCTGCTCTGAATGAGGCCGGTGGCTGGAAGGACCGAACCACGGTTGAAGACATGGATCTGGCAGTCCGAGCAAGCCTCAAGGGATGGAAGTTTGTGTACCTTGGTGATCTCATGGTAAATATGCACCACTAGCCTATCAGTTCATGCAACATCAAGTGCATCAATTTGCACAGCTCATATGTTGCATCTCTAATCAGATGAAACATTAGTGCAGAAGGAACCAAGTGCTGAACTTGTAAATGTTACTTTCAGGTGAAAAGCGAGCTCCCAAGTACGTTCAAAGCATTTCGGTACCAGCAGCATAGATGGTCGTGCGGGCCTGCAAATCTGTTCAGGAAAATGTTCATGGAGATTGTCAGAAACAAGGTCACTTGCACAAAGCCATATTTTGAAATTTAGATTGCAGGTAGAATTTGTTACTAACAAGCTATTGATCTTGATGCAGAAAGTGACGCTCCGGAAGAAAATCTATGTCATCTACAACTTCTTTTTCGTGCGCAAGATCATCGGCCACATTTTGACCTCCGTGTTTTACTGCCTTGTTATCCCAGCCACAGTCTTTGTTCCTGAGATTGAGATACCTAGGTGGGGTTACGTCTACATTCCAAGCATTATTACCCTTCTCAATGCTGTTGGGACTCCAAGGTGCCAATCCTCTAAACATCGATGCAGTTTGTTTAAAAATGAACCTGAACTTTCTGAAATCTGGGATAGCAACAACACATATTAACACAAGAAATCATCAAATGATGCAGGTCTGTTCACTTGGTTATCTTTTGGGTCCTGTTTGAGAATGTCATGTCAATTCATAGAACAAAGGCGACCTTCATTGGTCTGTTGGAGGCTGGTAGGGTGAACGAGTGGGTAGTGACAGAAAAGCTTGGTGACATTTTGAAGATGAAACTACAAAGCAAAGCTTCCAAGAAGCTACGGACGAAGATAAGAGAGATAAGAGAAAGGTACATTATCATAATATGCTTGTCCCCGTGGATTTCTCAACTCTCGTTGCTAACTTTGATATGGAATCAGGTTGCATCTTTTGGAGCTTGGTGTTGCAGCCTATATCTTCTTTT
The DNA here is from genome assembly GCA_916181665.1 of Avena sativa. NCBI lineage: Eukaryota > Viridiplantae > Streptophyta > Magnoliopsida > Poales > Poaceae > Avena > Avena sativa. The sequence continues at coordinate 426,426,100 of OV702280.1, forward strand.
GTGGATGCTATGACATTTTCTTTGGGAAAGGACATTACTACATCTTCCTCTTCATGCAATCCATTGCTTTCTTCATCGTCGGCGTGGGATATGTCGGGACGCTCGTCTCGCGCTGATAATGATTTTCGATTCAGGGTATACCAGCCAGGTGAAAAATAAGATCAAACAGCCTTCTCTTGAGTGTAATGTTGTCAGAAAAGATTCCGTGTAAGAGCACCAGAAGCCAAGACTTAGATAGGTAGGCGTGTTTTAGCTGCTAGGAATGTGTTGTGACGTACTTGAGATAGTTGATGATCAAGTAGGCTGTTCAGTAGAAACATAGGAAGTTGCTGAAGTTTCATCGGTTGTCCAAATGAGAAACAAAGGTGGTTTTGTTCATTCATTCTTAGCAGGCAAGGTTTTGCCTGAGAGAAGAGGAACAAATAAAGTGTCTGGTGCCTCAACTGTGCCCATCTAAGATAGATGCAGATGATGTACTCCCTCTGTTTCATAATATAAGATGTTTTAGCTTTGTGAAAGGAGTGTATCTAGACCTCTTTTAGTATATAGATTTCACTCTGAACCTACACACTAAAACAGGTCTAAATACACTCTTTTCACAATGCTAAAGCATCTTATATTACAAAACGGAGGGAGTATCTGTTACATGTTTATCTCCAGTTTATCGCTCTTTTACCCTAAATTTCTATCTCCACTGTCAATGTTAAATGGAATAAGCAAATGCATATGAGAAATGTAATTTCAGGCAACTGTGGATACAAATAGTGAAACGGAGTTAGTATCGGACCAGCTGACCTGTGTTTATTCCTTCCGGAGAGATCAACTGTTCCATCTCTTGTCTGAGTTCACCAGAGGAATGATCGAGTGTGCTGTTTCATTCAGAATCTTTCCCTTCAGATAGCACTGCCAGTACTGCTCGACACTCCATGTATACGGTTGAATTGCTGACAAACAAGAAGGCCTGCATGTCACAACTCAAGGATTTATTCACATCTCAGACCAGCTGCCATGGCTGATGCCGTCGATCGCTCCCACGAACAGCTCGGTGATTGAATGGGCCAACGCATTGCAGGCCTCATATATCGCCGAGCACTCATCGTGGTATGTGTCGCTGGCAAGGAAGATGTGCTTCTTCCCTGGACTTCGACAATGCTCCAAGCAGGGTCCTTCCTAATACCGAGTGACTTCATGGCTTCGTGCATACTGGCCACAGTGTCCCACATATCGCAGGTGGCGTACGTGTTCGCCAGGACGACGTACTTGCCAGAGTTCCCTGGCTGCAGACGGAAGAACCGCCGCGCGATGAGCTTAACGAGCCTCACCTCGCCGCTGTGCTTCCTGCAGGCGCCCAGCAGCGCGCCCCACACCACCGAGTGCTCCTGGCAGTCTGGCAGGTTCTCGACAAGCTCGTACGCGTTCTGGAGCCTGCCATCCCTGGCGAGCATGTCGACCACCGCTGCATAGTGCTCGCCCTTCGGCGTGAGGCCGTAGTCCGACGTCATGGACGAGAAGCACCGCAGCCCCTCGTCGACGAGCCCGCCGTGCGCGCAGGCGGAGAGCAAGGCAAGGAAGGTCACGTCGTTCGGCCGGAACCCGTCGAGTGTCATCTGGCCGAAGAGCGCCAGCGCCTCACGCACGTGCCCGTGCTGTCCGTGCCCACGAACGCCCACATGGTGACGTTCTTCTCCGGCGCGGCCGCGAACGCCCGGCGCGCGTCCTCGGCGCTGCTGCACTTGAGATACATGTCGACAACCGCGCTGTTGGCGAAGACGTTGCCCGCGACAACGGGGCCCGACTTGGACATGACGCCGTGCACGCGGCGGCCGTGCTCCAGCGCGACCAGCCTCGCGCACGCGCAGAGCACGGACGCGAACGTGAACTGGTCCGGCCGCAGGCCCTCCACCGCCCGCGCCTCCAGACGGCCGCGCGTGCATCCGGATATCAGCGCGTTCCACGCCACGACGCTCCTCCTGGGCATTCCGTCGAACAGGCTGCGGGCGACACTGAGCTCCCCGATCTTGGCGTAGAAGATGAGCAGCTTGATGGCGATGTAGTCGCCGAATCTGTACCCGGTGGAGACCATTCGCGCGTGGATCCTCTTGCCGAGCTTCGCGTCCTTCCGGTTCACGCATTCTTGTAGAAGAAGGGCGTAGGTGCTCGGGGCAGGGGGCAGGGCGCACGGCGCTCCGGTGGAGGAGACTAGAGATGTAAGTTATGAACCCTTTTCTTTCAGTCTAGTTCAAAGAAATGAACTAATTTTGTCAAAAAATGATGATTTGTAAAAACTTAGTTCATAGTTGATTCAAATTTGTCTAAATACGGATGTATCTAACACTAAAACTTGATTTGATATATTCGTATCTAGATGAATCTAAATCAATTTGCCAATTTTAGACCTTTCACAATGGAGTGTATCTTAGCTCGTAATTCTAGATAGTGGTGTATCTTAAGAGATAACTAATAGTATAATTGTATCTTAAAAGTTATATATATATTTAATAAATTTGAGTACATATGATTGGACTAACAATGTATTTCGCCTATGATATCATGCAAAGCTTGTAGCTAAGCTAGAATACAACCTTACCTTCTCTCTTTATTAAATATATAGAGCCATAAAAACAATTTATCTATAATACCGTACTAAGAAACGTTCATTAAAAAGACTTAAAGAGACTCACGGCTGCACTGCGATGCACAGCGACATCAGCTTTCGTGTTAGGATAATCCCAGCTCACTGTACGACGACCAAGGTGCCCTAATTCTTTGATCCGATTTTTAAAATCCTCATATACATACTTGTTATGAGTTGGAGAATTTAGCTTATTTAATCACTCTTTGTCAAATGCAGGTACATGGACATGTATTTTCTATGAAGAAAGGATCTATCAGGAAGTAGAGATGGTATAAATTAGAAAGAGGAGATTCAACAATATGATTCGGTGGATTTTTTTTTATCATCCTACACTCCTAGAAGTGTATCTTTTTTTTTCCTTTTATAAGTTCATCTGCTTGTGTTGATTTGATTGGTGCCACAACTACGGTTTAGATGGACTTCTCGGTGATAAAGCTAGTGAAAATGTATTTGCGAAATCGTTTCAAGTATAACATGTTGAGTGAATGTAGAAGGAAGAAAGAAAATAAGTCACCAATGATCGAGTGATTGATCAATTCATGAAAATAAGATAGCCCACATACTACAAGGTAACACTCTAATTTAAGGGTAACTATCCTTTTGTCATTTTGTTTCCGTTGATAATTAGAAACCTCGTTGTTAAATGTGAAGGTTATGGAGAACTCGATTTCTTTTGCTAACATCGACCATCTTATGTGAGTGGCGTCCTCATTATTTTTATAATGTCAGTAAGTGACGAGGGTTCGACTCGTCAATTTCCATTTTTATGGACTTGGGTTTTGAAGAAGATGGGATGCTGAAAGTCGCGAGATGGTTAACAAGCAAGCAACATGGGGACACGAGGTTTACCCAGGTTCAGGCCCCCGGAGGGAAAACCCTATTCTGCTTGTCTATTCTTAATTATGGCGGAACCGAAGGTTACATGGGTGCGTAGATGCAATCTGGCATGAGGTGTGTGTATGAGGTGAGTTCATCCTTCTCGCCGTGTCCTCCTGGCCCGTATATAGATAGGCTAGGTCCCGGGAATAGGTCAAGTCGGTTACAGATTAGGATTGAACCCTTTAAAATTCTATCTACAGCTAGACTTGTCCTCCAAAGACTCGAACTCGCCATGGGCTTGGGCCAACCGAAATCTTCCTGGGCTGCAGGTCTTCGTGTGGGCCTCCCTTGGGATGGACCGGGTATACCAATGTTATGCACCCATAGGGTATATCCATGTCAGTAGCCCCGAGTGTTCAGCCGAATCGTTGATTTGACTGGAGACTCTATAATTTTTCGGGTGCTACTCACACGAACCTGTCTTTTAGGAATAAATATGTTAGTTCATAGGGATTATTGATACGTATGCCTGACTCACCCGGCGGATCAGGATTAGTTAACTGTCATAAAACAAAACAACACGATCTTCTTCAGACTCGAGTCTCCGGACTCGAATCCAGAACACATGCTAGTGTAATTCGAATCAGGCCGTTGAGGTCTTACAGGAGTCGAATCCCAGTGTTTTTCAAGTGATGTACCCAACGCGTCCGTCGGGATTTTCATCGTGCCTGTTGACACGGGAATTTACTGGCAGAGCGCAGTCTGGTGCGTTACCAGGCCATCAGACGATATCTGTAGGGATTATCTTTGCGTCGCAGACACAACATCAGAAATTTTTATCACCGCAGAGGTGTTTCGGGTGACCAAGAAGATTGCTTATCACTTAACGTTAATTTGGACAAAGTTGCCGAAAAGATTTTTGTCGTACTTGATCCGAAGAATCTCACTTGAATAGTCCATAGGGTGCGCGACCAACGCTCCCTATGGGAGTAGCCCCCAAGTGTCTGTTCGAGTCGTAGACTCGAGCAGAGACTTTAGTTTAGTCATTCGTGTTTGCTTCTATTATCTGTCTGAAGGACGCGTTTTTTTAATGCGCGACCAGCGCTCTCTATGGGAGTAGCCCCCAAGTCCGTAGTGGAGTCGCAGACTTGACGTAGGACTGGAAGATCTTTTCAAGGTGATGTTAATATTGTTATTTCTCAGGTGCGCGGCCAGCGCTCCTGATAGGAGTAGCCCCCGAGCAGTTGGTTGAGTCGTAGACTCGAGTAAGTACTTTATACTCAGTCAAAATCTTTGAGCTGTTGCTGGCTTCGCTTTGATGACATAATTGCTGACGATTGGTGAGCTCAACCGTCTGCGACAGCAGAGACGATGCGATGGGACGATCGTGGGTCCCATTGCCTGACTTAAATTTGACTAGTCACGCGTAACGTGGCGAAAATTACAGCGTCTCCTCGTTTTTCGTGCGTAGTGGTCGGCGTGCTTGCGACGGTTCAGTTTGGTGCTGACACGTGGACGGTGAGATCTAGGGTACGCATTAGGGCTTCTGAATCGAAGGCTCTGCTTCATCGTCCTCACCCCTTTTATACCGTGGGGAAAACAGAGAAGTTTATCCCTTTGACATGTGTCTCTACTTTTTCGCCATTGCCACCATTTCTTGAGCTCGTGCTCTCATCGCGCACTGGACGTCCTCCGTGTATTTCCCTCGGCTTTTCTTCGTTCGCATCACCGCACTCGCCGCTCCGCGATGGGCAAGCCCAAGAAAGCTTCATCCACTGCAGTGGGTTCAAGCGCCACCGGCGCCGAGAAGAAAGTCGCCACTCCGAGTTACACCACCAACGGCGGGTGGCGGCACACAGAGATGCGCGAGTCAGACTTGCGCAAATTGCGTGAGGTCGGGTTGATCTCCAAGGAGAAGGACGACGCCATCCTACTGGGCCAAGAGGTAATCCTACGCCCACCCGAAGGGTTTCGGGTTATGTTCTACGCCTTTGTCATCTGCAGTCTTTCTTTGCCCGCCCACGAATTTCTTCGTGGGCTTATTTTTCTTTACGGGATTCAGTTGCATCATCTGTCTCCCAATTCTCTTCTCCACATCGCCTGCTTTATTACCCTTTGTGGGTGATGGCTCGGTATCGAGCCGCACTTTGGCCTCTTCCGGAGACTCTACTTCGTGAAGAGGCAATTTGGCACCGATGGTGTTTATCCAGTGGGAGGCTGCAGAATTTCTATCCGCTCCTCTGTCCAGTTTTTCTCTTTCTACCTTTGCGAGTCCATCTAGCAGTGGCGGAGGAAGTGTTTCTACGTCCATGACGTCAAGCTGGACGGTCAGCACTACGGGCTCGCCCCCTTCGACTCCACCCAGAAGATCACCTGAAAGCGTTCATGGTCGAACGACATTTTGGAGGGTGAGTCTGAAGAAGCTCTACCGGCGAGTAGAGGCGCTTCAGCTGGTGGCAGGCAAAGAGGTCAACCGTGTCGACATCATTCGCACCTTCCTCAAACGTCGGGTGTAGCCGCTCCAAGCGAGGGTGCACCCGATGTTCCTGTATGCTGGCCCCAATGATCCAACAAGGGTACTGCAGGAGGAGATGTCTTCGACGGATGTTGATAGGGCGCTTCGGCCGCTGCGAAAGTACAAGGTCGGCGAGGACCTCCCGGGGAAGTCCTTGACTGGCCCTTTCAGCGCCAAGAAAGCAGTCCCTCAGGTGAAACCTGTGGTTGCGCGTAATGCTTTTTCGACAGCTTGTTACTTGTTATTAGTACTTTTATGTTGCATCTCTTGTCTTAAATTTGCAGGGCCACAAGGTAGCGGGGATGGTTCCCCCTCTACCTGACAAGTACACAGATGTACCAGACAACAAGGAGGCGGAGTCTGATTTCGAGCTCCCTCTGGCGCAGTCTCCATTCCGGGAAGCCCTCGAGTCGCGCGAAGGGCGTACCCAAAAGAGGTCCTGGAGCGAAACTTCGGATGGGGCGATGCCACCAACGCCGAAGGGTCCCTCATCCCTCGAGCACCACGGCGGGTATGAGGGTGCGACCTCCGCCCCTATCGCGGCTGTGCCTGTTCGAGCGATGGCCCCATAGCCTCCAGCCAAGAAGAAGAAGAAGAAGAAGAAGAAGAAGAAGAAGAAGAAGAAGAAGAAGAAGAAGAAGAAGAAGAAGAAGAAGGAGAAGGAGAAGAAGGAGGCTCCTGTCTTTAACCTATCAGACATACCATCGTAAGTTGATCTGGTCAAATCTTGTTATTTTGTTGATGTGCTAAGGATTAGCTTGTTTGTTGACTTGGCTCTTTTTAAGTGCTAGTAGTCATCATTCGGAGGAGTCCCTCGATGAGGAGCCCGAAGAAATGATCGTGGAATCGAAGTCGATGTCTTCGTTCCCCAAGATGGTGGCCAACTCCGATGACGAGGACTCGAGCTCCGCGAGGTGGGAGGCTCATGCACTTGTTATGCGGAAGAAGATAATAAACCTAAAGAGTCCACAGCAGACCATCTAAGTGTCTTTCTTCTTTTGCGTGGGGGGGGAGCCCCCGAGCCCTTTTATTCATCGGTCTTGTTGTTTTCTTTGCAGCCCTTTGTGCGTGATGCCAACCGCCTGATCGAGCAACACCTTTCGTTGTAAGGCGAACTCAAGCAGCTCCGAGGTGCGTAGGTTTTTTTTTGCTTGGTTTCGTGTGCTCCAGAATTTTTCTTGTGTTCAGCCTTTATCGCCCAATGCTGCAGATGAGAACAATGATGCACTGCGCAAGATGAACGCACTCGAAAAGAGTCTTGGCAAAGCAGAGAAACAGGCGAAGGATGATGTAGAGGCCCACCAGCGTCAGCAGAAGGAGGCTGAAGACCATGATCAGCAGCTTGCAGCTGCCACGACATCACGAGAGAAGGCCATGGCAGAGAATTTCATGGCTGCTGCCAAGGCGATATCTGGTAAGCCACCTTGGTCTCCTTTGGGTGTTCCATGTCTTGGGTGCGATTTTTCCTCATTCAAATGTTTTTGTTGCATTTCTTGCCAGATGCTTCTGGCGTTGCGTTTGATCATAGCACACTGGAGCACGGGGATCCCTTGGCAGATGCTGCTGTGGCGATCAAAGATTGTTGCTCCTCTGTCGTTGTCTCTCTTGACAAGGCCAAAAAGGCGCTTGATTGCTTATACAGGGAGATCAACCCAAAGGGCGTCGCCGTTGACGACGTCGACTCCCTCGCGGAGGCGCTGGCGGATGATGCTCCTGCGAAATACAACCGCAAGAAGAAGAGGGTCGGCGCTGCTATGGGGCTGGCAATGGCGATGGCGTTCAGAGCCCAGCTGGATCTGATGCAGGTCACGCCAGGATGCCGACAGCGGCGGATGGATCTGAGGTAGCATTTGCCACCTTCGCCTCCCGATGCAAGCATTTTGGGCCTAAGCTAATAGATCTCATGGCTGACTACTCGTTGGAGCAGCAGCGAGCGCCTAAGAGTAGGCAGTCTGGATCCGAAGCTGCTCTGGGTGCTGGCACTTAGGCCCTTTCTACTTTGTATCTTTCCTAGCTTTAGCTTCTCTCTTTTGCATATGTAATGCCTTTTGGATGAACAAGTGTCACTCTACCACGTGGTAGCCTTATTTGTATATGTGAATGCATCTTTAGACTGTTTTCAAATGTTTGTGATTTTGATGTTTGCCTGTGCACCCTTAGGGTCCTTCGGGTGCGGTTCCGGTGGTTACACCTTCTCCTTCCTGGCATTCGCCCGTCGTTGAGAGAGTCATCGCAGTTGCCGTTTTTTCATGACCACGTCCGAAGCTTGGAGAAGGACATCCTTAGCATCTGTGGTCACGCGGATGTGTGGAAGTCCAAGGCCAAATGAGCCATTGCTAGAGAAGAGTTTCTGCTTGAAGAATTTCAGCAGATGGGCGAGCAACTCCAATGTAAGCCCTTTTGAACCTTTGCATCCTCGAGTGTGCCAAATTTTATGTTATCTCACCTGTTGCATTGTGCAGTTGTGAATCTTCTTCCGAAGGAAGAGAAGGAGAGCGTGGCGATTCAAATGAATTGCTTGACGCAACAAGAGCTGGAAGCCGACGGTTTTTTCTGGATGGACCGCGATCGAGCCATCGTCCTTGTGACGGTGCAAGATCGCGTCCATCAAGTTCTTCGAGTGCTGAAGCGAGCAAGGGCGTCACTTGCGGCGATTTGGGCCACCATGTTCCCTCTAGATTCTGCACCTTCTAGCTTTCTAGGCTTGCTTGGGAAGTTTTGTGATGCAGGTCACGTGAGGGAGCTGATGCACCATCAACTGGTGGCAGGCGTGAAGGCAGCCATGTCTCTTGTTCGACTGCATCACCGTGATGTCAATCTTGCGAAGATAGCGGCCGGTCCACCTCCACCTCCAGATGGCATGGCATGGGATATGCGTCCGCACTATGCGGCGGTAGCGCAATATGCCGAAGAAATTGTACATGTGTTTAAGGAGCGAACAAACGTTCTGCTCCAGCATAGTTAAGTCCTGTAAACAAAAAACGAGATAATATAAAGTTTTTATTTATTCGAGTGGGCTTGTAATTCCCTTGTAAATTTTGTATGTATTGGCACATAGTGCGTTGTATGATTATAGAGTATGCATGTCCTTTTCGTTAGCCTGACGTGGTCAGCTAATCAGGTTATATACGTTGTTGTCAATCGACGAAGTCGTAAGGTGAGGCGCAGCCCCCGAGCGTGTTTAGCGATAAATAAAATAAGGGAAAAATATTGTGGTCCAAGTAACTTAGCTTTTATTCATCGTAAGCGAGAATGTACATTGTTCGGCTGAATAGCCTTAATGAAAGTAAAAGGGTAACTAGGGGTAGAAGCGTCGTAGTCGTGCGACGTTCCAGGGGTTGGAGTATTCGACTCCTGATGCGACGTCCATGGGACAGTAGGCGCCACCTGGGATGACTTCAATGACGATGTAGGGTCCTTCCCAGGGTGACTCAAGCTTCTTGTGCCCTTCTTGCTTGAGCCGCAGGACGAGGTCTCCTTCGACGAAGGACCTTGGACGCAGCCGACGGCTGTGGTAGTTGCATAGGCTCTGTTGATACACCGCTGAGTGAGCCGCGACGATGTCATGTGCCTCATCCAGCGTGTCGACGGAGTCTTCGAGTGCAGCTGATGATTTAGCTTCGCTGTAGGCAACGACCCGTGGGGCCTTGTAGCGTACCTCAGCAGGTAGCATAGCTTCGGCATCGTACACCATGAAGAAGAGCGTGTAGCCAGTTGAGCTGTTAGGTGTTGTGCGCAGGCTCTAGAGAACAGATGGTAGCTCGTTCACCCAGTCTCCCGCAAGCCTTTCGCGTGGGCGTAGCAGACGCTTATTGATGCCATTGCCAATGAGGCTGTTGGCCTTTTCGACCTGTCCGTTGGTCTGTGGATGCGCCACGGAGGCGTATGACAAGTTGATTCCGAGGTTTTCGCAAAAGCCTTGGAACTCCTTCGAGATGAAGTTCGAGCCGTTGTCCGTTATGATGCTATGGGGTACTCCGAACCTATAGACAATGGACTCAAAAAACTTGACAGCGGTTTTGCCGCTTTGGTTGGTGATAGGAATGGCCTCGATCCACTTTGAGAAATTGTCGACTGCTACCAGGAGGAAGACGTGGACTCCTGGCGAGGACTTTGGCAGTTTGTCGATCATGTCGAGGCCCCACTGGGCGAACGGCAAGGCCACTTGAATAGGCCGTAGCTCTGATCCTAGCGCGTGTGGCTTGTCTGCGTACCTCTGACAGGCGTTGCACCTCTGGACTATCTCCTTGGCGTCATTCATTGCGGTTGGCCAGTAGAAGCTAGCTTGTTGAGCGTTGGCGACCAGGGCGCGGTTGCCTGCATGATGGCCGCAGATACCCACATGGATGTCTAGGAGGATGATTTTGCCGTCGCCGATGGTGATGCATCATTGGAGCAAACCCGAAATGTTGTCTTGTATAATTCGCCATTGATGATGGGAAGGCCTTTGATCGGTGAGATATGTGCTGGGCATCTGTCGGGTCGTCAGGCAGCTGCTTGTTTATGAGGTAGCGAAGGTATGGTTGGGTCCATGTTTCCTCAACCTCCATGACCTGCATAAGGCTTACTATCTCGACCTCTGTGTCGAGCTTTTTGGGTCCTTCTTGTCCTTCGGGTGGCGTAGCCCCCGAGTGCTCTGCGGCTTCGGCTGAGCCCTATGGAAATTTTCGCTTGATGGAGGGTACGCATATTTGTTCGAGGAACACTCCTGGTGGTACCCTAGCGCAGGTGGAGTCTATGTTGGCGAGCTTGTCGGCCTCCTCGTTGCTTTCCCTGCCAACATGCCGAAGTTCGCAGCCGTCAAAGTCTCCTTCGAGTGAGTTGTAGAGCGCACGGTATGCGATCATGTTGGATCTATGGGCATCGCACTCGTTCATCGTCTACTGGACGACGAGGTTTGAGTCGCCATAGATGACGAGGCGTGTTACGCCGCACACCTTGGACATCCTCATGTCCTGTATGAGTGCCTCGTATTCGGCCTTGATGACCCACAAGTATAGGGGGTGTATTGTAGTACTTTCGATAAATAGGAGTGTCGATCCCAACGAGGAGCAGAAGGTGTTGACTAGTGATATGGAGCAGGAAATCTCTGCAAATACTTAGCAAACGAAATTTTAGGGGTTTTCTGATAAAGCAACAAAACAAAGTGCAAGTAAAAAAGACAACGAACAACTGCAGCAAGTGGACCAATCCTTTCTTAGCAAAGGACAAGCCGGTGGAAATACTTATAAGGACCAAACGTTCTCGAGGACACATGGAAATTCTGTCAAGTGCTTTCGCTTCATATAGCTAAGTACTCTTCTTTGGTGTTGTAAGTGTTGTGTGGATGAACCGGTGCTAATGTACCGACCTTACTTGGACTAATACATACTTGTGATTAAACCCCCTGCAAGCATCCGCAACTACAGGAAAGAAATTAAAATATATACGTAACCACAGCCTTAGACTCTGAGATCCTACGCTCCCTTATGCAATGGTGTCCTAACGGGGGTTCAGGTTTCTGTCACTCCGGCAACCCCACAATTAGTAGACAAATACACAATGCATTCCCCTAGGCCCATAAATGGTGAAGTATGATGTAGTCGACGTTCACATGACACCACTAGAAGAATAGCACCACAACTTAAATACTAAACCATTGAATAATAACTCAACACAAATCCACTACCAACAACATGACTTCTCCCATGTCCTCAAGAACTAGATGAACTACTCACAAGACATCATATGGATCAAGATCAAAGATGATATGGTAATGGATAACAATCTGAACATAAACAATAATCCAATGGTTCCACTCACAAGCATCAACTACAATAGTAATCAACACCGGGAAAGTTTCCCCTAAGAACTATGCAAGTATTCAACACGATTGTTACAGCAAGTCGGAGTGGTGATGATGGTGCTGGTGGAGATGATGGTGTGGATGATGATGATGATGATACCGATGAAGCCTAGCTTGATGACGGTGTTGATGGCGACGATCTCCCCTCTCCGGGTAGGAATTTCCCCAGCAGAAATCTGTCTGCCAAAGAGCTCTTTCTCTCTCGGTGTTTTCCGCCCCGCAGAGGCGGCGGAAGTCTTTTTGTGGTTGCTCCCCTGGTATTAGGGTTTCGAGAGGAAGATATAGGCGAGAGGGCGGAGTCGGAGTCTGGCCAGGTGGGCCACACCTCCCCTAGGCGCGGAGCAGGGGGACCCACACCTATGGGGGGGGCCTGTGGCCTTGCTACGCCCCCCCTTCTGGCTTCCTCCGTCTTCTGGGAAAATATAATTTTCCAATATTTTTCTGGTATTTTTCTGATCTTCGCAAAATTGCATCAAAACACCTCTTTTTTCCATCAGAAACCTGACTCCGGCAGTTCATCCTCCAAGAATCATCCAACATGCAAAAACAGAGGAAAAGACATAAGTAACACCTCATAATAAGACACATATCAATGAATAGAGGTAAATTATGATATAGAATGGTGATGCAAATTGGACTTATCAACTCCCCCCAAGCTTAGACCTTCGCTTGTCCCCAAGCGAAAACTGAGCTTAGTAAACATGTCCATAGGTTTATGGAGTGAAGTGTCGATAAAAGAATACGGACAAGAAGCATCACACTTACCATTACACAACTCATAGAAGAAAACAACTCACCATTATATAACTTAGCTTGCAACTAGTACATGAGTCACAATAGAGATGCATAAAGATAAATCATAATTGGAATCGGTAGACTTTGTTCCTGGTTAGAGAACAACTGGCAAATAGTTTCACAAAAATCGTTTGAAGACGTTTTTAAAACAGGAGTACTCTTTTCTCAAACATAAAAGGTTTTTCACAATGAAGGCTTCAAAGTAATACTCAATAGATAAGAGTTTTGTGCAACAAGGAAGATAAATAACATGAGTGAATAAATCACCATATGAATGCTTAAAACACAATAACTCAAATGCTTGCTGGAGATAGAGAGGAAGTAGGCTTACTGACTCAACATGGAAATAGGAGAAAGGTCCCTTCATAGAGGGAAGCAGGGGTTTCAAGTCATCAAGAGCTTCCAAAAGATTATGGTACTTACTAGCTTTGAGCCCTCATTGCCCCTATCATAAGCATCTTGAGGTGCTTAAGGTTAAAGTGAACAAGGATGGAGTATATGCTTGACGAAATATAAGTTGACAACCTCAAGTCCCTTGGGTATGAGGGCCGCACCTCATGCTACTCAACTTTAGTCACCGGTAAGTTCTTGTCATTGTAAGTACATGTGTATCATAAAGAACCGTCAACGGGGTACACCTTGCACATGGTACAGGAGATATCCCATAACCAAAATGACAAGGCAAACAGACAATGAGCATCTCAGCGATCTTTTTATTTACTATGTACATAGATTTTTATTGAGGATGCTTCACAGATTGCTCACTATGATGATGCTGCAACTTTCCACCATGATTAGGCATGGCTTAGGCTAACGGCCCAGGCGTTTCTCTAACACACATACATTACTCCATGGACTTACAAGATCCCTCTTTATTTCACACAAACGACATCTGCAAACAAAAGAGCATGATATCAACTGGATAAGTATCTATAAGTGTTGAAAGTGTTCCCCGTGACAACACGGTTCTGCTAATCCCAACGTATAGATGCAAGCATATACAACTTTGATGACACAATGGTTCAAGATTATTAGGGGCAAGAAAATAAGGTGTGCCATCAAGTTCATGAGAGCTTTACTAACTAGTTTTCTCATAACAAAATAGTTTTTAATTTGAAAGATAGATGAAGCTTGAGAATTTGCTTGGAATAGCAATAATGTTAATAGGTAGATATGGTGGACACAAATGGCACATGTTTTGGTTCAAAGGGGTTGGAAACATGAGAAGTATGCCTTCTCAAAACTGGTTTTTGGCTAGCAAGGCTGGGTAGCAAGCAAAAGAGTCGAAATAAACAAGCATACCTACAAGTGATAAAGCTAAACATGCAATCTTCCTTGAAGACATAAAAGATCTTAAATAAAGAATACTAAGATTATGAGCCAATCAAGAAAGAAAACAAAATATACAAAAACCTATAAGCTTTTTTTCTCTTTTCCTTTCAAACCTCAAAAATTGTTGCTACTGATCAGAGCTCGGTTTGCCAAAACCAATTTAGATCTACTTGATGCTCCCAAAGTGATGCCAATACTGATCACAGGATCAATAATATAATAGAGATTGCAAACTAAAATAAGATGTGCAAAAAGTAAAAGATGAAACTTCTCATTAATATTCAATAAAGGCAATCACACCAAGGGATACATAGATAATCAACTAAAGGAGAGATACTTCCACATGCAAACCAACCTATAAGATAACTTCTCTACCAAAGATATGAATCCACTAAAAAGGTAAAAGATAAAAGATAATGATGTGATACCACGACACTCCCCCAAGCTTGGAACAAGCCAAGGGGATGCCAAACATGATGAAGAATTATTCCTTCGGTAGTGGTGGTGTCCTCTTGATAAGCTCCTCAACCACTTTCCTCAAGTCCTCAATCTCTAAGGTCAGAGTACGAATCAACTCCGAATTTTGCTCAATGCGGTTCATGATCATATCGGACCGAGAATCCCAGTCCTTGCTATTCTTTCCTCACTCTTCCTTATTAGTCTGTTCCTTCCCTGCATGGTTAGAGCGAGGCAGATCCCAAACCGAGGGCAAGTTCCCTTTGGGCACTTGTTGGTATTGATGCTCATGTATAAGAGTATGGAAGGAATTCTTGGTACGTGGAGGAGATGACTATGGAACAAAGATAAGACGTGGAGGTTTCCCTCCTGTAGACATCCGTGCTGTCCTCTTAAGCTTGATAGGTTTCACCACTCCAATACTTGCGACGGTAGCGTGGGTGTCCGGATGATTGTCCTCCTCCATGTCTTCTTCATCCCCTACCAAAATCTCCTACTCCTTGGGATTGTGAGGATCATCTTCCTCGGGCTTCTTGCCTTTGTCGTTGGCGGATACCATGGCGCTCTAAACTTGATAAGATTTCCCGACAGAAACAGATCGAAACAAGAACACGACGAGAACACGATGCACGAACCTCGGGGGATATGGGGGGTTATATATTACGAAGTTTCAAAGCATAAGGAAGGTGCTGATATGAAAACGAGGCGGAGACGGAGCTAGGGGGCTCACACCCCCTCCAGGCGCGGCCAGCTGGGGCCCACGTCTGGGGTGGGTGTGGCCACCCGGCCTCCGTTTCCTTCTTTGTTTCATTTCATAACCTTCCATATGTATTAAAAACATCAAAAATATAAAAAGATTAGGCTTTCACGAACCTTTTGTTTTCACCACTTTTACCTATTCAAAGATGAACTCAGCAGACTCTGGTGTTTGGTTTCTAATAAATTCTTCCGGAGTCACCATTTGAATAATGTCAACGTCTTCATTATAAGAATCTCCAGAAATATAATGTTTGAGCATTTGACCATTCACCACCTGTGTAGTGTTGTCCTTCAAATAAGATATTTTGATAGCACCTGAACGTTATACTTCCTCAATAACAAAATGTCCTTCCCATTTTGAGAGTAGTTTCCCTACAAAAAATTTGAGACGAGATCTACACAAAAGAACTTCCTCACCAACATGGGACTCCCTTTTGAGAATTCTCCTATCATGCCATCTTTTTACCTTTTCCTTAAAGAGTCTAGCATTTTCATAAGCTTCACTTCTCCACTCATCTAAGGTACTCATGTCAAGCAATCTTTTCTCACCAGCAAGTTTAAAATCTCTATTCAACTCTTTCACTGTCCAATAAGCTTTGTGTTCTAATCCTAAAGGCAAGTGACAACCTTTCCCATAGACCATTTTGTAAGGAGACATCCCCATAGGATTTTTATAAGCAGTTCTATAAGCCCATAAAGCGTCATTCAACTTTTTAGCCTAATTTTTCCTAGATTTATTAACAGTCTTTTGCAAGATTGATTTAATTTCCCTATTGGAGAGTTCTACTTTCCCACTGGTTTGGGGATGATAAGCTGAAGCAATTCTATTTTTACATCATACTTAGCGAGAGTTTTTCTAAAAAACCCATGAATAAAATGAGAGCCTCCATCGGTCATGAGATATCTAGGCACACCAAACCTAGGAAAAATAACATCCTTAAGAATTTTCAAGGAGGTCTTACCATCAGCACTATTTATAGGTATGGCTTCTACCCACTTTGTAACATAGTCTACAGCAACAAGAATACGAGTGTACCTAATAGGGCAATGGTGTCCGATCTTTCGATGAGATGAAGATAATCGATTTGGTGGAGTTCGGGCTTGACGATCCGACTACACGTGCGAGCACGAGCGCCAATGCAATCGCTAGGAGAATCTCCTGGAGGTTACCGATCCTGCGAGAACACGATCAGCTTGACCAACGAGGGTCTTAATTCCTACCTGAAATCGAGAACAAGTAAGAACCAATATTGCAATCGAGATATTGCGGATTAAGAGGAAAGCTTTATTGAAAAGGTGGGATCCTGAATAGGTGCAAAGTACAAGAGGCCTCTGCGACGCTCGAGCCTTGGCGAAGTTGCGACTATGGCTAACTTAATGTCTAAACAAAATCCGAGTCTAGGGGGTCGGCTATGGGGAGTATTTAAGGGCGAAAAGGTGGGGTTTCGGCCAGCCATGGAAGTGGTGGCCGAATCCAACCCTAGAAGTCCTTTTCCCCTCAAATACGGACTCTAAAAAGTGGCTAATTAAAATCCTGCGAAAATTACATGGGCCTGGCCCAAAATAAAGGTGTCGCAGCACCATATTAAGCTATGGACGAATTTGTAAAGTATTGATCTTGAATATTTCGTCCAAGCCTTCTTTCTTCATTATGGTGGCCTCAAAGTTCTGAAATCTTCATCCGTGGCCTTCTCTTGGATCATCACATGCTTGCTGCCATCTCCATGCATGGCCATGCTCCAATGCTTGTCCCTCTCATCCATGCTTGGTCCATCATTCCTAAGAGTAAGAAATACATCTGATTTAGGCAGCATCATATTCTCATGTGTGTGAGGAATAGTTCCAAGAAATGAAAGTACCTGATAGTTAAGTTGTTTGGCACGAGATCTTGTGATGGGTCCTTGTATGTGTGTTGCTGTAGGTACAACGGTTGTATCAATAGTAGGGATGTCCACATCAGTACCCTTTTGAAGGGGGGAAAGGACCCATAAAGTCAAATCCCCAACAATCAAAAGGTTCAATAGCAAGAGAATAATTCATAGGCATTTCATTGCGTCTAGAAATGTTACCTACTCGTTGACATTCATCACATGATAAGACAAACTTCCTTGCATCCTTGAAAAGGGTAGGCCAATAAAATCCAGATTGTAAATATTTTTGTGTAGTCCTATCCCCTGCATGATGTCCTCCATAAGCACTGCCATGACATTTTCTCAATATCTCTTGTTGTTCAAATTCTGGAACACATCTTCGCATAATACCATCTACTCCTTCTTTATATACGTGTGGGTCATCCCAAAAGTAATGCCTTAGATCATAAAAGAATTTTCTTCTTTGCTGAGCTCTAAAGGTTGGAGGCAAATACTTGGAAACAATAAAGTTAGCATAATCAGCATACCAAGAACTCTCATGCGGACTTACCCTTATTGCAGCCAACTGCTCATTTGGAAAACTATCATTAATAGGCAAGGGGTCAAAAGAAATGTTTTCCAAACAAGATAAATTATCAACAACAGGATTTTCAGCACCTTTCCTATCTACAATATGCAGATCAAACTCTTGTAAAAGCAACACCCATCTAATAATCCTAGGCTTAGCGTCCTTCTTTGTCATAAGGTACTTAATAGCAACATGATTAGTATGAATAGTGACCTTTGAATCAACAATATAGGGTCTAAACTTATCACAGGCAAAGATTATAGCTAAGGACTCTTTTTCAGTAGTAGCATAATTCTTTTGAGAAGCATCTAGAGTCTTGTTAGCATAATGAATTACATTCAACTTCTTATCAATATGTTTCCCAAGGACAGCACCCACAGCAAAATCACTAGCATCACACATAATTTCAAAAGGTAAACTCCAATCAGGTGGTTGAACAATAGGAGCAGTAGTCAAAGCTTTCTTCAAAGTTTCAAAAGCTTCCTTACAATCATCATAAAAAACAAAAGGTACATATTTTTGAATAAGATTAGTAAGGGGCTTTGAAATTTTGGAGAAATCTTTAATAAACCTCCTATAGAAACCAGCATGACCAAGGATACTGCGAATACCTTTAATATCTCTAGGACAATGCATCTTCTCAATTGCTTCAATTATGGCTCTGTCAACTTCAATGCCTCTTTTAGAGATCTTGTGTCCAAAAACAATCCCTTCATTAACCATGAAATGGCATTTCTCCCAATTAAGAACAAGGTTGGTTTCTTCATATCTCTGCAAAACTTTATCAAGGTTGTGCAAACAGTTATCAAAATAAGTTCCATAGACGGAGAAATCTTCCATGAAAACCTCCACAATTTCTTCACAAAAACCATGAAAGATAGCAGACATACATCTCTGAAAGGTAGCAGGAGCATTACATAAACCAAAAGGCATACGCCTATAAGCATAAGTGCCATAAGGACAAGCGAAAGTGGTTTTCTCTTGGTCTTGTGCTTTCACATAAATTTGAGAGAACCGAGAATAACCATCAAGAAAGCAAAAGTGAGTCTTTTTGGACAACCTCTCAAGCATTTGATCAATAAAGGGCAAAGGATAATGATCTTTCTTAGTAACTTTATTAACCTTTCTAAAATCAATGCACATCCTATACCCAACCACTACTCTTTGGGGTATAAGCTCATTGTTTTCATTAGGCACAACAGTTATTCCCCCTTTCTTGGGAACACAATGAACAGGGCTAACCCATTGACTATCAGCAATAGGGTAAATAATACCAACATCAAGGAGTTTTAATACCTCATTTCTTACCACATCCTTCATCTAGGGATTTAGACGGCGCTGGTGCTCAACAACTGGTTTTGCATCAGGTTCTATATTAATAGCATGCTGACATATAGTGGGAGAAATTCCTTTTTAATCATCAAGAGTATAACCCATAGCTCCTCGGTCTTTCTTCAGTATTTCCAGTAACCTTTCTTCTTCCTTTCCTGAAATTTTAGAACTAATAATAACAAGATATACTTTCTTATCATCAAGATATGTATATTTAAGATCATCAGGTAAAGGTTTTAATTCGAAAACAGGGTCCCCTTTAGGTGGTAGTGTGGTACCCAAATCTTCCATAGATGGATTATGCTTAAGTTGCTCAAGCTGACGAAGGAAAACCTCGTCAATCTCATTTCTTTCCTTCATGAAGACATCGCTTTCATGATCTTCCATAAATTGCTGCAAGGCATTGTTAGGAGCAAGAAAAATAGCAGAAAGTTGTTCAACCCTGAAATCCTCATTAGGCAGTTCATTTTCATAAGGAGTTTTAGCAAATCTAGAAAAATTAAACTCATAAGACTCTCCAACAAACTTAGTCAAAAAAATTTCCTTCCTACAATCTATGATAGCCCCACAAGTATTCAAGAAGGGTCTACCAAAGATAATAGGATAGGTTTTACTAGCTTCATAACCAAGTACTAGAAAATCAGCAGGATATTTAATCTTACCACAAAGAACCTCCGCATATCTTACAATGCCAATGGGACAGACTGTCTCTCTATTGGCAAGGTGAATAACCACATTAATGTCCTCAAGCTCACAAGGACCAATTTCATGCATAATTTCCCTGTAAATCTCATAAGGAATAGCACTAGAACTAGCACCAATATCACATAAACCATAATAACAATGATCACCAATTCTAACAGAAAGCACAGGGACACTAGCTTTTTCTAGGATGAGAGACAATATTAGAAGCGTCTTCATAGAAGACAATATGCTCATCCTCTATATTTCTAGTGACAAGATCTTTCACAATAGCTACCACAGGCTCAATATTTATTTGCTCATCGGGTTCCACAGTTTTCTTTGCACTTTTGCTAACCACATTAGCTATGATAGAATGTTCCTTTACCTTAGCAGGAAAAGGGATTTTCTCAACATAAGGTTCAGGCAAAATAAGATCAACGGTACAAACTTCTACGCTAGCAGGAACATGGGTAACAATGTATTTATAAGGAGCATGGTACTTGTCCCACTCTTTCTTGGGAATCTCAATGTAAGAGGCAAAAGCCTTAAAACATTTCGCAAGAACTTGAGAATCAAGACCATACTCATTACTAATATCACGGAAGTCATCAGTTCCCATAAAAGATTTTATGCATTCATAATCATAATTTATACCTGACTTTCTTCCTTTGTCATTCTCCCAAGCTTCAATGTTCTCTTGAATACGGTCTAGTAGTTCCCATTTAGCTTCTTCCTTCATACGTGTGAATGATCCAGCACAAGAAGCATCTAGTAAATCTTTATCATGAAGAGAAAGCCTAGCATAAAAGTTAATGATAATGATATTATTAGGGAGTTCATGAATAGGACATTTAAGCATTAGTAACTTCAATCTCCCCCAAGAATGAGCTGTACTCTCTCCATCACGAGCCCAAAAGTTATATATCAGATTCCTATCCTTATGAATTTCACTGGGAGGATAGAATTTAGAATAAAAGAGAGAATCCATTTCCTCCCATTCCATGGATTGTCCATTCCTCAGCAGCTTATACCATTCTTCAGCTCTCCCTTTCAAGGATATAGAGAGTAATTTATTCTTCCCCTGTTCAGTTGTGATACCTGCACACTTAAAAAATCCGCATAATTCATGGATAAAAAACAAGTGATCACCAGGATGGACAATTCCATCCCCAAAATAACAATTATCCATAACACGATCAACAATACTTGTAGGTATCATAAAAGGATCTATCTCAACAGGCGGTGGTTCATCTACTACCCTAACAGTGGTAGTAGTTTTCCCAAACAGAAAACCAAGTGGGTTATCCATATTGGAAACAAAGTAACAAACAGAAATAAAAAGCAATACTCACAGTAGAACTTTCCTTTACCAGTTCCACTCTTCAATAGCGCTTCACTCCCCGACAACGGTGCTAGAAAATAGTCTTGATGACCCACAAGTATAGGGGTGTATCGTAGTACTTTTGATAAATAGGAGTGTCGATCCCAACAAGGAGCATAATGTGTTGACTAGTGGTATGGAGCAGGAAATCTCTACAAATACTTACCAAACGGATTTTTAGGGTTTTTATGATAAAGCAACAAAACAAAGTGCAAGTAATAAAGACAACAAACAACTGCAGCAAGTGGCCCAATCCTTTCTTAGCAAAGGACAAGCCGGTGGAAATATTTATAAGGACCAAACGTTCTCGATGACACATGGGAATTTTGTCAAGTGCTTTCGCTTCATATAGCTAAGTACTCTTCTTTGGTGTTGTAAGTGTTGTGTGGGTGAACCTGTGCTAATGTACCAACCTTACTTGGACTAATACATACTTGTGATTAAACCCCCTGCAAGCATCCGCAACTACAGGAAAGCAATTAAGATATAAACCTAACCAAAACCTTAAACTCTGAAATCCTATGCTCCCTTGTGCAATGGTGTCCTAACGGGGGTTCAGGTTTCTGTCACTCCGGCAACCCCACAATTATTAGCCAAATACACAATGCATTCCCCTAGGCCCATAAATGGTGAAGTATCATGTAGTCGACGTTCACATGACACCACTAGAAGAATAGCACCACAACTTAAATACTAAACCATTGAATAATAACTCAACACAAATCCACTACTAACAACATGACTTCTCCCATGTCCTCAAGAACTAGAAAAACTACTCACAAGACATCATATGGATCAAGATCAAATATGATATGGTAATGGATAACAATCTGAACATAAGCAATAATCCAATGGTTCCACTCACAAGCATCAACTACAACAGTAATCAAAACCGGGAAAGTTTCCCCTAAGAACTATGCAAGTATTCAACACGATTGTTATAGCGGGACAGAGTGGTGATGATGGTGCTGGTGGAGATGATGGTGTGGATGATGTTGATGATGATCCCGATGAATCCTAGCTTGATGATGGTGTTGATAGCGATGATCTCCCCTCTCCGGGAAGGAATTTCCCCGGCAAAAATCTGTCTGCCGGAGAGCTCTTTCTCTCTTGGTGTTTTCCGCCCTGTAAAGGCGGCGGAAGTCTTTCTATGGTCGCTCCCCTGGTATTAGGGTTCCGAGAGGAAGATATAGGCGAGAGGGCAGAGTCGGAGGCCTGCCAGGTGGGCCACACCTACCCTAGGCGTGGGGCAGTGGGGACCCGCGCCTGGGGGGTGTGGGCCCCCTGTGGCCCAGCTAAGCCTCCCCTTCTGGTTCCTCCGTCTTTTGGGAAAATATAATTTTCCAATATTTTCCTGGTATTTTTTTGATCTTCCCAAAATTGTATCAAACCACCTCTTTTTCCATCAGAAACCTGACTCCGGCAATTCATCCTCCAAGAATCATCCAACATGCAAAAACAGAGGAAAAGACATAAGTAACACCTCATATTAAGACATAAGTAAATTATGATATAAAATGGTGATGCAAATTGGACATATTAGGCCTCGTTGTTGGATGCGCGGAATTTCATCCGAAGGACATAATTCATCTTGTCGCCTTGAGGGGACGTCGGTATGATGCCAGCCCCTGCTCCAGCCTCGCGCTCGGAGCCGTCGAAGTGAATCGTCCGAGACTGCAACATAACCGGAGTGTCTAGCAGCTGGAGCTCCATACAATGGACGAGGAAGTTAGGGAGGACCTGGGATTTGATGGTGGTGCGCCGCTCGTAGATTATGTATCAAGGAGAAAACTCGATGCCCCATAGTACTACGCGCCCTGTGGCTTCGGGGTTGTTCAGGATGTTTGACAGCGGGGTGTTGTTGACGACCATGATCTGGTGCTCCTAGAAGTAGTGGCTCAGCCGACACGCCGTCATGAATACTCCGTAGGCGAGCTTCTGGTAATGGGGGTACCTCTGCTTTGTCGGGGTCAGTACCTTGCTGATGTAGTAGATTGGGTGTTGAACCCCGTGGATCTTACCATCTTCGGGTCGTTCGACCATGAGTGCGGTGCTGACCACCTGATGCATGGATGCTATGTACAGCAGTAAAGGCTCCCTTTCCTTCGGCGTTACCGGGACATGTGATGTGGACAGCAGACGTTTGACGTCCTCGAATGCGTCGTCTGCTTTGGCCCTCCACTTGAATTTGTCAGCTTTGCGCAACAGCTGATAGAAACGGAGAGCCTTCTTGCCCATTTGGCTGATGAACCTGCTGAGCGCTGTGATTCGCCTAGCGAGCTGCTGGACCCCTTTGAGGTTCTTGGGATTCTCCATGGCTAGTATAGCCCTGATTTTCTTCAGGTTTGCCTCGATCCCACGATGGGAGATGAAGTATCCGAGCATTTGGCCAGACGGGACGCCGAAGGCGCACTTGTCTGGGTTCAGCTTGATCTTGTAGCGATCAAGGTTGTCGAATGTCTCACGGAGGTCGTCGATGAGCGTCCTGGCCTCCTTGGTCTTGATCACTATGTCGTCGACATAGACCTGGACGTTGTGACCAATATGGTCCTTCAGACATGCCTGCATGCATCTCTGGTAAGTGGCGCCTACGTTTTTCAGCCTGAAGGGCATTGTGTTGTAGCAGAACACCCTGAATGGCATGATGAACTTCATTTTCCCCTAATCTTCGTCCTTTAGTCGAATTTGGTTGTAGCCTGAGTAGGCGTCGAGGAAGGAGAGTTTCTCGCATCCTGCAATGGAGTCGATGATTTGATCGATCCATAGGAGAGGAAAGTGGTCTTTGGGACAGTGCTTGTTGAGCGATGTGAAGTCCACACACATCCGTAGGATTTTCGTGTCCTTGATGACCCACAAGTATAGGGGGTGTATCGTAGTACTTTCAATAAATAGGAGTGTCGATCCCAACGAGGGGCAAAAGGTGTTGACTAGTGGTATGGAGCAGGAAATCTCTGTAAATACTTAGCAAACGGATTTTTAGGGGTTTTCTGATAAAGTAAGGAAATAAAGTGCAAGTAAATAAAGACAACAAATAATTGCAGCAAGTGGCCAATCCTTTATTAGCAAAGGACAAGCCAGTGAAAATACTAATGAGGACCAAACGTTCTCGAGGACACATGAGAATACTGTCAAGTGCTTTCGTTTCATATAGCTGATTAATCTTCTTTGGTTTTATAAGCGTTGTGTGGGTGAACCTGTGCTAATGTACCGAACTTGATGCAGCCCGACCTATGGTCATTACTACATCAAGGTATCCAACTTACGCCAAGTCGTCATGGACTCCAAAGGTGAATTCGTTCCTCTATGCGAGCCCACTTCCTACCCTATTGAATGGTATGCTACTTCATACTCCGTCACATATGCATGATAGGTTCACACCGACCAGTACGGAGGCAAGGGAGGAAGCCCGGAACATCAAGCCCGACAAGAAGGAGGCTTGAAAGAGGAGGCAGAAGAAGACAGATCGGCAGCTGGCAGGTCCAAGCGGTACTACCGGTCGGCGGAACCGGTACTACCGGTCAGCGGTACTACCGCCCCTGATACCGCTCGCTACTAACGGCTCCAATCATCGCTCCAGGACCGCAAGCGGTACTACCGGTCCTAGAGCGGTACTACCGGTGATGATCGGTACTACCGGTCCTAAGTCCGGTACTACCGGTCATGTCTGTGCCTGCGCGCACCAGTGGGGCCACAGCCCATGTATTCCACTTTCCTTACCTATTCGCCTAGTTTATCCCCAAACTACCCTTGTTTAGTGCCTGGCCTATAAATAGAGCCCCCGCCCCTCATGTATCCCTTAGGCATAGATGATAGACTAAAGACAACCCCCATTGTGGAATCTCTAGTTTTGCCTCATCCCCTTTACCAAGGGGACCGACTATCGTCACCAACCTCGATTGGACTTTGCATCACGCATCCATCGTTGAACAAGGCCTTGGAGTTTGATGTCTCGTCTCCAAGTTTTCAAGACCCTCCCCAAGGTGTTCTTCCCTCTCCGATGTGGATTCGAGGGAGCACGTTGACCGATATTTCCTTTCGAGGATTCTATCGGACCGGTGGCCGCCGTTCGGGAGCAATCGGCCTTGTATCGTGTGAGTTTTGCATGTGTTCATCGTGTTCTTTGCGAGGTGTGTGTTCGCTTCCGCTACCTTCTCCCTTTCCCCTCGCTTTCCCATCGATTTGACCACGAGATCCGTGAAGATCGGGCACCCAAGAGGTTAACCTCTCCATCATCTGGTATCAGCAGCTTTTGGTTGCCATGGATTTCTCATCGATTTGGTCTTTTCCCCATAAATTCGAAAATTCCACCAAAAATAGCCCCAATTCGTGTTTTGGATCGATCTGTGATTTGAGTGCGTTTTGGTAGGTTTTGATCCGTGGATTACTTGCAAAACTTGTTGATCTACCTTCCTTTGCGTTCCCATAGCCTAATTCCTTGATTTTCCCCTTCGATTTGGTGTTTTTCTTGAAGATTTTCCACCCAAATCGCCCCAAAATTGTTGGAGATATGCCCAAGAGGCAATAATAAAGTGGTTATTATCATATCTTCACACTTGTGATAAATGTTTACATACCATGCTATAATTGTATTAATCGGAAACATTAATACTTGTGTGATTTGTAAACTAAAATAAGAGTCCCTAGTAAAGCCTCTTGTTAAACTAGCTTGTTGGTTAATATATGATCATGGTTTCCTGATCATGAACATAGAGATGTTATTAACAACAGGATCATATCATTAGGAGAATGATGTGATGGACATACTCCTATAGATAAACATAGCATAAAGATCAAGTCATTTCAATAGTTCAATTGCTATATGCTTTCTGATACATAGTAACCTAATTCCTTCGACCATGAGATCATGCATATCACCTTTTCCGAATGGATGCTTTGATGTCATCAAACACCACACTGTAACAGGGTGGCTATAAAGGTGGCATTGAGTGTTCAGAAAGTATTGGTTGAAACACATGG
This sequence comes from Avena sativa, assembly GCA_916181665.1. Lineage (NCBI taxonomy): Eukaryota > Viridiplantae > Streptophyta > Magnoliopsida > Poales > Poaceae > Avena > Avena sativa. The sequence continues at coordinate 426,452,069 of OV702280.1, forward strand.
ATCAAGAGTGGGATTTGTCCATCCATATGATGGATAGATATACTCTGGGCCCTCTCGGTGAAATGTCATCCAATTAGCTTGCAAGCATGTGACTGGCTCACAAGGGATCACATATCACGGGAACGAGAAAAGAGTACTTATCGGTAACGAGGTTGAACTAGGTATGCAGAGATACCGACGATCATAACCTCGGATAAGTAAACTATCGTGAGACAAAGGGAAATTGGTATCGTATGTAAGTGGTTCATTCGATCGCAAAGTAATCGTAGAAATATGTGGGAGCCATATGAATTTCCAGATTCCTCTATTGGTTATTGTTCGGAGAAGTGTCTCGATCATGTCCGCATAATTCACGAACCGTAGGGAGACACACTTAAGGATTCGACGTTGTTTTGAGTAGTTATGATATTATGAGAAAGAGACCGAATGTTGTTCGGAGTCTCGGATAGGATCCGGGATATCACGAGGTGATCCGGAATGGTCCGGAGAATAAGATTCATATAAGGAAAGTCCCGTTTCGGAGTTTGGGAATGATTCCGGTGTTTTCATCGGGAATGTTCTAGAAGGTTCCGGATTGTCCGGCACTCCGGGGGGGAAGGGTACATGAATGTGTCATTACATATTGAATGATTGCATCATGTACTAAGTGTACTTGTTGTTCCAAATAAAGGATTAAATTAAATCCTAAAATAGAAAAGTCAAATGACCAGTTTAAAAGTCAAACGGCTAAAACAGGAAACTGTGGGAAACAAGCAAGAGGTGGTTGGAACCGACTTGGGGGAGGAGTCCCTCCAAGCCGACGCACCAACCAAGGCCGACTTGGGGAGGGAATCCCCTCCCCTTGGCCGCCCCTCCCACCTATAAAAGGAGGGGCAGGGCCTCCTCCTCTAGACACACAAGTTCCTATCCTCTAATCTCCGGTTTAGAGCCGTTTTGGTTTAGAGCTTCTAATTGCCCTAGCCTTCGGTTTAGAGCCTTCTAATTGGTGTGTCTAATCTCTAGACCACTTATAGCTCTCTCTCATACTCCACCATACTCGCTCTGGCTTAAGGCGAAGCCCTGCGAGATCTCCCCTCTACTTCCGGTACCACGCCGTTGTGCTGCCGGAATCGCGAGGAGAGTGCTACAACCTCCGCTGCCTGCTGGAACAAGGGAGAGGAAGGTCTTCGTCGAGTACCGAACGTGTGACCGACTGCGGAAGCGCTGCCGGAACGCAGCGCCGGAAGGATCGTCTACGCGATCTTGAGATCGGAAAGAGTACGACTACATCACCCACGAGAATCTGCTCTCGTTAACCGCTTTGGAATCTTCGAGGGTAAGTTATTCCATCGACTCGTTGCTACAATCTAGTAGATAGATCTTGGCTTGTTTGTTTGTATGCGATAGAAAATTTTTGTTTTCCATGCTACAAACCCCTACAGTGGTATCAGAGCCGTGTCTATATGTAGATCTGTTGCACGAGTAGAACACAATGGTCATTGTGGGCGTTGATGCTTTTATTGTCGATTGCTTCTTGTGTACTTTGCATCTTGCGGTATGTTGGGATGAAGCGGCCCGGGCTAACCTTACATGACATCGTTCATGAGACTTGCTCCACGCTTGACATGCAACTTGTATTGCATAAGTGGCTTTGCGGGTGCCTGTTTCTCCTAGCATAGTTAAGATCCAATTTACAACGGGTGATTAACAATACTAGTATCAATGTTGTGGTTCATGTTCGTAAGTTAGAACGACACTTATTGAAAGCCCCAAACCACGTAAAACATGCAAAGAAAGTAGAGGCGTCTAACTTTGTTTTGCAGGGGTGTGCTGTGATGTGATATGGCCATGATTGTGATTATATATGATGTATGCAATGTTCCTTATTGTAAGTTGGCAACTGGCAGGAGCCATATGGTTGTCTTTAAATTCTGTTAAGACCCGCGTGTCTATTCAAAGTAGTTGTAATAGTTGAAGCCGGTGGACGACAACCATGGAGAAGCATCATTGACCTTGATGCAATGTCGGTAATGATGGAGATCATGTTCGTGCTAGAAGATGGAGATCGGAAGCACAAAGAAGAAAGGCCATATCATATCACATATTATGAATTGCATGTGATGTTAATCCTTTTTGCATCTTGTATTTCTTAGTAGACGACGGTAGCATTATAAGATGATCCCTCATACACATGAATTTCAAGTCATAAAGTGTTCACCCTTAGTTAGCACCGTTGCTAAAGCTTGTTGTTTCGAAGCACCACGTGATGATCGGGTGTGTTAGATTCTGCAAGTGTATACAACGTAAGCAAGCCAGATTTGCTTATGCGGAAGCTAAGGTTGATCTTGACGAGCCTAGCATGTACAGACATGGTCTCGGGACACGGATCACCGAAAGGTAAAGCATGAGTCATATAGTAGATATGATGAACATGTTGATTGTTCGCCATTGAAGTTGCATCAACTCTCGTGATGATCGGTTTTGATGTGGTGGATTTGGTTCGTGTGATCACTAAAACAATGTGAGGGATATTGTTTTGAGTGGGAGTTCACCTAGATTAATTTAATTATTAATTAGAACTCAATTTATCATAAACTAAATCAAAGTGAATTTGCATAGTTGTTGTAGTCATTGGCATCCGTTTACCACCTTGCGCTTAGTTATAATTGAGATGATAGAACTATAGAATTCTGGTTAGTTACTTTACGAACTGGTATCGTATTGTTTTGAAGTGTTAATCTAAAGTTTAAAAGTCCTATTGCAAACTTTCAGTAAGTTCCGGTTACTCCATGAAGTTTAATAATTAGTATTAAATCAAGAGTAACAATTCCAAGTGTTAGTATATAAGTATCATGTTTGTCTCCATGATTCTTGATATTCAAAGGATTCTCTTAATATCAAGGTTATCTAGGATCTGAAAGAGTTGTTTCAGAAACCATGATGTGTGGAAGATATTGTGATATCTGAAACGAAGTTTTGGTTACAACATGATAGAGTATAATATGGCAAAGTTTATGTTCTCATATTTTGATGAGAATTTGCTAAAAGGTTGGAGACACTTGTTGTCCTAATCCTCCAAAAAGTTTTTGGATAGCAACATTATACTCATAATTCATCGTTATAAGCTAAAAGTAGCTTGATCATGGATAAATCCATGATGAGGGTGAATATTTGATGTAGGTAAAATGTTTACTACACCAAGAGATTACTAAAGAAAGGAATTTGAAAGAACACCAAACATTTGATGATGGTGATCTACTTCAAAGTGCAAGTCCAAAGACATTGGTATTTAACTATACACGCTTTGGACTATGTGTCATATGTATGAATCCACTATTGATGTTGATAGATTCTTTCAAACAGAAAAGGAAATACTGAAAGAGAATCTCATAAATATATGGCAGAAAAGAAAAGACTAGAATTGTTCAGTTTAAGTATATGGATGATATACATGTTATGGCTATATTCTTTGCTTGTTAAACAATGTGGTTCTTAAGTATTTGATACTGAATTTGTTGGTGTGAATCGTCATACGAAACAACACAATTCATGAACTACAATGGCCTAAGTAACTAGCAGAATAATATGTGATGATGTTCATCGAGAACAAATAAAGGGTTATTGTGTTGCTCGTTAAACATCAAAGCTTGCCTTCAAAGATTTGTTTTATCAGGTATTATGAGAACAAAAGGGTTGTTCAAATAATTTCCGTAATCCATAAAAGATGGATGATTCACAAATCTTGTTGGAGAAATCACATCCATAAAACTAGTGCTAAAAATGTTGAAAGACAAATTGATTGAAAGATCACTTCGGAAGTGACATCGCCGTTTAAATTATATTGGAAAGAAAACATGAAGAAACTCCATGTGGATGGAATTTTGGAGTCTTTTGATCAAATGACGCTTGTGAAACTTTCCTAGAGATAATTAAAACTTTGTTCATAGGCCAAAAGGGAACAAATGACTAGCTTATTGGAACTTGTACATATTGTTGTACGAAATCCATTATGTGTAGTCAAGAGCGATGGATTTCAACTTCATATGCTTTCTCCGAAAATTTGAGTGAATATATGAATATTTACTTAATAAGGATGAAGTATGAAACATTTGAAAAGTTCAAAGACTTTCAAGATGAAGTGCAAAATCATTGTAACAAGAATATAAACAGTTTATGATAAAGATCATAAAGGAAGATATTTGAGTTACAGAGTTTAGCATAATACCTAAGATTTAAGGAATCGTTCCGTGGATTTGCATTTCCCGAAACACCATAAGGGTATGGGGCGTTCGAGGTATGTAATTAAACCTTGTTTGACATGGTAAGATCAAAGGTATAATTCATAAAACTGCCATTATATTTTAAAGATTAGAAGCTTTAGAGATTACCGTTTTTCCACTGAAAAGAGCTCCATCATAATCCGTTGAAATGACACCATATGTTATGGTTTGGGATAAAACCCAAGTTGTCCTTTCTTAAACATTGGTATGCTATGCATAAGAAAGATGTTTGCAACCAAAGTCGGATGAACCTGTCTTTGTTAAGTATTCCTCCATAACACCGGAGACAAAAGTGTTTGTCACTTAGAACGTCAAGTTTCTTTTAGAAGGAATTTTTCGTGAAAAGTTAAGTGGGAGGACAATAGAACTTTGATAAGGTTAAAAGAACCTTAGCTATATGTGCAGAGTTGCGCAGCACCGGAAAAGTGTTCCGGAGGCAGCAACAATACTCATGGCTCACGTGCCTCAAAGGTTGTGGTTTTGAAGGTCAAAGTTTCTGTTGAACCAAGTAGGTCGAGTAAACAATCAAATACCAAGATTTGAGGGTTGAATCATTATTTGAGAATAATGAACGTACTACATGCAAAGAAGCGATGATGGGCCCTGACTCCGTAAAATGGCTTGAAGCCATATAATCCGTGATAGTTCCATATACGAGAGATCAAGATTTGAACTTGAAAGACCCTCTGGGAAGGTACAAGACCTTACAGTCGTATTTGGATCTATAAAGAAATATACATGGATGTTTCACATCTATGAAATAGTCGACATGTTGGGAAAGAGTTCACAACAATGTTCAAAGGTTGTTTATGACAAGATTTGATCTTTCATAGCGATTTTTAGTCTAAACGGATTAATGTAGCAACCACTACATATAATTTGTTATATGGTAGTTGAATAAACAAAACAAGTTCTTCTAATAGAATCGTTACCTAGGACATGTGCATAACACGGTCCATAGGGTTTTGTTAATTCAAAGGATGCTAAAAGCGTATGCAAACTTCAATGGTTAAAGTGAGCATCGCGAAGTTGGAATCTTCACTGTGATGAAACTGTTAAAGGAGTTTAAAAGTTCATTAGAGACGATGAAGATGCTTGCATTTGCAAGAAATTAAGTGGGAGCGCTAAGACATGTTTCTAATACATTATGTGGAAGACATATTGTTGATTGGAAATAATGTATCTTTTATTAACACATATTAAGAATTTCATCCCGATGAAAGACTTAGGCAAAACCCAAATATTTGGCATCAATAGACGCTAATATGGTTGTGCCAGAAGTACATAGACAAGATATTGAATGAGTTCAATATAGAAACTACAAGAGAGGTTCTTGTCGCACAGAAAGGATTGAATGAGTTCAATGTTGATGATATATTCAAGTGTATTGACATTTGGTAAAGTGAAACAAATAATCAAGGATAGATTGATACTTGATGTATGAAATCACAAAGAGTATTTATATCAATCATACTGTGATATGTACAAATCCAGATATGTCCTATGCTCTAAATGTTGTGAGCATATACCAGAATGATTCGTAAGATGATCATTGGACAATAGTAAGGATATTCTTATGATCTTTTGGAAGAACTAAGAGTATAATATTTGTAGAAGTGACAAATAGATGGTTAGTTCATTGTAAAAGTGCTACATTGATACTAGCTTTGTCACAAAGTACAAATTAAGTTTATCTCAATCTAAACTAAAGGTGGCACAATATAATGGAAAGTGAGTTCCATAATGGATTTGGATGAGTTCCAAAGTTAAAGACATTGTGACAGATACTACAACAAAAGGCTAAGTATATGACTGCTATTTTAGCAGCAAAAGAGGGCATTTGTGTCAAGTAGTTTGTTATCAAACTAGGTGTAGTTCACAGTGGGATAATACTATGAAGATATATTGTGCGACAATATTATCAACATGTTTTAACCCCAAAGAGCTAAAGGTCACACCGAAAGACCAAATTTATACAAAGCCATCTCATTAGAGAATGAGTGATGCGTAGAGACGCAAAGACATGCAATTACACACGGACCTGGACGTGTCAGATCCGGAGATCAGTTGACCACTAGCAATCGTGTACATACAACACCGGAAAGCCATAGGTGTTGAATACACAAAGGTTTGAAACTAGATTATTGACTCTAGTGCAAGTGGGAGACTGTTGGAGATATGCCCAAGAGGCAATAATAAAGTGGTTATTATCATATCTTCACACTTGTGATAAATGTTTACATACCATGCTATAATTGTATTAATCGGAAACATTAATACTTGTGTGATTTGTAAACTAAAATAAGAGTCCCTAGTAAAGCCTCTTGTTAAACTAGCTTGTTGGTTAATATATGATCATGGTTTCCTGATCATGAACATAGAGATGTTATTAACAACAGGATCATATCATTAGGAGAATGATGTGATGGACATACTCCTATAGATAAACGTAGCATAAATATCAAGTCATTTCAATAGTTCAATTGCTATATGCTTTCTGATACATAGTAACCTAATTCCTTCGACCATGAGATCATGCATATCACCTTTTCCGGATGGATGCTTTGATGTCATCAAACACCACACCGTAACAGGGTGGCTATAAAGGTGGCATTGAGTGTTCAGAAAGTATTGGTTGAAACACATGGATCAAGAGTGGGATTTGTCCATCCATATGACGGATAGATATACTCTGGGCCCTCTCGGTGAAATGTCATCCAATTAGCTTGCAAGCATGTGACTGGCTCACAAGGGATCACATATCACGGGAACGAGAAAAGAGTACTTATCGGTAACGAGGTTGAACTAGGTATGCAGAGATACCGACGATCATAACCTCGGATAAGTAAACTATCGTGAGACAAAGGGAAATTGGTATCGTATGTAAGTGGTTCATTCGATCGCAAAGTAATCGTAGAAATATGTGGGAGCCATATGAATTTCCAGATTCCTCTATTGGTTATTGTTCGGAGAAGTGTCTTGATCATGTCCGCATAATTCACGAACCGTAGGGAGACACACTTAAGGATTCAACGTTGTTTTGAGTAGTTATGATATTATGAGAAAGAGACCGAATGTTGTTCGGAGTCTCGGATGGGATCCGGGATATCACGAGGTGATCCGGAATGGTCCGGAGAATAAGATTCATATAAGGAAAGTCCCGTTTCGGAGTTTGTGAATGATTCCGGTGTTTTCATCGGGAATGTTCTAGAAGGTTCCGGATTGTCCGGCACTCCGGGGGGGAAGGGTACATGAATGTGTCATTACATATTGAATGATTGCATCATGTACTAAGTGTACTTGCTGTTCCAAATAAAGGATTAAATTAAATCCTAAAACAGAAAAGTCAAATGGCCAGTTTAAAAGTCAAACGGCTAAAACAGGAAACTGTGGGAAACAAGCAAGAGGTGGTTGGAACCGACTTGGGGGGGGAGTCCCTCCAAGCCGGCGCGCCAACCAAGGCCGACTTGGGGAGGGACTCCCCTCCCCTTGGCCGCCCCTCCCACCTATAAAAGGAGGGGCAGGGCCTCCTCCTCTAGACACACAAGTTCCTATCCTCTAATCTCCGGTTTAGAGCCGTTTTGGTTTAGAGCTTCTAATTGCCCTAGCCTTCGGTTTAGAGCCTTCTAATTGGTGTGTCTAATCTCTAGACCACTGATAGCTCTCTCTCATACTCCACCATACTCGCTCCGGCTTAAGGCGAAGCCCTGCGAGATCTCCCCTCTACTTCCGGTACCACGCCGTTGTGCTGCCGGAATCGCGAGGAGAGTGCTACAACCTCCGCTGCCTGCTGGAACAAGGGAGAGGAAGGTCTTCGTCGAGTACCGAACGTGTGACCGACTGCGGAAGCACTGTCGGAACGCAGCGCCGGAAGGATCGTCTACGCGATCTTGAGATCGGAAAGAGTACGACTACATCACCCACGAGAATCTGCTCTCGTTAACTGCTTTGGAATCTTCGAAGGTAAGTTATTCCATCGACTCGTTGCTACAATCTAGTAGATAGATCTTGGCTTGTTTGTTTGTATGCGATAGAAAATTTTTGTTTTCCATGCTACGAACCCCTACAAAAATCGCGAAAACGCGTCAAATCTGGGCGTCCCAGGACCAACTGGTAGTACCGGGCTCAAAACCTGGTACTACCGCACCTCCCCGGTACCTAAACGGTACTACCGGGCCTTCGTACAATCGGTACTACCGCTCAAAAACCCGGTACTGATCAAAAATAGCAGGTTCCCAGATTTCAGCCTCTCACCATTTTGAGCATAACTTTTACATTCGAACTCGGATTTTGGTGTTCTTTAGCTCGTTTCGAAGAGGAGAAGGAGCTCTACATCATCATCCACGTTGTTCATGCTATATACTCCATCCAAATTCCGTGAGCAAGGCGGAATCCAACAATAAAGGGTGAAGATCATCGACGAAAGGTATAAACATTCCGCGACTTCTCCCCACTTGCATTCCTTTGTGAACCCCACTATATTTGCGAGCAACAAACACCTATTGAGACTAGTTCCTCTTATGATTGCTTGGGCTATGCACATTTTATACCTTGTAGATTCCGAGCAAACATTGTGAGCGCTATCTCATATAGTTATCTTTTATAGTTGTTGGCACAAGGAAGAGGCAAGCGAAAAATAGAAAGAAAAAAAAGAGAAAAAAAAATAAAAAGTAAAAAAAAGAAAAAAAAGAAATATACATGTGCCTCATAGAATAGGAAGCGCAAGCTCGATGAACATCATATAGGTGGTACTTATTGTGCATATCTTGTAGCCCACCAATTTTGTGCAATCGAACTAGCGTCTCTCCTTATACTTGTGTGACATGAGATTATAGTCTTCGCTAGGTAATCATTTGGTTCTTAGCTCACTTTCTTCGTCGCACAAGTCCCATTTATCCCACCGTTTGTGTTTCCTTGTACATATTTCCTATCTTGTGGATTGACTTGTTTGCTTTGTGATCATTGTGGTTCTTTACTTGCCAATACAACATCTTGACTTCGGATTGGTTCTTGACATGCCATTTTCCATACCTATCCACCATAGGCCTTGTGTTTGTTTTTGTTGGTAGTTGGTTTTGGTGTTCCACGTGAACTTCACTTTGCTTGGTTTATTGCTCTCAAGTGTGGCCACTTGCACGATACGATCTTCCAAGGTAAAGTAAGGTTCGACGTTGTATCCCTAACACCCTCTACCACTTCCATATACAACACTTGGTCTTGTGAAGCATGTCTAGGGACTCCGGGACCGAGGATGATTTCTATGAAGAATCCACGATGAGCCACCATGCCTATGACTCCACAAGCATGGATATAATGATGGAGCACTACACCAACAATGGCTCCACATGCTTGGGTGACATGGAGTGCTACAACAACAATGACTCCCCAAGAATGGGCGACTTCAAGAACGACAACGACAAGCTCCTCAAGTCGCACCGACCAAGACGGAGCCTCCAACTCGAGTGCGCCAAGGTCCACCATCAAATGGACAAGTTCAAGAGCGACCTCCACAACTTCAAGAAGGACATGGACAATGACTTCGACAAAAACATGAGCATGGTCGCCAAGACTAATGATGCTTTGTGCTCATTAGAAGAACTTATAAGGAAGCGTGCCAAGGTCAAGGGCCATCGTCGTGAGCATCATATGGATGACCAAGTGCGCCACCTACATCAACCATCGGCAGGGCACGCCAATGACCTCCGTCGACACCGTCACAAGGCACCTTCAACTACTAGTGCCACCACCAAAATGGCACCAAGAGCAAGCCTTCGTCCACGCCGTCAAGCTTCAACGACTACGCTTGCAATCGAAGACCTCATGAACGAGGAAAATGAAGACCTCTACTTCGCCAAGTTGGATAGCATGAGCCTACCTCCACCACTACTACAAGATGGCCACAAGACGATCGAGTATGGGATTTTCCCTTCGACCATGGAGGCGAGCAATGATGCCCATCTTATGTCATCCAACCTTGGAGGCGAAAAGGTCAAGAATGGTGAGCATGGGATTTTCCCTTCACCAAAGGAGGCGCTTGGAGTTGAGGAAACCGAGCCTATCCCCATATACTTGCATGATGATGTGGTACCAATCCCATGTGAGTATGAGAGCCACTTAGCCCACTTGAGTGAGAACAAGAGTGACATGAGTGACTCCACCTTATGTGAGATTGAGTGCTTCCACTTGGAGGGCATGAGCGATACTCCTAGTGAGTTGAGAGTGGTAGTTGATAGGTCAAGTGAGACAATTTCGAATTCTAACAACTTACCCTCTACCTCTAGTGTGTTCTCTTGTGTTGTGCTAGGTTCCATGGAGGAAGACGCGCCAAACCATGAAGCAATGATGCCTCAATTGGAAAAGATGTACATGGTGCACGAAGATGATGCTACGCCATGGCTACATCAAGAAAACGAAGTCGTCCACAAGGAGGCCACTACTTCCACAACACCCACTTCATATGAGAGGTATGAACAAGGTAACAATAAGGGTGTTGATGATGCCATGATCCCACTAGTGGACATGATGAATTGTGAGGATATGCATGTTATGGATGACACTTGTGACATTACATATGCTTCACTCATATTCCCATGTGATGCTTTGCCTTTGCATAATATTCATCATGTGGAATTGTTTGAGTGTGATAACATTGCCATAAACATGCCGTGCTATGCATCTTGTGTGTATCCTCCAATTGCTTCGGACTTGTCTTGTCATGCTAGTCATTCAATTTCTCCCGTTGCTTGCGATAAGATGAATGCTTGCTATTTCACTTGTTTTGCTTGCAACAATATTGATCATATGCGTTATAATGAGATGGCCCCCATAGCTTTCTCAATTTTTGGAGATTTTGATGATTGCCATGATAAGCATGTTCCCACTTGCATACTCACCATGCATCTATTTCATACTTGATTGACATTAATGGTGATGTGCACAAGAAGAGATATGTCATGATGGATGATGTGTATCTCTACCATGCACACACGTTCTTCCTTTTGTGTATGATGTGTGTAGGTACCCGCACTATCATGTCAACCTCGGTTGAGCACGAGTTGACAAAAAGAGCTCTTGAGAGCATCCCACAAGTGAGTTCAAGATCGAACCCAGCTTTGATACCTTTTGCATGCTTTGCATCTTTCATGTTGACAAATTGCTTTTTCCTATGGTTTGCTTGCAAGCATGTTAATGGTATTATCTTCCCTTGTGACATTCATGTTTCTTCGCTTTTAGATAATGATGTTTTGTGTGTTGTAACAAAATTGTTGAACAATTTCTCTCTCCGATGTTTTGTGTGCAACCACAATTCCATTAAGAGCATGTATTGTCATGAGAGCTTCCAAGAATCTCGTCTTGTTGTTGCAACAAACATAAGGACCACTTGCTCTTTCATTTGGTTTGTTTGCAAACATGTCGCTTTTGCTTCCACTTGGGATACTCATATTCCCATGATACTCGACGTTGATGATATGTGTATGGCATCCAGCATGTTGAACAATTTCTCTTTCCAATGGTTGGTTTGCACACATAATGCTTTTGTTTTGGATATGCTTCCTCGTGTGTTTTTGCCAAATTCTCCAATTCTTGCATCAAAGATGTTCATTGAAATATTGATCAAATGCTTTGAGTGCCCCACTACTACGTTATACGGAGTTTTTGCGTTCCCACATTTGGATGATGTTCAAACGATTTCCATGCACTTTGACCTTGCATATGCATTCCATTTTCTATCCTTGTATTGTGCTAATAGTGTTGTGAACAAGAATGGACATACCACATTTGACATGCCCCTCTATCACGCACGAAAATATTTTGCTTGGTCTTTGTTGTGTGTAGGTACAAATGCATACACGTCAACCTCTACCAACCACGTGTTGACAAGAAGAACCGAAGAGAGTTACCTATTGTCACATCCCAAGATTTTCCAAATCTTGTAATGTGAAAATAAATGAATGAAATAAAACTTTGTTTGATTTTCAGGGCCAGAAGAAACTTTTTGAATTTAATTGGAACTTCAAACCAATTTGAATCAAATAAAACCTAAAGGGATTTATAAGGATAAACATTTATTAAAGGAAATTAAAATATTTTGAAATTACTATTTTGGATCTTTTAATAAAAGATTTGGTTTTCAAAAGAAAAGGTGGATCCATAAATAAAGATTATTTTATAAAGCCAAATTAAACCTTGGCCAAGCTTTGGAATTAAAACATTTTGGTTTGAATAAAAATAGCAAAGGTTTATTTTAATAAATTAATAAGGATTTAAAATCCAATTTTATTTAAATAAAAGGTTTTACCATTTTAAATGAAACATCAAAACTTACTAAGTTATTTTAAATAAGTTTTCCAAATATTTGATATTCTCAAATAAAACCTACTGAAGTGTTTTGGCTTTATTTTAGATTTCAAAATAAATATTTTAATAAAACAAATCCTATTTGATTTAATAATGAAAGTCTATTGTATTTAATTAATAATGGACCCTAAAATAAAAGGTTATTTTGTTTTAAACAAGTTTCCAAGTATTCATTATTTCCAAATAAAACCTACTGATTTGGTTTTGAAAATATTTGGATTTCAAATGGAGATTTTATTAATTAAATCAAACCCTATTTTATTAAATAACTAAAGATCCATTTTATTTAATTAAAGAATGGATCCTAAAAATTATTATGTTATTTTGGAATTTGGTTTATGTTGATAAACAGAACCAAATTCAAAGTACAAAGTTTAGTGATTGTTTGAATTGGTTTGAATGTTGTTTGATTGTTTGAATTTCAAAAACAGAAAAAAATTAGAAAAGGAAAAAGGTTCCAGGAAGGAAAAAAATATAGAATCTAGACCAGCCCAGCCGGCCAAGCCCACGAGCCCAACAAACCAGCCCAGTTTCCCTCCCCGAAGAAAAAACGATTCGCACTCAAGTTCTAACCCATGCAGAGGCTGACCAGTGGACCCCCTCTCACTTCTTTTCCCACTGACGACTGGACCCCACTCTCCCGTTCATCCTCCTCACCCGCGCGACCTCCTTCCCCCAAACCTCGCTGCCGTTGCTGCCATTCAATCCGCGCGTTCAATTCGCCATAATACCGAGCTTTAATCTCACCGCGACCACGCACGTTAAAACGCCAGCGTCTTCTCCTCCTTTCCCCTCTGTCACCCCATCTCGACACGCCCCTAGGCCGTCCCAATTTCTCCCCGAGCAGCTCTGTCTCCGACGAGCTTCCACCTTCAATTCCGGCCAGTACTTTCCACCTCCATCCTCACCGGCCATTCACACACACTCAACACTTCCAGGTGCACCTTCCTGTGCCATCAGTTCGTCCGCGCGCGTCCCCTAAACGTCGACAAGCACGACGCAGAGCATCGCCGCCGTCTATCTCGCCTCCGTCAAGCTCCCCAGGTAGAATTCGACCGCCCCTCTGCTTCTCGATCATGCGAGCAACTTCGCCTTGGTCTTACGCACCTAACCTTACCCTCGGTTGGCCTTCTCGTGACCTGTAGCGATGACTCCGACCACGACTGAGACCACCCGAGTTGTTCTCTACTCCGGCGAACAATCGCAGTTGTACCAGAGCACCCCCTGCCACGACAAGCACACGTCGAGCATCACCAAGTCCTCGCGAATCTGGTGAGAAACCTCCCCTCTCTTCTAGCGTCCTGCCTCGCCAGCACCGCCACTATCTGTCCGCTCCGCCGCTCGCCGTTGTCCTAGCGCCGCCAGCTTTTGGCAAGGCAGTTAGAGCCGTTCAATCTAGATCGGGCGAGTAAGATTAGATCATTTAAGTCGCGAAGAGGTACGCTCTCTGGACCGCACGATCTAATTAGATCCAACGCACCTCGTTGCTGATCCGGCCGAACCGGTACCGTCCAACCAAAACACGACGCGTGGCCAGTTCTGTTTAAAACAGAATTTGAAAAACAGATTTAAGTTGCAATTTGAAAACCCTGTAACTTTTGATCCACACGTCCAAAAATTACAAATTTGATACTGTTGGAATCAGTGGAACAAACCCTAGCCAACCATGCCTTTGGTTTAGCAAATAAAATCTGTTAGATTGTTTGATTTTGCAGAAACTTTTGTGTGCTTGTTAAGATTAGAAAAATGATTCAAAAATGTTTTTGAGTTTGAAACATTGGAAAATTATTTTTATGTGAACTTACTGACCCTAGGAACCAACCCTTTGTGTTGAAAATGATTTTGGTAAAGTTTAGGTTGGATTATTTGACTTAGCCATTTTTTTAGCCAAATAAAATTATTGATTTTATTATGAAAATGTTTTTGCAAAGAAAACTTTGGGAAAATGTTTTGGACCAAACCTACTGACCCAAAACACCAAGTTTTGCAATGGCAACTCATTTGGTGAAAAACATAAAGTTTTGCTTTGATAAAAATATTTTTCACCACATAAAATGATGATGGGATTAAAAAATGGTTTATGGACCAAAACCCTTTTGCAAATGACTTTGCCACTTTGGAAAATGACCACTTTTGACCTTACAAAGTTTAGAAGCCTAGTGGAGACCATCTTTGCAAATAGAACCACCTCTTGCATGCTTACATGCATGATTTAGATCCCATAGTTTTATGTGTGTGTGAATGGTTGTTTGATTGATTATTTGGAATGCTAGCTGATTTGGTGTTTGTTTGATTGATTTTAGTGAAATTAGCAAAGTGTGAGACTAGCAAGATCAAGGGGTGAACCACCATTCCCTACCAAAAAGGCAAGTTACACTATCATCTAAAGTCCTACTATTTTCATTATACTTAGTGGATTTTGAAAACATGCATGAAAACAATTTTATACTTATGCTATGCTAAATCCTAATAGGATTCCCTATACCCTCCTTAGTGAAAATATTGTAGTTGTTACATGCTTAGCCATGCTTCATTATGAAAAGAGATACATGTTGAGATTTTATGAAGTTGAGAAAAGGACTTGTGCTTTATATAATAAAACAAGGACTCAATGAACCACCTGGGTGACCAAGGATACTTTGAGTTTTGGAGGAGGTGGCAACAAAAGGAACCATGACTATGGCAATCTCTTTGTGTTGTGCTCCAAAGGAACCACCCAGGAAACTTAGAGATTGAGCATGTTTCTCCAATTGTGGCTTTCGTGTCAACCACATGCTATTATGGCTCTGGCTTAGTCAACTACATTGGGAAGACTCATGCACTGTCCTCAGTTAACTGGACATGGGGACCTGGAATCCTACATGGGTGCTGAAGGCAAGCTAGCAATGGTGTATGGGAGGACCCTTTGGAAAGACTTCGTCACATTCTCAATCTGCCAGTACTCCATCTTGGTGAGCACTAATCCAGTAGGCCACTGGTGGCAAAAGGATGGGATTGTGACATGTGGGTAAAGTGTACTCCTTCTGCAGAAGATAATAAAATCTAAGTACTTAGCCGTGTCCCCGGTTATGGACAATACTGAGCAACTAAAGTTTGAAGCTATGGGAGATCTCGACATTCTAATTTCTAAAAGAAAACTTTTAAGGACTTGATGCACTTGGGGTTACCAAGGAGCTCAAGAGACTTTGACAAAACTTGATGTACTTGGGGTTACCAAGGAACTCAAGAGATTTTGTTGAAAACATGAACACTTGGGGTTACCAAGGAACTCATGAGATTTTTATAAAACTTGTTGCACTTGGGGTTACCAAGTAGCTCAAGGGATTTTGACAAGGACTTGAACACTTGAGTTTCTACCAAGGAGTTCAAGGAACTTGGAAAAAGGGAGATATGACAAAGGACCAAAACCATTTTGAAAATTTAGGATAAAATATTGCTTTATGCAAATGAGCCTAAAACTCTACTTAGCCAAATTTGCATGTAATGATAGGATCCACTTATATTATACTTATTAGTGAAACTTGCCAATACAATTCAATTGTATTGACCCTTGTGGCTGTAACTTGTAATGTTGCAGGTTTGATTGTTTTTAGTGAAGATTGATTGATTAGGATTACAAAGTCTACAACCAACATCTGCCTGTGGCACTTTGAAGATGAAGGACCCATGATTTTAGTTATTCCGCTTCAATGTAATGTAATAGCCAAATGAGCTATGTATGATGTAATAAAATTATGTTGTTCCTGGTTATAAAGTTATATTATGACCTTTGTTTCTTGATATTACATCTTAACTGTGGATGATAGCTATTGATCCAGGGACTAGCATTGTAAACACAGGGGACACCACCTTATGTTGTATAAAGGTTGGGACACTCCCTCTACACCTATGTCTACCCTTCATCGAGCTATCTCTACAAGATAAGGTGACTTCCTTCTACTTGAGGACACATGCAATAATCTTCATGAATTGGCTACGTTTTGAGTGTTGCTTCGCTTTTGTTGTGAGCTTTGTAGGGTTCAAGGAAGGTGAAGGAACATTGAAGTGTTGTCAAGTCAATCTTACCGAGGACGACTATATGGTGAACCCCAGGATCAAGGATTTCCTTCGACCTCTTCAACTTCGTGATGAACATGGAGAGTCGAGGACGACTCTTTTTGAAGGGGGGGGGAGATGATGCAGCCCGACCTACGGTCGTTACTACATCAAGTTCTCCAACTTACGCCAAGTCGTCATGGACTCCAAAGGTGAATTCGTTCCTCTATGCGAGCCCACTTCCTACCCTATTGAATGGTATGCTACTTCATACTCCGTCACATATGCATGATAGGTTCACACCGACCAGTATGGAGGCAAGGGAGGAAGCCCGGAACATCAAGCCCGACAAGACGGAGGATTGGAAGAGGAGGCGTAAGAATACAGATCGGCAGATGCCAGGTCCAAGCGGTACTACCGGTCGACGGAACCGGTACTACCGGTCAGCGGTACTACCGCCCCTAATACCGCTCGCTACTAACGGCTCCAATCACCGCTCCAGGACCGCAATCGGTACTACCGGTCCCAGAGCGGTACTACCGGTCCTAAGTCCGGTACTACCGGTCATGTCTGTGCCTGCGCGCACCAGTGGGGCCACAACCCATGTATTCCACTTTCCTTACCTATTCGCCTAGTTTATCCCCAAACTACCCTTGTTTAGTGGCTGGCCTATAAATTGAGCCCCCACCCCTCATGTATCCCTTAGGCATAGATGATAGACTAAAGACAACCCCCATTATGGAATCTCTAGTTTTGCCTCATCCCCTTTACCAAGGGGACCGACTATCGTCACCAACCTCGATTGGACTTTGCATCACGCATCCATCGTTGAACAAGGCCTTGGAGTTCGATGTCTCGTCTCCAAGTTGTCAAGACCCTCCCCAAGGTGTTCTTCCCTCTTCGATGTGGATTCGAGGGAGCACGTTGACCGATCTTTCCTTGCGAGGATTCTATCGGACCGGTGGCCGCCGTTCGGGAGAAATCGGCCTTGTATCGTGTGAGTTTTGCATGTGTTCATCGTGTTCTTCGTGAGGTGTGTGTTCGCTTCTGCTACCTTCTCCCTTTCCCCTCGCTTTCCCATCGATTTGACCACGAGATCCGTGAAGATCGGGCACCCAAGAGGTTAACCCCTCCATCAGAACTATTTGGACTAATACATACTTGTGATTAAACCCCTTGCAAGCATCCACAACTACAAGAAAGCAATACGATAAAAAACCTAACCACATCCTTAAACTCTGAGATCCTACACTCTCTTGTGCAATGGTTTCCTAATGGGATTTCAGGTTTCTGTCACTCTGGCAACCCCACAATTAGTAGCCAAATACACAATGCATTCCGCTAGGCCCATAAATGGTGAAGTATCATGTAGTCTACGTTCACATGACACCAATAGAAGAATAGCAACACAACTTAAATATTAAACCATTGAATAATACCTCAACACAATTCCACTACTGACAACATGACTTCTCCCATGTCCTCAAGAACTAAACGAACTACTCACGAGACATCATATGGATCAAGCTCAGAGATGATATAATGATGGATAACAATCTGAACATAAACAATAATTCAATGGTTCCACTCACAAGCATCAACTACAATAGTAATCAACACCGGGAAAGTTTCCCCTAAGAACTATGCAAGATTCAACCCAATTGTTATAGCGGGATGGAGTGGTGATGATGGTGCTGGTGGAGATGATAGTGTGGATGATGATGATCCCGATGAAGGCTAGCTTGATGATGGTGTTGATGGCGACGATCTCCCCTCTCCAGGAAGGAATTTACTTGGCAGAAATCTGTCTGCCGAAGAGCTCTTTCTCTCTCGGTGTTTTTCGCCCCGTAGAGGCGGCAAAATCTTTTTGTGGTTGCTCTCCCTGACTTTAGGGTTTTGAGGATAAGATATAGGCGAGAGGGTGGAGCTAGTGGTGGGCCAGGGTGGCCACACCCCCTGTAGGCGCGGCCTAGGGTGGCCCGCTCCTGGGGGGTGTGGGCCCCCTGTGGCCCAACTCCGCCTCCCCTTCTGGCATCCTTTATCTTCTAAAAAAATAGAATTTTCTGTAGTTTTTCTGGTATTTTTCTGATCTTCGCGAAATTGCATCAAAACACCGCTTTTTCCATCAGAATCCTGACTTTGGCAGTTCATCCTCCAAGAATCATCCAACATGCAAAAACAGATGAAAAGGCATAAGTCTCACCTCTTAATATGAAATATATAAATGAATAGAGGCAAATTATGATATAGAATGGTGATGAAAATTGGACGTATCAACTCCCCCCAAGCTTAGACCTCGCTTGTCCCCAAGCGAAAACTGAGCTCAGTAAACATGTCCACAGTTTTATGGAGTGAAGTGTCGATAAAAAGAATACAGACAAGAAGCATGACACTTACCAATACACAACTCAGTAGAAAGCAACTCACCATTATATAACTTAGCTTGCAACAAGTATGAGAGTCACAATAAAGATGCATAAAGATAAATCATAATTGGGATTGGCAAACTTTGTTCTTGGTCTGAGAACAGCTGGAAAATAGTTTTCAAGCAAAACTTTTGTAAAGAAGTTTAAAACAGGAATACTCTTTTTGCTCAAACATAAAAGACTTTTGACAAAGATGGCTTTCAAAGTAATACTCATTTAGATAAGAGTCTTTTGAAAACAAGGAAGATAAAGAACATGATTGAATAAATCATCATATGAATGCTTGAAACACAACAACTCAGATGCTTTGCTGGAGATAGAGAGGAATAGGTTTACTGACTCAACTTAGAAGTAGAAGAAAGACCCTTCATAGAGGGAAGCAGGGATTTCAAGTTCATAAAGAGCTTTCAAAAAATTATGGTACTTACTAGCTTTGAGCTCTCATTGCCCCTATCATAAGCATCTTGAGGTGATTAAGGTTAAAGTGAACAAAGATGGAGTATATGCTTGACGCAATATAAGTTGGCAATCTCATGTCCCTTGAGTACGAGGGCCGCTTCTCATGCTACTCAATTTAGTTACCGGTAAGTTTTTGTCATAGTAAGTACGCGTAGTGTGGTACTGTCAGGAATCTTGCGAATGCCACACACCCGAGGATGGCGTGGTACTGTGATGGCCAGTACACCACTTTGAACTCCAGCCGCTCACTCCTGAAGTTTTTGGGCTTGCTGAAGATGACGTCGAGCCATATCTTGCCCAAGGGGTATATGCCCTTCCCTGGGACGATGACGTGGAACGTCGTGTCCGATGGCTCTAGGCTGTATAGCGGGATCCGCATGGCTGCGAGAGTGTTGACGAACATCAGGTTGATGCTGCTGCCGCCGTCCATGAAGACGCGGCTCATCTCGAATCCCCCAATCTAGGCCTCGAGCACCAGGGCAGAGTGACCTGAGCGAGGTATTTGAAGCGGGTGATCTGTCACGACCCGGGATCAGGGCTAGACAAATACCATATCCTTATCTGATATAAGCCTAACCTAAATTCCGAAACGCGTAGGAAAGATCGGTAACATTACAGAACATACAAACCATACATTAATAAGGTAAACTCTTAAGAGAGTTACAAACCAGTCATACAAGCCAGGGGTCACAGACCCATCATTACATCAAACAACGGAAGAAAACAAGTTGTTCTAAACAACAAACTTAGCAAAGGTCCTAAGAGGCCTTAAAAAGAAGTAGTGACCCTTCCATAGATCCTAGGCTGCTGCCCGGGAACCCCGACTACTCGTCGACTTCGACATAGAAACCACCTTCAGTTGGAGTAGCATCATCTGTAGAAAAACATCAACAAAGCAAGAATGAATACAGGGTGTACTCCGCAAGACTTATGGCTAGTGGAGTTATTTTGCATAAAGCCATCTTTTGTTTTCAAAACAAGAGGGAGAAGAAACTCGTCTAGTCAGATCATTTTCGAAAGGGGATAAAAAGACTTCAACCCTAGCTCTTAAAATCATCTATGATATCCACCAAGAACCATCATCAACAGAACCTCTCTTCCTGGACTACCCCCTCAACAACCCCGAGGAAGTATTCCGGATCTCACTTTAGTTGACAAGTTTTAACATTCGGTTATAGTTCTCTATGATATTCACGTCCATTCCCAAGTCGTCCATAACCGTGGACACGGCTTTTCGAAAAGATTAATAACCCTGCAGGGGTGCACAACTTTACCCACACGTACCAACCGATTCTTAATGCCAAATTATTAGCCCTCTTTCTTGGAAGGCCGACAGAGAGTGGTTGACCACGACCTTTACCTTGCTTTCACCGAGACCATGAGTCACACACTAAGGAGATGCCGCTATAACGGGTCGAGTCCTGAAGTCGGTCCCTAGCGATATGAACAGGGTTTCATATTACGGATGCCGGGCATCTCCCATTCCTTGCCACGCTTACCTACTTGTATGAATGCACCTCCTTCACCTCTATTCAAGAACAACCAAGATGCGTATGTCGAATGGAAAGCCCGAACTATGTGACTCATGGAATCTACTAGGCAAGTTAGTTGGTCGAGGGGGTTTCTAGGCCCCCAGGTGGTTGTACGCTCGTCTTGGTTCAAGAGGCAAGAACATCGGGTCCTAGGGGTGGAAGTATGGGACTACAAAAACCACAACCCACGTGGCCTCCCATACAAGCCTTAGCATGTTTATCATCCATTTTTGATCACATCATCACATCCTACCATACTAGATTCATTCGCATCTCCGGTGCATCACCTGAATGATCAGCATTTGATCACTAAGCATGGCTTAG